>OX451741.1:744739635-747247096 GCA_948472305.1 Vicia faba
TGCCCTAAAAATTGAAAATACTCAAAATAATACCTTTTTATTTTCTCATTTTTATTTTACATAAATCATACTTTTTTTCATACATATAAAAACTTTCTTTTTGCATTTTGCATATTTACTTCATTTCCATTTAATTATGCAATTTATTTACCTTGCAAATATTCAAAATGATGTAATAATTTAGATTTAAATTCTTGTCTAAATATCCCCCCCATTTGTAAATTTGTACCCCCCTCCCTATATTATTATGTTGTAATAGCGTAGGAATTTAAATTTCGCACTTTATACGCCTTTCCAATTATGCCATGTTAGAATTAGGGTTTGCATGCGAAAAACGATAAAAAATAGTTGGACCTAATACAAGATGAATGAGCATGAAAATAAACAACACATCTCACACTTGCACCCCTAGGGTACTCCACTTTGTTGCCTCAAATAAATGGGCCATATTGCATGTTAAGTCTCTTTGGGCAAAACAACCAATTGAGTGATCATAGTCCCTCGATAACATTTTCAAAAAATACTTCCAAAATAAATGATCAAGTCCCTTAAAGAAAATGCCCAAAGATACTTGGCACCATTGCAATTATGGTCTAAACGATGACCCGCGCTTGTCACTTTCACATCCTAACACAAGGTTGTCCACCAAATACAATGGTGGAACAAGCGTGATAAAAGGGTTTAAAACGTAAGCAATAATCTTTTGAGAAATTTAGGAGTAGATAACCTCTTAGTTACTTGAATCAAACTTGCAAAACAAAACACTTGCCTATTTCAAAAACCACACATCACTACACTTTCAAAACAACTTTCAAAAACAAATGAAAACCTTTTCAAAAGACATACATCTTTGTATACATCCCCACATGGATCATTACAAAGGTTGCCACCACATTGGCCTCTTTTCAAAACATTTTCAAACCCACACACTCAAGCACCATTTAAAACAATTGAAAACAAAAGGCAAGTGATCTAAGCAAGTAACTAAGAGCCCATGGATAACCATGGATAGAAAGGGTGCTAATACCTTCCCTTTCTATAATTTACTCCCCGAACCCAAGAAAACATCTCAAAAGGTTTTTTGCTGTGCTTTTTAACCTTTCCTTAGGATAAAATAAAAAGTCGGTGGCGACTCTTGCTCAACCGAAACATTTGCGAAAACAAACGCAAAACCTCAAGTCAGTTCTCCCACCGTATCACACCTATGAAACCCCATGCAAGCCTGAAACTAGGGTTTGGTGTGATTTGCTTGTACATATGTCTTGTGCATACATCATAAACATCATAAAACATCATATGCATTCACTAACCATTTCAAGGGTTTGGATCTTCATCTTTGTTCCTGTTTTGTAGGTCATGGAAATTCCTCGCAGAAACACCATCCAAGTCAACCTTATGAGAATTTCTCCTCAACTCAAAGAGCTCACCTCAAGAATTCTGGAAAGCTCATCCTTCAGTGAAAGATATGGTAGACTGCTCAGCTTAGTCAACACCAACATTGAAGAAGACATGATGAAAGTACTATTCCAGTTCTTTGACCCTCTCCACCACTGTTTCACTTTCCCTGATTACCAGTTGGTGCCCACTTTGGAGGAGTTTTCTCAACTCCTGAGAATTCCTATCCTTAATCAACTACCCTTCAACGGTACGGAAAAGGAACCAAAGCCAGAAGATGTTGCTCGAGCATTACATCTACAACCATCCGACATCAAGGGGCATTGGGAAACCAGAAGCGGCGTCAAAGGATTCTTGGCAAAATTCCTGGTTGAGAAGGCACAAGAATGTTGGAACTCATTGGACCTACAAGCCTTTGAAGAGATTGTGGCACTCCTTATCTATGGGTTGGTCTTGTTCCCAAATCCTGACCAATTGGTAGATATCAACGCCGTCAAAATCTTCTTGTCCAGAAATCTAATACCAACATTGCTTGGGGACATTCTTCACTCATTTTACACACGAACAATGAGAAAGAGGGGTGTTCTCATGTGCTGTACTCCTCTCCTGGCAAGGTGGTTTATTTCGCACCTTCCACAATCTGTCTTGAAGAATGACCAAGGCTCAAGGTGGTCCCAACGGTTGATGACTCTTACTCACTCTGATGTACATTGGTGTTCTCGATCCAGAGAAAATGTCATCATCGTCGATCGTTGTGGAGAGTTTCCTAATGTTCCTTTACTTGGAATTAGGGGAGGTATCACCTACAACCCTTGCCTAGCTTTGAGGCAATTTGGATATGCACGGAGGGATGGCCCTCATGACATGTTGATTCCTGACCTAGTTTTTGACTTCGACAACGATGCGCAAGGACTTCGCCAAAGATTCATCAGAGCTTGGGGAAGACCCAACAAGGTTGATAGCAAGACTCTGGGACACAAGAATTCCATCCCTCTTGAGCCTTATCTCAAGTGGGTACGAGCCAGAGCCCAAAGTCTGATGATGCCCTATCCTCATGTTCTCCCTGTGATTAAAGATCCCGTCAAGGAAGGAGAGGTTCCCTACACCATCCTACATCCAGACATGCCTACATCGTGGGAGGAAATGTAGAAAAGTTGGATTCAGCTCAAGGAGGAACGGAACACTTTTGAAGCTAGCTTCTACGCCATTGAGAAGAAGGTTCTAGAGCTTACCCGCCGACTCCATGAGCAAGAGGCCCTCAACACCTACATCGCACCAAAGAGGATGCGCAATGTCTTTTTGCCTTGAGAAGTTATTTTGTAATATTTGGCCCATGGGGCATTTATGTACTAACAAATTTCTTCTTATTAATATGATGTGCGTTCTTCTTTGTCTGCAACAATTTTGAATGTTCTAAATCCTTGAATGTATTGCATACATAAGCATATCATTCATCATGTGCATAAGCAGGTCTCACTCCAGGTTTCCTTATCTGTCTGCTGTTTATTTCAGTAGGATGAATCTCGAGCAAACAATCAAAGACCTACAAGCTCAAAATGCACAGTTCCAGCAACTCCTGATAACCTTGGCTAAGGGTCAGGAGGATATCAAGACCCAATTAGGGAACAAAGACCCAGTAAAGAAGAAGAAAAAGAGACTCGGGGTGGCTACTTTAGGGAGAAGGTTTGACGGAGAAGCTCGGAGAGTGCTTGAATTTCCTCCTATTTCTGATGAAGGAACCAGCAAAGGAGGTGGAGCTGCGGTACCTTCCGAGTCCGATGCAGAAGAAGAAGAGGTCGAAGAGGATGAAGATTATTCTGATCAACAATACCCTCCATCTGATGATAAATACAAAGGGCTAGAAGACAGGTTGGCCGCCATGGAGCTACAAAGAGTACCGGGTTTGGATTTTGAAGACTTAGGTTTGGTCGCCGGGATTGTGATTCCCCCAAAGTTCAAAGTGCCAGTGTTTGTGAGGTATGATGGGCTGTCCTGTCCCAAAATGCATCTCAGGTCCTACGTGAGAAAGATCCAACCCTATACGGCAGATAAAAATCTTTGGATTCATTTCTTTCAAGACAGCCTTTCTGGAGCTCAGTTGGAGTGGTTTTATCAGCTAGAGGGAACCAGCGTCCGAAATTGGGAAGATTTGGCCACCGCCTTTTACAAACAATACCAGTATAATTCTGACCTTGCTCCTACTCGTACCCAACTTCAGGGTATGTCACTAGGAACAGGCGAGGGATTCAAAGAATATGCACAAAAATGGAGGGATTTGGCTGGCAGGGTGCAACCTCCTTTAACTGATCGTGAGCTTGTTGATATGTTTCTAGGGACCCTATCTGGGCCATTTTTCAATCATCTGATTGGTAACTCTTCCGCGGGGTTTACCGATTTGATCTTAACAGGCGAAAGAATAGAAGCTGGCATCAAGTCAGGAAAGATTCAGAAGGATGTTGCTGCAAATGTTGAGAAAAAACCTTTTAAGAAGGAAACGGCTGTGGTATATTCTCAGAGAAGAGCAGGGAAGACGGAGCGTCGGCCAACTGTGGGGGCCGTAATGGTTCAAAACACTGCAAGTGAGCAGCCTCGCTATAACCAGTCCAGACCAAATCAACAACGAGTGGAACGGCCACAACGGAAGTTCACCCGTATTAATATGACTCCAGCGCAAGTGCTTCCCCATCTGCTAAAGTTGAATCTCGCCACCATCAAGGAGGCACCAAAGAGTGTGAATACGTCCTCTCCGCATTATCATCCTAATGCCAAATGTGCCTACCACTCTGACAGTGTCGGGCACGACACCAATGATTGTTGGGCACTCAAGCATAAAATCCAAGACCTGATAGAGGCGAAGGAGGTGGAGTTTGACGCTCTGGAGAAGCCTAATGTGACATCTGCACCCATGCCGAAGCACGACCGAAATGTCAACGCCATTGAAGAAGATTTGTATGTTGCTGATGTCAATGATCTGATTACTCCATTGTTAACCATCAAGTTGAATTTGTTAAGGGCAGGGATCTTCCCGGGATGTAAAGAAGACTGCTATTGTTGTTACTCTCTGCCGTTTGATTGTCCGTTACTGAAGAAAGGCATCCAAGGCCTTATGGATAGTCGACAAATTTTGTTTGAAAAAGTTTCTGCTGTTCCAGTTCATACTGAAGATGTCTCAATCATAACCATTCACGCCAATCTTTCCAAGGCCGTCAAAAAGCCTGTTAAGATTACACCAGCTACGAAATCTGTTCCTTTGAAGATAACAATGCCAGGGCCTGTTCCCTATGTTTCTGAGAAGTCGATACCATGGAACTACGGCGGCGACGTCTATTACCATGGTATTAAACAAATCGAAATAACTGAAGAAAGTTCGGATGATGAAGAAGCCAGCATTGGTAACATTGCAGGTACGAGTAAAATCACCAGGAGCAGGAGAATATTTTCTCCAGAGATTGCCCCTCCAAGAGCAATCTTTGGACCCTCATCTGCCGACAAGGTCATCCCTGCACCAATAAAACTCTCTGCTAGAGCCCCTTTGATTGAGGAAGTTGTTGTTCCTAGTACTGTCTCTCCTACCGCCGCTGATAAAGGTAAGGGAATCCAAGATGAGCTCGTCGGGACGAGGGCTCAACCCTTGGTCATCCCGGAGACCTCCAAGAAGGAAATGGATGAGATTTTGAGGATAATCAAAAGGAGTGATTACGATGTAGTAGAACAGTTGGGGCAAACCCCCTCAAAGATCTCCATGCTGGCACTGCTACTTAGCTCGGAAGCACACGCTAAAGCTCTGATAAAATTCTTGAAGGCAGCCCATGTGCCCCAGGAAACCTCTGCAGATCAATTTCAAAATTGCGTGGCTAGCCTTACTGCGGACAATGGATTAGGGTTCTCCGATGCTGACCTAACTCCTAAAGGTAGAAACCACAATGATGCTTTGCACATTTCAGTCGAGTGTCGAGGAACCACTCTCGCACATGTCTTGTTTGACACTGGTTCGTCGCTGAATGTTTTGCCTAAGAAGGCCTTGGACCGACTAGATTGTGAAGGGTTGGAATTTAAGCCAAGTGATATTGTTGTCAGAGCTTTCGATGGTTCGAAGAGAATGGTCCATGGGGAGGTTGAAATTCCCATCAAGATAGGTACTGAGGTGTTTAAATCTACTTTCTATGTGATGGACATCCGTCCGTCATACTCTTGCTTGCTGGGTAGGCCTTGGATACATCATGCTGGGGCAGTCACCTCTTCCTTACATCAGATGTTGAAGTATCCTGTCAAGAGAAAGATCATTACTGTCCATGGTGAAGAGGAGTACATGATTAGCCACTTGAATTCTTTCCGGTACGTGGAGGTAGAAGGGGAGTTCATTGAAACACCTTTTCAGCATTTCGAAGAAGTCCTTCCTGAAATAGCAGTAGCAAAGTTGGCAACTGAGACACCGAGGCAGATGGCCAGGATGGCATCTCTGGAGGACGCAAGGGCCGCAATAAAGGAAGGGAAGAACTCAGCATGGGGGCAGTTACCTGACATTCCACATAAGACCGACAAATTTGGATTAGGGTTCACAGCCGCAGGCCAGAAAGCGATGCGCCGTTCGAAGATTGAAAGAGCGCCAGTCAAAATTTCTCCCTACGAAATCAACGCTTTAGAGGATGAAGACAAGGAGAGCAACATTGAAGAGTGGATTTATCCAACTGTCAGAGGAGGATTGAGCAACTGGGAGGCAAAAGACTTTGTCCCCATCACTTTTATTCATCAGTAATTTATCTGTTAAACATTTCCTATTTGGTCTGTAATATTTATTTTCAAACAATCCGTACACTATCTTTTCACCTCATGCCTTGCCCGGGGCATGTAGGTCCATTTGTAAGGGTTTTGATTATTTTTCATATCCATATGCCATGTTTAATGATTCATTGGACGTTTTTCATTTGATAAACTGCTTGTGTCCATTTTCTTTCCTTTTGCATTTTTTGTTTAAGGATGGCTATCCCTTATACACACCCACACTCACCAATGCAGGTACCCATCCACTCCGGATTCCATGGGTGACTATTCTGCTATATCCTTCAATAACTTTGAAGATCTGGTCAATCAAGCCGAGTATGAAGATGACGAAGGTTGTGAAGTACCAGGGGAACTAGCCAGACTTCTACAACAAGAGGAAAGGGCCATCTTACCTCATGAAGAGTCATTGGAAACTGTCAACTTAGGGACCGAGGAAGACCGGAAGGAGGTGCAAGTGGGTGCCAATCTGGAACCAAGTGTCAAGAAACGCCTGATACAGTTGTTGAATGAGTATGTTGAAATCTTCGCTTGGTCTTATGAAGACATGCCGGGTTTAGACACAGACATCGTGGTTCACCGTCTCCCCACAAGAGAGGATTGTCCACCGATCAAGCAAAAAGTTCGCCGAATGAGGCCTGACATGTCTGAAAAGATCAAAGCAGAAGTAATGAAGCAATTCGACGCTGGCTTTCTGGCTGTTACGTCCTATCCTCAATGGGTCGCTAACATCGTGCCAGTACCTAAGAAAGATGGCAAAGTCAGGATGTGTGTGGACTACCGGGATTTGAATAGGGCCAGCCCCAAAGATGATTTTCCGCTACCTCACATTGACATTTTGATCGACAATACAGCTCAGCACAAAGTGTTTTCCTTCATGGATGGATTCTCGGGTTACAATCAAATCAAAATGGCCCCCGAGGACATGGAGAAAACTACTTTTGTCACACAATGGGGCACTTTCTGTTACAAGGTGATGTCGTTCGGGCTGAAGAACACAGGGGCAACTTATCAACGCGCCATGGTAGCTTTATTTCATGATATGATACATCATGAGATTGAAGTTTACGTAGACGATATGATAGCTCAGTCACAAACAGAAGAAGAGCACCTTGAACATCTAGAGAAGCTGTTTGCCAGATTGAAAGAATACAAACTCAGGCTGAATCCAAGTAAGTGCACTTTTGGAGTTAGGTCTGGTAAACTCCTGGGATTCATTGTAAGCAACAAAGGCATTGAAGTCGATCCAGCAAAAGTGAAAGCAATACAAGAAATGCCTGCTCCCCGTACTGAAAAGGAGGTTAGAGGGTTCTTGGGGCGCTTGAACTATATTGCCAGATTCATCTCGCATCTGACTTCTACCTGTGAGCCAATTTTCAAACTCTTGAAGAAAGATCAGGTAGTCGAATGGAACGACGATTGCCAAGCTGCTTTTGATAGAATCAAGGAGTATTTGCTAGAACCTCCTATTCTGATGCCACCCGTCGAAGGAAGACCATTGATCATGTATTTGACCGTCTTGGATAACTCAATGGGGTGTGTTTTGGGCCAGCATGACGAGTCTGGTCGAAAAGAGCATGCTATTTATTACCTTAGCAAAAAGTTTACCGACTGTGAGACTCGCTACTCACTGCTCGAGAAAACTTGCTGCGCTTTGGTATGGGCTGCTCGCCGACTAAGGCAATATATGTTGACTCATACTACTTTGTTGATTTCCAAAATGGATCCTATCAAATATATCTTCGAAAAGCCTGCTTTATCTGGAAGGATAGCCAGATGGCAAATGATCCTAACCGAGTATGACATCCAGTACACCACCCAAAAAGCTATAAAAGGGAGTGTACTAGCTGACCATCTGGCTCATCAAGCTATCGAAGACTATCAACCCATGAGATTTGACTTCCCAGACGAGGACATCATGAATTTGGACAACATTGAAGGTGACAGACCGTATGACGGACCCGAAAGGGGATCCCGATGGACCCTATACTTTGATGGTGCTTCAAATGCACTTGGAAATGGTATTGGCGCGGTACTCATTTCTCCGGAAGGCTGTCACACACCTTTCACAGCCCGACTTTGCTTCAGCTGCACAAACAACATGGCTGAGTATGAAGCTTGCATTTTTGGTCTCAAGGCTGCCATAGACTTGGGGATCAAATCTTTGATCGTATTTGGGGATTCGGCTTTGATTATCAGTCAAATCAAAAGAGAGTGGGATACCAAGCATCCTAATCTTATCCCATACAAAGAACATGTCTTGACATTGTTGCCTCATTTCGAGCAAATTACCTTCGAGCACTTCCCGCGAGAAGAGAATCAGCTAGCAGATGCTCTAGCCACAATGTCCTCCATGTTTAAACTCAACTGGGATAACGAGGCTCCCCAAATCACCATCGAGCGAATGGATGAACCTGCACATTGTCACGAGATTAATACCGAAGAAGTAGTGGAACAACCTTGGTTCCATGAAATCAAAAGGTATCTCGAGACTAGAGATTATCCCGAAGGAGCTTCCGTAAATGACAAGAAGTTCTTAAGGAAATTTGCTGCCAAGTTCTTCCTGAGCAACGGCATCCTTTACAAATGAAGCCATGATTGTGTATTACTCTGATGCGTAGACAAAACTGAAGCAGAATTGATCATGACTGATATACACAGCGGCACATTTGGCACTCACTTGAGCGGGCATACAATAGCTAAGAAGATCCTAAGGGCAGGCTATTACTGGTCTACCATGGAAGCTGACTGCCATCAACATTCCCGTACTTGCCACAAATGCCAATTCTACACTGATAAAGTTCATATCCCTCCGGTTCCTCTCAACGTTCTGACTGCTCCGTGGCCCTTTGCAATGTGGGGCATTGACATGATTGGAGAAATCAAGCCCACGGCTTCCAACGGACATCACTTCATCCTGGTTGCCATTGACTATTTCACCAAATGGGTCGAAGCAGCTTCCTTCGCCTCTGTTACCAAAAATGTGGTTGCCTGCTTCATCAAGCAAAATCTCATATGCCGATATGGTGTTCCAGACAGGATCATCACAGACAACGGTACAAATCTGAATAACACAATGATCACCGCTTTGTGCGAACAGTTCAAGATTTATCATCACAATTCATCTCCCTATCGGCCGAAGATGAACGGTGCTGTTGAAGCTGCAAACAAAAACATTAAAAATATCATTCAGAAGATGACAGTCACTTACAAAGACTGGCATGAGATGTTACCGTTTTCTCTACATGGATACCGTACGACGGCACGTACTTCAACCGGGGCAACCCCATTTTCTTTGGTATATGGCATGGAAGCTGTCTTGCCTATGGAAGTCCAGATTCCTTCTCTAAGGATTATGAAGGATGCAGGTTTGAATGAAGATGATTGGATGCAGACCCGACTTGATCAACTCAATCTGATCGACGAAAAGCGACTCGCTGCTATATGCCATGGTCAGACGTATCAAAAACGGATGATCAAGGCCTTCAATAAGAAAGTCAGACGTCAAGTATATCAAGTCGGAGATCTCGTAATCAAGCGGATTATCTTGCCGCAAAGTGATCCCAGGGGCAAATGGACTCCTACATATGAAGGACCATTTGTGATCAAGAGCATATTTTCTGGTGGTGCAATGATTCTGACCACCATGGACGGCGACGATTTGCCGCACCCTGTGAATGCAGACATAGTCAAAAGATACTACGCATAAAATAACCCGACAAGTCGAAAACCCGAAAGGGCGGCTTGGGCAAAAATGGGCATCCCGGTGAACCGAAAACCCGAAAGGGCGGTTCAGGCAAAAGTTAGGGATAAAAATAAAAAAATTTGTACACCCGGCAAGTTGAAAACCCGAAAGGGCAGCTTGGGCAAAAAGGGGTTTCCCGGTGGATCGAAAACCCGAAAGGGCGATTCAGGCAGAAGTTAGGGAATTAAAGCGTATGACTATGTCTCGTCGGATCACTTCAAAGACCATCTATTCATCAACCAGTTCCAGGCTTCTGATCAATCCAGTCATCGGCAAACGAAGCATCGAATGAACAGATATTCAGAGTTGTTAAAGCTATAGCGGAATGGAATCCCATGGAATTATTTCACATAGCCATCTTTATTTTGTATAAAATTTTCAATATTTACGACGAAATCCTCTTACTAGGATGGTTGTCTCCTTTGTACAAATATATTCAGAGAAAGTTAATACAAATACTCTTCCCAGAAATTTGTGTCATTCCCTTTTTCCTTTTCTCTTGCACTAATTGTTTTATTTTGAGAAACGTCCAATGTTTTGTTAAATAGGCATATACATTTGAACATAATCATTTCCTTATGAATCAAGAAAGAGGACTACCGATAGGTTGAAGGAGCAGTTGGATATCCTGATACCCCTTCAAAGAAAACCCCCAGGAGATTTGGAATCCATATCCCCAGCAAACCCTGAAGCTTATCTCCAGTGGATTCTAGAGGCTTATCCCCTGCAGAGTACGGATGTCTCTCCCGAGTTTTATTCAAAGTTATTCCTCACAAGGGCTTATAACTGGGTTATCCTCAGCTTATTGCCACGGAAGATCGCTCTCGCCAAAATTCTTCCTACCTCCAGCGGAGTTCATCAGAGTTCCCCAGCATAACTTATCTTTACAATCCCCAACCAGAGAATCCTCCGGAATTCAGTTCCCCTCAGAGTTTAAGTTTCAGTATCCCCAGCCGAGCTAAGGTTTCAAAATTATCACTCCCCAACGAAGCCAGACTAGTGAACCTTCTCCCCACAGAGTTTTGGGAGGGCAAATCTTGAGTTCCCCAGTGAAGTCGCCAGAGATACTTCCCACCAAACTGAAGATTCTCAGTCTTACATCCCCAGCATGAGTCTATCAGATTGGAACTCCCCAGTAGAAGTCATCAGGAATTCCCCAGAAGATTGGTATACAACCCAAGCTCTTTATTCTCCAGCAACAACTAGGAATTACTCTTCCCAGCAGCAGTCAAGATACTTTTATCTTCAGCCATCCCGGATTCATCTATCCTTTGCAAGACAGCTCTCTAGCTTACATGCGCATCCATTTACATTCATACTACATAACATACATTATATCATGCATCATGACATTGCATATAACTAACTCTTTACCTTTTCAGGTAAGATCAGTCGAAAGACTAAAATCATTATCTTCCAAGATTCTTTCCAGGAATAGTTCAGATGTGACCCAAACACGGCGACATTATGACACTTATTCCGGATTCATCCAGATGCAGTTTTACACGAGCTCATCATCAGGAAACCCTACACCGGTTCCTCTTCAACTCCAAGATTTCTGAAAACAGTTTACGGGTTCTCCAAGTAACGGATGTTAACTTATCGCTTGTTCAGTTTCTTCTCAAGACTTCTGAAAACAGTTTATGGATTCTTCCCAACAACGAATGTTAATCTATCACTTGTTCAGATGCAACCTTTGAAAACAGTTTACGGGTTCTCCAAGTAACGGATGTTAACCTATCGCTTATTCATTTTCTTCTCAAGACTTCTGAAAATAGTTTATGGATTCTTCCCAACAACGGATGTTAATCTATCACTTGTTCAGATGCAACCTTTGAAAACAGTTTACGGACGCTTCCCAACAACGGATGCTGCTCTATTGCTTATTCAACCTCAAGACTTCTGAAAACAGTTTATGGATTCTTCCCAACAACGGATGTTAATCTATCAACTTGTTCAGATGCAATTTTTGAAAACAGTTTACGGACGCTTCCCAACAACGGATGCTGCTCTATTGCTTATTCAACTTCAAGATTTCTGAAAACAGTTCACGGGTTCTCCAAGTAACGGATGTTAACCTATCGCTTGTTCAGATTCTTCTCCAGACTTCTGAAAACAGTTTATGGATTCTTCCCAACAACGGATGTTAATCTATCAACTTGTTCAGATTCAATTTTTTGAAAACAGTTTACGGATTCCTCCCAACAACGGATGTCAATCTATTTGCTTATTCAGACCCCCAGTTCAGAGATGGTCCAAAGCATGGACACCTTCCTGATACTCATTCCAGATGGCATCTTTAAGCCCATCCCCGACAAGTTTCTGTCATTCCTCCCGATGGCATCGTTAAGCCCATCTCCAAATGGCATCTCTAAGCCCATTCCCGCATCCCTTGCTTTGACGAGTGCAAATTTAAGGGCACTCTGGTGTCCAATCTCCTTTTATCCTCGAGTCACGAAAGGCGAACTTGCCAATCTAACTCTTCGGATTCAAGAAGATTGAACAGGGGCAACTGTTGTACCCCAAAATTTGCCCTCCCATTTCTCATTGATTTCTCATCACAAAGCCCTTGGAGGTCAAGATCCAGTTAGGGTTTCATCTGCTCAAGACTTCTCCTTGCACTGTTGACCCAAATTAGGGTTTGTGTTTGCACAAAGATGTTCTGACCTAAAATGCCTAAGATGACTTTCATGCTTCATTTTGGACTCCCAAGTTTATCCACATCAAGTTTCAAGTCTTGATTCCAAGTTTTGCCCAGTCAATTGGACAGTTGACCTAGAAATCAACTGTATCGGGGAAAAAGTCAACTGTGGCCAATTGACAGTCAAATCTCATAAAAATTGACCCACATCAACATTATGAACTCACATGGACCATTTGATCAAGTTTGGATCACAATTCCACAAGAAATTTGATTAGATCACCAAAAGGGCAAAATGGTCATTTTTAGGGTTTTGACTGCACAAAGGCAATTTTTGACTGTTTGACCTAGCCAATGGCAAACCAAGCTCACATATGGACTCAAGGACCCAATGGAATTGTCTTGACATGCTCAACAAGTTCAAAAGATCCCAAGCACACAAGATTGACAGTTGGATTTCCCAGTCAATTGATCAATTTTGACTGTATACTGAAAAGTCAAACTTTGACTTTTTGGTCAAAATCAAGATTCAAGATTCATTTTTCACCAAATCATGCCAAATCATGAAACTTGTTCATCAAGAAATCAAAATTTGCAAATTAGGGTTTGAAATGAGAATTTTTCATAACTTAGAATTTTTCTAAAGTTATGAAAAACCCTAATTTTTTTCCCAACTTTGCCCCACTTTCTCACCAAGATTTATTTGGATTCAAGCAAAAGTCAAAACATGAAAGTTGTAGCTTGTTGCATAATATACAACTTTGATTCACAAAGTTTTCACAAAAGAGGCTTGTATCTCAAGTTACAATTTTTGGAATAAGGGTACTAAACCATTCTTAACTTAGTGAAAATTTGACCTATTTTGGCAAGGTTTTCTACCTAACTTCAAGACCATTTTACATACACTTCCACTTGGAATTTCAATTTGCACTTCAAATATGGATTGTAGTACACATTCCAAGCTTTCCAAAATGTCCAAGAACTCATCAAAAAACCCCATAACTTGAGAGAATCGAATTTTGCAATATGGCAAAAACTCACTTTTGAATTGACCAATTTCCATGTTCATAACTTGTGCAAATTTCTCAAACCAGCATGCCTCTTGATTACAGGCCCTTAAACCATCCAACACTCAATAATTTAATGCATGTTCATTGTGCTAAGGCCTTGTTTCATGAGTTTAAGCATTACATGTTGGATTAGGCCATAAATGGAAAAAGTGAAATAACCATTTTTGCAAAAGCAAGCTTTATGTCATAATGCAAATCCAAGGAGTACAGATCAAATCTAATTGGCACAAGATTATGAACAAAACACACTAATCAAGAAGAGGTTTTGCAGCATGTTTAGGGGGCCTCTACCTGCCTAGAAACTCAAGTGGCATTTGCTTGCTTAAGTGTTAAGAAATGTGGCATAACATAACATAATTTTGATCTCAGCAAAAACAAGCCTAAGCAAATATTATGTACACCTTCTAATCATCAAACCCAAGTTAGAACACGAGCAAACAAGGTCCCAAACACTCCCATCCCCATAATCACTCTCAAACTGCAAGAACAGAGTAACCTCTGCAGTTTGAGTGCCATCTCTCATTCCTTTCATGCTTCCTTGCTAAAAGCTCATCAAACACCTTCCCTACCATCAATCCAAACTATCCAAAACATAAAACACGACCTGTAACTCCTCTAACCAGTTCCACCATTTTCACTTTCTTGTTTTGCAGTTGAAGGTCCATAGCTCGATTCAAGGTGTTTCAAAGTAAAGTAAGCATTGGAATAGCATCATCACACTTCAGGCAAGCTATACAGATCATTATCTTGCTCTGAAAGCTCCCCCATTGCCAGATAGAACTTCAACTGAACAGGTATCTTCTTGAACTTCTAACTCTTAGTCTAGGCATCATTAGCTCTAAGTTTGTGAATAAGAAATGTTCTACTCATGTCCCTGAATCTGTACATGCTTTTACCTTTCATTTATTTTGCCTGAGCTATGAGAATTTAAGGTCTGAATATGGAAGAAAAGTTAGGTTATGATTTGGGATTGTTAAAATTCTCTCTCATTTCTGAGAGTTAGGATGAGTTCTTTATATATTTAGAATCGTGATTCAATGCTTAACATTTCTTATGTTGAAAGTTTGTGCAAAAAGTCAAAGAATCCAGATGTTTGAACTTGGTCACAGGCGCGCGTTTTTGACATCTTTTTGTCTGAAGGTTGAAGAAGAAGCTTCATGGGCTGGGCCTTTTGTGTTATTTCTTTTCACACCACATTTTTGATTTCACACCCCCTGAGCCCATTTTGTGTGTTTTATTGATTTTTTTGATTTTTCTTTTTTCATTCTGGTTCATTTATTTTTTCTAATCATATTAAAAACATAAAAAAAAATTTTTACACCATTTTTATATTTTTAGGTATTTATTTAGTTATATTGCTATTTGTGTGTAAATAAATATAAGAATATATTATTTAGAATAAATATGAAAAATAATGTAAACACCATTTTATTTTCATTTTTTTTATTTTGTTTTATCTTCTTAAAATATTTTATATAAAATATACTTTTTTTTTATAAATATTAATTATTATTATTTTGTATATATAATATTTATTTAGTAAATAATAAAGATATTTATATATATTAATATACTTAGAGCAAAAATATCAAAATACATACATTTTTTTATTTTATTAATATTTGACATGAAAAATACTTTTTTTAGAATATACTCCATTTTATTTTATTTTTGTATATAATTATTAAATATTATACATATTAAATAATATATATATTTACTTAATGAAATTAGGGTTTTACCCTTAAAACACAAAAATTCCAAAAATATTGCTTTATTTTTATTTTTATTCATTTTTGTTTATTGGACTTGAAAAATATCCTTTTTCCATACATATAAAAAACCTTTTTGCATTTTTGCATCTTTATTTTATTTTTCATTTAATTTATGCAATTAATTATCTTGTAAATATTCCAAAATTGATGTAATAGCTAGGTTTAAATTTCTTGTCTAAATATCCCCCCATTTGAACATTTGTACCCCCTTCCCATATTGTGTTGTAATAGTTTAGGAAATTTAAATTTCGCACTTTATTGCTTTCTAAGTATACCATGTTAGAATTAGGGTTTGTATGCAAATAAAAAGAACAAAATAGTTTGACCTAATTTCAAGATAATCAAAGCATGAAAAATGGACAACACATATCACACTTGCACCCCTAGGGTATTCCACTTGTTGCCTTCAATAAATGGGCCATATTGCATGTTAGGTTTCTTTGGGTAAAACAAACACAAATCAATTGATCATAGTCCCTCGATGACGCTTTCGAAAGTTGCCTAAAAAATGATCAAAGTCCCTTAAAAGAAAATTGCCCAAAGATACTTAGCACCATTGCAATTATGGTCTAAACGATGACCCGCGCCCGTCCCTTTCACCTCCTAACACAAGATTGTCCACCAAATGCAATGGTGGAACAAAATTGTTAAAAGGATTAAAACATAGCATAAATCTTTGAGAACTTTAGGGTAGATAGCTCTTAAGTACTTATCAATTTGCAAAAGAAAACACTTGCCTATTTTCAAACCATACTTCACAAACACTTTCAAAATAAACTTTCAAAAACCTTGAAACATCTTTTCAAAAAGACAAACACCTTTTGTAAAACATTCGAGTAAAGAATTGTTACAAGGGTAGCCTAGACAAGGCATCTTTTTTTAACATTTTCAAAACCACACACAAAGCACCATTTGAAACAATTGAAAACCAAGGCAAGTTGATCTAAGCAAGTACCTAAGAGCCCATGGATAACCATGGATAGAAAGGGTGCTAATACCTTCCCTTTCTATAATCTACTCCCCGAACCCAAGAAAAATCTCAAAGGTTTTTGCTGTGCTTTTTAAACCTTTCCTTAGGATAAAATAAAAAGTCGGTGGCGACTCTTGCTCAACCGAAACATTTGCGAAAACAAACGCAAAACCATAGTCAGTTCTCCCACCGTATCACACTGGGGATTGGACTTTCAGTTTTAGACAGATCCGCTGGGGATATTGAAACTTGACTCTGAGAGGAGTTAGCTTCTGGAAGGTTCTCTGGTTGGGGATTGCAAGAATCTTTTGATTGCTGCAGGTGTTGATCTGGAATAAGTTACCGAATGTCGCCATCTCTGGGTCACATCTGGAACTATATCTGGAATGAAATCTTGAATAAGTTGCGGAATGTCGCCAAATCTGGGTCACATCTTGAACTATATCTAGAAGCAAATCTGAATGAGTTATAGAATTTCGCCATCTCTGGGTCACATCTGGAACTATATCTGGAAGAAAATCTGAATAAGTTATAGAATGTCGCCAAATCTGGGTCACATCTTGAACTATATATGGAAGCAAATCTGAATGAGTTATAGAATGTCGCCATCTCTGGGTCAAATCTGGAACTATATCTGGAAGAAAATCTGAATAAGTTATAGAATGTCGCCAAATCTGGGTCACATCTTGAACTATATCTGTAAGCAAATCTGAATAAGTTATAGAATATCGCCAAATCTGGGTCACATCTTGAACTATATCTGGAAGCAAATCTGAATAAGTTATAGAATGTCGCCAAATCTGGGTCACATCTTGAACTATATCTGGAAGCAAATCTGAATGAGTTATAGAATGTCGCCATCTCTGGGTCACATATAGAACTATATCTGGAAGCAAATCTGAATGAGTTATAGAGTGTCGCCATCTCTGGGTCACATCTTGAACTATATCTGGAAGCTAATATGAATGAGTTATAGAATGTCGCCATCTCTGGGTCACATCTGGAACTATATCTGGAAGAAAATCTGAATAAGTTATAGAATGTCGCCAAATCTGGGTCACATCTTGAACTATATCTGGAAGCAAATCTGAATAAGTTATAGAATGTCGCCAAATCTGGGTCACATCTTGAACTATATCTGGAAGCAAATCTGAATAAGTTATAGAATTTCGCCAAATCTGGGTCACATCTTGAACTATATCTGGAAGCAAATCTGAATGAGTTATAGAATGTCGCCATCTCTGGGTCACATCTGGAACTATATCTGGAAGCAAATCTGAATGAGTTATAGAATGTCGCCATCTCTGGGTCACATCTTGAACTATATCTGGAAGAAAATCTGAATAAGTTATAGAATGTCGCCAAATCTGGGTCACATCTTGAACTATATCTGGAAGCAAATCTGAATAAGTTATAGAATGTCGCCAAATCTGGGTCACATCTGGAACTATATCTGGAAGAAAATCTGAATTTGTTAAGGGTCAGAAACTGGGAGTATACCAATCTTCTGCGAGGGAATTGTTGAACACTTTTGACATTCGAATGCCCCAAGTGGTGATGAAGGAGTCTTGAATCAGATTACTCTGCGGATTGAGAGATTTCTTGAAATCTTGACTGGACTGCCCCAAGTTAACTGAATTTTGAAAGATCTGTTGAAACCTTGACTGGACTTCCCCAGGTTAACTGAACTTTGAAAGATCTGTTGAAACCTTGACTGGACTGCCCCAGGTTAACTGGATGGTGCCCTGTCATGCTCCTTGTTGATAGGAGATTTGTCGTTGGAAGTGTCATCCTTTTGAAGTGATTTTGTTCACTGAGAGAGTTTTCGTTCCTCCGAACATTCGCTGTATGAATTTCTTCGCTGTCAAACAAATAGTCAAATGCAGACAGTAATATTCAAGCAATGCAAAGTTTATGTTTGTATCGAAGTTTTGCAAAATGTGTTTTTTAGCAGAAAACTTTTTATAAGACAAGTCAACACAAGATTTAGAGCAAAGCCTTACAGGAGTCAGGATACCTTTCGAAACAGTATGCTTTCAAACTAACCCATGCTTTAATTAGGACTTTTGAAGGGTTGTAATGTGGCTTGGTTCACGGTTTAAGAAACAAAGGATAAAGGCTCAAAGTATATTTGTACCCACCCGCTCTTCGTGATGTTCTTCACACCTAAGCTCAGTTAATTGTGCGTCGCACTCTGTTTTGAGTTTGGAACGACCTTTTGGGTGATGGTTCACCAATTGAATTTGGGAGACAGTCATCATATCCTTTTTCTTTTTGCAACATTTTTCATGTTGTTGAGGATTTGTAATGACCTCTCTATTTTGATTTTGATTTGTTATCCCTAACTTTTGCCTGACTGTTCCCGTTTTTGAGATCGCAGTCAGCGGGATGCCCTAGCTTTCTTAAGCCTCCTTTACAGGTTTTGGCTTGGTGGGCTTTTCTCTTTTGAGAGATTGACTGCCTATGTGATAGGGAACCATCACTGTCTTTTGATTCCAAGGGAATTCTTTTCTTTTTTGACGTCGTTCGTTGTGTTACGAACTGAGAGTTTGCAACTTCAATGCGCATTTTCTTTTGAATTAACTGAGATACTACCCTGCCCCAGGTTTATATCAAAGGTTTTGATTGTTTAGAACAGAAAACTCCTACTTCTTTGGCTCGAAGTGGTTGACTACGGATTATCTTCCTTATAACTCCAGTGTTTGGGAATTGAAAGAAATGCCTGTACATCATCAGCAAGGTCTGTTCAAAAGCATACTGTATGAGATTACGGTATTGTTTCGTCATCCTCCCTCTAAAGGCTTGCAGCTTTTTATCAAGAGTCAAACATCATAAAGAAAAGCATAAGAGTAGTGAAAACGAATGGATGAATTCAAGACAAACATATGCAATTCATTAATGAAACAGAGTTTAACATCAACAGATAATTGTTTGAATAACAGAAGAAATTACAACTTTGAAAATTCAAATGAAGCAAAAGTCTCTCAGTTTGAGCTTCGTCACTTCAGGTGGAGAACCCCTCAACGGAAGATCTTCATCTCGCCGTCTGGCATGAACCTCAGCACTCCAATGTCAATCAGATCTTGAATCTTGTTCTTCAAGGCCCAACAGCTATCGGTGTCATGTCCCGGGCTGTAAGAGTGGTACACACAAAATGCATCGGGATGATAGTTAGGAGCAGAGGTATTTGGGTTCCGGATAGGATCCCTCAAAGCAGTCAAATTGACCTCCAACAAGCGCTCCAGTATCAGAGATGACGGTATGTCAGTCTCCGTGAATTGTCTTCCCGATGTATTTTGCTTACGTCGATTACCCCGTTGACGCTGGCGAGGTTGTTGCTGGGCTTGTGACCCTGAAGCAAGCAGAGGAGCCTTCCCTTTGTCTTCTTGAGTGGATGGGGGTTGAGTAGTGACTTGCTCTTCCACCTCAGATGTTTGCCTCAGTTGGTTTTCCCGAAGCAGTTGGTTGACGAGAACTCTGAGTCCCTCTTGTCTTTGAGACATATCTTGGATGAGAGCCATCTGGCCCACCAACTGTCCCATCACTTGGATCCTCAATGTTGCCAAATCAAACTGCAGCTCCGCAAACTGATCGCTCCTGGCATTGTTTGAATTCTCCAAGCCCTTTGTGAGGAGAGCTCTCATTTCTTCTTGCCCCAGAGACAAGTTCAAGAACATTTCCTGCAGTTGAGTAGTCTGGTCTTGGATGTCTTTGACAGACCTTTCTAGAGCCATCTCTTACTGAAATAAACAGTATGAGAGTAAGAAAACCTGAAAAAGGAAAAACTGTCAAAATGCAATGCATGATATGTGGATGTATGCTTTCAAGGATCTCTTGGGGTAAACACGAGAAAATGTTAGAGGTTGAACTTCGATATTTGATTGGAGATCTTTGCGCCGGTGGATGCCTTTCCACTAGAATCAAGCTCACAATGTCAAATGGGTCATAGCCCTTGATTCAAGTTGTTGTACTTGATCTTTGGCCGGAGAACTTTGTATCGGTGGATGTCTTTCCCCGAGAATCAAGCTCACCATGTCAAGTGGGTCATAGCCACTGATTCAAGTTGTTGCACTTGATCTTTGATTGTCATTGGTTAGAGGAGAAACCTCTTGCCCCTTGGTAGACGTCTGGTTCAACGTACCCCTGCATCAAAAGAACCCTCGAGATCCTTGAAATGGTTATTGAAAATGCTGTGGTATGATGTCATGATGTTATGCACATGCATGCAAAAGCAAGTGAGTGTATATACAGGTAATCATATTCACACAAAGCAAACAAGTCCTTAAGTTCAGGCTTGCATGAGGTTCAGGTACTACCCTCTTTCAGTTTCGTTGGTTAAGACCTGTCCTATCAAAAGTAACCGGGTTCTAGAGGATCTCAATATCACTGACTACCCTCAATTGGTCATAACTTCAGCATCACTATCTTTTCTTGCGGTCGGAACCATCGCGAGAGTTTAGCCTCAATGAGTGTAGCATACTGCTACTGTTCTAGGGCCAAGTTGGGTCAATTTAGGGTTCTAAGGTCGGTTGGTGCTTAATGACTCCTTGGAAGACCCATATTCTCCCCGTTTCAACACAAGGGATATCGGTACAGACCAATGTGCCACACCAACGTAGCCACTGCTTCACCCATGTCGGTATACCCCGGACAGGTCCCTCACAGATTATGCTACCTAGAAGGGTATTCCCCAGATCCGGGTTAGGATCTATGAAACTCCGATGCAAAGCCCACAAATATAAAAGCAAACAAAGCAAGCAATTGAGAAAAAGGTGATCTAAACCCTAAGGTAACCCCACTTTTAAGTAAAGATCCCCAGCAGAGTCGCCTGTTCTGTGATATAGTGGGAGAACTGACTTGAGGTTTTACGTTTTGTATTCACACTTGTTCGGTTGAGCAAGAGTCGCCACCGACTTTTTATTTTATCCTAAAGGAAAGGTTAAAAAGCACAGGAAAAACCTTTTTGAGATATTTCGTGGGTTCGGGGGGTAGATTATGAAAAGGGAAGGTATTAGCACCCTTTTCATCCATGGTTATCCATGGGCTCTTAGTTACTTGGTTTTTTAGATCACTTGCCTTGATTTTTGATTGCTTGAAAAATGGTGTGTGCATGTGTTTTTGAAAATGTTTTGAAATAGACGCCTTTGTTTCGGCAACCATTGTAATGACTCGTGTTTGAGTATATACAACGGTGTGTATCTTTTCGAAAAGATGTTTCAAAGTGTTTTTGGAAGTTTGTTTTGAAAGTGTTTGTGAAGTGTGGTTTTTGAAAAGGAGGCAAGTGTTTTTGCAAGTTGATTTCAAGTAACTAAGAGTTTGGTCTACCCCTATTGTACTCAAAGGTTTTCTCTATGTTTTCAACCCTTTTTAACAATTTTGTTCCACCATTGAATTTGGTGGACAATCTTGCGTTTAGGATGTGATCGGGACAGGCGCGGGTCATCGTATGGACCATGAATGCAATGTTGCCAAGTGTCTTTGGCAATTTGCTTGAAGGGACTTGATCATTTTGATAGGCGACTTTCGAAAACGTCATCGAGGGACTTATGATCGTTTGAATTTGTTTTGCCAAAGAAACTCGACGTGCAAGCATGGCCCATTTTGGAAGGCAACATGTAGGATTACCCTAGGGGGTGCAAGTGTGATTGTGTATTGATTTCATGTATTTGTCTTGTATTAGGTTATCTAGCGTTTGATTTTATGTACATACAAACCCTAGGTCTAACCATGGTATAATTCGAAAGCGATAAATTGCAAGAATTTAAAGTCTACGCTATTACAAATAGTATCCGGGAGTGGGGGTACAAATTTACAAATGGGGATGAGACTTTAGGAATGTAGTGTCCAATAATTTACAACCAAATCGAATTGCGATCAAAATGTAAATGTATCGAATATACAGAAATAAGCAAATGTATAATGTATCAATGCGAGTGTATTGTGTATGTGTAAGTGTACGTGTATGAGAATTATTTACAAGTGCGAGAAAATGTGAATTTAATGAGACAATTAAATATTATTTATTCGTCAAGTATTATTATCCACTTTTGATTTAAATTTGTATTTTATATTTTTTGTTTAATATGTACAAAGTAAGAAAATTTAAGTAAAAGAAAGGAAAATGTTTTTAATTTGAGAAAAAATTATGTATCGATTTATTTATGTACAAATTATTTTTAAGAAAAGAAATGTATTAACTTAAAGAAAAAATTATGTATTTATGTATAAAAGTATTTTAAGAAAAGAGAAAATTCAAATTCTATATATTAATGTCTTTAAAGAAAAGTATTCTTTATTAATGTATCTTACTTAATCTTTTTATGTGTAAAAGGAAAAGAAAAAATGTTTTTTAAGAAAATTAATATTTCAAGTTTGTTTTAATTAATATCTCTATACAAAATTAGAATTATAAAGAAAACAAAAATTGATGTATTGGATTAAGTTATAAAAGATGTTAAGATAAAAAAATGTTTTTAGTCTTAAAAGAGTGGGCTTTAGGCGTTTTAGAAGAGGGCCAGGCCCACGTTCTGAGCAAAACGTTTTGCAAAGGGGTTTAATTGTTTGTTTCATTTGGGTGAAAGGCTTAGGGTTTGCTGAGAGCGGCGCGCCGTTTACTTCACTTCATCTTTGTTCCTTCATCTTCTTCGCTCAATGCAACGGCCACAGAAACGTGACCCTCCGCCTAGAGCCACCGCGCCATCGTCCGTATCCTCTCCCTCAGTGATTGGGCAACGCGAAGAAAAGAGAAAAGGTAACGATTCTGGAACGTTTTTAGGCTCTTTTGATTTTGTCCTTGCATGTTTTTATTTCTCGCTTATTGATTCAGATTAAATGCTGTTGTTGTTTCTGTGAAAGGAGAAGGGGATGGATTTATACCTTTAGCCTTGGAGACGGAGACGAGATGGAGTGGAGGCGCGTAGAGGCTTTGACGACGGAGGAAGCAGTGATGTGAGCTCGCTTGGGCTCCTGGTTTGTGTATTCTTTGGCCCTTTGTTGGTTTGATGATGATAACGAACTGAGAACCTTTGTTTGATCTCTTTTCCTCTTCTTCCTTGTTGCCTTGATGTATGCTTCAGTATACTTCTTTATCTCCTTCTTATCGTTGCTTCGCTTATGTTGCTTGCTTGATGCCTTTGAGATGCCTGATTTTTCTCTTCCTCTTTGTTGCCTTCTGTATGCTTGATATGTTCGATATTTGTTACACCCAATGATGAAGATTTTCTGAGGGTTTGTTGGGTTTGGAAGCTAGTTTAGGATTTTGCTGGTAAATGGCCTTGAATGGTTATGGTTTTTGGGTTGAAAAGCTTCCAGGTTAAGCTTATGCTGGTTTAAGGTTCGGGTGGACAGCAGGTTGTAGGTTTGATGTTTATGCTTTTCTGGTTTACTGGTTTACTAGTTTACTGGTTGTGGTTTGGACCATTTGTGTTGTTTCTGGTTTTAGAGGCTTTTATGCAGATTTAGGTTTCAGATTTTAGACTTGAATGGTTTGTTTGCAGTAAGTAAAGCTTATGGCTTCTGGTTTGAAATCACAAGTTTTAGGTTTATGGGAGATTTGGACATTGCTTGAAAGGTTTGTGTTGTTGTGATATCAGTTTTGGCTGCTGGTTGATGGCCTTACTGGTTTTAGGCTTATGCTTCAGCTTGGACAGTTTTGTGTTTGATATGTTTCTCAGTTCTGTTTTTTTGTTTTTTCACTTCTGCCTCCTCCTTTACTGTTTTATTAACAGATTGTTTTTATATATTTTTCTGCCTCAAGCCTAAACCTGTAAGCCCAACTTCTTTTCTCTCTTTCTTCTCTCTCTAGTACAGTTAAAACATTTAAATAATGTTAAGTGTACTTTTTCTGAAAAGGCATACAGGCTGGAAGATGATGAAATAGGACTAGCTTGCTTGTATATGTGGTCTTAACCTGCATACTTTATCTCTTTTCCATACTTTGTGCTGCATCTGAATAGCCTTTTGGACAGTTTGACATTGGACTTTGTTTGACAATTTGAACTTTTATACATGCTGTTGGTTTTGAACTATGCAGTTGGTTTTGAACTATGCAGTTGGTTTGACAAAATTTGAATTTGTGCATTTCAATACTTTGTGCATTCATGTTTAGCAAGCAATATTCATCCCTCTTTGTGAACCGGGAGAAATCCCGTGATTTGCAGAGAGGGCTAACTGATTCCAGTCAGTTGCCTTTAATGATGAGCCCAAATTAACTGTCTGTCTCTTTAATTCAATTTATCTGTTTCTGACTTTTTCTTCTTTTCTTATTTTTTTTGCAGATAAAATCAAATGAAGCAGAGAGAGCAAGGGATGGAAGATGAAGACTTAGGAAAACTTAGAAAAAATTAGGATAGTCTTATTTAAATTTAACTTACTGTACTATTATTATTGTAAACATTTTGTAAACAAAAACAATTATACAAATAAATTAAAGATAAATAAAAGTCCTTTTATCCAATTAATTCTTTTTCTTTTTCTCAATTGTTTATTTTATTATTTATAATTCTTGAATGATAATAAATGGAAATAAATTCCAATTATCTTAATTTAGAATAAATAAACAATTAAATAAACATTGGTTTCAGCATTGATCAATTAATGAACTTGGCGTTTCAAAAATCCAAAGCAAAGCACAGTCAATCACAACAACTGCCCAAATGTCTTTTCCTTTTACTGACTTTAATCAAGCACTGCAAACTCAATCCAAATGTTTCAGTCCACATCTCAGAATAACTTGACAAGCACTGTAGAATTCGTCTTTCTGAAAAATCTGCGCACAAAAAAACCCTAGTTCCTGATCAAATGCCAAGGAAGCGTTCGCCTGATCAAAACTGAGCCAAAAGTCAACCAAACCCCAAGCAAACTGTTTGAATTGTTCCCAAGCCATGAAAATCAATAAAACCCTAATTTTATCTGACTGACGAGAAAAATCTGTTTGACCGATTCTTGAGCCAGTCTAAAAAATCAGGAAAAGCTCGAAGCTGTGATTTCTTGTGGAGAGATACAAGGGCAAATTTTGGGGTACAACAGTACTGCTTTAGTTTAGCAGCATTCCAGGGTCGTGGCAATGGTTCTCCGTCTAGTTGCTCGAGGTAGTATGCCCCGGTACCTGTGGTACCGTGGACGCGATAAGGCCATTCCCAATTCACGGCCAATTTCCCTTCGCGGGAGTCTTTCTGGTTTCTTCGTAACACCAGGCTGCCGATTTCGAACTCGCGTTTAATGACCTTATCGTTGTGACGCAGGGCCACTCGTTGTTTTAGGGTGGCCTCGCACAGGGCCGCCCCCGATCGAATTTCCTCGACTAAGTCGAGCTCGTCCCTAAGTGCCTCGTCGTTCATTTCTTCGTCGAGGGGAGTTTCTGTCCACCTGGAGGGTTCCCTG
Source organism: Vicia faba (assembly GCA_948472305.1). Lineage (NCBI taxonomy): Eukaryota > Viridiplantae > Streptophyta > Magnoliopsida > Fabales > Fabaceae > Vicia > Vicia faba. The sequence continues at coordinate 744,765,392 of OX451741.1, forward strand.
ATTTCTACTGGGATGACGGCCTCGGTGCCGTATGTCAGTCGGAAAGGGGTCTCACCCGTTGTCGAATGGGGCATAGTGCGGTATGCCCACAAGACACTGTGCAGCTCCTCGACCCAGCCTCTCTTAGCTTCGTCGAGCCGTCGTTTGAGTCCTCGGAGGATGACTCTGTTAGCGGCCTCGGCTTGCCCGTTGGTTTGGGGGTGCTCGACCGAGGTGAAGTTATGTTTTGTTCCCAGTTTGGTGACGAAGTCTTGGAATCCGTGGTCGGTGAATTGGGTGCCGTTGTCGGTGACCAGTTCTCTCGGGATCCCGAATCTGGCGAGGATGTTTCTTTTGTAGAAACGGAGGATGTTGTGCGAGGCGATCTTCGCGAGAGCCTCGGCCTCTATCTATTTCGTGAAGTAATCCACGGCCACAATGAGGAACTTGTTTTGGTAAGTTCCTTGCACGAAAGGACCGAGGATGTCCATCCCCCACCATGCAAACGGCCACGGGGATGATAGTATGCTCAGCTCGTGAGGGGGAGCGAGGTGCATGTCGCCATGTGTGATACGGTGGGAGAACTGACTTAGGTTTTGCGTTTGTTTTCGCAAATGTTTCGGTTTAGCAAGAGTCGCCACCGACTTTTTATTTTATCCTAAGGAAAGGTTAAAAAGCCCAGCAAAAACCTTTGAGATGTTTTCTTGGGTTCGGGAAGTAGATTATAGAAAGGGAAGGTATTATCACCCTTTCTATCCATGGTTATCCATGGGCTCTTAGTTACTTGCTTAGATCACTTGCCTTGCATTTTCAATTGTTTGAAATGGTGCTTTCAATTGTTTGAAATGGTGCTTTGTGTGTGATGTTTTGAAAATGTTTTGAAAAAGATGCCTTGTCTAGGCAACCCTTGTAACAATTCTTTACTCGAATGTTTTACAAAAGGTGTTTGTCTTTTTTGAAAAGATGTTTCAAGGTTTTGAAAGTTGTTTTGGAAATTGTGTTGTGGAGTGTGTTTTGAAAAATGGCAAGGATTTGTTTTACAAGTTTGATCAAGTAACTAAGAGTTGTCTACCCCTAAATTTACTCAAAGATCTTTCCTATGTTTTAACCCTTTTAACAGTATTGTTCCACCATTGTATTTGGTGGACAATCTTGTGTTAGGATGTTAACGGGACGGGCGCGGGTCATCGTTTAGACCATGAATGCAATAGTGCCAAGTGTCTTTTGGCAATTTTTCCTTTAAGGGACTTGATCATTTTTAGGCAACTTGAGAAAGCGTCATCGAGGGACTATGATCATTTGATTTGTTTTGTTTTGCCAAAGACACTCAACATGCAACATGGCCCATTTTGAAGGCAATAAGTGGAGTAACTCTAAGGGTGCAAGTGTGCATTGTGTTGTCCATTTTCATGCTTGTTTATCTTTGAATTAGGTCAAGCTATTTGTTATTTGATTTGCATACAAACCCTAGGTCTATCATGGCATAATTTGAAAGCTTTTAAATACGGAAATTTAAAGTCCTAAATTATTACAACATAATTATGGGGATGGGGGTACAAATGTTTGAATGGGGGGATATTTAGCAAGAAATTAAATCTAAAACTATTACATCCATATTGAATATACAAATATCAAATTGTACAATAATTAAACAAATATAATAAATATGCAAAATGTATTATGCACAAAAATGGTTTTTTATGTATGTAAAAGTATTTTTCAATGTGAAATATAAACAAAAATGAAAAGGTCAAATTTTTGGATATTTTTATGGTTTAGGGCAAAACCCTAGTTTTCTAAATAAATAATATTTATTTTTTAATATTATACAATATTATATATTAATTTATACAAAAATAAAAAAAGAAGTATATTGTAAAAAAAAGTATTTTTGATGTCATAGATTAATAAAAATAAAAATGTATTATTTCTATATTTTTGTCCTAAATATCTAATAAAATATACAAGTATTTATATTATATATTAAATATACTAAATATATATACCAAAATAAAATATTAATTATTTACAAAAATGTATATTTTTAGAAAATGTTTTCAAAATGTAAACAAAAAATAATAACTAAAAAAAATATATTTTTGTATTTTTTTTAATGTTTAAATAAAAAGTATTATATTTATTTATATACATATGCTAAATGAAACAAATAAATACCAAATAAATGCAAAAATGTGAGAAAAAATATTTTTAGTGTTTTTTCATGTTTGAATAAAAATATAGAATCGGAAACAAAAAGAAAAATGCAAAAATAATGAATATATCACACAATGGGCCAGGGGGGTGTAAGTTAAAAAAGAGTGTGCAAAGAGTAAAAACAACTCAGGCCCAGCCCAAGTCACCACCTTCTTCAACCTCCAGCCATTCTGTTTGAATTTCGCGTGCCTCCTTGCTCAAACAACAAACTCCTGATTCTTTGACTTTTACACAAAACTCATAACACAAGCATAGTAGAGCATCAAATCACGAGTTCAAATATGTAAAAAACTTAACCTAACTCTAAGAAACCAGGGAGAATTTCTTCATCCCCAATTTCTGACCTAATTTTTCTTCAATGTTCATGGCCAAAATTCTCACAGCATACTCAATATAAATGAAAAGTAAATACATGGATGGTTTCATGGCTATGAGGAGAACATGTTTCATTCACAAACCTAAGCCTAACTCTTCCTATATTGAGAGATAGAAGTTCATGTTTTTACCTGTTTCAGCTTGAGTCGTGTACAGCAATGGAGGTATCTTCAATAGAGTTTGAGCTTTGGTACAGCTTGCCTGAAGTCCAAGGATGCTTCTCCAACACCTAGCTTGCTTTGAATCACTATGAATCGTGCTATGGAAGTTCACCTGCACAACTGAAAAATGAAAATGGCAACAGGGGTTAGGGATGTTACAGTTTGTATTTAGGGCTTCGGATAGCTTCAATGGATGGTAGGGAGTGTGTTTGAACAAGCTTTGGCCAAAACGCACGAGTGGAATGGATTGTGGAAGTCAAACTGCAGCAAGTACCCTGTTTTGCAGAAAAAATGTGATCTTCTGTATGAGGAGGGATTAGGGATGATTGAGTCGTGTTTCAAGCTTGGTTTGATGTATGGAAAATGTTTGCAAACTTTGTTTTGGTTGGTGTTTACAGGAATGAGAGCTTGGAGTCAGTTTGCAAGTTTTCTTCTCATGTAAGAAAAGAGATGTCAACTTGTGATATAGGCCTGTACCAAGTTCTCAAGCATGCTGCATATCTTGTTCTTGATCAGAGGGATTTGTGTACAAATGCTAGCCTCAAAGATCTGGCCCATGCCTCTTGGATTTTGAATTTGACATAAAGCACTACTTTACAAAAATGGCAAAGTTGCTTTTTCTAATTATGGATTAGTTCTTTGTGTAATGACTAAATGAACAAAACAGTACTTGAATACAAAGGTTAAGTATTTAATTATTGAGTGTGAAGAGGTTTAGAGGCCTGCAAACCATCACAAACCCTGCTGACTTGAAAACGCAAATGTTATGAACATGTATTTGGCTATGAACAAAAGTGACTTTTGCCCATCTTTGCAAATTCGATTCTCCCTAACCACAAGGGTGTTTGAGAAGTTCTTGGACAATTTTGAAAGCTTGGAATGTGTACTACAATCCATCTTTGTAATGCAAATTGAAACTCCAAGTGGAAGCATGTGAAAAGTGGCCATGAAGTTGGACAAAAATCCTGCCTAGAATAGGTCAAAAATTTTCTAAGTTAAAAATGTTTTGCACCCTTGTTCCAAAAATCATAACTTGAGCTACAAGCTTCATTTGAGAAAACTTTGTGAATCAAAGTTGTAGATTTTGCAATGGACTACAACTTTCATGTTTTGAGTTTTGTTTGAATCCATTTGCATCTTGGTGAAAAAAAGGGACAAAGTTAGGAAAAAATAAGGAAATTTTATAACTTAGAAAAATTCTAAGTTATGAAATTTCTTCATTTTAAACCCTAATTTGCAATTTTGGATTTCTTGATGAACAAGTTTCATAATTTGACATGTCTTGATGAAAAATGAATCTTGGCACTTGATTTTGACTTTTCAGTATATAGTCAAATTTTGATAAGTTGACTGGAAAATTCATCTGTCAATCCTATGCATTTGGGATCTTTTGAACTTGTTGAATGTGTCAAGACAATGCCATTGAGTCCTTGAGTCCATATGTGAACTTGGTTTGCCATTGGTTAGGTCAAACAGTCAAAAATTGCCTTTGTGCAGTCAAAACCCTAAAAATGACCATTTTGCCCTTTTGGTGATCTGATCAAATTTCTTGTGGAATTGTGATCCAAACTTGATCAAATGGTCCATATGAGTTCAAAATGTTGATGTGGGTCAAAAATCATGAAGTTTGACTGTCAATTGGCCACAGTTGACTTTTTCCCCAATTCAGCTGATTTCTAAGTCAACTGTCCAATTGACTGGGCAAAGATTGGAATCAAGGCTTGAAACTTGGTATGGATAAACTTGTAAGTCCAACATGAAGCACGAAAGTCACTTTGGTCATTTTGGGTCAAAACATCCTTGTGCAAACTCAAACCCTAATTTGGGTCAACAGTGCAAGGAGGGGTCTTGAGCAGAGCAAATCCTAACTTGATCCTGAGCTCCAAGGGTCTTGTGGTGAGAAAATGTTGATGAAATGAGAGGGAAAATTTTGGGGTACAACAGTTGCCCATGTTCAATCTTCTTGCACCTGAAGAGTTATATTGGCAAGTTTGCCTTTCACGTCTCGAAGGTAAAAGGAGATTGGACACTAGAGTGCCCTTAAATTTGCACTCGTCGAAGCATGGATGCGGGAATGGGCTTAAAGATGACATTTGGAGATGGGCTTAAGGATGCCATCTGGAGATGTGACTAAGATCTTGTCAGGAGATGGGATTAAAGATGCCATCTGGAATGTATGTTGTAGGTGAAAGGAAAGAGTATCAGAAAGGTGTCCATGTTTGGAATATCTCTGAACTGGGGATCTTGAATAAGCAATGGATTGACATCCGTGTTTGGAGAATCCGTAAACTGTTTTCAGAAGTCTTGAAGTTGAATAAGCAATAGAGCATCATCCATGTTGGGAAGCGTCCGTAAACTGTTTTCAAAGGTTGAGTCTGAACAAGCGATAGATTAACATCCGTGTTTGGAGAATCCGTAAACTGTTTTCAGAAGTTGAAGAATCTGAACAAGCGATAGGTTGACATCCGTTTCTGGAGAACCCGTAAACTATTTTCAGAAGTCTTGGAGTTGAATAAGCAAATAGAGCAGCATCCATGTTGGGAAGCATCCGTAAACTGTTTTCAAAAGTTGAGTCTGAAAAAGCGATAGATTAACATCCGTGTTTGGAGAATCCGTAAACTGTTTTCAGAAGTTGAAGAATCTGAACAAGCAATAGGTTGACATCTGTGTCTTGAGAACCCATAAACTGTTTTCAGAAGTCTTGGAGTTGAATAAGCAATAGAGCAGCATCCATGTTGGGAAGCATCCGTAAACTGTTTTCAAAAGTTGAGTCTGAACAAGCGATAGATTAACATCCGTGTTTGGAGAATCCGTAAACTATTTTCAGAAGTTGAAGAATCTGAACAAGCGATAGGTTGACATCCGTGTCTGGAGAACCCGTAAACTGTTTTCAGAAGTCTTGGAGTTGAATAAGCAATAGAGCAGCATCCATGTTGGGAAGCATCCGTAAACTGTTTTCAAAAGTTGAGTCTGAACAAGCGATAGATTAACATCCGTGTTTGGAGAATCCGTAAACTGTTTTCAGAAGTTGAAGAATCTAAACAAGCGATAGGTTGACATCCGTGTCTGGAGAACCGTAAACTGTTTTCAGAAGTCTTGAAGTGGAGAACGAACCGGTGTAGGGTTACCCGATGATGAGTCCGTGTAGAACTGTATCCGGATAATTGTTAATGATAGCCTTTTATTCTTATCCTGAAAGGGACAAAAGGTTAGCTAAACACAAAGTTATGTTGCATGAAATGCATGATGCAATATATGTTATATCAATGTTTATGATATGAATGTAATGAATGCGCATGTAAGCTGATGAGCTGTCTTGCTGAGGATAGATGAATCCTGGATAGCCGGAGATAATAGAATCTTGACTGCTGTCGGGGAAAGTGAGTCCTTGACTGTTGCAGGGGATAGTGAGTCCTTGACTACTGCAGGGGATTGCAAGAATTTTTTGATTGCTGAGGATGAGACATCCTTGTTGACTACTGACTGCTTGGGGAGCAAGATCTTCAATTGTTGAGGGATCTTAGGACCACTGCTGGGGATTGGAACTCCTTGGTGACTTGCGGGGCAAGAGAATTTTGATGATCTCTACTGGGGAGTCCAGAACCTGGCAGACTCATGCTGGGGACGTAAGACTGAGAATTTTCAGTATGGTGGGAAGCATCTCTGTGGGGAGAAGGTTCACTAGTCTGGTTCCGCTGGGGATTGATAGTTGGAAGTTTTAGCTCCGCTGGGGATAGGATTTTCAGATTTTAAGGCTCCACTGGGGATACTGAAACTTAACTCTGAGGGGAATTGAGTTCTGGAAGGCTCTCTGGCTGGGGAAATCAGTTTTGAGAAAGCTTTTGTTCTGCTGAGGATCCTGAAGTTTAACTCTGTTTGGGGAATTAAGCTCTGGATTTGAACCTCGTTGAGGAAATTGGAGTCTAGAACTGCTGGGGATTCCTTATGAAAGGGCATCAATATATCTATTTGTACCTTCAGCCTATCAGTAATCATCTTTTCTTGATTTGTAAGGAAAATGATTATGTTCAAATGCATATGCCTATTTAACAAAACATTGGAAGTTTCTCAAATAAAACATAAGTGCAAAAGAGAAAAAGGAAGACAAAGCAAATTTCTGTATTTGGAAAAGTATTTGTATTAACTTTTTATGAGTATCTTTGTACAAAGGAGACAGGCATCCTAGTAAGAGGATGTTGTCGTAAAAATTGAAAATTTTATACAAAAGAAAGATGGCTATGTGTAATAATTCCATGGGATTCCATTCTGCTATAGCCTTCACAACTCTGAATATCTGTCCATTCAATGCTTCGTCCGCCGATGACTGGATTGATCAGAAGCTTGGAGCTGGTTGATGAAGAGATTGTCCTTAAAGTGATCTGAAGAGACATAGTCATACGCTTTAATTCCCTAATTTTTGCCTGAATCACCCTTTCGGGTTTTCGATCCACCGGGAAACCCTTTTTTGCCCAAGCTGCCCTTTCGGGTTTTCAACTTGTCGGGTGTACATATTTTTTTTGTTTTATCCCTAATTTTTGCCTGAACCGCCCTTTCAAGTTTTCGGTTCACCGGGACGCCCATTTTTGCCCAAGTCGCCCTTTCGGGTTTTCGACTTGTCGGGTTATTTTATGCGTAGTATCTTTTGACTATGTCTGTGTTCGCAGGGTGCGGCAAATCGTCGCCGTCCATGGTGGTCAGAATCATTGCACCACCAGAAAATATGCTCTTGATCACAAATGGTCCTTCGTAAGTAGGAGTCCATTTGCCCCTGGGATCACTTTGCGGCAAGATAATCCGCTTGATTACGAGATCTCCGACTTAATATACTTGACGTCTGACTTTCTTGTTGAAGGCCTTGATCATCCGTTTTTGGTACGTCTGACCATGGCAAACAACAGTGAGTCGCTTCTCGTTGATCAAATTGAGTTGATCAAGTCGGGTCTGAATCCAATCATCTTCATTCAAACCAGCGTCCTTCATAATCCTTAAAGAAGGAATCTGAACTTCCATGGGTAGGACAGCTTCCATTCCATATACTAAAGAAAATGGGGTTGCCCCTGTTGAAGTACGTGTCGTGGTACGATATCCATGCAGAGCAAACGGTAACATCTCATGCCAGTCTTTGTAGGTGACTGTCATTTTCTGAATGATCTTCTTAATGTTTTTGTTCGCAGCTTCAACAGCACCGTTCATCTTCGGCCGATAGGGAGTTGAATTGTGATGATAAATCTTGAACTGTTCGCATAGAACGGTGATCATAGTATTATTCAGATTTGTACCATTGTCTGTAATGATCCTGTCGGGGACACCATACCGGCATATGAGGTTCTGCTTGATGAAGCGGGCAACCACATTCTTTGTAACAGAGGCGAAGGAAGCTGCTTCGACCCATTTGGTAAAATAGTCAATGGTGACCAGGATGAAGCGATGTCCATTGGATGCTGTGGGCTTGATCTCTCCAATCATGTCAATGCCCCACATTGCGAATGGCCAAGGAGCTGTCAGAACATTGAGAGGAACAGGAGGAATATGAATCTTGTCAGCATAGACTTGACATTTGTGGCAAGTACGGGAATGTTGATGGCAATCTGCTTCCATGGTAGACCAGTAATAGCCTGCCCTTAGAATCTTGTTAGCCATCGTATGCCCGCTCAAGTGGGTGCCAAATGTGCCACTGTGTATCTCGGTCATGATCAACTCTGCTTCAGCTTTGTCCATACATCGGAGTAAAACACAATCATGGCTGCGTTTATAGAGGATGCCGTTGCTTAGGAAGAATTTAGCAACAAATTTCCTTAGGAATTTCTTGTCATTTACGGAAGCTCCTTCGGGATATTCTCTAGTCTGGAGATACCTTTTGATTTCGTGAAACCAGGGTTGTTCCACTACTTCTTCGGTATTAATCTCATGACAATGCGCAGGTTCATCCATTCGCTCGATGGTGATTTGGGGAGCCTCGTTATCCCAGTTGAGTTTAAACATGGAAGACATTGTAGCCAGAGCATCTGCTAGCTGATTCTCTTCTCACGGGAAATGCTTGAAGGTGATTTGCTCAAAATGAGGCAACAATGTCAGGACATGTTCTTTGTATGGGATAAGATTAGGATGCTTGGTATCCCACTCTCCTTTGATTTGACTGATAACCAAAGCCGAGTCCCCAAATACGATCAAAGATTTGATCCCCAAGTCTATGGCAGCCTTGAGACCAAAGATGCAAGCTTCATATTCAGCCATGTTGTTGGTACAGCTGAAGCAAAGTCGGGCCGTGAAAGGTGTGTGGTAACCTTCCGGGGAAATGAGTACCGCACCGATACCGTTTCCAAGTGCATTTGAAGCACCATCAAAGTACGGGGTCCATCGGGATCCTTTTTCAGGTCCGTCATACGGTCCATTACTTTCAATGTTGTCCAAAGTCATGATGTCCTCGTCTGGGAAGTCGAATCTCGTGGATTGATAATCTTCGATAGCTTGATGAGCTAGATGGTCAGCTAGTACACTCCCTTTTATAGCTTTTTGGGTAGTATACTGGATGTCATACTCAGTCAGGATCATCTGCCATCTAGCGATTCTCCCAGATAAAGCAGGTTTCTCGAATATATACTTGATAGGATCCATTTTGGAAATCAACAGAGTGGTATGAGTCAACATATACTGCCTTAGTCGGCGAGCAGCCCATACCAAAGCGCAACAAGTTTTCTCGAGCAGTGAGTAGCGAGTCTCACAGTCGGTAAACTTTTTGCTAAGGTAATAAATGGCATGCTCTTTTCGACCAGACTCATCATGCTGGCCCAGTATGCACCCCATTGAGTTATCCAACACAGTCAGATACATGATCAACGGTCTTCCTTCGACGGGTGGCATCAGAATAGGAGGTTCTAGCAAATAATCCTTGATCTTATCAAAAGCAGCTTGGCAATCATCGTTCCATTCGACTACCTGATCTTTCTTCAATAGTTTGAAAATTGGCTCACAGGTAGACGACAGATGAGAGATGAATCTGGAAATATAGTTCAAGCGCCCCAAGAACCCTCTAACCTCCTTTTCAGTACGAGGGGCAGGCATTTCTTGTATAGCCTTTACTTTTGCTGGATCGACCTCAATGCCTTTGTTGCTGACAATAAATCCTAGAAGTTTACCAGACCTAACTCCAAAAGTGCACTTACTTGGATTCAACCTGAGTTTGTACTCCTTCAACCTGGCAAACAGCTTTTGCAGATGTTCAAGGTGTTCCTCCTCTGTTTGTGATCGATCTATCATGTCGTCTACGTAAACTTCGATCTCATGATGTATCATATCATGAAACAAAGCCACCATGGCGCGCTGATAAGTTTCCCCTGCGTTCTTCAGTCTGAACGGCATCACGTTGTAGAAGAAGGTACCCCATTGTGTAACAAAGGTTGTTTTCTCCATGTCCTCGGGGGGCCATTTTGATCTGGTTGTAGCCCGAGAATCCGTCCATGAAGGAAAACACCTTGTGCTGAGCTGTGTTGTCAATCAAAATGTCGATATGCGGTAGCGGAAAATCATCTTTAGGGTTGGCCTTATTCAAATCCCGGTAGTCCACACACATTCTGACCTTGCCGTCTTTTTTAGGTACTGGCACGATGTTAGCAACCCATTGTGGATAGGATGTAACAACCAGAAAGCCAGTGTTGAATTGCTTCATTACTTCCGCTTTAATCTTCTCAGACATGTCGGGCCTCATTCGGCAGACTTTTTGCTTGATCGATGGACAATCCTCTCTTGTAGGGAGACGGTGGACCACGATATCTGTGTCTAAACCCGGCATGTCTTCATAAGACCAGGCGAAGATTTCAACGTATTCATTTAACAGCTGTATTAAGCGCTCCTTGACGCTTGGTTCCAGATTGGCACCCACTTGTACTTTCTTCCGGTCTTCCTCTGTTCCTAAGTTGACTGTTTCCAACAACTCTTCATGAGGCAAGATGGCCCTCTCTTCTTGTTGTAGAAGTCTGGCTAGCTCTCCTGGTACTTCACAATCTTCGTCATCTTCATACTTAGCCTGATTGACCAAATCTTCAGAGTTATTGAAGGACATAGCAGAATAGTCACCCATAGAATCCAGAGTGGATGGGTACCTGCATTTGTGAGTGTGGGTGTGTGTAAGGGATAGCCATCCTTAAACAAATAAAAATGCAAAAGGAAAGAAAATGAACACAACAGTTTATAAATGAAAAACGTCCAATGATTCGTTAAACATGGCATATGAATATGAAGAGAATCAAAACCCTTACAAATGGACCTACATGCCCCGGGCAAGGCATGAGGTGAAAAAGTAGTGTGCAGATTGTTTAAAAGTAATTATTACAGACCAACAGGAAATGTTCGAAAGATAAGTTATTGATTAATGAAAGTTATGGGGACGAAGTCTTTCGCCTCCCAGTTGTGCAGTCCCCCTCCGATGGTTGGGAAGATCCAGTCTTCAATGTTACCCTCTTCGTCTTCGTCTTCCAAAGCATTGATCCCATGAGGAGAAATCTTGATGGGTGTCCTTTCAATTTTTGAGCGACACGTAGCTTTTTGCCCCGCAGCGGTAAATCCCAACCCAAACTTGTCTGTTTTGTGGGGAAAGTCAGGCAACTGACCCCATGTTGAGCTCTTCCCCTCCTTCACTGCAGCCTTTGCGTCTTTCAGAGATGCCATCCTGGCCACCTGCTTGGGTACCTCAGCTACTGCCTTTGCTACTGCAACCTCAGGAGCAATTTCCTCGAAGTGTTGGAATGGTGTTTCAATGAATTCGCCCTCCACCTCCACATACCGAAAGGAGTTCAGGTGACTGATCATATATTCCTCTTCACCGTGTACAGTTATGATTTTTCCTTTGACCGGGTATTTCAGCATCTGATGTAGGGAGGAAGTGACTGCGCCAGCATTATGTATCCATGGTCTCCCTAGCAAGCAGGAGTATGACGGACGGCTGTCCATCACATAGAAAGTTGAGTGGAATACTTCAGTGCCCACCTTGATGGGAATGTCGACCTCCCCATGCACCATTCTTTTAGACCCGTCAAAGGCCCTGACAATGATATTACTTGGCTTCAACTCCAAGCCTTCACAATCCAACCGGTCAAGAGCTTTCTTAGGCAGCACATTTAGAGAAGAACCAGTGTCGACCAAGACATGGGCGAGAGTAGTTCCTCGGCATTCAACTGACACATGCAATGCGTCATTGTGCTTTCTTCCCTTCGGAGTCAGGTCAGCATCAGAGAAACCCAGGCCGTTGTCGGCAGTAAGGCTGGCTACACAATCCTAGAATTGACCGGCTGAAGTTTCCTGGGGAACATGGGCTGTCTTCAGAAATCTTATGAATGCTTTGGCATGAGCCTCTGAACAAAGCAACAATGCTAACATGGAGATCTTCGAGGGGGTTTGCCCCAGTTGTTCTACCACATCATAATCACTCTTCTTAATTATTTTCAGAATCTCCTCCATTTCTTTCTTAGAGGTTTCGGGGATGACCAATGGCTGAGCCCTCGTCCTGACGAGCTCATCTTGGATCCCTTTCCCCTTATCAGCAGAAGTAGGAGGGACAACCACAGGGGTAACAGCTTCTTTAATTAACGGAGTTCTTGCAGAAAGTTTTATCGGTGCAGGAGTAGCCTTGGCAGCAGTTGAGGGTCCAAAGATTGCCTTTGGAGGGGCAATCTCTGGAGAGAAAATTCTCCCACTTCGGGTAATCTTGCTCGTACCGGCAATGTTTCCAATGTCGGCATCTTCCTCGTCAGAGCTTTCTTCAGTTATCTCAACTTGTTTAACACCATGGTAGTAGATTTCTCCACCATAATTCCATGGTATTGATTTGTCAGAATTGTAGGGGACCGGCCCAGGCATGGTTATTTTCAGAGGAACAATCTTCGGAACTGATGTAATCTTAACAGGCTTTTTAGGGACCTTGGAAATATTGGTGGAAATGGTGATTATTGAAACATCTTTGATATGAGTTGGAGTGGCAGGAATCTTTTCGTAAAGAATCTGTTGGTTGTCCATTAGGCCTTGGATGCCTATCTTCAGCAATGGACAGTCGATTGGTAGGGAGGAACAACAGTAGCGGTCTTCTTTACATCCTAGGAAAATCCCAGCCTTCAACAGATTCAACTTGATTGTCAGTAATGGAGTTACCAGATCATCAACAGCAGAACATACAAATCTTCTTCAATAGCATGGACATTGCGACCATGCTTCAGCATTGGAGCGGATATTACGTTCGGCTTCTCTGGAGCGTCGAACTCAACCTCTTTTGCATCTATCAAGTCTTGAATTTTATGCTTAATCGCCCAGCAATCGTTGGTGTCATGCCCGACGCTGTCCGAATGTTAGGCACATTTAGCATTGGGATGATAATGCGGGGAAGTTGTATTCACATTTTTTGTGCGTCTTTGATAGTGGCGAGATTTAGCTTCAACAAATGGGGAAGAACTTGTGCAGGCGTCATGTTGATGCGGGTGAACTGCCGTTGTGGCTGTTCTACCCGTTGCTGGTTAGGTATGGACTGATTGCTACGAGGCTGATCATTTTGACGAATTTTGTATCATTACGGCCCCTACAGTCGGCCGGCGCTCCGTTCTTCCCAATCTTTTCTGAGAGTATATAACAGCTGCTTCCTTCTTGGCCGGAAATGATTTCTTAACAGTTGTGGATGCAGAGGCATCCCTTTGAATCTTCCCACTCTTAATACCAGCTTCCACCCGTTCGCCAGTCAGAATCAATTCAGTAAACCCTACGGAAGAGCTCCCGATCAAATGGTTAAAGAATGGGTCAGATAGGGTCCTCAAGAACATATCAACTAGTTCCCTATCAGAAAGAGGTGGTTGCACTCTTCCGGCCAAGTCGCGCCATTTCTGGGCGTATTCTTTGAATCCCTCATTTGAGGACATCCCCATACTCTGTAGCTGAGTACGGGTTGGCGCCAAGTCAGTGTTATATTGATACTGGTGATAAAAGGCAGCTGCCAAGTCTTCCCAGTTATGCACTTCTGACCTCTCAAGCTGGTAAAACCAGTCTAGCTGTGTACCGGACAAACTGTCCTGAAAGAAGTGTACCCAAAGATTTCTGTCGGATGTATGAGGTTGGATTCTTATGACATATGACCTTAGGTGCATTTTCGAGCAAGACAGCCCGTCATATTTTGCAAAAATTGGCACCTTAAACTTTGGAGGGATCACAATTCCAGCAATCAATCCCAATTCTTCAAAATCTAACCCAGGAACCCTTTGCAACTCCATAGCTGCCAGTCTATCCTCCAGGTTTTTGTATTTGTCGTCCGCTGGCGGGTATTGCTGCTCTGAGTAGTCTTCATCTTCCTTAACCTATTCCTCTTCATCTTCAGACTCAGAAGGTAGTGCAGCTCCTTTTCCCTTATCGGTTCCCTCATCAGATGCAGAGGGGAATTCAAGAACTCTCCTAGCTTCATTCTCAAATCTTCTTCCCAGTGTAGCTACCCCGACTCTTTTCTTCTTCTTTTTTACTTTTTCTTGTTCCTTATTCCCCAGCAGTGCTTTAAGATCCTCCTGACCCTTTGCTAAGGTCATTAGGAGCTGTTGAAACTGTGAGTTTTGTGACTGCAGATCTTTGACCGTCTGTTCAAGATCCATCTTACTGAAATAAACAGCAGAAAGATAAGGAAACCTGGTGTGAAGACCTGCTTATACGTATGATGAATGATATGTCTATTCATGCAATGCATTCAAGGATTTAGAAATTCAAAATTGTTGCAAACAAAAAGAACACACGTCATATTAATAAGAAGAAATTTTGTCAGTACATAAATGCCCCATGGGCCAAATATTACAAAAACTTCTTAAGGTAAAAAGACGTTGCGCATCCTCTTTGGTGCGATGTAAGTGTTGAGGGTCTTCTCCTCGTGAAGTCGGAGGGTAAGCTCCAAAACCTTCTTCTCACTGGCGTAGAAGCTGGCTTCAAAAGTATTCCGTTCCTCCTTGAGTTGGACCCAACTCTTTTGCATTTCCTCCCATGATGTAGGCATGTCAGGATGTAGGATGGTGTAAGGAACCTCTCCTTCCTTAACAGGCTCTTTAATCAAAGGGAGAACATGAGGGTAAGGCATCATAAGACTCTGGGCTCGGGTTCTTACCCACTTGAGATAAGGCTCAAGAGGGATGGAGTTCTTGTGCCCCAGTGTCTTGCTATCTACCTTGTTAGGCATCCTCCAAGCTCTGATGGATCTTTGGTGAAGTCCTTGCGCATCGTTGTCAAAGTCAAAAACTAGGTCAGGAATCAGCATGTCATGAGGCCCATCCCTCCGTGCATATCCAAATTGTCTCAAAGCTAGACAAGGGTTGTAGGTAATGCCCCCTCTAATTCCAAGTAATGGAACATTAGGGAACTCACCACAACAATCGGCGATGATGACATTTTCTATGGACCGAGAACACCAATGTACATCAGAGTGTGTGAGGGTCATCAACCGTTGTGACCACCTTAAGCCTTGGTCATTCTTCAAAACAGATTGTGGAAGGTGAGAAATAAACCACCTTGCAAGGAGAGGAGTACAGCACATGAGAACACCTCTCTTTCTCATTGTTCGTGTGTAAAATGAGTGGAGGATGTCCCCAAGCAATGTAGGTATGGGATTCCTGGATAGGAAAATCTTGACAGCATTGACATCTATAAGTTGGTTAGGATTTGGGAACAAGACCAACCCATAAATGAGGAGTGCCACAATCTCTTCAAAGGCTTGTAGATCCAAGGAGTTCCAACACTCTTGTGCCTTCTAAAACAAGAATTTTTCTAAGAAGCCTTTGACACCACTTCTAGTCTCCCAATGCCCCTTGATGTCAGATGGTTGCAAGTGTAGTGCTTGAGCAACATATTCAGGCTTTGGTTCTTTTTTCGTACCGTTGTAGGGTAGTTGATTAAGAATAGGAATTCTCAATAGTTGAGAGAATTCCTCCAAAGTGGGCACCAATTGGTAGTCGGGGAATGTGAAACAGTGGTGAAGGGGGTCAAAGAACTGGAACAACACTTTCACCATGTCTTCTTCAATGCTGGTGTTGACTAAGTTGAGCAGTCTACCATGTCTTTCACTGAAGAGAGAGCTTTCTGGAATTCTGGATGTGAGCTCCTTGAGTTGAGGAGGGATTCTCACAAGGTTGACTTGGATGGTTTTCCTGCGAATAATTTCCATGACCTATAAAACAAGAACAAAGATGAAGATCCAAACCCTTGAAATGGTTAGTGGATGCATATGATGCTTTATGATGTTCATGATGTATGCACAAACATATGTACAAGCAAGTCACACAAAACCCTAGTTTCAGGCTTGCATGGGGCTTCATAGGTAAGTACCCTCTTGAGTGAAGTTGGCTTAAAAACCTGTCCTATAAATAGTAACCGGGTTCTAAGAAGCTCAATATCATTGAATTATTTTCTATGTTCATCGTTTTGGTTTAGCCACTTAACTAGCAACCAAAATATTCCAAGAAAACAACCCTCAATGAGTGTAGTATCGAGTATCTACCAACTTCGGACTGCACCAAAGCCGGTCATCTCACTACCCCTAATAAAAGGCCAAGATGGTCAAGTAAGGTTCTGGGTCATTAGTGCTTAGTGACATCACTCAGCGGCCCTGTACTCTCCTTGATTGAACTCAAGGGTTACCGGTACTCACAAATATATCGCACTAATATAGCTATTGCTTCAACCGTGTCGGTATACCCCGCACAGTTTCCACAATGTATTGCTATCTATGAATGTTTCCCAAATCCGGGTGTAGGATTTCAAGCCCAAACAAGAGAACTAAAATATAAAGCAATCAAATCAAACAATTAGTCATGCAAAAGGGTGATCTAAGCCCTAAGGTTACTCCACTTTTAATTTTCAGTCCCTAGCAGAGTCGCCAGTTCTGTGATACGGTGGGAGAACTGACTTAGATTTTGCGTTTGTTTTCGAAAATGTTTCGGTTTAGAAAGAGTCGCCACCGACTTTTTTATTTTATCCTAAGGAAAGGTTAAAAAACACAGCAAAAACCTTTGAGATGTTTTCTTGGGTTCGGGGAGTAGATTATAGAAAAGGAAGGTATTAGCACCCTTTCTATCCATGGTTATCCATGGGCTCTTAGTTACTTGCTTAGATCACTTGCCTTGCATTTTCAATTGTTTGAAATGGTGCTTTCAATTGTTTGAAATGGTGCTTTGTGTGTGATGTTTTGAAAAAGATGCCTTGTCTAGGCAACCCTTGTAACAATTCTTTACTCGAATGTTTTACAAAAGGTGTTTGTCTTTTTTGAAAAGATGTTTCAAGGTTTTGAAAGTTGTTTTGGAAATTGTGTTGTGGAGTGTGTTTTGAAAAATGGCAAGGATTTGTTTTACAAGTTTGATCAAGTAACTAAGAGTTGTCTACCCCTAAATTTACTCAAAGATCTTTCCTATGTTTTAACCCTTTTAACAGTATTGTTCCACCATTGTATTTGGTGGACAATCTTGTGTTAGGATGTTAACGGGACGGGCGCGGGTCATCGTTTAGACCATGAATGCAATAGTGCCAAGTGTCTTTTGGCAATTTTTCCTTTAAGGGACTTGATCATTTTTAGGCAACTTGAGAAAGCGTCATCGAGGGACTATGATCATTTGATTTGTTTTGTTTTGCCAAATACACTCAACATGCAACATGGCCCATTTTGAAGGCAACAAGTGGAGTAACCCTAAGGGTGCAAGTGTGCATTGTGTTGTCCATTTTCATGCTTGTTTATCTTTGAATTAGGTCAAACTATTTGTTATTTGATTTGCATACAAACCCTAGGTCTATCATGGCATAATTTGAAAGCTTTTAAATGCGGAAATTTAAAGTCCTAAATTATTACAACATAATTATGGGGATGGGGGTGCAAATGTTTGAATGGGGGTGTGATCGGTGGAAATAGAACTGACTGTTTTGAAATGCTGGTTCGCGAAATGTCGCGGTAAGCAAGAGTCGCCACCGTCTTTTATTTTCTCCAACAAGGAAAGGACAAAAGCACAGCAAAATTCCTTTTCGAGATGTTTCTCGGTTCGGGAGGTGGATTATAGAAAGGGAAGGTGTTAGCACCCTTTCTATCCGTGGTTATCCACGGGCTCTTAGGTACTTGCTCACTATGTTTTCAAAATTTTTTGCTTTTCTTGTGTTTGTGGGTTTGAAAAAAAGTTTGTTTTGAAAACTTCTAGGTAACTCTTGTATCAGTCCTCAAGAGTGTATGAAGTGTTTATTTGAAAACTTTTTGAAAGTGTAGGTGCAAAAAGTTGTTTTGTTTTGAAAGAGCAAGTACCCAGGAGAAATCTACCTACTCTAAAGAAATTAAGTTGTGTAAATGTCCTTTAGACAGTACTATCCCACTATTAAGAAGTAGGAAGCACCGTCGTTGGAGTTATTCGGGTCAATTCGATTATAGGGACATGTGTGATCACCTAAGCAATAGTAGGACGCCTTAGCGGTAACCCTAATGTCCTAGATCCTTTTTTTTATCCGAGGCAACCGTTTCGAGGCAAATGGATCTTTAGACAGGAGGGCGACCTCTAAAACACCCTATACTCAATGACCACGTCGAGGCAACCAAGTGAGGCGTACCCTAGGAGTGGCATGTGCGAGTGTGTCAGGTTTCATGTTAAGATTATCTTTGCACATGTATTATGGTGAGCTACGAGTTGATTTTAATTTTCAGGCAAGTCTTGTCATGCATAGTTAACAGTTAATAATTGTGCGGAAAGTAAATTGCAGAAAGTAAATCTACGCTATTACAAGGCGTCTGGTATTTACATCACCAAAAGCATAACCCTTGAAAAGATAAATTGCGAGAAAATAAAGGAAAGCGATAAAAGCCCTAATTATCTATTACATCCTCGGAGCAAATACATGAATATGATCAAAATAGGAATCAAGAATAAACATGCGCGAGAAAAATGGAATCGGGAAAAGTCTTAGGGTTTTGACCCTTTTTGAGAAAAGAATGGAATTTTGGTCCTTTTTTGTATTTAATTAAATATTAAGCCTAAAACTAATTAACTAATTAAAAGAAATGTTTTTTAAGTTTTTTAATGTTTTAATGAAAATAAAAAGAAATTAAAATTGTCCAAAAGAAAAACCCTAATTCTAGATTGATTTTATTTAGTATGAAAAAGACAAAATTAAACCTAATTAAACTAAATTAATTTGTTAGAATTTATTTACAAAATAATTAAATTAAGGTGAAATTAATAATAATAATAATTATTATTATTATATTTCTGATTTTATTATGAAAATAATAATTTGTGAGTTAATTAAATAATAATAATAATAGTTATAATTAATAAAATAATTGAATAGAAATTAAAATAGAAAAGAAAAAGAATAAAGAAACCAGGGGTGTTGGGCCAGCTTTGGGGGTGAAGAAGCAATTTCTCAGGCCCATTAACAATCAAGCCCTTCTGACTTTTTGAGATCCTCTATGGCAAAGTTGACTGGGAACATGGTGCTCATCATCTTTTGGCCACTGGATTGGAATGTGAAGACACATGGCATGCTGAGGTGGGAGGTTCATGGTGGAACACGTTGGGAATCCTGCATATGATCACGTTATGAAAAATAGAAACAAATATTGGGGGACCTGGGATTCGAACCCAGGTCCCAATGGATATCAGCCAGCGCACCATCCACTGAACCACTTGCCTGCGTTTGATATAATGATAATAAGCAAATATAATATATCAGAATTAATGCCTATGCTATAAGACAAAAAAATACGCGCGTTTTTTAAACGAACCAATGATACATCAACACATCATCGTCTTCTCCACTGAACCTGCAAAATACATGTTAGATAGCGGGGGTTTTTAACCCCCACAACCTGCAACCACGAATAATAGCGATTAGGCCTATGAGCAACAAAAATATTTCGCGATGGTCTCCTTAGATTCGTCTGGATGCAACGGTTTCAACCATGGGTCTTAAAGGCTCCAATTTTTCCTAGATAATAAAGCCCCAAAATCAAAGCTTAGGAACCCTAGAATTTGTCAATGGTATCTTTTGATTTAGGGCTCTATAATTCAATTAACCTGTACCATTAGCTTTATATGAATTCAAGCAACACAAAACAATGATTAAAACATGTTAATTATGCATGAAATATGAGTTTCGATTATGGAAAAAATCATCAAACCATGTGACTGTTTTTGGTGATTCTTTGAGCCTTAGCGTGTGGTTTTGATTGCAAAACGTTCCTCACACTCTCAGCAACGTGTTTGAATCCTCAAAAGTCCTTGAATTGGCCTGGAACCTGGAAAACAGTTTTCAAGTTTCTTGGGATTTTCTTGAATGTGGTTATGGTTTTTCTGCACCAAATTCACGTCCATGGCATTAGGTTTTGCTTGTGTATATATAGTAGAAGAGAATTAGGTTAAATCTTGCACAAAAAATCCATTGCATGATGGTTTGAATATTTGATTTGCAATCACATCTTTTTGAATCTTTTTGATTGAAGAAACTTGCCAAACTTGGAGATTTTTGTCCCTCTGATTTGCACACGAATTTGCCAGCTTGATTAGGTCATTCTTGCTTCACCAAAAGATTGAAAAAATCAAATCTTTGTATTTCCTACATTTTAAATTAATTAAATGAATTAAAATCAATTAAAAATCCAATTAATTAATATAAAAAATAAGAAAACAAATTCAAATAATCTCAATGGGTCGTGCATAAGCTTTGAATAAAGTTTCAAGAAGGAATTTGAGGCTCATTAGCAAAAACAAGGTGTTTTGGGCAAAGTTGACTTTTGCAAATTCATAAAAATTTCCCAACTTCTCCAATGCGTATCTTGCTCAATTTTGATCATATGAACATGTTCTTGGACATTTTGGAAAGGTATTGAAGTCCTATAACCAATTCCTTTGGTCCCATGTCATTTGGATTTACCAATCTCAAGTTATGGTATTTGACTTAAAGTGCATTTTTGTTGACTTTTGAAATTGACCTATAATGTAGAAATTGATAACTTTTTGTGATAGCATTTCTTGGACTTGGAATGTGAAGATGAGTTATAGGAAATGTCATCCCCTTAAAAATGAGCATTGGATGGAATTTTTCTGATGAACCATGAAAAAGTTATGCCTTGGTCAAGATATAGTTGACTTTTCTGCTGTCCAAAAATAGTAACTTTTTGCATCTTAATGATTTTTGAGCCATGCTTGTGGAATCATGATCAAGATTTGATCAAATGATGATTGTGGACTCAAAACAAGATGTTGATCAAAAATTCGGACTTTTGACTGCAAAATGACCATTTTGCCCCTGTAGTTGATTGTGGATCAAATGGAGCTTTTGACTGTGCAAATTGACATTGTGAGTCTTGAGACTTGACATGTAGATGCTTGACAATCTATATAGGCCTATGGGACTTGATTGAGCCATTGGAAACCCCAAGTTCCTTGAAAGAACCAAAACCCTAATTTTGACTGGCTTAAGAGGCATTTGGACTGTGCAACCTTTGAGAAATCTTGAACCATTTGAAGATGATTCTTGATAAATCTTGGAGAATATGGGAGGGAAAATTTTGGGGTACAACAGGGGGGATATTTAGCAAGAAGTTAAATCTAAAACTATTACATCCATATTGAATATATAAATATCAAATTGTACAATAATTAAACAAATATAATAAATATGCAAAATGTATTATGCAAAAAAATGGTTTTTTATGTATGTAAAAGTATTTTTCAATGTGAAATATAAACAAAAATGAAAAGGTCAAATTTTTGGATATTTTTATGGTTTAGGGCAAAACCCTAGTTTTCTAAATAAATAATATTTATTTTTTAATATTATACAATATTATATATTAATTTATACAAAAATAAAAAAAGAAGTATATTGTAAAAAATAATTATTTTTGATGTCATAGATTAATAAAAATAAAAATGTATTATTTCTATATTTTTGTCCTAAATATCTAATAAAATATACAAGTATTTATATTATATATTAAATATACTAAATATATATACCAAAATAAAATATTAATTATTTACAAAAATGTATATTTTTAGAAAATGTTTTCAAAATGTAAACAAAAAATAATAACTAAAAAAAATATATTTTTGTATTATTTTTTTTAATGTTTTAAATAAAAAGTATTATATTTATTTATATACATATGCTAAATGAAACAAATAAATACCAAATAAAAGCAAAAATGTGAGAAAAAATATTTTTAGTGTTTTTTCATGTTTGAATAAAAATATAGAATCAGAAACAAAAAGAAAAATGCAAAAATAATGAATATATCACACAATGGGCCAGGGGGTGTAAGTTAAAAAAGAGTGTGCAACGAGTAAAAACAACTCAGGCCCAGCCCAAGTCACCACCTTCTTCAACCTCCAACCATTTTGTTTGAATTTCGCGCGCCTCCTTGCTCAAACAACAAACTCCTGATTCTTTGACTTTTACACAAAACTCATAACACAAGCATTGTAGAGCATCAAATCACGAGTTCAAATATGTAAAAAACTTAACCTAACTCTAAGAAACCAGGGACAATTTCTTCATCCCCAATTTCTGACCTAATTTTTCTTCAATGTTCATGGCCAAAATTCTCACAGCATACTCAATATAAATGAAAAGTAAATACATGGATCGCTTCAGGGCTATAAGGAGAACATGTTTCATTCACAAACCTAAGCCTAACTCTTCCTATATTGAGAGATAGAAGTTCATGTTTTTACCTGTTTCAGCTTGAGTCGTGTACAACAATGGAGGTATCTTCAATGGAGTTTGAGCTTTGGTACAGCTTGCCTGAAGTCCAAGGATGCTTCTCCAACACCTAGCTTGCTTTGAATCACTATGAATCGTGTTATGGAAGTTCACCTGCACAACTGAAAAATGAAAATGGCAACAGGGGTTAGGGATGTTACAGTTTGTATCTAGGGCTTGGGATAGCTTCAATGGATGGTAGGGAGTGTGTTTGAACAAGCTTTGGCCAAAACGCACGAGTGGAATGGATTGTGGAAGTCAAACTGCAGCAGGTACCCTGTTTTGCAGAAAAAATGTGATCTTTTGTATGAGGAGGGATTAGGGATGATTGAGTCGTGTTTCAAGCTTGGTTTGATGTATGGAAAATGTTTGCAAACTTTGTTTTGGTTGGTGTTTACATGAATGAGAGCTTGGAGTCAGTTTGCAAGTTTTCTTCTCATGTAAGCAAAGAGATGTCAACTTGTGATATAGGCCTGTACCAAGTTCTCAAGCATGCTGCATATCTTGTTCTTGATCAGAGGGATTTGTGTACAAATGCTAGCCTCAAAGATCTGGCCATTGCCTCTTGGATTTTGAATTTGACATAAAGCACTACTTTACAAAAATGGCAAAGTTGCCTTTTCTAATTATGGATTAGTTCTTTGTGTAATGACTAAATGCACAAAACAAGACTTGAACACAAAGGTTAAGCATTTAATTATTGAGTGTGAAGAGGTTTAGAGGCCTGCAAACCATCACAAACCCTGCTGACTTGAAAATGCAAATGTTATGAACATGTATTTGGCTATGAACAAAAGTGACTTTTGCCCATCTTTGCAAATTCGATTCTCCCTAACCACAAGGGTGTTTGAGAAGTTCTTGGATAATTTGGAAATCTTGGAATGTGTACTACAATCCATCTTTGTAATGCAAATTGAAACTCCAAGTGGAAGAATGTGAAAAGTGGCCATGAAGTTGGACAAAAATCCTGCCTAGAATAGGTCAAAATTTTTCTAAGTTAAAAATGTTTTGCACCCTTGTTCCAAAAATCATAACTTGAGCTACAAGCTTCCTTTGAGAAAACTTTGTGAAACAAAGTTGTAGATTTTGCAATGGACTACAACTTTCATGTTTTCAGTTTTGTTTGAATCCATTTTCATCTTGGTGAAAAAAAGGGACAAAGTTAGGAAAAAATAAGGAAATTTTATAACTTAGAAAAATTCTAAGTTATGAAATTTCTTCATTTTAAACCCTAATTTGCAATTTTGGGTTTCTTGATGAACAAGTTTCATAATTTGACATGTCTTGATGAAAAATGAATCTTGGCACTTGATTTTGACCAAAAAGTCAAAGTTTGACTTTTCAGTATACAATCAAATTTTGATAAGTTGACTGGAAAATTCATCTGTCAATCCTATGCATTTGGGATCTTTTGAACTTGTTGAATGTGTCAAGACAATGCCATTGAGTCCTTGAGTCCATATGTGAACTTGGTTTACCATTGTTTAGGTCAAACAGTCAAAAATTGCCTTTGTGCAGTCAAAACCCTAAAAATGACCATTTTGCCCTTTTGGTGATCCGATCAAATTTCTTGTGGAATTGTGATCCAAACTTGATCAAATGGTCCATATGAGTTCAAAATGTTGATGTGGGTCAAAAATCATGAAGTTTGACTGTCAATTGGTCACGGTTGACTTTTTACCCAATTCAGCTGATTTCTAAGTCAACTGTCCAATTGACTGGGCAAAGATTGGAATCAAGGCTTGAAACTTGGTATGGATAAACTTGTAAGTCCAACATGAAGCATGAAAGTCACTTTGGTCATTTTGGGTCAAAACATCCTTGTGCAAACTCAAACCCTAATTTGTGTCAACAATGCAAGGATGGGTCTTGAGCAGAGCAAATCCTAACATGATCCTGAGCTCCAAGGGTCTTGTGGTGAGAAAATGTTGATGAAATGAGAGGGCAAATTTTGGGGTACAACACCATGCCTCTGGCACTTGTCACACTTCTTAACGTGTTCCTTGGCGTCATGTTGCATTGTCGGCCAGTAGTACCCCGCTCGAAGGGGTTTCCTCGTCGATGCATTTCAAGAGGGGAATGGAGAATCCCCTGCGGTATAGTTTGTGCTCGAGAACCACGTAGGAGCATGGTCGTCGCTTCGTGATGGTTGCATCTGTTTGGTTCGAGGGGAGTTCGCCCTTCGTCAGAAAATTGTACATCGGGGTCATCCAGGACGAGGCATCTCCTATGGCGTGAACCTCGACTGGTGTCGAGGATCTTTCGATGCTCGGGCGTGACAGGGATTCTTGTATGACGGATTTGTTTTCGCCCTTCTTTCTCGTGCTCACGATTTTGGACAATATGTATGTCCTTGTGTTTTGCTCGCGCGGGACGTGCGATATTTCTGCTCGCTCAAACTTTGTCATGTGTTTTTTGACTAAGCTTAAGTATTCGACGAGGCTGTCGTTTTTGGCCTGGTAGCTCCCTTCGACTTGGGAGGCAACGAGTTGTGAGTCCGTGAAGATTCGTATCTCGCGGGCTCCCAGGTCCTCGGCTAGCCCCGGTCCTGCGAGCAGGGCCTCGTAATCTGCTTGGTTATTCGACATCGGGAAGGAGAGGGTTAACGAGTGTTCGATCACTACGCCTTCCTCATTTTCTAGGAGGATCCCCGCGCCACTTCTGGACGAGCTGGAGGCTCCATCGACGAAGATGGTCCATTTGTGTTCCTTCCCGGTGGGAGGGTCGCGAGCGGTCGTTTCCACGACGAAGTCGGCCAGGGCTTGTGCTTTTAGAGCTTTCCTGTTCTCTTATTGAATGTCGAATTCGGAGAGCTCTAAGGACCATTTCAACATTCGGCCCGCCATGTCAGGTCGACCCAAGAGTTGCTTCACCGGTTGGTCGGTTCGCACGATGACCGTGTGGGCTAGAAAATAGTGTCTGAGTCTCCTCGCTGCATTGACGAGGGCTAGAGCTACTTTTTCTATCTGTTGGTACCTGCTCTCGGGTCCTTGCAGGGCCTTGCTCCTGAAATAAACGGGTTTCTGCCCGTCGGTGGTTTCGTGGATGAGAGACGCGCTGACGGCTTCGTTTGAGACGGCTAAGTGATCGTGGGATTTGTACTTATGTATCCAATGATTCAGACTGCAAGTGCACAATCTTGTCGAGTAGTTTTAAAAGATATTGAACCACATAGACTGATGAATCGATCTACCGTTTTCTATTGTTACTATGTAAATCTAAAGCTAACGAATATTTAATTTGGGTTGTAGGGAAACTAATCGCTAAATTAAGTTGTATTTTAATAATCAATGAGCTTAATTACCAGTATGCAACAGTCTTACCTCGGTAACTAGTGACCTGTCGGGCGTCTTTATATTTTCAAAACAGTTTTCAGTAAAACCTATCTAGTTTAAAAACCCTCGTCTCACACTGTCGTTTTGTTGATCTAGGCTATGCTGTTAAGTCCTAACGTACGCTTCCGCCATCCCGCAGGAGTTAAAAACACTTTTTGGAAACTAAACAAAATCTTAATTAACTTTAAAGTGCTTCTGCTGTATTTTAAGCCAATGCCTAATTACTACTGTCCAGTTAAAAGATCTCAAACTTCCGCTTTGTTGACCCTAACCTCTATCTGTTTTTTTACTTCCGTAACAAAACAATTTAATGATTTGAAAAATAGTAACTTAGGCCAGAAAAGAAAGTTTAGTAGTAAAAATAGTCCCGACTAAGTTACTCGTTCCCTCGGTTGATTGACTTTACATACCGGTATAAGATTTCTAGCCTGACATAATATTAAACCAAATCGCAGAATAATATAAAGGACAAATACAAATAAACATAATTATATTAATTAATAAGAAATAAGAATTTGTAAACATAAACCTGGTAATAAATCTGAAGACAGAAGCACTCCTGCACAAATTGTAGGCTTTGCTTCGATCAGAGAATATATTTAACCGTACAGAAGAAAATAATGCTGAAAGAATAATGCTGGAAAGAAATAACTGGGAAAAGAAAATAATGCTGAAAAGAAAATAATGCTGAAAATAATATTCTGCTGAAAATAATATCTGCTTAATAAAATCTCTAAACTTTCTCGCCAAAATGCAGAACTCCTTCTACTGTGGTCTCAGGCTCTATTTATAGTGCTTGCTTGATTCGTTGCTCTCGAAAATGTAGGAACGGTTCACTTTTCTTCCTTGAGAAATAATAGGCCATTTAATTGTCACGTTCATTGCTCTTTTGACTGAGTGGGTGAGAGAATGTAGGAACTCGTTGGATTAAACTTTGAACGTGTTTATGTCCGTTGGATGAGGAGAAAGTGGGGTGATAGGTTGTGACGTTCGTCACACGCAAGTGACTATCGTCACTTGGTCTTCATGGAGCGTGACGTTCGTCACGTCCTCTTGACGGTCGTCGGGGCTTGGTTGCTTGTGGGCCACGTGCTCACACTTGTAATGGGCTTTTGGGCTGGTTTCTTCTCCTTTGGCTCTTTTACTACTTTTTGCACCCTTTTTTCTTCATTTCTTCAAAAGTGTTCGGCTCAGTGCATATCTGCAGAAATAGAAAAATACATGCATAATACTTATAAAATAATTTAATTCAAACTAAAGTATGAGAAATATTTGGTGTATATCAAGCCAGAAATATCACATATTTGTGTGTCATGAAACTCCCCCATACTTAAACTTTGCTTGTCCTCAAGCAAATGCTAAGTACAGTGTTTTTCTAAACATGGTTATGACTCGAATCGACTAATACATAGCTGCGTTGTGTTTTTGTCAGAAAATCGGTGGTTTGATTCGTGCTCCATAACTACGTCAGCGACGCTAGACAATCCCATTTTACGTAAACTAGTTACAGGTCCTATCATAGCCTACCTAGAGTATTTGTCTTTGTTGTACCCCAAAATTTTCCCTCCCATTTCATCAATATTTTCTCACCACAAGACCCTTGGAGCTCAAGATCAAGTTAGGGTTTGCTTTGCTCAAGACTCCTCCTTGCACTGTTGACCCAAATTAGGGTTTGAGTTTGCACAAAGATGTTTTGACCTAAAATGCCCAATATAACTTTCATGCTTCATGTTGGACTCACAGGTTTATCCATACCAAGTTTCAAGCCTTGATTCCAATCTTTGCCCAGTCAATTGGACAGTTGACCTAGAAATCAGCTGTATTGGGGAAAAAGTCAACTGTGGTCAATTGACAGTCAAACCTCATGATTTTTGACCCACATCAACATTATGAACTCATATGGACCATTTGATCAAATTTGGATCACAATTCCACAAGAAATTTGATCAGATCACCAAAAGGGCAAAATGGTCAGTTTTAGGGTTTTGACTGTACAAAGGCAATTTTTGACTGTTTGACCTGGCCAATGGCAAACCAATCTCACATATGGACTCAAGTAATCAATGGCATTGTTTTGACATGTTCAACAAGTTCAAAAGATCCCAAATGCACAAGATTGACAGATGAATTTTCCAGTCAACTGATCAAATTTGATTGTACACTGAAAAGTCAAACTTTGACTTTTTTGGTCAAAATCAAGTGCCAAGATTCATTTTTCATCAAGACATGCCAAATTATGAAACTTATTCATCAATAAATCAAAAAGTTATAAATTAGGGTTTGAAATGAAGAAATTTCATAACTTAGAAATTTTCTAAGTTATGAAATTTCCTAATTTTTTCCTAACTTTGTCCCATTTTTTCATCAAGATACATTTGGATTCAAACAAAACTCAAAACATGAAAGTTATATTCCATTGCAAAATATACAACTTTGATTCACAAAGTTTCCTCAAAATAAGCTTGTAGCTCAAGTTATGATTTTTGGAATAGGGGTGCAAAACATTCTTAACTTAGAAATTTTTTGACCTATTTTAGGCAGGATTTTTGCCCAACTTCATGGCCACTTTTCACATGCTTCCACTTGGAATTTCAACTTGCATTACAAAGATGTATTCTAGTACACATTCTAAGCTTTCCAAATTATCCAAGAACTCATCAAACACCCTTGTGGTTAGGGAGAATCGAATTTGTCAATATGGGCAAAAGTCACTTTGTTCATAAGCCAATTTCATGTTCATACACTATGCATTTTCAAACTCAGCTTGCACAAGCTAGGTTACAGGCCTATAATCCTTTTTACACTCAATAATTAAATGCATATCCTTTGTGTTATAGTGTTATTTTGTGCATTAGGACAATACACACAAAATCAAGCCATATTTGGAAAAAGCATTTTATCCATTCTTGTAAAGAAGCACTTTATGTCAAATACAAATCCAAGAGGCATGGGCAAGATCTTGAGGGCTAGCTTTTTGTACACAATTCACTCTGATCAAGAAGAAGAGGTGCAGCATAGTTTAGGGCATTGGACAGGCTGGTTTAGAAACTTGTATTTTCATAATTATCAAAGAAGCAACTTTGCAAAAGAGGGCCAACATTGAGTTCCTATCAACACAAGCCTAAACAAACTTTCTCCACACATTGCATACTCCATAACTGACCTAAGGCACGACCTAACCACCTTCAATACCTCCTCATTCACAGAAACACCATCCTACTGCAAAAAACAGAGTCCCTTCTGCAACTTGACTTCTATAAACCTTTCCACTCGTGCACTTTGGCCAAAAGGAGTTCAAACATGTTCCATATCACCCATTGAAGCTATTCCAAGCATTAAACTGGAACTGTAACAGCCATAGCCAAGTGTTCCATTTTCATTTTTCATCTGTGCAGGTTGACTTATGTAGCTCGATTCAGTAAGATTCAAAGCAAGTCAAGCATAGAGGAAGCATCATTGGACCTCAAGCAAGTTGTACAAGTCCTCACACTGCATTGAAAGTGCCTCCATTATTGCACACGATTCAAGCTGAACAGGTAAAAGTTTGAACTTCTATCTCTCTATCCAAGCATATCTAGGCTTAGGTTTGTGAAGAAGTTATGTCCTACTCATGGCCCTGAAGCTACCCATGTCATTACTTTTCATTTATGTTGTGTGTACTGAGAGAATTTTGAAACTGAATATCTGAAAAAACCTAGGTCAGGAATTGAGGGAGAAGAAATTCTCTCTCATTTCTGAGAGTTAGAACAACTTTTTTATATGTATGGATTCGTGATTTAATGCTCTACATAGTTTATGTTGTGAGCTTTGGCTGAAAATCAAAGAATCAGGATGTTTGAACAAGGCAAAGAAACGCGCGTTTTTTAGAACAGGGATGGCTGGAGGTTGAAGAAGCTTGCCTTTGGGCTGGGCCTGATTCTTTTTTCTGTTTGCACACTCATTTTCCACATACACCCCCTTGGCCCATTGTGTGTTTTTTTAATTATTTTTGACTTTTTATTTTTTCTTCTGACTTGTTATTTTTTGACAAAACATAAAAAGTATTAAAAATATTTTTCCATACATTTTTGCATTTATTTTGAATTTATTTGCTTTTGTTTACATTTGTACATATAAATAAATATAATGCTTTTTATTTAAAACCTTAGAAATAATGTGAAAATATATACTTTTAGTTATTATTTTTATTTGCATTTTCTGAAAACATT
Source organism: Vicia faba (assembly GCA_948472305.1). Taxonomy (NCBI): domain Eukaryota; kingdom Viridiplantae; phylum Streptophyta; class Magnoliopsida; order Fabales; family Fabaceae; genus Vicia; species Vicia faba. The sequence goes on from OX451741.1 coordinate 744,795,398, forward strand.
TTCTAAAAAATATACTTTTTTTTGTAAATAATAAATATTTTTATTTTTGTGTATATTTAATATATTTAATATATAATATAAATACTTATATATTTATTAGAATATTTAGGATAAAAATATAAAAATAATACTTTTTTTTCTTTTATTAATATTTAACCTCAAAAATCACTTTTTTACAATATACCTCCTTTTTATTTATTTTTTGTATATAATTAATAAATATTGTATATAATACATAATAAATACCTTTTTTTTATTTGCAAAATTAGGGTTTTGCCCTAAACATGAAAATATCCAAAAATTAACTTTTTTTTTATTTCACTTGTAAATAAATCACATCCACTTACACAAATACATTTACACATACACATTTACTTATTCTTATACATTGATCATTTTACATTTGCGATTGATTCGATTTGGTTGTAAATATTGGGATACTACTCTCCTATTAAGTCTCATCCCCATTTGAACATTTGTACCCCCATCCCCATGATTACTTTGTAATAATTTAGGACTTTAAATTCCGCATTTTAAAGCTTTCTAAATATGCCATGATAGACTTAGGGTTTGTATGAAAAAAACAAATAGCTTGACCTAATTCAAAGACAAAAAAAGCATGAAAATGGACAACACCAATCACACTTGCACCCCTAGGGTTACTCCACTTGTTGCCTTCAATAAAGGGCCATGTTGCATGTTGGGTGTCTTTGGCAAAACAAAAACAATTCAAATGATCATAGTCCCTCAATGACGCTTTCGAAAGTTGCCTAAAAATGATCAAGTCCCTTAAAGGAAAAATTGCCAAAGACACTTGGCACCATTGCAATCATGGTCTAAACGATGACCCGCTCCCGTCCCGTTAACATCCTAACACAAGATTGTCCACCAAATACAATGGTGGAACAAATTTGTTAAAAGGGTTAAAACATAGAAAAAACCTTTGAGTAAATTTAGGGGTAGACAACTCTTAGTTACTTGATAAACTTGCAAAACACACTTGCCTACTTTTCAAAACCACACTCCACAACACTTTCAAAAACAACTTTCAAAAACATTGAAAACTTTTCAAAAGATAAGTACACCTTTGTATACATTCAAACATGAATCATTACAAAGTTTGCCACAACAATGGCCTCTTTTTTCAAAACATTTTCAAACCCACACACAAAGCATCATTTCAAACAATTAAAAACACAAGGCAAGTGATCTAAGCAAGTAACTAAGAGCCCATGGATAACCATGGATAGAAAGGGTGTTAATACCTTCCCTTTCTATAATCTACCCCCCGAACCCAAGAAAACATCTCAAAGGTTTTTGTTGTGCTTTTTAACCTTTCCTTAGGATAAAATAAAAAGTCGGTGGCGACTCTTGCTCAACCGAAACATTTGTGAAAACAAACGCAAAACCTCAAGTCAGTTCTCCCACCGTATCACAGTCTTGTTTTTCCCTTTTCATTCTAGCGCAATCACATTAAGCCCTTTATCTTCACACGCACATAGCAGAACAGTCGATTAGTGGTTATGATCCTTTTAAACTTTTAGAGGTTTCTGGCACATTAATGTGGCAACCTTTAATTCAAATGTTGGATACGGGGGATCAGACTGTAATCTGCCCTACAGAGTTCAGTACCAGATGCTCTTGAACCATCCATCAAATGAATTTTCATGTTACTTTGTAAGGTTTACATCCTTTGGATTAGGCGATCGGGTGAGGATCGTCCAATTTAATCAGTGTGTTTCCTTGCAACATTTTGCTGAAATATTCTATCATCCACATATATTCATCGACTTCCTGCGTAGTTTGTGTTTAAGACGGTGCTGACTGCTAATATAAACTACTCAAGGTTACTATAAAGACTAAACTCAGGGTGTTGGAAACAACAGGTACTTGAACTGATCTATCATACTCTGGGGTTGTAGAGTGTCTAAACGGTAGAAATTTCGCTTAATCTCGCCCCAATTCTTGATGATTAAAGATTTTGCAATCTATTTACTTGTCGAGTGAGAGAAAATTTTTTTTATGGGCTCAAAAAAGAAAGGGGAGTCTAAAAGAACAACACAAATTGCTGCAATAGATGACTTGAAATTTTTTTTATTGAATTTAAGATAACAGAAGGGAAATTACAAAGAAAATAAAAATTACTAGAAAAAAGGGAAATACTTCCTCCCCCATACTTGAATCATACAGTGTCCTCAATGTATTGATAGAAGCGGGAAAGGGGAAAGATAACAACATAATCATTCTTCCTCCTCTTGTCTTTGGTATCGGCCACGTGTCTTTGCTCTTCGAAGTGCTTGCCCGCCATGTCTGGAAGATTCGCCGCTATCTCTTTGGGATATGATATTATACAAGTCGTCAACACTGAGTGTTAAGGCTCGCATATCCGCCGTTATTCTTGTGGTGAATTCCAGCATACTTTGATCGTGCCTGAGAGCGTAGTCATTTTGGTCTCTCTGCATTTGTTGCATGAGAGCCATCATCTCGATTTGGCGTGTCTCGAGGCTTTGGTGGCATTGAGTGGACAACTGGTTTTGTTGCATTATTGCGGCATATATTGCATCGATGGTGGCGGGATGGTTGGCTTGTTGTGGTTAGGGCTCTTGCTGCTCCAATTCTTCTTAGATTTCGTCAGCGGCAGTGTTGTTAGCCTGACCTTGATTTCCTTGCACATTTTCTCTGGGTTCAGGGGCGTTCAGGTTGTAAAGCCAGTTATCCGGATTACCCAAGTAAGTACGATTATGATTTGGCATGATCACACTACAAACTCTTGCATTCTTAACCATGAGATAGTATCCTCCAGCTTCTCGTACTTTAATCAGGCGGCCAACTCTACAGTTATCAATGTCTATAAAAACTGCTGGCAGCGGAGGTAGGAGTTGGATCCTTTCCCCCCAGTTCAAGTGAATTGCGATGGCGGTGACGATGCCTTCGATGCAAAAAGGTGTGGTCCCTTCTCTTGCAACGAGGTTTTGAATATGGGCCATCATTAAAGTGACGGGATTAAGACGGATGTTTTGCGAAAAGGTACAGTGGAGAGCATATAATTCTTTAGTGTTTACCTTGTTGTTATTTTCCCTTCCGAATATTGTGTTTGCCATAACACAGTGTAAGAAGCGGATGTTCGGGTTGTGGATGTGAGAGGCGTATTGTGCTTCGGGTGTGACATTTGGTTCGTCGGTTATTCTCTCCCATAGTGCGTATGCACTTCCATTCCAATCCAATTCTGGGGGTATGCGGTATTGCACATTATTCCCTCGGGGAAAATGAAATATGTCGCTCAAAATTTCATGGTTGAGTTGGTACTCTCGGTTGAACATCCGAAAATGAGCGGCTCCCGTCAGGTGTGCGTCTGCATCTTCTCGAGTGTGATATGCGTAGGAACTCAAGAATTCCAACGTGAGAGCTTCGTAAGTTGGTGTGTTCATCGTGCTAATAAAGCTTAGGCCAGCTTTATTCAGCAAGCCTTCCATATGAGGTTGCAGGCCTAATTCTTGCAAGCAAGTGTTGTCGACGAACCGTGTTGATGTTAGCCCTTGGTGATGGAATTTTATGTACCTCTCTTTTTGAAGCTCACCGGCTTCTCCTTGTCGGAGCACGAGATGTCGCATGTCGGGTTCGGGTTGGTTGGCCATGAGTGTTGAACTTGATAGAAAAAAATGTATATGTGGTAGAGAGATGGAAAGGGAGTGGTAGTGATGAAACTAAGGATGGAATGGGAGGGTTTATATAGATGGTTTTATGGAGTAAGAAATTTAATGGTGTTTATGGGAGAATTTTGGAATTTGGGAGGTTATGGAAGTTATGGGTGAGTGGAGTAAATGGGGTGGTGGGATTTTAAAACAAATTTTTCGTGCATCAATGTTGTTCAATGGTCACGGTTTTGAAAAGCATGGGGGACAATGCCTGCCGCTCGTCACGTTCTCTCTGACGCTCGTCATAGTCAAAGACACTCCCTGACGTTCGTCACATGCATACTGATGTTCGTCAGGGTCAGGTCATGTTGGTCTCTTTGACTGCTTTGAATGCGTGCTCCACTAAAGTAATTAATTAATTTCAATTTTGAGAACTGTATTGCAAGGGATTAGTAGCATATTTTATAGTTGGAAAAATGATATGGTAAATAAGAAGCAAATAAAGATGGTAACAAAAATAAAATAAAACACGATAATTGTGATCGGTGGATCTGGAACTGACTGTTTAACGCTGGTTTCGCGAAATGTCGCGGAAGCAAGAGTCGCCACCGTCTTTTATTTTCTCCAAATGGAAAGGACAAAAGCACAGAAAAATTCCTTAAAGAGATTGCTCTCGGTTCGGGAGGTAGGTTATAGAAAGGGAAGGTGTTAGCACCCTTTCTATCCATGGTTATCCATGGGCTCTTAGATACTTGCTCATTGTGTTTTCAAAAATGGTTTATTTGCTTTTCAATGTGGGTTTTAAAAAAGTTTCTTTGAAAATTTCAGTTCGACTCTTGTATCGGTCCTCAAGAGTGTTTGAAAAATTGCTTTCGAAAGCTTTTTGAAAATGTGTTGGTGTGAAAAGTATTTTTGATTTGTTTTGTTTTGAATTAGAGCAAGTATCTACGAGAACCTACCTACCCTAAGGAATTCGTCTGTGTAGATGTCCTTTAAAGTAGTGCTATCCCACCATTGAGAGGTAGGTAGCACCACCGTTGGAGGTGTTCGGGTCAATTCGAGGTTCGGGACATGGTGATCACCAGAGCAATGGGAAGACACCTTAGAAGCTACCCTCATGCCAGGTTCCCGGATCATGAGGACTTACTAAGACATCCTCTACTCGACGATCACCTTTCGAGGCAAGGCAACAGTGAGGCGTACCCTAGGGGTGGTGTGTGCGATTCGTGTGTCGTTTTCAGATATTTTGTCTTGTTCATGTTATTGGTGTTCTACGCTTATTTTTATTTAAGGCCATTCATTCTTGCATGCTTTGTTTAACAGTTAAAATATTTGCGGGAAAAGTAAATCTAAAGCTATTACAAATGGCGCGGGTCCACATCGCCAAAATTAAACCGGACCCGATTTGACGGAAAATAAATAAATCAAATAAAGTAAAGTGCGAGAAGTAATTAAAACTTTACAAGGCTTTGGGAGAGATACATAAGTATTTAAACGGAAAAAAGAAATAAGTATGCGAATTAATTAAATCGGAACGAGGGCGTTGGACCCTTTTGCAAAATTAAAATTATATGAATTTATTAATTAAGAAAAGAAATTGTTTTTGTTTTTTAGTATTTTTATGTATTTTAAGATTTAATGGAAAAAGAATTAATTAAAATTAAAATAAAGTGCTAAACCTAATTCTAATTATTTTTAAGTTTGTTATGAAAATATTAAAATATAACCTAAATTAAACCTAATTTTTTTTATGTACAATTTAATTATGAAAATAAATAAAATAAGTAATATTATTATAAAAGGGAAAATTAAAAGAAATAAAAACAATAATTAAACCTATTTCTACATTTTTTAGATTTTTATGAAAAGAATTAATATTGCAAACCCTAATTTAAACTAAATTTATTTACATGCAATTATTTACAAGAAAATATGAAAATAAAATATTTTATTATGTTTTTAGCTTTTTCTGATTTTTATGAAGTTTTTGTATTTTGTAAAAAAAATAATTAATTAAATTAAAACAATAAAGCAAATAAAACAATAATTGAAAAATAAAATATAAGAAAAAATAAAAAGAATTGCAAACCAGGGGGGTGGAAGTCCCCAAATAGAGGTATGTTTTTAGAAATCCAGGCCCAATTGATCATGGCCTTGTGGACTTTTTTGAGTAGTGTGCTGGCAAGTTGACTCAAGCGTAGGGTGTACTTCAGATCTAGGCCTTTGGTTTGATCTCCAGATGGGCGTGGATGGCTGATTCTGGAAGTGTATGGTAGTCCTCAGCAAGTAGAACAGCATGTGAACCTGAATTAAAAAATATTATGAAGAATAATGCAGACCTGGGGCTCGAACCCAGGTCTTGGACATTGCAAAGGTGTACACCTGCCACTGAAGCGCTTTGTTCATTCATGAATTAATATAACAACTAAATATTATAAAAGAAAATGGTTAGTGGCCTTGGAAACGCGCGCGCATTTTTGAATTGGCCTGTCACCATTTGACACGACTCCATCTCCTTCCTCATCCCTGTAACACAAAGAACAAAAGCAACGGTTTTTGAACCGTTATGTAATGCACCCTTAGGAAAAATAACGAATAGGCCATAAGGCCATATAAATTAAGCGCGATTGTTGTATCTTCTTCGTCCAGATGTGCTAAGTTGAATGGCATGGGTCTGGAAGACCAATTTTTCTTAAAACACAAACCCCCAATTTTGAACTCTGTAAACCCTAAAAATCAAGCATGGCGAAATCTCATATACAGCGTAATAATTCAATTAAACATAATGGTTAGCTTTAGAATCTCATGAGGAATAAGAATCCATGAATAAAATGTTATGAAAGTGCATAGAATGCAAAACACGATAATGGAAAAAAATGGCAAAAGAGTGACTTCTGTACAGCGTTTCAAGAGACTATCTTTGATGCTTTTGATTGGAATATGTCCAGTAGTCTCCAAGGAAGCTATTGGAATAGAAATTCTGCCTTGAATCGCCCTAGAAGAGAGTTTTCAGATTTGAGTTTCTTCACCAAAATTTCAAGTTTTCAATGGCCTCTTCTGAGCTGCTGCGTGTCTGTTGTGATTAGGGTTATGTTCTAGCATTTGTAGTGAATCAATTAGGTTAAAAAAAGTAGAACAAATCCAATGCAATAATGGTTTTTGGAAATTTGATTCTTAAGGATCTTTTTTCAATCTTTTTCAAGTGTTCTTTGTTCTCAATCATACCAATCAGTCCAATTCTTTCCTAATTTGCATATGCACGAAATCTTGATGGCAAAACATGTATAAAAAGATTTGTTAGGTCAAGTTAGATATTTTTCATATATTTAAATGATTTAAATGAATTAATATAGATAATAATTCAAATAAATAAATAAAAAATGAGAAAATACTTCCCTTTGGGCCAAGTAGTCGTGCACATGCTTAGAATGATGAATCATGGAAGAAAAATGGGCCCATTAGCATTTTTAGGTCATTTGAATTAATGTTGACTTTTCAAAATATCCAAAAATTTCCCAACTTCCACAAGGCATAACTTGCTCAATTTTTAAGCTTTTCTCATGTTCTTGGACATTTTGGAAAGGTCTTTGAGTCCTCTAACCAATGTCTTTGGTCCCATGTCATTTTGATTTACCAATCTCAAGTTATGGCCTTTGACTTAAAGTCCCTTTTTGTTGACTTTTGAAAATGACCTATAATGTTGAAATTGATAACTTTTGTGAGAGCATTTCTTGGACTTGAAATATGAAGATGAGTTGTAGGAAATGTCTTTCTCTTCAAAATGAGCTTTGGATGGAATTTTTCTGATAATCCATGTGAAAGTTATGCCCTGGTCAATTTCAGTTGACTTTTTCAATTGTCCAAATAAGGAAACTTTTGCATCTTGATGATTTTCTGAGCCAAATTTTGAGAATCATGATCAAGCATTGATCAAATGATGTTTGTGGCTTCAAAATGATATGTTGACCAAAAATTTGAACTTTTGACTGTCAAATGACCATTTTGCCCCTACAGTTGACTGTAGTGCAATTAGGGTTTTGACTGTGCAATTTTGAGCTGAATGCCTTGAAACTTGATATGAGGATGCTTGACCATATTTGTAGGCATATGAGACTTGATTGGGCTTTTGAAAACTTCTTTTTCTTGATCAGAACACAAACCCTAGTTTTGACTGTATAGGAGACCTTTGACTGTGCAACCCTTGGGGAATTTTGAAGCTTGGCTTGGCAATTTCTTGAAGAATATGGGAGGGCAAATTTTGGGGTACAACAATAATAATAATAGAAATTAAGAACAAATAAAAATAATAATGGAAATTGCAAAAAATGAATGCATACTTTGTAAATAGAAATAAATAAAATGGATATAGATAAAATTTTAAGACCGAAAAGTAATATATTATTCGAAAATAATTAAAACCATAATGAGTTTGAGAATAATAATAATGAAAAACAATGAAAAACCCTAATGAGTTTGAGAATAATAATAATGAAAAACAATGAAACCCCCCCCCCCCATACTAAGAACAAACAGTGTCCTCACTGGGGCGGTACAGAAAAACTATCAAGCATGAGGGCCTCCGGGAGGTGGTGCAGAAGCGTGCAGATGTTGATAAATGTGATCAAACTGCTCCGTGACGACGTCCATGAAATGAAAGAAGTCACGCCGAAGTGTGCTGACATTATCTTTAACAGTGTCGAGCTCTCCTCGGAGTGTGGTAACATCTGTCTGCAGAGTCTTGATCATATGTGCATGATTAGGCATGGGTATGTCATCAGCTGTAGTAACAAGGGTTAGTGTAGGGTAATCCAAAGGTGTATAATTGTGGTAACCTGTGGGTGTAGATGGGTCTCTCTCCTCCCTCTCAGGGTCATGTTCGTCTGTCTTCTCTAGGGGATATAGCCAATTTGTCTTGGTATAGACACTGGTATGCTCGGGGCTAGGCAATTTGAAGCAATAGAAAGGGTTATGTTGGACAAGCAGCTGAAAGTGAGGTGGGTTGAGGTTACCAATCAAGGAAATGTTAAAGCAAAAAGGGATGTCCATGGTATAATATCTGGCGTACGATGTAAGGCGCGACACAGATGACCGTAGGGATAGGGCCTCGGCTATCATAGTGACTAGCCCACCGACACAGATGGGGCCATGGGTACACTGAGCTATAGCTGACATGTTGGCGATCATGAATGATGCGCCAATGACTGGTCTGGTATGAAAAGCACAGTAAATGATGAACAACTCATCCCTAGAAACCGAGAGTTGATTAATAGGTTTTCCAAAAAATGTGAAAGCTAAAATGTGATGGAAATATCAAATAGCAGGGTTATGAATCTCAGTGGCATCAAGGTGGTCGGGGTCCTCGGGATATTGGCCTGCTATGTCTCTCCAAAAGTGATTAAGCTCAAAGTTGAGGTACTCATCCGCCTGGGTTTCCATGTGGGCGTCTAAAGAGCTAGGGAATCCTAGCAGCTGAGCTAGACTGCAAACTGTAAACTGGTGGGTGAACCCGAACAATCTAAAGGACATCTGACCTCTACTACGCCCTAAGCCTTGTGTGAGTTTATAGATGAGGGAGCTCAAGAACTCCAAGGTGAGGCGTTGGTGTGTAGGGTGTTTATGGGCTAGGAACCCCTCCCATCCCATCTGGTTAAACATGAAATAGACACTTTCCCTGATTCCTAAGGTTGTCAAGGTGGGATCATGCACATACGTGGTCATACTCATCTGGCGCTGAGCCAGAATCTCATATCGTCTTTGCTGAGTCTTCGAGGCAAAAATGATAGTATCCATGAATTTTAGCTTGTAGGTTCCTGTGAATCGGTACTAAAATTTGGAAAAGAAAAATGCAAATAAGTAAAATATGTTGTGGGAGAAAGAAAGAAAAGGAAAAAAATCGGAAAGTAAAAATCAGAATGCAGAAATAAAAAGTAAAAATAAAAGATAAAGATATTTGAGAGATAATAAAAGATAAAAAATTGTGGGTTGCCTCCCACACAGCGCTTGTTTAATGTCGTTAGCTTGACATTTGTTGTTAGATGTGAATTAGTTTTCAAATTGGTGCGGTAACTCTAATAGCGTTAAGCTCGCGGTGTAATCCTTATTTTCGATGCTGTAATAATGCTTTAGGCGTTGGCCGTTTACTAAGAATGGATTCATGGATTTTCCTTTGATTTCTATGGCACCACTGGGGAAAACTTTGGTTACTTCGAATGGTCCAGACCATCGTGAACGGAGTTTTCCAGGGAACAGTTTCAAACGAGAGTTGAATAGGAGTACTACATCTCCTTCATTGAATTCTTTCCTTGAGATACGTTTGTCATGCCATTTTTTCGTCCTTTCTTTGTAGATCCTTGTGTTTTCATATGCATCTAATCTTAGTTCTTCTAATTCATTTATGTCGAGGATCCTTTTCTCTCCTGTCGCAGTGTAGCTTAGGTTTAAAGTTTTAATTTCCCAGTAAGCTTTGTGTTCAATTTCCACTGGCAGGTGGCATGATTTTCCATATATGAGTTTAAAGGGTGTTGTACCTATCGGTGTCTTGAATGTCGTCCTAGGCCCATAATGCGTCAGGTAACTTATCTGACCAATCCTTTCTTGAAGTGGCAACAATTTTTTCTAGTATTTGTTTTATTTCTAGATTTGAGACTTCCACCTGTCCGCTTGTTTGGGGGTGGTATGGTGTTGCGACGCGGTGCTTCACCCCATATTTGGTTAGGAGCTTATCAAAGATTCGTGATATGAAGTGGGAGCCACCGTCGCTTATAACATATTTGGGTACACCAAACCTTGGGAATATAATGGTTTTGAAGATTTTAATCACGACTCTAGCATCATTTGTTGGAGAAGTTATTGCTTCAATCCATTTTGAAACGTAATCTACAACCACGAGTATATATTTGTTTCCGAATGAGGATGGAAATGGTCCCATGAAGTCGATTCCCCATACATCAAAGACTTCCACTTGTAGGATGCCAGTCGGAGGCATCTCATCGCGTCTGGATATATTTCCGGTGCGTTGGCATCGGTCGTAGTTTAGGATGGCTATGTGCACATCTTTCCACAAATTTGGCCAGTAGAATCCAGACTGCAAAATTTTGGCACATGTCTTTGATGTGTTTGCATGACCTCCGTAAGGGGCATCATGACAATGAGAAATAATGCTTTCTATTTCGTTTTCCGGGACGCATATTCGGAAAATACCGTCTGCACTCCTCTTGAATAGTAAAGGTTCATCCCAAAAGTAATGTTTCAAATCGTGAAAGAATTTCTTCTTCTGTTGATAAGTCATATCAAGGGGTAGGATTTTGGCAGCTAAGTAGTTTGCTATGTCTGCATACCATGGTATGGTTTGGATAGAGACCACCGCTTCTTGTATAGCATTATTAATTTGGTCTTGGCTTTCTCGTGAATCGTTGTTAGCAGCTTGTGTGTCAAGTCCTAAGAGCAGTTGATTTGGATTTGATTCAGGCGGTTCTTTTCTGGCTTCTCCTAAGTCCATCTGAGCCATCAGACGTTCATACGGGAAGTCATCGTTAATAGGTAATTCTTCTGGTGTCAGCTGTTCCATTCGAGATAAATGGTCGGTGTGATCGGTGGAAATAGAACTGACTGTTTTTTAGCTGGTTTCGCGAAATGTTGCGGAAGCAAGAGTCGCCACCGTCTTTTATTTTCTCCAACATGGACAGGACAAAAGCACAGCAAAATTCCTTATGAGATTGTTTCTCGGTTCGGGAGGTAGATTTATAGAAAGGGAAGGTGTTAGCACCCTTTCTATCCATGGTTATCCATGGGCTCTTAGGTACTTGCTCTTATGTTTTCAAAAGTGTTTGCTTTTCAAATGTGAGTGGGTTTTGAAAAAAGTTCGTTTGAAGACTTCTAGGTAACTCTTGTATCAGTCCTCAAGAGTGTATGAAGTATCGTTTGAAAACTTTTTTGAAAGTGTAAGGTGTGAAAAGTATTTTGTTTGTTTTTTTTAAAAGAGCAAGTACCCATGAGTCATCTACCTACCCTAAAAAATTAAGCTGTGTAAGTGTCCTTTAGGTAGTGCCATCCCACCATTGAGAGGTAGGTAGCACCATCGTTGGAGGTGTTCGGGTCAATTCGATTATCGGGACTGTGTGGTCACCGAAGCAACAGTAGGACACCTTAGAAGCTACCCTTATGTCCTTGATCCTTTTTTAATCCGAGGCAACCGTTTCGAGGCAACTGTTTTGAGGCAACTGTTTTGAGGCAACCGTTTCGAGGCAACAGTTTCGAGGCGACTGGATCATGGACATAAGGACCACTAAGACGTCCTATACTTGACGACCACGTTTCGAAGGCAACGAGTGAGGCGTACCCTAGAAGTGGTGTGTGTATTTGTGTGTTGTTTTCATGTTATGTTTTATCTTTGATCATGGCATCGTGAGCTACGAGTTGTTTTTATTAACATACATTCTTTCATGCAAGTTAACAGTTAAGGGGTGCAGAAAGTAAATTGCGAAAACATAAATCCTACGCTATTACGAGGCGCGGGTCTATACATCGCCAAAAATTACAAAGACCCATTTTTTTGATAAATAAGTACGGAAATTAAATAAAGCGATAAACCTATTTAACTATTACATTCTTGAAGGCAATTACATAATAATCAAATAAAGTAAATGCGCGCGAATAAATTAATCGGGAATGTCTAAGGGTGTTGACCCTTTTTTAGAAAAGAAATTGATTTTTTTTGGCTTTTTTATAATTAAAGTGAAATTAAAACTAACTAATGGATAATTAATTAATTTAATTAAAAGAAAATATTTTTGTTTTTTATGTTTTTATGAAATAAAAGAAATGAAATAAAATTAAAAGTTAACTTTACCTAATTCTAGATCTATTTTAATTATTTAAGAAAAGGAATTAAAATTGCCTAATTAAACTATTTTAGTTAATGTTTATTTACAAAATAAAATAATAATAATAATGTTGTTAATTCTTTTTTTTGGATTTTTTTTATGAAAATGTGTTAATTGGTTAATTTGTTAATAATAATAAAATAAAAAGGTTAGAAATCAAATTGGAAAATAAAAAAAATGAAAAGAAAAAATAAACCAAATGGAAGGGGTATTGGGCCAGGAATGGGGGTGTGATGTTGAATCTTGGCCCATTAGCAGGAAGCCTTGTTTGACTTTTCATGGTGGCCTATGCATGCTTTGACTCCAGACCATGGTATTCCTTATGCTTGGCCCTTAGATCTGCCTCCAATGACACTTGGCTTGCAGAGATGTGAGGCTTATGGTGCGCCTCAATTTGGAACCTACACAGGAAAGCGCTTGGAAAAATAACATGGAAATTATAAGGGGACCTGGGAATTGAACCCAGGTCCCAGTGGTGAACGACCACGTTTCCCACCACTCAGCCAACTGTGTGTGTTTGTCAATATAGTGGATAATCAAAATAATATGCAAAAGCAAACAGTATACGCTGGAGTTAACAAAACGCGCGCTTTAATTCAAATCCACCATACATGTATAAACACGTCATCGTCGTCTTCTTCATACCTGCAAAAAGGAAACGAGATAGCGGGGGTTTTAAACCCCCACTAAGTACAATGACAGAAAATAGCGAATAGAAGAGGAGATGACATAAAAAGGGCACGATGGGTCCATTTTGTTCGTCTTGTCCAGCTGAATTCGTCCATGCCAGTTTGGGGTTCCAATTTTACAGTATGGTGAAACCCCTAATTCGAAGCTCTGAAAAACCTAGCAATTGTCAATGGCACTTTTCGATTTAAAGCATCATTCTCAAATTAAAACACATGGAAAGCTTTGTAACAATGTCATCAATGCAAATCAACCAAAAGAATGTATTAAAAACGCATGGAATGTGATATGTAATTTTGAGAATGTATGCAAACCGTATGAGTTGGTGGGGATGATTCCTTGAGGTTCTGCGCTTGATTCTGATTGCCAAAGGTTGCTGATGATGTAAGGAATGTATTTGAATCAAAATGGAAGCTTGTATTGTCCTGTAAGGTCGTTTTCAATTTGTCACTTTTTCTTTGAAAATTAGAAATTGCTTATGCTGTATTAGAATGCTCTAGGTCGTGAATTCCATTTGGGAAGCTTGCATATATGTTATGTAATGAATATCAATCAGAATTATGGTCATTGAAGCCTTGCATTGAAGTTCTTGATTTCCTCCATAACCAACATTGAACCATTTGCCATATTTGTGAAAATTTGAATTTTTATGCCCATAATAGGCCTTGCACGAATTTGGAAGGTATTTCAAGGTGTATCAAAGCTAATCAACACAAAATATATCCCTCCATTAACTTCTTTGATTTTTATTTGAATTTTAAAGATTTAAAATGAATTAAATCAAATAAAATTAAATAAAAATGGAAAAATTAATTTTAAATCTTGAAATAAATTGTGGGACACGTGGGAGGCATGGCTAAGCTGAATCAAGTGGAAAAAGTGGGCCCCTTTTGTCAAAGATGATATTTCAAGGATAATTGACTTTGGCCATTTCACAAAAATTTCCCAACTTCTCCAATGCATATCTTGCTCAATTTTAAAGCTATGAACATGTTGTTGGACATTTTGGAAAGGTCTTGAAGTCCTCTAACCAATGTCTTTGGTCCCATGTCATTTTGATTTACCAATCTCAAGTTATGGTCTTTGACTTAAAGTGCCTTTTTGTTGACTTTTGAAAATGACCTATAATGTTGAAATTGATAACTTTTTGTGAGAGAATTTCTTGGACTTGGAATGTGAATATGAGTTGTAGGAAATGTCTTCCCCTTCAAGATGAGCATTGGATGGGATTTTTCTGATGAACCATGAAAAAGTTATGCCTTGGTCAAGTTATAGTTGACTTTTCAGCTGTCCAAAAATAGAAACTTTTGCATCTTGATGATTTTTGAGCCATTCTTGTGATATCATGGTCAAGACTTGACCAAATGATGATTGTGGCTTCAAAATAATATGTTGACCAAAATTTTTTACTTTTGACTGCCAAATGACCATTTTACCCCTGTAGTTGACTATTGAGCAAATGGGACTTTTGACTGTGTAACTTGACCTTGTGAGCCTTGAAACTTGACATGTAGGTGCTTGACAATGTATATGAGCATATGGGACTTGATTGAGCCCTTGAAAACTTCAACTTCCTAGCAAGAACCAAAACCCTAATTTTGCCTGCCTTAGGAGGATGGTTGACTGTGTAGCCCTTGAGTAGACTTTGAACCATTTGAGGTGATGCTTGGCAAGACTTTGAAGATTATGGGAGGGCAAATTTTGGGGTACAACAGTCGGCTACCACGTTTTCGGTACCTTTTTTGTCTTTAATTTCTAGATCGAACTCTTGTAGAAGTAGAATCCATCTCAAAAGTCTCGGCTTTGAGTCTTGCTTGGTTAAGAGATATCTAATAGCTGCGTGGTCTGTATAGATGATTATTTTTGCGCCTACGAGGTAGGAGCGAAATTTGTCTAGTGCGAAGACTACGGCTAAAAGTTCTTTTTCCGTTGTTGCATAATTCATCTGTGCAGGGTCCAAGGTTCTACTAGCATAATATATCGCATGAAGCTTCTTATCTCTTTGTTGTCCCAGGACTGCACCTACGGCGTAATCACTTGCATCACACATGATTTCAAATGGAAGTCTCCAATCGGGTGGTTGCATGATTGGTGCGGATACAAGAGTTGTTTTAAGTTGGTTAAATGATTTTAGGCATTTGTCATCAAAATCAAATTCAACGTCTTTCATAAGGAGGGTGGTTAGAGGTTTTGATATTTGCGAGAAATCTTTGATGAATCGTCGGTAGAAACCGGCGTGTCCTAAGAAACTACGTATTTCTCCCACTGTTTTAGGGGGTTGCAAGTTTTCTATGACTTCGATCTTAGCTTTATCAACTTCAATCCCCTTTTCGGACACAACGTATCCTAGTATGATTCCTTGTTTGACCATAAAGTGGCACTTTTCCCAATTCAGAACGAGGTTAACTTTTACGCATCTCTCCAAAACTTTCTCCAAATTCACCAGAAAATCTTCAAAACTCTCTCCACATACAGAGAAGTCGTCCATAAAGACCTCCATAATGTTGTCTATGAAATCAGCAAAGATTTCCATCATGCATCTCTGAAACATGGCGGGAGCATTGCATAATCCAAAAGGCATTCGTCGGTAGGCGAAAGTTCCATAAGGACATGTGAATGTTGTTTTCTCTTGGTCACCGGGGTGAATAGGGATTTGAAAGAATCCGGAGTAACCGTCTAGATAACAGTAATGTGAGTGCTTAGCTAGTCGTTCAAGCATTTGATCAATGAATGGTAGAGGGAAATGGTCCTTTCGAGTGGCCTTGTTTAGCTTCCTATAGTCAATACAAATTCTAGCTCCACTTATAGTTCGTTTCGCTACAACTTCTCCTGCTTTGTTTGTTGTTACCGTTATACCACCTTTCTTTGGTACACAGTGGACTGGGCTTACCCATTGACTATCGAAGATGGGGTATATGATTCCAGCGTTCAAAAGTTTTTTAACTTCATCTTTAACTACGGTGCTCCATATTGGGTTAATCCTTTGTTGATGTTCTCTAGAAGATTTGCAGTCGTTCTCCAGCATAATACGATGCATGCATATGGAAGGGCTTATTCCTTTGAGATCTGTAATGTTGTATCCTAAGGCGGAGGGATATTTTCTTAAGACTTGTAATTATTTGTCTGTTTCTTGTTGTCCGAAGTCCGTGTTGATAATTACAGGTCGCTTTAACTCGGTGTCAAGGAATTCATATCTGAGGGTCTTAGGTAATGGCTTAAGATCCAATGCCGGTTTTCTTGGATAAGGCATGTGATCGGGTGTCAGAGCTAAGCATTCACTCAGATTATCGTCTCGGTATTCAGGACACCATTCGTTATCTTCGAATATAAGAGGTGTGGGAATCTTCATGGTTTCGGAACAAGGTATTGGTTCCCATTCAATTTCTCTTACGCATTCGTCCACGATGTCCACCAGATAACATGTGTCATCTATGGCGGGCACTTGTAAGAATTGTGTTAGAATAAATTCGACTTTCTCTTCACCTACTTCAAAGGTTAGTTTGCCTTTTTTTACATCTATGATAGCTCCAGCTGTGGCTAAGAATGGTCTTCCTAAGATGATAGGTGTGCTTTCGTCTTCTCTTATATCCATGATTATGAAATTTGTAGGGATGTAGAATTGACCTATCCGTACGGGAACATTTTCTAAGATTCCTACTGGGTATTTGACGGAGCGATCCGCTAATTGAACTGACATCTTTTTCGGTCTTAGTTCACCCATTTCCAGTTTGTTGCATATGGATAAAGGCATAACGCTAATACTAGCGCCTAGATCACATAGGGCTTTGTCTATGACAAACTTACCTATATGGCATGGTATAGAGAAACTTCCGGGGTCTTTCAGCTTAGAAGGCATCTTGTTCTGGATAATCGCACTACATTCTGCTGTAAGCGTTACCGTTTCGTTATCTTCTAGATTTTTCTTGTTAGATAAGATTTCCTTGAGGAATTTGGCATATGAGGGCATTTGAGTTATAGCTTCTGTGAAAGGAATTGTTATATTGAGTTGTTTCAGAAGTTCTACGATTTTTTTAAATTGCCCTACATTCTTGGGTTTGGCTAATCTACCAGGAAAAGGGATTTGGGGTTTATAAGGCGGTGGAGGCATATAAGGTTTTTCTTTTTCTTTGGCCTCTCCTCCTTTATCTTCTTCGTCTACCTCTGGTTTCTCTGGTTGATTCTCCTTCTCAGTTGACGTTTCAGCCTTTTGATACATACTTTGATTTGATAGTCTTGGGTCCGGCGGTCCATCTAACTCGGTTCCAATTCTTAATATGATGGAATGAGCATGCCCCTTTGGGTTAGGTTGTGGTTGACCGGGAAATGTATCAGTCGGTGCGGCTGTAGGTGCTTGTTGTTGAGCCACTTGAGATATTTGGGTTTCTAGCATTTTATTGTGGATGGCCAAAGCATCTATTTTGTTTGCTAATTGTTTTATCTGCTCATTAGTGTGTATGTTTTGATTTTGGACGTCTTTATTTGTTTGCGCTTGAGTAGCTATGAAGTTCTCCATCATCAGTTCTAAGTTTGATTTTTTAGGTGCACTAGGAGCATTTGCAGGGGCTTTCTGATATCCAGGTGGTACGGTAGGTGCTTGGTTTGGAGCATACAACGCATTGGGGTTTTTATATGAGAAATTTGGGTGATTTTTCCATCCAGGGTTGTACGTGTTTGAGTAAGGGTTTCCTTGAGCATAATTCACTTGGTCAGCTGGAGTTCCTGCCAAGATCTTACATTTCGTGACTAGATGTCCAGGTACCTCGCATATTTCGCAATTGGGAGTTATAGCAGCCACGGTGGCTGGAGGTATTGCGGTCAAATTATCAATCTTTGGGGTGAGGGCATCTACCTTAGCATGGACACTGTCTAGGTCGCTTATCTCATACATTCCTCCTTTTGTCGGTGCTTTCTCTGTAGTACCTTTGTCTGTGTGTCCTCTTTCACTTCCCCACTGATAGTGGTTTTGGGCCATACTTTCGATTAGAGCATAGGAAGCGGTGTAGGATTTGTCCATAAGTGCACCACCTGCGGCAGCGTCTATTGTTAATCTTGTATTGTAGAGGAGGCCATTATAGAAGGTGTGGATAATCAACCATTCTTCCAGGCCATGATGTGGGCATAGTCCCATCGGATCTTTATATATTTCCCAAGCATCGAAAAGGGATTCGTTCTCCTTTTGTCTAAAATCGCTTATCTGAGATCTTAGCATAGCTATTTTGCTTGGTGGAAAATATCTCGCAAGAAAAACTTTCTTCAGCTCGTCCCATGTAGTGACTGAGTTTGCGGGTAGAGATTGGAGCCAAGCTCTTGCTCTGTCTCTTAGAGAGAAAGGGAAGAGACAAAGTCTTATTGCTTCTTGACTGACCCCATTGTTCTTGATTGTATCTGCGTACTGTAGAAATATTGATAGATGAAGATTAGGGTCTTCCATCGACCCACCAGAGAACTGGTTTTGTTGCACAGCAGATAACAAAGAGGGTTTCAGTTCAAAGTTGTTAGCCTCAATCGAAGGGGCAGCAATGCTATTATGTGGTTCATCTTGTGAGGGTATGGCATAGGATTTGAGTGGGCGCGGAGCAGGATTTGCAGCCATTTCTTCGGTTGGTGGAGAAATAGGAGGTTCGAGTGATTGACGAGGTTGAGTGTTATGCAAGAGATGGTACTCTTGAATGCGGCGTCTAAGTCTGAGATAACGCTCGATATCATTAATTTGTATGTATAACGGCTCGTCTTGCGAACGAGTGTTTGGCATACAAAATTAGAGAAGATAAGAAAAGAAAGAGATAGAAAAGAAAGAGAGAAGTTTTTGCTCTAGTCTCTACTGCGTAACAAAAGAGTAGCGATATCGACTTAAATCAATCCCCGGCAACGGCGCCAAAAACTTGATCGTGGGATGTGTACTTATGTATCCAATGATTCGGACTGCAAGTGCACAGTCTTGTCGAGTAGTTTTAAAAGATATCGAACCACAGAGATTGATGAATCGATCTACCGTTTTCTATTGTTACTATGTAAATCTAAAGCTAATGAATATTTAATTTGGGTTGTAGGGAAACTAATCGCTAAATTAAGTTGTATTTTAATAATCAATGAGCTTAATTACCAGTATGCAACAGTCTTACCTCGGGAACTAGTGACCTGTCGGGCGTCTTTATATTTTCAAAACAGTTTTCAGTAAAACCTATCTAGTTTAAAAACCCTCGTCTCACACTGTCGTTTTGTTGATCTAGGCTATGCAGTTAAGTCCTAACGTACGCTTCCGCCATCCCGCAGGAGTTAAAAACACTTTTTGGAAACTAAACAAAATCTTAATTAACTTTAAAGTGCTTCCGCTGTATTTTAAGCCAATGCCTAATTACTACTGTCCAGTTAAAAGATCTCAAACTTCCGCTTTGTTGACCCTAACCTCTATCTGTTTTTTACTTCCGTAACAAAACAATTTAATGATTTGAAAAATAGTAACTTAGGCCAGAAAAGAAAGTTTAGTAGTAAAAATAGTCCCGACTAAGTTACTCGTTTCCTCGGTTGATTGACTTTACATACCGGTATAAGATTTCTAGTATGACATAATATTAAACCAAATCGCAGAATAATATAAAGGACAAATACAAATAAACATAATTATATTAATTAATAAGCAATAAGAATTTGTAAACATAAACCTGGTAATAACTCTGAAGACAGAAGCACTCCTGCACAAATTGTAGGCTTTGCTTCGATCGGAGAATATATTTAACCGTATAGAAGAAAATAATGCTGAAAGAATAATGCTGGAAAGAAATAACTGGGAAAAGAAAATAATGCTGAAAAGAAAATAATGCTGAAAATAATATTCTGCTGAAAATAATATCTGCTTAATAAAATCTCTAAACTTTCTCGCCAAAATGCAGAACTCCTTCTATTGTGGTCTCAGGCTCTATTTATAGTGCTTGCTTGATTCGTTGCTCTCGAAAATGTAGGAACGGTTCACTTTTCTTCCTTGAGAAATAATAGGCCATTTAATTGTCACGTTCGTTGCTCTTTTGACTGAGTGGGTGAGAGAATGTAGGAACTCGTTGGATTAAACTTTGAACGTGTTTCTGTCTGTTGGATGAGGAGAAAGTGGGGTGATAGGTTGTGACGTTCATCACACGCAAGTGACTATCGTCACTTGGTCTTCATGGAGCGTGACGTTCGTCACGTCCTCTTGACGGTCGTCAGGGCTTGGTTGCTTGTGGGCCACGTGCTCACACTTGTAATGGGCTTTTGGGCTGGTTTCTTCTCCTTAGGCTCTTTTACTACTTTTTGCACCCTTTTTTCTTCATTTCTTCAAAAGTGTTCGGCTCAGTGCATATCTGCAAAAATAGAAAAATACCTGCATAATACTTATAAAATAATTTAATTCAAACTAAAGTATGAGAAATATTTGGTGTATATCAAGCCAGAAATATCAGATATTTGTGTGTCATCACCAAGTATAGGAATAATGGCTCCCCGTCGGCTGGTCGAGATAACACGGGTGGTTGAGATAGACTTTGCTTTAGGTGGCACAGTGCTTGTTCACATTCCTCGATCTATTTGAAGGCTGCTTCTTTGCGAAGGAGTCTGAAGAAGGGGAGGGCGTGCTGAGCGGATCTTGCGACGAAGCGGGACAATAACGTGAGCATGCCATTCATGATTTGTATTTATTTCTTCAAAGTCGGGGTCGGGAGGTCGGAGAACGCTCGGCACTTGTCAGGGTTCGCTTCAATTCCTCGTTCCGTCAGGTAGAATCCGAGGAATTTCCCCGCCTTGACTCCGAACGTGCATTTTTCGGGGTTGAATCTCATCTTACATTGTCTTGCTTGGGCGAAGACTGCTTTGAGGTGTGCTGCATGGTTGGTGTCTTCTCGGGATTAGACGATCATGTCGTCCATGTAGACCTCGAGCATATCTCCAATCTGCTTGTGGAACACTCTGTTCATCATACGTTGGTAAGTTGCCCCGGCGTTTTTTAGTCCAAAGGGCATTACGTTGTAGTAATAATTGCCCGAGCTGGTCATGAAAGCCGTGCAATATTTGTCGCCCATGGCCATTGGGATTTGGTTATAGCCCGAGTAGGCATCCATGAACAACAACGTTTTGTAGCCGGCCGAGTTGTCGACCAACATATCTATGTTTGGTAAAGGGAAAGCATCTTTCGGGCAAGCCCGGTTGAGATCGGTATAGTCAACACACATCCTCCATTTTCCATTATTCTTTTTAACTAGTACAACGTTTGACAGGCAGGTTGAATATCAGGCTTCAGAAATAAAATTCGCCTCTAGGAGGTCTTTTACAGCTTTTTCAGCAGCCTCCGTTTTCTCCGGAGACTGCCTACGCCTACGTTGTACTACGGCCTTAGCGGCAAGATCTATGGCGAGATGGTGACAGGCGACCTCAGGGTCGAGTCCGGGCATCTCGGCGATGCTCCAGGCGAACAGGTCAGCATTCTCGCGCAAGCAGGCTTTGATCTGTTTCCTCGCCAGGTCGGGGAGGTCGATGCCAATCTTCACTCCCTTGCTCGGGTCTGCACCGAGGGGGACGAGCTCAAAGTCCCTGTCCGGGATTGGTCGGAGGGGGATTTGCTCGCCGCTAGGAGGTTCGTCCTGGTCGAAATGAGCATCCAGAGCTATGGTGTCGACCTTTGGTGGAGCTCTCTGGTCTTCCTCCTTGGCGGGCTCTGGCTTGTCGGGTTCCTGTCGTGTCGTCGCCGGTCTTTTGGCGGGCCTCCCGATGTCGACAGTGTCGCGTCCTTTATATGCGGCATTGAAACACCTCCGAGCAGTGGCTAGGTCTCCCTGGAGGGTAGCTACCCGTGCCCTGTTGGTGTAGAACTTCATCTTCAGGTGGACGGTGGAGGGTACCGCTGTCAGTTCTGCCAGTGTAGGTCTCCCCAGGATGCAGTTGTAGAGGGACGGGCAGTCGATGACGAGGAAGCGTACTTTAACCTGCCTTGTTGTTGTGCCTTCGTCGAAGGTAACCATGAGCTCGACATATCCCCAAGGCTTGGAGGTCTAGCCGTTGAAGCCCTGTAAGTACGACCCTACATATGGCGAGAGATGGGAGTCATCCAACTGCAGAGTTCGGAATAATTGACTGTACATCACGTCGACGGAACTTCCTTTGTCGACGAGGATGCGGTGCACATCAAAGTTGGCCATTCTTGCTCTTATCAGCAGGGGAATGACTGCGTTGGGGGCTCCTCCGGGGAGCTCTTCCAGGTAAAAGGTGATAGGCTCCGACCTCCCTTTTACCCTCTCAAAGGTCACTGTTTGCGGGGGTGCCGCGTCGACCAGTTCATCCAGCTTCCTTTTAGCCGAATTGATAGTCAGGTCATTGAATCCTCCACCATTGATGACCATGGCGGAGGGAAAGTATTCCCACCTGTTGTGGGTCGTGAGCGGCTCCTGCAGGTGCTCGGGGATGTAGAAGTCCTCGGGTCTGGTGACGGAGAAGGCGGTCTGGACGGGGACCGACTCGTCAGATGGTCGGGCGTCTTCCTCCGGTTCTCTTGCTTCTCGGGCGTCACGACGAGGAGCTTTGTTTCGCCGGTATTGGGCGAGCCTCCTTCCCTTGATGAGGGTTTCAATGGCGTCCTTGAGGTGGACGCAATCTTCAGTCATATGACCATGGCTCCTGTGGTACTGACAATACTTGCTCTTGTCTGCTCCGGGCTTGGCGGGAGCAGGTCGTGGGCGTTTGACGCCGCCGTCTTTAAAGTATGTGCTGGCGCACTCCGCCAAAATGCGCTCGCGGGAAGCTGCGAGCGGAGTGTATTCGGTAAAACGCCTCGAGGGTCCTCTTTGCTCTCGAATTTCTCGGGGTCTGTCCTCTTTTCTTTTCTCCTCGGCTCGTCGAGGAGGAGCAGCTTCCTGGCACGAGTTGCTGCTGGATCCGCGAGTCCTGGGGTCTCGGGCTCTGTTGGACGCCTCCCTCTCCTTGTAATCCATGTACGCCCGGGCCTTCTCGAGGAGGGCATCGAATGTTCTAGGTGGCTCGATGCCCACTCGCCTGTGCCGGGGAGGAGCCCCCTCTCCAACAAATATCTCTTCATGTGGTCCGCGCAGGGGACCTGTATGGCCTCACGATTGAAGCGATTAATAAACTCTCTTAAGGTTTCATCCTGTCTCTGGATGATGGCCTCGAGAGCCACCTCCGTCTTTGGGTGTCGCCGAGACGCAGTGAACGAACTGATGAATTGGTTCTTCAGGTTTCGCCACGAGGTGATTGATCCCGGAGCGAGGCCTTTATACCAATCCATTGCTGCCTTTCAGGGTCGTGGGTGTTGTACCCCAAAATTTGCCCTCCCATATTCTTCAAAGTTTTGACAAGCATCATCTCAATTTGCTCAAGTCTACTCAAGGGTTGCACAGTCCAAATGCCTCCTAAGGCAGTCAAAATTAGGGTTTTGGTTCCTTCAATGAATTTGAGGCTTTCATTGGTCCAATCAAGTCCCATAGGCCTATATACATTGTCAAGCACCTACATGTCAAGTCTCAAGACTCACAACATCAAATTGCACAGTCAAAAGCCCTATTTGGTTCACAATCAACTGCAGGGGCAAAATGGTCATTTGGCAGTCAAAAGTCGAAATTTTTGGTCAACATCTTATTTTGAGCACACAATCATCATTTGATTAAGTCTTGATCATGATTCCACAAGCATGGCTCAAAAATCATCAAGATGCAAAAGTTTCTATTTTTGGACAGTTGAAAAGTCAACTATAACTTGACCAAGGCATAACTTTTTCATGGTTCATCAGAAAAATCCCATCCAATGCTCATTTTGAAGGGGATGACATTTCCTACAACTCATCTTCACATTCCAAGTCCAAAAAATGCTCTCACAAAAAGTTATCAATTTCTACATTATAGGTCAATTTCAAAAGTCAACAAAAATGCACTTTAAGTCAAAGACCATAACTTGAGATTGGTAAATCCAAATGACATGGGACGAAAGGCATTGGTTAGAGGACTTCAAGACCTTTCCAAAATGTCCAAGAACATGTTCATATGATCAAAATTGAGCATGATATGCATTGGAGAAGTTGGGAAATTTTTGGGAATTTGCAAAAGTCAACTTTGCCCAAAACACTTCATTTTTGCTAATGGGCCTCAAATTCCTTCTTGAATCTTTACCCAAAGCATATGCACGACCCATTGAGATTAAATTGAATTATTTTCTTATTTTTATTAATTAATTGGATTTTTAATTGATTTTTAATTCATTTAATTAATTTAATTGTAGGAAAACACCAAGATATGATTTCCAAATCTTTTTGTGAAGCAAAAGTGGTCAGCATATGATGGAGATTTCGTGTATCAATCAAGGGGACCAAAATCTCCAAAATTAGCAAGTTTTGGCAATCAAAAAGATGCAAAAATATTTGATTGAAAATCAAAATATACAAACCATAATGCCATGGATTTTTGGACCAAGATTTACCCTAATTCAGTTCTACTACATATACATAACCTAAACCTAATGCTGTGGACGTGCAAGCTGCTGCAAAAAGCCATAAGCCAATTCCAAAAATATCAAAGAAAACTCAAAACTGAATTCAGTGTTCTAGGGCGAATTAAGGAATTTTGTGGATCCAAAGACATTGCTGGGAGTTTCCTGAACGATTTGCAATCAGTTTCCAGTTTCATAGCTCAAGAACTCTCCACAAACAGTCACACGGTTTGGTTACTTTTTCCATAATCGTAATTCAATATTCATGCATTATTAATGAGATTTTTTGTGTGTATTGGATTGCTAGAACCTTTCTGAAGCTAATGGTATTGGTTAATTGCCTTATGATGCCCAGAATCTCAAACCACCATTGATGAAATTTAGGGTTTCGAAGCTCTCAAATTGGGGCTTTACAACCCAAGAAAAATTAAGCTTCGTGACGCCCATGGTTGTACTCGTGAGCACCAGACGAAGCTAAAATAACCCTCGCGATGAATTTATATTGCGCACAGACTTAATAGCTATTTTTCCTTTTTCAGTTTGTGGGGGTTAAAAACCCCCGCTATTTGTTTGTATTTTGCAGGAACAATTGAGGAAGATGAAGACGTGTTAGCTCCTGGGTGGTTGGTTCAAAAAGGCGCGCGCTTATTTTTTGTATACAGCATAATTATTAATTCCTTAATATAATAATCACTCTCTATCCTAATAACAATTAAGACGTAATGGTTGAGTGGCCAGCATGTTGAGGGGGAAGCATTGGGACCTGGGTTCGAATCCCAGGTCCCCCATAATCCTTGTTATCATTTTCTTATGCTTATTCAGGTGCAGCTTTCCAGGATACGTCCACCATGGACTTCCAACATCCACACGCCATGTGTCTTCAGGTGGCAATCCAATGGCCAAAGATGAGTGACCACCATGCTCTTGGTCAATCCACGCTCTAGGCTATCCAGAAGGTCAACGCAGGCTTGGCTTAGTGGGCCAGGAATTCCAGGCCTCACCTCCTAATGGGTCAACACACCCCCTGAGTTCTTTTCTTTCTTTCCTTATATTTTCTCTTTTATTTTTCTTTTACTAATTTAATAACTATTATTATTATTATTTAATTAATTAACAAATTAACATTTTTTCCATAAAAATTCAGAAAACTAAAAAATGTAAATATTTTATTTATTATTATTAATTTCACTTTAGTTTAATTATTTTGTAAATAAATTATAATTAATTAATTTAGTTGTTTACTTAGGACTATTTTAATCTTTTTTATAATAAATAAAATCAACTTAGAATTAGGGTTTTCCTTTTTACTTTTAATTTATTTTATTTTATTTTTATTAAAGACTTAAAAAAACACAAAAACATTTTTTTCTTTTAATTAATTAATTAGTAAATTAGGTTTAATTTCAATTAATTGCAAAAAGGACAAATTACTTTATTTTCCTCAAAAAGGGTCAAAACCCTAAGACATTCCCGACTTAATTTCTTTACGCGCACTTTAATTCTTTTTGATTATATTTATGTATCTGTTTCCGAGGATGTAATAGTTAATTAGGATTTTATCGCTTTCTTTTACTTTCTCGCACTTATTTTCCAAAACAGGTTTGTTTTTGGCGATGTATATACCCGCGCCTTGTAATAGCGTAGATTTACCTTTCCGTAATTTATTTTCTGCACTCTTAACTGTTAAAATGCATGACAAGACTTGTCTGAAAATAAAATCAAAGCGTAGCTCACAATGCATGTTCGAAGATAATCTTAACTGAATTCAACACACGTGCACATGCCAGTCTTAGGGTACGCCTCGCTTGGTTGCCTCGAGGTGGTCGTCAAGTATATGGTGTTTTAGAGGTCGCCCTCCTGTCTAAAAGATCCAGTTGCCTCGAAACGGTTGCCTCGGATAAAAAGGATCTAGGACATTAGGGTTACCGCTAAGACGTCCTACCATTGCTTTGGTGACCACATGTCCCTAATAATCGAATTGACCCGAATAACTCCAACGACGGTGCTACCTACTTCTCAATAGTGGGATAGTACTGTCTAAAGGACTCTTACACAGCTTAATTCCTTAGAGTAGGTAGATTTCTCCTGGGTACTTGCTCTTTCAAAAAAACAAAAACAACTTTTCATACTCACACTTTCAAAAAGTTTTCAAACAAACACTTCATACACTCTTGAGGACTGATACAAGAGTTACCTAGAAGTTTTTCAAACTAAACTTTTTCAAAACCCACACACACTTGAAAAGCAAACAAATTTTTGAAAACATATAGTGAGCAAGTACCTAAGAGCCCATGGATAACCATGGATAGAAAGGGTGCTAACACCTTCCCTTTCTATAAATCTACCTCCCAAACCGAGAAACATTCTCAAAAAAGGAATTTTGATGTGCTTTTGTCCTTTCCATATTGGAGAACATAAAAGACGGTGGCGACTCTTGCTTACCGCGACATTTCGCGAACCAGCTTAAAAAACAATCAGTTCTATTTCCACCGATCACAGAACTGGCGACTCTGCTGGGGACACAGTTATAAAGTGAGGTGTACCTTAGGATTAGACCACTCTTGTTTTCAATTGCTTATTTTGTTTGCTTTAATATGGTGGGCTTGCATCAGAGTTTCATAGATCCTAACCCGGATCTGGGGAATACCCTTTAGGTAGCATAAGCTGTGAGGGACCTGTCCGGCGTAGACCGACACGGGTGAAGCAGTAGCTACGTTGGTGTGACACCTTGGTCTGTACCGATATCCCTTGTGTTGCAACGAGGAGAATATGGGTCTTCTGAGGAGTCATTAAGCACCAACCGACCTTAGAACCCTAAATTGACCCAACTTGGCCATAGAACAGTAGCAGTATGCTACACTCATTGAGGCTAAACTCTCGCGATGGTTCTGGCCACAAGAAAAGATTGCGATGCTGGAGTTATGACCGATTGAGGGTAGTCAGTGATATTGAGATCCTTTAGAACCCGGTTACTTTTGATAGGACAGGTTTTGAGCCCACCAACTTCAAGAGGGTAGTACCTAAACTTCATGTTGGCCTGAACTCTAAGGGCTGTCTTGTGTGACTTGTGTGCCTTCAAACTTGAACTACTTGCATGCTTGTTATCTGACACATGAGTTCCTTGCAGGTTTTGTTTATAGTCCTTAATCTGGGCTCATTACAGGGCCTACTTACATCACTCCATGCATAGCATACCAGCATACCATTGCATACATCCTGCATAAGGACTAACCCATTTCAAGGATCTCAAGGGTCTGTGATGCAGGTCCTGATGAATCAAATGTCTAGCAAGGGGCAAAGGGGATTTATTTTCCTCTAGCCAAGGTTAATGACTTGAGTCAGGGGCTATGACCCACTCGATATGGTGAGCCTTGACTCTTGAAGAAGGACTTTCAACAATATGCAGTGCCTTTCATCAAGCTACAAAATGCAAATGCTAACAATTTTCTTGTCTACCCCGCGAGATCCTTGAAAACATTGCATGCATACATACACATCATTGCATAACAGGTACCCTTGTTACAGGTCACTTACCTTCTTCGCTGTTTATTTCAGCAATGGCTTCCCAACATGACAACCAGGATCTTTATGCTCAAGAGACTCGGTTCAGGGAAATCCTCCTGAACCTATCCAAGGGGCAGGAAGAGTTGAGGACACTCCTCATGGGGACTTTGGTCAAGAACAGTTCTGAGGATGATAAGGACGAACGGCTAAAACGTCTACAAGCTGAGGTAGATACAATGAGAACCCAGATGATGGGGGCAGATGACTCTCATTCAAGACTTAGCTCAAGGACAAGAAGAGCTCAGGGTCCTCTTCAACAAGCTGCTTCAAAACAACCAAGTGGGGTTAACAACTAGAGTTGAAGATCAAATCATCGGCCAACCACCTTTGGGGCAAAAAGACAAGGGAAAAGCTCCTCAGTTTGCTTCAGGGTCACTAGTCCAGCATCAACCTCGCCAGCAGCAACAGGGTAATCGGTGTAAGCGAAATACAACCGGAAGACATTTCTCGGAGACTGGTATACCATCATCACTAATACTGAGATGCTTGTTGGAGGTCAAGCTGATTGCTTTAAAGGATACTCCTAAGAGTCTCAACATAACCTCCCTAAAGTACAATCCTGATGAAAGGTGTGCCTACCATTCTGACAGTCCTGGACATGACACTGACGACTGTTGGAGCCTGAGGAACAAGATCCAGGACTTGATCGACGAAAGGGTGCTGGAGTTCATGCCGGGGGGCAAAATGAAAATCTTCTGCTGAGAATCTTCCATCTGAGATGACTAGTTCAAACTAAGGAAACTTTTGTTCATTCGAATGTTCAAGTTGTATTTTCTTTGCTTATACAAACAATTATTGTCATAGCAAACCTTTTTATTTCATTAATGCATTGCATATGTCTGCTCTGAATCCATATATTCGTATTCACTATATTCAAACTGCTTTCATTTTTTGTGATGTTCAATTCTCAATTACAAATGCTAAGCCTCTTAAGGGAGGATGACGAAAACGATACCACGATCTTTACAGTATGCTTTTGAATAGACCCCGCTGATGAGGTACATGCATTGTTTCAATTCCTAAACACTGGAGTTATAAGGAAGATAATCCGTCGTCAACCCCTTCGATCCAAAGAAGTATGAGTTTTTTCTTTTCAAAAATTAAAAACCCTTAATCATAACCTGGGGCAGGGTAGTTCTCTCAGTTGATCTAGATGCACAATGAACAACATCAAAGGAGTCCTTCCAAAACAAAATATGGGGATGGTTTTGTATAATCATAAGGACAGGCAGTCGTTATCTTTCAGAAATAAAAACCCAATAAGTCAAAACCTACGAAGGAGACTTACAAAAACTAGGGCATCCCGCTGACTGTAAATACAAAAAGAAACAGTTCAGGCAAAAAATAGGGATAATGAAATCAAAAAGAAAGAGGTCCTATAAACCCTCAACAAAAAAGAAATGACTGCCCGTTCAAAATAAATTATCAACATCTGAACCATCACCGGAATATCAGAGCAAAGACTCAACAAGGTCTAACGCACGATCAGCTGAGTTTAGGTTTGAAGAACATCACGGAGAACGGGTGGGTACAAATAAAATTTGAGCCTTTATCCTTTGTTTCTTAAACCGTGAACCAGGCCACGTTACAACCCTCAAAAAGTCCTAGCTGAAGCACGGGTTAGTTCGAAAGCATATTGTTACAAAGGTATCCTGACTCCTTAAGGCTTGCGGTAAAATAACGAGTTGACATCGCATTTTATAAAATTTGCTTGTTTTACTGAAAAATGCATTTTCAAAATCTTCAAGACAGACATAAGCGTTGCATTTCTGATATAACATTGTTTGCATATGACCATTTGTTCGAACAGCAGAGAAATTTGCACGACGAATATCTAATGAACAAAAGCACTTCCAATCAAGGGGCAGACGTGATCATTGTCCGTCATCTGGAGCAGTTAAGTCAAGATTCGAAGAATCTCTCAAAAGGCCAAATAGCCAGGGGCGAATCTCCGCCTGAGTCACTTGGGGCATTGGACATGAATTCCGGCAACGAATCTTGCACGATCAAACATCTTCTGGTAGCATGGCAACACAACACTACTGACAGTGACAACTCCCGGCACTCTGAGAGTGTGGACATGGTCGGAAAAAAAATACTACGCATAATCAAAGACCCGCTAGGTTGACACACCTAGGCAAAAACAAGGGCTTCCCGGCGAACCAAAAGGGTTCGGGCAAAAATAAGGGATGAAAATGAAAAATCTGTACACCCGGCAAGTCGAAAACCTGAAAAGGCGGCTTGGGCAAAAATGGGTATCCCGGTGGACTGAAAACCCGAAAGGGCGGTCCAGGCAAAAGTTAGGGATCAAAGCGTACAACTATGTCCCGTCATCTCGTCACTTACCTACCAGAAGAAGATTTGTCAATCGGCAGTCATCAAGCACCTCCACAGGTACCTTCTCCCATAGAAGCTGGGGCAATAAGAATTGTCCGAACTATACAGCTGCTTTGCTCACCAGGTACAAAGATAGATTCGGCTGAAGAATGTAACCAGGATACCTTCACTCCCCGCGGAGTAAGACAAGATTCAGCCATACTCTCCCCAAGCAGATTGGTCTCCCTTCGGCCCTAAAAAGGCACAGTATTCTCCAGCAAGTCAGCGACACTCTCTCCGAGCAGAGTTAGTCTACTGTCAACCCTAAGGAAGTGGGATATCCCCAGAAAATCTCAATATTCCCCAGCGGAGTATACAAATATTCCTAATCAAGCGTAAAGAGCATCCCCGACAGTCTTAATATTCCTCAACGAAATATAAGATTGTTCCCCGGCGGAATACAGATACCCCAGTGGAGCCACTTCCCCAGTACAGTCCAAAGTTTCCCCAGGAGAGTTGAACCATCCTCCCCAGTAGATTCCGGAAACTTATCCCCTGCAGAGTACAAATGCTTTTCCAAGCCATGTTCAAAGGTTATCCCCCACCAAAGCTTATAACTGGGTTATCCTCAACTAATTACCACGGGAAGATCGTCCTCGGTGAAGTTCTTCCTATCCCCCAGCGGCGTTCATCAAATTCCCCAACATAACTTATCAATGGAATCCCCAACGGAGTTCTCATTAAAATCTCAGCGAAGCATCTCTTCCCTACAGAGTATTTCCCCGCAGAGTAATCTTTTCAACAAGTTTATTCCCCAAAAGAGTCATCTTCTCCTACCGGTTTATTCTTGCAACCATCATCCCCAGTGGAAACGAAGAACTCTACTCTTCAACATCAGCCCAGGATTCAACGAACTTCCCGGCATTCGTCAAGAATTTATTTTCTCGGACTAAGATACATTCATAAACATCACATTGTCATACATCAGGATACATGCACATATGCATCATATCATACAATCTCATTTGTGTTGAGAACATCATTGCTCGATCCATATCATGCATCGCATATGACTGACCTTTACCTTTCAGGAAAGATGCAGTTAAACTCTAAATCCAGTCAAAGAAGACAAATCCAGTCAAAGAAGACAAATACAGTTAAATCAATTCTTAAAAGGTTTTTATGATGCAAACCCGTCATTATAGACACCCGTCATGATAGACACCCGTCATTATAGACACCTGTCATTATAGACACCCGTCATTATAGACACCCGTCGTTATAGACACCCGTCGTTATAGACACCCGTCGTTCTAGACACCTGTCGTTATAGACACCCTTCATTGAAGACAACCTGTCATTGAAGACAACCCGTCATTATAGACACCCGTCGTTATAGACACCTGTCATTGAAGACAACCTATCATTGAAGATAACCCGTCATTATAGACACCCGTCAGTATAGACACCCGTCATTATAGACACCCGTCATTATAGACACCCGTCATTATAGACAATCCGTCATTATAGACACCCGTCATTATAGACAATCTGTCATTATAGACACTCGTCATTATAGACACCCGTCGTTATAGACACCCGTCGTTATAGACACCCGTCGTTATAGACACCCATCGTTATAGACACCCGTCGTTATAGACACCCGTCATTATAGACACTCGTCGTTATAGACATTCGTCGTTATAGACACTCGTCGTTATAGACACCCGTCAATAAAGACCACCCGTCGTTGAAGATAACCAGTCATTGAAGACAACCTGTCGAGAAAGACAATCCTGTCATTAAAGACAACCCGTCCATGAAGACAACCTGTCCACAGAGACAACTCGTCAAGAAAGACAAAACATGGGTCAGTTAAATCGATCCCTAAAGATTTTTCTGAGATAACTTGTCAGTAGAGACAACCTACCAACCTTTTGGAGTTCCAGATTCGATACCTGTACCTAGCCAGGGCATATCTGTGGGCGACTAATTCCAGATTCGATACCTGCATCTAGCCAGGGCATATCTGCATGAAGAGTTTGAAGATCAACCCCTGTAACAGGCCAGGAAATTATCTTTCTTTCTCAGGTACGCCAGTTCTCGCAAAGGGATCTCTTATGCGATCGACAACTTCAGATGGCATCTATAAGCCCATCTCCATAACTATCCATCACATTTCCAAATGGCATATATAAGCCCATTCCCGACAAGGTTCTGTCACATCTCCAGATGGCATCTGTAAGCCCATTCCCGACATCACGTTGCTGATCTTCTACTATGTGAGTGCAAATTTCTGGGCACTCTAGTGTCCAATCATCTTCCACCTTCGGATCACGAAAGGCACGCAAGCCAATCTACATCCTCAGGTTTAAGAAGATTGAACAGGGGCAATTGTTGTACCCCAAAATTTGCCCTCCCATATTCTTCAAAGTTTTGACAAGCATCATCTCAATTTGCTCAAGTCCACTCAAGGGTTGCACAGTCCAAATGCCTCCTAAGGCAGTCAAAATTAGGGTTTTGGTTCCTTCAATGAATTTGAGGCTTTCAGTGGTCCAATAAAGTCCCATAGGCCTATATACATTGTCAAGCACCTACATGTCAAGTCTCAAGACTCACAGCATCAAATTGCACAGTCAAAAGCCCTATTTGGTTCACAATCAACTGTAGGGGCAAAATGGTCATTTGGCAGTCAAAAGTCAGAATTTTTGGTCAACATCTTATTTTGAGCACACAATCATCATTTGATCAAGTCTTGATCATGATTCCACAAGCATGGCTCAAAAATCATCAAGATGCAAAAGTTTCTATTTTTGGATAGTTGAAAAGTCAACTGTAACTTGACCAAGGCATAACTTTTTCATTGTTCATCATAAAAATCCCATCCAATGCTCATTTTGAAGGGGATGACATTTCCTACAACTCATCTTCACATTCCAAGTCCAAAAAATGCTCTCACAAAAAGTTATCAATTTCTACATTATAGGTCAATTTCAAAAGTCAACAAAAATGCACTTTAAGTCAAAGACCATAACTTGAGATTGGTAAATCCAAATGACATGGGACCAAAGGCATTGGTTAGAGGACTTCAATACCTTTCCAAAATGTCCAAGAACATGTTCATATGATCGAAATTGAGCAAGATATGCATTGGAGAAGTTGGGTAATTTTTGGGAATTTGCAAAAGTCAACTTTACCCAAAACACTTCATTTTTGCTAATGGGCCTCAAATTCCTTCTTGAATCTTTACCCAAAGAATATGAACGACCCATTGAGATTAAATTGAATTATTTTCTTTTTTTTATTAATTAATTGGATTTTTAATTGATTTTTAATTCATTTAATTAATTTAATTGTAGGAAAATACCAAGATATGATTTCCAAATCTTTTTGTGAAGCAAAAGTGGTCAGCATATGATGGAGATTTCATGTATCAATCAAGGGGACCAAAATCTCCAAAATTAGCAAGTTTTGGCAATCAAAAAGATGCAAAAATATTTGATTGAAAATCAAAATATACAAACCATAATGCCATGGATTTTTGGACCAAGATTTACCCTAATTCAGTTCTACTACATATACATAACCTAAACCTAATGCTGTGGACGTGCAAGCTGCTGCAAAAAGCCATAAGCCAATTCCAAAAATATCAAAGAAAACTCAAAACTGAATTCAGTGTTCTAGGGCGAATTAAGGAATTTTGTGGATCCAAAGACATTGTTGGGAGTTTCCTGAACGATTTGCAATCAGTTTCCAGTTTCATAGCTCAAGAACTCTCCACAAACAGTCACACGGTTTGGTTACTTTTTCCATAATCGTAATTCAATATTCATGCATTATTAATGAGATTTTTTGTGTGCATTGGATTGCTAGAACCTTTCTGAAGCTAATGATATTGGTTAATTGCCTTATGATGCCCAGAATCTCAAACCACCATTGATGAAATTTAGGGTTTCGAAGCTCTCAAATTGGGGCTTTATAGCCCAAGAAAAATTAAGCTTCGTGACGCCCATGGTTGTACTCGTGAGCACCAGACGAAGCTAAAACAACCCTCGCGATGAATTTATATTGCACACAGACTTAATCGCTATTTTTCCTTTTTCAGTTTGTGGGGGTTAAAAACCCCCGCTATTTGTTTGTATTTTGCAGGAACAATTGAGGAAGATGAAGACGTGTTAGCTCCTGGGTGGTTGGTTCAAAAAGGCGCGCGCTTATTTTTTGTATACAGCATAATTATTAATTCCTTAATATAATAATCACTCTCTATCCTAATAACAATTAAGACGTAATGGTTGAGTGGCCAGCATGTTGAGGGGGAAGCATTGGGACCTGGGTTCGAATCCCAGGTCCCCCACAATCCTTGTTATCATTTTCTTATGCTTATTCAGGTGCAGCTTTCCAGGATACGTCCACCATGGACTTCCAACATCCATACGCCATGTGTCTTCAGGTGGCAATCCAATGGCCAAAGATGAGTGACAACCATGCTCTTGGTCAATCCACGCTCTAGGCTATCCAGAAGGTCAACGCAGGCTTGGCTTAGTGGGCCAGGAATTCCAGGCCTCACCTCCTAATGGGTCAACACACCCCCTGAGTTCTTTTCTTTCTTTCCTTATATTTTCTCTTTTATTTTTCTTTTACTAATTTAATAACTATTATTATTATTATTTAATTAATTAACAAATTAACATTTTTTCCATAAAAATTCAGAAAACTAAAAAATGTAAATATTTTATTTATTATTATTAATTTCACTTTAGTTTAATTATTTTGTAAATAAATTATAATTAATTAATTTAGTTGTTTACTTAGGACTATTTTAATCTTTTTTATAATAAATAAAATCAACTTAGAATTAGGGTTTTCCTTTTTACTTTTAATTTATTTTATTTTATTTTTATTAAAGACTTAAAAAAACACAAAAACATTTTTTTCTTTTAATTAATTAATTAGTAAATTAGGTTTAATTTCAATTAATTGCAAAAAGGACAAATTACTTTATTTTCCTCAAAAAGGGTCAAAACCCTAAGACATTCCCGACTTAATTTCTTTACGCGCACTTTAATTCTTTTTGATTATATTTATGTATCTGTTTCCGAGGATGTAATAGTTAATTAGGATTTTATCGCTTTCTTTTACTTTCTCGCACTTATTTTCCAAAACAGGTTTGTTTTTGGCGATGTATATACCCGCGCCTTGTAATAGCGTAGATTTACCTTTCCGCAATTTATTTTCTGCACTCTTAACTGTTAAAAATGCATGACAAGACTTGTCTGAAAATAAAATCAAAGCGTAGCTCACAATGCATGTTCAAAGATAATCTTAACTGAATTCAACACACGTGCACATGCCACTCCTAGGGTACGCCTCGCTTGGTTGCCTCGAGGTGGTCGTCAAGTATAGGGTGTTTTAGAGGTCGCTCTCCTGTCTAAAAGATCCAGTTGCCTCGAAACGGTTGCCTCGGATAAAAAGGATCTAGGACATTAGGGTTACCGCTAAGACGTCCTACCATTGCTTTGGTGACCACATGTCCCTAATAATCGAATTGACCCGAATAACTCCAACGACGGTGCTACCTACTTCTCAATAGTGCGATAGTACTGTCTAAAAGGACTCTTACACAACTTAATTCCTTAGAGTAGGTAGATTTCTCCTGGGTACTTGCTCTTTCAAAAAAACAAAAACAACTTTTCGCACTCACACTTTCAAAAAGTTTTCAAACAAACACTTCATACACTCTTGAGGACTAATACAAGAGTTACCTAGAAGTTTTTCAAACTAAACTTTTTCAAAACCCACACACACTTGAAAAGCAAACAAATTTTTGAAAACATAGAGTGAGCAAGTACCTAAGAGCCCATGGATAACCATGGATAGAAAGGGTGCTAACACCTTCCCTTTCTATAAATCTACCTCCCGAACCGAGAAACATTCTCAAAAAAGGAATTTTGTTGTGCTTTTGTCCTTTCCATATTGGAGAACATAAAAGACAGTGGCGACTCTTGCTTACCGCGACATTTCGCGAACCAGCTTAAAAAACAGTCAGTTCTATTTCCACCGATCACAGTGGGGAACAACCGGCATTTGATGGGTCCCCCGACATTGTGGTAGTGCAGCATAGCCTCGAACCTGTCTATGTGGTCGACCGGGTCCGCGACTCCATCGTATTCCTTCAGATGTGGAGGCTTCTCCATGCCCGGGGGAATGGGCGCCTCCATGATGGCCTGTGACAGGGGACCGTGGGGGTCGTCCTCGTCACCTTGCTCCGGGGACATGGATGGGGACCTGTAATATTGTCGAGCCCGACGGTCCTGGTCGTGCTGAGAATCTCTCGAGCGTGGTGCTCGTGGGTTGATTCTCCCATGCTCGTCTCTGGAGTGTCTTCTTTCTTGTCGTGTGGGGGCGTGGCCGCGTCCCCCGACTTCAATGATGGGTTGCCTCTCCAAAGGGGGCCGTCTCGAGGGTCGGGGTGATGGGCTTCGCGAGGTATCTCTGTAGTGTCTCCGCGGGGGAGACGGGAGATGTACCTCTGTTACTCGAGGAGGTGGAGTTTGAGGCCTCCTGTGTCTCCTCGCAGGTCTTCGATCGTCTTCTAGTGCCCTCAATCTTTCCCCTTGGGCGAAGATGAGGTAATTCGTCTGATTGATCGCCGCGAACAGCGCGCGGGTTGTGGTATCTGCCCCGGCGGGGACAGGGACTTCCTGAAATTGGGCAGCTCGATAGTTAGCGGGAACTGCGTTGTCTTCTTCGAGCGGCGGATGGACTGAAGAGGATGATACAGTAACTCCGTCGCGGTGGGCTGAAGGCCCGGGGGCGGTTCCCACGGGGAGTGTGTTATGACTGGGGTTATCGGTGTTGTCGGGGAGTCCATTCTTATCTGCGAGGCCGTTGTTAGTGTCGACGACACGGATGTTTTGTTCATCACGAACATGGTCATCCATGTGTTGGCTGAAGATTTTGATAGTGTTATTTGGAGTTCAAAAAAGAGCTAGAAGTTATGATCGAAATGGAATTAAAACACCACGTTCGAAATTGCAGAACCAGTGTTTCGAATGAGTGTGTCAAAGTTTGAAGCTTCGAACGGTAATCTTGGGAGCGTATTCAAAGGGGTCTCGAAACAGCAGTGAAGCTAAATCTGAGAAGAGCGTTCGAAGCAGAAGAACACCAAAGCATTTGAAATTTAAGTGAAAGCGGGACTTTCAAAGTTTGAAAGTTATGCGTTGGAGCATTTGAGGACACGTGGAAAGAAGAAGGGAACATTATCTTGCATGTTCGAAACGTGGCATGATCTTGTAGCGAGACCGTTAGGGTCGAATTAGTATAAATAGAAGTCTTAGTGTTAGGATTTCAGTGTGTCATATCTGTTATACAAAATACTCAATAACATTCAAACTACCACATGGCAAGGGAAACGAATGCAAGAGAGATGTATGTATGATAGCACCATGTATTTTTAATTTAATGAAAGCCTTTTTACTATTTCCAGCACTTTCCTTCTTTTTCTTTTTGTCGAGCAACATTTACAAGTTTCTTTATCTATTGTCTTTTCATTCCAAAGTCCTTTCTTCAAAGTCTTACATTTTACTGCTTTCTTTACATTTCGAAGCACTTTATGTTTCAGAGAACTTTTACGCTTTCAATATCTTTACTTTCATAGCATTATTCTTCAAACCTGTACTTTCACTTAAACTCCTTTCTAGATTTCTTGCATTAAACGCTTTCTTCATATTTTAAACTTCTACATTCCAGAAACCTTTTGTGTTAAATGTTTTATGGATCGAAATCAGTTACTTCATTTTTCATACAGTTTTCTATGTCTTTTCAATTAGCATTACAATTAGCAATCATTCGTGTAACTTAGTTTTCACATACATTTTGACCACATTCTTAAACTCTTAGAGAGAGGGATCGAAACAAACCAAACATATATACAATAGCACCCATGAATAATTGTTCGATTGTGAGAGTAACCTTGATATCCAAGGAATCCTAGGATCAATCTAGTCGATCCTGTGAGTTACCAAAGAGATTGAGTAGCGTTAATAAAGACTATTCGATAGTTTGGAAGACTAGCGGTTGTTTTCCAGAAATCACTGGAAACAAATTGGCACACCTGGTGGGACCAATAGTTGGATATCAGAATTAAGGATTGTCAAGACATAGCCATCCAAGAAACGCAGGAACATAAGAAGTTTGCTGTTTTATGAACCTGAGAAGTGGTAAGATAATCAACAGCAACCAACCTTTATCCAGAAGAAAACGTTTGGACAAAATGTCTAACTCAGACAATCAACAAGGAGACCAAGGCGGCCCACAGGCAACAGGCACTAACGCGTCCATTTCGAGCGGAGCATCTAATGTAATGCCTTCGAATGCACAGGCTGTTGCATCTTCAACCAGTAACATGGCCACCAACGGAGTAAGTGGCGTATCAACCAACAGTTCGATCTTAGGAAATACTGGAACTATGGGCTATCCTGGGGGATTCGTTCCGCCACCTGGGACACAATCCCATTTCGCATCTCCATCAACTAGACCACCCGGCTTCGATGGGAATAGAATTAGAAGTTCTTCTTACGGAATGCCAACATCTTTTATGGCAGGTTTGCACAATTCCACATCGAATTCATCCCCACAACTAGGATCTGGGTCTGGGGCAAACCAATTTATGTCAAATAAACAAGGGTCAGTGGGTTATAGCACGTTGCCTACCCTAACCACGGATAACCAGTTGGCTTTTAGGCAATTGATGGATGAAAGCAACCACAATATGATAGGGGTGTTAGCGCAAACCATGCAGGAAATATTCGCCCCAATAGTTCAGAATGTAACTGTGACGAACAGGGAAAACGCTGACAATATGAGTCGAATAGCAGATTTCTTTGCTCCCACAGAAAGGCGTAGGCAAAACCAGGCGGGATTTCGAACAAACGTGCCTGTTATAGAACAAATTGCCAACGACCCAATTCATAGACCACCCAGAGAAGAGGTTAACTTAGGGGCCAGAGCACCAAGGTTAGAAGCCCCAATAATTCCAGGCCCACAAAGGGAAGTTATGGAACCAGGGGCAAGGATCGAAAGACCAGAAGCCCCAGAATTTCGAGGAGAACAACCTAGGGGAGTTGTTTTGGTTGGTCGAAACCAAGATGCCGATGCTGTCGTTCATAGGGTTCGAAACGATAACATCTTGGCAGAAAATAATCTGACCACCATGATAGAAAGGATCATGACCCAAAACGGCCTCAATATGGGAATGAGGAGGCCAAATTACGCTTCTCCTATATTAGATTGTATAATGCATACTGATTTACCAAGGGGATACAAAGTCCCTAAATTTACAAAGTTCGCTGGGGATACCAACGAATCAACAGTCGAACACATAGCGAGATACTTAACCGAAGCGGGGGATATAGCCAATAATGAAGATCTTAGAATCAAATATTTCCCAAGTTCTTTGACGAAAAATGCTTTCACTTGGTTTACCACGTTGCCTCCTGGGTCTGTTGATACTTGGACCCTTTTAGAGAGATTATTCCATGAACAATTTTACATGGGACAATCGAAGATAAGTCTGAAGGAATTGGCCAGTGTTAAGAGAAAGTTCACTGAACCCATTGATGACTATTTGAATAGATTTAGGCTGTTGAAATCCAGATGTTACACAGTAGTTCCTGAGCATGAGTTAGTCGAAATGGCCGCTGGGGGATTGGATTACTCTATTCGAAAGAAATTAGATACTCAGCATTTGAGGGATATGGCTCAGTTAGCCGATAGGGTTCGACAGGTCGAAAGACTAAAAGCCGAAAAAGCCCGAGTCTTTAAGAATAGTAAGAAAGAAAGGATTTCCTATGTTGGAACTGAGGAAGCAGAAGAATATCCTGAATTCGAATTCGAAGAGGTCGAAATCGACCTCGCTGAATTAAAACAGGCCCCGCCTTACTCCTGCAAAATGTTAGTTCCTACGAAAGGGAAAGATATTGTTGAAAATGA
The DNA here is from genome assembly GCA_948472305.1 of Vicia faba. Classification (NCBI taxonomy): domain Eukaryota; kingdom Viridiplantae; phylum Streptophyta; class Magnoliopsida; order Fabales; family Fabaceae; genus Vicia; species Vicia faba. The sequence goes on from OX451741.1 coordinate 744,835,926, forward strand.
GAAAAGTGATAAGTTTCCAAAGAAGGTTTACACCTTCGATGTCACTAAATGTGACGAAATCTTTGACTTGCTTGTCAAAGATGGCCAACTAATTGTGCCATCAAATGTCAAAATACCCCCTCTGGACCAGAGGAAGAAAAGGGGATTTTGCAAATATCATAGTTTCTTAGGCCACAAGACCTCACAATGTTTTCTTTTCAGGGATTTGATTCAAAACGCAATCAAAGATGGCAGATTAAAGTTTGCTGATAAGATGAAGATGAAAGTGGACGAAGATCCTTTGGACGTCGCAGACACCAACTACTCCGAGCCTGCATGCATTGGAGAAGTCAACATGGTGGAAATTGATCGAAGCGACACCCTAACTGGAGAGAAGGACATTGAAGTTGAAAACTGGGTGATGGTCGAAGTAAGCGAGGAAGTCACTGAAGGCATCCAGAATACACCAGACACTTCGATTGTTGGACCTGTGACTGTTGCAGGAGAAACCCAGGCTACTGAAGGCCAAGGGGATCACAATGAAGGATTTACACAAGTCACTGAGGGCTTGAGTTTGGAACTAGAGAAAGTCCAAATTACGCAGCCAGTCCCCTCTCAGAAGGAAATATGGGACACTCTAGGGGAACCCAGTGGAAAATATGACTATCTGGTCAAATATTCTGCCCCAGAGAGTTCGAAGGTCCAGATCGAAGACATAAAGCCCACAGGATGGGGCGATGACGAAACAAAAGAGGGGGATTTGGAAATAAATATGGTGGACATGGAAAGACCCCGTTCTGAGATGAAGGAAGTGGAAAAATACTTGGAAAAAGAAAAGCATAGAATGGGGGACAGTCACACTGGAGATGATACTCTCAAGGACTATCTCATGTCATGCCACAAAGGAGATCCAGGCATGATACTGTGCCCTAGGTGCAGCATCCTCTGCAACCAAAGAATTGCTGCAAATTTCGAAAGGGTACAGAAGGCTCGAACTGGCAACAATTGGCGCCAGGATAACCAACTTTTCAGATGCTACCCCAAGGCTGGAGAGAGTCTATTGGAGTTTGTTTTTCGCTGCTACAAGGGGGCAACTAAGTGCTTGGTGTGCCCAAGATGTTCTGCTGTGTACAACCAAAGCATGGCTAGGGCCTTCGAAACGATCCCCTTTGCCCCTTGCTGGAGCCATCAAGAAACTACTCAGATGGGTCCACGTTTCGACAGCAGATACAAACAGCGAAGACCAGATAGCCCTCACCCCAAAGTTGCTCGAAGAGTGACTTTCAAACTCCCTGCTGAAGTGCCAACCGATAGATGGCTGCAAGCCAGAAATGACAAAGGCAAAGACAAATGGAGGAATGCTGAACGAAATGCACGCCATGCCGTGACATACAGGAGGCAATTCAACACACAAAAAAGGGAGGAAGTCAGATTAGAAAATTACAAAGGAAGGAACCCCATGTCAAGATCCCAGTGGCGCAGACAGCAAAGGATTCGAAAGGCTGAAAGAGAAGCTGTGGCAAACAAAGGGGATACTTCAACAAAGATACAAGGTGAATCAAGCACCAATAAACCAAAAGGTCAGACGGAAGAGAAACCTCCAGTCAACAGAAGGCTCTTTTCTGAAGACCAACAAGACGGACCAAAGGAATACACCCCAGGCCCGGAAGAGGACGAAGATATGATAACAGATAACTTCGAATCGGAGGGGGAGTCCTCATTTAACCTGAACTGTAACGTAGTGTCTGTGCTTCCCTGCGAATTCGGGCAAGAAACCGAAATCAATGAATATGAGGAAGAAGACACCACAGACTTAATGAAACATAGGCCCGTATGCTACTACGTGATGGACAATGGGGCTGTTGAAGAACAAAATGCGTTCTTCGAACGTCCAGAGCCTACAATGAAGAATCATCTCAAACCACTTTTCATTCGGGCGAAAGTGGGTGTCCACGGTGTAAACAAAGTTCTAGTGGATGGGGGTGCTGCAGTCAATCTGATTCCCCATTTCATGCTAAAAAGGTTGGAAATCCGTGAAGGGGATATCAAGCCCCATAATATGGTTCTATCCAATTATGAAGGAAAAGTGGGTAAGACACTGGGGGTGGTCCAGTTGGAATTAACAATAGGCTCAAGTTGCAGGCCCACCATGTTTATGGTTGTCGAAGCCAAGGCCAACTATAACCTACTGCTAGGGAGAGAGTGGATCCATGGCGTGGGAGCAGTTCCTTCGTCAATGCATCAACGACTGGTCCTGTGGAGAGATGACGGAATCGTGGAAAATATCGAAGCAGATCAGAGTTACTTTATGTCAACTGTCAATCTAGTTGACAAAAGGGATTATGATAAAAACCTGGCGAAGATTGCTCCATGTGTTCCAAATGATGAGATAAATGAAACTAGAAATGCCCACTATTACATGACACTTCGTCATGATGGACTTTACTGGGATAGAACAATAATTAGTGAAGAAGAGGAAGTTGAAGGTGCTATACCAAAACGGCCAGCAGGCTGGGACTTCGACAACCTTAACCATGACTGAATCTACCTTTTTCGAAAGGATTTCGGCCTATATGGCTGAGAATGAATCAAAAGCGGCCTTAGAGGCTGAAATAAATGAATCATTTGAAAAAACGAATGAAGTTAATGGGGGGAGTTCGAAATGCTCACCCAGCGAAGAGTTGGAGATGGATCAAAGGTTGGATGCCATCTATGACAAAGAACCCTTAGGCTTCGAAAGGGATCCCATAAACTCGGGTGTCAAAATGTTGGCACAGGACCCACTCGAAGAAATCAACTTAGGGGATGACAAAACAAAAAGAGTAACTTACGTAAGTGCCAAACTTAGCCCAAGCCTCAAGGAAAAAGTGATCGAAATCCTTAAGGAGAACAAAGATTGTTTCGCATGGGACTATGATGAGATGCCTGGTTTAAAGAGGGAGTTGGTCGAACATAGGCTGCCAATCAAAGATGGCAAGAGGCCCATCAAACAAACTCCCAGAAGATTCGCGCCAGCGGTTCTCACAAAAATTAAAGCTGAGATCGAAAGGTTGCTGCGTTGCAAATTCATCAGAACAACAAGGTACGTCGAATGGTTAGCAAACATAGTACCTGTTATCAAAAAAAATGGTTCTTTAAGGATTTGCATAGATTTCAGGGATTTAAATACTGCAACCCCTAAAGATCAATATTCCATGCCCGTGGCAGAAATGCTAGTAGATTCTGCTGCAGGATTCGAATACTTGAGCATGTTAGATGGATACTCTGGATATAACCAGATTTTCATTGCTGAAGAAGATGTTGCAAAGACAGCATTTCGTTGCCCAGGAGCCTTAGGCACCTACGAATGGGTGGTGATGCCTTTTGGTTTAAAAAATGCTGGGGCAACTTATCAAAGGGCGATGAATTCAATCTTTCATGACTTTATCGAAACCTTCATGCAGGTGTATATTGATGATATAGTCATCAAATCTATATCTGCAGAAGCACATTTGCATCATTTAAGCCAATCATTCGAGCGAATGAGAAAACATGGCTTAAAAATGAACCCCCTTAAATGTGCATTTTTTGTGCAGGCAGGAGATTTTCTTGGTTTTGTGGTCCACAAGAAAGGAATTGAAATCAACCAGAACAAAACCAAAGCCATAATGGAGACGAAAGCACCTGCGTCAAAAAGGGAGTTGCAATCTCTGCTAGGGAAAGTTAACTTCCTCAGAAGATTCATCTCGAACCTGAGTGGAAGGACTCAAGCTTTCTCTCCGTTACTTCGTCTAAAGCAAGGTCAAGCCTTCGAATGGAACGAAGCTCACCAGGAGGCGTTTGACAAAATAAAAGAATATCTTTCTCAGCCTCCTATCTTGTCTCCACCATCATGGGGAAAGCCCATGAGATTGTACATATCTGCCTCCGAAGTTAGCATAGGTAGTATGTTAGCACAAGAAGATAACAATGGCGTCGAAAGAGCCATATACTATCTAAGTAGAGTGCTGAATGATGCAGAGACCAGATATAGCAACTTAGAAAAGCTATGTCTCTGTTTGTATTTCTCGTGTATGAAACTCAAGTATTATATAAAACCTGTTGATGTTTATGTTTCGTCTCACTTCGATGTCATTAAACATATGCTTTCAAAGCCAATAATGCATAGTAGAGTTGGAAAGTGGGCTCTGGCCTTAACAGAATATTCATTGACGTTCATGCCCTTAAAAGCTATGAAAGGTCAAGTGATTTCTGATTTCATTGTGGATCATTCGTTGGTTGAGCAGACAAGCATGAGTTACGTCGAAATGCAACCATGGAAATTGTACTTTGATGGTTCAACCCACAAGAATGGAAGTGGTGTTGGAGTCCTTCTAATTTCTCCCGAAGGAATTCCAACAAAATTCAAGTATAAATTGGATGGTCCTCGTTGTTCGAACAACGAAGCTGAGTATGAAGCGCTCATTGTTGGACTTGAAGCTTTGTTGGAATTGGGGGCAACCAGAGTCGAAATTAAAGGAGATTCTGAGTTGGTGGTCAAACAGATCACAAAAGAATATAAGTGCATAAAGGAAAATCTAATGATATACTTCGTCATAGTCAATAGGCTATTGAGAAAGTTTGAATACATGGATATTCAACACATACCAAGACTAGAAAACCAAGAAGCAAATGACTTAGCGCAGTTGGCTTCAGGTTATAGAGTATCCACCAAGAATTTTAAGGATTTGGTCGAAATAAGGGGGAGAGTTATGGCTACTAAATTCACACCATCGGATCTGGAAAATATGAGATTGGGATACGCCGAGAAACAGGGATTCGAAATCCTAGCCATAAATACTTTGTCAGATACAGATTGGCGAAGTCCATTAAAGAATTATTTAGCAGACCCAACGCTAAAAGTAGATAGAAAAACAAAATATAGAGCATTGTCATATCTCCTCATGGGGAACGAATTGTTCAAAAAGACCCAAGAAGGTGTTTTATTGAAATGCCTAGGAGAAAGTGAGGCATATTTAGCATTGTCTGAAGTCCATAATGGGGCATGTGGGGCACACCAAGCAGGCCATAAAATGAAATGGTTGCTATTTCGATACGGTTTGTATTGGCCTAGCATGCTCAAAGATTGCATAGACTTTGCGAAAGGATGTGAGGAATGTCAGAAACACGCAGGAATTCAACACGCCCCTGCAAGTGAGCTGCATTCGATCATCAAACCATGGCCATTCAGAGGATGGGCATTAGATCTGATAGGCGAAATAAATCCTGCTTCGTCCAAAGGTCAGAAATATATCTTGGTAGGAGTAGATTATTTTACCAAATGGATCGAAGCTATACCTTTGGTAGTTGCTGATCAAGAGGCAATTATCGAATTTATACAAAAGCACATTATCTATAGATTTGGATTACCAGAAAGTATAACTACAGACCAAGGTTCTGTATTCACTGGTAGAAAGATGCAAGGGTTTGCCCAAGAAATGGGGTTTAGATTGCTAACATCAACCCCATATTATGCTCAAGCAAACGGACAGGTCGAAGCGGCAAACAAAGTAATAATAGGATTAATCAAGAAGCATATTGGCAAGAAGCCAAGAAATTGGCACAAAACTCTGGACCAAGTGTTATGGGCTTGTAGAACATCTCCAAAGGAAGCCACTAACACTACTCCTTTCCAACTGACATTCGGCCATGATGCAGTGTTACCAGTAGAAATTCACCTGCAATCAGTTCGAATACAGAAACAAAACGAAATTCCAGCCGCGTTATATTGGGAAATGATGATGAATGAATTAGTTGAATTGGACGAAATTAGATTACATGCGTTGGATATTTTGATGAGGCAAAAAGAAAGAGTGGCCAGAACATACAATAAGAGGGTGAAGAAAAAAGCATTCGTTATTAATGACTTGGTTTGGAGAGTCATATTGCCTATGGATAAGAAGAACAAAGCATTAGGTAAATGGTCACCTCATTGGGAAGGACCTTTTCGAGTACTAAAAGTTTTCTCTAACAATGCCTACGAAGTCGAAGAACTCTTAGATGATAAACGTGTCCTAAAGGTTAATGGGAAATATTTAAAGAAATATAAACCAAGCCTGCGGGAAATTCGAATAATAACAACGTAAACAAAGTATTATAAAAAGCCAAGATGGCAAGATAAGAATGCCAAAATGGCGTTGTTCGAATATTACATTAAAAGAACCAAAGTTATGGTCAGATAGACAAAAATCTAGAAATAAACATTATTTTTCAATCGAGTAAAGGTACTTCGAAATGTTTCAAGTCTTTGCTGAGCAAACCGCCTGGCACCTTCCAAGGTTGCCACTTCTCCTTTAAGCTGTTCTGCAGTCTCCATTTCTGCAAGCCCCCGGTTGAGAAGCTCTTCGAATTGGTTACCTGCAGGATTAGTTTCGAAGGCTAGTTGTTGTTCCTTAGCCTCCTTGACTTTCTGTTGAAGTTCCAGAATCTGCCTTTCCCAAGCAAGAATGGACTCAGCTCGAGCTTCATATTCAGTTTTTGCTCGCTTCAGATGCATAGCCTGATCTTCAGCTTCTTGAGAAAGCTTCGAAGCTTGTTCATAGGCGGCATCCATAGCAATACGTTTCTCGTGAACCTTCTTGGCAGCAGATTCATCTTGGAGAAGATAGCCAGTTACGTTGTCCAGCAAATTTTGAAGATCAAACAAGAGAGTACTAACTGGCAAAGAGCAGCTGGAAAGATTGACCTTTGTAAGCAGCTCCTTCATAGTGTAGCAAGCAGTACTATCTTGCTTAAGCACTTCGAAGATATCCACATTGAGAATAGTTCTCCTAATTTTGTTGAGAAGAACAACTCTTTCATCTGTGGGAAGAGGATAGCTGGTTGAACTTGTGCCAGCCCTAGCGAGTGGAATGTCCCTCTGGGCCAACTTTGCCTTCATGTACCCAATAGGGTCATTTCGCCTCAGAAGTGCCAGTTCCTCATCAGTCATTCGAGACGGAGAGGATTGGGGGAATTCCACGCGTAGGGGAACCTCGTTTGTTTCAACCTTTGGGTTTTCGTTGATCGTATCACCATCCCCTTCATTTGCTTCGTACTCTTGATCTTCTTCATCCTCGACCAAGTCTACCACTTCGATACCATCCTTTTCACCGCTATGTGCATTAGACTCCGTCCCAGCAGTCGAACCATCATTGTCATTTTCCCCATCATTGGCGTTTTCCTCCTCAGATTCTTCGTCTGCAGATTCTTCGAATCCTTGCCCAGAATCAGCTTTTTCTTCTTCAGTCTGAGCATCCTTTCGATCCTCTTGAAGAGTTTCAAGGGGGGACTTTTGAAGAACCCTTTGTGAATCCTCTGCAGACGTTTGAGGTATGGTTTCGCTCACCTCTTTCAGAGGAATGGAGGTACCTTGGTCATCTGGCTGCTCAGAAGTTCCAGCCAAAACCGCCACGTTTGAAGAACCTTTGTTTTGGACCAAATTGCTGGAATCCCCTTGAGGAGAGGAGTTAAGCGGAACAGCAGCCCTGGACGGTGAGATCGAAATAGTAGAAGTGGGATTCAGGATGTTCTGCAAGGGGCAGCAAAGTGTTAAAGAATGACACTCACCAAGGTAATAAGAAGTTAAATGTTTTTTAGAAGAAGTTCGATTTACCTGTGGCCCCTCAGAAGAGAGGTTACTAGCTATGCGTTCCAACTGTGGGTTGGAGGTCGAAGGTGGATTTTTGGATTGTGGTAAGGGAGCAGCATCCCTGGAGTCGAGTCCAGAGACACTAGTAGGAGCAGTACTTTTGGGCGTAGTTTTCTTCAGCTTCTTCTTCGAAGCAATGTTTGAGTTTCCTCCAGCAGTCAGTTCTTCCCCAGTGGTGTTTGGTTTCCGCTTCTTGGGAGTAGTGGGGGGAAGCTTGTTGGTCTGCACGAAGTTTAACAAAGTTAGAGATAAAAGGATCGAGTGAATTCGAAGCATGAAAAGAAAAAACTAAGTGATTACCGTTGGAATTGGGGCACTTGTTGTTGTTGGCGTTGTTGTTGTTGGTGTAGTTGCAGCAGCAGTAGTCGTTTCGGGTGGATTAGTCTTTTCGGTAGTTTCGATGGAGGCTTGAGAGGCACTCCCTTCCTTCGATTTCGAGGCAGTGGTCTTTATCCTGATAGCTGAAAATCAAAACATTTAAAGCAAAGGTTAAAGATTTGGAAAATAAAAGATATTTGGGAGTTTTTCCCAAGCATTCGCACCTGTGCCTTGATCAGATTTAATTGACATGGCAGAAAGGTCATATCGAAGATGTCCTGGGAAATCATGAAGCCAGTGTCGAGCCCATGTCACAGTCTCAGATGGCTTTGGTTTCCTTTGAAGATATTTGAACATCTCTTTGCAAGTAAACCACCATGGATATGGGGGAAACCAAGCCAGAGCCAATTCTGAGGTAGGTAATCTGGGAAATTTAGGTGGATGCATTTCGAATGCCAACCTATACCTATCCTCAGGTGACAGCCCTGAAGGAAGTTTTAACTTGGTAACTTTTTGTTTAAATTTTTCCTTCAAGGTCTCAGCCGCTTGATGCACAGTGGAGTCCAAGCGTGTGGGATCGTAAGTAGTTTCGAAGTAATTTTGAAAAGCTTTTATTTCTTTGGCATGAGTAAACATACCTTTCTTTGCTGGTACCTGCACATCGAAGGCATCAATTAGTTTCTGTCGAATAGTAAGCGTATCGAACATACAAGTTTGATAAAACTTAATCCACCACTCCAGAAATCCTTTGGCCGCGAGATGAGTAGGTTCGAAGGCTATCAGTTCAAATTGGGCAAAGCCCTGGTATTGTTCTTGTTGGATCTTAGCTTCCCTTGCTTTGAAAGTTCGACCAGAGGTGATGGCGCTCTCAGTCTGGAACAAAGGTTCAGGAATCAGTTGGCATAGGCCAAACTGCCTTGAAACGAAGTTTGGCTGGTAGGCAAAAAGAAGAATTTGGTTTTTAGCTGGGGTTATCCTTGAAGAGATAAGTCTAGGGAGCAAGAAAGCTCTCCACACATCTTGGATTTCCTTACTCTTGATAGCTTCTGAGAGAGCCATGGTGAACCAAGAAGGTCCATGAGCCCTCGAAGCAAAGGGCGCCACGCTCTCTTCGAATTTATGTCTTTTTGAGAGTATCAAGATGTACTTTGAAAATTGAACCTTGAAGTCGTCCTTGTCATCGTTAGGGGTTAGTCTTCGAAGCCTAGTGCCTTCGACTATCCTATCACTTATTTCTGCATCTTGTTCGTCTATGGTGTTGGCGGTTGCTAAAGAAGGTTCGAACATGGCATTGAGCCATAATTGAAGTAACCAAAATGGGCCAGCTAAAAGAATGTTTTTGGAATTGTGGGATTTAAGGCTCGAAACAGCCGACCTCAGGCTCTCATAGAGGTCAACTAAGAGTAATTCGCTTAGGCACACTTTGCGGTTTTCATGTAAATCCCTAGCTAAAGGAATGAACCTACTAGCTACCTGCAGGGATCTACTGCAGAAAACGTACCTAGACAGCCACAGAGTTAAGAAAGCAATGTGCTCTGTGTCAGACACATTATCCCCTTCAGCATGATAATGGCCGATAAATTTGGAGAAGCTGGCTAACTTGACTTCGAAGTCAATTATGCTTGAATGCTCTTCATTATCAGGAACATAAGTTTCCCCCACTGGCGTCAGCCCAGTAATGGCTGCTATATCGAAGAAAGTTGGGGTAATCATTCCACCTGGAAGATGGAAAGTGTTGTAGGTACTATCCCAGAAGTAGAGGGACGCAAATAGCAGAGGATGACTATAGGTGAATCCAGGTTTCGACAGCTTAATAAGGTTATAAATGCCTAGTTCTTCCCATTGCTGGGATTTTTTGGCTTCTACTTTCGTAAACCAGTTTTGATAAGCAACATCAGCAGTAGGGCAAGATCGGAATGGTTTAAAATTGCTTTTTACATAATCCAAGATGAATGGGTCCTTAGGATGAACAGTTGAGGTTTCTGTGGTTTTTGGGTTAAGAAACTCTGTTGCCCTAGGGGCATCCATTTTGTTGAATAAAGGTTTAAAGTTGTAACACACGGGAAAAATGGTCCTGGTGTCCTTTAGTATTTCAAAAACTGTAAGAGGGCCATTTAGGGCTAACCTCTTACCAGCAACATGGGTAGGGATGAGTACCTGTGATGCGTACAGCATTTCCTTCTCTTTGGAGATCATTTGAGGAGCAAGAGCAGATTGGCCTTGAATGGTGACGATTTTACTCTCCATAGTTGCTCCTGTAGTTTTTCCCTTCTTCTTGGAAGTTTTCTTGAGTTGAGATGATGTGGAGGAAGACATTTTTGTTGTTTGAGAACTTAGAGTGTTTAGGAGAGAAGAAGGGTAAAATTCTAGAGTTTGAAAGGTTTAGAGTGTAAAGAAGAAAAAAGGAAGGTTAAATTGACGTTTTATAATAAGAAGATGAAACATCCACCGAGTGAAAGTATGATACGTGGAGATCATGGATTGGTGTGATGAAGAGGTGGCGAGAAGTTGATATAGGTAATAGGCGTGATTTTAAAAACAATCATTACTTATAACTGCACCATGCTGTGAAGTGACTTTGGGGGGTTAAGGTACCCAAAGGGTGCTATGATTGATGTGACTAGGGTCAAACGCATTAAATGCTATGATGATTCGAAGATCCTATCAAAATCTTGTATAAATGTTTAAAATAGGTATTTCTCAGAGAGATCGAAATACATATTTTAAAGGGGCAATTTGTTGGCTGAAGATTTTGATAGTGTTATTTGGAGTTCAAAAAAGAGCTAGAAGTTATGATCGAAATGGAATTAAAACACCACGTTCGAAATTGCAGAACCAGTGTTTCGAATGAGTGTGTCAAAGTTTGAAGCTTCGAACGGTAATCTTGGGAGCGTATTCAAAGGGGTCTCGAAACAGCAGTGAAGCTAAATCTGAGAAGAGCGTTCGAAGCAGAAGAACACCAAAGCATTTGAAATTTAAGTGAAAGCGGGACTTTCAAAGTTTGAAAGTTATGCGTTGGAGCATTTGAGGACACGTGGAAAGAAGAAGGGAACATTATCTTGCATGTTCGAAACGTGGCATGATCTTGTAGCGAGACCGTTAGGGTCGAATTAGTATAAATAGAAGTCTTAGTGTTAGGATTTCAGTGTGTCATATCTGTTATACAAAATACTCAATAACATTCAAACTACCACATGGCAAGGGAAACGAATGCAAGAGAGATGTATGTATGATAGCACCATGTATTTTTAATTTAATGAAAGCCTTTTTACTATTTCCAGCACTTTCCTTCTTTTTCTTTTTGTCGAGCAACATTTACAAGTTTCTTTATCTATTGTCTTTTCATTCCAAAGTCCTTTCTTCAAAGTCTTACATTTTACTGCTTTCTTTACATTTCGAAGCACTTTATGTTTCAGAGAACTTTTACGCTTTCAATATCTTTACTTTCATAGCATTATTCTTCAAACCTGTACTTTCACTTAAACTCCTTTCTAGATTTCTTGCATTAAACGCTTTCTTCATATTTTAAACTTCTACATTCCAGAAACCTTTTGTGTTAAATGTTTTATGGATCGAAATCAGTTACTTCATTTTTCATACAGTTTTCTATGTCTTTTCAATTAGCATTACAATTAGCAATCATTCGTGTAACTTAGTTTTCACATACATTTTGACCACATTCTTAAACTCTTAGAGAGAGGGATCGAAACAAACCAAACATATATACAATAGCACCCATGAATAATTGTTCGATTGTGAGAGTAACCTTGATATCCAAGGAATCCTAGGATCAATCTAGTCGATCCTGTGAGTTACCAAAGAGATTGAGTAGCGTTAATAAAGACTATTCGATAGTTTGGAAGACTAGCGGTTGTTTTCCAGAAATCACTGGAAACACCATGACGGTAGGGGGTGATTTGAGCTTTGGTCTTCGAGGTTTTGCAAGACGGGGAAGCTAGTTTCCCACAGACGATGTCATTGATCTTACCTGATCAGACTTGGACCGTCACGACTGGCTCTGAGCAGAAGTTGAACGAGATGGGAGGGGTACCTGCAAGGCACTCTGATGCTAAAGTGAGTGGTAGTACGAGCAGGCAAAAAGTGTGAGTATGGGTAAGAGAATGGATACCTGACCCTCTAGGAATAAAGGGTATTTATAGCCCCCAGCGCGGGGCCAAGGTCCCTTCATTGGGCCGACTAGGACTAGCCCAATAAAGGAACTGTCAGGTTCTACGTGTGTAGTGGGGACCCGCATGTGGTCCCCTTCCTGGTGATGCTCTGCGAGAAGTACGGAGGGAAGAGGACGCGGTCTTTCCGGAGTTCAGGTGATGGAGTAACGGTCATAGTCGGCCCTACGAGGAGGGTGCTCGAGCTGGGCTCGAGCTGGATTTCATGGGGTCGACGACGTCGTGTTCGCGGGCAGCGGCGGGCACGGCTGTAGCTTCTGGTCGACGTGCTGGCAGAAATCTTCGGGCGCGCGCCCCTTGTAGAATTGCTTGGATTGGACCTTCGTTCTTACTCTTGGGCCAAGACGGGCCCAGTCCAAAACACTAACCATTTAATTATTGATTTTTTAAACCTATTTATCATAACCATTTATTATTATTATTATCTTGGATTAAAAACCAATAAAAATATGACATTAAATAGTAATAAATTATATTTTTTTTAAATTCAATAAATAATTTATTCAGAATACTATAAATAGACAAAACAAAACAGAAAAATATAAAATCAAATTATTAATTAAAAATAATATCTAATTACTATTGATAAACAAGAGTAAAATACACTTAATGAATTACCTCTTTATTGATTTTTCAATTACTAACCGTTTAATGATTGATTTTTAGGACATATTTATCATAACCATTTAATTTATCATTATCACCAATTAAAAACGAATAACAAAATGGCATTGAAGAATAATAAATTGATTTTTTAAATTAATAAATAACTTATTCAAAATATTCAAAATAGATAAAATAGACAAACATAAAATCAAATTATTAATTAAAAATAATATTTAATTTTTATTAATAAATGAGAGTTAAATACATATAAATAATTATCAATGATTTATTAATAACTTTTATCAACAAAAATATTTTAATTATAATAAATTTTAAAATATTTAATTATTTTAATATTAATACACTGTCTTCCTTCTAACATAGCAAAATTTATAATATCATTCCATATGTTATTTGGTTGTTCATGTTTTATTTTAAACCAGCTTAAATAATTATTTTCTAAGCTTTCAATTATAAGAGTATATATATATATATATATATATATATATATATATATATATATATATATATATATATATATATATATATATATATATATATATATATATATATATATATATATATATATATATATATATATATATTTGGGCCTCCTCGTATGATATTTGGGCTTATACTTAGTCCAAATATCATACGAGATCCAATTCAACTATACTGCAGGAGAGAGTCAGCTCTTGACAATGTCGGACAGTTATTGCACTCTTCTCGTCGATCAGGATATGTCATACGGGGATAACCTCATGATTAGCGAGGAGGACCAACGACACTCAGGAGGTCCTCGCGAGCACCCTCCACTCCTCTAACCGATCAGGATATGTCTCCCGAGGACAACCTCATGACTGGCGAGGAGGATCAACGACACTCAGGAGGTCCTCGCGAGCACGCTCCTCGTAGGGCAGGCACCTAACGCCCCCCGAATATTACGGAGTCCTCTTGACCCTGACTACATCCACGTTCTCCTGATAATTTGCAGGAGTACATTCCAGTTTGGGAACACGTGTTATCCTCCATTACACACGTATGACCTGACAGTCTCCATTTTGGGCCTGCTTGGTGTTGGCTGAAGATTTTGATGATACAGTTCGAAATGAATCAAGTTGGATGTTTCGTTGGAATAAAGCAAGATGTTACGGTTCAGAATGGTAGAAGCAGTTCTTCGAACGAACATGTCAAAGCTCGGAGCTTCGAGTGACAGTTGTGAAGATATATTTAAAAGAAGCCTCGAAGTGGTAACGAGACTATGTCTAAGAAATGAGTTCGAAGCGAAGAGTGCCAAAGCATTTGAAATTCAAATGCAAGCGGGATGTTGGAAATTCAAATATATATGCGCTGAAGCATTCGAAGACGCGTGGAAGCTAGAAATGAGCAGTGCTCTGCATGTTCTGAACGTGGCAGAATCTTATAGGCAAGACCGCTATGGTCGAAGTAGTATAAATAGAAGTCTTAGCGTTAGGATTTCGTGTGTCATATCTATTGTACAAAATTCAGTAAACATTCAAAATACCACATGGCTAGGGAAACGAATGCTCGAACAATGTACGTATGATAACACCAAACATTTATGATTCAGTAAAACTCTTTATCTTTTCCAGTTTACCTTCCATTTTCATGTCAATGTCATTTATATGCCTTTACCTTCAAAGTCATTTACTGATTTCTTGCATTTAAACGCTTTCCTTCTATTTCGAATCCTTTACATTTCAGAAACTCTTTTACATTTCATGCTTTTATATTCATGCTTTTTACATTAAAAACCTTTACCTTCAAAGTCATTTACTGATTTCTTGCATTTAAACGCTTTCCTTCTATTTCGAATCCTTTACATTTCAGAAACTCTTTTACATTTCATGCTTTTATATTCATGCTTTTTACATTAAAAACCTTTACCTTCAAAGTCATTTACTGATTTCTTGCATTTAAACGCTTTCCTTCTATTTCGAATCCTTTACATTTCAGAAACTCTTTTACATTTCATGCTTTTATATTCATGCTTTTTACATTAAAATCTTTACATTCAAAGTCATTTACTTATTTCTGCATTTCTTTGCAATCGAATCTTTATTCATACAATTCAGTTTTGTATGTTTTTACTTGATCATGTCATTAGATCCTTTTAATATGGTAATCGAAGTGAGTTGAACGCCTATAAAACATTCCAAATACAAATCCTAACTATGAATATCAGTTTTACAATTAGAGTTATCCAAACGACCAATACCCCATAGGATCAATCTAGTCGATCCTGCAAGTTACCAGAGAGATTAAATAACAGTCATTAAGATTATTTGATAGTTTGGAGGACTAGCGGTTGTTTACCAGAAATCACTGTAAACAAATTGGCACGCCCTGTGGGAC
The DNA here is from genome assembly GCA_948472305.1 of Vicia faba. NCBI lineage: Eukaryota > Viridiplantae > Streptophyta > Magnoliopsida > Fabales > Fabaceae > Vicia > Vicia faba. The sequence continues at coordinate 744,851,040 of OX451741.1, forward strand.
CGTCACTGGTCGTTACGAAATTTAGAACAAAGTAAAGATTGTTAGGATATAATCATTGTAAAAGTGCTTTTTGAGTGATAAGTTCGTTGTTATATGAACCTTAGAAGTGGTAGAATAACCAATAGCAATCAACCCTTACCCAGAAGAAAACGTTTAAACAAGATGTCTAATCCAGACAATCAACAAGGGGAACAAAATATCCCACATGGAACAGGCACTAATATGTCCGCTTCGACGGGAACGTCTAATGCGATCCCTTCGAACGCACAGTCTGTTGCATCTTCTACCAGTAGTGTAGCCACGAATGGAACAAGTGGCATGTCGACTAACAGTTCGATCCTAGGAAATACAGGAACCACTGGTTATCCTGAGGGATTCGTCCCACCATCAGTGACGCAAACCCATTTTGCCACCCCACTAACTAGACCACCCGGTTTCGATGGTAACAGACACAGAAATTCCTCTTATGGGATGCCAACATCTTTTATGGCAGGTCTGCACACTTCGACATCGAATACGTCACCATAATTAGGGTCTGAGTCTGGGGCAAATCAATTTATGACAAATAACCAAGGGTCAGTAGGTTATAGTGCAATACCTATCTTAACCACAGAAAATCAGTTGGCCTTTAGGCAATTAATGGATGATAGTAACCATAATATGATAGGAGTGTTAGCGCAAACTATGCAAGAGATCTTTGCCCCAATAGTACAAAATGTAATTGTGACAAACAGAGAAAACGCGGATAACATGAGTCGAATAGCGGATTTCTTCGCTCCGCCAGAAAGGCATAGACAGAACCAGGCAGTTGTTCGAGCAAACATACCTATCATAGAACAAATTGCTAATGACCCACCCTATAGACCAGTCAGAGAGGGGGTTAATTTGGGGGCAGGAGCACAAAGGTTAGAAGCCCCAGTGATTCAAGACCCACAAAGGGAAATTATAGAACCAGGGGCAAGGGTCGAAAGGTTAGAAGTCCCAGAGTTTCGAGAAGAACAACCTAGAGGAGTTGTCATGGTGGGTCGAAATCAAGATGCTGATGCATTCGTTCACAGAATTCGAAACGATAACATCTTGGCAGAAAATAATTTAACCACCATGATAGAGAGAATCATGGCCCAAAATGGCCTCAATACAGGAATTAGAAGGCCAAATTATGCCTCTCCTATATTAGATTACATAATGCATACTGATTTACCAAGGGGATATAAAGTCCCTAAGTTTACAAAGTTTGCTGGAGATACCAATGAATCAACAGTCGAACACATAGCCAGGTATCTAACCGAAGCAGGAGATATAGCAAATAATGAAGACCTTAGGATCAAATATTTCCCAAGTTCCCTAACTAAGAACGCTTTCACATGGTTCACCACTTTGCCTCCTGGGTCCATAGATACTTGGGCTCTGTTGGAGAGATTATTCCATGAACAGTTCTACATGGGACAATCTAAAATAAGTCTGAAGGAACTAGCCAGTGTCAAGAGGAAGTTTACTGAACCCATAGATGATTATCTGAATAGGTTCAGACTCTTGAAATCTAGATGTTTCACAGTAGTTCCTGAACATGAGTTGGTCGAAATGGCTGTTGGCGGCCTGGATTACTTTATTCGAAAGAAATTAGATACACAATACTTGAGGGACATGGCTCAATTGGCCGATAGGGTTCGACAAGTCGAAAGGCTAAAGGCCGAAAAGGCCCGAGTTTTTAAAAATAACAAGAAAGAAAGGGTCTCTTATGTTGGAGCTGAGGAAGCAGAAGATTACCCTGAATTCGAAGAGGTCGAAATTGATCTCGCTGAATTGAAACAGGCTCCACCTTACTCTTGTAAATTATTAGTTCCCACAAAAGGGAAAGAAATTGTTGAAAATGAGAAAAGTGACAAATTCCCAAAGAAGGTTTATACTTTTGACATAACAAAGTGTGACGAGATTTTTGATTTGCTTGTCAAAGATGGCCAACTCATTGTGCCATCGAACGTCAAAATACCTCCTTTAGATCAAAGGAAGAAAAGAGGATTTTGTAAGTATCATAGTTTCCTAGGCCACAAAACCTCACAGTGTTTTCTTTTCAGGGATCTAATTCAAAATGCAATTAAGGATGGCAGACTGAAATTCGCTAACAAACTAAAAATGAAAGTAGATGAAGATCCTTTGGATGTCGCAGACACCAATTACTCTGAGCCTGCATGCATTGGAGAAATCAATATGGTGGAAGCAGATCAAGATGACACTCCATTAGGAGAGAAAGGCACTGAGAATGAAAACTGGGTGTTAGTCGAAGTCAACAAGGGGGTCACTGAGGACGTCCACAAGCAACTAGAGGCTTCGATCGAAGCAGTACCTTTGGCTGTTTCGAAAGAGATCCAGGCTACTGAAGGCCAGGAGAACCAAAAGCAAGAGTTGACACAAGTTACTGAAGACCTGAGGCTAAATTTGGAGAAAGTCCAGATCACAAAGCCAGCCTCCCCTCAGAAAGAAATATGGGATACTTTAGGAGAGCCCAGTGGAAAGTTTGACTACTTGGTGAAGTATTCTGCCCCAGAAAGTTCAAAAATCCAAATCGAAGATGTAAAACCTACAGGATGGGGAGATGATGACATAAAGGGGGAGGATGTAGATGTCAACATGGTGGATATGGAGAGACCTCGTTCTGAAATGGAGGAGATGGAGAGATACTTAGAAAAAGAGAAATACAAAATGGAGGATAATTATGCTGGGGATGCCAGTCTTAAAGATTACCTCATGTTGTGCCACAAAGGAGATGCCGAAATGATATTATGCCCTAGATGCAACATCATCTGCAACCAGAGAATTGCTGCAAACTTCGAGAGGAAACAAAGGGCACGAACTGGCATCAACTGGCGCCAGGATAACCAGTTATTCAGGTGTTACCCTAAAGCTGGAGAAAGTTTGTTGGAGTTTTTGGTTCGCTGTTACAAAGGGGCAACCAAATGCCTAGTATGCCCAAGGTGTTCTGTAGTGTACGATCAAAGTATGGCCAGAGCCTTCGAAACAATCCCTTTCGCCCCACGCTAGAACCACCAAGAGACTGGTCAGATGGGCCAACGTTTCGATAGCAAATACACTCAATGAAGGCCTGATAGTCCTCATCCCAAAGGCGCACGAAGGGTAACGTTCAAAATTCTTGCTGAAATACCAACAGACAAATGGCTGCAAGTCAGAACTGACAAGGGCAAAGACAAATGGAGAAACAATGAACGAAACGCACGCCACGCTGTGACATATAGAAGGCAGTTCAACATGGCGAAGAGGGAAGAAGTGAGGTTAGAAAACTACAAAGGAAGAAATCCTATGTCAAGATCATAATGGCGAAGGCAACAGGGAATTCGAAAGGCCAAAAGGGAAGCTATGGCAAATAAAGGAGCAACTTCGATAAAAACCCAAGGAGAATCAAGCACCAACAAACCCACACCAAATAATCAACCTGAGGACAAACCCCCAGTTAGTAGGAGACTCTTCTCTAAAACACAACCAAATGAATCGAAGGAATACACACCAGGTCTAGAAGAAGACGAGGATATGCTAACGGACAACTTCGAATCAGAGGGGGAGTCTTCACTCAATATCAATTGCAACGTGGTATCTGTACTACCTTGTGAGTTTGGACAGGAAACTGAAATCGAAGAGTATGAGGAGGATGATACAATAGATCTGATGAAGCATAGGCCTGTGTGTTACTACGTGATGGATAACGGAGCTGTTGAGGAGCAGAATGCTTTCTTCGAGCGCCCAGAGCCAGCTATGAAAAATCATCTGAAGCCATTATTCATTCGGGCAAAGGTTGGTGCCCATGGCGTAAATAAGGTCTTAGTGGATGGGGGCGTTGCAGTTAAATTAATACCCCATTTCATGCTGAAAAAGTTAGAAATACGCGAGGGTGACATCAAACCACACAACATGGTTCTATCCAATTATGAAGGGAAAGTAGGTCAAACATTGGGGGTAGTTCAACTGGACTTGATGATAGGATCGAGATGCAGGCCCACCATGTTCATGGTGATCCAAGCCAAAGCCAACTACAACTTGTTGTTGGGAAGAGAGTGGATCCATGGCGTAGGAGCAGTTCCTTCGTCAATGCATCAGAGGTTGGTTTTGTGGAGAGAAGATGGGATCGTGGAGAACAGTGAAGTGGACCAGAGTTACTTCATTACAGCAGTAAACTTAGTTGACAAGAGGAATTATGACAAACATTTGGCCAAGATTGCTCCTTGTGTCCCTAATGACGAAACCAACGAAACCAGGAACGCACACTATTATATGACCCTTCGCCATGATGGCATGTATTAGGATAGAAGAATAGTCAGTGAAGATGAAGGAGTCGAAGGTACTACGCAAAGACGGCCAGCAGGCTGGGAGTTCGACAATCTTGCTCATGATTGAGTCTTCCTTCTTCGAAAGGATTTTGGCCTATATGGCTGAGAACGAATCGAAAGTGGCCTTAGAGGCTGAAATAAATAAATTGGCTGTAGAAGTGAACGAAATAAATGGGGATGGTTCGAAAGGCTCACCCTTTGAAGAACACGAAATAGGTCAAAGGCTGGATGCCATCTATGATAAAGAACCCTTAGGCTTCGAGAAGGACCCCATAGACTCAGGTGCCAAAATGTTGGCGCAGGATCCGCTCGAAGAAGTGAATCTGGGGGATGAGAACACGAAAAGAATAACCTACATAAGCGCAAAACTTAATCCAGGCCTCAAGCAGAAAGTGATCGAAGTCCTCAAGAGAAACAAAGATTGCTTCGCGTGGGACTATGATGAAATGCCTGGTTTAAAGAGGGAGTTAGTGGAGCATAGACTTCCAATCAAGGATGGCAACAAGCCCATCAAGCAAACTCCTAGAAGATTCACACCAGCGGTCCTCACAAAGATCAAAGCTGAGATCAAAAGGTTGTTGCGCTGCAGATTCATCAGAACCACAAGGTATGTCGAATGGTTAGCAAATATAGTGCCTGTTATTAAGAAAAATGGCTCTCTGAGAATTTGCATAGATTTTAGGGATTTAAACATTGCAACCCCTAAAGATGAGTACTCCATGCCTGTAGCAGAAATGTTAGTAGACTCTGCTGCAGGATTCGAATATTTAAGTATGTTAGATGGATATTCTGGGTACAATCAGATTTTTATTGCTGAAGAAGATGTTGCCAAGACATCATTTTGTTGCCCAGGAGCCTTAGGCACCTACGAATGGGTAGTAATGCCTTTTGGTTTAAAGAATGCTGGGGCAACTTATTAAAGGGCAATGAATTCGATTTCCATGATTTCATTGACACCTTTATGCAGGTGTATATTGATGATATAGTCATCAAATCTATATCTGCAGAAACCCATTTGCATCATTTGAGCCAATCATTCGAACGAATGAGAAAACATGGCTTAGAAATGAACCCCCTTAAGTGTGCATTTTTTGTGCAGGCTGGAGATTTCCTTGGCTTTGTGGTTCATAAAAAAGGAATCGAGATCAACCAAAATAAGACCAAAGCCATAATGGAGACGAAAGCACCTACGTCAAAAAGGGAGCTGCAATCTTTGCAAGGGAAGATTAACTTTCTCAGAAGGTTAATTTCGAATCTAAGTGGAAGAACCCAAGCTTTCTCTCCGCTAATTCGTTTGAAGCAAGGCCAAGCCTTCGAGTGGAACGAAGCCCATCAGGAGGCATTTGACAAGATAAAAAGATATCTCTCTCAGCCTCCCATCTTGTCTCCACCTTCATGGGGAAAGCCCATGAGATTGTACATATCTGCCTCTGAAGTTAGTATAGGTAGTATGTTAGCACAAGAAGATAGCAATGGCATCGAAAGAGCCATATACTATTTAAGTAGGGTATTGAATGATGCAGAGACTAGATATAGCAATATAGAAAAGCTATGTCTCTGTTTGTACTTTTCTTGTATGAAACTTAAGTATCATATAAAGCCTGTTGATGTTTATGTTTCATCTCATTTTGATGTTATCAAACACATGCTTTCGAAACCAATAATGCATAGCAGAGTTGGTAAATGGGCTTTAGCCTTAACAGAATATTCTTTGACTTTCATGCCTTTAAGAGCTGTGAAAGGTCAAGTAATTTCAGATTTCATTGTGGACCATTCACTGGTCGAAAATACTGTCATGGGTTACGTTGAAATGCAACCTTGGAAATTATACTTTGATGGTTCGACCCATAGGGATGGTAGTGGTGTTGGAGTTCTTATAATTTCTCCTGAAGGAATTCCAACAAAGTTCAAGTATAAGTTAGATGGTCCTCGTTGCTCGAACAACGAAGTGGAATACGAAGCGCTTATTGTTGGACTCGAAGCTTTGTTGGAATTGGGGGCAACTAGAGTCGAAATTAAAGGAGACTCAGATTTAGTGGTCAAGCAAATAACAAAGGAATACAAATGCATAAAGGAAAATCTGATGACATACTTCGTCATAGTTAACAGGCTACTTAGAAAATTCGAATACATGGATATTCAACATATACCAAGAATAGAAAACCAAGAAGCAAATGACTTAGCACAGTTGGCTTCAGGTTATAAAGTTTCTACCAAAAACTTTGAGGATTTGGTCGAATTAAGAGGTAGAGTTATGGCTACTAGATTCATACCATCAGATCTAGAGAATATAAAATTAGGTTATGCTGATTAACAGAGATTCGAAGTACTAGCCATAGACACCTTTTTGTGGACGGAGCTTCCATCTTGACGGGAAGAGGAGCAGAAATCCTCCTAAAAAATGAAGAGGGTATCGTGATCGAACATTCGCTCGCCCTGTCGTTTCCCCCTTTGAACAACCAGGCTGAATACGAGGCCCTACTCGCAGGATTAAGGATGGCCGAAGATCTAGGTGCCCGAGAAGTACAAGTACTCATGGACTCCTAACTCGTCGCATCTCAAGTTTGAGGAGAATATCATGCCGAGAATGATAGCCTCATCGAATACCTGAACCTAGTAAAAGAGAGGATGAAGAGGTTTGACCGGGTAGAAATCAAACACGTACCCCATGAACAAAACACACGGGCCGACATACTTTCAAAACTCGTGAGCACAAAGAAAAAAGTTGGGAACAAATTTGTCATCCAAGAACCCCTTTCTCGTCCGAGCTTTGAAAAAATCATTGTGCGGCCCGAGGTAAATGCCATCGGAGACAGTTCATGTTGGATGACCCCGATATTTAACTATCTCATGAAGGAAGAATTACCCGCTTACTAAAAAGAGGCCAATGCGACCAAACGACGAGCCTGCTCTTACTTAGTGGTCGAGCATAAAATCTATCGACGGGGATTCTCTATCCTACTCCTGAAATGTGTCGAGGAATCCAAAGTCCCCGAGATCTTACGGGAAATCCACGAGGGAATTAATGTCAAAAACTTAGGCGGAAGATCTCTGACACGAAAGGCACTACGAGCAGGGTATTATTAGACCACCATGCAGCAAGACACGAATGAGCACGTCAAAAAATGCGACAAATGTCAAAAACACGCGAACATGCACCTTGCACCCCCACACAAACTTAAAATATTGTCATCCCCGTGGCCATTCGCCTGGTAGGGGATGGACATCCTCAGACCATTCGTACAAGGATCATATCAAAATAAATTTCTGATCATGTTCGTCGACTATTTCACAAAGTGGATAGAGGTCGAAGCCCTGGCCATAATCACCTCACACAACATCCTTCATTTTTACAAAAAAACGTGCTTTACCAATTTGGCATACCACAAGCGCTCGCCACCGGTAACAGGATGTAGTTCACCAACCAAAGCTTTAAAGAGTTCGTCTCTAAGCTCGGCACCAAACAACATTTCACGTCCGTCGAACATCCTCAAACCAATGGGAAAGTCGAGGCTGCAAATAGAGTCATCTTACGAGGACTCAAGCGCAGGTTGGGTGAAGCCAAAAAGGGGTGGGTCGAAGAGCTGCACAATGTCCGGTGGGCTTACCGAACGACACCACACTCGACAATCGGCGAAACCCTATTTCAGCTAACCTATGGTACTGAAGCCGTAATTCCCATGGAAATCATAGAGCCATCCAAGATTAATTGAAGTCCCTTTAGACAAGGAACTAAATGACGAGGCCCTAAGGGAAGAGCTCGACCTGGTCGAAGAAATCCGATCAGGAGAGGATCTTCGTGAAGCCACACTGAAACATCTGTGTCATGACACCAAATTCATAAAACGTGAATTCCAGGTCGGTAACCTAGTCTTGTGGAGAAATCATAAAGATTCAGGTGAAGGAAAGTTGGCGGCTAACTTGGAAGGACCGTACTACGTCAGAGGGGAAACGGGAACTAGAGCCTACCACCTCGAACGCATAAGTGGAGAACCACTATGTTGTACTCCAAAATTTTCCCTCCTTTTTCTTCAAGACATTTCTCACAAAAGATCTCAAATGCTCAAGGATTCTCAAAGAGTTGATCAAACAAGCTCACATCTTAAGCATTGAGACCACAAATTAGGGTTTTGGTTTTCACAAGGAAAATTGGACTTTTAATGCCTCAAATGAATATCATGGTTCATCATAGACATTCAAGAATGCTTATGCCAAGTTTCAAGTCTTGCATCTCAAAATTGCTCAGTCAATTGCTCAGATGACTAAAAATTAGTTGTATTGGGTAAAAAGTCAATTGGGGTCAACATACAGTCAAACTTCAAGATTTTTGACCAACATCAACATTTTGAAGTCATATTCGGCAGTTTAACAAGGGTTTATCACAATTCCTCAAGGAAAGCATTCAAATCATCAAAGGGGCAAAATTGTCAAAATTAGGGTTTTGACTAAGAATGACTGATCATTGACTTTTGACCTAGTACATGACCTAATGGCTTAAAGCATGATTTCGAGGACTCAAACATAAAATATTTACCTAATTGCATGGTTCAAAACATCCTCAAAGATCAGTGATTGATAGTTGACATTTGGATCAACTGATGAAAAGTTAACTGACACACAAAAGTCAAACTTTGACTTTTTGGTCAACATTGAGTTTCAAAGATCAAGATTCATCAAGACATTCAGAAATATCAAACTTGATCATCAATAATCATGAAAGTCAACAAAATTCAAGATTTTTAATACTTCAAAAAAATTCTAAGTGTTTTTTACCTTGATAATTTCACTACTTCATGACAATTTTTCACCAAGATGCAAGATGATTCAAGGAAAACTTTCAACATGAAAGGTTGAAAGTTATATATCTTGATGAATTCTACAACTTTTTCCTTGAGGGTTGATGTCCAAAAAATGATTAGATTTGGAGATATAGGCCCATAAAGTCAAGACATTTTTAACAAAACACTTAGTGAAATTTTCAACAAGTTTGGTCAGATTTTTGTCCCAACTTCTTGGAAACGTTTCACCTAGTTCCAATTTGATTTAGAAAATGTGGTAAACATGAAGGTTGTAGACAATGTTTCAAGCTTTCTGAAATGTCCAAGAACTTGAAGAGGTCATTTTTGAGCTAGGAGAATCAAAGAGAAGAAGTTGGGCATCCATGCTTGAATTTTAGGTCATCCTGTGATGAACCTTATGATCCAATCTTCAAGCATGCTGCATAAATATTTCTTTGCATACTTCTAACTTGGAAATAACTCCATAATTAATTGTTTACACAACTGATTAAGCTATGATCCAAGTGCTTGATCCATTGTCCAAGTGATTATTCCATTTTGGCACAAAGTTAACATTGTCATTCTTGAAAAGTTACTTTATACACAATATCAACTCTCCTTGAGCCCATACATTGTTGCTTCTGATTCCAAAACATTTCAAAGAAAGAAGAAACCATCTACAAGCCGGTCAACCGCCCTATAAGCCCTTGTACTATGCATTGAAACTATGCATTTCAAGTTTGCTTCAAAACAAAGTCACATAACCATAACATGTGATCTCTTGATTCTGATTACTGCAAGTTCTAAAACCTTTCCTCTATGAATAAAGAGGTTGTTCGCAAGCCATATCACGAATACAAAAGCCTTGAAACACTAAAAAACTCCCTGAAACTCAATTGTGCACAAAACCTCCATTGTTGCAACTTTTGGCCAAAAACTTCAAGCACTTAATCCCCTTGTACGTTCCCATTCTAAATCATTCAAACATCATCTACACATCATATACAACTCATCCCCACCCCTGTTTCATAATTGTAACTTCATCTTCATAATCCTCCAAGAGGTTTCATCCACTTTCAGCTCAAAGTAAGCATTACAATATCTTCCTAGGAGTTCAGTGAAGCTATCCAGATCATCAGAACACCTCCAGGAGTGCTCAAACTCCAAACACGTTTTCCAGTTTTGAGGTAAGTTTTCTCAACTTTAAACTTCCTGTACAAGCATCATCATTGGTTACTTTATGAATAAAAAATGTAGACATCATTGCTCTGAAGCTAACCATACCTTTAGTTTTCATTTATGTTAACTGTACGTGGAGAATTTTGGAAATGAAGTTTCTGAAAAAATTAGGTTTTAGTTTGGTACCAACAAAATTCTCATTCATCTTTGATTTATAGCTTATGAAATTTATATAGTTGGATTCGTGGTGAAATTTCAAGCAAGTTTCATGTTTACATTTTCTGATTTGGTTGAGAAATGAGGAAGTTCCAAAAAATCAAAAATGGTGTTGTTGTTACTGTTAGCGCGCGAAGGAGGAAGAAGATGAAGTTCAAAATTCATAAATGAGTTTATTTTATGTTTAGTTGAATTTGTATTATAAACGGATGAAACAGCCACCCCAGTGTTAGAGAAGCGCACGCTAAGGCATTTGTGTATAGGGACCTGGGTTCGAGCCCTAATGGTACCCTTTTATTTTTCACATGATTTGTTATTTCAGATTCAATACAAATAGGATGGGGGCACGCATGGTGTTCCTCTCACTATCACCACATGATCATCACCTGGTAAATACCATGCTCCATAATGCAAGACCATGACGCACTCTCAAGAGCTAGCCATACTGGATAGTAAACAAGGGTTAGGCTTCCCAGAACTTGGGCCTCATTCTTTTTTGTTTTTGCTTTCATACACCACCCTAACAACACAAGCCCATCCTTTTATTGGATAAAAGAAAAGTCGGTGGCGAATCTTACTATCCGCAACATTTGCGATAAAATGCAAAACACCCAAGTCAGTTCTCCCACCGTATTACACACTACCTCGACCATGGAATGCTACAAAGCTGAAACAATATTACAGCTAGGTCCCAGATAAACGTCGGGGCTCAGCAGTCGTTGTGCCTTCTCTGAAAAACGACAAGGCTCACTCGACCGTGGAAGCATGTTGAGGTAGGAACATAGCCTCCAACCAATAATGAAAGGAGTGTTTGTTGCTCATTGGTCGAGCGGAACCTTAGTCTGATGAGGACACCTCAATCGAGCTCCACCATCGAAGTACCCAACAGGCAGAACACCTAACTCGCGATGGGAAGTTCACGCCATGAAGTCAAGACCCCGACCGTGATCTTGATATCGTCCCTACGGACTCCTATTCCGCCTCCTCGTCACATCCCAGCATGTGTCGACTACAACTAAGGTCGAGCACAGACTTCCACTCATCAAAATTCCACGTTTCACGAAATAAACAAGTCAAGCACAACGACAAGTAAATATCTAAACAATACAATAGAAAGGAAAAATAAAGGCATACAAGAGCCGACCACGAAGGCGGACTTTGTCCAAATATTTCAAGAATATGGGCATACGGGCCCCGATACAAATGATTACAAATCACGGGCACGCAGGCCCCAAACATAAACAACCAAGTCATCAAGAAAATATTAGTCACTCCTCGGAGTACCCTTTTAGGTCTCTGGCTCGAAAGAATCGGGAGGAGGGACTACCTTACCATCAACCACCTGAGACAAAACTCTGGCACCTTCAGTATTGAGCTCTGAATTCAGCACGGCCAACTGAACCACCACGGTCTCAAAACTGTCGGACAATGCGTCCATGCAATCTGACTCAAGGACCTGGATTCGAGCTGAAAGTTCTGCACGAGTCTTCAAGCTGGTGATTACCTCGGGCTTGTCTTCTACGGGCAGTATAATAGCCTTTAAATCAGCGACCTTCTTCTCTAGGTTCTTTCTCTCGAGCAACAATGAGTCCCTTTCCTCAGAGGCTTTGACCACCTTCTATTTCTCTCTCGCCAACTCATCAGCCTGCGCCCAGAACTATTCCTCTCTTTGCTCCAGAGCGGCCTTCAACTTCTGCGATTTTTCTTGAAGATCCACTTTCTCCAACTCAAGTTTTCTCACCATGGCAGAAGAACTGACACTCTCACCTGCGAGGACGACAACCATCTCCGTAACCTTCATCAGATCGTCCATGCCCGAGGCGATATTTTGCCTCCTACCTTCTTCATTGAGCCGCATGATGACAACAGATTCACCATCAGACACGGCCAAGGGAAATCCTTCGAAGAAATCCTTCTCGACAAATCAAGGAGGAAGGTTAAAGGCCCAAGCAACTGACCCCTCATCAGTCAAATCCACAGGCTCGCCTTAAGGGAGACTCATATTTTTTCTCGACACGGCCGCGCGCTGAATGACATCACGAGGCCTCGATGAACCACTGGACCCGTCCCTGACCTGCTCAAGAATATGGCCGACGCGTGTAGGCTGGTTAGGCTTCACTAACCTCTTGTTGTTCTTCTTGTCTTGAGTCAACTTCAGTAAATGTTCACGACGCTCGACCATATTACCTGTAAAAACAAAAACAACATGCTCAAGTCACTATTGCTAGAGGGACATACCTGAAACAAGTTAAAAATAGAATGTAATAAAGTCACACTGACAAGGACCCAACAGAACCATGACGTCCCCATAGGTACGACACTCAACAAGCGCCTTGGTGTTGATCGACCGGGCCTCAAATGTAGCTTCGCCATCTTCACCAGAAACATCGTCTCCTTCCCCTGTCACCCACCTGGAGGGGAAGAAACCATCGACGAATCTGTTGAGGATACCAAAGGACCCTTCATCCTCGGCACCCATGCTGCCGGCATGAGTATGATAGTGGTCGGGACCGCGGTCATAATGAGATCGACACCAATGGACAAGAAACTTAGAGAGCCTCGCGATCTCTTTATTCCCATCCTCGTCATAACAAACTTCCCCGTCCTCATCTACGAGAGAAACTGGGTCGAACACCGCATCCATTTCCTCTTGAGATTAAGACTGCATGATATACCACTTGTCTTTAAAGTCACGGATAGAGTTCATATACATCCGGAACAGCCTCTTGGACTGCTTGAAAGAAACCCGACTATGTTTTCTTCCCCTAGACTACTGTTAAAGATGGAAACCCTGAAGAACAAAGGAATTGTCACCCCAATCCTTAAGTATCGGCAAGTAATCTCCAAAGCTTGTATAAAAGCAATCGCGTTGGGTGTAGTTGGGAGGGTGCCAAGGACAAATGATTGAAGACGCCCATTTGAAAGTCACTGAAGGGAACACGAAGCCCCAGATCCCTGAAGACAATCTCGTACATGGAGAAGCGACCTTCCGGGAAAGACGAGTATATTCTGGTCGTAGGTGTCGAGCAAAAAATCATGAAATTTTGCCGGAAACCCTCTTGGTCGCTGCCATATTCAACGGTGGTGTACGTCTCCCTCCTCGTATGGCTAAAGACCGGGTTATTTCTTGGGGTTCTGACCCGACTGTGACAATGACGGATAAGTGACGGTGTCGATAAGTGGACACCCTCGTCGGCTCCACTTATTTCTTCTACCTCGACCTGCTTGGGTGTCTCGATTGGTTCGGCCATTTCACCTGTAAAACAGAGGAAACCAGTGAGTTCGACAACTAAATCAAATCCACCGCAACACAAGTGAAAGGGGGTTTTCTACGACCAAACTAGGTTGGAGAACCCTCGTTCAGTTAAAGAAAACAAACTCGTGAAGGCCACAAGGAGAATATAAACCTCTCAAACTCGTTCACACCACGAGGAGAATATAGATTTCTCGAGCAAACTTGTGAACACCACGATGAGAATGTGAAACTCTCTAGAAACCTCATGAAGGTGATGAGGATAATATGAATCTCCCGAGAAATCCCATGAACATTGCAAGGAGGGGATGAATTCCCTGAGCAATTTCATGAGTTTTACGGGGAACCGGTGAATTTCACAAGCCATTTCGTGAGTATCACGAAGCAGCGCGTCGAACAACGTATAAACTGTCAGTCTCTCTGTCACCCAACCACTCAGGGTCATAATGACCCCTACTCCCTAGGCCATCATTCTAGCCCAAAAGCTACACCATGTGGCTTACAAAGTAAACATCCTGCAAACTTTCGTCTCCCCGCGAGTCAAGGAGTAGATAAACTTTCTCCGTGATCAAACTACAATCTCTGCTCGAGTAGTCGCAACCAAAAGCTACACCACGTGGCTTACGAAGAAAATATCCTACGAACTTTCATCTCCCCACGAGTCGAGGAGCAGATAAATTTTCTCCGTGAACACGCCCCAATCTCCGCTCGAATAATCGCATATAAAAACGACCCCGTCCCTCGATGTGATAGGGGACCCCGGCGAAACTATGCTCGTCATACATGAAAGTTGGTCTTAAGCCATAACTCCTTTCTTCAGGAGCAACGACTTGGGGGCTCCTGTTCTGGACTATGCCTACACTTGGCCCAAACATCATACGAGGCTCAATCCAACTATGATGCAGGAGAGAGTCTTCCCTTGACAATATCGGGCAATGATTCCACTCTTCTTGTCGACCACTACTCGACTTGAAGCTCATGGACATTGACAATTCCTTATGACCAGATACCATCACTAACCATTTAATTTATTTAATTTATCTTTATTATAAATTAAAAAATAAGAATAATAAGGCATTGAGGAACAATAGATTAATTTTTTTCAATTTTAAAAATAACTTATTCAGAATATTTAAAATAAACACAACAATTATACATAAAATTTAATTATTAATTAAAAATATAATTTTATTATTATTATTATTATTATTAAAATGATTTTTAAATAGAAATAAATAAATATCTAATAATTTATTAATAGCTTTTATCAATAAAAAATATTTATTTTGCTATATATTTTTTATCAGTAAAATAATTATGTAGTATGCATATTTATTTTTCTATATTACTTTTTAAAATTTTTTAAATAATTCCTGATCTAACCTGATCAGGCTTGGACCGTCACGGCTGGCTCTGAGCTAAAGTTTTGAACGAGGTGGGGGGGTACCTGCAAGGCACTCGGATGCTGAAGTAAGTAAGAGTACGAGCAGGCAAAGTGTGAGTATATGTGATAGAATGAATACCTGGCCCTCTGGGAATAGAGGGTATTTATAGCCCCCAGCGCTGGGCCAAGGTTCCTTCATTGGGCCGGGCAAGTTTGGCCCAATGGAGGAACTGCCAGGTTCTACGTGCGTAGTGGGGACCCGCACGTGGTCCCCTTCCTGGATGTCCTGCGTGAAGTGCGGGCGGACAAGGACGCGGTCTTTTCGGGGTCACGTTGAGAGTGTAGTGGACCGTGTCTGTCGTTGGATGAGTGCTCGAGCTGAGGTCGAGCTGGATAGTACGAGGTCGAGGATGTCGCCCCAGTGAAGTATGTCGGGCATAGCTGTGGTCCTTAGGTCGGCGTGACCCCTAGCAAGTCCGTTTGGATTGAGCCTTTATCGTTGCTTTTGGGCCAGCCCGGCCCAGTCCAGAACAGGAGCCCCCCAAGTCATGGTTCCTTGAGTTAGGAGCCATGACTTGATCTTAGGTCGCTTCCGTTGCGGGGCCCCGTGTCCGGACAAGAGATGCAGCTCCTCGTGGGGTACTCGAGGGTTTCCCCGTATCGTGCTCGTGGACAGGTTCCCTGCGAGGAATGCTCGAGGGATTTCTCGGCAGCCTGCGTCTGTCGAGCATGCGAGGTCTCTTTTGGGAACTGCGCCGCCACCCTATGGAGGATAGGGTTATCATTGCCTAGGGGAGCTGTGCGTCAAGGAGGGGAACCCGTGGTTGCCCGAGGTGACGTTTGGTATTCCACGTCATCACTATAAATAGGGTCCTTGGGCCCCAGAACATGTTCCCACTCTTCGCGCTTCTCCTCTTCACTCTGTTTCTGCTGTTGCTGTTCTTCCCAGATTCTTATAGGACCGCCGCAATCTCCGTCACTGATTCCTTTCCTCCGTCGTCAAATTTCCTTCTTGATTCCAAGTAAGTGACTTGTCTCCTTTGTTTTTCTGTTGTGATGCATGATTTTTCATTGTTTTTAGACGTTTAGAGACTGTACGCCTAGGATTAGCCCGGTAGATTCATATTTAGCTCGACAAATCCACGCGTATGTCCGGCAAGCGCATGTTCGTGCCCGGTAAATGCATAGTTTTAGGTTTTAATCTGCAGTGCTGCCCGGGGTCTTCATGATCCAGGGCGCCTAATTTGTGATCGTGCCCGGTAGACTCATAGCTCTAGCTCTAGGCTTTATGATTTTGCTCGCCATGTTCATACCCTGGGTCGATGTATTCATGAGTGACCGAGTTGTTAGTTTATTTAGGCGACTTGTAGGAGGACCTGTCGAGGTATCTGGGAGTCGGGGAGATGGCTGCTGTTTTTTGTTCCAAAACACCAACTTTGCAGTTGCGCATGGAGCGACGTGGTTTGTCGTGCCCTTCATCTCGTCCGTTATGGCGAGCGTATGGTTTCGCGCCCAATTTATTGGTTTCCCGTGCTTTGTAGGTAACTATGGCGGACAAACCGTGCTCTTCAGGATGCCCCGAGGTGGAAGAACAAAGTGCTGATGAGAATGTGAATTTGGTTGACACCATAGAGGACCCTCTGCTGGAATGGGTGGGTGCCGAACCTAGAGGGATAGCTTCGGTCTATAGTCGACGTAGCCGAAGGGCATACACTATCCTCAAGGCGGGCCACAACCAGCCCGGTTTCCAGAAGAATTTTGTGGTCACTCGGCCATCTTTCACCGCTCGAATTTGCTCGGTGTTCCCCGAGTACAGTTTCCCTATGTATGAAATTGCCTTCAAAGACCTTGGGTTATAGCTGCCCTTCAGCGATTTTCAGGTCGGGGTCTTCAGCCATCTGGGGCTGGCCCCATCGCAGCTTCACCCAAATTCGCTCGCTTTTATCCGGGCGTTTGAGCTAACTTGTCGTTTTCTGAGGATTGGGGCGACCATACCCCTCTTCTTCAGAGTCTTCCACCTACAGCGCCAATCCCGGGGAAGAAAGCATAGTTGGGTTTCCCTGAAACAGTCGAAGAGACTTTTCAGGATGTACATGGATTCCGTGCGGGGTTTTAAAGACAAGTGGTATGTTTTGAGGCCGGTTACCACAACAGGTTTAGAGTCCGTGTATGAGGAGGAAGCGGTCATAACCGACGACGCCGGGGAGGCCCTTTTGGACGACGAAGGACATCCAGTGTTAGGACGCACGGCCAAATTTCCCGTGCATTGGATCTCGAGGCATCACGAGCATGGTACCGGGTATTACCATACGTCCGCGGGCGAGATGAGCTCCGAAGACGAGAAGGCTTACGATACTCTTTGTCGGTATGTCGATAGCTTCCACCCCGCCAGATGGGTCACGAGGGAGGGGGAGGATATTCTGGACGAGGAAGGTTATCCGACCTTCGAGGCCCGACCAATTGACACGAAGGCACTCGTGGAGTGCCAGTCCTTTGGGCAGGCTGCACGTTTGCTAGGTCGTTTATTGTTTGAATTTCTTTACTTGTCATTTGTTTGCTTATTTGCTCGGCACTAACCTGGGTTCTTTCGTGCAGGTTTGATGGGCGGACGAAGGGAGAGGCTCTTGAAGTTGTCCTGTGACAGGAAGGTGAATAAGATGGTGGTGAGAGCTCCTCAAGCGACGAGGATGGGCCCACCACATAGTCTGGGCACTTCTCATGCGACGAGGGTGGACTCGCCGCCTAGCTCGGGAGCTGCTTCGGGAGGGATTCAGGATGTCCAGGAGGTCGAGCCACATGCCGACCTGATACAAAGGAAAAGGAACCGGGTGGAAAGTCGGCCGGAAGTCGGTGAGGACTCCAGCGCTGTAAGGTCCTTCGAGTTGCCCCCTTGCTTTAAAGAGGAGAGTTTCTTCGAGGGGTTTCCCTTGTCCGTGAGCGCCGATGAAGCTGAAACTATCAGGCGGATGAGCAAGGAAAACCGGAGGAGGCACCTGGCCGCCAATATGGCCGGGCTGATCAAGATGGCCGAGATGGCCGTCGTGTTGGCCGAGGAGGGGGAGGACTCTGACCGCATCAAAGAGTTGGAACGGGAGAAAGCTGCCCTCACCTCGAATTCGTGAAAGTTGAAGGCTGCCCTGGAGCACTCCGAGGAGATGTTCCGCGAGCAGGCCGAGCTGCTGGCGGCAGAGATAGAGTTGCTGACTTTGGAGAAAGAGAACTCGGGGAAGCTGGCCGAGGAGAGAGACCTTTTTCGTACGGATCGGGAGCGTCTGGAAACTGACAATGGGCGCCTCGCCAGAGAGATCGAGGACCTGAAGGCTGTTATGCTTCCTGCCGAGGACGAGTCGGAGGATACAGCTCCTTTGAGGAGTCGATCGAAACTGGTGGCTCGTATTCATCTCCACGAGGCGGATTGTGTCGGCGCTATGGAGGAGGGCTTCGAGGCCGCGGTCAGCCAGCTTTCCCTGTTGAATCTCGGACTGAACACTGAAGGGACTGGCCATATGTCTCAGATCGTTGATGGTAAGATCGTGCCTCCGCCCGACTCTCCTGTTGTTGGTGGTGATAGCTCGGGGGAGGCTGAGCTGTAAGATTCTGATAGGGCATGCGTGCCTTTGTTTATGTTCGTTTTGGGCCTGCGTGCCCGTTCATATTTCTTGGGCCTGCGTGCCCGTTCTTTGTATTTCCTGAACATTACCGGCCTTCTTGGTCGTTGTCCATCTATTTGCTTTGTTGCCTTCGGGCATTTTGAATGAATGTGTTTCCATTTTTAATTGTTTGCTCGTGTATGTGTTTTATATATTTGTTGTGACTTCGTTGGCAAATTTGCTTAAGTCTTTTGCTCGTATATGCGCTCGGCCTCTTCTCGACGGCCGGAGTCACCTGACTGGTGAGTCCGAGAGGAGAGACTCTTTTTTTTACCCTTTTAGATGGCCCGACGTTCTTCGAGACGCGTCGGGTATGCGGAGCGGAGCCATTCGGTCTAGTATATGACCCAGTCGGGGTTATTTGCCCGCGGCGTGAACTTCCCATCGCGAGCTGGGTGTTCTGCCCTACAGGTACTTCGACGGTGGAGCTCGGTAGAGGTGTCCACATCGGGCACTATCATTTGGTCTTGCTTTGTTGAACGATGTTATGCGGTTTGGACGTAAGTCGGGCCTGTACCTCGGCCTCTCTACGGGGTTGGACGTTTTTCCTCGTTGACCGAGCACGGGTGTCGATGGTCGAGGGTCCTAGATGTCGTTGGTTTTTAACTATAGTACTGCTTTAGTTTAGCAGCGTTCCAGGGTCGTGGTAGTGGTTCTCCGTCTAATTGCTCGAGGTAGTATGCCCCGGTACTAGTGGTGCCGTGGACGCGGTAAGGCCCTTCCCAGTTCGCGGCCAGCTTCCCTTCGCGGGAGTCTTTCTGGTTCCTTCGTAATACCAGGCTGCCGATTTCGAACTCGCGCTTGATGACCTTGTCGTTGTGGCGCATAGCCACTCGTTGTTTTAGGGAGGCTTCGCGGAGGGCCGCCCCAGATCAGATTTCCTCGACTAAGTCGAGTTCGTCCCTGAGTGCCTCGTCGTTCATTTCTTTGTTGAGGGGGTTCTCTGTCCGTCTAGAAGGTTCCATGATTTCCACTGGGATAACGGCCTCGGTGTCGTATGTTAGTCGAAATGGAGTCTCGCCTGTCGTCGAGTGGGGCGTGGTGCGGTATGCCCACAGGACGCTGTGAAGCTCCTCGACCCATCCCCTCTTCGCTTCACCGAGTCGGCATTTGAGTCCCCGGAGGATGACTCTGTTCGTGGCTTCGGCTTGCCTGTTGGTTTGAGGGTGTTCGACTGACGTGAAGTGTTGTTTTGTTCCCAGTCTGGTGACAAAGTCTTGGAACCCGTGGTCGGTCACTAGTGCCCTCGGAATTCCAAACCTGGCGAGGATGTTTCTTTTGTAGAAACGGAGGATGTTGTGCAAGGTGATCTTCGTGAGAGCCTCGGCCTCGATCCATTTCGTGAAGTAATCCACGGCCACGATAAGGAATTTATTTTGATAAGTCCCTTGCACGAAGGGCCCAAGGATATCCATACCCCACCAAGCGAACGGCCACGGGGACGACAATATGATCAGCTCGTGAGGAGGGGCGAGGTGCATGTCACCATGCCTGTGGCACTTGTCACATTTCTTGACGTGTTCCTTGGCGTCTTGCTGCATCGTCGGCCAGTAATATCCCGCTCGAAGGGCTTTCCTTGCCAAGGACTTACCGCCCATGTGTTGGGCGTTGATCCCTTCGTGTATCTCCCGTAGTACCTCGGGGACTGTGGATTCGTCGACGCATTTTAGGAGGGGGATGGAGAATCCTCTGCGGTATAGTTTGTGCTCGAGCACCACGTAGGAACATGCTCGCCGCTTTGTGACGATCGCATCGGCCTGGTTCGATGGGAGTTCGCCTTTTGTCAGGAAATTATAAACCGGGGTCATCCAGGACGTCGCATCCCCTATGGCATGGACCTCGATTATAGTCTAGGATCTTTCGATACTCGGGCGTGCTAGGGATTCCTGGATGACGGATTTGTTCCCGCCCTTCTTTCTTGTGCTTGTGAGTTTGGACAATATGTCTGCCCTCGTGTTTTGCTCGCGGGGAACATGTGAAATTTCCGCCCGTACAAACTTTGTCATGTATTTTTTGACTAAGTTCAAGTACTCGACGAGGTTGTCGTTTTTGGCTTGGTAACTCCCCTGTACTTGGGAGGCGACGAGTTGGGAGTCAGTGTAGATATGTACCTCGCGGGCTCCCAGGTCCTCGGCTAGTCTCAATCCTGCGAGCAAGGCCTCATATTCTGCTTGGTTGTTTGATGTCGGGAAGGAAAGAGCTAGGGAGTGCTCGATCACTACACCCTCTTCGTTCTCCAAAAGTATTCCTACGCCACTTCCGGACGAGCTGGATGCTCCGTCGACGAAGATGGTCCACTTGTGTTCCTTCCCCGGGGGTGGGTCATGAGTGGTCATTTCCGCGACAAAGTCGGCCAGGGCCTGTGCTTTCAGGGCTTTCCTACTTTCGTACTGAATGTCGAATTCGGAGAGTTCCAAGGACCATTTCAACATTCTGCCCGCCATATCGGGCCGACCCAGGATTTGCCTCACCGGTTGGTCGGTTCGCACGGTGATTGTGTGGGCCAGAAAATAGTGTCTGAGCCTCCTCGCCGCGTTGACGAGGGCTAGAGACACCTTTTCTATCTGTTGGTATCTGCTTTCGGGTCCCTGCAGGGCTTTGCTCGTGAAGTAGACGGGTTTCTGTCTGTCGGGGGTCTCGCGGACGAGAGCTGCGCTGATGGCTTCGTTCGAGACGGCCAAGTATAAAAATAGTGGCTCCCCGTCGGCTGGTCGAGATAGCACGGGCGGCTGAGATAGACTTTGCTTTAGGTGGCGTAGCGCCTGCTCTCACTCCTCGTTCCATTCGAAGGCTGCTTCCTTTCGAAGGAGTTTGAAGAAGGGGAGGGCGTGCTGAGTGGACCTCGCGACGAAGCGGGACAATGATGTGAGCATGCCGTTCATGATTTGTATCGACTTCTTCGACGTTGGCGTCGGGAAGTCTGAGAAAGCCCGACATTTGTCGGGGTTAGCTTCAATTCCTCGTTCTGTTAGGTAGAATCCGAGGAATTTCCCTGCCTTGACTCCGAACGTACACTTCTCGGGGTTGAATCTCATTTTGCATTGTCTTGCTTGGGCGAAAACTGCCCTGAGGTGTGCTGCATGGTCGGTGTCTGCCCGGGATTTGACGATCATGTCGTCCATATACACCTCGAGCATGTCGCCAATCTGTTTGTGGAAAACTTTGTTCATCATGCGCTGGTAAGTTGCCCCGGCGTTTTTCAGTCCAAAGGGCATTACGTTGTAGTAATAGTTGCCCGAGCTGGTCATGAAAGCCGTGCAATGTTTGTCGCTCACGGCCATCGGAATTTGGTTATAGCCCGAGTAGGCATCCATGAACGACAATGTTTTGTAGCCGGCCGAGTTGTCGACCAACATGTCAATGTTAGGCAAAGGGAAAGCATCTTTCGGGCAAGCCCGGTTGAGATCGGTATAGTCAACACACATCCTCCATTTTCCATTATTCTTTTTAACGAGTACAACGTTTGACAACCAGGTGGAATACCGGGCTTCAGAAATAAAATTTGCCTCTAGGATGTCTTTTACAGCTTTTTCAGCAGCCTCCGTTTTTTCTGGAGACTGCCTACGCTTACGTTGTACTACGGCCCTAGCGGCTGGATCTATGGCGAGGTGGTGACAGGCGACCTCAGGGTCGAGTCTGGGCATCTCCGTGGAGCTCCAGGCGAACAGATCAGCATTCTCGCGTAAGCAGGCCTTGATTTGCTTCCTGGCCAAGTCGGGGAGGTCTTTGCCAATCTTCACTCCCTTGGTCGGATCTGTGCCGAGGGGGACGAGCTCAAAATCCCCGTCCGGTATTGGTCGGAGTGGGATTTGCTCGCCGCTGGAAGGCTCGTCCTGGTCGAAGCGAGTGTCCAGAGCTATAGAATCGACCTTTGGTGGAGCTTTCTGGACTTCTTCCTCGGGGGACTCTTTCTTGTCGGGCTCATGTCGCGTCCTTTTGGCGGGCCTGGTCCCTATGTCGACAGTATCACGTCCCTTAGAAGCGGCGTTGAAGCACCTCCGGGCAGCGGCTAGGTCTCCTTGGATAGTAGCTACTCGTGCCCTCTTGGTGTAGAACTTCATCTTCAGGTGGACGGTGGAGGGCACCGCTGTCAGTTCTGCCAGTGTTGGTCTCCCCAAGATGCAGTTGTACAGAGACGGGCAGTCGATGACGAGGAAGCGTACTTTGACTTGTCTTGTAGCCGTCCCTTCGCCGATCGCAACCAGAAGCTCGACATATCCCCAAGGTTTGGAGGTCGAGCCGTTGAAAACTTTTAA
Organism: Vicia faba; assembly: GCA_948472305.1. Taxonomy (NCBI): domain Eukaryota; kingdom Viridiplantae; phylum Streptophyta; class Magnoliopsida; order Fabales; family Fabaceae; genus Vicia; species Vicia faba. The sequence continues at coordinate 744,874,093 of OX451741.1, forward strand.
GTCCGACCCCACATACGGCGAGAGATGTGAGTCGTCCAGCTGTAGGGTTCGGAACAGTTGGCTGTACATGACATCGACGGAACTCCCTTCGTCGACCAGGATGCGATGTACATCAAAATTCGCCATTCTCGCCCTTATCAGTAAGGGGATGACCGCGTTTGGGGCTCCGCCGGGGAGCTCTTCTAGGTAGAAGGTGATGGGCTCTGACCTGCCCTTCACCCTTTCGAACGTCACTGTTTGCGGGGGATCCGCGTCGACCAGCTCGTCCAGCTTCCTCTTAGCTGAATTGATGGTCAAGTCGTTGAACCCGTCGTTGTTGATGACCATGGCGGAGGGGAAGTATTCCCACCTGCTGTGCGTTGTCAGCGGCTCCTGCAGGTGCTCGGGGATGTCGAAGTCCTCGGGCCTGGTCACGGAGAAGGCGGTCTGGATGGGCACCGACTCGTCAGATGGTCGGGCATCTTCCTCTGGCTCCCTGGTTTCTTGGGTGTCACGACGGGGAGCGTCGCTTCGCCAGTACTGCGCGAGCCTCCCTCCCTTGATGAGGGTTTCAATGGCGTCCTTGAGGTGGACGCAATCCTCAGTCAGGTGACCATGGCTCCTATGGTACTGACAATATTTGTTTTTGTCTGCACCGGGCTTGGAGGGAGCAGGTCGGGGACGTTTGACACCGCCGTCCTTGAAGTCAGTGATGGCACACTCCGCCAGAATGCGCTCGCGGGAAGCTGTGAGCGGAGTGTACTCGGTGAAACGCCCCGAGGGTCCCCTCTGGTCTCGGGCTTCCCGGGGTCCGTCCTCCTTTCTTTTCTCCCCGGTTCGTCGAGGAGGAGGTGCTTCCTGGCGCGAGCTGTTGTTAGACCCGCGAGCCCTGGGGTCTCGGGACCTGTTGGCCGCTTCCCTCTCCTCGTAGTCCATATATGCCCGAGCTTTTTCGAGGAGGGCGTCGAACGTCCTGGGTGGCTCGATACCCACGGCTTTCCTAAATTCCGTGTCGGGGAGGAGCCCCCTCTCCAGCAGATATCTCTTCATATGGTCCGCGCAGGGGACCTGTATGGCTTCCCGGTTGAAGCGATTGATGAACTCCCTCAAGGTTTCATCCTGTCTTTGGATGATGGCCTCGAGAGCCGCCTCGGTCTTCGGATGCTGCCGAGAAGCTGTGAAGGAACTGATGAACTGGTTCTTCAGGTTCCGCCACGAGGTGATTGAGCCCGGGGCGAGTCCTTTGTACCAGTCCATTGCCGCCTTCCTGAGAGTCGTGGGGAATAGACGGCACTTGATGGGGCCCCCGACATTGTGATAATGAAGCATAGCCTCGAACCCGTCTATGTGGTCGACCGGGTCCGCAACTCCATCATACTCCTTCAAATGCGGGGGTTTCTCCATACCCGGGGGGATGGGTGCTTCCATGATGGCTTACGACAGGGGACCGCGGGGGTCGTCCTCGTCGCTCCTCTCCAGGGACAGAGATGGGGACCTGTAGTACTGTCTGGCACGGCGGTCATGGTCATGCTGAGTCTCCCTCGAGCGTGATGCTCGTTGGTTGAATCTTACACGCCCGTCTCTGGAGTGCCTTTTGTCCTGTCTTGCCGGGTCGCGACTGGGTTCTCCGGCTGGGATGACGGGCTGCCTCTCCAAATAGGGCCGTTTCCCCTTTGGTCGGGGTGACGGGCTCCGAGAGGTTTCTCTGTAATGTCTCCGCAGGGGAGACGGGTGTTGGACTTCAGTTACTCGAGGAGGTGGAGTATGGGGCCTCCGATGCCTCCTCGGGGGTCTTCGGTCGTCTTCGAGCGCCCTTAGTCTTTCTCCTTGGGCGAAGATGAGATAGTTCGTTTGATTGATCGCTGCGAACAGCGCTTGAGTTGTGGCATCCGCCCCAGCGGGTACATGGACTTTCTGGAATCGGGTAGCCCGGTAGTTCGCGAGGGTTGCCTCGTCTTCTTCGAGTGGCGGAGGGACCGAGGAAGACGACGCAGTAGCTCCGTCGCGGTAAGTTGAAGGTTCAGGGATAGTTGATGCCGGAATGGTGTTGTGACTGGGGTTGCCGGTGTTGTCAAGGTGTCCGTTTTTGTCCGCGGGGCCGTGATTGGTGTCGACGACGCGGACGTTCTGTTCATCGCGAGCTTGATCAGCCATGACAGTGGTAGTTGAGTTTGAGCTTTGGTCTTAGAGTTTTGCAAGACGGGGAAGCTAGTTTCCCACAGACGGCGCCACTGATCTAACCTGATCAGACTTGGACCATCACGGCTGACTCCGAGCTGAAGTTTTGAACGAGGTGGGGGGGGGGGGGGGTACCTGCAAGGCACTCCGATGCTGAAGTAAGTAAGAGTACGAGCAGGCAAAGTGTGAGTATATGTGATAGAATGAATACCTGACCCTCTGGGAACAGAGGGTATTTATAGCCCCCAGCGCTGGGCCAAGGTTCCTTCATTGGGCCGGGCAGGTTTGGCCCAATGGAGGAACTGCCAGGTTCTACGTGCGTAGTGGGGACTCGCACGTGGTCCCCTTCCTGGATGTCCTGCGTGAAGTGCGGGCGGACAAGGACGCAGTCTTTTCGGGGTCCCGTTGAGAGTGTAGTGGACCGTGTCTGCCGTTGGATGAGTGCTCGAGCTGAGGTCGAGCTGGATAGTACGAGGTCGAGGATGTCGTCCCAGTGAAGTATGTCGGGCATAGCTGTGGTCCTTAGGTCGGTGTGACCCCTAGCAAGTCCGTTTGAATTGAGCCTTTATCGTTGCTTTTGGGGCAGCCCGGCCCAGTCCAGAACAATTCCCAATAAAAGTTTTTACAAACTTTTTTTTATGAACTTATGAAAATATATAAATGCTTAAAAAATAGATTGAGTTTATTTTTTAAAGATAATTCACTAATCATATTTTTTATTAATTACAATTAAAATGTTTTATATAAAAATTAAAATATAAAATACTATGTATTGCTTTGATATTTAAAAAAAAATATTTTTCTTTTATGCAAAACATATATTTGTTTTTGAATAATGTATACCATTATCTATGCACAACTCTTAATAAAATATTATAAAATAAATAGATAAATTACATTTTTCCAAAAAAATAAATTAATGTTAATTAAAAGATTTACTTCGAAAATAAAAGTTAATCTATATTGTGCAATGCGTGAGTCATAATCTAATACACATAAATGCTACTGTTTATTCAATATGTAAAACATGTGCATTGAATAAGAAACATCGAGAACTCAGATATTGAAGGCGATATTTTGGACACATCTTAGTTTAATGAAGCTTCAAAACATATTTTATTTGTGTTAATCTTCACAACACTTAGATAATAAATAAGTATCAGCCGTTAGATTTCGTTCATAGACTTTATAATTTCTATCAATATATAAATCAAGAAAAGAATCCTAAATAGCGGAAGCGTGCCCGAACTTGCCATTGAGAATCACCGAAGGTTTATGGATATTTGATCTTCCGATTTATAGAGTTCTTTATGACTCCTTGATTCTCCTCTGATGGGGATGAAAAGAGAAATTCTAATAAGCCTTTTTCTCATTATCTACAAATGGGGACCATAACCCCTATAAATAACCTTAGAGTTATTTCTTAGTATTCAATATTCTAAAATGACCCCTCATCAAATTAGATATTGAGATATGGTATCTATACAATAACCTAACCTGATCTTTCATGATATTTATGCTTTTAGCCACAAATTTAATGTTATATTAATTAGACCCGTTTAAGTCTTGACTAATTAAAATAATGGCACCAACACCTTAAATGTTACATTTGTGACTCAAAATTCTAACAATTTCTCACTGGTCTCATATGTAATCATATACATGTGATAGACTTTATGAGCTCAAAATTCACCATTATATTCCTTAAGCATATCCAAATTATCTTGTCCACTAATCATGTCACTATTCAGAACCAAAGTAATTTTCGTTATAGAAATCATAACTAAACTCATCAATAATCACCAATAGTGACACAACTAAATGACATAGATCTATCATGAAATTTGTAGCATGAAAATCACATGAAGTCGATCTGTATATCGATTTTCAACTTGTCCTACTTTACTTTAGTGATATCATTCAATAACTTTATTGTACAAAATGTAAGCTGCTGAATATTAAACTTTATTAATTTGGAAAATATCCAAAACCATAGTATGCATGCATAATACCAAAAACAGAACATAGAATTCACAATCGACTAACTCCCACTAAACCAAAGACTCCTCTAAAGGTATAACACTCGTGCGAGCAATGTGCTCATGAAATTAATTGGGTGGAAGACATTTTGTAAGGGGATCTTCTATCATGGAATTTGTTTATAAGTGTTCTATAGAAATATGTCCATTTTGTACCCTTTATTTAACAACTAGGAACTTGATGTTAATATGTTTTGATTTAGTCGAACTTCTATTATTATTGGAATATAGGACGACTTATTTATTGTCACAATATAGCTTAAGTGGTCTTTTAATTCTTTCTATACACAACCCAATGACAATATTTCTTAGCCAAATCCCATGGTTGGATGCCTCATAACATGGTATAAACTATGTTGTCATGGTGGATGAAGTCGTAAGAGTTTTCTTGGCACCGTGTCAAGAAACAACACCACCAACTAACATGTATATATAGCCTGAAGTGAATCTTTTGCTATCTTTGCATCTAACAAAATCTAAGTCAGAATATCTAGTGATCTCTAACTGGTCTGACCTTATATACGTGAGCATATAGTCGTTTGTTCTCTTTAAATGCCTTATAACCTTTTGGTTACTTTCCAATGATCCATTACTGGATTGCTCAAATATTTGCCTGACATCCATTGAGCAATGTCGTATTGACACCCATTTGATGGATTTCCAGATCATAATGTGCAACAAGAGTCATGATTGTTCTAAAAGAGTCTTTCGATAAAACTAGAGAGAAAGTCTCTTTAAAGTCAATCCCTTCCTTTTGAGTATAGCCCTTAACTATAAGACAAGTTATATACCTTTCCATATTACCGTTAAAATCTCGTTTGGTCTTAAAATTTCATTTGCAACCAATGGGTTTCACACCTTCTGGTAATGGAACAAGTTCCCAAACTTTATCATCACACATGGACTTATACTCCTCCTTCATTGTTTCAATCCACTTACCATTATTTTCCTCATGTTCTTGAAGAAATACTATGTAATCATCTATAATAGTATTTTTCCTTTCTCTAATGAATCTTTGCGAAGGTATTGGTTCTTGTAATACTTGTTCTTGAGGATTTTGAGTTTGTTCTTCATGAATTACTAAATTATCTTGAGTAGGAGGAAAGTCTACAATGTCTTGTGGAGGTTCTATACTTGCTTAATCAAAGGCAACTGTATGATCGGTTCTTGAATTGTTACCGATTCTTCCTCTAAAACAAAGTCTTTAACCTTATTCTTCCCCCAAACTCAACATCCTCATAAATATGGTTGTTCCCGTCTCAAAAATTAAATATAATTTAGGATCATAAAATTTTTAGTCCCTAGATCTTTAAGAATAACCAATAAAGTAGTTGCTCACTGTTCAGAGTCCAATTTATTTTCACTTGACTCATAAGGCACTGCCTCAGCTATCCAAGAATTTGTCATAGGAAGTTATTGTGTCAAATAAATATAAATTATCATGGCTCATAAGTGAACCAATTCCAACAATATCTGAATTGAAAGATAACTTGAACATATTGTTTCCAAATAAACAAAAATAATCTGATTTGTCTAAATAAGAAACCGAAATTAAATTTTGTCTAAATGACAGAACCACAAAAGTGTCTTTCAAATCCAAATAAAATCCAGTACACAGTAATAATCTAAAATGCTTTATAGCTTCCACCTTCACTGACTTGCCATCTCCCACATAGATGTATCTTTCAACATCATTTGGCTTTCAGTAGTTTAGGCAACCCTTCATTGAAACACTGATGTTAGTAGTTGCACCAAAATCTAACCACCAAGTGTTTCCAGGTACTGGATCTAAATTTACCTCGGAACAAATCAAAACATGACTCATGCGATTGGAGTTGTTGTACCCCAAAATTTGCCCTCCCATTTCCTCAACATTTTCTCATCACAAGACCCTTGAAGATCAAGATCCAGTTAGGGTTTCCTCTGCTCAAGACTTCTCCTTGCACTGTGGACTCAAATTAGGGTTTGTGTTTTCCCAAGGATGTTTTGACCTAAAATGCCTAAGATGACTTTCATGTTTCATGTTTGACTCACAAGATTATCCATACCAAGTTTCAAATCTTGATTCCAAGTGTTGCCCAGTCAATTGGACAGTTGACCTAGAAATCAGCTGTAGTGGGGAAAAAGTCAACTGTGGTCAATTGACAGTCAAAACTCATGATTTTTGACCTACATCAACATTATGAACTCATATGGACCATTTGATCAAGTTTGGATCACAATTCCACAAGAAATTTGATCAGATCACCAAAAGGGCAAAATGGTCATTTTTAGGGTTTTGATTGCACAAAGGCAATTTTTGACTGTTTGACCTAGCCAATGGCAAATCAAGCTCACATATGGACTCAAGGACTCAATGAAATGGTCTTGAAACATTCATCAAGCTCAAAAGATCCCAAGTACACAAGATTGACAGTTGAATTTCTCAGTCAATTGATCAATTTTGACTGTACACTGAAAAGTCAAACTTTGACTTTTTGGTCAAAATCAAGAGTCAAGATTCATTTTTCATCAAAACATGCCAAATCATGAAACTTGTTCACCAAGAAATCACAAAATGCAAATTAGGGTTAGAAAATGAATTTTTTTTCATAACTTAGAATTTTTCTAAGTTATGAAAAACCCTAATTTTCCCCCAACTTTTCCCCATCTTTTCACCAAGATCCATTTGGATTCAAACAAAAGTCAAAACATGAAAGTTGTAGCTTGTTGCATAATCTACAACTTTGGTTCACAAAGTTTTCTCATTTGAAGCTTGTATCTCAAGTTACAATTTTTTGAATAAGGGCACTAAACCATTTTTAACTTAGTGAAATTTTAACCTATTTTGACAAGATTTTCTACCCCACTTCAAGGCCATTTTTCATACCCTTCCACTTGGAATTTCAATTTGCATTTCAAAGATGGATTGTGGTACACATTCCAAGCTTTCCAAAATGTCCAAGAACTCATCAAACAACCTCATAACTTGAGAGATTCGAATTTCACAAGTTGGCAAAAATTCACTTTTGTTCTTCATCAAAACATGTCCATAACCTTACCATTTGAACTCAGCATGCTTTAGGCAAGATTACAGGTCCTTAAACCAAGTTACACTCCATAATTTAATGCATATTCAATGTGCTAAAGTGTTGTTCTTTGAGTGCAAGCATTGTATGAGGGTTTAATCCCAAAATGGATAAAGCAAATTGGCCATTTTTGTACAAAGTAGCTTTATGTCAAATTAGAAATCCAACAAGTACATGGAAAATCTGCTTGGCACAAGATTATGTGCATAACACACTGATCAAGAGAAGCTTATGCAGCACATTAGGGGGTCCTCTACTGACCTAGAAAGCCAAGTTGCATTTTGTTGCTTCACATAGAAGAAAAGTCCATAACTTGTAACAACTCTCATCTCTGCTCACTAACACAAGAACAAAGTTATCCAACACCTTCAGAAGAACATAACCAAGCCAAGACACGACCCTTGCACCTCCAAAACACCCTCCATCTTAAAATCATCCTCAAACTGCAAAAACAGAGTTGCCTCTGCAGTTTGAGTGCCAACTCCCATTTCCCTCGAGCATTCTTACCAAAATCAATTCATACACATTCCCTAGCATGTATGCAAGCTAACCATGACCTAAAACCTGACCTGTAATCCCTCTAACAGCTTCCACCATTTTCATTTTTTCCTTTTGCAGTTGAAGTTCCACAGCTCGATACAAGAAGTTTCAAGACAAAGTAAGCATTGAAACAGCATCCCTGGACCTCAAGGAAGCTTTTCCAATCATCACCTTGTACTAGAAGTTCCTCATTCTCCAGATAGAAGTTCAACTGCACAGGTAAAACTTTGAACTCGTATCTCTCTTATTATGTATCTTTAGTCTTAAGTTTGTGAAGAAACAAGGTTCTACTCATAGCCCTGAACATGTACATATCTTTACATTTCATTTCTTTTGCCTGAGTAGAGAGAATTTGGAGTTTAAAAATGGCAGAAAAACTAGGTTAGGATTTGGGGGAGGAGAAATTCTCCCTCATCTTAGAGAGTTAGGTCGAGTTCTATACATGGTTGGAATCGTCTCTTCATGCTGAGCATTTTTTATGTTATGAGTTTTTGTTAAAAAGCCAGGAATCAGGAGTTAGCAGCTGGAGTACAGGGCGCGCTTTTTTTGAATGTTGTTGAACGAAGGTTGAAGATGAAGCCACATGGGCTGGGCCTGTGTGGTTTCTTCTTTCTGCACCCTATTTCCATTTTCTCACCCCCTAAGCCCATTTGCCTTATTTTTAATTCTTTTTGACTTTTTCTTTTTTTGTTTGACTTGTTTATTTTTTCTCAGCATATTAAAATTTTGAAAATATTTTTCTCACCATTTTTTGATTTTTATTTGATTTTATTTGATTTTTCTTTAGTTTATACATAAATACATATACACATTATTATTTAGAATATTTAGGAAAAAATAGTGTGAATATATTTTCATTTTTTATTCTTATTTTATATTACCCTCTGAAAATATTTCATATAAAAAATACTATTTTCCAAAATTAATTATTATTATTATTTATATATATAATACATATTTAGGATAATATAAATATACATATATATATATATATATATATATATATATATATATATATATATATATATATATATATATATATATATATATATATATATTAATATACTTAGAGTAAAAATACCAAAAATGTACATATCATATTTTTTAAACATTTAATACTAAAAAATGCCCTTTTTTACAAATATACCATGTTTTATTTTATTTTTATATAATGAATATTATGTGAATTAATTAATTAATATACATCTTGATTAAAATTAGGGTTTTTGCCCTAAAAGTTGAAAATACCCAAAATAATACCTTTTTATTTTCTTGTTTCATTTTACATAAACCATACTTCTCTCATACATAAAAAACTTTCTTTTTGCATTTTACATATTTATTTAATTTCCATTTAATTATGCAATTTATTTACTTTGCAAATATTCAAAATTGATGTAATAATTTTAGGTTTACATTACTTGTCAATATCCCCATTTGAACATTTGTACCCCCCTTCCCATATTTGGTTTTGTAATAGCTTAGTAAATTTATTTTCGCACTTTATTGCTTTCTAAATTATACCATGTTAGAATTAGGGTTTGTATGCGAAAAACAACAAAAATAGTTATGACCTAATCTCAAGACAAACAAGCATGAAAATGAACACACTAAATCACACTTGCACCCCCTAGGGTATTCCACTTGTTGCCTTTCAAAATTAGGCCATATTGCATGTTAGGTCTCTTTGGGCAAAACAACAAATTGAATGATCATAGTCCCTCGATAATATTTTCAAAATACTTCCAAATCAAATGATCAAGTCCCTTAAAGAAAATGCCCAAAGATACTTGGCACCATTGCAATTATGGTCTAAACGATGACCCGCGCCTGTCCCTTTCACATCCTAACACAAGGTGGTCCACCAAATACAATGGTGGAACAAACTTGTTAAAAAGGTTAAAACGTAGCAATAATCTTTGAGAAATTTAGGAGTAGATAACCTCTTAGTTACTTGAATCAAACTTGCAAAAACAAAACACTTGCCTATTTTCTAAAAACACACTTCACAACACTTTCAAAAAAACAAAACAAATGAAAACCTTTTCAAAAGACGTACATCTTTGTATACATCCCCACATGGATCATTACAAAGGTTGCCACCATATTGGCTTCTTTTCAAAACATTTTCAAAACCACACACACAAAGCACCATTTCAAACAATTGAAAGGCAAAGGCAAGTGATATAAGCAAGTAACTAAGAGCCCATGGATAACCATGGATAGAAAGGGTGCTAATACCTTCCCTTTCTATAATCTACTCCCCGAACCCAAGAAAACATCTCAAAAGGTTTTTGTTGTGCTTTTTAACCTTTCCTTAGGATAAAATAAAAGTCGGTGGCGACTCTTGCTCAACCGAAACATTTGCGAATACAAACGCAAAACCTCAAGTCAGTTCTCCCACCGTATCACAGAACTGGCGACTCTGCTGGGGAGCTCTTAAAAGTGGAGTAACCTTAGGGTTTAGATCACCTTTGTTTTCAATTGTTTGCTTTGTTTGCTTTTATATTTGTGGGCTTTGCATCGGAGTTTCATAGATCCTAACCCGGATCTGGGAAATACCCTTTTTAGGTAGCATAATCTGTGAGGGACCTGTCCGGCGTAGACCGACATGGGTGAAGCAGTGGCTACGTTGGTGTGGCATCTTAGTCTGTACCTATATCCCTTGTGTTGCAACGGGGAGAATATAGGTCTTCTAAGGGGTCATTAAACACCAACCAACCTTAGAACCCTAAATTGACCAACTTGGCTATTAGGACAGTAGCAGTATGCTACACTCATTGAGGCTAAACTCTCGAGATGGTTCTGGCCGCGAGAAAAGATTGCGATGCTGGAGTTATGACCGATTGAGGGTAGCCAATGATTTGAGATCCTCTAGAACCCGGTTACCTTTGATAGGACAGGTTTTAACCAACAAAACCAAAAGAGGGTAATACATGAAACTCATGCTGGCCTGAAACCTAAGGGTGTCTTGTGTGACTTGTGTGCCTTATTTGCCTATGTGAATACTTGTGGTGTGCTTCATCATAGCATCATGCCATCATACCATTGCATGCATCCTGTATAAAGGGCTAACCCATTTCAAAGACAAAAAAGGTTTCATCTTTGCTCTGTTTTGTAGGACATCATGATGCCCGTGCGTAGGAATACTGTCCGGCTCAACTTTGTTCAACCACCAGTGTTACTCAAGGATTTGGTTGGAAGGATTCCAAACACTACTTCCTTCATCAACAGACATGGTTCTCTCCTTGGCTTGGTCACTACAAAATGGGACCAACAACTGATAAGTGTTCTGACCCAGTTTTATGACCCTCTGTACCATTGTTTCACCTTTCAAGACTTCCAGCTGGTTCCTACCCTGGAAGAGTTCTCTTATTTGCTTGGGATCCCTGTCTTGGAACAAACTCCATTCACTGGTTTGGAAAAGACTCCTAGGCCTGAAGAGATTGCTGCAATTCTCCCCTTGACCAAAGAAGAGGTATTGTCCAACTGGGAAACTAGAAATGGGATCAAGGGCTTTTTGGTCAAATTTCTGGTTGGCAAGGCTAATGATTTATGGAATGACTTGGACTTCAAGGCATACAAGGATATTCTGGCTCTTTTAATCTATGGTCTGGTATTGTTTCCCAACCCTGACACCTTTATCAGTATCCATGTCGTAAGGATCTTCATGTCTCGGAATCCGGTACCCACTCTTTTGGGTGATATTCTACAACAACTCTATGCTCGTACTGCTCGAAAACGGGGAACTCCGTGGTGTTGTGCTCCTTTGCTAGTAAGGTGGTTTATTTCGCACCTTCCTAAGTTCGTGCTGAAGAATGAAGAAGGAAAAGGTTGGGCTAGGAGGTTAATGTCTCTCACTGATAATGACATCACCTGGACTCTCAGAGGTTTGGATGAGGTAGCTGTTATTGACCGTTGCGGAGAATACCCTAATGTTCCTTTGATTGGTATCCAAGGAGGAATCTCTTACAATCCGTGTTTAGCTCTCCGTCAGTTTGGAAGAGCCAGAGGAGATGGGCCTCATGAAATGCTGGTTCCTCACTTCCATTTTGAGTTTCAGGCAGACAGTGACAAACTACGCCAGGGATTCATTAGAGCCTGGGACAGAATCCACAAAGCCAACCCACATGAGTTGGGACCAAAGACATCCCTGCCATTGAGGCCCTATTGCAAATGGGTCCGCATCCGTGCTCAAAGGTTAGGTATGCCCTACGAAGCTGTTAGACCTCTCATTCTTGAGTCTCCTGTTGAAGATGGGGTTCCTCCGACTGTCCTCCCTCCTCAGATACCTGCTGATTTTGACACCATGAAAAGATCTTGGGTGCAGCTAAAGGAAGAACGGGATTTCTATCGGGAGAAATTCAACGAGCAGGAACGGAAGATTCAGAGGCTGACTAAGCAATTGGAGGAAGAACGGGTCCTGAACAACTACATCAGCACTGAAAAGAGGAGGCCATGGGAGCATTGATGAACTTTGGATGTTTCCTTTTATAGTTTTATTTCCTTTCCAGTATTTTTTCATTCCTGTAATGCCTAAGGGCAAATTGTTGAACAATTGAAAATTTTAATCTAATGAAGTGTGTTTCCCTTTTTGTCTACAAAGTTGAATCTTGTTTGTCTTTGAAAACATAAAACATACGCATTCCATTGCACCATATGCATAGCAGGTACCCTATTTCACAGGTTGCTTAATCTCCTTCGCTGTTTATTTTGCACAGTCGTCATGAATCCAGACTCATCCAGTGAGCAAGCAATCAAGGCCCTTCAGGCTCAAAATGCACAGTTTCAAGAGATGGTCCTAAGCCTAGCCCAAGGTCAGCAAGAGTTAAAGACCCTACTCCTGAAGAAGAAGAAGAAGAAGAGGACTGCGTTATTCAACACCGGACGCAGATTTGGGAACACACTCCATAATGAAGCTGATCCAACTACTTCTTCTGCTGAGAAAAACAGTCCCCAAGGGGGAGGAGCTCCTAGTCCCGCAGTCTCCGACAACGAGACGGACTATAACGACGAACAATACCCACCTGCTGCTGACAGATACAAGCAATTGGAGGACCGCTTAAGCGCCATGGAAATTCAGAATGTGCCGGGGCTGGATTTCGGAGATTTGGGGTTATCTTCTGGGGTAGTAATTCCACACAAGTTTAAGGCGCCTGCCTTCGCCAAGTATGATGGGGTCTCCTGCCCAAAGCTGCATCTGAGGTCGTACGTAAGGAAAATCCAACCTTATACGGCGGATAAGAACCTCTGGATTCACTTCTTCCAAGATAGCCTCTCGGGGTCACAGCTTGAATGGTTCTACCAATTAGATGGAGCTAGCATCCGACACTAGGAAGATTTGGCAACCGCATTCTACAGACAATACCAATACAATTCTGATCTCGCTCCTACGCGTACCCAACTTCAGGGTATGTCTCTAGGAACGGGTGAAGGGTTCAAAGAGTACGCTCAAAAATGGAGAGATTTGGCTGGCAGGGTGCAGCCTCCGTTGACTGATCGAGAGCTGGTTGATATGTTCCTAGGGACGTTGTCTGGTCCATTTTTCAATCATTTGGTTGGTAACTCCTCCGCTGGGTTTACAGATTTGATATTGACGGGAGAAAGAATTGAAGCTGGCATCAGGTCAGGCAAGATACAAAAGGCTGCCTCTACAAGTGCTGAGAAGAGGTCGTTTAAGAAAGAAGCAAGCGCCGTCTATGGTCCTAGAAGACAAATCAAGCCCGAAAGTCGCCAAGCCGTCAATGCTTTGGTCATCTCGAAACATGTTGCTGCTCCTCAGCATTACAATCAACAAAGAAGCGAAAGGCCCAAGAGGCAGTATACTCGACTGAGTATGACCTTATCTCAAATTTTACCCCAACTGTTATCCACCAACCTGGTAACCCTCAAAGAAGCTCCTAAAGTCGTCAACACTGCGTCTCCTAAGTATAACCCAAATGCCCGGTGTGCTTATCATTCTGATAGTCCCGGGCACACTACTGATGATTGCTGGGCCTTGAGAAACAAAGTACAAGATCTGATCGACGCAAAGGAAATTCAGTTTGAGGCGCCAGAGAGACCGAATGTTGTAATTGCTCCTATGCCCCAGCATAGAGTAAATGCCATTGAGGAAGAATTGTATGCTGTTTCAGTAAACGAAGTTGTTACCCCTCTGAAGACCGTCAAGAAGAACCTACTGCAGGCCGGTTTATTTCCGGGTTGCAGTGAGGGTTGCCTATTCTGTGCTGTTTCCCTATCTGGTTGTCCCTTGCTGAAGTTAGGTATCCAAAGCCTAATGGATAGTAAGGAGATTTTGTTTAAGAAGTCTGCTGTTCAGTTGGTTCCGGTAAAAGAAGTTTCTGTGGTTACCATCTTCAATAATCCAATCAAGGCTCTCCCGAAGAAGCCTATTCAAATCATGACTGTTGCACCTGTGGTTATTACTGTTCCGGGGCCTCTCCCCTACGTATCTGATAAAGCTGTCCCCTGGCATTATGGGGCAGACGTATATGTAAATGGAATCAAACAAGAATTCGACACTGGCGCCAGTATCTGCGATATCACTGGTCCAGCCAAGGTCACCCGCAGTGGCAGGCTCTTCTCGCCTGACATTGCACCGCCCGCTATTCGAAAACCCCTCCTTATAACACCTACAAGTTTACCTGTTCCTGCTACTGATCAAGTTGTTTCCCCTGCTGCCGAGTCATCTAATGCTCGGGGCAAAGGGATTGAAGAGGAGCCTGCCCGGATGGAGGCACCGATACCTATAAATGCTGAGGCCTCCCAACAAGAAATGGAGGAGATCCTGAAAATAATAAAGAAAAGTGATTTCAATGTTGTCGAGCAGCTGGGGCATACGCCCTCCAAGATCTCCATGCTCTCTTTATTGCTATGCTCCGAGGCCCATGCTAAAGCCTTGATTTCATTTCTCAAGACGGCCCATGTGCCACAGGAGACATCTGCAGTCCAGTTCACTGATTGCGTAGCAAATCTGACAGCAGACAATGGCTTGGGTTTTTCAGATGCTGACCTGACTGCGAAGGGAAGAGACCACAATGATGCCCTGCATGTCTCTATCGAATGCAGGGGCACTACTCTGGCGCATGTATTGGTGGATACTGGTTCTTCCTTGAATGTCCTACCGAAAAAGGCTTTAGACCGTTTGGATTATGAAGGCCTAGAACTGAAGCCCAGCAATATCATCGTCAGGGCCTTTGACGGTTCAAAAAGGATGGTTCATGGAGAGGTTGACATCCCTATCCGTGTGGGCTCTCAAGTATTCGACTCTACTTTTTATGTGATGGATATACGTCCATCATACTCTTGTCTACTGGGTCGACCTTGGATCCATAAAGCTGGGGCAGTGACCTCCACCTTGCACCAGAAGCTGAAGTATCCCGTCAGGGGGAAGATCGTCACTGTGCAAGGAGAAGAGGAGTATATGGTGAGCCATTTGAATTCCTTCAGATACATTGAGATGGACGGGGAGTTCATTGAAACCCCCTTTCAGCATTTCGAGGAGGTACATCCAATTTCAGCAGCAGCAGAAACAACAGTCGAAGAGAATGTTTCCTTGAAGATGGCTTCCCTAAGGGATGCCCGGGCTGTGGTTCAGAAAGGCAATTGTGCAAACTGGGGTCAGCTTCCTGACTTCACTCAAAAGAACGACAAGTTTGGGCTGGGCTTTACTGCAGAGGCTCAGAGGGCTGTGCGCAAGGAGAAGGTCAGAAAGGCTCTGGTATTTATCTCCAGCTCAAGGGTGAATGATATTTAGGAGGATGTAGAGGAAGCAGAATTTGACAGTTGGATCTACCCGACTACCAGCGATGGACCAAGCAACTGGACGGCAAAGGATTTTACCCCTATCACATTTGTCACGCAGTAATTAATTTCTTTTGATTTCCAATTTGTAACAAACAATATGTTAAAACTTTGTTGGCTCGGTGTCTTACCCGGGGCATCGTAGCTCCATTTGTGAGGGCTTTTTGTATGACATTTTCATATATCATCAATCAAAATATTGGACGTTTGTTGCATTTCAAATCTTGTGCTCTTTTCCTTTCTGTGTTATATATATTGCAAAACAGCTATATTTACACACACTCACTTATACAGGTTTCAATCCACTCTGGATCTCACTGGTAACAGCTCTGCTACCGCCAGTTATGACTTCGAAAATCCGATCAACTTGGCCGAAGACGAAGGTGAAGATGATTGCGAAGTGTCTGGTGAACTCGCGAGACTGCTACTCCAGGAAGAGAGAGCTATTCAGCCACATAAAGAGCCGGTGGAGACGATTAACTTGGGTACTGAGACAGATAGGAAAGAGGTCAAGATTGGTGCCAATCTAGAGCTCAACGTGAAGCAACGATTGATCCAGATGCTACAGGATTACATGGAGATTTTTGCTTGGTCCTATGAAGATATGCCTGGTTTGGATGCCGACATTGTAGTTCACCACCTACCAACCAAGGAATATTGCCCTCCGGTAAAGCAAAAAGTCCGACGGATGCGTCCAGAGATGTCTGAAAAGATCAAGGCCGAGGTTATGAAACAGTTTGATGCCGGTTTCCTTGCAGTGACTTCTTACCCTCAGTGGGTTGCCAATGTGGTGCCAGTGCCGAAGAAGGACGGTAAAGTCAGAATGTGTGTTGACTACAGGGATCTGAACAGGGCCAGCCCCAAGGATGACTTCCCCTTACCTCACATTGATGTCCTTGTTGACAATACAGCTCAACACAAGGTGTTCTCCTTCATGGATGGTTTTTCAGGGTATAATCAGATCAAGATGGCTCCAGAAGATATGGAGAAGACTACCTTTGTGACTCAGTGGGGCACCTTCTGTTATAAGGTCATGCCATTCGGATTGAAAAATGCTGGGGCAACCTATCAACATGCCATGGTTGCTTTATTTCATGATATGATCCATCATGAGATTGAGGTATACGTTGATGACATGATTGCAAGGTCTCAAACTGAGGAGGAGCACCTTGACCATCTGAGGAAGTTATTTGACCGACTCAAGTTGTACAAGCTGAGATTGAATCCCAACAAATGCACCTTTGGGGTAAGGTCCGGAAAGTTGTTAGGTTTCATTGTGAGTGATAAGGGTATCCAGGTGGACCCTGCCAAGGTAAAAGCCATACAAGAGATGCCGACTCCAAAAACAGAAAAAGAAGTCAGAGGTTTCCTAGGACGACTGAATTACATTGCCCGATTCATCTCACATTTGACTGCTACTTGTGAGCCAATCTTCAAATTACTGAAGAAAGATCAAGTAGCACGCTGGAATGATGAATGTCAGGCCGCCTTTGAAAAGATAAAGGAATATCTCCAAGAGCCACCCATTCTTATGCCACCGGTGGAAGGAAGACCTCTGATACTATACTTGACAGTACTTGACAATTCAATGGGGTGTGTGCTGGGGCAGCATGACGAGTCTGGCCGAAAAGAGCACGCTATTTATTACTTGAGCAAAAAGTTTACCGACTGTGAGTCTCGTTACTCACTGCTTGAGAAAACTTGCTGCGCTCTTGTATGGGCTGCTCGCCGGCTGAGACAGTATATGCTGACTCACACTACTTTATTGATTTCAAAAATGGATCCCATCAAGTACATATTTGAAAAGCCCGCTCTGTCTGGAAGAATAGCGAGATGGCAAATGATCTTAACAGAATATGATATCAAGTATACAACTCAGAAAGCAATTAAGGGAAGTGTACTGGCAGATCATTTGGCACACCAACCTGTGGATGATTACCAATCATTAAACTTTGATTTTCCGGACGAAGACATCATGGTGGTAACTGGCTGTGAAGTACCTGGACCGGATGAAGGACCTGAGGAAGGATCCCGATGGTCTATGCATTTTGATGAAGCCTCCAATGCTTTGGGCAACAGCGTCGGCGCTGTAATCATATCTCCCAAAGGAACTCATACTCCCCTCACCGCCCGATTATGTTTCAGCTGCACCAACAACATGGCAGAATATGAGGCATGTATCATGGGTTTACAAGCTGCAATCGACCTAAGGATAAAATTTCTAAGTGTCTTCGGAGATTCCGCTCTCGTGATCAATCAGATCAAAGGCGAGTGGGATATGAAACACCCAAATCTTATTCCTTACAAGGAGTATGTGTCGACCTTGCTTCCCCACTTTGAAGAGATAACTTTTGAGCACTTCCCTAGAGAGGAGAATCAGCTAGCGGACGCCCTAGCTACGATGTCTTCAATGTTCAAAGTTAAATGGGACAATGAGGCTCCCCGAATCATTATCTGGAAGTTGGATGAACCGGCGTACTGCTGTGAGCTGGAGGCTGAGAAGGCGATTGAAAAACCCTGGTATCATGAGGTGAAGAGGTACTTGGAAGCTCAGGAATACCCTGAAGGTGCGTCTGTCAATGATAAGAAGTTCATGAGGAGGTTTGCTGCAAAATTCTTCCTCAGCAACGGCATTCTCTACAAACGGAATCATGATTCAACTCTGCTATGTTGTGTGGATAAGGCTGAAGCAGAGAAAATTATGATGGAATTACATGAAGGCGCATTTGGAACGCATTCCAGTGGACACACCATGGCTAAGAAAATCCTTCGGGCAGGATATTTCTGGTCCACAATGGAAGCCGATTGTTACCAACACTCCCGAACTTGTCATAAATGCCAGATCTATGCTGACAAGGTGCATATCCCTCCGGTTCCTTTGAATGTCCTGACGGCACCTTGGCCTTTCGCAATGTGGGGCATCGATATGATCGGCGAGATCCGACCGACGGCATCCAATGGACATCGCTTCATCTTGGTGGCGATCGATTACTTCACGAAATGGTTTGAGGCAGCTTCCTACGCCACAGTAACCAAGAGCGTCGTGGCACGTTTCATCCGGCATAATCTGATCTGTCGGTACGGAGTCCCGGAAAGAATCATTACGGACAATGGTACCAATCTCAACAACAAAATGATCACTGAACTCTGTGAACAATTCAAGATACAGCACCACAATTCTTCTCCCTACCGACCGAAGATGAATGGGGCTGTAGAGGCAGCCAATAAGAATATCAAGAAAATTGTGCAGAAGATGACAGTGACCTATAAAGATTGGCACGAGATGTTACCGTTCGCTCTTCATGGGTACCGCACCTCAGCAAGGACGTCAACCGGGGCAACTCCCTTCTCCTTGGTCTATGGCATGGAGGCAGTCTTGCCAATTGAAATCCAGATACCCTCTCTCCGAATAATGAAGGATGCAGACTTGAATGAAGATGATTGGACCCAGACTCGACTTGATCAATTAAATCTGATTGACGAAAAGAGGCTCACTGCTATCTGTCATGGTCAAACGTATCAAAAACGGATGATCAGGGCATTTAACAAGAAAGTCAGACCACAAGAGTATCAAGTTGGGGACCTGGTAATCAAACGCATCATCCTTCCTCAAAGTGATCCCCGGGGCAAATGGACCCCTACATACGAAGGGCCATTTGTGGTTAAACGTGTGTTCTCAGGAGGAGCCATGATCCTAACCACCATGGATGGTGACGACCTTCCTCACCCCGCCAATGCAGATATAGTGAAAAAATACTACGCATAAATAAAAGACCCGCTAGGTTGACATATCTAGGCAAAAATAAGGGCTTCCCGGCGAACCAAAAGGGTTCGGGCAAAAATAAGGGATGAAATGAAAAAAAATTGTACACCCGGCAAGTCGAAAACCTGAAAAGGCGGCTTGGGCAAAAATGGGTATCCCGGTGGACTGAAAACCCGAAAGGGCGGTCCGGGCAAAAGTTAGGGATAAAAGCGTAACACTATGTCTCATTGGATCGCTTCGCATTCGGAATTCGGCATCAACTATCTGGCTCCAGATTTCGGCATTGACCAATCAGCTTCATCTTCAAACTAGGCAGCAAAGCGATGAGACGTTCGAAGACATAAAGGCGATAGCAGAGTTGGAACCCAGTGGGATTGTTCACATAGCTGTTTTGTTTCCTTTTTCAAATTGTAAACTCTATGTTATTTGGCGGTGTCCTCTTACTAGGATGTCAGCCTCTTGTACAAAAACGCCTATTCACAGGCAAATTTTAAATCAATACAAATTCACTTGTCCATACAAATTACCATTGTTTTCCTTTTTTCGTTTTGTCTTGCGAAGAACGTCCAATGTTCGTTTTTGATATATGCATTTGACATTAAATTGCTGATTCGTAAATGTTTACATATGAAACAAGAGATTGATTACAGGTGACATCAGAGACAGGGGCAATGTGAAGTTGTCTAATGCAGTCTGTTTGTTTGGTCCGCCAAGGTACCAAGGTAGATTCAACTGAAGAATGTGGCCAAATCATCTCAACTCCCCGCAGAGTAAAACAAGATTCAGCAATACTTTCCCCGAGCGGAGTTGACTCCCCGACAATCCTGAAAAGGCACAATATTCCCCGGCAGGTCTTAAAGCTCATCCCCAGTAGATTCTGGAAGCTTGTTCCCTATAATACACGGACGTCTCTCCCGAGTTTTATTTAGAGTTATTTCCTCACAAGGACTTATAACTGGGTTATCCTCAGCTAAAAACCACGGAAGACCGCCCTCGGCAAAGTTCCTTCAATCCCCAGCGGAGTTTATCATCATTATCCCCAGCGGAATCCATCTTTAAAGTCCTCAACAGGCCTCTCAGCAAAACCTCGGCCAAGTATCTCTTCCACGGAGCAACTCCCCGACCGTTCGTCAAGGATTTATTTTCCTAAGACGAAATTACATTCATAAACATTTCACATTTTCATACATCTTGCTTACCTACATGATAAAGCGCATACAACACTATCTCATGTTGAACATCATGCATATCATACATCATGACATTGCATACAACTTACGTTTTTGCCTTTTCAGGAAAAAGACAATCCCAAAAACAACTACCTTCAACTGTCACATCTCCAGATTCGATTCCTGCATCCAGCCAGGGCATATCTGTTGACCACGTTTCCAGACTCGATTCCTGTATCTAGCCAGGGCACGTATGAAGAGTTCGAAGATTCGATTCCTGTATCCAGCCAGGGCACATCTATCAACTACAACATCTCCAGATTCGATTCCTGTATCCAGCCAGGGAATATCTGTTGATCAGTCTCCAGATTCGATTCCTGCATCCAGCCAGGGCATATCTGTTGACCACGTTTCCAGACTCGATTCCTGTATCTAGCCAGGGCACGTCTGAAGAGTCCGAAGATTCGATTCCTGTATCCAGCCAGGGCACATCTATTAACGACTATTTCCAGATTCGACTCCTATATCCAGCCAGGGCACATCTGTGAGCAACCAATTGTAGATTCGATACCTGTATCTAGCCAGGGCATATCTGCATAAGGAGACTGAAGATCAAACACCTGTAACAAGCCAGGAAAACATCCTTCTTTCTCAAATACACAAGTTCTCGCTAAGGAATCTCTTACGCGATCGACACTTCCAAATGGCATCTATAAGCCCATTCCCGACAAGGTTCTGTCACATCTCCAGATGGCATCTATAAGCCCATCTCCCTATTCACCACCTCTCCAAATGGCATCTGTAAGCCCATTCCTGACATCACATCGCTGATACTTCAACATGCGAGTGCAAATTTCCGGGCACTCTAGTGTCCAATCTCCTTTTACCCTCGAGTCACGAAAGGCAAACTCGCCAATCTAACTCTTCAGGTCCAAGAAGATTGAACAGGGGCAACTGTTGTACCCCAAAATTTGCCCTCCCATTTCCTCAACATTTTCTCATCACAAGACCCTTGAAGATCAAGATCCAGTTAGGGTTTCCTCTGCTCAAGACTTCTCCTTGCACTGTGGACTCAAATTAGGGTTTGTGTTTGCCCAAGGATGTTTTGACCTAAAATGCCTAAGATGACTTTCATGTTTCATGTTTGACTCACAAGATTATCCATACCAAGTTTCAAATCTTGATTCCAAGTGTTGCCCAGTCAATTGGACAGTTGACCTAGAAATCAGCTGTAGTGGGGAAAAAGTCAACTGTGGTCAATTGACAGTCAAAACTCATGATTTTTGACCTACATCAACATTATGAACTCATATGGACAATTTGATCAAGTTTGGATCACAATTCCACAAGAAATTTGATCAGATCACCAAAAGGGCAAAATGGTCATTTTTAGGGTTTTGATTGCACAAAGGCAATTTTTGACTATTTGACCTAGCCAATGGCAAATCAAGCTCACATATGGACTCAAGGACTCAATGAAATGGTCTTGACACATTCATCAAGCTCAAAAGATCCCAAGTACACAAGATTGACAGTTGAATTTCTCAGTCAATTGATCAATTTTGACTGTACACTGAAAAGTCAAACTTTGACTTTTTGGTCAAAATCAAGAGTCAAGATTCATTTTTCATCAAAACATGCCAAATCATGAAACTTGTTCACCAAGAAATCACAAAATGCAAATTAGGGTTAGAAAATGAATTTTTTTTCATAACTTAGAATTTTTCTAAGTTATGAAAAACCCTAATTTTTCCCCAACTTTTCCCCATCTTTTCACCAAGATCCATTTGGATTCAAACAAAAGTCAAAACATGAAAGTTGTAGCTTGTTGCATAATCTACAACTTTGGTTCACAAAGTTTTCTCATTTGAAGCTTGTATCTCAAGTTACAATTTTTTGAATAAGGGCACTAAACCATTTTTAACTTAGTGAAATTTTAACCTATTTTGACAAGATTTTCTACCCCACTTCAATGCCATTTTTCATACCCTTCCACTTGGAATTTCAATTTGCATTTCAAAGATGGATTGTGGTACACATTCCAAGCTTTCCAAAATGTCCAAGAACTCGTCAAACAACCTCATAACTTGAGAGATTCGAATTTCACAAGTTGGCAAAAATTCACTTTTGTTCTTCATCAAAACATGTCCATAACCTTACCATTTGAACTCAGCATGCTTTAGGCAAGATTACAGGTCCTTAAACCAAGTTACACTCCATAATTTAATGCATATTCAATGTGCTAAAGTGTTGTTCTTTGAGTGCAAGCATTGTATGAGGGTTTAATCCCAAAATGGATAAAGCAAATTGGCCATTTTTGTACAAAGTAGCTTTATGTCAAATTAGAAATCCAACAAGTACATGGAAAATCTGCTTGGCACAAGATTATGTGCATAACACACTGATCAAGAGAAGCTTATGCAGCACATTAGAGGGTCCTCTACTGACCTAGAAAGCCAAGTTGCATTTTGTTGCTTCACATAGAAGAAAAGTCCATAACTTGTAACAACTCTCATCTCAGCTCACTAACACAAGAACAAAGTTATCCAACACCTTCAGAAGAACATAACCAAGCCAAGACACGACCCTTGCACCTCCAAAACACCCTCCATCTCAGAATCATCCTCAAACTGCAAAAACAGAGTTGCCTCTGCAGTTTGAGTGCCAACTCCCATTTCTCTCGAGCATTCTTACCAAAATCAATTCATACACATTCCCTAGCATGTATGCAAGCTAACCATGACCTAAAACCTGACCTGTAATCCCTCTAACAGCTTCCACCATTTTCATTTTTTCCTTTTGCAGTTGAAGTTCCACAGCTCGATACAAGAAGTTTCAAGACAAAGTAAGCATTGAAACAGCATCCCTGGACCTCAAGGAAGCTTTTCCAATCATCACCTTGTACTAGAAGTTCCTCATTCTCCAGATAGAAGTTCAACTGCACAGGTAAAACTTTGAACTCGTATCTCTCTTATTATGTATCTTTAGTCTTAAGTTTGTGAAGAAACAAGGTTCTACTCATAGCCCTGAACATGTACATATCTTTACATTTCATTTCTTTTGCCTGAGTAGAGAGAATTTGGAGTTTAAAAATGGCAGAAAAACTAGGTTAGGATTTGGGGGAGGAGAAATTCTCCCTCATCTTAGAGAGTTAGGTCGAGTTCTATACATGGTTGGAATCGTCTCTTCATGCTGAGCATTTTTTATGTTATGAGTTTTTGTTAAAAAGCCAGGAATCAGGAGTTAGCAGCTGGAGTACAGGGCGCGCGTTTTTTGAATGTTGTTGAACGAAGGTTGAAGATGAAGCCACATGGGCTGGGCCTGTGTGGTTTCTTCTTTCTGCACCCTATTTCCATTTTCTCACCCCCTAAGCCCATTTGCCTTATTTTTAATTCTTTTTGACTTTTTCTTTTTTTGTTTGACTTGTTTATTTTTTCTCAGCATATTAAAATTTTGAAAATATTTTTCTCACCATTTTTTGATTTTTATTTGATTTTATTTGATTTTTCTTTAGTTTATACATAAATACATATACACATTATTATTTAGAATATTTAGGAAAAAATAGTGTGAATATATTTTCATTTTTTATTCTTATTTTATATTACCCTCTGAAAATATTTCATATAAAAAATACTATTTTCCGAAATTAATTATTATTATTATTTATATATATAATACATATTTAGGATAATATAAATATACATATATATATATATATATATATATTAATATACTTAGAGTAAAAATACCAAAAATGTACATATCATATTTTTTAAACATTTAATACTAAAAAATGCCCTTTTTTACAAATATACCATGTTTTATTTTATTTTTATATAATGAATATTATGTGAATTAATTAATTAATATACATCTTGATTAAAATTAGGGTTTTTGCCCTAAAAGTTGAAAATACCCAAAATAATACCTTTTTATTTTCTTGTTTCATTTTACATAAACCATACTTCTCTCATACATAAAAAACTTTCTTTTTGCATTTTACATATTTATTTAATTTCCATTTAATTATGCAATTTATTTACTTTGCAAATATTCAAAATTGATGTAATAATTTTAGGTTTACATTACTTGTCAATATCCCCATTTGAACATTTGTACCCCCCTTCCCATATTTGGTTTTGTAATAGCTTAGTAAATTTATTTTCGCACTTTATTGCTTTCTAAATTATACCATGTTAGAATTAGGGTTTGTATGCGAAAAACAACAAAAATAGTTATGACCTAATCTCAAGACAAACAAGCATGAAAATGAACACACTAAATCACACTTGCACCCCCTAGGGTATTCCACTTGTTGCCTTTCAAAATTAGGCCATATTGCATGTTAGGTCTCTTTGGGCAAAACAACAAATTGAATGATCATAGTCCCTCGATAATATTTTCAAAATACTTCCAAATCAAATGATCAAGTCCCTTAAAGAAAATGCCCAAAGATACTTGGCACCATTGCAATTATGGTCTAAACGATGACCCGCGCCTGTCCCTTTCACATCCTAACACAAGGTGGTCCACCAAATACAATGGTGGAACAAACTTGTTAAAAAGGTTAAAACGTAGCAATAATCTTTGAGAAATTTAGGAGTAGATAACCTCTTAGTTACTTGAATCAAACTTGCAAAAACAAAACACTTGCCTATTTTCTAAAAACACACTTCACAACACTTTCAAAAAAACAAAACAAATGAAAACATTTTCAAAAGACGTACATCTTTGTATACATCCCCACATGGATCATTACAAAGGTTGCCACCACATTGGCTTCTTTTCAAAACATTTTCAAACCCACACACTCAAGCACCATTTAAAACAATTGAAAACAAAAGGCAAGTGATCTAAGCAAGTAACTAAGAGCCCATGGATAACCATGGATAGAAAGGGTGCTAATACCTTCCCTTTCTATAATCTACTCCCCGAACCCAAGAAAACATTTCAAAAGGTTTTTGCTGTGCTTTTTAACCTTTCCTTAGGATAAAATAAAAGTCGGTGGCGACTCTTGCTCAACCGAAACATTTGCGAATACAAACGCAAAACCTCAAGTCAGTTCTCCCACCGTATCACAGGAGTGATCTCCACTTCTCATAAAATTTCCTCTTTTCAGAGGAACGAAATTCCGAAGGAGAAGGTGGTTGTTTCATTCTTAATGTAAGGTCAAAATCCATGCAGTCAAGAAGAAATTCTATGTTCTCATTCCATTCAAAATTTTGTCCTATTAAGGACCCGTACCTTATTTTTAAATTTTGTAGATATTGAAACAATTGTAGCTGAAAAACAAGAACAAAATTAAACATTTTAAATTTACTCACATAAAATAAAATTGAATTATCAATTTGTTCAAATAATGATGTAATCCATCTCAAGATACCTAGTGCACCATCAACATTGAGTCTTTGGACACTAATATTAACTGCTAGTGGTACTCTTGTTATAACGATCAAACATTGATAATAAAAACATGTTGAATAATAAATTCCTCTTTGGATTGATTTATTTTTCACATGTACAACCTTATAATTATCACATGTTTACCATCACAAACGCGTATGAAAATCGGTCAACCACCAACTGCCTTTTGGATCAATTGATACTCGCATCGACAAATATACACATAATCAAAAAATTATTTAACATTTTTCATAAGTAAATCCCATAAAAGTATCACTTTAGCGACTTTTTCATTTTAATTATTCACTCAAAAAGTTAAATTAATATATAAAAATAAAATCCATAATCAATATTTGAACAAAAATTATATTGAAATTTAATTCATATATTTAATTCTAATAGTAATAAAAAAAATATAATTTTTATAGATCATTAAACACCGTTAAAACAAATTATTAACGATGTGTACTGGAATCATAATATATACAATAGTGATGCTTTTATATTATAAACACCCTATTGGATAATATAAAATGCTGATATATCAATGATGCATCACTGTGATTTCTTATAATACATTTGACAATTATTCATTAGTGTTTACTGTGTATAAAAAATATGATGCTATAGTAGTACACAAAAGTGTATATCACGTGCATCATATAAAAAGCTGGAAACAAGAGTAATAAAGAAAGAGCTAACTAAAGTGGAATTATCAAGATTATTTGTCCATCGCTGAGATTAAAACGTAATCAACAGTAAAAGAAAAAAATAAACTCCTACAGAATGAAGGATCAAAAATTGATTCCAATTTTTATTTTTATTTTTTAGAACCATAATATCTAAAAAATAAAGAAACCGAAAAGAGTGACTATAATCATAAAAATCATTACCGGAATATAAACTAAACACAAATGATGGAAGATCAAAAGAATCCCAATTTTAAAATCCTAAAAAAACTTCCAAAATTCAAACTGAATTAGATATGGGAAATTTGGATACTATTTGTTAGATTTCGTTCATAAATTTTATAATTTTTATCAATATAGAAATCAAGAACATAATCTTAAATAAAACCCTTAAATTTATATTCAAATACAATTATGAAAATAAAAGCGGAAGCGTACTTGAATTTGTCATTGAGAATTTGAAGAATTGCGGGTATTTGATATTCTAATTTATAGAGTTCTTTATGACTCATTGATTCTCCTCTGATAAGGATGAAAAGAGAAATCTTAATAACCATTTTTTCGTTATCTACAAATGCAGACTCATAACTCTCATAAATAACCTTAGATTATTTCAGTAGTATTCAAATTCTAAAATAACTTTTTATCAAATTAGATATTGATATCTGATATCTACACAATTATCTGACATTTTATGACATTTATACTTTTAACCACAAACTTAATATTATATTAATTAGACTCCTTTAAATCTTGACTAATTAAAATAATAACACTTAACGCCTTATGTTGGGTGTTCGCGGTGCGGTTTGGGCGGTTTTGAAGAAAAAAATCACCCGAACCGCAAGAGAAAAAAACATGCGGTTCGGTTTGGTTCGGTTGGATTTTAAAAATAAATCCAAACCAAACCAAACCAAACTAATGCGGTTTGGATTGGTTCGGTTGGTTCGGTTTTTTATTAAAAAAATTATTAAGTCATACATACAAATATAGAGGAAAATATAATTTTGTGTTTAATTGTTCATACATTACCATAAAAAAATTTATAATTGTCAAAATAAGTTTATAATTTGATACATAAAATTGCGTATTATAATTTTATCTAAATCTAAAGAATGATATAAACAATATTGCATTCTTAAATAAATATTATACAAAGAATACGATAAAATATATTTTGTGAAAATAATATTTATAAATGAGTAACGTTTTATTTTTTTATGATTTGTAAATTAAAATGAATATAATACAAAGTATGATAAAATATACACATAATACATGTTGATTTCTCTAAAGAATTAAAAAAATATATATTGGTTAGTAAGATTTTATAACATAATGCGGTTTTGTTTGGTTTGGTTCAGTTTGTAAAATACAAACCGCAAACCGAACCGAACCGTGCGGTTCCGCGAGAAAATGACCCGAACACATCCGAACCAAATGCGGTTTTTTGCGGTTTCGGTTTGGTTCGGTTTGGTTTTGCGGTTTTCTATTGGGCCGGTTTGGTTTTGAACACCCCTTGTACCCCAAAATCATATTTCTCAAAACATTTCAAGAAAGATCCTCAAGTTGCTCAAGGAAGTCCAAAGGTTGACCAGACAAGCTCTCTCCTAAGGCAGTCTACCTCAAATTAGGGTTTCATGTTGCATCAAGATACTTAAGTACAAGGGATCCCAAATGCTCACCATTGTCCTAATATGTTCTCAAGATCATCCATGTCAAATTTCAAGCCCTACAGAGAAAGTTTGCTCAGTCAATTGCTCAAAGGCCTGAAAATCGATTGTGTTAGGGAAAAAGTCAATTGTGGCCCACATACTGTCAAACTTCAATATTTTTGGTCAACATCCTCATTTTGAACTATATTTCATCATTTGATCAAGGGTTATTCATGATTCATCAAGTATTGCTCATAATTCATTAAGAACCAAAAGTTGCTAAATTAGGGTTTTGTAGGAAAAGTCAACCCAACTTTGAACAAGCATAACTTTCTCATACTTTATGAGAAATGACCCATCCAAAGCTCATTTTGAAGAGGATGCAATTCTCTACAATCCATATTCATCTCCCAAGTTCAAAATATGCACTCACAAGAAGATATGAATTTGGACATTATATGTCATTTGAAAAGTCAACAAAATCACTTTTTTTGTCAAAGCTTCATACATGAACATGGAATACCAAATTGAGATGATACTAAAGGGGTTGCTTAGAGGACATATCAAGATTTCTAAAAAGTCCAAGAACACATTCAAAGAGTCAAAATTGAGGAAGTTATGCATTGGTGAAGTTGACCCTTTTTGCAAAATTGTCAAAAGTCAACTATGTCTCAAATTGCAATTTTTGCTAAATGGGACTAATCTTTTGCATTTGTTTTGAGTTGGTAGCATGGTCCATGAGCCCTAGCTCTTTCCACTTGTCATTATCTTGTTTTTATTATTTTTATTTTTATTTTTATTTGAATTAAATCAATTTAAATCAAAACAAATCATGGAAAAATCCAAAACATTGAAACCTCAAGATATTGTGCATGTTTCAGGTCCTATATCCAGCTAGCAAGTGATTGAATTCGTGCAAAGCCTTGGTGTGTACAAAAAGATTGAGTTTGGCCTATTTTTGGAAGGATCTTCAAGTGAATCAAATCCAAATCAAAAGCTATAATGGAGGAAGATTGAGATCATGTTGACAACCCTAATTCAATCATTATATATTGAACAATTGCAGACCTAAAAGACAAGGCTAGAGAGGCGCACAAAGTCAGAACAAACTTGAAAAAATCACAAAAAGTGCAGGTTCGATTTCACACTTCTAGGCAATTACAAGGTTTCCTGGCCATCTCATTCACTTCCTGGGAGTACAAGCAAGTTGTACCAATCAAGAACAAGCATGCTAGTGCCCAAAATTCATCCCCACGACTCCCACGGTTTGCCCATATTTCCAAAATGAAATCTTGTTATTCTTGCATATTCATCATGTTTTAATAGTATATTCTTGTTCATTAACACATTTACAAGCTATTTATACCATTTAATTTCATTTTTGTGGATTGTATCAAGATTCACCATTGTTAGGTTTTGTTGGCTCGATTTGGGATTTTTGTGTACAAGTAAAATTAGCCCTCAAGAAGGGCACCATCGTGCTCAGCAGGTCCAGACGAATTGATTCGTGGCTTTGGATTTCATTTATCATGCCCATGGAAGATTTTGAAACGAGCCAGGGATGTAGCGACAGATGCTTGTCCGTGGGTAAAAGTTTTTAACTTTTACCAACGGAGCGAGGTTGGGGACGACTGGCGTGGCACTATGTTATTCGTCCATTCAAAATTCTGGCGCAATTTTCTTATTTTTCCCACTAACTCTCATTATTATATGTTATCAATTGTTTTTATTCCATATACAAGAAACACGCGCAACTCAGTTAGTGGCCAGGTGATGGGAAAATGCTCCAGGACCTGGGTTTGAATCCCAGGTCCCCCCTATTATTTCTTGTTATTTTCCTCCAGGTAATCCAGCATGCACACAGGCCAAGGGATCACCATGTGCCCTCAGGATCCAGCCATTAGATCTCCAGATGGCCAAATCTAAAGGCCATCACAAGAAGGACCATCATGTGACCCAGTCAATGCAGCGCATGGGAGCATGGAAGTCAACGTGGACCAACCTATTTTGGACCCAGAATTTGATATCCACACTCCCTCAAATTGTTATTTCAGGCCCAAATTTCCTTTCTTTTTCTTTTTCTCTTTATATTTCTTTTAATTAATTTATTTAATTATTTCACTAACACAAATTAATTTTTCTTTTTATCAAAAAATATTTTCATCCAATTAGATTTAGGATATTTATTTTGTATACAAAAATTAATTAAATTAGGTTATTTAATTTTAGGTAACTTTAATTTCTTTTGTAAATAAATTAAAATTAATTAGAACAATTAGGGTTTTAATAATTTAATTTCCACTTTCTTTTTTTTCTAAAAAATAACCAAAATACAAAAAATAGGCCATGTAATTTATTTTCTTTAATTAATTTAATTATTAATTAATTGTGTATTTAATTTAAAAGCCTAATTCTTTTTCTTAAAAATATTTAAAAACAACAAAAACAATTTTTTTTTAATTAGGTTAAAAGGGGTCAAAACCCTAATTCTCTCTCGTTCTTTATTCGCGCGCGCTTTATTTATTTTTACCATATTGATGTAATTGCTCACAAGTTGTAATAGATTAATTAGGACTTTTTCTTTTCATTTATCGCTTCTTTTAAACGAGTTTGTTTTTGGCTATGTAAATATCCGAAGCCTTGTAATAGCGTAGTTTTACATTCCGCACTTTAAATTCCACAAACTATTAACTGTTAGATGTATGAATATTAGGGATGCATGACAAGAATGTATGTAAACTTTAAAACGGTTAGCTAACCTTAAATGTGCAAAGATAATAAACTTAAAATTGAATCACTCGCACATGCGCACTCCTAGGGTATACTCTCACTTCGGTTGCCTTCGGTAAACGGTCATTAAGTATAGGATGCTTTAGTGGTCGCTCTCTTGTCTAAACAAAGATCAAAGTCCCGTTCGGAAAAGTTGCCTCAGAATTGTTGCCTCGAATAATTGATCTAAGACATTAGGGTTACTACTAGGACGTCCTAACATTGCTTTGGTGATCGTACGTCCCTTTCGAATTGACCCTCAAAACTCCAACGACGACACTACCTACTCGCTAATAGTGGGATAGCACTGTCTAAAGGAAACAAACATAGAACAATTATTTTTTTCCGAGTAGGTAGAATCTTAAGTACTTGCTCAATCCAAACAACTTTTCCACACTTACACTTTTTTTTAAAACAAAGCTTCCAAAAAACACTTCGTAACACTCTTGAAGACAAAAGCAAGGGTTAAATCGAAGTCAAAAACTTTTTCAAATCAAACACACACAAGCAAATTTGAAAATGATGAGCAAGTACCTAAGAGCCCGTAGAAAATTGCGGATAGAAAGGGTGTTAACACCTTCCCTTTCTATAATCTACCCCCCGTACTCAAAATCTCGAGAAAAAAAATGGAATTTTTCTGTGCTTTTTTCCTTTCCTGTTGGATAAAATAAAAGTCGGTGGCGACTCTTGCTTACCGCGACATTTTGCAAACACAAACGTAAAATGCAAGCCAGCATTCCTAAAACAGTCCCGGTTCTGGCCACCATATCACACCTTAAATATTATATTTGTAACCTAAAATTCTAACACCAAATGCCACGGCCACTGTGTTAAATTGTAATCCAGTGTGTCAAAACTATGTGTCGAAAAGATTTGATTTGTTTTAGATTTAAATAGATTTGATTTAAATCTAGAATAAATTAGATTTGATTTAGTAACAAAAAGATATTTTGGGCTTTGGGCTTTGGGTGTAAGCTCAGTTATAAATAGAGGGAGTAACCCCTATTTTTTGTAAGCAAGTCAAGCAAGTCATTCACAGTATTTTGCAGTTGCAAAGTGAATAATAAAGTTTTCACAGTTTGTGAGTAAAGAGAAACTCTGCAGAAATTATTTGTCATGTCTTCTTTTCTTTGTTTGTCTCGTAATTAAATTGTCATTATGGTAGAAATTCATCATAGAATTTGGTGGATTTCCAACATCTGGTATCAAGAGCTTTGTTTCGATTCGAGGGAAGTGTCAATCAAGAACGATTGAAGAATTCACGATGCTAAGTTATGGGAATGCAAACTATCCAGCAACGCTACCAATTCTGAAAGTTGACAACTATGAGAATTGGTGCAAACAGATGAAAGTCTTATTCAGGTGTCAAGGTCTTTGGGACCTTGTAAAAGATGGAGTCGAAGCCCTTGGAGAAAACGCTTCAGAAGAAGAAAAGAAGAAATACACAGAATCTGAGAAACTGAGTTATAAAGCATTATTTATGATTCATCAATGTGTCAGCCCAGACAATTTCGAAAAGGTTAGTGATTCAGAATCTACAAAAGAAGCTTGGGAAATCCTTGAGAAGTCTTTTGAAGGCGATGAAAAGGTGAAAGAAGTGAGGTTACAAACTCACAAAAGGACGTATGAACTACTTCAGATGGAAGACAGTGAAAGCATATCTGATTTCTTCACTAGAGTTACAAAAGTAGTAAATAAAATCAAGATATGTGGAGAAACTTTAACAACAAGAGTTATTGTTTCGAAGATCTTGAGATCTTTAGCTCCTAAGTTCGACCACATAGTGGTGGCGATAGAAGAGGGGAAAGACTTGTCGAAATTGACAAAGGAAGAGCTTCAAGGGACGCTTGAATCTCATGAACAAAGAATGAATGAAAGAGTTGCAGGAAAATCGAAGAGTGATGTGGCCTTGCAGGCACATTCAGCAAAAGAAACCAAAGGCAAAGGAAAGTGTTTCGAAAGAGGTAAAGGTGGCTACAACAAATCGAATGGTAGAGGAAACCAGATCAAAGGAAATGTGTCGAATCAAAGAAGGCCATACCAAGGCAACCAAAGAGGTGGTGTTGCAAATAGAGGAAGAGGTGGTGGTTGAAAACCTGATAAGAGTCACATTCAATGTTATAATTGTCAGAAGTATGGTCACTATTCGAGTGATTGTCCAGAAAAATGAAAGAATAAAAAAAGTGATGCAAAGCTTGCAAAACATGAAGAAGAAGAAGAGATGATGTTGATGGTCGCAACAAGAGATGAAGATAGATTCAAGGACCAATGGAACTTGGATTTAGGATGTTCATCACATATGTCTAGAAGGAAAGACTGGTTTGTCAATATAAAGCCCTCAATAAAAAATATGGTAAAATTTGCAAATGACAATACCCTAGCAGCTAAAGGTATTGGTGATGTTATGATTATGAGGAAAGATGGTAAAAGGTCAGTAATCTCCAATGTGTTGTACATACCAGGCATGAAGAGAAATTTTCTCAATATAGGGTAGTTGGTCGAAAAGAATTATAAAGTGTCAATCGAAGATAAGATGATGAGAGTCGTTGATGTAAATGGGAGATTAATCTTAAAGGCTCCTATGTCTCAAAATCGAACCTTCAAGATTGAACTAAATGTGATGGAGCACAAATTCCTTTCAACTGCAGCTAGAAGAGATGAATGGATATGGCATTATAGACTAGGCCATCTCAACTTCAGAGACATCAGAGATTTGAAGAGAAAAATATGGTTTCAGGATTGCCTAAAATTGACATTCCAAACGAAGTATGTGAGGAATGTGTGCAGGCGAAGCAACACAAGAATAACTTCAGCAAGGATGCAAGAAGCAGATTGAAGGCTATTCTTGAAGTCATATACTCTGATGTATATGGACCACTCCAGGTGGATTTGATGGGAGGTAACAAATACTTTGTTACATTCATAGATGATTTCAGTCAAAAGCTGTGGACTTACCTGATCAAGAAGAAAAGTGAAGTGATCGAAGTATTTGTCAAGTTTAAGTCTATGATCGAAAGACAAAGTGGTCGAAAACTCAAAGTTTTGAGAACTGATGGTGGTGGAGAATATGTGTCGAAAGACTTCGACAGGCTATGTGAAAAGGAAGGGATTGTGCATGAGGTGGTGCCACCCTATACTCCACAACAAAATGGAATTGCATAAATGAAGAATCGAACCATCATGAATATGATGAGAAGTATATTGAAAGGCAAGAATTTACCTAAAGAGTTTTTGGGTGAAGCTGTTTCGACTGCAACATACATTTTGAACAAATGTCCTACAAAGAAGCTAGAAGGAATTACTCAAGAAGATTGTTGGTCTGGTGTGAAGCCTAGCTTGAGTCATCTGAAGGTATTTGGATCTATTGCACATAGACATGTGCCAGATTAGTTGAAAAGAAAACTTGATGACAAGTCAAGTCAAATGATTCTAGTTGGATATCATTCGACAGGAGGTTACAAGTTGTTCGATCCAGAGAACAAGAAGATTGTGACCAGCAGGGACGTGATCATAAATGACTTTAAAGAATGGGATTGGACTGAAAATGTCAAGAAATATTCAGTGGGAATCCTATTCGAAGAACCAGAAACTCAACTCGAAAGAGAAGTTCGACAAGAGGAACCAACAGATATACCAAGTACAAGCAGATCTCAAAGAACAAGACGCATGCCTGTAAGATTGCAAGATTGTGTGATTACATCAAATGATGTAATAGATAATGAAGGTGAGCTGGTACATTATGCTTTCTATGTAGATGTCGAACATGTTAATGCAACTGAAGCATTGAAGGATTCGAAGTGGGTGAAAGCAATGAACGAAGAAGTGAAGTCTATCGAAGACAATGACACTTGGTCACTTATTGAATTGCCTCAAGGCAAGAAGGCAATTGATGTCAAGTGGGCATACAAAGTGAAAACGAATTCGAAAGGTGAAGTAACTCGACACAAAGCAAGACTTGTGGCGAAAGGATTTCTACAAAAAGAAGGAATAGACTTCGATGAAGTTTTTGCACATGTTGCTAGGATCGAAACAATTAGGTTGGTTGTTGGTCTAGCAGAAATAAACAGTTGGCACATATGTCAGATGGACGTGAAGTGTGCATTCCTAAATGGACCCTTAGATGAAGAAGTCTATGTTAAACAACCAGTTGGGTTTGTGAAACATGACGAAGAAAGAAAGGTGTACATGCTACATAAAGCCCTATATGGATTGAAACAAGCTCCAAGGGCTTGGAATAAGAAAATTGATAGTTTTCTAAGGGAGAAGGAATTTGTGAAGTGCACAACTGAACATGGAGTATATGTAAGAAGAAGCAAGAGTAAATTGCTTATACTATGTCTCTATGTAGATGATTTATTGATAACAGGTAGCTGTAAAAGTGAGATCGAAGACTTCAAAGGTGATCTCAGCAAAGAATTCGAAATGTCTGATTTGGGTGAGATTTCATATTTCCTTGGTATCGAATTCTACAAGAGCAGTAGAGGTTTGATGATGCATCAAAGAAGATATGCAGGAGAAATCCTCAAGAGATTTGAGATGGAAGAATGCAACCCAACTTCGACATTAGCTGAACCAAGATTGCAACTGTCGAAAGATGCAGATGAAGATGATGTTGATCCGATCCAATACATAAGACTTATTGGATCATTGAGATACCTTTGTCATACAAGGTCTGACTTAACATACAATATAGATATGGTAAATAGATTCATGCAGAAGGCAAAGATATCACATCTAGCAGCAGATACAATTGTGATTGACAGAGAAATTGCTTGAAAATTAAAGTTTTTTTTACCGATATGAGTTAATTTGTTATGTGGTTTTAATATTGATAAAAATATTGAAACAAAATCCAAATTGTATATTTTGTCGGATATTTAAGAACCAATGATTGATCTATGGAGAATATTTTGAGTAAGTTTGTGCCGAGATTACAAGTTTTGTTGATTATGTTAAAAAAAATAGGGTTAATACCTATTTTCACCCCTGACATATGGGGTGTATTTGAAAAATCTCCCTGCCAAAAAAAAAGTTCCAATTGTTACCTTGACAAATTTTAAAAGTTTCAGTTTTTACCTTGAGGATGCCACATCACCTAAAAGGCTGATGTGGCTTATATTTTTGTTATATTTTTATTATTATTTTAATGACATGACTTGATTAGTTGTCATTTTTAATTAACTTCTTACCACTAGACCAACGCATTTTCTTTATAACATATATGCATCAATAAATATTCATATCATTAACATATTAATTACAATTATCAATAAATTTTCTTAACTAGTTGGTTTAAATAATTTTTAAAAAAATATTTTACATATTTTATCTTTTTACTATAACTTTTTTTAAATTTTAAATTTTCAAAAATCACTTAAATTTAAAAAAAAACACTTAAATTTAAAAAAATCACTTAAATTTTCAAAAATCACTTAAATTTAAAAAAATCACTTAGATTTTCAAAAATCACTTAAATTTAAAAAAATCACTTAAATTTAAATCACTTAAATTTAAAATCACTTAAATTTTCAAAAATCACTTAAGTGATTTTTGAAAATCACTTAGTTTTGAAAATTTAAGTGATTTTTGAAAATTTAAGTGATTTAAATTTAAGTGATTTTTGAAAATTTAAGTGATTTAAATTTAAGTGATTTTTGAAAATTTAAGTGATTTTTTTAAATTTAAGTGATTTTTGAAAATTTAAGTGATTTTTTTAAATTTAAGTGATTTTTGAAAATTTAAGTGTTTTTTTTAAATTTAACTTATTTTTTAAAATTTAAGTGATTTCTGAAAATTTAAGTGATTTTTAAAAATTTAAGTGATTTTAAATTTTAGTGATTTAAATTTAAGTGATTTTTTTAAATTTAAGTGGTTTTTGAAAATTTAAGTGATTTTTTTAAATTTAAGTGATTTTTTTAAATTTAAGTGATTTTTTTAAATTTAAGTGATTTTTGAAAATTTAAGTGATTTTTTTAAATTTAAGTGATTTTTGAAAATTTAAGTGATTTTTTTAAATTTAAGTGATTTTTGAAAATTTAAAATTTAAAAAAAGTTACAGTAAAAAGATAAAATATGTAAAACATTTTTTTTAAAATTATTTAAACCAACTAGTTAAGAAAATTTATTGATAATTGTAATTAATATGTTAATGATATTAATATTTATTGATGCATATATGTAACAAAGAAAATGCATTGGTCTAGTGGTAAGAAGTGTTCACCGCAAACAATATGTCCATGGTTAGATTCTTGTTGAAGGATAAAAAATTTTTAACTTTGAATTAACACTCAATTAATAAAATATTAATATAAATGCCATATAGAATTAAAAATTAAAAATTAATTAAAAATGACAACTAATCAAGCCATGTCATTAAAATAATAATAAAAATATAACAAAAATATAAGCCACATCACCTTTTTAGGTGATGTGGCATCCTCAAGGTAAAAACTGAAACTTTTAATGGTTAGATTCTTGTTGAAGGATAAAAAATTTTTAACTTTGAATTAACACTCAATTAATAAAATATTAATATAAATGCCATATAGAATTAAAAATTAATTAAAAATGACAACTAATCAAGCCATGTCATTAAAATAATAATAAAAATATAACAAAAATATAAGCCACATCACCTTTTTAGGTGATGTGGCATCCTTAAGGTAAAAACTGAAACTTTTAAAATTTGTCAAGTAATAATTGAAACTTTTTTTTTGCAGGGAATTTTTTAAATACATCCCATATGTCAGGAGTGAAAATAGATATTAACCCAAAAAAATATAATTGTATAGAACACATTAACAAACAAGTCGTATATTTAAAGAATACAACATCAAACATGTAATATATACATTTCTTTTTGTAAGATGTTTATTATGACAGAATTTCTAAAATAATAATAAATTGGGTGATTGTATTATTTGAAACAATGATATAAATATTATATTTAAATTTTGCATCTCATAAATCAATTAGTAATTTAATGTGCCGTGTCATCAATCCTTTGTTATTTATTGGATTTAATGGTGCCTTAATTTTTGAATAATCTTGTTATAACGAATAATTCAAAATAAAGACGTTGCGTACCTTTTATTTAGAAAGAGATGCAATTTGCCTACAAACATTGCTATTTTTATGCTGAAGCTATTATTTTTATACGTTATAATAAAACGGTGCAATGCCTGTTATAATGAAACGGTGCAATGCCTCTTTCTAAGAGGTGTTTTCTATTTTCAAACAAATGGGAAGTTAATTATAAATGAGGTTTTGGCATCTCATTCAAGACATAAAAATTAACTGGATTCAATTATTTTTTCATTCTAAATCATCTTTCTCTTCTCTAATGCATAATGCATGAGAGTAAGTAAAAGAAATATTCTTTTATAAAATACTATATATTTAGCGAGATTATACAATTCTCTTTAAAGATTTTAAAAAATCCAGTGCAAAATTTGTCAATAACTCCTTTTACATCCAACATATAAAAATTAGTCGGGAAAAATTGTTCTTTAAACTTATGTAAAATCACACACTTTGAAATTTTATAGTGCAAATTAATTTTTCTGTTTTTATCTTTATTTAATCTTAGTTTTGCAACAGTCCAAAAATCAAAATATCTAACATTTATTATGTAAATTAAGCGTTAGTTTTGAAATAATGTTTCTACTTTTTTTAAGGGTTGAGTAAGCTTTAAAAAGTGTTGTAGAATGTCAAATGATAATCTCTATCAAAGTTTAAATGATGTGAACATATTCAAGTTATAATTTAGTAGCACCAACTAATCATTTCAAAAATGCATAATCATCGTTAAGCATCACTACAATAGTTATTTTCAAGAGACATACACTATATTGAAAAGAGTTTAAACGAGTGAAAAGAGTGGGTGTTAATAAGGCATTATGTGAATTATTTATTAAAACAACTCACTTTAATTCTTTATAAATAAGGTACTCCTGCTACATTGGATATCATTGATACTTTATTGGTGTATCTAAGAAAAGATATAAATACAAGTCTGTCAACCTTCATTATTACTAGGGTTGTTTAAAAAAATCATACAATCGAATCGAACTGAGGAACCAAATTAGGGTTGTTTAAAAAAATCATATAATCGAATCGAACTGTCGAACCAAATTAAATTAGAGTTAAAATAATTAAACCGTTATTAATAATTAGTAAATCCAACTTATAATTTGATAATAGTTTTAACATCAAACCATTAAATAATTAATCAATTTCAAAGTAATTTCGAACCAAATTATTGATATTTTAGTAAATTAAAAAAAAAAAATCAGTTTTTTCAAAAATTTAAAAAAATTCAGTTTTTTCTGAAAATAAAAAAAATCATTTTTTTCAAAATTAAAAAAAAAACATTTTTTTCTGAAAATAAAAAAAAATTTGAAAAAAAAGTCAGTTTTTTCCAAAAATTAAGAAAAAGTCTTTTTTTTAATATAAAAAAGTCGATTTTTTTTCAAAAATAAAAAAATCAGTTTTTTCTAAAAACAAAAAGTTAGTTTTTTTCAAAAAAAATCAGTTTTTTCTAAAAATAAAATAAAAATTGATTTTTCTGAAAATAAAAAAGTCAATTTTTTTCAAAAAATCAACTTTTCCCAAAATTGAAAAGTCAATTTTTTCAAAAAAAAAATCATTTTTTTACGAAAATAAAATAAATCGATTTTTTCCGAAAATTAAAAAAAATTGATTTTTTTTTATAAAAAAAGTCAATTTTTTCAAAAATCAAATAAAATAAAATAATTTCAAAAATTAAAATTCTAATTTTTGGTGAAAATAAAAAAAAAGTCGATTTTTCCGTAAAAAAATGATTTTTCTCGAAAAATAAAAAAGTTGTTTTTTGACAAAAAAATTAAAATTTTGATTTTTAAAAATAAAATAAAATTGATTATTTTCGAAAAACAAAGATGTCAATTTTTTACGGAAATAAAAATATGTTAATTTTTTCGGAAAAAAATAGATTTAACAAAATCAAGTATAACCCTTCGATTATTTAACAAATGATTCGGTTTTGAAAAAAAAATTGTTTTATAATGGTTTGGTATAGTTCGAAATTTCAAACCGTTGTACCAAACCAAAATTTTGGTTCAGTTCGATTCTAAAAAAAATAAAACGGTTTGGTTCAGTTCAGATGACCTTATACAATAGTTTAGTTCGGTTCGATTTAGTTTTTTAAGAGAACCGTACTATAAACAACCTTATTCATTACTATCTGATTGGGACCTTCTAGAATACTGTATACGTCAGTCCTATCACATAATCGATTGTATAATGTGATCATTATAGCACCTCTAGTGGCACAGAAAAGAGATATAAAAAGATATAATTTATTAGATAAGTTAAAAATTAGAAATAAAAATTCAAATATATATATATATATATATATATATATATATATATATATATATATATATATATATATATATATATATATATATATATATATATATATATATATATATATATATATATATATATATATATATATATATATATATATATATATATATATATATATATATATATATATATATATATATATATATATATATATATATATATATATATATATATATAATTTGAAAAATATGAGAAAACCATAATTGAAAAAATTGAGAGAATATGCGTATTTAGTAAAATGTGAAAAATTAAAATAATTGTGCCATTTTTAAAAAAAATGCGGGAAACCTTAAAGTTGATACTGCGTGAAACATTTTTAGTGAGGAAAGAAAATAAGAGAATAAAGAAATAAAGATTCTATAATTAAATTGAATTGTACAAATTG
Source organism: Vicia faba (assembly GCA_948472305.1). Classification (NCBI taxonomy): domain Eukaryota; kingdom Viridiplantae; phylum Streptophyta; class Magnoliopsida; order Fabales; family Fabaceae; genus Vicia; species Vicia faba. The sequence continues at coordinate 744,914,947 of OX451741.1, forward strand.
AATTACAAACTATGTCTATTTATATACACCTAACTTGTACACTAAGTAGACTAACAAACCCTAATTGGGCTTGGGCTTTGATTACTCAACTTGAATTATATATAATATAGCAACATACTCCATATAATCCAAGTTGTTGAACATACGCTAATCATAGTCAATATAAACTATTCCTAATTTCTTTCTCAAATTCATAAATATGTCGATCTTTAATCCTTTGGTGAAAATGTCGGCCAACTGTGCTTCACTTGAGAAATGTCTTACTTCAAGTTCACCTCAATTTACCTTCTCCCTCAAGAAGTGAAATATAGCTTCGATATGCTTACTCCTTTCATGCAAAACTGAATTCTTTGCAAGATTTATGTCTGACCTGTTGTTGATCTCTAGCACCCAAGGTTTCTTCACATCGACTTCTATTTCTTCAAGCACATATCTGATCCAAATTTCTTGACATGCATCATAGGATCCTGCTATATATTCAATCTCACACGATGGCAATGCCACAACATGTTGCTTTTTTTTAGTGCCATGAGATTGGGGCACCAAATACTTGAAAGAAATAATCAGTTGTGCTTCTTCGATCTTTCTTATCTCCACACCAACCAGCATCTGAATAGCAAGTAACTGTAGTTTCTTTGCTTTCAGAATCTTGTCGAAATATAATTCCATAGTTTATCGATCCTTTTAAGTATCTCATGATTTTTCTTACAACCTTCATGTGTGACACCCTTGGTTCACTCATGTATCTGCTCACTAATTCAACTGTGAAACCTATATCAGGTCGATTGTTGTATACATACCTTAGAGATCCAAAAATTTGTTTAAACAAAGTTAAATCGACTTTGTCTTCCTCTCCATGCTTCTCCAACTTCAAACTTGGTTCAAAAGGTGAAGATGCTAGAGTCGAATCATCCATCCTAAATCTCTTGAGTATCTCTTTGGCATACTTCTTTTGATGTAGCACAATTCCTTGCTTTGACATATGAAATTTCATGCCTAGAAAATAAGACAATTTTCCCAGATCCGACATTTCAAATTCCCTCATCATCAACTCTTTGAACTTCGACAAGTTCTCTAAGCTATTTCCAATTACCAGCAAATCATCGACATATAAACAAATTATTTTTATATTTTGTGCTACAACCTAAACATATACACCATACTCAAATTTGCATTTGACGAATTCCAATTCGACTAAGTATGAGTCAGTCTTCTTATTTCATGCCCTAGGTGCCTATTGTAGGCCATCGAGCGCTTTGTGTAACTTGTATACCTTACTCTATTCCTTATGAATCACAAACCCAGGAGGTTGTGTGACATAAACCTCTTCGTCTAAAAGATCATTCAGAAATGCTAACTTCACATCTAAGTGAAATGTCGACCAGCCTTGCTTGCATGTCAAGGCTACCACTAGTCGAAGAGTCTCTAATCTTGCGATAAGTGAAAATACTTTGGAGTAGTCTAGTCCTTCTCTCAGAAGAACTCCTAGAGCTACTAATTTCACCTTATATCTTGCTATCGACCCATCAACATTGTGTTTCAACTTGAACATCCACTTTATTTCCATAGCTTTTGTGTGTGCTAGAAATTTGACTAACTCCTAAGTGTTGTTTCTTTTGATTGTCTGTAACTCTTTAACCCTAACTAACTCCCTTTGTTTATTATTTAAAGTCTCACTATAGTTGATTGGTTCAGTACCTGCAAGTAAAGAAGAATGAACTAATTCTCCACCTGGTGTTACTTCATCATCACCAGTCATTTCATAGTCTTGAAGTCTTGTCGGACGAACTCTAGCTGTTTGAGGTCTTTGGCTTGTGCTAGCCGTCATATCCTATTTTTTACCCCTAATATGTTCATTCATAATACCATATGCATCTTTATCGTAAGTCATTCATTTATGTGAGACTTCTAGGGCATGAGATCAAAGGTACTCTTTGCATAAGGTTTTTCTTATGGATTGAGGTTGTTACCATCATAGAATTGATTCAACTAGTTCCATCATACATCATGGTTTGTGGGTTAGGGTTGTATGTTCATGGTTAATTGGAAATCTCTTTTTCATCAAGCTACGCGACTTTTCCTCTCTAAAATTCACCAATGTTTTGAATCTGGGTTTTCATTTATTGTGTTTCCACTGAGGTTCATTAAAGATGTTCTTCTATGCTCCAAGTATCATTTCCATCCCCGAGGGTTCTCTTGATTTGTTTGAAGACATGGTTTCTTTGAGAAATGAAGATTAATTCAGATTCTTGGCTTGGTTAAATTCATTGATTGAAGTCCAATGAATTTCATGCTTCAAGCCTTATCATCTTCAAATTTTTTCTCAAGACATTTATTTTAAGATCATTGGTTATCAATTTGAGATGTCTTGTTGAAACAAAACCGCAAAGCATAAATTGTGAAAGCAAGGTATGGAGTTGTAGATGCTTGATGAGCGAGGCATTCTTCCTATAGGAGTGAGATCATTTTTCTTTTGTTTGTCGAAGTGGAATTGGTTGCTCGATTGCAATTTAATTCGAATTTATAGACTTAAGCGAAAGAATTGTTCATGTTTAATTTCTTTGGAAACAAGTGACAAGATTTACAAAGCATAGTTCAAATTCAAATAGCAAGGCGTCTTCTTTCATTCAAAATGCCTTCAAGTGATTATTTTGGTTCAAACATGACAAGCAAATCAATATTTCAAGATTGCAAGATTCATTCATAATTCAAAAATCTCATTCAAGATTCATTCAAAGTAAACCAAGACATTTTGAAATAAAAGGTCAAGAAATTTTTTGATACATCCTAAACCTATGCTAAACTCATCCCAATCCTCAATCGGTGCCTTCCTTTTGCCTTTGTCATTTCTCAGTTTCCGAATATGTGCAACATAGGAAAACAGAGACAAACTAATCCAAGTTCAAAATCAGCGTCCTGCAACCTATCAAAACCTGCATCAGTTTATCACAAATCAAAAAAATCCAGAAAGAAATCCTAGCATAACTAACTGTTTCAGATTTAATCCTCACCATCTATTTCTCTAACCGACTTTCGAATCCAATGTCCAAGGAGACATTATCTCTAACAAATTTTGGAAATATATAACATAAATCTAACAGAAATTGGGGGGAGGATTCATTATACAGAAAACAAAAACTCATAGGGAAAAATGGGCCTCTAAATTATTCTCTGAAAAATTCCTCTGCAACTCTCAACCTTCATCGTCTTCCTCATTGCATATCAACCTTCAACAAACTTCACTCTCATCTCTTTAATTTCTCTCTACGAATCCATAACGACAACTGCAACAATCTTTATCACCAATTTCTCCTCCTCCAGTCTTCATCCTTAGCACCTTGACATCATCATCACCTTCGGTGAACAAAAACTTCGACATCAAATTGCAACAAACGCAAAACCAGACCCCATAGAGAGATAGCAGAAAAAGAAGATCGAAAGAAGAGTATCAAACGCGAAAGCTGAAGCATCATATTACCTCTGGTTTTTGTGAATTCGGCATCGCTCTGAAGAGCCTACGAAACTACTCCATTCGATTGTGCATCAGTGGAACGAGGCCGCATCGTAGTTGCATCGGAGAAGATGAGTCGTATGAAGATGGAGGTTGAACAAAGATGAAGACGGCGACTTCGTCCTTGACAATTCGTGAAGGTTGAACGGAAATCAATCAAAGATGAAATGAAGATGACAATAACTACGGTGGAAATCGATCGGAGATGAAGAAATGATGACAGCCACGACGGAGATCATGCGAAGAAGACGAAGAGAACAACATCATCGTGAATTAGAAGACGGAGCAAGGAGATCGATGCGCCGTTTGGATAATGAAGAAAGGATGAATCGCGTTTCTCGAAGAAGACGAAAGGTCGTTCACTTCAAAACCCTATCAACACTGAAAAACGGTATCGTTTCACCAAATTCAATGTTTATCCCTTTATTTACTTTTTTGTTTTTGAGAAATGCTGAAAATGTAAAAAATATGAATACAATGGCGATGGATTGGACTTGTTGTTCCTTGGACTGGATTTCATCTTGGCTAGGCCTGTTTGTCTTGCATTTTTGATATTGTGAAGCCTTGCACACATAAAAAAACTCCTCTTAGACTCAATATGGATGGGCCTAGCGCATGGACTCTCTGGTTACACATCTGGATTTGATCCTTACACCACCTTTTTTTTTGTTGTAATTTTCACTTTAATTTCTTAATTTTTGTAATTAATTGGTGATGATTCTTCCATGATTTTTGGCTGAAGCATTGTGTGTATAGTAGTATGTTAATCCCTGACGTGGTGGTATTTTTTTTCATAATTTTTATATTAGCTTAGGAGTTAATTAAATTAATCTTTGGTATGTGATTAGAATTAGGATTTTAATGTGTTCTAGTCGATTCCCTATCTTTGATCCAATTTTGGCATGGTGAGTGGTTTTAGTGGCAGTTCTAATCCATGATTGTTTGATTAATGGTTTACTTGCAGTTTAATAATCTGGATACATGTGCTTGATGCTTGTGTTGTGTGGTTGAGTGGAGAATCTCCTCTAGGATTTTCTTATTGCTTGCATGACTTTGAAGAGGCAATGAACCTTCTCTGTTAAGTATCATCTAAGCTCTCTTTACTTCCTCATTTTCTGCATCGTTTTCGATTAATCTTGCCATGAGAAGTAGGATAGAGATATCATGAATTGAAGTCATACGATGCAGGCATTGGTTAGCTTTTAAGCCATTTCTTTTGATATTTATATCCTTGTTTTTCCTTTGTATGTTCCCTTAGGTTCACTTGGTTCATCTTTGAACCAAGGTAGACATTAGGCTTTTAAACTATGCATACTAACAATAGGTAGTTTTCCCTTTTTGTTATCCTAACTCTAGGACCACAATTGCATGTCAACATTAGGACTTTAGTCTCCCTTAGTGTTGTACCCCAAAATTTGCCCTCCCATTTCTCATTGATCTCTCCTCACAAGGCTCTTGAAGCTCAAGACTCAGTTAGGGTTTCATCTGCTCAAGACCTCCCCTTGCACTGTGGACTCAGAATTAGGGTTTGTGTTTGCACAAAGTTGTTGACCCAAAGTGCCCAATATGACTTTCATGCTTCATATTGGACTCCCAAGATTATCCATACCAAGTTTCAAATCTTGATTCCAAGTTTTGCCCAGTCAATTGGACAGTTGACCTAGAAATCAACTGTATTAGGGAAAAAAAGTCAACTGTGGCCAATTGACAGTCAAATCTCATGAAATTTGATCCACATCAACATTATGAACTCATATGAACCATTTGATCAAGTTTGGATCACAATTCCACAAGAAATTTGATCAGATCACCAAAAGGGCAAAATGGTCATTTTTAGGGTTTTGACTGTACAAAGGCAATTTTTGACTGTTTGACCTAGCCAATGGCAAACCAAGCTCATATATGGACTCAATGACCCCATGGAATTATCTTGACATGTTCATCAAACTCAAAAGATCCCAAGTACACAAGATTGACAGTTGAATTTCCCAGTCAATTGATCAATTTTGACTGTATACTGAAAAGTCAAACTTTGACTTTTTGGTCAAAATCAAGAGTCAAGATTCATTTTTCATCAAAATATGCCAAATCATGAAACTTGTTCACCAAGAAATCACAAATTGCAAATTAGGGTTTGAAAATGGAATTTTTCATAACTTAGAATTTTTCTAAGTTATGAAAAACCCTAATTTTTTCCCAACTTTGCCCCATCTTTTCACCATGATCCATTTTGATTCAAACAAAAGTCAAAACATGAAAGTTGTAGATTGTTGCATAATCTACAACTTTGATTCACAAAGTTTTCTCATTTGAAGCTTGTATCTCAAGTTATAATTTTTTGAATAAGGGCACTAAACCATTTTTAACTTAGTAGAATTTTAACCTATTTTGACAAGGTTTTCTACCCCACTTCAAGGCCATTTTTCATACCCTTCCACTTGGAATTTCAATTTGCATTTCAAAGATGGATTGTAGTACACATTCCAAGCTTTCCAAAATGTCCAAGAACTTCTCAAACAACTTCATGGTTAGGGAGAATCGAATTTCACAATATAGCAAAAACTCACTTGTGAATTGGCCATTTTTCATGTTCATAAGATTATGCAACTTCTCAAAACCAGCATGCCCTTGATTACAGGTCCCTAAACCAAGTTACACTCATAAATTTAATGCATATTCTTTGTACCAAGACCAAGTTCTTTGAGTTCAAGCTTTGTCTAAAGGATTAATCCCAATTTGGAAAAAGTAAACTATCCATTTTTGCAAAAGTTCACTTTATGTCAAATTAGAAATCCAACAAGTACAAGCTAAATCTGAATGGCACAAGATTATGGACAAATTGCTCTGATCAAGAGAAGATTATGCAGCCCATTAGGAGGCCCCCTACAGGCCTAGAACATCAAGTGGCATTTTGTTGCTTAGAAAAGAAGAAAGGTCCATAACTTGTGAGAACTTGAACCTCAGCTTACAAACACAACACAAAAGATATCAAACACACTCAGTACATCCCAACCAAGCTTTTGCACGAATCCTTGACCTTTCAAACACTCCCATTGCCATAATCATTCTCAAACTGCAAAAACAGGGTTGCCTCTGCAGTTTGAGTGCAAACTCCCATTTCCCTCGAGCATTCTCACCAAAATCAATTCATACACCTTCCATACAACATATGCAAACTAACCATGGCCTAAAACCTGACCTGTAATCACTCTAACAGTTTCCACCATTTTTAATTTTTCCTTTTGCAGTTGAAGTTCCACAGCTCGATACAAGGAGTTTCAAGACAAAGTAAGCATTGGAAAAGCATCCCTAGACCTCAAGGAAGCTTTTCCAATCATCACCTTGCACTGAAAGTTCCTCATTCTCCAGATAGAAGTCCAACTGAATAGGTAAAAGTTTGAATTCGTATCTCTCTTATCATGCATATTTAGTCTTAAGTTTGTGAAGAAACAAGGTCCTACTCATAGCCCTGAACATGTACATAGCTTTACTTTTCATTTCTTTTGTCTGAGTAGAGAGAATTTGAGTTCTGAAAATGGTAGAAAAGTTAGGTCAGAAAAGAGGGGGAGAGAAATTCTCCCTCATCTTAGAGAGATAGTTCATGTTCTTTATATGTATGAAATCGTCTCTTCATGCTTAACATTTTTTGTGTTGGAAGTTTGCTGAAAAAATCAAAGAATCAGGATTTCAAACACAAGCTTGCAGGCGCGCGTTTTGTGATTCAGAGGTTGAAGAAGAAGTGGTTTGGGCTGGGCCTGAGCATTTTTTTCTTATTCACACCATCTTTTCTGTTTTGCACCCCCAAGCCCATTTGCTTTATTTTTAATGATTTTTGACATTTTCTTTTTTTATTTGATTCATTTATTTTTTCTCAGCATGTTAAAATTTTGAAAATATTTTTCTCATCATTTTTTGATTTTATTTGGTTTTTATTTGATTTTCTTTTTGATTTGTATATAAATAGATATATATTGTTATTTAAGATAAATAGAAAATGTGTAAAAAAAATACTTCTATTTGCATTTTTATTTTTATTTACCTTCTGAAAATATTTCACATAAAAAAATACTTTTTTTATTTATTTATTTATTTTATTAAAATATTAAGTAAATACTTATTTTGTATATAATACATATTTATAATATAAATATACATATATATATATATATTATTATACTTAGAATAAAAATGCCAAAAAATGTATATATTTTATTTTAATATTTAATACAAAAAATGACCTTTGTTCAAATGTACCATATTTTATTTTATTCTTGTATGTAAATAATAAATATTATGTGGATTAATTAATTAATATACATTTTGATTAAAACTAGGGTTTTGCCCTAAATATGAAAATACTCAAAAATAATATCTTTTTATTTTCTTATTTTTATCTTTACATAAATAATATTTTTTTTCATACATATAAAAACTTTCTTTTTGCATTTTGCATATTTATTTAATTTCTATTTAATTGTGCAATTTACTTACCTTGCAAATATCCAAAAATGATGTAATAATTTAGATTTAAATCCTTGTCTAATATCCCCCATTTGTAAATTTGTACCCCCCTCCCTATATTATTATGTTGTAATAGCGTAGGAATTTAAATTTCGCACTTTATACGCTTTCTAATTATGCCATGTTAGAATTAGGGTTTGCATGCGAAAAAACGATAAAAAATAGTTTGACCTAATACAAGATAGATGAGCATGAAAATAAACAACACTTCTCACACTTGCACCCCTAGGGTATTCCACTTTGTTGCCTTAAAATAATTGGGCCATGTTGTATGTTGAATTTCTTTGGGCAAAGCAAATAATTTGAATGATCATAGTCCCTCGATAAAACTTTTCAAAACAAACAAAAACAAATGATCAAAGTCCCTTAAAGAGAATTGCCCAAAGATATTTAACGCCGTTGCAATTATGGTCCAAACGATGACCCGCGCCTGTCCCTTTTCATCTCCTAAGACAAGATTGTCCACCAAATACAATGGTGGAACAAAATTGTCAAAAGGTTTAAAACATAATAAAAATCTTTGAGGAAATTTTTAGGGTAGATAAACTCTTAAGTACTTGCTAACTTTCCAAGAAAACACTTGCCTAATCTCAAAACCCACTTCACAAACACTTTCAAAACCAACTTTTCAAACCCTTGAAACATCTTTTTTAAAAGATAAAACACCTTTTGTAAAACATTCGAGTAAAGAATTGTTACAAGGTTAGCCTATACAAGGCATCTTTTCAAAACATTTTCAAAACCACACACACAAAGCACCATTTCAAACAATTGAAAACCAAGGCAAGTTGATCTAAGCAAGTACCTAAGAGCCCATGGATAACCATGGATAGAAGGGGTGCTAATACCTTCCCCTTCTATAATCTACTCCCCGAACCCAAGAAAAATCTCAAAGGTTTTTGCTGTGCTTTTTAAACCTTTCCTTAGGATAAAATAAAAAGTCGGTGGCGACTCTTGCTCAACCGAAACATTTGCGAAAACAAACGCAAAACACAAGTCAGTTCTCCCACCGTATCACAGAACTGGCGACTCTGCTGGGGACATAGTTTAAGTGGAGTAACCTTAGGGCTTAGATCACCCTCTTGCATGACTAATTGTTTGATTTGTTTGCTTTATTCTTTGGCTCCATTGTTTGGGTTTACAATCCTCCACCCGGATTTTGGGAAACATTCATAGATAGCAATACGTTGTGGAAACTGTGCGGGGTATACCGACACGGTCTAAGCGATAGCTATATTAGTGCGACATATTTGTGAGTACCGGTAACCCTTGAGTTCAATCAAGGAGAGTACGGGGCCGCTGAGTGATGTCACTAAGCACTAATGACCTAGAACCTTACTTGACCATCTTGGCCTTTTATTAGGAGTAGTGAGATGACCGGCTTTGGTGCAGTCCGAAGTTGGTAGATACTCGATACTACACTCATTGAGGGTTGTTTTCTTGGAATATTTTGGTCGCTAGTTAAGTGGCTAAACCAAAACAATGAACAATGAAAACAATCCAGTGATATTGAGCTCCTTAGAACCCGGTTACTATTTATAGGACAGGTTTTAAGCCAACTACACTCAAGAGGGTACTTACCTATGGAACCCCATGCAAGACTGAAACTAGGGTTTGGTGTGATTTGCTTGTACATATGTTTTGTGCATACATCATAAACATCATGAAACATCATATGCATTTACTAACCATTTCAGGGGTTTGGATCTTCATCATTGTTCCTGTTTTGTAGGTCATGGAAATATCTCGCAGAAATACCATTCAAGTCAACCTCGTGAGAATCTCTCCTCAACTCAAGGAGATCACTTCAAGAATTCCGGAAAATTCATCCTTCAGTGAAAGACATGGTAGATTGCTCAGCCTAGTCAACACCAACATTGAAGAAGACATGATGAAAGTGCTATTCCAGTTCTTTGACCCTCTTCACCATTGCTTCACTTTCCCTGATTATCAGTTGGTCCCCACTTTGGAGGAGTTTTCTCAACTCCTAAGAATCCCTATCCTTAATCAACTACCCTTCAACGGTACGGAGAAGGAACCAAAGCCTGAAGATGTTGCTCGAGCACTACATCTACAACCATCTGAAATCAGGGGGCATTGGGAAACCAGAAGCGGCGTCAAAGGATTCTTAGCAAAATTCTTGTTTGAAAAGGCACAAGAATGTTGGAACTCATTGGATCTTCAAGCCTTTGAAGAAATTGTGGCACTCCTGATCTATGGGTTGGTTCTGTTTCCAAACTCTGACCAATTGATAGATGTCAACGCCGTCAAAGTCTTCTTGTCCAGAAACCCGATACCAACATTGCTTGGGGACATTCTTCACTCATTTTACACACGAACAATGAGAAAGAGGGGTGTTCTCATGTGCTGTACTCCTATCCTCGCAAGGTGGTTTATTTCGCACCTTCCACAATCTGTCTTGAAGAATGATCAAGGTATAAGGTGGTCCCAACGATTGATGACTCTCACTCATTCTGATGTGCATTGGTGTTCTCGGTCCGGAGAAAATGTCATCATCGTCGATCGCTGCGGAGAGTTTCCTAATGTCCCTTTGCTTGGAATCAGAGGAGGTATCACCTACAATCCTTGCCTAGCTTTGAGACAATTTGGATACGCACGGAGGGATGGCCCTCATGACATGTTGATTCCTAGCTTAGTTTTTGACTTCGACAACGATGCGCAAGGACTTCGTCAAAGATTCATCAGAGCTTGGGGAAAACTCAACAAGGTTGATAGTAAGACTCTGGGACACAAGAACTCCATCCCTCTTGAGCCCTATCTCAAGTGGGTACGAGCCCGAGCCCAAAGTCTTATGATGCCTTATCCTCATGTTCTCCCGGTGATTAAAGAGCCTGTTAAGGAAGGAGAGGTTCCCTACACCATCCTACATCCCGACATGCCTACATCGTGGGAAGAAATGCAGAAAAGTTGGATTCAGCTCAAGGAGGAACGGAACACTTTTGAAACTAGCTATTACGCCAGTGAAAAGAAGGTTCTAGAGCTTACCCGCCGACTCCACGAGCAAGAGGCCCTCAATACCTACATCGCACCAAAGAGGATGCGCAATGTCTTTCTGCCTTGAGAAGTTTATTTTGTAATATTTGGCCCATGGGGCATTTATGTACTAACAAATTTCTTCTTATTAATATGACGTGCGTTCTTCTTTGTCTGAAACAATTTTGAATGTTCTAAACCCTTGAATGCATTGCATGCATAAGCATACCATTCATCATGTGCATAAGCAGGTCTCACTCCAGGGTTCCTTATCTATCTGCTGTTTATTTCAGTAGGATGGATCTCGAACAAACAGTCAAAGACCTACAGGCTCAGAACGCACAGTTCCAGCAACTCTTGATGACCTTGGTCAAGAGTCAAGAGGATATCAAGACTCAACTGGAAAATAAGGACCCAGTGAAGAAGAAGAAGAAGAGGGTTGGAGTGGCCACTTTGGGGAGAAGATTCAACGGAGAAGCTCGGAGAGTGCTCGATTTTCCTCCCACTTCTGATGAAGGGACTAGTAAAAGAGATCAAGTTGTGGTGCATTCCGAGTCTGATGCGGAAGAGGAAGAAATTGAAGAGGAGGAAGATTATTCCGACCAGCAGTATCCTCCAGCTGATGACAAGTACAAAAGTTTAGAAGACAGATTGGCTGCCATGGAATTGCAAAGGGCACCGGGTTTGGATTTTGAGGACATGGGCTTGATCGCCGGAATTGTGATTCCACCAAAGTTCAAAGTACCAGTGTTTGTGAGGTACGACGGGCTATCCTGTCCCAAAATGCATCTCAGGTCTTATGTGAGAAAAATTCAACCCTATACGGCAGATAAAAACCTCTGGATTCACTTCTTTCAAGACAGTCTGTCGGGAGCTCAGCTGGAATGGTTTTATCAGTTAGAAGGAACCAGTGTTAGAAGTTGGGAAGATTTGGCCACCGCTTTCTACAAACAATACCAGTATAATTCCGATCTTGCTCCTACTCGTACCCAACTTCAGGGTATGTCACTAGGAACAAGTGAGGGATTCAAAGAATATGCACAGAAGTGGAGGGATTTGGCCGGCAGGGTGCAGCCTCCTTTAACCGATCGTGAACTCGTTGATATGTTTCTTGGGACCCTATCTGGGCCATTTTTCAATCATTTGATTGGTAACTCTTCCGCGGGGTTTACTGATTTGATCTTAACAGGCGAGAGAATTGAGGCTGGCATCAAGTCAGGAAAAATTCAAAAGGGTGTTACTGCAAATGCTGAGAAGAAACCTTTTAAGAAGGAGACAGCTATGGTATATTCTCAGAAAAGAGCGGGGAAGGTGGAGCGTCGGCCGACTGTGGGGGCCGTAATGATTCAAAACACTCCAAGTGAGCAGCCTCGCTATAACCAGACCAGACCAAATCAGCAACGGGTAGAAAGGCCACACCGGCAATTCACCCGTATTAATATGACTCCAGCACAGGTGCTTCCCCATCTGTTGAAATTAAATCTTGCCACTATCAAGGAAGCGCCAAAGAATGTGAATACGTCTTCCCCGCATTATCATGCCAATGCTAAGTGCGCCTATCATTCAGACAGTGTTGGACACGACACCAATGATTGTTGGGCACTCAAGCATAAGATTCAGGACCTGATAGAGGCTAAGGAAGTAGAGTTTGACGCTCCAGAAAAACCCAATGTGATATCTGCACCTATGCCGAAGCACGGTCGGAATGTTAATGCCATTGAAGAGGATCTGTATGTTGCTGACGTTAGTGATCTGACTACTCCACTGTTAACCGTTAAGTTGAATTTGTTGAGGGCCGGGATCTTCCCGGGGTGTAAGGAAGATTGTTACTGTTGCCACTCTCTGCCGTTTGATTGTCCGCTATTGAAGAAAGGCATCCAAGGCCTCATGGATAGCCGACAAATTTTGTTCGAGAAAGTTCTTGCCGTTCCAGTTCATGTTGAAAATGTCTCAATCATAACCATTCACGCCAATCTTTCCGAGGCCGTCAAAAAGCCAGTTAAGATTACACCAGCTGCAAAGTCTATACCTTTGAAGATAACAATGCCAGGGCCTGTTCCCTATGTCTCCGAGAAGTCGATACCTTGGAACTATGGTGGTGACATCTACTACCATGGTATCAAGCAAGTTGAAACAGTTGAAGAAGATTCAGATGATGAAGAAGCCAGCATTAGTAACATTGCGGGCACCAGCAAAATCACCAGGAGTGGGAGGATATTTTCTCCAGAGATTGCTCCTCCAAAAGCAGTCTTTGGACCCTCATCAGCTAAAGAAGTCATCCCTGCACCAGTGAAGCTCTCCACCAGAACTCCTTTGATTGAAGAAATTTTCATTCCTAGTGCTGTCTCTCCTACCATTACCGATAAAGGAAAGGGAATACAAGATGAACCCGTCAGGACGAGGGCTCAACCTTTGGTAATTCCAGAAGCTTCCAAGAAAGAAATGGACGAGATTTTGAGGATAATCAAGAGAAGTGATTACGATGTGGTGGAACAGTTGGGGCAAACCCCCTCCAAGATCTCCATGCTGGCACTGTTACTTTGCTCAGAAGCGCACGCTCAAGCTTTGATTAGGTTTCTAAAGGCAGCTCATGTGCCCCAGGAAACCTCTGCAGATCAATTTTAACATTGCGTGGCTAGCCTGACTGCAGACAATGGGCTAGGCTTTTCTGATGCCGACCTGACCCCTAAAGGCCGAAACCACAATGATGCGTTGCATATTTCAATCGAGTGTCGCGGAACTACCCTTGCACATGTTTTGGTTGATACCGGGTCGTCGCTGAATGTTTTGCCTAAGAAGGCCTTGGACCGGCTAGATTGTGAAGGGTTAGAATTGAAGCCAAGTGATATTGTCGTTAGAGCTTTCGATGGGTCGAAGAGATTGGTCCATGGAGAAGTTGAAATTCCTATCAAGATAGGTACTGAGGTGTTTAAATCCACTTTCTACGTAATGGACATCCGCCCCTCATACTCCTGCCTGCTGGGTAGACCTTGGATACACCATGCTGGGGCAGTCACCTCATCCCTGCATCAGATGCTGAAGTACCCTGTCAGGGGAAAGATCATTACTGTCCACGGCGAAGAAGAGTACATGATTAGCCATTTAAATTCTTTCCGGTATGTGGAAGTTGAAGGGGAGTTTATTGAGACACCGTTTCAACATTTCGAAGAAGTGTTTCCTGAGATAGCAGTGGCGAAATTGACAGCCGAGACACCAAGGCAGATGGCCAGGATGGCATCTCTGGAAGATGCAAGGGCTGCAGTTAAAGAAGGGAAGAACTCAGCGTGGGGGCAGCTACCCGATTTTCCGCATAAAGCTGACAAGTCTGGATTAGGTTTCACAGCTGCCGGTCAGAAGGCTATGCGCCGGTCAAAAATTGAGAGGGCGCCAGTCAAAATTTCTCCTTACAGAATCAACGCCTTGGAAGATGAAGACAAGGACAACAACATTGAAGATTGGATTTATCCAACTGTCAGAGGAGGGTTGAGCAATTGGGAGGCAAAAGATTTTGTCCCTATCACTTTTATTCCTCAGTAATTTATCTATCGAACATTTCCTATTTTGGTCTGTAATATTTTACTTTCAAACAATCCGTACACTATCTTTTTCACCTCCTGCCTTGCCCGGGGCGTGTAGGTCTACTTGTAAGGGTTTTGACTATTTTTCATATTCATATGCCATGTTTAATGATTCATTGGACGTTTTTCATTTGATAAACTGCTTGTGTTCATTTCCTTTCCTTTTGCATTTTTGTTTAAGGATGGCTATCCCTTACACACACCCACCACTCACCAATGCAGGTACCCATCCCCTCCGGATTCCATGGGTGACTATTCTGCTGTATCTTTCAATAACTCTGAAGACCTGGTCAATCTAGCCGAGTATGAAGATGACGAAGGTTGTGAAGTACCAGGGGAACTAGCCAGACTTCTGCAACAAGAGGAAAGAGCCATCTTACCGCATGAGGAGCCGTTGGAAACTGTCAACGTAGGAACCGAGGAGAATCGGAAGGAGGTGCAGGTGGGTGCCAACCTGGAACCAGAAGTTAAGGAACGCTTGGTACAGTTACTGAATGAGTATGTTGAAATCTTCGCTTGGTCCTATGAAGACATGCCGGGTTTGGACACAGACATCGTGGTTCACCGTCTCCCCACAAGAGAAGACTGTCCACCGATCAAGCAAAAGGTTCGCCGAATGAGACCTGACATGTCCGAAAAGATCAAAGCAGAAGTAATGAAGCAGTTCAATGCTGGCTTTTTGGCTGTTACATCCTATCCTCAATGGGTCGCTAACATTGTGCCAGTGCCTAAAAAGGATGGCAAAGTCAGAATGTGTGTGGACTACCGGGATTTGAATAGGGCCAGTCCTAAGGATGATTTCCCGCTACCTCATATTGACATCTTGATCGACAATACAGCTCATCATAAGGTGTTTTCCTTCATGGACGGGTTCTCGGGCTATAATCAAATCAAAATGGCCCCCGAGGATATGGAGAAAACAACTTTTATCACACAATGGGGCACTTTCTGTTACAAAGTGATGCCGTTCGGGCTGAAGAACGCCGGGGCAACTTATCAACGCGCCATGGTAGCTTTATTTCATGACATGATACATCATGAGATTGAAGTTTACGTAGACGATATGATAGCTCGGTCGCAAACAGAGGAAGAGCACCTTGAACATCTGGAAAAGCTGTTTGCCAGATTGAAAGAATACAAATTAAGGCTGAATCCAAGCAAATGCACTTTTGGAGTTAGGTCCGGTAAACTCCTGGGATTCATTGTAAGCAACAAAGGCATTGAAGTCGACCCGGCAAAAGTAAAGGCAATACAAGAGATGCCTGCTCCCCGTACTGAAAAGGAAGTTAGAGGTTTCTTGGGGCGCATAAACTATATTGCCAGGTTCATCTCACATCTGACCTCTACCTGTGAGCCAATTTTCAAACTCTTAAAGAAAGATCAGGTAGTGGAATGGAACGACGATTGTCAAGCTGCTTTTGATAGAATCAAGGAATATTTGCTAGAACCCCCTATTCTGATGCCACCCGTCGAAGGAAGACCTTTGATCATGTATTTGACCGTCTTGGATAATTCAATGGGGTGTGTTCTGGGCCAGCATGACGAGTCTGGTCGAAAAGAGCATGCTATTTATTACCTTAGCAAAAAGTTTACCGACTGTGAGACTCGCTACTCACTGCTCGAGAAAACTTGCTGCGCTTTGGTATGGGCTGCTCGCCGACTAAGACAGTATATGCTGACTCATACTACCTTGTTGATATCCAAAATGGATCCTATCAAATATATCTTCGAAAAGCCCGCTTTATCTGGAAGGATAGCTAGATGGCAAATGATCTTAACTGAGTATGACATCCAGTACACCACCCAAAAAGCTATAAAAGGGAGTGTATTAGCTGACCATCTGGCTCATCAGGCTATCGAAGACTATCAACCCATGAGATTTGACTTTCCAGACGAGGACATCATGAATTTGGACAACATTGAAAGTGACGGACCGTATGACGGACCCGAAAAGGGATCCCGATGGACCCTGTACTTTGATGGTGCTTCAAATGCACTTGGAAATGGTATTGGCGCAGTACTCATTTCTCCGGAAGGTTGTCACACTCCTTTCACAGCCCGACTTTGCTTCAGCTGCACAAACAACATGGCTGAGTATGAGGCCTGCATCTTCGGTCTCAAGGCTGCTATAGACTTGGGGATCAAATCTTTGGTCGTATTCGGGGATTCGGCTTTGGTCATCAGCCAGATCAAAGGAGATTGGGATACCAAGCATCCTAATCTTATTCCATACAAAGAACATGTTCTGACATTGTTGCCTCACTTCGAGCAAATTACCTTCGAGCACTTCCCGCGAGAAGAGAATCAGCTAGCAGATGCTCTAGCCACAATGTCCTCCATGTTTAAACTCAACTGGGATAACGAGATTCCCCAAGTCACCATCGAGCGAATGGATGAACCCGCGCATTGTCACGAGATTAATATCGAAGAAGTAGTGGAGCAACCTTGGTTCCATGAAATCAAAAGGTATCTCGAGACCCAAGATTATCCTGAAGGAGCTTCCGTGAATGACAAGAAGTTCTTAAGGAAATTCGCTGCTAAGTTCTTCCTGAGCAACGGCATCCTTTACAAACGAAGCCATGATTGCGTATTACTCCGGTGTGTGGATAAAACTGAAGCAGAGTTGATTATGACCGACATACACAGCGGACCATTTGGCACTCACTTGAGCGGGCATACAATGGCTAAGAAGATCCTAAGGGCAGGCTATTACTGGTCTACCATGGAGGCTGACTGCCATCAGCATTCCCGTACTTGTCACAAGTGTCAAGTCTATGCTGACAAAGTTCATATCCCTCCGGTTCCCCTCAACGTCCTGACTGCTCCGTGGCCCTTTGCAATGTGGGGCATTGATATGATTGGAGAGATCAAGCCCACGGCTTCCAACGGACATCGCTTCATCCTGGTTGCCATTGACTACTTCACTAAATGGGTCGAAGCAGCTTCCTTCGCCTCTGTCACCAAAAATGTGGTTGCCCGCTTTATCAAACATAACCTCATATGTCGGTATGGTGTTCCAGACAGGATCATCACAGACAACGGTACAAATCTGAATAATACGATGATCACTGCATTATGCGAACAGTTCAAGATTTATCATCACAATTCATCTCCCTATCGGCCGAAGATGAACGGTGCTGTTGAAGCCGCGAACAAAAACATTAAAAAGATTATTCAGAAAATGACAGTCACTTACAAAGACTGGCATGAGATGTTACCGTTTGCTCTGCATGGATACCGCACGACGGCACGTACTTCAACTGGGGCAACCCCATTTTCTCTGGTTTATGGCATGGAGGCTGTTTTGCCTATGGAAGTTCAGATCCCTTCTCTAAGGATCATGAAAGATGCAGGTTTGAATGAAGATGATTGGATGCAGACCCGACTTGATCAACTCAATCTGATCGACGAAAAGCGACTTGCTGCTATATGCCATGGTCAGACGTATCAAAAACGGATGATCAAGGCTTTCAACAAGAAAGTTAGGCGTCAAGTGTATCAAGTCGGAGATCTAGTAGTCAAACGGATTATCTTACCACAAAGTGATCCCAGGGGCAAATGGACTCCTACATATGAAGGACCATTTGTGATCAAGAGTATATTTTCTGGTGGTGCAATGATTCTGACCACCATGGACGGTGACGATTTGCCGCACCCTGCGAACGCAGACATAGTCAAAAGATACTACGCATAAAGTAACCCGACAAGTCGAAAACCCGAAAGGGCGGCTTGGGCAAAAATGGGCATCCCGGTGAACCGAAAACCCGAAAGGGCGGTTCAGGCAAAAGTTAGGGATAAAAACAAAAAAAATCTGTACACCCGGCAAGTCGAAAACCCGAAAGGGCGGCTTGGGCAAAAAGGGGTTTCCCGGTGGATCGAAAACCCGAAAGGGCGATTCAGGCAAAAGTTAGGGAATTAAAGCGTATGACTATGTCTCGTCGGATCACTTCAAAGACAGTCTCTTCATCAACCGGTTCCAGGTCTGATCAATCCAGCCATCGTCAAACGAAGCATTGAATGGACAGAGGTTCAGAGTTGTGAAAGCTACAGCAGAACGGAATCCCATGGAATTATTTCACATAGCCATCTTTATTTTGTATAAATTTTTCAAATATTTACGGCAAGATCCTCTTACTAGGATGATTGTTTCCTTTGTACAAATATACTCAAAGAAAATCAATACAAATACTCTTCCCAAAATTTGTGTCATTTCCCTTTTTCTTTTTTCTTGCACTATTCGCTTTATTTTGAGAAACGTCCAATGTTTTGTTAAATAGGCATATGCATTTGAAACATGATCAATTCCTAATTAAAACCTAAGAAAAGGATTACTGATAGGATGAAAGTACAGATGGATATTTTGACACCTTTTCAAAGGAAATCCCTCAAGACCTGTAACCCACATCCCTGGCAAACCCTGAGGTCTCTCTCCAGCAGACCCTCGAAGCTTGTCCCCGGTAAGGTTCTGAAAGGTATTCCCCGCAGAGTACGGACGCCCCTCCCGGGTTTTATTCAAAGTTATTCCTCACAGAGGCTTATAACTGGGTTATCCTCAGCTAACAACCAGGTGAGATCACGCTCGCCAAAATTCTTCCTATCCCCGGAGGAGGTTATCTTTGCAAAATCCCCAACCAGAGAATCTTTTGGAAATCATTTTCCCTCAGAATTTAAGCTTCAGCATCCCCAGCGGAGTCAGATTTTTAAACCTTTTCCCCACAGAGTTTTTAGAAGAAAAATCTTGAGCTCCCCAGTGAAATTTCCAGAGGTACTTCTCTCCTGGCTGAAGATTCTCAATCTAGTCTCCCCAGCATTAAGTCTACTAGTTTGGTACTCCCCAGTAGAAGACTCCGGGAATTCCCCAGAAGATTGGTATACAACCCAAGCTCCAAGTTCCACGGCAACAACCCAGGACTTATTTTCCCCGGCAGCAATCAGGATACTTCTATCTTCCGCTGTCCTGGATTCATTTATCCTATGCAAGACAGCTCTCCAGCTTACATGCACATCCATTTACATCCATAACACAAAATATACATTATATCATGCATCATAGCATTGCATATGACTAACTCTTTGCCTTTTTAGGTAAGATCAGTCGACAGACTAAAATCATTCAAATCTTCAAGACTTCTGAAAACAGTTCACGGGTTCTCCAAGTAAACGGATGTTAACCTATCGCTTGTTCAGATTCTTCTCAAGACTTCTGAAAACAGTTTATGGATTCTTCCCAAGTAACGGATGTTAATCTATCAGCTTGTTCAGATGCAACCTTTGAAATTAGTTTCCGGATGCTTCCCAACAACGGATGCGACTCTATTGCTAATTCAGCTTCAAGACTTCTGAAAACAGTTCACGGGTTCTCCAAGTAAACGGATGTTAACCTATCGCTTGTTCAGATTCTTCTCAAGACTTCTGAAAACAGTTTATGGATTCTTCCCAAGTAACGGATGTTAATCTATCAGCTTGTTCAGATGCAACCTTTGAAATTAGTTTCCGGATGCTTCCCAACAACGAATGCGACTCTATTGCTAATTCAACTTCAAGACTTCTGAAAACAGTTCACGGGTTCTCCAAGTAAACGGATGTTAACCTATCGCTTGTTCAGATTCTTCTCAAGACTTCTGAAAACAGTTTATGGATTCTTCCCAAGTAACGGATGTTAATCTATCAATTTGTTCAGATGCAACTTTCTGAAAACAGCTTACAGGTTCCTCCCAACAACGGATGTCAACCTATTGCTTGTTCGGACCCCCCCCAATTCAGAAATGGTCCAAAGCTTGGACAATTTCCTAATATTCCCTTCCAGATGGCATCTTTAAGCCCATCCCCGACAAGTTTCTGTCACTCTCTCAGGTGGCATCGTTAAGCCCATCTCCAAATGGCATCTCTAAGCCCATTCCCGCATCCAGTGCTTTGACGAATGCAAATTTCCGGGCACTCTAGTGTCCAATCTCCTTTTACCCTCGAGTCGCGAAAGGCAAGCCTGCCAATCTAACTCTTCGGATTCAAGAAGATTGAACAGGGGCAACTGTTGTACCCCAAAATTTGCCCTCCCATTTCTCATTGATCTCTCCTCACAAGGCTCTTGAAGCTCAAGACTCAGTTAGGGTTTCATCTGCTCAAGACCTCCCCTTGCACTGTGGACTCAGAATTAGGGTTTGTGTTTGCACAAAGTTGTTGACCCAAAGTGCCCAATATGACTTTCATGCTTCATATTGGACTCCCAAGATTATCCATACCAAGTTTCAAATCTTGATTCCAAGTTTTGCCCAGTCAATTGGACAGTTGACCTAGAAATCAACTGTATTAGGGAAAAAAAGTCAACTGTGGCCAATTGACAGTCAAATCTCATGAAATTTGATCCACATCAACATTATGAACTCATATGAACCATTTGATCAAGTTTGGATCACAATTCCACAAGAAATTTGATCAGATCACCAAAAGGGCAAAATGGTCATTTTTAGGGTTTTGACTGTACAAAGGCAATTTTTGACTGTTTGACCTAGCCAATGGCAAACCAAGCTCATATATGGACTCAAGGACCCCATGGAATTATCTTGACATGTTCATCAAACTCAAAAGATCCCAAGTACACAAGATTGACAGTTGAATTTCCCAGTCAATTGATCAATTTTGACTGTATACTGAAAAGTCAAACTTTGACTTTTTGGTCAAAATCAAGAGTCAAGATTCATTTTTCATCAAAATATGCCAAATCATGAAACTTGTTCACCAAGAAATCACAAATTGCAAATTAGGGTTTGAAAATGGAATTTTTCATAACTTAGAATTTTTCTAAGTTATGAAAAACCCTAATTTTTTCCCAACTTTGCCCCATCTTTTCACCATGATCCATTTTGATTCAAACAAAAGTCAAAACATGAAAGTTGTAGATTGTTGCATAATCTACAACTTTGATTCACAAAGTTTTCTCATTTGAAGCTTGTATCTCAAGTTATAATTTTTTGAATAAGGGCACTAAACCATTTTTAACTTAGTAGAATTTTAACCTATTTTGACAAGGTTTTCTACCCCACTTCAAGGCCATTTTTCATACCCTTCCACTTGGAATTTCAATTTGCATTTCAAAGATGGATTGTAGTACACATTCCAAGCTTTCCAAAATGTCCAAGAACTTCTCAAACAACTTCATGGTTAGGGAGAATCGAATTTCACAATATAGCAAAAACTCACTTGTGAATTGGCCATTTTTCATGTTCATAAGATTATGCAACTTCTCAAAACCAGCATGCCCTTGATTACAGGTCCCTAAACCAAGTTACACTCATAAATTTAATGCATATTCTTTGTACCAAGACCAAGTTCTTTGAGTTCAAGCTTTGTCTAAAGGATTAATCCCAATTTGGAAAAAGTAAACTATCCATTTTTGCAAAAGTTCACTTTATGTCAAATTAGAAATCCAACAAGTACAAGCTAAATCTGAATGGCACAAGATTATGGACAAATTGCTCTGATCAAGAGAAGATTATGCAGCCCATTAGGAGGCCCCCTACAGGCCTAGAACATCAAGTGGCATTTTGTTGCTTAGAAAAGAAGAAAGGTCCATAACTTGTGAGAACTTGAACCTCAGCTTACAAACACAACACAAAAGATATCAAACACACTCAGTACATCCCAACCAAGCTTTTGCACGAATCCTTGACCTTTCAAACACTCCCATTGCCATAATCATTCTCAAACTGCAAAAACAGGGTTGCCTCTGCAGTTTGAGTGCAAACTCCCATTTCCCTCGAGCATTCTCACCAAAATCAATTCATACACCTTCCATACAACATATGCAAACTAACCATGGCCTAAAACCTGACCTGTAATCACTCTAACAGTTTCCACCATTTTTAATTTTTCCTTTTGCAGTTGAAGTTCCACAGCTCGATACAAGGAGTTTCAAGACAAAGTAAGCATTGGAAAAGCATCCCTAGACCTCAAGGAAGCTTTTCCAATCATCACCTTGCACTGAAAGTTCCTCATTCTCCAGATAGAAGTCCAACTGAATAGGTAAAAGTTTGAATTCGTATCTCTCTTATCATGCATATTTAGTCTTAAGTTTGTGAAGAAACAAGGTCCTACTCATAGCCCTGAACATGTACATAGCTTTACTTTTCATTTCTTTTGTCTGAGTAGAGAGAATTTGAGTTCTGAAAATGGTAGAAAAGTTAGGTCAGAAAAGAGGGGGAGAGAAATTCTCCCTCATCTTAGAGAGATAGTTCATGTTCTTTATATGTATGAAATCGTCTCTTCATGCTTAACATTTTTTGTGTTGGAAGTTTGCTGAAAAAATCAAAGAATCAGGATTTCAAACACAAGCTTGCAGGCGCGCGTTTTGTGATTCAGAGGTTGAAGAAGAAGTGGTTTGGGCTGGGCCTGAGCATTTTTTTCTTATTCACACCATCTTTTCTGTTTTGCACCCCCAAGCCCATTTGCTTTATTTTTAATGATTTTTGACATTTTCTTTTTTTATTTGATTCATTTATTTTTTCTCAGCATGTTAAAATTTTGAAAATATTTTTCTCATCATTTTTTGATTTTATTTGGTTTTTATTTGATTTTCTTTTTGATTTGTATATAAATAGATATATATTGTTATTTAAGATAAATAGAAAATGTGTAAAAAAAATACTTCTATTTGCATTTTTATTTTTATTTACCTTCTGAAAATATTTCACATAAAAAAATACTTTTTTTATTTATTTATTTATTTTATTAAAATATTAAGTAAATACTTATTTTGTATATAATACATATTTATAATATAAATATACATATATATATATATATTATTATACTTAGAATAAAAATGCCAAAAAATGTATATATTTTATTTTAATATTTAATACAAAAAATGACCTTTGTTCAAATGTACCATATTTTATTTTATTCTTGTATGTAAATAATAAATATTATGTGGATTAATTAATTAATATACATTTTGATTAAAACTAGGGTTTTGCCCTAAATATGAAAATACTCAAAAATAATATCTTTTTATTTTCTTATTTTTATCTTTACATAAATAATATTTTTTTTCATACATATAAAAACTTTCTTTTTGCATTTTGCATATTTATTTAATTTCTATTTAATTGTGCAATTTACTTACCTTGCAAATATCCAAAAATGATGTAATAATTTAGATTTAAATCCTTGTCTAATATCCCCCATTTGTAAATTTGTACCCCCCTCCCTATATTATTATGTTGTAATAGCGTAGGAATTTAAATTTCGCACTTTATACGCTTTCTAATTATGCCATGTTAGAATTAGGGTTTGCATGCGAAAAAACGATAAAAAATAGTTTGACCTAATACAAGATAGATGAGCATGAAAATAAACAACACTTCTCACACTTGCACCCCTAGGGTATTCCACTTTGTTGCCTTAAAATAATTGGGCCATGTTGTATGTTGAATTTCTTTGGGCAAAGCAAATAATTTGAATGATCATAGTCCCTCGATAAAACTTTTCAAAACAAACAAAAACAAATGATCAAAGTCCCTTAAAGAGAATTGCCCAAAGATATTTAACGCCGTTGCAATTATGGTCCAAACGATGACCCGCGCCTGTCCCTTTTCATCTCCTAAGACAAGATTGTCCACCAAATACAATGGTGGAACAAAATTGTCAAAAGGTTTAAAACATAATAAAAATCTTTGAGGAAATTTTTAGGGTAGATAAACTCTTAAGTACTTGCTAACTTTCCAAGAAAACACTTGCCTAATCTCAAAACCCACTTCACAAACACTTTCAAAACCAACTTTTCAAACCCTTGAAACATCTTTTTTAAAAGATAAAACACCTTTTGTAAAACATTCGAGTAAAGAATTGTTACAAGGTTAGCCTATACAAGGCATCTTTTCAAAACATTTTCAAAACCACACACACAAAGCACCATTTCAAACAATTGAAAACCAAGGCAAGTTGATCTAAGCAAGTACCTAAGAGCCCATGGATAACCATGGATAGAAGGGGTGCTAATACCTTCCCCTTCTATAATCTACTCCCCGAACCCAAGAAAAATCTCAAAGGTTTTTGCTGTGCTTTTTAAACCTTTCCTTAGGATAAAATAAAAAGTCGGTGGCGACTCTTGCTCAACCGAAACATTTGCGAAAACAAACGCAAAACACAAGTCAGTTCTCCCACCGTATCACACTTAGATTTTTCTTTCTTTTGCATCTTGTAAAACAAAAATATTTTCTTAATCAAAAACTCAAAATAATTAATGAGTAAAGATAGTGTAATGCGCCATGAGCCTTAAGTACATGAAGAGGACTTCAGATTCGAGGCGTTTGACTCGATCGTCCAAGGGTCTTCATGTCATATATTTTAGCATGATACGTGTCTCAAACACTTTCAAAACTTAAAGGAAATGGATTTAAGTACCTCCGGGGACCACTGGAGGGATTTCCTAGCAAAAATACTCAACAAATCACACTCTCTTTTGCCGCTTTGGCTTTTCTTTTGAAAATTTTCATAAAGGGTTGTCACCCATAAAAAACATAAAACAAATCAAACTTTTTTAGGAGAACTATGAGTGCCTTGATCCTCTATTACACGAAGGAGGTACGTAGGTACAAAGGTTCGCAACCGCGGCGGGCGCAATAATAAAAAAGTTTATTTTTGTTCTTTAATAATTAATTCACGCATTCCCTTAGCAAGTAAGTTTTAGATGACACACCCTTTGATTAGAATAAATTTAGTGGATCCCGTTGAGTACAATTAATGTTTATGGTGCTAATACCTTCCCTTTACTTAACTGACCACTATACCTTGATCTCCTTTATTTTGGGTTTTGTTCGATCTTTTCCCATTCCTTTTGGAACAATAAAGTTCGGTAGCGTCTTTCACTTTGTGAGTTAAGTTAATTACTGACTTAGTCTCAATTTACTGTTACACTAGCCACACCCTCTTTGACTTTGACTATGTCGGGATTGTCAGCAACTGCTTAATATCCTCAACCCAATATTCTCTGTTACAATAAAACATAACTAGACGTTATTGAACCTCGTCTAGATGGAACCCTGACAAAAGATGATTATGTGTGATTTGTAAGTTGTATGCATAAGTTGGAGGTTAAATGTGAAGAGCAAATGTAGTAAGTGTTTATAGTTTCATCGAGTTGAAATGATGCATGAATGATGTATTTATAATTGTGGAAGTTTATGAGAAAAGAGGTAATTTTTGAAATTAAAAAGAATTGAAAAATTGACTCACTCAAACAGTATGTGCCGCCTGAAACAAGTATGTGCCAGCACATAAGTAAAAAAATAATAGTATGTGCCAGCCTGAAAAGGCAAATGAACCGGCCTATACAAGTCAACTGCTACGGGCTTTAATAATGCAGTAGATGTGTCAGCCTGAAAATCGAATGTGCCGATGCATAAAACTGAAAGTTGCAGTATTTTCCAGCATATGTGATGCATGTGTCGGCCTGTGTCAAACATTAGCTACAGGCTTCATCATTGAGTTACA
This sequence comes from Vicia faba, assembly GCA_948472305.1. Lineage (NCBI taxonomy): Eukaryota > Viridiplantae > Streptophyta > Magnoliopsida > Fabales > Fabaceae > Vicia > Vicia faba. The sequence goes on from OX451741.1 coordinate 744,941,041, forward strand.
TGTGTAGACCTGAAACACGTATGTGCCGGCGAATGCAAGCAAATTTATGTAGAAAGTTGATTTTCAAGGTTTTGGTCAATTTCAAAATGGTTTTTAATGATTCCTAAGACCTTTAGTGCAAGGGAGTGCCACATAACATAGTGATATCATCCAATATACATAAATGTTAAGTTTTCCTAGTTTTGACATCATACAAAACATCTAATGGTGAAGTTACACACACATTGAAAAGTAAGAAATAAAACTTAGTTTCAAGATCAAGCGTCGAGGCAGAGTATAGGGGAATGGAAATGACAACATGTGAACTCATTTGATTAAAATTGTTGCTCAAAGAACTTCAAATTGAAGAAGCAAGACCGATAACGCTTATTTGTGATAATCAAGTTGCACTGCACATTGCTTCAAATCAAGTCTTCCATGAGAGGACCAAACATATTGAGATAGATTTTCAATTTTTCAAAGAGAAGATTGAATCAAACGAAATCGTCACAAGTTTTTTCGACTCTAATGATCAATTGGTAGATGTATTTACAAAATCTCTACGAAGTCCCATAACTAATTTTATATGTAGGAAGCTTGGTGCATTTGATTTATATGCTCAAGCTTTAGAGGGAGTGTTAATATTTGTAAATATATAATGTTCAAAATATTTGTATATAGAATAGTTCCACATCAAATATACCATGTAATCTCTCTCTATATATGAAGTCTCCGTAGTACTTTTCAAGACACGTGATTGATTCAAATGTGTTTCGTTCTCTCATAATTCAACAATATGCTTCGGAAGAAAGCTTCCAAGCAGCTTCCTTTTGGAGAAAAATAAATCGCAGATAAAAATGAAAAATTTATAAATAAAATTGCAAGTAAAAACATTGTGGGAGAGTATCTGGAAGCTTCCTTTCGAAAAATGACAAAATTGGATTTTTATGAAGTTTTTGAAAAATACATAGTGATTGATTTATTTCCAGGGGATAAACTTATCATTTTAAATCTATATTTTCAAGTTGATTTATTGGCTAGAAACTTAGAACAACCATATGCCAATATATGGAGCCAGATTAGAAATGGTAATTTGGCCCATACCCTATTGGTACCCACAAAAATGTCCATAATGGGTAAAGTAAAACCCCCAAAATGGGTACGGGTACGGGCACGAGTAATTACTCATTAAAATAAGCGGGTAGGATGCGTGCATAGGTACCTTACCACCAACCTCTCCCAATACCCGCGCTACATATTTATATAATGTCTATTGACATATGAGAAGCTAAGAGACATTTGATAAAGTCGTATGACTGAATAGCATTACGGGAATTACCTTATAGAGGGAATTATACAGCTTATTGCATTAATTACAAATGGGAATATCCTATTCTATTCTAAAATATACTAAGGAATATTCAATAGAATATTCTCTTTCTATATCTTTATATATACAAATATCAACGCTCCCCTCCAATCTTGAGCATATAAGTAAAATGCACGAAGTTTGTCACATATATAATTAGTTCTGGGATTTCGCATGGACTTTGTAAACACATATGCCAATTTATCATTAGAATTGACAAACTTTGTGACGATGTCACCTGATTCAATCTTCTATATGACAAAGTGAAATTCTATCTCAATATGTTTGGTCCTCTCATGGAATATTGGATTTGAAGCAATGTGCAATGCAACTTGATTATCACACACAAGTGTCATTGGTCTAACTTCTTCAATTTGAAGTTCCTTGAGTAACTATTTTAACCAAATAAGTTCACATGTTGCCATTTTCATGACCCTATACTCTACCTTAGCGCTTGATCTTGCAACTACATTTCATTTCTTGCCTTTTCCAGGATATAAGGTTTCCTCCAACAAGTACACAATACCCAGAGGTGGATTGTCTATCAATGGGTGATCCTGCTCAATCAGCATCAGAGTATCCAACTATCTGATTATATCCTTTATCTTTATACATAAGATCTTTTCCTGATCACATTTGATGTATCTCAAAATCCAGATAACAACATCCATGTGTTCTTGACAAGGGGATTTAAGAACTGGCTTACCATACTGACTGCAAAAGAAATGTCCAGATGAGTGACCGTGAGATATTTCAACTTTCCAACCAATCTCATATATCTTCCTGGGCAGATAGAGGCTCCCCTGATTGGGAAGGAGTTTGACAATTGTATTTATAGGAGTATCAACTGTTTTAGCATTCAATAACCTTGTTTCTTCCAAAATATCCATAGCATACTTCCGTTGGGAAATTACTAGACCATCTTTAGATTGGGCCACCTAAATACCCAAAAAATAACGGAGTTTACCAAGATCTTTAGTCTGAAGTTGATTCGAGAGATGTTGTTTTAACAAGAGTATTCCCTATAGATCATTACCAGTTATGATAGTATCATTAACATATACAATAAGATAGATACTCCCTTGTGCTGAGTGACAATAAAAAACTGAATAGTCAGTTTCGCTACGAACCATACCAAATTGTTGTACTACAGTACTGAATCTACCAAACCAAGCTCTCGGAGATTGCTTGAGACCATACAGAGACATGTGTAGACTACAAACAATATTCGATGACTCCTCCTGAGCAACAAACCCAGGTGGTTGCTCTATATGTACTTCCTCTTCAAGATCACCATGTAAAAAGGCATATTTGATTTTAAGTTGATGAATAGGCCAATGTCGAATGGCTGCATTGGGTAGAAGAAGTCTAACAGGTGCCATCTTGGCTACAAGCGAGAAGGTATCACTACAATCCAACCCAAAAATCTGAGTGTATCCTTTGGCTACCAAGCGAGCTTTAAAATGATCAATCTTCAATCTGGACCAACCTTCACTGTATAAATCCACTGACAATCGACTAAAGATTTTCCAAGGGGTAAAGGAACCAACTCCCAGGTTCCACTGCTTTGAAGAGCACACATTTCATTAATCATTGCTTGCCTCCACTCAGGGTGAGATAATGCTTCACCTGAAGTTTTAGGAATAGAAACAGAAGACAGAGAAAACAAACAAGTATACTGCAAAGGAGAAAGACGATGATAACATAAATCAATATAATATGGAGAAGGATTTTGTGTTTGACGTATACCTTTTCAAAATACAATTGGAAGATCGGACTCAGGCTCCAAGATCAGATCCATTGATGGTGAAGGCGTCGTAGAAGAGTTTTAAATGACCTTAGGGTCACGTACGACCTCAGAGATAGGTATGACAGACGTTGGTTGATGACCTTGATATGTTTGAACTGGGAGAGAAGTGGGGGGGGAGGTGTCAACTATATGATTGTCTAGTGGGCCAGGTTCCCTAGAATGATGGGGGATAATGGCTGATGGGACTTCCAAAAGAAGTGTGGGAGTAATTTCCTGAAAGGGTCCTGCAGTCAGCTGGTTGGACTCAAAATAAGGAACAGACTCGAAGAAGGTAACATTGGCCGACACGAGATATAGTTGCAGTGTATTTGAATAGAAATGATAACCCTTTTTGGAACAATGATAACCAAGAAAGACACATTTTAATGAGCGAGTTGATAGTTTATCAAGACCAGGAGAGAGATTATGTATAAATCATGTTGACCCGAAGACTCGAGGAGGAACTGGGTGAAGGGGAAATTATGGAAACATGATTGAATGAGATATTTTATTATTAAGGAGTGAGGGCATGTGATTTATAGTATAACATGTTATGAGCATTGCATCCCTCTAAAATCGGAGAGGAACATTACCATGGAGAAGTAAGGTTCGAGTGGTTTCTACGAGATGCTGATTTTTGCATTCGACTACCCTATTTTATTGAGGTGTATGAGGGAAAGATGTTTGGTGCAGAATCCCATTGGATGACGTAAAGGTTTGAAATTGTTGGGATGAATATTCACGTGCATTGTAACTTCTTAAGGTACGAATAGGAAAACCAAATTGGGTTTTTATTTCTTGATAAAATTGTTCAAAAACAGAAAATAATTCAGATCTATTCTTCATTGAAAAAAGCCACATGCAACGAAAAAAATCATCAATAAAGGTTACAAAATACCTAGACTCAAAAAAAGACTCGATACACGAGGGACCCTAAAAATCAGAGTGAACTAAAGCAAATGGGGACGTAACTCGTTTATTGACTCGATCAATAAAGTGACTACGAGTATGTTTCCCTAATTAACAAGACTCACATTGTAAAATGGATAATTTAGATAAATTGGGCACCAACTTTTGTAGCTTGGGAAGACCTGGATAACCTAATTGCATATGTATAATGAGTGGAGAATATTTGGTTGGGCATGTGGTGGATGACACAGAGAAGTAGTAGAGGCCTTGAGATTCACATTCGACGCCAATCGTCCGTCCCAAACTCTAATCCTGCAGGGTAACATTATTGTTAGTAAAGGTGATAGAACAATCAAGGGAACGAGTTAAACGACTGATGTAAAGTAAATTGAATGGACAATTAAGTATATACGAGACATAAGTAACAAAGAGATATGGTAGAATTTGAACAATACTAATCCCTTGGGATTGTGTTTGAGAACCATTTGCGACAGTTATACTAGGTAAGAAACCAGAGGTAGAGAGAGAAGAGAAAAGACCATTATTACCAGTAAGATGATCAGACGCACCATTATCAAGGATCCGAGGGCAAAGAGGAGATGATTGAGAAAAGAAAATAGATGAATTACTAGTGTGTGCAACCGAAGCCGTGGAACCAGAGTTCTGATTAGTCTGACACCACTGAAGAAAATCATTGTAGCTTGGCGTAGAGCTCTGAAGAGAAGGTGAGGTATGTTGAGTGTCTGATTGATTGATTTGAATTGCATTCACCTAGCATTGTGGTTTACCATACAACTTCCAACAACATTCAATAGTATTCCCAAGTCGGTTACAATGGTCACACTTGGACAAGGTTTGGAGTTGGATAACCCTCCTTGAAAGCGGTTTTGATTATTGCCAAGGGATGCAAGGGAAGTAGTGTCACCCGAGGTTGGGGCAATAAAAGATAGAGGATAAATCGTGCCAAAGGCATGAGGAGTAGCCAAACGTAATAGTTGTTCACTAATTGTGTCATGGTTAGGAACAATACTACTTGATAAAATCTAGTTACGAACTGGGTCGAGCCCTGGCGTAAGTCCTTTAAGTTCCAAGATCATGAAAATTTTACTATGTTGTTCAGCATGAGCTATTGCATCTTTTGCGTAGGGCATTAGGGATGTGTAGCTTGCTTTTAAGGCATCAAGCTTACTCAGGTAGGCTTGTATATGCATATTCTCCAACTTTAGAGTGTTGAGTTGGAGGATGACATTATAGAGACGATGAACATCGTTGGAGAAGACTTTCTTTGCCTTTTCCCAAACCTCATAGCAAGTGGTGAATGCTTGATATCATGCTTAGAGATTAGGGACAATGGAATACCATAACATGGTTCATAAAGAGGCATCAATTTGTTTCCACTTAGCGAGTTTCTCAGCGGAAACAATATCCACTTTTGTGGTAAGGTGATCTTCAAATCCTTGACCTTGAAACCACATCTTGACCGCACCTACCCAAATGTTGTATTTGGCTATCCCCATTAGATTTTCACATGGGATAAGTGAAACTTTGGTAAACGCTTCTCCCGTTGCTCGACAATAACAAGGAAAAAAAGAATTTTTCACTGACGAAAAATATCGGGAGACAGATCTGGAGCCATAATTCTGGGGTTGTTGGTTCGTCGGTTAAGAATTTTGTTATTGTGAACAGTGACGACACAATGAACAGTGACGGCGCGGTGCACAATGTGGCACGATGAACAATAACGACACGGTGAACAGTAACTGTATGATGAACAGTGGCAACATGGTGAATAGGTCAGCTGTGAACAATAGCAAAGTAGTTGCTAGAATTTTTTTTTAAAGGCAACACAAACTGGAATGATGACACGGTTTTCAAAAGGAAATTTTTCACCGGGAGATAGTGGGTCAACCAGGTAGCGTACAGAGAAGATTTGTCTCTTAGTAGGCTCTCGGTAACATATTGAAATATGAGAAGCTAAGAGACATTTGATAAAACCATATGACTAAATATCATTACGAGAATTGCATTATATAGGGAATTATAAAACTTATATTAATTACAAATGGGAATATCCTATTCTATTCAAGAATATACTAAGGAATATTCTATAGAATATTCTCTTTCTCTCTCTCTCTCTCTCTCTCTCTCTCTCTCTATATATATATATATATATATATATATATATATATATATATATATATATATATATATATATATATATATATATATATATATATATATATATATATATATATATATATATATATATATATATATATATATATATCAACACTCTCCCTCAAGCTTGAGCATATAAGTCAAATGCACCAAGTTTGCCACATATACAATTAGTTTTGAGATTTCACACGGATTTTGTAAACACATATGCCAATTGATCATTATAATTGACAAACTTTGTGATGATGTCACATGATTCAATCTTCTCTCTGAAAAAGTGACATTCTATCTCAATATATTTGGTCCTCTCGTGGAAGACTGGATTTGAAGCAATGTGCAACGCAACTTGATTATCACATACAAGTGTCATTGGTCTTGCTTCTTACATTTGAAGCTTCTTGAGTAACTGTTTTAACCAAATAAGTTCACATGTTGCCATTTCCCTATACTCTTCCTCGGCGCTTGATCTTGCAACTACGTTTTGTTTCTTACTTTTCACAGATATAGGTTTCCTCTAACAGGTACACAATACCTAGAGGTAGATCATCTATCAATGGGTGATCCTACCAAATCAGCATCGCAATATCCAACTATCTGGGTATATCCTTTATCTTCATACACACGACCTTTTCCTGGAGCACATTTGATGTATATCAGAATCCGGATAACAACATCCATGTGTTCTTGACAAGGGGAATTTAAGAACTGACTTACCACACTAACTGCAAAAGAAATGTCCAGACGAGTGACTGTGAGATAATTCAACTTTCCAACCAATCTCCTATATCTTCCTAGCTTAGATAGAGGCTCACCCTGATTGGGTAGGAGTTTGACACTTGGATTCATAGGAGTATCATCTTGTTTAGCATTCAACAACCATATTTCTTCCATAATATCCATAGCATACTTCCGTTAGGAAATCGCTAGACCGTCTTTAGAATGGACCACCTTAATACTCAAGAAATATCAGAGTTTACCAAGATCTTTTGTTTGAAATTGATTCGAGAGATGTTTTTTTAACATGAGTATTCTCTGTTAATCACTACTAGTTATCACAATATCATTAACATATACAATAAGATAAATACACCCTTGTGCTGAGTGACGATAAAAAACACAATGGTTATCTTCGCTACGGACCATACCAAATTGTTGTACTATTATGTTGAATCTTCCAAACCAAGCTCTCGGAGATTGCTTGAGACCATAAAGAGACACGTGTTGCATACAAACAATATTCAATGACTCCCCCTGAGAAACAAACTCAGGTGGTTGCTCCATATATACTTCCTCTTCAAGATCACCTTGTAAAAAGGCATTTTGGATGTCAAGTTGATGAAGAGGTCAATGTTGAATGGTTGTAATGGCTAGAAGAAGTCTAACATATTTCATTTTGGCTACAGGAGAGAAGGTGTCACTATAATCCAACCCAAAAATCTGGGTGTATCCTTTGGCTACCAAGCAAGCTTTAAAACAATCAATCTTCCTATCTGGACCAACCTTCACTGTATAATGCCAACGACAACCGACTAAAGATTTCCTAGGGGTAGAGGAACCAACTCTCAGGTTCCACTGCTTCGAAGAGCACACATTTCATCAATCATTGCTTGCCTCCACTCAGGGTGAGATAATGCTTCACCTGAAGTTTTAAGAATAGAAACAGAAGACAAAGAAGACAAACAAGTATACTGCAAAGGAAAAAGACGATGGTAACATAAATCAATAGAATGTGGAGAAGGATTTCGTGTTTTACGTATACCTTTTTGAAGGGCAATTGGAAGATTGGGCTCAGGCTCCAGGATCAGATATGTTGATGGCGAAGGCGTCGGAGGAAAGTCTACAATGACCTCAGGGACAGATGAGGGCATGTGATTTATAGGATAACATGTTGTGAGTACTACATCCCCCTAAAACTGGAGAGGAACATTACCATGGAGAAGTAAGGTTCGAGTGGTTTCTACGAGATGTCGATTTTTGCGTTCAGCTACCTCGTTTTGTTGAGGTGTATGGAGGCAAGATGTTTGGTACATAATTCCATTGGATGACATAAAAGCTTGAAATTGTTGGGATAAACATTCACGTGCATTGTCACTTCTTAAGGTACAAATAGGCAAACCAAATTGGGTTTTTATTTCTCGATAAAATTGTTCAAAAATAGAAAGCAATTCAGATCTATTCTTCATAAAAAATAGCCACGTGCAACGCGAAAAATCATAAATAAAGGTTACAAAATAGCTAGACTCAAAAGTAGACTCGGCACACGAGGGACCCCAAACATCGAATTAAATTAAAGCAAAGGGGGACACAACCCGTTTATTGAATCGATCGAGAAAGTGAGTACGAGTATGTTTTCCTAATTGACAAGACTCACACTCTAAAATGGATAATTTAGATAAACAGGGTACCAACTTTTATAGCTTGGGAAGACCTGTATGACCTAATTGCGCATGTATAATCAGTGTATTATTTGTGGTTGAGCATGTGGTGGATGGTGCAGAGAAGTAGTAGAGGCCTTGAGATTTACATCCAACGGCAATCGTCTGTCCCAAACTACAATCTTGCAGGGTAACATTATTGTTAGTAAAGGTGATATAACAATCAAGGGAACGAGTTAAATGCCTGACAAAAAGTAAATTAAATAGACAATTAGGTATATATAGGACAAAAGTAACACAGAGAGATGGTAGAATTTGAACAGTACCAATCCCTTGGGATTGAGTTTGAGAACCATTTGTGGCATTTATACTAGGTAAGAAACCAAGGGTAAAGAGATAAGAGAAAAGACCTTTATTACCAGTTACATGATCAGACGCACCAGAATAAAGGATCCAAGGGCCAAGTGGAGATGATTGAGAAAAGCAAACAAATGAATTACCAGTGTGTACAACCGAAGTCGTGGAACCAGAGTTCTTATTAGTCTGACACCACCTAAGAAAAATCATTGTAGCTTGGCATAGAGCTCTGAAGAGAAGGTGAGGTATGTTGAGTGTTTGATTGATCGATTTGAAATGCATTCACTTGTCGTTGTGGTTTACCATGAAACTTGCAGCAACGATCAATAGTATGCCCAAGTCAGTTATAATGGTTACACTTCGGACAAGGTTTGTAGTTGGATAACCCTCCTCGAAAGCGATTTTCGATGTTGCCAAGGGATGCAAGGGCAGCAGTGTCACCTGAGGTCGGGGCAACAAAAGATGGAGGAGACACCGTGCCAAAGGCATGAGGTGTAGCTAAATGCAATAGTTGTTCACTAACTGCATTATAGTTAAGAGCAATAGTACCTGATAAAATATGGTTACGGACTGGGTCGAGCTCTAGCGTAAGTCCTTTAAGTGCCATGATCATGAAAAATTTACTATGTTGTTTGGCATGAGCTGTTGCATCTTTTGCATAGGGCATTAAGGTTGCGTAGCTTGCTTTCAAGGCATCAAGCTTACTCAGATAGGTTTGCATATCCATATTCTCCAACTTCAGATAGTTGAGTTGGAGGATTACACTATATAGATGATGAACATCGTTGGAAAAGACTTTCTTTGCCTTTTCCCAGGTCTCATAGCAAGTGGTGAAAGCTTGATATTGTGCTTGGAGATTAGGGACAATGGAATACCATAACACGGTGCATAAAGAGGCATCAATTTGTTTCCACTTAGCGGGTGTCAGTGACAACAATATCCACTTTTGTGGTAAGGTGATCTTCAAATCCTTTACCTTGAAACCACATCTTGACTGCAACTGCCCAAATGTTATAGTTGGTTGTCCCTGTTAGTTTTTCACGTGGGATAAGCAGAACTTATGTAAACGCTTATCTCATTGATCGACAATAACAAGGAAAAAAAAGTATTTTTCACTGACGAAAAATATCAGAAAACAGATCTAGTGCCATAATTTTGGGGTTATTGGTTCGCTGGTGTTGTACCCCAAAATTTGCCCTCTCATCCTTCAGGAATTCATCCTGAACTCTCAGATTTTATCTTAAACAAATCCAAGCCCTTTATTATCATTCCTTTCCAAGTAAACAATTTACAAGAGCGAAATGGTCATTTGCAAGCTCAAAAGTCAAAACTTTTACCTTGGAAAAGTTAAATTCTAAATACTTAGAATTTTTCTAAAAAAGAAAAAGTGTTTAAAAAGAAAATGGCACTTCAGAGCTTCTGAACCAACCTCCAGGCAGAAACGGTCAGAAGTTGCAAACTTGGCACAACACATAACATTCAGTCAGAAGATGGCTCTTCAGCAGCTACGCCAACTCAGTCAGGGATTGTAAACATGGTTCAGCACGTGATATTTAAACAGAACATGGCTCTTTCAGCAGTTACGCAAAGTTCAGCCAGAGTTTGTTGGAGGAGTGTAAAGAAGGCAACAAAGCCTGAAATTCCTTCAGAACATACTGAGATCAGAAGGTAATGGGATCAGTAGATTAGGTAAAATACTGAAGCAGGATCACTAAGCCCAGATTTTTTAAAGGAGCATGTTGGGAAGCCTGGAAAACTCTCAGAATTTGTTGAGGCAGCAAGAGGCCAAGGTCATAGCGTGGTTTATGTTGTTCTTTTTGGTGAAGCAGAACTGCTGGCTCAGGTTTTAGGTAATGATGCAAAATCTCCTATTACAAGATTTTGGATTTTGACAAATCTCATCACCATTTAATGCTCACTAATGCTCACAACCACTTTTGAGCATTCATCCAAGGGATCTCTCCACGTGTGGCTTGGTAACACCTTCGTGCAGGTTTAGGCATGGGTCTATGCGCCACTTTTCGCCTATAGGTGTCACTTCTCCTTAATCCTCGCTTACTGTTCCAACCTAGGCTGAAAAGCTGTCCATCATCACAACTTTTCATGAACTTCCTTCAAAAACAAGTTAATCTCTACTCCATAATATTGGCGCCATTTAACGTTCAAAAATCCACAAAGCCTTGCCTATAAATAGGATGCCATTGTCCACTTCTAAAGGAAGAGGATGTGAGGAAACATCCAGAAAAAATTGCTAGAAGAGGAACAGAAAACTCTAGTAAGAAAAAACCTTGTGAATCTCTATCCAAAAATCCCTGGTGTTTCATAAACTTTGAACTTCCTACCTCCAAACTTCATTAATACCCAGTTTTCTTTGTGACCAGAGAACACCCATACAGTTTCTGACCATACATACACATATCTTCTCCATCCACCCATTCTAAAAAGAACCTGTTCAGAACACCATTAGAGCTAAATCTAGCTCCAACTCACAGACTCTCTTCCAACAGCAAGGTAAGCACCTGCTGACTCTCATCACGCTGCTGAGCATTATCAGCTTTGCATGCTCAATAAACACAATGTAAATATCATGTTGCTGCTGAATATGTTCTGAGGATTTTCATACCTCTGAATGCTTAAGTAGGAAGTGAATCAGTGTAGAACCTGTGTGATCGGTGGAAATAGAACTGACTGTTTTGGAATGCTGGTTCGTGTTTTGCGTTTGTTTTCGCAAAATGTCGCGGTAAGCAAGAGTCGCCACCGTCTTTTATTTTCTCCAACAAGGAAAGGACAAAAGCACAGCAAAATTCCTTTTCGAGATGTTTCTCGGGTTCAGGAGGTAGATTATAGAAACGGAAGGTGTTAGCACCCTTTCTATCTGTGGTTATCCACGGGCTCTTAGGTACTTGCTCACTATGTTTTAAAAAGATTTGCTTTTCTTGTGTTTGTGGGTTTTGAAAAGAGTTTTGTTTGAAAACTTCGATTTAACTCTTGTATCTGTCCTCAAGAGTGTATGAAGTGTTGTTTGAAAACCTTTGTTTGAAAAAGTGTAAGTGCGAAAAGTTGTTTTTGTTTTGAAAGAGCAAGTACCTGAGAACCTCTACCTACTCAAAAGAAATTAAGCTGTGTTAATGTCCTTTAAACAGTACTATCCCACTATTGAGAAGTAGGTAGCATCGTCGTTGGAGTTTTTCGGGTCAATTCGATTATAGGGACATGTGGTCACCAAAGCAATAGTAGGACGCCTTAGCGGTAACCCTAATGTCTTAGATCATTTTTTATCGAGGCAACCGTTCCGAGGCAACTTTGATCTTTAGACAGGAGGGCGACCTCTAAAACACCCTATACTCAATGACCACGTCGAGGCAACCAAGTGAGGTGTACCCTAGGAGTGGCATGTGCGAGTGTGTCAGGTTTCAGTTAATGTTATCTTTGTACATGTTATGGTGAGCTACGATTGATTTTAATTTAAGAGAAGTCTTGTCATGCATAGCCTAGTTAGCATACATCTAGCAGTTAATAGTTGCGGAAAATAAAACTAAACTATTACAAGGCGTCGGGTATTTACATCGCCAAAAACAAACCCTTGAAAAATAAATTGCAGAAAATTAAATAAAGCGATAAAAAGTCCTAATTAAAGCTATTACATCCTTGGAGCAAATACAATTATATGATCAAAATATGAATCAAGAATAATCACGTGCGCGAGAAAAATTGGATCGGAGAGTTTTTAGGGCTTTGACCCTTTTTTGAGAAAGAAGGAAGTTTTATCTATTTTGCATTTAATTAAATTAAACCTAAGCTAATTAATTAATTAAAAGAAAGAAATATTTTTTGAGTTTTTTTATGTTTTAAGGAAATAAATAAAAGATGGTCAAAATTGTCAAGAAACCCTAATTCTACATTAGTTTTAGATTTATTGTGAAAATATTAAAATTAACCTAAGTAACTAAATAAATTAATTATGTTAGTATTTATTTACAAAATAACTAATTAAATTTAATAAATAAAAATATTATATTTTTTATGCTTTCTGAATTTATTAAGAAAAATAAATATTAATTGTTTTAGTTAGTAGTTAATTAAAAATTAATAAAAACAAATTAAATAAGAAAATAAAAGGAGAAGAAGAACTAAACCCAAGGGGTGCTGGCCCAAATTAGGAGGTGTGTTTAGAAATTTGTGGCCCATCAATACTCAAGCCAGGGAGCATGGTGGTCTTCCACTCATGGCCATTGGATTTAGCATTGAAGACATCTGGCTCACTGAGACGCGAGGTGCATGGTGGATCACGCGTTGGAGAGTACATGGGATCACCTGCAGAAAGAAAACAAATAATTGTTTTGGGGGACCTGGGATTCGAACCCAGGTCCCAAGGGATAATGCTTCAATGCTTTTGCCAACTGAACTGTAACGCGCGTTTGTTAAGTGGATGGAGAGAGAATATTATATACAAAAAATAAACAATATGTTGTAAACACAAAAAAACGCGCGTGTTTTCAAACAAGCCAACCAGATGCTAACACCTCATCATCTTCTTCGTTTGTCCTGCACAAATAACATCAGATAGCGGGGGTTTTTAACCTCCACTATCTAGCTGCACGAAAAATAGCGATTAGAAATCAAGCAAGCATAAATATTTCGCGAGGGGTGGTTCTTGTTCGTCTGGGTCTAACGATTTCAACCATGTGTCTTATGAGTCCTAATTTTGCCTGGTTCAGAAAGCCCTAATTTAAAGCTCAAGAACCCTAAAAAATCAGTCATGGCATTCTTCGATTCAGGGCGTTTCAGTTCAATCCAATTATACCATTAGCTCCGTATGGTTCCTAGCAACACAAATCAATCACAAAAACATGTTAACTATGCATGAATTAGGATATACGATTATGAAATATAAGTGCAAACCGTGGTTATGTATTCCTTGATTCTTTAAGCTTTGATGCCTGAATTGGATTGCAAAACGTTCCTGGAACCTCCTACAATGTATTTGAATCAACAAAAACCCTTGAATCGACCTAGAATGCAAAAACCAATTTTCAATTTTCTTGGAATTTCTTTAATGTGCTATGGTTGTTTCTGCAGCTTTCAATCGTCCACTAGGTCAGGGTTAGCTTGCTTATGTATAAGGGAATTGAATTAGGTCAAAAAGCTGGGCCAATATCCATTGCATTGATGTTTGAATCCTTGATTGAAAAATCAAATATCCTTGATTTTCATGATTGAACAAACTTGCCAAAATTGGATTTTTCTGTATCTTTGACTTGTGCACGAATTTGCCAGCATGTTTAGGTCATATTTGCTTCACAAAAAGATTTAAAAAACAAATCTTCTATTTTCTTATGATTTAAATTGATTAAATGAATTAATATTAATTAAAAATCCAATTAATCAATAAAAATAAGAAAATAAATCCAATTAAGCTTGATGGGTCGTGCATAGGTCATGGGTGAAGTTTCAAGAAGAGATTTGAGGCCCATTAGCAAGAAGAAGGTGTTTTGAGCAAAGTTGACTTTTGCAAATTCATGAAAATTTCCCAACTTCTCCAATGCACAACTTGCTCAATTTTAATCATATGACCATGTTCTTGGACATTTTGGAAAGCTCTTGAAGTCCTCTAACCAATGCCTTTGGTTCCATGTCATTTGGATTTACCAATCTCAAGTTATGGCCTTTGACTCAAAGTGTACTTTTGTTGACTTTTGAAATTGACCTATAATGTAAAAATTGGTAACTTTTTATGAGAGCATTTCTTGAACTTGGAGTGTTAAGATGGATTGTAGGAAATTGCATCCCCTTCAAAATGAGAATTGGATGGAATATTTCTGACAAACCATGAAAAAGTTATGCCCTGGTCAAGATACAGTTGACTTTTCTGCTTTCCAAAAATAGTAACCTTTTGCATCTTGATGATTTTTGAGATATTCTTGTGGAATCATGATCAAGACTTGATCAAATGATGATTGTGGACTCAAAATAAGATGTTGACCAATTTTTTTGACTTTTGACTGCAAAATGACCATTTTGCCCTTGCAGTTGACTGTGGATCAAATGAGGCTTTTGACTGTGCAAATTGGCACTGTGAGTCTTGAAACTTGGCATGTAGGTGCTTGAGAATGTATATAGGCATATGAGACTTGATTGAACCATTGAAAACCTCAAATTCCTTGAAAGAACCAAAACTCTAATTTCAGCTGTCTTAGGAGGTGGTTTGACTGTACAACCCTTGAGCCATCTTGAACAATTTGAAGATCATTCTTGACAAATCTTGAGGAATATGGGAGGGAAAATTTTGGGGTACAACAACCTGCCTGTGACCTTGTTGGTTCTGTCTTCTGAAACACTTTAACACGTGCTGAGATGGTCCTAGGCATGCCTTCTGTTTTATGGAAAAATAATAAAATTGCAGATGTTCGAGCTAGCACAGGGGGAAGCCAAGTTTTGACTTTGACGCTAGCACCTCAGAAGCCTATTTTGCTGTCAATAATATCAGAACTTCTAAAAATTATTGTGTTTCCAGCAGGGTCAGAATTTATGACTTGCCCACTAACAAACTTTTGTCTTGCAGCGCATGGGGGTCAGAACTTCTGACCTTCCCACTAACAGGTTTCTGTTTTGCAGGGCACCAGAGTCAGAAGTTCTGACTCATACAGTTTCACTAACAGGTTGATAATCTTACAGCAGGCCTGGGTCAGAACTTCTGACTTCCTCTCAGCAGCGCGCTAGCCCTTTCTCTCTTTCTCTTTTTCTTCCCCTTGTTATTTTCTTTTCTTATCTATTTTTCTCGTTGAACCACCCCCATGTACAAATGTGTATCCCCCATCCCCTAAATATTGTAATAGCGTAGGATTTTACATTTCCGCATTTTATTGCTTTCAAATGTAAATGCTAGTAATTAGGATATGTATGGCAAGATAAAATCAATGAAATAGAAAATCCTAATTCAAGATAAAATCTTGCATGCAATAAAACACACTTGCACACAAACACCCTTAAGGTATCTCCACTTGGTTGCCTAAACAAATGGCCATGGTATGCATGTTAGGTATCTTGGCAAAACAAAAACAAAACAAAAGATCATAAGTCCCTCGATGACGCTATCTTGGTTGCCTATACAAAATGATCTAGTCCCTTGGAAAATTGCTAAAGATACTTGGCAATATTGCTATCATGGTCAATACGATGACCCACGCCTGTCCCGTTTAACATCCTAATACTAGGTTGTCTACCAAACGCAATGGTAAAACAACACTGTCAAAAGGGTTAAAAACATATAGGAAAGATATTTTGAGTAAAATAGGGTAGATAACTCTTAGTTACTTGATCAAAACTTTCAAAAACATCCTTGCTATTTTCAAACACACTCCACAACACAATCAAACTTTTAAACATTGAAAATATTTTCAAAAGACAATACACCTTTGTATATATTCAAACAAGAATCATTACAAAGGTTGCCACAACGATGGCCTCTTTTCAAAGCATTTTCAAAAACCAAACACACAAAGCACCATTTCAAACAATTGAAAAGCAAAAGCAAGTGATCTAAACAAGTGATCTTTCCTGTGCTTTTTGACCTTTCCTTAGGATAAAATAAAAAGTCGGTGGCGACTATTGCTAAACCGAAACATTTGCGAACACAAACGCGAAACCTCAAGTCAATTCTCCCACCGTATCACAGAACTGGAGACTCTGCTGGGGAAATAATTCTAAAAGTGGAGTAACCTTGGGGTTTAGATCACCTTTGCATGTTTATATTGTTTGTTTTGATTGCTTTACATTTGGATCTATTGTTTGGGCTTGAAATCCTCTACCCGGATTTGGAAAACATTCATAGGTAAATAGCAATACATTATGGAAACTGTGCGGGGTATACTGACACGGTCGAAGCAATAACTATATTAGTGCGACATACTTGTGGGTACCGGTAGCCTTTGAGTCAATCAAAGAGAATACGGGGCCGCTGAGTGATGTCATGAAGCACTAATGAACTCTTAGAACCTTACTTGACCATCTTGGCCTTATTAGGGGTAGTGAGATGACCGGCTTTGGTGCAGTCCAAAGTTGGTAGATACTCGATACTACACTCATTGAGGGTGGTTTTCTTGGAATATTTCGGTCGCCAGTTAAGTGGCTAAACTGAAACAATGAACACAGAAAATAATCCAGTGATATTGAGCTCCTTAGAACCAGGTTACTATTTATAGGACAGGTTGAGCCAACTAACTTCAAGAGGGTACTTACCTATGAAACCTCATGTAAGCCTGAAACTAGGATCTTGTGTGATTTGCTTGTATATATACCCGTGCATACATCATAAACATCATGAAGCATCATATAAATCCACTAACCATTTCAAGGGTTTGGATCTTCATCTTTGTTCTTGTTTAGTAGGTCATGGAATCTCTTCGCAGGAAAACAATTCAAGTCAACCTTGTGAGAATCCCTCCTCAACTCAAGGAGCTTACTTACAAAATTCCAGAGAATTCTCCCTTCAGTGAAAGACATGGTAGACTTCTCAACTTGGTCAACTCCAACATTGAAGAAGACATGGTGAAAGTTCTCTTCCAGTTCTTTGACCCCCTACACCACTATTTCCCATTTCCTGATTACCAACTAGTACCTACTTTGGAGGAATTTTCTCAACTTCTGAGGATTCCTATTCTCCATCAACTACCCTACAACGGTACGGAAAGAGAACCAAAACTTGAAGATGTTGCTCAAGCCTTACACTTGCAACCATCTGATATCGAAGGTCATTGGGAAACTAGAAGTGGTGTCAAGGGTTTCTTGGCAAAGTTTCTATTTGAGAAGGCACAAGACTGCTGGAATTCTCTAGATTTACAAGCTTTTGAGGAGATTGTAGCACTTCTCATCTATGGGTTGGTCTTGTTCCCAAACCCTGATCAGCTTATAGATGTGAACGCTGTCAAGATTTTCATATCTCAGAATCCTATGCCTACATTGCTTGGGGACATCCTACACTCATTTTACACACGAACAATGAGAAAAAGAGGTGTTCTCATGTGTTGTACTCCTCTTCTAGCAAGGTGGTTTATTTCTCACCTTCCCCAATCAGTTTTGAAGAATGAGCAGGGTTTAAGGTGGTCACAACGGTTGATGACCCTCACACATTCTGATGTACATTGGTGTTTTCGGTCCAGAGAAAATGTCATCATCATTGATCGTTATGGGGAATTCCCTAATGTCCCACTACTTGGCATAGGGGAGGCATTACCTACAACCCCTGTTTAGCTCTGAGAAATTTTGGATATGCTCAAAGGGATGGCCCTCATGATATGTTAATTCCTGACTTGGTTTTTGACTTCGAAAACGACACTCAAGGACTTCGACAAAGGTTTATTCGAGCTTGGAGGATGCCCAACGAAGTGGATAGTAAGACACTGGGACATAAGAATTCCATCCCTCTTGAGCCTTATCTCAAGTGGGTATGAACCCGCGCCCAGAATCTTATGATGCCATACCCTCACATTTTCCCCGTGATCAAAGAGCCTGTTATAGAAGGAGAGGTTCCATACACCCTCCTACATCCAGACATGCCAACATCATTTGAAGAATTGCAAAAGAGTTGGATACAACTCAAGAAAGAGCAGAATACTTTTGAAGCCAACTTCTATGCCAGTGAGAAGAAGGTTTTGGAACTTACCCGCCGACTTCACGAAGAGGAGATCCTTAACACTTACATCGCACCAAAGAGGATGCGCAATGTCTTTTTACATTAAGAATTTTGTAATATTTTGCCCATGGGGCATTTATGTACTAACAAATTTCTTCTTATTAATATGACGTGTGTTCTTTTTGTTTGCAACAACTTTGAATTTCTGAATCCTTGAATGCATTACATTAGTACATATCATTCATCATATGCATAAACAGGTCTTCACACCAGGTTTCCTTATCTTTCTGCTGTTTATTTCAGCAAGATGGATATAGAGCAGACGGTTAAAGATCTGCAAGCACAAAATTCTCAGTTCCAACAACTCCTCATGACCTTGGCAAAGGGTCAAGAGGACCTTAAAGCACTGTTAGAGAAAGAGAAAGAGAAAGAGAAAAAGAAGAAAAGGGATGGTGTGGCCAATATGGGAAGAAGATTTGAGAACCAGGCTAGAAGGGTCCTCGAATTCCCCTCGACGTCTGACGAAGGGGTTGGTAAAGGTAAGGGAGTTGCAATGCCCTCCGAGTCTGAAGCTGAGGAAGAAGAAGAAGAGGAGGAAGATTACTCTGAGCAGCAGTATCCTCCTGCGGATGATAAGTATAAAAATCTGGAAGAACGGTTGGCGGCCATGGAAGTACAAAGGGTTCCTGGGCTGGATTTCAAGAACTAGGTTTGGTTCCTGGGATCGTCATTCCCCCCAAGTTCAAGGTGCCTACATTTTCTAAATACGACAGTTTGTCCTGTCCAAAGATGCATCTGCGGTCCTACGTCAGAAAGATCCAACCTCACTCTTCTGATAAGGATCTGTGGGTCCACTTCTTTCAAGATAGTTTGTCATGTACGCAATTGGACTGGTTCTATCAACTTGAGAGATCTGATGTTCATAACTGGGAAGATTTGGCTGCTGCTTTCTATCGACAATATCAATATAACACAGATTTAGTGCCTACTCGTACTCAACTACAGAGCATGGGTATGGTTTCTAATGAGGGCTTTAAGGAGTACGCCCAGAAGTGGCGAGATTTGGCTGGAATGGTGTAGTCGCCATTGTCGGATAGAGAGCTGGTTGATATGTTTTTGGGGACCCTGTCAGGTCCATTCTTTAATCACTTAATAGGGAGCTCATCTGCAGGGTTCACCGAATTAATACTGACAGGTGAAAGGATCGAAGTTGGCATTAAGAGTGGTAAAATTCAGAAGGATGCAACTGCTTCCACTGCTGTCAAGAAGACCTTCCCAGCCAAGAAAGAAGCTTCTACCATTTATTCCCAGAGAAACCAAGGAAGAACGGAGCGCCAACCAACAGTGGGGGCTGTGATGATTCAGAACTCTTCAACCGATCAACCTCGAAGTAGTCAACCTAGAGCTAACCAGAATAGGGTGGAAAGGCCACAACGGCAATTCACTCGGATCAATATGACACCGGCTCAGGTCCTCCCTCATTTGTTAAAGTTAAACCTTACCAACTTGAAAGAAGCGCCGAAAAACCCAAATACCTCTTCTCACTATTATCATTCAAATCCAAAATATGCATATCATTCGGACAATGTGGGGCATGATACCAACAACTGTTGGACCCTTAAAAACAAGATCCAAGATTTGATAGATGCCAAGGAGGTAGAGTTTGATGCTCCCGAAAAACCTAATGTGATATCCGCTCCTATGCTAAAACATGGTCATAATGTCCATGCCATTGTAGAAGATCTTCGTGTTACTGTTGTTGATGACCTAATGACTCCATTGCTAATGATCAAGATGAATCTGTTGAAAGCCGGGATTTTCCCGGACTGTGAAAAAGATTGTTACTTTTGTTCAACCTTGAAATCCGATTGTCCGCTGTTGAAATCAGGCATCCAACGCCTGATGGATACTCAAGAGATCCTCTTTCAGAAAACTCATGTTAATACTATTACTCATGTTACTCCTGTTACTCCAATCAATGACATCACTATAATCACCATTTCCGACAATCTTTCCAAGACCTGCAAAAGGCCTGTTAAGATTACACCTGATCCAAAGTTTGTACCGCTGAAGATCACCATGCCGGGGCCTATCCCATATAAGTCCAACAAGACGATACCATGGAATTATGGAGGAGAGGTCTTCTACCATGGTGTCAAGCAGATCGAATCGACCAAAGAGAATTCCGATGAAGAAACTCCTGATGTAGGAAATATTGCGGGGACGAGTAAGGTAACTCGTAGCGGAAGAATCTTCTCTCCGGAGATTGCTCCTCCAAGGGCAGTCTTCGGACCCTCAAGTGTTCCTGTGCCTATCAAGATATCTGTGCGAAGTCCAGTGATTGAAGAAATTGTTACTCTCGAAGTTGTACCCTCTGCTGTTATTGCTGATAAAGTTAAGGGAATCAAAGAAGCGCCCGTCAGGACGAGGGCTCAGACTTTGGTTATCCCCGAGACCACCCAAAAGGAAATGGAGGAAATCTTAAATATAATTAAGAAGAGCGACTATGATGTCGTAGAGCAGCTGGGGCAAACCCCTTCAAAAATCTCTATGCTAGCTCTGTTACTTTGCTCTGAGGCTCATGCTAAAGCCTTGATCAAATTCCTGAAGACGATGCACGTGCCTCAAGAAACTTTTGCAGACCAGTTTCAAGAGTGCGTGGCTAGCCTTACAGCCGATAATGGCCTTGGCTTCTCTGATGCCGATCTAACCGCTAAGGGAAGAAAGCATAATGAGGCGCTGTATGTTTCGGTAGAGTGCAGGGGGACCACACTTGCTCATGTTCTGGTTGATACCGGCTCATCTTTAAATGTCCTACCAAAGAAAGCATTGGACAGATTGGACTATGAGGGTTTGACCCTAAACTCAGTAATATCATTGTTAGAGCCTTCGACGGTTCTAAGCAGATGGTTCACGGAGAAGTGGACATCCCAATTAAGATGGGAACAGAAATTTTCAACTCTACTTTTTATGTGATGGACATTCGTCCTTCATATTCATGCTTGTTGGGAAGGCCATGAACCCACAACGTTGGGGCAGTCACTTCTTCTCTACACCAGATGCTCAAATACCCAGTCCAGGGCAAAATCATAACAGTTCATGGTGAGGAGGAGTATATGATAAGCCACCTTAACTCTTTCCGCTACGTGGAGTTAGATGGTGAATTCATAGAAACACCTTTCCAACACTTCGAAGAGGTTTCTCCAGAAGTTGCAGTAGCCAAGACAATGACTGATGTGCCCATCATTACCAAGCCTGTATCCCGGATGTCATCCCTTAAAGATGCGGAGGCTGTGATCAAGGAAGGAGGAAGCACAATATAGGGTCAGCTGCCAGATTTTCCTCACAAGACAAACAAGTTCAGATTGGGTTTCATTGTTGTTAGCCAGAAGGCTGTGCGTCGCTCCCGGGCTGGAGGACCACCTTTAAAGATCACTCATCACGGAATTCATGCTTTAGAAGATGATGATGAAGAAGGCAACTTTGAAGATTGGATCTTTCCAACCATTGAAGGAGGACTGAACAATTGGGAGGCGAAAGACTTCGTTCCCATTACTTTCATCAATCAGTAATTTATCTTTTAAACATTTCCTGTTGGTCTGTAATAACTTTTAAACAATTTGTACACTCTTTTGCCTTGTGCCTTTCCCGGGGCACATAGGTCCATTTGTAAGGGTTTTGATTCTTCATTTTCATATGCCATTTTTAATGAATCATGAACGTTTTCATCTATAAACTTTTGTGTTCATTTTTATTTCCTTTTACATTTTATTTTGTTTAAGGATGGTTATCCCTTACACACACCCACACTCACAAAATGCAGGTACCCATCTACTCTGGAGATTTGGTCAATCATGCCGAGTACGAAGGTAATGAAGACTGTGAAGTGCCTGGAGAGTTGGCTAGACTTTTGCAACAAGAAGAAAGGGCTATCCTGCCCCATGAAGAGTTGTTAGAGACTATCAATTTGGGAACAGGGGAAGACGGAAAAGAGGTTAAGGTGGGTGCCAACCTGGAGCCAAGTGTCAAAGAGCGCCTAGTTCAGCTGTTGAATGAGTTTTTTGAGATCTTCGCCTGGTCCTATGAAGACATGCCGGGGCTGGATACATATATTATGGTTCACCATCTCCCTACAAGAGAAGACTATCCACCAATTAAACAGAAACTCCGCCGAATGAGGCCTGACATGTCCGAAAAGATCAAAGCTGAAGTGATGAAGCAGTTCAATGCTGGCTTTTTGGCTGTTACTTCCTATCCATAATGGGTTGCTAACATTGTGCCCGTGCCTAAGAAGGACGGAAAAGTCAGAATGTTTGTGGACTACAGAGATTTAAACAGGGCTAGCCCTAAAGATGATTTCCCACTACCACACGTTGACATTTTGGTTGACAACACAACTCAACATAAGGTGTTTTCTTTCATGGATGGATTTTCAGGGTACAACCAGATCAAAATGGCCTCCGAAGACCTGGAGAAGACTACTTTTGTTACACATTGGGGTACCTTCTGCTATAAAGTGATGTCATTCGGACTGAAGAATGTCGGGGCAACCTATCAACGATCCATGGTAGCTTTATTTCATGACATGATACATCATGAGATTGAAGTCTACGTAGACGACATGATAGCCCGTTCACAAACAGAAGAAGAACACCTCGACCATCTGCAAAAGCTGTTTGTCAGATTGAAGAAGTATAAGCTCAGACTGACCCCTAGCAAGTGCACTTTTGAAGTTAGGTCCGGTAAGCTCTTGGGATTCATCGTCAGCAACAAAGGCATTGAGGTTGATCCTGCTAAAGTCAAAGCTATACAAGAAATGCCTACCCCCCGCACTGAAAAGGAGGTCAGAGGTTTCTTAGGATGCCTAAACTACATTGCAAGGTTCATCTCTCATCTAACTTCTACCCGTGAACCAATCTTCAAGCTGTTGAAGAAAGATTAGGTGGTTGAATGGAATGATGACTGTCAAGTTGCTTTCGATAAGATCAATGAGTATTTGCTGGAACCTTCTATCTTGATGCCACCCGTCAAAGGAAGGCCGTTAATCATGTATCTGACTGTTTTGGATAATTCAATAGGGTGCGTACTGGGCCAACATGACGAGTCTGGTCGAAAAGAGCATGCCATTTATTACCTTAGCAAAAAGTTTACCGACTGTGAGACTCGCTACTCACTTCTCGAGAAAACTTGATGCGCTTTGGTATGGGCTGCTCGCCGACTAAGGCAGTATATGTTGACACATACCACTTTGCTGATTTCCAAAATGGATCTAATCAAGTACATCTTCGAGAATGGGCTTACAGGTTTATCAACCTATACCTACGGACAAACGTCAATAGGAGGGTGCCAGCAAATCGTCTCCTTCCTCCCTCCGTGGCTACAGGTTTATCAACCTATACCTACGGACAAACGTTTGTTGATACAGACCGGTCCTTTCTTAAAATCCTCCACAGGCCATGGAAATAATATCTAAAGCCATGGTTGGACTCGTCTTGTCCTCCTGAACTCAAAGGTACCACTCATGAAGGCCAACTATTCCTGAAATCAAAAACCCTAAAACAAACTCCGAAACCCTAACAATGGTGGATTTCGTTACAGACCATATAAATGAAATTGAATAATGCAGGAAGCTTGCAAATGCTCTATAGATTAACAATATGCCATTAATTCATGTTAACAATGCTTAAATTACGAGATGCGAATTCAAGAACAGGGCGAAGTTTTGAACGACTTACAGTGCGTTTTGGGACTGGAATGGACTGGTTCTTGATTGCTTTAGCTTCTAGAGAGTCCCAGGAAGCGATTGGGATCGTTCAAAGGTCTTGAGGATGCCTCTAAGTGGGATTTCGATCTCACACTTTTCTTGACTTTTTTTCAGATTTGGTTCTGCCTCTCACGCCTGTTTCTAACTTCTTTTTAGGTCTGCACGCAGTCTATATGTACCAAGCAATGCATTAGGGTTGATAATTGTATCCAAATCCTTCTCCTTCAATGCTTTTTGATTTGATTTGATTCTTCTTTAAAAGCTTTCCAAACATGGCCTAAATCAATCTTTTTTTCACACTAGGCATTTACACGAGTTTGAATGATTAGTATCTGTAATTTAAGACCTGAAACAATCACAAAATCTCTTGTTATCAATGTTTTGGATTTTATTTGATTTATTATGATTTAAATTAAATTAATTCAAATGAAAATCAAAATAAATAATAAAAACAAGATATGGAAAAGTGGAAAAGGCTAGAGCTTGTGGGCTATGTTGCCAACTCAAAACAAGTGAAAAAGATTCAGCCCATTTGGCAAAAGTTGAAGTTTTAGGGATAGTTGACTTTTGGCAATTTTGCAAAAAAGGTCAACTTCACCAATGCATAACTTCCTCAATTTTGACTCTTTGAAGGTGTTCTTTGACTTTTTAGAAAGATTAAGATGTCCTATGATCAACCCTTTTGGTCTCATCTTAATTTGATATTCCATGCTTATGTATGAAGCTTTGATAAAAAAAGTGTTTTTGTTGACTTTTCAAAATGACCTATAATGTCCAAATTCATAACTTCTTCTGAGTGCATATTTTGAACTTGGGAGATGAATATGTATTGTATAGAATTTCATCCTCTTAAAAATGATCTTTGGATGGGTCATTTCTCATAAATTATGAGAAAGTTATGCTTGGTCAAAGTTGGGTTGACTTTTCCTACAAAACCCTAATTTAACATCTTTTGAGTCTTGATGAATTATGAGCAATCCTTGATGAATCATGATCAACCCTTGATAAAATGATGAAATATACTTCAAAATGAGGATGTTGACCAAAACATTGAAGTTTGACTGTATGTGGGTCACAATTGACTTTTTCCCTAGCATAGTCGATTTTTGGACCTTTGAGCAATTGACTGAGCAAACTTTCTCTGCAAGGCTTGAAACTTGACGTGGATGATCTTGAGAATATATTAGGACATTGGTGATAACTTTGGATCACTTGGACTCAAGTATCTTAATGCAACATGAAACCCTAGTTTGAGGTAGACTGCCTTAGGAGAGAGCTTGTCTGGCCAATCCTTGGACTACCTTAAGCAACTTGAGGATCTTTCTTGCAATGTTTTGAGAAATATGGGAGGGCAAATTTTGGGGTACAACAGCTGCCCCTGTTCAATTTTCTTAAACCTGAGGATGTAGATTGACTTTCGTGCCTTTCGTAATCCGAAGGTGGAAGATGATTGAACACTAGAGTGCCCAGAAATTTGCACTCACATGACGTGGTACCCGTCTTATGATGTCGGGAATGGGCTTACAGATTCCATTTGGATATTGTTGACGGGAGATGGGCTTAAAGATTCCATCCGAAGGAGTGTCGATCGCATAAGGGATTCCTTAGCGAGAGCTTGTATACCTGTCGTTGAGGAAGATTCCGTTGGGGAAGTCTGATCTTTGTTGGGAGAAGTAGAATTTTAGGAGCTTCGGTCGTCCGTTATTCTGCTGGTGAGTCGTCTCTGTTGATATTTAGGAACTTCGGTCATCCGTACTCAATTGAGGAGTCATCTCTGTTGATATTTAGGAACTTCAATCGTCAGTACTCAATTGAGGAATTATCTCTATTGATATTTAGGAACTTTGGTCGTCCGTACTCAATTGAGGAATTATCTCTGTTGATATTTAGAAACTTTGGTCGTCCGTACTCAACTGAGGAATTATCTTTGTTGATATTTAGGAACTTTGGTTGTCCGTACTCAACTGAGGAATTATCTCTGTTGATATTTAGGAACTTTGGTCGTCCGTACTCAACTGAGGAATTATCTTTGTTGATATTTAGGAAATTTGGTCGTCCGTACTCAACTGAGGAGTTATCTCTGTTGATATTTAGGAACTTCAATCGTCCGTACTCAACTGAGGAATCATCTCTGCTGATATTTAGGAACTTCGATCATCCGTACTCAACTGAGGAATCATCTATGCTGATATTTAGGAACTTCGATCGTCCATACTCAACGGAGGAAACATCACTGCTGATATTTAGGAACTTCGATCGTCCGTACTCAACAGAGGAAACATCTCTGCTGATATTTAGGAACTTCGATCGTCCTTACTCAACGAAGGAATCATCTCTGCTGATATTTAGGAACTTCGATCGTCCGTACTCAACGGAGGAAACATCTCTGCTGATATTTAGGAACTTTGATCGTCCGTACTCAACGGAGGAAACATCTTTACTGATATTTAGGAACTTCGATTGTCCGTACTCAACGGAGGAAACATCTTTGCTGATATTTAGGCACTTCGATCGTCTGTACTCAACGGAGGAATCATCTCTGCTGATATTTAGGAACTTCGATCGTCCGTACTCAACTGAGGAATTATCTCTGCTGATATTTAGGAACTTCGATCGTCCGTACTCAACTGAGGAAACATCTCTGCTGATATTTAGGAACTTCGATCGTCTGTACTCAACTGAGGAGTCATCTCTGTTGATATTTAGGAACTTCGCTCGTCCGTACTCAACTGAGGAAAAAAGCTTCATAGCTTGAATTTTGTGAGAATTTGATCATATCTTTCCTGAAAGATAAAGGTTAGTTATATGTAATGCATGATATGTATCAAGCAATGATGTTCTCAAAATAAATGAGATTGTGTTGTATGATGCGTATGCATGTCATGATGTATGAAAGTGCGATGTTTTTAGCTGGGGAAAATAAATCCTGGGTTGCTATTGGAGAAAAGAGTTGAATTCTTCGTTTCGGTTGGAGATAGTGAATGGAGATGATTGCGAGAATAAACATGCAGGAGAGGATAACTCCGCTGGGGAATAAGCTGGCGAGGAAATGAATCTGTGGGGAGGACATGCTCTGCTGAGGATTCCGCTGATAAATTCAGCCGGGGATGAATTACCGTTGCTAGTGATACTGAATTCTGTTGGGGATTGAGTTTCTGTTTGTGAAAGGAATGAACTCCGCCGGGGATGATCTTTCAGTTATAACTTCACTGGGGATAACCTTTTAGACTCAACTGGGGAGAATCTTCCAGATTCTACTGGGGATGATTCTCCAAACTCCACTAAGGAAGATTTTCCAAACTCCACTGGGGATAATTGTCTAGCGCTGATGATGGATAAACTCTGCTTGGGGAGAATATTGTCGACTCATTCGCGGTTGCGAGCCTCAGCTGGGGAGAGTGGTGTCTTATTTTGGACAGCTAACATCACTGTTTTTTTCTTACTCTGCGGGGAGTGAATGTTATTGGGATGCGTGCTGCAGATATAACGATGGCTTTGCATCGAGACTTTTCTGCCCCTGTATCTGCAGGAGACGGTGCCTGCGGAGGCCCTACGGATCGAGTATTATCCCAACCTATGAGGTGCTTGGTAACTGCCGATCAGAATGATAAGTCTTCTTCTGGTAGACATATGACAAGATGACGGGACATAGTCGTACGCTTTGATCCCTAACTTTTGCTTGGACCGCCCTTTCGGGTTTTCAGTCCACCGGAATACCCTTTTTTGCCCAAGCCGCCTTTTCAGGTTTTTGACTTGCCGGGTGTACAAATCTTTTTTGTTTTTATCCCTAATTTTTGCCTGAACCTTTTGGTTCGTCAAAATGCCCTTATTTTTGCCTAGGCTTGTCAACCTAGCGGGTCTTTGTTCATGCGCAGTATTTTCTGACTATGTCCACGCTCTCAAGGTGTAGGGAGTTATCATTGTCAGTAGTGTTGTGTTGCCACGATACCAGAAGATGTTTGTCTGATCGTGCAAGATTCGTTGCTGGAATTCATGTCCAATGTCCTAAGTGATTCAGATGGAGATTTGCCCCTGGCTATTTGGCATCTTTGAGAGATTTCTTGAATCTTGACTTAACTGCCCCAGATGATGGACAATGATCATGCTGTGCCCCTTGGTTGGAAGTGTTTTTCCACTTGAGGTGATCCTTTTTATTGAGAAGGTTTTTTGTTCACTAGATATTCGTCGTGCGAATTTCTCTGTTGTTGAACAAATAGTCATATGCAAACAATGTTATTTTAAGAATGCAAAGCTTATGTCTGTTTTAAAGTTCTTTGAAAATGCAGTTTTCAATAAAACAAGCGAATTTTTGTAAAATGTGATGTCAACTCAGGATTTACAGCAAGCCCTACAGGCGTCAGGATACCTTTTGTAACAGTATGCTTTCAAATTAACCCATGCCTCAGCTAAGACTTTTAAGGGTTATAACGTGGTCTGGTTCACGGTTCAAGAAATAAAGGATAAAGGCTCAAATTTTATTTGTACCCACCCATTTATCGTAATGTTCTTCGATCATAAACTCAGCTAATTGTGCATTTAGACCCCGTTTTGAGTCTTTGCTCTGATATACCAGTGATGGTTCGGATACTAACATATTATTTTGAACAGGCAGTCATTTTGTTGAGAGTTTGTATGACCTCTTTCTTTTTGATTTTATTATCCCTGTCTTTTGCTTGAACTGTTTATTTTTGTGACTACAGCCAGCGGGATGCCCCAATTTTCTTAAGTTTCCTTCATAGGTTTTGACTTAATGGGCCTTTTTTTTAGAGATAATGACTGCCTGTCTTGACGCTTATGGGGAACCATCACCGTCTTTCGTCTTGGAAGGACGTCTTCGAAACCATTCATTATGTACATGAATTAACTGAGAAAACTATCCTGCCCCATGTTGTGATTAAGGGTTTTAATTTGTGTGAAAGGAAAAACTCCTACTTCTTTGGCTCAAAGGGGTTGACTAGGGATTATCTTCCTTATAACTCCACTGTTTAGGATTTGAAACAACGCATGTACATCGTCAGCGGGGTCTGTTCAAAAGCATACTGTAGAGATTTTGATATCATTTTGTCATCCTCCTTCTAAAGGCTTAGAATTTTTAAATCGAGAGTTGAACATCACAAAAATGAAAGCAATTTGAGTATAGTGAATACGAATGGATTGACTCAAAACAGACATATACAATGCATTGATAAAGTAACAAAGTTTGACATGAATAAATGTCTGAACAATCAAAAGAAAATTACAACTTGAAAATTCTAATGAACAAAAAGTCTTCTCGTCTCAGGACTTGTCACTTCAAATGGTGAGCCTTGGAGGGATGGTAGAAGAACTCAACCTGACCATCTTGTGTGAATTCCAATGCTCCTTTATTGATCAGGTCTTGAATTTTTTTTCCAATGCCCGATAGTCATTGGTATCATGCCCCAGGCTGTTGGAATGGTATGCACACCTTGCATCAAGATTGTAGTCTGGGGAGGCTATGTGGGGATTCTGAGGAGGGTCTCTTAACGTCACCAGATTCAATCTCAACAGGTGTTGTAAAGCTTGAGACAGAGGCATGTTGAGCTCATCGAACTGCCTTTTGGGTGTATCTGGCTTACTCTGATTCACCCGTTGCTTTTGGCGAAGTCGTTGTTAGACTCGTGAGGTAGTAGCAACTTGGAGAGGTCTATTCTTCATCAAACTAAACATTTGACTTCTCGGAAGTTGATTAATGACTTGGTCCCCGGCCTCGATTGTTTGCTTCATATTGTTGTGTTGGTCTTGATGAAGCTGGTTGATAATGGTTCTCATCTCTTCTTGTTCCCGGGCTAAGCTTTGGATAAGGGCCATCTGCCCTAGCATTTGGGTTCTTATTGTACCTATCTCAGCTTGCAGTTGTTCCAGCCGCTCGTCCTTATTGTCTTCAGGACTTTTCTTGACCAAGTTCCCAACGAGGAGTGTTTTCAAATCTTCCTGCCCCTTGGATAGGTTTAGGAAGATTTCCCTGAACTGAGCTTCTTTGGTCTGAAGATCTCCATTGTCTTGTTTGAGAGCCATTGCTGAAATAAACAGCGAGAACATGAGAGACCTGTATTGGAAGATCTGTTATGCAATGATATGTATGCAATGTTTTCAAGGATCTCGCGAGGTAAATAAGAAACTGTTAGAATTTGTTTAAAGAAACTTCGTGTCGTTAAGAGTCCTTCTTCAAGAGTTGTTGTACCCCAAAATTTGCCCTCCCATATTTCCCAAGACATTTCAAGAATAATCTCTAAGTTGCTCAAGATTGCTCAAGGATTAGACAGTCAAGTCATCTCCTAAGGCAGTCAATCTCAAATTAGGGTTTTATGTTGCATCAAGGTCCTTGCATCCAAATGACCTCAAATTCTCCCCAATGTCCTAATATGTTCTCAAGTTCATCCATGTCAAATTTCAAGCCTTGCAGAGAAAGTTTGGTCAGTCAATGGCTCAAGAGGTCCAAAAATCGACTGTGCTAGGGCAAAAGTCAATTGTGACCTACAAATAGTCAAACCTCTAGATTTTTTGTCAACATTCTCATTTTTAAGGATAATTCATCATTTGGTCAAGGGTTGATCATGATTCATCAAGGATTGCTCAAAATTCATCAAGACTCAAAAGTTGCTAAATTAGGGTTTTGTAGGAAAAGTCAACTCAACTTTGACCAAGCATAACTTTCTCATACTTTATGAAAAATGACCCATAAAAAGCTCATTTTTAAGAGGATGCAATTTCCTACAATCCATATTCATACCCCAAGATCAAGAAATGCACTCACAAGAAGTTATGAATTTGGACATTATAGGTCATTTTTGAAAGTCAACAAAAAACACATTTTTTTCCAAAGCTTATAACTTGAGCATGGAATATCAAAAGGTTAAGATACCAAAAGGGCTGGTTATAGGACATCTCAAGGTTTCTAAAAAGTCCAAGAACACCTCCAAAATTTCAAAATTGAAGAAGTTATGCATTGTTGAAGTTGGGCATTTTTCCAAAATTGCCAAAAGTCAACTATCCCCAAAACTTCAAATTTTGTCAAATGGGCCCACTTTTTTCCACTTGATTTGATATTATCACACTACACACGTGTCCTATCTTCAGCTTTATGTCCAATTATTAATTTTTCTATTTTATTTGATTTTTATTGATTTAATTCATTTTAAATCAATTTAAATCCAAATAAAATCCAAATCTTAATCACTTGGTATCTTTTTGATCATTACAGGTCTTAAATATCATCATGTACACAATTAAATCCGAATCAAGCCATGTTATGAACAAAATATTGGATTTGGGACATTTTTGGAAGCTTTGTAATGGAGGATCATATCAAATCCAAAATCATCAATGCATAAGGATTGAAAGCCCAATATGTGACCTAATACAATGCTTGATACAGACACAACAAAAAGACACGAAATTAAGAACGAAGTGGCTGCAAAAATCACAAGAACAAACTTGAAAAAAAGCTTGAAAAAGTGTGAAACTGAAATCCATACTAGAGGCAAATTCAAGGCCAAAACTCAATGTGGTTCTCTTGCTAGACATCCACTGAATCTATTGGAATCAAAAGTAAGCTCTGAAACCTCCTAAATCGCATTGTAAGTCTCCTTGAACACCGCCCTGTACATGAAATTGCAATCTCTCATTCTTGCATCTTTTTGATAAAACATGGACATATTCTTGATCCTTGCATGATTTCTGAACTTTCTACATTATTTAATTGCATTTATATAGCCTGTAATGCCCTACCCGAAACTAGGGTTCGTGCTTCTTGTTTTTAGGCGTTTGAGTTTCAGGCAAAATTGAGGCAAATCATGGATATGGATGAATTCAGGAGGGAGAGACGAAGCGAACCATGGTCTTAGGATCAATTTATATGGCCTACAGTTGATTTTAGGAACGAGCCATGAATTTAGCTGCGGATAAAATCTGCAGGTAAATAACCAGTTTACAACGAAGAAGACGATGATGCATCCTCTTCCCATTGGCTGTTTCAAATCTCGCGCGTTTTCTTTTTTATTCCAGCATATTATTTGTTTTTCTCTTATAATAGTCTTTATCCATTATAATAACAATTGAGTGCACTGGTTGAGTTGGCAAGCGTGTTGTCCAGAATCCAATGGGACCTGGGTTCGAATCCCAGGTCCCCCATATTGCCTATTATTGTTTTTCTTCAGGAGATCCTGCGCGTCTCAGCAATCATGGTACATGATACATCATCACCTAATCACTTGCCAGATGGCCTCCTGGCCAAATCTGATTGCCAAAGGGTGATGTCCACCGTACACCCAAGTCGACACACGCGTGGAGAAGTAGGAAAGTCAAAGCAGGCTAGCATAATTGGGCTTGGAAATTGCTATTCTCACCATCAATCTGGGCCCAAACCCCCCATTGGGTTATTTCTTTCTATTTCTTTTTATATTTCATTTTTATTTATTTGTTTTGTTTTATTATTATTATTATTATTATTATTATTATTATTATTTAAACTAACCAATTAATATTTTTCTTAATAAAACAAAAAAAAAACACAAAAAATATATTTTTATTTATTAAAATTAAATTCATGACTTTATTTTTGTAAATAAATTAATTTAATCAATTTAGCTTTAATTAGGTTTAACTTTCAATATTTTTTTGCAATATTTAAAATTAATGTAGAATATTAGGTTTTATTAACTTTGACCAATTTTATCTTATTTCCTTAAATATCCAAAAATCCAAAAATACTTTTTTAATTAATTAATTTATTTAATAATTTAATTGCTTCCATTAATTCAAAAAAAATAACAAAAATCTTTTCTTTAATAAAAAAGGGTCAAAACCCTAAAAAATGCACCATTTTAATTTCTCGCACGCGATCCATTTTACCAATATTGTAATTGCTTCCAGAATGTAATAGCTTTAAATAGGACTTTGATTATTTTATTGTTTTCTTTTATTTTCTGCAATTTAAATCAAAGGGTTGTTTTTGGCGATGTAAATACCCGACGCCTTGTAATAGTTTAGATTTAATTTCCGCAATTTAAATTTCGCAACTATACACTGTTAGATGTTTGATAATAGGGAATGCATGACAAGATCAAATGTATGAACTTAAAATCAACATAGCTCACCCATGACATGTACAAAGACTAATTAACTGAAAACAACACACTCGCACATGTGCACTCTTAGGGTACACCTCACTTGGTTGCCTTCGAATGTGGTCATTGAGTATAGGAAGTTTTAGAGGTCGTCCTCTTGTCCAAAGATCATAAGTTGCCTCGAAACGGTTGCCTCGGAAAAATGATCTAAGACATTAAGGTTACCGCTAAGGCGTCCTAACATTGCTTTAGTGACCACACGTCCCTTAATCGAATTGACCCTTAAACTCCAACGACGGTGCTACCTACTCCTCAATATTGGGATAGCATTGTCTAAAGGACATTTGTACAGATTAATTCCTTTTTCGAGTAGGTAGATGGTTCTTAAGTACTTGCTCATTTCAAAACAAAACAAAACTTTTCGCACTTACACTCCTTTCAAAACAAAAACTTCTTTCAAACCCACAAACACAAAGAAAAGCAAAATTTGAAAACACTTTGAGCAAGTACCTAAGAGCTCGTGGATAACCATGGATAGAAAGGGTGCTAACACCTTCCCTTTCTATAATCTACCTCCCGAACCCGAGAAACATCTCGAAAAAGGAATTTTTCTGTGCTTTTTTCCTTTCCTTGTTGGATAAAATAAAAGACGGTGGCGACTCTTGCTTACCGCGACATTTTGCAAAAACAAACGCAAAACGCGAACCAGCATTCCAAAAACAGTCAGTTCTTTCCCACCGTATCACAGAACTGACGACTCTGCTAGGGAAGCTTAATAAGTGGGGTGTACCTTAGGAATATTTCATAATGTTTTCAATTGCTTGACTTGTATGCTTTAATTTTGTGGGCTTGTATTGGAGTTTCTATAGATCCTAACCCGGATCTGGGGGTACCCTTTAGGTAAGTAGCAATAAACTGTGAGGGAACTGTCCGGCGTAGATCGACACGGTTGAAGCAGTAGCTATGTTGGTGTGGCACTTTAGTCTGTACCGATATCCCTTGTGTTGGAACGATGAGAATATGGGTCTTCTAAGGGGTCATTAAGCCCCAACTGACCTTAGAACCTTTAAATTGACCAACTTGGTGTTGACTCCTAAATTCGACACCCACGTTCTATTATCATATAGGTCAGTAATTATGAGTTAGAAGAGTTTCCTACACAAGAAGGCTTCGATCAGCTGATCACATCGAAGGCTTATCAAAGAATGACAAGATACTTAGAGAAATTTCTCTAAGTTGGAATCATGTTGTTTTCAACGTCGAAGGAGCAACCTTTCGACCAAGGTCCTTGATGCCCAAGATCGAACGGTTTGAATTTCGAATTGTTGGAGGGAAAACGGTTCCCAGCAGTTACCAAGCGCAACGTGGCGTGGAAGTGGGCGTCGAGGGTTGTGAACGTGCCATGTGGTGTCACCACGAAGCGATGTAACTGCCCAGCAGTTACTTAGGATTTTTTAGTATAAATACTAAGTGTTCACGTAGTTATTAGGGGTGTTCATCATTGTATACAAGTCACTCATTTAGATTCAAGTACCCAGCGTGAGAGAAAGAATCATTGAGAATGTATGTGTGAAACACCATTTACCTTAATCGAAATCTTTTACATTCAAGAAATTTATCGCTTTCACTTATTTATCTCAGTCGAAGTCATTTATTTAACAAGCCTTTAATGCTTTTATTTACTTTATCAAGCTTTTCTCCATGCAATTTACTTAAAGTGTCTCTACCTTACTTGCGTTAATCACCATTAGGATTAGTCGAAACTCTTTATTTTAAAGCATTTAAACGATAAAAATAAACCATGTCTTAGGATCTATCTGATCGATC
Source organism: Vicia faba (assembly GCA_948472305.1). Classification (NCBI taxonomy): domain Eukaryota; kingdom Viridiplantae; phylum Streptophyta; class Magnoliopsida; order Fabales; family Fabaceae; genus Vicia; species Vicia faba. Next base: position 744,976,305 of record OX451741.1, read on the forward strand.
CTGCGAGTCACCAAATAAGTTACCTTTTGGAAGATCAGCGATTGTTTACCATTTTTCACGGTAAACAAATTGGCACACTTGGTGGGACCTTCTGTTGATTTTACGAGTTTAATCGTTTTTTATAAAATATACTCCTTTTTCGAGAGTATTGCATGTTATTGAGAAGTGGTAGAATATACACCAACGAAACCAATACTAGGATAAGAAGTAGAGAAATGGCGAATCCGCCAAACAATGGAGAAAACCCACAAACAAACGTGGGAGCGACGGTTATCCCAACCATAAGCGAAGTGGTAACCGTTGGTTCAACGCCAGCAGTAACGGTTACACAAACGGGGCAAATACCTTCATTTACAGGCCCCGGAATACCTTTGGGAACTCCCCCACCAAGGGGAAACCAAGGAACCAGACCATATGTTCCCCCAGGTTTTTCGACAGTCTGGTTAAATCGAGAACCACCTTACGGCATGCCAACTTCTGAATTGACTAGCCTGACAAACGCTACGTCCACCTTTTCAGAACCTTTAATGAGCGCCTCTTCGCCACTCCAAGGCTCTGGAGTTGGTATGGCGAACATGGGTAGGAACCAACTCTTAGGAGGAACGTCCCACGTAATGCCTGGCCTTACGAATGCCTCGACAACAGTCTTGAGGCAGCAAATGGACGAAAGCAACCACGACATGGTTCAAATGTTGGCGCAAACTTTAAGTACAGTGCTAAATCTTCTAATACATAATACCACCCAGTCGAATCAGCAAATGACAGCGCAAATGTCGCGTCTGGCTGACTTCTTTGGGGTACCCAAACCCATTCGATAGCCCCAAAGGGCACAGATAAGGGGAAACCAAGGCATACTTCCAGAGGAAGAAACCACTATTAACCAAGTCCAGCAGCCTGTCAAAGAGAACCTCAGGGTACAAATGGAACAACCCGGGGTCGAAGAGCCGAGAGTCGTAGCCCCGGAAATAAGGATGGTTAATAGAAACCAAAACGCTGACGAAGTAGTTCAGCAAATCCAATACCAGAATGTTGGTTTGGAGAATAACTTGACAGCCATGATTGAAAGAATCATGATGCAAAACGGGATGAATACGGGCTTCCGTATGCCCAACTTCACATCCCCGCTGTCGGAATATGTGTTACAAACGGACTTGCCTCCTAGATGCAAAGTCCCTAAGTTCACTAAGTTTTCAGGGGACACGACAAAATCCACTGTCGAACATGTGGCAAGATATTTAATCGAAGCGGGAGAAATCTCAAACAATGAGAACCTAAGGATTAAGTATTTCCCAAGTTCCCTAACAAAGAATGCGTTTACTTGGTTCACAACTCTCCCCCCCAATTCGATCCACCATTGGACCCAGTTGGAGAGATTGTTCCATGAGCAATTCTACATGGGACAAACCAAGATAAGCTTGAAAGAGTTGGCTAGTGTAAAGAGGAGATTCAATGAGCCTATAGACGAATACCTAAATAGGTTTAGATTGCTCAAGGCAAGATACTTTACGCAAGTGCCAGAGCACGAGTTAGTCGAAATAGCCGCTGGAGGTCTAGATTACTCCATTAGGAAGAAATTAGACACTCAGTACCTGAGGGACATGGCCCAATTAGCCGATAGGGTTCGACAGGTAGAACGCCTTAAAGCTGAAAAAGCTAGGGCGACGAAAACTCATAAAAGAGAAAAGATAGCATATGTCGAAATGGACGATGAAGATCCAGAAACATTCGACGAACTTATAGCCGTCGAGGAGAGTGAGGTCGATTTAGCTGAGTTAAAACAAGGGCCACCATACTCTTGCAAATTACTAGTCCCCTCAAGTGGAAAAACCCCCACTGAGTCTGAAAAGGCCAATGATAGGTTCCCTAAAAAGACTTACAGTTTCGATATTACGAAATGTGATGAAATTTTTGATTTACTTGTAAAAGATGGCCAAATGATAATACCCCCAGGGGTAAAAGTGCCTCCTCTTGATCAAAGAAAGAAAAGAGGCTATTGTAAATATCATAACTTTTTGGGCCATAAAACATCTCAATGTTTTCTTTTCAGGGATCTCGTGCAAAATGCTATCAAAGAAGGGAGGCTGAAGTTCGCTGACAAGGCCCCCGTGAATGTGGATTCGAGCCCTTTGCAGGCGGAAGCCCACTATGCTGAACCCTCAGGGGTAAATGTGATCGAAGCTTCCAGGAGTCAGGTGAAAAGGCCAGGGATAACTATGGTCGAAGTCACCAAAGATCATATCAATATGCCAATATTTGGCAGTTTTTCTGGGAACCTTTCTAGAAAAACAATTGAAGCAGTCCAAAAGGCCGCTGAGGGCCCAAAACTGGAAACAGGTGGAGTCTCAAAATGTGGAACTAAACCCAATTCCTACTTGGTTACGGTGCAAGGCCAAACAAAAGACCTGGAGGCTCAAATGAAGCAAATGACTCTTGCTACTAAAGACAACATGAATATCAACATGGTCGAAATCTCTGAATCAAAAGTTTCAGAGGAAGCCATCAGGCAAGAGCAAGCAAACAGAACAGCGTTCCCCCGAGAGAATGAAAATCTGGTAGAATTCTTGCAACGGTGCCAGAAGAAAAAATCAGAAGTAATGATGTGTCCTCGATGCAGCTCTATTTTTGACAAGAAAGCTGCTGAACACATCGAAGGTGTGAGAGCAGCAAACAAAAAATGGAGCAGAAATGCCCAAACAAGTGCAGGCTCTGATGTTCGACACGATCCTAGAAGAACCTATCAAAAGGGTTCAAGTCAGGAAAAGAGGCCACTAACTTTCAGGCCTCCAGCCAATGTGCTAGTCGATACATGGCTCAAAACATCGAGTCGAAAGAGACCCAACGAAGAAAGGTGGCATTTCTTTGAAGTGCCAAGAGGTTCATCTTTAACACTCAAGAAAGAACCTCATGTAGGTGCCACCAAAGTTGCTCAAGTATCGAGTAACTACAAGGGAAAGAACCCAATGTCTCGATCCTAGTGGAGAAGGTACCAAAGGCGGCGCAAGGATGAGAGAGAGTCTGCCAACGAACCAAAACCAGAGTCGAGATCAAATGTCCCCCAGCGAAAGCAAAGAAAGCCTTTGGAGAGGGAACCAATGTCCAATAGATTGGTATGGCCTAATCAAGACGAAGCTGGTGACGAAGATATCTCTGAGTCCGACGACACATTAGACATCATGATAAATGTAGTTTCGGTCTTGCCAAGAGAATTCGACCGCCAAATGGAAGTCGAAGCAAACGACTGGGAAGTCGAACAAGAGATGGCCAAGCATAGGCCAGTATGCTACTTTGTCATGGGTAAGGGTTGCACTGAAGAGCAAAATGGTTTCTTCGAACCACCAACTGAGGCGATGAAAAGTCACGTCAAGCCTTTATTCATAAGGGCAAAGCTAGAAGAGGCCACTGTAAACAAAATCTTGGTGGACTGTGGGGCGACTATCAACATAATTCCCCACTTCATGCTAAGAAAATTAGGCAAGAATGATGAAGACATTAAGCCTCATAATATGGTCCTATCGAACTACGAAGGCGTAATAGGGACCACCATGGGTGTGATTCAACTAGACCTCAAAGTAGGATCCATCCTTCGACCAACCATGTTCATGGTCATATCGGCTAAACCAAATTACAACCTACTGTTAGGCCGAGAATGGATACATGGTGTCGGAGCAGTACCATCGTCGATGCACCAAAGGGTGATATTATGGCGTCCCGATGGGATTGTCGAGAATATAGAAGCAGATCAGAGCTACTACTTAGGCGAAGTTAATCACCTAGGGAGAGCTGACTTCGACAAAAATTTGGCTCACATTGGGCCATGTCCAGCACCTGACTTCGACATGGCGCCAACGCCAAATGCTTTTTGTTCCTTGTACCTGCATCCTGATCATGGGTTTCAATGGGATAAAGAAGACTTGTCTCACATTGATTTCAGTGGGATAACTGACATTCAGCCAACTGGTTGGGGAAGCGAATTCAGTGATAATGACTGAGTCGCAAGCGTTACAGCGAATTTCGGCTTACGTAGCCGAAACAAGAATGATAGTGGCTCTCGAAGCCGAAGTAAAATATATGGCCACCAAGGCCAATGACCAAGTGCTACCTTCTGCAGGTCCTGGAAAAGATTTCGACCCAGAGCCACCAGATATAGGTCCTGGAAAAGATTTCGACCCAGAACCTCCTGATATCTCGACAGAAGGAATGCAGGAACAGAGGCTCGACGCCATCTACGACGATGAGCCTTTGGGTTTCGAAAAGGACCCCCTGACGAACAACATCAAAATGTTAGCACAGGATCCTTTAGAAGAAATCGACTTGGGCGAAGGGTTAGATAAAAGACCCACTTACATCAGTGCCAAAATAGAGCCAGAGCTCAGGGTCGAAGTGATCCAATTACTGAAGGAGTTTAAGGACTGCTTTGCATGGGATTACGACGAGATGCCTGGTCTCGACAAAAGATTGGTAGAACTTCAGTTGCCAATCAAACCTGGGAAAAAGCCTGTCAAACAAACTCCAAGACGCTTCGCTCCAGAAATACTTTCGAAGATCAAAACGGAAGTCGAAAGACTGCTGAAGTGCAAATTCATACAAACTATGAGGTACGTCGAATGGATTGCAAACATTGTGCCAGTTATTAAGAAAAATGGTACATTGAGGGTGTGCATAGATTTCAGAGATCTGAATGCTGCAACACCTAAAGATGAATATCCTATGCATGTGGCGAAAATGCTTGTCGACTCCGCCGCTGGCCACGAGTACCTGAGCATGCTCGACGGTTCCTCAGGATACAATCAAATTTTCATTGCTGAAGAAGATGTGTCGAAAACAGCTTTTCGATGCCCTGGGGCCTTAGGCACTTATGAATGGGTAGTAATGCCTTTTGGCCTAAAAAACGTTGGGGAAACATATCAACGAGCAATGAACTCCATCTTCCATGATTTTATTAACACTTTCATGCAAGTATATATTGACGATATTGTTGTAAAATCTGTTTCCAGGAAGAACCATATAGACCACCTTCGACAATCATTCGAAAGAATGAGAAAGCATGGTCTGAAGATGAACCCTTTGAAGTGTGCGTTCTGTGTGAAAGCTGGAGATTTCTTGGGCTTCGTCGTCCACAAGAAAGGAATCAAAATAAACCAGAACAAGATGAAGGCAATCTTGGAAGCGAAAGCGCCAACGAACAAGAAGGAACTGCAATCTCTGCTGGGCAAGATAAACTTCTTAAGGTGATTTATATCTAACCTAAGTGGAAAAGCGCAAGCCTTCTCACCCTTACTTCGATTGAATAAGGAAGGGTTTGAGTGGGGGCAAGAGCAACAAGAAGCCTTCGACAATATCAAAGGGTACCTCACCAAGCCACCTATTTTGGTGCCTCCTTGTAGAAATAGGAGTATGAGATTGTACATAGCTGCATCCGACAAAACTTTGGGAAGCATGTTAGCCCAAGAGGATGAAAATGGAGTCAAAAGACCCATTTACTACCTTAGCAGAGTTTTGAACGATGCAGAAACTAGATATAGCGAAGTTGAAAAATTATGTCTATGTCTTTATTTCTCTTGTACAAAGCTCAAACAATATATAAAACCAGTTGATGTGTATGTTTCGTCCCATTCTGATGTTTTCAAATACATGTTGTTGAAACCCATCTTGCACAGTCGAATTGGCAAGTGGGCGCTAGCATTAACTGAGTATTTGTTAACCTTTATGCCTCTCAAGGCAGGAAAAGGACAAGTGGTAGCAGACTTTATAGTCGACCACTCAATTCAGGTACATAATATAAATTACTTGGAGATAGAACCCTGGAAATTTTACTTCGATGGTTCCAGCCATAAAGATGGAACGGGAGTAGGGGTCTTAATTATTTCTCCAGAAAAAATTCCAACAACATTCAAGTACAAGATATAAGGTACTTGTTCGAACAATGAGGCTGAATATGAAGCTCTAATTACTGGCCTTGAAATATTGTTGGAATTGGGGGCAACTCGAGTCGAAATAATGGTAGACTCAAAGTTAGTCATTAAGCAAATCACAAAAGAGTACAAATGTATAAGAGAAAATCTCATTATGTACTTTGTGATAGCAAATCGTTTATTGAAAAAATTCGAAGTGGTTAATATTCGACACATACCTAGATTGGAAAACCAAATAGCCAATGATTTGGCACAAATTGCATCTGGGTATAGAATTTCAAAAATGAGATTACAAAGAGCAATCGAAGTCCGAGAAAAAATGACAGCAACCAGCTTGTCTCCAACTGATTTGGAATCGACAAGACTAGGATATGCCGATCAAAGGGATTTCGAAATTTCGTTCATAGACAATTTATCGGAGCAAGATTGGAGGAAACCCATTGTAGATTATCTACAAAATCCAGCATCTTTGACAGAACGAAAAATAAAATATAGGGCGTTAAGTTACGTACTCATGGGGAATGAGTTGTTTAAAAAGACGCCTGAAGGGGTATTATTAAAATGCTTAAGCGAAACCGAAGCATACATAGCCCTTTCGACTATGCATGCTGGAGCATGTGGGGCTCACCAAGTAGGTCATAAGATGAAATGGTTGTTGTTTCGACAAGGACTATATTGGCCCACTATCTTGAAAGATTGTGTCGAGTTCGCGAAGGGTTGCCAGGAATGCCAAGTCCATACTGGTATCCAACATGTACCAGCAAGTGAGCTTCACTCAATAGTGAAACCTTGGCCTTTTAGAGGATGGGCGTTGGATCTTATTGGAGAGATTCGACCAGCATCATCGAAGAGCCAGAAGTATATACTGGTAGGCATTGATTATTTCACTAAATGGATCGAAGCTATCCCTTTAGTCAACGCAGACCAAGAAAATGTCATTGAATTTATTCAAAAGAACATTATCTACAAATTTGGAATCCCTGAGACTATAACAACTGATCAAGGGTCAGTGTTCACTGGTTGAAAGAAGCAGGAATTCGCGCAAGAAAAAGGCTTCAGACTCCTAACATCAACGCCTTATTACGCGCAGGCAAATGGTCAAGTCGAAGCGGCAAATAAAATAGTGATTGGCCTGATAAAAAAGCATGTAGGAAAGAAGCCAAAAAATTGGCATAAAACGTTAGACCAGATCTTGTGGGCTTGTCGAATGTCCCCAAAGGAAGCCACAGGTACAACACCATATCGGCTAACTTACGGTCATGACGCAGTACTGCCAGCAGAAATTTGTCTTCAATCAGCAAGGGTTCAAAGACATCAAGATATTCCCCCTGAGGTTTATTGGGATATGATGTTAGACGAATTGGTAGATTTAGACGAAGAAAGACTACGAGCTCTCAACCTACTGAGAATTCAAAAGAAAAGAGTGGAAGACTCTTACAATAAGAAAGTAAAACCGAATGCATTCTCGCCTGAAGAACTAGTTTGGAAGGTAATTCTTCCCATGGATCGAAAAGATCGAAGCATGGGAAAATGGTCACCCAAATGGGAAGGACCCTTGAAAATTATTCAAACTTTTCTGGTGGAGCATATGAGGTCGAAGAGTTAAGCGAAGATAAAAGACTCTTAAGAGTAAACGACAAATATTTGAAAAAATATAAACCTATGCTCCAAGAGATCAAAATAAATAACAATTAATGATTAAGTTAACAATAAAGCCAAAATGGAAAATAACATTGATAAGCCAAAATGGCTACAAAAATTACAGAATATTCGAGTACATAGTCAATGAAGTACAGAGCAAATTAAAAAGGGACGGAAGCTTTGAGACGAAGATATTTTGCTCGCTGTAACTCCATTCGTTTGTTGCACAAGGCATTCGCCTGAGAGATTTTGGCAATCTGGTCATCTAGAGCCTCGGCCCTTTCAGCGAACTCTAGGCCTCGAGCAACTTCATCTTGGCTCTCCACGTCTGAAACAGTCGAAAGAAGTTCTTCCTTGCGCTTAGTATTAGCGTTTAACCTGGCTTCCAACTCCTCGATCTGCGCTCGTATAGAGGCATTATCCTGATCGATGGCTTCGATTTCCTGTTGCTTGGACGTTCTCTGTTTCGACAACTCTTTAATTCGAGAGGTCGATTCAGCTACTTCAGTCCAAGCAGCAGAACTCTTGCCATGCAGTGTTTCGAGTTGGTTTTTGAATCCCCTTCGACGATTGTAATCCGCAGAGGCTTGGTCAATAATGGAGTATAACTCCAAGATGAAGCTGGAAATCTCTGGAGAAACAGCAAGCAAATCGACTGCACCCAAGACAACCCCCAAACAAGATTGGGCAGTAGGATCCCCCTCCAAAGCCTTCATTAGGTCCCTTTTGAAGAATTGAGCCTTAACTTTCTTCAAGGCCTCATCGAGAGGAGAAGTCGAAGTAGACTTCCCTGGTGCAGTAGAAGCATCATGACTAGGGTCAGATGAATTTTCCCTGCTCTCGACGATGGCGTTTAGATAGCCAATTGGATCACTTTGCTTCAAGAGAGCCAAGTCCTCTTTAGACCTGGGCTTTATCGAGGTAACCTTTTCTGCGACAATGTTGGCTTGGGGGTGAACATTTTCAGTAGCATCAGCGTTAACATGACCCTCTTCATCATGTTGCTCTTCTGTCTCGTTGACCACTTGAACCTCCTCCTAGTGGTGCTCCTCAGGGGCACCCTCTGTCTCAGCAAGAAACTCATCATCCACCAATTCCTCTTCGCGTTGTCTGCTATGGTCAGCAGAGTCCTGCGGCTCCGAAGTTTGATTCACTTTGTTAGCAGAACTGACGAAAGAAGAAGGATTGCAGGTGGGTTCCCCTGTGCTGTTTATGAAGGTACCAGAACCTTCGACAGGATGCCCAGCTGGCACTAAAGTTCCAGCCGTTTCCTGAAAGTAGAAAAAAACTCGGATTAGAGAGATGCACAATCGAAGGTGATCATCGACACTTAAGTTAAAAGTGGTCAGAGACATTACCTGTAAAGGAACCTCAGCCCCAGGGCTAGAGTTGTCGCTCTCAACAGGATTACTGAGCAAGACATTTAGCTCCTCCTCTGTGGGTTCTTCGATAATCACAGGGGGCGGCCTGGGTTTATTCCCTGTGACTTTAGTTCTTATCGTAGGTCGAGGTTCAGGAGCAGGAGCAGCCTTTTCAGCTTTCTCCGTTTGAGAGGAACGGGAGGAGATTCCTCCTCTTCGCCACTCGAAGTTTCGACCGTTAATATGGGTCGCTTCTTAGGCGCAGATTTCTGAAAATCCCAAACGGAGTCGATTTAAAACATAACATCGAAAACCAGGATGTTTAAAACCAAAGAGGGAAACAAGGAAAAATTGTTACCTGTACTGGAGGTTTTGCAGAGGGACCTCCACCCTGATTGCTGTTTGTGGCCTTCTTAGCCACAGGTTTTCGAACAACTGAAAGAGAAACGTTCACAAGTTATAATTGACAGATATAAGTCGAAATGAAAAGACAAATATAATTTGAAGAGGGAACGTACATTTCTTTATTTTATCGAGGACCATGACGAAGGACTTCTTGATTTCGTCTACAAAGTCCTTCTCGTCGAAGAACTCTTCGACGTAATATCTCTTCCACCAGTCTTCAAAGGCTGGTGAATAGAGGAAGTTGAGTTGGTAGTCGAACAATGATAGTACGGTCCGACCAACGTACCTACTAATATGCCTAGTAGCGGCGTCTTCAGAGTAGTCATTAGAAAAGAACAACAATGATTTCTCCCGAGGATAAATCGGAGAAGGAAGCGATTGGATAATGCCAAATTATCGAGAGACAAGATTCGGCTGGTAGGCAATCAGGCTCAGCTGATTTTTCGAACTCTTGAAACGCAACGACATTATCCTTGGGGTGAGAAATGCTTCCCACATTGTTGTATGCTCTTCGAAGTGAGGATCCTCTGGTGATTTAGGATGGGGCCTGGTAAACCATCCTGGACCACACTTTAGACCGGCGAAAGGGGCCATGGTCGAAGTGAATTCCTTCCTCCCCTCAAACATCTGAACGAAATTTATGAAGGTCTTTTGTAGTTCCAACCCATCCTCAGTAGGAGTCAATAAGGCGAGCCTGGTGCCTTCAACGCGCCTTCTGGCTATCTCAGGAGCCTTTTCATTTATTTGAGTCTTCTGGGGTAGAAAAGACTCGAAAGTGGCATTCAGCCAGAGTTGAAGTAGCCAGAAGGGACCAGCAAGCAGCAGGCTGGCTCTATTTTCGATTACTTTTAATTGAGCCGCTCCACTGCTTATCGACTCGTACAAGTTCGCCAATATTAATTCGGCCAAACAGATGTTTTGGCCGTGATGAAGCTGAGTAGCGAGGGTGACCATCTTCTTCGTCACCCGCAGGGATTTCGTGCAGAACACGAAGCGCGACAGCCAAAGCGCTAGAAACGCGATGTGCTCCACATCAGTCACCGCAGTCGTTGATTTGTCGTGGTAATGACTGGTGTAAGTGGTGTAGGTGGGTTTGGTAGCAGAAAACCCAATCTGGTCTTCAGACATTTCCACTGGGTCGAAGTGGTCCCCAGTTGGTCGAAGACCAACAATTGCAGCCACATCGAAGAGAGTGGGCGTAACCATTCCACAAGGCAAGTGGAAGGTATAGTGAGTGTAGTCCCAAAACAGCAATGAAGCTACCAGCATGTCGGGACAGTAGTTAAGACCAGTTTTGGACAACATGACCAGGTCATAAATGCCCATGCCTTTCCAAATCGAAGCCTGGCACTCCTCCATCTTGTTGAGCCAAGCGGTATATTCTGATGTAAGGCTAGGGCTAGATCGAAAAGCCCTAACCCCCCTATTAAAAAACCGAAGATCTATTTTCTCTTTCGCAGGATCTTCAATATCATCTTTTGCCTTCTTTGAGCACCCAATGGGTTTGAGTGCCTCATGCGCGGGGAAGAAACCCTCAATTTTTGTGGGGTCAGTAATGCATGTTGAAAGAGGGCCTGACATGGCAAAAACCTGGTTGGAATACCCAACAGGAATCAGCAGTTGAGAGCCATAGGTTTTGCACTCAGCATCACCCATGGGTTCAGGAACCCTTCGCATTCCCATAGAATTAACTACCGGAGCAGTTGAGAAGGTTTCTGGTTGAGCAGTCTTGGAGAGAATGCTAGCTCTTGGGACATTGGGAGCACGAGTACGTGACGCCATTTTTGGTTTAAATGAGGGTGAATGAAGAATAAAGATTACTGGGTTTGGAGAGGAAGAAGCAAAGGGTTGTTTGCAGAAGATTTCGTTCGATCGAAGGTTTGGATGCGAGAAAGCGTAAAGAGTCCAAATGAAGCACTTAGTGCTATTTATAGTGATTGGAAAATCACAGGGCTCGAGGTCATTTAATGCCACAGACGAGAGTGGGGCACGTGGCACGCATTGGCGCTATAACCGTTCTGAAAAACAGAAATGTTGCAGCATGCTTCCTCGATTTCAGAGAATGGCCATTATGACAGCGTATGAAAGGCCATCGTGCGTGCGAAGTGCCTTACTGAAGTGACATCTTGGGAAAAGTTGAAATGATGATTTTTTGAGATTGTTAGATGGTTGGTAGGAGACGAAAAGCGCACAAACTAATTTGTGGCTGAGAGTGAAGGACAGGTGTCGAATGGAATATCAAAGAATGCATCTTTCTTCTAAGCGTCGAAATAAGACATTCTTGGGGGGCAATTTGTTGGCTCCTAAAACCGACACCCACGTTCTATTATTATATAGGTCAGTAATTATGAGTTAGAAGAGTTTCCTACACAAGAAGGCTTCGATCAGCTGATCACATCGAAGGCTTATCAAAGAATGACAAGATACTTAGAGAAATTTCTCTAAGTTGGAATCATGTTGTTTTCAACGTCGAAGGAGCAACCTTTCGACCAAGGTCCCTGATGCCCAATATCGAACAGTTTGAATTTCGAATTATTGGAGGGAAAACGGTTCCCAGCAGTTACCAAGCGCAACGTGGCGTGGAAGTAGGTGTCGAGGGTTGTGAACATGCCATGTGGTGTCACCACGAAGCGATGTAACTGCCCAACAGTTACTTAGGATTTTTTAGTATAAATACTGAGTGTTCACGTAGTTATTAGGGGTGTTCATCATTGTATACAAGTCACTCATTTAGATTCAAGTACCCAGCATGAGAGAAAGAATCATTGAGAATGTATGTGTGAAACACCATTTACCTTAATCGAAATCTTTTACATTCAAGAAATTTATCGCTTTCACTTATTTATCTCAGTCGAAGTCATTTATTTAACAAGCCTTTAATGCTTTTATTTACTTTATCAAGCTTTTCTCCATGCAATTTACTTAAAGTGTCTCTGCCTTACTTGCGTTAATCACCATTAGGATTAGTCGAAACTCTCTATTTTAAAGCATTTAAACGATAAAAATCAACCATGTCTTAGGATCAATCTGATCGATCCTGTGAGTCACCAAATAAGTTACCTTTTGGAATATTAGCGGTTGTTTACCATTTTTCACGGTAAACACTTGGCCATAGAACAGTAGCAGTATGCTACACTCATTGAGACTAAACTCTCACGATGATTCCGGCCGCAAGAAAAGGTTGCTAAACTGGAATTATGACCGATTGAGGGTAGTCAGTGATATTGAGATCCTCTAGAACCCGATTACTATTTTTAGGATAGGTTTAAACCAACTGGACTGAAAGAGGGTAGTACCTAAGCTCCTTGCCAGCCTGAAATCTAAGGGCTCTCTGTGTGACTTGTGTGCCTTTACCATGTTTGCTATTTGTGGATACTTGTGGTGTGATTACTATCATGACATCATGACATCATAACATTGCATACTTCTTGCATTGGACTAACCTATTTCAAAGACAGGAGAGATTCATCTTTGTTCTGTGTTGTAGGTCATCATGATGCCCATGTGTGATACGGTGGGAGAACTGACTTGGGTTTTTGCGTTTGTTTCCGCACTTGTTCGGTTTAGCAAGAGTCGCCATCGAATTTTTATTTTATCCTAAAGGAAAGGTTAAAAAGCACAGGAAAAACCTTTTGAGATGTTTCGTGGGTTCGGGGGGTAGATTATGAAAAGGGAAGGTATTAGCACCCTTTTCATCCATGGTTATCCATGGGCTCTTAGTTACTTGGTTTTAGATCACTTGCCTTGATTTTTTATTGCTTGAAAATGGTGTGTGTATTTGTGTTTTGAAAATGTTTTTGAAATAGACGCCTTTGTTTCGGCAACCGTTGTAATGACTCGTGTTTGAGTATATACAAGGGTGTGTATCTTTTCGAAAAGATGTTTCAAATGTTTTTGAAAGTTTTGTTTTGAAAGTGTTGTGGAGTGTGATTTAAAAAGTAGGCAAGTGTTTTTTCAAGTTTGATCCAAGTAACTAAGAGTTTTGTCTACCCCTATTGTACTCAAAGGTTTTTCTCATGTTTTAACCTTTTTTTAACAATTTTGTTCCACCATTGTATTCGGTGGACAATCTTGCGTTTTAGGATGTTAACGGGACAGGCGCGGGTCATCGTATGGACCATGAATCCAATGGTGCCAAGTGTCTTTGGCAATTTGCTTGAAGGGACTATGATCATTTTGATAGGCAACTTTCGAAAGCGTCATCGAGGGACTTATGATCATTTGAATTGTTTTGCCAAAGAAACTCGACGTGCAAGCATGGCCCATTTTGGAAGGCAACATGTGGGATTACCCTAGGGGTGCAAGTGTGATTGTGTATTGATTTCCTGTATTTGTCTTGTATTAGGTTATCTAGCGTTTGATTTTATGTACATACAAACCCTAGGTCTAACCATGGTATATTTGAAAGCGGTAAATTGCGGGAATTTAAAGTCCTAAACTATTACAAATAGTATCCGGGAGTGGGGGTACAAATTCACGAATGGGGATGAGACTTAAATAATTACAACCAAATCGAATCGATCGCAATGTAAAATATAATGTATAGCAATGTATAAGAATAGCAAATGTATAAAATGTAAGTGTATTGTGTATGTGTAATTTATTTACAGGTTGAGAAAAGTGTGAATTTTAATGTATTACGAAGTATTGTCAACTTAATGAGAAAATTAAGTGTTTTATTATATATTATTGTATTCTTATATTTTTTGTAAAGTATGTACAAAGCATAATATTTCAAGAAAAGAAAAGAAAGTTTTAAGTTCTATTTCTTATATATTAGTATTTTTAGTATTAATGTACAAATAAGAAAATTTAATTAAAAGAAAATAGTATGTTTTAAGTTCTATTCTTTTAGGTATTAAAGATAACGTATTTTAATTAATATTTTTATGTACAAAATTTTTAATTAAAAAAAGGGAAAATATTTCAAGTTTAAGAAAATTATGTATTATTTTTTTATGTACAAACTAAATGTTTTAATGAAAAAAGAGTTTTAAGTTTTAAAAAGAAAATGTTTTAATGTTTTAGGTATTAATCAAAACAAGTTTTAGTAAGATAAAAGATGAAGAAAAGGGTTAAATGGGCCAAAAGGGAATTAGGGCTTAATCAGAATGGACATGAGGGGGGGGGGGGGTGCATTCAGGAAAACAAGTGGGCTTAGTCTTGTTAGAATGGGGCGAGGCCCAAAGCTTGGAACAATGTTTTTTAGGGTTCTCAAATTTTGTGTTCAAAAAAGGACTTAGGGTTTGGGAACTTTGCAGAGGCGTTGTTCGTTCCCCTCGTCACTTCTTTGCCTTCTTCAACTCTCAAGCCAAAAACTGAGTTAACTCCTTCGTCCAAGGCCACCGGCGCCACCGTTCCCCCTTCTCCCTCAGTGGACCGCTCAGGCGATGCTTACAAGGTTCGATCTCTGTCTCCATCGCGTTAGGGCTTTCGTTATTTCTTTTGATTTCTCGTTTTGATTTCGTATTCTGATATTATGTGTTTTCGTTTGCCATTTGAAATGCATGAAAAGGGTATGAGAATACTACCTCTTGGAGGCAGAGGAGGAGGGAACTTGGAGGCGTTTGGAGGGCCAAGGGTGGAGGACGCGTGATGCACCTTTTGTTGGAAACTGGTATCTATCGTTGTATTTTATTAGGGTTTGATGATGATCTTTGAGAACCTAGCTTTTATCCCTTCTTTCCTCTTCTGGTTGCCTTGATGCCTGCCATCTTGCTTCTTTATCTTCTTCTTCTTGTTGCCCTGATGCCTAGCTTGATGCCTTGTATGTTTGCTTGCTGAATTTGGTTGCCTAGCTTGCTTTGCTTGATGTGAAATAACTTCTTGATGATGTATCTGTTGATGATTCTGAATATGCTTATTGGTATCGCGTATTGAATGCTAATGTGTTTGATTCGTGTGTTTGCCCAATGATGAAGTTTTTCTGAGGGTTCTTGGGAATTCTGTATGTGTCTGAATGTTTCAAGGTTAGTATGCTTGGCTTGATTGATTTGACACAGGTTTATGAGTTTGAAGTTTAGGTTTGGAAAAGTTTAGGCTTTTCTCTGATTTAGGCTTGATGTAGGCTTGATGTAGGCTTTGAAATGGACAGGGTTTACTGGTTATTTGACAGTTCAGGCTTAGCAGATTTGTGTTGTTGTGAACTGGTTTTAGGCTTCTGGTTTATGCATAGTTTCTTGGCTTTTGCTTTGAAGCTTTAGCAGGTTATGGTTTTTGTGTGTGCTGAGTTTGTATTTTTTGGTTCTCTCCTGGTTGAAGCAGTTTGAAGGGCTTTTATTGCAGGTAAGGCTTTGGCAGGTTTTGCTTTGATTGAGGCTATGGCTTTTGGTCAGCTTCTTCGTTTTTTGAACAAAGGCTTTGTGTTATGTGCCTCCAACAGATTGAGGGTTTAAGTGTGGATAAATAGTTCTGTTTCTTTTTCTTGACAATTTTGTTTGTATTCTGATTTTTTATATCTCTGCCTTCTGCTCTACTGTTTTATTGCAGTATCTTTTGTCCTCATGCCTAAACCTGTAAGCCTATCTGCTCTTACTCTCTTCTTCTCTCTCCAGTACAAATTTAAAGCATTTTATTGCTTATGATTTGTTTTTTTTACTGAAAAGATAACTGGCCAGGAAATGATGAAATGAACCTTGCTTGCTTGCAACATATTTTCTCTGCATACTTTATGTTTTCTTGATATCTTTCCATATCTTCTTTTGACAGCATTTCGTACTTGTATCTGAATAGCCTTTTGGACAGCTTTTGGTTTAGTTTGACATTGGAACTCAGTTTGGACTTTGTAGTTCTAGTTCAGTTTACCTTTGGATTTTGCACTTGCTCATGCTGTTTGAGACTTTTGAAATTATGCAGCTTTGACAAATTTGTATTTGTGTAATTAAAACTTCTGTGCATTTCAATACTTTTGTTGCAAGCATTTTTCATCCCTCTCTGTGAACCAGGAGAAATCTCGTGATTTGCAGAGAGGGCAAACTGATTCCGGCCAGTTGCCTTTAATGATGAACCCAAATTAACTATTTTCCTTTTATTTATTTTATCTGCAATTGACTTTCTTTTGTCTTTCTTCATTTTTTGCAGATGAAAATCAAACGAAGCAGAGGTAGCAATGGATGGAAGATGAAGACTTAGGAATATTCTTTAGGATAGTTTTATTTCAATTTTAATTGTCTGTAAAATTATCATTGTAAATACTTCGTAAATGAATACTGTATTTAAATAATAATTGTAACAAATAAATTAAAGATGAATAAAATCTATTTTTTATCAGTTAATTCCTTTTCTTCTTCTCAATTGTTTATTTTATCATTTATAATTCTCAAATTATAATAAATGGAAATAAATTCCAATTATCTTAACTTAGAATAAATAAACAATTAAATAAACATTGTGGTTTTAGCATCGATCAATTAATAAACCTGGCGCTTCAAAAATCCAAAGCAAAGCACAGTCAATCACAACAACTGCCCAAATGTCTTTTCTCTTAATGATTCAATCAAACACTGCGAACTCAATCCAAATGACTCTTTTCACTGATTTAATCAAACATTGCAAACTCAATCTAAATGCCTCAGTCCATATCTCGGAATAACTTGAAAAGCACTGTGGGATTAATTCTTTCTGAGAATGCGCGCACAAAAACCCTAGTTCCTGATCAAATGCCAAAGAAGCGTTCGCCTGATCAAAGCTGAGCCAAAATCAACCAAACCCTAAACAAACTGTGTGAACAGTTCCAGAGCCATGAAAACCCTAATTTTGTCTGACTGACGAGAAAAGTCTGTTTGACCGATTCTTGAACCAGTCTGAAAAATCAGGAAAAGCCCGAAGCTTATGATTTCTTGTGGAAAAATACGAGGGCAAATTTTGGGGTACAACAGTTGCCCCTGTTCAATCTTCTTGGACCTGAAGAGTTAGATTGGCAAGTTTGCCTTTCGCGACTCGAGGGTAAAAGGAGATTGGACACTAGAGTGCCCATAAAATCTGCACTTGGTGATGTGATGGTAGAGGTGAATGGGCTTACATATGCCATTTGGTGATGGGCTTAAAGATGCCATCTGGAATGTGACATGATCTTGTCGGGGGATGGGCTTAGAGATGCCATCTGGAAATGGGCTTAAAGATTCCATTTGGTGACTGCTGATAGGAGGATGGGCTTATAGATGCCACCTGGAAATGGGCTTAAAAGATGCCATTTGGAAGTGTTTGTTGAAGAGGATGGGCTTATAGATGCCATCTGGAAGTGTTGAACTGTATGACCTTGGTGAGTGAACGAGAATCACAAAGGTGACCATGTTTTGGAACGTCTCTGAACTGAGGGTCTGAACAAGCAATAGATTGACGTCCGTGTTTGGAGAATCCATAAACTGCTTTCAGGAGTTAGAGTTGAATGAGCAATGGAGCAACATCCGTTGTTGGGAAGCGTCCGTAAACTGTTTTCAGAAGTTGAAGAAGGAACCGGTGTAGGGTTTCCTAATGATGAGTCCGTGTAAAACTGCATCTGGATGAATCTGGAATAAGTATCAGAATGTCGCCATGTCTGGGTCACATCTGAACTATTTCTGGATGAATCTGGAATAATGATGATCTTTGTTTGTCGACTGAATTTACCTGAAAAGGTAAAGAGTTAGTCGTATGCAATGTCATGATGCATGATGCAATGTATGTTATCAGTGTTCATGATATGAATGTGATGACTGCGTATGTAAGTTGATGAGCTAATCTTGCTGAGGATGGATGAATCCTGGATGACTGGGGACAGAAGAATCTTGACTGCTGCCGGGGAAAATAATTCCTTGGCTGCTGTTAGGGAAGGCAAGAATCTTTGATCACAAAAAGTCCTGGGACCACTGTCGGGGAATCCGGAGGTTGGGTTGTATGCCAATCTACTGGGGAATTCCTGTCTTGAGGAGATCTTCACTGGGGAATATTCGAATATTCTGTGAGGAACTGAAAATGAGAGTCTTCAATCTGCTTGGGGATTGATAGTTGTAAGTTTTAGCTCCGCTGGGGATTTTGAAACTTGACTCTGAGGGGAATTAGATTCTGGAAGTCTTTGACTGGGGATTGCAAGAATCTTTTGACTGCTGCAGGTGTTGATCTGGAATAAGTTACGGAATGTCGCAATCTCTGGGTCACATCTTGAACTAACTCTAGAAGCAAATCTGAATGAGTTATAGAATGTCGCCAAATCTGGGTCACATCTGAAACTATTTCTAGATCTTGATTTTGTTCGGGGTCAGAAATTGGGAGTATGCCAATCTTCTGAGGTTTCAAGGAAGAGAGCCTTCATTCTTGTTTGATTCAGAAATTGGGAGTATACCGATCTTCGAATGTTTCAAGGATGAGAGTCTTCATTCTTGAGGGTTGACTGTTATCTGGTCGTAATCTAGTCTTCACAATAACTTGTTAAGCTGTTATCTGGTCAAATTCGGGCTTCACGGCTTGAGCTGAAGATATACCACTATCTGGTCGCAATCCAGGTTTCATAGTATTCTTGACTGCTGTCTGGTCGTAGTCCAGTCTTCACAGAAACTTGTATTGCTATCTGGTCGTAATCCAGTCTTCATAATAACTTGTTAAGCTGTTATCCGGTTAAATTCGGGCTTCACGGCTTGAGCTGAGGATATACTACTATCTGGTCGCAATCCAGGTTTCGTGGTAGTCTGACACTGTTATCCGATCGTAGTCCGGTCTTCACAAGGTGCTGTAGAGATCAAGATACTATCCGGTCAAATCCGGGCTTCATTACTTGAATTTTAGGAGATCCCACTATCTGGTCGTAATCCAGGCTTTGCGGTAATCTGACACTGTTATCCGGTCGTAGTCTGGTCTTCACAATATGCTGTAGAGATCAAGATACTATCCGGTCAAATCTGGGCTTCATAACTTGAATTCAGGAGATCCCACTATCTGGTCGTAATCCAGGCTTTGCGGTAATCTGACACTGTTATTCGGTCGTAGTCCGGTCTTCACAATGTGCTGTAGAGATCAAGATACTATCCGGTCAAATCTGGGCTTCATAACTTGAATTCAGGAGATCCCACTATCTGGTCGTAATCCAGGCTTTGCGGTAATCTGACATTGTTATCCGGTCGTAGTCCGGTCTTCACAATATGCTGTAGAGATCAAGATATTATCCGGTTAAATCCGGGCTTCATAACTTGAATTCTGCGAGATCCCACTATCTGGTCGTAATCCAGGCTTTGCGGCAATCTGACATTGTTATCCGGTCGTAGTCCGGTCTTCACAATGTGCTGTAGAGATCAAGATACTATCCGGTCAAATCCGGGCTTCATAACTTGAATTCTGTGAGAAATTGACCTTTGACTACCATGACTTCCGACAGGTGATGAAGGAGTTGTTGAACACTTTTGACATTCGAATGCCCCCAGTGGTAGTGTAGATAATTTCCTGGCTTATTACAGGTGTTAATCTATAATCAGTCGTCCACAGATATGCCCTGGCTAGGTACCGGAATCGAATCTGGAAAGGTGATAGTTATTCTGTTGATGGTTGTAATTTCCAGTAGGTGATGAAGGAATACTCCGGACACTTTTGACATTCGAATGCCCCAAGTGATGATGAAGGAGTCTTGAATCAGATTACTCTGCCAATTGAGAGATTTCTTGAAATCTTGACCGGACTTCCCCAGGTTAACTGAACCTTAAAAGATCTGTTGGACCTTGACTGGACTGCCCCAGGTTAATTGGATGGTGACATGTCGTGCCCCTGGTTGATAGGAGACTTGTTGTTGGAAGTGTCGTCCTTTTGAAGTGATTTTAACTCACTGAGAGAGTTTTCGTTCCTCCGAACATTCGTTGTATGAATTCCTTCGCTGTCAAACAAAAAGCCAAATGCAAACAGTGATATTAAGTAATGCAAAGTTTATGTTTGTCTCAAAGTTTTGAAAAAATGCGTTTTTTAGCAGAAAACTTTTTCATAAGACAAATTAACACAAGATTTTAGAGCAAAGCCTTACAGGAGTCAGGATACCTTTTGTAACAGTATGCTTTCGAACTAACCCATGCTTCAATTAGGACTTTTAAAGGGTTCTAACGTGGCCTGGTTCACGGTTTAAGAAACAAAGGATAAAGGCTCAAAGTATATTTATACCCACCCGCTCTTCGTGATGTTCTTCAACCCTAAGCTCAGTTAATTGCGCGTCGCACTCTGTTTTGAGTTTGGAACGCCTTTGGGGTGATGGTTCACCAAATGAATTTGGGAGACAGTCATCATCTCCTTTTTCTTTTGCAACATTTTTCATGTTGTTGAGGATTTGTAATGACCTCTCTATTTTGATTTTGATTTGTTATCCCTAACTTTTTCCTGACTGTTCCCGTTTTTGAGATTATAGTCAGCGGGATGCCCCAACTTTCTTAAGCCTCCTTTACAGGTTTTAGCTCAGTGGGCTTTTTCTTTTTTGAGAGATAATAACTGTCTATATGATAGAGAACTGTCACTGTCTTTTGATTCCAAGGGAATGTTTTTCTTTGTCTTTTGATTCCAAGGAAGTGTTTTTCTTTGTCTTTTGATTCCAAGGGAATGTTTTTCTTTGTCGTCGTTCGTTGTATTACGAACTGAGAGTTTGCGACTTCAATGCGCATTTTCTTTTGAATTAACTGAGATACTACCCTGCCCCAGGTTTATATCAAAGGCTTCGATTGTTTAGAACAGAAAACTCCTACTTCTTTGGCTCGAAGGGGTTGACTAGGGATTAACTTCCTTATAACTCTAGTGTTTGGGGATTGAAAGAAATGCATGTACATAATCAGCAAGGTCTGTTCAAAAGCATACTGTATGAGATTATGGTATTGTTTCGTCATCCTCCCTCCAAAGGCTTGCAGCTTTTTATCAAGAGTTAAATATCATAAAGAAAGTATAAGAGTAGTGAAAACGAATGGATGAATTCAAGACAAACATAAGTAATGCATTAATGAAACAGAGTTCAACATCAACAGATAATTGTTTGAAAACAAGAGAAATTACAACTTTGAAAATTCAAAAAGAAGCAAAAGTCTTTCAGCTCGAGCTTTGTCACTTCAGGTCGAGAACTCCTTAACGGAAAATTTTCATCTCGCCGTTTGGCATGAACCTCAACACCCCAATGTCGATCAGATCTTGAATCTTGTTCTTCAAGGCCCAACAGTCGTCAGTGTCGTGCCCCGGGTTGTAGGAGTGGTAAACACAAAATGCGTCGGGATGATAGTTAGGAGCGGAGGTATTTGGGTTCCGGATAGGATCCCTCAAGGCAGTCAGGTTGACCTCCAACAAGCGCTCCAGAATCAGAGATGATGGTATGTCAGTCTCCGTGAACTGTCTTCCTGACGTTTCTTGTTTACGCTGATTACCCCGTTGACGCTGGCGAGGTTGTTGCTGGGCTTGAGACCCTGAAGCAAGCAAATGAGCCTTCCCTTTGTCTTCTTGGGTGGGTGGAGGCTGAGCGGTGACTTGCTTTTCAACCTCAGATGTTTGCCCCAGTTGGTTGTTTTGAAGCAGTTGGTGGATGAGAACTCTGAGTTCCTCTTGTCTTTGAGACAGATCTTGGATGAGAGCTATCTGGCCCACTAACTGCCCCATCACTTGAATCCTCAATGTTGCCAGATCAAACTGCAGCTTCGCAAGCTGATCACTCCTGGCATTGTTTGAATTCTCCAAGCCCTTTGTGAGGAGAGCTTTCATTTCTTCTTGCCCTAGAGACAAGTTCAGGAACATTTCCTGCAGCTGAGCAGTCTGGTCTTGGATGTCTTTAACAGACCTTTCTAGAGCCATCTCTTACTGAAATAAACAGCAGGAGAGTAAGGAAACCTGAAAAGGAGAGGTCGTTAAGATGCGATGCATGATATGTGGATGCATGCTTTCAAGGATCTCTTGGGGTAAACACAAGAGAATGTTAGAGGTTGAACTTTGATCTTGGATCGGAGAACTTTGCGTCGGTGGATGTCTTTCCACGAGAATCAAGCTCACCATGTCGAGTGGGTCATAGCCACTGATTCAAGTTGTTGTACTTGATCTTTGATTGGAGAACTTTGTATCGGTGGATGTCTTTCCACGAGAATCAAGCTCACCATGTCGAGTGGATCATAGCCACTGATTCAAGTTGTTGTACTTGATCTTTGATTGGCATTTGTTTAGAGGAGAAACCTCTTGCCCATGGTAAATGTGATCGGTGGATCTGGAACTGACTGTTTAACGCTGTTTCGCGAAATGTCGCGGAAGCAAGAGTCGCCACCGTCTTTTATTTTCTCCAAATGGAAAGGACAAAAGCACAGAAAAATTCCTTATAGAGATTGCTCTCGGTTCGGGAGGTAGATTATAGAAAGGGAAGGTATTAGCACCCTTTCTATCCATGGTTATCCATGGGCTCTTAGATACTTGCTCATTTGTGTTTTCAAAATGGTTTGCTTGCTTTTCAACTGTGGGTTTTAAAAAGGTTTCTTTGAAAATTCCAGTTCGACTCTTGTATCGGTCCTCAAGAGTGTTTGAAAAGTTGCTTTCGAAAGCTTTTTGAAAATGTGTTGGTGTGAAAAGTATTTTTGAATTTGTTTTGAAATTTAGAGCAAGTATCTTAGAATTGTCTACCTACCCTAAGGAATTCGTCTGTGTAAATGTCCTTTAAAGTAGTGCCATCCCACCATTAAGAGATAGGTAGCACCACCATTGGAGGTGTTCGGGTCAATTCGAAGGTTCGGGACATGGTGATCACCAGAGCAATAGGAAGATACCTTAGAAGCTACCCTCATGCCAGGTTCCCGGATCATGAGGACTTACTAAGACATCCTCTACTCGACGATCACCTTTCGAGGCAAGGCAACAGTGAGGCGTACCCTAGGGGTGGTGTGTGATTTGTGTGTCATGTTCATTTATTTTTGTCTTGTCATGTCATAGGTGATCTACGCTTTTGTTTTTATTTTGACATTCATTCTTGCATGTATTTATTAACAGTTAAAAGAGCGAGAAAATGTAAAGTTCCTAAACTATTACAAAGGCGCGGGTCCACATCGCCAAATTTAATCCAGGACCCGATTTGACAGAAAATAAAGGAAAGTGCGAGAAATTAAATTTACACGGCTTTGGGAGAATTACATAAATAATTAAAAGAAGGAAATAAATAAAATGCGCAAAGAGAATAAAATAATCGCAAGCGAGGGCGTTGGACCCTTTTTAATGAAATTAAATTATGATTATTAAATTAATGAAATTAAAAAGAAAAAGAAATTATTTTTTTGAGTTTTTTGTATTTATGGTTTTTTATGAGAATTTAATGAAATTAAAACCTAATTCTAGTTTTTTTTATTTATTAAGAAAATATGAAAATTACCTAAAATTAAACCTAATTAATTAATGCAATTTGATTTATAAAAATAATAGTAAACAATTAATCATTAGTGATGAGAAAATAAAAGAAAAAAAGTAATTAAACTAATTAAACCTAATTCTACAAGTTTTTGATTTATTAAGAAAAGATATTAAAAATTAACCCTAGAATAAAAACTAATTAATTGATACAAGACTTTATTTACAAAAATATTAATTAGATAAATATATCTTGATTTTTATGACTTTTCTGATTTTTATATTGTTTTTTTTATATTAATAAAATAAATTAAATTAAAGAATTAAAAAGAAAAAGAAATAATTGAAATAAATAAAATAAGGAAAAGAAAGAAAATACAATACCTTGGGGGTTTCTGTCCCCAATTGGAGGTAAAGCCCTAACAATTCTGGCCCATTAAGCCTTGGCCCTATTGACTTTTTGGCTAGCGTGTAGGTGCGTTGACTGCAGCATATCATATGCCTCAGATCTTGGCCCTTGGATGGAGATTGTAGGACGTGTGGCACGTTTGAGTGGGGAGCGTATGGTGCACCCTTGTAGTGAAACTGCACAGAAGCGTGTTTAGAAAAATAATATGGAAAGGGATGGGGGGACCTGGGGTTCGAACCCAGGTCCCAGGGATTACCATACACATGCCTGACCAGTGGAGCTGCTAGTGCACTTTGTTTATTATATGACTAATGAATAATATAAGAGTAAAGCAAGCGTTAGTGGGACTTTAGCGCGAAAATTCAAATAACCCAATCATGCCTTGACACTTCATCATCTTCCTCCTCGTTTTGTTTTTTTCCTGAAACATAACAAAGGTTAGCGGGGGTTTTAAACCCCCCCAAAATATGTTGTTTTTCAAAATAGCGATTAGGCTATGGTATCACATAAATTAGGCGCGAGGGGTGTGTTGTATTCGTCCAAGCTCCCTGATTTCATCCATGGTATTAAGGTGTCCTAATTTTACAAGATTCAAAAACGCCCAATTCCACAGCTTGGTAACCCTAGCATGCATCCATGGTGAAATCACGCACAATGCTTAAAAACTCAATTAAATCATGTAGTTAGCTTCGTAATGAGTCAAATAACACAAATCAAATATTAAAAACTACAGAAAACGCATGAATCATGATGCAAGAATGTAAAAAAAAAATTCTGTACAGGACACGATTGTTCTCACGTTTCTTGGTGTTAGAGCTTATGGTTTTGATTCAAACTCCTTCCTTGAAGCTTCAGCAAGACAATGGAACAATTCTTTTGGCTTGAATCGCACTAGAACCTAGTTTTCAGTTTTGGAATTTCTTGTCAAAAACTCAAACTTGGTTATGGATTTCTGGCACAGCTTTGTGGTCCTTATCACTAGGGTTAGGTTTGCACTTGTATAGAGAATGAATTTGATCAATAATCCAAGCCCATAGCCTTGCTTTTAATGATTTTCAAGATTTGATTTTCAAGAATCTTTTCCAATATTTCTTCATGCATATTTGATACAAATCATGGCCAATCACTTTAATTCCTTCCATATCTGATCATGCACGAAATCTTGAGCTTATTCCATGCATAAAAAGATTTAAAAAGTTAGGTTTAGTATTTTCCACATATTTATTTTAATTAAATGAATTATTAGTCATTAAAAATCCAAATAAATAAATAAAAATGATGAAAAACTTCCCTTTGGGCCAAATGGTCGTGCACATGCCTTGGATGATGGATTTTGGAAGGAAAAGAGGCCCATTAGCATTTTTAAGACTTTTGAAGCAATGTTGACTTTTCAAAATATCCAAAAATTTCCCAACTTCCACAAGGCATAACTTGCTCTATTTTTAAGCTTTGCTCATGTTCTTGGACATTTTGGAAAGATCTTTGAGTCCTCTAACCAATGTCTTTGGTCCCATATCATTTTGATTTACCAATCTCAAGTTATGGCCTTTGACTTAAAGTCCCTTTTTGTTGACTTTTGAAAATGACCTATAATGTTGAAATTGATAACTTTTTGTGAGAGCATTTCTTGGACTTGAAGTATGAAGAGGAGTTGTAGGGAATGTCTTCATCTTCAAAATGAGCTTTGGATGGAATTTTTCTGATAAACCATGTGGAAGTTATGCCTTGGTCAAGTTACAGTTGACTTTTTCAACTGTCCAAATATGGAAACTTTTGCATCTTGAGACTTTTTGAGCCAAACTTTGAGAATCATGATCAAGCATTGATCAAATGATGTTTGTGGCTTCAAAATGAGATGTTGACCAAAAATTTGAACTTTTGACTGTCAAATGACCATTTTGCCCCTACAGTTGACTATAGTGCAATTAGGGTTTTTGACTGTGCAATTTTGTGCTGTAAGTCTTGAAACTTGGTATGAGGATGCTTGACCATATTTGTAGGCATGTGGGACTTGATTGGACCCTTGGAAACTTCATTTTCTTTGTCAGAACCAAAACCCTAATTTTTGACTGTTAGGAGGCCCTTGAACTGTGCAACCCTTGGGGAATTTTGAAGCATGCTCTTTGCAAATCTTGAAGAATATGGGAGGGAAAATTTTGGGGTACAACAGTTGCCCCTGTTCAATCTTCTTAGACCTGAGGATGTAGATTGGCTGACGTGCCTTTCGTAATCCGAAGGTGGAAGATGATTGAACACTAGAGTGCCTAGAAATTTGCGCTCACATAGTAGCAGTGTGATGGCGGAATGGGCTTATAGATGCCATTTGGAGATTGATGGATAGGATGATGGGCTTATAGATGCCATGCTGAGAGGTGATGGATAGGTGGATGGGCTTATAGATGCCATCTGGGTGTTGATCGCGTAAGAGATTCCTTAGTGAGAACTTGCGTACCTGCAAAAGAAAAGGATTACCTGACCTGTTGCAGGAGCTGGTCTTCAAACTCTTTTGTATAGATGTGCCCTGACTGGTTACAGGAATTGTATCTGGAGCTTCAAACGGTGATGAATGAACCAGGGATGGTTACTACCTCAACAGGAACGCCGAGAGAACCTTGGACGATTACCACCTCAACAGGAACGCTGAGAGAATCTTGGACGATTACTACCTCAACAGTATCATTGAGAGAATCTTGGGCGACTTCAACCTCAACAGTAACGCTGAGCGAATCTGGGGACGATTACTACCTCCGCAGTAACGGGGAGAGAACCATAGGCGACCTCAACCTCAACAGTAATCATTGAGAGAATCTTGGGGCTGATTACTACCTCCGCAGTAACGGGGAGAGAACCATAGGCGACTTCTACCTCAATAGTATCATTGAGAGAATCTTGGGTGACTTCAACCTCAACAGTAATCATTGAGAGAATCTTGGACGACTTCTACTTCAACAGTAACGCTGAGAGAATCTTGGGGCGATTACTACCTCCGCAGTAACGGGGAGAGAACCATAGGCGACTTCTACCTCAATAGTATCATTGAGAGAATCTTGGGTGACTTCAACCTCAACAGTAATCATTGAGAGAATCTTGGACGACTTCTACTTCAACAGTAACGCTGAGAGAATCTTGGGGCGATTACTACCTCCGCGGTAACGGGGAGAGAACCATAGGCGACTTCTACCTCAATAGTATCATTGAGAGAATCTTGGGTGACTTCAACCTCAACAGTAATCATTGAGAGAATCTTGGACGACTTCTACTTCAACAGTAACGCTAAGAGAATCTTGGGGCGATTACTACCTCCGCAGTAACGGGGAGAGAACCATAGGCGACTTCTACCTCAATAGTATCATTGAGAGAATCTTGGGTGACTTCAACCTCAACAGTAATCATTGAGAGAATCTTGGGCGACTTCAACCTCAACAGTAATCATTGAGAGAATCTTGGACGACTTCTACTTCAACAGTAACGCTGAGAGAATCTTGGGGCGATTACTACCTCCGTAGTAACGGGGAGAGAACCACAGGCGACTTCTACCTCAATAGTATCATTGAGAGAATCTTGGGTGACTTCAACCTCAACAGTAATCATTGAGAGAATCTTGGACGACTTCTACTTCAACAGTAACGCTGAGAGAATCCTGGGCGACTTCAACCTCAACAGTAATCATTGAGAGAATCCTGGGCGACTTCAACCTCAACAGTAATCATTGAGAGAATCTTGGGCGACTTCAACCTCAAAAGTAATCATTGAGAGAATCCTGGGCGACTTCAACCTCAACAGTAATCATTGAGAGAATCTTGGGCGACTTCAACCTCAACAGTAATCATTGAGAGAATCTTGGGCGACTTCAACCTCAACAGTAATCATTGAGAGAATCTTGGGCGACTTCAACCTCAACAGTAATCATTGAGAGAATCCTGGGCGACTTCAACCTCAACAGTAATCATTGAGAGAATCTTGGGCGACTTCAACCTTAACAGTAATCATTGAGAGAATCTTGGGCGACTTCAACCTCAACAGTAATCATTGAGAGAATCTTGGATATCTTCTACTGAGTCTTTATCAGGAAAATCTGTTAGGGGTCGATTTAGCTGGACTAGAGAAGGCCTTTGACTGGATAAGAAACAGAAAAATCTTAGGGTCGATTTAGCTGAACCGATCTAGGTCTTGAAATCTTCAACTGGATAAGAAACAGGGAGATCTTAGGGTCGATCTGACTGAACCAGAGAAGGCCTTGGACGGGATAAGAAACAGAAAAATCTTAGGGTCGATTTAACTGTACCGGTCTAGGTCTTGAAATCTTCAACTAGATAAGAAACAAGGAGATCTTAGGGTCGATCTGACTAAACCAGAGAAGGCCTTGAAATAGCTGAGAACTTAACTGGATCTTTCCTGAAAGGTAAAGGTCAGTCATATGTAATGCATGATATGGATCAAGCAATGATGTTCTCAACATAAATGAGATTTGTAAGGTGTGATGTATTTATGCATGCTATAATGTATGGAAATGCGATGTTTATGAATGTATGTTTTTTCGTCTTAGGAAAATAAATCCTTGACGGGTGCCGGGAAGTCACTCCTGGGCTGATGTTTGAAGAATAGATTTTTGCCTCCGCTGGGGATGATATTTGCAAGAATACCGGTAGGAGAAGATAACTCCGTTGGGGAATAAACTTGGCGAATGGATTACTCTGCAGGGAGAAAAATACCCTAACGATCTTGCTGGGAAGCAATACTTTGTGGGGAGAGAGGTACTTTGTTGAGTTGTTGATAATAACTTGTTGGGGATACTCTTGTTGTGTTGGAAGTGTTAATAGACTTCGCTGGGGATAAGAAGACTTTGTCAAGGACGCTCTTTCCGTGGCTTTTGGCTGAGGATAACCCAGTTATATCCTGGTAGGGAAATAACTCTTTGAATAAAGCCGGGAGACGCGTTCGTGTTCTGCGAGGATAAGCTTCCAGAATCTACTGGGGATAAGCTTACTGCTTGGGGAGATGGATTCCAGCTTTCCTGGGGAACTAGATTGGACTCTCTTGGGGAAGTTTTGAATTGTACCGGGGAAATGACTCCAATGAATGTCTGGTATACCGCCGGGGAACAATCTTTAGGTCAAGACTGTCGGGGATGCTTGTTAGGAATGTATATATGCTGCTGGGGAATGTTGAGACCTGCTGGAGGGTACCCAACTTCCTTAAGGTTTGATAGTAGCTTTGCTTGGGGAGAGTGTACTGACTTGCTGACTCACTCTCTAGGGAATTAAGATATCTGGTCGTTCTTCAGCCGAACCTATCTTAGTACCTGGGCAGACAGAGTAATTAGATCGTTTAGACAACCTATTATTGCCCATGTTTCTATGGGAGAAGGCACCTGTGGGGTACTGATAATTGTTGATGGACAAACCTTTTTCTAGTAGGCAGGTGACAGGATGACAGGACATAGTCGTACGCTTTAATCCCTAACTTTTGCCTGGACTGCCCTTTCGGGTTTTCAGTCCACCGGGATACCCATTTTTGCCCAAGCCGCCTTTTCAGGTTTTCGACTTGCCGGGTGTACAAATTTTTTTCATTTTCATCCCTTATTTTCGCCCGAACCCTTTTGGTTCGCCGGGAAGCCCTTATTTTTGCCTAGGCATGTCAGCCTAGCGGGTCTTTAATTTTGCGTAGTATCTTTTCGACTATGTCCATGTTCTCAGAATGTAGGGAGTTGCCCCTGTTAGAAGTGTTTTGTCAGGCCACCAGAAAGTGTTTGATCAGGCAAGATTCGTTGTTGGAATGTCCCAAGTGACTCAGGCGGAGATTTGCCCCAGGCTATTTGGCCTTTTGAGAGATTCTCCGAATCTTGACCTAACTGCCCCAGATAATAGACCATGATCATGTCATGCCCCTTGATTGGAAGTGCTTTTGCTCACTAGGTATTCATCGTGCGAATTTCCTGTTGTTCAAACAGATAATCATATGCAAACAATGTTATATCAAAAATGCAAAGCTTATGTCTGTCTTGAAGATTTTGAAAATGCATTCTTTTCCATAAAACAAGTGAATGTTTGTAAAATGTGATGTCAAACTCCGTATTTACCATAAGCCTTAAGGAGTCAGGATACCTTTCGTAACAGTATGCTTTCGAACTAACCCATGCTTCAGCTAGGACTTTTAAGGGTTATAACGTGGCTTGGTTCACGGTTTAAGAAACAAAGGATAAAGGCTCAAATTTTATTTGTACCCACCCGCTCTTCGTGATGCTCTCCAAACCTAAACTCAGTTGATCATACGTTAGACCTTGTTTGAGTCTTTGCTCTGATTTTCCGGTGATGATTCAGATGTTGATAACTTATTTTGAATAGGAAGTCATTCCTTTTTTGTTGAGGGTTTGTAAGACCTCTTTCTTGTCTGATTTTTGTTATCCCTTTCTTTTTTGCCTGAACTGTTTCCTTTTTTGGAATTACAGTCAGCGGGATGCCCCAGTTTTGTAAGTCTCCTTCATGGGTTTTGGCTTAATGGGTTTTTTATTTTTTGAGATAATGACTGCCTTTCTTTATTGATTATTCGGAACCATCACTGTCTTTTTTTTTGTAAGGACCTCTTTGGTGCCATTTGTTATGCACTTGGATCAACTGAAAGACTACCCTGCCCCAGGTTATGATTAAGGGTTTTAAATTTCGAAAAGAAAAACTCCTACTTCTTTGGCTCAGAGGGGGTTGACGAGGGATTATCTTCCTTATAACTCCAGTGTTTAGGGATTGAAACAATGCCTGTACCTCATCAGCGGGGTCTGTTCAAAAGCATACTGTAAGGATCGTGGTATCGTTTTCGTCATCCTCCCTCAAGAGGCTTAGAATTATTAATTGAGCGTTGACATCAGAAAAAATATGAAAATAATTTGCATATAGTGGGTACGAATATATTGCTTCAAAACAGACATATGCGATGCATTAATGAAATAACAACGTTTAACATGAGTAAATGTTTGAACAAAAGAAAATTTCAATTTGAACATTCGAATGAACAAAAGTTTTCTAGTCTCAGGGCTTGTTACTTTAAATGGTGAGCCTTGGAGGGATGGTAGAAAAACTCAGCCTGACCATCTTGTGTGAACTCCAAAGCTCCTTCATCAATCAGGTCCTGGATCTTGTTCTTCAGAGCTCAACACTCATTTGTATCATGTCCTGGACAGGCAGAGTGGTAGGCACACCTCTTATTGGGATCATAGATAGGAGATGATGTGTTGGGGTTCCGGGGATAAGCCCTTAATGTGATCAGATTCAACCTCAACAGGCATTGTAAAGCTTGAAACAGCGACATGTTGAGCTGGGTGAATTGCCTCCTGGGCTTGTCTGGCTGAAGCTGGTGAGGTTGATGATGAATTTGTGACACTTGAGCCATTTGAGGAGCTATCCCCTTACCTCCTTGTCTCAAAGGTGGTTGAAGGATGACTGGACTTTCAACCTTAGATGTTTGCCCCAGTTGGTTACCCCGAAGCAGTTGGTTGATGAGAACTCCGAGCTCATCTTGTCTTTGAGCTAAGTCTTGGATGATAGCCACCTGCCCCAGCATTTGGGCTTTCAATGTATCCACTTCAGCTTGCAGATGTTTCAGTCGTTCGTCCTCAGCGCTGTTCCTGACCAAAGTCTCCATGAGAAGTGTCCTTAGCTCTTCCTGCCCCTTGGATAGATTCAGGAGAATTTCCCCGAACCGGGTCTCTTGAGCAAGAAGGTCCTGGTTATCTTGTTGGGAAGCCATGGCTGAAATAAACAGCGAGAAGGGTAAGTGACCTGCAACAAGGGTACCTGTTATGCAATGATATGTATGACATGCATGTAATGTTTTCAAGGACCTCGCGGGGTAAACAAGAAATTGGTTAAAATGTTGTGGCTTGATTGAAGGAAACCCATGTTATTGAGAATTCTTCTTCAAGGGTCAAAGGCTCACCATATCCAGTGGGTCATAGCCCCTGACAACTTTGGCTAGAGGAAAATAAATCCTCTTTGCCCCTTGCTGGGATAGTTGATTCACCATGACCTGCATCACAAGCCCTTGAGATCCTTGAAATGGGTTAGGATGTATACAATGGTATGATGTTATGTTATGCATGGGTAAATGTAAGTAACCCTGTTATGAGTCCCAATTAAGGACTGCAAACCAAAACCTGCAAGAAACTCAAGTAAAACCTGTCATGAGTCCCAATTAAGGACTAAAAACAAAACCTGCAAGAAACTCGGTAAACCTTGTTATGAGTCCTAATTAAGGACTACAAACAACCTGCAAGAAGCTCAAGTGTCAGACAACAAGCATGCAAATAGTCAAGTACGAAGGCACACAAGTCACACAAGAGAAGCCCTTAGAGTTTAGGCCAGCATGGGGTCTGGGTATTACCCTCTTGAAGTTGGTGGGTTCAACCTGTCCTATTAGAAGTAACCGGGTTCTAAGGGTCCCAATATCACTGGATTGCTTTCATTGTTCATCGTTTCGATTTAGCCACTGAACTGGCGACCAAAATATTCCAGGAAAGCAACCCTCAATTGAGTGTAGTATCGAGTATCAACCAACCTCGGACTGCACCAAAGTCAGTTATCTCACTACCCTAAAGAGGCCAAGATAGTTCAATTAAGGTTCCTAAGGGCTGTTGATGCTTCACGACACCACGCGGAGGCCCCTTACTCTCCTTGACTGAACTCAAGGGTTACCGGTACACACCAAAGTGCCACATCAACGTAGCAGACTGTTTCAACCATGTCGGTATACCCCGCACAGTTCCCTCACAGCCTTGTTGCTACTTTCTAAGAAGGTATCCCCAGATCCGGGTTAGGGTCTATAGAACTCTCAAGACAGTACCCACAATAAAGCAAGCAAAGAAAGCAATTGAAAACACAGTTATGAACTATCCCTAAGGTACACCTCACTTTAAAAAGATATCCCCAGCAGAGTCGCCAGTTCTGTGATCGGTGGATCTGGAACTGACTGTTTAACGCTGGTTCGCGAAATTTCGCGGAAGCAAGAGTCGCTACCGTCTTTTATTTTCTCCAAATGGAAAGGACAAAAGCACAGAAAAATTCCTTATAGAGATTGCTCTCGGTTCGGGAGGTAGATTATAGAAAGGGAAGGTATTAGCACCCTTTCTATCCATGGTTATCCATGGGCTCTTAGATACTTGCTCATTTGTGTTTTCAAAATGGTTTGCTTGCTTTTCAACTGTGGGTTTTAAAAAGGTTTCTTTGAAAATTCCAGTTCGACTCTTGTATCGGTCCTCAAGAGTGTTTGAAAAGTTGCTTTCGAAAGCTTTTTGAAAATGTGTTGGTGTGAAAAGTATTTTTGAATTTGTTTTGAAATTTAGAGCAAGTATCTTAGAGTTGTCTACCTACCCTAAGGAATTCGTCTGTGTAAATGTCCTTTAAAGTAGTGCCATCCCACCATTGAGAGGTAGGTAGCACCACCGTTGGAGGTGTTCGGGTCAATTCGAAGGTTCGGGACATGGTGATCACCAGAGCAATAGGAAGATACCTTAGAAGCTACCCTCATGCCAGGTTCCCGGATCATGAGGACTTACTAAGACATCCTCTACTCGACGATCACCTTTCGAGGCAAGGCAACAGTGAGGCGTACCCTAGGGGTGGTGTGTGATTTGTGTGTCATGTTCATTTATTTTTGTCTTGTCATGTCATAGGTGATCTACGCTTTTGTTTTTATTTTGACATTCATTCTTGCATGTATTTATTAACAGTTAAAAGAGCGAGAAAATGTAAAGTTCCTAAACTATTACAAAGGCGCGGGTCCACATCGCCAAATTTAATCCAGGACCCGATTTGACAGAAAATAAAGGAAAGTGCGAGAAATTAAATTTACACGGCTTTGGGAGAATTACATAAATAATTAAAAGAAGGAAATAAATAAAATGCGCAAAGAGAATAAAATAATCGCAAGCGAGGGCGTTGGACCCTTTTTAATGAAATTAAATTATGATTATTAAATTAATGAAATTAAAAAGAAAAAGAAATTATTTTTTTGAGTTTTTTGTATTTATGGTTTTTTATGAGAATTTAATGAAATTAAAACCTAATTCTAGTTTTATTTATTTATTAAGAAAATATGAAAATTACCTAAAATTAAACCTAATTAATTAATGCAATTTGATTTATAAAAATAATAGTAAACAATTAATCATTAGTGATGAGAAAATAAAAGAAAAAAAGTAATTAAACTAATTAAACCTAATTCTACAAGTTTTTGATTTATTAAGAAAAGATATTAAAAATTAACCCTAGAATAAAAACTAATTAATTGATACAAGACTTTATTTACAAAAATATTAATTAGATAAATATATCTTGATTTTTATGACTTTTCTGATTTTTATATTGTTTTTTTTATATTAATAAAATAAATTAAATTAAAGAATTAAAAAGAAAAAGAAATAATTGAAATAAATAAAATAAGGAAAAGAAAGAAAATACAATACCTTGGGGGTTTCTGTCCCCAATTGGAGGTAAAGCCCTAGCAATTCTGGCCCATTAAGCCTTGGCCCTATTGACTTTTTGGCTAGCGTGTAGGTGCGTTGACTGCAGCATATCATATGCCTCAGATCTTGGCCCTTGGATGGAGATTGTAGGACGTGTGGCACGTTTGAGTGGGGAGCGTATGGTGCACCCTTGTAGTGAAACTGCACAGAAGCGTGTTTAGAAAAATAATATGGAAAGGGATGGGGGGACCTGGGGTTCGAACCCAGGTCCCAGGGATTACCATACACATGCCTGACCAGTGGAGCTGCTAGTGCACTTTGTTTATTATATGACTAATGAATAATATAAGAGTAAAGCAAGCGTTAGTGGGACTTTAGCGCGAAAATTCAAATAACCCAATCATGCCTTGACACTTCATCATCTTCCTCCTCGTTTTGTTTTTTTCCTGAAACATAACAAAGGTTAGCGGGGGTTTTAAACCCCCCCAAAATATGCCGTTTTTCAAAATAGCGATTAGGCTATGGTATCACATAAATTAGGCGCGAGGGGTGTGTTGTATTCGTCCAAGCTCCCTGATTTCATCCATGGTATTAAGGTGTCCTAATTTTACAAGATTAAAAAACGCCCAATTCCACAGCTTGGTAACCCTAGCATGCATCCATGGTGAAATCACGCACAATGCTTAAAAACTCAATTAAATCATGTAGTTAGCTTCGTAATGAGTCAAATAACACAAATCAAATATTAAAAACTACAGAAAACACATGAATCATGATGCAAGAATGTAAAAAAAATTCTGTACAGGACATGATTGTTCTCACATTTCTTGGTGTTAGAGCTTATGGTTTTGATTCAAACTCCTTCCTTGAAGCTTCAGCAAGACAATGGAACAATTCTTTTGGCTTGAATCGCACTAGAACCTAGTTTTCAGTTTTGGAATTTCTTGTCAAAAACTCAAACTTGGTTATGGATTTCTGGCGCAGCTTTGTGGTCCTTATCACTAGGGTTAGGTTTGCACTTGTATAGAGAATGAATTTGATCAATAATCCAAGCCCATAGCCTTGCTTTTAATGATTTTCAAGATTTGATTTTCAAGAATATTTTCCAATATTTCTTCATGCATATTTGATACAAATCATGGCCAATCACTTTAATTCCTTCCATATCTGATCATGCACGAAATCTTGAGCTTATTCCATGCATAAAAAGATTTAAAAAGTTAGATTTAGTATTTTCCACATATTTATTTTAATTAAATGAATTATTAGTCATTAAAAATCCAAATAAATAAATAAAAATGATGAAAAACTTCCCTTTGGGCCAAATGGTCGTGCACATGCCTTGGATGATGGATTTTGGAAGGAAAAGAGGCCCATTAGCATTTTAAAGACTTTTGAAGCAATGTTGACTTTTCAAAATATCCAAAAATTTCCCAACTTCCACAAGGCATAACTTGCTCAATTTTTAAGCTTTGCTCATGTTCTTGGACATTTTGGAACGGTATTTGAGTCCTCTAACCAATAACTTTAGTCCCATATCATTTTGATTTACCAATCTCAAGTTATGGCCTTTGACTTAAAGTCCCTTTTTGTTGACTTTTGAAAATGACTTATAATGTTGAAATTGATAACTTTTTGTGAGAGCATTTCTTGGACTTGAAGTATGAAGAGGAGTTGTAGGGAATGTCTTCATCTTCAAAATGAGCTTTGGATGGAATTTTTCTGATAAACCATGTGGAAGTTATGCCTTGGTCAAGTTACAGTTGACTTTTTCAACTGTCCAAATATGGAAACTTTTGCATCTTGAGACTTTTTGAGCCAAACTTTGAGAATCATGATCAAGCATTGATCAAATGATGTTTGTGGCTTCAAAATGAGATGTTGACCAAAAATTTGAACTTTTGACTGTCAAATGACCATTTTGCCCCTACAGTTGACTGTAGTGCAATTAGGGTTTTTGACTGTGCAATTTTGTGCTGTAAGTCTTGAAACTTGGTATGAGGATGCTTGACCATATTTGTAGGCATGTGGGACTTGATTGGACCCTTGGAAACTTCATTTTCTTTGTCAGAACCAAAACCCTAATTTTTGACTGTTAGGAGGCCCTTGAACTGTGCAACCCTTGGGGAATTTTGAAGCATGCTCTTTGCAAATCTTGAAGAATATGGGAGGGCAAATTTTGGGGTACAACAGTAGGCGTCTGGTTCAATGTAACCCTGCATCAAAAGAACCCTCGAGATCCCTGAAAAGGTTATTGAAAATGCCATGGTATGATGTTATGATGTTATGTACATGTATGCGAAAAGCAAGTGAGTGTATATACAGGTAATCATATTCACACCAAGCAAACAAGTCCTTAGGCTTAGGCTTGCATGGGGTTGTAGGTAAGTACTCACTTGAAGTTAGTTGGCTCATCCTGTCCTAGAAATAGAAACTGGGTCCTAAAGAGCTCAATATCATTGGATTGTTTTCTGTGTTCATTGTTTCGGTTTAGCCACTTAACTGGCGACCGAAATATTCCAAGAAAATAACCCTCCATGAGTGTAGTATCGAGTATCTACCAACTTTGGACTGCACCAAAGTCGGTCATCTCACTACTCCTAAAAAGTCTAGGATGGTCAATTAAGGTTCTAAGAGTTCGTTAGTGATTCATGACATCACTCAGCGGCCCCGTACTCTTCTTGATTGAACTCAAGGGTTACCAGTACTCACAAATATGTCTCACTAACATAGCTTACTGCTTCAACCACGTCGGTATACCCCGCACAGTTCCCTCACATTTTTTTTTGCTATTTACCTAAAAAGGTGCCCCAAATCCGGGTACAGGATTTTACAACAAACCCAAACAAGGACCCAAAAGATAAATCAATCAAGGCAATCAAAGCAAGAACGTAAAAGTGATCTAAACCCTAAGGTAACCCCACTTTTAAATAGATCCCCAGCAGAGTCGCCCGTTTTGTGATACGGTGGGAGAACTGACTTGGGTTTTTGCGTTTGTTTCCGCACTTGTTCGGTTTAGCAAGAGTCGCCACCGACTTTTTATTTTATCCTAAAGGAAAGGTTAAAAAGCACAGGAAAAACCTTTTGAGATGTTTCATGGGTTCGGGGGGTAGATTATGAAAAGGGAAGGTATTAGCATCCTTTTCATCCATGGTTATCCATGGGCTCTTAGTTACTTGGTTTTAGATCACTTGCCTTGATTTTTGATTGCTTGAAAATGGTGTGTATTTGTGTTTTGAAAATGTTTTTGAAATAGACGCCTTTGTTTCGGCAACCGTTGTAATGACTCGTGTTTGAGTATATACAAGGGTGTGTATCTTTTCGAAAAGATGTTTCAAATGTTTTTGAAAGTTTTGTTTTGAAAGTGTTGTGGAGTGTGATTTAAAAAGTAGGCAAGTGTTTTTGCAAGTTTGATCCAAGTAACTAAGAGTTTTGTCTACCCCTATTGTACTCAAAGGTTTTTCTCATGTTTTAACCTTTTTTTTTAACAATTTTGTTCCACCATTGTATTCGGTGGACAATCTTGCGTTTTAGGATGTTAACGGGACAGGCGCGGGTCATCGTATGGACCATGAATGCAATGGTGCCAAGTGTCTTTGGCAATTTGCTTGAAGGGACTATGATCATTTTGATAGGCAACTTTCGAAAGCGTCATCGAGGGACTTATGATCATTTGAATTGTTTTGCCAAAGAAACTCGACGTGCAAGCATGGCCCATTTTGGAAGGCAACATGTGGGATTACCCTAGGGGTGCAAGTGTGATTGTGTATTGATTTCCTGTATTTGTCTTGTATTAGGTTGTCTAGCGTTTGATTTTATGTACATACAAACCCTAGGTCTAACCATGGTATATTTGAAAGCGGTAAATTGCGGGAATTTAAAGTCCTAAACTATTACAAATAGTATCCGGGAGTGGGGGTACAAATTCACGAATGGGGATGAGACTTAAATAATTACAACCAAATCGAATTGATCGCAATGTAAAATATAATGTATAGCAATGTATAAGAATAGCAAATGTATAAAATGTAAGTGTATTGTGTATGTGTAATTTATTTACAAGTTGAGAAAAGTGTGAATTTTAATGTATTACGAAGTATTGTCAACTTAATGAGAAAATTTAGTGTTTTATTATATATTATTGTATTCTTATATTTTTTGTAAAGTATGTACAAAGCATAATATTTCAAGAAAAGAAAAGAAATTTTTAAGTTCTATTTCTTATATATTAGTATTTTTAGTATTAATTTACAAATAAGAAAATTTAATTAAAAGAAAATAGTATGTTTTAAGTTCTATTCTTTTAGGCATTAAAGATAACGTATTTTAATTAATATTTTTATGTACAAAATTTTTAATTAAAAAAAGGGAAAATATTTCAAGTTTAAGAAAATTATGTATTATTGTTTTATGTACAAACTAAATGTTTTAATGAAAAAAGAGTTTTAAGTTTTAAAAAGAAAATGTTTTAATGTTTTAGGTATTAATCAAAACAAGTTTTAGTAAGATAAAAGATGAAGAAAAGGGTTAAATGGGCCAAAAGGGAATTAGGGCTTAATCAGAATGGACATGAGGGGGGGGGGTGCATTCAGGAAAACAAGTGGGCTTAGTCTTGTTAGAATGGGGCGAGGCCCAAAGCTTGGAACAATGTTTTTTAGGGTTCTCAAATTTTGTGTTCAGAAAAGGACTTAGGGTTTGGGAACTTTGCAGAGGCGCCGTTCGTTCCCCTCGTCACTTCTTTGCCTTCTTCAACTCTCAAGCCAAAAACTGAGTTAACTCCTTCGTCCAAGGCCACCGGCGCCACCGTTCCCCCTTCTCCCTCAGTGGACCGCTCAGGCTGCTTACAAGGTTCGATCTCTGTCTCCATCGCGTTAGGGCTTTCGTTATTTCTTTTGATTTCTCGTTTTGATTTCGTATTCTGATATTATTTGTTTTCGTTTGCCATTTGAAATGCATGAAAAGGGTATGAGAATACTACCTCTTGGAGGCAGAGGAGGAGGGAACTTGGAGGCGTTTGGAGGGCCAAGGGCGGAGGACGCGTGATACACCTTTTGCTGGAAACTGGTATCTATCGTTGTCTTTTATTAGGGTTTGATAATGATCTTTGAGAACCTAGCTTTTATCCCTTCTTTCCTCTTCTGGTTGCCTTGATGCCTGCCCTCTTGCTTCTTTATCTTCTTCTTCTTGTTGCCCTGATGCCTAGCTTGATGCCTTGTATGTTTGCTTGCTGAATTTGGTTGCCTAGCTTGCTTTTCTTGATGTGAAATAACTTCTTGATGATGTATCTGTTGATGATTCTGAATATGCTTATTGGTATCGCGTATTGAATGCTAATGTGTTTGATTCGTGTGTTTGCCCAATGATGAAGTTTTTCTGAGGGTTCTTGAGAATTCTGTATGTGTCTGAATGTTTCAAGGTTAGTATGTTTGGCTTGATTGATTTGACACAGGTTTATGAGTTTGAAGTTTAGGTTTGGAAAAGTTTAGGCTTTTCTCTGATTTAGGCTTGATGTAGGCTTGATGTAGGCTTTGAAATGGACAGGGTTTACTGGTTATTTGACAGTTCAGGCTTAGCAGATTTGTGTTGTTGTGAACTGGTTTTAGGCTTCTGGTTTATGCATAGTTTCTTGGCTTTTGCTTTGAAGCTTTAGCAGGTTATGGTTTTTGTGTGTGCTGAGTTTGTATTTTTTGGTTCTCTCCTGGTTGAAGCAGTTTGAAGGGCTTTTATTGCAGGTAAGGCTTTGGCAGGTTTTGCTTTGATTGAGGCTATGGCTTTTGGTCAGCTTCTTCGTTTTTTGAACAAAGGCTTTGTGTTATGTGCCTCCAACAGATTGAGGGTTTAAGTGTGGATAGATAGTTATGTTTCTTTTTCTTGACAGTTTTGTTTGTATTCTGATTTTTTATATCTCTGCCTTCTGCTCTACTGTTTTATTGCAGTATCTTTTGTCCTCATGCCTAAACCTGTAAGCCTATCTGCTCTTACTCTCTTCTTCTCTCTCCAGTACAAATTTAAAGCATTTTATTGCTTATGATTTGTTTTTTTTACTGAAAAGATAACTGGCCAGGAAATGATAAAATGAACCTTGCTTGCTTGCAACATGTTTTCTCTGCATACTTTACGTCTTCTTGATATCTTTCCATATCTTCTTTTGACAGCATTTCGTACTTGTATATGAATAGCCTTTTGGACAGCTTTTGGTTTAGTTTGACATTGGAACTCAGTTTGGACTTTGTAGTTCTAGTTCAGTTTACCTTTGGATTTTGCACTTGCTCATGCTGTTTGAGACTTTTGAAATTATGCAGCTTTGACAAATTTGAATTTGTGCAATTAAAACTTTTGTGCATTTCAATACTTTTGTTGCAAGCATTTTTCATCCCTCTCTGTGAACCGGGAGAAATCTCGTGATTTGCAGAGAGGACAAACTGATTCCGGCCAGTTGCCTTTAATAATGAACCCAAATTAACTA
Organism: Vicia faba; assembly: GCA_948472305.1. Lineage (NCBI taxonomy): Eukaryota > Viridiplantae > Streptophyta > Magnoliopsida > Fabales > Fabaceae > Vicia > Vicia faba. The sequence goes on from OX451741.1 coordinate 745,017,244, forward strand.
TTTTCCTTTTATTTATTTTATCTGCAATTGACTTTCTTTTGTCTTTCTTCATTTTTTGCAGATAAAAATCAAACGAAGCAGAGGTAGCAATGGATGGAAGATGAAGACTTAGGAATATTCTTTAGGATAGTTTTATTTCAATTTTAATTGTCTGTAAAATTATCATTGTAAATACTTCGTAAATGAATACTGTATTTAAATAATAATTGTAACAAATAAATTAAAGATGAATAAAATCTATTTTTTTTATCAGTTAATTCCTTTTCTTCTTCTCAATTGTTTATTTTATCATTTATAATTCTCAAATTATAATAAATGGAAATAAATTCCAATTATCTTAACTTAGAATAAATAAACAATTAAATAAACAATGTGGTTTTAGCATCGATCAATTAATAAACCTGGCGCTTCAAAAATCCAAAGCAAAGCACAGTCAATCACAACAACTGCCCAAATGTCTTTTCTCTTAATGATTCAATCAAACACTGCGAACTCAATCCAAATGACTCTTTTCACTGATTTAATCAAACATTGCAAACTCAATCCAAATGCCTCAGTCCATATCTCGGAATAACTTGAAAAGCACTATGGGATTAATTTTTTCTGAGAATGCGCGCACAAAAACCCTAGTTCCTGAACAAATGCCAAAGAAGCGTTCGCCTGATCAAAGCTGAGCCAAAATCAACCAAACCCTAAACAAACTGTGTGAACAGTTCCAGAGCCATGAAAACCCTAATTTTGTCTGACTGACGAGAAAAGTCTGTTTGACCGATTCTTGAACCAGTCTGAAAAATCAGGAAAAGCCCGAAGCTTATGATTTCTTGTGGAAAAATACGAGGGCAAATTTTGGGGTACAACACCATGCATAGGAATACCATCCGGATTAACTTTGTCCAAGTTCCCACTATGCTTAAAGAGTTGATTGCAAAGATGTCTGATACTACTTCCTTCCTCAGGAGACATGGTTATCTTCTCAGTTTGGTCACCTCCAAATTGGACGAGCAGATGATGAGTGTTCTGGTCTAATTTTATGATCCATTGTACCATTGTTTTACTTTCCAGGACTACCAACTGGTTCCCACCCTATAAGAGTTCTCTGAGCTACTCGGTATCTCTGTTCTGGAGCAGACCCCATTTACTGGTTGGGAGAAGATTCTTAGGCCCGAAGAGATTGTTGCAGCCCATCATATGACCAAGGAAGAGGTAATGGCTAATTGGGAGACTAGAAGTGGAGCAAAGGGCTTTCTGACTAAGTTCTTGGTTGGTAAGGCTAACTATTTCTGGGATAGTCTAGACTTCAAGGCATTCGAGGATATTCTGGCTCTTCTAATATACGGCTTGGTATTGTTTTTGAACTCTGACTCCTTTGTTGATGTGAGTGCGGTGAAAATCTTCATTTCTCGTAATCCTGTACCCACTCTCTTGGGTGACATTCTTCATCAGCTTTATGCCCGTACTGCCCGAAAGCGGGGAACCTTGATGTGATGTGCTCCATTATTGTCGAGGTGGTTTATTTCGCACCTTCCTAAGTCAGTGCTGAAGAACAAAGAAGGCATGGGCTGGGCTTATAGGGTCATGTCTCTCTCGCATAATGACATTGTTGTACCCCAAAATTTGCCCTCCCATTTCTCATTGATTTCTCACCACAAAGCCCTTGAAGCTCAAGATCCAGTTAGGGTTTCATCTACTCAAGACCTCTCCTTGCACTGTTGACTCAAATTAGGGTTTGTGTTTGCACAAAGATGCTTTGACCTAAAATGCCTAAGATGACTTTCATGCTTCATATTGGACTCCCAAGTTTATCCATACCAAGTTTCAAACTTTGATTCCAAATTTTGCCCAGTCAATTGGACAGTTGACCTATAAATCAGTTGTATCAGGGAAAAAGTCAACTGTGGCCAATTAACAGTCAAACCTCATGAAAATTGACCTACATCAACATTATGAACTCATATGGTCTATTTGATCAAGTTTGGATCACAACTCCATAAGAAATTTGATCAGATCACCAAAAGGGCAAAATAGTCATTTTTAGGGTTTTGACTGCACAAAGGCAATTCTTGACTGTTTGACCTAGCCAATGGCAAACCAAGCTCATATATGGACTCAAGTACCCCATGGAATTATCTTGACATGCTCAACAAGCTCAAAAGATCCCAAGTACACAAGGTTGACAGTTGAATTTCCCAGTCAACTGATCAATTTTGACTGTATACTGAAAAGTCAAACTTTGACTTTTTGGTCAAAATCAAGAGTCAAGATTCATTTTTCATCAAAACATGCCAAATCATGAAACTTGTTCACCAAGAAACCAAGAAATGCAAATTAGGGTTTAAAATGGAATTTTTCATAACTTAGAATTTTTCTAAGTTATGGAAAACCCTAATTTTTTCCCAACTTTGCCCCACTTTTTCACCAAGATTCATTTGGATTCAAACAAAAGTCAAAACATGAAAGTTGTAGCTTGTTGCATAATCTACAACTTTGATTCACAAAGTTTTCTCATTTGAAGCTTGTATCTCAAGTTACAAATTTTTGAATAAGGGCACTAAACCATTCTTAACTTAGTGAATTTTTGACCTATTTTGACAAGGTTTTCTACCCCACTTCAAGGCCATTTTCCATACACTTCCACTTGGAATTTCAAATTTCACTTTAAATATGGATTGTAGTACACATTCCAAGCTTTCCAAAATGTCCAAGAACTTCCCAAACAACCTCATGGTTAGGGAGAATCGAATTTCACAATATGGCAAAAACTCACTTTGTTCATGACCAAGTTACATGTCCATAACCTTGCAATTTGAACTCAGCATGCCTTAAGCTAGATTACAGGTCTTTTATCTCATCTACACTCCATAATTTAATGCCAATCCTTTGTGCCAAGGTGTTGTTCTATGAGTTTGGACATTGTATGCAAGATTAATCCATTTATAGATAAAGCATAATATCCATTCTTGAAAAGTTGCACTTTATGTCAAATTGAAAATCCAACAAGTACATTGCAAATCTGATTGGCACAAGATTATGAGCATAACACACTGATCAAGGAGGGATTATGCAGCACATTAGGGGGTCCTCTACATGCCTAGAAACACAAGTTGGCATTTGTTGCTTAAAGTTGAAGAAAAGTGCCATAACACATACCAACTACCATATCAGCTCGAGAACACTTAGACAAACTTATCAAACACATTCCACACAACAAAACCAAGCTAATACACGAGCCCTTAGCCTTCAAAACACCCTCAATCTCAGAATCACTCTCAAACTGCAAAAACAGGACAAGGCCTGCAGTTTGAGTATCATCTCTCAATCCCTTCAAGCATTCTTGCCCAAACCAGTTCACATATATCCCCTAACATCTTTGCAAGCTAACCAAAAGCAAAAACACGACCTGTAATCCCTCTAACTGGTTCCACCATTTTCACATTTCTGACTTGCAGGTGAAGTTCTCTAGCTCGATTCAGAAGCTTTCAAGACAAAGTAAACATTGGAATAGCATCCCTGGACCTCAAGGAAGCTTTTCCAATCATCACCTTGCACTGAAAGTTCCTACATTGCCAGATTGAACTTCAACTGAACAGGTAAGTTTTTGAATTCGTATCTCTCTTATTAGGCATTGTTAGCTTTAGGTTTGTGAAGAGAATATGTCATAATCATTGCCCTGAACATGCCCATATAATTAGATTTTATTTATATTATGTGTGTTGCAAGAATTTGATGCCTGAACTTTGAACAAAAATTAGGTTAAAAATTGGTAGAGAAGAAATTCTCTCTCATTTCTGAGAGTTAGATCATGTTCTTTACATGTATGAAATCGTGAGATGATGCTTTACATTTTTTGTGTTGGAAGTTTGTTCAAAAAATCAAAGAATCAGGATCTTGATGTTGAAGCAAGAGGCGCGCGTATTTTTCAAACATTGTTTGCTGGAGGTTGAAGACAGGTCTTCTGGGTTGGGCCTGGAATATTTTTCTTATTTGCACCACATAATTTCTTTTACACCCCCAAGGCCCATTTGCTTATTTATTTGACTTTTTGACTTTTTCCTTTTTTGATTGACTTTGTTTATTTTTTCTCATGACATTAAAAATATAAAAATATTTTTTCTCACCATTTTTGATTTTGTTAGGCATTTATTTTACTATCTTTTAGTTTATACATAAATATATATATATATATATATATATATATATATATATATATATATATATATATATATATATATATATATATATATATATATATATATATATATATATATATATATATATATATATATATATATATATATATATATATATATATATATATATATATATATATATATATATATATATATATATATATATATATATATATATATATATATATATATATATATATATATATATATATATATTTTGGTTAAAATACTAAAAAAATAGTACAAATGCATTTCTATACATTTTTATTTTTGTTTTACTTTCTGAAAATATTTTATAGAAAAATTACTTTTTTTATTAAATATTAAATATTATTATTTTTTATATATAATACATATTTAGAACTTAGTACATAAATATATATATTTATTAATATATTTAGAATAAAATACTAAAAATATACATATTTTATTTTATTAAATATTAAACACTAAAAAATCATTTTTGACAAATACTTCACTTTATTTTGTACATAATAAATAAATACCTGTATTAAATTAAATAATAATACATTTCATTTAATAGAAATTAGGGTTTGCCCTAAATACACAAAAATTCCAAAAAGATAATACTTTTTATTTTGTTTATTTGACATATAAAAATACCTTTTTTTTCATACATACAAAAAACCATTTTTGCATCTTGCATATTTTATTTCATTTTTATTTAATTATTGTACATTAATTAAATTGTATAAATTCAAAATTGATGTAATAGTTTAGGTTTAAGTTCCTTGTCAAAATCCCCATTTGAAACATTGTACCCCCCTCCCTATATTATTGTGTTGTAATAGCGTAGGAGTTTAAATTTCGCACTTTATCGCTTTCTAAATATACAATGCTAGAATTAGGGTTTATATGCGAATAAAATGAAAAAAAATAGTTATGACCTAATCTCAAGACAAACAAGCATGAAAATGGACACACAAATCACACTTGCACCCCCTAGGGTATTCCACTTGTTGCCTTTCAAAATTGGACCATATTGTATGTTGAATTTCTTTGGGTAAAAACAAACAATCAAATGATCATAGTCCCACAAAATGTTGCCTAAATGAATGATCAAGTCCCTTTTAAAGAAAATTGCCCAAAGACATTTAACACTATTGCAATTATGGTCTAAACGATGACCCGCGCTCGTCCCTTTCACCTCCTAAGACAAGATTGTCCACCAAATGCAATGGTGGAACAAAATTGTCAAAAGGTTTAAAACATAACAAAAATCTTTGAGAAAACTTTAGGGTAGATAACTCTTAAGTACTTGCCAATTTGCAAAGAAAACACTTGCCTAATTTCAAAACCCACTTCATAAACACTTTCAAAATCAACTTTCAAAAAACCTTGAAACATCTTTTTTAAAAGACAAAACACCTTTTGTAAAACATTCGAGTAAAGAATTGTTACAAGGGTAGCCTATACAAGGCATCTTTTCAAAACATTTTCAAAACCACACACAAAGCACCATTTCAAACAATTGAAAACCAAGGCAAGTTGATCTAAGCAAGTACCTAAGAGCCCATGGATAACCATGGATAGAAAGGGTGCTAATACCTTCCCTTTCTATAATCTACTCCCCGAAGCCAAGAAAAATCTCAAAGGTTTTTGCTGTGCTTTTTAAACCTTTCCTTAGGATAAAATAAAAAGTCGGTGGTGACTCTTGCTCAACCGAAACATTTGCGAAAATAAACGCAAAACCCTAGTCAGTTCTCCCACCGTATCACAGACATCATCTGGACTCTCAAGGGTATGGACGAGGTGACTATCATTGATCGCTGTGGGGAGTACCCCAATGTTCCACTGCTAGGAACCCATGGAGGAATTTCTTACAATCCGTGCTTAGCTCTACGTCAGTTCGGACGTGCCAGAAGAGAAGGACCTCATGAGCTGCTAATGCCTCATATCATCTTTGATTTTCAGGGGGATGGCGACGAGATACGCCGCAGATTCATAAGGGCTTGGGATAAAGTTCACTAATCTGATCCACATGAGCTAGGCCCAAAGACTTCTCTCCCAATGGAGCCATATCTCAGATGGGTCCGTGTCCGTGCCCAAAAGCTGGGTATGCCGTATGAAGCTGTCTGGCCTGTCATTCTTGAAGTTGCTAATGAAGAAGGAGTTCTTCCAACCATCCTCCATCCTTATATGCCCACTAACATTGGGGCACTGAAAAGGTCTTGGATGCAACTGAGGGAAGAACGATATTCTTACCGAGAGAAGTTCAATGAGCAAGAGCAAAAGATCCATAAGTTGACTAGGAAGCTAGAGAATGAGCGAATTCTTAATGATTATGTCCGCACCGACAAGAAGAGACCATGAGAGCATTGATTGACCTTTGATGATTTCCTTTCCAGTTTTTATTTACTTTTCAGTATTTCCATTCTTGTAACGCCTTAAGGGCATCAATTGAACAATTTGAATTCTAAAGTTTATCTAATAAAGTGTGTTTCCTTTCTGGTTTACAAATTTGAATCTCTCAATTGTCTTTGAAATCATAATCATACGTATTTCATCCCATGCACTCTATAACATGTACCCATTACAGGTCTCTTATCTTCTTCGTTGTTTATTTCAGCACTCATCATGTCTGCTGAACCTTCAACTGAGCAAGCTATCAAGGCCCTCCAGGCCCAGAATGGCCAATTTCAAGAGCTGTTCATGAATCTTGCTAAGGGTCAGCAAAACCTGAAGACCCTAATTTTGAAAGAAAAGAAGAAGAAGAAGAAGAGGACCATCATGTTCAACACAGGGCATAGGTTTGGAAACAGGCTACAAAATGAAGTTGATTTGACCACCTCATCTGGAGGGAAGGATAGTCAGGAAGAAAGGAGGGCTCCTAGCCCTGTAGTCTCCGGCCGAGGACAGATACAAGCAACTGGAAGACCGGTTGAGTGCTATGGAAGTTCAGAAAGTGCCTGGTCTGGACTTTGGTGATCTAGGTCTGTGATCTGGGGTAGTGATTCCCCACAAGTTCAGGGCACCAGCCTTTGCTAAGTATGACGGAGTTTCTTGTCCGAAACTGCACCTCCGGTCATATGTAAGGAAGATTAAGCCTTACACCGCTGATAAAAACTTATGGATCCATTTCTTTCAAGACAGTCTCTCAGGGACTCAACTTGAGTGGTTTTATTAGTTGGATGGAGCCAGTATTTACAGTTGGGAGGATTTGGCTACTGCTTTCTACAGGCAGTACCAATACAACTCCGACCTCGCTCCCACGCGTACCCAACTCCAGGGTATGTCAATGGGAATGGGTGAAGGATTAAAAGATTATGCTCAGAAGTGGAGGGACCTCGCCGGAAGAGTACAACCACCCTTGGCTGATCGGGAGCTTGTTGACATGTTTCTGGGGACCTTGTCTGGTCCATTCTTCAACCATCTGATTGGAAGCTCTTCATCTGGGTTTACAGAGCTTATTTTGACCGGTGAGAGGATTTAAGTTGGTATTAAGGCTGATAAGATACAGAAGGGTGCTTCGTCAAGCACCAAGAAGAAGCCATTTAAGAAAGAGTCCAGTGTTGTCTACAGTTCGAAAAGACAGAATAGACCTGAACACCGCCAAGTTGTGAATGCGGTTGTTATTTCAAAACCTGCTGGTGCTCCTCAGTACAACAATCAACAAAAGGACGAGAGACCTAAGAGGCAATTCACTCGTCTCAGCATGACCTTATCTCAGATTCTGCCACAGTTGCTGAAGACTAATCTGGTGATTCTAAAGGAAGCCCCAAAGAATCCAAATACAATGTCACCAAGGTATAACCCTAATGCCCGCTGTGCTTATCACTCTGATAGCCCGGGGCATAATACCGATGATTGCTGGACTTTGAAGAATAAGATACAGGACTTAATTGATGTGAAGGAGATTGAGTTTGAGGCGCCCGAGAGGCCTAATGTTGTGACTGCTCCTATGCCCAAGCATGGAGCGAATGCTATAGAAGAAGACTTGTTTGTGGTTTCTGTGGATGACATTGTTACCCCTTTGATGACTATGAAGAGGAACTCGTTGCTAGCCAGTTTATTTCTAGGCTGTGATGAAGGTTGCTGTATATGTTCTGTTCTACCTACCGGTTGTCCGCTTTTGAAATCAGGTATCCAACGCCTGATGGATAGTAGAGAAATTCTGTTTGAGAATACTGTTGTTCCCCTAATTCATTCTGAAGAAGTTGCCATCATTACCATTTTCGACAATTCTTCCAAGGCTCCCTCGAGGAAGCCTGTTAGGATTACATCTGTTCCAAGAATCACACCTGTGATCATCACTGTCCCGAGGCCATCCCCTATACCTCTGATAAAGCTGTCCCTTGGCACTATAGGGCTGATGTTTATTTTCATGGAGTTAAGCAAGAGTTGGATGCTGATACTGACGTCAGCAATATGGTTGGACCTGCTAAAGTCACCCGTAGCGGAAGACTTTTCTCACCAGATATCTCTCCGCCAACTGCCCGAAAACCTGTTGTTATTACACCTGCCAGTGTACCTGCTACTATTCCTGTTCAAGTTCCTATTCTTACCCCTGTCACTGAATCATCTGACACTCGGGGCAAAGGGATTACCACTGATGTGCCTGCCCAGACGGAGGCATCGAAGACGATCACTGTTGAAGCTTCTAAACAGGAAATGGAAGAGATTCTGAAAATCATCAAAAAGAGTGACTACAATGTAGTTGAACAGCTGGGGCAAACCCCGTCCAAGATTTCTATGTTGTCACTATTGCTGTGCTCAGAGGCCCATGCCAAGGCTCTGATTACCTTCTTGAAGACTGCCCATGTTCCACAAGAGACATCAGCTGATCAGTTTACAGATTGCATGGCCAATTTGACTGCTGATAATGGGTTGGGTTTCTTTGACGCCGACTTAACTGCTAAAGGGAAGAATCACAACGACGCCCTGCATGTCTCCATTGAATGCAGGGGCACTACTCTTGCTCATGTATTAGTGGATACTGGTTCCTCATTGAATGTTTTGCCTAAAAAAGCTCTAGACCGGTTGAATTGCGAAGGGTTGGAGCTGAAACCAAGTAGCATTGTTGTTAGGGCCTTTGATGGGTCTAAAAGAATGGTACATGGTGAAGTTGATATCTCGATAAAGGTTGGTTCTCAGGTCTTCAATTCTACATTCTATGTGATGGACATTCAACCATCTTATTCTTGTTTGCTGGGTCATCCATGGATCCATAAAGCTGGGGCCGTAACCTCAACGCTCCACCAGAAGCTGAAGTACCCGGTCAAAGGGAAGATTGTGACAGTACAGGGAGAGGAAGAGTACATGGTTAGCCACCTCAACTCTTTCCGATATGTAGAGATGGATGGGGAGTTCATTGAGACTCCATTTCAGCATTTTGAAGAGGTTCCCCAGACACTAGCATCAACTGAGACTGTGGTTGAAGATTCTCCTATGAAGATGGCTTCCCTCAAGGATGCCCGGGCTGTTGTTGAGAAAGGTGGGTGTGCAAATTGGGGACAACTCCCTGATTTTACACAGAAGACTAACAAGTTTGGTTTGGGTTTCACTGCAGAAGCTCAACGGGCTATTCAGAATGCAAGGATCGAAAGACCTCATGTGTTCATCATCAACTCGGGAGTGAATGCCATTGAAGATGATGTGGAAGAGTCTGAATTCGACAGCTGGATCTATCCTACGACCGACGGTGGACCAAGTAACTGGACAGCAAAGGACTTCATCCCTATTACTTTTGTTACCCAGTAATGAAACTTTTGTTTTGAATTTGTAACAGACAATGTTTTAAACTTTACGGCCCAATGTCTTACCCGGGGCACCGTGGCTTCATTTGTGAGGGCCTTATGTGTGTCATTTTCATATATCATTAATAAAAGCATTGGACGTTTCTTGCATTTCAAATTTTGCGCTCCTTGTTTTTCTTTATTATATATTGCAAAACAACTATTTTACACACACTCACGTATACAGGTTCACATCCACTCTGGATCTCACTGGTAACGAATCTGCTACTGCCAGTTATGACTTCGAAAATCCGATCAACTTAGTCGAAGACAAAGGTGAAGATGATTGCGAAGTGCCTGGTGAACTTGCAAGACTGCTACTCCAGGAAGAGAGGGCTATTCAGCCACACGAAGAGCCAGTGGAATCAGTGAATCTGGGTACTGAGACAGACAAGAAGGAGGTCAAGATCGGCGCAAATCTGGAAATTAGTGTCAAACAACGGTTGATTCAGATGTTGCATGACTATGTTGAGATCTTCGCCTGGTCTTACAAAGATATTCCTAGTTTGGATACTGACATTGTGGTTCACCGCCTACCTACCAAGGAAGAATGTTCTCCAGTGAAGCAGAAGGTCCGCCGAATGCGCCCAGAGATGTCTGAGAAAATCAATGCTGAAGTTATGAAACAGTTCGACGCCGGTTTTCTAGCAGTTACTTCTTACCCTCAGTGGGTGGCCAATGTGGTTCCTATGCCAAAGAAGGATGGTAAGGTCTGAATGTGTGTTGACTATAGGGATTTGAATAGGGCAAGACCCAAGGATGACTTCCCTCTACCTCATATCGACGTTCTGGTTGACAACACCACTCAGCACAAGGTATTCTCCTTTATGGATGGTTTCTCCGGTTATAATCAGATTAAAATGGCTCCCGAAGACATGGATAAGACGACCTTTATTACTCAGTGGGGTACCTTTTGCTACAAGGTCATGCCTTTTGGACTGAAGAACGCTGGGGCAACGTATCAGCGTGCCATGGTTGCTTTGTTTCATGACATGATCCATCATGAGATTGAAGTATACGTCGACGATATGATTGCAAGGTCCCAAACTGAGGAAGAACACCTTGACCATCTGCAGAAGCTGTTTGACAGGTTGAAGTTGTACAAGTTGAGGCTAAACCCGAACAAGTGCACCTTCGGGGTGAGATCTGGTAAGCTGCTGGGTTTCGTCGTAAGCGACAAAGGTATTCAAGTGGACCCTGCAAAAGTGAAAGCTATACAGGAAATGTCGGCTCCCAGAACAGAGAAAGAAGTCAGAGGCTTTCTGGGACGTCTGAACTACATTGCTCGATTCATCTCGCACCTGACCGCTACTTGTGAGCCAATCTTCAAGTTGCTGAAGAAAGATCAAGTGGTACGTTGGAACGAGGAATGCCAGGCCGCTTTCGAAAGGATCAAAGAGTATCTCCAAGAGCCACCCATTCTAATGCCACCAGTTGAAGGGAGACCTTTGATCTTATAATTGACAGTACTCGATAACTCAATGGGGTGTGTACTGGGGCAGCATGACGAGTCTGGCCGAAAAGAGCATGCTATTTATTACCTTAGCAAAAAGTTTACCGACTGTGAGACCCGATAATCACTGCTCGAGAAAACTTGTTGCGTTTTGGCATGGGCTGCTCGCCGACTGAGACAGTATATGTTGACTCACACTACTCTGTTGATATCAAAGATAGATCCAATCAAGTATATCTTCGAGAAGCCTGCCTTGTCCGGAAGAATAGCAAGATGGCAGATGATCTTGACTGAGTATGACATCTAATATACGACCCAAAAGGCAATCAAAGTAATTGTATTGGCAGACCATTTGGCACATCAAGCAGTGGATGATTACTAGTCTATGAACTTTGAATTCCCGGACGAGAGTATCATGTTGGTAACTGATTATGAGACACCTGGACCGGATGAAGGACCTGAGGAAGGATCCCGATGGTCTATGTACTTTAATGGAGCTTCAAACGCTTTGGGTAATGGCATTGGCGCCGTGATCATATCTCCTAAAGGCTCTCATACTCCATTCATCGCCCGACTATGTTTCAACTGCACCAACAATATGGCGGAGTATGAGGCATGCATCATGGGTCTTCGAGCAACAATTGACCTAAGGATTAAGTTTCTAAGTGTTTTCAGAGATTCCGCTCTCGTGATCAGTCAGATCAAAGGCGAGTGGAATACGAAACACCCGAACCTTATTCCTTACAAGGAGTATGTATTGACGTTGCTTCCCCATTTTGAGGAGATAACCTTTGAACACTTCCCTAGAGAGGAGAATCAGTTGGCAGACGCGTTGGCTACGATGTCTTCTATGTTCAAAGTCAATTGGGACAACGAAGCTCCCCGGATTATCATTGAAAGATTGGACGAACCTGCCCATTGCTGTGATGTTGAGACTGAAGAGGTAACAAAAAAGCCCTGGTATCATGAGGTGAAGAGGTATCTTGAAGCTCAGGAGTACCCCGAGGGTGCATCTGTTAATGACAAAAAGTTTCTGAGGAGGTTCGCGGCGAAGTTCTTCATCAGAAATGACATCCTTTACAAGTGTAACCATGATTCAACCTTACTGCGTTGTGTGGATAAGAATGAAGCAGAAAGGATCATGGCAGAGTTACATGAAGGTACTTTCGGAACCCATTCCAGTGGACACACCATGGCAAAGAAAATCCTTCGGGCAGGATATTATTGGTCCACTATGGAAGCCGACTGTTATCAGCACTCTCGGACATGTCATAAGTGCCAAGTCTATACTGATAAGGTGCACATACCTCCAGTTCCTCTGAACATCTTGACGGCACCTTGGCCTTTTGCAATGTGGGGCATTGATATGATTGGTGAGATCAGACCTACGACATCTAACGGGCATCGTTTCATTCTGGTAGCGATTGATTACTTTAAGAAGTGGGTTGAAGCAGCTTCCTTTGTTACTGTAATCAAGAACGTCGTGGCACGGTTCATTCGGCACAATCTTATCTGTCGATATGGTGTACCAGAGAGGATCATTACGGATAATGGCACCAATCTCAACAACAAGATGATCACTGAGCTCTGCCAGCAATTCAAGATACAGCATCATAACTCTTCTCCCTACCGGCCGAAGATGAATGGGGCTGTCGAAGCGGCTAATAAGAACATTAAGAAGATTGTGCAGAAGATGACAGTGACATACAAAGATTGGCACGAGATGTTACCATTTGCTCTTCATGGGTACCGTACCTCAACGCGAACGTCAACAGGGGCAACACTCTATTCCTTGGTATATGGTATGGAGGCAGTCTTACCCATTGAAGTTCAGATACCCTCTCTTCGGATCATGAAAGATGCAGATTTGAGTGAAGATGACTGGATTCAGACCCGGCTTGATCAGCTGAATCTAATCAACGAAAAGAGACTTACTGCTATTTGTCATGGTCAGACGTACCAAAAACGGATGATCAAGGCATTTAACAGGAAAGTCAGACGACAAGAGTATCAAGTTGGGGATCTGGTAATCAAGCGTATTATCTTACCTCAAGGTGATCCCAGGGGCAAATGGACCCCTACTTATGAAGGGCCATTTGTGGTTAAGAACACTTTCTCAAGAGGAGCTGTGATTCTAACCACCATGGATGGTGACGACCTTCCTCACCCCGTCAATGCAGACATAGTGAAAAGATACCACACATAATCAAAGACCCGCTAGGTTGACTGGCCTAGGCAAAAATAAGGGCTTCCCGGCGAACCAAAAGGGTTCGGGCAAAAATAAGGGACGAAAATGAAAAAAATCTGTACACCCGGCAAGTCGAAAACCTGAAAAGGTGGCTTGGGCAAAATAGGGTATCCCGGTGGACTGAAAACCCGAAAGGGCGGTCTAGGAAAAAATTAGGGATCAAAGCGTAACACTATGCCTCATTGGATCACCTTGCATTCAGACTTCGGTATCAACTATCAAGCTCGGACGGCACTAATCAATCTGATCTACCTTCAACTAGTAGCAAAGTGATGAGATGCTCGAGGATATAAAGGCAATAGCAGAGTTGGAACCCAGTGGGATTATTCACATAGCTGTTTTGTTTTATTTCCACAAATTATATAAATTCTATTTGTTCGGCGGCGTTCTCTTACTAGGACGTCAGCCTCTTGTACAAAAACGCCTATTTACAGGCCAAACTTCAAAATCAATACAATTCATTTTCAAAGAAATTTCAAGCTGCTTTTCCTTTATCTATTTTGTTTTGCAAAGAACGTCCAAGGTTCATTTTTGATATATGCATTTGACATTAATTGCTGCTCAGAAATATTTACATATGAAACAAAAGATGAATTACTGGTAATATCAGAAGCAGAGGCAATAAGAATTATCTGAACTGTGTAGTTACTTTGTCCACCATGTACAAGGTAAATTCAGCTGAAGAATATGGCTAAGATACTTGCACTCCCCGCAGAGTAAGACAGTAATGGTAGCTCTTCCCAGCTGAGACTTACAACCATGAACGAATCAGCAATACTCTCCCCAAGAAGAGTTGGTCTACCCTTAGCACTAAAGAGGTCTTAATATTCCCTAACGGAGTATAAGAATATTCCCCAGCAAGTATAAGAGTATCCCCGGTAGTCTTAGTACTCCCCAACGGAGTATAAGAATGTTCCCCGGTAGAATACAAGATACCCCCAGTGGAGTCAATATTTCCCCAGCACGGCCTGAAAAAAGCTTCCCCAACGGAGTTGAATCATCATCCCCAGTAGACTCTGGAGGTTTATTCCCAGCGGAGTACAAAAATAAATCTCCTCAGCCGAACTCAAAGAACCATTTTCAGCAGAATTCAGAGGGTTATCCCCACAAAAGTCTAACAGGGTTATCCCCAGCAAGTTGCAATTGAAGATCATCCCCAGTGGAGTTCTTTCTTTTCACAAGCAGGAATTTAATCCTCAGCGGACTCAGTATCACCAGCAACGATAATCCATCCCCACCGGAGTTTATTAATGGAATCTCCAGCAGAACATCTCTTCCCCACAGAGTAATTCCCCTCAAAGTAATCTCCTCATCAGTTTATTCCCCCAACAGAGTTATCCTCTCCTGCAAGTTTATCACCTTCGTTCATCATTCCCAGCAGAAACGAAGAATCCAACTCTATTCTCCAGCAGCTTCGGGATTTATTTTCCCCAGCTAAAACATCACATTTCCATACATCATGATACATGCATATATGCATCATATAATACAATCTCATTTATATTGAGAACATGATTGCTTGATCCATATCATGCATTACATATGACTGACCTTTGCTTTTCAGGAAAGATACAGTTAAAGTTCTCACCAGTCAAAGGAGACAAATCCAGTTAAATCGATTCCTAAAGATTTTTCTGATACTAATGCAGTCAAAGGAGACAAATCCAGTTAAATCGATTCCTAAAGATTTTTCTAATGCTAATGCAGTCAAAGGAGACAAATCCAATTAAATCGATTCCTAAAGAATTTTCTGATGCTAATGCAGCCAAAGGAGACAAATCCAGTTAAATCGATCCCTAAATATTTTTCTAATGACCAATTCAGTCAAAAGAGACAAAACCAGTTAAATCGATTCCTAAAGATTTTTCTGATGCTAATGCAGTCAAAGGAGACAAATCCAGTTAAATCGATTCCTAAAGATTTTTCTGATGACCAATTCAGTCAAAAGAGACAAAACCATTTAAATCGATTCATAAAGATTTTTCTGATGGCCAATCCAGTCAAAGGAGACAAAACCAGTTAAATCGATTCCTAAAGATTTTTTTGATGGCCAATCCCGTCAAAAGAGACAAAACCAGTTAAATCGATTCCTAAAGATTTTTCTGATGGCAAATCCCGTCAAAAGAGACAAAACCAGTTAAATCGATTCCTAAATATTTTTCTGAGGCCAATCCCGTCAAAGGAGACAAAACCAATTAAATCTATTCCTAAAGATTTTTTTGATACCAATCCAGTCAAAGAATACAAAACCCCTCTGGTCCAGTTAAATCGATTCCTAAAGATTTTTCTGACGCTGATCCAGTCAAAGAAGACAAGACCACCTACCAACAATCTCCAAATGGCATGTGTAAGCCCATTCCTGACATCACATTGCTGATACCACTTCATGCGAGTGCAAATTTCTGGGCACTCTAGTGTTCAATCATCTTCCACCTTCGGATCACGAAAGGTCCGAAAGCCAATCTATATCCTCAGGTTCAAGAAAATTGAACAGGGGAAACTGTTGTACCCCAAAATTTGCCCTCCCAAATTTCCCAAGAAATTTCAAGAATAATCTCTAAGTTGCTCAAGATTGCTCAAGGATTGGACAGTCAAGTCATCTCCTAAGGCAGACAATCACAAATTAGGGTTTTGTGTTGCATCAAGGTCCTTGCATACAAATGACCTAAAATGCTCCCCAATTTCCTAAGATGTTCTCAAGTTCATCCATGTCAAATTTCAAGCCTTGCAGAGAAAGTTTGGTCAATCAATGGCTCAAGAGGTCCAAAAATCGACTGTGCTAGGGCAAAAGTCAACTGTGACCTACAAATAGTCAAACCTCAAGATTTTTGTCAACATTCTAATTTTGAAGGATAATTCATCATTTGGTCAAGGGTTGATCATGATTCATCAAGGATTGCTCAAAATTCATCAAGACTCAAAAGTTGCTAAATTAGGGTTTTGCATGAAAAGTATACTCAACTTTGACCAAGCATAACTTTCTAATACTTTATGAGAAATGACCCATACAAAGCTCATTTAGAAGAGGATGCAATTTCCTACAATCCATCTTCATACCCCCAAGATCAAGAAATGCACTCACAAGAAGTTATGAATTTGGACATTATAGGTCATTTTTGAAAGTCAACAAAAAACACCTTTTTTGGCCAAAGCTTATAACTTGAGCATGGAATATCAAAATGAGATGATACCATAAGTTTTGGTTATAGGACATCTCAAGGTTTCTAAAAAGTCCAAGAACACCTCCAAATGTTCAAAATTGAAGAAGTTATGCATTGTTGAAGTTGGGCATTTTTCCAAAATTGCAAAAAGTCAACTATCCCCAAAACTTCAAATTTTGTCAAATGGCCCCACTTTTTTCCACTTGATTTGATCTTATCACAGTACACACGTGTCCTATCTTCAGCTTTGTGTCCAATTATTAATTTTTCTATTTTATTTGATTTTTATTGATTTAATTCATTTTAAATCAATTTAAATCCAAATAAAATCCAAATCTTAATCACTTGGTATCTTTTGGATCATTACAGGTCTTAAATATCATCATGTACACAATCAAATCCGAATCAAGCCATGTTATGAACAAAATATTGGATTTGGGACATTTTTGGAAGCTTTGTAATGGAGGATCATATCAAATCCAAAATCATCAATGCATAAGGATTGAAAGCCCAATATGTGACCTAATACAATGCTTGATACAGACACAATAAAAAGACACGAAATTAAGAACGAAGTGGCTGCAAAAATCACAAGAACAAACTTGAAAAAAAGCTTGAAAAAGTGTGAAACTGAAATCCATACTAGAGGCAAATTCAAGGCCAAAACTCAACGTGGTTCTCTTGCTAGACATCCACTGAATCTATTGGAATCAAAAGCAAGCTCTGAAACCTCCTAAATCGCGCTGTAAGTCTCCTTGAACACCGCCATGTACATGAAATTGCAATCTCTCATTCTTGCATCTTTTTGACAAAACATGGACATATTCTTGATCCTTGCATGATTTCTGAACTTTCTACATTATTTAATTGCATTTATATAGCCTGTAATGCCCTACCCGAAACTAGGGTTCATGCTTCTTGTTTTTAGGCATTTGAGTTTCAGGCAAAATTGAGGCAAATCATGGACATGGATGAATTCAGGAGGGAGAGACGAAGCGAACCATGGTCTTAGGAACAATTTATATGGCCCACAGTTGATTTTAGGAACGAGCCATGAATTTAGCTGCGGATAAAATTCGCATGTAAATAACCAGTTTACAACGAAGAAGACGATGATGCGTCCTCTTCCCATTGGTTGTTTCAAATCTCGCGCGTTTTCTTTTTTATTCCAGCATATTATTTGTTTTTCTCTTATAATAGTCTTTATTCATTATAATAACAATTGAGTGCAGTGGTTGAGTTGACAAACGTGTTGTCCAGAATCCAATGAGACCTGGGTTCGAATCCCAGGTCCCCCATATTGCATATTATTGTTTTTCTTCAGGAGATCCAGCGCGTCTTAGCAATCATGGTACATGATACATCATCACCTAATCACTTGCCAGATGGCCTCCTGGCCAAATCTGATGGCCAAAGGGTGATGTCCACCGTACAACCAAGTCAACACACGCGTGGAGAAGCAGGAAAGTCAAAGCAGGCTAGCATAATTGGGATTGGAAATCGCTATTCTCACCATCAATCTGGGCCCAAACCCCCAATTGGGTTATTTCTTTCTATTTCTTTTTATATTTCATTTTTATTTATTTGTTTTGTTTAATTATTATTATTATTATTTAAACTAACCAATTAATATTTTTCTTAATAAAATCAAAAAAACACAAAAAATATATTTTTATTTATTAAAATTAAATTCATGACTTTATTTTTGTAAATAAATTAATTTAATTAATTTAGCTTTAATTAGGTTTAACTTTCAATATTTTTTTGCAATATTTAAAATTAATGTAGAATATTAGGTTTTATTAACTTTGACCAATTTTATCTTATTTCCTTAAATATCCAAAAATACTTTTTTAATTAATTAGTTTATTTAATAATTTAATTGCTTCCATTAATTCAAAAAAAATAACAAAAATCTTTTCTTTAATAAAAAAGGGTCAAAACCCTAAAAAATGCACCGTTTTAATTTCTCGCACGCGATCCATTTTACCAATATTGTAATTGCTTCCGGAATGTAATAACTTTAAATAGGACTTTGATTATTTTATCGTTTTCTTTTATTTTTTGCAATTTAAATTAAAGGGTTGTTTTTGGCGATGTAAATACTCGACGCCTTGTAATAGTTTAGATTTAATTTCTGCAATTTAAATTTCGCAACTATACACTGTTAGATGTTTGATAATAGGGAATGCATGACAAGATCAAATGTATGAACTTAAAATCAACATAGCTCACCCATGACATGTACAAAGACTAATTAACTGAAAACAACACACTCGCACATGCGCACTCTTATGGTACACCTCACATGGTTGCCTTCGAATGTGGTCATTGAGTATAGGAAGTTTTAGAGGTCATCCTCTTGTCCAAAGATCATAAGTTGCCTCGAAACGGTTGCCTCGGAAAAATGATCTAAGACATTAGGGTTACCGCTAAGGCGTCCTAACATTGCTTTAGTGACCACACGTCCCTTAATCGAATTGACCCTTAAACTCCAACTACGGTGCTAGCTACTCCTCAATAGTGGGATATCATTGTCTAAAGGACATTTGTACAGATTAATTCCTTTTTCGAGTAGTTAGATGGTTCTTAAGTACTTGCTCATTTCAAAACAAAACAAAAAATTTCGCACTTACACTCCTTTCAAAACAAAAACTTCTTTCAAACCCACAAACACAAAGAAAAGAAAAATTTGAAAACACTTTGAGCAAGTACCTAAGAGCCCGTGGATAACCACGGATAGAAAGGGTTCTAACACCTTCCCTTTCTATAATCTACCTCCCGAACCCGAGAAACATCTCGAAAAAGGAATTTTTGTGATTTTTTCCTTTCCTTGTTGGATAAAATAAAAGACGGTGGCGACTCTTGCTTACCGCGACATTTTGCAAAAACAAACGCAAAACGCGAACTAGCATTCCAAAAACAGTCAGTTCTTTCCCACTATATCACAAGAGTCAAGCTCACCATAACG
The DNA here is from genome assembly GCA_948472305.1 of Vicia faba. Lineage (NCBI taxonomy): Eukaryota > Viridiplantae > Streptophyta > Magnoliopsida > Fabales > Fabaceae > Vicia > Vicia faba. The sequence continues at coordinate 745,037,020 of OX451741.1, forward strand.
AGTGGGTCATAGCCAATGACTCAAGTGATCATGTTTTGATCTCTAGATGATATTGTTTAGAGGAAAATAAATCCCCTTTTCCCCTTGCTAGATGTTTGATTTACCATAACCTACATCACAAACCTTTGAGATCCTTGAAATGGTTAAGGGAATGTTAAGACATGATGTTATGATGTGTATGTTATGCGTTTAAGAAAAAGTGTGAGGTGTTGTAAGTAAACCCTGCAATAAATCCAAATTATTGTATAAGAACTGTAAACAAAACCTGCAAGGAACTCATGTTGTCAGATAACAAGAATGTGCAAGTAGTTCAAGTTTGAAGGCACACAAGTCACACAAACAGCCTTAAGTTTAGGCTTGCATGGGGTCTAGGTATTACCCTCTTGAAGTCAGTTGGTTCAACCTGTCCTAGTAATAGTAACCGGGTTCTAGAGGTTCTCAATATCACTGACCATCCTTGATCGATCATAACTCCAATTTAGCAACCTTTTCTTGCAGCCGGAATCATTGCGAGAGTATGGTCTCAATGAGTGTAGCATACTGCTACTTTTCTATGGCCAAGTTGGTTAATTATAGGTTCTAAGGTCAGTTGATGCTTAATGACCCATTAGCAGCCCCATACCCTCTTTGTTCCTCCACAAGGGATATCGGTACAAACTAAAGTGTCACACCAACGTAGCTACTGCTTCAACCGTATCGGTCTACGCCGTACAGTTCCCTCACAGTCTATTGCTACTTACCTAAAAGGTATCCCTAGATCCAGGTTAGGATCTATATTAACTCCGATTCAAACTCATAAAAATAAAGCAAACAAATCAAACAATTGAAAACAATATGAATTATTCCTAAGGTACACCCCACTTATTCAGTCCCCAGCAGAGTTGCCAGTTCTGTGATACGGTGGCCAGAACCAGGACTGTTTTTGGAATGTTGGTTTGCGTTTTGCGTTTGTTTTTGCAAAATGTTGCGGTAAGCAAGAGTCGCCATCGTCTTTTATTTTATCCAACAAGGAAAGGAAAAAAGCACAGAAAAATTCCTTTTTCGAGATATTTCTGAGTACGGGGGGTAGATTATAGAAAGGGAAGGTATTAGCACCCTTTCTATCTGTAGTTATCTACGGGATCTTAGGTACTTGCTCATCATTTTTCAAAATTGTTTTCTTTGTGTTTGTGGGTTTTGAAAAGTTTTTGTTTTAACTTCGATTTAACTCTTACTTCTGTCTTCAAGAGTGTAATGAAGTGTTTTTGAAAACTTTGTTTTGTAAAGGTGTGTAAGTGTGAAAAAAAGTTTGTTTTGATTGAGCAAGTACTTAAGAGTTATCTACCTACTCAAAAAAAGAAACGTTCTATGTTTGTTTCCTTTAGACAATGTTATCCCCCTATTAGTGAGTAGGTAGCACCGTCGTTGGAGTTTTGAGGGTCAATTCGAAAGGGACATACAGTCACTAAAGCAACATTAGGACGTCTTAGTGGTAATCCTAATGTCTTATATCATTTATTTGAGGCAACAATATCCGAGGCAACCTTTCCGAGGCAACTATGATCTTTTAGACAAGAGGACGACTTCTAAAACAACCTATACTCAATGACCATTTTAACGAAGGAAACCAAGTGGGAGTGTTGTACCCCAAAATTTTCCCTCCCATTTCCCCAACATTTTCTCATCACAAAAACCTTGAAGATCAAGATCCAGTTAGGGTTTCCTCTGCTCAAGACTTCTCCTTGCACTGTGGACTCAAATTAGGGTTTGTGTTTGAACAAAGATGTTTTGACCTAAAATGCCTAAGATGACTTTCATGCTTCATATTGGACTCCCAAGTTTATCCATACCAAGTTTCAAGTCTTGATTCCAAGTTTTGCCCAGTCAATTGGACAGATGACCTAGAAATCAGCTGTATTGGGAAAAAGTCAACTGTGGCCAATTGACAGTCAAATCTCATGAAAATTGACCCACATCAACATTATGAACTCATATGGACCATTTGATCAAGTTTGGATCACAACTCCACAAGAAATTTGATCAGATCACCAAAAGGGCAAAATGGTCATTTTTAGGGTTTTGACTGCACAAGGGTAATTTTTGACTGTTTGACCTAGCCAATGGCAAACCAAGCTCACATATGGACTCAAGGACCCCATGGAATTATTTTGACATGCTCAACAAACTCAAAAGATCCCAAGTACACAAGATTGATAGTTGAATTTCCCAGTCAATTGATCAATTTTGACTGTATACTGAAAAGTCAAACTTTGACTTTTTGGTCAAAATCAAGAGTCAAGATTCATTTTTCATCAAAACATGCCAAATCATGAAACTTGTTCACCAAGAAATCAAGAAATGCAAATTAGGGTTTGAAATGGAAATTTTTCATAACTTAGAATTTTTCTAAGTCATGGAAAACCCTAATTTTTTCCCAACTTTGCCCCACTTTCTCACCAAGATTCATTTGGATTCAAACAAAAGTCAAAACATGAAAGTTGTAGCTTGTTGCATAATCTACAACTTTTATTCACAAAGTTTTCCAATTTGAGGCTTGTATCTCAAGTTACAAATTTTTGAATAAGGGCACTAAACCATTCATAACTTAGTGAAAATTTGACCTATTTTGACAAGGTTTTCTACCTAACTTCAAGGCCATTTTCCATACACTTCCACTTGGAATTTCAATTTGCATTTCAAAGATGGATTGTAGTACACATTCCAAGCTTTCCAAAATGTCCAAGAACTCATCAAACAACCTCATGGTTAGGGAGAATCGAATTTCACAATATGGCAAAAATTCACTTTTGTTCTTGACCAAAGCATGTTCATAACTTATGCCATTTGCAAGTCAACTTGGTTTGTGCTGCATTACAGGTCTTTAAACCATCCAACACTCAATAATTTAATGCATGTTCATTGTGTTAAAGTGTTGTTCTATGAGTTCAAGCATTACATACAAGTTTAATCCATTTTTAGATAAAGCAAAATAGCCATTTTTGAAAAGTTATGCTTTATGTCAATTGGTAAATCAAGAAGGTACAGATCAAATCTCTTTAGCACAAGATTATGAACAAATCACTCTGATCAAGAGAAGCTTTGCAGCAGGATTAGGGGTCCTCTACTTACCTAGAAACACAAGTTGGCTTTTGTTGCTTAAGAAAGAAGAAAAGTGTCATAGCATCACACAACTCTCATTTTCCTGTAAACCAAGCTTAGACAAACTTATCAAACACATTCCAAAGATCAGAACCAAGCTTTTGCACGACCCTAAAACCTCTCAAACACTCCCAATCTCAGAATCATCCCAAAACTGCCAAAACAGAGTGGCCTCTGCAGTTTGAGTGCCAACTTCTATTTCTCTCAAGCTCCCTTGCCCAAACCAGTTCACATACCTTCCTTACCATCTATGCAAACTGTCCAAAAGCTAAAACACGATCTGTAACACCTCCAAGCCACTTCACCATTTTTGTTTTTCTGTTTTGCAGTTGAAGTTCTCTAGCACGATTCAGGGAGTTTCAAGACAAAGTAGAACTTGGAATAGCATCCTTACACTTCAAGGAAGCTATACAAATCATCATATTGCTCTGAAAACTCCTCCATTGCAAAGCACGATTCCAACTGAACAGGTATCTTCATGAAGTTCTATCTCTCAGTATAGGCATTGTTAGCTTTAGGTTTGTGAAGGAAACATGTCACAATCATAGCCCTGAACATGCCCATATGATTAGATTTCATTTATATTATGTATGCTTAGAGAATTTTGAGTCTGAACATGGCATAAAAGTTAGGTCAGAAATTGGGGGAGAAGAAATTCTCCCTCATCTTAGAGAGTTAAGTCAAGTTCTTTACATGGTTGAATTCGTCTTCTCATGCTCTACACTTTTCATGTTATGAGTTTTGCTTGAAAGTCCAGGAATCAAGAGATAGAAAACGCGTGCTTGCTTGAGTGTTGTTGTTCAGAGGTTGAAGATGACTGGTTCTGGGCTGGGCCTGGAATTTTTTCTTATTTGCACCACATAATTGCTTCTGAACCCCCTGAGCCCATTTTGCTTATTTCTTTGACTTTTTGACTTTTTCTTTTTTTGATTGACTTATTTATTTTTTCTCATGACATTAAAAATATAAAAATATTTTTTCTCACCATTTTTGATTTTATTAGGTATTTATTTAGTTTTTCTTTTAGTTTATACATAAATAGATAAATATACATATTTTGTTTAAAATACTAAAAAATAGTGCCAATGCATTTTTAAATACACTTTTATTTTTGTTTTACTTTCTGAAAATATTTTATAGAAAAATACTTTTTTTATTTAGTATTAAATATTATTATTTTTATATATAATATATATACATATATACATATATTTATTAATATATTTAGGGTAAATACAAAATATATACACTTTTGTTCTTTTTATTATTATTATTAATATTTAATATAAAAATACATTTTTGACAAATACTTCACTTTATTTTATTTTTGTATATAATAAATAAATACTTGCATTAAATTAAATAATAATACATTTTATTTAATAAATTAGGGTTTTGCCCTAAATACATAAAAAATCCAAAAATTGATACTATTTATTTTGTTTATTTGACATATAAAAATACCTTTTTTTTTACATATAAAAAACATTTCTTTTGCATTTTTGCATATTTATTCTTACTTTATTTTATTATTGTACATTAATTAATTTGTATAATTCTCATATTTGATGTAATAGTCTAGGTTTAAATTCCTTGTCAAAATACCCCCCATTTGAACATTTGTACCCCCCTTCCCATATTTGGTTTTGTAATAGCTTAGTTAATTTATTTTCGCACTTTATTGCTTTCTAATTATGCCATGTTAGAATTAGGGTTTGTATGCGAAAAACGACAAAATAGTTATGACCTAATCTCAAGACAAACAAGCATGAAAATGGACACACAAATCACACTTGCACCCCCTAGGGTACTCCACTTGTTGCCTTTCAAAATTGGGCCATATTGCATGTCAAGTCTCTTTGGGCAAAACAAACAAACCAAATGATCATAGTCCCTCGATAACATTTTCAAAATACTTCCAAAACAAATGATCAAGTCCCTTAAAGAAAATGCCCAAAGATACTTGGCACCATTGCAATTATGGTCTAAACGATGATCCGCGCCCGTCCCTTTCACATCCTAACATGAGATTGTCCACCAAATACAATGGTGGAACAAACTTATTAAAAGGGTTAAAACATAGCAATAAACTTTGAGAAAAATTTAGGAGTAGACAACCTCTTAGTTACTTGAATCAAACTTGCAAAAAAAAACACTTGCCTATTTTAAAAACACACCTCACAACACTTTCAAAACAACTTTCAAAAACAAAATGAAAACCTTTTCAAAAGACATACACCTTTGTACACATCCCCACATGGATCATTACAAAGGTTGCCACCACATTGGCTTCTTTTCAAAACATTTTCAAACCCACACATACACAAGCACCATTTAAAACAATTGAAAATAAAAGGCAAGTGATCTAAGCAAGTAACTAAGAGCCCATGGATAACCATGGATAGAAAGGGTGCTAATACCTTCCCTTTCTATAATCTACTCCTCGAACCCAAGAAAACATCTCAAAGGTTTTTGCTGTGCTTTTTAACCTTTCCTTAGGATAAAATAAAAAGTCGGTGGTGACTCTTGCTCAACCGAAACATTTGCGAAAACAAACGCAAAACCTCAAGTCAGTTCTCCCACCGTATCACAGAACTGGCGACTCTGCTGGGGAAATAATTAAAAGTGGAGTAACCTTAGGGTTTAGATCACCTTTGTTTTCAATTGTTTGCTTTGTTTGCTTTTATATTTGTGGGCTTTGCATCGGAGTTTCATAGATCCTAACCCGGATCTGGGAAATACCCTTTTTAGGTAGCATAATTTGTGAGGGACCTGTCCGGCGTAGACCGACATGGGTGAAGCAGTGGCTACGTTGGTGTGGCATCTTAGTCTGTACCTATATCCCTTGTGTTGCAATGGGGAGAATATAGGTCCTCTAAGGAGTCATTAAACACCAACCAACCTTAGAACCCTAAATTGACCAACTTGGCTATTAGGACAGTAGCAGTATGCTACACTCATTGAGGCTAAACTCTCGAGATGGTTCTGGCCGTGAGAAAAGATTGCGATGCTGGAGTTATGACCGATTGAGGGTAGCCAATGATTTGAGATCCTCTAGAACCCGGTTACTTTTGATAGGACAGGTTTTAACCAACAAAACCAAAAGAGGGTAATACCTGAAATTCATGTTGGCCTGAAACCTAAGGGTGTCTTGTGTGACTTGTGTGCCTTATCATGTTTGCCTGTGTGAATACTTGTGGTGTGTTTCATCATAGCATCATGCCATCATACCATTGCATGCATCCTGTATAAAGGACTAACCCATTTCAAAGACAAAAGAGTTTCATCTTTGCTCTGTTTTGTAGGACATCATGATGCCCGTGCGTAGGAATACTGTCCGACTCAACTTTGTTCAACCACCAGTTTTACTCAAGGATTTGGTTGGAAGGATTCCAAACACTTCTTCCTTCATCAACAGACATGGTTCTCTCCTTGGCTTGATCACTGCAAAATGGGACCAACAACTGATAAGTGTTCTGACCCAGTTTTATGACCCTCTATATCATTGTTTCACCTTTCAAGACTTCCAGCTGGTTCCTACCCTGGAAGAATTCTCTTACCTGCTTGGGATCCCTGTCTTGGAACAAACTCCATTCACTGGTTTGGAAAAGACTCCTAGGCCTGAAGAGATTGCTGCAATTCTCCCCTTGACCAAAGAAGAGGTATTAGCTAACTGGGAAACTAGAAACGGGGTCAAGGGCTTTTTGGTCAAATTTCTGGTTGGCAAGGCTAATGATTTCTGGAATGACTTGGACTTCAAGGCGTACGAGGATATTTTGGCTCTTTTGATCTATGGTCTGGTATTGTTTCCCAACCCTGACACCTTTATCAGTATCCATGTCATAAGGATCTTCATGTCTCGGAATCCGGTACCCACTCTTTTGGGCGATATTCTACAACAACTCTATGCTCGTACTGCTCGAAAACGGGGAACTCCGTGGTGTTGTGCTCCTTTGCTAGTGAGGTGGTTTATTTCGCACCTTCCTAAGTTCGTGTTGAAGAATGAAGAAGGAAAAGGTTGGGCTCGGAGGTTAATGTCTCTCACAGATAAGGATATCACTTGGACTCTCAGAGGTTTGGATGAGGTAGCTGTTATTGACCGTTGCGGAGAATACCCTAATGTTCCGTTGATTAGTATCCAAGGAGGAATCTCTTACAATCCATGCTTAGCTCTCCGTCAGTTTGGAAGAGCCAGAGGAGATGGGCCTCATGAAATACTGGTTCCTCACTTCCATTTTGAGTTTCAGGCATACAGTGACAAACTACGCCATGGATTCATTAGAGCTTGGGACAGAATTCACAAAGCTGACCCACTTGAGTTGGGACCAAAGACTTCTCTACCAATGGAACCCTATTGCAAATGGGTCCGCATCCGCGCTCAGAGGTTAGGTATGCCATACGAAGCTGTTAGACCTCTCATTCTTGAATCTCCTGATGAAGATGGGGTTCCTCCAACTGTCCTCCCTCCTCAGGTACCTACTGATTTTGACACAATGAAGAGATCTTGGGCGCAGCTAAAGGAAGAACGGGATTTCTATCGGGAGAAGTTCAACGAGCAGGAACGGAAGATCCAGAGGCTGACTAAGCAATTGGAGGAAGAGAGGGTCCTGAACAACTACATCAACACTGAGAAAAGAAGGCCATGGGAGCATTGATGGGCTTTGGATATTTCCTTTTATAGCTTTTATTTCCTTTCCAGTTTTTTTTTCATTCCTGTAATGCCTAAGGGCAAATTGTTGAACAATTGAAAATTTTAATCTAATGAAGTGTGTTTCCCTTTTTGTCTACAAAGTTGAATCTTGTTTGTCTTTGAAAACATAAAACATACGCATTCCATTGCACCATATGCATAACAGGTACCCTATTTCACAGGTTGCTTAATCTCCTTCGCTGTTTATTTTGAACAGTCATCATGAATCCAGACTCATCCAGTGAGCAAGCAATCAAGGCCCTTCAGGCCCAAAGTGCACAGTTTCAAGAGATGGTCCTAAGCCTAGCCCAAGGTCAGCAAGAGTTGAAGACTCTACTCCTGAAGAAGAAGAAGAAAAAGAGGACTGCATTGTTCAACGCCGAACGCAAATTTGGGAACACACTCCATAATGAAGCTGAACCAACTACTTCTTCTGCTGAGAAAAACAGTCCCCAAGGGGGAGGAGCTCCTAGTCCCACAGTCTCCGACAACGAGACGGACTATAATGACGAACAATACCCACCTGCTGCTGACAGATACAAGCAATTGGAGGACCGCTTGAGCGCCATGGAAATTCAGAATGTGCCGGGACTGGATTTCGGAGATCTGGGGTTATCTTCTGGGGTAGTAATTCCACACAAGTTTAAGGCGCCTGCCTTCGCCAAGTATGATGGGGTCTCCTGCCCAAAGCTGCATCTAAGGTCGTACGTAAGGAAGATCCAACCTTACACGGCGGATAAGAACCTCTGGATTCACTTCTTCCAAGATAGCCTCTCGGGGTCACAGCTTGAATGGTTCTACCAATTAGATGGAACTAGCATCCGACACTGGGAAGATTTGGCAACCGCATTCTACAGACAATATCAATACAATTCTGATCTCGCTCCTACGCGTACCCAACTTCAGGGTATGTCTCTAGGAACGGGTTAAGGGTTCAAAGAGTACGCACAAAAATGGAGAGATTTGGCTGGCAGGGTGCAGCCTCCATTAACTGATCGTGAGCTGGTTGATATGTTCCTAGGGACTTTGTCTGGTCCATTTTTCAATCATTTGGTTGGTAACTCCTCCGCTGGGTTTACGGATTTGATTCTAACGGGAGAAAGAATTGAAGCTGGCATCAGGTCAGGCAAGATACAAAAAGCTGCCTCCACAAGTACTGAGAAGAGGCCGTTTAAGAAAGAAGCAAGTGCCGTCTATGGTCCTAGAAGACAAGTCAAGCCCGAAAGTCGCCAAGCCATCAATGCTTTGGTCATTTCAAGACCTGTTGCTGCTCCTCAGCAGTACAATCAACAAAGAAGTGAAAGGCCCAAGAGGCAGTATACTCGGCTGAGTATGACCTTATCTCAAATTTTACCCCAACTATTATCAACCAACTTGGTGACCCTCAAAGAAGCTCCTAAGGTCGTCAACACGGCGTCTCCTAAGTATAACCCAAATGCCCGGTGTGCTTATCATTCTGATAGTCCCGGGCACACTACTGATGATTGCTGGGCCTTGAGAAACAAAGTGCAAGATCTTATCGACGCGAAGGAAATTCAGTTTGAAGCGCCTGAGAGACCGAATGTTGTAACTGCTCCTATGCCCCAGTATAGAGTAAATGCCATTGAGGAAGAATTGTATGCTGTTTCTGTGAATGAAGTTGTTACCCCTCTTTTGACTGTTAAGAGGAACTTACTACTAGCCGGTTTATTTCCGGGTTGTAGTAAGGGTTTCCTCCTGTGTGTTGTTATCCCTACCGGTTGTCCACTACTGAAATCAGGCATCCAAAGCCTGATGGATAGCAAGGAAATTCTGTTCAAGAAAACTGCCGTTCCATCTGTTTCCATTGAAGAAATATCTGTTGTCAAAATTTACAATCCTGCCAAAGCTCCTGTGAAGAAACCAGTCCAAATTATGTCTGTTGCACCCATCACTATTACTGTCCCGGGGCCTCTCCCGTATGAGTCTGATAAAGCGGTCCCATGGCATTATGGAGCCGATGTGTATGTGCTTGGGGTGAAGCAGGAGTTCAACACCAATACCAGTATCAGTAACATCACTGGTCCCGCCAAGATTACCCGCAGCGGCAGGCTCTTCTCGCCTAACATTACACCGCCAGTTATCCGAAAACCTCTCACCATCACACCCGCAAGTGTGCATGTCCCAATTCAAGTTCCTGTGTCTACTACTGCCGCCGAGTCTTCTGATACTCGGGGCAAAGAAGTTGCTACCGATTCTCCTGCCAGGACGGAGGCACCAAGAAAGAAGACTGCTGTGGAAGCCTCCCAACAAGAAATGGAGGAAATTCTTAAAATTATCAAAAAGAGTGACTTTAACGTTGTTGAATAGTTGGGGCATACTCCCTCCAAAATCTCTATGTTATCACTGCTGCTATGCTCAGAGGCCCATGCAAAAGCCCTGATTTCATTTCTGAAAACGGCCCATGTACCGCAAGAGACCTCCGCGGACCAATTCACTGACTGTGTGGCTAATTTGATGGCTGACAATGGCTTAGGGTTCTCGGATGCTGACCTTACCGCCAAAGGGAAAAATCACAATGATGCCCTGCATGTTTCCATAGAATGCAGGGGCACTACTCTCGCACACGTGTTAGTAGATACCGGCTCTTCCCTGAATGTTTTGCCCAAGAAAGCATTGGACCGCTTGGATTGTGAGGGCCTGGAGTTGAAACCTAGTAACATTATTGTTAGAGCCTTCAACGGTTCTAAGAGGATGGTGCACGGTGAAGTAGACATCCCTATTCGGGTGGGTTCCCAAGTTTTCAACTCAACATTCTATGTAATGGATATTCGTCCATCTTACTCCTGCTTGTTGGGTCGACCTTGGATTCATAGAGCTGGGGCAGTAACATCCACTCTACACCAAAAGCTCAAATACCCTGTCAAAGGGAAGATTGTTACTGTGCAGGGTGAGGAGGAATACATGGTGAGTCACTTGAATTCATTCCGGTATATCGAGATGGACGGGGAGTTTATTGAAACCCCTTGTCAGCATTTTGAGGAAGTACCTCCAGTGTTAGCATCAGCTGAAGCAGTGGTTGAAGAAGACTTTCCGTTGAAGATGGCGTCCTTGAAGGATGCCCGGGCTGTAATCGAGAGAGGCAATTGTACAAACTGGGGTCAGCTTCCTGACTTCACTCAAAAGAACGACAAGTTTGGGCTGGGCTTTACTACAGAGGCTCAGAGGGCTGTACGCAAGGAAAAGACCAGAAAGGCTCCGGTATTTATCTCCAACCCAAGGGTGAATGCTATTGAGGAGGATATAGAGGAAGCAGAGTTTGACAGTTGGATCTACCCGACTACCAGCAACGGACCAAGCAACTGGACGACAAAGGATTTTACACCTATCACATTTGTCACGCAGTAATTAATTTCTTTTGATTTCCAATTTGTAACAAACAATATGTTAAAACTTTGTTGGCTCGGTGTCCTACCCGGGGCATCGTAGCTCCATTTGTGAGGGCTTTTTGTATGACATTTCCATATATCATCAATCAAAACATTGGACGTTTGTTGCATTTCAAATATTGTGCTCTTTTTCTGTCTGTGTTATATATATATTGCAAAACAGCTATATTTACACACACTCACTTATACAGGTTTCAATTCACTCTGGATCTCACTGGTAACAGCTCTGCTACCGCCAGTTATGACTTCGAGAATCCGATCAGCTTGGCCGAAGACGAAGGTGAAGATGATTGCGAAGTGCCTGGTGAACTCGCAAGACTGTTACTCCAGGAAGAGAGGGCTATTCAACCACATGAAGAGCCGGTAGAAACAGTTAACCTGGGTACTGAGACAGATAGGAAAGAGGTCAAGATTGGGGCTAATCTAGAGCTCAGCGTGAAACAACGATTGATCCAGATGCTACGTGATTACATGGAGATATTTGCTTGGTCCTATGAAGACATGCTTGGTTTGGATGCCGACATTGTAGTTCACCACCTGCCAACCAAGGAAGATTGCCCTCCAATAAAGCAAAAAGTCCGTCGTATGCGCCCAGAGATGTCTGAAAAGATCAAGGCTGAGGTAATGAAGCAATTCGATGCCGGGTTTCTAGCAGTGACCTCTTACCCTCAGCGGGTTGCTAATGTGGTGCCAGTACCGAAGAAGGACGGTAAAGTCAGGATGTGTGTCGACTACAGGGATTTGAACAGGGCAAGCCCCAAGGATGACTTCCCCTTACCTCACATCGACGTCCTCGTTGACAATACTGCTCAACACAAGGTGTTCTCCTTCATGGATGGTTTTTCAGGGTATAATCAGATTAAGATGGCTCCGGAAGATATGGAAAAGACCACCTTTGTGACTCAGTGGGGCACCTTCTGTTACAAGGTCATGCCATTCGGGTTGAAAAATGTTGGGGCAACTTACCAACGCGCCATGGTTGCTTTATTTCATGATATGATCCATCATGAGATTGAGGTATACATTGATGACATGATTACAAGGTCTCAAACTGAGGAGGAGCACCTTGACCATCTGAGGAAGTTGTTTGACCGACTCAAGTTATACAAGCTGAGGCTGAATCCCAACAAATGCACCTTTGGGGTAAGGTCCGGAAAATTGCTAGGCTTCATCGTAAGTGATAAGGGTATTCAAGTGGACCCCGCCAAGGTTAAAGCCATTCAAGAGATGCCAGTTCCTAAGACAGAGAAAGAAGTCAGAGGCTTCCTGGGACGACTGAATTACATTGCCCGATTCATCTCACATCTGACTGCTACTTGTGAGCTAATCTTCAAATTACTGAAGAAAGATCAAGTAGTACGCTGGAACGATGAATGTCAGGCCGCCTTTGAAAAGATAAAGGAATATCTCCAAGAGCCACCCATTCTTATGCCACCGGTGGAAGGAAGACCTCTAATATTATACTTGACAGTACTTGACAATTCAATGGGGTGTGTGCTGGGGCAGCATGACGAGTCTGGCCGAAAAGAGCACGCTATTTATTACTTGAGCAAAAAGTTTACCGACTGTGAGTCTCGTTACTCACTGCTTGAGAAAACTTGTTGCGCTCTAGTATGGGCTGCTCGCCGGCTGAGACAGTATATGCTGACTCACACTACTCTATTGATTTCAAAGATGGATCCCATCAAGTATATATTTGAAAAGCCTGCTCTGTCTGGAAGAATAGCAAGATGGCAAATGATCTTGACAGAATATGACATCCAGTATACAACTCAGAAAGCAATTAAAGGAAGTGTACTGGCGGATCATTTGGCACACCAACCTGTAGACGATTACCAATCATTGAACTTTGATTTTCCGGACGAAGACATCATGGTGGTAACTGACTGTGAAGTACCTGGACCGGATGAAGGACCTGAGGAAGGATCCCGATGGTCTATGCATTTTGATGGAGCCTTCAATGCTTTGGGTAACGGCGTCGGCGCTGTAATCATATCTCCCAAAGGAACTCATACTCCACTCACCGCCCGATTATGTTTCAACTGCACCAACAACATGGCAGAATATGAGGCATGTATCATGGGTTTACAAGCTGCAATCGACTTAAGGATCAAATTTCTGAGTGTCTTCGGAGATTCTGCTCTCGTGATCAATCAGATCAAAGGCGAGTGGGATACGAAACACCCAAATCTTATTCCTTACAAGGAGTATGTGTCAACCTTGCTTCCCCACTTTGAAGAAATAACTTTTGAGCACTTCCCAAGAGAGGAGAATCAGCTAGCGGATGCACTAGCTACGATGTCTTCAATGTTCAAAGTTAAATGGGACAATGAGGCTCCCCGGATCATTATCTGGAAGTTGGACGAGCCGGCATACTGCTGCGAGCTTGAGGCTGAGAAAGTGACTGAAAAACCCTGGTATCATGAGGTGAAGAGGTACTTGGAAGCTCAGGAATACCCTGAAGGCGCATCTGTCAATGACAAGAAGTTCATGAGGAGGTTTGCGGCAAAATTCTTCCTCAGCAACGACATTCTCTACAAACGGAATCATGATTTGACTCTACTACATTGTGTGGATAAGGCTAAAGCAGAGAAGATCATGATAGAACTGCATGAAGGTACATTCGGGACACATTCCAGTGGACACACCATGGCTAAGAAAATCCTTCGGGCAGGATATTTCTGGTCCACAATGGAAGCTGATTGTTACCAACACTCCCGAACTTGTCACAAATGCCAGATCTATGCTGACAAGGTGCATATTCCTCCAGTTCCTCTGAACGTCCTGACGGCACCTTGGCCTTTTGCAATGTGGGGGATTGATATGATCGGTGAGATCCGACCGACAGCATCCAATGGGCATCGCTTCATCTTGGTGGCGATCGATTACTTCACGAAGTGGGTTGAGGCAGCTTCCTACGCCACAGTAACCAAGAGCGTCGTGGCACGTTTCATCCGGCATAATCTGATCTGTCGGTACGGTGTCCCAGAAAGAATCATTACGGACAATGGTACCAATCTCAATAATACGATGATCACTGAAATCTGTGAACAATTCAAGATACAGCACCACAATTCTTCTCCCTACCGGTCGAAGATGAATGGGGCTGTAGAGGCAGCTAATAAGAATATCAAGAAAATTGTGCAGAAGATGACAGTGACCTATAAAGATTGGCACGAGATGTTACCGTTCGCTCTTCATGGGTACCGTACCTCAGCAAGGACGTCAACCAGGGCAACTCCTTTCTCCTTGGTCTATGGCATGGAGGCAGTTTTGCCAATCGAAGTTCAGATACCCTCTCTCCGGATAATGAAGGATGCAGACTTGAGTGAAGATGACTGGATCCAGACTCGACTTGATCAATTAAATTTGATTGACGAAAAGAGGCTCACCACTATCTGTCATGGTCAAACGTATCAAAAGCGGATGATCAGGGCATTTAACAAGAAAGTCAAACCACAAGAGTATCAAGTTGGGGACCTGGTAATCAAACGCATCATCCTTCCTCAAAGTGATCCCCGGGGCAAATGGACCCCTACGTACGAAGGGCCATTTGTGGTTAAGCATGTGTTCTCAGGAGGAGCCATGATCCTAACCACCATGGATGGTGACGACCTTCCTCACCCCGCCAATGCAGACATAGTAAAAAAATACTACGCATAAATAAAAGACCCGCTAGGTTGACATACCTAGGCAAAAATTAGGGCTTCCCGGCGAACCAAAAGGGTTCGGGCAAAAATAAGGGATGAAATGAATAAAAATATGTACACCCGGCAAGTCGAAAACCTGAAAAGGCGGCTTGGGCAAAAATGGGTATCCCGGTGGGCTGAAAACCCGAAAGGGCGGTCCAGGCAAAAGTTAGGGATAAAGCGTAACACTATGTCTCATTGGATCACTTCGCATCCGGAATTCGGTGTCAACTATCTGGCTCAGACTTCGGCACCGACCAATCAGCTTCATCTTCAACTAGGCAGCAAAGCGATGAGACGCTTGGAGACATAAAGACGATAGCAGAGTTGGAACCCAGTGGGATTGTTCACATAGTTGTTTTGTTTTCTTTTCAAAAATTGTAAACTCTATGTTATTTGGCGGCGTCCTCTTACTAGGATGTCAGCCTCTTGTACAAAAACGCCTATTCACAGGCAAAGATCAAATCAATACAAATTCACTTGTCCATACAAATTGCCATTGTTTTTCCTTTTTCTGTTTTGTTTTGCGAAGAACGTCCAATGTTCATTTTTGATATATGCATTTGACATTAAATTGCTGATTCATAAATATTTGCATATAAAATAAAAGATTAATTACAGGTGACATCAGAGACAAGGGCAATGTGGAGTTGTCTGATGCAGTATGGTTGCTTTGTCCACCAAGGTACCCAGGTAGATTCGACTGAAGAATGTGACCAAATCATCTCAACACCCCGCAGAGTAAGACAAGATTCAGCAATACTTTCCCCAAGCAGAGTTGACTCCCCGTCAATCCTGAAAAGGCACAATATTCCCCGGCAGGTCTTAAAGCTCATCCCTAGTAGATTCTGGAAGTTTGTTCCCTGCAGGGTACGGACGTCTCTCCCGAGTTTTATTCAGAGTTATTTCCTCACAAGGACTTATAACTGGGTTATCCTCAGCTAACTGCCACGGAAGATCGCCCTCGGCAAAGTTCTTCCATTCCCCAGCGGAGTTTATCTTTCATTATCCCCAGCAGAATCCATCATTGAAGTTCTCAGCAGGCCTCTCGTCAAACTTCAGCAAAGTATCTCTGCCACAAAGCAACTCCCCGACCGTTCGTCAAGGATTTATTTTCCTAAAACGAAATTACAATCATAAACATTTCACATTTCCATACATCTTGCTTAACATACATGATAAAGTGCATACAACACTATCTCATGTTGGACATCATGACATCATGCATATCATACGTCATGACATTGCATACAACTTATGTTTTTGCCTTTTCAGGAAAAAGACAATCCCAAAGACAACTACCTTCAACTGTCACAATTCCAGATTCGACTCCTGTATCTAGCCAGGGCATATCTGTTGACCACATTTCCAGACTCGATTCCTGTATCTAGCCAGGGCACGTCTGAAGAGTTCGAAGATTCGATTCCTGTATCTAGCCAGGGCACATCAATCAACTACAACATTTCCGGATTCGACTCCTGTATCTAGCCAGGGCATATCTGTTGACCACATTTCCAGACTCGATGCCTGTATCTAGCCAGGGCACGTCTGAAGAGTTCGAAGATTCGATTCCTGTATCCAGCCAGGGCATATCTATTGACGACTATTTCCATATTCGACTCCTGTATCTAGCCAGGGCATATATGTTGACCACATTTCCAGACTCGATGCCTGTATCTAGCCAGGGCACGTCTGAAGAGTTCGAAGATTCGATTCCTGTATCCAACCAGGGCATATCTATTGACGACTATTTCCAGATTCGACTCCTGTATCCAGCCAGGGCACATCTGTGAACAACCGATTGTAGATTCGATACCTGTATCTAGCCAGGGCATATCTACATAAGGAGACTGAAGATCAAACACCTGTAACAAGCCAGGAAAACATCTGCCTCTCTCAAATACACAAGTTCTCGCTAAGGAATTTCTTATGCGATCAACACTTCCAAATGGCATCTGTAAGCCCATTCCCGACATCACGTTGTTGAGACTCCAACATGCGAGTGCAAATTTCCGGGCACTCTAGTGTCCAATCTCCTTTTACCCTCGAGTCACGAAAGGCAAACTTGCCAATCTAACTCTTCAGGTCCAAGAAGATTGAACAGGGGCAACTGTTGTACCCCAAAATTTTCCCTCCCATTTCCCCAACATTTTCTCATCACAAAAACCTTGAAGATCAAGATCCAGTTAGGGTTTCCTTTGCTCAAGACTTCTCCTTGCACTGTGGACTCAAATTAGGGTTTGTGTTTGAACAAAGATGTTTTGACCTAAAATGCCTAAGATGACTTTCATGCTTCATATTGGACTCCCAAGTTTATCCATACCAAGTTTCAAGTCTTGATTCCAAGTTTTGCCCAGTCAATTGGACAGATGACCTAGAAATCAGCTGTATTGGGAAAAAGTCAACTGTGGCCAATTGACAGTCAAATCTCATGAAAATTGACCCACATCAACATTATGAACTCATATGGACCATTTGATCAAGTTTGGATCACAACTCCACAAGAAATTTGATCAGATCACCAAAAGGGCAAAATGGTCATTTTTAGGGTTTTGACTGCACAAGGGTAATTTTTGACTGTTTGACCTAGCCAATGGCAAACCAAGCTCACATATGGACTCAAGGACCCCATGGAATTATTTTGACATGCTCAACAAACTCAAAAGATCCCAAGTACACAAGATTGATAGTTGAATTTCCCAGTCAATTGATCAATTTTGACTGTATACTGAAAAGTCAAACTTTGACTTTTTGGTCAAAATCAAGAGTCAAGATTCATTTTTCATCAAAACATGCCAAATCATGAAACTTGTTCACCAAGAAATCAAGAAATGCAAATTAGGGTTTGAAATGGAAATTTTTCATAACTTAGAATTTTTCTAAGTCATGGAAAACCCTAATTTTTTCCCAACTTTGCCCCACTTTCTCACCAAGATTCATTTGGATTCAAACAAAAGTCAAAACATGAAAGTTGTAGCTTGTTGCATAATCTACAACTTTTATTCACAAAGTTTTCCAATTTGAGGCTTGTATCTCAAGTTACAAATTTTTGAATAAGGGCACTAAACCATTCATAACTTAGTGAAAATTTGACCTATTTTGACAAGGTTTTCTACCTAACTTCAAGGCCATTTTCCATACACTTCCACTTGGAATTTCAATTTGCATTTCAAAGATGGATTGTAGTACACATTCCAAGCTTTCCAAAATGTCCAAGAACTCATCAAACAACCTCATGGTTAGGGAGAATCGAATTTCACAATATGGCAAAAATTCACTTTTGTTCTTGACCAAAGCATGTTCATAACTTATGCCATTTGCAAGTCAACTTGGTTTGTGCTGCATTACAGGTCTTTAAACCATCCAACACTCAATAATTTAATGCATGTTCATTGTGTTAAAGTGTTGTTCTATGAGTTCAAGCATTACATACAAGTTTAATCCATTTTTAGATAAAGCAAAATAGCCATTTTTGAAAAGTTATGCTTTATGTCAATTGGTAAATCAAGAAGGTACAGATCAAATCTCTTTAGCACAAGATTATGAACAAATCACTCTGATCAAGAGAAGCTTTGCAGCAGGATTAGGGGTCCTCTACTTACCTAGAAACACAAGTTGGCTTTTGTTGCTTAAGAAAGAAGAAAAGTGTCATAGCATCACACAACTCTCATTTTCCTGTAAACCAAGCTTAGACAAACTTATCAAACACATTCCAAAGATCAGAACCAAGCTTTTGCACGACCCTAAAACCTCTCAAACACTCCCAATCTCAGAATCATCCCAAAACTGCCAAAACAGAGTGGCCTCTGCAGTTTGAGTGCCAACTTCTATTTCTCTCAAGCTCCCTTGCCCAAACCAGTTCACATACCTTCCTTACCATCTATGCAAACTGTCCAAAAGCTAAAACACGATCTGTAACACCTCCAAGCCACTTCACCATTTTTGTTTTTCTGTTTTGCAGTTGAAGTTCTCTAGCACGATTCAGGGAGTTTCAAGACAAAGTAGAACTTGGAATAGCATCCTTACACTTCAAGGAAGCTATACAAATCATCATCTTGCTCTGAAAACTCCTCCATTGCAAAGCACGATTCCAACTGAACAGGTATCTTCATGAAGTTCTATCTCTCAGTATAGGCATTGTTAGCTTTAGGTTTGTGAAGGAAACATGTCACAATCATATCCCTGAACATGCCCATATGATTAGATTTCATTTATATTATGTATGCTTAGAGAATTTTGAGTCTGAACATGGCATAAAAGTTAGGTCAGAAATTGGGGGAGAAGAAATTCTCCCTCATCTTAGAGAGTTAAGTCAAGTTCTTTACATGGTTGAATTCGTCTTCTCATGCTCTACACTTTTCATGTTATGAGTTTTGCTTGAAAGTCCAGGAATCAAGAGATAGAAAACGCGTGCTTGCTTGAGTGTTGTTGTTCAGAGGTTGAAGATGACTGGTTCTGGGCTGGGCCTGGAATTTTTTCTTATTTGCACCACATAATTGCTTCTGAACCCCCTGAGTCCATTTTGCTTATTTCTTTGACTTTTTGACTTTTTCTTTTTTTGATTGACTTATTTATTTTTTCTCATGACATTAAAAATATAAAAATATTTTTTCTCACCATTTTTGATTTTATTAGGTATTTATTTAGTTTTTCTTTTAGTTTATACATAAATAGATAAATATACATATTTTGTTTAAATACTAAAAAATAGTGCCAATGCATTTTTAAATACACTTTTATTTTTGTTTTACTTTCTGAAAATATTTTATAGAAAAATACCTTTTTTATTTAGTATTAAATATTATTATTTTTATATATAATATATATTTAGGACTTAATACATATATACATATATTTATTAATATATTTAGGGTAAATACAAAATATATACACTTTTGTTCTTTTTATTATTATTATTAATATTTAATATAAAAATACATTTTTGACAAATACTTCACTTTATTTTATTTTTGTATATAATAAATAAATACTTGCATTAAATTAAATAATAATACATTTTATTTAATAAATTAGGGTTTTGCCCTAAATACATAAAAAATCCAAAAATTGATACTATTTATTTTGTTTATTTGACATATAAAAATACCTTTTTTTTACATATAAAAAACATTTCTTTTGCATTTTTGCATATTTATTCTTACTTTATTTTATTATTGTACATTAATTAATTTGTATAATTCTCATATTTGATGTAATAGTCTAGGTTTAAATTCCTTGTCAAAATACCCCCCATTTGAACATTTGTACCCCCCTTCCCATATTTGGTTTTGTAATAGCTTAGTTAATTTATTTTCGCACTTTATTGCTTTATAATTATGCCATGTTAGAATTAGGGTTTGTATGCGAAAAACGACAAAATAGTTATGACCTAATCTCAAGACAAACAAGCATGAAAATGGACACACAAATCACACTTGCACCCCCTAGGGTACTCCACTTGTTGCCTTTCAAAATTGGGCCATATTGCATGTCAAGTCTCTTTGGGCAAAACAAACAAACCAAATGATCATAGTCCCTCGATAACATTTTCAAAATACTTCCAAAACAAATGATCAAGTCCCTTAAAGAAAATGCCCAAAGATACTTGGCACCATTGCAATTATGGTCTAAACGATGACCCGCGCCCGTCCCTTTCACATCCTAACATGAGATTGTCCACCAAATACAATGGTGGAACAAACTTATTAAAAGGGTTAAAACATAGCAATAAACTTTGAGAAAAATTTAGGAGTAGACAACCTCTTAGTTACTTGAATCAAACTTGCAAAACAAAACACTTGCCTATTTTAAAAACACACCTCACAACACTTTCAAAACAACTTTCAAAAACAAAATGAAAACCTTTTCAAAAGACATACACCTTTGTACACATCCCCACATGGATCATTACAAAGGTTGCCACCATATTGGCTTCTTTTCAAAACATTTTCAAACCCACACATACACAAGCACCATTTAAAACAATTGAAAACAAAAGGCAAGTGATCTAAGCAAGTAACTAAGAGCCCATGGATAACCATGGATAGAAAGGGTGCTAATACCTTCCCTTTCTATAATCTACTCCTCGAACCCAAGAAAACATCTCAAAGGTTTTTGCTGTGCTTTTTAACCTTTCCTTAGGATAAAATAAAAAGTCGGTGGCGACTCTTGCTCAACCGAAACATTTGCGAAAACAAACGCAAAACCTCAAGTCAGTTCTCCCACCGTATCACAGGGAGTATACCCTAGGAGTGCGCATGTGCGAGTGATTCAATTTCAGATTTTATTTATCTTTGCACATTTAGGGTGATCTAACCGTTTAAAATTAGTCATACATTCTTGTCATGCAAACCCTAATTATTCACATATCTAGCAGTTAAATATTTGTCGAAATTAAAGTGCGGAATTTAAACTAAACTATTACAAGGCTTCGGGTATTTACATAGCCAAAAAAAAACCCTTTGAAATTAAAAGCGGTAAAAATAAATAAATTTCCTAATTAAATTATTACAAACTGGGAGCAGATACAATAATTGGATAAAAATAAAGCGCGCGAGAAAATTAGATTGAATGCGAAACTAGGGTTTTGACCCTTCTATCCTAATTAAAAGAGAAAATTGTTTTTTGTTGTTTTTATTAAAAAGAAATCAGTTTTCTAAATTAAAAATGCAATTAATTAGTTAATTAAATTAATTAGTGAGAAATAATTAAAAGACATATTTTTGGATTTTTGTTATTTTAGGTAAAAAATAAATACAATTAAGTTAGTATAAATCATATTCATTCTAATTGATTTTAATTATTTACAAAAAGAGAAATTAAAGTTTTCTAATTTAATCAAACCTAATTAAATTAATTAATTTATTGATGAAAAATAAAATTCTAATTTTAGTTGGACATAAAAATATTTTTGGTGATTTTTTTTGATAAAAAAGAAAATTATTTGGTTAGTAATTCAATAAATAAAATTAAAAGAAAATATAGAAAAGAAATAAAGAGTGAGAAATGGGCCCGAATCAGCAATTCTGGGATGTGTGGATAGCAGTTTCCTGGGCCCAAAAATTATGAGATCCGTTTGACTTTGGTTCCAGTGTGTATGCGTTGACAATGGCTCATGGTGTTCCTCCCTGGATGGCCATCAGATTTGGCCATCTGGCCATCTGGCGCGTTGATGATGAAGACCCATGGTGGATCTCAGGCTCATGCGCGCATTGGATCTCCTGAAAGAAAATAAGAAAATGGCAAATGCTGGAGGCAGGGATCGAACCCCTGACCTCCAGCCTCTTAACGCCTTAAGCATCTACCTGACAACCACTGCGCTATTTTGTTTTCATTGTACATAAAATACACAATAATAATAAAATATGAAAACAAGCATTAGTGGAGATCTGGCGCGAAAACTCAAATAAGCCAATAGGAGGGTGCCAGCAAATCATATCCTTCCTCCCTCCGTGGCTACAGGTTTATCAACCTATACCTACGGACAAACGTTCGTTGCTACAGACCGGTCCTTTCTCAAAATCCTCCACAGGCTATGGAAATAATATTTAAATCCATGGTTGGACTCGTCTTGTCCTCATGAACTCAAAGGTACCACTCATGAAGGCCAATTATTCCTGAAATCAAAAGCCCTAAAACAAACTCCAAAATCCTAACAATGGTGGATTTCGTTACAGACCATATAAATGAAATTGAATAATGCGGGAAGCTTGCAAATGCTCTATAGATTAACAATATGCCATTAATTCATGTTAACAATGCTTAAATTACGAGATGCGAATTCAAGAACAGGGCGAAGTTGTGAATGACTTACAGTGCGTTTTGGGACTGGAATGTACTGGTTCTTGATTGCTTTAGCTTCTAGAGAGTCCCAGGAAGCGATCGGGATCGTTCAAAGGTCTTTAGGATGCCTCTAAGTGGAATTTCGATCTCACACTTTTCTTGACTTTTTTCCAGATTTGGTTCTGCCTCTCACGCCTATTTCTAACTTCTTTTTAGGTCTTCACGCAGTCTATATGTACCAAGCAATGCATTAGGGTTGATAATTGTATCCAAATCCTTCTCCTTCAATGCTTTTTGATTTGATTTGATTCTTCTTTAAAACCTTTCCAAACATGGCCTAAATCAATCTTTTTTTCACACTAGGAATTTACACGAGTTTGAATGATTAGTATCTGTAATTTAAGACCTGAAACAATCACAAAATCTCTTGTTATCAATGTTTTGGATTTTATTTGATTTATTATTATTTAAATTAAATTAATTCAAATGAAAATCAAAATAAATAATAAAAACAAGATATGGACAAGTGGCAAAGGCTAGAGCTCGTGGGATATGTTGCCAACTCAAAACAAGTGAAAAAGATTGAGCCCATTTGGCAAAAATTGAAGTTTTAGAGATAGTTGACTTTTGGCAATTTTGCAAAAAAGGTCAACTTCACCAATGCATAACTTCCTCAATTTTGACTCTTTGAAGGTGTTCTTGGACTTTTTATAAAGCTTGAGGTGTCCTCTGATCAACCCTTTTGGTCTCATCTTAATTTGATATTCCATGCTCGTGTATGAAGCTTTGACAAAAAAGGTGTTTTTGTTGACTTTTCAAAATGACCTATAATGTCCAAATTCATAACTTCTTGTGAGTGCATATTTTGAACTTGGGTGCTGAAGATGGATTGTATAGAATTTTATCCTCTTCAAAACGAGCTTTGGATGGGTCATTTCTCATAAAGTATGAGAAAGTTATGCTTGGTCAAAGTTGGGTTGACTTTTCCTGCAAAACCCTAATTTAGCAACTTTTGAGTCTTGATGAATTATGAGTAATCCTTGATGAATCATGATCAACCCTTTATCAAATGATGAAATATACTTCAAAATGAGGATGTTTACCAAAAATATTGAAGTTTGACTGTATGTGGGTCATAGTTGACTTTTGCCCTAACACATTCGATTTTTGGACCTTTGAGCAATTGACTGAGCAAACTTTCTCTGCAAGGCTTGAAACTTGACATGGATGATATTGAGAACATATTAGGACATTGGGAGCACTTGGGATCACTTGAACTCAAATATCTTGATGCAACAAAAGACCCTAGTTTGAGGTAGACTGCCTTAGGAGAGAGCTTGTCTGGCCAACCCCTGGACTACCTTGAGCAACTTGAGGATCTTTCTTGCAATGTTTTGAGAAATATGGGAGGGAAAATTTTGGGGTACAACAATTACGCACGTAGTTTTAGTCCCTGTTGTTAAACCAATGTGTATTTTTGAATGATTATTTTGTAGACATGTTTAGAACGTTATAAAAAGTTTCTTGGAAAAAAAGAAATTTAAAATTTGATTTCTAAGTCGAGATTTTAATTATTTTTATCAATATCTTTTGAAATTAAAAAAAATCATATTTAATTCTTATCATTTTAAAAAATTCTAAAATTTGATAAAGAAACATTTTATAGTATTCTAAACACGTATGGAAAATATTATTCAAAAATTTAAATGTTTAAGGGTAATTAAACAGTTTTTAAAGTTTTAGAAAATATGAGGGACTAAAATTGGATGAACAAATTTTTTTATGGACCAAAATTTATCATTTTTTTAATAGAGATTAAAAATGAAATTTGAGATATTTATAAGGATAAAAAACATATTTAACCCATAATTTAAAAGTAGAAAAGTTCAAAGGTATGACGTACATCATCCGGACCAAGGTGATCCAATAGATTGTGATATAGAGCGACATTGAATCTTAGATTCTTGCCGTAATCCATACTCGTCACACAATCCCTATAGAAATTGTAAAATAGTTTATTTTTATCATATATTTGGTGAACAAATGAATAATAAATGATATTATTTATTGACTTACTTTGTTGCTTATGAGAAAACGAATGTGTTGTTGTTGACGGGGTTTAGGGACTCCATTCTCCACCAACCCCAGGCTTGAAGTAAGAAAGCGCATCCATAAAAAGTAGATTTTTCCTTGGTTGCATTTTTACACAAGGAGCTGTATAGATGGGCTAAAACAGCAGAACTCCAACTATACTTTCTAGTTTTTTCAAAGTTTCTAAGTAAATTTATATACATGAAATTTACATTATTCCCCGTACTTTCGGGAAATAAAAAGGTTCCAAAAAGTATCATTATGTAATTTCTAGATTTTATTACTTTAGCTAGCTTGGAGGAAATTTTGTTCAACTCCAGTCACATAATGATTTGTGAGTTCAGTAAGTAGTATACCTTGGCCTCTAGCACCACCACCTTCAACCATATCCTTGCCCAACAATTCCTCGCACAGAGAATTGGACTGTTGAACCGACCTGTTAACCGCCTCACCATCGACAGAGAGACCCAATAACATGTACACGTACTCTAGTGTGACGGTACATTCACATATTGGTAGATGAAATGTGTGTCTCGGGTATCCACTTTTCCAATATTGCAAGTATGAAATTTGAATCAATCGTGCAGTTGGAGATCTTTATAACATTTATGAGACCTGCATATTCGAGATAGGGCAAGACCAACGGGTCGGGAGCAGTGTAGTTGTGTGACCAAATTATGAATCTTTTAGTATCCTAAATTAAAAATGTAAAAAGTGTAAGAGTCCATAAGATATAAATCATTAATAATATTATAAAAAATTTATAAGTATACAAGAAAATTTGAGAATTTATAAAAACTTACAAACGCTGCAATGTTGTCCCTTGTGCCTCTATGAGAATCGGCCATTGTGAGAAGAGCCATAGTTGAAATTGTATGAGATAATGAAAGAGTTTGTAGAAGAGAGTGAGATGATTGTTGATGTAAAACAAGTATCTGAGACTTTGTATTTATAGGCAAAGTTTTATCACAGAGTGAATAAATGAGGTGGTTGGTGGGTGCATGCATGCATGATAAGTGTCACTCTTGCAGTGTAGGTGCAGGCTAGGTGGAAGCCTTGGGGAAGGCATATCTGCATGCATGTAATACGATTGGACATGTAGGGATGCGCCATTGGACTTGGCAAATGAGTACAAAATTGAAAGGTGTCGCCACCCTAATTGGCAAAATAGAGGTGGCATGGATTGCAATGTAGGTGCAGGCTAGGTGGCAGCCTTAGGGAAGGAATCTCTGCATGCATGTAATATGATTGGACATGTAGGGAGGCGCCATTTGACTTGGCGAATGAGTACAAAATTGAAAGGTGTCTCCATCTCAGTTGGAGAAATAGAGGTAGCATGAGTTACAGTGTAGGTGCAGGCTAGTTGATAGCCTTGGAGAAGGAATCTCTGCTTGCATGTAATACGATTGGATATGTAGGGAGGCGCTATTTAACTTGGCGAATGAGTACAAAATTAAAAGGTGTCGCCATCCCATTTGGCAAAATAAAGGTGGTATGGGTTGCAGTGTAGGTGCGGGCTAGTTGACAATCTTAGAGAAGGAATCTCTGCTTTGATGTAATACGATTGGACATGTAAGGAGGCGCCATTTGACTTGGCGGATGAGAAAAATTGAAAGGTGTCACCATCCCAGTTGGAAAAATAGAGGTGGCATGGGTTGCAGTGTAGGTGCATGCTAGTTGACAGTCTTGGGGAAATAATCTCTGCTTGCATGTAATACAATTGGACATCCCAGTTGGCGAATTAGAGGTTGTTTACTATTGTTTTATTCAAATTCAATACAACCTATTTAATCCTACATTTATCAAAACACTTCTACGCTCAATCACTCAAACACTAGAACATTCAAAAATTCAAACAATCAACTCAAAGACTTAAACACTTAAACACTTAAACCTTCAAACACTCAAACCTCTAAACCTTCAAACATTCAAACACAATGGCCTCTACACCATAATATGTGATCAGTGCACATTTCAACGGCGAGACATACATTTGTCCCACCTCTGGTTTTTTGTTTAGAGACACTGAGAACATCCAATTTTGTTTAAACAGGAAAGTCAATTTCTTGTATTTCAAAAAATGATTGGAGGCTAAACTTGGACGAGGTCCCGTGACACAAATCTTTTATCAGAATCCGGTTTTTTGGTGACAACCAAATAATATTTTATAAGGTTGAGGTTCAAGATGATGAGGATCTTCAGAATATGTTTTCCAGCCATGAGTATTTTGGATACGACTCTATTGAGTTGTCAATTGTGCTGCGAGAGCCTCAGCTATCACAAGTGGTTGATCCTCTCGAGACCGGACAAGCAGAAGTAGATGTTGTTGACGAAGAAGAAGATGACGAGTTAGAATTTGACGACATGGTCAATGATGATTCTGAAGATGATGGGATACCTGGTATACCTCCGAATGAGATCTACACACCACCTCCACACATGACAAACTTCAACATGGGCGGAGATGAACCTTCATCTGATTTATTTTTCAATCCGTATATGTCGTCGGATGAAAAATTAAAAGAGAAAGACAAATTTCGTAATAGAGAAGATTGTATCTGAGCCATAAAAAAGATTCACATGCTCAACTCGGTCGATTTTAAGGTAGATCGTGTAAATCTAGAAAGCTACAAGCTCAGGTGTGTCTATCCAGATTATATGTTCAAGCTCACTGCATCATACATATTAAGAGGTGATTGTTGGGTCATAGGTTTTATGTCCACCCACACGTGCGTCAATTCTACTCAATCACAGGATCATCGGAAACTAAATTATGATCTTATATGTTAAGAAATCCTACCTCTCGTCAGCAATGATCCATCATTGAAGGTGAAAACCATAATCTCTCACATCACTATGATATATAACTACACTTTGTCATACCGAAAGGCGTGGTTAGCAAATACCAAGGCGATTGAAAAGGTATATGGAAATTGGGAGGAGTCATACAAAGAACTTCCTCTCTACCTGAATGCACTTCATACTTATTCTCTGGGTACTATTTCTATTATGGAAACACTGCCGACGTACGCTCCAGATGGCACTCAAGTCACCGGAAATGGAATATTCAGTCGAGTGTTCTGGGCTTTTCAACCTTGCATTACAGGGTTTGCGTCATGAAAACCTATTATTCAAATTGATGGGACTTGGTTGTATGCGAAATACAAAGGAACGCTACTGATGTCAGTTGCACAAGATGGCAACAACAATATTTTCCCAATTGCCTTTGCTCTAGTCGAGGGAGAGACTGGTGGTGCTTGGAGTTTCTTTCTCAAGAATATCCGAACACACGTGGCTCCTCAACCAGATCTATGTTTGATCTTTGATAGACATGCATCTATTGAGAGTGCATACAACAATCCTGCAAATGGTTAACATGACCCTTCTTCTATGCATTTGTATTGCATTAAACATATAGTCTAAAATTTCACGAGGGAGATCAAAGACAAAGCTCTTAGGAAAATGGTTATGAACGCAGGGTATGCATTAACGCAACCCACGTTCAAACACTATTGCAACGAAATCAGATTGTCAAATCCGGACGCAGGTAGGTGGATCGATACTATTCTGGTGGAGAAATGGACTAGGTCATACGACAATGGAAAACGATGAGGCCACATGACAACAAATATGATTGAATCCATGAACGGGGTATTCAAAGGCATACGAAACCTCCCAGTAACTGCTTTGGTTAAATCAACATATTTTAGGATGACTTCGTTGTTTGCCAAAAGAGGTGAAATATGGAATGTTGTCTTGCAATCGGGACAACTATGAAGTGAAAGCTTCATGAATTATATTAAGACAGAAAGTGCCAAAGCCAACACCTATCTGGTTATAAGGTTCGACCGATACAGCCACAACTTTATTATCAAAGAGACAATCGACCACAACGAAGGGCTGCTAAGACAAGAGTATAGGGTTATACTACCTTCTCGTTGGTGCGATTATGGCAAGTTTCAAGCCTTTCATGTGCCTTGCTCTCATGTCATTGCGGTATGTGCCTATACTCATCAAGGCACATTACAACTTCTATCTCCCATTTACAAGTCTGAAATCTTGCTCAATGTATACAACAACAACTTCTCATTGGTAGCGAAACCTGATTATTGGCCTGCATACGATGGTGAAATAGTATGGCACAACGACCAAATGCGAAGGAATAAAAAGAGTTGTCCCAAAAGAAAACACATCACAACTAAAATGGACTCACTTAACAAGCTAAAAAGAAAGTGTGGTTTACGTTGTCGGGTCGGTCACAATCGCAAAAATTGTCCGACTCAGGCTACTAGCTCAACCACATAAAAATTGTATGCAAAACATCTTTACTTTTTTAAGTTCTAAACATTACGTTTTTTCATTAAGAGCAGTTGTTACAACAAACCGTGTGCAAACAACAAATAAAAACACGATAAAACGTATAAGAAATTACAACCGTTAAAACAATTTCATCTGACCCATGCATCATCAAAATTACGTCTCTGTCTGTTTTGACTTCCTCCAACCAAAAATTAGGTCTTTCTGTTGCAAGTGAGGTAGTTGTTCTTCTTTGCTGGATCTTCCTAATTTGTTCCCCATCCTTGATGTCTCCCTCTAGCTACATCAACTCTCTCTTCAGACGCTCTATGGAGCGAATGTGCCAAAATTTCATTTTCATCGGAGGTTTGATGGCCGAGAAAATAATGTAATCATCTCTGGTAAAAATCATAGAAGATGTCATGACGCAAATAATAGAGAAAAAATAAGAAGACAGTGCGAGAAAATGTGAAGAATGACGGAGAAACAGAGGACTTATTTATTAAAAAATGCATTTTGCCCTAGGCGCCAAGTGAGATGGCGCCTCCTCTCACTTTTAGAGTGCATGTGCCATCTCACTTGGCTAAAAGAGAGAGCATGCGCCAAATGAGATGGCGCCTAGGATAAATAGGCTAGTGCAGGCGTCAACTGGGTTGGCTCCTCCTTTGTGGGGTTTTCTGAAACATGATTATTTGCGTAATTTTCTCTGAAACATGGTTATTTGTGATTTTTTTTTTCAAAAATTGGTTATTGCAAAAAAAAAACTATAATATATATCATTTCTTTAATTTTTAAAAATATATATTGTGAATTAAATAGATATATAAAGGTTCGTTACATTTCTTCGGTGCAATTATACAATTTAAAAGTATTTCGGCTCATTTTTTATTTAGTTCCATATCATAAACTTATATTTTAAATATAATTATAAAATTTAAGAAATAGGTTCTTCGTACAATATCGTATAATATATAATATTTTAACACGTATACTCTCAAATCATCTCAATAAATATGAAATATATTTCAAGTTATTGGATTATGCATAATTTTTTTATACCCTTATTTATATATATATATATATATATATATATATATATATATATATATATATATATATATATATATATATATATATATATATATATATATATATATATATATATATATATATATATATATATATATATATATATATATATATATATATATATATATATATATATATTTCTAAAAAAAATCTAATAAATTATCTGAATAACATCATTACATATAATCACATAGAAAAAAATTAAATGTATTTGAAAATATCCGGATAAAAATATAGAAGAAATTCATTTTTTTTTAAATTCAACATACTTATATTTACTTTACTTAATTATCCTGAATGTAGTTTGAAATAAAATACTACAAATTGACTAATCATATTTAACAAAATAAAATATATCAATCACATTTAAAATTGAGCTAAAATGTTGTGAATTGTCACTGTAATATCAAATGAAAATCATCATTTAACTATGTCATATAATTTATTTAAAAATAACTGTATGACTTGGCACTTAATATTATTGTGATCGGTTGATAGTGTAAAATTAATTTAATGTCAGTGCATATTCCTTTTTCTCTTTAAAATTTTAATACAAAAACAAATTAATGTATGTCCGGGGCATCGCGTGGTCCTAGTCTAGGAAAAATGTCTGACCTTCAATTGCAAAAAACTTGGGATTTATTTCATCATCTGAATGAGTGTACCTGTGGTTGTGGATGTGTCTCATCTTGAATGGCCAAAAACTCGTGCTTCAGAGCTAACATATTTTTCAGATGCATTATTGTTTAGTTGAAATGTTGTTTATATACCCAACGATACCCACATTTCTTGACCTCCACATCCAAGCCTCCATTGCTTACAATTTTAACATGGAAACGACCATACTGAACATTATAGGACGACTCCTTAGGGAAATAGTTTAACCAGATGTGATTTGATTTGTCAGTAATAAGATCTTCATTGGCAATTACCGAAAGAGATGCAGTGGTTCTTGACGGTGAATATAGTGTCATCTGTACCTCAGGTTTCCATCCAGAACTTGTTGTCATGGTTGGATAATGAGGTCCTAAAGAAAATACTACACATCATAAAAAGCCAACGACATTATTGCGTTTGTCATGCATAACAGGAGTTACGGGCATTGAACAACCAATTCTCTGATTGTTGAACAACCTTGGTATTTCACTTCCTGGAGTGATAATACCAACATTAGAGAAGGCATGGTATTCTTCGTTCACTTGAATGAATTGTGTCATCCATGCAAATGTCATTCTGCTGCATCGTTTCTTATCACTTATTTTATGACAGTTCAAAATGAACATTCCCGTTCTCTTCCACCATCATGTTCAAGAGTAATAGGGAAAGGAAGCTCGGGCAAAGACTCCAACCACCTGCAACTCTCCAAGTTCAAATATACAAGTTTGGAAAGCTCCCTAAGGCTAGGCAGTGTCACAAAATTGTTCCCTCCAGGATTTAACATTTCTAACCAACCTAAACATCCAATAGCCTCAGGGACTTGGCTTAAACCACAATAGCTAATAGCCCCAGTGATACCCGTATTTCTTCATCTGTGAATACAGTGATTCCTATTCTTTCAAAGGCATCAAAAAGATGATCAGTGAAATTGAAGCGAGTGTCTGGACCTCTGAAACTCACAAACACATCAAAATTCTTCCTCAATGGCAGTGTTACCAGAGCTAAAGAGGAGGTGTTGCTGCTGCTCGCCATAGCCATCTCACTTACATTTTACAGAAAACTTCCTGCATCTTTATTCTAGAGTTCACACACGGCTTTGAACAATTCTTGTAGACCAACTTTTTGTATTACACTCGCTTTGTCAAATTCACTCTCTATTTCTATTTTTTTAAGAAGATGAAGATATATTCTATATAATTAGAGGTGTTCAAAAAAACTGGTTGTGCTTTATTGATCCAGAATCAAACTGTACCAATTTTAAAATGCCCAGTCCATTTGTTAAAAAAACAAATTGGATCCAATGAATCCCAAAACCAAATAACTGGGTACCGTTTTGTGAATTTTGTTTTATAAACTGGTTCACTTTCTCTTCTCACTCCAGCAAAGGAACGCATGTCTCTTCTCACTCTGAATCAATCTCTTGTAACTAGTTGGTTATTTGAGTTCCTCAATTGTTTTTATAAAAATCAATTTACATGTATTTCTCAATCCTATTTGTGAATGTTTTTGAGAATTTTTTCTTATATCGTCAATGTGCAAGGAAGAAAAGTCTTCAGTACCAAGGTTTGTGTTCAACAAAGAGGAAATCCCTCTACGAAATGAAGAATATAGGAGGTTATTTCAACATCCTCAACCAAAAACCTTTCGTCCTCCGTCGGATATCCCACAAGAAAAATGAGTGGAACCGGTAAGTCAAAAAGGAGGAAAAAGGCCAAAGTGGAGAGTGGTGGTCCAAGAAGCTGAGGCTCAAGAGAAAAGGTTGGAGCCCAAGGGATATCAAGTGTTTCCTAACTATAAGGGGAAGAATCCGATAACCAGAACATAGTGGAGGCGTTATCAGAGAAATAAAAAAGCTGCGAAAGAAGCCTTGACATCGCAGATGAAGGCCATTGAAATTCCTAAGAACATGGAAGCAGTAAAGCCTGTTGAAAGTCAGAAGCCAAGGAGAGCTATCAAATCTGTCGAAATACCAGCCATGAAAAAAGTTACCCAAAACAGAGGTTGAGCAGAAGAAAAAAAAGATCACAATTAGAGATTGCAATGAGAATAAAACCTCTAGAAAATAAGGAAGTGGTGGCAACACAAAATGCATAATACACTCTTATGTCTAAAGATGAAAAGGAGGAGGAATATGAACCTCTGCCTGAAGATGAGGAAGATGATTATGATCCTCTTGAGGATGACATGGTCGACGATGACTATGGCGAAAATTTCATCATCAACTATAGTATTGTGTCGATATTGCATGTGGAGTACGACAGAGTGTCAAAAATATCTGAAAATGAGGAAGATTATGTGCCAGATGAAGCAGTTGATGAGAGGCTATTATGATACTATGTCATAAATAATGGTGTGGCAGAGGAGCAAAAAGTTGTGTTCGAGAAATCAAGTCCAGGCATGTTATGTCACCTCAAGCCTTTATTCATAAGGGCAAAAGTGGATGGTATGCTGGTGAATAAACTATTTGGTGAATAAACTATTTGTCGATGGGAGCAACTGTGAACCTAATGTCATATCACTACTACGGAAAACCCATTTAACAACCGTTGAGAAAGATATATAATCACTCAGACCCAGATATTATTATGTAGAGTGTGATTGTATATATGATACTTACAATCACGACCCAGTAAGATATCTAAAGAAAGTTATTGGAATAACAACATAATTGCTGTTAGCAGCACTGTTGCTCTTAAAACCTAACTGTATTACAGGTCTCCATGCATATCATCTAACTTAGTTAGGTAACTAAAATACATATCGAATAATAGACTTACTATGTTAATAAATTAGCCCTATCTCAGTAGCTAGTGCATCCTTTATTTCTTAAGGGCTAGAATAGAAATTCCATTTGCAATTTCACTGTTCCAATGCTGGGACAAGAACCTCATTTGTATTTTACTCCACTTTAAGATCAAATTTTGTTCTGCTTAGTCGGAAATATTTTTTCTAATTTAGGGGATTTGCTTTACTGGAATGACCATTGGATGATATCATGAGCAATATGAGTTGAATTAAATATGAACAAAACAACAACCATATGGACCCAAATACAGTGAAAAATGAAAGCATGTTAGACAAAATACAACCTACATTATATTATTTTTATGTGTGTAAACAATACAACAGAAAAAAGAGACCATCTTAAGCTAGCAAGCTTCAGACCCCCATTTTGATCCCTTGCTGACCTTTGAGTGACAACAAAAATGAAAATCAAGTCAATGTTTCTTCTCTGTTGAGACTCTTCCAGACCTTCTTGTATATGTGTTGTCTAAACGTGTCTCCTAGAAATCACAATGAAAATTGGTTAAGGATAAATGATCAAGTTGAAGCAAGTTTCATAAATTTAAAGAGCATACCAAATATATATAAAAATAATTTAAAGAAATAAACTGCATTTGAGCTTTTGTTCTCACCTTATTTACAACAAATAAAGGGAACTGGAAAGACCGACTCAACATAACGAGAAGCATAAAGAAAATATTAAAATGACAATTGTTTTTTTCATCCACCATCATTAAAAAAATTTATTTTAAGGAAATGTTCTAAATATTTGTGGGATCTATTATTAAACTAATGTTAAAGTTAACCGTACATATTTATCTTTTTTTTATCAAGATTAAATTATCATTCAAATGAAGAACTTTGAAAATAGAACAAAAAGTCATCTTTTATATAATGAAGAGTGACATAACAAAATTAAAAATAAAAAACAAAATTCGTAATTTTTTATAATAATTATCAATAGTTGATTTATGTTAAAATAAATATAATTTTAATTCATATAAAATATTCATGTTTTATTTTTTTATGTAAGGTAAGGATTAAACTTATCAAAATTAAAAATATATTTAGTTTTAAAATTAAATATTAAATTGATATTATGATGAAATAAATAACAATCAAAATTAATAATTTATTTAATTTTAAAATTAAATATTAAATAACAATTTTTATTTATTTGTAAATAACAAAATAACTAGGAAAAAATGTCTGACCTTCCTCTGCAAAAAAACTTAGGATTTATTTCATCACCTGAAAGAGTGTAGCTATGGTTGTGGTTGTGCCTCATCTTCAATTGCCAAAAACTTGCGCTTCAGAGTAAACATATTTCCGGGATGCATTGTTGTTGAGTTGAACTCTTGTAGATCCTGTTTATATACCCAGCGATACCCGTATTTCGAACTAAATTGTCCTATTATCACATAACACAGTTACGAGAATAGAAATATTAATTTCGATGCATCATCGATGTGAAAATAAATCATAATCGAAACTTCGAACATGTCCGCATATCGTGCACTAAACCTGCATAAGATTCCAGATCTCAACAAGCAAAGGTGAATCACCAATTTCAAGAAAACAAAATGATTATTAAACATAAACCATAGTAAAAAAATTCTAATCAAAATCTAAAAAAAGGAATTCTAGAAAAATTTCATCATACTCCACTATTTTTATCATTTTCAATTATTGAAAATCAGAAATCAAATAAAAAGACTAAAAAAGAAACTAAAACAAAAACCAAGACTCAAAGGGGGTACATGGCAGAAATCCTGGGGGTGAGTTGTAGTAAAGAGGCGCTAGGCCCCTTCTAAAAGTCTATAAGCTGTTTTTTTGTTTGTTTTTTGTTACAGCTTCCGAAAATCTTGTAGTATGGGCTTGAGAAGAAATAAGAGTTTCAGTCCAACATCATAATGAAATAAACAAATATATGCAAGAAAGAAAACGCTGCGTTTAGTGAGAAAATTAGGGTCCACATGTACCCTTTCAACTTCGCTCAGAATTTATTCCTCCCTTTAGGAGAAACCAGCGGCGCTCGTCTCTTCCTCCTGCGATTTCCGGCCGCCACCACTGCCTTCCGATCTCTAATCTCAAACGTTTCCCACCTTTACCTTACGTCACTGCCAACAGACTTAACCCCCATTTCTTAATATATATAAATTTTTGTGAACTAAATTGTCCTATTATCACATAACACAGTTACGAAAATAGCCCCCAAATCAGTTTCTCCAAGTCCCCTGCGCGAAACGCAGGCAGCAGCGAGCAATCATCAGTCATCAGTCATCACCGCTAGCAAGATTTTCACTAACACCAAAGGTTCGTAGTTTCTAAATCTCTTGTCTATTTTTCTCTTCAATTTAAGCTTTATCTTCACTACATCTCAGATCCGAGTTTTCTAGGTACAAATTGTTACGGATCGGCGAAATTATAATTAATGATACTTTTTTTACAATCTTGTGATCCCAAATCACTTGCTGTGTGATTTTGAAAAGTGTTGTTTAGTAGATATTCACGCATTAGTTTTATAATGTGATAGCAATATATCATATAAAAATAAATTATATTTTGGAAAATTGTATATAGTCTGAGAAACTGCTTTGGTTTTGTGGCTTCTAATATCTTGAATTGGGTTCCTAAATTGTGGGTAAGTTTTAAAATATTGGATTTGTTTCATTCCTACCATATTTGAATCATTTGATTTAATTATTTCTACAGCTTAACAAATCTGACTGAGCTCTAACGATGGCTCCTGTTGCTCCTCGATCTGGCGATGCGATATTCGCAAACATCGAACGCGTTGTAAGAAAACCAAATCAAAACTCTCATTATACTCTCTTTGGTACCCAAGAAAATAACATCGCTCAATTTTCCACTTTCTCAAAATTTTACACCAATAAACTCTAGATTCATCTCCCTTATTTTTTATTTTGATTTACATAAAAAAATGACAATTTTGTTTGAAGTTCATGGAAACCTTATTTTGAGTTAATTGTATCCATCTGTGTTAGAATTTGGAAATTTCTTTTGGACTGTGCAGAATGCCGAGCTATTTACTCTGACATATGGGGCAATTGTGCGGCAATTGCTTACAGATCTGGAAGAGGTTGAGGAAGTCAACAAGCAGCTAGATCAAATGTACAATTCTGAAACTCTTTCTCAATTCAATATGTTGTGTTCTCTTATCTTCTGATGCCGTAAAATTTGTTTTTTCACATTTTTTCGTGGGATTTTTAGCTACATGGTTTTGCGTATTTGTATTTGGGTTACTTACTTTCATCAATATGAATTTTGCTGCTTGCTTGGTATTTTCAGGGGTTATAATATTGGAATCCGTTTGATTGATGAGTTTTTGGCTAAATCTAATGTCTCAAGGTGTGTTGATTTCAGAGAGACAGCTGATGTGATTGCAAAGGTATTGTGTTGTTGTTTGGTTTCATTAGACGCATGTAGAAAAAATTTAAAAATGGCACTTCTGCTTGTTCATTTAATCCTATGAAGCTCCGACACACCAATTAGAAGGCGTGTCCCCCCACACTAAACACATATCAGACACCGACACACACACACGTACGATACGTATCAGACACGGTTTTGAAGTGTCCAACAAAAAAATTGAAACGCAACGAACACAAATACGACATACTATTTCAAATAACAGACACATCACCTCTCATATTCCACTTTCCCCCTATAAAAACAACTTGTATTCCTTGTTTTTTCATCTTCTCTTTTTGTTTTCATCTTTGTTTGTTTTCATCTTCTCCGCACGCCGGTATTTCATAGTCGCCACCGCCGATATTCCACTCTTTCTCTTCCGATACTATTTTCTTTTTTTATTATTTGTCTTTGTTTTTGTTTCCTGTTGTTAATTACGTACGTCAGCGACGGCGTTTCACTTTGTAAATTGTCTTTTTTTGTGTGTGTATTTTCATGTTAATTACAAAAATGTTTTATGTTAATTATATATGTTATATGTTATTTGTCTTTGTTTCACTCATGTTATATGTTAATTACATATTACATATAACTTGTTTTTGGATGAGTCAAAACTTAGAGACATGTTTTCTCAATGTGGAGTGACTATGATAAGATTTGTATCATTTTGTTTTAAATAATTTTTCTTAATTGAAAGTACTCAATTTAAGTCTTTTTTTTATTGAAAGTAATAAGTTTAAATAAATATATATTTTAGTTCTCATTTTAGACTCTTCATAGATTGTGCTCATAAATTACATTATTTTATCTAGTTAATATCCTACTTTAATAAATAGTAAAAATTTATCTAGTTTGAGTGTACGGAAGTATGTATTGGTTCTTGGCTTAATCTACATATGAAATATAAATAAATACCGGAAAGCATATTTGCGGGCACAAAAATTAAGTTTCGTACTTGGCTGGACATGTTTGAACTTCAAGATTCTTAGAACATTGGAAAAGAGATTCTGAGTATAACAGGAATATAACCCTGGCCTCTGGCAGTCTAACTAGAACTTAGATTGTGTTCATGTGAACAAAAGCTTAGTTAGTCTGTTGGTTATCTTTGGCTATGATGTGTATAACTATAAATAAGAGTAAGGGCTTAAAGGGATGCATCCCGTACTAAGGAAATTCTTCATTTAGTCTTCTAATAAAGATATCACTTCTTATCAAAATGATTAATAGGTTACCCTCTTAGTTAGGCGGGTTAGACTGATGTATATATAAATAAAAGAAAGGGGTTAAGAGAGAAGCATCTTGTCAGTTGAGAGATTAAAGGTCTTTGGGAATTGAAGGAGCTAACTGTCAAAGTTCTACAATCTGTACTGCAATATGGGAAATTATTCCTTGAATTTTCTAATGAAATCTTAGAAAAGGGAAGGACATGATGGTGAGAACTATAGTGTCTTGAAATCAAGACGAGAAGGACATGAGGCTCGACTCAATACATGAGATAAGCATCTGCAGAATTTTGCAGCAGAAGGGTATGAAATGTTCTGTTATAGACACTGCTAGAGCAGGTGAAGAAGGACTTCAGACAATTGGAATCATTGGATCCTGATCAGTTTGTTTACAACTTATCTTTGCTATTCACCTTCAGAACAAGGTGAATGTTCAATGTACCCTGTTAGTTTGTTAGGTTAGGCAGTAACGTGTATAAATAAGAGGGAGGGATTAGAAGTTTCTTGGCTATTGAGAGAGTAAGGGCCTTTAGGCATGGGGAGATTTAGACCCTCACCGTTCTGCATAAGCCAAATTCATATGAACAAGTATGTTTATAGGTTTATTATTTAGTACTGAAATGGATGTTGTAGATGCATATGATTCAAAAACATTAGACTAGATGCAATAGAGGGGGCACCTTTTGCATAACTTATCATTATTTTACTATTATGAGTTTGTAGCTGCTTTGCATTCAAATCGGAAAAATGTATTAGATTTGAGGGGGCAGTCAACTGGTTTTAGAACACGAATGAAATGCAGTCTGGTTTCAAGTGTTGTTATTTGCATATGAAGATAGAATTGGTGAAACAAAATTATTCAGGTTTGAGCCCAATATAATGATCAGTAAACATAAAAAATGGAGCATTGCATGTTCATTATAAGTTATGCCGTTCAAAGAAATGTGACCTAGATATAATGACATTGCTTTCATTAAGCATTGCCGTTTAACTTTATTTTCTCTTTCTAATCATGCTAATTCCAGAGTTTATCTTCATCAACTATTTTTTTTTTTATATTATATCTTCTTGGCCCATTGTTGTTGGATGACCCTAAGTTCATATATAGATTTTTTTTACAACCTATTTAATTACATTTGCTTAGCTTTTGTTTCATGTTGTAGTTGGTTTCTGCTACTTTTCTTTAATTTCAGTATCTAACAGTTGGGTGACTGTCGAGAGTGGGCTATGTGCTGGTACTTGGTTGTGTGATCAGCATTTTTTGGTTTATTTCCGAATTTTATTATGTTATTAGTAAAGCATATTTAAAGCAGAAGATGACTTTATTTTTATCAACCTTAATAATTCTTTTATACAGGTTGGTTTTAAAATGTTCCTTGGTGTTACTGCATCCGTGACCAATTGGGATGCTGAAGGGACTTGTTGTAGTATTGTTTTGGAAGATAATCCTTTGGTGGACTTTGTTGAGCTTCCTGACAACTACCAAGGTCTGTACTACTGCAACATATTAAGCGGAGTTATTAGAGGAGCTTTGGATATGGTGAGTTTCTATTTCTTTTCTAATTTGACATATTGTACTTCATGCTTTCAACACTTAGGAAACAAAAATAGTTTTGATGCCAGTCTTCTGAAATTTGAGTATTTTTCTCAAATATGAAATAGATTACTCATGATTTCGTCCTGATTCTTCTACATTTGTTCTCAGGTATCAATGAAGGCTGAGGTCACTTGGCTACGTGATGCGCTTCGAGGTGATGATGTGTTTGAGTTGCAAGTAAAACTTCTCAAGCAAGTTCCAGAAGAGTATCCATATAAGGATGATGAGTAGTGATGTTTTGTTTTCTTGTAATGTTGTACTTCATCATCCCAAGTATTAGATTATTATCTTTCTGCCTTGTGTGCATTTTGACAAACTTAAATACCATAGAAAATCTTTAAGTAAATCATTATGATAATGGGATTTTATAGATTCTTAAATTGTTCACGATGTCTTCATCATTCTATGTTATTATGGGCTTGATGCATGTTTCACACCTGACTTTAAATTTAGGTGTCTTTAGTCTAAAAAAAAATGAAATAAAAGAATTGAATGAAAAATTGGTGCCTAACTTTAAATTGGGCGCCTTTAGTCTAGAAAATCTTATTTGTAACTCATTTATTCTTCAATTGTAAACAACCTAAGCATGGGTTATGGTCGAATTTTATAAGGGCATCACTTCTTTCATCTTTAGTGGAAGAGAAATATCTTAAGAAAATTTGAAAATGTCCTTTTAAATTTGGAAGTACATCTTCGGATACATTCATTTACACCAAATCAATGTGTAATTGAATAACACTCTCATTTTTGTCTTAATTTAGTTTAGATATATATTCCCGAAATAATCTTATGCATATTTATTTATATCCCCGAAATAATCTTATGCATATTTATTCGTGATTGAATTACACCCTTATTTTGCTATAATTTAGTTCAAAGATATATGTAGGTGACAAAATATGAGTATGCACTTGCATAATCACCCTTTAGGTATTAAATTTTTACACTTTTAAAAATACACTGATGTGATAGACCATGTACTATAATTAGACTATTATAATAATTTTTTTATCAATTAAACCATACGCTGATCTAATAAGATGAAAATCAAAATATCAGTTAAAATATAGTCAAAATAATAAATTAACAAACGATAATATTATTCATAATCCCTAATACAAATATGTCGGACCCCGTTGTTCCTTTGCAATCTCCTGTACTACAATGTCGTAAGTGCCTCAATTAGAATGGAATCTATAATGGCCCTCCTAGAAGTGTCTTTCAAAAAGTCTCATCTCTTTATATATGCTCGCTCAAGATCCATAATATGACAACATGCATGTAACACATCAACGACATGATATGTCCTAGCTTGCTCCTTCTCTGATATCTCTTAATGAGTAGGTCTACATGTCTCTAATTCAACATCCAATGTCATATAAGGATGTGACACTCTGAAAT
Organism: Vicia faba; assembly: GCA_948472305.1. Classification (NCBI taxonomy): domain Eukaryota; kingdom Viridiplantae; phylum Streptophyta; class Magnoliopsida; order Fabales; family Fabaceae; genus Vicia; species Vicia faba. Next base: position 745,078,299 of record OX451741.1, read on the forward strand.
ACCAATAGAGTAGCTGAATGCATAATTCCATTTGTTAGGATCTAGATACCTTGTGCTTCACTCAGTGCCAAATGATTATGTAAATTATCATATATGGCATCTACATATCTACGGGGTATAGTGGAAGGAGCACACACAAAGGGGTCTCTTAGAACAAACTTGATGGCAAATACATGAAAGGATATTCACTCCACTCAATATATCTCAATTCGTTAGAAAGACGATTGAGGCTTCCCGATACTTTCACATACTTGATGATGAGGAATCTAAGATTTGAAAAGTCTTTGAATATCACGGCATCCATATCTTCATCAAATGCATCCATATCTTCATATTCATGATCCAAAACTATGGCTTCAACATTCTTTTCATAAAGCATAGCAGAAAATGAAGAAAAAATAACTTAAATAATTACCAATACAGTTAGTATTTAAAAATGGAAATAAAATTTTCATATCCAAACAACTACTTTACCATATTTTCCAACCTAACATCGTAGAATTGTTTGCCGAACCACACCCTTCTCCACTTTATGGGATCTTTGCTTGTGTTTTCTGCAACAATATTTCTGCCTAGTTCTTCCAACAAATTATGCATTACAACGATTCCATATTCAATGCTTACAAGTGATTTATCAATGAGAACCCTTAATCCAATATCAACATGAACCTCACAACAATTTAAAACATTTTAAACATATTTCTCCACATGCATGTCGAAAAAACAAGCAATATGAAGAAATATTTCTTTTTCTGTCTCCCTTAGCCCATCAAAACTTAATCGGAGCACATTCATGACATCTTTGTCTGGACTTTCTCTCAATCTAGCCAATGCACTTCTCCATTCAGAAATATCTCGACCATACAAAAATGAACCCAATACTTTAATTGCTAGTGGTAGGCCATTGGCATAATTTAGTATGCCATTAACCAACCCTTCATAACTACTCAAAATGTGATCAAGTTTGAAAGCTTTTCGACACAATAATTGAAGAGAGTTAGCCCAATCCAAGAGAGGAACTTTGTAAACTGCATCCACCCCATACTGTTTCAATATATGCTCATCTCTAGAAATGATAATGATTTTACTACCGGCACCTAACCATGCACGATGCACAACTATTTTTTCCAGTTGTTCAATGTGATCAACATTATCAAGAATCACAAGGGCCTTTTGACGACAGAGCCTACGTCGTATCAGATTAGTTGCATTGTAATGATTGCATATCTGATGGTGCTCTTGGCCGAGAATTTGCTTTTGTAAATCGAGTGGACCATCACGTAGTCTATAAATTTTGCTTACATCATCAATAAAACAACATGTTCCAAATTGTTGTGAGATTCGGTCATATAAAACAGTAGCAAGAGTTGTCTTCCCTATTCCTCCCATCCCGCAAATTCCTACGACACGAACATCATCAACGGAGTCCAAAAGTAAAAGCTTTTCTAATTCTTGCATAGGAGAATCCATACCAACTAAATCTTTTAAAACACATGAAGATTTGCAATCCAATATATTAATTATGTTTTGAACAATCTCTTTAATTGCTGCAGATTGTGGCCTGAAAGTTCATAGAAGTAGAGCAGTGACAGCAAATGATGACGTTAGGAAACCAAAACAAAAAGCGCACACACAGTAAACAAAATAGCATATGTTTTACTTACTTATCACGCAGATCCCATCCAGAGAGATTTGCAACCTTTGTTAGAGCTTCCCTCCATCTTAGCACCATCTGAGAGTTATGATGAGGGTCCTCCATATGGCTGTTCTATCCAAGGCCTAAAATTTTCGAATCCTGGTGGCCTGTGTGGTGTCGAAGGTGGTATTTAGCCTCCTATATATGTCAGAACAGGACCATTTTGAGTATTCGACAGAGATTCTGATGTACCCCCGTAGGGGGGCACGTTGGTCGCACTAGCCACAGAAGCAGTTCCTGTGTAAGGTGGATTCGAATTAGATGCGGCCATTGCTCCTATTGATGTTGGAATGGCTTGGGAACTAGTCGTCGAATTTATACCAACCGTTCCTGATCCTTGTGGAGGATTTTGTCCTCCTTGATCATTAGTTGTGTTAACCATTCTTCTGGTGTGTTTTTTCTTAGGTATTGGTTGAGATTCTATAGTAACTCTGCCACTCCTAAGGTTCATATAACGCTTTTGCGTATATTACCAGAAAATAGTGTTTCAAACCCTCTGTTATGATTACCACTGGTTTTCTCTTAAAACGTTATGACACTGTCCTATCGGGTGTGCCAATTTGTTCGCAGTGATTTCTGGCGAAACAACCGCTAGTCTTCCAAACAAATCTGATGTGTATGGTTACTTGCAGGATCGACTAGATTGATCCTAGAACATTGTCTTAACGTCAATTATAACACTTTCTTGAGGGCTTATGTAAAATATGAAGTGATACTTATGCATGTGTTTGTGTAAAGGTTTGGAGTTCAAGACTTCTGAAATTAAAATCAAATGTAAAGGTTTAGACGAAGCGTCTTAACTAAACGAAAAAAGGTTTGAATGTAAATGTTTGACAATAAAAAGACTTAATACTGGAATTAAGTGACTTGGTTACAAAGAAAAGAGCCTTTTAAAAGGAATTTGATTTATGAATCTTTGCAGGAGAGTAAGACAATTCGACATAACATAAAGAATTTAACGTAACATAAAGAATCTTAAGAACAATTGCAGGAATATGTAAAAGAATGATTTTAAAGAAAATTATATTGATAAGTGCAATTTCAAAGATAAAATTGTGAGGTCATACGTACATTCTCAACGAAACTCTTTCTCTTTAACTTGGTATTTGAGTATTTTTGTGAGTAACTTTGTACGAATTCTGACCCCCTTTTCCTTAACACTAAAGAGTTATTTATAATGTCCTAACCATAACGGTACTATTCTAGGAAAATGCCACATTGTTCTCTTGCATGTCTTTCGACACTCTAAGGCTTTCACGCGTCCTTTTTATCCAAAGAAACCTTTTTCGAATTTCAAATAATCCCGCTCAAGCCTTCAGTAATGATTTTATTACGTGACCGTCGAAAATGCGCCCTCTGGACCAAATAAACAATCTGACTTTTCAAACTATCTTCGACGCAGCTCTAGTAATATATTTCGACAAAAAATCTCTTTTTCAGCCGTCTTATGGAAATTTTAAAATGTAGAAGTTTCTTTATTAACCTGGTCGAAATTCCTAGCTAACACATACACACCTTAATTCCTAGCATTGGTTTTAACAATAAATTACGGAAATGTAAATGTCCTACGCTATTACATCATTTAGGGATGGGGGTACAAATTTACAAATGGGGGGTTGCAAGAATTTAAATCCTATTTAACTATTACAACCATATTGAAATGTACAATATAAGAAAAGGAAAAGACTTGTCTTAAAAATGATTTTTTGTATTTAATAAATTAAGAAAAAATAAATAAATGAATTAATAAAGAGAAAATATTTTTATGTCTTTTTTTTTATATTAATAAAAAGGGATTAATATTCAAAATGATGGAAAAAAGGGGAATAATGGGAGGTAGGATTAGCATGCTGCTGCAAGCAAAACAAAAGGGATCAGAAGTTCTGATGTCGGGTGCGCTGTGGTTCAGAAAGAAACATCTGAGGAAATCAGAAGTTCTAGATTGATACACTCTGAGATCCTGCAAGAAAAGTTAGAGGGAAAACACAGAAGTTTTGGGTCACTACATGCTGAAATTTTGAATGTGAGAACAACAAGAGAAGCTTAGAATCTCTGTACGTGTCAAAATAGTATGGAGAACTTAGAAGTTCTGTATTGTGCTACCAACAGTGAGTGAACATCAGAAGTTTAGTGTGTTTAAACAGTGAGAAAATCATAGAAGTTATGTATGTTGAAACAGTGAGGAGAACTCAGAAGTTCTGAGTTGTGCTAAAATAGTGAGTGAAAGTCATAAGTCCAATGTCTTTAAACAGTGAGAAAATCATAGAAATTTTGTGTGTTGAAACAGTGAGGAGAACTCAGAAGTTCTGTGTTGTGTTAAAATAGTGGGAAAGAAAACCCAGAAATTATATGTTACATTTCAACTCCTTCCTCATATTAATCAGTATATCAGCAATTTATTCAGTTCTTAACAACAAATCAGAAAGATAAACGCACAACAGTTGATAGAAGTTCTAATCTTAATTCTGAGTCTAGCTTTACTTAAGAAGTTCTGATCCACTGTTTCTTCTACTTATGCAATGATATGGTCAGCATTAATACTATGATATTTACATATTAATGACGTTCTGAATGAAAAGATGCAAAGTCAAAAAGACTTACCTTGAATCTGAAGCGTGTATTGGGGATTTGAGCTAGTGCCTTCAGGTGTTCTGGAGTCAGCAAGAGCAACATAACAGAAAATGATATGTTCTTTGATTCAAAGGGAAGAACAAAGGTTTTGGTTTTGCTTGGAAATTCTGAGTTTACAAATGCTTTAATGTTTTCTTTTCTCTATTTTAATGATTATCTCTCTCCAAAAGTCATCCCCTTGAAAGTGTGATGGAGCAACTTATTTATAGGTGAGTTTGCTGTGGTTTTTTTGGGAGAAAAACAAATGGGATTTGAACATTTTGGCACACTGTTCCATTGCTTTTTTATCACAACTTTTTGTATTTGGTGCAAATATGGGATTTGGGAAAATGCAGGCATGGAATGGATTAGCTGTTGGTTATAGTACTGTGCTATAGCAGTGCAGCAGGTTGTTTAATCGATGTTTTGGGATTTGGTGATGTTCTTATCACAGAAGACCTGAATGAGATTCGAAGGGTGATGTTCTGACCGAAGCGTTGAACATAGCCTTCACCTGTTGAAGAATCATGTTCTGACCAAAGAGCATCACTTCTACATGTTCTTATTGAAGCATCATATTCTGAACCGTGTTTGCAAATTCTGATTGCGCTTGCGTGGGGGATGGCCCAGAAGTTTTGAAGTACCATATTCTCTTAACACTTAGAAATATTTCTAAATGTTTAGAAATTTGGATTTTTTCAAAGTAATTTCTGACTTCTGACTTTTGATGAAACAAAATTCATATTCTATCACGTCTTGATGGAATATGATCTTTGAAACTTGATTTTGATCCCAAAGTCAAAGTTTGATTTTTCAGTGTGCTTTTGACCATTTTGCCCTTGTGAATGACTTTCTTGGAAAATTATAATCCAAGACTTGAAACTTGACATAAGCAAACCTGAGGGTCCATAAAGATCTATGAAAGTCATATAAGGCATTAAAAGTTCAATTACCCTTGTGCAATCTCAAATCCTAATTTCAGTTATCAGTGCTTAAGGAGGTGTCTTGAGCTGGTCAATCCTTGTACAGTCTTGAACCAAAGGATATCTTGTGAGAAAATATTTGATAAATGAGATGGAAAATTTTGAGGTACAACAGCTGGCCCTGTTCAATCTTCTTAAACCTGAAGAGTTAGATTGGCGGATCCACCATTCGTGACTTGAAGGTGGAAGATGATTGGACACTAAAGTGCCCATAAATTCGCACTCGAAGATGAATTGTGAATGGGCTTATAGATGCCATTTGGATGAATGATGGAGATTTGTCGGAGATGGGCTTGTAGGTGCCATCCAAAGGTGACTGTTGATAGAAAATGGACTAAGTCTGAACTTGATTTTAACTGGAAAAGAATCAGAATAAATCTTTGGAGCGACTTATCTGAACCAGAAGAAGTCTTGTATATTGTTTGACTGGGAAGAATCAAAATAAATGTTGGAGCGATTTATCTAAACCAGGAGTGTTCCTTTGGAAAGTATCAGGATAAACCGTTGATGGGTTTAAATTGAACCAAAAGAGATCTTGAATATTCTTTAACTGGAAAGAATCAGAGTAAATCTTTGAGCGATTTATCTGAACCAGAGAAAGAGTCTGCGGGAAAGAATCAGAATAAACCGTTGAGAGATTTAAACTGAACCGGCAAGGATCTGGAGAAGAATCAGAATAAATCATTGAGAAATTTAAGCTGAACCGGCAGGGATCTGGAGAAGAATCAGAATAAATCATTGAGAGATTTATCTGAATCAGAGAAGACGTCTACGGGAAAGAATCAGAATAAACCGTTGAGAGATTTAACTGAACCGGCAGGGATCTGGAGAAGAATCAGAATAAATCATTGAGAGATTTATCTAAACCAGAGGAAACATCTGCGGAAAAGAATCAAAATAAACCGTTGAGAGATTTAACTGAACCGACAGGGATCTGGAGAAGAATCATAATAAATCATTGAGAGATTTATCTGAACCAGAGGAAACATCTGCGAGAAAGAATTAGAATAAACCGTTGAGAGATCTAAGCTGAACCGGCAGGGATCTGGAGAAGAATCAGAATAAATCATTGAGAAATTTATATGGATAGCTGATTTGTTATCATAACAAACTACAACTCATTGAGAGAAATAAACACATAGTTCTTCAAATAAGAAATGCAGCTATGATGCATAGGTACGGGTACGGTACTGATAACACCGAATTGCACTATGTTTCTGACTCGAATATCACATGTTTTCCTTAGTTTTATTATTTTTTTTCTAGTATTATGCCCTTGTTTCCTTTGTTTTCAGGTCAGATGTCCTTTCAGAGCCTTCAGAGAAGAAACGAGCAAAAACGCCAGAAAAATAGGGTTTTTCCAAGAAAATACACACATGGCGTCCAACTCCGCGCCGACTACAGGGAACGCGCTGACATGGCGCACTTTCACCCAAGGGCCAACTTCCATGTTCCCACGACCTCTCCATTTTCACTCACCACGCCCGCGGGGAGGGTGGCCGCATCCGCGGCCTTCACAAACCATTTCCCGCTCAGAAGGAGTTGAGGGGCATGCTCGTCTTTACAGAGTTTCAGGATCTTCTATAAATAGCAAGTTCATTTCATTTTCGTTTTCATCCAAACTTAGATCCAAACTTAGATCCAGTCAAGTTACTACTTAGGCATATATTACTACTTTGTAAAGTGATAATCTTCTCACATCGGGAAGTTATCACAGTTGAGTGTGCGAGTTTGTATTCAAGTTTGGAGCACTTTGGTTGAAGTTTATCATACTATCTTTTACATTTCCACGACTTGTATCAGATTCAAGCCTCCGATTGGAGCAAGGTTCTAATTTAATTACTTTCATTTATTTTATGCTCTTACCATAGTCTACATGTTTTATAGACTCTAAATGCTCTTACCATAGTCTACATGTTTTATAGACTCTAAATGCTCTTACCATAGTCTACACGTTTTATAGACTCTAAACGCTCTTACCATAGTCTACACGTTTTATAGACTCTAAACGCTCTTACCATAGTCTACACGTTTTATAGACTTTAAACGCTCTTATCATAGTCTACATGTTTTATAGAATTTAAATGCTTATCATGTCTAGCTAAATTTATTAGGGTTAGAATATAAGGATCGAATCATAACTATGTTCTGCATGCCATGCTAATAGAAATACCTTTGGGATGTTTTAGTTTTTAATACTGGTTTAAATGTGTTTAAAAGTTTATGGGTAAGATCGAAAGTCGTCCATACTTGAGATTAAGCCATATTAGTTCTTGACCAAACGAAAAGAGCGAAAGCAGTTCATTTGGTTAAGTAGGATTACTTGATATAATTTTAGAAAACGATTTTGAAACTATTTGCGGACGCGTTTGTGGGATTAAAATATGATTCTTGGTCAAAAGCCAAGGATCTCTTTAAGTTAAGTTTTCCAAATTAAAACACTTTTTCACTAAGTCAAAATAACTTGTTTCTTAAAAATAGGTTTACTTCTTTAATGCGTTAGGCACCCTTTATAAGTGACAATAAAGAAATTTAATTTAAAGAGTAAACTCGATTCTTAGTATGCGAAAGCTACAAGTTCCTGTTAAACAGTTCTTTGCTATAAATGGAAAATATTGCCCAAAAGTAAATAATATACATGCATGCTAGGACACTGTCTGATCTCGTGATTTACATTCGATCCCGTTTGTTTTATCTCTTTAATTTTATTCGCTTTTATTTCCATGTACTGAACTCAATCCCTTACTGATCTGCCTTAGATAAACACCTTAACAATAGAGTCGATAGATTGACAATTGGTCTCTGTGGTTCGATAATCTTATATATTACTTCGATAGGCTGTGCACTTGCAGTTATAATTTAGACTATACAGTAAAAGCCCTCAAGTTTTTGGCGCCGTTGCCGGGGACCAACTTTGCCAAATTTCATACCCTTTTTGTTATCCCGTTTAGACTAAGGCTACTTATTTAGACAGTAGATGCGTAGAAATCATAGCACCGGTAACCTAATAGATCCTTTAGTAGAACCTGAACGTTTCGCTCGAGCCCGTCTCTTTATACGAAAGTTGAAGAAAGCTATGGCCGAGGACCGTAATCAAAGACCGCTTAAGGAATTTGCCTAACCATCTAACGAGGAACCTAGTTCTAGTATAGTAAATCCAGCTATAACAACTAACAACTTCGAACTAAAACCCTCGCTATTATAATTAGTTCAACAAAACCAATTCGTTGGTCTCGCTACCGAGAACCCGAATCAACACTTGAAGGCATTTATCCAATTAGCCGACACCCTCAAAGCAAATGGTGCCACATCTGAAGCAATACGCCTAAGATTGTTTCCATTCTCTCTAAGAGGGAAAGCTCACGATTGGTTAGATTCCCTCCCTGCCAATTCGATAACAACTTGGGAGGATCTTAGAAGAGTGTTCCTTGCCAGGTATTTCCCCCCTAGCAAAACCGCTATTCTTAGAAACCTGATCACTAGATTCACCCAAAACCAGGGAGAATCTCTATTTGAAGCTTCAGAAAGATATAAAGACCTTTTAAGAGCTTGTCCACACCATGGCCTAGAGCAATGGTTGATCATTCACACCTTCTATAATGGACTCCATTATAATACCAAAATGTCTATCGACGCCGCCGCAAGTGGTGCGCTGATGAACAAACCTTACCCTGAAGCTTGTGCCCTGATCGAAGATATGGCCCAAAACCATTACCAATGGGGGCAGAACGAGCAACAGTGGAGAAGAAGGAGACCCAAGGATGGGTGCATGAGATAAGTAGCATGAATATGATGCAAGCTAAAATGGACGCCCTAGCCTTAAGAGTAGATAACATATCCCAAAACCCTGCCACAGTAGTAGCACTCCACTCGGAATGCGAACTCTGTGGAACCCAAGGACATCCAACTTCAGATTGTTACCTGTTGAATGAGTCTAGCTCAGAACAAGTCAATTACACCCAAGGAAACCCATTCTCGAACACCTATAACCCTGGATGGAGGAATCACCCAAATGTTTCCTATAAAAACAACAATCCAATCCAACATCCTGGAACACCCAGACCGCAAGGTTTTCAACCTCAAAAATTAAACCAACCTATGCAAGTTGTGCCATCAAGACCAAATCTTAGGGAAACCCTAGATACTTTTATCGCAACCCAGACTCAGCAAAACAAAGAATTTATGAACCAAAACGCCCATACAAACGAACTAGTAACACAACTAGCAACTAAGTTTGACCAAATGATGACCCATCATAAGATGCTCGAGACTCAGATCTCGCAAGTAGCTCAAACACAAGCCACACAAACCACACCTGGAGGACAATTCCCTGGACAAACTCAACCTAATCCTAAAGGAAAAGCGAATGCTATCACTCTAAGAAGTGGAACCGCTTACGATGGACTGAAACTTCCAACGATGTGTGTACCCGAAAAACTAAAAAAAGATAGCATACCTGAGGACCAAGTAGAGAAACCAGAGGAACCAAGAACCCAACAGAACCAGGTGGAAGAATCGAAAGATAAAAATTATACATCACCTCCACCCTATAAACCTCCAATACCATACCCACAAAGACTTAAACAAACTAATATAGAAAGCCAATACCAAAAATTCATCAAAGTAATAGAGAAACTCCATGTAGAGATTCCCTTTACCGAAGCGATTACCCAAATACCATCATATGCTAAATTCTTAAAAGACATTCTGTCAAACAAATGCAGACTCGAAGATCCTAAACCCCTAGAATGTCATTCCATATCTGAAAATGAACTTGCAAAAAAGGACAAAGATCCTGGAAGTTTTTCTATTCCTTGCATCCTAGGAAATCATATGATCGACAAAGCCTTCTTAGACCTAGGAGCAAGCGTAAGCTTAATGCCTTTGGCAGTCTGCAAGAGGTTAAACTTAGGAGAACTACAACCAACCAAAATGTCTTTACAACTAGCTGATAGATCTGTCAAGTACCCCACAGGGATATTAGAGGATATACCAGTTAGAATAGGTCAGTTGTATATCCCAACCGATTTCGTGGTAATGGATATTAAAGAAGATGACGAAATCCCGATTCTCTTAGGAAGACCATTCTTGTCAACCGCCGGAGCTATAATCGACGTTAAGAAAGGAAAACTTACCTTCGAAGTAGGAGATGAAAAGATAGAATTTATCCTCTCTAAATTCCTTATGGCACCTGTGATAGGAGATGCATGTTATGCAATCGACATCATTGAAGAATGCGTAAACGAACTTGAGCAAGATGAATCCTTAATTAAACTACCACCAACACCCATTCTAGAGGATGATGGATATAAAGAACCTTACATTGATGACAACATCTTTGAATGTTTAGATCTTACACCCGATCCTATGCCGTGTCTTAAAAAGCCATCTCTAGAACTCAAAGAACTACCCAAGAATCTAAGATATGAGTTTTTGGACGAAGAGATGAATCTCCCAGTTATAATTAACGCCACTCTAGGCCAAAACGAAACAAATCAACTCTTAGATACCTTGCGAAGATACCCTTCAGCATTAAGATATAAAATCTGACTTAAAAGGGATAAGCCCGTCCGTATGCATGCATCAGATCATGCTAGAAGAAAATTTGAAACCCTCTAGAGAGCATCAGAGAAGAATAAATCCTATTATGAGTGATGTAGTTAAGAAAGAAGTTCTTAAGTTACTAGAAGCTGGTATAATATATCAGATATCAGATAGTGAGTGGGTAAGTCCTGTACATGTGGTGCCGAAGAAAGGAGGCATCATGTTTGTTAAAAATGATAAGGGAGACAAAGTAGCAAAACGAACAGAAGGAGGATGGCGTATGTGCATCGATTACAGAAAGCTAAATAAGGCGACTAGGAAAGATCATTTCCGACTTCCATTTATAGATCATATTCTCGAACGTCTAGCTAGGCATTTGTATTTATGTTATCTAGATGGATATTCCGGATTTTTCCAAATCCCTATTCACCCAAAGGACCAAGAAAAAACTACATTCACCTGTCCTTATGGAATGTTTGCCTATAGGCGGATGCCCTTTGGACTCTGTAATGCACCTGCCACCTTCCAACGTTGTATGATGTCCATTTTCGCAGACTATCTCAACGTAATTATGGAAGTATTCATGGATGATTTTTCTGTATGTGGATTCAATTTCAAAAAATTTCTCTCGAACCTTGAGAAAATCTTAGAAAGACGTGTGGAAGTGAACCTTGTGTTGAATTGGGAGAAGTGTCACTTTATGGTCAACGAAGGAATAGTTTTAGGGCATATCATCTCCGAGAGAGGGATAGAAGTTGACAAAGCCAAAATAGAAGTTATAGAGAACCTCAACCCACCTAAAACCGTTAGGGAAGTACGAAGTTTTCTAGGACATGCTGGATTCTACCGACGCTTTATAAAAGACTTCTCCAAAATAAAAAAACCCTTAACTAACCTTCTTATGAAAGATGTTGAATTTAACTTTAATGAGAAGTGCCTTGAAGCCTTCAACATTCTAAAACAAGCGCTGATTTCAGCTCCTGTCATTCAACCCCCTGACTGGGAGCAACCATTTGAAATCATGTGCGATGCTAGTGACTATGCAGTTGGGGTTGTCTTAGGGAAAATAAAAGACAAGAAATTACATGTCATTTACTATGCCAGTAGAACCCTAGATACCGCCCAACTTAACTACACAACTACAAAGAAGGAATTGCTAGTTGTAGTATTCGCAATCGATAAGTTCTGATCTTATTTAGTAGGATCTAAGATTGTAGTTTATACTGATCACGCAGTAATCCAATATCTGTTAAATAAAAAAGACGCTAAGCTGAGATTGCTCAGGTGGATTCTCTTACTCCAAGAATTTGACTTAAACATTAAGGATAAGAGAGGCACTGAGAATTTAGTAGCCGATCATCTATCTAGGCTAGAACATTTGAAACCAGATCTAATACCAATAGATGATCACTTCACTTACGATAGACTGATAGCTAGGATAAACACAATGAGTAAGGATGACTCTAAAACCTATAAAGAATTTAAACCGGAAAAGTCTCAATGATAAGAAACGTACCTTGGTACGCAAACATTGTGAACTATCTAGCTGTTGACATCATACCCTCAGACTTAAGTTTTCAACAAAAGAAAAAGTTCTTCAATGACATCAAAAGCTTTTATTGGGACTGTTGCACCCCAAAATTTGCCTTCTCATGTTTTCCAAAGTCTTCCCCCTGCATGGTTGATCACAAACCCTTGCCTAAAGAAAAAGAAAATTTTTTAGTGGTGTTTTAAGTACCTTTTGATTGGCATTTTGAAAGACCCTTCGATTGGTATTCTGAAGGAGCATTTTGATTGGCATTATGGACAAGCACTTCGATTGGCATTATGTCAAGGCCTTCGATTGGCATTATGAAAGACCCTTCGATTGGTATTCTGAAGGAGCATTTCGATTGGCATTATGGACAAGCACTTCGATTGGCATTATGGACAAGCACTTTGATTGGCATTGTGTCAAGGCCTTCGATTAGAATTCTGAAAGACCTTTTTGTTTGGCACCCTGGGCCAAGCCTTTCAATTGGCATGCCAAGGGATCCTTCGATTTAGCATTGTGTCAAGGCATCTTCGACAGGCATGTTAACCATGTCCTTCGATTAGCATGAACATCACCTTTCGATTGGCCTGTTAACAAAGCCTTTCGATTGGAATTTTAATTAGTATCCTTCGATTGATATTTGGACCAGGGCCATTTGAAGAACTCCATCCAGGCCATTTGAAAGAGGCCATCAAGAAGGCACTAAAAAAAAACATGTCCAGGTACACTGAACGTGAGAAAATGGCATGTTTCCCTTGCAAATATAGAAATAATTAAATGCTGATTGTGGATTTAATTCCTGAGTTAAAGGCCAGATTCTTGCCTTTTCTGTTCCTAAAGAGCTGATTCGACCAGAGGGATTCGTTTCAAATCAGGACCAATCTAAGAGCAGGGCCTGAAGGCATTCGAAATTCAAAAGTGTCCAGGTTCATTCAAGAGACATGAATATTTCAAAAAAGGAATTTTTTTAATGTGTCTGATTCTTGTCTCATGGCTTTAAAGGTCTGTTTAATGGGTTGTCTCTTGCTGTTACTAGACCCCCACACTCCTATAAATACAAGGGCCAACATACATATCCAGGGGCAACGAAAAAAGAACAAAGAACAGGAACAAAAGAGAACAGAACACACGAAAAAAACATTGAAAAAAACAGAGAACAGAAAAGAAAAGGAGAACAAAAAAACATTGGAGAGGCGCTGCCCATACAATCCATCAAAGGTTGTCAGAATTTTCTAAGCCAAAGCAGTCCTTCAGATCGAAGGTGCCCACGCCCAGAAGCCCTCAGATTGAAAGTGCTCCCATCCAGCCATTACCCAAATCGAAGATTCAATCTGCTGGTAAGAGAGGGTAAATAGTCAAAACTTTTCATTTTGCATAACACCTCCATATTTTATATCCCATTCGATTTGCCATCCTAGACAGAATTCAAGGGCTTGGGTTTGGACCCAGGTCATCTTCTTCGTTTGCTAACATTTGCTGCAGATTTAGCCTGAAAAGACTCAGCGCACGCAGGATCGAAGGGCCTGGGGTTCGATACCAGGCCCTGAGTTTTATTTTGCTAACATACTTTTGCAGGTATAGCATCCCAGATCGAAGGAGACACCTTCTCTGGATCAAAGCTTACCATAATCCCCCTGGATCGAAGAAGGCATTTTCCCCAAGATCGAATGGAAATCCCCTTCCCTGGATCGAAGGCTGTTCATGCCCACTTCCTGGCCCAATCGAAAGAACCATGACCCTGTTTGGATCGAAGTTTCCATTCCCTCCTTGGCTCTAAGCTCCTTTTCCCCCTGGATTGAAGGATCCCCCTTGTATTTTATTTTTGTTTTCATTGACATCTTTTTATCTTTTTAATTAACATTAAAATAAAAAAAATAACAAAAACATTAGGCTAGTTTTTTCTATTAAATTAACTTTGTTAATTAACCTTTTAATTATCTTAACATTTTCTCAAAACTAAAATTAAGTAGATTTAGATCATTTTCTCAAAATAAAATAAAACAACAAAAATATTTTATTCTTAGATTTTTAGAGGTTATTTTCAGATTCGCGCGCGTTTATTTTATTGTAATTTCCTACTGATTTGTAATAGCTTAACTAAGACTTTTACACTTTACTGCTTTATTCCCCCAATTTTGGACATGTAAATAATCCCCCTCCCCGAAGCCTTGTAATAGCGTAGGATTTACAATTCCCACACTTTAAATTCCTGTACATATATTAACTGCTTAGATGTATGCTAACTAGGATTGTATGACAAGATCTATCTTAACTTAAAATCAACAGTAGCTCACCATGACATGCAAAGATAATATAACTGAAAATTGACACATTTGCACATGCCACTCCTAGGGTACACCTCACTTGGTTGCCTCGAACGTGGTCATTGAGTATAGGAAGTCTTAGAGGTCGCCCTCCTCTCCAAAGATCAAAAGTTGCCTCGAAATGGTTGCCTCGGAAAAATGATATAAGACATTAGGGTTACCGCTAAGGCATCCTAACATTGCTTTAGTGACCACACGTCCCTTAAATCGAATTGACCCGAAAACTCCAACGACGGTGCTACCTACTCCTCAATAGTGGGATAGCATTGTCTAAAGGACATTTGCACAGTTTAATTCCTTTTTGAGTAGGTAGATGTTCTTAAGTACTTGCTCTTTTGAAAACAAAAACAAAACTTTTCGCACTTACACTTCTTTCAAACGAAAACTATTTTCAAAACCACAATCACAAAGAAAATCAAACTTTTGAAAACATAGTGAGCAAGTACCTAAGAGCCCGTGGATAACCACAGATAGAAAGGGTGCTAATACCTTCCCTTTCTATAATCTACCTCCCGAACCCGAGAAATATCTCGAAAAGGAATTTTTCTGTGCTTTTGTCCTTTCCTTGTTGGATAAAATAAAAGACGGTGGCGACTCTTGCTTACCGCGACATTTTGAAAAAACAAACGCAAACGCGAACCAGCATTCCAAAAACAGTCAGTTCTCATTCCCACCGATCACAGAACTGGCGACTCTGCTGGGGACATATATAAGTGAGGTGTACCTTAGGATTATATCACTTGTGTTTTCAATTGTATGCTTTGTATGCTTTAAATTTTGTGGGCTTGTATCGGAGTTCTATAGATCCTAACCCGGATCTGGGGATACCCTTTAGGTAAGTAGCAATAAACTGTGAGGGATCTGTCCGGCATAGACCGACACGGATGAAGCAGTAGCTACATTGGTGTGGCACCTTGGTCTGTACCGATATCCCTTGTGTTGAAACAAGGAGAATATGGGTCTTCTGAGGAGTCATTAAGCACCAACTGACCTTAGAACCTTAAATTGACCAACTTGGCCATAGAACAGTAGCAGTATGCTACACTCATTGAGACTAAACTCTCGCGATGATTCCAGCTGCAAGAAAAGGTTGCTAAACTCGAATTATGACCGATTGAGGGTAGTCAGTGATATTGAGATCCTCTAGAACCCGATTACTATTTTTTAGGACAGGTTTAACCAACTAAACTGAAAGAGGGTAATACCTAAACTCCATGCCAGCCTAAACTTAAGGCTATTTGTGTGACTTGTGTGCCTTCAAATCTGAACTACTTGCACATTCTTGTTATCTGACAACATGAGTTCCTTGCAGGTTTTGTTTACAGTCCTTATCCAATAATTTGGATTTATCGCAGGGTTTACTTACAGCATCTCACACTTTTGCTTAAACGCATAGCATACACATCATAACATCATGCCTTAACATTTCCTTAACCATTTCAAGGATCTCAAGGGTCTGTGATGCAGGTTATGGTAAATCAAAAGTCTAGCAAGGGGCAAAGGGGATTTATTTTCCTCTAGCCAAGGTTGTCTAGAAATCCAAGCACGATAACTTGAGTCAGGGGCTATGACCCACTCGATATGGTGAGCTTGACTCTTGAAGAAGGACTCTTAACGACATGGAGTTCCTTCAATCAAAGCTACAAGATTCAAATTCTAACAGTTTCTTGTTTACCCCGCGAGATCCTTGAAAACATTGCATACATATATCATACATATCATTGCATAACAAGTCTTCCAATACAGGTCTCTCATGTTCTCGCTGTTTATTTCAGCAATGGCTCTCCAACGAGACAACCAGGATCTTCATACTCAAGAGACTCAGTTTAGGGAAATCTTCCTAAACCTATCCAAGGGGAAGGAAGAGTTGAGAACACTCCTCATGGGGAACTTGGTCAAGAAAAGTCCTGAAGACAATAAGGACGAACGGCTGAAACATCTGCAAGCTGAGGTAGATGCAACGAGATCCCAGATGCTGGGGCAGATGGCTCTTATCCAAGGCTTAGCTCGGGAACAAGAAGAGTTGAGAACCATGATCAACCAGCTTCATCAAGACAGATACAACAGTATGAAGCAAACGGTCAAGGCTGAGGATCAAATCATTAATCAGCCTCCAAGAAGACAAGAGTTTGGTATGGTGAAGAATGGACTTCTCTAAGTTGCTACCACCTCATGGGTCCAACAACAACCTTGCCATAAACAACAGGTTAATCAGAGGCAGTTTACCAAGCTCAACATGCCGTTGTCCCAAGCTTTGCAACACCTGTTGAGATTGAATCTGGTGACATTGGTAGGACCTCATCCGAATCCTAAGACTCCTTCACCCAACTATAATCCTGATGCATGGTGTGCATACCATTCTAACAGCCCGGGGCATGATACTGACGACTGTTGGAAGTTGAAGTACAAAATTCAAAACCTGATTGATGAAGGAGCATTGGAATTCACACAAGATGGTCAGGCTGAGTTCTTCTACCATCCCTCCACAGTTCACCATTTGAAGTGACAAGTACTGAGACGAGAATACTTTTGTTCATTTGAATTTTCAAGTTGTAATCTCTTTGTTATTCAAACAATTATCTATTAATGCCAAACTTTGTTTCATTAATGCATTGCATATGTTTGTCTTGATTTGATCCAATCATTTTCATTACATTTAAACTATGCTTTTTACTCACTTTATGACATTCAACTCTTGATAAAAGTTACAAGCCTTTAGAGGGAGGATGACGAAACAATGCCATAATCTCATACAGTATGCTTTTGGACAGACCTTGCTGACGATGTACATGCGTTTCTTTCAAATCCTAAACACTGAAGTTATAAGGAAGATAATCCCTAGTCAACCCCTTCTAGCCAAAGAAGTAGAAGTTTTCTGTTTTAAACACAAATTGAAACCTTTAATTTAAACCTGGGGTAGGGTAGTCTCTCAGTTAATTCAAAAGATGCGCATTGAAGTCGCAAAACTCTCAGTTCATAATACAACGAACGACATCAAAAGCATTCCTCTGGAATCAAAAGACAATGGTGGTTCCTTATCTCATAGGCACTCGATCTCTCAAAAGAAAAAGCCCACTGAGCCAAAACCTATAAAGGAGGCTTAAGAAAGCTGGGGCATCCCGCTGACTGTAATCTCTAAAACAGAAACAGTCAGGCAAAAATTAGGGATAATAAATCAAAAGAACGAGGTCATTACAAATCCTCGACAACATGAAAAATGTTGCAAAAAAAAATGATGACTGCCTTCCAAAATCCAACTTGTGTGAACCATCACCAAAAACGTCGTTCCAAATTTGAATAGAGTTCGACGCACAATTAACTGAGTTTAGGATTGAAGAACATCACGAAGAGCAGGTGGGTACAAATATACTTTGAGTCTTTATCCTTTGTTTCTTAAACCGTGAACCAAGCCACGTTACAACCCTTCAAAAGTCCTAACTGAAGCATGGGTTAGTTCAAAAGCATACTGTTACAAAAGGTATCCTGACTCCTGTAAGGCTTTGCCCTAAATCTTGTGTTGAATTTGTCTTATAAAAAGTTTTCTGCTAAAAAACGCATTTTTCAAAACTTCGAGACAAGCATAAACTTTGCATTATTTGAATATCACTGTTTGCATTTGGCTATTTGTTTGACAGCGGAGAAATTCACACAACGAATATCCGATGAACGAAACCCTCACAGTAAATAAAATCACTTCAAAAAGGATGACACTTCCATTGACAAATCTCCTATCAACAAGGGGACTTGACATGTCACTATCCAGCACACCGGGGGCAGTCCAGTCAAGATTCCAGGAAACCTCTCAAAGAAGTACAGAGTAACCAGGGGAAGGTCTCCATCCCCGTCACTTGGGGCATTAAACATCAATCTCAGTGAAGGGTTACATGCAGTCAAAACATTTCCAGGCAGTGCCACAAACACTCGCTGCTAGGGGCAGTGACAAATCTCCCCAAAATCCTTCTCATAGGATGACTCCCAGCAAGGGTTTAATCTCTGAAAACCTTTCCCCAGCTGAATTAACCTCAAGAATCCTCGAGGACTTCCCCAAACGAAGATGTCACCTCTCTAGCGGACTAACGACAGGGTTTATTTCCCCAACAACACCAGGATTCCCCAGCTTCAGTTTGCCTCGCCGACTATTACAAATTAAAGGACCACAACTCCTCTTCCCCAATAGACTACTCTACAATCCCCAACAAGTTACTGTGAAACCTGGACCCGACCAGATGTTAGTTTAACTTTGACTCCCCAGTAGAGCAACGAACAACCGAGACTCCTGAACTTGTTCCCCAAGAATGAATCAATACTCTCCACAGAGTTCACAACTTTCCCCAACGGAGTTCTCCTCAACAAAACAAGGATCCTCAGTGGAAACATTCTAAGCAAAGTTTGAAGACATACCTACTCTTCAACAGCAGTCCAGGATTTAATAACTCCCCAACACTTGTCAAGAATTTATTCTCCAAGACAAAATTACATTTCAATAACATTCATAGCATATGCATACAAAATACATATAACATGAATCTCATTTATTTTGAGAACATCATTACACAATGCATACATCATGACGTTTCATATAACTAACTCTTTACCTTTTCAGGAAAGATCGATCAACAGATAAAAGTCATTACCTGCTGAGGTAGTAATCGTCCAAGATTCCTTCATCATCCTGCTGAGGTAGAAGTCATCCAAGATTCCTTCATCATCCTACTGAGGTAGTAATCGTCCAAGATTCCTTCAGCATCCTGCTGAGGTAGTAATCGTCCAAGATTCCTTCATCATCCTGTTGAGGTAGAAGTCATCCAAGATTCCTTCATCATCCTGCTGAGGTAGTAATCGTCCAAGATTCCTTCATCATCCTGCTGAGGTAGAAGTCATCCAAGATTCCTTCATCATCCTGCTGAGGTAGTAATCATCCAAGATTCCTTCATCATCCCGTTGAGGTAGAAGTCATCCAAGATTCCTTCATCATCCTGCTGAGGTAGTAATCATCCAAGATTCCTTCACCATCCTGCTGAGGTAGTAATCATCCAAGATTCCTTCATCATCCCGTTGAGGTAGTAATCGTCCAAGATTCCTTCATCATCCTGTTGAGGTAGTAATCATCCAAGATTCCTTCATCATCCCGTTGAGGTAGTAATCATCCAAGCCCCTTGATGTCAGATGGCTGTAGATGTAGTGCTCGAGCCACATCTTCAGGCTTTGGTTCCTTTTCCGTACCGTTGAAAGGTAGTTGATTTAGGATAGGAATTCTCAGGAGTTGAGAAAATTCCTCCAAAGTGGGTACCAACTGGTAGTTAGGGAAAGTGAAACAGTGGTGAAGAGGGTCAAAGAACTGGAATAGCACTTTCATCATGTCCTCTTCAATGTTGGTGTTGACTAAGCTGAGCAGTCTACCATGTCTTTCACTGAAGGATGAGCTTTCCGGAATTCTTGATGTGAGCTCCTTGAGTTGAGGAGGGATTCTCACAAGGTTGACTTGGATGGTTTTTCTGCGAGGAATTTCCATGACCTACAAAACAAGAACAAAGATGAAGATCTAAACCCTTGAAGTGGTTAGTAAATGCATATGATGCTTTATGATGTTCATGATGTATGCACAAACATATGTACAAGCAAATCACACCAAACCCTAGTTTCAGGCTTGCATGGGGTTTCATAGGTAAGTACCCTCTTGAGTGAAGTTGGCTTAAAATCCTGTCCTATAAATAGTAACCGGGTTCTAAGGAGCTCAATATCATTGGATTGTTTTCATTGTTCATTGTTTTGGTTTAGCCACTTAACTAGCGACCAAAATATTCCAAGAAAACAACCCTCAATGAGTGTAGTATCGAGTATCTACCAACTTCGGACTGCACCAAAGCCGGTCATCTCACTACCCCTAATGAAAGGCCAAGATGGTCAAGTAAGGTTCTAGGTCATTAGTGCTTAGTGACATCACTCAGCGGCCCCGTACTCTCCTTGATTGAACTCAAGGGTTACCGGTACTCACAAATATGTCGCACTAATATAGCTATTGCTTCGACCGTGTCGGTATACCCCGCACAATTTCCACAACGTATTGCTATCTATGAATGTTTCCCAAAATCCGGGTGTAGGATTGCAAACCCAAACAAGAGAGCCAAGATGTAAAGCAATCATGACAAACAATTAGTCATGCAAGAGGGTGATCTAAGCCCTAAGGTTACTCCACTTAAAAAATTTCCCCAGCAGAGTCGCCCGTTTTGTGATACGGTGGGAGAACTAACTTGAGGTTTTGCGTTTGTTTTCGCAAATGTTTCGGTTGAGCAAGAGTCGCCACCGACTTTTTATTTTATCCTAAGGAAAGGTCAAAAAGCACAGCAAAAACCTTTGAGATGTTTTCTTGGGTTCGGGGAATAGATTATGAAAAGGGAAGGTATTAGCACCCTTTTCATCCATGGTTATCCATGGGCTCTTAGTTACTTGCTTAGATCAACTTGCCTTAATTTTCAATTGTTTGAAATGGTGCTTTGTGTGTGTGGGTTTGAAAATGTTTTGAAAAGAAGCCAATGTGGTGGCAACCTTTGTAATTATCCATGTTGAGATGTATACAAAGGTGTATGTCTTTTGAAAAGGTTTTCAATGTTTTTTGAAAGTTGTTTTGAAAGTGTAGTGATGTGCGGTTTGAAAAAAAATAGGCAAGTGTTTTGTTTTGCAAGGGGGGAAGTAATCAAGAGCTATCTACCCTAAATTTCTCAAAGATCTTTGCTATATTTTAACCCTTTTTACAATTTTGTTCCACCATTGCATTTGGTGGACAATCTTGTGTTAGGATGTGAAAGGGACGGGCGCGGGTCATTGTTTAGACCATAATTGCAATGGTGCCAAGTATCTTTGGGCAATTTTTCCTTGGAGGGCCTTGATCATTTTTTAGGCAACTTTCGAAAGCGTCATCGAGGGACTATGATCATTTGAATTGTGTTTGTTTTGCCCAAAGAGACCTAACATGCAATATGGCCCATTATTGAAGGCAACAAGTGGAATACCCTAGGGGTGCAAGTGTGATTAGTGTTGTCCATTTTCATGCTTGTTTATCTTGAATTTAGGTCAAACTATTTTTGTTGTTTTTGATTCGCATACAAAACCCTAATTCTAACATGGCATATTTAGAAAGCATTTAAAGTGCGAAATTTAAAAGTTCTAAGTTATTACACAATGATCATGGGAATGGGGGTACAAATGTTCAAATGGGGATGAGACTTCATAGGAGGATGGTACCCAATATTTACAACCAAATTGAATTGCGCAAATATAAATGTATAGATGTATAAGAAAGGAACAATATGTATGTGAAAGTATTTTTGTGTAAGTGTATATTTTATTCACAAATAAAATAAAAATAATTAAAAGAAAGTTAATTTTTGAATATTTTCATGTTTAGGGCAAAAACCCTAATTTTACTAAATAAAAGGTATTAATTATTTATTATGTATTATATACAATATTTACTAATTATATACAAAAAATAAATAAAAGAGAAGTATATTTGTCAAAAAGGTATTTTTAATGTTAAATATTAATAAAAATAAAAAAATATATATTTTTGGTATTTTTATCCTAAATATCCTAATAAATATGTAAATATTTATATTATATGATAAATATATTAAATATGTACAAAAATAAAATATTTAATATTTACAAAAAAAAAAGTATATTTTCATAAAATATTTTCAAAAGATAAAATAAAATAAAAATCAGAAAATAAAATGTATTGGTATTAATTTTAGTATTTTTAAATAAAAGATATTATGTATTATTTATGTACAAACATCAATTTAAACAAATAAATGCCTAATAAATACAAAAATGGTGTGAAAAATATTTTTTATATTTTTAATATTATGAGAAAAAATAAATAAGTCAGAAATAAAAAGAAAAGTCAAGAAAATGCTTCAAATAAGCACAATGGGCCAAGGGGGTTCAAAAGTAAACATAGGGTGCAAATAAGAAGTCAACTCAGGCCCAGCCCAAGAAGACTTTGTCTTCAACCTCAAAACCTGTATGAACAACAACAACACGCGTTTTCTATCTCCAGATTCCTTGATCATTTGCCAAATCTTGCAACATGAAACCTGTAGAGCTTGAAGCCACGATTCTAGACATATAAAGAAATCAATCTAACTCTCAGAAATGAGAGAGAATTTCTTCTCCCCCAATTCCTGACCTAGTTTGTGTTCCATGTTCAGACCTCAAATTCTCATAGCACACATAACATAAATGAAAATTAATTATATGGGCATGTTCAGGGCCATGAATGTGACATAATTTCTTCACAAATCTAAACCTAACAATTCCTGGATAGAGAGATAAGAGTTCATGAACTTACCTGTTCAGTTGGAATCGTATCTGGTGATGGAGGTGTTTTCAATGCAAGGTGATGATTGGTATAGCTTCCTTGATGTCCAGGGATGCTATTCCAAGCTTTAGTTTGCTTTGAAACCAAGTGAATCGTGTTATGGCACTTCAACTGCAAAACAGAAAAATGAAAATGGTGATGTTGATTAGGAGTGTTACAGTCTGCTTCTAATGCTTTGGACAGTTTGTATGGATGGTAGGGAAAGTGTTTGAAGTGGTTTTGGCCAAGATGCACGGTGGAAATGAGCTGTGGGATTTCAAGTGCAGGATGCCCTGTTTTTGTGCAGTTTAATGGTGATTCTGTGTTTGAGGATGTTTGGAACTTTGTTGGCTTGTGTTTCAGCTTAGGTTTGATGTTTAGAAAGTGTACAATAACTTTGCTTAAGGTTCTCTTGGCTGAGATGATAGTTGGTGTATGTTATGCAAGTTTTCTTCACACTTAAGCAACAAAATATCAAGTGGTCCTCTAGACTGATGCAGGCCCACAATCTATGCTGCAACCTTTCCCCTTGATCAGTGTGTTTTGCTTCTGAACTTGTGCCCAAAGATATGGCCTTGTACTTCTTGATTTGCAACTTTGACATAAAGCGATACTTTTCTAAAATGGATAATTTGCTTTTTCTATTTTAAGACTAAACCTTCATGTAATGCTTAAACACATAATGCAAGGCTTGAACACAAAGGGTTTGCATTTAACTATTTAGTGCAAATGGGATATAGGACCTGTAATCAAGTTATGCAAGCTGATTTGAAAAATTGCACAAGTTATGAACATGTACATGGCCATGAATCAAAGTGACTTTTTCCCAACTTGCCAAATTCGATTCTCCCTAACCATGAGGTTGTTTGATGAGTTCTTGGACATTTTGGAAAGATTGGAATGTGTACTACAATCCATCTTTGAAATGAAAATTGAAATTCCAAGTGGAAGCATGTGAAAAGTGGTCTTGAAGTTAGGCAAAAATCCTGCCTAAAATGGTTCAAAATTTCTCTAAGTTAAGAATGGTTTGGTACCCTTGTTCCAAAAATTGTAACTTGAGCTACAAGCTTCTTTTGAGGAAACTTTGTGAATCAAAGTTGTAGATTTTGAAATGGACTACAACTTTCATGTTTTGACTTTTCCTTGAATCCAAATGCATCTTGATGAGAAAGTGGGACAAAGTTAGGAAAAAATTAGGGTTTTTCATAACTTCGAAAAATTCTAAGTTATGAAAAATCTTCATTTCAAACCCTAATTTGTGATTTTTGATTTCTTGATGAACAAGTTTCATGATTAGGCATGTTTTGATGAAAAATGAATCTTGACACTTGATTTTGACCAAAAAGTCAAAGTTTGACTTTTCAGTATACAGTCAAAAATTGATCAATTGACTGGAAAATTCAACTGTCAATCTTGTGCATTTGGAATCTTTTGAACTTGTTGAGTATCTCAAGACAATTCCATGGGGTCCTTGAGTCCATATGTGAGCTTGGTTTGTTATTGGCTAGGTCAAACAGTCAAAAATTGCCTTTGTGCAGTCAAAACCCTAAAAATGACCATTTTGCCCTTTTGGTGATCTGATCAAATTTCTTGTGGAATTGTGATCCAAACTTAATCAAATGGTCCATATGAGTTCATAATGTTGATGTGGGTCAATTTCCATGAGATTTGACTGTCAATTGGCCACAGTTGACTTTTTCCCCAATACAGCTGATTTCTAGGTCAACTGTCCAATTGACTGGGCAAAGTTTGGAATCAAGGCTTGAAACTTGGTATGGATAAACTTGGGAGTCCAACATGAAGCATGAAAGTCTTCTTAGGAATTTTAGGTCAAAATATCTTTGTGCAAACACAAACCCTAATTTGGGTCAACAGTGCTAGGAGAAGTCTTGCAGAGGAAACCCTAACTGGATCTTGAGCTCCAAGGGTCTTGTGGTGAGAAAATGTTGAGAAAATGGGAGGGAAAATTTTGGGGTACAACAATCCTGCTGAGGTAGTAATCATCCAAGATTCCTTCATCATCCTGCTGAGGTAGTAATCGTCCAAGATTCCTTCATCATCCTGCTGAGGTAGAAGTCATCCAAGATTCCTTCATCATCCTGCTGAGGTAGAAGTCATCCAAGATTCCTTCATCATCCTGCTGAGGTAGTAATCATCCAAGATTCCTTCATCATCCTGCTGAGGTAGAAGTCATCCAAGATTCCTTCATCATCTTGTTGATGTAGAAGTCGTCCAAGATTCCTTCATCATCATGCTGAGGTAGTAATTGTCCAAGATTCCTTCATCATCCTGTTGAGGTAGTAATCGTCCAAGATTCCTTCATCATCCTGCTGAGGTAGTAATCATCCAAGATTCCTTCACCATCCTGCCGAGGTAGTAATCATCCAAGATTCCTTCATCATCCCGTTGAGGTAGTAATCATCCAAGATTCCTTCATCATCCCGTTGAGGTAGTAATCATCCAAGATTCCTTTATCATCCTGCTGAGGTAGTAATTGTCCAAGATTCCTTCATCATCCTACCGAGGTAGTAATCGTCCAAGATTCCTTCATCATCCCGTTGAGGTAGTAATCATCCAAGATTCCTTCATCATCCTGCTGAGGTAGTAATCGTCCAAGATTCCTTCATCATTCTGCTGTTGTAGTAGTCGTCCAAGATTCCTTCATCATCCTGCTGAGGTAGTAATCGTCCAAGATTCCTTCATCATCCCGTTGAGATAGTAATCGTCCAAGATTCCTTCATCATCCTGCTGAGGTAGTAATCGTCCAAGATTCCTTCATCATCCTGCTGAGGTAGTAATCATCCAAGATTCCTTCATCATCCCGTTGAGGTAGTAATCGTCCAAAATTCCTTCATCATCCTGCTGAGGTAGATGTCATCCAAGATTCCTTCATCATTCTGCTGAGGTAGTAATCATCCAAGATTCCTTCATCATCCTGCTGTGGTAGAAGTCATCCAAGATTCCTTCATTATCCTGTTGAGGTAGAAGTCATCCAAGATTCCTTCATCATCCCGCTGAGGTAGTAATCGTCCAAGATTCCTTCATCATCCTGTTGAGGTAGAAGTCATCCAAGATCCCTTCATCATCATGTTGAGGTAGTAATCGTCCAAGAATCCTTCATCATCCTGCTGAGGTAGTAATCGTCCAAGATTCCTTCATCATCTGTTTGGAGTAGCAATCGTCTCAGATTCCTTCATCACACATCATTATCAACTAAAGACCTCCTCTGGTTAGATTTATTTCTTCCAATTAATGACAGGCAATCAGAGACCTTCAAATAACAGTCCAGATACGATCTAGATTCGGATGTAATTCTGTCACTCATTCAAATACAATCCAACAATCGCCCCTGGATGGCATCTTTAAGCCCATCTCCATCCTCCTACCAACAATCTCCAAATGGCATCTGTAAGCCCATTCCCGATGTCACAATGCTGATACTACACCATGCGAGTGCAAATTTCTGGGCACTCTAGTGTTCAATTATCTTCCACCTTCGGATCACGAAAGGCTCGAAAGCCAATCTATATCCTCAGGTTTAAGAAAATTAAACAGGGGCAACTGTTGCACCCCAAAATTTGCCCTCTCATGTTTTCCAAAGTCTTCCCCCTGCATGGTTGATCACAAACCCTTGCCTAAAGAAAAAGAAATTTTTTGAGTGGTGCTTTAAGTACCTTTCGATTGGCATTTTGAAAGACCCGTCGATTGGTATTATGAAGGAGCATTTCAATTGGCATTATGGACAAGCACTTCGATTGGAATTATGTCAAGGCCTTCAATTGGCATTATGAAAGACCCTTCGATTGGTATTCTGAAGGAGCATTTCGATTGGCATTATGGACAAGCATTTCGATTGGCATTGTGCCAAGGCCTTCGATTAGAGTTCTGAAAGACCTTTTTGTTTGGCACCCTGGGCCAAGCCTTTCAATTGGCATGCCAAGGGATCCTTCGATTTAGCATTGTGTCAAGGCAGCTTCGACAGGCATGTTAACCATGTCCTTCGATTAGCATGAACAACACCTTTCAATTGGCCTGTTAACAAAGCCTTTCGATTGGAATTTTAATTAGTATCCTTCGATTGATATTTGGACCAGGGCCATTTGAAGAACTCCTTCCAGTCCATTTGAAAGAGGCCATCAAGAGGGCACTAAAAAAAAACATGTCCAGGTACACTGAACGTGAGAAAGTGGCATGTTTCCCTTGCAAATATAGAAATAATTAAATGCTGATTGTGGATTTAATTCCTGAGTTAAAGGCCAAAGTCTTGCCTTTTCTATTCCTAAAGAGCTGATTCAACCAGAGGGATTCGTTTCAAATTAGGACCAATCGAAGAGCAGGGCCTGAAGGCATTCGAAATTCAAAAGTGTCCAGGTTCATTCAAGAGACATAAATATTTCAAAAAAGGAATTTTTTTAATGTGTCTGATTCTTGTCTCATGGCTTTAAAGGCTTGTTTAATGGGTTGTCTCTTGCCGTTAATAGACCCCCACACTCCTATAAATACAAGGGCCAGCATACATATCCAGGGGCAACGAAAAAAGAACAAAGAACAGGAACAATTGAGAACAGAACACACGAAAAAAACATAGAAAAAAATAGAGAACAGAAGAGAAAAGGAGAACAAAAAAACATTGGAGAGGCGCTGCCCATACAATCCATCAAAGGTTGTCAGAATTTTCCAAGCCAAAGCAGTCTTTCAGATCGAAGGTGCCCACGCCCAGAAGCCCTCAGATTGAAAGTGCTCCCATCCAGCCAGTACCCAAATCGAAGATTCAATCTGCTGGTAAGAGAGGGTAAATTGTCAAAACTTTTCATTTTGCATAACACCTCCATATTTTCTATCCCATTCGATTTGCCATCCTAGACAGAATTCAAGGGGTTGGGTTTGGCCCCAGGTCATGTTCTTCGTTTGCTAACATTTTCTGCAGATTTAGCCTGAAAAGACTCAGCGCACGCAGGATCGAAGGGCCTGGGGTTCGATACCAGGCCCTGAGTTTTATTTTGCTAAAATACTTTTGCAGGTATAGCATCCCAGATCGAAGGAGACACCTTCTCTGGATCGAAGCTTCCCATAGTCCTCCTGGATTGAAGAAGGCATTTTTCCCAAGATCGAAGGGAAATCCCCTTCCCTGGATTGAAGGCTGTTCATGCCCACTTCCTGGCCCAATCGAAAGAACCATGACCCTGTTTGAATCTAAGTTTCCATTCACTCCTTGGCTCTAAGCTCCTTTTTCCCCTGGATCGAAGGATCCCCCTTGTATTTTATTTTTGTTTTCATTGACATCTTTTTATCTTTTTAATTAACATTAAAATAAAAAAGTAACAAAAACATTAGGCTAGTTTTTTCTATTAAATTAACTTTGTTAATTAACCTTTTAATTATCTTAACATTTTCTCAAAACTAAAATTAAGTAGATTTAGATCATTTTCTCAAAATAAAATAAAACAACAAAAAGATTTTATTCTTAGATTTTTAGAGGTTATTTTCAGATTCGCGCGCGTTTATTTTATTGTAATTGCCTACTGGTTTGTAATAGCTTAACTAAGACTTTTACACTTTACTGCTTTATTCCCCCAATTTTAGACATGTAAATAATCCCCCTCCCCGAAGCCTTGTAATAGCGTAGGATTTACAATTCCCGCACTTTAAATTCCTGTACATATATTAACTGCTTAGATGTATGCTAACTAGGATTGTATGACAAGATCTATCTTAACTTAAAATCAACAGTAGCTCACCATGACATGCAAAGATAATATAACTGAAAATTGACACATTTTCACATGACACTCCTAGGGTACACCTCACTTGGTTGCCTCGAACGTGGTCATTGAGTATAGGAAGTCTTAGAGGTCGCCCTCCTGTCCAAAGATCAAAAGTTGCCTCGGAAAAATGATCTAAGACATTAGGGTTACCGCTAAGGCATCCTAACATTTCTTTAGTGACCACACGTCCCTTAAATCGAATTGACCCGAAAACTCCAACGTCGGTGCTACCTACTCCTCAATAGTGGGATAACATTGTCTAAAGGACATTTGCATAGTTTAATTCCTTTTTGAGTAGGTAGATGTTCTTAAGTACTTGCTCTTTTGAAAACAAAAACAAAACTTTTCGCACTTACACTTCTTTCGAACGAAAACTCTTTTTAAACCCACAATCACAAAGAAAAGCAAACTTTTGAAAACATAGTGAGCAAGTACCTAAGAGCCCGTGGATAACCACGGATAGAAAGGGTGCTAATACCTTCCCTTTCTATAATCTACCTCCCGAACCCGAGAAACATCTCGAAAAGGAATTTTTCTGTGCTTTTGTCCTTTCCTTGTTGGATAAAATAAAAGATGGCGCAACTCTTGCTTACCGCGACATTTTGCGAAAACAAACGCAAACGTGAACCAGCATTCCGAAAACAGTCAGTTCTCATTCCCACCGATCACAGGGACGAACCACTCTTGTTCAAAAGAGGAATAGACAACATCTTTAGACGATGTGTTCCAGAGGAGGAAGTGGAAAGCGTCATCAAACATTGTCATGCCGCGCCTTATGGTGGACACACAAGCACATCAAAGACATGTGCCAAAATATTTCAAGCAGGCCTTTACTGGCCAACTTTATGGCGAGATGTCCACACTTACATCACCAAGTGTGACCGGTGTCAACACACTGGGAACATTTCAAGGCGTGACGAAATGCCATTAAGAAATATTCAAGAGGTAGAACTCTTTGACGTATGGGGTATAAATTTCATGGGGCCTTTTACATCATCAATGGGAAATAAATATATTCTTATGGCATTTGACTATGTGTCTAAGTGGATAGAAGCAATAGCGGCCCCCACAAACGACACGAGAGTAGTGATCAAATTTTTCAAGAACATCATATTCCCTAGATTTGGAACACCCCGTCTAGTCATAAGTGATGGAGGATCGCACTTTATATCCAAGATATTCAATAAACTTTTAAACAAATACGGAGTCAAACATAGAGTAGCAACACCATATCACCCTCAAACCAGTGGCCAAGTTGAGGTATCGAATAGGGAAATCAAGCAAATCCTAGAAAAAACCGTGTCAATATCCAGAAAGGATTGGTCCGGAAAGCTGAAAGATGCACTTTGGGCCTATAGAACAGCTTACAAAACCCCTATTGGAACTACCCCATATCAATTGGTCTATGGAAAATCCTGCCACTTACCTTTAGAGTTAGAACACAAAGCCTATTGGGCTATAAAATCCTTGAATTTAGACTACCTAAGAGCTGGAGAGAAACAAATTCTTGACATACATAAGTTGGAAGAACTCCGCCTAAATGCTTATGAGAATGCCATCATCTATAAAGAAAGAACAAAGATATGGAACGACAAGAAAATTACTAAGAAATAATTCAATGTAGGCGATCTTGTTCTTCTGTTTAATTCTGGATTACGACTTTTTCCTGGCAAGCTACATTCAATATGGACAGGTCCATTCGAGGTATCAAAAGTGTTAGTATCAAGAGCTGTAGAAATCAAGAATAACTCAAGCGCTCCTTTCGTGGTAAATGGACAACGACTGAAGTTGTATAGAGTAGGTGACCTGCCTATTGACTACTCTAGTCAGAATCTGATAGACCCACCAATCCTAACGTGAAAAGTGAGATCTTATCGTCAAGCCAACGACGTTAAACAAAGCGCTGCGTGGGAGGAAACCCACGATATTTTTTCTTTATTTTTAATTTTTAATTTTTAAATTTTAAATTTTCTTTTATGTAATTAAATTTGTAATTTTGGACGAACTCATCTATCTTTTTCAGGACCAAGTGCTCTTATATCACCTTTTTCAAATGGATTTCGTTGATGGACTCGATGTCATCTTCAGAGACGATGCTCAGAGGGAGCGATTTGCTACACTGTCTGCTCGACCGATGCTTCCGACTAGATACCCTGATTCTGCTTGCATGGATGCACTAGGCATTGAGGCCAGTATCCGGTATCTGTGCCATCAAGTCAGTTGGGATGCATATGCTGACGAGATCCACGTGACCTACATGAACCTCACCTTGGAGTTCCTCAGCTCACTGGAGTATGAGCCCTATGTTGGAACCAGAGAGGACCGTGGGCGGATTAGTTTTTGCATGTTCAGAGCAGAGTATGCTTTTACTTTGAGACAGTTTGGAGATCTGCTTGGATTTGAGACTACACTTACTGCCATCCCTGAGCTTCCTCTAGGGTATTTCATGAGCAATGATATAGACAGATTCTGGAGAGCTATTACCAATGGGGGAAGCCTCGACCCATTTGAGCAACTGTCTAAGAGGATTCATAACCCAACTTTCAGGTACTTTGAGATGATTCTTTGTCATACCTTCTTCGGGAGGAGCTATTGCGATCATTTAGTGACTGTAGAGGAGATACTATTTTTATACTGCGCTAGTCAGTCGCATCCCATTGCGAGTGGAGCTTTCTTGATAGAAATTCTAGATATGTGTTGTACCCCAAAATTTGCCCTCCCATACTCTTCAAGAAATTGCCAAGTCAAGCTTCAAAATCTCCCCAAGGGTTGCACAGTACAAGGGTCTCCTGAACAGTCAAAATTAGGGTTTTGATTCTGATCAAGAAGATGAAGTTTCCAAGGGTCCAATCAAGTCCCATATGCCTAAAAATATGATCAAGCATCCTCATACCAAGTTTCAAGGTTTACAGCTCAAAATTGCACAGTCAAAAACCCTAATTGCACTACAGTCAACGGTAGGGGCAAAATGGTCATTTGACAGTCAAAAGTTCAAATTTTTGGTCAACATCTCATTTTGAAGCCACAAACATCATTTGATCAATGCTTGATCATGATTCTCAAAGCTTGGCTCAAAAATCATCAAGATGCAAAAGTTTCCTTATTTGGACAACTGAAAAAGTCAACTGTGAATTGACTAGGGCATAACTTTCACATGGATTATCAGAAAAATTCCATCCAAAGCTCATTTTGAAGAGAAATACATTTACTACAACTCATCTTCATACTTCAAGTCCAAGAAATGATCTCACAAAAAGTTATCAATTTCAACATTATAGGTCATTTTCAAAAGTCAACAAAAAGGGACTTTAAGTCAAAGGCCATAACTTGAGATTGGTAAATCAAAATGATATGGGACCAAAGGCATTGGTTATAGGACTCAAAGACCTTCCCAAAATGTCCAAGAACATGAGCAAAGCTTAAAAATTGAGCAAGTTATGCCTTGTGGAAGTTGGGAAATTTTTGGATATTTTGAAAAGTCAACATTGATTCAAATGACCTAAAATTGCTAATGGGCCTATTTTTCTTCCACAATTCATCATCCAAAGCATATGCACGACCACTTGGCCCAAAGGGAAGTATTTCTTCATTTTTTATTCATTTATTTGAATTTTTATTAATAATAATTCATTTAAATTAATTAAATATATGAAAAATATAAAACCTAATGTTCCAAATCTTTTTGTGCACATAATATCTCTAATATTTCGTGCAAAGCAAATTAGGGAAGAATTAGGATGATTGGATATGATTGAGAGCTCAAATTGCATGAAAAAGATTTGAAAGTTATGGCATAAAAAATCAAATATTCCTTCATCAATTCATGAATCTTTTGGATCAAATTCCTTGACCTAATTGTTCCACACATATATACAAAGCAAACCCTCATGCTTTTGGTCTCCAGGCTGCGCCATATCAAGAGAACAAAACTTGACTTTTTCACAAAAAAGTAAAAATCTGAAAACACACTTGCAGGTCGATTCAAGCCTCAAAACCTATTCCATTAGCTTGCCAGGGTTGCCAGTAAACTATTCCAATCAAAAACTTAGCCCCATACTCAAAGAATTGGTAATTCAAGGGTGAACTGTATCACTCTTTTTGCATAATCGTGTTCTATTATTTAGACCATATCATTGCATTTTATTCATGGATTTGTACTAATGAGACTTTTCTGAAGCTAACGGTGTGCTCCAATTGAATTTTCATCACCCATAGGCGAATCTGCCATTATTGATTTCTAGGGTTTTACAAGCTACGAATTAGGGTTTTTTAAATGAGGAAAAATTGGAGTGTGAAACCAAGGCCATTCAATCCAGTGCGATGAGACGATCAGGAAGCCATCCTCGCGCTCAATTTATGAGCATCCAACGCCTATTCGCTATTTTCCAGAAACATGCCTAAGGGAACACCATGAAAACCGTGGCCTATGTTTTATGTTTCAGGGACGAGGAAGAAGATGACCTCGTGGCATCAGTGGATTGGCTAGTTTAAAATTTCGCGCTAAAAAGCACTAACTCATGTTTTTATTCTTATAATATTTGTTTGTTCTTTATTATACAGAAAACGCGCTTGGTACGATTGGCAAGGCATGTGTGTGTTAACGTTCACGACCTGGGTTCGAGCCCCAGGTCCTCACTATCTCCATATTATTTTTCAATCAATATTCCCATGCAGGTTCAATACAAGGCTCTATCATACGCCCCTCAATCCAACGCGCCACATGTCCCGTTACACTCCATCAAAGGCTCAGATCTAAGGAACATGATGAACCCTGGTCAACGCTTCTGCACGTGAGTGAAAAAGTCTATAAGGCCAGGAATTTAAATGGGCCAGATTGCTAAAAGAAAACCTCCTATTTGGGGTCTGAACCCCCTAGGTTTGCAATTTTTTACTTTCTTTATTTTTCTTTATTATTTATACTTTCTTTCAATTATTGTTTTATTAATTAATTTCATATTTTTCATAAAAGTAAAAAACACATAAAAATCAGAAAAGAGATAAAAAAATATAATAAATATTTTATTATTTTTATAAATAAATTGTCTTAATTAAATTTAGTTATTAAATTAGGTTTAATAGTAATGTTTTCATAATTAATTTAAAAATATAGAATTAGGGTTTATGATAATTTTTATTCCTCTTTGTTTTTCTTCCATAATAATTAAATATTTACTATTATTTATTTTTGTAATTAAATTGCAATAAAATAATTAGGGTTAATTTTAGGATTAAAACTATAATATGTTTTCTTAATAAATTAAAAACAACTAGAATTAGGTTTAATTTTAATTAATTTTTTCCCATTAAAATCATAAAATACCAAAAAATACCAAAACAAAAAACGATTTCTTTTCTTTCTTAAATTAATTAATTTCATCATTTTAGTTAATTTTGCAAAAAGGGTCCAACGCCCTCGTTTAATTCTCATTTAATTCGCGTGCTTATTTCTTTTTTCGTTTAATATTTATGTACCTCTCCCAAGGCCTTGTAAATTAATCTGTCGCACTTTTAATTCTTTATTTTCTTTACTTTCTTTATTTTTCTGTCAAATCGGGTCCTGGTTTAATTTGGCGATGTGGACCCGCGCCTTTTGTAATAGCTTAGAACTTTTACTTTCCCGCAATTTTTTAAACTGTTAAATAATGGCATGAAAGAATGTATGGACAGAAATAAAAACAAGCGTTAGATCACCAATAACCTGATAAGACAAAAATAACTGAACATGACACACGAATCACACACCACCCCTAGGGTACGCCTCACTGTTGCCTTGCCTCGAAAGGTGATCGTCGAGTAGAGGACGTCTTAGTAAGTCCTCGTGATCCGGGAACCTGGCATGAGGGTAGCTTCTAAGGTGTCTTCCCATTGCTCTGGTGATCACCATGTCCTGAACCTCGAATTGACCCGAACATCTCCAACGGTGGTGCTACCTACCTCTCAATGGTGGGATGGCACTACTTTAAAGGACATTTACGCAGACGAATTCCTTAGGGTAGGTAGGTTCTCGTAGATACTTGCTCTAAATTTCAAAACAAATTCAAAAATACTTTTCACACCAACACATTTTCAAAAAGCTTTCGAAAGCAATTTTTCAAACACTCTTGAGGACTGATACAAGAGTCGAACTGAAATTTTCAAAGAAACCTTTTAAACCCACAGTTGAAAAGCAAACAAACCATTTTTGAAAACACAAGTGAGCAAGTATCTAAGAGCCCATGGATAACCATGGATAGAAAGGGTTCTAACACCTTCCCTTTCTATAATCTACCTCCCGAACTGAGAGCAATCTCTATAAGGAATTTTTCTGTGCTTTTGTCCTTTCCATTTGGAGAAAATAAAAGACGGTGGCGACTCTTGCTTCTGCGACATTTCGCGAACCAGCGTTAAACAGTCAGTTCCAGATCCACCGATCACAGAACTGGCGACTCTGCTGGGGATAATTTTAAAGTGAGGTGTACCTTAGGGCTAGTTCATAACTGTGTTTTCAATTGTATTGATTTGTTTGCTTTACTATTGTGGGTCGCATGGGAGTTACATAGATCCTAACCCGAATCTGGGGATACCCTATTTAGGTAGCATAAGCTGTGAGGGACCTGTCCAGCGTAGACCGACACGGGTGAAGCAGTGGCTACGTTGGTGTGGCACCTTGGTCTGTACCGATATCCCTTGTGTCGCAACGAGGAGAATATGGGTCTTCTAAGGAGTCATTAAGCACCAACAACCTTAGAACCTTAATTGACACAACTTGGCCTTTAGAATTGTAGCAGTATGCTACGCCCATTGAGGCTAAACTCTCGTGATGGTTCTGGCTACAAGAAAAGATTGCGATGCTGGAGTTATGACCGATTGAGGGTAGTCAATGATATTGGGATCCTCTAAGAACCCGGTTACTTTTGATTAGGACAGGTATGAACCAACAAACTGAAAGAGGGTAGTACCTAGACCTCATGCTGGCCTAAACTCTAAGGGCTTGCCTTGTGTGACTTGTGTGCCTTACCATGTTTGCCTTTGTATCTATTTGTGGTGTGCTTTATCATAACATCATAACATCATGAGCATTGCATGCATCCTGCATAAGGACTGACCATTTCAAAGACAAGAGGGTTTCACCTTTGCTCTGTTTTGTAGGACATTATGATGCCTGTTCGAAGGAATACTATCCGATTCAACTTTGTTCGTTCACCTGAGTTGCTTGATGAGTTGGTTAGCAGAATTCCAAATACCACTTCCTTCATTCAGAGGCATGGTTCTCTTCTCAGTTTAGTCACTACAAAGCGGGATCAACAGTTGATGAGTGTTCTGACCCAATTCTATGACCCTCTGTACCAGTGCTTCACCTTTCAAGACTTCCAGCTGGTCCCTACCCTGGAAGAGTTCTCTGATTTGCTTGGTATCCCTATCTTGGATCAGACTCCCTTTACTGGCTGGGAAAAGACCCTCAGACTTGAGGATGTTGCTGCAGCTCTTCCTTTGACCCATCAAGAGGTAACAAACAACTGGGTGACTAGAAGCGGAGTTAAGGGTTTCTTGGCCAAGTTTCTGATTGGTAAAGCTAACAGTTTCTGGAGTGACCTGGACTTTAGGGCATATGAAGACATTTTGGCTCTCCTAATCTATGGGTTAGTCCTGTTTCCTAATCCTGACAACTTCATCAATGTCACTTCCATAAGGATCTTTATGTCTCAGAATCCTGTGCCCACTCTCTTGGGTGACATCTTGCAACAACTTCATGCCCGTACTACCCAAAGACGAGGAACCCTATGGTGTTGTATCCCTTTGTTGGTGAGGTGGTTTATTTCACACCTCCCCAAGTTCGTACTAAAGAATCAAGAAGGAAGAGGTTGGGCTCATAGGTTAATGTCTCTCACCGACAAAGACATCATTTGGACTTGCAGAGGTTTGGATGAGATAGCTGTTATTGATCAATGCGGGGAATACCCTAATGTTCCTCTGATTGGTACCCAAGGAGGGATCTCTTACAATCCATGTCTAGCACTCCGTCAGTTTGGAAGAGCAAGAAGAGCAGGCCCCCATGAGATGTTGGTGCCTCACATCAGTTTTGAGTTTCAGGGGGATAGTGACGAGCTGCGTCGTAGGTTCATCAAGGCTTGGGACAAAGTTCATAAGGCCGACCCACAAGAGTTAGGGCCAAAGACTTCTCTACCTATGGAAGCCTACTACAAATGGGTTCGCATCCGTGCTCAGAAGTTAGGTATGCCGTATGAAGCTGTCAGACCCGTCATTCTTGAGTGTCCTGACAAAGATGGTGTTCCTCCAACTGTCCTTCCTCCTCAGATACCTACTGATTACGAGACATTAAAGAGATCTTGGTCGCAACTGCGAGAAGAGCGGGATTCTTACCGGGAAAAGTTCAACGAGCAGGAATTAAAGATCCAGAAGCTGACAAAGCAGTTGGAGAAGGAGAGAGCTCTGAATGCCTACATCCGTACTGAGAAGAGGAGACCATGGGATCAATAAGGAGCTCCGGATGTTCTTTTCAATTTTAGTTTTCGTTTCAGTATTTCTTTTCATGTAACGCCTAAGGGCAACCTGTTGAATAATTTCAGTTCCAAAGTTGAATCTAATGAAGTGTGTTCCTTTTTTGTTTACAAAGCTGATTCCCGATTGTCTTTGAAAACATAAATCATACGCATTCCATTCATCATGTGCATAGCAGGTTTCTTCTTTTCAGGTTGCTTACAGTTCTTCGCTGTTTATTTCAGCGTCATGAATCCTGACTCGTCATCAACTGAGACATCCATCAAAGCTCTTCAGGCGCAGAATGCGCAATTTCAGGAATTAATCAAGGGTTTGGCTCAAGGCCAAGAAGAGCTGAAAGCTCTGCTCCTGAAGAAGGAGAAAAAGAAGAAGAGAAGGACTGTTCTGTTCAGCTCGGGCCGAAGGTTTGGCAACACTCTGCAGAATGAAGAGGCTGGTTCTTCTGTTGGCAAGAGTACTCCTCAAGAAGAAAAAGGTCCTAGTCCGGTAATCTCCGACAACGAGACTGATTTTGATGAAGAGCAATATCCTTCTGCAGAAGACCGTTACAAGCAACTGGAGGATAGGCTGAATGCTATGGAAATACAACAGGTACCTGGGCTGGATTTCGGAGATCTGGGTTTGTCTACTGGTGTGATTATTCCTCGGAAGTTCAAAGCACCATCTTTCACTAAATATGACGGGGCGTCTTGTCCCAAGCTACATCTCAGGTCCTATGTTCGGAAAATTCAACCGTACTCAGCGGATAAGAATTTGTGGATCCACTTCTTTCAGGAGAGTCTTTCAGGGACTTATCTCGAATGGTTCTATCAGCTGGATGGGACCAAGGTTCGTAACTGGGAGGAGTTGGCTACTGCTTTCTATAAGCAGTATCAATATAATGCCGACCTTGCCCCTACACGTACCCAACTCTAGGGTATGTCGCTAGGTTCAAGTGAAGGTTTTAAGGAGTACGCTCAGAAGTGGAGGGATCTGGCCGGCAGAGTGCAGCCTCCGTTGACTGATCGAGAATTGGTAGACATGTTCTTGGGGACCCTATCTGGGCCATTTTTCAACCATCTTATCGGGAATTCGTCTGCAGGGTTCACTGATCTGATTCTGACTGGAGAGAGAATTGAGACTGGGTTAAAGTCTGGTAAGATTCCAAAGGGTGCATCGTCCAGTTCTGAGAAGAAACCCTTCAAGAAGGAGGCTAGTGCTGTGTACGGTTCCAAGAGAACAAAGAGATCTGAGCGCCGCCAATCTGTCAGTGCGGTAATGATTGCTAAGCCCGCTGCCGCTCCTCGGCCAACCAATCCTCAAAGGGCTGAAAGACCCCGGAGAGAGTTTACCCGTTTGAGCATGACCTTATCGCAGATCCTGCCACAGTTGCTATCCACCAATTTAGTGACTGTCAGAGAGGCTCCGAAGTTTCCAAATACTACATCTCCTAAGTACAACCCGAATGCTCGTTGTGCTTACCATTCTGATAGCCCGGGGCACTCCACTGACGACTGTTGGGCCTTAAGGAGCAAGCTGCAGGACGTTATTGACGCCAAGGAGGTACAGTTTGAGGCATCTGAGAAGCCTAATGTAGTGACAGCTCCCCTGCCTGCTCATGGAGTGAATGCTATTGGGGACGAGGATGAAGTGGATGAAGCTGAGTTTGATAGCTGGATTTACCCGGCAACCGACAGCGGACCTAACAATTGGAGTGCAAAGGACAATCTATCTGTTTCTCTTGTTACTGAGTAATAAATTCTCTTGTTTTGTTATTTGTAATAAACAATAAATAAACTCTATGGCCCGGTGTCTTACCCGAGACACCGTGGTTTCATTTGTGAGGGCATATAAATTGTCATTTCATATATCATGAATGAAAATCTTGGACGTTTTCTCGCATTGCAAATTTTATGCTCCTCTTCTGTCTTTCTTTCCTTTACATATATTTCAAAACAGCTGTATTTACACACACACTCACTCATACAGGTTTCAATCCACTCTGGATCTCACTGGTAACGACTCTGCTACC
Organism: Vicia faba; assembly: GCA_948472305.1. Taxonomy (NCBI): domain Eukaryota; kingdom Viridiplantae; phylum Streptophyta; class Magnoliopsida; order Fabales; family Fabaceae; genus Vicia; species Vicia faba. Next base: position 745,117,627 of record OX451741.1, read on the forward strand.
GCCAATTATGACTTCGAAAATCCGATCAACTTAGCCGAAGACGAAGGTGAAGATGATTGCGAAGTTCCTGGCGAGCTTGCAAGACTGTTACTTCAGGAAGAGAGGGCAATTCAACCCCATGAAGAGCCAGTGGAAACAATAAACTTGGGTACTGAGGCAGACAGGAAAGAGGTAAAGATTGGTGCCAACCTAGAGCTCAGCGTGAAGCAACGGTTGACTCAGATGCTGCATGATTATATGGAGATCTTTGCTTGGTCCTACGAAGACATGCCCGGGTTGGATACCGATATTGTGGTCCATCACTTGCCAACTAAGGAAGATTGCCCTCCAGTTAAGCAAAAGGTCCGTCGTATGCGCCTAGAGATGTCTGAGAAGATTAAAGCCGAGGTTATGAAGCAGTTTGATGCTGGGTTCCTTGCAGTGACTTCTTACCCTCAGTGGGTTGCTAATGTGGTGCCGGTACCTAAGAAGGACGATAAGGTCAGAATGTGTGTCGACTACAGGGATCTGAACAGGGCCAGCCCCAAGGATGACTTCCCTTTACCTCACATTGATATCCTTGTTGACAATACAGCTCAGCATAAGGTGTTCTCTTTCATGGATGGCTTTTCAGGTTACAATCAGATCAAGATGGCACCTGAAGACATGGAAAAGACTACATTTGTTACTCAGTGGGGCACCTTCTGTTACAAGGTCATGCCATTCGGGTTGAAGAATGATGGGGCAACTTACCAACGCGCCATGGTTGCTTTATTTCATGACATGATCCATCATGAGATAGAAGTGTATGTGGACGACATGATCGCAAGGTCCCAGACTGAGGAAGAGCACCTAGATCATCTGCAGAAGTTGTTTGACCGGTTGAAACTATACAAGCTGAGGTTGAACCCGAACAAGTGCACCTTCGGGGTAAGATCAGGAAAGCTGCTAGGTTTCGTGGTAAGTGACAAGGGAATTCAAGTGGACCCTGCTAAAGTCAAAGCTATTCAAGAGATGCCAGTTCCTAAGACAGAGAAGGAAGTCAGAGGCTTTTTAGGACGCCTGAATTACATTGCCCGATTCATCTCACACCTAACTGCTACCTGTGAGCCAATCTTCAAGCTGCTGAAGAAAGATCAGGTAGTACGTTGGAATGATGAATGTCATGCCGCTTTTGACAGAATCAAAGAATATCTCCAAGAACCACCTATCCTTATGCCACCGGTTGAAGGGAGACCTCTGATATTATACCTAACAGTGCTTGACAACTCAATGGGGTGTGTGCTGGGGCAGCATGACGAGTCTGGCCGAAAAGAGCATGCCATTTATTACCTTAGCAAAAAGTTTACCGACTGTGAGACCCGATACTCACTGCTTGAGAAAACTTGCTGCGCTTTGGTATGGGCTGCTCGCCGGCTGAGACAGTATATGCTGACTCACACTACCTTATTGATCTCAAAGATGGATCCTATAAAGTACATATTTGAAAAGCCTGCTCTGTCGGGGAGAATAGCAAGATGGCAAATGATCTTGACGGAATACGACATTCAGTACACGACGCAGAAAGCCATCAAGGGAAGTGTATTGGCGGACCACTTGGCACATCAGGCCGTAGATGACTATCAGTCAATGAACTTCGAGTTTCCGGATGAAAGCATCATGATAGTGACTGATTGTGAAGTACCTGGACCGGATGAAGGACCTGAGGAAGGATCCCGATGGTCTATGCACTTTGACGGAGCCTCCAATGCTTTGGGAAACGGTATCGGCGCCATAATCATATCTCCTTAAGGCACTCATACTCCACTCACTGCCCGGCTATGTTTCAACTGTACCAACAACATGGTGGAGTATGAGGCGTGCATCATGGGTCTTCAAGCTGCGATCGACCTAAGGATTAAATTTCTGAGTGTCTTCGGAGATTCCACTCTTGTGATCAATCAGATCAAAGGAGAGTGGGATACGAAACATCCAAACCTAATTCCTTACAGAGAATGTGTGTTGACCCTGATCCCCCACTTCACAGAGATAATCTTTGAACATTTCCCGAGAGAAGAGAATCAGTTGGCGGACGCGTTAGCTACAATGTCTTCTATGTTCAAAGTTAAATGGGATAATGAGGCTCCCCGGATCATCATATGGAAACTGGACGAACCGGCATACTGTTGTGATCTCGAGACTGAATTGGTGACTGAGAAGCCTTGGTACCATGAGGTGAAGAGATATTTGGAAGCTCAGGAATACCCGGAAGGTGCATCTGTCAACGATAAGAAGTTCCTGAGGAGGTTCGCGACAAAGTTCTTCCTTAGCAACGACATCTTGTACAAGCGAAACCATGATTCGACCTTACTGCGTTGTGTGGATAAAACTGAAGCAGAAAAGATCATGGAAGAGCTACATGAAGGGACCTTTGGTACACACTCCAGTGGACATACTATGGCTAAGAAGATCCTTCGGGCAGGGTATTACTGGTCCACAATGGAAGCTGACTGCTACCAACATTCCAGGATATGCCATAAGTGCCAGATTTATGCAGACAAGGTGCATGTTCCTCCGGTTCCCCTGAATGTTCTGACTGCGCCTTGGCCATTTGCAATGTGGGGCATAGACATGATCGGTGAGATTAAACCTACGGCATCTAATGGGCATCGCTTCATCCTAGTGGCGATTGATTATTTTACGAAGTGGGTCGAAGCAGCATCCTATGCTACGGTAACCAAGACTGTTGTGGCACGGTTCATTCAGCATAACCTGATCTGTCGGTACGGCGTCCCGGAAAGAATTATTACAGACAACGGTACCAATCTGAATAACAAGATGATCGCTGAGCTCTGCGAGCAGTTCAAAATACAGCACCACAATTCTTCTCCTTACAGACCGAAGATGAATGGGGCTGTAGAAGCAGCAAATAAGAACATCAAGAAAATCGTGCAGAAGATGACAGTGACTTATAAATATTGGCACGAGATGTTACCATTCGCGCTACATGGGTACCGTACCTCAGCTAGGACGTCAACCGGGGCAACTCCTTTCTCTCTGGTCTATGGTATGGAGGCAGTCTTGCCGATCGAAGTGCAAATACCCTCTCTTCGAATAATGAAGGATGCAAATCTGAATGAGGATGATTGGATCCAGACACGACTTGATCAGCTCAACCTTATTGATGAAAAGAGACTTGCTGCTATCTGTCATGGTCAGACGTATCAGAAACGGATGATCAGGGCGTTTAACAAAAAGGTCAGACCACAGGAATATCAAGTTGGGGATCTGGTAATCAAGCGAATCATCCTTCCTCAGAGTGATCCAAGGGGCAAATGGACCCCTACATATGAAGGGCCATTTGTGGTCAAGCATGTGTTCTCAGGAGGAGCAATGATATTGACCAACATGGATGGTGACGACCTTCCTCACCCCGCCAATGCAGACATAGTGAAAAGATACTACGCATGAAAAAAGACCCGCTAGGCTGACATGCCTAGGCAAAAATTAGGGCTTCCCGTCGAACCAAAAGGGTTCGGGCAAAATGAAGGGATGAAATGAAAAAAAATCTGTACACCCGGCAAGTCGAAAACCTGAAAAGGCGGCTTGGGAAAAAATGGGTATCCCGGTGGACTGAAAACCCGAAAGGGCGGTCCAGGCAAAAGTTAGGGATAAAAGCGTAATACTATGTCTCATTGATCACTTTGCATCCAGAATCCGGTATCTACATCAAGTTCAGACGGCATCGATCAGTCAGCTTCATCTTCGTTTAGGTCATCAAGTGATGAGACGCTCAGAGATATAAAGGCAATAGCAGAGTTGAAACCCAGTGGGATCATTCATCTCACACAGCTGTTTTATTTTCTTTTGTACAAAATTTGTATAAACTCTTTTGTTCGGCGGCGTTCTCTTACTAGGACGTCGGCCTCTTGTACACAAAACGCCTATTTTCAGGCCATTCAAAAATCAATACAAATATATTCTTCAGTTAAACGTGCCAATTGTTTTTCTTTTCTGTTTTGTTTTGCGAAGAACGTCCAAGGTTCAATTTGTGATATATGCATTGACAATAATTTGCTAACTCATAAATATTTACATACGAAACAAAGGATTAATTACAGGTGACACTAGAAACAGGGGCAATAATGGGCGGTCCAAGCGATCTAATTGTTTTGTCCTCTAAGGTATCAAGGTAGGTTCAGCTGAAGAACACAACCAGGTATCTTAATTCCCCAGAGAGTGAGCCAGCAAGCAGTATACTCTCCTCAAGCCAAGCTATATCAACCAAACCTTAAGGAAGTTGAGTATCCTCCAGCAGATCTCAGACATTCCCCAGCACATCATACAGACATTCTTAACAAGCATCCCCGGCAGTCTTGACCTAAAGATTGTTCCCCGGCGGTATATCAGACATTCAATGAAGTCACTTCCCCGATACAGTTCAAAACTTCCCCAGGAAAGTCCAATCCAGTTCCCAAGGAAAGTTGGAATTCATCTCCCCAAGCAGTAAGCTTATCCCCAATAGATTCTGGAAGCTTATCCCTCACAGAGCACGAACGCGTCGTCCGGCTTTATTTAAAGAGTTATTTCCTTACCAGGATATAACTGGGTTATCCTCAGCCAAAAGCCACGGAAAGGTCGTCGTCAACACAATTCTTTCTTATCCCCAGCGAAGTCTATTAACACTTCCAACCCAACAAAGATATCCCCAGCAAGTTATTATCAACGACTCAGCAAAGTATCTCTCTCCCCACAGAGTATTGCTTCCCAAGAAAGATCATTAGAGTACCTCCCTCCCCGCAGAGTTATTCCATTCGCCAGGTTTATTCCCCAACGAAGTCATCCTCTCCTATCGGTATTCTTGCAATTATCATCCCCAGCGGAAGCGAAAGCTTATTCTTCAACATCAGCCCAGGATATGACTTCCCGGCACCCGTCAAGGATTTACTTTCCTAGACGAAAACATACATTCCTAAACATCACATACATCATTGTAGCATGCATAGACGCATCATATCTTACAAATCTCATTTATGTCGAGAACATCATTGCTTGATCCATATCAGGCATTACATATGACTAACCTTTACCTTTCAGGAAAGATTCAGTTAAATTCTCAATCATATGTCAAGACCTAGACCGGTTCAATTAATCGACTCCAAAGATTTCTTATCCAGTCCAAGGCCTTCTCTAGTCCAGCTAAATCGACTCCCAACAGATTTTTCTGATGAAGACTCAGTAGAAGTTATCAGGTTTTTCTCAAACGTCCGCTTTTGAGATTATAATTTCCTATGGTTCTCTCCCCAGCGGTGCGGAGATGATAATTCCATCCCAGGTTTTTCTCAAACGTCCGCTTTTGAGATTATAATTTCCTATGGTTCTCTCCCCAACGGTGCGGAGATGATAATTCCATCCCAGGTTTTTCTCAAACGTCCGCTTTTGAGATTATAATTTCCTATGGTTCTCTCCCCAACGGTGCGGAGACGATAATTCCATCCCAGGTTTTTCTCAAACGTCCGCTTTTGAGATTATAATTTCCTATGGTTCTCTCCCCAACGGTGCAGAGATGATAATTCCAACCCAGGTTTTTCTCAAATGTCCGCTTTTGAGATTATAATTTCCTATGGTTCTCTCCCCAGCGGTGCGGAGATGATAATTCCACTCCAGGTTTTTCTCAAACGTCCGCTTTTGAGATTATAATTGCCTATGGTTCTCTTCCCGATCCTGCGGAGGTGGTAATCCCAAGTTTTTCTCAACGACTGCTGTTGAGGTTAAAAGTCACCCAAGGTTCTCTCACTGTTCATGCTGAGGTAGTAACCACCCCTGGTTCATTCATCATCTTTTGAAGCTCCAGACTCAGCTCCTGTAACCAGTCAGGACACATCTACACAAAGCATCTGAAAATCAGCTCCTGCAACATGTCAGGTACTCATTTTTTTCTTTTGCAGGTATGCAGGTTCTCGCTAAGGAATCTCTTACCCGATCAACATACAGATGGCATCTATAAGCCCATCATCCTATTCATCAACCTCTAAATGGCATCTATAAGCCCATTTCCATCACACTGCTACTATGTGAGCGCAAATTTCTGGGCACTCTAGTGTTCAATCATCTTCCACCCTCGGATTACGAAAGGCACGTCAGCCAATCTGCATCCTCAGGTCTAAGAAGATTGAACAGGGGCAACTGTTGTACCCCAAAATTTGCCCTCCCATACTCTTCAAGAAATTGCCAAGTCAAGCTTCAAAATCTCCCCAAGGGTTGCACAGTGCAAGGGTCTCCTGAACAGTCAAAATTAGGGTTTTGATTCTGATCAAGAAGATGAAGTTTCCAAGGGTCCAATCAAGTCCCATATGCCTAAAAATATGATCAAGCATCCTCATACCAAGTTTCAAGGTTTACAGCTCAAAATTGCACAGTCAAAAACCCTAATTGCACTACAGTAAACTGTAGGGGCAAAATGGTCATTTGACAGTCAAAAGTTCAAATTTTTGGTCAACATCTCATTTTGAAGCCACAAACATCATTTTATCAATGCTTGATCATGATTCTCAAAGCTTGGCTCAAAAATCATCAAGATGCAAAAGTTTCCTTATTTGGACAGCTGAAAAAGTCAACTGTGAATTGACTAGGGCATAACTTTCACATGGATTATCAGAAAAATTCCATCCAAAGCTCATTTTGAAGAGAAAGACATTTACTACAACTCATCTTCATACTTCAAGTCCAAGAAATGATCTCACAAAAAGTTATCAATTTCAACATTATAGGTCATTTTCAAAAGTCAACAAAAAGGGACTTTAAGTCAAAGGCCATAACTTGAGATTGGTAAATCAAAATGATATGGGACCAAAGGCATTGGTTATAGGACTCAAAGACCTTCCCAAAATGTCCAAGAACATGAGCAAAGCTTAAAAATTGAGCAAGTTATGCCTTGTGGAAGTTGGGAAATTTTTGGATATTTTGAAAAGTCAACATTGATTCAAATGACCTAAAATTGCTAATGGGCCTATTTTTCTTCCACAATTCATCATCCAAAGCATATGCACGACCACTTGGCCCAAAGGGAAGTATTTCTTCATTTTTTATTCATTTATTTGAATTTTTATTAATAATAATTCATTTAAATTAATTAAATATATGAAAAATATAAAACCTAATGTTCCAAATCTTTTTGTGCACATAATATCTCTAATATTTCGTGCAAAGCAAATTAGGGAAGAATTAGGATGATTGGATATGATTGAGAGCTCAAATTGCATGAAAAAGATTTGAAAGTTATGGCATAAAAAATCAAATATTCCTTCATCAATTCATGAATCTTTTGGATCAAATTCCTTGACCTAATTGTTCCACACATATATACAAAGCAAACCCTCATGCTTTTGGTCTCCAGGCTGCGCCATATCAAGAGAACAAAACTTGACTTTTTCACAAAAAAGTAAAAATCTGAAAACACACTTGCAGGTCGATTCAAGCCTCAAAACCTATTCCATTAGCTTGCCAGGGTTGCCAGTAAACTATTCCAATCAAAAACTTAGCCCCATACTCAAAGAATTGGTAATTCAAGGGTGAACTGTATCACTCTTTTTGCATAATCGTGTTCTATTATTTAGACCATATCATTGCATTTTATTCATGGATTTGTACTAATGAGACTTTTCTGAAGCTAACGGTGTGCTCCAATTGAATTTTCATCACCCATAGGCGAATCTGCCATTATTGATTTCTAGGGTTTTACAAGCTACGAATTAGGGTTTTTTAAATGAGGAAAAATTGGAGTGTGAAACCAAGGCCATTCAATCCAGTGCGATGAGACGATCAGGAAGCCATCCTCGCGCTCAATTTATGAGCATCCAACGCCTATTCGCTATTTTCCAGAAACATGCCTAAGGGAACACCATGAAAACCGTGGCCTATGTTTTATGTTTCAGGGACGAGGAAGAAGATGACCTCGTGGCATCAGTGGATTGGCTAGTTTAAAATTTCGCGCTAAAAAGCACTAACTCATGTTTTTATTCTTATAATATTTGTTTGTTCTTTATTATACAGAAAACGCGCTTGGTACGATTGGCAAGGCATGTGTGTGTTAACGTTCAAGACCTGGGTTCGAGCCCCAGGTCCTCACTATCTCCATATTATTTTTCAATCAATATTCCCATGCAGGTTCAATACAAGGCTCTATCATACGCCCCTCAATCCAACGCGCCACATGTCCCGTTACACTCCATCAAAGGCTCAGATCTAAGGAACATGATGAACCCTGGTCAACGCTTCTGCACGTGAGTGAAAAAGTCTATAAGGCCAGGAATTTAAATGGGCCAGATTGCTAAAAGAAAACCTCCTATTTGGGGTCTGAATCCCCTAGGTTTGCAATTTTTTACTTTCTTTATTTTTCTTTATTATTTATACTTTCTTTCAATTATTGTTTTATTAATTAATTTCATATTTTTCATAAAAGTAAAAAACACATAAAAATCAGAAAAGAGATAAAAAAATATAATAAATATTTTATTATTTTTATAAATAAATTGTCTTAATTAAATTTAGTTATTAAATTAGGTTTAATAGTAATGTTTTCATAATTAATTTAAAAATATAGAATTAGGGTTTATGATAATTTTTATTCCTCTTTGTTTTTCTTCCATAATAATTAAATATTTACTATTATTTATTTTTGTAATTAAATTGCAATAAAATAATTAGGGTTAATTTTAGGATTAAAACTTTAATATGTTTTCTTAATAAATTAAAAACAACTAGAATTAGGTTTAATTTTAATTAATTTTTTCCCATTAAAATCATAAAATACCAAAACAAAAAACGATTTCTTTTCTTTCTTAAATTAATTAATTTCATCATTTTAGTTAATTTTGTAAAAAGGGTCCAACGCCCTCGTTTAATTCTCATTTATTTCGCGTGCTTATTTCTTTTTTCGTTTAATATTTATGTACCTCTCCCAAGGCCTTGTAAATTAATCTGTCGCACTATTAATTCTTTATTTTCTTTACTTTCTTTATTTTTCTGTCAAATCGGGTCCTGGTTTAATTTGGCGATGTGGACCCGCGCCTTTTGTAATAGCTTAGAACTTTTACTTTCCCGCAATTTTTTAAACTGTTAAATAATGGCATGAAAGAATGTATGGACAGAAATAAAAACAAGCGTTAGATCACCAATAACCTGATAAGACAAAAATAACTGAACATGACACACGAATCACACACCACCCCTAGGGTACGCCTCACTGTTGCCTTGCCTCGAAAGGTGATCGTCGAGTAGATGACGTCTTAGTAAGTCCTCATGATCCGGGAACCTAGCATGAGGGTAGCTTCTAAGGTGTCTTCCCATTGCTCTGGTGATCACCATGTCCCGAACCTCGAATTGACCCGAACATCTCCAACGGTGGTGCTACCTACCTCTCAATGGTGGGATGACACTACTTTAAAGGACATTTACGCAGACGAATTCCTTAGGGTAGGTAGGTTCTCGTAGATACTTGCTCTAAATTTCAAAACAAATTTAAAAATACTTTTCACACCAACACATTTTCAAAAAGCTTTCGAAAGCAATTTTTCAAACACTCTTGAGGACTGATACAAGAGTCGAACTGAAATTTTCAAAGAAACCTTTTAAACCCACAGTTGAAAAGCAAACAAACCATTTTTGAAAACACAAGTGAGCAAGTATCTAAGAGCCCATGGATAACCATGGATAGAAAGGGTGCTAACACCTTCCCTTTCTATAATCTACCTCCCGAACCGAGAGCAATCTCTATAAGGAATTTTTCTGTGCTTTTGTCCTTTCCATTTGGAGAAAATAAAAGACGGTGGCGACTCTTGCTTCCGCGACATTTCGCGAACCAGCGTTAAACAGTCAGTTCCAGATCCACCGATCACAATATGGCTGCATCATCCTCTGAGGGATACTTGCACGCTGGTGGGAATGTGACGCTGATTGCATCTGCTCTGGGCTTGGATAGCCAGTTACTCCGCCTGACACCATACTGTGGTAGTACACGCATCGACATTGACTTCTGCTTAGACCATGGCCTTATGCGCCGAGCTTCTTTTCATCTATATCAGTACATGCTCCTTATTGACGATCAGACTGTCTACTATTTCACCCTGCCTGATCCACAGATGACCTGCGTCTCCAACCGGGAAAACTGGAACTACACTTTAGAGGGTTGGGGCGAGACAGTTATAGACATCACTGACCTTCCAGAGCCAGAGTATTCACCAGAGTCAGAGCCAGAGTCAGACGACCCGATCACTGAGGATCCAGTTACAGAGAATCCTACTCCAGAGTACACGCCTGCACCCGAGGTTGAGTATACCGTTGTTTATACTAATAACTTGACCTTACAGGAGCCCGACGTGAGAGCGCAGATGGCAGCCATGAGAGCTGAGATGGCTACACTTTGCCAGGAGGTGGCTGATCTCACCCTACAGGTAGAGCTAGATGGTGCCACATATGCTGGCGAGAACGACGATTTGACACACAAGATTGCTGAGCTCAGACGCCAGGTGGCTGAGCTGCAAGGACGTGACTTTGCTGATATCTGATCATGAGACGTCCACCATTGTTATTATTATTATACTATTTTTATTTTATTTCTCAGACTTACTTTTTCTGTTTTTTAGTTCAGTTGCACTTCGTACTCACTTACATTTACATATATATTGTGTGTTTATTTTATTTTCTCTTAACTTGTTTTATTTTATTTTGCAAAAATTAGAAAATAAAATGTATGTGTATGATATACACATATATTTTACAAAAAATAAATATATTTTCACCTTAAAACTCTAGGTATACCCCAAGTGACAAGAGCAAGCCACCATTTTTGAAGCCCAATTGCCCAAAGAACAAAATCCGGCCCAGCTAGAAATTCAATAGGCCGCGCCCGCGGAGGGAGGGACCGCGCCCGCGGACCTCCAACGACAATAAACGACTATTTTTCGGAAAACTCACCATTTACTCCATTTTTCCTATTTAAACCCCATTTTCTTCCTCATTTTACCCATATTTTCATATGTTACCTTCCATAATTTCTCCACTTCAACTAATTCTCTATTATATTTCTTTTCCCACTACAAACCTTCCAAATCTATAAAAATCACTATTTTCTTCCTCCACCATACTATTTTTCTTTCTCCAAATCGTTCAAAACAATCAAAATGGACTTCAATGGGTATGTTCTTCGAAGCGGCAAACCAGGATCCACATAAAGGAAGCTGCTCGAAAAGCTACAGTCTACGGAAATTTACTCAACCAGGTATATTAACGAAGACTGTCTCTACACTTTAGGTATTTATCATAGTGTTTTTCATTTATTAGATAAAATAGGCATGCATAATATTTTCTCTGCAAAAGAACCTACCTACCTGTGATACGGTGGGAGAACTGACTTGAGGTTTTGCGTTTGTATTCGCAAATGTTGCGGTTAGCAAGAGTCGCCACCGACTTTTTATTTTATCCTAAGGAAAGGTTAAAAAGCACAGCAAAAAACCTTTTGAGATGTTTTCTTGGGTTCGGGGAGTAGATTATAGAAAGGGAAGGTATTAGCACCCTTTCTATCCATGGTTATCCATGGGCTCTTAGTTACTTGCTTAGATCACTTGCCTTTAGTTTTCAATTGTTTTAAATGGTGCTTGTGTGTGTGTGTTTGAAAATGTTTTGAAAAGAGGCCAATGTGGTGGCAACCTTTGTAATGATCCATGTGGGGATGTATACAAAGATGTATGTCTTTTGAAAAGGTTTTCATTTTTGTTTTTGAAAGTTTTGTTTTGAAAGTGTAGTGATGTGTGATTTTGAAATTAGGCAAGTGTTTTGTTTTGCAAGTTGATTCAAGTAACTAAGAGGTTATCTACTCCTAAATTTCTCAAAAGATTATTGCTATACTTTAACCCTTTTAACAAGTTTACTCCACCATTGTATTTGGTGGGCAACCTTGTGTTAGGATGTGAAAGGGACAGGCGCGGGTCATCGTATGGACCATAATTGCAACGACGTTAAATGTCTTTGAGCAATTTCTCTAAGGGACTTGATCATTTGTTTTTTTGTTTGTTTTGAAAAGTTTTTGTCGAGGGACTATGATCATTCAAATTGTTTGTTTTGCCCAAAGAAGTTCAACATGCAATATGGCCCATTTTGGAAGGCAACATGTGGGATTACCCTAGGGGGTGCAAGTGTGATTGTGTATTGATTACATGTATTTGTCTTGTATTAGGTTATCTAGCGTTTGATTTTATGTACATACAAACCCTAGGTCTAACCATGGTATAATTGAAAACTGTAAATTGCGGAATATAAAATCTACGCTATTACAAAATAGTGTCCGGGAGTGGGGGTATAAATGTACAAGGGGATGAGACTTATAGTACCCAATAATTTACAACCAAATCGAATGTCGCAATCAAATGTAAATATCGAATGTAAAATAAGATAAACAAATGTGTATAAGGCAATGTGTTGTATAAGTGTACAGGTGTATATGTATGTGAATCGTGTAACAAGTGCGAAATGTGAAATTGAATCGGATTAGGGTTTGACCTAGGTGAATGTTTTTTAATGTACTTTGATTTATATGTTGAATTATGTACAAAAGAACAGTGAAGTGTTTTGATTAAATGTTAAGTTTTAATTGGAAAGTGTTTTAGTCCAATGTTTGTGAATTTCGATATTTGAAAATAAATGTATTTAAATGGTTATGTATGAAAAAAGAATGTTAAAAAAAGAGTTTCAATTTTAATTATGTATGAAAAATGTATAATATATACAAATTAATGTTTTAAAATGTATGTACAAAAAGTATTAAATTATGTCCAAAATTAAATTATGTGTGTTAAGAAAGGTATTTTATTTTTATGTACAAATATAATTGAAAAAAGGATATTTTAACTTATATGATAGAAAATGTATTTTAAAGTGTATTTAGAAAGTTAACTAAGTTGCTATATACAAAATATATTTTAAATGAAAGAGTAAAAATAAATAAAAGGAAATAAGCATTTTCAATTTATAAGATAAAAATATTAAGTTAGAAATAGATATAGTTTAGTAAAAAGAAAAGAAAGATTAGTTGTTTGTTAGAAGAAGTTAGTGATACTGGGCTTAGAGGAATTAGGAACGGGTCAAGCCCATGTCAAACAAAGGCGAAATTAGGGTTAGGCATTTTTGTTCAGAATGGTGTTAGGGCTTGAGCGGCGCCGTGTTGGGTTCGTCTTCTCCGATTATCAATTTCCTGAGCCATCCATCCCTCCGGCCACCAACATCACTCTCGAACCTCTCTTCCCTCCCTAGCACGGTCTCCACATCTTCTTGAAACAAGGTTGGTTCTTAGTTGTTATGTTTTCCTCTTCTTTTCTGATTCGCGTGGAATTTATTCTGAGCTCTTTATTTTTCGTTTTTTATGAGGTGAAGGGGAAGATATAGCAAGTTCGTTACCTGATTTTTGGAGATGGAGGAGAGAAGAGGGATGACGTTGAGGAGGCCGGAGCGGCGTTTCAGTGATGAAGCTTGATGCTTGCTTTTGATGCCTTCCTGGTAACTTCGTTCTTTGCTATATTTAGGGCTTTGATGATGATGTTCACTGAGAAACCCTAATGTATTCACTTCTTCATCTTCTTCTTTCCTACTGTGATGCCTTTGCTTCTGTTTGTCTGGAATGTTTTGGAACAATTGTTGCCTTGAGTCTTGTCGCCTGAGTATTGTATGCTTCTTTCTCTCTCGTGTTGTCTTTGGGAATTTTGTATATTCTTGGAATTGTTGCCTGAGTGTTTAGAACATTGCTGCCTTGCCTATGATGAAGCTTGCTTCTGAGGCTCTCTTGATGCTTTTGAATGGTTGCCCGAGTTTGAAATGTGATGCCTTTTGATGAAAAGCTTCTGAGTTCACCTTGAATTGCTTCTTTCTTCTTCTTCTTGAGAGGCTATGTGCTTGTTTGTGTTGCCTAATTTAGCATGTTTTTTTTTCTCGCCCTGTGATGAATCCAAGATTCTGAGGGCTTGAAGGTTTGATGCCCTTTTTGGAGCTTTGAAGCTTTGAAAGGCCTTAAGCTTATTTTTTTACGATGGCTGGTTTGATAACTTGAGGGATTATGTGTTTGATTATGCTTGAGATTGGGTTGCCTTTGAATTGTTGCCTATGATGAAGCCCACTTCTGAGGCTTGGTGTTTGAATGTTTTAGATGTTGGTTTTACAAAATGGTGAGGCTTGAGTTTGCAAGGGTTTCATCTGGTTTATGTGGTTAGGCCTTGACAGTAGTGGTGAGGGATTTGGATTTGGAAAAGCTAGGCCATGTTTGTTTTGCAAGCTATGCTGTGGTTTTTGGGTAGCTTTTGAACAGGGTGCTGGTAGTTTTTTGTTTATGGTTTGGCTCAAGCTTTGACAGTATGGTATGTTTCAGTATCTTTATGTTTGCTTGGCTTGGTTTTGATCAGTTTGCAGGTATGGTGAGGTTATTGGTTGCTTATATTGGACTGAGTTTTGTATATTTTCTCTTTTCTATCCTAACCTCTCTCTTCTGCATCCTACTGAACTGAGTTGGCTTTTGATTTGTATCTTAACCTCTCTTCTGAACTGTCTTGGTATATGCTTGGCCCTCTGTATATTATGTAGAGTTGTGTTGGATGGTTGAGGCCTGATGCAGGTTTTTGATGGTTTTGGACAAGGTTCAGGTTTTTGATAGATTTTGGTTTTTTACTTTTGCTTCTTATCACTTCTGAACTGTCTTGGCCTGTGTTATATCTTCTATATCTTTTTTTATCTCCTCCCCTCTCTATTCTGAACTGTCTTGATATATGCTTGGCTATTTTATGATTTTGTATATCTTTTCTCTTCCTTTTGCCTGCTGTCTATTCTGAACTGCTGCTGAACTGAGCTTTGCTTGGATTTGTATAATCTTTTTCTGTCTTCTCTACTGTCTATTCTGAACTGTCTGAAAACCTGCCTATGCTTTATCTCTCTTTACTCTCTCTTAAAGTACAGTTTGAATTTTATATGTTATTATCTGTACTGTTTCTGAAGGGGCCCTTGATGGGAAGTGATGACTAAGATCTTAGCTTGCATAACACACTACTTGACTGCATCCTCTTTATCTCTTTTTTGACAGTTTTGCATGCTTTTACTGATATCTTCCAAAATCTCTTATGACAGCCTTGTATGCTTTTATTGATTTTCTTTGAGTGGACTTTGGGCATTTTGACAGTAGTGCCTTTTGCTTTGGATAGAAAGTTTGGATTTGAACTTTTCAGTTTGGATTTGAACTATATGGTTTTGAATTGGAAATTGAGATTTTAAATTTCTATGCAGCTTGAAATTTATAACTTATGCATTTGCATTTCATGAAATAAAATAATCTTCCCTCTCTGTGAACCGGGAGAAATCCCGTGATTTGCAGAGAGGGTCAACTGATCCCAGTCAGTGGCCCCTAATGATGAGCACTTTTTATCTGTCCTTTCCAATTTAACGCTTTCTGACTTTTCTTGTTTCTTTTCGCAGATAAAAAATGGAGTACCGGAGCGGAGTGAAGAACGAAGAATATTAGAAAGTAGGATAGTTTTTTCATTCTATGTAATATTTAAATTAAATGTAAATTATTGTCTGTAATAAACAACAATTTGTACAAATAATTCAAATATCAATAAAAGTTTAAATTATCCAATTAATTCTAATTTTCTTTATTGTTTATTTATTTATTTAAAAATTCTTAGAATTAAAACAATTGAAAAAAATGAATTTCAATCATTCAATTTCAGAATAATAAATAACTTAAATAAAACAACATTGATCAATTAATCCTGTCTTATTCAACACCCAAAGCAAAGCAGCAGTTAATCCAAATAGACTGATCAAACGCATAAACACTGTGAATCCAACACTGCATCCTGTATATGACTGGCCCAATCAAAACGTACTGAATTCAAACCACTGTCTCTTCTACTGATTAAACCAAGATAACGCGAATTTTAATCCGAATCTTGAAATAAACCGCAAAGTGCTGTGGAATTTAAATTCTTCTGAGAATACGCCCATAAAACCTTAATTCCCGATTAAATGCCAAATCACGCTCGCTTGATCAAAATTGAACCAAAAATCAACCAAACCCTAAGCCCACTGTATGAAACAATCCAAAGCTCTGAAAATCAGTAAAAACCCTAATTCTGCTTGACTGTCAAGAAAAGTCCGTTTGTCCGATTCTTGAGCCAGTTTGAAAAGTCAGGAAATGTTTGAAGCTGAGATTTCTTGGGGAAAAATGCGAGGGCAAATTTTGGGGTACAACAGTTGCCCCTGTTCAATCTTCTTGGACCTGAAGAGTTAGATTGGCAAGTTTGCCTTTCGCGACTTGAAGGTAAAAGGAGATTGAACACTAATGTGCCCAGAAAATTTGCGCTCGTCGATGTGACGGTGGAGGTGAATGGGCTTAAAGATGCCATTTGGTGATGGGCTTAAAGATGCCACCTGGTGCGAAAGAATTTTGTCGGGGGATGGGCTTAGAGATGCCATCTGAGAATAGGCTTACAGATGCCATTCGGCGACTGCTGGTAGGAGGATGGGCTTATAGATGCCATATGGTGATGTTGAACTGTACGTCAATGGTGAGTGGACGAGTATCAGAAGGGCATCCCTGTTTTGGAATATCTCTGAATTGGGGTCTGAACAAGCAACAGATTGACGTCCATGTCTGGAGAGTCTGTAAACTATTTTCAGGAGTTGGGACTGAACAAGCAATGGAGCAGCATCCGTTGTTGGGAAGCGTCCGTAACCTATTTTCAAAAATTGAGAAGAGTCTGAATCAGTTGGTGGATTGACATCCGTTGTAGGGAAGAATCCGTAAACTGTTTTCAAAAGTTGAGAAGAGTCTGAATCAGTCGGTAGATTGACATCCGTTGTTGGGAAGAATCCGTAAACTATTTTCAAAAGTTGAGAAGAGTCTGAATCAGTCGGTAGATTGACATCCGTTGTAGGGAAGAATCCGTAAACTTGTTTCAGAAGTCGAGAAGTTGAAGAGGAACCGGTGTAAGGTTTCTGCTGATGCGTCTGAATGAATCTGGAATAAGTATCAAAACGTTGCCGTGTCCGGGTCACATCTGAACTATTTTTGGATGAATCTCAGGAGATGATCTGTGTCTGTCGACTGATCTTACCTGAAAAGGCAAAGGGTTAGTTGTATGCAAGGTTATGATGCATGATGCAATGTACGTGACATTAATGTTTATGAATGTGGATGTAATGAATGCACATGTAAGCTGATGAGCTAATCTTGCTGTGGATAAATGATTCCGAGATGGCTGAAGATAAAAGCATCTTGACTGCTGCCGGGGAGAATAAATCCTTGGCTGTCGCTGGGGAAGAGAATTCCTGATGACCTCTACTGGGGAATTCCAACTAGTAGACTCATGCCGGGGAGACCAGATTGAGAGTCTTCGGTTTGATGGGAGGTAACCCTGGAGACTTCACCGGGGAACTCAAGATTTGTCCTCTCCAGAACTTTGTGGGGAGAAGGTTTAAAAGTCTGACTCCGCTGGGGATACTGAAGCTTAAATTCTGAGGGGAATTGAATTCCGGGGAATCCCTGGCTGGGGATAGGAAGAATCTTGGCGAGCGCGATCTTCCGTGGCGGTTAGCTTGAGAAGACTCTGAACAAGCGATAGGTTAACATCCGTTTACTTGGAGAACCCGTGAACTATTTTCAGACATCTTGAAGTTGAACCAGCAATAGAACAACATCCGTTGTTGGGAAGTGTCCGTAATCTAAATTCAAAGGTTGCATCTGAACAAGTTGATAGATTAACATCCGTTGTTGGGATGAATCCATGAACTATTTTCAGAAGTCTTGATAAGAATCTGAACAAGTCGGTAGATTGGCGTCCGTTGTTGGGAAGAATCCGTGAACTTGTTTCAGAAGTCTTGAAGAGGAATCTGAACAAGTCGGTAGATTGGCGTCCGTTGTTGGGAAGAATCCGTAAACTTGTTTCAGAAGTCTTGAAGAGGAACCGGTGTAGGGCTCCCTGATGATGAGCTTGTGTAAAACTGCATCGGGTTTGAATACTTTTGACATTCGAATGCCCCAAGTGGTGATGTAGATAAATTCCTGGCTTATTACAGGTGTTGGTCTACAATCGGTCGTTCACAGATGTTTCCTGGGTTGTTGCAGGTGTTGATCTGGAATTCTTCAGACATGCCCTGGCTGGATACAGGAGTCGAATCTGGAAAGGTGATAGTTGATAGATATGCCCTGGCAGGATACAGGAGTCGAATCTTCAAACTCTTCAGACATGCCCTGGCTAGATACAAGAGTCGAGTCTGGAAATGGTCAACAGATATGCCCTGGCCGGATACAGGAGTCGAATCTGGAAATAGTCGTCAACAGATATGCCCTGGCTGGATACAGGAATCGAATCTTCGAACTCTTCAGACGTGCCCTGGCTAGATACAGGAGTCGAGTCTGGAAATGTTGTGGTCGATTTGTTGAACACTTTTGACATTCGAATGCCCCAAGTGGTGGAGAAGGAGTCTTGAATCAGATTACTCTGCATATTGAGAGATTTCTTGAAATCTTGACTGGACTGCCCCAGGTTAATTGAACTTTGAAAGATCTGTTGGACCTTGACTGGACTGCCCCAGGTTAATTGAATTGTGACATGTCATGCCCCTTGTTGATAGGAGATTTGACGGAAGTGTTATCCTCTTGAAGTGATTTAGACTTACTGAGAGAGTTTTCGTTCCTCCGAACATTCGCTGTATGAATTTCTTCGCTGCCAAACAAAAGGGTCAAATGCAGACAGTGATATTCGAATAATGCAAAGTTTATGTTTGTCTTTGAAATTTTGAAAAATGCGTTTTTAGCAGAAAACTTTTCATAAGACAAGTTAACACGAGATTTAGAGCAAAGCCCTACAGGAGTCAGGATACCTTTTGTAACAGTATGCTTTCGAACTAACCCATGCTTCAATTAGGACTTTTGAAGGGTTGTAACGTGGCCTGGTTCACGGTTTAAGAAACAAAGGATAAAGGCTCAAAGTATATTTGTACCCACCCGCTCTTCGTGATGTCCTTCAACCTAAGCTCAGTTAATTGTGCGTCGCACTCTGTTTTGAGTTTGGAACGACTTTTGGGCGATGGTTCACCAGTTTGAATTTTCGGGAGACAGTCATCATCTCCTTTTTCTTTTCCAACACTTTTGTTGAGGGTTTTGTAACGACCCCACTATTTTGATTTTGATTTGTTATCCCTAACTTTTGCCTGACTGTTACCGTTTTCGGGATTACTGTCAGCGGGATGCCCCAGTTTTCTTAAGCCTCCTTTATAGGTTTTGGCTTGGTGGGCTTTTCTCTTTTGAGAGATTGACTGTCTATGTGATAGGGAACCACCCTTGTCTTTTGATTCCGAAGGAATGCTTTCTTTTTTGACGTCGTTCGTTGTATTATGAACTGAGAGTTTGCGACTTCAATGCGCATTTTCTTTCGAATTAACTGAGATACTACCCTGCCCCAGGTTTATATCAAAGGTTTTGATTGTATCATAACAGGAAACTCCTACTTCTTTGGCTCGAAGGGGTTGACTAGGGATTAACTTCCTTATAACTCCAGTGTTTGGGAATTGAAAGAAATGTCTGTACATCATCAGCAAGGTCTGTTCAAAAGCATACTGTATAAGATCACGGCATTGTTTCGTCATCCTCCCTCTAAAGGCTTGCAGCTTTTTATCAAGAGTCAAATATCATAAAGAAAAGCATAAGAGTAGTGAAACGAATGGATGAATTCAAGACAAACATATGCAATGCATTAATGAAAACAGAGTTTAACATCAACAGATAATTGTTTGACAGCAAAAGAAATTACAACTTTGAAAATTCAAAAAGAAGCAAAAGTCTTTCAGTTCGAGCTTCGTCACTTCAAGCGGAGAACCCTTTAACGGAAGATCTTCATCTCGCCGTCTGGCATGAATTCCAGCACCCCAATGTCAATCAGATCTTGAATCTTGTTCTTCAAGGCCCAACAGTCGTTGGTACTGTGCCCCGGGCTGCAGGAGTGGTAAACACAGAATTCGTCGGGATTAAAGCGAGGAGAGGAGATATTGAGCTTCTGAGGAGGGTCCTTTACGGTGAGCAAATTGACCTCCAACAGGCGCTTCAGTATGAAGAATGATGGTATTTCAGTCTCCGTAAACTGTCTTCCCGACTTTTCTTGCTTACGTCGATTGCCCCGCTGACGCTGGCGAGGTTGTTGATGGGTTTGTGACCCTGAAGCTAGCAAAGGAGCTTTCCCCTTGTCTTCTTGAGTGGATGGAGGCTGAGCGGTGACTTGCTCTTCGACCTCAGATGTTTGCCCCAGTTGGTTGTTTGGAAGCAGTTGGCGGACAAGAACTCTGAGTTCTTCTTGTCTTTGAGATAGGTCTTGGATGAGAGCCATCTGGCCCACCAACTGTCCCATCATTTGAGTCCTCAGTGTTGTCAGATCAAACTGCAGCTCCACAATCTGATCACTCCTGGCATTGTTGGAACTCCCCAAGTCCTTGGTGAGGAGAGCTTTCATCTCTTCTTGCCCCAGAGACAAGTTCAGGAACATCTCCTGCAGCTGAGCAGTCTGGTCTTGGATGTCTTTGACAGACCGTTCTAGAGCCATCTCTTGCTGATTTAAACAGCAGGAGAGTAAGGAAACCTGAAAAAGGAAAGATTGTTAAAATGCAATGCATGATATGTGGATGCATGTTTTCAAGGATCTCTTGGGGTAAACACAAGAAATTGTTAGAGGTTGAACTCTGATCTTGGATTGGAGGTCTCTGCATCGATGGACGTCCTTCCACGAGAATCAAGCTCACCATGTCGAGTGGGTCATAGCCACTGATTCAAGTTGTTGCACTTGATCTTGATTGGAGAACTTTGTATCGACGGATGTCTTTCCACTAGAATCAAGCTCACCATGTCGAGTGGGTCATAGCCACTGATTCAAGTTGTTGCACTTGAACTTTGACTGGATTGGTTAGAGGAGAAACCTCTTGCCCCTTGATAGATGTCTGGTTCAACGTAACCCTGCATCAAAAGAACCCTCGAGATCCTTGAAATGGTTATTGAAAATGCTAAAATGCTATGGTATGATGTCATGATGTTATGTACATGTATGCACGAGCAAGTGAGTGTATATACAGGCAAACAATATTCACACAAAGCACACAAGGCCTTAGGTTTAGGCTTGCATGAGGTTCAGGTACTACCCTCTTTCAGTTTGTTGGTTAAAACCTGTCCTATCAAAAGTAACCGGGTTCTAGAGGATCTCATATCATTGGCTACCCTCAATCGGTCATAACTCCAGCATCGCAATCTTTTCTCGCGGCCAGAACCATCTCGAGAGTTTAGCCTCAATGAGTGTAGCATACTGCTACTGTTCTAATGGCCAAGTTGGTCAATTAGGGTTCTAAGGTTGGTTGGTGCTTAATGACCCCTTAGAAGACCTATATTCTCCCCGTTACAACACAAGGGATACAGGTATAGACTAAGATGCCACACCAACGTAGCCACTGCTTCACCCATGTCGGTCTACGCCGGACAGGTCCCTCACAGATTATGCTACCTAAAAGAGGTTTCCCCAGATCCGGGTTAGGATCTATAAAACTCCGATACAAAGCCCACAAATGTAAAGCAAACAAAGCAAGCAATTGAAAGTAAAGGTGATCTAAACCCTAAGGTAACCCCACTTTTAAATTCTCCCCAGCAGAGTCGCCAGTTCTGTGATACGGTGGGAGAACTGACTTGAGGTTTTGCGTTTGTATTCGCAAATGTTGCGGTTAGCAAGAGTCGCCACCGACTTTTTATTTTATCCTAAGGAAAGGTTAAAAAGCACAGCAAAAAACCTTTTGAGATGTTTTCTTGGGTTCGGGGAGTAGATTATAGAAAGGGAAGGTATTAGCACCCTTTCTATCCATGGTTATCCATGGGCTCTTAGTTACTTGCTTAGATCACTTGCCTTTAGTTTTCAATTGTTTTAAATGGTGCTTGTGTGTGTGTGTTTGAAAATGTTTTGAAAAGAGGCCAATGTGGTGGCAACCTTTGTAATGATCCATGTGGGGATGTATACAAAGATGTATGTCTTTTGAAAAGGTTTTCATTTTTGTTTTTGAAAGTTTTGTTTTGAAAGTGTAGTGATGTGTGATTTTGAAATTAGGCAAGTGTTTTGTTTTGCAAGTTGATTCAAGTAACTAAGAGGTTATCTACTCCTAAATTTCTCAAAAGATTATTGCTATACTTTAACCCTTTTAACAAGTTTACTCCACCATTGTATTTGGTGGGCAACCTTGTGTTAGGATGTGAAAGGGACAGGCGCGGGTCATCGTATGGACCATAATTGCAACGACGTTAAATGTCTTTGAGCAATTTCTCTAAGGGACTTGATCATTTGTTTTTTTGTTTGTTTTGAAAAGTTTTTGTCGAGGGACTATGATCATTCAAATTGTTTGTTTTGCCCAAAGAAGTTCAACATGCAATATGGCCCATTTTGGAAGGCAACATGTGGGATTACCCTAGGGGGTGCAAGTGTGATTGTGTATTGATTACATGTATTTGTCTTGTATTAGGTTATCTAGCGTTTGATTTTATGTACATACAAACCCTAGGTCTAACCATGGTATAATTGAAAACTGTAAATTGCGGAATATAAAATCTACGCTATTACAAAATAGTGCCCGGGAGTGGGGGTATAAATGTACAAGGGGATGAGACTTATAGTACCCAATAATTTACAACCAAATCGAATGTCGCAATCAAATGTAAATATCGAATGTAAAATAAGATAAACAAATGTGTATAAGGCAATGTGTTGTATAAGTGTACAGGTGTATATGTATGTGAATCGTGTAACAAGTGCGAAATGTGAAATTGAATCGGATTAGGGTTTGACCTAGGTGAATGTTTTTTAATGTACTTTGATTTATATGTTGAATTATGTACAAAAGAACAGTGAAGTGTTTTGATTAAATGTTAAGTTTTAATTGGAAAGTGTTTTAGTCCAATGTTTGTGAATTTCGATATTTGAAAATAAATGTATTTAAATGGTTATGTATGAAAAAAGAATGTTAAAAAAAGAGTTTCAATTTTAATTATCTATGAAAAATGTATAATATATACAAATTAATGTTTTAAAATGTATGTACAAAAAGTATTAAATTATGTCCAAAATTAAATTATGTGTGTTAAGAAAGGTATTTTATTTTTATGTACAAATATAATTGAAAAAAGGATATTTTAACTTATATGATAGAAAATGTATTTTAAAGTGTATTTAGAAAGTTAACTAAGTTGCTATATACAAAATATATTTTAAATGAAAGAGTAAAAATAAATAAAAGGAAATAAGCATTTTCAATTTATAAGATAAAAATATTAAGTTAGAAATAGATATAGTTTAGTAAAAAGAAAAGAAAGATTAGTTGTTTGTTAGAAGAAGTTAGTGATACTGTTGGGCTTAGAGGAATTAGGAACGGGTCAAGCCCATGTCAAACAAAGGCGAAATTAGGGTTAGGCATTTTTGTTCAGAATGGTGTTAGGGCTTGAGCGGCGCCGTGTTGGGTTCGTCTTCTCCGATTATCAATTTCCTGAGCCATCCATCCCTCTGGCCACCAACATCACTCTCGAACCTCTCTTCCCTCCCTAGCACGGTCTCCACATCTTCTTGAAACAAGGTTGGTTCTTAGTTGTTATGTTTTCCTCTTCTTTTCTGATTCGCGTGGAATTTATTTTGAGCTCTTTATTTTTCGTTTTTTATGAGGTGAAGGGGAAGATATAGCAAGTTCGTTACCTGATTTTTGGAGATGGAGGAGAGAAGAGGGATGACGTTGAGGAGGCCGGAGCGGCGTTTCAGTGATGAAGCTTGATGCTTGCTTTTGATGCCTTCCTGGTAACTTCGTTCTTTGCTATATTTAGGGCTTTGATGATGATGTTCACTGAGAAACCCTAATGTATTCACTTCTTCATCTTCTTCTTTCCTACTGTGATGCCTTTGCTTCTGTTTGTCTGGAATGTTTTGGAACAATTGTTGCCTTGAGTCTTGTCGCCTGAGTATTGTATGCTTCTTTCTCTCTCGTGTTGTCTTTGGGAATTTTGTATATTCTTGGAATTGTTGCCTGAGTGTTTAGAACATTGCTGCCTTGCCTATGATGAAGCTTGCTTCTGAGGCTCTCTTGATGCTTTTGAATGGTTGCCCGAGTTTGAAATGTGATGCCTTTTGATGAAAAGCTTCTGAGTTCACCTTGAATTGCTTCTTTCTTCTTCTTCTTGAGAGGCTATGTGCTTGTTTGTGTTGCCTAATTTAGCATGTTTTTTTTTCTCGCCCTGTGATGAATCCAAGATTCTGAGGGCTTGAAGGTTTGATGCCCTTTTTGGAGCTTTGAAGCTTTGAAAGGCCTTAAGCTTATTTTTTTACGATGGCTGGTTTGATAACTTGAGGGATTATGTGTTTGATTATGCTTGAGATTGGGTTGCCTTTGAATTGTTGCCTATGATGAAGCCCACTTCTGAGGCTTGGTGTTTGAATGTTTTAGATGTTGGTTTTACAAAATGGTGAGGCTTGAGTTTGCAAGGGTTTCATCTGGTTTATGTGGTTAGGCCTTGACAGTAGTGGTGAGGGATTTGGATTTGGAAAAGCTAGGCCATGTTTGTTTTGCAAGCTATGCTGTGGTTTTTGGGTAGCTTTTGAACAGGGTGCTGGTAGTTTTTTGTTTATGGTTTGGCTCAAGCTTTGACAGTATGGTATGTTTCAGTATCTTTATGTTTGCTTGGCTTGGTTTTGATCAGTTTGCAGGTATGGTGAGGTTATTGGTTGCTTATATTGGACTGAGTTTTGTATATTTTCTCTTTTCTATCCTAACCTCTCTCTTCTGCATCCTACTGAACTGAGTTGGCTTTTGATTTGTATCTTAACCTCTCTTCTGAACTGTCTTGGTATATGCTTGGCCCTCTGTATATTATGTAGAGTTGTGTTGGATGGTTGAGGCCTGATGCAGGTTTTTGATGGTTTTGGACAAGGTTCAGGTTTTTGATAGATTTTGGTTTTTTACTTTTGCTTCTTATCACTTCTGAACTGTCTTGGCCTGTGTTATATCTTCTATATCTTTTTTTATCTCCTCCCCTCTCTATTCTGAACTGTCTTGATATATGCTTGGCTATTTTATGATTTTGTATATCTTTTCTCTTCCTTTTGCCTGCTGTCTATTCTGAACTGCTGCTGAACTGAGCTTTGCTTGGATTTGTATAATCTTTTTCTGTCTTCTCTACTGTCTATTCTGAACTGTCTGAAAACCTGCCTATGCTTTATCTCTCTTTACTCTCTCTTAAAGTACAGTTTGAATTTTATATGTTATTATCTGTACTGTTTCTGAAGGGGCCCTTGATGGGAAGTGATGACTAAGATCTTAGCTTGCATAACACACTACTTGACTGCATCCTCTTTATCTCTTTTTTGACAGTTTTGCATGCTTTTACTGATATCTTCCAAAATCTCTTATGACAGCCTTGTATGCTTTTATTGATTTTCTTTGAGTGGACTTTGGGCATTTTGACAGTAGTGCCTTTTGCTTTGGATAGAAAGTTTGGATTTGAACTTTTCAGTTTGGATTTGAACTATATGGTTTTGAATTGGAAATTGAGATTTTAAATTTCTATGCAGCTTGAAATTTATAACTTATGCATTTGCATTTCATGAAATAAAATAATCTTCCCTCTCTGTGAACCGAGAGAAATCCCGTGATTTGCAGAGAGGGTCAACTGATCCCAGTCAGTGGCCCCTAATGATGAGCACTTTTTATCTGTCCTTTCCAATTTAACGCTTTCTGACTTTTCTTGTTTCTTTTCGCAGATAAAAAATGGAGTACCGGAGCGGAGTGAAGAACGAAGAATATTAGAAAGTAGGATAGTTTTTTCATTCTATGTAATATTTAAATTAAATGTAAATTATTGTCTGTAATAAACAACAATTTGTACAAATAATTCAAATATCAATAAAAGTTTAAATTATCCAATTAATTCTAATTTTCTTTATTGTTTATTTATTTATTTAAAAATTCTTAGAATTAAAACAATTGAAAAAAATGAATTTCAATCATTCAATTTCAGAATAATAAATAACTTAAATAAAACAACATTGATCAATTAATCCTGTCTTATTCAACACCCAAAGCAAAGCAGCAGTTAATCCAAATAGACTGATCAAACGCATAAACACTGTGAATCCAACACTGCATCCTGTATATGACTGGCCCAATCAAAACGTACTGAATTCAAACCACTGTCTCTTCTACTGATTAAACCAAGATAACGCGAATTTTAATCCGAATCTTGAAATAAACCGCAAAGTGCTGTGGAATTTAAATTCTTCTGAGAATACGCCCATAAAACCTTAATTCCCGATTAAATGCCAAATCACGCTCGCTTGATCAAAATTGAACCAAAAATCAACCAAACCCTAAGCCCACTGTATGAAACAATCCAAAGCTCTGAAAATCAGTAAAAACCCTAATTCTGCTTGACTGTCAAGAAAAGTCCGTTTGTCCGATTCTTGAGCCAGTTTGAAAAGTCAGGAAATGTTTGAAGCTGAGATTTCTTGGGGAAAAATGCGAGGGCAAATTTTGGGGTACAACACTACCCAAGGTTGACATATGAGTTTTTAAGTTCACTTATTTATAATGTCACACCTAACACTGCTAGTACCGTAGTTGGGGTACAATTTAGAATGTTTAACCGTGAATATAGTTACTACACCGACGGTTTAGCTGAGTTGTTAGGGATGCCTTTTAGGGAAGGTGCTATTTGTGAAGCACCCTTGGATACGGAATGGACAACCGCTGGCTATGCTTTCTGGCAAAAACTTACAAACCAAGAAGCAAATTCTTTTGATGGCCTGCTAGCCTCGAGTGTCCATAATCCGGCCATCCATGTATTTCGATACCTTTTAGCATCCACCATCTTTGCTCGGGAAAACCCGAACAAGGTGAATGCTAAAGAGTTAATTATTATGCAAGCATGCCTCACCGACACCAAAATTAACCCGGTGCCCTTTATGATTGCTCACATGATCTATGTCCGAAAAAAGGGGGCACCGATTTCTTTTGGTGGCCTGGTTATTACTATCACTCGTGCCCTTGGCTTGGCCACCGAGCTTGCTACTTTAGAGCCACTTCCTTCTCGTACTACAGGCCTGAAATTTTTGAAAGATATGCGCCTCTGCAAAGCGAGAAGGGAAGGTGGATATTACCTTATGATTGGTAATGTTATTGTACCAAGTGTTGTCCTTCCCTGTACCCGTCGCACTGACGTTAGATTGGAGCGTAACTGGACCTATGATTTAAGCGCTCCCGCTTTCACTGATCCGTTACCTCCGAATGTTCCTTTAGAGGAGGGGAACAACACTGATGACGAGTATGACTTTCAAACAGAGTCACCTTCTCGATTTACACCATCACACACTGCACCATCTTCTTCTAACCCTCCTGCAGGTACCGTCCCGAGCTTCCATGTCACTGAGGACATGTAGAGAGAGCATATGGCTAGAGAGGAGAGGCGTGATGCCCTCCTTTCTATGATCCAGCAACAGGTTGCCGACAACATGGCTTTCATGCAGGCGTCTCAAATTCAAAATGCCCGCTCTCTGACTACCATCATGGAAAGTCAATTGGCTTTTCAAAACCAGCAGCACCGTCAGCAGACTAGCTTCGCTACTCACTTCAAATTAATGGAGGCCACACAAACTGCAAATGCTACTCTCACTGAGCGTATGGCACAGTTTAGCCTCGATAGAGATCGCCGCCGTCGTAGTCGTAGCCTCCATTCCAGACGTTCACCTCAGGATGGCAAGGGTACTAGTGGACCTCACTAGTTTTACCAGGTATCTCCTACCTATACTTGTTTTGGAACATTGGGGACAATGTCCACTTCAAGTGTGGGAGGAGCATTTTATCGCTTTTATTTCCTTTCCGTTATTTCTTTTTCTGTTATTTCCCTTTTCAGTACTTTATTTTTCAGTATCTTTTAGTTATTTCCCTTTTAGTAGTTTAGTCGTTAAATAAAATACATGTGATTGACGAGTCATTTTGCGCAGTGTATCCTTAAGTTCTCCACCACTTCCTAGCCTTGAGAAATTTTTTTGCTAAAAATGAATACAACATGTTTTTAGTTTTTTGAGCCATAAGTGTTGTACCCCAAAATTTTCCCTCTCATATTTCTCAAAACATTTCAAAAAAAATCTCTAAGTGGCTCAAGATTGCTCAAGAGTTGGACAATTAAGCTATCTAATAAGGCAGTCAACCCCAAATTAGGGTTTTGTGTTGCATCAAGATCCTTAAGTCCAAATGACCTCAAATTCTATATAATGTCATAATATGTTCTCAAGGTCATCCATGTCAAATTTCAAGCCTTACAGAGGAAGTTTGCTCAGTCAATTGCTCAAAGGGTCCAAAAATCGACTGTGCTAGGGCAAAAGTCAACTGTGACCCAAATACAGTCAAACCTCAAGATTTTTTGGCAACATTCTCATTTTTAAGGATATTTCATCATTTTATCAAGGGTTGATCATGATTCATCAAGGATTGCTCAAAATTCATCAAGATTCAAAAGTTGCTAAATTAGGGTTTTGCAAGAAAAGTCAACTCAACTTTGACTAAGCATAACTTTCTCATATTGTATGAGAAATGACCCATACAAAGCTAATTTTTAATAGGATGCAATTTCCTACAATCCATTTTCATACCTCAAGATCAGAAAATGCACTCACAAGAAGTTATAAATTTGGACATTATAGGTCATTTTTGAAAGTCAACAAAAACACCTTTTTTTCCAAAGCTTATAACTTGAGCATGGAATATCAAAATTAGACGATACCAAAATGGTTGGTTAGAGGACATCTCAAGATTTCTAAAAAGTCCAAGAACACTTCCAAAAGTTCAAAATTGAAGAAGTTATGCATTGTTGAAGTTGGGCATTTTTGCAAAATTGCCAAAAGTCAACTATCCCCAAAACTTCAAATTTTGTCAAATGGGCCCATTCTTTTCTACTTGATTTGGACTTGCCACATTGCACACGTGTCCTAGATTCATCCTTGTGTCCATTTATCAATTTTATTATTTTATTTGATTTTTTATTGAATTATTTCATTTTAAATCAAATTAAATCAAATAAAATCCCAAAACTTGATTACATAAGATCTTTTGCTATTTTCACGACTTAATCATCATCATGGACAACATCAAACTCGTATCAAGCATTCCATGTGCAAAAAGATTGGATTTTTGACAAATTAGGCAAGCTTTCAATGGTGGATCAAATCAAATCCCATGGCATTGATGTGCAAAGATTCAATCCACAAATGTTAACCTAACACATTCCATGATACATATACAAGCCAAAGCACACGAAATTGAGACCTAGAGGCTGCAAGAACATTGAAAACAAAACTTGAAAAAAGGTGGAAAAAGTGTGAAACCAAAATCACACTTAGAGGCAAATTCAGAAGCCAAGAACGATCTCAATCGTTTCCTTGAGGTTCACTGAGTCAGAATCAATCCAAAGTAAGCTCTCATATCCATCAAAACGCGATGTAAGTGTCCCGTTTCTTAGCCCTGTTTCCAAAACCTTAACTCTCTATTCTTGCATCTTTCTGGCAAATCTTTGACATATTTGTGATGCTTATGAGATTTCTGAACTTTTGACAATATTTGATTTCATTTATATGAATTGTAACCCCATAACTGTATGGCTAGGGTTTTGTGTTAGATTTTAGGGATTTGCATTTCAGGTGAAATTGGATCTCGTGGTGGACATGGTTGCACTCAAGAGAGGGAGATGAACCTAACCATGTCCTTGGGGGTCGTTTTCATGGCCTAGAATTGATTTTGGGAACAACCTGCGAATTTAGCTGCGGATCTAAATGCGCAGGTAAAGTTACAGGGTTGGAGGTAGGGGATGATGGCGTGTCATCTCCCTAGTGGCTAGTTCATGATTCGCGCGTTTTTATTTTTTGTTCTGGCATATTAATCCATTATCCCATATTATTATTATTATTGATTAATATATTGACAAATAAAACAAAGTGGCGCAGTGGTAGTGGCTTGCATCCAATATCCAACAGGATCTGGGTTCGAATCCCAGGTCCCCCATATGCTTTGTTATTTTTCCTCTTCAGGTTATCACATGCAAATCAGGCGTTGTAGCACATCATACTCCCTCACTCAATCACTTGCCAGATGACCCCAGGCCAGATCTAGTGATCCAGATGGAACGTCCACCATGCTACCAAGTCAAAGTGCACACACTGGATCTCACAAAGTCAGCCAGGCCAGCGCCTGTTGGGCCTTTGAATTGCTATTCCAAACCTCCAAATCAGGCCCACACCCCTAATTTTTCTCTTTCTATTTTTTATTTTATTTTATTTTAATTGTTTGTTTTATTTATATTTTTATTATCAATCAACCAATCAAATTTTTTCTTAATAAAATTAAAACCCAAAAATATTTTTCTTCATAAAATCAAATCTTAATTTTTTTTTATTAATAAATATTAATTATATTAATTTAGTTTTAATTAGGTTAATTTTAATATATTTTGTAAATAATTAAAATTAACTTAGACATAATTAGGTTTTTATTAACTTTGATCAATTTTATTTTCTTTCTTTAAATAACACAATAAAACCAAAAAATATTTATTTTTATTAGTTATTTTAATTAATTTAATTTAATAATTAATTTAGGATAGTTTATTTCTTAATTCAAAAATAACCAAAAAATCTTTTCTTTAACAACAAAGGGCCAAAACCCTAGAATTCGCATTCGATTTAATTTCCCCCCCGCGATCCATTTATTCAGTATTGTATTTGTTCCTGGAATGTAATAGATAATTAGGACTATTTTTATTGCTTTATTTATTTTCCGCATTTAAATTTCAAAGGGTTGCTTTTGGCGATGTAAATACCCGACGCCTTGTAATTTACTTTCCGCAATTTATTTTCCGCAAAATATAACTGTTAGATGTTTGATAATAGGAATGCATGTCAAGAATGGATGTTAAACCTAAAATCAACATAGATCACCTTTAACATGTACAAAGACAAAATAACTGAAAACGACACACTCGCACATGGGCACTCTTAGGGTACACCCCACTTGGTTGCCTTTGTACGCGGTCATTGAGTATAGGTTGTTTTAGAGGTCGCCCTCTTGTCTAAAAGATCATAGTCGCCTCAAAACGGCTGCCTCAGATATTGTTGCCTCAAAACAAATGATCTAAGACATTAGGGTTACCGCTAAGGCATCCTAACATTGCTTTGGTGACTGCATGTCCCGCATTCGAATTGACCCTTAAACTCCAACGACGATGCTACCTACTTGTGATACGGTGGGAGAACTGACTATGGTTTTGTGTTTCGTTTTCGCAAATGTTTCGGTTGAGCAAGAGTCGCCACCGACTTTTTATTTTATCCTAAGGAAAGGTTTAAAAAGCACAGCAAAAACCTTTGAGATTTTTCTTGGGTTCGGGGAGTAGATTATAGAAAGGGAAGGTATTAGCACCCTTTCTATCCATGGTTATCCATGGGCTCTTAGGTACTTGCTTAGATCAACTTGCCTTTGTTTTCAATTGTTTGAAATGGTGATTTGTGTGTGGCTTTGAAAAGGTTTTGAAAAAGATGCCTTGTATAGGCTACCCTCGTAACAATTCTTTACTCGAATGTTTTACAAAAGGTGTTTGTCTTTTTGAAAAGATGTTTCAAGGTTTTTGAAAGTTTGTTTTTGAAAGTGTTTGTGAAGTGTGGTTTGAAAATAGGCAAGTGTTTTGTTTTGCAAGTTGACAAGTACTTAAGAGCTATCTACCCTAAAGTTCTCAAAGATTTTTGTTATGTTTTAACCCTTTTAACAATTTTGTTCCACCATTGCATTTGGTGGACAATCTTGTGTTAGGAGGTGAAAGGGACGAGCGCGGGTCATCGTTTAGACCATAATTGCAATAGTGCTAAGTATCTTTGGGCAATTTCTCTTTGAAAGGGACTTGATCATTTTAGGCAACTTTTCGAAAGCGTCATCGAGGGACTATGATCATTTGATTGTTTGTTTTACCCAAAGAAACCTAACATGCAATATGGCCCATTTATGGAAGGCAACAAGTGGAATACCCTAGGGGTGCAAGTGTGATATGTGTTGTCCATTTTCATGCTTTGATTATCTTGAAATTAGGTCAAACTATTTTGTTCTTTTTATTTGCATACAAACCCTAATTCTAGCATGGTATATTTAGAAAGCGTTAAAGTGCGAAAAGTAAAATTCCTACACTATTACAACACAATATGGGAAGGGGGGTACAAATGTTCAAATGGGGGGATATTTAGACAAGAAATTTAAACCTAGCTATTACATCAATTTTGGAATATTTACAAGATAATTGATTGCATAAATTAAATGGAAAATAAAATAAAGATGCAAAATGCAAAAAGGGTTTTTATATGTATGAAAAAAAGTATTATTTAAAATAAATAAAATAAATAAAAAAAGTATTATTTTTTGGAGTTTTTGTATTTTAAAGGGTAAAACCCTAATTTTTATTAAGTAATATATATATTATTTAATTTATACAAGTATTTGTTTATTATGTACAAAAATAAGATAAAATGAAGTACATTTATAAAAAGTATTTTTTCATGTCAAATATTAATAAAATAAAAAATATATTTTTTTTTGTATTGTTTACCTAAATATAATAATATATATAAATATCTTTATTATTTACTAAATAAATATTATATATATATAATAATAATATTTACCATTTATATAAAAAAATATTTTTGATACAAAATGTTTTCAAAAGAGGAAATGAAATAAAATCAGAAATAAAATATATCTTCATTATTTTTCTAATTTTTTTTCTAAATAATAGTATATATATATATATTTATGTATAAATGTCCATATAAACAAATAAATACCTAAAAAATGCAAAAATGGTGTAAAAATAATTTTTCAAGTTTTTAATATTATTAGCAAAAATGAATAAATCAGAATAAAAAAAGAAAAGTAAAAAAATCAAGCAAATAAATAAAATGGGCTCAGGGGGTATGAAAATGAAAATAGGGTGTGAAAAGAAAAGACAAAGCAGGCCCAGCCCATGTGGCTTCTTCTTCAACCTTCAGACAAAAAGATATTCAAAAAACGCGCGCCTGAGCCTCCATTCAAACACCTGGATTCTTTGATCTTTTGCACAAACTTCCAACATAAGAAATGTTAAGCATTGAATCACGATTCTAAATATATAAAGAACTCATCCTAACTCTCAGAAATGAGAGAGAATTTTGACAATCCCAAATCATGACCTAACTTTTCTTCCATATTCAAACCTTAAATTCTCACAGCTCAAGCAAAATAAATGAAAAGTAAAAGCATGTACAGATTCAGGGGCATGAGTAGAAAACTTCTTATTCACAAACTTAGAGCTAATGATGCCTAGACTAAGAGTTAGAAGTTCAAGAAGATACATGTTCAGTTGAAGTTCTATCTGGCAATGGGGGAGCTTTCAGAGCAAGATGATGATCTGTACAGCTTGCCTGAAGTGTGGTGATGCTATTCCAATGCTTACTTTGTTTTGAAACACCTTGAATCGAGCTATGGACCTTCAACTGCAAAACAAGAAAGTGAAAATGGTGGAACTGGTTAGAGGAGTTACAGGTCGTGTTTTGTGTTTTGGTTAGCTTCAAATGATGCTAGGGAATGTGTTTGATGAGCTTTGAGCAAGAAAGCATGAAAGGGATGAGTTGTGGGATTCAATCTGCAGACCCTGCCCTGTTTTTGCAGTTTGAGAGTGATTCTGGGAATGGGAGTGTTTGGGACCTTGTTTGCCCGTGCTCTAGCTTGGGTTGGATGATTAGAAGGTGTACAAAATAATTGCTTAAGTGTTCTAATGCCCAGATCAAAGTTATCTTGTGTTATGCTAAGTTTCTTAACACTTAAGCAAACAAAGGCCACTTGAGTTTCTAGGCAGGTAGAGGCCCCCTAAACATGCTGCTAACCTTGTCTTGATCAGTGTGTTTTGCTCATAATCTTGTGCCAAAGTGATTTGATCTGTACTTGTGGATTTGCAATTTTGACATAAAGCTTGCTTTTGCAAAAATGGCTATTTCACTTTTTCCATTTATGGCCTAATCCAACATGTAATGCTTAAACTCATGAAACAAGACCTTAGCACAATGAACATGCATTAAATTATTGAGTGTTGGATGGTTTAAGGGCCTGTAATCAAGTGGCATGCTGGTTTGAGAAACTTGCACAAGTTATGAACATGTACATGGTCATGAATCAAAGTGACTTTTTGCCATATTGCAAAATTCGATTCTCTCAAGTCATGAGGTTGTTTGATGAGTTCTTGGACATTTTGGAAAGCTTGGAATGTGTAATACAATCCATCTTTGAAATGCAAATTGAAATTCCAAGGGGAAGTATGTGGAAAATGGCCTTGAAGTTAGGTAGAAAACCTTGCCAAAATAGGTTAAAATTTCACTAAGTTAAGAATGGTTTAGTACCCTTATTCCAAAAATTGTAACTTGAGATACAAGCTTCTTTTGGGAAAACTTTGTGATAAAAGTTGTAGATTATGCAACAAGCTACAACTTTCATGTTTTGACTTTTGCTTGAATCCAAATGAATCTTGGTGAGAAAGTGGGGCAAAGTTGGGAAAAATTAGGGTTTTTCATAACTTAGAAAAATTCTAAGTTATGAAAAATTCTCATTTCAAACCCTAATTTGCAATTTTGGATTTCTTGATGAACAAGTTTCATGATTTGGCATGTTTTGATGAAAAATGAATCTTGACTCTTGATTTTGACCAAAAAGTCAAAGTTTGACTTTTCAGTATACAGTCAAAATTGATCAATTGACTGGGAAATTCAACTGTCAATCTTGTGTATTTGGGATCTTTTGAGCTTGTTGAGCATGTCAAGATAATTCCATGGTGTCCTTGAGTCCATATGTGAGCTTGGTTTGCCATTGGCTAGGTTAAACAGTCAAAAATTGCCTTTGTGCAGTCAAAACCCTAAAAATGACCATTTTGCCCTTTTGGTGATCTGATCAAATTTCTTGGGGAATTGTGATCCAAACTTGATCAAATGGTCCATGTGAGTTCATAATGTTGATGTGGATCAATTTTCATGAGATTTGACTGTCAATTGGCCACAGTTGACTTTTTCCCCAATACAGCTGATTTCTAGGTCAACTGTCCAATTGACTGGGCAAAACTTGGAATCAAGACTTGAAACTTGATGTGGATAAACTTGGGAGTCCAATATGAAGCAAGAAAATCATCTTAGGCATTTTAGGTCAAAACATCTTTGTGCAAACACAAACCCTAATTTGGGTCAACAGTGCAAGGAGAAGTCTTGAGCAGATGAAACCCTAACTGGATCTTGATCTCCAAGGGCTTTGTGGTGAGAAATCAAATGAGAAATGGGAGGGAAAATTTTGGGGTACAACACTACTCATCAATAGTTGGATAGAATTGTCTAAAGGACATTAGCATAGAATGATTCCTTTTTCGAGTAGGTAGATGGTCTTAAGTACTTGCTCCTTCAAAAATAAAACAAATTTTCACACTTACACTCCTTTTCAAACAAAAACTCTTTTCAAACCCACAAGCACAAAGAAAGCAAATTTTGAAAACAATATGAGCAAGTACCTAAGAGCCCGTGGATAACCACAGATAGAAAGGGTGCTAACACCTTCCCTTTCTATAATCTACCCCCCGAACCCGAGAAACATCTCGAAAAAGGAATTTTTCTGTGCTTTTTTCCTTTCCTGGTTAGATAAAATAAAAGACGATGGCGACTCTTGCTTACCATGACATTTTGCGAAAACAAACGCAAAACGCAAACCAACATTCCAAAAAACAGTCAGTTCTTTCCCACCGTATCACAGAACTGGCGACTCTGTTGGGGACACTTAATAAGTGGGGTGTACCTTAGGATTAGATCATTGTGTTTTCAATTGCTTGCTTTATATGCTTTATATTTGTGGGCTTTGTGATCGGTGGAAATAGAACTGACTGTTTTTTAAGCTGGTTCGCGAAATGTCGCGGTAAGCAAGAGTCGCCACCGTCTTTTATGTTCTCCAACATGGAAAGGACAACAACACAGCAAAATTCCTTCTTTGAGAATGTTTCTCGGTTCGGGAGTGTTGTACCCCAAAATTTGCCCTCCCATATTCTTCAAGGTTTGCTAAGATCATGCTTCAAAATCTCCCAAGGGTTGCACAGTCCAATTGCCTCCCAACAGTCAAAAACTAGGGTTTTGGTGCTGGCAAAGAAATTGAAGTTTCCAAGGGTCCAATCAAGTCCCACATGCCTATAAACATTGTCAAGCATCCTTATGCCAAGTTTCAAGACTCACAGCATCAAATTGCACAGTCAAAAACCCTAATTGCTTCACAGTCAACTGCAGGGGCAAAATGGTCATTTGACAGTCAAAAGTCAAAATTTTTGGTCAACATATTATTTTGAAGCCACAAACATCATTTGATCAATTCTTGATCATGATTCTCAAAGCATGGCTCAAAAAGTCTCAAGATGCAAAAGTTTCTATTTTTGGACAGTTGGAAAAGTCAACTGCAAATTGACCAAGGCATAACTTCCACATGGTTTATCAGAAAAATTCCATCCAAAGCTCATTTTAAAGAGAATGACATTTCCTACAACTCATCTTCACACTTCAAGTCCAAGAAATGCTCTCACAAAAAGTTATCCATTTAAACATTATAGGTCATTTTCAAAAGTCAACAAAAAGGCACTTTAAGTCAAAGACCATAACTT
Organism: Vicia faba; assembly: GCA_948472305.1. Lineage (NCBI taxonomy): Eukaryota > Viridiplantae > Streptophyta > Magnoliopsida > Fabales > Fabaceae > Vicia > Vicia faba. The sequence continues at coordinate 745,154,408 of OX451741.1, forward strand.
GAGATTGGTAAATAAAAATGACATGGGACCAAAGGCATTGGTTAGAGGACTTAAAGACCTTTCCAAAATGTCCAAGAACATGATCAAAGCTTAAATATTGAGCAAGATATGCCTTGTGGAAGTTAGGAAATTTTTGGGAATTTTGAAAAGTCAACTTTGCTTCAAATGCCTCAAAATTGCTAATGGGCCTCAATTTCTTCCTTGAATCATTATCCAAAAGCTATGCACGACCCATTAAGCTAAAAGGGAGTTATTTTCTTATTTTTAATTAATTAATTGAAGTTTTAATCCTATTAATTCATTTAATTAAAATTAAATATAAGAAAAATACTAGATAATGTGTTTCAAATCTTTTTGTGCAGCATATTCTCCCATCATGACCTCAATATTTCGTGTGCCAATCCCAAGAGGCAAAATCTTCTAAAATAGGCAAGTTTCCATGGCAAAAAGGATTGAAAAAGATATACAAAATCAAATATTCAAAAGCATTGAAATAATGGATCATGGGCTTGTTTTTCTAACCTAATTCCATCTACATACATATGCAAACATAACCCTAATGCCAAGAACAGAAGAGCTGCACAGAAACCTGAAGAACAACTTTGCATTTTTTCACAAAAAACCTTGAAACTGTTTTCATAGCTAGAGCTCGTTTCAAAGCAAAAAAGCCATTCCAATAGACTCCTGACACTACCAGGAAGCTGTTCCAATCAAAACCACGCCTCCATACTCAAGGAATTGGTAGATTGAAGTCTCACTTTTCACAAAATTATTCATGATCGTGTTTTCAATTCCATGCATCATTTGTGATTTTTAACTGTTGATTTATACTAACATGAACATGCTGAAGCTATTGGTGTCCTTGAATTGAATTAATACTGCCTATGTCAAAAGTTACCATGGACGTTTCTTAGGGTTTCAGAGCTCCAGATTTGGGGTTTTACGCTTGAGGAAAAATTGGCCATCCAAACCAGGACCATTGAAATCAGGGCATCAGAACGAATCAATTCCACTATTCGCGCCCTTTTTATATTTGCATATGCCCTATTCGCTATTTTTCAGGTTGAAGCTTAGTGGGGGTTTAAAACCCCCGCTATCTGTTTTATAAATACAGGCAAAACAAAGAAGATGCTGGCGTGGCTTGATGTGGTTGGATGATTCAAATTTAGCGCGTTTTTTTTTTGTGCTTCAGTATAATGCTTGCTTTTCACATATGTTATTTCTATTCTATTATACTAACAAATAAACGCGCTAGTCCAACTGGTTGGTGCGTTGTCATGCAGACACTGGGACCTGGGTTCGATTCCCAGGTCCCCCATATTTCTTCATAATTTTGTTTGTAACGTATTCAGGTGTTGATTCTCTCCAGTGGTCCACCAAACGCCCCAATGCCTATGCCTGCCACATGTCTCCAGGGATCAATCCAATGGCCAGAATGTGGAATCTACAATACACATTAGTCAACTACTATGCACACAAGCATTGGAAAGTAAAAAAGGGCCAGATTTCTTGGGCCAAATTTCTCAAATACACCTCTCAATTGGGTCAGACACCCCATGGTTTGCATATTTTCATTTTTTATTTTAATTCTCATTTTTATTCTTTTATTTGCTTTATTGTTTTATTTAATCCACAAAATTAGTTTTCACAAATATAAAATACAGAAAAATACAAAAAGATGTTTTATTGTTGTTAATTTAATGCATTAATATTTTTGTAAACAAATCTTAAATAATTAATTTAGGTTAATTTAGGTTTTAAATTTTAATGTTTTCTTAATAACTAAAATACATAGAAATTAGGGTTTTTAATATTTTCATTTTTTTTCAATAAATAATTTCTTTCTATCATTATTATTATTAATTAATAATTATTTTGTAAATACTCATGTAATTAAATGATTAGGATAAATTAGGTTAAAATTTAAATATTTTTCCTTAACAATTAAAATAATTTAGAACTAGGGTTTTATTTAATTTCTAATTTCAATTAATTTTCTTTATTTCATAAATACCAAAAACCATAAAAAACAATTTCTTTTCTTATTAAATAATTAATTAATCTTTAATTTCATTTAATTTCTTTAAAGGGTCCAACGCCCTCGCACATTCGATTCCAATTTCTTTTCGCGCGTTTGTCCCTATTTTTCTTTTAAATATCATGTAATTGCTCAAAGCCTTGTAATAGTAATTAGGAAATTTATTTACTTTCTGCATTTTACTAAAAAACGGGTCTTTGTTAATTTGGCGATGTATAGACCCGCGCCTTGTAATAGCGTAGGACCTTTATTTTCCGCATTTTAATTTCCGCACCTTTAAACTGCTAATCACATGAAAGAATGAATGGCCCAAATAAAATCAAAGCGTAGCTCACCAAATGCATGATCAAGATAAAACATAATTGAAAATGACACACAATTCACACACCACTCTTAGGGTACGCCTCACTGTTGCCTTGCCCCCTTGAAACGTGGTCGTCGAGTATAGGACGTTTTAGTAAGTCCTTATGTCCATGAACATGGCATAAGGGTAGGTTCTAAGGTGTCCTACTGTTGCTCCAGTGACCACACTGTCCTTAAAACTCGAATTGACCCGAACACCTCCAACGGTGGTGCTACCTACCTCTCAATGGTGGGATGACACTATCTTAAGGACATTTACACAGCCGAATTCCTTAGGGTAAGTGGATGACTCATAGATACTTGCTCTCTAAAAAAAATCAAAATTCTTTTCACACCGATGCTTTCAAAAGCTTTCAAAACAATTTTTCAAACACTCTTGAGGACTGATACAAGAGTCGATCTGAAATCTTTAAACGAAACTTTTTTCAAACTCACTCACAATTGAAAAGCAAACCTTTTGAAAACACAAATGAGTAAGTATCTAAGAGCCCATGGATAACCATGGATAGAAATGGTGCTAACACCTTCCCTTTCTATAAATCTACCTCCCGAACCGAGAGACAATCTCATAAGGAATTTTGCTGTGCTTTTGTCCTGTCCATGTTGGAGAAAATAAAAGACGGTGGCGACTTTGCTTCCGCGAAATTTCGCGAACCAGCGTTAAACAGTCAGTTCCAGATCCACCGATCACAGAACTGGCGACTCTGTTGGGGAAATATCTTAAAGTGAGGTGTACCTTAGGACTAGGATCACTTGTGTTTTCAATTGCTTTGACTTGTTTGCTTTATTATTGTGGGACTGTCTTGGGAGTTCTATAGATCCTAACCCGGATCTGGGGATACCTTCTTAGAAAGTAGCAACAAGGCTGTGAGGGAACTGTGCGGGGTATACAGACATGGTTGAAGCAGTCTGCTACGTTGATGTGGCACTTTGGTGTGTACCGGTAACCCTTGAGTTTAGTCAAGGAGAGTACGGGGCCTCCGCATGGTGTCGTGAAGCATCAACTGACCTTAGGACCCTTAATTGAACCATCTTGGCCTCTTTAGGGTAGTGAGATAACTGACTTTGGTGCAGTCCGAGGTTGGTTGATACTCGACACTACACTCAATTGAGGGTTGTTTTCTTGGAATATTTCGGTCGCCAGTTCAGTGGCTAAATCGAAACGATGAACAATGAAAGCAATCCAATGATATTGGGACCCTCAGAACCCGGTTACTTTGATAGGACAGGTTTGAGCCCGCCAACTTCAAGAGGGTAATACCCAGACCCCATGCTGGCCTAAACTCTAAGGGCTGTGGTGTGACTTGTGTGCTTTCATACTTGACTACTTGCATGCTTGTTATCTGACACTTGAGTTTCTTGCAGGTTTTGTTTATAGTCCTTAATTAGGACTCATAACAGGGTTTACCTACATTACCCCATGCATAGCATAACATCATACCATTGCATGCATCCAATCCGTTTCAAGGATCTCAAGGGCTTGTGATGCAGGTCATGATGAATCAGAATGTCTAGCAAGGGCAAAGGGGATTTATTTTCCTCTAGCCAGGTTGATGACTAAAGTCAGGGGCTATGACCCACTTGATATGGTGAGCCTTGACTCTTGAAGAAGGCCTCTCAACAGTATGCAGTGCCTTCCATCAAGCTACAAATTCAAATGCTAACAATTTTCTTGTTTACCCCGCGAGATCCTTGAAAACATTGCATATATATACATACATATCATTGCATAACAGGTACCCTTTTGACAGGTCACTTACCATCTCCGCTGTTTATTTCAGCAATGGCTTCCCAACAAGATAATCAGGATCTTCAGGCTCAAGAGATTCAGTTCAGGGAGATCTTCCTAAGCCTATCCAAGGGGCAAAAAGAGTTAAGGGCACTCCTCATGGGGAATCTGGCCAAGCAAAACCCCAAAGATGGCAAGGACGAACGACTGCAACGTCTACAAGCTGAGGTAGACACATTGAAAACCCAAATGCTGGGGAAAAGGGCTCTCATCCAAGGTTTAGCTCGGGAGCAAGAAGAGTTGAGGACCATGATCAGTCAACTCCATCAAGACAGATACAACATGAAGCAACCAGTCTAAGTCAGGGACCAAGTCATTAATCAGCCTCCAAGAAGTTAAAGGTTGGGTTTAATGAACGGGTCTCTCCAAGCTGCTACTACTTCACAGGTCCAACAACGACCTCGCCAAGAACAACGGGCTGATCAGAGCAAGCCAGAAAAGCCTAAAAGGCAGTTCACCAAGCTCAACGTGTCACCGTCTCAAGCTTTACAACAATTGTTGAGGTTGAATCTGGTGACGTTAAGGGACCCTCCTAAGAATCTCAACACAACCTCTCTAAAGTACAATCCTGAGGAAAGATGTGCATACCACTCTGACAGTCCAGGACATGACACCGATGACTGCTGGGCTCTGAAGAATAAGATCCAAGACCTGATTAATGAAAGAGCTGTGGATTTCACCCAGATGGGCCAGGCTGAATGCTCCTGCCATCCCTACAAAATGCACCAATCGAAGTAACAAGCCCTGGGACTAGAAGACTTTTGTTCATTAGAATTTTTCAAGTTGTGATTTTCTTTTGATTGTTCAAACATTTATTCATGTTAAACATTGTTATTTCATTAATGCACTACACATGTCTGTTTTGAAGTAATTATTTCGTATTCACTATTTAAAATTGCTTTCATTTTTTGTGATGTTCAATGCTCGATTAATAATTCTAAGCCTCTTGAGGGAGGATGACGAAAACGATACCGCAATCTACAGTATGCTTTTGAACAGACCCTGCTGATGAGGTACAGGCATTGTTTCAATCCCTAAACACTGGAGTTATAAGGAAGATAATCCCTCGTCAACCCCTCTGAGCCAAAGAAGTAGGAGTTTTTCTTTTCGAAAATTAAAACCCTTTATCATAACCTGGGGCAGGGTAGTTCTCTCAGTTGATCCAAGTGCATAACAAATGGCACCTAAGAGGTCCTTACAAAAACAAAAGACAGTGATGATTCCGAATAATCATAAGGATAGGCAGTCATTATATCTCAAAAATAAAAACCCAATAAGTCAAAACCTATGAAGGAGACTTACAAAACTGGGGCATCCCGCTGACTGTAATCACAAAAGAAACAGTTCAGGCAAAATTTAGGGATAGCGAAATCAAAAAGAAAGAGGTCATACAAACCCTCAACAAAAACAAAAAATGACTGCCTATTCAGAATAAATCATCCATATCAGAACCATCATGGGAATATCAGGACAAAGACTCAAACAAAGGTCTAAAGCACAATCAACTGAGTTTAGGTTTGAAGAACATCACGAAGAGCGGGTGGGTACAAATAATTTGAGCCTTTATCCTTTGTTTCTTAAACCGTGAACCAAGCCACATTATAACCCTTAAAAGTCCTAGCTGAAGAATGGGTTAGTTCGAAAGCATACTGTTACGAAAAGTATCCTGACTCCTTAAGGCTTGCGGTAAGATAACGAGTTGACATCACAGTTTTACAAAGTTCACTTGTTTTTACTAAAAAAGGATGCATTTTCAAAAACTTCGAAACAGACATAAGCTTTGCATTTTTAACATAACTTTGTTTGCATATGACTTTTTGTTTGAACAACATAGAAGTTCGCACGACGAATGCCTAATGAACAAAAGCACCTCCAATCAAGGGGCATGGCCTGATCATTGTCCATCATCTGGGGCAGTCCAGTCAAGATTCAAGGAATCTCTCAAGATGCCAAACAGCCAGGGGCAAACCTCCGCCTGAGCCACTTGGGGCATTGGACATGAATTCCCAGCAACAAATCTTGCATGACCAAACATCTTCTGGTAGCGTGGCAACACAATAACAGGGGCACCTCCCTACATCCTGAGAGTATGGACATAGTCGGAAAAAATACTACGCGTAATCAAAGACCCGCTAGGTTGACACACCTAGGCAAAAATAAGGGCTTCCCGGCGAACCAAAAGGGTTCGGGCAAAAATAAGGGATGAAATGAAAAATCTGTACACCCGGCAAGTGGAAAACCTGAAAATGCGGCTTGGGCAAAAATAGGTATCCCGGTGGACTGAAAACCCGAAAGGGCGGTCCAGGCAAAAGTTAGGGATCAAAAGCGTACGACTATGTCCCGGCATCTTGTCACTTGCTTACCAGAAGAAGACTGGTCAAATCGGCAGTTATCAAGATCTCCACAGGTATCTTCTCCCACAGAAACAGGGGCAGGAATGAGTTGTCTAAGCAATCTAGTTTCTCTGTCCATCAAGGTACCAAGATAGGTTCGGCTGAAGGACGCAACCAAGATATCTTAACTCTCCAGAGAGTGAGCCAGCAAGTCAACATACTCTCCCCAAGCAATGTTATACTGTTGGCCTTAAGGAAATTAGGTATCCCTAACAGATCTCAACATTCCTCATCATAATATTCCCAACAAGCATCCCCGGCAATCTCGATTTAAGATTGTTCCCCGGCGATATACGAACATTCAGTGGAGCCACTTTCCCAGTGCATATCAAAAATTTCCCCAGGAAAGTCCAGTCCAAAAGCCTCCCCAGGAAAGCGGAATCCATCTCCCCAGCAGGAAGCTTATCCCCAGTAGATTCTGGAAGCTTCCCCCCTGCAGAGCACGAACGCGTCTCCCGGCTTTATTCAAAGGTTATTTCCCCACCAGGATATAACTGGGTTATCCTCAGCCAATAACCAGGGAAAGATCGTCCCCGACGAAGTCTTCCTATCCCCCAGCGGAGGTCATCATATTCTTCAGCAAAACTCAACAATGGTATCCCCAATGGAGTTCTCATTCATCTCAGCGAAGCACCTCTCCTCCCACAGAGTATTGGTCCCCAACAAGATCGCTAGAGCAGTTATTCCCCGCAGAGTAATCTCTTCATCAAGTTTATTCCCCAACGAAGTCATCTTCTCCTACCGGTTCATTCTTGCAATCTTCATCCCCAGCAGAAACGAAGAACTCTCTTCAACCATCAGCCCAGGATTTAACTCCCGACATTCGTCAAGGATATATTTTCCTAGACGAAAATACATTCAAAAACATCACATACATCATGATGCATGCATAAACGCATCATATCTTACAATCTCATTTATGATGAAAACATCATTGCTTGATCCATGGCATGCATTACATACGACTGACTTTTACATTTCAGGAAAGATCCAGTTAAGTTCTCATCTATTCCAAGACCTTGCCTGGTTCAGTTAAATCGACTCCTAAAGATTTTTCTGATGCCGATCCAATCAAAGGCCTTCTCTGGTCCAGTTAAATCGATTCCTAAAGATTTTCCTGATGAAGACCCAGTTGAAGATTCCAAGACCTTGCCTGGTTCAGTTAAATCGACTCCTAAAGATTTTTCTGATGCCGATCCAGTCAAAGGCCTTCTCTGGTCCAGTTAAATCGATTCCTAAAGATTTTCCTGATGAAGACCCAGTTGAAGATTCCAAGACCTTTCCTAGTTCAGTTAAATCGACTCCTAAAGATTTTTCTGATGCCGATCCAGTCAAAGGCCTTCTCTGGTCCAGTTAAATCAATTCCTAAAGATTTTCCTGATGAAGACCCAGTTGAAGATTCCAAGACCTTGCCTGGTTCAGTTAAATCGACTCCTAAAGATTTTTCTGATGCCGATCCAGTCAAAGGCCTTCTCTGGTCCAGTTAAATCGATTCCTAAAGATTTTCCTGATGAAGACCCAGTTGAAGATTCCAAGACCTTGCCTGGTTCAGTTAAATCGACTCCTAAAGATTTTTCTGATGCCGATCCGGTCAAAGGCCTTCTCTGGTCCAGTTAAATCGATTCCTAAAGATTTTCCTGATGAGGACCCAGTTGAAGATTCAAAGACCTCTCTGATACAACTCGTCGTTATAGATACTCGTCGTCATAGACACTCGTCGTCATAGACACTCGTCGTTATAGACACTCGTCGTTATAGACACTCGTCGTTATAGACACTCGTCGTCATAGACACTCGTTGTTATAGACACTCGTCGTTATAGACACTCGTCGTCATAGACACTCGTCGTTATAGACACCCGTCGATAAAGACCACCCGTCCATGGAAATAACCTGTCAGTAGAGACAACTCACCAACCTTTCTGAATTCCAGACTCGATTCCTGTATCCTTCCAGGGCACGTCTGAAGAGTTTAGAGATTTGATTCCTGTATCCAGCCAGGGCACATCTACATAAGGAGTTTTTAAGGTCAACTCCTGTAACAGGCCAGGTAATTATCTTTCTTTTTCAGGTACGCAAGTTCTCGCTAAGGAATCTCTTACGCGATAGACAACCTCCCGATGGCATCTATAAGCCCATCTCTCCTATCCATCAGTCTCCAAATGGCATCTATAAGCCCATTCCCACCATCACATTGTTAACATGTGAGCGCAAATTTCTGGGCACTCTAGTGTTCAATCATCTTCCACCTTCGGATTACGAAAGGCACGTCAGCCAATCTACATCCTCAGGTCTAAGAAGATTGAATAGGGGCAACTGTTGTACCCCAAAATTTGGCCTCCCATATTCTTCAAGGTTTGCTAAGATCATGCTTCAAAATCTCCCAAGGGTTGCACAGTCCAATTGCCTCCCAATAGTCAAAAATTAGGGTTTTGGTGCTGGCAAAGAAATTGAAGTTTCCAAGGGTCCAATCAAGTCCCACATGCCTATAAACATTGTCAAGCATCCTTATGCCAAGTTTCAAGACTCACAGCATCAAATTGCACAGTCAAAAACCCTAATTGCTTCACAGTCAACTGCAGGGGCAAAATGGTCATTTGACAGTCAAAAGTCAAAATTTTTGGTCAACATCTTATTTTGAAGCCACAAACATCATTTGATCAATTCTTGATCATTATTCTCAAAGCATGGCTCAAAAAGTCTCAAGATGCAAAAGTTTCTATTTTTGGACAGTTGGAAAAGTCAACTGCAAATTGACCAAGGCATAAATTCCACATGGTTTATCAGAAAAATTCCACCCAAATCTCATTTTGAAGATAATGACATTTCCTACAACTCATCTTCAAACTTCAAGTCCAAGAAATGCTCTCACAAAAAGTTATCCATTTCAACATTATAGGTCATTTTCAAAAGTCAACAAAAAGGAACTTTAAGTCAAAGACCATAACTTGATATTGGTAAATTAAAATGACATGGGACCAAAGGCGTTGGTTATAGGACTTCAAGACATTTCCAAAATGTCCAAGAACATGATCAAAGCTTAAAAATTGAGCAAGATATGCCTTGTGGAAGTTGGGAAATTTTTGGGAATTTTGAAAAGTCAACTTTGCTTCAAATGCCTCAAAATTGCTAATGGGCCTCAATTTCTTCCTTGAATCATTATCCAAAAGCTATGCAAGACCCATTAAGCTAAAAGGGAGTTATTTTCTTATTTTTAATTAATTAATTGAAGTTTTAATCCTATTAATTCATTTAATTAAAATTAAATATAAGAAAAATACTAGATCATGTGTTTCAAATCTTTTTGTGCAGCATATTCTCCCATCATGACCTCAATATTTCGTGTGCCAATCCCAAGAGGCAAAATCTTCCAAAATAGGCAAGTTTCCATGGCAAAAAGGATTGAAAAAGATATACAAAATCAAATATTCAAAAGCATTGAAACAATGGATCATGGGCTTGTTTTTCTAACCTAATTCCATCTACATACATATGCAAACATAACCCTAATGCCAAGAACAGAAGAGCTGCGCAGAAACCTGAAGAACAACTTTGCATTTTTTCACAAAAAACCTTGAAACTGTTTTCATAGCTAGAGCTCGTTTCAAAGCAAAAAAGCCATTCCAATAGACTCCTGACACTACCAGGAAGCTGTTCCAATCAAAACCATGCCTCTATACTCAAGGAATTGGTAGATTGAAGTCTCACTTTTCACAAAATTATTCATGATTGTGTTTTCAATTCCATGCATCATTTTTGATTTTTAACTGTTGATTTATACTAACATGAACATGCTGAAGCTATTGGTGTCCTTGAATTGAATTAATACTGCCTATGTCAAAAGTTACCATGGACGTTTCTTAGGGTTTCAGAGCTCCAGATTTGGGGTTTTACGCTTGAGGAAAAATTGGCCATCCAAACCAGGACCATTGAAATCAGGGCATCAGGACGAATCAATTCCACTATTCGCGCCCTTTTTATATTTGCATATGCCCTATTCGCTATTTTTCAGGTTGAAGCTTAGTGGGGGTTTAAAACCCCCGCTATCTGTTTTATAAATACAGGCAAAACGAAGAAGATGCTGGCGTGGCTTGATGTGGTTGGATGATTCAAATTTAGCGCGTTTTTTTTGTGCTTCAGTATAATGCTTGCTTTTCACATATGTTATTTCTATTCTATTATACTAACAAATAAACGCGCTAGTACAACTGGTTGGTGCGTTGTCATGCAGGCACTGGGACCTGGGTTCGATTCCCAGGTCCCCCATATTTATTCATAATTTTGTTTGTAACGTATTCAGGTGTTGATTCTCTCTAGTGGTCCACCAAACGCCCCAATGCCTGTGCCTGCCACATGTCTCCAGGGATCAATCCAATGGCCAGAATGTGGAATCTACAATACACATTAGTCAACTACTATGCACACAAGCATTGGAAAGTCAAAAAGGGCCAGATTTCTTGGGCCAAATTTCTCAAATACACCTCTCAATTGGGTCAGACACCCCATGGTTTGCATATTTTCATTTTTTATTTTAATTCTCATTTTTATTCTTTTATTTGCTTTATTGTTTTATTTAATCCACAAAATTAGTTTTCACAAATATAAAATACAGAAAAATACAAAAAGATGTTTTATTGTTGTTAATTTAATGCATTAATATTTTTGTAAACAAATCTTAAATAATTAATTTAGGTTAATTTAGGTTTTCAATTTTAATGTTTTCTTAATAACTAAAATACATAGAAATTAGGGTTTTTAATATTTTCATTTTTTTCAATAAATAATTTCTTTCTATCATTATTATTATTAATTAATAATTATTTTGTAAATGCTCATGTAATTAAATGATTAGGATAAATTAGGTTAAAACTTAAATATTTTTCCTTAACAATTAAAATAATTTAGAACTAGGGTTTTATTTAATTTCTAATTTCAATTAATTTTCTTTATTTCATAAATACCAAAAACCATAAAAAACAATTTCTTTTCTTATTAAATAATTAATTAATCTTTAATTTCATTTAATTTCTTTAAAGGGTCCAACGCCCTCGCACATTCGATTCCAATTTCTTTTCGCGCGTTTGTCCTTATTTTTCTTTTAAATATCATGTAATTGCTCAAAGCCTTGTAATAGTAATTAGGAAATTTATTTACTTTATGCATTTTACTAAAAAACGGGTCTTTGTTAATTTGGCGATGTATAGACCCGCGCCTTGTAATAGCGTAGGACCTTTATTTTCAGCATTTTAATTTCCGCACCTTTAAACTGCTAATCACATGAAAGAACGAATGGCCCAAATAAAATCAAAGCGTAGCTCACCAAATGCATGATCAAGATAAAACATAATTGAAAATGACACACAATTCACACACCACTCTTAGGGTACGCCTCACTGTTGCCTTGCCCCCTCGAAACGTGGTCGTCGAGTATAGGACGTTTTAGTAAGTCCTTATGTCCATGAACATGGCATAAGGGTAGCTTCTAAGGTGTCCTACTGTTGCTCTGGTGACCACACTGTCCCTAAAACTCGAATTGACCCGAACACCTCCAACGGTGGTGCTACCTACCTCTCAATGGTGGGATGACACTATCTTAAGGACATTTACACAGCCGAATTCCTTAGGGTAAATGGATGACTCATAGATACTTGCTCTCTAAAAAAAATCAAAATTCTTTTCACACCGAAACTTTCAAAAGCTTTCAAAACAAATTTTCAAACACTCTTGAGGACTGATACAAGTGTCGATCTGAAATCTTTAAACGAAACTTTTTTCAAACTCACTCACAATTGAAAAGCAAACCTTTTGAAAACACAAATGAGCAAGTATCTAAGAGCCCATGGATAACCATGGATAGAAATGGTGCTAACACCTTCCCTTTCTATAAATCTACCTCCCGAACCGAGAGACAATCTCATAAGGAATTTTGCTGTGCTTTTGTCCTGTCCATGTTGGAGAAAATAAAAGACGGTGGCGACTCTTGATTCCGCGACATTTCGCGAACCAGCGTTAAACAGTCAGTTCCAGATCCACCGATCACAGGGAGGTAGATTTATAGAAAGGGAAGGTGTTAGAACCCTTTCTATCCGTGGTTATCCACGGGCTCTTAGGTACTTGCTCTTATGTTTTCCAAAATTGTTTGCTTTTCAAGTGTGTGTGGGTTTTGAAAAAGTTTCGTTTGAAAAATTTCTAAGTGACTCTTGTATCTGTCCTCAAGAGTGTATGAAATATTTGTTTGAAAACTTTTAGAAAGTGTGAGTGCGAAAATTTGTTTTGTTTGTTTGAAAAGAGCAAGTACCCATGAGATCTACCTACTCTAAGGAATTAAGCTGTGTAAGAGTCCTTTAGATAGTGCTATCCCACCATTGAGAGGTAGGTAGCACCATCGTTGGAGTTATTCGGGTCAATTCGATTATTAGGGACAATATGGTCACCGAAGCAATGGTAGGACACCTTAGAAGTAACCCTAATGTCCTAGATCCTTTGTATTCGAGGCAACCGTTTTGAGGCGACTGGATCTTTTAGACAGGAGGGAAACCTCTAAGACACCCTATACTTGATGACCATGTTCGAGGCAACTAGTGAGGCGTACCCTAAGAGTGGCATGTGCTTGTATGTTGTTTTCATGTTATGTTTATCTTGTACATGTTATTTGTGAGCTACGGATTGATTTTATTTTTCATACATTCTTTCATGCATTTTTTTAACAGTTAGGAGTGCGGAAAATAAATTGCAGAAATGTAAATCTAGCTATTACAAGGCGCGGGTCTATACATCGCCAAAAAACAAAAACCCGTTTTGGAAAATAAAGTGCGAGAATTTAAATAAGGCAATAAAATCCTAATTAACTATTACATACTCTGTACAGATACATAAATATAATCAAAAGAAATTAAAGCGCGAAAGAAGGTTGAATCGGGAACGTCTTAGGGTTTTGACCCTTTTTAGAATTAAATTAAACATTAAACCTAATTAACTAATTGATTATTTAATTAAAGAAAAAAATGTTTTTGTGTTTTTTATATTTTTAATGAAAATAAAATAAAAGGAATTAAAAATGTCAAAAGAAAAGCCTAAGTCTAAATTTGTTTTTATTTATTGTAAAAAAGGAATTAAGATTACCTAATTAAACTAATTTATTTGTTAGTATTTTATTTACAAAATAATTACCTAAGTGAAATTAATAAAAATAAAATATTTACATTTTTTAGTTTTTGAATTTTTATTGTGAAAATATTAATTAATTGATTAATTAAATAATACTAATAATAATTACTAAAGAAAATAAAAAGAAAAGGAAAATAGAAAAAAGAAATAGAAACCAATGGGGGTGTTGATGGCCCAATGGAGGTGAAAATTGCAAGTCTGGCCCATTAAGCACAAAGTCCTTGTTGACTTCTGGAATCAGGTACATGCTCATTGACTTGGAGTATGGTGTGGAGCACCCTTTGGCCTTTGGATTAGTCTGTTGAGACACTTGGCGCCTTGATTTGTAAGGTCTATGGTGGAATACATGGAAAGCGCTGCATGGGAATTTGTTAGAAAAAATATGAAACAAGGTTTGGGGGACCTGGGAATCGAACCCAGGTCCCAATGGTTTATAGACAGCGCATTCACCACTGAGCCATGTGCCTGTAATTGTTAATACAATAAACAATGAAATTATTATGTAAATAACAACGCGTGTATTGCAAAACAACCAAAAAGCGCACGCCATTTGAATTCTCCATTAGCCAGCTGACACGTCCTTCATCTTCATCCTTTTCCCTGTAAAACAAAAACAATTAGCGGGGGTTTTTAACCCCCACAAAGCAAAACTGCCAATAATAGCGAATAGGTCCTTGAGCTATATAAATTGGGCGCGATAGTGGATTTAAGTTCGTCTGGATGCCACGATCTCAGCCATAGGCATTATGAAGCCTAATTTTTCCTGTATGGGAAAGCCCCAATTCAAAAGCTTGAAAACCCTAAGATTCAACCATGGTGGTTTGCGTTTCAGGGGCTCTCAAAGCAATTGAACCATACCATTAGCTTCACCTGAATGCTATGAACACAAAATGATCCACAAAAGATGTTAACAATGCATGAATAATGGTATGCATTTCTGGAAAAAAATGGTCAAACCGTGAATTGCTCTTGCGTGTTCCTGGAGTGTTAGCACTTGATTTTTATTCCAATGCGTTTCTGAGATTGTTAGCAAGGTATTAGAAGCAATAAAAGTGTTGAATTTGCCTTGAAGGTGGATTTCAGTTTTGATTTTTTGCTTGATTTTTTTGAATGTGGTTTGGCCGCTTGTGCAATGTTCAGGTCGTGAATGAGGCTTGGCTTGCTTTCATATGTACATGTGAATGAAATTAGGTCACATTATGAGCTTGGGATCCATTGCAATTAAGTTTTTGGATTTTGCTTTAACACCATTAAAGGACTTTCCAAGTTTGTTCAAATTTTGAATTTTATGCATAAAATAGCCTTACACGAATTTGGTAGTTGGCATATGCTGTATGAAAGCCATTCAAACCACAAAGATACCATTTAATTAATTTTTTGATTTTATTTGAATTATTATGGATTAAAATGAATTAAATCCATAAAAATTAAATAAAAATGAAAAAATAAATGTTTGGTCTTGAAATTAATCATGGGACACGTGGGTGGCATGACAAGGCTGAATCAAGTGGAAGAAAGTGGGCCCTTTTGTCAAAAATTGAAGTTTCAAGGATAGTTGACTTTTGCCATTTCACAAAAATTTCCCAACTTCTCCGATGCATATCTTGCTCAATTTTGATCATATGAACATGTTCTTGGACATTTTGGAAAGGTCTTGAAGTCCTCTAACCAATGCCTTTGGTCCCATGTCATTTGGATTTACCAATCTCAAGTTATGGTCTTTGACTTAAAGTGCATTTTTGTTGACTTTTGAAAATGACCTATAATGTTGAAATTGATAACTTTTGTGAGAGGATTTCTTGGACTTGGAATGTGAAGATGAGTTGTAGGAAATGTCTTCCCCTTCAAAATGAGCATTGGATGGGATTTTTCTGATGAACCATGAAAAAGTTATGCTCTGGTCAAGTTACAGTTGACTTTTCAGCTGTCCAAAAATGGAAACTTTTGCATCTTGATGATTTTTGAGCCATGCTTGTGAAATCATGATCAAGACTTGATCAAATGATGATTGTGGCTTCAAAATAAGATGTTGACCAAAATTTTTGACTTTTGACTGCCAAATGACCATTTTACCCCTATAGTTGATTGTGGAGCAACTAAGGCTTTTGACTGTGCAACTTGATGTTGTGAGTCTTGCAACTTGACATGGGGATGCTTGAAAATGTATATAGGCATATGTGACTTGATTGAGCCCTTGAAAACCTCAACTTCCTTGCAAGAACCAAAACCCTAATTTGACTGGCTTAGGAGGGTGTCTGAACTGTGCAACCCTTGAGTAGACTTGAGCAAATTGAGATGATGCTTGTCAAAACTTTGAAGAATATAAGAGGGAACATTTTGGGGTACAACAGTTGCCCCTGTTCAATCTTCTTAGACCTGAGGATGTAGATTGGCTAGCGTGCCTTTCGTGATCCGAAGGTGGAAGATGATTGAACACTAGAGTGCCCAGAAATTTGCACTCACATAGTAGAATATCAGCAGTGTGATGGCGGGAATGGGCTTATAGATGCCATTTGGAGAGATGGTGGATAGGAGGATGGGCTTATAGATGCCATCTGGAGGTATGACAGAATTTTGTCGGGAATGGGCTTATAGATGCCATTTGGAACTGTAATGGATAGTTGTGGAGATGGGCTTAAAGACGCCATCGGGAGTGTCGATCGCGTAAGAGATTCCTTAGCGAGAACTTGCGTATCTTGAGAAAGGAAGATGGTTTCCTGGCCTGTTACAGGTGTTGATCTTCAAACTCTTCATGCAGATATACCCTGGCTAGATACAGGTATCGAATCTACAATCAATCGCTCACAAATATGCCCTGGCTAGATACAAGTATCGAATCTTGAACTTCAAAAGGTTGCTTACAGACGTGCCCTGGCTGGATGCAGGTATCGAATCTCTAAACTTTTCATGCAGACATGCCCTGGCTGGATACAGGTGTCGAATCTATAATCAGTTACTCACAGATATGCCCTGGCTAGATACAGGAATCGAAACTGGAATTGGTCGTCTACATATATGCCCTGGCTGGATACAGGAATCGAATCTCTAAACTCTTCATGCAGACATGCCCTGGCTGGATACAGGTATCGAATCTACAATCAGTTACTCACAGATATGCCCTGGCTAGATACAGGAATCGAATCTGGAATTAGTCGTCTACATATATGCCCTGGCTGGATACAGGAATTGAATCTCTAAACTCTTCATGCAGACATGCCCTGGCTGGATACAGGTGTCGAATCTACAATCAGTTACTCACAGATATGCCCTGGCTGGATACAGGTGTCGAATCTACAATCAGTTACTCACAAATATGCCCTGGCTGGATACAGGAATCGAATCTGGAATTAGTTGTCTATAGATATGCCCTGGCTGGATACAGGAATCGAATCTCTAAACTCTTCATGCAGACATGCCCTGGCTGGATACAGGTATCGAATCTACAATCAGTTACTCACAGATATGCCCTGGTTAGATACAGGAATCGAATCTGGAATTAGTCGTCTACAGATATGCCCTGGCTGGATACAAGAATCGAATCTCTAAACTCTTCATGCAGACATGCCCTGGCTGGATACAGGTGTCGAATCTACAATCAATTACTCATAGATATGCCCTGGCTAGATACAGGAATTAAATCCGGGATTGCGATAGTTGATAGTAATCATCTTTGGGATGGACCTTTTTCTTGAAAAGGCAAAACATCAGTTGTATGCAATGTCATGATGTATGAAATGCATGATGTCATGATGTTCTCAAAAATAAATGAGATTGTGTGATATGATGCGTATATGCATGCATCATGGTGTATGATAATGTAATGTTTATGAACGTATTTTCGTCGAGGAAAATAAATCCTTGACGAATGCCGGGAAGTTGAATCCTGGGCTGATGTTGAAGAGTGAAGTTCTTCATTTCCGTTGGGGATGATGGTTGCAAGAATAAACCGGTAAGAGAAGATGACTCCGTTGGGGAATAAACTTGACGAAGAGATTACTCTACGGGGAATTACTTTGTGGGAACAGATACTTCGCTGAGGTTTTGATGGTAACTCCGCTGGGGATTCCGTTGATATGTTTTGTTGGGGAATTTGATGAACTCCGCTGGGGGATAGGAAGAACTTCGCCGAGGACGATCTTTCCGTGGTAATTAGCTGAGGATAACCCAGTTATATGCTCTGGTGGGGAATAACCTTGAATAAAGCCGGGGAGACACGTTCGTGCTCTGCAGGTGATAAGCTTCCAGAATCTACTGGGGATAAGCTTCCAGAATCTACTGGGGAGGAGGATTCAACTCTCCTGGGGAAACTTTTTGGACTGTATTGGGGAAGTGGCTCCACTGGGGTGTATGATATTCCGCCGGGGAACAATCTTATGCTAAGACTGCCAGGGATGCTTGATTAGGAACATCTGTATACTCCGCTGGGGAATGTTGAGATCTTCTGGGGATATCCAACCTCCTTAAGGCTGACAGTAGGCTAACTCTGCTTGGGGAGAGTGTCGCTGACTTGCTGGAAATACTGTGCCTTCTCGGGGCTGATGAGACCAACTCTGCTTGGGGAGAATTGTTGAATCTTGTCTTACTCTGGGGGGAGTGGAGGTATCTTGGTTACGTTCTTCAGCCGAACTTACCTTGGTACCTTGGTGGACAGAGCAACTAGATCGCTTAGACAACTCATTATTGCCCATGTTTCTGATTTCACCTGTAATTAGTCCTTTATTTTGCATGCAAATATTTATGAGCTAGCAATTAATGTCAAATGCATATATCAAAAATGAACATTGGACGTTCTTTGCAAAACAAAACAGATAAAGGAAAAACAATTTGGCAATTTGTCTGGAAAAAGTGAATTTGTATTGATTTTTGAATTTGCCTGTAAATAGGCGTTTTTATACAAGAGGCTGACGTCCTAGTAAGAGAACGCCTCCGAACAAGAGAGTTTATACAATTTTGTGAAAAGAAAACAAAACAGCTATGTGAAAAATAATCCCACTGGGTTCCAACTCTGCTATCGCCTTTATGTCTTCAAGCGTCTCATCACTTGGCTGCTTAGTTGAAGGTGAAGCTGATTGATTGGTGCCGTCCGAACCTGGTAGTTGATACCGAATTCTGGATGCAAGGTGATCACTGAGGCATAGTATTACGCTTATCCCTAACTTTTGCCTGGACCGCCCTTTCGGGTTTTCAGTCCACCGGGATACCCATTTTTGCCCAAGCCGCCTTTTCAGGTTTTCGACTTGCCGGGTGTACATATTTTTTTTCATTTCATCCCTTATTTTTACCCGAACCCTTTTGGTTCGCCGGGAAGCCCTTATTTTTGCCTAGGTGTGTAAACCTAGCGGGTCTTTTATCATGCGTAGTATCTTTTTACTATGTCTGCATTGGCGGGGTGAGGAAGGTCGTCACCATCCATGGTGGTTAGAATCATAGCTCCTCCTGAGAAGATATGTTTAACCACAAATGGCCCTTCGTATGTAGGGGTCCATTTGCCCCTGGGATCACTTTGAGGAAGTATGATGCACTTGATTACCAGGTCTCCGACTTGATACTCTTGTCGTCTGACTTTCTTGTTAAATGCCCTGATCATCCGTTTTTGGTACGTCTGACCATGACAAATAGCAGTGAGTCTCTTTTCGTCAATTAGGTTTAATTGATCAAGTCGAGTCTGGATCCAGTCATCTTCGCTCAAACCTGCATCCTTCATTATCCGGAGAGAGGGTATCTGGACTTCGATAGGCAAGATTGCCTCCATGCCATAGACCAAGGAAAAGGGTGTTGCCCCGGTTGACGTCCGTGCTGAGGTACGGTACCCATGAAGAGCAAACAGTAACATCTCGTGCCAATCTTTATAGGTCACTGTCATCTTCTGCACAATCTTCTTGATATTCTTATTTGCCGCTTCTATAGCCCCATTCATCTTCGGCCGGTAGGGAGAAGAGTTGTGGTGCTGTATCTTGAATTGCTCGCAGATCTCAGTGATCATCTTGTTGTTAAGATTGGTACCATTGTCTGTAATGATCCTCTCAGGGACGCCATATCGACAGATCAGGTTATGCCGAATGAACCGTGCCACGACGTTCTTGGTTACGGTAGCATAGGAAGTTGCTTCAACCCACTTTGTGAAGTAATCAATCGCTACCAGGATGAAGCGATGCCCGTTGGATGCCGTAGGTCTGATCTCGCCGATCATATCAATGCCCCACATTGCAAAAGGCCAAGGTGCTGTCAAGACATTCAGAGGTACTGGAGGAATGTGCACCTTATCTGCATAGATCTGGCATTTGTGACACGTCCGAGAATGTTGGTAACAGTCGGCTTCCATTATGGACCAGAAATATCCTGCCCGAAGGATTTTCTTCGCCATGGTATGTCCACTGGAATGTGTTCCGAAGGTACCTTCATGTAGCTCTGCCATGATCCTTTCTGCTTCAGTCTTATCTACACAATGCAGTAAGGTTGAATCATGGTTTCGCTTGTATAGAATGTCGTTACTGAGGAAGAACTTTTCCGCGAACCTTCTCAGAAACTTCTTGTCGTTAACAGATGCACCCTCGGGGTATTCTTGAGCTTCCAAGTACCTCTTCACTTCATGATACCAAGGTTTTTCTGTTACTTCTTCAGCCTCAAGATCGCAGTAATGTGCAGGTTCATCCAATTTCCAGATAATGATTCGGGGAGCCTCATTGTCCCATTTGACTTTGAACATAGAAGACATCGTAGCTAGCGCAACCGCCAACTGGTTCTCCTCTCTTGGGAAGTGTTCAAAGGTTATCTCTTCGAAATGGGGGATCAATGTCAACACACACTCTTTGTAAGGAATAAGATTTGGGTGTTTCGTATCCCACTCGCCTTTGATCTGACTGATCACGAGAGCGGAATCTCCGAAGACACTCAGAAACTTGATCCTTAAGTCAATTGCATCTTGAAGACCCATGATACATGCTTCATACTCTGCCATGTTGTTGGTGCAGTTGAAACATAGTCGGGCAGTGAGTGGAGTATGAGTGCCTTTGGGGGATATGATCACAACGCCGATGCCATTACCCAAAGCGTTTGAGGCTCCGTCAAAGTGCATAGACCATCGGGATCCTTCCTCAGGTCCTTCATCCAGTCCAGGTACTTCACAATCAGTCACTACCATGATGTTCTCGTCTGGAAATTCAAAGTTCATTGACTGGTAATCGTCCACTGCCTGGTGTGCCAAATGGTCTGCCAATACACTTCCCTTGATTGCTTTCTGAGTAGTGTACTGGATGTCATATTCTGTCAAGATCATCTGCCATCTTGCTATTCTTCCGGACAAGGCGGGCTTTTCGAAAATGTACTTGATTGGATCCATTTTTGAAATCAAGAGAGTAGTGTGAGTCAACATATACTGTCTCAGCCGGCGAGCAGCCCATACCAAAGCGCAACAAGTTTTCTCGAGCAGTGAGTATCGGGTCTCACAGTCGGTAAACTTTTTGCTAAGGTAATAAATGGCGTGCTCTTTTCGGCCAGACTCGTCATGCTGCCCCAACACACACCCCATTGAGCTGTCAAGTACTGTCAAGTATAAGATTAGAGGTCTCCCTTCAACCGGTGGCATAAGAATGGGTGGTTCTTGGAGATACTCTTTGATTCTGTCGAAAGCAGCCTGACATTCATCGTTCCAACGTACCACTTGATCTTTCTTCAGCAGCTTGAAGATTGGTTCACAAGTAGCAGTTAGGTGCGAGATGAATCGGGTAATGTAATTCAGACGTCCTAGAAAGCCTCTGACTTCTTTCTCTGTCTTGGGAACTGGCATCTCTTGTATGGCTTTCACTTTGGCAGGGTCCACTTGAATACCTTTGTCGCTCACGACGAAGCCTAGCAATTTTCCAGATCTTACCCCGAAGGTGCACTTGTACGGGTTCAACCTCAGCTTGTTTAATTTCAGACGGTCAAACAGCTTCTGAAGATGGTCAAGGTGTTCCTCCTCAGTTTGGGACCTTGCAATCATATCGTCGACATATACCTCAATCTCATGATGGATCATGTCATGAAATAAAGCAACCATGACACGTTGGTAGGTTGCCCCAGCGTTCTTCAACCCAAAAGGCATGACCTTGTAGCAAAAGGTGCCCCACTGAGTAACAAAAGTGGTCTTCTCCATGTCTTCAGGAGCCATCTTGATCTGATTATAACCTGAGAACCCATCCATGAAGGAGAATACCTTATGCTGAGCAGTGTTGTCAACCAGAACGTCGATGTGAGGTAGAGGGAAATCATCCTTGGGGCTCGACCTGTTCAAATCCCTGTAATCAACACACATTCGGACCTTACCATCCTTCTTCGGTACTGGAACCACGTTGGCGACCCACTGAGGGTAAGAAGTCACTGCTAGAAACCCGGCATCAAATTGTTTCATAACCTCAGCTTTGATTTTCTCGGAAATCTCTGGACGCATACGGCGGACCTTCTGTTTTACCGGAGGGCATTCTTCCTTGGTAGGCAGGTGATGAACCACAATGTCGGTATCCAACCCAGGCATGTCTTCGTAAGACCAGGCAAAGATTTCCACATGATTATGCAACATCTGAATCAACCGTTGTTTCACACTGAGCTCTAGATTGGCACCAATCTTGACTTCCTTTCTGTCTGTCTCAGTACCCAGATTTACCGTTTCCACTGGCTCTTCATGCGGATGAATGGCCCTCTCTTCCTGGAGTAACAGTTTTGCAAGCTCACCAGGCACTTCGCAATCATCTTCACCTTCGTCTTCGGCTAAGTTGATCGGATTTTCAAAGTCATAACCGACAGTAGCAGAGTCGTTACCAGTGAGATCCAGAGTGGATTGGAACCTGTATAAGTGAGTGTGTGTAAATATAGCTGTTTTGCAATATATAAAGAAAGAAAGGGAGCGCAAGATTTGAAATGCGAAAAACGTCCAATGTTTTTATTCATGATATATGAAAGTGACAAATAACAAGCCCTCACAAATGAAGCCACGGTGCCCCGGGTAAGACACCGGGCCATAGAGTTTAGTAATATTGTTTGTTACAAATTCAAAACAAAGGAGTTCATTACTGAGTGACAAAAGTAATAGGTGTAAAGTCTTTTGCAGTCCAGTTGCTTGGTCCACCGTTGGTCGTTGGGTAGATCCAGCTGTCAAATTCGGATTCCTCCACCTCGTCTTCAATAGCATTCACTCCCGGGTTGGTGATGAACACAGAATGTCTTCCAATCCTTGCCTTACGCATAGCCTTCTGAGCTTCTGCAGTGAAACCCAAGCCAAATTTGTCAGTCTTCGGAGTAAAATCAGGAAGTCGGCCCCAGTTTGCACACTCACCCTTCTCAATCACAGCCCGGGCATCCTTTAAGGAAGTCATCTTCAAAGGAGAGTCTTCTTCAGTCACTGTCTCTGCTGCTGCCAATGTCTGAGGCACCTCTTCAAAGTGTTGAAAGGGGGTCTCAATGAACTCCCCATCCATATCTATGTACCAGAACGAGTTAAGATGGCTGACCATATATTCTTCCTCCCCTTGCACTGTTACGATCTTCCCTCTGACCGGGTACTTAAGCTTCTGATGTAATGTGGAGGTCACGACTCCAGCCTTGTGGATCCATGGACGACCCAGCAAACAAGAATAGGATGGTCGGATGTCCATCACATAGAAAGTAGAATTAAAAACTTGAGAACCAACCCTGATTGGAATGTCAACTTCACCATGCACCATCCTTTTGGACCCGTCGAAGGCCCGAACAACAATTTTACTTGGCTTGAGCTCTAAACCTTCACAATCCAGCCTGTCTAGAGCTTTCTTGGGTAATACATTTAATGAAGAACCAGTGTCAACCAACACATGGGCAAGAGTAGTGCCCCTGCATTCAATGGAGACATGCATGGCATCATTATGGTTCTTTCCCTTGGCAGTCAGATCAGCGTCAGAGAAACCCAACCTATTATCAACAGTCAAGTTGGCCACACAATCGGTAAATTGATCAGCAGACGTTTCTTGTGGCACATGGGCCGTCTTCAGGAAGGAGATCAGGGCCTTGGCATGGGCCTCTGAACACAACAATAGTGATAGCATAGAGATCTTAGAGGGGGTGTGTCCCAGCTGCTCAACGACGTTGAAATCACTCTTCTTAATGATCTTGAGAATCTCTTCCATCTCTTGCTGGGAAGCTTCAACATTGGTTGTCTTCGGTGCCTCCGTCCGGGCAGGCACATCAGTAGCAATCCCTTTGCCCCGAGTGTCAGATGACTCGGCAACAGGGGTAGAAACAGGAACTTGGTTAGGAAGGGAAGCAGGCATACTGGCAGGTGTAATGACGAGAGGTCTCTGAATAGCTGGTGGCGCAATATCTGGTGAGAAGAGCCTGCCACTGCGAGTGACTTTAGCAGGCCCAGTGATGTTGCTGACACCGGTACTTGTATCAAACTCTTGTTTTACTCCCAGAACATAAACATCTGCCCCATAGTGCCACGGGACAGCTTTGTCAGATTTATAGGGGATGGGCCCCAGAACAGTGATGATGACAGGAGAAATCTTGTGAACAGGCATAATTTTGACAGGCTTCTTTGAGGGAGCCTTATGAGGGTTATTGAAAATAGTGACAATTGAAACTTCTTCAACAGGGACAGCAGGAACAACAATTTTCTTGAACAAGATCTCTTTGCTATCCATCAGGTTTTGCACGCCTGACTTCAGCAAAGGACAACCAGCAAGTGAAACAGCACAAAGAAGGCAACCTTTACTACATCCCGGAAATAAACCGGCTAGCAACATGTTCCTCTTGACGGTCAACAGCGGAGTAGCAATATTATCCACAGAAGCTACATACAGATCCTCTTCCACAGCATTCACTCCATGCTGGGGCATGGGAGCAGTCACAACATTGGGCCTTTCGGGCGCCTCGAACTGTATTTCCTTAGCATCAATAAGGTCCTGAACCTTATTCCTCAGTGCCCAACAATCATCGGTAGTATGCCCCGGGCTATCAGAGTGATAAGCGCAGCGGGCGTTGGGGTTGTACTTCGGAGAGGTTGTGTTCATTATCTTCGGAGCTTCTTTGACAGTTACCAGATTGGTTGACAGCAGTTGCGGCAAAATCTGAGACAGGGTCATGCTGAGCCGAGTGTACTGCCTTTTGGGCCTCTCACCTCTGGGCTGGTTGTATTGCTGAGGAGCAGCAACAGGCTTCGAGATTACCACCGCATTGACAGCTTGGCGGCGTTCCGGTTTGTTCTGTCTTCTGGGACCATAAACAGCACTAGCTTCCTTCTTGAAGGGCTTCTTTTCAATACTCGAGGAGGCACCTTTCTGTATCTTCCCCGATTTGATACCGGCTTCGATCCTCTCACCAGTCAGGATCAGGTCTATAAACCCAGTAGAGGAATTACCAATCAGGTGGTTGAAGAAAGGACCAGACAGGGTCCCCAAGAACATGTCCACGAGCTCACGGTCCGTCAAAGGTGGCTGCACCCTGCCAGCCAGGTCTCTCCACTTCTGCGCGTACTCCTTAAAACCTTCACCCGTTCCTAGCAACATACCCTGGAGTTGGGTACGCGTGGGAGCGAGGTCGGAATTGTACTGATACTGCTTATAAAAAGCAGTAGCCAAGTCCTCCCAGTTACGAATGTTGGTTCCATCCAGCTGATAGAACCATTCGAGTTGAGTCCCTGAAAGACTCTCCTGGAAGAAATGGATCCATAAGTTCTTGTCTGCAGTGTAAGGCTGGATCTTCCTTACATAAGAGCGGAGGTGCAGTTTAGGACAGGAAGCCCCGTCGTACTTAACAAAGGCAGGCGCCTTGAACTTGTGTGGGATCACCACCCCAGAAGATAACCCTAAGTCTCCAAAATCCAACCCAGGCACACGTTGAATCTCCATAGCATTTAACCGGTCCTCCAGCTGTTTGTACCGGTCCTCGGCAGGAGGGTACTGTTCATCATTGAAGTCTGTCTCGTTGTCGGAGACCACATGACTAGGAACCTCTCTCCCTTGGTGACTGCCTTCCCCAACAGATGGAGTAGTCAGCTCAGCTTCATTCTGCAGTGTATTCCCGAGTCTGCGTCCAGTGTTGAACAGCACAGTCCTCTTCTTCTTCTTCTTCTTCTTCTTCAGGAGCAAAGCCTTCAACTCCTGTTGTCCCTGGGCTAAGTTCATGACCAGCTCCTGGAACTGGGCGTTCTGGGCCTGGAGGGCCTTGATAGCTTGCTCTGTAGTAGGTTCAAGATTCATGATAAAGTGCTGAATTAAACAGCGAAGAAGATTAAGCAACCTGTAGAAAAAGGGTACCTGTTATGCACATGATGCATGATATGCTATTTATGCAATGCATTCAAGGGTTCTAAAGTTCAAATTCGTTGCAGACAAAAAAGGAACACACGTTGTATTAAGAAATAATTTGTTCAGTACATCAGGGCCTCATGGGCAAAACAATACAAAATAATTAATCCCAAAAGACACTGCGCATCCTCTTTGGAGCGATGTAGGTGTTAAGAGTCTTTTCCTTGTGAAGTAGATGGGTGAGCTCCAAGACCTTCTTCTCATTGGCATGTAGACTGGTTTCAAGAGAATTCCGCTCTTCCTTGAGTTGGATCCAGCTCTTTTGCATTTCCTCCCAAGATGTTGGCATGTCAGGATGTTGAATGGTGTAAGGCACCTCTCCTTCCAAAACTGGCTCTTTGATCACGGGGAGAACATGAGGATATGGCATCACCAGCTTCTGGGAGCGGGCTCGTACCCACTTGAGATAAGGCTCCAGAGGGATGGAGTTCTTGTGCCCCAGTGTCTTACTATCTACCCTGTTGGGCATCCTCCAAGCTCTGATAAACCTCTGGCGAAGTCCTTGCGTATCGTTGTCGAAGTCAAAAACTATGTCAGGAATCAACATGTCATGAGGGCCATCCCTCCGAGCATATCCAAACTGTCTCAAAGCCAGGCATGGGTTGTAAGTAATCCCCCCTAATTCCAAGTAAAGGAACATTAGGGAACTCTCCTCAACGATCAATGATAGTGACATTTTCTCTGGATCGAGAACACCAATGTATATCAGCATGTGTAAGGGTCATCAATCGTTGTGACCATCTCAAACCCCGCTCGTTCTTCAAAACTGATTGTGGAAGGTGCGAAATAAACCACCTTGCCAGGAGAGGAGTGCAGCACATAAGAACACCTCTTTTTCTCATGGTTCGAGTGTAACATGAGTGAAGGATGTCCCCAAGCAACGTAGGTATAGGATTCCTGGACATGAATATCTTGACAACATTGATATCTATAAGTTGATCCGGATTCGGGAACAACACCAACCCATAGACAAGGAGTGCCACAACTTCTTCAAAAGATTGTAGGTCAAGGGAATTCCAACATTCTTGGGCCTTCTCAAACAGGAACTTTGCTAAGAATCCTTTGATACCACTTCTGGTTTCCCAATGCCCCTTGATGTCAGATGGTTGTAGGTATAGTGCTTTAGCAACCTCTTCAAGTTTTGGTTCCCTTTCCGTACCGTTGTAGGGTAGTTGACTGAGAATGGGAATTTTTAGAAGCTGGGAAAACTCTTCCAACGTAGGCACCAGTTGATAATCCGGGAAAGTAAAACAGTGGTGCAAAGGGTCAAAGAACTGTAAGAGAACTTTTATCATATCTTCTTCAATGTTGGTGCTGACCAAGCTGATGAGTCTACCATGCCTTTCACTGAAGGAAGAGTTCTCAGGAATCCTGGATGTAAGATCCTTAAGCTGAGGAGGGATCCTTACAAGGTTGACCTGAATTGTCTTTCTGCTGATAGTTTCCATGTCCTACAAAACAAGAACAAAGATGAAGATTCGAACCCTTGAAGTGGTTAGTGGATGCATATGATGCTGTATGATGCTATGATGTTATGATAAGGACACACCACAAGTATTCACAAAAAGCAAACATGATAAGGCACACAAGTCACACCAGACAGCCCTTAGAGTTTAGGCCAGCATGAAGTTTGGGGTCCTACCCTCTTGAAGTTGGTGGGCTCAAAAACCTGTCCTATCAAAAGTAACCGGGTTCTAAGGAGCTCAATATCATTGGGTTGTTTTCTGTGTTCATTGTTTTGATTTAGCCACTGAACTGGCGATCAAAATATTCCAAGAAAACAACCCTCAATGAGTGTAGTATCGAGTATCAACCAACTTCGGATTGCACCAAAGTCGGTCATCTCACTACCCCTAAAGAGGCCAGGATGGTCAAGTAAGGTTCCTAAGGTCAGTTGATGCTTCACGACACCACACGGCGGCCCCGTACTCTCCTTGACTTGACTCAAGGGTTACCGGTACTCACCAAAGTGCCACATCAACGTAGCAAACTGCTTCAATCGTGTCGGTATACCCCGCACAGTTCCCTCACAGTTTTGTTGCTACCTAAAGAGGGTATCCCCCAGATCCGGGTTAGGATCTATGAAACTCCAAAACAGGCCCACAATTTTAAAGCAAACAGATCAAGCAATTGAAAACATGATGATGAAACTATTCCTAAGGTACACCCCACTTATTAAGTATCCCCAGCAGAGTCGCCAGTTCTGTGATCGGTGGAAATAGAACTGACTGTTTTTTAAGCTGGTTCGCGAAATGTCGCGGTAAGCAAGAGTCGCCACCGTCTTTTATGTTCTCCAACATGGAAAGGACAAAAGCACAACAAAATTCCTTCTTTGAGAATGTTTCTCAGTTCGGGAGGTAGATTTATAGAAAGGGAAGGTGTTAGCACCCTTTCTATCCGTGGTTATCCACGGGCTCTTAGGTACTTGCTCTTATGTTTTCAAAAATTGTTTGCTTTTCAAGTGTGTGTGGGTTTTGAAAAAGTTTCGTTTGAAAAATTTCTAAGTGACTCTTGTATCTGTCCTCAAGAGTGTATGAAATATTTGTTTGAAAACTTTTAGAAAGTGTGAGTGCGAAAATTTGTTTTGTTTGTTTGAAAAGAGCAAGTACCCATGAGATCTACCTACTCTAAGGAATTAAGCTGTGTAAGAGTCCTTTAGATAGTGCTATCCCACCATTGAGAGGTAGGTAGCACCATCGTTGGAGTTATTCGGGTCAATTCGATTATTAGGGACAATGTGGTCACCGAAGCAATGGTAGGACACCTTAGAAGTAACCCTAATGTCCTAGATCCTTTGTATCCGAGGCAACCGTTTCGAGGCGACTGGATCTTTTAGACAGGAGGGCGACCTCTAAGACACCCTATACTTGATGACCACGTTCGAGGCAACCAGTGAGGCGTACCCTAAGAGTGGCATGTGCTTGTGTGTTGTTTTCATGTTATGTTTATCTTGTACATGTTATTTGTGAGCTACGGATTGATTTTATTTTTCATACATTCTTTCATGCATTTTTTTAACAGTTAGGAGTGCGGAAAATAAATTGCAGAAATGTAAATCTAGCTACTACAAGGCGCGGGTCTATACATCGCCAAAAAACAAAAACCCGTTTTGGAAAATAAAGTGCGAGAATTTAAATAAGGCAATAAAATCCTAATTAACTATTACATACTCTGTACAGGTACATAAATATAATCAAAAGAAATTAAAACGCGAAAGAAGGTTGAATCGGGAACGTCTTAGGGTTTTGACCCTTTTTAGAATTAAATTAAACATTAAACCTAATTAACTAATTGATTATTTAATTAAAGAAAAAAAATGTTTTTGTGTTTTTTATATTTTTAATGAAAATAAAATAAAAGGAATTAAAAATGTCAAAAGAAAAGCCTAAGTCTAAATTTGTTTTTATTTATTGTAAAAAAGGAATTAAGATTACCTAATTAAACTAATTTATTTGTTAGTATTTTATTTACAAAATAATTACCTAAGTGAAATTAATAAAAATAAAATATTTACATTTTTTATTTTTTGAATTTTTATTGTGAAAATATTAATTAATTGATTAATTAAATAATACTAATAATAATTACTAAAGAAAATAAAAATAAAAGGAAAATAGAAAAAAGAAATAGAAACCAATGGGGGTGTTGATGGCCCAATGGAGGTGAAAATTGCAAGTCTGGCCCATTAAGCACAAAGTCCTTGTTGACTTCTGGAATCAAGTACGTGCTCATTGACTTGGAGTATGGTGTGGAGCACCCTTTGGCCTTTGGAATAGTCTGTTGAGACACTTGGCGCCTTGATTTGTAAGGTCTATGGTGGAATACATGGAAAGCGCTGCATGGGAATTTGTTAGAAAAAATATGAAACAAGGTTTGAGGGACCTGGGAATCGAACCCAGGTCCCAATGGTTGATAGACAGCGCATTCACCACTGAGCCATGTGCCTGTAATTGTTAATACAATAAACAATGAAATTATTATGTAAATAACAACGCGTGTATTGCAAAACAACCAAAAAGCGCGCGCCATTTGAATTCTCCATTAGCCAGCTGACACGTCCTTCGTCTTCATCCTTTTCCCTGTAAAACAAAAACAATTAGCGGGGGTTTTTAACCCCCCACAAAGCCAAACTGCCAATAATAGCGAATAGGTCCCTGAGCTATATAAATTGGGCGCGATAGTGGATTTAAGTTCGTCTGGATGCCACGATCTCAGCCATAGGCATTATGAAGCCTAATTTTTCCTGTATGGGAAAGCCCCAATTCAAAAGCTTGAAAACCCTAAGTTTCAACCATGGTGGTTTGCGTTTCAGGGGCTCTCAAAGCAATTGAACCATACCATTAGCTTCACCTGAATGCTATGTGTTGTACCCCAAAATTTGCCCTCCCATATTCTCCAAGAAATGGCCAAGTCAAGTTGCAAAATTCCCCAAGGGTTGCACAGTGCAAAGGTCTCCCATACAGTCAAAACTAGGGTTTGTGTTCTGATCAAGAAAATGAAGTCTTCAAAGGTCCAATCAAGTCCTATATGCCTACAAACATGGTCAAGCATCCTCATATCAAGTTTCAAGGCATTCAGCTCAAAATTGCACAGTCAAAAAACCCTAATTGCACTACAGTCAACTGTAGGGGCAAAATGGTCATTTGACAGTCAAAAGTTCAAATTTTTGGTCAACATATCATTTTGAAGCCACAAACATCATTTGATCAATGCTTGATCATGATTCTCAAAATTTGGCTCAGAAAATCATCAAGATGCAAAAGTTACTATATTTGGACAGATGAAAAAGTCAACTGAAATTGACCAGGGCATAACTTTCACATGGATTATCAGAAAAATCCCATCCAAAGCTCATTTTGAAGAGAAAGACATTTCCTACAACTCATATTCATACTTCAAGTCCAAGAAATGCTCTCACAAAAAGTTATCAATTTCAACATTATAGGTCATTTTCAAAAGTCAACAAAAAGAGACTTTAAGTCAAAGGCCATAACTTGAGATTGGTAAATCAAAATGACATGGGACCAAAGACATTGGTTAGAGGACTCAAAGACCTTCCAAAATGTCCAAGAACATGAGAAAATCTTAAAAATTGAGCAAGTTATGCCTTGTGGAAGTTGGGAAATTTTTGGATATTTTGAAAAGTCAACATTGATTCAAATAACCTAAAAATGCTAATGGGCCCATTTTTCTTCCATGATTCATCATTCTAAGCATGTGCACGACCACTTGGCCCAAAGGGAAGTATTTTCTCATTTTTTTTATTTATTTATTTGAATTTTTATTCATATTAATTCATTTAAATCACTTAAATATATGAAAAATATCTAACTTGACCTAATAAATCTTTTCATGCATATTTTGCCTTCAATATTTCGTGCATAGGTCAATAGGGAAAGATTTGGTTTGATTTGAGCATAATTGATACAAAAGCACATGAAAAAGATATGAAACATAATGGTGAAAAATCAAATATTGAAAACCATGATTGCAAGAGATTTTTGTCAATTTTCTTAACCTAATTGATTCACTACAAATGCTTGAACACAACCCTAATGCCCATAGACTAAAAGCTGCGCAGGAAAGGCCATTGCAACTTGGAAAAATTCCTTGAAAACTCAAAACTGAAAACAGCTTTTTAGGTGATTTCAAAGCACAATTTCTATTTCATTAGCTTCCTCAAGTCTCCCTGAACATATTCCAATCATTAACATCCATTCAAACTCCAAGAATCGGTAACATGAACCGGAACTGTATCGAACAAATTTCATAATCTTACATTCCATTCTATGCATTGTTTGTGAAATATATTACTTGATTCATGTTCATAATGAAGTTTCAAAGCTAACCATGATGCTTAATTTGATTATCATGCTGTATATACAATTGTACCATGCTCGATTTCTAGGGTTTACAGGGTTGTAAATTTGGGGCTTTTGAAACGAAGTAAAATTAGGACTCAAGGCCACCACCATTGTACTCAGCAAGCTTGGACGAAGAGATTGACATACTCGCGCCTAATTTATAAAGACACATGACCTAATCGCTATTTTCTAATAGCATGTCTTAGACCACGCCATAAAAACCGTTGCTTTTGTTCTTTGTTTTACAGGGATGGTGAGGACGATGATGTGGTGGCAACAGGTGATACGCTGTTTTTGAATTTCGCGCGCTTCAGTCACTAACGCGTTGCTTCTTTTTATATTATTTGTTTGCTTATTATATAACAAATACGTTGACATGGATCAGCTGGCAAGCGCTCATTGCATTAACGTCCAAGACCTGGGTTCGAGTCCCAGGTCTGTATAATTTCCAATATTATTTTTCCATGTGAATTCCTGTGCAGCGTTTACATTGAAGCGCATCATGTTCCTCCATAACCAAGACGTCCACGTGCCCCCTGAAGATCAAACCAAAGGCCTAGATCTGAAGCACACCATGGGCATAGGTCAACCGTGCTGTACGCTGCCTGGGAAAGTCAATGGGTCTGAATGTTATTGGGCCAAAATTACTGGATCAAAACCTCACCCTTGGGGCCTGAACCCCCCCTGGTTTGCAATTTTCTTTTTTTATTTTGTTTTCAATTGTTATTTTATTTACTTTATTGTTTTGATTTAATTAATTATTTTTTAACAAAATACAAAAACATCATAAAAAACTCAGAAAAAGATAAAAAATTATTTATTTTGATATTTTCTTGTAAATAAATTAGCAAGTAATTAATTAGTTTAAATTAGGTTACAATTTTAATTCTTTTCATAAAAAATATAAAAAATGTAGAATTAGGTTTAGTTAATTTTTATTCCCTTTTTAATATTTCTTTTTACCATAATATTATTTATTTATTTATTTTTACAATTAATTTGCATGTAAATTAATTTAGGGTTAATTTAGGTTAAAAACTTCAATATTTTCTTAATAACTTAAAAATAGTTAGAACTAGATTTAACCTTTTATTTTAGTTTTAATTAATTCTTTTTCTATTAAATCTTAAAAAACATAAAAACACCAAAAAACATTTTCTTTTAAATTTTAATTCTGATTCCTTATTAGTTTAATTTTTGCAAAAGGGTCCAACGCCCATATTTTTTAATTGTTTAATTTCGCACATTTAGTTTATTTTGCTTAATTAATTATGTACCTCTCCCAAAGCTTTGTAACATTTACTTCTCGCACTTTTCAATTTCTTTATTTGCTTTATTTATTTTCCGTCAAATCGGGTCCGGTTTAATTTTGGCGATGTGGACCCGCGCCATTTGTAATAGCTTTAGATTTACTTTCCCTCGCAAATATTTTAACTGTTAAACAAAGCATGCAAGAATGAATGGCCATAATAAAATCAAGCGTAGATCACTTTAACATGACAAGACAAAATATCTGAAAACGACACACGAATCGCACACACACCACCCCTAGGGTACGCTTCACTGTTGCCTTGCCTCTCGAAAGGTGATCGTCGAGTAGAGGATGTTTTAGTAAGTCCTCATGATCTGGGAACCTGGCATGAGGGTAGCTTCTAAGGTGTCTTCCCATTGCTCTGGTGATCACCATGTCCCGAACCTCGAATTGACCCGAACACCTCCAACGGTGGTGCTACCTACCTCTCAATGGTGGGATGGCACTACTTTAAAGGACATTTACACAGACGAATTCCTTAGGGTAGGTAGACGACTCTAGATACTTGCTCTAATTTCAAAACAAATCAAAAATACTTTTCACACCGACACCTTTTCAAAAAAGCTTTCGAAAGCAATTTTTCAAACACTCTTGAGGACTGATACAAGAGTCGAACTGAAATTTTCAAAGAAACTTTTTAAAACCCACAGTTGAAAAGCAAACAAACAATTTTGAAAACACAATAAGCAAGTATCTAAGAGCCCATGGATAACCATGGATAGAAAGGGTGCTAACACCTTCCCTTTCTATAATCTACCTCCCGAACCGAGAGCAATCTCTATAAGGAATTTTTCTGTGCTTTTGTCCTTTCCATTTGGAGAAAATAAAAGACGGTGGCGACTCTTGCTTCTGCGACATTTCGCGAACCAGCGTTAAACAGTCAGTTCCAGATCCACCGATCACAGAACTGGCGACTCTGCTGGGGACTTAACTTAAAGTGAGGTGTACCTTAGGACTAAGATCACTGTGTTTTCAATTGTTTTCCTTGTGTGCTTTAAATTGTGGGTTGCTTGGGAGTTCTATAGATCCTAAACCCGGATCTGGGGGATACCTTCTTAGAAAGTAGCAACAAGGCTGTGAGGGAACTGTGCGGGGTATACCGACATGGTTGAAACAGTCTGCTACGTTGATGTGGCACTTTGGTGTGTACCGGTAACCCTTGAGTTCAGTCAAGGAGAGTACGGGGCCTCCGCGTGGTGTCGTAAAACATCAACAGACCTTAGGAACCTTAATTGAACAATCTTGGCCTCTTTAGGGTAGTGAGATAACTGACTTTGGTGCAGTCCGAGGTTGGTTGATACTCGATACTACACTCAATTGAGGGTTGCTTTCCTGGAATATTTCGGTCACCAGTTCAGTGGCTAAATCGAAACGATGAACAATGAAAGCAATCCCGTGATATTGGGAACCTTAGAACCCGGTTACTTTGATTAAGACAGGTTGAACCCACCAACTTCAAGAGGGTAATACCCAGACCTCATGCTGGCCTAAACCCTAAGGGTTTCTCTTGTGTGACTTGTGTGCCTTTGTACTTGCCTACTTGCATGCTTGTTAGCTGACACATGAACTACTTGCAGGTTTTGTTTATAGTCCTTAACTGGGACTCATAACAGGGTTTACCAAATTTCGTGCAGGTTTTGTTTATAGTCCTTAACTGGGACTCATAACAGGGTTTACCAAATTTCTTGCAGGTTTTGTTTATAGTCCTTAACTGGGACTCATAACAGGGTTTACGAGATCTCTTGCAGGTTTTGTTTATAGTCCTTAATTGGGACTCATAACAAAGTATACTGAATTTCTTGCAGGGTTTGTTTATAGTCCTTAATTGGGAATCATAACATGGTTTACCTACATCACCCCATGCATAGCATGACATCATACCATTGCATACATCCTAACCCATTTCAAGGATCTCAAGGGCTTGTGATGCAGGTCATGGTGAAGCAATTATCCCAGCAAGGGGCAATGAGGATTTATTTTCCTCTAGCCACGGTTGTCAGGGGCTATGACCCACTAGATATGGTGAACCTTTGACCCTTGAAGAAGGGCTCTCTACAACAGGAAGTTCCTTCAATCAAGTTGCCAGTTTCCAACTCTAACAAGTTCCTCTGTTTACCCCGCGAGGTCCTTGAAATCATTGCATGCATGTCATACATCTCATTGCATTGTAGGTGTCCCTTTGACAGGTTGCTTACCCTTCTTCGCTGTTTATTTCAGCCGATCGTCATGAATCCTGAATCATCAGCTGAGAAGTCCATCAAGGCCCTCCAGGCTCAGAACGCCCAGTTCCAAGGGTTGATCATGAACTTGACCCAGGGGCAACAAGATCTGAAGGCTCTGCTCTTGAAGAAAGAAAAGAAGAAGAGGAGGACTGTTTTGTTCAGCCCTAGACGCAGATCTGGGAATGCACCGCAGATTGAAACTGAGAGGACAACTCCATCTGTGAGGGAAGGTAGTCATCAGGGGGAAAGGGTTCCCAGTCCAGTGGTCTCCGACAACGAGACAGATTTCAACGATGAACAATACCCTCCTGCCGAAGACAAGTACAAACAGTTGGAGGATAAGCTGAATGCTATGGAGATCCAACAGGTACCTGGGCTGGATTTTGGAGATCTGGGTTTGTCAACTGGTGTGATTATTCCTCAGAAGTTCAAAGCACCATCCTTTACCAAGTATAACGGGGCGTCTTGTCCCAAGTTACATCTCAGGTCCTATGTTCGGAAGATTCAACCATATACAGTGGACAAGAATTTGTGGATCCACTTCTTTCAGGAGAGTCTTTCAGGGACTCATCTCGAATGGTTCTATCAGCTAGATGGGACCAAGGTTCGTAACTGGGAGGAGTTGGCTACTGCTTTCTACAAGCAGTATCAATATAATGCCGACCTTGCTCCTACGCGTACCCAACTCCAGGGTATGTCGTTAGGATCAAGTGAAGGTTTTAAAGAATATGCGCAGAAATGGAGGGATCTTGCTGGAAGGGTACAACCACCTCTGACTGATCGGGAACTTGTCGATATGTTCTTGGGGACCCTGTCTGGTCCGTTCTACAACCACCTAATTGGGAATTCGGCTGTTGGATTCACAGATCTTATCTTGACTGGAGAGCGGATAGAAGCTGGTATCCGGTCTGGGAAAATTCAAGAGGCTGCACCTTCTGATAAAAAGCCTCATCATGGAAAGAAAGAATCCAATGCTGTGCACGGTAAAAAGAGCCGTCATGAGGTAGGGGCAATCCAGATCTCCAATCCTGGACCTACTCAACAAGGACAGGGGCAGCAGCGCAAGGAGAAACGACAGTATACCAAACTCAACATGTCGCTGGATCAAGCACTACAACAAATGTTGAAGGCAGGGCTGATCACCTTAAGGGCTCCCCTTCGGAATCCGAACACTTCGGCTCCTAACTATCACCCCAACGATAGGTGCGCATATCATTCTGATAGCCCGGGGCATACTACGGACAACTGCTGGCCTCTCAAGAACAAAATTCAAGACATGATCGACGCCGGGGAGATTCAGTTTGAAGTGCCTGAGACTCCGAACATAATCACTGCTCCGTTACCCAATCGTTGAAGACCTTTTGTTTATTTGAATTTCTGAGTTGTGTTTTTCTTTGCTTATATAAACAATTAATGTCATAGCAAACTCTTTTATTCTATTAATGCATCGCATATGTCTGTTTTGGGAATTAATACAATTGTTTTCATTATATTCAAAATTCTTTTCATATTTTTCTGATGATCAACTCTTGGTTAATAATTCTGAGCCTCTTGAGGGAGGATGACGAAAATGATACCATGATCTACAGTATGCTTTTGAACAGACCCCGCTGATGAAGTACAGGCATTGTTTCAAATCCTAAACACTGGAGTTATAAGGAAGATAATCCCTCGTCAACCCCTCTGAGCCAAAGAAGTAGGAGTTTTTATCGAAACCCTTAATCATAACCTGGGGCAGGGTAGTTCTCTCAGTTGATCCAAGTGCATAACGAATGGCACCAAAGGAGTCCTTACAAAACAAAAGACAGTGATGGTTCTGAATAAATCACAAGGACAAGCAGTCGTTATCAAAAATCATAAATGAAAAGCCCAATAAGTCAAAACCTACGAAGGGGACTTACGAAACTGGGGCATCCCGCTGACTGTAATTCCAAAAAAAGGAAACAGCTCAGGCAAAAAATAGGGATAACAAAAATCAAGAAAGAGGTCTTACAAACCCTCAACAAAAAAGGGAATGACTGCCTAATCAAAATATACTGTCAATATCCGAACCATCGCTGGTATATCAAAGCAAAGACTCAACCAAGGTCTAACGCACGATCAACTGAGTTTAAGTTTGGAGAACATCACGAAGAGCGGGTGGGTACAAATAAAATTTGAGCCTTTATCCTTTTGTTTCTTAAACCGTGAACCAGGCCACGTTATAACCCTTAAAAGTCCTAGCTGAAGCACGAGTTAGTTCGAAAGCATACTGTTACAAAAGGTATCCTGACTCCTTAAGGCTCACGGTAAAATACGGAGTTGACATCACGTTTTACAAATATTCACTTGTTTTATGGAAAAAATGCATTTTCAAAAACTTCAAGACAAACATAGGGTTTGCATTTTTAACATAACTTTGTTTGCATATGACTTCTTGTTTGAACAGCAGGGAAATTCGCACGATGAATACCTAGTGAACAAAAGCACTTCCAATCAAGGGGCATGACATGACTATTGCCCATCATCTGGGGCAGTCCAATCAAGATTCGGAGAATCTCTCAAAAGGCCAAATAGTCTGGGGCAAATCTCCGCCTGAGTCACTTGGGGCATTCCAACGACGAATCTTGCCGGATCAAACATCTTCTGGTGACACTACACTTCTAACAGGGGCAACTCCTGACTTTCTGAGAACGGACATAGTCGAAAAATACTACGCATAATCAAGGACCCGCTAGGTTGACACACCTAGGCAAAAATAAGGGCTTCCCGGCGAACCAAAAGGGTTCGGGCAAAATGAAGGGATGAAATGAAAAAAATCTGTACACCCGGCAAGTCGAAAACCTGAAAAGGCGGCTTGGGCAAAAATGGGTATCCCGGTGGACTGAAAACCCGAAAGGGCGGTCCAGGCAAAAGTTAGGGATTAAAGCGTACGACTATGTCCCATCTTCTTGTCACCTGCCTACTAGAAGAAGGTTTGTCCATCAACAACTATCAAGCACCTCCACAGGTATCTTCCGCTCCCACATCAGAAACAGGGGCAATAATGGGTGGTCTAAGCAATCTGATTGCTCTGTCCTCTAAGGTGTCAAGGTAGGGTCCGTTGAAGAACATAACCAATACAGTTCAATACTTCCCCAGGAGAGTCCAACCCAGTTCCCCAGGAAAATTGGAGTCCATCTCCCCAAGCAGTAAGCTTATCCCCAGTAAGTTACGGAAGCTTACCCCTCTCAAGGCACGAACGCGTCGCCCGGCTTTATTCAAAGAGTTATTTCCTTAACAGGATATAACTGGGTTATCCTCAGCCAAAAGCCACAGAAAGAGCGCCCTCGACGAAGTCTTCCTACCCCAGCGAAGTCCATCAGCATTTCCAACAACAAGGGTATCCCCAGTAAGTTATTATCAACAATTCAGCAAAAGTATCTCTCTTCCCACAGAGTATCACTCCCCAGCATGGTCGCTAGAGTTTTTTCTCTCCGCAGAATCTTCCATTTGCCAAGTTTTATTCCGCAACGGAGTCATCTTCTCCTACCGGTATTCTTGCAGTTATCATCCCCAGCGGAGCAAGATCTAATTCTCCAACATCAGCCCAGGAGTGACCTCCCGGCACCCGTCAAGGATTTATTTTCCTAAGACGGAAACATATGTTCATAAACATCACATCTCCATACATTATAGCATGCATATGCATCATATTGCACGAATCTCATTTTGAGGACATACAGTTCATGCATCATGATTTTGCATACAATTATGTTTTGCCTTTTCAGGAAAAAGATCAATACAAAAATGATTATTATCAACTATCGCAATTCTTTCTAGATATAGTTTCAGATGTAAACCAGAGATGGTGACGTTATGATACTGCTTCCAGATTTCCTTCTAGATATAGTTTCAGATATGACCCAGATATGGCGACGTTCTGATACTGCTTCCAGATTTCCTTCTAGATATAGTTTCAGATATGACCCAGATATGGTGACGTTCTGATGCTGCTTCCAGATTTCCTTCTAGATATAGTTTCAGATATGACCTAGATATGGTGACGTTCTGATGCTGCTTCCAGATTTCCTTCTAGATATAGTTTCGGATATGACCCAGATATGGTGACGTTCTGATGCTGCTTCCAGATTTCCTTCTAGATATAGTTTCAGATATGACCCAGATATGGTGACGTTCTGATGCTGCTTCCAGATTTCCTTCCAGATATAGTTTCGGATGTAAACCAGAGACGGTGACGTTCTGATACTGCTTCCAGATTTCCTTCCAGATATAGTTTCAGATGTAAACCAGAGACGATGACGTTCTGATACTGCTTCCAGATTTCCTTCCAGATATAGTTTCAGATGTAAACCAGAGATGGTGACGTTCTGATGCTGCTTCCAGAGTTCCTTCCAGATATAGTTTCAGATGTAAACCAGATATGGTGACGTTCTGATGCTGCTTCCAGAGTTCCTTCCAGATATAGTTTCAGATGTAAACCAGATATGGTGACGTTCTGATGCTGCTTCCAGATTTCCTTCCAGATATAGTCCAGATATGAACCAGATATGGCGACGTTCTGACACTTATTCCAGTTGAAGACATTTCAAGACCTAGACCGGTTCAGTTAATCGACCCTAAGATTCTCTGTTGTTATCCCGTCCAAGGCCTTCTCTAGTCCAGCTAAATCGACTCCCAACAGATTTTTCTGATGAAGACTCAGTAGAAGTTATCCTATGGTCCCCTCTCCGACAGCGAGTGAGGTGGTAATTCCTTTTCAGATGTTTCCCTCTCCGACGGTGAGTGAGGTGATAGTCTCCTATGGTTCCCTCTCCGACGGTGAGTGAGGTGGTAAGTCCTTTTCAGATGTTTCCCTCTCCGACGGTGAGTGAGGTGATAGTCTCCTATGGTTCCCTCTCCGACGGTGAGTGAGGTGGTAAGTCCTTTTCAGATGTTTCCCTCTCCGACGGTGCGTGAGGTGACAATTCCTTTCCAGATAATTCCCTCTCCAACGGTGAGTGAGGTGATTCCCTTTCAGATTATAATGACTTATGGTTCTCTTCACGATCCTGCGAAGATGGTATTTCCCACCAAGATTTTCTCAACGAGCGTTGTTGAAGTTAAAATCACCCAAGGTTCTCTTACCATTCATGATAGGGCAGTAACCATACCTGATTCATTCATCATCTTTTGAAACTCCAGATTCAGCTCCTGTAACCAGTCAGGACACATCTGTATCAAGCATCTGAAAATCAGCTCCTGCAACGTGCCAGGTACTCATTTTTCTTTTGCAGGTATGCAGGTTCTCGCTAAAGAATCCCTTATGAGATCAACATTCAGATGGCATCTATAAGCCCATCATCCTATTCATCAACCTCTAAATGGCATCTATAAGCCCATTCCATCATCACTGCAACTATGTGAGCGCAAATTTCTGGGCACTCTAGTGTCCAATCATCTTCTACCTTCGGATTACGAAAGGCACGTCAGCCAATCTGCATCCTCAGGTCTAAGAAGATTGAACAGGGGCAACTGTTGTACCCCAAAATTTGCCCTCCCATATTCTCCAAGAAATGGCCAAGTCAAGTTGCAAAATTCCCCAAGGGTTGCACAGTGCAAAGGTCTCCTATACAGTCAAAACTAGGGTTTGTGTTCTGATCAAGAAAATGAGGTCTTCAAAGGTCCAATCAAGTCCTATATGCCTACAAACATGGTCAAGCATCCTCATATCAAGTTTCAAGGCATTCAGCTCAAAATTGCACAGTCAAAAAACCCTAATTGCACTACAGTCAACTATAGGGGCAAAATGGTCATTTGACAGTCAAAAGTTCAAATTTTTGGTCAACATATCATTTTGAAGCCACAAACATCATTTGATCAATGCTTGATCATGATTCTCAAAATTTGGCTCAGAAAATCATCAAGATGCAAAAGTTACTATATTTGGACAGCTGAAAAAGTCAACTGAAATTGACCAGGGTATAACTTTCACATGGATTATCAGAAAAATCCCATCCAAAGCTCATTTTGAAGAGAAAGACATTTCCTACAACTCATCTTCATACTTCAAGTCCAAGAAATGCTCTCACAAAAAGTTATCAATTTCAACATTATAGGTCATTTTCAAAAGTCAACAAAAAGAGACTTTAAGTCAAAGGCCATAACTTGAGATTGGTAAATCAAAATGACATGGGACCAATGACATTGGTTAGAGGACTCAAAGACCTTTCCAAAATGTCCAAGAACATGAGAAAAGCTTAAAAATTGAGCAAGTTATGCCTTGTGGAAGTTGGGAAATTTTTGGATATTTTGAAAAGTCAACATTGATTCAAATAACCTAAAAATGCTAATGGGCCCATTTTTCTTCCATGATTCATCATTCTAAGCATGTGCACGACCACTTGGCCCAAAGGGAAGTATTTTCTCATTTTTTTATTTATTTATTTGAATTTTTATTCATATTAATTCATTTAAATCACTTAAATATATGAAAAATATCTAACTTGACCTAATAAATCTTTTCATGCATATTTTGCCTTCAATATTTCGTGCATAGGTCAATAGGGAAAGATTTGGTTTGATTTGAGCATAATTGATACAAAAGCACATGAAAAAGATATGAAACATAATGGTGAAAAATCAAATATTGAAAACCATGATTGCAAGAGATTTTTGTCAATTTTCTTAACCTAATTGATTCACTACAAATGCTTGAACACAACCCTAATGCCCATAGACTAAAAGCTGCACAGGAAAGGCCATTGCAACTTGGAAAAATTCCTTGAAAACTCAAAACTGAAAACAGCTTTTTAGGTGATTTCAAAGCACAATTTCTATTTCATTAGCTTCCTCAAGTCTCCCTGAACATATTCCAATCATTAACATCCATTCAAACTCCAAGAATCGGTAACATGAACCGGAACTGTATCGAACAAATTTCATAATCTTACATTCCATTCTATGCATTGTTTGTGAAATATATTACTTGATTCATGTTCATAATGAAGTTTCAAAGCTAACCATGATGCTTAATTTGATTATCATGTTGTATATACAATTGTACCATGCTCGATTTCTAGGGTTTACAGGGTTGTAAATTTGGGGCTTTTGAAACGAAGTAAAATTAGGACTCAAGGCCACCACCATTGTACTCAGCAAGCTTGGACGAAGAGATTGACATACTCGCGCCTAATTTATAAAGCCACATGACCTAATCGCTATTTTCTAATAGCATGTCTTAGACCACGCCATAAAAACCGTTGCTTTTGTTCTTTGTTTTACAGGGATGGTGAGGACGATGATGTGGTGGCAACAGGTGATACGCTGTTTTTGAATTTCGCGCGCTTCAGTCACTAACGCGTTGCTTCTTTTTATATTATTTGTTTGCTTATTATATAACAAATACGTTGACATGGCTCAGCTGGCAAGCGCTCATTGCATTAACGTCCAAGACCTGGGTTCGAGTCCCAGGTCTGTATAATTTCCAATATTATTTTTCCATGTGAATTCCTGTGCAGCGTTTACATTGAAGCGCATCATGTTCCTCCATAACCAAGACGTCCACGTGCCCCCTAAAGATCAAACCAAAGGCCTAGATCTGAAGCACACCATGGGCATAGGTCAACCATGCTGTACGCTGCCTGGGAAAGTCAATGGGTCTGAATGTTATTGGGCCAAAATTACTGGATCAAAACCTCACCCTTGGGGCCTGAACCCCCCCTGGTTTGCAATTTTCTTTTTTTATTTTGTTTTCAATTGTTATTTTATTTACTTTATTGTTTTGATTTAATTAATTATTTTTTAACAAAATACAAAAACATCATAAAAAACTCAGAAAAAGATAAAAAATTATTTATTTTGATATTTTCTTGTAAATAAATTAGCAAGTAATTAATTAGTTTAAATTAGGTTACAATTTTAATTCTTTTCATAAAAAATATAAAAAATGTAGAATTAGGTTTAGTTAATTTTTATTCCCTTTTTAATATTTCTTTTTACCATAATATTATTTATTTATTTATTTTTACAATTAATTTGCATGTAAATTAATTTAGGGTTAATTTAGGTTAAAAACTTCAATATTTTCTTAATAACTTAAAAATAGTTAGAACTAGATTTAACCTTTTATTTTAGTTTTAATTAATTCTTTTTCTATTAAATCTTAAAAAACATAAAAACACCAAAAAACATTTTCTTTTAAATTTTAATTCTGATTCCTTATTAGTTTAATTTTTGCAAAAGGGTCCAACGCCCATATTTTTTAATTGTTTAATTTCGCACATTTAGTTTATTTTGCTTAATTAATTATGTACCTCTCCCAAAGCTTTGTAACATTTACTTCTCGCACTTTTCAATTTCTTTATTTGCTTTATTTATTTTCCGTCAAATCGGGTCCGGTTTAATTTTGGCGATGTGGACCCGCGCCATTTGTAATAGCTTTAGATTTACTTTCCCTCGCAAATATTTTAACTGTTAAACAAAGCATGCAAGAATGAATGGCCATAATAAAATCAAGCGTAGATCACTTTAACATGACAAGACAAAATATCTGAAAACGACACACGAATCGCACACACACCACCCCTAGGGTACGCTTCACTGTTGCCTTGCCTCTCGAAAGGTGATCGTCGAGTAGAGGATGTTTTAGTAAGTCCTCATGATCTGG
Organism: Vicia faba; assembly: GCA_948472305.1. Taxonomy (NCBI): domain Eukaryota; kingdom Viridiplantae; phylum Streptophyta; class Magnoliopsida; order Fabales; family Fabaceae; genus Vicia; species Vicia faba. Next base: position 745,198,498 of record OX451741.1, read on the forward strand.
GAACCTGGCATGAGGGTAGCTTCTAAGGTGTCTTCCCATTGCTCTGGTGATCACCATGTCCCGAACCTCGAATTGACCCGAACACCTCCAACGGTGGTGCTACCTACCTCTCAATGGTGGGATGGCACTACTTTAAAGGACATTTACACAGACGAATTCCTTAGGGTAGGTAGACGACTCTAGATACTTGCTCTAATTTCAAAACAAATCAAAAATACTTTTCACACCGACACCTTTTCAAAAAAGCTTTCGAAAGCAATTTTTCAAACACTCTTGAGGACTGATACAAGAGTCGAACTGAAATTTTCAAAGAAACTTTTTAAAACCCACAGTTGAAAAGCAAACAAACAATTTTGAAAACACAATGAGCAAGTATCTAAGAGCCCATGGATAACCATGGATAGAAAGGGTGCTAACACCTTCCCTTTCTATAATCTACCTCCCGAACCGAGAGCAATCTCTATAAGGAATTTTTCTGTGCTTTTGTCCTTTCCATTTGGAGAAAATAAAAGACGGTGGCGACTCTTGCTTCTGCGACATTTCGCGAACCAGCGTTAAACAGTCAGTTCCAGATCCACCGATCACACTATGAACACAAAATGATCCACAAAAGATGTTAACAATGCATGAATAATGGTATGCGTTTCTGGAAAAAAATGGTCAAACCGTGAATTACTCTTGCATGTTCCTGGAGTGTTAGCACTTGATTTTTATTCCAATGCGTTTCTGAGACTGTTAGCAAGGTATTAGAAGTAATAAAAAGTGTTGAATTGGCCTTGAAGGTGGATTTCAGTTTTGATTTTTTGCTTGATTTTTTTGAATGTGGTTTGGCCGCTTGTGCAATGTTCAGGTCATGAATGAGGCTTGGCTTGCTTGCATATGTACATGTGAATGTAATTAGGTCACATTATGAGCTTGGGATCCATTGCAATTAAGTTTTTGGATTTTGCTTTAACACCATTAAAGGACTTTCCAAGTTTGTTCAAATTTTGAATTTTATGCATAAAATAGCCTTACACGAATTTGGTAGTTGGCATATGCTGTATGAAAGCCATTCAAACCACAAAGATACCATTTAATTAATTTTTTGATTTTATTTGAATTATTATGGATTAAAATGAATTAAATCCATAAAAATTAAATAAAAATGAAAAAATAAATGTTTGGTCTTGAAATTAATCATGGGACACGTGGGTGGCATGACAAGGCTGAATCAAGTGGAAGAAAGTGGGCCCTTTTGTCAAAAATTGAAGTTTCAAGGATAGTTGACTTTTGCCATTTCACAAAAATTTCCCAACTTCTCCGATGCATATCTTGCTCAAATTTGATCATATGAACATGTTCTTGGACATTTTGGAAAGGTCTTGAAGTCCTCTAACCAATGCCTTTGGTCCCATGTCATTTGGATTTACCAATCTCAAGTTATGGTCTTTGACTTAAAGTGCATTTTTGTTGACTTTTGAAAATGACCTATAATGTTGAAATTGATAACTTTTGTGAGAGAATTTCTTGGACTTGGAATGTGAAGATGAGTTGTAGGAAATGTCTTCCCCTTCAAAATGAGTATTGGATGGGATTTTTCTGATGAACCATGAAAAAGTTATGCTCTGGTCAAGTTACAGTTGACTTTTCAACTGTCCAAAAATGGAAACTTTTGCATCTTGATGATTTTTGAGCCATGCTTGTGAAATCATGATCAAGACTTGATCAAATGATGATTGTGGCTTCAAAATAAGATGTTGACCAAATTTTTTGACTTTTGACTGCCAAATGACCATTTTACCCCTACAGTTGATTGTGGAGCAACTAGGGCTTTTGACTGTGCAACTTGATGCTGTGAGTCTTGCAACTTGACATGGGGATGCTTGACAATGTATATAGGCATATGTGACTTGATTGAGCCCTTGAAAACCTCAACTTCCTTGCAAGAACCAAAACCCTAATTTGACTGGCTTAGGAGGGTGTTTGAACTGTGCAACCCTTGAGTAGACTTGAGCAAATTGAGATGATGCTTGTCAAAACTTTGAAGAATATGGGAGGGAAAATTTTGGGGTACAACAGGCTTGAATCAGAGTTACTATAGATCCTAACTCGGATCCGGGGATAGCCTTTAGGTAAGTAGCAATAAACTGTGAGGGAGCTGTACAGCGTAAACCGATACGGTTGAAGCAGTAGCTACGTTGGTGTGGCACTTTAGTATGTACCGATATCCCTTGTGTTGGAACGAGGAGAATATAGGTCTGCTAAGGGGTCATTAAGCACCAACTGACCTTAGAACCTTTAAATTGACCAACTTGGCCATAGAACAGTAGCAGTATGCTACACTCATTGAGACTAAACTCTTGTGATGATTTCGGCCGCAAGAAAAGGTTGCTAAACTGGAATTATGATCGATCGAGGGTAGTCAGTGATATTGAGATTCTCTAGAACCCGGTTACTATTTTTAGGACAGGTTTGAACCAACTGAACTGAAAGAGGGTAGTACCTAAGCTTCTTGCCAGCCTGAAATCTAAGGGCTCTCTGTGTGACTTGTGTGCCTTTACCATGTTTTCTATTTGTGGATACTTGTGGTGTGCTTTCTATCATGACATCATGCCATCATAACATTGCATGCATCTTGTATTGGACTAACCTATTTGAAAGACAGGAGGGATTCATCTTTGTTCTGTTTTGTAGGTCATGATACCCATGCGTAGGAACACCATCCGGATCAACTTTATCCAGGTTCCCATTATGCTTAAAGAGTTGGTTGCAAAGATGTCAGATACTACTTCCTTTATCAGAAGACATGGGCATCTTCTTAGTTTGGTCACCTCCAAATTGGATGAGCAGATGATGAGTGTCCTGGTCCAATTCTATGATCCACTTTACCATTGCTTTACTTTTCAGGCCTACCGGTTGGTCCCCACCTTAGAAGAGTTATCTGATCTTCTTGGTATCCCTATCCGGGAGCAGACCCTGTTCACAGGTTGGGAGAAGATCCTTAGGCCAGAAGAGATTGCTTCAGCCCTTCATATGACAAAGGATGAGGTAATGGCCAATTAGGAGACTAGAAGTGGAGCAAAGGGCTTTCTGGCAAGTTTTTGGTTGGTAAGGCTAATTATTTCTGGGATAGTCTAGACTTTAAGGCATTCGAAGATATTCTGGCTCTTCTGATATATGGCTTGGTATTATTTCCGAACTGTGACTCCTTTGTTGATGTGAATGTGGTAAAAATCTTCATCTCTGGTAACCTTGTACCCACTCTCTTGGGTGACATTCTTCATCAGCTTTATGCCCGTACTGCTCGAAAGCGGGGAACCCTGATGTGCTGTGCTCCATTGTTGGCAAGGTGGTTTATTTCTCACCTTCCCAAGTCAGTTTTGAAGAACAAAGAAGGCATGGGCTGGACCTATAGGGTTATGTCTCTCTCTCATAATGACATCATCTGGACTATCAAGGGTATGGACGAGGTGGCTATTATTGATCGATGTGGGGAGTACCCCAATGTTCCACTGATAGGAACCAATGGAGGGATCACTTATAATTCGTGCTTGGCCTTACGTCAGTTTGGGCGTGCTAGGAGGGAAGGTCCTCATGAATTGCTAATGCCTAGTATGATCTTTGATTTTCAAGGGGATAATGACGAGCAACGCCGCAGATTCATAATGGCTTGGGATAGAGTTCACAGATCTGATCCACATGAGCTGGGTCCAAAGACTTCTCTTTCGATGGAGCCATATGTCAGATGGGTCCGTATCCGTGCCCAAAAGCTGGGAATGCCGTATGAAGCCGTCTTGCCTACCATTGTTGAAGTTGCTAATGAAGAAGGGGTTCTTCCGACCATCCTCCATCCTCATATGCCCACCGACATTGGGGCACTGAAAAGATCATGGATGCAGCTGAGAGAAGAGCGGGATACTTATCGAGAAGAGTTTAACGAGCAAGAGCAGAAAATTCAGAAGTTGACAAGACAACTGGAGAACGAGCGGATCCTCAATGACTATGTCCACACCGACAAGAAGCGACCATGGGAGAAATGATTGTCCTTTGATTATTTCTTTTCCAGTTTTTATTTCCTTTTCAGTATTTCCTTTCTTGTAACGCCTTAAGGGCAATTTTTTGAACAATTTGAATTTCAAGTTTATCTAATAAAAGTGTGTTTCATTTCTTGTTTACGAATTTGAATCTCTCGATGTCTTTGAAATCATATCATACGTATTTCATTCCATGCACTTCATAACAGGTACCCTTATAGGTTTTCTCATCTTCTTCGCTGTTTATTTCAGCATCATGTCTTCTGAACCATCGACTGAACAAGCAATCAAGGCTCTACAGGCCCAGAATGCCCAGTTCCAAGAGTTATTCATGAATTTAGCTAAGGGTCAGCAAGATCTGAAGACCCTTATTCTGAAAGAGAAGAAGAAGAAGAAGAAGAGGACAATCCTGTTTAACACAGGCCACAGGTTTGGAAACAGGCTACGAGATGAAGTTGATTTGACCACCTCATATGGAGGGAAGGATAGTCAAGAAGAAAGGAGGGCTCCTAGCCCAGTGGTTTCAGACAATGAGACGGACTTCGACGAAGACCAGTATCCTCCGGCTGAGGATAGATACAAGAAACTGGAAGATCGGTTGAGTGCGATGGAAGTACAGAAGGTGCCTGGTCTGGACTTTGGCGATTTGGGTCTGTCATCTGGGGTGGTGATTCCCCACAAGTTCAAAGCACCAGCCTTTGCTAAATACGACAGAGTTTCTTGCCCGAAACTGCACCTCCGGTCGTATGTAAGGAAGATTCAGCCGTACACCGCTGATAAGAACCTATGGATCCACTTCTTTCAAGAGAGTCTCTCAGGGACTCAGCTTGAATGGTTTTACCAGTTAGAAGGAGCCAGTATCCGCAGTTGGGAAGATTTGGCTGCTGCTTTCTACAGGCAGTACCAATACAATGCCGACCTCGCTCCCACGCGTACCCAACTCCAGGGTATGTCTATGGGAACGGGTGAAGGTTTCAAAGATTATGCTCAGAAGTGGAGGGATCTCGCTGGAAGAGTGCAACCACCCTTGGCTGATAGGGAGCTAGTTGATATGTTTCTGGGGACCTTGTCTGGTCCGTATTTCAACCATCTGATTGGAAGTTCTTCGTCTGGGTTTACGGAGCTGATTAGGACCTGGGAAAGGATTGAGGCTGGTATTAAGTCTGGTAAGATACAAAAGAGTGCTTCATCAAGCACCGAGAAAAATCCTTTTAAGAAGGAGTCTGGTGCTGTTTACAGTTCGAAAAGCCAGAATAGACCTGAACACCGCCAAACTGTTAATGCGGTCATTATTTCAAGACCTGCTGGGGCTCCTCGGCGTAACAATCAACAAAAGGCCAAGAGACCTCGAAGGCAATTCACCCATCTCAACATGACTTTGTCTCAGATTCTTCCGCAGTTATTAAAAACCAATCTAGTAACTCCAAGGGAGGCTCCGCAGAATCCCAACACTGCATCGCCTAAGTACAATCCTAATGCCCGCTGTGCTTTTCACCCTGATAGCCCGGGACATGACATAGATGATTGTTGGGCTTTGAAGAACAAGGTACAAGACTTAATTGATGCTAAGGAGATTGAGTTCGGAGCACCGGAAAAGCCTAAACAAGATGCAGGGGTGAATGCTATCGGGGATGACGATGATGAAGAGTTTGACATTGACAACTGGATATACCCAACTGCCGATGGTGGATTAAGCAACTGGACAGCGAAGGATTCTATGCCCATTTCTGTTATCACCCAGTAATGAGACCTTTTGTTTTGAATTTGTAACAGACAATGTTTTAAACTTTACGGCCCGATGTCTTACCCGGGGCACCGTGGCTTCATTTGTGAGGGCTTTATGTGTGTCATTTTCATATATCATTAATAAAAGCATTGGACGTTTCTTGCATTTCAAATCTTGCGCTCCTTGTTTTTCTTTTATTGCATATTGCAAAACAACTATTTTACACACACTCATATATACAGGTCTACATCCACTCTGGATCTCACTGGTAACGACTCTGCTACTGCTAGTTATGACTTTGAAAGTCTGATCAACTTAGCCGAAGACGAAGGTGAAGACGATTGAGAAGTGCCTGGTGAGCTTGCAAGACTGTTACTTCAGGAAGAGAGGGCCATTCAGTCGCGCGAAGAGCCGGTGGAATCAGTGAATCTGGGTACAAAGATAGACAAGAAAGAGGTCAGGATCGGTGCAAATCTGGAGCTTAATGTGAAGCAACGATTGATTCAGATGCTACGTGACTATGTTGAGATCTTCGCCTGGTCTTATGAAGATATTCCTGGGTTGGATACTGATATTGTGGTTCACCGCCTGCCTACCAAGGAAGACTGTCCTCCAGTGAAACAGAAGGTCCGCCGAACACGCCCAGAGATGTCTGAGAAAATCAAGGCTGAAGTTATGAAACAGTTTGACGCCGGTTTTCTAGCAGTTACTTCTTACCCATAGTGGGTGGCCAACGTGATTCCTGTACCGAAGAAGGATGGTAAGGTTCGAATGTATGTTGATTATTGGGATCTGAACAGGGCGAGTCCCAAGGATGATTTTCCTCTACCTCATATCGGCGTTCTGGTTGACAACACCGCTCAGCATAAGGTCTTCTCCTTTATGGACGGTTTCTCCGGTTATAATCAGATTAAAATGTCTCCCGAAGACATGGAGAAGACAACATTCGTTACTTAATGGGGTACCTTTTGCCACAAGGTCATGCCTTTTGGATTAAAGAACGCTGGGGCAACGTATCAGCGTGCCATGGTTGCTTTGTTTCATTACATGATCCATCACGAGATTGAGGTATACGTCGACGACATGATTGTAAGATCCCAGACGGAGGAAGAACATCTTGACCACCTTCAGAAGCTGTTTGACAGGTTGAAGTTGTACAAGCTGAGGTTAAACCCGAACAAGTGCACCTTCGGGGTGAGATCTGGTAAGTTGCTGGGTTTCGTCGTAAGAGATAAAGGTATTCAAGTGGATCCGGCAAAGGTGAAGGCCATACAAGAGATGCCAGCTCCCCAAACAGAGAAAGAAGTCAGAGGCTTTCTAGGACGACTAAACTACATTGCCCGATTCATCTCACACTTGACCGCTACTTGTGAACCAATCTTCAAGTTACTGAAGAAAGATCAAGTAGTACGTTGGAACGATGAATTCCAGGACACTTTCGAAAGGATCAAAGATTATCTCCAAGAGCCACCCATTCTGATGCCTCCAGTTGAAGGGAGACCCTTAATCCTATACTTGACAGTACTCGACAACTCAATGGGGTGTGTGTTGGGTCAGCATGATGAGTCTGACCGAAAAGAGCATGCTATTTATTACCTTAGCAAAAAGTTTACCGACTGTGAGACCCGATACTCACTGCTCGAGAAAACTTTCTGCGCTTTGGCATGGGCTACTCGCCGACTGAGACAATATATGCTGACTCACACTACTCTATTGATATCAAAGATGGATCCAATCAAGTATATCTTCGAGAAGCCTGCTCTGTCCGGAAGAATAGCAAGATGGCAGATGATCTTGACTGAGTATGATATCCAATACATGACCCAAAATGCAATCAAAGGAAGTGTGTTGGCAGACCATTTGGCACATCAGGCAGTGGATGATTACCAGTTTATGAACTTTGAATTCCCGGATGAGAGTATCATGATAGTGACCGATTGTGAAGCACCTGGACTGGATGAAGGACCTGAGGAAGGATCCCGATGGTCTATGTACTTTGATGGAGCTTCGAACGCTTTGGTTAATGGCATTGGCGCCGTGATCATATCTCCTAAAGGCTCTCATACTCCGTTTACCGCCCGACTATGTTTCAACTGCACCAACAACATGGCGGAGTATGAAGCGTGCATCATGGGTCTTCGAGCAGCAATTGACCTAAGGATTAAGTTCCTGAGTGTTTTCAGAGATTCCTCTCTCGTGATCAGTCAGATCAAAGGCGAGTGGGATACGAAACACCCTAATCTTATTCCTTACAAGGAGTATGTGTTGACTTTGCTTCTCCATTTCGAAGAGATAACCTTTGAACACTTCCCTAGAGAGGAGAATCAGTTGGCAGACGCGCTGGCTAGGATGTCTTCTATGTTCAAAGTCAATTGGGACAATGAATCTCCCTGGATTATCATTGAAAGATTGGACGAACCTGCACATTGCTGTGACATTGAGACTGAAGAGGTAGCAGATAAACCCTGGTTTCATGAGGTGAAGAGGTATCTCGAGGCTCAGGAATACCCTGAGGGTGCATCTGTTAATGATAAGAAGCTTCTGAGGAGGTTCGCAGCAAAGTTCTTCATCAGCAATGGCATCCTTTACAAGCGTAACCATGATTCGACCCTACTGCGATGTATGGATAAGAACGAAGCAGAAAGTATCATGACAGAATTACATGAAGGTACTTTCAGAACTCATTCCAGTGGACACACCATGGCAAAGAAAATCCTTCGGGCAGGATATTATTGGTCCACAATGGAAGCCGACTGTTATCAGCATTCTCGGACATGTCACAAGTGCCAAGTCTATGCGAATAAGGTGCATATACCTCCAGTACCTCTGAACGTCTTGACAGCTCCTTGGCCTTTTTCAATGTGGGGCATTAATATGGTCGGCGAGATCAAACCTACCGCGTCCAACGGGCATCATTTCATCCTGGTGGCTATAGATTACTTTACGAAGTGGGTTGAAGCAGCTTCCTTTGCTACTGTAACCAAGAACGTCGTGGCGCGGTTCATTCGGCACAATCTGATTTTTCGATATGGTGTACCCGAGAGGATCATTACGGATAATGATACCAATCTCAATAATAAGATGATCACCGAGCTCTGCAAGCAATTCAAGATACAGCATCACAACTCTTCTCCCTACCGGCCGAAGATGAATGGGGTTGTTGAAGCGGCTAATAAGAACATTAAGAAGATTGTGCAGAAGATGACAGTGACATACAAAGACTGGCATGAGATGTTACCATTTTCTCTTCATGGGCACTGTACCTCAGCGCGAACGTCAACAGGGGCAACACCCTATTCCTTGGTATATGGCATGGAGGCAGTCTTTCCCATTGAAGTTCAGATACCCTCTCTTTGAATCATGAAGGATGCAGGTTTGAGCGAAGATGACTGGATTCAGACCCGGCTTGATCAACTGAATTTAATCGACGAAAAGAGACTTACTGCTATTTGTCATGGTCAGACGTATCAAAAACGGATGATCAAGGCATTCAACAAGAAATCAGACGACAAGAGTATCAAGTTGGGGACCTGGTTATCAAGCACATTATCCTGCCTCAAGGTGATCCCAGGGGCAAATGGACCCCTACTTACGAAGGCCCATTTGTGGTTAAGAACATTTTCTCAGGAGGAGCTATGATTCTAACCACCATGGATGGTGACGACCTTCCTCACCCCGTCAATGCTGATATAGTGAAAAAATACTACGCATAATCAAAGACCCGCTAGGTTAACTGGCCTAGGCAAAAATAAGGGCTTCCCGGAGAACCAAAAGGGTTCGGGCAAAAATAAGGGATGAATGAAAATATGTACACCCGGCAAGTCGAAAACCTGAAAAGGCGACTTGGGCAAAAAAGGGTATCCCGGTGGACTGAAAACCCGAAAGGGCGGTCCATGCAAAAATTAGGGATCAAAGCGTAACACTATGTCTCATTGGATCACTTTGCATCCAGAATTCGGTATCGACTATCAAGCTCGGACGACGCTAATCAATCTAATCTACCTTCAACCAACAGCAAAGTGATGAGATGCTCGAAAACATAAAGGCAATAGCAGGATTGGAACCCAGTGGGGTTGTTCACATAGCTGTTTTGTTTTTCATAATTTGTGTAAATTCTATCTGCTCGGCGGCGTTCTCTTACTAGGACGTTAGCTTCTTGTACAAAAATGCCTGTTTACAGGCCAAACTTCAAAATCAATACAATTCATTTTCAAAGAAATTTCAAACTGTTTTTTCTTTATCTGTTTTGATTTCAAAGAACGACCAATGTTCATTTTTGATATATGCATTTGACATTAATTGCTGCTCATGAATATTTACATGCGAAACAAAAGACGATTACTGGTAACATCATAAACAGGGGCAATAAAAATTGTCCAAACTATACAGTTGCTCTGACCACCAGGTATAAAGGTAGATTCAGCTGAAGAATATGGCTAAGATACCTTCACTCCCCGCAGAGTAAGACAGTAAAGATAGCTCTCCCCAGCTGAGACTTGCAACTGTGAATGAATCGGTAATATTCTCCTCAAGCAGAGTTTATCTACCATCAGCACTAAAAAGGCTCGATATCCCCGACAGTCTTAATATTCCCCAACGGAGTATAAGAATGCTCCCCGACAGGGTACAAGATATCCCTAGTGGAGTCAAAATTTTCCCAGCGCAGTCTGAAAAAGCTTCCCCAACGGAGTTGGGAGAATCATCCCCGGTAGACTCTGGAAGTTTATCCCCAGCGCAGTATAAAAACAAATCTCCCCAGCCGAGTTCAAAGGATCATTCCCAGCAGAACTCAAAGGATTATCCCCATAAGAGTCTAAAAGGTTATTCCTAGAGAAGTCGCAACCAAAGATCATCCCCAGCGGAGTTCTTTCCTTTCACAAACAGGAATTCAATCCCCAATAGGATTCAATATCACCAGCAACGATAATTCATCCTGACAGAATCTATCAGTGGAATCTTCAGCAGAATATCTCTTCCCCGCAGAGTAATCTCCTCATCAGTTTATTCCCCCCAACAGAGTCGTCCTCTCCTGCAGGTTTATTCTCTTTGTTTGCCATCCCCAGCAGAAACGAAGAATCCAGCTCTATTCTTTAGCAGCTGTGATCGGTGGGAATAGAACTGACTGTTTTGGAATGCTGGTTTGAGTTTGCGTTTGTTTTTGCAAACTGTCGTGGTAAGCAAGAGTCGCCACCGTCTTTTATTTTATCCAACAAGGAAAGGACAAAAGCACAGAAAAATTCCTTTTTGAGATATTTCTCGGGTTCGGGAGGTAGATTATAGAAAGGGAAGGTGTTAGCACCCTTTCTATCTGTGGTTATCCACGGGCTCTTAGGTACTTGCTCACTATGTTTTCAAAAGTTTGCTTTTCTTTGTGTTTGTGGGTTTTGAAAAAGTTTTTGTTTTTGAAGAGAGTGTAAGTGCGAAAAGTTTGTTTTTGTTTTAAAAGGAGCAAGTACTTAAGAACCTCTACCTACTCAAAAAGTAATTAAACTGTGCAAATGTCCTTTAGACAGTGCTATCCCACTATTGAGGAGTAGGTAGCATCGTCGTTGGAGTTTTCTGGTCAATTCGATTTTAGGGATGTCTGGTCACTAAAGCAAAGTTAGGACGCCTTAGCGGTAACCCTAATGTCTTAGATCATTTTTCCGAGGCAACCGTTTCGAGGCAACTTTGATCTTTGGACAGGAGGGCGACCTCTAAGACTTCCTATACTCAATGACCACGTTCGAGGAAACCAAGTGAGGCGTACACTAGGAGTGGCATGTGCAAGTGTCAATTTTCAGTTATATTATCTTTACATGTCATGGTGAGCTACTGTTGATTTTAAATTAAGATAGATCTTGTCATACATAGCCTATTATTCATACATCTAGCAGTTAATGGTTGTAGAAAATAAATTGCGGAAGATAAAAGCTAAGCTATTACAAGGCGTCGGGTATTTACATCGCCAAAACAAACCCTTGAAAATTAAATGCGAAAAAGTAAATAAAAGCGATAAATAGTCCTAAGTTAAAACTATTACATCCTCGGAGCAATTACAATATATGGATCAAAATAATATGCGCGAGAAAAGTTGAATCAGATTGTCCGTTAGGGTTTTGACCCTTTTATTGAATAAAGCATATTTTTGGTCTTTTTTGAATTAGAAATTAAGTCTAAATTAGTAATGGAATTAATTAAAAAAAGAAAATATTTTTTGAGTTTTATTTTAATTAAAGAAATAAAATTAGAAATATTAAAAAACCTAATTCTAAGTCAACTTTAATTTATTATAAAAAAATGTTAAGATTAAACCTAATTAAAAACTAAATTAATTGGTTAATGGTTTGTTTACAAAAATAATGAAATTAGTGATGATTAGTGTAGCTCCACTGGTTTATTTACTTACAGCGAGTTTTAGGCTGCCTTAGGGCTTGGTTTTGATTAGTGTAGCTCCACTGGGTGTCAAGGAAGAGGACTGCGCTTTGCTTTTGGTCTGAATTCACCTCTAAACCAAAATCCGGTCACCACTTTCTCAAGGTTTTTTGCAAAACTGTTCTAGCCGTTTCCACAGAGTTTTTGTGCGTTTTTTTGTGTCTTTCACGTCTGTCTGCAAGGGTTTCCGTGTGTGATTTGTTTATGAGCATGAGGTTTATATAGCCAAGGAAATTAGGTCAACATTTGTGTATCAAATCTTGGTCCATTATGATGAAGAGATTTGATTTGATTTCTTCATAAAGACTTGCTATATTTGATTCGATCAGGTTCCAATCTATCTTCATGCGTTACTGTCGGCCTGTTATGAGCTGTTTGGGGCTCCAACATGATGAAAATCAAAAGCTGACTTGCCCCTTCGAATTTGCTCTCTTCGATTGCTTCAAAGCTCCAATTCAAACTACTCCAGTCACAGCCCCTTCGAATGAGACTCCCCCTGCTTCGATTGCATATTTGCAAGGGACACATGCCATTGTGAACTTTGGGTATTCTGGACAGGTTAAGATATGTGTTTTTGCTTAGTCATGCCAACCTACTTCATTCCTTCGAATCTGCCTTCTTTTCCAGCTTCAAAGTCCAATTCGAATCTATTTAGAACATTCCTTATTAGACAACTTCGCCCAGCCCTTGGCCTTGTGATGAGTCTAAGTTCTGATTTGAAGTGTTCAGAACTTCCTTCATCAGAGCATCTTAGATTAAGAGAAACTCTGCACTGAAATTCCATTTGAAGGTCATTTCGTTCTGATGTTCTGATTGAGGTAAAGTATGAAGTTCCAGTCGAAGGACCCTCTGAAGTACTAGTCGAAGCATTGTGACATTGGCTTGATCAAAGGAGGTCCAGCGCTCAATCAAAGACTTGCACACCAGAGCTTGATCGAAGGGTTCCAGCGCTCAATCGAAGACTTGCAGACCAAAGCTTGGTCGAAGGGTTCCAAACACCTAATTGAAGCTTACTAATCAAAGCCTGATCAAAGAGTGCCAAATGCTCAATCGAAGACTTGCACATCAAAGCTTGATCGAAGGATTCCCAACACCTAATCGAAGCTTACTAATCAAAGCCTGATCGAAGAGTTCCAAATGCCCAATCGAAGTGTTTGTCCATAATGCCAATCAAAAGACATTTTGTTCATCTTCAAAAAACTTTATTTTTCTTAGGCAAGGGTTTGTGACCAACCATGTAAGGGAAGACCTTTGAAAACATGAGAGGGCAAATTTTGGGGTACAACAGTTGCCCCTGTTCAATTTTCTTAAACCTGAGGATGTAGATTGGCTTGCGTGCCTTTCGTGATCCGAAGGTGGAAGATAATTGAACACTAGAGTGCCCAGAAATTTGCACTCGCATGGTGTAGTATCAGCATTGTGATGTCGGGAATGGGCTTACAGATGCCATTTGGAGATTGTTGGTAGGAGGATGGGCTTATAGATGCCATCTGCAGGAGTGTCGATTGCATAAGGGATTCCTTAGCGAGAACTTGCATACCTGAGAAAGATGGTCTTCCTGGCTTGTTACAGGTGTCAATCTTCAATCTCTTTGTGTAGATGGTTTTCCTGGCTTGTTACAGGTATTAGTCTTCAATCAGTCGTCCACAGATATTTTTCCTGGCTTGCTACAGGTATTAAACTGGGACTTGAAAAGGTTGATGGATGAGAAAGTTGTCCTGGCTGGTTTCAGGTATTAATCTCTGACCTGAGAAAGAAAGATGGTCTTCCTGGCTTGTTACAGGTGTTAATCTTCAATCTCTTCGTGTAGATAATTTTCCTGGCTTGTTACAGGTATCAGTCATTCACAGATGGTTTTCCTAGCTTGCTACAGGTATTAAACTTGGACTTGAAAAGGTTGGTCGAGGAGATAGCTGTCCTGGCTGGCTTCAGGTATTAATCTCTGACCTGAGAAAGAAAGATGGTCTTCCTGGCTTGTTACAGGTATTAATCTTCAATCTCTTCATGTAGATAATTTTCCTGGCTGGTTTCAGGTATTAATCTACAAATCAGTCGTCCACAGATATTTTCCTGGCTTGCTACAGGTATTAAACTGGGACTTGGAAAGGTTGGTCGATGAGATAGCTGTCCTGGATGGTTTCAAGTATTAATCTCTGACCTGAGAAAGAAAGATAGTCTTCCTGGCTTGTTACAGGTATTAATCTTCAATCTCTTCATGTAGATAATTTTCCTGGGTTGTTACAGGTATTAATCTACAATCAATCATCCACAAATATTTTTCCTGGCTTGTTACAGGTATTAAACTGGGACTTGGAAAGGTTGGTCGATGAGATAGCTGTCATGGCTGGTTTCAGGTATTAATCTCTGACCTGAGAAAGAAAGATAGTCTTCCTGGCTTGTTACAAGTATTAATCTTCAATCTCTTCATGTAGATAATTTTCCTGGCTTGTTACAGGTATTAATCTACAATCAGTCGTCCACAAATATTTTTCCTAGCTTGTTACATGTATTAAACTGGTACTTGAAAAGGTTGGTCGATGAGATAGCTGTCCTGGCTGGTTTCAGGTATTAATCTCTGACCTGAGAAAGAAAGATGGTCTTCCTGGCTTGTTACAGGTATTAATCTTCAATCTCTTCATATAGATAATTTTCCTGGCTGGTTTCAGGTATTAATCTACAATCAGTCGTCCACAGATATTTTCCTGGCTTGCTACAGGTATTAAACTGGGACTTTAAAAAGGTTGATGGTAGCCATCTTTTGATTGACCTTCTCCTAAAAAAGGTAAACGTTAGCTGTATGCAATGTCATGATGTATGAAATGCATGACGTCATGATGTTCTCAAAAATAAATGAGATTGTGTCGTATGCACTTCATCATGTATGTAAATAGGAGGTATGAAATGTGAAATGTTTATGAATGTATTTTCGTCTAGGAAAATAAATCATTGACAAATGTCGGGGAGTTTGTTAAATCCTGGACTGTTGTTGAAGAGTATGTGTGTCTTCAAACTTTGCATAGGATGTTTCTGATGGGGATGACGAACGAAGATGGTTGTGAGAATAAACCTGTAGGAGAAGATAACTCCGTTGGGGAATAAACATGGTGAAGAGATTACTCTGTGGGGAATTACTCTGTAGGGCATTACTCTGTGGGGAAGAGATACTTTGCTGAGATTTTAATGATAAACTTCGCTGGGGATTCCGTTGATAAGCTCTGTTGGGGATTTTGATGATGAACTCCACTGGGGATAGAAAGAAATTCGCTGGGGATGATCTTTCAGTTGCAACTTGCTGAGGATAGCCCGGTTAGACTCTTGTGAGGACAACCTCTGAATTTGGCTGGGGAGACTTATTTGTGCTTCGCAGGGGATAAGCTTCCAGAATCTACTGGGGAAGATGATTCAACTCCATTGGGGAAACTTTTTTAGACTGCGCTGGGGAAATGGCTCCACTGGGGGTCTCTTGCATTCTGCCGGGGATCATTCTTATATTCCGTTGAGGAATATTAAGACTGCCAGGGATACTCTTATGCTTGCTGGGGAATATCCTTATACTCCACTGGGGAATATTAAGATCTTCTGGGGCTACCCAACCTTTTTAGGGCTGATGGTAGACCAACTCTGCTTGGGGAGAGTATTGCTGATTCGTTCATAGCTGCAAGTCTCAGTGGAGAGAGCTACCATTACTGCCTTATTCTGCGGGGAGTATCTTAGCCATATTCTTCAGCTGAATCTACCTTGGTACCTGGTGAGCAGAGCAACTGTATAGTTTGGACAATTTTTATTTCCCCTGTTTCTGCGGGAGAAGGTGCCTGCGGAGGCCTTGTGGATCAAGTATTATCCTTACCGTGAACTTGTTGACATGTTCCTAGGGACCCTGTCTGGTCCGTTCTTCAACCATCTGATTGGTAATTCTTCTGCTGGGTTTATAGATTTGATTTTGACTGATGAGAGGATAGAAGCTGGTATCAAGTCGGGGAAGATACATAAAGGTGCCTCCGCGAGTACTGAGAAGAAGCCTTTCAAGAAGGAAGCCAGTGCTGTTTATGGTCCCAGAAGACAAGTTAAGCCGGAACGCCGCCAAGCTATCAATGCATTGGTAATTTCAAAGCCTGCTGCTGCTCCTCAGCAGTATAATCAACAAAGGGGTGAGAGACCCAAAAGGCAGTACACTCGGCTCAGCATGACCCTGTCTCAGATTTTGCCGCAACTACTATCAACCAATTTGGTAACTGTCAAAGAAGCTCCGAAGGTAGTGAACACAGCTTCTCCGAAGTACAACCCCAACACTCGTTGCGCTTATCACTCTGATAGCCCTGGGCATACTACGGACGATTGCTGGGCTCTAAGGAATAAGGTTCAAGACCTTATTGATGCTAAGGAAATACAGTTTGAGGCACCTGAAAGGCCCAATGTTGTGACTGCTCCCATGCCCCAGCATGGAGTGAATGCTGTGGAAGAAGACCGATATGTAGCCTCCATGGAAGAGATTATTACTCTGTTATCGACTGTTAAAAGGAATATGTTGCTAGCCGGTTTATTTCCGGGATGTGATGAAGATTGACTTCTATGTGTTGTTTCGCCTTTTGGTTGTCCTTTGCTGAAATCAGGTATCCAAAGCCTGATGGATAGCAAAGAAATCTTGTTCGAGAAGATTGTTGTTCCTGCTGTCCCCGCCGAAGAAGTTTCCATTGTCACTATTTTCAACAAACCTCCCAAGGCTCCTTCAAAGAAGCCTGTCAAAATCACGTCTACTCAGAAGATTGCTCATATCATCATCACTGTTCTGGGGCCTCTCCCCTATACATCCGACAAAGCTGTCCCATGGCACTATGGGGCAGATGTTTATGTGCTTGGAGTAAAACAAGAGTTTGATACAAGTACCGGTGTCAGTAACATCACCGGGCCTGCCAAAATTACTCGTAGTGGTAGGCTGTTTTCACCAGATATTGCGCCGCCAGCTATTCAGAAACCCCTTATCATCACACCTGCAAGTGTGCATGTTCCACTTCCTAATCAAGTTCCTGTTTCTACCCCTGCTGCCGAGTCATCTGACGCTCGGGGCAAAGGGATTGCTACTGATTTGCCTGCCCTGACGGAGGCACCGAAAACAACCACTGTTGAAGCCTCCCAGTAAGAGATGGAGGATATCCTCAAGATTATCAAGAAAAGTGATTTCAATGTGGTTGAGCAGTTGGGGCACACCCCATCAAAGATTTCTATGCTATCACTGTTATTATGTTCAGAGGCCCATGCCAAGGCCCTGATTTCCTTCCTGAAGACGGCCCATGTGCCGCAAGAAACATCTGCTGATCAATTTACTGATTGTATGGCCAACTTGACTGCCGATATTGGTTTGGGCTTCTCTGACGCCGATCTGACTGCCAAAGGAAAGAACCATAATGATGCCCTGCATGTATCCATTGAATGCAGGGGCACTACTCTTGCCCACGTGTTGGTAGACACTGATTCTTCATTAAATGTGTTACCCAAGAAGGCCCTAGACAGACTGGATTGTGAGGGTCTGGAACTCAAGCCCAGTAACATTGTTGTTCGAGCCTTTGACGGTTCGAAAAGGATGGTACATGGTGAAGTTGACATTCTAATCAGGGTTGGTTCTCAAGTTTTTGATTCTACTTTCTATGTGATGGACATCCGTCCATCCTACTCTTGTTTGTTGGGTCGATCATGGATCCACAAGGCTGGAGCTATGACCTCCACACTACATCAAAAGCTTAAGTACCCAGTCAGAGGGAAAATTGTGACAGTTCAGGGGGAGGAAGTGTATATGGTCAGCCACCTCGACTCGTTCCGGTACATAGAGATGGATGGGGAATTCATTGAAACCCCCTTTCAACACTTTGAAGAGGTGCCTCAAACTTCGGCGTCAACATAAACTGTGATTGAAGACCCTCTTTTGAAGATGGCTTCCTTAAAGGATGCCCGGGCTGTGATTGAGAAGGGTAAATGTGCAAACTGGGGCCGACTCCCTGACTTTACTCCGAAGACCGACAAGTTTGGTTTGGGCTTCACTGCAGAGGCTCAAAGGGTTGTTCGCAAAGCAAGGATTGGAAGACCTCCTGTGTTCATCACCAACCCGGGAGTGAATGCTATTGAAGACGAAGTGGAGGAATCTGAATTCGACAGCTGGATCTACCCAACAACCGACAGTGGACCAAGCAACTGGACTGCCAAAGACTTTACACCTATTACTTTTGTCACTCAGTAATGAACTCTTTTGTTTTCAATTTGTAACAAACAATATGTTGAAACTTTTATGGCTAGGTGTCCTACCCGGGGCACCGTGGCTCCATTTGTGAGGGCTTTTGTATGACATTTTCATATATCATTAATCAAAACATTGGACGTTTGTTGCATTTCAAAATCTTGCGCTCCTTTTCTTTCTTTATTATATATTGCAAAACAGCTATATTTACACACACTCACTTATACAGGTTCAAATCCACTCTGGATCTCACTGGTAACGACTCTGCTACTGCCATTTATGACTTCGAAAATCCGATCAACTTAGCCGAAGACGAAGGTGAAGATGATTGTGAAGTGCCTGGTGAAATTGCAAGACTGCTACTCCAGGAAGAGAGGGCCATTCAGCCACATGAAGAGCCAGTGGAAACGGTAAATCTCGGTACTGAGATAGACAAAAAAGAGGTCAAGATTGGTGCCAATCTAGAGCTCAGTGTGAAACAACGGTTGATTCAGATGCTGCATGACTATATGGAAATCTTTGCCTGGTCTTACGAAGACATGCCTGGGTTGGATACCGACATTGTGGTTCATCACCTGCCTACCAAGGAAGAATGCCCTCCGGTAAAATAGAAGGTCCGCCGTAATGCGTCCAGAAATGTCCGAGAAAATCAAAGTTGAGGTTATGAAACAATTTGATGCCGGGTTTCTAGCAGTGACTTCTTACCCTCAGTGGATTGCCAACGTGGTTCCAGTGCCAAAAAAGGATGGTAAGGTCCGGATGTGTGTCGATTACAGGGATTTGAACAGGGCCAGCCCCAAGGATGATTTCCCTCTGCCTCATATCGACGTTCTGGTCGACAATACTGCTCAGCATAAAGTTTTCTCCTTCATGGACGGCTTCTCCGGTTATAACCAAATCAAGATGGCTCCTGAAGACATGGAGAAAACCACTTTTGTTACTCAGTGGGGCACTTTTTGCTACAAGGTCATGCCTTTTGGATTGAAAAGTGCTGGGGCAACCTACCAACGTGCCATGGTTGCTTTATTTCATGATATGATCCATCACGAGATAGAAGTATACGTCGACGATATGATTGCAAGGTCCCAAACTGAGGAGGAACACCTTGACCATCTACGGAAACTGTTTGACCGTCTGAAGTTGTACAAGCTGAGGTTGAACCCAAACAAGTGCACCTTTGGGGTGAGATCTGTAAAATTGTTAGGCTTCATCGTAAGGGACAAAGGTATTCAAGTAGATCCTACCAAAGTGAAAGCCATACAAGAGATGCCAGCTCCCAAGACAGAGAAAGAAGTCAGAGGCTTTCTAGGACGGTTGAACTACATTGCCCGATTCATCTCACATCTAACTGCTACTTGTGAACCAATTTTCAAACTGCTGAAGAAAGATCAAGTAGTACGTTGGAATGATGAATGTCAGGCCGCTTTCGAAAAGATCAAAGAGTATCTCCAAGAACCACCCATTCTTATGCCACCGGTTGAAGGGAGACCTCTAATACTATACTTGACAGTACTTGACAACTCAATGGGGTATGTGCTGGGGCAGCATGATGAGTCTGGCCGAAAAGAACACGCCATTTATTACCTGAGCAAAAAGTTTACCGACTGTGAGACTCGGTACACACTGCTCGAGAAAACTTGCTGCGCTCTGGTATGGGCTGCTCGCCGGCTGAGACAGTATATGTTGACTCACACTACTCTGTTGATTTCAAAAATGGATCCAATCAAGTACATATTCGAAAAGCCTGCTCTGTCCGGAAGAATAGCCAGATGGAAAATGATCTTGACGGAATATGACATCCAGTACACGACTCAAAAAGCAATCAAGGGAAGTGTATTGGCAGACCATTTGGCATGGAGGCAGTCTTGCCTATTGAAGTCCAGATACCCTCTCTCCGGATAATGAAGGATGCAGACTTGAGCGAAGATGACTGGATCCAGACTCGGCTTGATCAATTAAACCTAATTGACGAAAAAAGACTCACTTCTATTTGTCATGGTCAGACATACCAAAAACGGATGATCAGGGCATTCAACAAGAAAGTCAGACGACAAGACTATCAAGTCGGAGACATGGTAATCAAGCGCATCATTCTTCCTCAAAGTGATCCCAGGGGCAAATGGACCCCTACGTACGAAGGGCCATTTGTGGTTAAACACACCTTCTCAGGAGGATCTATGATTCTAACCACCATGGATGGTGACGACCTTCCTCACCCCGCCAATGCAGACATAGTAAAAAGATACTACGCATGAATAAAAGACCCGCTAGGTTGACACGCCTAGGCAAAAATAAGGGCTTCCCGGCGAACCAAAAGGGTTCGGGCAAAAATAAGGGATGAAATGAAAAAAATCTGTACACCCGGCAAGTCGAAAACCTGAAAAGGCGGCTTGGGCAAAAATGGGTATCCCGGTGGACTGAAAACCCGAAAGGGAGGTCCAGGCAAAAGTTAGGGATAAGCGTAATACTATGTCTCATTGGATCACCTTGCATCCAGCATTCGGCATCAACTATCGGGCTCAGACTTCGGCATCGATCAATCAGCTTCATCTTCAATTAAGCAGCAAAGTGATGAGATGCTTGAAGACATAAAGGCGATAGCAGAGTTGGAACCCAGTGGGATTATTTTTCACATAGCTGTTTTGTTTCCTTTTCAAAATTGTATAAACTCTATGTTGTTCGGCGGCGTTCTCTTACTAGGACGTCAACCTCCTGTACAAAAACGCCTATTTACAGGCAAATTTCAAAATCAATACAAGTTCAATTTTTCAGACAAATTATCCATCGTTTTTCCTTTGTTCTGTTTTTGTTTTGCAAAAAACGTCCAATGTTCATTTTTGATATATGCATTTGACATTAAATTGCTAGATCATAAATATTTGCATGCGAAACAAAGGATTAATTACAGGTGACATCAGAAACAGGGGGCAATGTAGAATTGTCCAAGCAGTCTAGTTGCTCTGTCCACCAAGGTACCAAGGTAGGTTCGGCTGAAGAACGTAAACAAGTCACCTCAACTCCCCACAGAGTAAGACCAGATTTCAGCAATACTCTCCCCCCAGGCAGAGTTGGTCTCTCATCAGCCCTGAAAAGGCACATTGTTCCCCTAGTAAGTCAGCGATACTCTCCCCAAGCAGAGTTAGTTTACTGTCAGCCTTAAGGAAGTTGGTTATCCCCATAAGATCTCAACATTCCCCAGCGGAGCATAGGCATTCCTCAGTAAGCATCCCCGACAGTCTTAATATAATATTGTTCCCCGACGGAATACAAGACACCCCAGTGGAGCCAGTACCCCAGTGCAGTCTGAAAAGTTTCCCCAGCAGGTCTTAAAGCTTATCCCCAGTAGATTCTGGAAGCTTATCACCTGCAGAGTATGAACGTCTCTCCCCGACTTTATTCAAAGGTTATTTCCCCACCAGGTTATAACTGGGTTATCCTCAGCTAATTGCCACGGAAAGATCGTCCTCGACGAAGTTCTTCCTTTCCTCCAGCGGAGTTCATCAAATTCCCCAACATAACTTATCAGTGGAATCCCCAGCGGAGCTCTCATCAAAACCTCAGCGAAGTATCTCTTCCCACAGAGTAATTCCCCTCAGAGTAATCTCTCCAAAAAGTTTATTCCCCAACGGAGTTGTCTTCTCCTACCGGTTTATTCTTACAACCATCATCCCCAGCGGAAACGAAGAACTCTACTCTTCAACATCAGCCCAGGATTTGATTCCCCGGCCAGTCGTCAAGGATTTATTTTCCTAGACGAAAATACACTCATAGACATTTCACATTTCATAAAACCTGCTTACATACATGATAAAGTGCATACAACACTATCTCATTTAGAGCATCATGACATCATGCATCTCAAACATCATGACATTGCATACAACTGATGATTTGCCTTTTCAGGAAAAGATCAATCCAAAAGATGATTACTATCAACTATCGCAATTTCAGATTCGATACCTGTATCTAGCCAGGGCATATCTGTGAGTGATTGATTCCAGATTCAATTCATGTATCCAGCCAGGGCATATCTGCATGAAGAGTTTGAAGATCAACCCTTGTAACAGGCCAGGAAATTATCTTTCATTCTCAGGTAAGAGGTTTACACCTGTATCCAGCCGGGAAAGCTATCTGTAAACAACCTTTCGATAGTTCCAGATTCGATACTTGTATCCAGCCAGGGCATATCTGTAGACGACCAATTCCAGATTCGATACCTGTATCCAGCCAGGGCACATCTGAAGACGACCAATTCCAGATTCGATTCCTGTATCCAGCCAGGGCATATCTGTGAGTATTTGATTGTGGATTCGATGCCTGTATCTAGCCAGGGCACATCTGCATGAACAATTTAGAGATTCGATACCTGTATCCAGCCAGGGCACGTCTGTAAACAACCTTTTGAAGTTCCAGATTCGATTCCTGTATCCAGCCAGGGCATATCTGTGAGTATCTAATAGTGGATTCGACTCCTGTATCTATCCAGGGCATATCTGCATGAAGAGTTTGAAGATCAACACCTGTAACAAGCCAGGAAACATCTTCCTTTCTCAAAGTACGCAAGTTCTCGCTAAGGAATCTCTTGCGCGATCAACACCTCCAAATGGCATCTATAAGCCCATTCCCGACAAGGTTCTGTCACGTCTCCAGATGGCATCTATAATCCCATCCCCCTATCCACCATCTCTCCAAATGGCATCTATAAGCCCATTCCCTCCATCACATTGCTGATACTCCAGCATGCGAGTGCAAATTTCCGGGCACTCTAGTGTCCAATCTCCTTTTACCTTCGAGTCGTGAAAGGCAAACTTGCCAATCTAACTCTTCAGGTCTAAGAAGATTGAACAGGGGAAACTGTTGTACCCCAAAATTTGCCCTCCCATTTCCTCAACATTTTCTCATCACAAGACCCTTGGAGCTCAAGATCCAGTTAGGGTTTGCTCTGCTCAAGACTCCCCCTTTGCACTGTTGACCCAAATTAGGGTTTGAGTTTGCACAAAGATGTTTTGTCCAAAAATGCCTAAAATGACTTTCATGCTTCATATTGGACTCTCAAGTTTATCCATACCAAGTTTCAAGCCTTGATTCCAATCTTTGCCCAGTCAATTGGACAATTGACCTAAAAATCAACTGTATTGGGGAAAAAGTCAACTGTGGTCAATTGACAGTCAAACCTCATGATTTTTGACCCACATCAACATTATGAACTCATATGGACCATTTGATCAAGTTTGGATCACAATTCCACAAGAAATTTGATCAGATCACCAAAAGGGCAAAATGGTCATTTTTAGGGTTTTGACTGCACAAAGGCAATTTTTGACTGTTTAACCTAGCCAATGGCAAACCAAGCTCACATATGGACTCAAGGACCCAATGGAATTGTCTTTACATGTTCAACAAGTTCAAAAGATCCCAAATGCACAAGATTGACAGATGAATTTTCCAGTCAACTGAGCCAAATTTGACTGTATACTAAAAAGTCAAACTTTGACTTTTTTGGTCAAAATCAAGTGTCAAGATTCATTTTTCATCAAGACATGTCAAAATATGAAACTTGTTCATCAAGAAATCAAAAATTGTAAATTAGGGTTTAAAATGAAGAATTTTCATAACTTAGAAATTTTCTAAGTTATGAAAATCCCTAATTTTTTCCTAACTTTGTCCCACTTTTTCATCAAGATATATTTGGATTCAAACAAAAGTCAAAACATGAAAGTTATAGTACATTTCAAAATATACAACTTTGATTCACAAAGTTTCCTCAAAAGAAGCTTGTATCTCAAGTTACATTTTTTGGAACAAAGGTGCAAAACATTCTTAACTTAGAAAATTTTTGACCTATTCTATGCAGGATTTTTGCCCAACTTCATGGCCACTTTTCACATGCTTCCTCTTGGAATTTCAATTTGAATTACAAAGATGGATTGTAGTACACATTCCAAGCTTTCAAAAATTTCCAAGAACTCATCAAAAAACCTTGTGGTTAGGGAGAATCGAATTTGGCAATATGGGCAAAAGTCACTTTGTTCATGAGCCATTTCCATGTTCATAACTTGTGCAATTTTTCAACTCAGCATATGCAAGCTACATTACAGGCCTCTAATCTCATTTACACTCCAAAATTAAATGCTAATCCATTGTGCCAAGATGTTGTTCTATGAGTTTGGTCATTACATGAAGGATTAGTCCTTAATTAGAAAAAGCACTTTATCCATTTTTGAAAAGTATGGCTTTATGTCAAGTTTGCAAATCAAGAAGTACAATGCAAATATTCTAGGCACAAGCTAATGGACATATCCCACTGATCAAGACAAAGCTTTGCAGCACATTTGAGGGGCCTAGAGGAGCCTGTAACAGCACTTGGCATTTTTGACTTACATGAGAAGAAACATTGCATAACTTACACAATCTCACATTTCTGCAACCACAAGCCAAGACAAACTTTCTCCACATTTTCCATACTCCCTAACAGACCTAAAACACGAGCCTTTAACCCTTGATGCCTTCCCATTCACAGAATCACCATTGAACTGCACAAAACAGGGCATCCCTGCAGTTTGATTGGCACAACTCAATCCATTCGTGCGCCTTGGCCAAAACCAGTTCATACACACTCCATACCACCTATACAAACTATCTCAAGCATTGGACACGACCTATAACACCTCTAACCAACTTCACCATTTTCACTTTTTCTATTTTGCAGGTTGACTTCCATAGCTTGATTCATTTGGTTTCAAAGCAAGCTAAAGGTTGGAGAAGCATCCCTGACCTTCAAGAAAGCTATACAAGTGCTCACATTGCACTGAAAGTACCTCCATTTCCAGATACGATCCAAGCTGAACAGGTAAGTTCATGGACTCCTATCTCTCAATCTAGGAAGAGTTAGCTTTAAGTTTGTGAATGGAAAATGTCATACTCATGTCCCTGAAGCCACTCATATCCTCACTTTCCATTTATATTGCATATGCTGAGAGAATTTAAGACCTGAACATTGACAAAAACTTAGGTCAGAAATTGGGGGAGAAGAAATTCTCTCTCATTTCTGAGAGTTAGATCAAGTTTTTTATATGTATGAACTCGTGACATGATGCTCTACATTTCTTGTGTTATGAGTTTTGCTTGAAAGTCCAGGAATCATGAGATAGCAGGAAGCACGTGTTTGCTCTGTTTGAACGTCCAAAGGTTGAAGACAAAGTCTTTGGGCTGGGCCTGAGATATTTTTCTTTTTTTGCACCACATTTTTACACATGCACCCCCCTGGCCCATTTTGAGTTTTATTTGTCATTTTTAACTTTTTCTTTTTGATTCTGATTTGTTATTTTTTATTAAAACATAAAAAATATTAAAAATATTTTTCTCATATTTTTTGCATTTTATTTTATATTTATTTGGTTTCATTTAGTTTTATATGTAAATAAATACATAATACCTTTTATTTAAAAAATACAAAAAAACAATACAAACACTTTTATTTTCTGATTTTTATTTTATTTTACCTTTTGAAAACATTTTATAAAAAATATACTTTTTTTTGTAAATATTAAATATTTTATCTTTGTACATATTTAATATATTTAACATATAATATAAATATTTACATATTTATTAGGATATTTAGGATAAAAATACCAAAAATATACATTTTTATTTTTATTAATATTTAACATCAAAAATACCTTTTGACAAATATACTTCTCTTTTATTTATTTTTTTGTATATAATTAGTAAATATTGTATAATATATATATTAAATAATAAATACCCTTTTATTTGGCAAAGTTAGGGTTTTATTGCCCTAAATATGAAAATATCCAAATTAACTCTTTTTATTTATTTTATTTGTATTTTTACTTGTGAATAAAAACATGCACTTACACAAAAATACTTTCACATACATGTTGCTTTATTCTTATACATCTTTATATTTACATTTGCGCAATTCGATTTGGTTGTAAATATTGAACACTATCCTCCTATTAAGTCTCATCCCCATTTGAACATTTGTACCCCCATTCCCATGATTGTTGTGTAATAATTTAGGACTTTTAATTTCGCACTTTAAAGCTTTCTAATTATACCATGATAGAATTAGGGTTTTGTATGCAAATCAAAAACAACAAATAGTTTGACCTAAGTTCAAGATAAACAAGCATGAAAATGGACAACACTAATCACACTTGCACCCCTAGGGTACTCCACTTGTTGCCTTCAATAATGGGCCATATTGCATGTTAGGTATCTTTGGCAAAAACAAAACAATCAAATGATCATAGTCCCTCAATGACGCTTTCAAAAGTTGCCTAAAAATGATCAAGTCCCTTAAAGGAAAAATTCCCAAAGATACTTGGCACCATTGCAATCATGGTCTAAACGATGACCCGCGCCCGTCCCGTTCACATCCTAACACAAGATTGTCCACCAAATACAATGGTGGAACAAAATTGTTAAAAGGGTTAAAATATAGCAAAGATCTTTGAGAAATTTAGGGTAGATAGCTCTTGGTTACTTGCCAACTTGCAAAACAAAAACACTTGCCTATTTTTCAAAATCACACATCACAACAAACTTTCAAAACAACTTTCAAAAACATTGAAAACTTTTCAAAAGACATACACCTTTGTATACATCCCAACATGGATCATTACAAAGGTCGCCACCACATTGGCCTCTTTTCAAAACATTTTCAAACCCACACACAAAGCACCATTTCAAACAATTGAAAATCAAGGAAAGTTGATCTAAGCAAATAACTAAGAGCCCATGGATAACCATGGATAGAAAGGGTGCTAATACCTTCCCTTTCTATAATCTACTCCCCGAACCCAAGAAAACATCTCAAAGGTTTTTGCTGTGCTTTTTAACCTTTCCTTAGGATAAAATAAAAAGTCGGTGGCGACTCTTGCTCAACCGAAACATTTGCGAAAACAAACGCAAAACCTCAAGTTAGTTCTCCCACCGTATCACAGTACCCACCCTCTCTTCGTGATGTTCTTCGATCCTAAACTCATCTAATCGTGCATTTAGATCCCGTTTGAGTCTTTGCTCTGATATTCCGGTGATGGTTCAGATATTGACAGTTTATTTTGAATAGGTAGTCATTTTTTGTAGGACCTCTTTCTTTTTAATTGCGTTATCCCTGTCTTTTTGCCTAAACTGTTTCTTTTGTGATTACAGTCAGCGGAATTCCCTAGTTTTTTTGTAAGTCTCCTTCATAGGTTTTGACTTAGTGGGCTTTTATTTCAAAAGGTAATGACTGTCTGTCCTTACGATTATACAGAACCATCACCATCTTTTGTTTCGAAGGACTCCTTTGATGCCATTCATTGTGCACCTGGATCAACTGAGAAAACTACCTTGCCCCAGGTTATAATTAAGGGTTTTAATTTGTGAAAAGAAAAATTCCAACTTCTTTGGCTCAAAGGGGTTGATGAGGGATTATCTTCCTTATAACTCCACTATTTAGGATTAGAAACAATGCATGTACATCGTCAGCAGGGTCTATTCAAAAGCATACTGTAAAGATCGTGGTATCGTTTTCGTCATCCTCCCTCAAAAGGCTTAGAATTTTTTAATTGAGAGTTAATCATCACAGATATGAAAGCAATTCGAATATAGTGAATACGAATGGATTGATTCAAAACAGACATATGCAATGCATTGATAAAGTAACAAAGTTTGACATGAATAAATGTTCGAACAATCAAAAGAAAATTACAAATTGAAAATTCTAATGAACAAAAGTCTTCTCGTCTCAGGACTTGTCACTTCAAATGGTGAACCTTGGAGGGATGGTAGAAGAACTCAGCCTGACCATCTTGTGTGAATTCCAATGCTCCTTCATCAATCAGGTTTTGAATTTTGTACTTCAACTTCCAACAGTCATCAGTATCGTGCCCCGGGCTGTTGGAGTGATATGCACACCTTGTATCAGGATTGTAGTTGGGTGAAGAAGTCTTAGGATTCAGATGAGGTCCTACCAACGTCACCAGATTCAATCTCAAGAGGTGTTGCAAAGCTTGGGACAACGGCATGTTGAGCTTGGTAAATGGCCTCTGATTAACCCGTTGTTTATGGCAAGGTTGTTGTTGGACCCGTGAGGTCGTAGCAACTTGGAGAGGTCCATTCTTCACCATACCGAACTCTTGTCTTCTTGGAGGCTGATTAATGATTTGATCCCCAGCCTTGACCGTTTGCTTCATGTTGTTGTATCTGTCTTGATGAAGCTGGTTGATCATGGTTCTCAACTCTTCTTGCTCCCGAGCTAAGCCTTGGATAAGAGCCATCTGCCCTAGCATCTGGTTTTTCATGGCACTGAACTCAGCTTATAGTTGTTCCAGCCGTTCGTCCTTATTGTCTTCAGGACTTTTCTTGACCAAATTCCCCATGAGGAGTGTTCTCAACTCTTCCTGCCCCTTGGATAGGTTTAGGAAGATTTCCCTAAACTGAGTCTCTTGAGTATGAAGATCCTGATTGTCTTGTTGGAGAGCCATCGCTGAAATAAACAGCGAGAATGTGAGAGACATGTACTGGAAGACCTGTTATGCAATGATATGTATGATATATATATATATATATATATATATATATATATATATATATATATATATATATATATATATATATATATATATATATATATATATATATATATATATATATATATATATATATATATATATATATATATATATATATATATATATATATATATATATATATATATATATATATATATATATATATATATATATATATATATATATATATATATATATATATATATATATATATATATATATATATATATATATATATGCAATGTTTTCAAGGGTCTCGCGGGGTAAACAAGAAATTTGTTAGAATTTGAATCTGGTAGCTTGATTGAAGGAACTTCATGTTGCTGAGAGTCCTTCTTCAAGATTCAAGCTCACCATATCAAGTGGGTCATAGTCCCTGACTCAAGTTATCATGTTTTGATCTTTAGATGGAATTAGATAGAGGAAAATAAATCCCCTTTGCCCCTTGCTGGACATCTGATTTACCGTAACCTGCATCACAGACCCTTGAGATCCTTGAAATGGTTAAGGAAATGTTAAGGCATGATGTTATGATGTGTATGTTGTGCGTTTAAGCAAAAGTGTGAGGTGATGTAGGTAAACCCTGCAATAAGTCCAAATTATTGGATAAGGACTGTAAACAAAACCTGCAAGGAACTCACGTTGTCAGATAACAAGAATGTGCAAGTAGTTCAGATTTGAAGGCACACAAGTCACACAAATAGCCTTAATTTTAGGCTGGCATGGAGTTTAGGTATTACCCTCTTTCAGTTCAGTTGGTTCAAACCTGTCCTAGAAAAAGTAACCGGGTTCTAGAGGATCTCAATATCACTGACTACCCTCAATCGGTCATAATTCCAGTTTAGCAACCTTTTCTTTCGGCCAGAATCATCGCGAGAGTTTAGTCTCAATGAGTGTAGCATACTGCTACTGTTCTATGGCCAAGTTTGTCAATTTAAGGTTCTAAGGTCAGTTGGTGCTTAATGACTCCTTAGAAGACCCATATTCTCCTCGTTCCAACACAAGGGATATCGGTACAGACCAAGGTGTCACACCAATGTAGCTACTGCTTCATCTGTGTCGGTCTACGTCGGACAGATCCCTCACAGTTTATTACTACTTACCTAAAAAGGGTACCCCCAGATCTGAGTTAGGATCTATAGAACTCCAATACAAGCCCACAAAATTAAAAGCATACAAAACATACAATTGAAAACACAAGTGATCTAATCCTAAGGTACACCTCATTTATAAGAAATCCCCAGCAGAGTCGCCAGTTCTGTGATCAGTGGGAATATAACTGACTGTTTTGGAATGCTGGTTCGCGTTTGCGTTTGTTTTTGCAAAATGTCGCGGTAAGCAAGAGTCGCCACCGTCTTTTATTTTATCCAACAAGGAAAGGACAAAAGCACAGAAAAATTCCTTTTCGAGATATTTCTCGGGTTCGGGAGGTAGATTATAGAAAGGGAAGGTGTTAGCACCCTTTCTATCCGTGGTTATCCACGGGCTCTTAGGTACTTGCTCACTATGTTTTCAAAAGTTTGCTTTTCTTTGTGTTTGTGGGTTTTGAAAAAGTTTTTGTTTTTGAAGAGAGTGTAAGTGCGAAAAGTTTGTTTTTGTTTTAAAAGGAGCAAGTACTTAAGAACCTCTACCTACTCAAAAAGGAATTAAACTGTGCAAATGTCCTTTAGACAGTGCTATCCCACTACTGAGGAGTAGGTAGCATCGTCGTTGGAGTTTTCGGGTCAATTCGATTTTAGGGATGTGTGGTCACTAAAGCAACGTTAGGACGCCTTAGCGGTAACCCTAATGTCTTAGATCATTTTTCCGAGGCAACCGTTTCGAGGCAACTTTGATCTTTGGACAGGAGGGCGACCTCTAAGACTTCCTATACTCAATGACCACGTTCGAGGCAACCAAGTGAGGCGTACACTAGGAGTGGCATGTGCAAGTGTCAATTTTTAGTTATATTATCTTTACATGTCATGGTGAGCTACTGTTGATTTTAAATTAAGATAGATCTTGTCATGCATAGCCTATTATTCATACATCTAGCAGTTAATGGTTGCAGAAAATAAATTGCGGAAGATAAAAGCTAAGCTATTACAAGGCGTCGGGTATTTACATCGCCAAAACAAACCCTTGAAAATTAAATGCGAAAAAGTAAATAAAAGCGGTAAATAGTCCTAAGTTAAAACTATTACATCCTCGGAGCAATTACAATATATGGATCAAAATAATATGCGCGAGAAAAGTTGAACCAGATTGTCCTTTAGGGTTTTGACCC
Organism: Vicia faba; assembly: GCA_948472305.1. Taxonomy (NCBI): domain Eukaryota; kingdom Viridiplantae; phylum Streptophyta; class Magnoliopsida; order Fabales; family Fabaceae; genus Vicia; species Vicia faba. The sequence goes on from OX451741.1 coordinate 745,229,729, forward strand.
TTTTATTGAATAAAGCATATTTTTGGTCTTTTTTGAATTAGAAATTAAGTCTAAATTAGTAATGGAATTAATTAAAAAAAGAAAATATTTTTTGAGTTTTATTTTAATTAAAGAAATAAAATTAGAAATATTAAAAAACCTAATTCTAAGTCAATTTTAATTTATTGTAAAAAAATGTTAAGATTAAACCTAATTAAAAACTAAATTAATTGGTTAATGGTTTATTTACAAAAATAATGAAATTAGTGATGAAAATAATATTTTTGATTTCTGGTTTTTTATGAAAAAGAAGTTAGTTTGTTAATTAATTAGTTAGTTTTTAATAATAATAATAAAAAGCAAAAGAAGTCTGAAAAGAAAATAAAACATAAGCAAACTTTTGGGGGGCGCAGGGCCTGAAGAAGGGAGGTTGATTCTGCAATTCCAGGCCCATATTCAAACAGCCTCGTTTGACTTTCAGATTGCCTGGACGTTTGTTGACCAAGGTTCATGGTGAACCTCATTCTGGACCACTGGATCTGGATCTGGAACCACATGGCACGTTGAGATCTGAGGACGTATGGTAGTCCATGCTTGAGATGCTGCGCCTGAATACCTGAAGAAAAAAACACAACAAAGTTTTGGGGGACCTGGGATTCGAATCCAGGTCCCAGGGGGTCTTGCACTAACATGTTCACCAACCAGCCAGCTTGTTCTCTTTGTTATGATAATAAGGAATAAATATCAAATAAAGAAACAAAATACTAAGCCTGCAAAATAAAAGAACGCGCCATTGATTCAAATTGGCCAATCAAGTTATGACACCTCTTCATCTTCTTCATAAAACCTGGTTAGATTACCTGTAGATTTTGTTCTGCAGGAAGTTTCGTAGCCTCTCTCAAAAATTCTCCCTAGGCCACAAAAATGGAAGCTAAGAGTACCACTGTACTCGTCTCACTCCCCTGAATTCATCCATGGTCATTGTTGGCCTTGATTTTGCCTGCACACAAAACGCCTAAAAAAACATATACAGGAAACCTAGGTTCTGGGTAGGGGGTTAGAGGCCACAAAAATCAAATCAAATAATGCAGAATCAATGTAAATTACATGGTCGGTATGAATATGCAAACCGTTTGGCAAAAATATGAGAAAAAAATGGTTCACGATTTCTTGTGCAGAGGCGATTTCAAGAACACTTACAGCGAGTTTTAGGCTGCCTTAGGGCTTGGTTTTGATTAGTGTAGCTCCACTAGGTGTCAAGGAAGAGGACTGCGCTTTGCTTTTGGTCTGAATTCAACTCTAAACCAAAATCCGGTCACCACTTTTTCAAGGTTTTTTGCAAAACTGTTCTGGCCGTTTCCAGAGTTTTTGTGCGTTTTTTTGTGTCTTTCACGTCTGTCTGCAAGGGTTTCCGTGTGTGATTTATTTATGAGCACGAGGTTTATATAGCCAAGGAAATTAGGTAAACATTTGTGTATCAAATCTTGGTCCATTATGATGAAGAGATTTGATTTGATTTCTTCATAAAGACTTGCTATATTTGATTCAATCAGGTTCCAATCTATCTTCATGCGTTACTGCCGGCCTGTTATGAGCTGTTTGGGCCTCCAACATGATGAAAATCAAAAGCTGACTTGCCCCTTCGAATTTGCTCTCTTCGATTGCTTCAAAGCTCCAATTCGAACTACTCCAGTCACAACCCCTTCGAATGAGACTCCCCCTGCTTCGATTGCATATTTGCAAGGGACACATGCCATTGTGAACTTTGGGTATTCTGGACAGGTTAGGATATGTGTTTTTGCTTAGTCATGCCAACCTACTTCATTCCTTCGAATTTTCCTTATTTGCCAGCTTCAAAGTCCAATTCGAATCTATTTAGAACATTCCTTATTAGACAACTTCGCCCAGCCCTTGGCCTTGTGATGAGTCTAAGTTCTGATTCAAAGTGTTCAGAACTTCCTTCATCAGAGCATCTTAGATTAAGAGAAACTCTACACTGAAATGCCATTTGAAGGTCATTTCGTTCTGATGTTCTGATTAAGGTAAATTATGAAGTTCCAGTCGAAGGACCCTCTGAAGTACTAGTCGAAGCATTGTGACATTGGCTTGATCGAAGGAGGTCCAGTGCTCAATCGAAGACTTGCACACCAGAGCTTGATCTAAGGGTTCCAGCGCTCAATCGAAGACTTGCAGACCAAAGCTTGGTCGGAGGGTTTCAAACACCTAATCGAAGCTTACTAATCAAAGCCTGATCGAAGAGTGCCAAATGTTCAATCGAAGACTTGCACATTAAAGCTTGATCGAAGGATTCCAAACACCTAATCGAAGCTTACTAATCAAAGCCTGATCGAAGAGTGCCAAATGCCCAATCGAAGTGTTTGTCCATAATGCCAATCGAAAGACATTTTGTTCATCTTCAAAAACTTTATTTTTCTTAGGCAAGTGTTTGTGACCAACATGTAAGGGAAGACCTTTGAAAACATGAGAGGGTAAATTTTGGGGTACAGCAGCAGCTATCCGGGATTTATTTTCCCCAGCTAGAAACATTACATTTTCATACATCATGATACAGGCATATACGCATCATACCACACAATCTCATTTATTTTGAGAGCATCATTGCTTGATATATATCATGCATTTCATACATCATGACATTGCATATGACTAACTCTTTACCTTTTCAGGGAAAGACGAATCAATAAACACCGTTGACTACTTATATGACCTAGTAGTCCCCTAAAAAACTACATCTATTGAGGGTTGTTTCAGCGGATTCCTCAGAAAGATATCCTAAGACTTTCGTCTGGTTCAGTTAAATCGATTATAAGATTTTTCTGATTCTTATCCAGTCAAGGTTAATCCAAGACCTTCTCTGGTTCAGCCAGATCGACGCTAAGATCTCCCTGATTCTTATTCCAGTTGAAGATATTCCAAGACTTTCGTCTAGTTCAGTTAAATCGATTCTAAGATTTTTCTGATTCTTATCCAGTCAAAGTTAATCCAAGACCTTCTCTGGTTCAGTCAGATCGACGCTAAGATCTCCCTGATTCTTATTCCAGTTGAAGATATTCCAAGACTTTCGTCTGGTTCAGTTAAATCGATTCTAAGATTTTTCTAATTCTTATCCAGTCAAAGTTAATCCAAGACCTTCTCTGGTTCAGTCAGATCGATGCTAAGATCTCCCTGATTCTTATTCCAGTTGAAGATATTCCAAGACTTTCGTCTGGTTCAGTTAAATTGATTCTAAGATTTTTCTGATTCTTATCCAGTCAAAGTTAATCCAAGACCTTCTATGGTTCAGTTAGATTGACGCTAAGATCTCCCTGATTCTTATTCCAGTTGAAGATATTCCAAGACTTTCATCTGGTTCAGTTAAATCGATTCTAAGATTTTTCTGATTCTTATCCAGTCAAAGTTAATCCAAGACCTTCTCTGGTTCAGTCAGATCGATGCTAAGATCTCCCTGATTCTTATTCCAGTTGAAGATATTCTAAGACTTTCGTCTGGTTCAGTTAAATCGATTATAAGACTTTTCTGATTTTTATCCAGTCAAAGATTTATCCAAGACCTTCTCTGGTTTAGTCAGATCGACGCTAAGATCTCCCTGATTCTTATTCCAGTCGAAGTTCAGACCTCATATCAACAATCTCCAAATGGAATCTGTAAGCCCATTCCCGACATTACAAGGTTGATACCACTTCATGCGAGTGCAAATTTCTGGGCACTCTAGTGTTCAATCATCTTCCACCTTCGGATCACGAAAGTCACGAAAGCCAATCTATATCCTTAGGTTTAAGAATATTGAACAGGGGCAGTTGTTGTACCCCAAAATTTTCCCTCTCATATTTCTCAAAACATTGCAAGAAAAATCTCCAAGTGGCTTAAGATTGCTCAAGAGTTGGACAATCAAGCTATCTCCTAAGGCAGTCAACCCCAAATTAGGGTTTTGTGTTACATCAAGATCCTTGAGTCCAAATGACCTCAAATGCTCCTGAAACAACCGGCTGAAAATCATCAAACAATGAAGTCGCCATCGAACGTCTTTTATCCCACATGTAGGGAAAGGTAAACATCGAGAAAACCTGAGGAAGGGAGAAGTCACGGTCTTGTGACCGAGAGATCGGGTAAGGGAGTCTGTTACGCGAGGGGAAGGTATTAGCACCCCACACGCCCGTAGTACTCTATGGTATCCACTCTTGTTGTCTATCTTATGGGTGTGTTTAATCTATGCTTACTGTTTATTACTTGCTAAAGGGAGAATGCATGCAAAATAAAGGGGAAAAGGAATGTAGGGAAAATAAAATTGTGCTCGCTTGGGCCCTACCCCAATGCCTATGTATCCGTTTTGAGGAATCAGAGCTACCGTAGTTCGGCTCATATGTTTTTGTTTGTTTGTATTGTTTTGTGGACAAAGTTAATTCCGCCTTCTGCCGCAGCTCGACCTTTGGAGACTTATGCGTTGGTACAAAAGTAAATTAATCGTGTCCTTACCTGAAAAGGTTTTTTAGAAAAGTGCTCGAGCGCACAAATGGTTTGAGTTGGTTTGTATTTTGTTGCAGATAATGACTAGTTGACCTCAAGAGAGAGATATTATCCATTTTTCTACTTAGCTATGAAAGGGGTCTTTGAGAATTGAACCATACCTAAACTTGAGACGAGGAACAATAAGATCGAGAAGAGACCCGCTTATCATTTCTCATACTAAGCAAAAGCATGATTCTCATCAGTAGTTTTAAAGTGTTTTGAATTTTGAAAGAAAAAGAAGTTTTTGTTTTAAATGCATATGCGAAAGGAGAAAGAAAAGTCAAATGGGGACTAGCCTATTTCTAACCTAATGTTATCGTGCATTGTTAGACCTAAAGTTAGAATTTGAGGGATTCTACCTAATGTTAACATGCATATGGATTGCGAGAAAGTATGGAAATGAAGAATAAAATAGGGTTGTGACGATACCGAACGGAGAAGGTCCATTGCCTCTTCGAAGCCACGTAAGTGATAAGAAAACTCTACAGAAGTTTCTCCGCATGAGTGATAAAAAATTAATCTCCAAGCATTTCCCATTGCAAGAATTACATCGATGCTATCACAAAAATCTTGACTAAAAATGGAAATAAAAATGATTACCAAATATGAAAAATAAAATAGTAAAAAGAAACTCTAATCGAAATTCTAAAAAAGAAATTCTAAAGAGTTCTAAAATATCCTACCACTTTTTTATTATTATTTTTTTCTTATAGAGAAAATTCTAACAAACAAACAAGAATTAATTCCTAAATCAAAAAACTAACAAGTTTTTATGGATCTTAGAATTTTATCATAAAAAGAAATAGACAAAATTATATGCGAAAAATAAAATCTTAAAGATTATGAGGACAAGGGGTGTAGTGTTGAAATCAGGGATACTGTAGTAGAAACATATGATAAGCCCAACAAGAATGGGTCCAATTACCATTTTTTGTTCATAATCCACATGCTCTAAAAAAAACTCCCTTTGGGCCAAGAAGAGGGTGGATCGGCCTAGCAACCTACAATACCATTCCATATTTTTTTTTGTTTCCCTTATCAATATATATTAAAAAAGAGTAAAACTATAAGGAAAGAAAAAGAAATCTAAATTAAAAAGGATTAGGGTTCAGTGTCTGTCGTTTGGACTTCTTCGAGCCTCTTCCTCTTTTGCGGCGTCGTCTCACTCCAAACTTCTCTTCCTTCCTTGCTTAGCGAACATCATCGCCACCACCACAAATCACCCTTCATATTGTACCTCCGCCTCTAATGCTCTTCTTGATTCAAACTTTCCCTCTGTTCAATTCAACATCCGCTTCAACCTTCATTTTCCACCATGTTCGTTCCGCTATTGTCTTCTCCGATCTTGCACCGTTCACCTCCTCTTCTTCGATTTTGAACAAAAACGGCGCTACCTTCACTCACTTATCCGCCTCTCTGAGCCACACGCCATCGTACATCGTCCGTTCACGGCTTCGCCATTCTTCGTCATTATTGAACTCAACCTACCAGCGAGAGGTCCGGTACTCTTTCAACGGTGTCGACGTCACAAGAAATCTAGAGAATCCTCATTTTCCAGGTACAAAGCTTATTCTATTTCTCCAGTTTACACTTCTTCTTCCGATTTTCTTCTTCAACTGTGTTATGAGTTTGTGTTGTGCGTTGATTCTGTTACGAATTGATGAAGCACTTTCATTGTTTGAAATTTAGAGAAATGAAGCAATTGTGATGATGATGTGAAGAGAAGCGTTGGCGAAGATCAGAGGAATCAAGACAGTGATGATATTGTTGAACGATGAAGATTATGCAGTAGTTTGAAGAAGATAAAGAACCGGTGAAATTCTTGATTCACGGATGAAGATGATGCTGAAGGTTTATACAGAGAAAGAAGCAATTTGCAGAGTATTCAGATGAAGATTGGAGTGCTTCAACGAAGATGAAATTGAAGATGATTGCGGACAGGGGAGAGAAATTTCAGAGAGAATTTCCTGTAGGATCATCTCGTGAGTCCCTTCCACCCCTTTCTCCCTTTTTTGTTATCGGTTTTTTTTGTAACTCTATGAATTGTGTTTTTTCTGCTGTGAGCAGAATTCTATTATATCTAGTGGTGAGTTTGTTAACTAGAGTTTATCTCAGCCTTTGATGGAGAAAGTTTGTTATGAAAATCAATGGTTTGGATCCAATCGGTTAGGGGTTATTTTGTTGAATTCTGTTTGGGCTTTCTGTTAAGTGGTTAGGAGGTTGGAGATTTGTTATTCTGTTAACAGTATTACTAGTTAAGTTAGTTTGTTGTAACTGTTTTGGGTTGTTTAAGTTAGAAAAATTGTTATAAACTCCTTTTTTATGTGCAGGGCTATTTTGGAATTGTTTGAAACTGTTAAAGGATTGCTAATTGTTTTGAATTTTTCTAAGCTAGTTTTATTAATTTGGTACAGGGCTGAACTTGTATTTCAACTGATGCAGGGCCAATTGTTTTTGAATTCTCAACGACTTCTATTGCTTCGCGAAATTGCAGGATTGTGAAAACCTGAGATGGATTCAAGTGATACATGAAGCTTTGGGCATAGCTTGAAGACATGATGGCTTGGTCATAGGAAGCAAGCATGAAGATGTATGGGCTAAGATTAGGCTTAGAACAAAAGTTTGTATGATTATGAATGTAATTGGATGAAACTCAGATGCTATATGTATTTGTAATTTAGCTTTATGAATTGTAACTTGTTTTTTTTGAGATACCATGCTTTGAAATGGTTTTTTATAATGGAGACTTTATTTCAAATTTGAATTGCTTTCTGTTGCACCCCAAAATTTGCCCTCTCATGTTTTCCAAAGTCTTCCCCCTGCATGGTTGATCACAAACTCTTGCCTAAGGAAAAAGAAAATTTTTGAGTGGTGCTTTAAGTACCTTTCGATTGGCATTCTAAAATACCCTTCGATTGGTATTTTGAAGGAGCATTTCGATTGGGATTATGGACAAGCACTTCAATTGGCATTATGAAAGACCCTTCGATTGGTATTCTGAATGAGCCTTTCGATTCGCATTATGGACAAGCACTTCGATTGGCATTATGTCAAGGCCTTCGATTGGCATTCTGAAAGACCCTTCGATTGGTATTCTGAATGAGCCTTTCGATTGGAATTATGGACAAGCACTTCGATTAGCATTGTGTCAAGGCAACTTCGACAGGCATGTGAACCATGTCCTTTGATTAGCATGAACAAAACCTTTCAATTGGCCTGTTAACAAAGCCTTTCGATTGGCCTGTTAACAAAGCCATCAAGAGGGCACTCAAAAAAAAACATGTCCAGGTACACTGAACATGAGAAAATGGCATGTTTCCCTTGCAAATATAGAAATAATTAAATGCTGATTGTGGATTTAATTCCTGAGTTAAAGGCCAGATTCTTGCCTTTTCTGTTCCTAAAGAGCTGATTCGACCAGAGGGATTCGTTTCAAATCAGGACCAATCGAAGAGCAGGGCCTGAAGGCATTCAAAACTCAAAAGTGTCCAGGTTCATTCCAGATTCCAAAGAGACATGCATATTTTAAAAAAGGAAAACTTTTAATGTGTCTGATTCTTGTCTCATGGCTTTAATGGCCTGTTTAATGGGTTGTCTCTTGCCGTTACTAGACCCCCACACTCCTATAAATACCAGGGCTAGCATACAATGCAGAGGGCAACGAAAGGGGAACAGGCCAGAAAAAACAAACAGAGACAGAACGAAAAAAGGAGAAAAAGAAACAGGGAGAATTTGGAGATACGCTGCCCACCACAGGTTGTCAACATTTTCAGAAGTGATCTAGGCCAAAGCAACCCTTCAACAAAAGTATCCACGCCCAGAAATCCCAGATTGAAGGTGCTCCCATCCAGCCAGTACCCAAATCGAAGATTCAATCTGCTGGTAAGAGAGGGTAAATTGTCAAAACTTTTCATTTTGTATAACACCTCCATATTTTCTATCCCATTCGATTTGCCATCCTAGACAGAATTCAAGGGCTTGGGTTTGGCCCCAGGTCATGTTCTTCGTTTGCTAACATTTGCTGCAGATTTAGCCTGAAAAGACTCAGCACACGCAGGATCGAAGGGCCTGGGGTTCGATACCAGGCCCTGAGTTTTATTTTGCTAACATACTTTTGTAGGTATAGCATCCCAGATCGAAGGAGACACCTTCTCTGGATCGAAGATTCCCATAGTCATCCTGGATCGAAGAAGGCATTTTTCCCAGGATCGAAGGGAAATCCCCTTCCCTGGATCGAAGGTTGTTCATGCCCACTTCTTGGCCCAATCGAAAGAACCATGACCCTGTTTGGATCGAAGTTTCCATTCCCTCCTTGGCTCTAAGCTCCTTTTTTCCCTGGATCGAAGGATCCCCCTTGTATTTTATTTCTGTTTTCATTGACATCTTTTTATATTTTTAATTAACATTAAAACAAAAAAAATCACAAAAACATTAGGCTAGTTGTTTTTCCAACTATATTTATTTCTTAAATAAATAAATTAATTATCTTAACATTTTCTCAAAAACTAAAACTAAGTAGATTTAGATCATTTTCCCAAAATAAAATAAAACAACAAAAAGATTTTATTCTTAGGATTTTTAGAGGTTATTTTCAGATTCGCGCGCGTTTATTTTATTGTAATTGCCTACTGGTTTGTAATAGCTTAACTAAGACTTTTACACTTTACTGCTTTATCCCCCCCAATTTTGGACATATAAATAATCCCCCTCCCCGAAGCCTTGTAATAGCGCAGGATTTACAATTCCCGAACTTTAAATTCATGTACATATATTAACTGTTTAGATGTATGCTAACTAGGCTATGCATGACAAGATTAACTCTTAACTTAAAATCAACAGTAGTTCACCATGACATGCAAAGATAATATAACTTAAAATTGACACACTTGCACATGCCACTCCTAGGGTACGCCTCACTTGGTTGCCTCGAACGTGGTCATTGAGTATAGGAAGTCTTAGAGGTCGCCCTCCTGTCCAAAGATCAAAGTTGCCTCGAAATGGTTGCCTCGATAAAAATGATCTAAGACATTAGGGTTACCGCTAAAGCATCCTAACATTGCTTTAGTGACCACACGTCCCTTAAATTGAATTGACCCGAAAACTCCAACGACGGTGCTACCTACTCCTCAATAGTGGGATAGCACTGTCTAAAGTACATTTGCACAATTTAATTCCTTTTTGAGTAGGTTGAGGTTCTTAAGTACTTGCTTCTTTTAAAACAAAACAAAACTTTTCGCACTTACACTCTCTTCAAGAAACAAAACTCTTTTCAAAACCCATGAACACAAAGAAAAGCAAACTTTTGAAAACATAGTGAGCAAGCACCTAAGAGCCCGTGGATAACCACGGATAGAAAGGGTGCTAACACCTTCCCTTTCTATAATCTACCCCCCGAACCCGAGAAACATCTCGAAAAAGAATTTTTCTGTGCTTTTGTCCTTTCCTTGTTGGATAAAATAAAAGACGGTGGCGACTCTTGCTTACCGCGACATTTTGCAAAAACAAACGCAAACGCGAACCAACATTCCAAAACAGTCAGTTCTCGTTCCCACCGATCACATAACTGTTGCACCCCAAAATTTGCATCTCATGTTTTCCAAAGTCTTCCCCCTGCATGGTTGATCACAAACTCTTGCCTAATGAAAAAGAAAATTTTTGAGTGGTGCTTTAAGTACCTTTCGATTGGCATTATGAAAGACCCTTCGATTGGTATTCTGAAGGAGCATTTCGATTGGGATTATGGACAAGCACTTCGATTGGCATTCTGAAAGACCCTGTTGTACCCAAAAAATTTCCCTCCCATTTTCTTCAAGGTTTATCAAGAATCATCTGCAAATGGTTCAAAAGATTGCACAAGGGTTGCACAGTCCAAATACCTCCTAAGCCAGTCAAAATTAGGGTTTTGGTTCCTTCAATGAATTTGAGGTTTTTAATGGCTCAATCAAGTCCCGTAGGCCTACATACATTCTCAAGCATCTACATGTCAAGTTTCAAGATTCACAGTGTCGAATTGCACAGTCAAAAGCTCCATTTGCTTCACAATCAACTGCAGGGGTAAAATGGTCATTTTACAGTCAAAAGTCAAAAAATTTGGTCAACATCTTATTTCGAGTCCACAATCATCATTTGATCAAGTCTTGATCATGATTCCACAAGCATGGCTCAAAAATCATCAAGATGCAAAAACTTACTATTTTTGGACAGTAGAAAAGTCAACTGTATCTTGACCAAGGCATAACTTTTTCATGGTTCATCAGAAAAATCCCATCCAATGCTCATTTTGAAGGGGATGACATTTCCTACAATTCATCTTCACATTCCAAGTCCAAGAAATGCTCTCACAAAAAGTTATCAATTTTTACATTATAGGTCAAATTCAAAAGTCAACAAAAATGCACTTTAAGTCAAAGACCATAACTTGAGATTGGTAAATCCAAATGACATGGGACCAAAGGCATTGGTTAGAGGACTTCAAGACCTTTCCAAAATGTCAAAGAACATGTTCATATGATCAAAATTGAGCAAGATATGCATTGGAGAAGTTGGGAAATTTTCATGAATTTGCAAAAGTCAACTATCCTTAAAACTTCAATTTTTGACAAAAGGGCCCACTTTCTTCCACTTGATTCAGCCTTGTCATGCCACACACGTGTCCCATGATTAATTTCAATATCAAACATTTATTTTTCTATTTTATTTAATTTTTATTGATTTAATTCATTTTAAATCTATAATAATTCAAATAAAATCTAAAAATCAATGGAATAGTATCTTTATGATTTGAACAGCTTTCATATATCATGTGCCAACTAACCAATTCGTGCTAGGGCTTTTTTGTGCATAAAATCTTAGATTTGCTTCAAATTTGGAAAGGTTTTCAATGGTGGTCAATCAAATCTCCAAACTTCAATACACACAGATACAAGCCCAAATTTTGACCTAGACTGATTGCCTTATACATATACAAGGAGCCTAAACCTAATTCACGACCTAAGCATTGCTAAAAACGGCCAAGGCAAAACTGAAAAATTGTTGGAAAAGTGGGAGATCAAGAACAGTATTGCAGGCGTTTTCAGACCCAAAGGAGCACATAGCCTTCTTCCTTGCCGTCCACTGAAGCTAACGCAATCAAGACCACGTCCAAATCCCCCCTGAACAGCGCTGTAAGTTGTCACGAATGGACCTCTGAACATGGAATCGTGATCCTCTATTCTTGCACTTTTCTCAAAAGCATTGGCATATTTGTGTTCCTTATTTGATTTCTAACCTAATGGCAATATCCAATTTCGTTTTTAGGCCTTATATGATGATACCCGCGTCTAGGGTTTGTTTGTGTTGTTTTTAGGCATTTTGTTTCCAGGTAAAATTAGAACAAATCATGAGCATGGACGAACTCAGGGGACATGGACGATCATAACCATGGGCTTGGATGGAGTTTTTGCAGCCTAGGGACAATTTTAGGAAGAACCCACAGATCTTCCTACGGATAAAAATCCACAGGTAAAAAACAAGTGATAAACGAAGAAGACGCTGACGCGTCTCCCTCTCATTCGTTCATTTAAAAAACGCGCGTTTTTATATTTTTGTCCAGGCATTGTTAATGATAACTAATATATTATTTGTTGTGTATATTAACATCAATTGAGGCTTGGTGGTGTAGTGGCAAGGGCGAACAGGCATTGAGCGTTGGGACCTGGGTTCGAATCCCAGGTCCCCCAAAACATTTGTTTGCATTTTTCTTCATATAATCATGTGCAGGTCTCACAAGAAGGCTCATCATACACCTCACAAATCAACGCGCCAAGTGTCCTTACGCATCAATCCAATGGCCAGGAGATGATAGTCATCATGATCCTCAGTCAACGCTTGCACAGCTGATTCCAAAGGTCAACGTGGTTGAATAACTTAATGGGCCACAAAATTTCCAGATTAACCTCCTAATGGGTCCAACACCCCCCTGGTTAATTATTTTTCTTTTTTATTTTCTTTTACTAATTATTTTTATTATTAACATTATTATCATTTAATTAACTTAACTATTATTTTCATAATAAATTCAGACAATTAAAAAATGTAAATATTTTTATTATTATTATTATTATTTATTAATTTCACTTTATTATTTTGTAAATAAATTCTAACAAATTAATTTAGTTGATTAGGTTAACTTTAATCTTTTTCATAATAAATAAAATAAATTAGAATTAGGTTTTATTAACTTTTGACTTTAGTTTATTTTGTTTTTATTTTCATTAAAACATAAAAAACTAAAAAAATACTTTTTTTCTTATAATTATTTAATTAATTAGAATTAGGTTTAATTCAATGAAAAAGGACCAAAATTCATTCTTTTCTCAAAAAAGGGGCAAAACCCTAAGACTTTTCCCGATTCAATTTCTTTTCGCGCATGTTTATTTTTCATATTTATGTATCTGCTCCGAGAATGTAATAGATAATTAGGACTTTTATCGCTTTCTTTATTTTCTCGCACTTTATTTTTCAAAGGGTTATGTTTTTGGCGATGTAAATACCCGACGCCTTGTAATAGCGTAGATTTACTTTCCGCGCAAATTATTAACTGTTAATTATGCATGACAAGACTTGCCTGAAAAATAAAACCAACCCGTAGCTCACCATATAAATGTACAAGATAATCTTAAACAAAAACCTGACACACATGCACATGCCACTCCTAGGGTACGCCTCACTTGGTTGCCTTGAGGTGGTCATTGAGTATAGGGTGTTTTAGAGGTCGCCCTTCTGTCTAAAGATCCAGTTGCCTCGAAACGGTTGCCTCAGATAAAAAGGATCTAGGACATTAGGGTTACCGCTAAGGCGTCCTACTATTGCTCTAGTGACCACATGTCCCTATAATCGAATTTACCCGAATAACTCCAACGACGGTGCTACCTACTTCTCAATAGTGGGATAGTACTGTCTAAAGGACATTTACACAGCTTAATTCCTTAGAGTAGGTAGATTTCTCTTGGGTACTTGCTCTTTCAAAACAAACAAAAACAACTTTTCGCACTTACACTTTCAAAAAGTTTTCAAACAAATACTGCATACACTCTTGAGGACTGATACAAGAGTTACCTAGAAGTTTTCAAACTAAACTTTTTCAAACCCAAAAACACAAGAAAAGCAAACATTTTTGAAACCATAGTGAGCAAGTACCTAAGAGCCCGTGGATAACCACGGATAGAAAGGGTGCTAACACCTTCCCTTTCTATAATCTACCTCCCGAACCGAGAAACATCTCGAAAAGGAATTTTGCGTGCTTTTGTCCTTTCCTTGTTGGAGAACATAAAATACGGTGGCGACTCTTGCTTACCGCGACATTTCGCGAACCAGCATTTCAAAACAGTCAGTTCTATTTCCACCGATCACAGAACTGGCGACTCTGCTGGGGATTATTAATAAGTGAGGTGTACCTTAGGATTAGATCATTTTATGTTTTCAATTGAATGCTTTGTTTGCTTTAATATTTGTGGGTTTGCATCGGAGTTTCATAGATCCTAACCCGGATCTGGGGGATACCCTTTAGGTAGCATAAGCTGTGAGGGACCTGTCCGGCATAGACCGACACGGGTGAAGCAGTGGCTACGTTGGTGTGACACCTTGGTCTGTACCGATATCCCTTGTGTTGGAACGAGGAGAATATGGGTCTTCTGAGGAGTCATTAAGCACCAACCGACCTTACAACCCTAAATTGACCCAACTTGGCCATAGAACAGTAGCAGTATGCTACACTCATTGAGGCTAAACTCTCGCGATGGTTCTGGCCGCAAGAAAAGATTGTGAAGCTGGAGTTATGACCGATTGAGGGTAGTCAGTGATATTGAGATCCTCTAGAACTCGGTTACTATTTTCTAGGACAGGTCTTAACCAACGAAACTGAAAGAGGGTAGTACCTAAACTTCATGCTGGCCTAAAATCTAAGGGTTGTCTTGTGTGACTTGTGTGACTTGTGTGCCTTATCATGTTTGCCTTTGTGAATACTTATGGTGTGTTTTATCATAACATCATACCATCATACCATTGCATGCATCCTGAATCAGGACTGACCCATTTCAAAGACAAGAGGGTTTCATCTTTGCTCTGTTTTGTAGGACATTATGATGCCTATACGAAGGAATATTATCCGGCTCAACTTTGTTCACCCACCTGATTTGCTTAAAGAATTGGTTGACAGAATTCCAAATACTACTTCCTTCATCCAGAGGCACGGTTCTCTTCTCGGTTTAGTCACTTCAAAGTGGGACCAACAGCTGATGAGTGTCCTGACCCAGTTCTATGATCCCCTATACCATTGTCTCACCTTTCAAGACTTCCAGCTGGTCCCTACCCTGGAAGAATTCTCTGATTTGCTTGGTATCCCTGTTTTGGAGCAGACTCCATTCACTGGTTGGGAAAAGACTCTTAGGCTTGAGGAGATTTCTGCAGCCCTTCCCTTGACCAACAAAGAGGTAATGGATAACTGGGAGACTAGAAGTGAAGTTAAGGGCTTTTTGGCTAAGTTTCTGATCGGTAAGGCTAATAGTTTCTAGAATGACTTAGACTTCAGGGCGTACGAGGACATTCTGGCTCTCTTAATCTATGGTCTGGTTTTATTTCCAAATTCTGACACCTTTGTTAATGTCAATGCCATAAGGATCTTCATGTCTCGGAACCCTGTACCCACTATCTTGGGTGATATCCTACAACAACTCTATGCTCGTACTGCCCGAAGACGGGGAACTCTATGGTGTTGTTCTCCTTTGTTAGTGAGGTGGTTTATTTCACACCTCCCTAAGTTCGTGCTGAAGAACAAAGAAGGAAGGGGCTGGGCTCATAGGTTAATGTCTCTCACTGATAAGGACATCATTTGGACTCTCAGAGGTTTGGATGAGGTAGCTGTTATTGATCGTTGTGGAGAGTATCCTAATGTCCCATTGATCGGTACTTAGGGAGGAATCTCTTATAATCCATGTTTAGCTCTCCGTCAGTTTAGAAGAGCCAGAAGAGCAGGGCCTCATGAGATGTTGGCGCCTCATATCAGTTTTGAATTTCAGGTAGATAGTGACGAGCTGCGTCGTAGATTCATCCGGGCTTGGGACAGAATTCACAAAGCTGACCCACATGAGTTGGGACCAAAGACCTCTCTGCCTATGGAATCCTACTACAGATGGGTCCGCATCCGTGCTCAGAAGTTAGGTATGCCATACGAAGCTGTCAGGCCTATCATTCTTGAAATTCCTGATAGAGACGGGGTTCCTCCAACTGTTCTCCCTCCTCAGATACCCACTGATGTTGATACACTAAAGAGGTCTTGGGCGCAACTACAGGAAGAACGAGATTCTTATCGGGAAAGGTTCAATGAACAGGAGCAGAAAATTCAGAAGCTGACCAAGCAATTGGAGAACGAGCGGATCTTGAATGACTATATCCGTACTGAGAAGAAGAGGCCATGGGAGCACTGATGGGCCTTGGATGTTTCTTTTACAGCTTTTATTTCCTTTTCAGTATTTTCATCCTTGTAGCGCCTAAGGGCAATGTCTTGAACAATTTAAAGTTTGAATCTAATAAAGTGTGTTTCCTTCTTGTCTACAAAGTTGAATCCCGATTGTCTTTGAAAACATAACTCATGTGCATTCCATGCATCATATGCATAACAAGTACCCTTTTTCTACAGGTTGCTTAATCTTCTTCGTTGTTTATTTCAGCAATCATCATGTCTTCTGAACCTACTACTGAACAAGCTATCAAGGCCCTCCAGGCCCAGAACGCCCAGTTTCAAGAGTTGGTCATGAGCTTAGCCCAGGGTCAACAGGAGTTAAAGACTCTAATTCTGAAGAAGAAGAAGAAGAGGACTGTGTTGTTCAACACTGGACGAAGATTTGGGAATGGGCTGCAGAATGAGGCTGATCTGGCTACTTCCTCTGTAGGGAAAGACAGTCCCCAAGAGAGAAGGGTTCCTAGTCCCGTGGTCTCCGACAACGAGACGGATTACAATGATGAATAGTACCCCCCTGCTGAGGACAGGTACAAACAGCTGGAGGACCGTCTTAGTGCTATGGAGATTCAACATGTGCCCGGGTTGGACTTCGGAGACCTAGGCTTATCCTCTGGGGTGGTGATCCCCCACAAGTTCAAGGCACCTGCTTTTGCAAAATACAACGGGGCTTCCTGTCCTAAGCTGCATCTCAGATCATATGTAAGGAAGATCCAACCTTACACTGCCGACAAGAATCTATGGATCCATTTCTTCCAGGATAGTCTTTCAGGGACTCAACTCAAATGGTTCTATCAGCTGGATGGAGCCAGTATTCGTAACTGGGAGGACTTGGCTACTGCATTTTATAAGCAGTATCAGTACAATTCCGACCTCACTCCTACGCGTATCCAACTCCAGGGTATGTCACTAGGGACGAGTGAAGGATTCAAGGAGTATGCACAAAAGTGGAGAGACCTGGCTGGAAGGGTGCAGCCACCTTTGACTGACCGTGAGCTGGTGGATATGTTCTTGGGGACCCTGTCTGGTCCGTTCTTCAACCATCTGATCGGAAATTCTTCTGCTGGGTTTACAGATCTGATCTTGACTGGTGAGAGGATAGAAGCTGGTATCAAGTCTGGGAAGATACAAAAAGGTGCCTCCTCGAGTACTGAAAAGAAACCCTTCAAGAAAGAATCTAGTGATGTTTTTGGTTCGAGGAGACAAAATAAACTGGAACGCCGCCAAGCTGTCAACGCGGTGGTTATTTCTAAGCCTGCTGCTGCTCCTCGGCAATATAACCAACCAAGGGGTGAGAGACCCAGAAGGGAGTTCACTCGGCTCAGTATGACCTTGTCTCAGATATTGTCGCAACTGCTGTCAACCAATCTGATAACTATAAAAGAAGCTCCGAAGGTTGTGAATACAACATCTTGTTGTACCCCAAATTTTGACCTAAGATATCATCTCCTACCTGTATCATTACATTACAAGTGTTTTGATCCATCGATTTTAAAATTCATGACTTTTTTTCAGGCCGAGAGCTATTTATGTTGAACACTAAATCATTTAATCGATTCGTGCTAAAATAATGTTTATTAATTATTTATTATCTTAAATTTAAATAATTGAAATTTGTTTTCGATTATTATGTAGTTTAAAGATGTATAGATAATAAAATAAACATTAGAGAAGAGGCGCATTAATTGTGCAGACAGTATTTATTTATTACTCACTATCTTAAATTTAAATAACTGGAATTTATTCTTAGTTATTACATAATTTAAAGGTTTATGAATAATATAATAAATATTCGGAAAAGTTTATTGGTCAATAACGATTATTTAATCATTTGTCATTCTAAGTTAAATAATTGAAATTCTATTTTAATTATTATAATTTAGAAAGTTATGGATGATGAATTAAATAATTGAGGCTATTAATTGATCAATGATAATTATTTATTTATCTGTTTATTATTCTGAATGTAGGTAGTTGAAATTCGTTTTCAATTATTATACGATTAAAGAATTGTAAACGATAAAATAAATAATTAGAGAGAAAGAAGAAATTAATTGGCGAATATTGGATTTTTATTCATTTTTTCTAATTGTACAATTATTATGTAAACATTGTATCTATTACAACAAAATTACAATAATAAATTTACAAAGCTAAAATGAAATAAAAATTAATCTAATATTCCTAATTCTAAAACTTCCGATCCAATGCATTTTTGTCTGCTCACTCGATGTTACCTGCAAAATTAAAAGAGATTAGAATTCGAACAAATAATTAAAAAGCGAAATTATTTAAGGTTCATCATTAAAAGCAATGGCCGGAATCAGTTACTCTTTTTTGCAAATCACGGGATTTCTCCCGGTTCACAAAAAAGAAAGGAATTTTTAAATGAATGCAAGTTGATTTTTGTCCAAAAATTGCATGTTTTAAATTAATTGCATTTTTCAAAATCCAAATGCATATTTCAAAAAAACATACAGCATACAAAGTCCCTGCATGATCTCAACATATGCAAGCAAATGCCAACGTAAACCTATGCCCACATAGTAAAAAAACAAAACAAGCTACTATTGCATTAGAAGTCAAAAATATGCAGTTTAACAACATATGCAAGCAATGTGACATTCCTTATTTTCATCATTTTCTGGCCATTTGCAATTTCAGAAAAGTACAGCCTATCATATTTTTGTCAAACTGTACTGAGAGAGAAAAAGAGAGGGAGAAGTGTGGGTTTTTACAGGTTTGGCATAGGCAGGAAAGAGATACAAGACAAACTGCAAAATATAGCCAGTAGAAATAAAAACATAAAAGAAGAATAGAAACAAATTGGAGGTAGCAGTCTGGTGCAGAATACCAGGGAAGAGGGAAGTATTTCAAAACCTCCAGCCTGTAACGTAAACAAGAGAGAGGGAAGACTGTTATAACACAACATAACCAAAAGAAATCACACATCAGAATCATATATCCAAGCCTTCAAAACTTAGAAAAAAATAGCTATCAACAAAAACACACAAAAACCAACAGACTTGCATAACCATTCCATTTACTGTCAAAACCATAAAAACATACATGGCCTAAAACCTTGTAAAACTGTTTGAACCCTCAAGCCAACATCACCATCCTTTCTACTGTCCACCCAACAAAACCAGTAACCACAGCATAACCTGCTAAACCAGTTTTCAAACCATCATTCACCATGGCCTAAAAAAACCAATACAACCTGCCTATACCTAAGCTTGTTACTGCATTGCCGAAACCAAAAATCATATCAGAACTAATATGGCTTAAACCATACAGAATATTTCTAAATCATTAACTTGATTGAGCTATTAAGCCAATACCACAAAAATTCCTACTGTCCAAACCAATAGCATAGCATAAACACCATAAAAACCTGCGTATAACCAAGAGATCATGGCAGAAAACCAGTAAAACCTGCATAGGGCCTAAACCAATTTCCAAACCTAAGCTACAGTAAAGCCTCAAAAAATATTATCATAGGCCAAAGATCGAAGCACAGTGTCAAGGCAGAAGAAGAAGAGAAACATCACAGTACAGTACCAAGAAGAAGAAGAAGAAAACCATATAAATACCAGTCACCGAAGCGAGCTTGCAACCCTCCTCCTCCGTCTCCGCCTAGGTAACGATTCCCTCTCCCTTTTTACTTCTATGGTACCTCAATCAACAATAAGAATCAAACAATAAGAATCAAACAACAAGGATCAAAACAGAATAAGAATCACGAAATCAGAATCTATGCATGCAAAGACGAACTAAGCTTTAACGAATCAGAAGCATATTTTACCGAATCCGTAGCCGTCCCTTTTTTCGTTCGGCTAGAGGGAAGTGGAGTTTGGAGTGGGTGGCCATGGCAAGAAGAGATAGCGAAACTCAGAGGCAAGTATGGAGAAGAAGACGCGAAGAAGATGACAAAGAGAAGAGAGATGAGCGCCGTTCTGCCTAGCAGAACCCTAATCCCCATTGATAAAACAAATTAACCCTAATACATTTTGTAAAACTGATGGGCCTCACCCCATTTTCCCCTGCTTAAGCCCGCGACCTGCTTCTGCACCCCCCCCCCCCCCCCCCATTTTGGATTCTGCGTGGGCCTTCAAACCATCTAGCCCATATATTTGACTTACTTGTTTTTATTTGACACACTTCTTTTTCTTTTTTTACTTTCTTTAATCCCTTTTTTTAGAATTATTATTTTGATAATCAATTGATAAGTATAATAAAAAATAAAAAGATATGTCTAACTAGGTTTTTTTTTTATTAATTAGTTTGACCTCTTAGTTTAATTTTGGATTTAATTTAAGAGTTTTAATTTTATTTCATTAGGGTAAATTAATAACTTTTAATTTAATTTAGAACCCCTTAATCTCTTAATAAGTATTTTAGTTTCACATACATAAAAAATATAGAATTTAAGAAGATAGACATTTTAGTTTTATTAATTCTCCTCTCACATCGTCATTAAACAAAATTCTAAACATATAAAAATAGAAAAACTTAAAAAATATTTTATTAATCCATTTTCTTGCTTTATTAATATTAATATCAAAATATATAAAAAACTTAATGACTTAAAACTAAAAAAACATTTTGTCTTCGTTAAATAATTCTCTTGCTTTTATCCATATCAAAAATGCGTAAAAATTAAAAATACTTTCTTCCCGTTAACATTAAACAAAAATCATAAAAATACATTATTCGCATCATTTATTCTATCATTTAGATTATCGTTATTTAATCATTATTCGCATATTTTGCCTGTGTATTTATTCCATATTTATTTGTTTATTCTGTTTATGTTTGAATCCAAAGGAAAAACAGTAAATTTGCTTGACTTCATGTCCTCAAGTCTAACTGCGCGAACTTTCGCATTTCATTAAAACTTAGGATAATTTTTCCTCAAATATTCAACCCTTTTCAAAATTTATGCCCTTTAAGCAAAAACTTCGACATTAGGTCGTCGTAACTTCAAAAAACCCGTCCGTATCCTGTTTCGGCCAAAACGATTTATTTTCAATCAAGCAATCAATTTTAAATAAAACAGATATTTCAAAAGGTTCCTATAGAGTACTATAGATGCATTGGGTGCTAATACCTTCCCATTGTATAACCAACCCCCGAACCATAAGATCTCTTTTCAAAACGCTTTGTATTTTTATTATTTACATTGTATATTTAGGGTTTTATTTCGCTCTTTTCCCTTTTCCTTTGGAAACAATAAAGCGCGGTGGCGACTCTTGCTTTAGTGAGACGAATTAATCAATAATTCGATCTCCGATTTACCCCGCTACATTTTTTATCGCTACAGAATTGGCGACTCTGCTGGGGAAAGATTGACCTCTTGCTGGTCCATCCCTAAGTGGGTTAAGCCTAATTTGTTTTATCTGTTTCCTATTATTTGATTTGCTTGATTATATGTTTAAATTGGGGTGTTTGGGTTTTCTTTGCAAAGGACGAATCCTATACCCGGATTAAGTAACACTTAAGGAATAGGACGGGCGGTATAGTCATGTTAACTTTGAGGGAGTAATCCCGAAGAAGGAGGCATGAGATCCCCCACTCAATGGAAGGCCCTCTTGAACTTAATATTTGTTTACCGAGTAATCGGGAAGACATTATTATTTTCGACCTAGGAGCCCGAGAAGTTGAGGACCGTAGAACCCCAACCCATCTTGGCCTTTTTAGGTGTAGCGCGGAGACTATAACGGAGTAATTCGGAAGTAGTTGTTACGCGATGCTACGCTCGGACGAGTTTCTCTTGAGAATATTGCTAATTATTGAGTAATCAAGACGTTGGTAATATCCGAAGGAGGAATGTAGACTCTGGGAACTCTTAGAACCTTGTCTTACAGGTGTGATTGAAACGTTAGTACATACCTTTGGGTGGGCTTTACCCTCGACTCCATGCTGAACGTTGAACCTTTGAACCCCATGTTTGCAAACTTGTGTGTGACTGTTGCATTATCATTCATTCATGCATTCATCAACATCTTTGTAAAAAGTTTGTTTTTCAAGGAACTTTGGAATGATTTTTGCAAACGTCTCAGGGTATTATGGAACTTGGAAGGAGAAATACTCGAAGCTTTAGCTTCAAAGAGCCCAAGATTGAAGAACTGAAGAGTTTGATTCCGAAGATAGAGAGTCCGACAGATTTTCAGAAGAAGTATGGGTCCATCGTACCGCTCATGAAGCGCAAGATGAAGAAAGGCATCCTCAACACGTTGGTCCAGTTCTATGACCCCTTGTACCGATGTTTCACCTTTCCGGATTATCAGTTGATGCCCACTTTAGAGGAGTACTCCTATATTCTTGGTTTGCCGATCGTCGACCGTGTTCCTTTCTCTGGATTAGAAGAGGAACCCAAATCCCACGAGATAGCAGCTATCACCCACCTGAAGAAGTCAGAGATAGAGGAGAATATGACTACGAAAGGGGGAATCCGGGGTTTGCCGGCGCAGTTTCTGTTGAAGAAAGCTCGTTACTTTGCTGATACAAAGGATACTGTTGCCTTCGAGGACGTGTTTGCTTTACTCGCATATGGCCTCTTCTTATTCCCTAACGTTGATAAATTTGTGGATATCAACGCCATCAGAATTTTCCTGATTGGAAATCCGGTCCCTACGCTGCTAGGGGACACGTACTACTCCATCCATCTTCGAAACTCTTATCAAGGGGGGATGATTATTTGTTGTGTGCCGTTGCTGTATCAGTGGTACGTCTCACATTTACCTGGGTCTGATGCTTTCTGGGATCTCGAGAAAGAACCGCGTTGGGCGCCAAAGGTTATGGCTCTCACTCATTTCGACATTGACTGGTACAATCGAGTTTACCATGACGTGGAGATCATTGATAGCTGTGGTGATTTTCCCAACGTACCTCTTCTCGGTACGAGGGGTGGAATCAACTACAACCATGTTCTAGCGCGCCGTCAGTTCGGGTACCCGATGAGAGATAAGCCAAACAGTATCCATGTGAGTGGTTTCTTTCTTCAGGAAGGACAAGATCATCAGGCTGCTAAGAGGGAGATTGAAGGAGCTTGGCGCCATATCCACAAGAAAGGGAGAGATATGCTGGGACATAGAGGTGCCGTTTCTTTGGAACCTTACCTGCAGTGGGTCCGTGCTAGGGCTTGTGCTCTCAAGATGCCATATAAACTTGAGAAACCTTTATTCCCTGCCATCGCACCATCATCTGTTGTTATCCCTATCGCGGATGTAGGAGAATATCAAGGAAATCTGGCTAGGATGAAGTCCGAGAGGGATGCTTGGAAGGAAAAGTACCATATGTCTGAATATGAGAATCGAGTCCTGACTCGACAGCTGAAAGAAAAGAAGGAATTGCTGCTTATTCAAGACGGCCGGTTTGTTGACCACGATGAGAAACTTCGTCAGAAGGATGCCTTGCTGAAGAAGTATGCGAGTGAAAGGAAAAGAAAGAAGGAGGGTCCGGTAAGCGTTGCTCTTGTTCCTAATCCGCAGAAGGAAATCATCGATCGACTGATAGCTGAGAAGAAGGAGATGGAAGACTTTTACGAAGAAAAGATCAAGAAGCTCCGATTACAGCTGGTGTTTGGTCTGTCATCTGAGGATTCCGAGTGAGCTTTAGCTTTTAGTTTATTTTATTGATGTCATTTTGTAAAACTATGTAAAAGAGCTTCATGCTCCGAAGTTGTAATTTATTGTTTTATTAAGGGCTTCATGCTCCGAAGTTGTAATTTATTGCTTTATTTTGGGCTTCATGCTCCAAAGTTGTAATTTACTGCTTTCATGTTTTAAAATTGTAATTTATCACTTTATTATGGTTTTCATGTTTCGAAGTTGTAATTTATTACTTTCATTATTGGATTTGTTATCCCAAGGTTGTAATTTACTGTTCCAAATTGTAAGTTGTAATTTATCGCTTTCGATTAATGGATTGAGTTTTTGTTGTTCCAAATTCCTTTACCATTGATGTATGCAAAATTATTAAAGTTCCTTGAAAAACTTTCAAAATGAGTCATCATTTGCATCGCTATCATGCATCATTTCACATTCCACCTCACATGTTTTCTAGAGTCTCATCCTTGTTCTTTTTCCACCGAAGGTTGTCAAGCTGTCTCACCGATACGACACTCGGGCCAATCGTCAGAGGAAAATGGAAGATTTGGAACAGGAAAATCATGAGCTTCATGGGGAAGTTGCTACACTTCGTGTTGAGATGGAAAAGTTAACTGCGTTAGTGGAAAGTTTGGTGGCTGTTCAGAATCAGCCATCGACTACGGCTGCCGAGATTCAGACTTCAACTCCAGTGGTTTCCGAGTTTGTCACAGTTCCTGCCTCCGTAACTCAAATCAACTCTCCGCTTCAACATCAGATGCCGAAAGGTTTTCCGTGGGGAATGCCTTACAACTTTGTGCCAGAGGGGTATCAGCCTGCCGTACAACCTCTATTTCAACCTGTATTGTCTCTTCCTCAACCAGAGACAACTGCCATGCCGCCAGTAATTCCGTCTGTAACACCTTTTCCGCAACCAATTATGACGACCGTTGCTCCTGTGGTCCACTCCGTGCCATACTTGAATGAACCAATTTATCCTGCCGAGCCCGCTGAAAGTTTGGGTCTTTTTGATAGAATGGAAGAATTTCAGGATCAGTTCCAGGAAATGCAGAAGGAGCTTAGAGCATTGAAAGGGAAGGATTTGTTTGGGAAGAGTACGCATGACCTTTGTTTAGTTCCGAATGTCAAGATTCCAGCGAAATTCAAAGTGCCAGACTTTGAGAGATATAAGGGTGATTCGTGTCCTAGAAGTCATTTGACAATGTACGTAAGGAAGATGTCTACGTACTCCGATGATCATGATTTGTTGATTCATTATTTTCAAGACAGTTTGACGGGTGCTGCTCTAAAGTGGTATATGGGTTTAGACAGCATTCGAATTCGCAACTTTAACGATCTTAGTGAAGCCTTTGTCCATCAGTACAAGTACAACGTTGACATGGCGCCGGACAGGGATCAACTCCGGGCGATGTCGCAGAGAGACCGAGAATCTTTTAAGGAATACGCCCAGAGGTGGCGTGAAATTGCTGCTCAAATCTATCCACCTCTTGAGGAGAAAGAGATGACTAAGATATTTTTGAAGACTTTAGGGTCCTTTTACTATGAAAGAATGATAGCCAGCGCACCCAGTGACTTCACCGAAATGGTAAGCATGGGCATGCGATTAGAGGAAGGGATTCGTGAAGGGCGTTTGGTTAAAGAAGGGAGTCCGTCTAGCAGTGCGAAGAAGTTTGGAAGTGTTTTCCCGAAAAGAAAAGAGCAGGATGTCAGTGCTTTGTTTCCAGGTAGGCCTAGGAGAGGTTACTCTCACGTTGCGGCAGTCACTCCGGCTGTCCGCCCAACTTTGATGACCCCAGCTCATCAAATTCCACCAACTCAACCACGGCCATTTCAGCAGCAGCCTCGACAACAGGCTTATCCGTTCAACAATCAGAACCGTTCACCCAGAAAACCGCAGTTCGATGCCATTCCTATGACGTATACTGAATTGTTCCCTGCTCTCATCAGAAAGAATCTCATCACAATAAAGCCTCCTCCTGTCGCACCGAACAGTGCTTCTCCGTGGTACAAGGCGGATCAATTTTGTGAATATCATCAAGGGTCGCCGGGGCACAACCTTGAGAATTGCTTTGCTCTGAAGGCGGACGTACAAAGATTAATTAAGAATGGTATCTTGTCTTTTAAGGATGTTAATCCAAATGTCAGAGATAATCCTTTGCCTCGACATGGGGCAGCTTCAGTGAATATGGTGGAAGGTTGTCCGGGGAAGTTCCGAGTTTTTCAAGTCGAACACATAAGAGAATCATTGATCAGGTTACATCAGAGTTTGAGAAGACTTGCCTTTGTTAGGCGCCAGCACGATTATGACGTTTGTGAGTTTTGTTCAAGAGAGGATGATTGTCCTATTGTGAAGGAGGATATTCAGAAGTTGCTAGATCAGAGAATTATCACTATTACCTATGACCGAAATTCGGAAGATGAAGTGAATGTTATCACACCACAATTCAATTTGCCAGAATCAGTAGAGATTGCTTACAACAGTCAGACTGCGTCTGTTGATCCTTTGATTATTTACCCACCTGGCCCTGTGCCTTACAGCTCAGACCAAGCTGTGCCGTACAAGTATAACGCCACAATGATTGAGAATGGGGTAGAAGTCCCCATACCAACCAGACCGTCTTTTGTTAACATTGCTGATGTGAGTAGAGTTACAAGAAGTGGGCATGTTTTTGCAGCAGTACCGTCGAGGAGACCAGAAGTTCAAGTTAGGAGGCCCATACCGGCAGAGATTCCAGTAAGAAATGTTGAACCAAGGGTTGAGATAGGCCGATCCAGTGAACCTATCCCTCACCCTGAGGAGGATGAGATCCTAAAGCTTATCAAAAGGAGTGAGTATAAGATTGTGGACCAGCTTTTGCAAACACCTTCCAAGATTTCCTTGCTTGCCTTATTGAGAGATTCTGGTGCACATAGAGAAGCCTTGATGAAGGTCTTGGACCAGGCATTCGTGGACCATGATGTGACGGTTGATCAGTTTGATGGGATTGTGGGAAATATAACTTCGTGTAACAATCTTGGTTTCAGTGATGAAGAACTCCCGGAGGAGGGGAGAAACCATAATATGGCTTTGCACATTTCAGTAAGTTGTGGAAACGATACCTTATCGAGCGTGTTGGTGGATACAGGCTCGTCGTTGAATGTGATGCCCAAGACTATGTTGTCTCGGCTCTCATATCCAGGTGCTCCTATGAGGCCTAGTGGAGTAATTGTCAAAGCATTTGATGGTTCCAGGAAGACAGTTATTGGTGAAGTGGATCTTCCCATAGTGATTGGTCCCCATACTTTTCAAATCACTTTCCAAGTGATGGACATCCGTGATGCCTACAGTTGTTTATTGGGTCGTCCCTGGATCCATGATGCCGGGGCAGTCACCTCTACGCTCCATCAGAGACTAAAATTTGTAAGACATGGGAAGCTAGTGATGATTGGGGGAGAGCAGGCTATGGTGGTAAGCCATTTATCATCATTTTCTTTTATTGATGCTGACGAGGATGTTGGGACCCAGTTCCAGGGCTTATCTATTGCTAAGAATACAGTGAAGAAGCAAGGGGCATCCATCTCTTCTTTTGAGGGTGCACGGCGAGTGGTGGAAAGTGGTTCGGCCGAAGGATGGGGCCAGGTGTTGACGTTACCCGAGAACAAGTCTGGGGAAGGTCTGGGTTTTCATCCATCATCTGCAAGGGTCAAGAAGGAGGTGGTTGTTCGTCCGATTCAAGAGGTTTTCCGAAGTGCATGGTTTGTACATCCTGAGGTTGATGCTATCATAGATGATGATTCCGAGGAGGATTTGCCCGTGTTTATGACGCCTGGATTGGCTTGCCAAAACTGGATAGATGTTGATGTTCCTGTGGTTATGCACATTTCCGAGTAATGTTTTGTTTATTTTTCTTTGAAAAATTCGCTCTGCCCAAGGCGAAACGTATTTTGTGTCGGGCTATGAAAAATAACTCCTTTTGCTCTTCCCAAGGCAAAAGAGAAATGTCCGGGCTTTTTGTTTCAAGTACTTCCCTTTAATGAATAAAAATGTTATTTTGTCCACTACCGTTTATTTTTTACTTTTTCGGGGAAATAGCAATGAAAATCAATTAATAACATTTTGTTTTATTTGCACAAATCGATTTCTAAAATAAAGCATAATCATATGTGCAGATTAGTCCATGACTTAACCATCGAAAACAATGATCCTATGCCCTCTCCCAACTTTGAATTCCCTGTATTCAGAGCCGAAGAAGAAGATGATGAAGAGGTTCCTGTTGAGATTTCCCGTTTGCTTGAGCATGATGAGAAGGTCATTCAACCATTTGAAGAACCTGTAGAGTTGGTCAACTTGGGTGATGAAGAAGATAGAAAGGAAGTCAAAGTCGGAGCATTGCTTATCCCGGAAGTTAAGGAGAAAATGTTGGAGCTTCTCAGAGAGTATGTTGACGTATTTGCTTGGTCCTACCAAGATATGCCAGGGTTGGACAACGACATTGTGGAGCATCGTTTATCGTTGAGACCTGAGTGCCCACCGATCAAGCAGAAATTGAGAAGGACTCGTCCCGACATGGCTGACAAGATTAAGGAGGAGGTTCAAAAACAGATCAACGCAGGTTTCCTTGTTACGTCGGTCTATCCTCAGTGGTTAGCCAACATCGTGCCTGTTGCTAAGAAGGATGGAAAAGTTCGGATGTGTGTAGACTACAGAGATATGAATAGGGCTAGTCCGAAGGATGATTTCCCATTACCTCATATTGACGTATTGGTCGATAGTACCGCCAAGTTCAAAGTCTTTTCTTTCATGGATGGTTTTTCTGGTTACAATCAAATCAAGATGGCACCAGAAGATATGGAGAAGACAGCTTTCATTACACCGTGGGGAACATTTTGTTATCGGGTTATGCCGTTTGGTTTGAGGAATGCTGGTGCAACATACCAAAGGGCCATGACCGCTTTGTTCCATGACATGATGCATAAGGAGATCGAAGTGTATGTGGATGATATGATTGCCAAATCACAGACTGAGGAAGATCACTTGGAACATTTGTTGAAATTATTCCAGCGTTTGAGGAAATATAAACTCCGTCTGAATCCCAACAAGTGTACTTTTGGCGTTCGTTCTGGAAGACTTCTGGGTTTCATTGTCAGTCAGAAAGGTATTGAGGTAGATCCTGATAAAGTCAAAGCTATTCGGGAAATGCCCGCACCCAAGACAGAAAAACAAGTAAGAGGATTCCTTGGGAGACTGAACTACATTTCTAGATTTATATCTCATATGACTGCTACCTGTGGGCCGATTTTCAAGCTTCTCCGGAAGAACCAAGGATGTGTGTGGACAGAAGATTGTCAGAAAGCTTTTGATAGCATCAAAGAATATTTACTTGAACCTCCCATTTTGATTCCTCCGGTGGAAGGAAGACCGTTGATTATGTACCTGACTATATTGGAAGACTCCATGGGATGTGTGCTTGGTCAACAAGATGAGACTGGAAGAAAGGAACATGCTGTATATTATCTGAGTAAGAAATTCACAGACTGTGAATCTCGGTACTCATTGCTTGAGAAGACCTGTTGTGCTTTAGCCTGGGCTGCTCGCCGTCTGCGCCAGTATATGATTAACCACACCACTTGGTTGATCTCCAAAATGGACCCGATCAAGTATATCTTTGAGAAGCCCGCCTTATCTGGAAGAATAGCCCGTTGGCAGATGTTGTTATCTGAATATGACATTGAGTACCACACTCAGAAAGCGATCAAAGGGAGTATTTTAGCCGATCATTTGGCTCACCAACCAATTGAAGATTATCAATCCATCAAGTTCGATTTCCCGGATGAAGATGTTATGTACTTGAAAGCTAAGGATTGTGAAGAGCCGTTACCTGAAGAAGGACCTGATCCTGAATCCCGTTGGGGTTTGATTTTTGACGGAGCTGTGAATTCCTATGGAAATGGAATTGGGGCAATCATCGTTACTCCCCGAGGTACTCATATCCCGTTCACGGCAAGACTGAATTTTGACTGCACGAACAACATGGCGGAATATGAGGCATGTATTATGGGTCTCGAAGAAGCAGTGGTTCTAAGGATTAAGATTCTTGATATTTATGGAGATTCGGCATTGGTGATCAATCAAATCAAAGGAGAATGGGAGACTCGTCATCCTGGTTTGATCCCTTACAGAGACTATGCTAGAAGGTTGTTAACTTTCTTTAACAAGGTGGAATTATATCATATCCCTAGAGACGAGAATCAAATGGCTGATGCTTTAGCTACTTTGTCCTCAATGTTTCAAGTGAATGATTGGAACGACGTGCCTACAATCAGAGTTATGCGCCTCGATAGACCTGCTCATGTGTTCTCAGTAGAAGAGGTTACCGACGACAAACCGTGGTTCTATGACATTAAACGTGTTCTTCAAACTCAAGAGTACCCGCCTGGGGCATCCAATAAAGATAGGAAGACGTTGAGAAGATTAGCAAGCAGTTTCTTTCTCAATGAAGAAGTTTTGTATAAGAGGAATTATGACATGGTCTTGCTCAGATGTGTAGACAGGCGTGAAGCAGACATGCTGATGCAAGAAGTGCACGAAGGATCCTTTGGCACTCATGCCAATGGACGTGCGATGGCTAGAAAGATGTTGAGAGCTGGTTACTATTGGATGACAATGGAATCTGATTGCTACAGGTATGTGAAGAAGTGTCATAAATGCCAGATTTATGCGGACAAGATGCACGTGCCGCCGACCCTCCTCAATGTTATATCTTCACCTTGGCCTTTCTCTATGTGGGGCATTGATATGATTGGGATGATTGAACCCAAAGCTTCAAATGGTCATCGTTTCATCTTGGTAGCGATTGATTATTTTACTAAATGGGTGGAAGCAGCATCTTATGCTAATGTAACCAGACAGGTGGTAGTCAGATTTATCAAGAATCAGATCATTTGTCGATACGGCATCCCGAACAAGATCATCACTGATATTGGTTCGAATTTGAATAACAAGATGATGAGAGAGCTTTGTGAAGAGTTCAAGATTGAACATCATAATTCTTCTCCTTACAGACCGAAGATGAATGGGGCTGTTGAAGCTGCGAACAAGAACATCAAGAAGATTGTCCAGAAGATGGTGGTAACTTACAAAGATTGGCATGAAATGCTTCCGTTTGCCCTGCATGGATACCGTACTTCAGTTCGAACTTCTACAGGTGCGACCCCATTTTCCTTAGTTTACGGTATGGAAGCAGTACTCCCCGTGGAAGTTGAGATTCCGTCTCTGAGAGTGTTGATGGAAGCTAAACTTTCTGAGGCCGAATGGTGTCAAAGTAGATATGATCAGTTGAATTTAATCGAAGAGAAGAGATTGACAGCTTTGTGTCACGGTCAATTGTATCAGCAGAGGATGAAGAAGGCTTTTGATAAGAAGGTTCGACCGCGCGAGTTTAGAGAAGGTGACCTTGTACTCAAGAAAATATTATCTTTCCAACCTGATTCTAGGGGCAAGTGGGCTCCGAACTATGAAGGACCGTATGTTGTTAAGAAAGTTTTCTCTGGAGGTGCCTTGATTCTCACCAATATGGACGGTGAAGATCTTCCACGTCCCATGAACGCCGATGCAGTCAAGAAGTATTTCGCTTAGGCAAATTTCTGGTCAAATCAGTCTTGGCATCTGAGCATATTCTGGAATTCAAAGTTGTTAGGGAGAACAGTGATCATTGTTTTTGTATGACCTTTTATTTCATGTACTATTTCCCCAAGCTTTTGTAAACCGTTGGAGTCGCATTGTTAGCGAACTACCATCTTATTAATGAAAGTTGAGCATTTACCTTTTGTAGGAAAAATTTTAATTTTTATGGAAATACTTGAAACAAATTTACTTAAAATGTTCTTATTTTAAAAAAATGTGTCGTGAATAACGAAAGGAATATTAACAGTTTGTTCCAAGGATGGTCAAGCCATGAAATGCAAAGCAGTACAATAGTTTATCCTTGCATGATGAGCATGTTTCGTTTCAAAATCGTCATGAGGTGTTGGTTGTGTAAACTTGCGTTTCTCGTGGTACTAAGTTTGGTGACTCCCCAGCTGTCCCAGTTAAGCATTGTTTTGGCTATCTCTATTTGGGCGATTTCTGAAGTTTGGTACGCTTTGTCTCATACCGTGGTCTATTGGTGTTAGAAGATTGGATTTGGATGCTTTTCTCCTCAGAAGACTTGAGCCTTGTAGCGTGATACTCTCCGACGTTGCTTTGTGTTTCCAGTTCCGTTTATCTTCCGTCTTTTCAAGATTGGCCGAGTATCTATTTTGCTGTGACATCTTATTATCTCCAAGATATTCCATCTGTCTGTTTTGTCAGCATAACATTCATTTACTCATTTACACTCATATCAGCATGCATATCCACATTTGTCATTGATTTTGGGTCGTACTTTGTTTATTCAAATAACGTACATATGTTCTTTACAGGTAGAAAGTTAGCTTAGGCAGAAAATGTGTTTCTTTTCTAAATTCCCCAACGGAGCTAACCCTCGTGGTTGATTTTGATTCAGCTTACCTTGTCCATTTCTGAATAAGATGAATTCCCCAATCGAGTTACTTTCTCATCGGGTGGAGTCTTGTTTGACTGTTTTCTCTCTAGGTTGTCCCTGGATGAAGTGGCCGCCTCTTGCATAGGTTATTTCCTTGATTCTTCCCAGTGAAACCGCGACCTAGACGGTTGGTGCATTTATTTTGCACATTTAAGTATATGATCTCCTCGGGAAGGATTGATTCAGGTTTCTCTTTGACGAGGATTTTATTCTCTGCCAATATCATCGCAATTTCCTTCTGTTTGTTTTTTTGAAAACGACAAGCGGCAACTCTTCATGAGCAACTTGTACGTTATAGACACCGTTGGAAAACGACAAGCGGCAGCTCTTCATGAGCAACTTGTACGTTACGTTTTGAAAGCGCCGAGCAGCAGTTCTTCATGAGCTACTAGTGCGTTATTTACTTTTTGAAAGCACCGAGCAGCAGTTCTTCATGAGCTACTAGTGCGTCATTTTATTTTTCTGAAAGCGCCAAGCAGCAAACTCTTCACGAGTTCCCAGTACGTTATTACTTTTCTGGAATACAGCAAGTGGTAGCCTCTTTATTTGAGCAGCTTGTATGTTATCGGTTTTCTTTGGATGACAGCAAGTGGTAGCCTCTTTATTTGAGCAGCTTGTATGTTATCGGTTTTCTTTGGACGACAGCAAGTGGTAGCCTCTTTATTTGAGCAGCTTGTATGTTATCAATATTTTCTTTGGACGACAGCAAGTGGTAGCCTCTTTATTTGAGCAGCTTGTATGTTATCGGTATTTTCTTTGAACGACAGCAAGTGGCAGCCTCTTTATTTGAGCAACTTGTATGTTATTGGTATTTTCTTTGGACAATAACAAGTGGCAGTTTTCTTTATTTGAACAACTTTCGTATCTACAATCTTATTACTTCAGCATTAATGAGTATATCTCTGAAAGTCTAGCGGAGAAGTCTATTACGAATCTGTACCTCCAGAAGTCGGTAATCAGTTATCAGCAATTTGATACTCCCTGTCTATCATTGACCTTGAGTTGCGAACTCACTGTTTTGGATCAATGATCTGTTATGGCCTATGCAAGATGCTCTCTTTGTTAGGGTTAGAGGTCGTATTCCCTCAATTTTATTCACTGTCAGGAGTCTGTCGTTTGAAGTCGATAGCTTGTTTCCCCAGTGATGTATAATCCATGTCCCTGTGTTTTGTTGGTGTTCGATCCCCCCAACATTGTCTTGTTTCATACAATATCATTCTCTGTGAGTTCAATCGCTGCATTCATATCAAACATGACGACGGCATCTTAGGACAAAATTTGCGTAATTATGTATTTAAGTACCTTCAATCTCGTCGAAACGAAGATTTCAATCTTCATATCTCCGGATAGAAGAAACTTAAATAGGGGCAGCTGTTGTACCCCAAATTTTGACCTAAGATATCATCTCCTACCTGCATCATTACATTACAAGTGTTTTGATCCATCGATTTTAAAATTCATGACTTTTTTTCAGGCCGAGAGCTATTTATGTTGAACACTAAATCATTTAATCGATTCGTGCTAAAATAATGTTTATTAATTATTTATTATCTTAAATTTAAATAATTGAAATTTGTTTTCGATTATTATGTAGTTTAAAGATGTATAGATAATAAAATAAACATTAGAGAAGAGGCGCATTAATTGTGCAGACAGTATTTATTTATTACTCACTATCTTAAATTTAAATAACTGGAATTTATTCTTAGTTATTACATAATTTAAAGGTTTATGAATAATATAATAAATATTCGGAAAAGTTTATTGGTCAATAACGATTATTTAATCATTTGTCATTCTAAGTTAAATAATTGAAATTCTATTTTAATTATTATAATTTAGAAAGTTATGGATGATGAATTAAATAATTGAGGCTATTAATTGATCAATGATAATTATTTATTTATCTGTTTATTATTCTGAATGTAGGTAGTTGAAATTCGTTTTCAATTATTATACGATTAAAGAATTGTAAACGATAAAATAAATAATTAGAGAGAAAGAAGAAATTAATTGGCGAATATTGGATTTTTATTCATTTTTTCTAATTGTACAATTATTATGTAAACATTGTATCTATTACAACAAAATTACAATAATAAATTTACAAAGCTAAAATGAAATAAAAATTAATCTAATATTCCTAATTCTAAAACTTCCGATCCAATGCGTTTTTGTCTGCTCACTCGATGTTACCTGCAAAATTAAAAGAGATTAGAATTCGAACAAATAATTAAAAAGCGAAATTATTTAAGGTTCATCATTAAAAGCAATGGCCGGAATCAGTTACTCTTTTTTGCAAATCACGGGATTTCTCCCAGTTCACAAAAAAGAAAGGAATTTTTAAATGAATGCAAGTTTATTTTTGTCCAAAAATTGCATGTTTTAAATTAATTGCATTTTTCAAAATCCAAATGCATATTTCAAAAAAACATACAGCATACAAAGTCCCTGCATGATCTCAACATATGCAAGCAAATGCCAACGTAAACCTATGCCCACATAGTAAAAAAACAAAACAAGCTACTATTGCATTAGAAGTCAAAAATATGCAGTTTAACAACATATGCAAGCAATGTGACATTCCTTATTTTCATCATTTTCTGGCCATTTGCAATTTCAGAAAAGTACAGCCTATCATATTTTTGTCAAACTGTACTGAGAGAGAAAAAGAGAGGGAGAAGTGTGGGTTTTTACAGGTTTGGCATAGGCAGGAAAGAGATACAAGACAAACTGCAAAATATAGCCAGTAGAAATAAAAACATAAAAGAAGAATAGAAACAAATTGGAGGTAGCAGTCTGGTGCAGAATGCCAGGGAAGAGGGAAGTATTTCAAAACCTCCAGCCTGTAACGTAAACAAGAGAGAGGGAAGACTGTTATAACACAACATAACCAAAAGAAATCACACATCAGAATCATATATCCAAGCCTTCAAAACTTAGAAAAAAATAGCTATCAACAAAAACACACAAAAACCAACAGACTTGCATAACCATTCCATTTACTGTCAAAACCATAAAAACATACATGGCCTAAAACCTTGTAAAACTGTTTGAACCCTCAAGCCAACATCACCATCCTTTCTACTGTCCACCCAACAAAACCAGTAACCACAGCATAACCTGCTAAACCAGTTTTCAAACCATCATTCACCATGGCCTAAAAAAACCAATACAACCTGCCTATACCTAAGCTTGTTACTGCATTGCCGAAACCAAAAATAATATCAGAACTAATATGGCTTAAACCATACAGAATATTTCTAAATCATTAACTTGATTGAGCTATTAAGCCAATACCACAAAAATGCCTACTGTCTAAACCAATAGCATAGCATAAACACCATAAAAACCTGCGTATAACCAAGAGATCATGGCAAAAAACCAGTAAAACCTGCATAGGGCCTAAACCAATTTCCAAACCCAAGCTACAGTAAAGCCTCAAAAAATATTATCATAGGCCAAAGATCGAAGCACAGTGTCAAGGCAGAAGAAGAAGAGAAACATCACAGTACAGTACCAAGAAGAAGAAGAAGAAAACCATATAAATACCAGTCACCGAAGCGAGCTTGCAACCCTCCTCCTCCGTCTCCGCCTAGGTAACGATTCCCTCTCCCTTTTTACTTCTATGGTACCTCAATCAACAATAAGAATCAAACAATAAGAATTAAACAACAAGGATCAAAACAGAATAAGAATCACGAAATCAGAATCTATGCATGCAAAGACGAACTAAGCTTTAACGAATCAGAAGCATATTTTACCGAATCCGTAGCCGTCCCTTTTTTTGTTCGGCTAGAGGGAAGAGGAGTTTGGAGTGGGTGGCCATGGCAAGAAGAGATAGCGAAACTCAGAGGCAAGTATGGAGAAGAAGACGCGAAGAAGATGACAAAGAGAAGAGAGATGAGCGTCGTTCTGCCTAGCAGAACCCTAATCCCCATTGATAAAACAAATTAACCCTAATACATTTTGTAAAACTGATGGGCCTCACCCCATTTTCCTCTGCTTAAGCCCGCGACCTGCTTCTGCACCCCCCCCCCCCCATTTTGGATTCTGCGTGGGCCTTCAAACCATCTAGCCCATATATTTGACTTACTTGTTTTTATTTGACACACTTCTTTTTCGTTTTTTACTTTCTTTAATCCCTTTTTTTAGAATTATTATTTTGATAATCAATTGATAAGTATAATAAAAAATAAAAAGATATGTCTAACTAGGTTTTTTTTTTATTAATTAGTTTGACCTCTTAGTTTAATTTTGGATTTAATTTAAGAGTTTTAATTTTATTTCATTAGGGTAAATTAATAACTTTTAATTTAATTTAGAACCCCTTAATCTCTTAATAAGTATTTTAGTTTCACATACATAAAAAATATAGAATTTAAGAAGATAGACATTTTAGTTTTATTAATTCTCCTCTCACATCGTCATTAAACAAAATTCTAAACATATAAAAATAGAAAAACTTAAAAAATATTTTATTAATCCATTTTTCTGCTTTATTAATATTAATATCAAAATATATAAAAAACTTAATGACTTAAAACTAAAAAAACATTTTGTCTTCGTTAAATAATTCTCTTGCTTTTATCCATATCAAAAATGCGTAAAAATTAAAAATACTTTCTTCCCGTTAACATTAAACAAAAATCATAAAAATACATTATTCGCATCATTTATTCTATCATTTAGATTATCGTTATTTAATCATTATTCGCATATTTTGCCTGTGTATTTATTCCATATTTATTTGTTTATTCTGTTTATGTTTGAATCCAAAGGAAAAACAGTAAATTTGCTTGACTTCATGTCCTCAAGTCTAACTGCGCGAACTTTCGCATTTCATTAAAACTTAGGATAATTTTTCCTCAAATATTCAACCCTTTTCAAAATTTATGCCCTTTAAGCAAAAACTTCGACATTAGGTCGTCGTAACTTCAAAAAACCCGTCTGTATCCTGTTTCGGCCAAAACGATTTATTTTCAATCAAGCAATCAATTTTAAATAAAACAGATATTTCAAAAGGTTCCTATAGAGTACTATAGATACATTGGGTGCTAATACCTTCCCATTGTATAACCAACCCCCGAACCATAAGATCTCTTTTCAAAACGCTTTGTATTTTTATTATTTACATTGTATATTTAGGGTTTTATTTCGCTCTTTTCCCTTTTCCTTTGGAAACAATAAAGCGCGGTGGCGACTCTTGCTTTAGTGAGACGAATTAATCAATAATTTGATCTCCAATTTACCCCGCTACATTTTTTATCGCTACACATCTCCAAAGTACAACCCCAACGCCCGCTGCGCTTATCACTCTGATAGCCCGGGGCATACTACGGATGATTGTTGGGCACTGAGGAATAAGGTTCAGGACCTTATTGATGCTAAAGAGATAGAGTTTGAGGCGCCCGAAAGGCCCAATGTTGTGACCGCTCCCATGCCCAAGCATGGAGTGAATGCTGTGGAAGAAGACCTGTACGTAGCCTCTGTGGATGATATTGTTACTCCGTTGTTGACTGTCAAAAGGAACCTGTTGCTAGCCGGTTTATTTCCGGGATGTAGTAAAGGTTGCCATTTATGTGCTTTTTCACCTGCTGGTTGTCCTTTGTTGAAGTCAGGCGTCCAAAACCTTATGGATAACAAAGACATCTTGTTTGAGAAGGTTGCTGTTCCTGCTACCCCTACTGAAGAAGTTTCCATTGTTACTATTTTCAACAACCCTCATAAGGCTCCCTCAAAGAAGCCTGTCAAAATCATGTCTACTCAGAAGTTTGCTCCTATCATCATCACTGTTCCGGGACCCCTCCCCTATACATCTGACAAAGCTGTCCCTTGGCACTATGGGGCAGATGTTTATGTGCTTGGAGTTAAACAAGAGTTTGATACTAGTGTCGGCGTCAGCAACATCACCGGGCCTGCCAAAGTCACCCGCAGTGGTAGGCTCTTCTCGCCTGATATTGCGCCACCAGCTATTCAGAGGCCTATCGTCATCACACCTGCAAGTGTGCCAGCTTCCCTTCCTGACCAAGTTCCTATTTCTACCCCTGCTGCCGAGTCATCTGACGCTCGGGGCAAAGGGATTACTACTGATGTGCCTGCCCAGACGGAGGCACCGAAGACAACCACTATTGAGGCTTCCAAGCAAGAGATGGAAGAGATTCTTAAGATTATCAAGAAGAGTGATTTCAATGTAGTTGAGCAGCTGGGGCACACCCCATCTAAGATTTCCATGCTATCACTGTTGTTGTGCTCAGAGGCCCATGCCAAGGCCCTGATTACCTTCCTGAAGACGGCCCACGTGCCACAAGAGACATCAGCTGATCAATTTACCGATTGTGTGG
This sequence comes from Vicia faba, assembly GCA_948472305.1. NCBI lineage: Eukaryota > Viridiplantae > Streptophyta > Magnoliopsida > Fabales > Fabaceae > Vicia > Vicia faba. The sequence continues at coordinate 745,268,244 of OX451741.1, forward strand.
CCAACTTAACTGCTGATAATGGTCTGGGTTTCTCTGACGCTGATCTGACTGCTAAGGGGAAGAATCATAACGATGCCCTACATGTCTCTATTGAATGCAGGGGCTCTACTCTTGCCCACGTGCTGGTTGACACTGGTTCCTCGTTGAACGTATTACCCAAGAAAGCTCTAGACAGGCTGGATTGTGAGGGTTTAGAGCTCAAGCCAAGTAACATTGTTATCCGGGCCTTTGACGGGTCCAAAAGGATGGTGCATGGTAAAGTTGACATTCCAATCAGGGTTGGTTCTCAGGTCTTTGACTCTACATTCTGTGTGATGGACATCCGACCATCCTACTCTTGTTTGCTGGGTCGTCCTTGGATCCACAAGGCTGGAGCTGTGACCTCCACACTACATCAGAAGCTGAAATACCCGGTCAGAGGGAAGATCGTAACAGTTCAAGGGGAAGAAGAATATATGGTCAGCCACCTCAACTCGTTCCGGTATATAGATATGGACGGGGAGTTCATTGAGACTCCCTTTCAACACTTTGAAGAAGTTCCTCAAACACTGGCATCAACAGAGACTGTGACTGAAGAGGGTTCTCCGTTGAAGATGGCTTCCTTAAAGGATGCCCGGGCTGTTATTGAGAAGGGTGAGTGCACAAACTGGGGCCGACTTCCTGATTTTACTCCAAAGACTGACAAGTTTGGTTTGGGTTTCACTGCAGAAGCTCAAAGGGTTGTTCGTAAGGCAAGGATTGGAAGACCTCATGTATTCATTACCAACCCGGGAGTCAATGCTATTGAAGACGACGTGGAGGAATCTGAATTCGACAGCTGGATCTACCCAACAACCAACGGTGGACCAAGCAACTGGACTGCGAAAGACTTCGTACCTATTACTTTTGTCACTCAGTAATGAACTCCTTTGTTTTGAATTTGTAACAAACAATAATTTGAAACTTTATGGCCCGGTGTCTTACCCGGGGCACCGTGGCTTCATTTGTGAGGGTTTTTGTGTGTCATTTTCATATATCATTAATAAAAGCATTGGACATTTTTTGCATTTCAAATCTTGCGCTCCTTTTCTTTCTTTATTATATATTGCAAAACAGCTATATTTACACACACTCACCTATACAGGTTCCAATCCACTCTGGATCTCACTGGTAACGACTCTGCTACTGCCAGTTATGACTTCGAAATTCCGATCAACTTAGCCGAAGACGAAGGTGAAGATGATTGTGAAGTGCCTGGTGAGCTTACAAGACTGTTACTCCAGGAAGAGAGGGCCATTCAGCCACATGAAGAGCCAGTGGAAACGGTAAATTTGGGTACTGAGACAGACAGAAAAGAAGTCAAGATTGGTGCCAATCTGGAGCTCAGTGTGAAACAACGGTTGATTCAGATGCTGCACGACTACGTGGAAATCTTTGCCTAGTCTTACGAGGATATGCCTGGGTTGGATACCGACATTGTGGTTCATCACCTGCCTACCAAGGAAGAATGCCCTCCGGTAAAACAGAAGGTCCGCCGTATGCGTCCAGAGATGTCCGAGAAAATCAAAGCTGAGGTTATGAAACAATTTGATGCCGGTTTTCTAGCAGTCACTTCTTACCCTCAGTGGGTTTCCAACGTGGTTCCAGTGCCGAAGAAAGATGGTAAGGTCCGAATGTGTGTTGATTACAGGGATTTGAACAGGGCGAGCCCCAAGGATGACTTCCCGCTGCCTCACATCGATGTCCTGGTTGACAACACTGCTCAGCATAAGGTATTCTCCTTCATGGACGGGTTCTCCGGTTATAATCAAATCAAGATGGCTCCCGAAGATATGGAGAAGACCACTTTTGTTGCTCAGTGGGGCACCTTCTGTTACAAGGTCATGCCTTTTGGGTTGAAAAATGATGGGGCAACCTACCAACGTGCCATGGTTGCTTTGTTTCATGACATGATCCACCATGAGATCGAAGTATATGTCGACGATATGATTGCAAGGTCCCAAACTGAGGAGGAACACCTTGACCATCTACAGAAGCTGTTTGACCGGTTGAAGTTGTACAAGCTGAGGTTGAACCCGAACAAGTGCACCTTCGGGGTGAGATCTGGAAAATTGCTAGGCTTCGTCGTGAGCGACAAAGGTATTCAAGTGGACCCTGACAAAGTGAAGGCCATACAAGAGATGCCAGTTCCCAAGACAGAGAAAGAAGTCAGAGGCTTTCTAGGACGGTTGAACTATATTGCCCGATTCATCTCACATCTAACTGCTACCTGTGAACCAATCTTCAAGCTGCTGAAGAAAGATCAAGTAGTACGTTGGAACGATGAATGTCAGGCCGCTTTCGAAAGAATCAAAGAGTATCTCCAAGAGCCACCCATTCTTATGCCACCGGTTGAAGGGAGACCTCTAATCTTATACTTGACAGTACTTGACAGTTCAATGGGGTGTGTGCTGGGGCAGCATGACGAGTCTGGCCGAAAAGAGCACGCTATTTATTACCTTAGCAAAAAGTTTACCGACTGTGAGACCCGATACTCATTGCTCGAGAAAACTTGTTGCGCTTTGGTATGGGCTGCTCGCCGGCTGAGACAGTATATGCTGACTCACACTACTTTGTTGATTTCAAAGATGGATCCAATCAAGTACATCTTCGAAAAGCCTGCCTTGTCCGGAAGGATAGCACGATGGCAGATGATCTTGACTGAATATGACATCCAGTACACGACTCAAAAAGCAATCAAGGGAAGTGTATTGGCAGACCATTTGGCACATCAGGCAGTGGATGATTACCAGTCGATGAACTTTGAATTTCCATACGAGAATATCATGGTAGTGACTGACTGTGAAGTACCTGGGCCTGATGAAGGACCTGAGGAAGGATCCCGATGGTCTATGCACTTTGATGAAGCCTCAAACGCTTTGGGTAATGGTATTGGCGCTGTGATCATATCTCCAAAAGGCTCTCATACTCCACTTATCGCCCGACTATGTTTCAGCTGCACCAACAACATGGCGGAGTATGAAGCTTGCATTATGGGACTTTGAGCTGCAATTGACCTAAGGATCAAGTTTCTGAGTGTCTTCGGAGATTCCGCTCTCGTGATTAGTCAGATCAAAGGCGAGTGGGATACGAAACACCCAAAACTTATTCCTTACAAAGAGTATGTGTTGATGTTGATTCCCCATTTTGAGGAGATAACTTTTGAACACTTCCCAAGAGAGGAGAATCAGTTGGCGGACGTGCTAGCTACGATGTCTTCCATGTTCAAAGTAAAATGGGACAACGAGGCTCCCCGGATCATTATTTGGAAATTGGATGAACCTGCACATTGCTGTGATCTTGAGACCGAAGAGGTAACAGAAAAACCTTGGTATCATGAAGTGAAGAGGTACCTTAAGACCCAAGAATACCCCGAGGGTGCATCCGTTAATGACAAGAAGTTTCTGAGAAGGTTCGCGGCAAAGTTCTTCCTCAGTAATGGCATTCTCTACAAGCGAAACCATGATTCAACCTTACTGCGTTGTGTGGATAAGACTGAAGCAGAAAGGATCATGGCAGAGCTGCATGAAGGCACCTTCGGAACACATTCCAGTGGACATACCATGGCAAAGAAAATCCTTCGGGCGGGATATTACTGGTCCACAATGGAAGCTGACTGTTACCAACATTCTCGGACATGTCACAAATGCCAGATCTATGCTGATAAGGTTCACATTCCTCCAGTTCCTTTGAACATCTTGACAGCACCTTGTCCTTTTGCAATGTGGGGCATCGATACGATCGGCGAGATCAAACCTACGGCATCCAACGGGCATCGCTTCATCCCGGTAGCGATTAATTACTTTACAAAGTGGGTTGAAGCAGCTTCCTTTTCCACCGTAACCAAGAACGTAGTGGCACGGTTCATTCGGCACAACCTGATCTGTCGATACGGTGTACCAGAGAGGATCATTACGGACAATGGTACCAATCTCAACAACAAGATGATAACTGAGCTCTGCGAGCAATTCAAGATATAACACCACAACTCTTCTCCTTACCAGCCGAAGATGAATGGGGCTGTAGAGGCAGCTAATAAGAACATCAAGAAGATTGTGCAGAAGATGACAGTGACCTACAAAGATTGGCACGAGATGTTACCATTCGCTCTTCATGGGTACCGTACCTCAGCACAGACGTTAACAGGGGCAACACCCTTTTCCTTGGTATACGGCATGGAGGCAGTCTTGCCCATTGAAGTTCAGATACCTTCTCTCCGGATAATGAAAGATGCAGGTTTGAGCGAAGACGACTGGATCTAGACTCGGCTTGATCAACTGAACCTAATCGATGAAAAGAGACTCACTGCTATTTGTCATGGTCATACGTACCAAAAACGGATGATCAAGGCTTTTAACAAGAAAGTCAGACGACAAGAGTATCAAGTTGGGGACCTGGTAATCAAGCGCATCATTCTACCTCAAAGTGATCCCAGGGGCAAATGGACCCCTACGTACGAAGGGCCATTTGTGGTTAAGAACATCTTCTCAGGAGGAGCCATGATTCTAACTACCATGGATGGTGACGACCTTCCTCACCCCGCCAATGCAGACATAGTAAAAAGATACTACGCATGAATAAAAGACCCGCTAGGTCGACTGGCCTAGGCAAAAATAAGGGCTTCCCGGCGAACCAAAAGGGTTCGGGCAAAAATAAGGGATGAAATGAAAAAATCTGTACACCCGGCAAGTCGAAAACCTGAAAAGGCAGCTTGGGCAAAAATGGGTATCCCGGTGGACTGAAAACCCGAAAGGGCGGTCCAGGAAAAAGTTAGGGATTAAAGCGTAATACTATGTCTCATTGGATCACCTTGCATCCAGACTTAGGTATCGAACATCAGGCTCAGACGGCATCGATCAATCAGATTCATCTCCAACTAAGCAGCAAAGTGATGAGACGCTCGAAGACATAAAGGCGATAGCAGAGTTGGAACCCAGTGGGATTATTTTTTCACATAGCTGTTTTGTTTTTCTTTTCACAAAGTTGTATAAACTCTATGTTGTTCGGCGGCGTTCTCTTACTAGGACGTCATCCTCTTGTACACAACGCCTATTTACAGGCAAATTCAAAAATCAATACAAGCTCATTTCTCAGACAAATCGCAAATTGTCTTTCCTTTATCTGTTTTGTTTTGCAAAGAACGTCCAATGTTCATTTTTGATATATGCATTTGACATTAATTGCTAATCATAAATATTTGCATGCGAAACAAAGGACTAATTACAGGTGACATCAGAAACATGGGAAATAATGAATCGTCTAAGCGATCTAGTTGCTCTGTCCACCAAGGTACCAAGGTAAGTTCGGCTGAAGAATGTAACCAGGATACCTTCACTCACCGCATAGTAAGACAAGATTCAGCCATACTCTCCCCAAGCAGAGTTGGTCTCCCATCAGCCCCAAAAAGGCACAGTATCCCTAGCAAGTCAGCAACACTCTCCCCAAGCAGAGTTAGTCTACTGTCAGCCTTAAGGAAGTTGGGTATCCCCAGAAGATCTCAATATTCTCCAGCAGAGTATACAGATATTCCTCAGCAAGCATCCCCGGCAGTCTTAATGTTTCTCTATGAAATATAAGATTGTTCCCCGGCGGAATACAGACACCCCAGTGGAACCATCTCCCCAATGAAGTCAAAAAAAAGTTTCCCCAGGAGAGTTGAATCATCCTCCCCAGTAGATTCTGGAAGCTTGTCCCCGACAGAGTACAAATATCTCTCCCAGCCATATTCGGAGGTTATCCCCCACCAGAGTCTAACTGGGTTATCCTCAGCAAATTACGACGGACAGATTGCCCTCAACGAAGTTCTTCCTACCCCCAGTGGAGTTCATCAAAATCCTCTAACAGAGCTTATCAACAGGAATCCCCAGCGGAGTTCATCAAAATCCTCTAACAGAGCTTATCAACAGGAATCCCCAGCGGAGTTATCATCAAAATCTCAGCGAAGTATCTCTTCCCCACACAGTAATTCCCCGCAGAGTAATCTCTTCAACAAGTTTATTCCCCAACGGAGTCGTCTTCTCCTACCGGTTTATTCTTGCAATCATCATCCCCAGCGGAAACGAAGAACTCTACTCTTCAGCATCAGCCCAGGATTCAACGAACTTCCCAGCATTCGTCAAGGATTTATTTTCCCAGACGAAAATACATTCATAAACATTTCACATTTTATACATCCTGCTTATATACATGATAAAGTGCATACAACACTATCTCATTTATGTTTGAGAACATCATGACATCATGTATTTCATACATCATGACATTGCATACAACTAATGTTTTGCCTTTTCAGGAAAAGGTCAATCAAAAGATGATTACCATCAACCTTTTGAAGTTCCAGATTCGATACCTGTATCTAGCCAGGGCATATCTGTGAGCGATTGATTGTAGATTCGATACCTGTATCTAGCCAGGGCATATCTGCATGAAGAGTTTGAAGATCAACCCCTGTATCTAGCCAGGAAGTCGTCTTTCATTATCAGGTCAGAGGTCTACACCTGTATCCAGCCAGGAAAGCTATCTCGACCAACCTTTTGAAGTTCCAGATTCGATACCTGTATCTATCCAGGGCATATCTGTGAGAGATTGATTGTAGATTCGATACCTGTATCTAGCCAGGGCATATCTGCATGAAGAGTTTGAAGATCAACCCCTGTAACAGGCCAGGAAATTATCTTTCATTCTCAGGTCAGAGGTCTACACCTGTATCCATCCAGGAAAGCTATCTCGACCAACCTTTTGAAGTTCCAGATTCGATACCTGTATCTAGCCATGGCATATCTGCATGAAGAGTTTGAAGATCAATACCTGTATCTAGCCAGGACGTCATCTTTCATTCTCAGGTCAGAGGTCTACACTTGTATCCAACCAGGAAAACTATCTCGACCAACCTTTTGAAGTTCCAGATTCGATACCTGTATCTAGCCAGGGCATATATGTGAGCGACTGATTAGAGGTCTACGCCTGTATCAAGCCAGGAAAGTTATCTCAATCAACCTTTTGAAGTTCCAGATTCGATACCTGTATCTAGCCAGGGCATATCTGTGAGCGACTGATTAGAGGTTTACGCCTATATCCAGCCAGGAAAGCTATCTCGATCAACCTTTTGAAGTTCAAGATTCGATACCTGTATCTAGCCAGGGCACATATGTGAGCGATTGATTGTAGATCTACACCTGTATCTAGCCAGGAAAGTATCTGCATGAAGAGTTTGAAGATCAACACCTGTAACAGGCCAGGAAATTATCTTTCTTTCTCAGGTACGCAAGTTCTCGCTAAGGAATCTCTTATGCGATCGACATCTCCAAATGGCATCCATAAGCCCATTCACGACAAGATTCTGTCACACCTCCAGATGGCATCTATAAGCCCATCCTCTTATCCATCATATCTCCAAATGGCATCTATAAGCCCATTCCCGCCATCACACTGTTGATACTCCACTATGCGAGTGCAAATTTCTGGGCACTCTAGTGTTCAATCATCTTCCACCTTCGGATCACGAAAGGCACGCAAGTCAACCTACATCCTCAGGTCTAAGAAGATTGAACAGGGGCAACTGTTGTACCCAAAAATTTGCCCTCCCATATTCTTCAAGGTTTATCAAGAATCATCTGCAAATGGTTCAAAAGATTGCACAAGGGTTGCACAGTCCAAATACCTCCTAAGCCAGTCAAAATTAGGGTTTTGGTTCCTTCAATGAATTTGAGGTTTTCAATGGCTCAATCAAGTCCCATAGGCCTACATACATTCTCAAGCATCTACATGTCAAGTTTCAAGATTCACATTGTCGAATTGCACAGTCAAAAGCTCCATTTGCTTCACAATCAACTGCAGGGGTAAAATGGTCATTTTACAGTCAAAAGTCAAAACTTTTGGTCAACATCTTATTTCGAGTCCACAATCATCATTTGATCAAGTCTTGATCATGATTCCACAAGCATGGCTCAAAAATCATCAAGATCCAAAAACTTACTATTTTTGGACAGTAGAAAAGTCAACTGTATCTTGACCAAGGCATAACTTTTTCATGGTTCATCAGAAAAATCCCATCCAATGCTCATTTTGAAGGGGATGACATTTCCTACAATTAATCTTCACATTCCAAGTCTAAGAAATGCTCTCACAAAAAGTTATCAATTTCTACATTATAGGTCAAATTCAAAAGTCAACAAAAATGCACTTTAAGTCAAAGACCATAACTTGAGATTGGTAAATCCAAATGACATGGGACCAAAGGAATTGGTTAGAGGACTTCAAGACCTTTCCAAAATGTCAAAGAACATGTTCATATGATCAAAATTGAGCAAGATATGCATTGGAGAAGTTGGGAAATTTTCATGAATTTGCAAAAGTCAACTATCCTTAAAACTTCAATTTTTGACAAAAGGGCCCACTTTCTTCCACTTGATTCAGCCTTGTCATGCCACACACGTGTCCCATGATTAATTTCAAGATCAAACATTTATTTTTCTATTTTATTTAATTTTTATTGATTTAATTCATTTTAAATCTATAATAATTCAAATAAAATCTAAAAATCAATGGAATAGTATCTTTATGATTTGAACAACTTTCATATATCATGTGCCAACTAACCAATTCGTGCTAGGGCTTTTTTGTGCATAAAATCTTAGATTTGCTTCAAATTTGGAAAGGTTTTCAATGGTGGTCAATCAAATCTCTAAACTTCAATACACACAGATACAAGCCCAAATTTTGACCTAGACTGATTGCCTTATACATATACAAGGAGCCTGAACCTAATTCACGACCTAAGCATTGCTAAAAACGGCCAAGGCAAAACTGAAAAATTGTTGGAAAAGTGGGAGATCAAGAACAGTATTGCAGGCGTTTTCAGACCCAAAGGAGCACGTAGCCTTCTTCCTTGCCGTCCACTGAAGCTAACGCAATCAAGACCATGTCCAAAGCCCCCCTGAACAGCGCTGTAAGTTGTCACGAATGGACCTCTGAACATGGAATCGTGATCCTCTATTCTTGCACTTTTTCTCAAAAGCATTGGCATATTTGTGTTCCTTATTTGATTTCTAACCTAATGGCAATATCCAATTTCGTTTTTAGGCCTTATATGATGATACTCGCGTCTAGGGTTTGTTTGTATTGTTTTTAGGCATTTTGTTTCCAGGTAAAATTAGAACAAATCATGAGCATGGACAGACTCAGGGGACATGGACGATCATAACCATGGGCTTGGATGGAGTTTTTTCAGCCTAGGGACAATTTTAGGAAGAACCCACGGATCTTCCTGCGGATAAAAATCCGCAGGTAAAAAACCAGTGATAAACGAAGAAGACGCTGACGCGTCTCCCTCTCATTCGTTCATTTAAAAAACGCGCGTTTTTATATTTTTGTCCAGGCATTGTTAATGATAACTAATATATTATTTGTTGTGTATATTAACATCAATTGAGGCTTGGTGGTGTAGTGGCAAGGGCGAACAGGCATTGAGCGTTGGGACCTGGGTTCGAATCCCAGGTCCCCCAAAACATTTGTTTGCATTTTTCTTCATATAATCATGTGCAGGTCTCACAAGAAGGCTCATCATACACCTCACAAATCAACGCTCCAAGTGGCCTTACGCATCAATCCAATGGCCAGGAGATGATAGTCATCATGATCCTCAGTCAACGCTTGCACAGCTGATTCCAAAGGTCAACGTGGTTGAATAACTTAATGGGCCACAGAATTTCCAGATTAACCTCCTAATGGGTCCAACACCCCCTGGTTAATTATTTTTCTTTTTTATTTTCTTTTACTAATTATTTTTATTATTAACATTATTATTATTTAATTAACTTAACTATTATTTTCATAATAAATTCAGACAATTAAAAAATGTAAATATTTTTATTATTATTATTATTTATTAATTTCACTTTATTATTTTGTAAATAAATTCTAACAAATTAATTTAGTTGATTAGGTTAACTTTAATATTTTTCATAATAAATAAAATAAATTAGAATTAGGTTTTATTAACTTTTGACTTTATTTTATTTTGTTTTTATTTTCATTAAAACATAAAAAACTAAAAAAATACTTTTTTTCTTATAATTATTTAATTAATTAGAATTAGGTTTAATTCAATGCAAAAGGACCAAAATTCATTCTTTTCTCAAAAAAGGGTCAAAACCCTAAGACTTTTCCTGATTCAATTTCTTTTCGCGCATGTTTATTTTTCATATTTATGTATCTACTCCGAGAATGTAATAGATAATTAGGACTTTTATCGCTTTCTTTATTTTCTCGCACTTTATTTTTCAAAGGGTTATGTTTTTGGCGATGTAAATACCCGTCGCCTTGTAATAGCGTAGATTTACTTTCCGTAATTTACTTTCCGCGCAAATCATTAACTGTTAATTATGCATGACAAGACTTGCCTGAAAAATAAAACCAACTCGTAGCTCACCATATAAATGTACAAGATAATCTTAAACTGAAACCTGACACACATGCACATGCCACTCCTAGGGTACGCCTCACTTGGTTGCCTCGAGGTGGTCATTGAGTATAAGGTGTTTTAGAGGTCGCCCTCCTGTCTAAAGATCCAGTTGCCTCGAAACGGTTGCCTCAGATAAAAAGGATCTAGGACATTAGGGTTACGGCTAAGGCATCCTACTATTACTCTAGTGACCACATGTCCCTATAATCGAATTGACCCGAATAACTCCAACGACGGTGCTACCTACTTCTCAATAGTGGGATAGTACTGTCTAAAGGACATTTACACAGCTTAATTCCTTAGAGTAGGTAGATTTCTCCTGGGTACTTGCTCTTTCAAAACAAAAAAACAACTTTTCGCACTTACACTTTCAAAAAGTTTTCAAACAAATACTTCATACACTCTTGAGGACTGATACAAGAGTTACCTAGAAGTTTTCAAACTAAACTTTTTCAAACCCACAAACACAAGAAAAGCAAACATTTTTGAAAACATAGTGAGCAAGTACCTAAGAGCTCGTGGATAACCACAGATAGAAAGGGTGCTAACACCTACCCTTTCTATAATCTACCTCCCGAACCGAGAAACATCTCGAAAAGGAATTTTGCTGTGCTTTTGTCCTTTCCTTGTTGGAGAACATAAAAGACGGTGGTGACTCTTGCTTACTGCGACATTTCGCGAACCAGCATTTCAAAACAGTCAGTTCGATTTCCACCGATCACAGACCCTTCGATTGGTATTCTGATGAGCCTTTCGATTGGAATTATGGACAAGCACTTCGATTGGCATTATGTTAAGGCATTCGATTGGCATTCTGAAAGACCCTTCGATTGGTATTCTGAATGAGCCTTTCGATTGGCATTATGGACAAGCACTTCGATTAGCATTGTGTCAAGGCAGCTTCGACAGGCATGTGAACCATGTCCTTCGATTAGCATGAACAACACCTTTCGATTGGCCTGTTAATAAATCCTTTCGATTGGCCTGTTAACAAAGCCATCAAGAGGGCACTCAAAAAAAACATGTCCAGGTACACTGAACATGAGAAAATGGCATGTTTCCCTTGCAAATATAGAAATAATTAAATGCTGATTGTGGATTTAATTCCTGAGTTAAAGGCCAGATTCTTGCCTTTTCTGTTCCTAAAGAGCTGATTCGACCAGAGGGATTCGTTTCAAATCAGGACCAATTGAAGAGCAGGGTCTGAAGGCATTCGAAATTCAAAAGTGTCCAGGTTCATTCCAGATTCCAAAGAGACATGCATATTTCAAAAAAGGAAAACTTTTAATGTGTCTGATTCTTGTCTCATGGCTTTAATGGCCTGTTTAATGGGTTGTATCTTGCCGTTACTAGGCCCCCACACTCCTATAAATACCAGGGCCAGCATACAGTGCAGAGGGCAACGAAAGGGGAACAGGCCAGAAAAAACAGACAGAGACAGAACGAAAAAAGGAGAAAAAGAAACAGGGAGAATTTGGAGATACGCTGCCCACCACAGGTTGTCAACATTTTCAGAAGTGATCCAGGCCAAAGCAACCCTTCAACAAAAGTATCCACGCCCAGAAATCCCAGATTGAAGGTGCTCCCATCCAGCCAGTACCCAAATTGAAGATTCAATCTGCTGGTAAGAGAGGGTAAATTGTCAAAACTTTTCATTTTTCATAACACCTCCATATTTTCTATCCCATTCGATTTGCCATCCTAGACAGAATTCAAGGGCTTGGGTTTGTCCCTAGGTCATGTTCTTTGTTTGCTAACATTTGCTGCAGATTTAGCCTGAAAAGACTCAGCGCACGCAGGATCGAAGGGCCTAGGGTTCGATACCAGGCCCTAAGTTTTATTTTGCTAACATACTTTTGCAGGTATAGCATCCCAGATCGAATGAGACACCTTCTCTGGATCGAAGCTTCCCATAGTCCTCCTAGATCGAAGAAGGCATTTTTCCCAAGATCAAAGGGAAATCCCCTTCCCTGGATCGAAGGTTGTTCACGCCCACTTCCTGGCCCAATCGAAAGAACCATGACCCTGTTTGGATCGAAGCTTCCATTCCCTCCTTGGCTCTAAGCTCCTTTTTTCCCTGGATCGAAGGATCCCCCTTATATTTTATTTTTGTTTTCATTGACATCTTTTTATCTTTTTAATTAACATTAAAACAAAAAAAATCACAAAAACATTAGGCTAGTTGATTTTCCAACTATATTTATTTCTTAAATAAATAAATTAATTATCTTAACATTTTCTCAAAAACTAAAATTAAGTAGATTTAGATCATTTTCCCAAAATAAAATAAAACAACAAAAAGATTTTATTCTTAGGATTTTTAGAGGTTATTTTCAGATTCGCGCGCGTTTATTTTATTGTAATTGCCTACTGGTTTGTAATAGCTTAACTAATACTTTTACACTTTACTGCTTTATCCCCCGAATTTTGGACATGTAAATAATCCCCCTCCCCGAAGCCTTCTAATAGCGTAGGATTTACAATTCCCGCACTTTAAATTCCTGTACATATATTAACTATTTAGATGTATGCTAACTAGGCTATGCATGACAAGATTAACTCTTAACTTAAAATCAACAGTAGCTCACCATGACATGCAAAGATAATATAACTGAAAATTGACACACTTGCACATGCCACTCCTAGGGTACGCCTCACTTGGTTGCCTCGAACGTGGTCATTGAGTATAAGAAGTCTTAGAGGTCGCCCTCCTGTCCAAAGATCAAAGTTGCCTCGAAATGGTTGCCTCGATAAAAATGATCTAAGACATTAGGGTTACCGCTAAAGCATCCTAACATTGCTTTAGTGACCACACGTCCCTTAAATCGAATTGACCCGAAAACTCCAACGACTGTGCTACCTACTCCTCAATAGTGGGATAACACTTTCTAAAGGACATTTGCACAATTTAATTCCTTTTTGAGTAGGTAGAGGTTCTTAAGTACTTGCTCCTTTTAAAACAAAACAAAACTTTTTGCACTTACACTCTCTTCAAAAAAACAAAACTCTTTTCAAAACCCATGAACACAAAGAAAAGCAAACTTTTGAAAACATAGTGAGCAAGCACCTAAGAGCCCGTGGATAACCACGGATAGAAAGGGTGCTAACACCTTCCCTTTCTATAATCTACCTCCCGAACCCGAGAAACATCTCGAAAAGGAATTTTTCTGTGCTTTTGTCCTTTCCTTGTTGGATAAAATAAAAGACGGTGGCGAATCTTGCTTACCGCGACATTTTGCAAAAACAAACGCAAACGCGAACCAGCATTCCAAAACAGTCAGTTCTCGTTCCCACTGATCACAGAACTGGCGACTCTGCTGGGGAGTATCTTTAAGTGAGGTGTACCTTAGGATTAGATCACTTGTGTTTTCAATTGTATGCTTTGTATGCTTTAATTTTGGTTCTATTGTTTGGGTTTGAAATCCTCCACCCATATTTGGGAAACATTTATAGATAAAAATACGTTGTGGAAACTGTGCGGGGTATACCGACACGGTTGAAGCAATAGCTATATTAGTGCGACATATTTGTGAGTACCGGTAGCCTTTGAGTCAATCAAAGAGAATACGGGGCCGCTGAGTGATGTCACTAAGCACTAATGACCTAGAACCTTACTTGACCATCTTGGCCTTTTTTAGGGGTAGTGAGATGACCGACTTTGGTGCGGTCCGAAGTTGGTAGATACTCGATACTACACTCATTGAGGATTGTTTTCTTGGAATATTTTGGTTGCTAGTTCAGTGGCTAAACCAAAACGATGAACATAGAAAACAATCCAATGACATTGAGCTCCTTAGAACCCGGTTACTATTTATAGGACAGGTTTTGAGCCAACTAAACTCAAGAGGGTACTTACCTATGGAACTCCATGCCATCCTAAACTTAAGGCTATTTGTGTGACTTGTGTGCCTTCAAACTTGAACTACTTGCACATTCTTGTTATCTGACAACATGAGTTCCTTGCAGGTTTTGTTTACAGTCCTTATTCAATAATTTGGACTTATTGCATGGTTTACTTACATCACCTCACACTTTTGCTTAAACGCATATCATACACATCATAACATCATTTCAAGGATCTCAAGGGTTTGTGATGCAGGTTATGGTAAATCAAATGTCTAGCAAGGGGCAAAGGGGATTTATTTTCCTCTAGCCAAGGTTGTTTAGAAATCAAAACACGATAACTTGAGTCAGGGGCTATGACCCACTCGATATGGTGAGCCTGACTCTTGAAGAAGGACTCTTAGCAACATGAAGTTCCTTCAATCAAGCTACCAGATTCAGATTCTAACAATTTCTTGTTTACCTCGCGAGATCCTTGAAAACATTGCATACATATATCATACATATCATTGCATAACAAGTCTTCTAGTACAGGTCTCTCATGTTCTTGCTGTTTATTTCAGCAATGGCTCTCCAACAAGACAACCAGGATCTTCATACTCAAGAGACTCAGTTCAGGGAAATCTTCCTAAACCTATCCAAGGGGCAGGAAGAGTTGAGAACACTCCTCATGGGGAACTTGGTCAAGAAAAGTCCTGAAGAAAATAAGGACGAACGGCTGAAACATCTGCAAGCTGAGGTAGATGCAATGAGAACCCAGATGCTGGGGCAGATGGCTCTTATCCAAGGCTTAGCTCGGGAACAAGAAGAGTTGAGAACCATGATCAACCAGCTTCATCAAGACAGATACAACAACATGAAGCAAACAGTAAAAGTCGGGGACCAAGTCATTGATCAGCCTCCAAGAAGACAAGGGTTTGGTTTGGTAAAGAATGGACCTCTCCAAGTTGCTACTACCTCAAGGGTCCAACAAAGACCTTGCCAAGAAGAATGGTTTGATCAGAGTAAGCCAAACATGCCCATGAGGCAATTTACTAAGATCAACATGTCACTGGGTCAAGCGCTACAACACATGTTGAAGGCAAAGCTGATTACGTTAAAGGCTCCTCTCCGGAACCCAAATACTTCCGCTCCTACCTATCATCCCAATGAAAGGTGTGCATACCACTCTGACAATCCGGGACATGACACAAACAACTGTTGGGCTCTGAAGAACAAGGTCCAAGACATGATTGATGCCAAGGAGATCAAGTTTGACCCTCCTGAGACTCCAAACATAATCACTGCTCCTATGACGAATCATTGAAAGCTTTTGTTCATTTGAATTTTCAAGTTGTAATCTCTTTGTTATTCAAACAATTATCTATTAATGCCAAACTCTGTTTCATTAATGCATTGCATATGTTTGTCTTGATTTGATCCACTCACTTTCATTACATTTACACTATGTTTTTTATGACATTCAACTCTTGCTAAAAGTTACAAGCCTTTAGAGGGAGGATGACAAAACAATGCCATAATCTCATACAATATGCTTTTGAACAGACCTTGCTGACGATGTACAGGCGTTTCTTTCAAATCATAAACACTGGAGTTATAAGGAAGATAATCCCTAGTCAACCCCTTCGAGCCAAAGAAGTAGGAGTTTTCTGTTTTAAACACAAATTGAAACCTTTAATTTAAACATGGGGCAGGGTAGTCTCTCAGTTAATTCAAAAGATGCGCATTGAAGTCGCAAAACTCTCAGTTCATAATACAACGAACGACATCAAAAGCATTCCTCTGGAATCAAAAGACAGTGGTGGTTCCTTATCTCATAGGCAGTCAATCTCTCAAAAGAGAAAAGCCCACGGAGCCAAAACCTATAAAGGAGGCTTAAGAAAGCTGGGGCATCCCGTTGACTGTAATCTCGAAAACAGAAACAGTCAGGAAAAAGTTAGGGATAACAAATCAAAAGAACGAGGTCGCTAAAAATCCTCAACAACATGAAAAATGTTGCAAAAATGACTGCCTTCCAAAATCTAACTTGTGTGACCCATCACCAAAACGTCCTTCCAAATTCGAATAGAGTTCGATGCACAATTAACTGAGTTTAGGATTGAAGAACATCACGAAGAGCGGGTGGGTACAAATATACTTTGAGCCTTTATCCTTTGTTTCTTAAACCGTGAACCAAGCCACGTTACAACCCTTCAAAAGTCCTAACTGAAGCATGGGTTAGTTCGAAAGCATACTGTTACAAAAGGTATCCTGACTCCTGTAAGGCTTTGTCCTAAATCTTGTGTTGAATTTGTCTTATAAAAAGTTTTCTGCTAAAAAACGCATTTTTCAAAACTTCGAGACAAGCATAAACTTTGCATTATTTGAATATCATTGTTTGCATTTGGCTATTTGTTTGACAGCGGAGAAATTCACACAACGAATATCCGATGAACGAAAGCCCTCTCAGTGAACAAAATCACTTCAAAAAGGATGACACTTCCATTGACAAATCTCCTATCAACAAGGGGACTTGACATGTCACTATCCAGCACACCTGGGGCAGTCCAGTCAAGATTTCAAGAAATCCCTGAAGAAGTGTAGAGTAACCAGGGGCAAGTCTCCATCTCCGTCACTTGGGGCATTGAACATCAATCTCGGTGAAGGTTTACGTACAATTAAACATTTCCAGGCAGTGCCACAAACACTCGCTGCTAGGTGCAGTGGCAAATCTCCCCAAAATCCTTCTCATAGGATGACTCCCAGCAAGGGTTTAATCTCTGAAAACCTTTCCCCAACTGAATCAACCTCAAGAATCCTCGAGGACTTCCCCCAACGAAGATGTCACCTCTCTAGCGGACTGACGACAAGGTTTATTTCCCCAACAACACCAGGACTCCCCAGCTTGAGTTTGCCTCTCCGACTACTACAAATCAAAGGACCACAACTCCTCTTCCCCAGTAGACTACTCTGCAATCCCCATCATGTTACTGTGAAACCTGGACCCGACCAAATGTCAGTTTAACTTTGACTCCCCAGTAGAGCAACGGACAACCGAGACTCCTGAACTTGTTCCCCAAGAATGAATCAATACTCTCCACAGAGTTCACAACTTTCCCCAACAGATTTCTCCTCAACAAAACAAGGATCCTCAGTGGAAACATTCTAAGCAATGTTTGAAGACATACCTACTCTTCAATAGCAGTCCAGGATTTAATAACTCCCCAACACTTGTCAAGAATTTATTCTCCAAGACAAAATTACATTTCAATAACATTCATAGCATATGCATACAAAATACATATAACATGAATCTCATTTATTTTGAGAACATCATTACACAATGCATACATCATGACATTGCATACAACTAACTCTTTACCTTTTCAGGAAAGATTGATCAATAGATAAAAGTCATCCCGTTGAGGTAGTAATCGTCCAAGATTCCTTCACCATCCTGCTGAGGTAGTAATCATCCAAGATTCCTTCACCATCCCGCTGAGGTAGTAATCGTCCAAGATTCCTTCACCATCCTGTTGAGGTAGTAATCGTCCAAGATTCCTTCACCATCCTGCTGAGGTATTAATCATCCAAGATTCCTTCACCATCCTGCTGGGGTAGTAATCATCCAAGATTCCATTATCCTGCTGAGGTAGTAATCGTCCAAGATTCCTTCATCATCCCGTTGAGGTAGTAATCGTCCAAGATTCCTTCACCGTCCTGCTGAGGTAGTAATCGTCCAATATTCCTTCACCATCCTTTTGAGGTAGTAATCGTCCAAGATTCCTTCACCATCCTGCTGAGGTAGTAATCGTCCAAGATTCCTTCACCATCCTGCTGAGGTAGTAATCGTCCAAGATTCCTTCATCATCCTGCTGAGGTAGTAATCGTCCAAGATTCCTTCATCATCCTGCTGAGGTAGTAATCGTCCAAGATTCCTTCATCATCCTGCTGAGGTAGAAGTCATCCAAGATTCCTTCATCATCCTGCTGAGGTAGTAATCATCCAAGATTCCTTCGTCATCCTGCTGAGGTAGAAGTCATCCAAGATTCCTTCACCATCCTGCTGAGGTAGTAATCATCCAAAATTCCTTCATCATCCTGTTGAGGTAGAAGTCATCCAAGATTCCTTCATCATCCTGCTGAGGTAGTAATCGTCCAAGATTCCTTCATCATCCTGCTGAGGTAGTAATCATCCAAGATTCATTCATCATCCTGTTGGGGTAGTAATCATCCAAGATTCCTTCATCATCCTGCTGAGGTAGAAGTCATCCAAGATTCCTTCATCATCCTGCTGAGGTAGTAATCGTCCAAGATTCCTTCATCATCCTGCTGAGGTAGAAGTCATCCAAGATTCCTTCATCATCCTGCTGAGGTAGTAATCGTCCAAGATTCCTTCATCATCCTGCTGAGGTAGTAATCGTCCAAGATTCCTTCATCATCCTGCTGAGGTAGTAATCGTCCAAGATTCCTTCATCATCCTGCTGAGGTAGAAGTCGTCCAAGATTCCTTCATCATCCTGCTGAGGTAGTAATCATCCAAGATTCCTTCATCATCCTACTGAGGTAGAAGTCGTCCAAGATTCTTTCATCATCCTGCTGAGGTAGTAATCGTCCAAGAATCCCTCATCATCCTACTGAGGTAGTAATCGTCCAAGATTCCTTCATCATCTGTTTGGAGTAGCAATCGTCTCAGATTCCTTCATCACACATCATTATCAAAAAAGACCTCCTCTGGTTAGATTTATTTCTTCCAGTTAATGACAGGCAATCAGAGACCTTCAAATAACAGTCCAGATACGATCCAGATTCGGATGTAATTCTGTCACTCATTTAAATACAGTCCAGCAATCGCCCCTGGATGGCATCTTTAAGCCCATCTCCATCCTCCTACCAACAATCTCCAAATGGCATCTGTAAGCCCATTCCCGAAATCACAATGCTGATATTACACCATGAGAGTGCAAATTTTTGGGCACTCTAGTGTTCAATTATCTTCCACCTTCGGATCACGAAAGGCTCGAAAGCCAATCTATATCCTCAGGTTTAAGAAAATTGAACAGGGGCAACTGTTGCACCCCAAAATTTGCACTCTCATGTTTTCCAAAGTCTTCCCCCTGCATGGTTGATCACAAACTCTTGCCTAAGGAAAAAGAAAATTTTTGAGTGGTGCTTTAAGTACCTTTCGATTGGCATTCTGAAAGACCCTTCGATTGGTATTCTGAAGGAGCATTTCAATTGGGATTATGGATAAGCACTTCGATTGGAATTCTGAAAGACCCTTCGATTGGTATTCTGAATGAGCCTTTCGATTGGCATTATGGACAAGCACTTTGATTGGAATTATGTCAAGGCCTTCGATTGGCATTCTGAAAGACCCTTCGATTGGTATTCTGAATGAGCCTTTCGATTGGCATTATGGACAAGCACTTCGATTAGCATTGTGTCAAGGCAGCTTCGACAGGCATGTGAACCATGTCCTTCGATTAGCATGAACAGCACCTTTCGATTGGCCTGTTAACAAAGCCTTTCGATTGGCCTATTAACAAAGCCATCAAGAGGGCACTCAAAAAAAAAATATGTCCAGGTACACTGAACATGAGAAAATGGCATGTTTCCCTTGCAAATATAGAAATAATTAAATGCTGATTGTGGATTTAATTCCTGAGTTAAAGGCCAGATTCTTGCCTTTTCTGTTCCTAAAGAGCTAATTCGACCAGAGGGATTCGTTTCAAATCAGGACCAATCAAAGAGCAGGGCCTGAAGGCATTCGAAATTCAAAAGTGTCCAGGTTCATTCCAGATTCCAAAGAGACATGCATATTTCAAAAAAGGAAAACTTTTAATGTGTATGATTCTTGTCTCATGGCTTTAATGTCCTATTTAATGGGTTGTCTCTTGCCGTTACTAGACCCCCACACTCCTATAAATACCAGGGCCAGCATACAATGCAGAGGGCAACAAAAGGGGAACAGGCCAGAAAAAACAGACAGAGACAACGAAAAAAAGGAGAAAAAGAAACAGGGAGAATTTGGAGATACGCTGCCCACGACAGGTTGTCAACATTTTCAGAAGTGATCCAGGCCAAAGCAACCCTTCAACAAAAGTATCCACGCCCAGAAATCCCAGATTGAAGGTGCTCCCATCCATCCAGTACCCAAATCGAAGATTCAATCTGCTGGTAAGAGAGGGTAAATTGTCAAAACTTTTCATTTTGCATAACACCTCCATATTTTATATCCCATTCGATTTGCCATCCTAGACAGAATTCAAGGGCTTGGGTTTGGCCCCAAGTCATGTTCTTCGTTTGCTAACATTTGCTGCAGATTTAGCCTAAAAAGACTCAGCGCACGCTGGATCGAAGGGCCTGGGGTTCGATACCAGGCCCTGAGTTTTATTTTGCTAACATAATTTTGCAGGTATAGCATCCCAGATCGAAGGAGACACCTTCTCTTGATCGAAGCTTCCCATAGTCCTCCTGGATCGAAGAAGGCATTTTTCCCAGGATCGAAGGGAAATCCCCTTCCCTGGATCGAAGGCTGTTCACGCCTACTTCCTGGCCCAATCGAAAGAACCATGACCCTGTTTGGATCGAAGCTTCCATTCCCTCCTTGGCTCTAAGCTCCTTTTTTCCCTGGATCGAAGGATCCCCCTTGTATTTTATTTTTGTTTTCATTGACATCTTTTTATCTTTTTAATTAACATTAAAACAAAAAAAATCACAAAAACATTAGGCTAGTTGTTTTTCCAACTATATTTATTTCTTAAATAAATTAATTAATTATCTTAACATTTTCTCAAAAACTAAAATTAAGTAGATTTAGATCATTTTCCCAAAATAAAATAAAACAACAAAAAGATTTTATTCTTAGGATTTTTAGAGGTTATTTTCAGATTCGCGCGCGTTTATTTTATTGTAATTGCCTACTGGTTTGTAATAGCTTAACTAAGACTTTTACACTTTACTGCTTTATCCCCCCAATTTTGGACATGTAAATAATCCCCCTCCCCGAAGCCTTGTAATAGCGTAGGATTTGCAATTCTCGCACTTTAAATTCCTGTACATATATTAACTGTTTAGATGTATGCTAACTAGGCTATGCATGACAAGATTAACTCTTAACTTAAAATCAACAGTAGCTCACCATGACATGCAAAGATAATATAACTGAAAATTGACACACTTGCACATGCCACTCCTAGGGTACGCCTCACTTGGTTGCCTCGAACGTGGTCATTGAGTATAGGAAGTCTTAGAGGTCGCCCTCCTGTCCAAAGATCAAAGTTGCCTTGAAATGGTTACCTCGATAAAAATGATCTAAGACATTAGGGTTACCGCTAAAGCATCCTAACATTGCTTTAGTGACCACACGTCCCTTAAATCGAATTGACCCGAAAACTCCAACGACAGTGCTACCTACTCCTCAATAGTGGGATAGCACTTTCTAAAGGACATTTGCACAGTTTAATTCCTTTTTGAGTAGGTAGAGGTTCTTAAGTACTTGCTCCATTTAAAACAAAACAAAACTTTTCGCACTTACACTCTCTTCAAAAAAACAAAACTCTTTTCAAAACCCACGAACACAAAGAAAAGCAAACTTTTGAAAACATAGTGAGCAAGCACCTAAGAGCCCGTGGATAACCACAGATAGAAAGGGTTCTAACACCTTCCCTTTCTATAATCTACCTCCCGAACCCGAGAAACATCTCGAAAAGGAATTTTTCTGTGCTTTTGTCCTTTCCTTGTTGGATAAAATAAAAGACGGTGGCGACTCTTGCTTACCGCGGCATTTTGCGAAAACAAACGCAAACGCGAACCAACATTCCAAAACAGTCAGTTCTCGTTCCCACCGATCACACTTTCCCTCCATTACGCTTGTAACTTGAATGAAACAAACACAAATTTAAATGAAACTTCGTCCCAAAATTTAACTTTCCCGAATTGACGTTGAACTTTATCTTGGACGCCTTGCTTCAAAACTTGAATCCAATTTGACATTTCACAAAGAATTGAATCTCAATCCACTTATGTGTCATGCCTAGATTTGAATGATGGGAGATGAATTAAGTGAACGTGAAGATGACAACTTGAACTACATGAATCCAATCTTATCTTGAATCAACCATTAAAAATCATGAAATTTAGATCTTGGACCAATATTAATCTCGCACACAGTTAGAAATTTCAATGAATCCGAATTGGCATCTCATTTCTCTTGAACCCTAGTAAACTTGTAATCGAAGCAATAATTGTTTGAAATGATGAAGTTTTGAACTCAACGAACCTACAACTTCATCTTTTGTACCAAGGCTTACATTTTGCAATCCAATCCATACTACATCTTGACTTTATGGATGACAACATTACCTTGAGAGCGCCTTGAAGTATAGAAAGAAGCGTAATGTAAAGCTCAATGAACCTCAGTCGATAGATATTAAGAATTCACACATAGAAGATGTGAATCCCTAATACACCTGTGTTCGATGAATTCTTAATGGAAGATGATCTTGTAGCTTGATGGAGAAAAGATCCACAACATCCATGAACACAAAACCCTAATTCCGTAATTTCACTGCCTTGAAAAGTAACCAGAAGAATCAGGCTCTATTTGAACATATACACCTTAGCCAGTTGATAAAACCCTAACCCTGAAGGTTCTCGACCCCTTGCGAAGTTATGTTGTTAGCGAATGTATGCAATGTTAAAAGACCTAATGGAGATATGTACATGAGAAAAGCGCGACAATGCATAAACCAGACAAAAGTAGAAGGGTAGGACAAATTTGGGGTATTACAGCTGCCCCTATTTAATCGTCTTAAACCTAAAAGTACGATTGGCGCGTGCCTTTTGGAAGTTCAAGGTGGAAGATGATTAAATACCAATGCCGAAAATTTGTCTTGGGGGGAAGTATAAGTGTTTTCTCTATTTATTTATTTTGTGATATTTACCGGGGAAAGAAATTTTGTTTTTTCAATGAAGAGACAGAGATTGGACTTGCAACGTGGCTGCGATGCCAATACAAGACAAATGGTTGGTATGAAAAGACAGCGAACGAGGTCTACGAGCGACCTACGATCCTAAGGTGACACATGAGAGTGATTTGACAGAGAACCTAGCCAAAGGGTGATCTCAAGTTCTAAGATAAAGTAGATGGAAAGAACCTAGCCAAGAGGCGATCTCAGGTTCGAAGAAGATTTGAAGGAAGAACCTAGCCAAGAGCCAATCTCAGGTTCGACGGTGACAGTATGGGAAGAACCTAGCCTACGGGCGATCTCAGGTTTTAAGATGATCTAAGGAAGAACCTAGCCTACGGGCGATCTCAGGTTCTAAGATGATCTAAGGAAGAACCTAGCCTACGGGCGATCTCAGGTTCTAAGATGATCTAAGGAAGAACCTAGCCAAGAGGCGATCTCAGGTTCGACGATGATTTGAGGGAAGAACCTAGCCAATAAGCGATCTCAGGTTCGACGATGATCTATGGGAAGAACCTAGCCTACAGGCGATCTCAGGTTCGATGACGATCTATGGGAAGAACCTAGCCTACGGGCGATCTCAGGTTCTAAGAAGGTGATCTAAGGAAGAACCTAGCCAGGAGGCGATCTCGGGTTCGACGATGATCTATGGGAAGAACCTAGCCTATGGGCGATCTCAGGTTCGACGATGATCTAAGGAAGAACCTAGCCTACGGGAGATCTCAGGTTCTAAGATGACCTAAAGAAGAACCTAGCCTACGGGCGATCTCAGGTTCTAAGATGGAAACATGGGTTACGAAATGATGATTGTTTAGATAAGCGACACGGACGAGCATCAAGAAAGTTTAAACACAGACGAGTGTTTGAATCAATACGGATGAGTATTGAAAGAAGATACAGACGAGTATCAAAGGTTAAACACGGACGAGTGTTTGAATCAATACAGACGAGTATTGAAAGAAGATATGGACGAGTATCAAAGGTTAAACACGAACGAGTGTTTGAATCAATACGGACGAGTATTGAAAGAAGATACGGACGAGTATCAAAAGGTTAAACACAGACGAGTGTTCGGGAGACTGACATGGATGAGTGTTTAGGAATTAACACGGATGAGTGTTTAGGAATTGACACGACGAGTGTTTAGGAATTTACACGATGAGTGTTTAGGGAACTGATACAGACGAGTGTTGGAAGTTGACACGACGAGTGTTTAGGGAACTGATACAGACGAGTGTTGGAAGTTGACACGAGGAGTGTTTAGAGAACTGATACAGACGAGTGTTGGAAGTTGACACGACGAGTGTTTAGGGAACTGACTACCAGACAAGAACTGGGTTTAGAATGACAAAGTGTATTGATTTTGCTAGGCATTGAAAAGGTGTAGGTCACCGACTGGACCCTCCTGTAGGGACGTATTGTTGTCCTTGAATAATTCAGGTCTTTTGTGTAAGGTACCTGATCTGGCTTATGCTTTGTATGCATGTTTGAATTTCTTTTGACGCAAAGATCCACTCTGATGGACCAGCTACGCGCTTTTGAGGATGCAATGTTATGTAATGATAACTATATGCAATGTGAAGAAATAAACTTCATGGGGATAAGAGAAAGCTTGCTGGGAACCATTGCTCATCACTGGGGATGTCAATATACATCGACGCTGGAAGTCTGCAGTACCAAAGATCGATGGGGATACCGATAAAAATTTGCACTGGGGAGCCCATGATACCGAAGATTGTTGATGACTCTGCTGGAGATTGAATTGCTGACGAAGTGATTCTTTAGGCACGCTGCTGAATCCTGAATCGTACCATTGGGGAAGAGGTAATTTGGCCAGACTCCCATACATCTTGAACCGTTGAGAGGATGATAGAATTGAATATGTCGAAGAATGGATACTGAACACCATGTGGATCCCTTTGAATACATGTCCCAAGTTTACGCACACTGGGGAATTATCTCTTGAATCACTTGGGGATAAGAGATGGGCATGGACACTTACGAGTGCCCCGGTTTAGCTCTGCGAATGCCCCGGTTTAGCTCTGTGCATGCCCTGGTTTAGCTTTACGAATGCCCCGATTTAGCTCTGCGAATGCCCCGGTTTAGCTCCATTGGGGATGTTCTTGATTAACTCCACTGAGGATGCACTTGCGCGTGCTGAGTCAAAAGACGATTCTAAACTTTCTGAATTCACTTGGGGAATCAGGCCCGGTTTTGATTGTAGCAGATGAAGGCAGCTTCGCGTGCTGGCTAGGTTAGGTTGACTGTTATGATGCTTTTAGCTTGATCGTAGTCTTGTACAACGTAATTGGCTTTAGCAACTTTGTAAGTATGGATGAGGAATGCCCCTGTCTGGAGGGTCTTTGGGAAGATCTATGTTGAATAGAAGACCAGCATATTCGTGCCACAAAACGATATGAGGTGGCCTGCCCCAATGTCTTGAGCTACGAAATAAACTGCTCTTGATTACAGCTTTCTTGGAGAGATTTGTCGAATCTCGACGTAACTGCCCTAGGTTGAATGACTTTTGAGTAGATTTCTCGATGTGATAACCTCTGATTGATTGAGCTTGAAGAGATTTATCGACGTGATAGCCTCTGATTGATTGAGCTTGAAGAGATTTATCGACGTGATGCCTCTGTCTGACAGCTTGAAGATATTAAACGACGTGATAACCTTTGATTGATAACTTTGAGGGAATGCCCCAGATTTGGCTGAGCTTGGAGAGATCGACTCTCGACTTGATTTCCCTAGATTGGCTGGCTCTGCTAACTTCATCCCTGAATTGTACTCAGATTGTGAAGTACCAAGATGATTTCTCTTGACATAATCATCGGTTAACATGCTGCTGGATAAGTCATTTCTCTTGTGGCAGCTGACTCTTGCTTCAACAGGGTATTCAAGCCTCTCTTCTGACAAGATTGAGCTCTTTACCGATTGTTCATTGTGTAAACTTACTTGATGTCAATCAGTTGTTTTGTATGCAGAAGAATGTTTATTATGAGAATGATAATTCTAATGCAACACATATGCAAGTCTTGAAGTTTGAAAAAACTTTGAATGAAATGATGTCATAGCTTTGTCGTGAACGAGTCACTAGCTAGAGAGAGACATTTGCAAATTCTTTTTTTATGAAAGATAATGCAAGCATATGATGCCAAAATAGATATTGGAACGTACCTCTTAGGAGTCAGTTAAATGCTATCTCGTTGTAGCACGCTTTCGAATTGACCCATGCTTCAGTTAGGACTTTTATGGGTTGTAACGTGGTCTGGTTCACAGTTTTAGAAAAAGGATTTAAGGCTCAAAATTATTTGGTGCCCACCCATTCTCCATGATGTTCTCCATTCCTATGTTCAGTTGACCTGGTACAAGTATTCATTTCTCGAGAAGAGTTTGTGATGATTGAGGAACCACTGTGGTTTCTTGGACACAACAGTCACTAACTTCTGATTTTGGTGTCTGATCAGACGACTTTGTTCTTTGATGAGGATTTTCATTGGTAATCCTTTTCTCTCCTTTTAGGATTTATTCAATTTCTTTCTTGCTTTCCCTAATTTTTTCCTGGACAAATTCTTTTGAATTTCGATTTGGAAGTCCAGCGGGATGCCCCAATTTTTTCCTAAGCGACTTGTTTTCAAGCTTCGACTTAGCGGGGATTTTTGTTTCTTTCTTATTTGTATTTTCCATTTTGAACAAGTCGTTGATCTTTGTGTTATCTTTGATTTGTTGGAAGTGATCGTGACTGCCCGAGTCTTTAGTAGATGATGGATAGCCATTATAGTATCGTCATTTGTTGACCTCCTGATGTGCGAGAGATACCCATTGGGGTATAGTCAATAGATGCAATGCTGTTGTTAGATGAGAGTTAACCATTGTGGTTTTGACTTTTCTCAACCTTTTGATGGATAACCATTGTTGTATCCTTGGATGCACACTCCTGATGAGTTCTGAATGCTTGATCAGATTAGCTGAACATTACCCGCCCCAGGGTTGAAATGAGGGTTTTTTCTGAACAGAAAAGAAACTCCTACTTCGAAGGCTCATAGGGGTTAACGAGGGTCTATCTCCCTTATATCTCCGGTGTTTAGGAATTTGAAACAAGGCCAGTACATCGTCAGCAGGGTCTTACTCAAAAGTGTACCAACCAGAGATTTTTGCGTTTTCAGATCGTCGTCATCCTCCTTTGAATCTTTACCCAAGCATAAGACTAGGAAATCTGGCATCAATATGCAAGTAAAACATTTAAAGAGTGATAACGAATGGATGAATAAAAATGAAAGGAACACTTCAAGACAAGCATACCTATTGCGTTAAGATTTTCATTCAAAAATAGACAAGTTTCTATATACAAGCAATGTTTAAACAAACAAGCAAGAATGCAAACGAAAATGCATTTAAAGAAACCAATGATTGCCATTGTTGAGGAGACTTGACTTCGTATGGACTTGCTGATTCTGACAACTTTCTGTAGTCTTGATGCTCGAGTGGGCGAGAGAATTCCCTTCTGACCTGATGTGAACACAACAGTCTCTGAATTGATCCAGTCTTAGACTTGGTCTCTGGATGACATACCTTCTTCAATCGATTGGCCAGGTGCCCCAGTATAATATGCATCACCAAGCACATCATGTTTCAAAGAAATAATAGACATCATCATTAGAGTTTCCATGACCTGGCTTATCTGAGTATTTGATCCATTATCTTCCTACTTGAAGAAATTTCCGACCACGGGCCAAAGCTTGCATGTAACACTCAGAGTTATCCCATAACTGATCCCTGAGCATGTGCAGTGAGAAATCAGGTTGAACCTCTGAAGAAATCCCCCCAGGTCTGAATAAGAATCCCCAATCTTCGGGTACCTGTTATGAATGCATGAATATACATGGGGTGCATGAATGAATGCCATGTCATGTTCTGTCATTTCCAAGGAATTTGCGTGCTTTGATTTTGATTTTGAGCAAGTAAGGGATGGAAGAGTTTAGCACAAGACTTGCAAATATGATCCCTTGGAAATAATAGAACATGTATGTTAAGCATGTGGTTAGCTATATTATGTATGCAAAGGCATGAGATCAAAGAGGATCAAGGTTCCATCATTCCTGAATAAGATTGTTGCACTGCTCTGAATCGTATGAGTATCATCAGATCAAAGGTCCGACACAACTTCTACATATATAAGAACCAAGTACGCTGTGGATCTCCCATTGTACGAGATCAATGCTTTTGGAACATCGGATAATGTTGAGAATTTTCTGAATATGCTGGGAATACCAAGATTGAAGGCTTGAATGAACCTCCAAGTAAACAAGTCAGGAGCTCAGAAAATAAATCTGAGAACTATACGGTCATCAACAGAGAATAGCATCTGCATAAAGTCATAACAGAAAATCAGAATATAACCATTAGAACCAATAGTCACTGCCTGAGCATAGTCACCATATGAATATGAATAACCATATGAACACAGTCACCATTTGTACCTATAATAATGATCCCCTTCCCGCTCACGGGTGAATACTAGGCCAGGGTAAGGCAATGGTAACTCGAAAATCACGGGCTCGCCTGAAAGTGCTATGGGCTTACCCACAGACGTGGGTGCCGATAGTAATTCATTTGAACCTCATCCGAGCGTGGTATATGACATGACTACACTAATCGGACCACGTCCTATAGCCGCCATTCCCCCACTCTATTCCTAGGTGTCCTAGTGCACTATGGCCTGGGTACTGGGCCTTTTACCTCAATAATGACATCCAACCCAAACAAGAAGCAAATCTTGTACAACAGTAGTATATGAAAAACAGTAAAATGCAATGCATACGTATGCTCAAGAATGAGTGAATAAACTGAAAGCATGTAAAAATAAACACCCAAAGAAAAGAAAGCAAGAGCTAGGAGCGACTCCGGGATGGAGCAGCATTTGGTCGACCTATTCCCCAGTGAAGTCGCCAGCTGAAACAACCGGCTGAAAATCATCAAACAATGAAGTCGCCATCGAACGTCTTTTATCCCACATGTAGGGAAACGTAAACATCGAGAAAACCTGAGGAAGGGAGAAGTCACGGTCTTGCGACCGAGAGATCAGGTAAGGGATTCTGTTATGCGAGGGGAAGGTATTAGCACCCCACACGCCCGTAGTACTATATGGTATCCACTCTTGTTGTCTATCTTATGGGTGTGTTTAATCTATGCTTACTGTTCATTACTTGCTAAAGGGAGAATGCATGCAAAAGAATGGGGAAAAGGAATGTAGGGAAAATAAAATTGTGTTCGCTTGGGCCCTACCCCAAAGCCTACTGGTGATCGGTGGATCTGGAACTGACTGTTTAACGCTGGTTCGCGAAATGTCGCGGAAGCAAGAGTCGCCACCGTCTTTTATTTTCTCCAAATGGAAAGGACAAAAGCACAGAAAAATTCCTTATAGAGATTGCTCTCGGTTCGGGAGGTAGATTATAGAAAGGGAAGGTGTTAGCACCCTTTCTATCCATGGTTATCCATGGGCTCTTAGATACTTGGTTATTTGTGTTTTCAAAATTGTTTGTTTGCTTTTCAACTGTGGGTTTAAAAAAGTTTCTTTGAAAATTTCAGTTCGACTCTTGTATCAGTCCTCAAGAGTGTTTGAAAAGTTGCTTTCGAAAGCTTTTTGAAAAGTGTCGGTGTGAAAAGTATTTTTTGATTTGTTTTGAAATTAGAGCAAGTATCTAGAGTCGTCTACCTACCCTAAGGAATTCGTCTGTGTAAATGTCCTTAAGGTAGTGCCATCCCACCATTGAGAGGTAGGTAGCACCACCGTTGGAGGTGTTCGGGTCAATTCGAGGGTTCGGGACATGGTGATCACCAGAGCAATAGGAAGACACCTTAGAAGCTACCCTCATGCCATGTTCATGGACATGAGGACTTACTAAAACATCCTCTACTCGACGACCACCTTTCGAGGGGCAAGGCAACAATGAGGCGTACCCTAGGGGTGGTGTGTGATTTGTGTGTCATGTTCATTTATGTTTGTCTTGTTCATACATTGGTGATCTACGCGTTGCTTTTATTTTGGCATTCATTCTTTCATGAAAATTATTAACAGTTTAAAAGATGCGGAATTTAAAAGTCCTACGCTATTACAAAGGCGCGGGTCTACATCGCCAAATTAATCCAAGACCCGATTTGAAATAAAACAAAATGCGGAAAATAAATACCCTAATTGATCTATTACATAGCTTTGGGAGAATTACATGAAATTTATAAAAAGGAAATAAAATAAGCGCGCGAAATAGAATTATGATCGAATGCGAGGGCGTTGGACCCTTTTAAGGAAATTAAATCGGAATCATGAAATTGATTAAAAGAAAATAAAAGAAAGAATTTTTGGAGTTTTTGCATTTATGGAGTTTAATGAGAGTTAATGGAACTAAAACCTAATTCTAAACTATTTTTAATTTATTAAGAAAAATGTTTAAGTTTGTACCCTAATTTTAACCTAATTATTTACATGGCAATTTATTTACAAAATAAATAATTAATTATTAATAATGGTAAAAGAAAAAGAAAAAGATAAAAGTATTTAAAACCCTAATTCTACATTTTTTAGTTTATTAGAAAAAACATTAAAATTGAACCTAGAATTAAAAACTAAATAATAGAATTTATTTATAAAAACATTTAAATAAAATATATTTATATTTTTTGTCTTTCTGTTTTTTTTGTTATTTTTATATTAAAGAAAAAAAATTAATTTAAGGAATTAAACTAAAACTAAATAAAACAAATAAAATAGAAAAAATAAAGAGAATGAAAAAAAAAGCAAACCAATGGGGGGTGTTGACCCCAATTTGGAGGTGTTTTCCAGCATTTTTGGCCCATTTACTAGAGGCCTCTTTTGACTTTTCTGGCCACGTGCATATGCGTTGACTGGGGTGTTCCCTGGACCTCCCATCTTGACCTTCAGATTCATCTTCCAGGACATTTGGCAAGCTTTGGGTAGTGGGTGTATGGTGAACCTCTGGGCGTACACTGCATGGAATCAGGTTAAAACAAAATTCATTGAGAAATATGGGGGACCTGGGAATCGAACCCAGGTCCCAATGCTTGTGTGACAACGCAGCTACCACTTGTGCCATTTTCTTTCTTTGTTATTATGATAGAAAATAAATAATATATAAAACAAACCACACTAATGATATTAATTCAAAAAACACGCTGAAACTTGAATGGTCCAATCACCGGTTGACAACACGCCTTCTTCTTCGTTGATTCTTTATTTCACCTGAAAAAATACATCAAATAGCGGGGGTTTTGAACCCCCGCCAAATATGCCCTGCGAAAAATAGCGATTACGCCATGGTTGCTCATAAATTGAGCGCGACATGGTGGTTGTGTTCGTATGAAGGTCGTGAGTTCAGTGGCCCAGGTCTTGTTGGCCAATTTTTCCCCAAACGCAAAGCCCTAATTTGACAGCTTTGAAAACCTAACAAGCTCCAATGGTAACTTTGCATATAGGCTATGAAAACTCAATTAAACCATATCAATAGACTCAGAAGGTCCATGTTAGTATAAAACAACAATCAAACTGTATGGAAAATGCCCAGAAATTGAAATACGATTATGCATAAAGTATGAGGAATTTTGACTTCTATATACCAATTCTTGATGCTAGAAGCGTGGAAAAAGATTCAGTTAGGTTCCTTGATGCCTTAGAAAGCTTTTGGAATTGATATTTCGCTTTTAATTGACCTCTAATGCAGTTTTCAGTTTTGACTTTTTCACCAAAAATTGCAAAGTGTGTATGAGTTTTTAGGCGCAGCTTCAAGGTTCTTCTGATTAGGTTTGCATTTGTCTATGTATATGGAATGTTTTAGGTCAACAAAACAAGTCCAATATCCATGGAATCAATGCTTTTGATTTTTTTGATTTTGCATAATCTTTTCAAATCTTTTTATCATGAAACCTAGCCAATTTGCATGGAATCTTTCTCCTTTGGGCATGCACGAAATCCTTAGGCCTTGATGAGATATTATACTGCACAAAAAGATTTGAAAACCTTATTTTAGTATTTTTCTTGTAATTAATTTTGATTAAATGAATTAAATAGATTAAATATTCAATTAATTAATTAAAAATAAGAAAATAACTCCCCTTTGGGTCAATGGGTCGTGCATAGCTTTTGGATGATGGTTCTTGGAAGAATTTGTGGCCCATTAGCAATTTTGAGGCATTTGAAATAAAATTGACTTTTCAAAATTCCCAAAAATTTCCCAACTTCCACAAGGCATATCTTGCTCAATTTTTAAGCTTTGATCATGTTCTTGGACATTTTGGAAAGGTCTTGAAGTCCTCTAACCAATGCCTTTGGTCCCATGTCATTTTGATTTACCAATCTCAAGTTATGGCCTTTGACTTAAAGTGCCTTTTTGTTGACTTTTGAAAATGACCTATAATGTTGAAATTGATAACTTTTTGTGAGAGCATTTATTGGACTTGAAGTGTGAAGAGGAGTTGTAGGAAATGTCATTCTCTTCAAAATGAGCTTTGGATGTAATTTTTCTGATAAACCATGTGGAAGTTATGCCTTGGTCAAGTTACAGTTGACTTTTTCAACTGTCCAAATATGGAAACTTTTGCATCTTGAGACTTTTTGAGCCATGCCTTGAAAATCATGATCAAGAATTGATCAAATGATGTTTGTGGCTTCAAAATAAGATGTTGACCAAAAATTTGAACTTTTGACTGTCAAATGACCATTTTGCCCCTGCAGTTGACTGTAGAGCAATTAGGATTTTTGACTGTGCAATCTTGTGTTGTAAGTCTTGAAACTTGGTATGTGGATGCTTGACCATGTTTATAGGCATGTGGGACTTGATTGGACCCTTGAAAACTTCAATTTCTTTGCCAGAACCAAAACCCTAGTTTTTGACTGTTAGGAGGCCCTTGAACTGTGCAACCCTTGGGGAGATTTTGAAGCATGCTCTTTGCAAATCTTGAAGAATATGGGAGGGAAAATTTTGGGGTACAACAGTTGCCCCTGTTCAATCTTCTTAGACCTAAGGATGCAGATTGGCTGACGTGCCTTTCGTAGTCCGAAGGTGGAAGATGATTGAACACTAGAGTGCCCAGAAATTTGCGCTCACATAGTAGTGTGCTGGTGGGAATGGGCTTACAGATGCCATTTGGAGATTGATGGATAGGATGATGGGCTTATAGATGCCATGCTGAGAGGTGATGGACAGGTGGATGGGCTTATAGATGCCATCTGGGTGTCGATTGCGTAGGAGATTCCTTAGCGAGAATTTGCGCACCTGAAAAAGAAAATGATTATCTGGCCTGTTACAGGAGCTGGTCTTCAAACTCTTTGTATAGATGTGCCCTGACTGGTTACAGGAATTGAATCTGGAGCTTCAAAAAGGTGATGAATGAACCAGGGATGGTTACTACCTCAACGGGACGGTGAGAGAACCTTGGACGATTACTACCTCAACAGGAACGCTGAGAGAACCTTGGATGATTACTACCTCAACAGGAACGCTGATAGAGTCATAGGCAATTACTACCTCAACAGGAACGCTGAGAGAACCTTGGGGCGATTACTACCTCAACAGGAACGCTGAGAGAACCTTGGGGCGATTACTACCTCAACAGTAACGCTGAGAGAATCTTGGGCGACTTCAACCTCAACAGTAACGCTGAGAGAATCATAGGCGACTTCAACCTCAACAGTAATTGTGATCGGTGGATCTGGAACTGACTGTTTAACGCTGGTTCGCGAAATGTCGCGGAAGCAAGAGTCGCCACCGTCTTTTATTTTCTCCAAATGGAAAGGACAAAAGCACAGAAAAATTCCTTATAGAGATTGCTCTCGGTTCGGGAGGTAGGTTATAGAAAGGGAAGGTGTTAGCACCCTTTCTATCCATGGTTATTCATGGGCTCTTAGATACTTGCTCATTGTGTTTTCAAAAATGGTTTGTTTGCTTTTCAACTGTGGGTTTTAAAAAGTTTCTTTGAAAATTCCAGTTCGACTCTTGTATCGGTCCTCAAGAGTGTTTGAAAAATTGCTTTCGAAAGCTTTTTGAAAATGTGTCGGTGTGAAAAGTATTTTTTGGAATTTGTTTTGAAATTAGAGCAAGTATCTAGAGTCGTCTACCTACCCTAAGGAATTCGTCTGTGTAAATATCCTTTAAAGTAGTGCCATCCCACCATTGAGAGGTAGGTAGCACCACCGTTGGAGGTGTTCGGGTCAATTCGAGGTTTCGGGACATGGTGATCACCAGAGCAATGGGAAGACACCTTAGAAGCTACCCTCATGCCAGGTTCCCGGATCATGAGGACTTACTAAGACATCCTCTACTCGACGATCACCTTTCGAGGCAAGGCAACAGTGAGGCGTACCCTAGGGGTGGTGTGTGATTTGTGTGTCAGGTTCAGTTATTTTGTCTTATTCATGTCAAGGTGTTCTACGCTTGTTTTTATTTTTGTCCATACATTCTTTCATGTCATTTGTTAACAGTTAAAAATATTTGCGGGAAAGATAAAAGCCTAAAGCTATTACAAAAGGCGCGGGTCCACATCGCCAAAAATTCTCGAACCCGATTTGACAGAAAATAAAGTAAAAGAATAAAGTGCAAAAAATAAATATTACACGGCTTTGGGAGAATTACATTAATATTTAAATGAAATAAAACAAATATGCGAATTAATAAGAAATTAAGAACGAGGGCGTTGGACCCTTTTTTGCAAAATTAAACTAATGATGGAGTTAATTAATTAAAAAAAGAAAGAACTTGTTTTTTGGTATTTTTTTAGTATTTTAGGATTTAAATGAAAAGAGAGAGTTAATTAAAATTAAAATAAGATATTAACCCTAATTCTAATTATTTTTAATTTATTAAGAAAAATATTGAAGTTTTTAACCTAAAATTAACCCTAATTTTTATATACAAAATTTAATTATAAAAAATAAATACTTAACTATTTAATTATTTATGAAAGAAAAATAAAAAAATATGAAAAATTATTAATTCAACGCTAATTCTACATTTTTTAGATTTTTATTAAAAGAATTAAAATTAAACCTAATTTAAAGCTAAATTTAATTACATGCAAATTTATTTATGAAAATACTAAAATAAAATATTTATTATATTTTTTTTCTTCTTTCTGAAATTTTTTTGTGGTATTTTTTATATTTATGAAAATAATAAAACTAATTAATAAAACAATAATAAAAAAGAAGTAAAAATAATAATACAAAAAAAAAGTAAAGAAAAATAAAAAATATGCAAACCTGGGGGTTCAGACCCCAAATAGGAGGTGAATCTTGAGGAATCTGGCCCAATAGCCTTGGCCTGTTTGGACTTTTGCTGGACAAGTGCATGTGCGTTGACTCAGACCTATGGTGTTCCTCCAATCTGTAGCCCTTGGATTGCTCTCAACGTACGCGTGGCTGGCTTGATTAGGAAGGCGCATGGTGATCCTTCATAGTAAACCTGCATAGGATAATGGTTGAAAGAAAAATAATAGGAAAGAGTGGGGACCTGGGATCGAACCCAGGTCCTGAATGTCACCACTACGCCTGTTGGCCACTGGACCACTAACACGCTTTTGTATATTAAATGAACAACAAATATAATAAATAAAACATGCGTTAGTGTTGATTCTTCGCGCGAAATTTAAATGACCCTATCACATCTCGCCACGATATCGTCTTCTTCTTCGTCCCTGAAATACAAAACATAAGCCACGGTTTTTTCACCGTTTCAGAATGGGTCCTTTGAGAAAATAGCGATTAGCCATTAAGTGCTCATAAATTGAGCGCGAGAGTTCCATTGTCTTCGTCCAAATGCGCTGATTTGAATGGTGGTGGTCAGGGGTTCTAATTTTTCCTTGTTACAAAACCCCTAATTTGAAGCTTGCAAAACCCTAATATTCTCTCATGGCGAAATCGTGTATAATGCATAAAACTTCAATCAAAGCACATGGTTAGTTTCAGAATAGCATAAGGAACATGAATCCAACATTAAAAAAAGCTAAATGCGCATGAATTGGGATGCACGATTGTAAAAAAAAAAGCAAGAAAAGTTAGTTTCTGTACAACGATTCTTTGAGTTTTGATGGATGTTTTTGATTGGAAATCGTTCAATGAACCTCCAGGAAGATGTTTGAACCACTATTATGCCTTGAATCAGCCTGCAAAAGGGTTTTCAGTTTTGAGTTTCTTAACAAAAATTTCAAGTTTGATTGTTAGGTTTCTGAGCAGCTGCGTGTGTAATGGCACTAGGGTTGTGATCCTTGCATATGTAGTAATGAATTAGGTTAAAAAGAATCATCCAAATCTCTTGCATTCATAGTTTTTGAAAATTGATTTTCAAAGATCTTTTCAATCTTTTTCCATGTGTTTTTGTTCTCAATCATATCAATTCTCTCCAAATCTTTCCATATTGGATTTCACACGAATTATTGAGTAGATTACATGTGCAAAAAGATTTGTTAGGTTAAGTTAAATATTTTTCATATATTTAATTGATTTAAATGAATTATTATAAATAAAAATTCAAATAAATAAATAAAAAATGAAGAAATACTTCCCTTTGGGCCAAGTGGTCGTGCACATGCCTTGGGTGATGAATTGTGGAAAAAAATGGGCCCATTAGCAATTTTAGGTCATTTGAATCAATGTTGACTTTTCAAAATATCCAAAACTTTCCCAACTTCCACAAGGCATAACTTGCTCAATGTTTAAGATTTGCTCATGTTCTTGGACATTTTGGAAAGGTCTTTGAGTCCTCTAACCAATGTCTTTGGTCCCATGTCATTTTGATTTACCAATCTCAAGTTATGGCTTTTGACTTAAAGTCCCTTTTTGTTGACTTTTGAAAATGACCTATAATGTTGAAATTGATAACTTTTTGTGAGAGCATTTCTTGGACTTGAAGTATGAAGATGAGTTGTAGGAAATGTCTTTCTCTTCAAAATGAGCTTTGGATGGAATTTTTCTGATAATCCATGTGAAAGTTATGCCCTGGTCAATTTACAGTTGACTTTTCCAGCTGTCCAAATAAGGAAACTTTTGCATCTTGATGATTTTTGAGCCAAACTTTTGAGAATCATGATCAAGCATTGATCAAATGATGTTTGTGGCTTCAAAATGATATGTTGACCAAAAATTTGAACTTTTGACTGTCAAATGACCATTTTGCCCCTACAGTTGACTGTAGTGCAATTTAG
This sequence comes from Vicia faba, assembly GCA_948472305.1. Lineage (NCBI taxonomy): Eukaryota > Viridiplantae > Streptophyta > Magnoliopsida > Fabales > Fabaceae > Vicia > Vicia faba. The sequence continues at coordinate 745,305,727 of OX451741.1, forward strand.
GGTTTTGACTGTGCAATTTTATGCTGAAAGTCTTGAAACTTGATATGAGGATGCTTGACCATATTTGTAGGCATGTGAGACTTGATTGGACCTTTGGAAACTTCATTTCCTTGATCAGAACACAAACCCTAATTTTGACTGCTTAGGAGACCCTTGACTGTGCAACCCTTGGGGAATTTTGCAGTTTTGACTTGGCAATTTCTTGAAGAATATGGGAGGGCAAATTTTGGGGTACAACAGTTGCCCCTGTTCAATCTTCTTAGACCTGAGGATGCAGATTGGCTGACGTGCCTTTCGTAATCCGAGGGTAGAAGATGATTGAACACTAGAGTGCCCAGAAATTTGCGCTCACATAGTAGCAGTGTGGTGATGGAATGGGCTTATAGATGCCATTTGGAGATTGATGGGGGATGATGGGCTTATAGATGCCATCTGGATGTTGATCGCATAAGAGATTCCTTAGCGAGAACCTGCATACCTGCAAAAGAAAAATGAGTACCTGACACGTTGCAGGAGCTGGTTTTCAGATGCTTGGTATAGATGCGTCCCGACTGGTTACAGGAATTGGATCTTTGAATTCTTCAGACGTGCCCTGGCGAGGTACAGGAATCGAGTCCGGAATATAGTAAGGTTGGTGAGTTGTCTCTACTGACAGGTTACCCTTATGGGCGAGTGGTCTTTAACGACGAGTGTCTATAACGACGAGTGTCTGTAACGACGAGTGTCTATAACGACGAGTGTCTATGACGACGAGTGTCTATGACGACGAGTGACTATAACGACGAGTGTCTATAACGACGAGTGTCTATCACGACGAGTGTCTATAACGACGAGTGTCTATAACGACGAGTGTCTATAACGACGAGTGTCTATAACAACGAGTGTCTATAACGACGAGTGTCTATGACGACGAGTGTCTATAACGACGAGTGTCTATAACGACGAGTGTCTATGACGACGAGTGTCTATGACGACGAGTGTCTATAACGACGAGTGTCTATAACGACGAGTGTCTATGACGACGAGTGTCTATCACGACGAGTGTCTATAACGACGAGTGTCTATAACGACGAGTGTCTATCACGACGAGTGTCTATAACGACGAGTGTCTATAACGACGAGTGTCTATGACGACGAGTGTCTATGACGACGAGTGTCTATAACGACGAGTGTCTATAACGACGAGTGTCTATAACGACGAGTGTCTATAACGACGAGTGTCTATAACGACGAGTGTCTATAACGACGAGTGTCTATAACGACGAGTGTCTATAACGACGAGTGTTTATCACAACGAGTGTCTATAACGACGAGTGTCTATAACGACGAGTGTCTATAACGACGAGATGTCTTCAATGACGGGTGTTTTCTTTGACTTTAGGAAGTAATTTAACTGGACATGTCTTCTTTGACTGGATGATCATCAGAAAAAACCTTTGGGATTTAACTGGGCTTGTCTTCTTTGACTGGATTTGTCTACTTTGACTGAATTTGTCTCTTTGACTGAATTGGTCTCTTTTGGCTATATTTGTCTACTCTGACATAGCTGATCATTTAACTGTATCCTTCCTGAAAGGTAAAGGTCAATCATATGCAGTGCATGATATGGATCAAGCAACGACATAAATGAGATTGTATGAAATGACGCACATATGCATGTATCATGATGTATGAAAATGTGATGTTTATGAATGTATTTTTTCGTCTAGGAAAATGAATCCTTGACGGGTGCCGGGAAGTCATGTCCTGGGCTGATATTGAAGAATAGATTTTGCTTCCGCTGGGGGTGAGCTGCAAGAATACCGGTAGGAGAAGATGACTCCGTTGGGGAATAAACTTGGCGAATGGATAACTTTGCAGGGAGAAAAGTACTCTAGCGATCTTGCTGGGAAGCAAAACTCTGTGGAGAGAGAGGTACTTTGTTGAGTTGTTGATAACGACTTGCAGGGGACACCATTGTTGTGTTGGAAGTGTTGATAGACTTCGCTGGGGATACTCTTGTTGTGTTGGAAGTATTGATAGACTTCGCTGGGGATAAGAAGGCTTCGTCGAGGACGATCTTTCCGTGGCTTTTAGCTGAGGATAACCCAGTTATATCCTGGCAAGGAAATAAATCTTAGAATAAAGCCGGAGGACGCGTTCGTGCTTTGCGAGGATAAATTTCCAGAATCTAATGGGGATAAGCTTGCTACTTGGGGAGATGGATTCCAACTTTCTTGGGGAAACTGGATTGGACTCTCCTGGGGGAGTATTGAACAGTATTGGTTGTGTTCTTCAACGGAACCTTCATTGACACCTTGGAGGACAGAACAGTCAGCTTGCTTAGACAGCTCCTTATTGCCCTTATTTCTGAGGTGGGAGAGGAAGCCCTGTGAGGTGATGATAGTTGTTGTGGGTCAAACCTTCTTCAGGTAGGCAGATGACAAGATGCCAGGACATAGCCGTACGCTTTAATCCCTAACTTTTGCCTGGACCGCCCTTTCGGGTTTTCAGTCCACCGGGATACCCATTTTTGCCCAAGCCGCCTTTTCAGGTTTTCGACTTGCCGGGTGTACAGATTTTTTTCATTTCATCCCTTATTTTTGCCCGAACCCTTTTGGTTCGCCGGGAAGCCCTAATTTTTGCCTAGGTATGTCAACCTAGCGGGTCTTTGATTATGCGCAGTATTTTTTTGACTATGTCTATGCTCCCGGAACGTAGGGAGATGCCCCTGTCAGTAATGTTTTGCCATGCCATCAGAAGATGTTTGATCAGGCAAGATTCGTTGCTGGAGTGCCCCAAGTGACTCAGGCGGAGATTTGCCCCAGGCTGTTTGGCCTTTGAGAGATTCTCCGAATCTTGACTTAACTGCCCCAGATGATGAACAAAGATTATGCCTGTCCCTTTGTTGGGAGTACTTTTGCCCATAAGATATTCTTCGTGCGAATTTCTTTGTTGTTCAAACAAATAGTCATATGTGCAAGCAATGTTATTTCCAAAATGCATAGATTATGTCTGTCTTGAAGATTTTGAAAAATGCATTTTTTCATAAAAAACAAGTGAATTTTGTCAATCGTGATGTCAACTCGTTATTTTACCGCAAGCCTTAAGGAGTCAGGATACCTTTCGTAACAGTATGCCTTCGAACTAACCCATGCTTCAGCTAGGATTTTTAAGGGTTATAATGTGGCCTGGTTCATGGTTTAAGAAACAAAGGATAAAGGCTCAAATTATTTGTACCCACCCGCTCTTCATGATGTTCTTCAAACCTAAACTCAGTTGATCATACGTTAGACCTTGCTTGAGTTTTTGTCCTGATATTCCCGTGATGGTTCGGATGTTGATAGTTTATTTTGAATAGGCAGTCATTCCTTTTTGTTATTGAGGGTTTGTGTGACCTCTTTCCCTTTTTTTTTTTTGATTTCGTTGTCCCTGTTTTTTGCCTGAGTTGTTTCCTTTTTGGAATTACAGTCAGCGGGATGCCCCAGTTTTGTAAGTCTCCTTCATAGGTTTTGACTTAATGGGTTTTTATTTTGAGAAGTAATGACTGCCTGTCTTTATTGGTTATTCGGAACCATCACTGTCTTCCTTTTTTGTAAGGACCTCTTTGGTGCCGTTTGTTATGCACTCGGATCAACTGAGAGAACTACCCTGCCCCAGGTTATGATAAAGGGTTTTAATTTTCGAAAAGAAAAAAACTCCTACTTCTTTGGCTCAGAGGGGTTAACGAGGGATTATCTTCCTTATAACTCCAGTGTTTAGGGATTAAAACAATGCCTGTACCTCATCAGCAGGGTCTGTTCAAAAGCATATTGTAGATTATGGTATCGTTTTCGTCATCCTCCCTCAAGAGGCTTAGAATTATTAATCGAGAGTTGACATCAGAAAAAATATGAAAATAATTTGCACATAGTGAATACGAAATAATTACTTCAAAACAGACATGTGTAGTGCATTAATGAAATAACAATGTTTGATATGAAACAAAATGTTTGAACCATTGAAAGAAGATTACAAATTGAACATTCGAACGAACAAAAACAATCCTAGCCATATTTTGGCAAGGGAGCAGTGATCACATTGGGAGCCTCTGGAGAGTCAAGCTGGACTTCCTTTGCATCAATCAGATCTTGAACCCTATTCCTCAAAGTCCAACAGTCATCTGTAGCATGCCCCGGGCTGTCGGAATGATAGGCGCAGCGAGCATTGGGATTGTACCTTGAAGGTGTTCTGTTAGGATTCTTCGGGGGATCCATGAGAGTTACCAACTTGGTTTCCAGCAGCTGTGGCAATATCTGCGACAAGGTCATGCCGAGGGGAGTAAATTGCCTCTTAGGTCTTTCTTCCCTTTGTTGATGGTGACGCTGAGGAGCACCGGCCGGCTTTACAATAGCTACTGCGTTGACCGCACTGGATTCTCTCTTGGATGGTTTCTTCTCAGTGTTCGAGGAGTCACCACTCTGTATTTTTCCTGACTTGATGCCAGCTTCTATTCTTTCCCCGGTCAAGATCAGATCTGTAAACCCAGCAGCAGAATTCCCAATCAGGTGGTTGAAGAATGGACCAGACAGGGTCCCCAAGAACATGTCGACAAGTTCGCGATCGGTCAGAGGTGGTTGTACCCTTCCAGCAAGGTCCCTCCATTTTCGGGCATATTCTTTGAAACCTTCACCCGTACCCATAGACATCCCCTGAAGCTGAGTGCGCGTGGGAGCGAGATCGGCATTGTACTGGTACTGCTTGTAGAATGCAGTGGCTAAGTCTTCCCAGGTACGGATGTTGGCTCCATTCAGTTGATAGAACCAGTCAAGCTGAGTCCCTGAAAGACTCTCATGGAAAAAGTGGATCCATAAGTTCCTGTCGGCCGTGTAGGGCTGGATCCTCCTCATGTATTACCTGAGATGTAGCTTTGGACAGGATGCCCCGTCGTACTTTGCAAAGGCAGGTGCCTTGAATTTATGCGGGATCACTACCCCAGAAGACAGACCTAGATCCTCGAAGTCCAGGCCAGGCACTTTTTGTATCTCCATAGCACTTAACCGGTCTTCCAACTGTTTGTACCTATCCTCAGCCGGAGGGTACTGCTCGTCGTTGAAATTTGTCTCGTCGTCGGAGACCACTAGACTGGGAACCCTTTCCTCTTGATGACTGCCTTTCCCCACAGATGGAGTTGTCCTCTCAGCTTCATCCTGCAGGGTGTTCCCAGATCTGCGTCTAGGGCTGAACAAAACAGTCCTCCTCTTCTTCTTTTCCTTCTTCAAGAGCAGAGCCTTCAGATCTTGTTGCCCCTGGGTCAAATTCATGATCAGCCCTTGGAACTGGGCGTTCTGAGCCTGGAGGGCCTTGATAGTGTGCTCGGTTGAGGATTCAGGATTCATGACGAGAATGCTGAAATAAACAGCGAAGAAGGTAAGCAACCTGCAGAGAAAGGATACCTGTTATGCAATGATATGTATGATATGCATGCAATGATTTCAAGGACCTCGAGGGGTAAACAAGAAATTTGTTAGAGTTAGAATCTGGTATCTTGATTGAAGTAACTTCGTGTTGTAGAGAGTCCTTCTTCAAGGGTCAAAGGCTCGCCATATCCAGTGGGTCATAGCCCCTGACAACTTTGTCTAGAGGAAAATGAATCCTCTTTGCCCCTTGCTGGACAGTTGGTTCATCATGACCTGCATCACAAGCCCTTGAGATCCTTGAAATGGGTTAGGATGTATGCAATGATATGATGTTATGGTATGCATGGGGTAATGTGAGTAACCCTGTTATGAGTCCTGATTAAGGACTGCAAGCGAAAACCTGCAAGAAACTCAAGTAAAACCTGTTATGAGTCCCAATTAAGGACTATAAACGAAACCTGCAAGAAACTTAGCAAACCCTGTTATGAGTCCTAATTAAGGACTATAAATAAAACCTGCAAGAAACTCAAGTGTCAGATAACAAGCATGCAAGTAGTCAAGTTGGAAGGCACACAAGTCACACAAGAGAAACCCTTAGAGTTCAGGCCAGCATGGGGTCTGGGTATTACCCTCTTGAAGTTGGTGGGCTCAACCTGTCCTATTAGAAGTAACCGGGTTCTAAGGGTCCCAATATCACTGGATTGCTTTCATTGTTCATTGTTTCGATTTAGCCACTGAACTGGCGACCGAAATATTCCAGGAAAGCAACCCTCAATTGAGCGTAGTATCGAGTAGCAACCAACCTCAGACTGCACCAAAGTCAGTTATCTCACTACCCTAAAGAGACCAAGATAGTTCAATTAAGGTTCCTAAGGTCTGTTGATGCTTCATGACACCACGCGGCGGCCCCGTACTCTCCTTGACTGAACTCAAGGGTTACCGGTACTCACCAAAGTGCCACATCAACGTAGCAGACTGCTTCAACCATGTCGGTATACCCCGCACAGTTCCCTCACAGCCTTGTTGCTACTTTCTAAGAAGGTATCCCCTAGATCCGGGTTAGGATCTATAGAACTCCCAAGACAGTCCCACAATTTAAAGCAAGCAAAGAAAGAAATTGAAAACACAGTGATCTTAGTCCTAAGGTACACCTCACTTTATAAAGATGTCCCCAGCAGAGTCGCCAGTTCTGTGATCGGTGGATCTGGAACTGACTGTTTAACGCTGGTTCGCGAAATGTCGCGGAAGCAAGAGTCGCCACCGTCTTTTATTTTCTCCAAATGGAAAGGACAAAAGCACAGAAAAATTCCTTATAGAGATTGCTCTCGGTTCGGGAGGTAGGTTATAGAAAGGGAAGGTGTTAGCACCCTTTCTATCCATGGTTATCCATGGGCTCTTAGATACTTGCTCATTGTGTTTTCAAAAATGGTTTGTTTGCTTTTCAACTGTGGGTTTTAAAAAGTTTCTTTGAAAATTCCAGTTCGACTCTTGTATCGGTCCTCAAGAGTGTTTGAAAAATTGCTTTCGAAAGCTTTTTGAAAATGTGTCGGTGTGAAAAGTATTTTTTGGAATTTGTTTTGAAATTAGAGCAAGTATCTAGAGTCGTCTACCTACCCTAAGGAATTCGTCTGTGTAAATGTCCTTTAAAGTAGTGCCATCCCACCATTGAGAGGTAGGTAGCACCACCATTGGAGGTGTTCGGGTCAATTCGAGGTTTCGGGACATGGTGATCACCAGAGCAATGGGAAGAAACCTTAGAAGCTACCCTCATGCCAGGTTCTCGGATCATGAGGACTTACTAAGACATCCTCTACTCGACGATCACCTTTCGAGGCAAGGCAACAGTGAGGCGTACCCTAGGGGTGGTGTGTGATTTGTGTGTCAGGTTCAGTTATTTTGTCTTATTCATGTCAAGGTGTTCTACGCTTGTTTTTATTTTTGTCCATACATTCTTTCATGTCATTTGTTAACAGTTAAAAATATTTGTGGGAAAGATAAAAGCCTAAAGCTATTACAAAAGGCGCGGGTCCACATCGCCAAAAATTCTCGAACCCGATTTGACAGAAAATAAAGTAAAAGAATAAAGTGCGAAAAAAAAATATTACACGGCTTTGGGAGAATTACATTAATATTTAAATGAAATAAAACAAATATGCGAATTAATAAGAAATTAAGAACGAGGGCGTTGGACCCTTTTTTGCAAAATTAAACTAATGATGGAGTTAATTAATTAAAAAAAGAAAGAACTTGTTTTTTGGTATTTTTTTAGTATTTTAGGATTTAAATGAAAAGAGAGAGTTAATTAAAATTAAAATAAGATATTAACCCTAATTCTAATTATTTTTAATTTATTAAGAAAAATATTGAAGTTTTTAACCTAAAATTAACCCTAATTTTTATATACAAAATTTAATTATAAAAAATAAATACTTAACTATTTAATTATTTATGAAAGAAAAATAAAAAAAGATGAAAAATTATTAATTCAACCCTAATTCTACATTTTTTAGATTTTTATTAAAAGAATTAAAATTAAACCTAATTTAAAGCTAAATTTAATTACATGCAAATTTATTTATGAAAATACTAAAATAAAATATTTATTATATTTTTTTTCTTCTTTCTGAAATTTTTTTGTGGTATTTTTTATATTTATGAAAATAATAAAACTAATTAATAAAACAATAATAAAAAAGAAGTAAAAATAATAATACAAAAAAAAAGTAAAGAAAAATAAAAAATATGCAAACCTGGGGGTTCAGACCCCAAATAGGAGGTGAATCTTGAGGAATCTGGCCCAATAGCCTTGGCCTGTTTGGACTTTTGCTGGACAAGTGCATGTGCGTTGACTCAGACCTATGGTGTTCCTCCAATCTGTAGCCCTTGGATTGCTCTCAACGTACGCGTGGCTGGCTTGATTAGGAAGGCGCATGGTGATCCTTCATAGTAAACCTGCATAGGATAATGGTTGAAAGAAAAATAATAGGAAAGAGTGGGGACCTGGGATCGAACCCAGGTCCTGAATGTCACCACTACGCCTGTTGGCCACTGGACCACTAACACGCTTTTGTATATTAAATGAACAACAAATATAATAAATAAAACATGCGTTAGTGTTGATTCTTCGCGCGAAATTTAAATGACCCTATCACATCTCGCCACGATATCGTCTTCTTCTTCGTCCCTGAAATACAAAACATAAGCCACGGTTTTTTCACCGTTTCAGAATGGGTCCTTTGAGAAAATAGCGATTAGCCATTAAGTGCTCATAAATTGAGCGCGAGAGTTCCATTGTCTTCGTCCAAATGCGCTGATTTGAATGGTGGTGGTCAGGGGTTCTAATTTTTCCTTGTTACAAAACCCCTAATTTGAAGCTTGCAAAACCCTAATATTCTCTCATGGCGAAATCGTGTATAATGCATAAAACTTCAATCAAAGCACATGGTTAGTTTCAGAATAGCATAAGGAACATGAATCCAACATTAAAAAAAGCTAAATGCGCATGAATTGGGATGCACGATTGTAAAAAAAAAAGCAAGAAAAGTTAGTTTCTGTACAACGATTCTTTGAGTTTTGATGGATGTTTTTGATTGGAAATCATTCAATGAACCTCCAGGAAGATGTTTGAACCACTATTATGCCTTGAATCAGCCTGCAAAAGGGTTTTCAGTTTTGAGTTTCTTAACAAAAATTTCAAGTTTGATTGTTAGGTTTCTGAGCAGCTGCGTGTGTAATGGCACTAGGGTTGTGATCCTTGCATATGTAGTAATGAATTAGGTTAAAAAGAATCATCCAAATCTCTTGCATTCATAGTTTTTGAAAATTGATTTTCAAAGATCTTTTCAATCTTTTTCCATGTGTTTTTGTTCTCAATCATATCAATTCTCTCCAAATCTTTCCATATTGGATTTCACACGAATTATTGAGTAGATTACATGTGCAAAAAGATTTGTTAGGTTAAGTTAAATATTTTTCATATATTTAATTGATTTAAATGAATTATTATAAATAAAAATTCAAATAAATAAATAAAAAATGAAGAAATACTTCCCTTTGGGCCAAGTGGTCGTGCACATGCCTTGGGTGATGAATTGTGGAAAAAAATGGGCCCATTAGCAATTTTAGGTCATTTGAATCAATGTTGACTTTTCAAAATATCCAAAAATTTCCCAACTTCCACAAGGCATAACTTGCTCAATTTTTAAGCTTTGCTCATGTTCTTGGACATTTTGGAAAGGTCTTTGAGTCCTCTAACCAATGTCTTTGGTCCCATGTCATTTTGATTTACCAATCTCAAGTTATGGCTTTTGACTTAAAGTCCCTTTTTGTTGACTTTTGAAAATGACCTATAATGTTGAAATTGATAACTTTTTGTGAGAGCATTTCTTGGACTTGAAGTATGAAGATGAGTTGTAGGAAATGTCTTTCTCTTCAAAATGAGCTTTGGATAGAATTTTTCTGATAATCCATGTGAAAGTTATGCCCTGGTCAATTTACAGTTGACTTTTCCAGCTGTCCAAATAAGGAAACTTTTGCATCTTGATGATTTTTGAGCCAAACTTTTGAGAATCATGATCAAGCATTGATAAAATGATGTTTGTGGCTTCAAAATGATATGTTGACCAAAAATTTGAACTTTTGACTGTCAAATGACCATTTTGCCCCTACAGTTGACTGTAGTGCAATTTAGGGTTTTGACTGTGCAATTTTGTGCTGAAAGTCTTGAAACTTGATATGAGGATGCTTGACCATATTTGTAGGCATGTGAGACTTGATTGGACCTTTGGAAACTTCATTTCCTTGATCAGAACACAAACCCTAATTTTGACTGCTTAGGAGACCCTTGACTGTGCAACCCTTGGGGAATTTTGCAGTTTTGACTTGGCAATTTCTTGAAGAATATGGGAGGGCAAATTTTGGGGTACAACAGTAACGCTGAGAGAATCTTGGGCGACTTCAACCTCAACAGTAACGCTGAGAGAATCTTGGACGACTTCAACCTCAACAGTAACGCTGAGAGAATCTTGGACGACTTCAACCTCAACAGTAACGCTAAAAGAATCTTGGACGACTTCAACCTCAACAGTAACGCTGAGAGAATCTTGGACGACTTCAACCTCAACAGTAACGCTGAGAGAATCTTGGGCGACTTCAACCTCAACAGTAACGCTGAGAGAATCTTGGATGTCTTCTACTGGGATAAGAATTAGGGAGATCTTAGGGTCGATCTGACTGAACCAGAGAAGGTCTTGAAATATCTTCAACTGAATAAGAATCAGGGAGATCTTAGGGTCGATCTGACTGAACCAGAGAAGGCCTTTGACTGGATAAGAATCAGGAAAATCTTAGGGTCGATTTAACTGAACCGGACAAGGTCTTGAAATATCTTCAACTGGATAAGAATCAGGGAGATCTTAGGGTCGATCTGACTGAACCAGAGAAGGCCTTTGACTGGATAAGAATCAGGAAAATCTTAGGGTCGATTTAACTGAACCAGGCAAGGTCTTGGAATAACTTCAACTGGATAAGAATCAGGGAGATCTTAGGGTCGATCTGACTGAACCAGAGAAGGCCTTTGACTGGATAAGAAACAGGAAAATCTTAGGGTCGATTTAACTGAACCAAGCAAGGTCTTGAAATGTAGCTGAGAACTCAACTGGATCTTTCCTGAAAGGTAAAGGTCAGTCATATGCAAGGCATGATATGAATCAAGCGATGATGTTCTAAGCATAAATGATATTTGTAAGATATGATGCATATATGCATGCTGTAATGTATGAAAATGTGATGTTTATGAATGTATCTTTTCTTCTTAGGAAAATAAATCCTTGACGGGTGCCGGGAAGTCACATCCTGGGCTGATGTTGAAGAATAGATTTTTGCTTCCGCTGGGGATGATAGTTGCAAGAATACCGGTAGGAGAAGATAACTCCGTTGGGGAATAAACTTGACAAATGGATTACTCTGCGGGGAGAAAAGTACTCTAATGATCTTGCTGGGAAACAATACTCTGTGGGGAGAGAGGTACTTTGCTGAGATGTTGATGGTAACTTCGCTGGGGATACCATTGTTGTGTTGGAAGTGTTAATAGACCTCGCTGGGGATAAGAAGACTTCGCCGAGAACGATCTTTCTGTGGCTTTTGGCTGAGGATAACCCAGTTATATCCTGGTAAGGGAATAACCTTTGAATAAAGCCGGGAGACGCATTCGTGCTCTACGGGGATAAGCTTCCAGAATCTACTAGGGATAAGCTTACTGCTTGGGGAGATGGATCCCAACTTTCCTGGGGAAACTGGATTGGACTCTCCTGGGGAAGTTTTGAACTATATTGGGGAAGTGACTCCATTGAATGTTTGATATACCGCCGGGGAACAATCTTTAGACCAAGACTGTCAGGGATGCTTGCTAAGAATATCCGTATACTGTGCTGGGGAATGTTGAGATCTGCTGGAGGATACTCAATTTCCTTAAGTTTGATAATAGCTTTGCTTGGGGAGAGTGCTCTGACTTGCTGACTCACTCTTTGGGGAATTACGATATACTGGTTATGTTCTTCAGCCGAACCCACCTTGATACCTTGGAGGACAGAACAATTAGATTGCTTAGACAACTCTTTATTGCCCCTGTTTCTAATGCTACCTGTAATTAATCCTTTGTTTCGTATGCAAATATTCATGAGTTAGCAAATTATTGTCAATGCATATATCACAAATTGAACCTTGGACGTTCTTCGCAAAACAAAATAGAAAAAGGAAAAACAAACAATTGGCAATTTTAACTGAAAAGTGATTTTTGTATTAATTTTTGAATTTGCCTGTAAAATAGGCGTTTATGTACAAGAGGCTGACGTCCTAGTAAGAGGACGCCGCCGAACAAAAGAGTTTAATACAAATTTGTACAAAGGAATATAAAACAGCTGTGTGAAATGAATGATCCACTGGGTTTCAACTCTGCTATTGCCTTTATATCTCCGAGCGTCTCATCACTTGATGACCTAACCGAAGATGAAGCTGATTGATCAATGCCGTCTGAACTTGATGTAGATACCGGGTTCTGGATGCAAAGTGATCCAATGAGACATAGTATTACGCTTTATCCCTAACTTTTTCCTGGACCGCCCTTTCGGGTTTTCAGTCCACCGGGATACCCATTTTTGCCCAAGCCGCCTTTTCAGGTTTTCGACTTGCCGGGTGTACAGATTTTTTTTCATTTCATCCCTTCATTTTTCCCGAACCCTTTTGGTTCACCGGGAAGCCCTAATTTTTGCCTAGGTATGTCAACCTAGCGGGTCTTTTTTTCATGCGTAGTATCTTTTTACTATGTCTGCATTGGCGGGGTGAGGAAGGTCGTCACCATCCATGTTGGTTAGAATCATGGCTCCTCCTGAGAACACATGTTTAACCACAAATGGCCCTTCGTACGTAGGGGTCCATTTGCCCCTTGGATCACTCTGAGGAAGGATGATTCGCTTGATTACCAGATCCCCAACTTGATATTCTTGTAGTCTGACCTTTTTGTTAAATGCCCTGATCATCCATTTCTGATACGTTTGACCATGACAAATAGCAACAAGTCTCTTTTCATCAATAAGGTTTAGCTGATCAAGTCGTGTCTGGATCCAATCATCTTCGTTCAGATCTGCATCCTTCATTATCCGGAGAGAGGGTATTTGCACTTCGATCGGTAAGACTGCCTCCATACCGTAGACCAAGGAGAAAGGAGTTGCCCCGGTTGACGTCCTGGCTGAGGTGCGGTACCCATGTAGAGCGAACGGTAACATCTCGTGCCAATCTTTATAAGTCACTATCATCTTCTGCACGATTTTCTTAATGTTCTTATTTGCTGCTTCTACAGCCCCATTCATCTTCGGTCTGTAAGGAGAAGAGTTGTGGTGCTGTATCTTAAACTGCTCGCAGAGCTCAGTGATCATCTTGTTATTGAGATTGGTACCGTTGTCTGTAATGATCCTTTCTGGGACGTTGTATCGACATATCAGATTATTCCGAATGAACCGTGCCACAACAGTCTTGGTTACCGTAGCGTAGGATGCTGCTTCAACCCACTTCGTGAAGTAATCAATCGCTACCAGGATGAAGCGATGCCCATTGGACGTTGTAGGTTTAATCTCACCGATCATATCTATGCCCCACATTGCAAACGGCCAAGGCGCAGTCAGAACATTTAGAGGAACTGGAGGAACATGCACCTTGTCTGCATATATCTGGCATTTATGGCATGTCCGAGAATGTTGGTAGCAGTCAGCTTCCATGGTGGACCAGAAATACCCTGCCCGAAGGATCTTCTTTGCCATAGTGTGTCCACTGGAATGTGTTCCGAAGGTCCCTTCATGTAGCTCTTCCATAATCCTTTCTGCTTCTGTCTTGTCCACACAACGCAGTAGGGTCGAATCATGGTTTCGCTTATACAGGATCCCGTTGCTAAGGAAGAACTTCGCTGCGAATCTTCTCAGAAACTTCTTATCGTTGACAGATGCACCTTCAGGGTACTCCTGAGCTTCCAAGTATCTCTTCACCTCATGGTACCAAGGCTTCTCTGTCACCAACTCAGTTTCAAGATCACAACAGTATGCCGGTTCGTCCAATTTCCAAATGATGATCCGGGGAGCCTCATTGTCCCATTTGACCTTGAACATGGAAGACATCGTAGCTAACGCGTCCGCTAATTGATTCTCCTCTCTTAGGAAATATTCAAAAGTTATCTCTGTGAAGTGGGGGATCAAGGTCAACACACATTCTCTGTAAGGAATAAGATTCGGATGTTTCGTATCCCACTCTCCTTTGATCTGATTGATCACGAGAGCGGAATCTCCAAAGACACTCAGAAACTTGATCCTTAAGTCAATCGCAGCTTGGAGACCCATGATGCACGCCTCATACTCCGCCATGTTGTTGGTACAGTTGAAACATAGTCGGGCAGTAAGTGGAGTATGAGTGCCTTGAGGGGATATGATCACAGCGCCGATACCATTACCCAAAGCGTTGGAGGCTCCATCAAAGTGCATAGACCATCGGGATCCTTCCTTGGGTCCTTCATCCGGTCCAGGTACTTCACAATCAGTCACAATCATGATGCTCTCGTCTGGAAACTCAAAGTTCATTGACTGATAGTCGTCTACTGCCTGATGTGCCAAGTGGTCTGCCAATACACTTCCCTTGATGGCTTTCTGGGTCGTGTACTGAATGTCGTATTCTGTCAAGATCATTTGCCATCTTGCTATTCTTCCAGACAGAGCAGGCTTTTCAAATATGTACTTTATAGGATCCATCTTTGAGATCAACAAGGTAGTGTGAGTCATCATATACTGTCTCAGCCGGCGAGCAGCCCATACCAAAGCGCAACAAGTTTTCTCGAGCAGTGAGTATCGGGTCTCACAGTCGGTAAACTTTTTGCTAAGGTAATAAGTGGCATGCTCTTTTTGGCCAGACTCGTCATGCTGCCCCAGCACACACCCCATTGAGTTGTCAAGCACTGTCAGGTATAGTATCAGAGGTCTCCCTTCAACCGGTGGCATAAGGATGGGTGGTTCTTGGAGATACTCCTTGATTCTGTCAAAAGCGGCCTGACATTCATCATTCCAACGTACTACCTGATCTTTCTTCAGCAGCTTGAAGATTGGTTCACAAGTAGCAGTTAGGTGTGAGATGAACCGAGCAATGTAGTTCAGGCGTCCTAAAAAGCCTCTGACCTCTTTCTCTGTCCTAGGAACTGGCATCTCTTGAATAGCTTTAACCTTGGCAGGGTCCACTTGAATACCCTTATCACTTACAACGAAGCCTAGCAACTTTCCAGATCTTACCCCGAAGGTGCACTTGTTCGGGTTCAACCTCAGCTTGTACAACTTCAGTCGGTCAAACAATTTCTGCAGATGATCTAGGTGTTCTTCCTCAGTTTGGGACCTTGCAATCATGTCGTCAACATACACTTCTATCTCATGATGGATCATGTCATGAAATAAAGCAACCATGGCACATTGGTAGGTTGCCCCAGCGTTCTTCAGTCCAAAAGGCATGACCTTGTAGCAGAAGGTGCCCCACTGAGTAACAAAGGTAGTCTTTTCCATGTCTTCAGGAGCCATCTTGATCTGATTATACCCTGAGAAACCATCCATGAAAGAGAACACTTTGTGCTGAGCAGTATTGTCAACAAGGACATCAATGTGAGGTAGGGGGAAGTCATCCTTGGGGCTGGCCCTGTTCAGATCCCTGTAATCGACACACATTCTGACCTTTCCATCTTTCTTTGGTACTGGCACCACATTAGCGACCCATTGAGGGTAAGAAGTTACTGCAAGGAACCCGGCGTCAAACTGTTTCATAACCTCGGCTTTGATCTTCTCAGACATCTTTGGACGCATACGGCGGACCTTTTGCTTGACCGGAGGGCAGTCTTCTTTAGTAGGCAAGTGATGGACCACAATGTCGGTATCCAAACCGGGCATGTCTTCGTAGGACCAGGCAAAGATCTCCATGTAATCATGTAGCATTTGAGTCAACCGTTGCTTCACGCTGAGCTCTAGGTTGGCACCAATCTTAACTTCCTTCCTGTCTGTATCAGTACCCAGATTTATTGTTTCCACTGGCTCTTCGTGTGGTTGAATTTCCCTCTCTTCCTGAAGTAACAGTCTGGCAAGCTCTCCAGGCACTTCGCAATCATCTTCACCTTCGTCTTCGGCTAAGTTGATCGGATTTTCGAAGTCATAACTGGCAGTAGCAGAGTCGTTACCAGTGAGATCTAGAGTGGATTGAAACCTGTATGAGTGAGTGTGTGTAAATACAGCTATTTTGCAATATGTAAAGAAAGGAAAGAAAGAAAAGGAGCATAAGATTTGAAATGCGAGAAAACGTCCAAGGTCTTTATTCATGATATATGAAATGACAATTAATATGCCCTCACAAATGAAGCCACGGTGCCCCGGGTAAGACACCGGGCCATAGAGTTTCAATTCATTGTTTATTACAAATAACAAAAACAAAAGAATTCATTACTCAGTAACAAGAGAAACAAGTAGGTTGTCCTTTGCAATCCAATTGCTAGGTCCACTGTCGGTTGCCGGGTAAATCCAGCTGTCGAACTCAGCTTCATCCACTTCATCATCCTCCCTGATAGCATTTACTCCATGGTTAGGCATGGGAGCAGTCACCACATTGGGCCTCTCAGGTGCCTCAAACTGTACCTCCTTGGCGTCAATAAGATCTTGTACTTTATTCCTTAAGGCCCAACAGTCATCAGTGGAATGCCCCGGGCTATCGGAGTGATAAGCACAACGGGCATTTGGATTGTATTTGGGAGAGGCAGTATTCACAACCTTCGGGGCCTCTCTGACAGTCACCAAGTTGGTGGATAGCAACTGCGGCAAGATTTGTGATAGAGTCATACTCAGCCGGGTAAACTCTCTTCTGGGTCTTTCGGCCCTTTGAGGATTGGTTTGCCGAGGAGCGGCAGCAGGCTTAGCAATCATTACCGCGTTGACAGATTCGCGGTGTTCAGGTTTCTCTTGTCTTCTAGACCCATATACAGCACTGGCCTCCTTCTTAAAGGGCTTCTTCTCAGAACTTGCAGATGCACCCTTCTGAATTTTACCAGACTTCATTCCAGCCTCTATTCTCTCTCCAGTTAGAATAAGATCAGTAAACCCTGCAGACGAGTTACCGATAAGATGATTGAAAAATGGCTCGGATAGGGTCCCCAAGAACATATCCACCAGCTCACAATCTGTTAACGGAGGCTGCACCCTGCCAGCCAGATCCCTCCACTTCTGTGCATACTCTTTGAAACCTTCGCTTGATCCTAGCGACATACCCTGGAGTTGGGTACGTGTAGGAGCAAGGTCGGCATTATATTGATACTGCTTATAAAAAGCAGTAGCCAACTCCTCCCAGTTACGAACCTTGGTCCCATCCAGCTGATAGAACCATTCGAGATGAGTCCCTGAAAGACTCTCCTGGAAGAAGTGGATCCACAAGTTCTTGTCCACTGAGTACGGTTGAATCTTCCGCACATACGATCTGAGGTGTAGCTTGGGACAAGACGCCCCGTCATACTTGGTGAAAGATGGTGCCTTAAACTTGTGAGGAATAATTACACCAGTAGATAAGCCCAAATCTCCGAAATCCAGCCCAGGCACTTGTTGGATCTCCATTGCATTCAGTCTGTCCTCCAACTGCTTATACCGGTCTTCAGCCGGAGGATATTGTTCCTCATTGAAGTCAGTCTCGTTGTCAGAGACTGCCGGACTAGGACCTTTTCCCCCTTGGGGACTGCTCTTGCCTATAGAAGAACCAGCCTCTTCATTCTGCAGAGTGTTGCCAAACCTTTGGCCCGAGTTGAAAAGAACAGTTCTCTTCTTCTTCTTCTTCTCCTTCTTCAGGAGTAAAGCCTTCAGCTCTTCTTGGCCTTGAGCCAAACCCATGATCAGTTCCTGAAATTGCACGTTCTGCGCCTGAAGAGCCTTGATAGACATCTCGGTTGATGATGAGTCAGGGTTCATGATGCTGAAATAAACAGCGAAGAACAGTAAGCAACCTGAAAAGAAGAAAACCTGCTATGCACATGATGAATGATATGTGTTTATGCGATGCATTCAAGGGTTCGAAAGTTCAAATTTGTTGTAGACAAAAAGGAACACACGTTATCATTAAGGAAATAATTGTTCAGTACATCAAAGCCTCACGGGCATATATTACAAAGCAAATCAATCCCAAAAGACACTACGCATCCTCTTTGGAGCTATGTAGGTGTTGAGATTCCTCTCCTCATGCAATAGGCGGGTGAGCTCCAAGACCTTCTTTTCACTAGCATGTAGACTGGTCTCAAGAGAATTCCGTTCTTCCTTAAGCTGGATCCAGCTCTTCTACATCTCTTCCCAGGACGTGGGCATGTCAGGATGTTGAATGGTGTAGGACACCTCTCCTTCCAAGACTGGCTCTTTGATCACAGGGAGCACATGAGGATAAGGCATTATTAACTTCTGGGAGCGGGCTCGTATCCATTTGAGATAAGGTTCCAATGGGATGGAATTCCTGTGCCCCAGTGTCTTACTGTCTATCTTACTGGGCATCCTCCAAGCTCTGATAAATCTCTGGCGAAATCCTTGTTCATCGTTATCGAAGTCAAAAACTATGTCAGGAATTAACATGTCATGAGGGCCATCCCTCCGAGCATAACCAAATTGTCTCCAAGCCAGGCATGGGTTATAAGTGTGATCGGTGGATCTGGAACTGACTGTTTAACGCTGGTTCGCGAAATGTCGCGGAAGCAAGAGTCACCACCGTCTTTTATTTTCTCCAAATGGAAAGGACAAAAGCACAGAAAAATTCCTTATAGAGATTATCTCTCGGTTCGGGAGGTAGATTATAGAAAGGGAAGGTGTTAGCACCCTTTCTATCCATGGTTATCCATGGGCTCTTAGATACTTGCTCATTGTGTTTTCAAAATGGTTTGTTTGCTTTTCAACTGTGGGTTTTAAAAAGTTTCTTTGAAAATTCCAGTTCGACTCTTGTATCGGTCCTCAAGAGTGTTTGAAAAGTTGCTTTCGAAAGCTTTTTGAAAAGGTGTCAGTGTGAAAAGTATTTTTTTTATTTGTTTTGAAATTAGAGCAAGTATCTAGAGTCGTCTACCTACCCTAAGGAATTCGTCTGTGTAGATGTCCTTGAAGTAGTGCCATCCCACCATTGAGAGGTAGGTAGCACCATCGTTGGAGGTGTTCGGGTCAATTCGAGGGTTCGGGACGTGGTGATCACCGGAGTAATAGGAAGACACCTTAGAAGCTACCCTCATGCCAGGTTCCTGGATCATGAGGACTTACTAAAACATCCTCTACTCGACGATCACCTCTCGAGGGGCAAGGCAACAGTGAGGCGTACCCTAGGGGTGGTGTGTGATTTGTGTGTCGTTTTCAGATATTTTTATCTTGTTCATGGATTGGTGATCTACGTATTGCTTTTATTTTGGCATTCATTCTTTCATGCAATAGTTAACAGTTAAAAAGATGCGAGAATTAAAAGTCCTACGCTATTACAAAGGCGCGGGTCCACATCGCCAAATTTAATCCAGGACCCGATTTGAGAATAAAATAAAGTGCGATAAATATAAATGTCTAATTAAGCTATTACATGGCTTTGGGAGAATTACATGAATATTCACAAAAGGAAATAAAAATGCGAAGAGAATTAAAGTCGGGAATGCGAGGGCGTTGGACCCTTTTTAGGAAATTAAATTATAATTAATAAATTAATTAAATTGAATGAGAGAAAGAAATTATTTTTGAGTTTTTGTATTTATGGATTTTTAATAAGAATTAATGGAATTTAAAACCTAATTCTAACTATTTTTAATTTATTAAGAAAATGTGAAAATTAAACCTAAAATTAACCTAATTAATTAATACAATTTTATTTACAAAAATAAATAATTAATTATTAATAATGATAAAAGAAAAGAAAAAAGGATAAAAGTAATTAAAACCCTAATTCTACATTTTTTAGTTTATTAAGAAAATATTAGAATTAAACCCTAGAATTAAAAACTAAATTAATTATTAAGATTTACTTACAAGGTAACATTAAATAAAATATATTTTTGTTTTTGTCCTTCTGATTTTTTTTATTATTTATATTTAAAAGATCAATTTTATGGAATTAAATAAAATAGAGAAAAGAACTAAAATAACTAATAGAAAAGCATAAAAGAAATAGAGAAAAGAAGGCAAACATGGGGGGTTTGTAGGCCCATTTGGAGGTATGCTGGTAGCAATCAGGCCCATTTGTGGAAGGCCTCTTTTGACTTTTCATGCTGGCGTGTGGAACGTTGACCAATGAGTATGATGTTCATCAGATCAGGGCCCTTGGATTGAGATGCTGAGCCATGTGGCACGCTGGGATTGTGGACGTAGGGTAGTCTTCTGAGGGGAGCGCTACATGTTAGGATGGAAATAAAAATAATATGGAGAAAGGAGGGGACCTGGGAATCGAACCCAGGTCCCAGAGTTTACCAAGCCAATGCCTTGCCAGCTGCGCTATTGTGTTACTTTGTTAATATAATGGATAACAATTAATCTATACAAAACAAAGCGCTAATGCTATTAATTCAAAAAAAACGCGCTAAACTTGAATAGACCAATCACATGGAGACAGCATGCCTTCTTCTCCGTTGGTCTGCGTTTGCCTGAAAAACATAAAACAAGATTGCGGGGGTCTTAAACCCCCACTATATGATATATGGAAAAATAGCGAATAGGCCGTCGTTGATCAGAAATTAGGCGCGACCTATGCATTGAATTCGTCTGAAGCTCCTGGTTCTAATGGCCTAAGTCTCATGTCTCAATTTTTCCTGAAGAGGAAACCCCTAATTCGTGACCTCTGAAAACCTAGAATGCTCCAATGGTGGATTCTCATATGATGCGCGAAAACTCAATTAAAATATATGGTTAGCTTCAGCATGATTAGATTAGTGTAAAACAACAATTAAATGGTATGAAAAATGCCCAGAAATTGAAACACGACTATGCATAAAGTGTGAGAAATTTTGAGTTCTGTATACCAATTCTTGATGCTATGGGCATGGAAAAGTATTCAGTCAGGTTCAGTGATGCCTTAGGAAGCTTTTGGGATGGTTCTTTGGCCTTGAAACGCATTGGAATGGTGTTTTCAGTTTTTGAAAATTTGACAAAAAATGCAAACTTTGTTCTTGAGATGAGGCGCAGCTTCCAGGTCCTTGTGCATTAGGTTTTGATCAGTATATGTATGGGATGGATTAGGGTTGAAATTTTAGTCAAGAGATCCTTGCATTGATGAAAGAAATATTTGATTTTCATGGCATATTTTCAAATCTTTTTTCATGTGATTTTGATTCCAATCATGGCCAAACCTTCCAATTTTGGTATGCACGAAATCTTGAGTAGCCAATGAGTGATTATACTGCATAAAAAGATTCAATCACATTGGTTTAGTATTTTCTTCATATTTTATTTAATTAAATGAATTAATAGTAATTAAAAATTCAAATAAATAATAAAAAATGATGAAATAAATCCCCTTTGGGCCAAATGGTCGTGCATAGCCTTTGGATGATGAATCTTGGAAGAAAATGTGGCCCATTAGCAAATTTGAGGCATTTGAAGTAAAGTTGACTTTTCAAAATTCCCAAAAATTTCCCAACTTCCACAAGGCATATCTTGCTCAATTTTTAAGCTTTGATCATGTTCTTGGACATTTTGGAAAAGTCTTGAAGTCCTCTAACCAATTCCTTTGGTCCCATGTCATTTTGATTTACCAATCTCAAGTTATGGTCTTTGACTTAAAGTCCCTTTTTGTTGACTTTTGAAAATGACCTATAATGTTGAAATTGATAACTTTTTGTGAGAGCATTTCTTGGACTTGAAGTGTGAAGAGGAGTTGTAGGAAATGTCTTTCTATTCAAAATGAGCTTTGGATGGAATTTTTGTGATAATCCATGTGGATGTTATGCCTTGGTCAAGTTACAGTTGACTTTTTCAACTGTCCAAATATGGAAACTTTTGCATCTTGAGACTTTTTGAGCCATGCTTTGAAAATCATGATCAAGAATTGATCAAATTATGTTTGTGGCTTCAAAATAAGATATTGACCAAAAATTTGAACTTTTGACTGTCAAATGACCATTTTGCCCCTGTAGTTGACTGTAGGGCAATTAGGGTTTTTGACTGTGCAATCTTGTGCTGTAAGTCTTGAAACTTGGCATGAGGATGCTTGACCATGTTTATAGGCATGTGGGACTTGATTGGACCCTTGAAAACTTCAATTTCTTTGCCAGACCCAAAACCCTAGTTTTTGACTGTTAGGAGGCCCTTGAACTGTGCAACCCTTGGGGAGATTTTGAAGCTTTGACTTGGCAAATCTTGAAGAATATGGGAGGGCAAATTTTGGGGTGCAACAGTAAGTAATACCTCCTCTGATTCCAAGTAAAGGAACATTAGGGTACTCCCCGCAACGATCAATGATAGTGACATCCTCTCTGGACCGAGGGCACCAATGTATATCTGCATGTGTAAGAGTCATCAACCGTTGTGACCACCTCAAACCCCGCTCGTTCTTCAAAGCTGATTGTGGAAGGTGCGAAATAAACCACCTTCCCAGGAGAGGAGTGCAGCACATAAGGACACCTCTTTTTCTCATGGTTCGAGTGTAACATGAGTGAAGGATGTCCCCCAGCAACGTAGGTATAGGATTCCTGGACATGAAGATCTGGACAGCACTGATATCTATAAGCTGATCTGGGTTAGGGAACAACACCAAACCATAGACAAGGAGGGCCACAACTTCTTCAAAAGCTTGTAAGTCAAGGGAGTTCCAACATTCCTGGGCCTTTTCAAACAGAAACCTGGCTAAGAACCCTTTGATGCCACTTCTAACCTCCCAATGTCCCTTGAGGTCAGATGATTGTAGGTGTAAGGCTTTAGCAATCTCTTCAAGCTTGGGTTCCTTTTCGGTACCGTTGTAGGGTAGTTGATCAAGGATAGGGATCTTCAGAAGCCGGGAGAACTCCTCCAATGTAGGTACCAGCTGATAATCCAGGAAAGTGAAATACTGATGCAGAGGGTCAAAGAACTGGAATAAGACCTTTATCATATCTTCCTCAATGTTGGTATTGACCAAGCTGATGAGTCTTCCATGTCTTTCACTGAATGAAGAGCTCTCGGGAATCCTGGATATAAGCTCCTTAAGCTGAGGAGGGATCCTTACAAGGCTGATTTGAATTGTCTTTCTGCGAACAGTTTCCATGTCCTACAAAACAAGAACAAAGATGAAGATTCGAACCCCTGAAATGGTTAGTCAATGCATATGATGCTGGATGATGTCATGATGCTATGGTTAAACACACCACAGATATTTACAAAGGCAAACATGTAAGGCACACAAGTCACACAAGACAAGCCCTTAGAGTTTAGGCCAGCATGGGGTCTGGGTATTACCCTCTTGAAGTTGGTGGGCTCAACCTGTCCTATTAGAAGTAACCGGGTTCTAAGGGTCCCAATATCACTGGATTGATTTCATTGTTCATCGTTTCGATTTAGCCACTGAACTGGCGACCGAAATATTCCAGGAAAGCAACCCTCAATTGAGTGTAGTATCGAGTATCAACCAACCTCGGACTGCACCAAAGTCAGTTATCTCACTACCCTAAAGAGGCCAAGATAGTTCAATTAAGGTTCCTAAGGTCAGTTGATGCTTCACGACACCACACGGAGGCCCCGTACTCTCCTTGACTGAACTCAAGGGTTACCGGTACACACCAAAGTGCCACATCAACGTAGCAGACTGTTTCAACCATGTCGGTATACCCCGCACAGTTCCCTCACAGCCTTGTTGCTACTTTCTAAGAAGGTATCCCCAGATCCGGGTTAGGATCTATAGAACTCCCAAGACAGGCCCACAATAATAAAGCAAACAAGTCAAAGCAATTGAAAACACAGTGATCTTAGTCCTAAGATACACCTCACTTTAAAATATTTCCCCAGCAGAGTCGCCAGTTCTGGTGATCGGTGGATCTGGAACTGACTGTTTAACGCTGGTTCGCGAAATGTCGCGGAAGCAAGAGTCGCCATCGTCTTTTATTTTCTCCAAATGGAAAGGACAAAAGCACAGAAAAATTCCTTATAGAGATTGCTCTCGGTTCGGGAGGTAGATTATAGAAAGGGAAGGTGTTAACACCCTTTCTATCCATGGTTATCCATGGGCTCTTAGATACTTGCTCATTTGTGTTTTCAAAATTGTTTGTTTGCTTTTCAACTGTGGGTTTAAAAAAGTTTCTTTGAAAATTTCAGTTCGACTCTTGTATCAGTCCTCAAGAGTGTTTGAAAAGTTGCTTTCGAAAGCTTTTTGAAAAGTGTCGGTGTGAAAAGTATTTTTTGATTTATTTTGAAATTAGAGCAAGTATCTAGAGTCGTCTACCTACCCTAAGGAATTCGTCTGTGTAAATGTCCTTAAGGTAGTGCCATCCCACCATTGAGAGGTAGGTAGCACCACCGTTGGAGGTGTTCGGGTCAATTCGAGGGTTCGGGACATGGTGATCACCAGAGCAATAGGAAGACACCTTAGAAGCTACCCTCATGCCATGTTCATGGACATGAGGACTTACTAAAACATCCTCTACTCGACGACCACCTTTCGAGGGGCAAGGCAACAATGAGGCGTACCCTAGGGGTGGTGTGTGATTTGTGTGTCATGTTCATTTATGTTTGTCTTGTTCATACATTGGTGATCTACGCGTTGCTTTTATTTTGGCATTCATTCTTTCATGCAAATTATTAACAGTTTAAAAGATGCGGAATTTAAAAGTCCTACGCTATTACAAAGGCGCGGGTCTACATCGCCAAATTAATCCAAGACCCGATTTGAAATAAAACAAAATGCGGAAAATAAATACCCTAATTGATCTATTACATAGCTTTGGGAGAATTACATGAAATTTATAAAAAGGAAATAAAATAAGCGCGCGAAATAGAATTATGATCGAATGCGAGGGCGTTGGACCCTTTTAAGGAAATTAAATTGGAATCATGAAATTGATTAAAAGAAAATAAAAGAAAGAATTTTTGGAGTTTTTGCATTTATGGAGTTTAATGAGAGTTAATGGAACTAAAACCTAATTCTAAACTATTTTTAATTTATTAAGAAAAATGTTTAAGTTTGTACCCTAATTTTAACCTAATTATTTACATGGCAATTTATTTACAAAATAAATAATTAATTATTAATAATGGTAAAAGAAAAAGAAAAAGAAAGATAAAAGTATTTAAAACCCTAATTCTACATTTTTTAGTTTATTAGAAAAAACATTAAAATTGAACCTAGAATTAAAAACTAAATAATAGAATTTATTTATAAAAACATTTAAATAAAATATATTTATATTTTTTGTCTTTCTGTTTTTTTTGTTATTTTTATATTAAAGAAAAAAAATTAATTTAAGGAATTAAACTAAAACTAAATAAAACAAATAAAATAGAAAAAATAAAGAGAATGAAAAAAAAAAGCAAACCAATGGGGGGTGTTGACCCCAATTTGGAGGTGTTTTCCAGCATTTTTGGCCCATTTACTAGAGGCCTCTTTTGACTTTTCTGGCCACGTGCATATGCGTTGACTGGGGTGTTCCCTGGACCTCCCATCTTGACCTTCAGATTCATCTTCCAGGACATTTGGCAAGCTTTGGGTAGTGGGTGTATGGTGAACCTCTGGGCGTACACTGCATGGAATCAGGTTAAAACAAAATTCATTGAGAAATATGGGGGACCTGGGAATCGAACCCAGGTCCCAATGCTTGTATGACAACGCAGCTACCACTTGTGCCATTTGCTTTCTTTGTTATTATGATAGAAAATAAATAATATATAAAACAAACCACGCTAATAATATTAATTCAAAAAACGCGCTGAAACTTGAATGGTCCAATCACCGGTTGACAACACGCCTTCTTCTTCGTTGATTCTTTGTTTCACCTGAAAAAATACATCAAATAGCGGGGGTTTTGAACCCCCACCAAATATGCCCTGCGAAAAATAGCGATTACGCCATGGTTGCTCATAAATTGAGCGCGACATGGTGGTTGTGTTCGTATGAAGGTCGTGAGTTCAGTGGCCCAGGTCTTGTTGGCCAATTTTTCCCCAAACGCAAAGCCCTAATTTTACATCTTTGAAAACCTAACAAGCTCCAATGGTAACTTTGCATATAGGCTATGAAAACTCAATTAAACCATATCAATAGACTCAGAAGGTTCATGTTAGTATAAAACAACAATCAAACTGTATGGAAAATGCCCAGAAATTGAAATACGATTATGCATAAAGTATGAGGAATTTTGACTTCTATATACCAATTCTTGATGCTAGAAGCGTGGAAAAAGATTCAGTTAGGTTCCTTGATGCCTTAGAAAGCTTTTGGAATTGATATTTCGCTTTTAATTGACCTCTAATGCAGTTTTCAGTTTTGACTTTTTCACCAAAAATTGCAAAGTGTGTATGAGTTTTTAGGCGCAGCTTCAAGGTTCTTCTGATTAGGTTTGCATTTGTCTATGTATATGGAATGTTTTAGGTCAACAAAACAAGTCCAATATCCATGGAATCAATGCTTTTGATTTTTTTGATTTTGCATAATCTTTTCAAATCTTTTTATCATGAAACCTAGCCAATTTGCATGGAATCTTTCTCCTTTGGGCATGCACGAAATCCTTAGGCCTTGATGAGATATTATACTGCACAAAAAGATTTGAAAACCTTATTTTAGTATTTTTCTTGTAATTAATTTTGATTAAATGAATTAAATAGATTAAATATTCAATTAATTAATTAAAAATAAGAAAATAACTCCCCTTTGGGTCAATGGGTCGTGCATAGCTTTTGGATGATGGTTCTTGGAAGAATTTGTGGCCCATTAGCAATTTTGAGGCATTTGAAATAAAATTGACTTTTCAAAATTCCCAAAAATTTCCCAACTTCCACAAGGCATATCTTGCTCAATTTTTAAGCTTTGATCATGTTCTTGGACATTTTGGAAAGGTCTTGAAGTCATATAACCAATGCCTTTGGTCCCATGTCATTTTGATTTACCAATCTCAAGTTATGGCCTTTGACTTAAAGTGCCTTTTTGTTGACTTTTGAAAATGACCTATAATGTTGAAATTGATAACTTTTTGTGAGAGCATTTCTTGGACTTTAAGTGTGAAGAGGAGTTGTAGGAAATGTCATTATCTTCAAAATGATCTTTGGATGGAATTTTTCTGATAAACCATGTGGAAGTTATGCCTTGGTCAAGTTACAGTTGACTTTTTCAACTGTCCAAATATGGAAACTTTTGCATCTTGAGACTTTTTGAGCCATGCCTTGAAAATCATGATCAAGAATTGATCAAATGATGTTTGTGGATTCAAAATAAGATGTTGACCAAAAATTTGAACTTTTGACTGTCAAATGACCATTTTGCCCCTGCAGTTGACTGTAGAGCAATTAGGGTTTTTGACTGTGCAATCTTCTGCTGTAAGTCTTGAAACTTGGTATGTGGATGCTTGACCATGTTTATAGGCATGTGGGACTTGATTGGACCCTTGAAAACTTCAATTTCTTTGCCAGAACCAAAACCCTAGTTTTTGACTGTTAGGAGGCCCTTGAAATGTGCAACCCTTGGGGAGATTTTGAAGCATGCTCTTTGCAAATCTTGAAGAATATGGGAGGGAAAATTTTGGGGTACAACACCTACGTATCCGTTTTAAGGAATCAGAGCTACCGTAGTTCGGCTCATATTTTTTTGTTTGTTTGTGTTGTTTTGTGGACGAAGTTAATTCCGCCTTCTGCCGCAGCTCGACCTTTGGAGACTTATGCGTTGGCACAGAAGTAAATTAATCGTGTCCTTACCTGAAAAGGTTTTTTAGAAAAGTGCTAGAGCGCACAAATGGTTTGAGTTGGTTTGTATTTTGTTGCAGATAATGACTAGTCGACCTCAAGAGAGAGATATTAGCCATTTTTCTACTTAGCTATGAAAGGGGTCTTTGAGAATTGAACCATACCTAAACTTGAGATGAGGAACAATAAGATCGAGAAGAGACCCGCTTATCGTTTCTCATACTAAGCAAAAGCATGATTCTCATCAGTAGTTTTAAAGTGTTTTGAATTTTGAAAGAAAATGAAGTTTTTGTTTTAAATGCATATGCGAAAGGAGAAAGAAAAGTCAAATGGGGACTAGCCTATTTCTAACCTAATGTTATCGTGCATTGTTAGACCTAAAGTTAGAATTTGAGGGATTCTACCTAATGTTAACATGCAT
Organism: Vicia faba; assembly: GCA_948472305.1. NCBI lineage: Eukaryota > Viridiplantae > Streptophyta > Magnoliopsida > Fabales > Fabaceae > Vicia > Vicia faba. The sequence goes on from OX451741.1 coordinate 745,333,917, forward strand.
ATGGATTGCGAGAAAGTATGGAAATGAAGAATAAAATAGGGTTGTGACGATACCGAACGGAGAAGGTCCGTTGCCTCTTCGAAGCCACGTAAGTGATAAGAAAACTCTACAGAAGTTGCTCCGCATGAGTGATAAAAAATTAATCTCCAACCATTTCCCATTGCAATAATTACATCGATGCTATCACAAAAATCATGACTAAAAATGGCAATAAAAATGATTACCAAATATGAAAAATAAAATAGTAAAAAGAAACTCTAATCGAAATTCTAAAAAAGAAATTCTAAAGAGTTCTAAAATATCCTACCACTTTTTTTTAATTATTTTTTTCTTATAGATAAAATTCTAACAAACAAACAAGAATTAATTCCTAAATAAAAAAACTAACAAGTTTTTATGGATCTTAGAATTTTATCATAAAAAGAAATAGACAAAATTATATGCGAAAAATAAAATCTTAAAGATTATGAGGACAAGGGGTGTAGTGTTGAAATCAGGGATACTGTAGTAGAAACATATGCTAAGCCCAACAAGAATGGGTCCAATTAGCATTTTTTGTTCACAATCCACATGCTCTAAAAAAAACTCCCTTTGGGCCAAGAAGAGGGTGGATCGGCCAAGCAACCTACAATACCATTCCATATTATTTTTTTTTGTTTCTCTTATCAATATATATTAAAAAAGAGTAAAACTATAAGGAAAGAAAAAGAAATCTAAATTAAAAAGGATTAGGGTTCAGTGTCTGTCGTTTGGACTTCTTCGACCCTCTTCCTCTTTTGCAGCGCCGTCTCACTCCAAACTTCTCTTCCTTCCTTGCTTAGCGAACATCATCACCACCACCACAAATCACCCTTCATATTGTACCTCCACCTCTAATGCTCTTCTTGATTCAAACTTTCACTCTGTTCAATTCAACATCCGCTTCAACCTTCATTTTCCACCATGTTCGTGCCGCTATTGTCTTCTCCGATCTTGCACCGTTCACCTCCTCTTCTTCGATTTTGAACAAAAATGGCGCTACCTTCACTCACTTATCCGCCTCTCCGAGCCACACGTCATCGTACATCATCCGTTCACGGCTTCGCCATTCTTCGTCATTGTTGAACTCAACCTACCGGAAAGAGGTCCGGTACTCTTTCAACGGTGTCGACGTCGCAAGAAATCTAGAGAATCCTCATTTTCCAGGTACAAAGCTTATTCTCTTTCTCCAGTTTACACTTCTTCTTCCGATTTTCTTCTTCAACTGTGTTATGAGTTTGTGTTGTGCGTTGATTCTGTTACGAATTGATGAAGCGCTTTCGTTGTTTGAAATTTAGAGCAATGAAGCAATTATGATGATGATGTGAAGAGAAGCGTTGACGAAGATCAGAGGAATCGAGACAGTGATGATATTGTTGAACGATGAAGATTATGCAGTAGTTTGAAGAAGATAAAGAACCGGTGAAATTCTTGATTCACGGATGAAGATGATGCTGAAGGTTTATACAAAGAAAGAAGCAATTTGCAGAGTATTCAGATGAAGATTGGAGTGCTTCAACGAAGAGGGAATTGAAGATGATTACGGACAGGGGAGAGAAATTTCAGAGAGAATTTCCTGTAGGATCATCTCGTGAGTCCCTTCCACCCCTTTCTCCCTTTTTTGTTATCGGTTTTTTTTGTAACTCTATGAATTGTGTTTTTTCTACTGTGAGCAGAATTCTGTTATATCTAGTGGTGAGTTTGTTAACTAGAGTCTATCGCAGCCTTTGATGGAGAAAGTTTGTTATGAAAATCAATGGTTTGGATCCAATCAGTTAGGGGTTATTTTGTTGAATTCTGTTTGGGCTTTCTGTTAGGTGGTTAGGAGGTTGGAGATTTGTTATTCTGTTAACAGTGTTACTAGTTAAGTTAGTTTGTTGTAACTGTTTTGGGTTGTTTAAGTTAGAAAAACTGTTATAAACTCCTTTTTTATGTGCAGGGCTATTTTGGAATTGTTTGAAACTGTTAAAGGATTGCTAATTGTTTTGAATTTTTCTAAGCTAGTTTTATTAATTTGGTACAGGGCTGAACTTGTATTTCAATTGATGCAGGGCCAATTGTTTTTGAATTCTAAACGACTTCTATTGCTTCGCGAAATTGCAGGATTGAGAAAACCTGAGATGGATTCAAGTGATACATGAAGCTTTGGGCATAGCTTGAAGACATGGTGGCTTGGTCATGGGAAGCAAGCATGAAGATGTATGGGCTAAGATTAGGCTTAGAATAAAAGTTTGTATGATTATGAATGTAATTGGATGAAACTCAGATGCTATATGTATTTGTAATTTAGCTTTGTGAATTGTAACTTGTTTTTTTTGAGATACCATGCTTTGAAATGGTTTTTTATAATGGAGACTTTATTTCAAATTTGAATTGCTTTCCCTCCATTACGCTTGTAACTTGAATGAAACAAACACAAATTTAAATGAAACTTTGTCCCAAAATTTAACTTTCCCGAATTGACGTTGAACTTTATCATGGGACACCTTGCTTCAAAACTTGAATCCAATTTGACATTTCACAAAAAATTGAATCTGAATCCACTTATGTGTCATGCCTAGATTTGAATGACGGGATATGAATTAAGTGAACGTGAAGATGACAACTTGAACTACATGAATCCAATCTTATCTTGAATCAACCATTAAAAATCATGAAATTTAGATCTTGGACCAATATTAATCTCGCACACAGTTAGAAATTTCAATGAATCCGAATTGGCATCTCATTTCTCTTGAACCCTAGTAAACTTGTAATCGAAGCAATAATTGTTTGAAATGATGAAGTTTTGAACTCAACGAACCTACAACTTCATCTTTTGTACCATGGCTTACATTTTGCAATCCAATCCATACTACATCTTGACTTTATGGATGACAACATTACCTTGAGAGCGCCTTGAAGTATGGAAAGAAGCGTAATGTGAAGCTCAATGAACCTCAGTCGATAGATATTACGAATTCACACATAGAAGATGTGAATCCCTAATACACCCGTGTTCGATGAATTCTTAATGGAAGATGATCTTGTAGCTTGATGAAGAAAAGATCCACAACATCCATGAACACAAAACCCTAATTCTGCAATTTCACTGCCTTGAAAAGTAACCGGAAGAATCAGGCTCTATTTGAACATATACACCTTAGCCAGTTGATAAAACCCTAACCCTGAAGGTTCTCGATTCCTTGCGAAGTTATGTTGTTAGCGAATGTATGCAATGTTAAATGACCTAATGAAGATATGTACATGAGAAAAGCGCGACAATGCATAAACCAGATAAAAGTAGAAGGGTAGGGCAAATTTGGGGTATTACAGATCCCTAATGTCCTAATATGTTCTCAAGGTCATCCATGTCAAATTTCAAGCCTTGCAGAGGAAGTTTTCTCAGTCAATTGCTCAAAGGGTCCAAAAATCGACTGTGCTAGGGCAAAAGTCAACTGTGACCCAAATACAGTCAAACCTCAAGATTTTTTGGCAAATTTCTAATTTTGAAGTATATTTCATCATTTTATCAAGGGTTGATCATGATTCATCAAGGATTGCTCAAAATTCATCAAGACTCAAAAGTTGCTAAATTAGGGTTTTACAAGAAAAGTCAACTCAACTTTGACTAAGCATAACTTTATCATACTTTATGAGAAATGGCCCATCCAAAGCTCATTTTGAATAGGATGCAATTTACTACAATACATCTTCATACCTCAAGATCATAAAATGCACTCACAAGAAGTTATAAATTTGGACATTATAGGTCATTTTTGAAAGTCAACAAAGACACCTTTTTTTTCCAAAGCTTATAACTTGAGAATGGAATATCAAAATGAGATGAGACCAAACGGTTTGGTTATAGGACACCTCAAGCTTTCCAAAAAGTCCAAGAACCATTCCAAAATTTCAAAATTGAAGAAGTTATGCATTGTTGAAGTTGGGCATTTTTGCAAAATTGCCAAAAGTCAACTATCCCCAAACTTCAAATTTTGTCAAATGGGCCCATTCTTTTCCACTTGATTTGGACTTGCCACATTACACACGTGTCCTAGCTTCAGCCTTGTGTCCATTTATCAATTTTATTATTTTATTTGATTTTTTATTGAATTATTTCATTTTAAATCAAATTAAATCAAATTAAATCAAATAAAATCCCAAAACTTGATTACATAAGATCTTTTGCTATTTTCAGGACTTAATCATCATCATGGAAAACATCAAACTCGTATCAAGCATTCCATGTGCAAAAAGATTGGATTTTTGACAAATTAGGCAAGCTTTCAATGGTGGATCAAAGCAAATCCCATGGCATTGATGTGCAAAGATTCAATCCACAAATGTTAACCTAACACATTCCATGATACATATACAAGCCAAAGCACACGAAATTGAGACCTAGAGGCTGCAAGAACATTGAAAACAAAACTTGAAAAAAGTTGGAAAAAGTGTGAAACCAAAATCACACTTAGAGGCAAATTCAGAAGCCAAGAACGATCTCAATCGTTTCCTTGAGGTTCACTGAGTCAGAATCAATCCAAAGAAAGCTCTCATATCCATCAAAACACGCTGTAAGTGTCCCGTTTCTTGGTCCTGTTTCCAAAACCTTAACTCTCTATTCTTGCATCTTTCTGGAAAATCTTTGACATATTTGTGATGCTTATGAGATTTCTGAACTTTTGACAATATTTGATTTCATTTATATGAACTGTAACCCCATAACCGTATGGCTAGGGTTTTGTGTTAGATTTTAGGGATTTGTATTTCAGGTGAAATTGGATCTCGTGATGGACATGGTTGCACTCATGAGAGGGAGACGAACCTAACCATGTCCTTGGGGGTCGTTTTCATGGTCTAGAATTGATTTTGGGAACAACCTGCGAATTTAGTTGCGGATCTAAATCCGCAGGTAAAGTTACAGGGTTGGAGGTAGGGGACGATGGCGTGTCATCTCCCCAGTGGCTGGTTCATAATTCGCACGTTTTTATTTTTTGTTCTGGCATATTAATCCATTATCCCATATTATTATTATTTATTAATATATTGACAAATAGAACAAAGTGGCACAGTGGTAGTGGCTTGCATCCAATATCCAACAGGAACTGGGTTCGAATCTCAAGTCCCCCATATGCTTTGTTATTTTTCCTCTTCGGGTTATCACATGCAAATCAGGCGTTGTAGCACAACATACTCGCTCACTCAATCACTTGCCAGATGGCCCCAGGCCAGATCTGGTGATCCAGATGGAACATCCACCATGCTACCAAGTCAAAGTGCACACACTGGATCTCACAAAGTCAGTCAGGCCAGCGCCTGTTGGGCCTTTGAATTGTTATTCCAAACCTCCAAATCAGGCCCACACCCCTAACTCTTTCTCTTTCTATTTTTTATTTTATTTTATTTTAATTGTTTCTTTTATTTATATTTTTATTATCAATCAACCAATCAAATTTTTTCTTAATAAAATTAAAACGCAAAAATATTTTTCTTCATAAAATCAAATCTTATTTTTTATTTATTAATAAATACTAATTATATTAATTTAGTTTTAATTAGGTTAATTTTAATATATTTTGTAAATAATTAAAATTAACTTAGACATAATTAGGTTTTTATTAACTTTGATCAATTTTATTTTCTTTCTTTAAATAACACAATAAAACAAAAAAATATTTATTTTTATTAATTATTTTAATTAATTTAATTTAATAATTAATTTAGGATAGTTTATTTCTTAATTCAAAAATAACCAAAAAATCTTTTCTTTAATAACAAAGGGTCAAAACTATAGAATTCGCATTCGATTTAATTTCCCGCACGCGATCCATTTATTCAATATTGTATTTGTTCCTGGAATGTAATAGATAATTAGGACTATTTTTATCGCTTTATTTATTTTCCGCATTTAAATTTCAAAGGGTTGCTTTTGCGATGTAAATACCCGATGCCTTGTAATTTACTTTCCGCAATTTATTTTCCGCAAAATATAACTGTTAGATGTTTGATAATAGGAATGCATGTCAAGAATGGATGTTAAACCTAAAATCAACATAGATCACCTTTAACATGTACAAAGACAAAATAACTGAAAACGACACACTCGCACATGCTCACTCTTAGGGTACACCCCACTTGGTTGCCTTCGTACGCGGTCATTGAGTATAGGTTGTTTTAGAGGTCGCCCTCTTGTCTAAAAGATTATAGTCGCCTCGAAACGGTTGCCTCAGATATTGTTTCCTCAAAATAAATGATCTAAGACATTAGGGTTATCGCTAAGGCAACCTAACATTGCTTTGGTGACCGCATGTCCTGCATTCGAATTGACCCTTAAACTCCAACGACGATGCTACTTACTCATCAATAGTGGGATAGCATTGTCTAAAGGACATTAGCATAGAACGATTCCTTTTTCGAGTAGGTAGATGGTTCTTAAGTACTTGCTCCTTCAAAAATAAAACAAATTTTCACACTTACACTCCTTTTCAAACAAAAACTCTTTTCAAACCCACAAGCACAAAGAAAGCAAAATTTGAAAACAATATGAGCAAGTACCTAAGAGCCCGTGGATAACCACAGATAGAAAGGGTGCTAACACCTTCCCTTTCTATAATCTACCCCCGAACCCAAGAAACATCTCGAAAAAGGAATTTTTCTGTGCTTTTTTCCTTTCCTGGTTGGATAAAATAAAAGACGGTGGCGACTCTTGCTTACCGCGACATTTTGCGAAAACAAACGCAAAACGCAAACCAGCATTCCAAAAAACAGTCAGTTCTTTCCCACCGTATCACAATAAGTAAAGTTTTTAGGTTTAGGATAGAGTGTGATTAGTCTTAGGTACTCTTTTTGAAAAATCAACATCTTCTTTTACACCATAGACCTTGTAAATATTAGAGTTAATTTCGTCTTCTCCTCATGCTATGATTTTAATTTTACAAAACGGGTCCTAAGTAGTTTATTCTCGTAGTCGGCTCCGGCCTAAGCATGCGCTACGTGTAGGACCGATGAAAATAAGTGAATGATCTTTTTGCCTTGAATATATATATATATATATATATATATATATATATATATATATATATATATATATATATATATATATATATATATATATATATATATATATATATATATATATATATATATATATATATATATATATATATATATATATATATATATATATATATATATATATATATATATATATATATATATATATATATATATATATATATATAAGCAAAAATGTATGGTTACGACCATGAATTGGGTGATCCTCACACGATCATTTAATTCCACTGGTCGCGAACATCCACAAAAAATAAAAAGTGAAAAATAATAATAAAAGGCATTACCCATTATGGCTGGTTCAGAGGTATCTGGTGCTGAACTCGGTAGGGCAGATTACGATCTGATCCCCCACAGCTATAATTGGGTAATAACGGGATTACACAAATTCTTGTACCAGAATCACATTGCAAAGATCAGAATCACTAACCGGTCACTACACTATGAGTATGTACGGATAACGGGCTTAATGTGATTACACCTGAATGAAAAGGACCTTACCTAGAAGAGAAGTCTTAACATAGTGGGAGTAATAGGAGTTGACTTGTGTAGGAATAAGATTTATGTCCGCATTCTGCGGTAAAGTGTCACTTCGATGTTCTTAGTTCAAATAGTTGGTACCGGTCGAACACACTCTCACTTGAACCTTACTGCTTTAACTCAATAACTAGAAAAAACACTTGTATCCCTTTGACTACTTCTGAGAGTTTTGCTTGAGGACAAGCAAAGGTTTAAGTGTGAGAGAATTTGATAACACCGAATTGCACTATGTTTCTGACTCGAATATCACATGTTTTCCTTAGTTTTATTATTATTTTTCTAGTATTATGCCCTTGTTTCCTTTGTTTTCAGGTCACGTGTCCTTTCAGAGCCTTCAGAGAAGAAACGAGCGAAAACGCCAAAAAAATAGGGTTTTTCCAAGAAAATACACACATGGCGTCCAGCTCCACGCCGGCTACAGGGAACGCGCTGACATGGCGCACTTTCACCCATGGGCCAACTGCCACGTTCTCACGATCTCTCCATTTTCACTCACCGCGCCCGCGGGGAGGGTGGCCGCGCCCGCGGTCTTCACAAACCATTTCCCGCTCAGAAGGAGTTGAGGGGCATGCTCGTCTTTACAGAATTTCAGGATCTTCTATAAATAACAAGTTCTTTTTATTTTCGTTTTCATCCAAACTTAGATCCAGTCAAGTTACTACTTAGGCATATATTACTACTTTGTAAAGTGATAATCTTCTCACATCGGGAAGTTATCACACTTGAGTGTGCGAGTTTGTATTCAAGTTTGGAGCACTTTGGTTGAAGTTTATCATACTATCTTTTACATTTCCACGACTTGTATCAGATTCAAGCCTCCGATTGGAGCAAGGTTCTAATTTAATTGCTTTCATTTATTTTATGCTCTTACCATAGTCTACATGTTTTATAGACTCTAAATGCTCTTACCATAGTCTACACGTTTTATAGACTCTAAATGCTCTTACCATAGTCTACATGTTTTATAGACTCTAAATGCTCTTACCATAGTCTACACGTTTTATAGACTCTAAACGCTCTTACCATAGTCTACACGTTTTATAGACTCTAAACGCTCTTACCATAGTCTACACGTTTTATAGACTTTAAACGCTCTTATCATAGTCTACATGTTTTATAGACTTTAAATGCTTATCATGTCTAGCTAAATTTATTAGGGTTAGAATGTAAGGATCGAATCATAACTATGTTCTGCATGCCATGCTAATAGAAATACCTTTGGGATGTTTTAGTTTTTAATACTGGTTTAAATGTGTTTAAAAGTTTATGGGTAAGATCGAAAGTCGTCCATACTTGAGATTAAGCCAGATTAGTTCTTGACCAAACGAAAAGAGCGAAAGCAGTTCGTTTGGTTAAGTAGGATTACTTGATATAATTTTAGAAAACGATTTTGAAACTATTTGCGGACGCGTTTGTGGGATTAAAATCTGATTCTTGGTCAAAAGCCAAGGATCTCTTTAAGTTAAGTTTTCCAAATTAAAACACTTTTTCACTAAGTCAAAATAACTTGTTTCTTAAAAAATAGGTTTACTTCTTTAACGCGTTAGGCACCCTTTATAAGTGACAATAAAGGAATTTAATTTAAAGAGTAAACTCGGTTCTTAGTATGCGAAAGCTACAAGTTTCTGTTAAACAGTTCTTTGCTATAAATGGAAAATATTGCCCAAAAGTAAATACTATACATGCATGCTAGGACACTGTCTGATCTCGTGATTTACATTCGATCCCGTTTGTTTTATCTCTTTAATTTTATTCGCTTTTATTTCCATGTACTGAACTCAATCCCTTACTGATCTGCCTTAGATAAACACCTTAACAATAGAGTCGATAGATTGACAATTGGTCTCTGTGGTTCGATAATCTTATATATTATTTCGATAGGCTGTGCACTTGCAGTTATAATTTAGACTATACAGTAAAAGCCCATCAGGTACCCGTTGCGGGTATCGGTACTGGTTCGGGATACGACAATTTTCAAAAAATCAAGATACGGGTAAGTTAATAAAATATAAGAGTCTTCTATAAAATGTATGAGGAGAAAACTAAATTGTTAGGTTCACAATAAAACATCATTTTAAAAGTTTAAAAAATAAAAAATAATGTTAAGATATAATGACGAAGAAATTAAAATACATAAATATAATATATTGATATTTGAGAAAACCACAAATATCACTCAAAACCGAATAATGAAAAAAAATGAAGTACCACGAGTACGGTACATGTACCTGGTACAGGTGCGTACCCGGTACCGGTACTTTACCATTTTAGAAGTACCCATGCTTCAGAGTTAATGCAGTCATTGGAAGTCACAAGTCAAAAGCAGGGGCGGGAGCAAGAGACCATGAATTCCTTCTTTGATTTTCAGGAAATGAGTGATGAACCGAGGATCATACAATCCAGAAACTAATCTGACTAATCTGTGAGTGGAGGGGAAGTTGCCCAATTTGAATCTGGAAGACAAGAAAGTTTAATGTCAAACTTGGAAGTATAAAACAAACATTTACCTTGAGAATTTTTGAGGTAATGAAGAATGCAAATTGTAACTTGATAGAGAACTTGCCTGGGCAAGAAACAAACGGAGTAGGAACATGTAGACCTCATCTTGAGGCTCTCCATGCAAACAAGCATTATTCACATCTAATTTTTCAAGAATCCAACCTTTAATAGAGGCTAAAGCTAGTAAAGTTCTAACATTGGTTAACTTGACAACCAAAGAGAATATCACAGTAATCAACTCAATAATGTAACTTTTGACAACAAGTCTAGTTTTATAACATTCATAGAGCCATCAACATCCTATAAATTTCTGGCCAAGAAGTAAATCTTAAATGGATCAGATGTTAATGTTATGAAGGGCTTCTAATTCAGCTTTCATAGCATTGTTCCAACATTCAAATACGTAAGTTTGGCTAAGAGTTTTTGATTAAAAAATGGAAGAGTTGGATAAATATAATTTTTTATATAGGGAATTACAATGATCATAAACCATCTAAATTGTATCATTTACAAAATATACCAGAAACTGTATCATCATTTGGCAAACATTACATTAAAAAATGGAAGAGAAAAAGTAATGCCACTTGCTGACCCTTGAGCAGATGATAACAGAGATCAAAATCATGTCATTATGGCCGTGCCTCTTCTTTAATCGCCAAAACAGTTGCTGGTCCAAGCTTATGACTTTCCTCTTTCTGCAACTCGTCATTGTTATGTGAGCCAAATGACTGTTGATCCTGTTTAAATACCCAACGATAGCCACAACTCTTTACCTCCAGAAGCAAGCCTTGGCCATTCGTAGTGGAAGCTTCCATTTTGATATGATCAAGTTCCCATAGTGTATTATCTTTAGAGCTCAGAAAACTGATAAAATGTTCCCGATCAAAATAGATTAGCCACATGTGATTGGATTTGACCGAAATAACATATCTAAAGAGAGTTACTGGAATGACAACATAATTGCAGTTGGCAGCACTGCTGCTCTTAAAACCTAACCGTGTTACAGGTCCCCGTTCAAAAGGTTCCACAGAAAATATGGCACAGCAAGCAATGCCAATTATATTTGTCATACACAAAGTCCTTATTGATCTACCCTTTTTCCGATTGTTGAACCACTTTGGAATTTCTCTTCCAGGAATAACAATATCAACCTGACGAAAGGACTTTGCTTGAATAAAGTGCGTCGTCCATGAAAGTATCATGTTACTGTACCGTTCGTTCTCACCCAATTTAGGACAGTTGAAAATAAGCATTCCTGCTCCCTTATGTTTATCCTGCTTGATAGCTGCAAGTGAAGGGAGCTCGGGCAAAGATTTCAACTGCTTGCAATGCTCCAAATTTAAATATTCGAGTTTGGAAAGATCCCAGAGACCAGGGAATGTGAAAAATTGTTTCCTCTTAAATTTAGTCTTTCAAACCAAGTTAGACATCCAAGAGCATCAGGGATTTGGCTTAGACCTCAAACAAGAGAAACTAGGCAGGGAAGGCAACAAACAACTAGAATAATCTTCACGTGCATTGCGATTGTTAAACGCTTTGAAACAACCTGTTATGGCCCTTTGTCTTGGATCGTGTAATAAGGGCTCGGAGACGACATAGCTTACTTCGAATTAATTTAGCTGCATCATGTAGATTATAGAACTGAAGATGTTTTTTTTTGCCTAGACTTTGATGTAGAGAAAGCATTCCAACTAACTCATTTGGAAGACATGAAAACTTGTAACCAAACATACGTATGATATCCTGAACAATCATTTCAATCTCTGCATATTGTGGCCTGAAAGTTGCAAAGAGGTAGCAAAAAATAAGCACATGAAATAGACAACAAGATAACGTAAGTTTTTATATTTTCAAAAAACTCTAGTTTGAAGAGGTGAATTGTGTCAAAGCCTAAAATTACATAAGCAAGACCATAAATATGAGAGAAAGAAGAATTACTAAGTTAATTCTTATATGGGGAATAACTCTTGTTCTAAATCAAACTCCACTTCTAGTGACTCTTGATGCGTCATAATAACGTGTCTTCAAATATTTTCGGCTTTGTCACAGATCATTTTTATAATTTGAGGGACTTGCATTACTGGAATGACTATTGGGTGATATCATGAGCAATAATAATAAGACTTAAATGAAACATTAAAAAATAACTAAAAAGAACATCCATATTATTATTATATGCAAAAATATGGATCCAAATACAGTGAAAACATATGGGACAAAAATACCTACCTAAATTGTAGTTTCCTTATGTAAACATTACACCTTAATCTAACAAGCTTCTGTTAACTTCAAAGCCCCATTTTCCCACTTGCTGGCCTTCTTGTGACAACAGAGATGAAAATCAACATTAACTCCAATGAAGGCATCCCATAAATAACCAGTATAACATTACTGAAAACCAGCCCTATCTCGGTTCCGGTTATTTTTGTATAAGGGCTCAACAAACAATCCCAATTAACTTATCAATTCCAGGGATGAAATTTTTTATTTATTTGATGAGCTTTTGTTTTTACCTTATAACCAAACAACTGAGTGGATTGGGAAATAGTCCAACAGTTTTGAAGTTTGATCAAACGGCATGTGCGCTAGTAGCTACAAGTTATGATTTATTTCATCATCTGAATGAGTGTAGTTGTGGTTGTGCCTCATCTTCAATTTCAAAAAACTCGCGCTTCAGAGTTGACATATTTCCGGGATGCATCATTGTGGAGTTGAACTCTTGCAGATCCTGTTTATATACCCAACGATATTGGTATTTCTTCACCTCCACATTCAAGCCTCCATTTCTACTAGTTTCAACACGGAAACCGTCATACACAACATCATAGGATGACTCACAAGGGAAATAGACTAGCCATATGTGATTTGATTTGTCAGTGATAAGATCTTCATCAACAATTACTGGAAGAAAGGCAACGTGGCTTAATGGTGCATACAGTGTGATTTGAGGTACCCATTGAGAACTTCTTGTCACTATTGGATAATGAGGTGCTACAGAAAATACTACACAACATAAAAAGCCAATAATATTATGTCCATTGTCCTGCATAATGGGAGATACTGGTAATGAACTACCAACACTCTGATTGTTGAACCAACTTGGTATTTCACTTCCTGGAATGACAATACCAATGTCAAAGAAAGCAGGGTATTCATTGTTCACTCGAATGAATTGTGTCATCCAAGAAAATGTCATTCTACTGCATCGTTCTCTATCGCCTAATTTAGGACAGTTGAAAATGATCAATCCAGTTCTCTTCCAATATTTGTTCTTACGAAGATCCTGCTCTATAGTCATCGGAAAAGGAAGCTCAGGCAAAGATTCCAACTGCTTGCAATGCTCCAAGTTCAAATATACAAGTTTGGACAGCTCACTAAGGCTAGGAAGGGTCACAAAATTGTTCCCCCGAGATTTAAAATTTCTAACCAACGTAAACATCCAATAGCCTCATGGAGTTGGCTTAAACCACAATAGCTAATATCAACTTCAAGTAAACAATACATGATATGCAAGGAAGGAAACATAACTGTGTTTGTTTTGGGAATGGGAAACAAGGAATGGTAATGCATTGTGGTCCATTTGCAGATGGAAGACGTTGATTGTGAATGTGATGCACTTTCACATATATTCAAATGTCTCGAATTGTTAAACTCTTTAAAACACCTAGAACATCCAGACATATTTAGATCTTTAAGAGAGCTGAGACCAAATATGTTGTTTGGTATGTTTTTTAGATTTTGGCAATCTTTTAAATTCAAGGAAACAAGCTTTCTTAGAAACTCAATAGATGGATCCAACTGCTCAAGTTTTATACATCCTTCTAGGTTTAGCCGCTCAAGATTTGGGACCTCTCCAAAATCTGACATCTTTACTAGATCTTTGGAGTAGCTCAAATCCAAAGTTCTCAATTTGGGCAGATACTGTATGTAAAAGACCAACAAAACTAAATGCATTAGTTTCTATAAATTTAGCTTAAAAATAGAGGTGAGAAATGAATTGTTTCTAGTTTGTTTAGATTTCTAATAGAAGAAATAAATAAAAAGAGAACTTATAGCACCTTCTTGCCTTCCCACAGTTGTTTGATGCAGCTACTCTTCAAAATTAACTCAACAAGTTGATTGGGCTGAAAAGTAGATGGCAAACACATGAAAGGATATTTAAGCCACTCAACATATCTTAATTCATTAGAAATACAGCCCAAACTTCCTGAGATATTCACAGAGTTGATGATGAGCAATCTAAGATGACTCATTTTTGACAAGCTATCGACTATCCATGTATTCATCTCTTCATTATAATCTTTATATGCATGATCCAAAACTATGGCTTCAACATGATTTTCCTAAAACATTGCAAAAAGGAAAGAAAAAGATTTAATATATATATAGTTTAAAAATGGAAATAAGATTTTTATATCCAAAATATTTATTTACCATATTGTTCAATATAACATCATAAAGTTGTTCGTCAAACCACAACCTTCTCCACTTTCCTGGCTCTTTGCTTGAGTTTTCTTGAACAATTTTTCTGCCTAGCTCTTCCAACAAATCATGCATTACAATCATTTCATCTTCAATGCTTATAAGTGATTTATCAATGAGAACTCTTAATCCAATATCAACATGAAATCCACAACAATTTAAAACATTTTTAACATATTTCTCCACATGCATGTCGAAAAAACAAGCAATATGAAGAAATATTTCTTTTTCTGTCTCCCTTAGCCCATCAAAACTTAATCGGAGCACATCCATGACATCTTTGTCTGGATTTTCTCTCAAACTAGCCAATGCACTTTTCCATTCGGATATATCTCGGCCGAACAAAAATGAACCCAATACTTTAATTGCTAGTGGTAGGCCATTGACATAATTTAGTATGTCATTAACCAACCATTCGTAACTACTTAAAATGTGATCGAGTTTGAAAGCTTTCGACACAATAATTGAAGAGAGTTGGCCCAATCCAAGAGAGGAACTTTGTAAACTGCATCCACCCCATACTGTTTCAATATATGCTCATCTCTAGAAATGATAATGATTTTACTACCGGCACCTAACCATGCACGATGCACAACTATTTTTTCCAGTTGTTCAATGTGATCAACATTATCAAGAATCACAAGGGCCTTTTGACGACAGAGCCTACGTCGTATCAGATTAGTTGCATTGTAATGATTGCATATCTGATGGTGCTCTTGGCCGAGAATTTGCTTTTGTAAATCGAGTGGACCATCACGTAGTCTATAAATTTTGCTTACATCATCAATAAAACAACATGTTCCAAATTGTTGTGAGATTCGGTCATATAAAACAGTAGCAAGAGTTGTCTTCCCTATTCCTCCCATCCCGCAAATTCCTACGACACGAACATCATCAACGGAGTCCAAAAGTAAAAGCTTTTCTAATTCTTGCATAGGAGAATCCATACCAACTAAATCTTTTAAAACACATGAAGATTTGCAATCCAATATATTAATTATCTTTTGAACAATCTCTTTAATTGCTGCAGATTGTGACCTGAAAGTTCATAGAAGTAGAGCAGTGACAGCAAATGATGACGTTAGGAAACCAAAACAAAAAGCGCGCACACAGTAAACAAAATAGCATATGTTTTACTTACTTATCACGCAGATCAACAAAATAGCATATGTTTTACTTACTTATCACGCAGATCCCATCCCGAGAGATTTGCAACCTTTGTTAGAGCTTCCCTCCATCTTAGCACCATCTGAGAGTTGTGTTGGAATCTTTGTTCATGTTTGGAAAAGGCTTCAGCATAAATTCCTCTTTGATGTCTGACCTCAGAAGGATCAACATCATAGAAAACAGGAAGAACATGTTTTCCCGACACTTGATAGCATTCACATATCTTTTCGAGTTCTTGCAAGCACCAAGTTGAGGAAGCATAGTTCCTTGAGAAGACAACAACATAAATTTGAGAGTGTTGGATTGCACGAAGGAGCTCGGGTGCTATGGATTCACCTTTTGGAAGATTATCGTCATCTCTAAATGCAAAAATGGCTTTGGTTTGAAAGGCGTCGAAAAGAAAATCAGTGAAATTGTAGCGAGTGTCTTCACCTCGGAAGCTCACAAAGACATCATAGTTAAAATATCTGAGAGCTGAAACTGAGGAGTTTCCGCTACTACTAGCCATCTGAATAAACTAAATTTGTAGAGGATGGATTGTGAATCTTACTGGAATGGAAACAAACACACAGTGAGTGGGTAGTAATGAACAAGCGCGGTTGATTTTTTTTTGTCGTAAACTTGCTGCGTTGAAATTTCAAGGATTTTGTAAGAAAATTCAAAATGCTTTTATTAAAACGCGTTGTGTTAGGTAGGTTCCACGCATTCCTTCTTTAACAACTATGGTTGGCCATGTAGATTCCAATTTTACTTGAATTGGAATGTCATGTAGATTCCATTTTAAAAGAGATAAATATATGTAATGCTTTTTTTCCAACTCCTTCATTTCTCACAGACTTCTAAAAATTTCATAATACTTCTTTCTAGAGATTTTATTTGGATACCTTTTTATTATCTTGATATCCCTAATTTTTTATTTGAAAAAAATGTTACGTTATTTGTTGAATTATAATTCAAATTCAACACAATTTAGTTAGCATTTCATTTTTGTATTAAGTATAGTTTGTATTTGATATGTGGTATATAAAGTGAAGTTTGTTCAGTTTGTTGTAATTGATTTTATTTTTGAGAGTAATTTTTCTTCCTTTTTTTGAAAGTTAGTAAAGATCTATTTTCTCTCTCTTCTTTTATTTTCACTTTTATCTTTAATTTTGTGCTATAATAATTTATATCTAGAATTTTGATTCGATTCATTAGGAAATATAGGTGTACGTGATGTGTGTGTGATTGATTTATGTTCATTCAATTCACAGTGAATTGAAGATCAGAATCAGAACAGAATAACATTTCTTGATTATGAGGGATTGAGAAACACGAGTGTTGGTGAGATTTGAGTGAATTTGCATAAGAACAAAGATGAACGGCAGAAACGGTAGCTTGAACACAAAGCTTCCAGTATTTGATGGAAAAAACTGGAATTGATGGATGATTCAGATGCGTGTGTGTTTACCGTGGTTTTTGGTAAACAACCGTTGATCTTTCAAAAAAGAAAGTTCTTTTGGTTACTCGCAGGATCGATCAGATTGATCCCAGAACATATGCTAATTTTTATGTAAGAAAAACAATCAGGAAGAACGCGCGTTCGACCAGAAAAAAGATACTTGAGGTTTTGGAAAATAAGAAAGTAAATAGAAATGTAGAAATGCAGGTAAAGATGCAAGAAAGGTAGCTTTACAAAATAAAATTAAAGCAATGTAAAAGACTTTCATTAATGAAAAGAGGTGTTTCCAACGTACATTTCTCAGTTTATCCTTTCTCACACAGCGGGTACTTGGACAACATTTGAGTAACTAGCACAATAGGTTCAACACCACCAAAAAACTACACAGATTTCCTAATTTATACTAAAAACTATGTAATCGCCGAGGAGTGATTCTGCGCTAAGATGAAGACAAGTGTCCTCTGCATGTTCCTCGACCTCTAGCTTCCAGCCACGTTGCTTCTCTTTAGCCGCTAGCGAAACTGTCTTTCCCTCCAATAATTCAAATTCAAATGTCCCTCGCATTTTGTGTCGAAGCGAGGATATTCTCTCTTAGTCGAAGGTCATAAGACCTTCTCAGTCGAAATCTTGAAAGTGAGCCCTGGTCGAAGCTCAAATATAACTTAGATATTTTTCTAAGTTATTTCACACGTTGAAACATTCTTCAACTTGGCTTGATTTATTCCAGTTTTTTTGGTCTAACAGACCAAATATAGTAAATGTCGAATTCGGGAGTCAATAAATTTCCCCCCAAGAATGTCTATTTCGACGCCCAAAGAAATAGCCATTCTTTGATCTTTCCGTTTGACACATGTCTTTCTTGTTGTCCACAAAGGTTTGATGTGCGCTTTTCGTCTTCCAACAGTTGCTGCTTTCAAAAAAACCATCATTACTCTTTCTCCAAGATGTCTTTTCTAACTGCCGTTACCACGCTGCCATGATGACCATATTCCTAGAACCTAGGCAAGCATGTCAAAACCTTTCCCATCATCTGCACGGTAACCGCTTCATGCTTCGCCACGTGCCCCACTATCTTCACAATATTAAATGGCCTTGACGAGACATATCCCTTTCTGAAGACTATAAATACTCTTGAGCCTTTTCATTTGGAACTTTCATAACTCCAAGCATTTCCAAGTCTTCTGCTTTTAAACACCTTGCATTGTCAACTTCGTTTCTTCCAAATCTGCAGCAATGACTTTCCTTTCCAATGCACCAAACAATCCCCAACCTAAAAATGCTGACGATATCCAAAGCCAACCAGAGATCTTTTCTACTAACCCTTCTCTTTCCTCGACTGATGGGCTTCGGTTTGTTTCTGAACCCATGACGAGGGAGAGGCGAGAAGCATATGATTCCCAGCTCCTCATTCCCATTAGGTACTCTGAAGACATATACGCTATGTCTGGTCCTCTGTCCACATGCGTCGAGAATCCCATGAGGAACCGTGCCTTCTTCCCTACTCATCCAAGACTCAAACTTATAGGATGCGCGAAGAAGCCTAGGGATGATCCTGAAGACGCCACTCCGGCCAACCAGCAACATGTTCAGACTACGGAGGACATTAACCTTCAATTTATGAAAAAAGGGACCAGGATCTTTTGATTATGCCCTAATCTCTCCTCAGAGTATTCGGATTGGTTGAATAAGGTGGAGAAGGCACAAACCTCCGTCTGGAAGGAAATGGGAATTTACGATTTGGTGATGCTGTCGAAGACAGGATTGTCTTATTGTCCTCTCATGTTGGTATCTTCGCTATATTTTTGGGATAACTCACATTTACCTTTCATCTTCCCTGTGGGATGGTGACCCCCACCCTCTTCGACATAGCAGCAATTACCGGTCTTCGACCGACTGGCGATTATTTCGATCTTGAGGATTTATCTAAAGATGTTATTGGGTTTGCAGCTACAAAACACACCTACACCACTTTTATCAACCACTTCCATGATAAATCCTCCAGTACTATTTCGGAGGCAGAACATATAGCTTTTCTGGCTATGTGGTTATGCCGTTTTGTTTTCTGCACCAAGTCACTTCAGGTGACTAAGAAAATGTTCACGCTCGCGACGCAACTTCATCATGGCTATCCCCTCTGTCTGGCCGAATTGATTTTGGCATCTATATGAGTCCATCAGCAATGGTGTGACTCAACTCAAGGTTATAGGGGATAGGGCAAGCCTGCTGCTCTCTGGCCCTTTCTGGCTTCTCCAACTTTGGCTTAATGCCACCTTTGAATCTTTTCTTCCTCAGAAGAATCAGATCAATGAAGCGGCCCCAGAAATCCTGAACAGGAGGGTCGAAGGTACCAGGCTTGCACTGTTGACTCCTACTGATGAAGGTCAACAGTTTCAGAAGGCTTTCACAAGTTTCGTGATGATGTTTGCAAAGCGCAAATGTTTTGTTTCGACCATGGCTCCTTTTGTTAGTCGAAAAGTTGGCCCAGAATGGTTTACCAGACCATTTCCTTTGACTGAGGAGGAAGACTTGAATGATGAATATGTGGGCATGTGGGAATCGTTTCTTCGACCTAGAATTATGCCATTGAGATTCAAGAGCTCCAAAAACCAATTAAGCTTGATCGATTATCAACCAAATCTTGTCTCTCGACAATTTGGCATTGTCCAGTCACTTCCCTCACCCATTTATCCTCGAGAGAAACTGCTGTTATTTTACAACACAGACTACTCGGAAGATGCTGCTACCAAGCATATTGGTAGGTACGTTGGTCGAACTGTACTAACCATGTTCGACTTTAATCTCAACTTTTTGAGTTCTGGAAATTTTGAGGGGTGGTGGAGACAATATTATGATGAAGAGTTCTTCGATGAGAAGGACTTCGCCCACCACCTTCGTGAGGCGTTTAAGCTGGTCCTTGACAGGTTCAAGAAAGGTATTACTTCTTTTCTTTCTCTTTGCTTCAGATTTATCATTCGACGCTCGATTAACCTTAGTTTTTTTTTGTAGATGTCAAGAGAACCACTTCGAAGAAGGCTGCTGAAAGCACAAAAGGGGGAGATCCTTCTGTCAACCCTTCTCCCAAGGTATTTACTTTCTTCCATGCCCTTATTTTCCATGATCGTCTGACATGGGTACTGATTTCCTTGACTTGTCTTTCTGGGTATTCAGAAAACTACCCCCAAAAAATGGAAGGTCCAGGAGATCAAAATCTCTAGTGACGAAGAAGAGGATTCTCCTCATGTTCCTCTGAAGAGACAAAGGTTAAAGAAACCAGTTCCTGCCGTTGAGCCTCGTCCCAAAATTAGAATTAAGACTACAGCTACGAGGCCTCCTCCTGTAGTTATCAAAGAGCCTACTGAACAGGAAGTAGCTGCCAGGCTAAACAATCATAGCAAGAGCGATAATTCTAGTCCCGGTGCTGAAATCCCAATTCAGGTATTTGCTTCGACAGACCATCACTTACTTCTTGAACTACCCTTTTTCTTTATGAGAATTATGAAAGAAACAAACTTCTTTTAATCTCCAGGACACTGCTGGCACCTCCAACCAAGTCCCTACTCCTGTCGAAGGCTCTGCCACTCTATTAAATAGTGAGGGAGAGCCTACTTATAGGCCTTCTTCAGCGAAAGTCTCTTTCATGAGTTCAGATGATGAAGTGAATCAAACTTCCAAACTTCAGCATGAAACCATAGAGGAAGTCAACGAAGAAGGCCCTATAGGAAATCATGAATAAAATAGGGCTCCGTTGGTCGACGTACAAGAAAATGAGGAGGAAAGGACCCCTAATTCTGAGACTGTGATAAAGAGGGAAAGTGTACTGGAGGTGGGGAGTCAAGATGAAAGGATTCCAGAAGCTGATGGTAAAGAAGGCTCTGCTGAAGGGATCTAAAATCCTACAAACACTGAAGCAATTCTAGAACAGGTGGCCAACGTGGTTGCTGCTGTCAACGAAAGTGTCCATTCGACAGGGTCTAGAACTAAGGAGGATTTGGCCTTGCTGAAACAGCAAAATCATTTAGGCTATTTAACTGCAATTCTAGAAGGTCGAGAGAGTTCCTCTGACCATAGTGTCTCAACTGCGTCTGGAAAGTCTACTTCGACCTCTCCTCTTGATGAGGCCCTTCAGAAAGTTAAGGCACAAATATTCAAAAGAGATTTAATGTTAACCTTGGAGGGGGAACCCACGGCTCCTTCTTTTCTAAAGACTACTCTGAGGGTTGTCGATCTCCTCATTACTTCTCCGGACATGGACAATGTTATATTGGATTTAATATCCATTATTGACCAAGTATCAGCGGACTATAACCGTCAAAGGACTCTTAATCGTGATATTGAAGAAACCAATGGTCATGTGGCTGCTGCCTGGCACGCTGCTATCGAATCAGCTTCTAAGGTAAAAGGGTTGTCGAAAGCCCAGGAGGCTAGACAAAAAGAGGCTGAAGAGATAGATCGAGACACTGCTCAAATGAGGGTGCAAATTGCAGAGTTGGAAGCTAAGATTGTTGCAAATGATAAAAAGAAGGAGGAGCTCATCGCTGTTAACACTGAGTCAGAGAGCCAAGAGGAACTGGCTGAAGGGTTAAGACATGCTGATCGGGCCCAATCACTCGATGCTAAGCTTGAAACCCTTCATCAATCAAAGGCTTTATGTGATCGACGCCTGGAATTACAAAGAATTAAGTATCTTCAGATCAAGGCTAATCTCCCTTTTTGAATCATGTTTCTTTCATCTATGTAATCACTCGTTGTAATGACTTCAAAGCCATTTTGGCTATTTTAATGAAAATTTAAGTTTCCATTTTGGCTTTCTCTATTCGACAGTGACTATATATTACTTATTTTTACCTCTTGGAGTATAGGTCTATAAGCTTTCAAGTATTTACCATTCACCTCCAAAAGTCTTTAATCTTCATTTAACTCTTCAATCTCATAGGCTCCACCAGAGAAAGCTTGGATAATCCTGAAAGGTCCTTCCCACTTAGGAGACCATTTTCCCAAATTTCTATCTTTTTGATCCATCGGAAGAATTAATTTCCATACTAGATCCTCAGGCAGAAATGTCTTAGGTTTTACTCTGCGATTATAGGATTTTTCAACCCGTTTCTTCTGCAGTCTCAAAAGATACAGAGCTTTCAACCTTTCTTCGTCTAGGTCAACTAGTTCGTCTAACATCATATTCCAATAGACCTCATAAGGGATATCATGATGTATCTGAATCCTCGTCGCCTGTAGGTGGATTTCCACTGGCAACACTGCATCATGACCATAGGTTAGGCGAAATGGTGTTGTTCCCGTGGCCTCTTTCGGACAAGTTTGACATGCCCATAGAACTTGATCTAGCGTCTTGTGCCAGTTTCTAGATTTCTTTCCCACGTGTTTCTTTATTAAGTTGATCACTACTTTATTTTCCGCTTCGACTTGGCCATTAGCTTGCGCATAATAAGGTGTAGATATTAACAATTTAAACCCCATTTCCGCAGCAAAGTCTTGCATCTTTCGACCAGTAAAGACTGATCCTTGGTCTGTAGTTATTGTTTGGGAATTCCAAATCTATGTATGATGTACTTTTGAATGAATTCAATGGCATTCTCTTGGTCTACATTGACTAAAGGGATTGCTTCAATCCACTTAGTAAAATAATCAATGCCCACCAATATATATTTCTGGCTTTTAGAAGATGCTGGTCGAATTTCTCCAATAAGATCTAAAGCCCATCCTCTAAAAGGCCAAGGTTTCACAATCGAGTGAAGTTCACTTGCTGACACATGCTGAATACCTGTATGTACTTGACATTCTTGGCATCCTTTTGCAAACTCAACACAATCTTTTAACATAGTGGGCCAATATAATCCTTGTCGAAACAATAACCATTTCATCTTTTGGCCTACTTGGTGTGCTCCACATGCCCCGACGTGTGTGGTGGAAAGAGCTATATATGCTTCTGTTTCATTTAGGCATTTCAAAAGCACACCTTCAGGTGTTTTCTTGAATAATTCATTTCCCATCAACACATAACTCAGTGCTCTATATTTTATTTTTCATTCTGTCGAAGCCGTTGGATTTTGTAAATAATTCACTACAGGCTTTCTCCAATCTTGTTCTGTTAGATTGTCTATGAACGAAATTTCCAAATTTTCGTGATCAGTGCATCCCAACGTTGTGGTCCTTAAATCCAATGGAGACAACTTAGTGGATGTTACTCTACCTCTAACTTCGATTGCTTGCTGTAGTTTGTCTTTCGAAACTTTATACCCGGAAGCAATCTGCGCTAAGTCGTTAGCTACTTGATTTTCCAATCTGGGTATATGTCGAATGTTAACTACCTCGAAGTTTTTCAACAACCGTCTGGCTATTACGAAATACATGATAAGATTTTCTTTTATGCATTTGTATTCTTTCGTAATTTGTTTTAGGACTAACTCTGAGTCTCCCATTATTTTGACCTGAGTTGCCCCCAATTCCAACAATATTTCAAGGCCTGCGATTAACGCTTCATATTCAGCCTCATTATTAGAGCAATCCCCATCTATCTTGTACTTAAATGTTGTTGGAATTTTGATTGGAGAAATAATGAGGACTCTGACTCCAGTTCCATCTTTATAACTAGAACCATCAAAGTACAGCTTCCAAAGTTCGATCTCCAAATAATTCAGTGATCCCTCTTGTATAGAGTGGTCGACTATAAAGTCTGCTACCACTTGACCTTTCATAGCCTTGAGAGGCGTAAAGGTTAATGAATACTCAGTTAATGCAAGTGCCCATTTGCCAATTCTACTGTGCAAAATGGGTTTCGACAACATATATTTGAAAACATCAAAATGAGACGAAACATAAACATCAACTGGCTTTATATATTGCTTGAGTTTTGTACATGAAAAATAAAGACATAAACATAGTTTTTCAACCTTGTTATATCTAGTTTCAGCGTCATTTAAAACTCTACTGAGGTAATAGACGGGCCTTTCGACACCATGCTCATCCTCTTGAGCCAGCATGCTCCCTAATGTTTTATCAGACGCAGCTATGTACAATCTCATACTTCTACTTCGACAGGGAGGTACCAAAATAAGTGGCTTGATGAGGTACTCTTTGATTTTGTCAAAGGCTTCTTGATGTTCTTGCCCCCACTCAAATCCTCCTTTGTTGAGTCAAAGTAGTGGCGAAAAGGCTTGCGTTTTCCCACTGAGGTTGGATATAAATCTCCTCAAGAAATTTATCTTCCCAAGTAAGGATTGCAATTCCTTCTTATTAGTTGCCACTTTGGCTTGCAATATAGCTTTGGTCTTGTTTTGGTTTATCTCAATGCCCTTTTTATGGACCACAAAGCCTAAGAAATCTCATGCTTTGACACCAAAAGCGCACTTAAGAGGGTTCATCTTCAGGCCGTAGCGTCTCATCCTCTCGAAGGATTGTCGAAGATGATCCATGTGAGTCTTCCCTGAAACAGATTTGACAACAATATCATCAATATAAATCTGCATGAAAGTGTCAATAAAATCATGAAAGATCGAATTCATGGCTCTCTGATATGTTGCCCCTTCATTTTTCAAGCCAAAGGGCATCACTACCCATTCGTAAGTGCCTAAGGCCCTAGGGCAACGGAATGCTGTTTTCGACACATCCTCTTCAGCAATAAATATTTGATTATATCCAGATTAGCCATCAAGCATACTCATGTACTCGAAACTAGCGGCAGAATCGACAAGCATTTCCGCCACCGGCATTGGATATTCATCTTTGGGTGTTGCAGCATTTAGATCTCTGAAATCAATGCACACCCTTAAGGTACCATTTTTCTTTATAACAGGCACGATATTTGCAATCCATTCGACATACCTGGTCATTCGGATGAACTTGCATCTCAGCAGTCTTTCGACTTCGTTTTGATTTTTGACAAAATCTCTGGTGCAAAACGCCTTGGAGTTTGCTTGATGGGTATCTTTCCAGGATTTAATGGCAATTGCAGTTCTACCAAACTTCTGTCGAGACCAAGCATCTCGTCATAATCCCATGCAAAACAATCCTTGAATTCTTTTAGCAATTGGATCATTTCGACCCTGAGTCCTGGATCTATTTTTACGCTGATGTATGTTGGCCTTTCTTCAAGACCTTCGCCTAAGTTTACCTCTTCCATAGGGTATTGCGCTAACATTCTAACATTGTTCGCCAATGGGTCTTTTTCGTAACCTAGACGTTCATCATCATAGATGGCGTCTAACCTCTGATCTCGAAGGTCTTTCATTTCTAAGTCGGGAGGCTCTGAGTCAAAATATTTCCCAGGGCCTTTTTGAGAAGGGACCTGTTCATTGGCTTCGAGGGCCATATACTTAACTTCAGCCTCCAAGGCCGCTATCAGTCTACTTTCGGCTACATATGCCGAAATCTTTCGCAAAGTTTGTGACTCAGTCATCGTCATCGAACTCACTTCCCCAGCCTGTTGGCCGTATATCACCAACTCCTCCATAGTCGATGTTTAATAAGTCTTCTCTATCCCACTGAAATCCGTAGTCGTAGTGTAGGTATAGAGAGCAGAAGGCGTTAGGTGTTGGAGTTAGATCAAACTCAGGTGGATTACATGGCCCTATATGAGACAAATTTTTGTCGAAACTATTCTTTCCGACACTGTTGATTTCACCTAAGTAATAACTCTGATCTGCCTCAATGTTTTCCACGATACCATCGGGGCGTCATATCGTGATCGTTTGGTGCATCGAGGATGACACTGCACCGATGCCATGTATCCACTCTCGACCTAAGAGCAGATTGTAGTTTGGTTTTACTGAGATCACCAAGAACATGGTGGGTCGAAAGATTGATCCCACTTTGAGGTCTAGTTGTATGACACCCGTTTTGGTGCCAATGCCTCCTTCATAATTGGACAAGACCATGTTATAGGGCTTGATGTCAGCATCTCCCTTTCCCAGCTTTTCCAGCATGAATTGTGGGATGATATTGATGGTCACCCCACAATCGACCAGAATTTTATTTATAGTTATTTCTCCTATCTTTGCTTTGATGAACAGGGGTTTTAGATGATTCTTCATTGCCTCCGTTGGTGGCTCGAAGAAGGAGTTTTGTTCCTCTACGCAGCCATTGTTCATTACATAGTAACATATTGGCCTGTGTCTAGCCATTTCTTGCTCAACCATTAAGTCAGTTTCCTCAACCTCGACCTGACGGTTGTATTCTTTAGGTAACACTGATATGACAATCACCATGATGTCTAAAGTGTCATCGGAATCGGAGTTGTCCTTATCATTCGACCCACATTCTTCCGTCCATGCCATAGGATTCCTCTCTAGAGGCTTCCTTTCTTTCCTTTGCACATTGGTGCTAACCTCTGGGTGAGGCCCAATTTCCTCTTTTTCGGCTTTTCGCTGTCTTTGGAATCTTCTCCATTGTGAATGGGACATAGGATTTTTTCCTTTGTAATTGCTCGATATATGAGCCATTTTATTTTACGTAGAAGTATGGTACTCCTTTCTGTAGTCTAAAGAGGAACCTCTTGGCACATCGAACGCCTGCCATCTCTCTTCATTTGGCCTCTTTCTTCCCATGGTGTTAAGCCAAGTATCTATAGGCACATTAGTTGGAGGCCGAAAAGTTGGTGGCCTCCTTACCTGACTCATGGATCCTTGTTGATGCCCCCTTCTGGGATCAAATCTGACTTCTGGACCCATTTTTTGTTGGGCATTGGTGCCCTGTTTCGCTTTCACAATTCTCATACCTTGTATGTGTTATGCGGCTTTCTTTTCAAAAATAGAGTTGCATCTAGGGCATAGCATCACTTCCGATTTTTTCTTCTGGCATCTGTGAAGAAAGTCTACCAGATCTTCGTTCTCCTTTAGAAATGCTGTTTTATTCACTTCTTCCTGACGAATAGCTTCCTCTGAGGCCTTGGCGCGAGAGACTTCGACCATGTTGACCTGCATGTTACTTTTGGTAACGAGATTCATTTTCTATATTTTGGCCTCTAAATTCTCTGTCGAACCCTTTACAGTATCCAAGTAAGAACCTGTGGTGGTTCTTTTGTTGGAGCTCTCAGTAACTCCTTTGCTTTTGTGTGGGTCTTCAGTAACCTTTTTATCCAGTTTCAGGCCTTCAGTGGCCTTCTTGTTTGAGCCTTGGGTAACTTCCTTTTTCAGATCTAGGCCTTCAGTGGCCTTTCTCACTCCTTCGATAGTTTTCCTGGATATGTTTCCAGTAAAACTTCCAAAGATGGGTTTAGTGATGAAGTCTTCAGAAACTTCCACCATGTGAATGCCGACTGGCTCAACATAATGTGCCTCCATCTGCAGTGGGTTTGCGTCGATTTTCATTGCTGGCTTATCAGCAAATTTCAGCCTTCCTTCCTTTAGCGCTTGTTGAACAAGATCCATGAAAAGGAAACATTGTGAGGTTTTATGGCCCAAAAAATTATGGTATTTACAAAAACCTCTTTTCTTTCTCTGTTCTAAAGGAGGCAATTTTGCCCCTGGGGGCACTATCATCTGGCCATCTTTAACTAATAGATCAAATATTTTGTCTCATTTGGGTATATTGTAACTATAAGTTTTCTTAGGAGATTTGTCGTTGTTTTTCTCATACTCTACAGGATTTTTCCCATTCGATGGCACTAGCAATTTACAAGAATATGGTGGTCCTTGTTTTAATTCTGCTAAATCTATTTCGCCTTCTTCGACATCTATAGGATCACTAGATATCTCTGGATCTTTATCATCCATTTCAACATAGGCTACCCTTTCTCATCGATGAGTTTTGGTAGCTTTAGCTTTCTCAACTTTAAGGTGTTCTACTTGTCGAACTCTATCGGCCAGTTTGGCCATGTCTCTTAGGTATTGAGTATCTAACTTTTTCCTAATTGAATAATCCAGCCCCCCCGCTGCTATTTCGACCAATTCATGTTCAGACACTTGGGTAAAGCATCTGGCTTTAAGTAATCGAAACCTATTTAAATATTCATCGATTGGCTCAGTGAATCTTCTCTTCACACTAGCCAATTCCTTTAGACTTATTTTGGTTTGTCCCATGTAAAATTGTTCGTGGAACAATCTTTCCAATTGGTTCCAATTGTGGATTGAATTGGCTGGGAGGGTGGTGAACCAAGTGAAAGCATTCTTTATTAGGGAACTTGGGAAATATTTGATCCTAAGTGTTGTACCCCAAAATTTTCCCTCCCATATTCCTCAAGAAATATCAAGAATCATCTTCAAATGGTTCAAGATTTCTCAAGGGTTGCACAGTCAAACCACCTCCTAAGCCAGTCAAAATTAGGGTTTTGGTTCTTTCAAGGAATTTGAGGTTTTCAATGGCTCAATCAAGTCTCATAGGCCTATATACATTGTCAAGCATCTACATGTCAAGTTTCAAGACTCACAGTGCCAAATTGCACAGTCAAAAGCTCCATTTGCTTCACAATCAACTACAGGGGCAAAATGGTCATTTTGCAGTCAAAAGTCAGAATTTTTGGTCAACATCTTATTTTGAGTCCACAATCATCATTTGATCAAGTCTTGATCATGATTCCTCAAGCATGGCTCAAAAATCATCAAGATGCAAAAAGTTAATATTTTTGGACAGCAGAAAAGTCAACTGTATCTTGACCAGGGCATAACTTTTTCATGGTTCATCAGAAAAATCCCATCCAATTCTCATTTTGAAGGGTATGACATTTCCTACAATCTATCTTCACATTCCAAGTCCAAGAAATGCTCTCACAAAAAGTTATCAATTTCTACATTATAGGTCAATTTCAAAAGTCAACAAAAATGCACTTTAAGTCAAAGACCATAACTTGAGATTGGTAAATCCAAATGACATGGGACCAAAGGCATTGGTTAGAGGACTTCAAGGCCTTTCCAAAATGTCCAAGAACATGTTCATACGATCAAAATTGAGCAAGATATGCATTGGATAAGTTGGGAAATTTTTATGAATTTGCAAAAGTCAACTTTGCTCAAAACACTTTGTTTTTGCTAATGGGCCTCAAATTTCTTCTTGAAAATTTATCCAAGGCCTATGCACGACCCATTGAGATTATTTGAATTTATTTTCTTATTTTTTATTAATTAATTGGATTTTTAATTGATTTTAATTCATTTAATTAATTTAAAATGTAGGAAATACAAAGATTTGAGTTTTCAATCTTTTGGTGAAGCAAACAAGCTCAAGATATGCTGAGAATTTCGTGTGCCAATCCAAGGGAAAAGAATCTCCCAATTTAGCAACTTTCTTCAATAAAAAATATTCAAAAATATTTGATTTTCAATCAAATATTAAATCATCATTCCATGGATCTTTTGTGCAAGATTGTAACCTAATTCCCTTCTATTATATATACAGAAGCTAACCCTAATGCATTGGACGAGAATTTGCTGCAAGAAAGCCATAATCACATTGAAAAAATTCAAGAAAAAACTCAAAACTGTTTTCCCTGTTCCAGGCCAATTCAAAGCTTTTAATTGTTTCTAACACCTTGCAGGGGTTCCCAGGAACGTGTAGCCATTAAATTCACACGCTAAAGCTCAAGGAATCCAAGGAAACAGTTTCACGGTTTGAACATATTTTCCAGAATCGCATATCATTATTCATGTGCATTTGACATATTTTGTTGATTGTTTTGTGTTAATAGGAACTGTACAAAGCTAATGATGTGGTTTAATTGCATTGAAACACGCAGAATTGCAAAGTGCCATTAACGAATTTTAGGGTTCATGAGTTCTTGAATTAGGGCTTTCCAAATCCAGTAAGATTGAACCTTATAAGACCCATGGTTGAATTCAGGAGACTCATACGAATGTAACGAGACCATCGCGAAATATTTTTGTTGCTCATACGCCTAATCGTTATTATTCCTCGTTCCATATTGTGGGGGTTAAAAACCCCCGCTATTTGATTTGTTTTTGCAGGTATTCAGTGAGGAAGATGAAGACGTGTTGATATACCACTGGTTCATTCAAACAAAAAGGCGCGCGTGTTTTGTTACAACATATGCGTTGTTTTTTATATATTATATTTGTTCATTATTATAATTATAAAAGCAGGCAAGTGGCTGGGTGGATAGTGCGCTGTCTGGCAACCATTGGGACCTGGGTTCGATTCCCAGGTCCACCCCAATAATTGTTTCATATTTTTCATAACGTGTTCACGTACAGGCATCCTAAAAGCATTCCACCATGCTCCTCACTCATCCAAACGCCAAGTGTCTTCAAGCAGCAATCCAAAGGCCATGAGATAGGGGACACCATGTTCCCAGTCAACTACACCATGGACAATTCAAAAAGTCAGAAGGGCTTGAGCTTAATGGGCCACCAATTTCAAGAACAAACCTCCATCTGGGCCCAACACCCCCCTGGTTTCATTATTTTCTTATTCTCTTCATATTTTAATTTTCTTTTAATTAGTTTATTAATTATTATTACTATTATTTAATCAACTCACAAATTAATTATTTTCCCAATAAAAATCAGAAAACCATAAAATATTTTATTATTATTATTATTTATTTATTTCACCTTAATTTAATTATTTTTGTAAATAAATACTAATATAATTAATTTAGTTAATTAGGTTAAATTTGACTTTTTTTTCACAATAATTTAAAATAAATTAGACTTAGGGTTTCTTACCAACTTTTAATTTTTTTTATTTTATTCTCATTAAGACATAAAAAACACAAAAATACTTTTTTCTTTTAATTAATTAATCAATTAGTTCTAGGTTTAATATTTAATTAAATGCAAAGGACCAAAATTTATTCTTTTCTCAAAAAGGGTCAAAACCCTAAGACTTTTCCCGATTCAATTTTTCTCGCGCATGTTTATTCTTGATTCCTCTTTTGATCATATTTATCTATCTGCTCCGAGAATGTAATAGATAATTAGGGCTTTTATCGCTTTCTTTAATTTCTCGCATTTACTTTTCAAGGGTTATGCTTTTGGCGATGTATATACTCGACGCCTTGTAATAGCGTAGATTTACTTTCCGCAATTTATTTTCCGCACAATTATTAACTGTTAACTATGCATGACAAGACTTGCCTAAAAATTAAAATCAACTCGTAGCTCACCATAATACATGTGCAAAGATAATCTTAAACTGAATCCTGACACACTCGCACATGCCACTCCTAGGGTACGCCTCACTTGGTTGCCTCGACGTGGTCATTGAGTATAGAGTGTTTTAGAGGTCGCCCTCCTGTCTAAAGATCCAGTTGCCTCGAAACGGTTTCCTTGGATAAAAAGGATCTAGGATATTAGGGTTACCGCTAAGGTGTCCTACTATTGCTTTGGTGACCACACATGTCCCTATAATCGAATTGACCCTAATAACTCCAACGACGGTGCTACCTACTTCTCAATAGTGGGATAGCATTGTCTAAAGGACATTTACACAACTTAATTCCTTAGAGTATGTAGATTTCTCCTGGGTACTTGCTCTTTCAAAACAAAAAAACAACTTTTCGCACCTACACTTTCAAAAAGTTTTCAAACAAACACTTCATACACTCTTGATGACTGATACAAGAGTTACCTAGAAGTTTTCAAAACAAACTTTTTTCAAAACCCAAAAACACAAGAAAAGCAAAACATTTTTGAAAACATAGTGAGCAAGTACCTAAGAGCCCGTGGATAACCACGGATAGAAAGGGTGCTAACACCTTCCCTTTCTATAATCTACCTCCCGAACCGAGAAACATCTCGAAAAGGAATTTTGTTGTGCTTTTGTCCTTTCCTTGTTGGAGAAAATAAAAGACGGTGGCGACTCTTGCTTACCGCGACATTTCGCGAACCAGCATTCCAAAATAGTCAGTTCTATTTCCACCGATCACAGAACTGGCGACTCTGTTGGGGATATACTTAATAAGTGAGGTGTACCTTAGGATTAGACCACTCTTGTTTTCAATTGCTTGCTTTGATTGCTTTAAAATTGTGGGCTTGTTTTGGAGTTTCATAGAACCTAACTCGGATCTGGGGGATACCTTTTAGAAGTAGCAACAAACTGTGAGGGAACTGTGTGGGGTATACCGACACGGTTGAAGCAGTTGCTACGTTGATGTGGCACTTTGGTGAGTACTGGTAACCCTTGAGTCAAGTCAAGGAGAGTACGGGGCCGCCGCGTGGTGTCGTGAAGCATCAACTGACCTTAGGAACCTTACTTGATCATCCCGACCTTTTTAGGGGTAATGAGATGACCGACTTTGGTGCAGTCCGAAGTTGGTAGTTACTCGATACTACACTCATTGAGGGTTGTTTTCTTTGAATATTTTGGTCGCCAGTTAAGTGGCTAAATCAAAACAATGAACATAGAAAACAATCCAATGATATTGATCTCCTTAGAACCCAGTTACTATTCATAGGACAAGTTTTGAGCCAACCAACTTCAAGAGGGTACTTACCTACGAACTCCATGTCGGCCTAAACTTAAGGCTATTTGTGTGACTTGTGTGCCTACAAACTTGAACTACTTGCACATTCTTGTTATCTGACACATGAATTCCTTGCAGGTTTTGTTGACAGTCCTTAATCTGGGCTTATAACAGGGTTTACTTACATCACTCCACACATAGCATAACATCATACCGTCATACCATTACATGCATCCTGCATAAGGACTAACCCATTTCAAGGATCTCAAGGGTTTGTGATACAGGTCATGATGAACCAACTGTCTAGCAAGGGGCAAAGGGGATTTATTTTCCTCTAGCCAAGGTTGTTTGGAGATCAAAACACGATGACTTGAGTCAGGGGCTATGACCCACTCGATATGGTGAGCTTTGACTCTTGAAGAAGGACTCTCAACAACATGAAGTTCCTTCAATCAAGCTACCCAAATTCAAATTCTAACAAGTTTCTTGGTTTATCCCGCGAGATCCTTGAAAACATTGCATGCATATCATTGCATTACAGGTACACTTTTTACAGGTCACTTATCTTCTTCGCTGTTTATTTCAGCAATCATCATGTCTACTGAACCTTCCACTGAGCAAGATATCAAGGCCCTCCAGGCCCAGAATGCCCAGTTCCAAGAGTTGGTTATGAGCCTAGCCCAGGGTCAACAGGACTTGAAGACTCTGATTCTGAAAGAGAGGAAGAAGAAGAAGAAGAGGACTGTTTTGTTCAACACTAGACGTAGATCTGGGAATGGACTACAGAATGAGGCTGATCTGGCTACTTCCTCTGTAGGTAAGGATAGTCCCCAAGAGAGAAGGGTTCCTAGTCCTGTGGTCTCCGACAACGAGACGGATTACAATGATGAACAGTACCCTCCTGCTGAGGATAGGTACAAACAGCTAGAGGACCGCTTAAGTGCTATGGAGATTTAGCATGTGCCCGGGTTGGACTTTGGAGACCTAGGCTTATCTTCTGGGGTGGTGATTCCCCATAAGTTCAAAGCACCTGCTTTTGCAAAGTACGACGGAGCTTCCTGTCCTAAGCTGCATCTCAGATCGTATGTAAGGAAGATCCAACCTTATACAGCTGACAAGAATTTGTGGATCCATTTCTTCCAGGATAGTCTTTCAGGGACTCAACTCGAATGGTTCTATCAGCTGGATGGAGCCACTATTCGTAACTGGGAGGACTTGGCTACTGCGTTCTACAAGCAGTATCAGTATAATTCCGACCTCGCTCCTACGCGTACCCAACTCCAGGGTATGTCACTAGGGACGGCTGAAGGATTTAAGGAGTATGCTCAAAAGTGGAGAGACCTTGTTGGACGGGTGCAGCCACCCTTAACTGATCGTGAACTTGTGGATATGTTCTTGGGGACCCTGTCTGGTTCGTTCTTCAACCATTTGATCGGGAATTCTTCAGCAGGGTTCACAGACCTTATCTTGACTGGTGAAAGAATTGAAGCTGGCATCAAAAGCGGGAAGATTCAAGAAGCTACACCTTCCGATGCTCAGAAAAAGACCTACAATGGGAAGAAAGAGTCCAATGCTGTGTATGGTAAAAAGAGTCGTCATGATCAACATGTAGGGGCAACCCAGATCTCTAATCCTACGCCTGCTCAATAAAGACAGGGGCATCCACGTAAGGAGGTCGCACCTAAAAGAAAATTCACTAAGATCAACATGTCACTGACTCAAGCGCTACAACAAATGTTGAAGGCAGGGCTGATTACATTAAGGGCTCCTCTCCGGAATCCAAACACTTCCGCTCCTACCTATCATCCCAATGAAAGGTGTGCATACCACTCTGACAGCCCGGGATATGACACAAACAACTGCTGGGCCTTGAAGAATAAGGTTCAAGACATGATTGATGCCAAAGAAATCCAGTTTGAAGCACCAGAGACTCCAAACATAATCACTGCTCCTTTGCCAAATCATTGAAGGCTTTTGTTTTATTTGAATTTCCGAGTTGTATTTTTCTTTGCTTATTCAAACAACTATTGTCATAGCAAACTCTTTTATTTCATTAATGCATCGCATATGTCTGTTCTGAAGCAATATATTCGTATTCACTATATTCAAACTGCTTTCATTTTTTATGATGTTCAAACTCTCGATTAATAATTCTAAGCCTTTTGAGGGAGGATGACGAAAACGATACCATGATCTTTACAGTATACTTTTGAACAAACCCCGCTGATGAAGTACAGGCATTGTTTCAAATCCTAAACAGTGGAGTTATAAGGAAGATAATCCCTAGTCAACCCCTTTGAGCCAAAGAAGTTGGAGTTTTTCTTTTCAAA
Organism: Vicia faba; assembly: GCA_948472305.1. Lineage (NCBI taxonomy): Eukaryota > Viridiplantae > Streptophyta > Magnoliopsida > Fabales > Fabaceae > Vicia > Vicia faba. The sequence continues at coordinate 745,368,814 of OX451741.1, forward strand.
AATTAAAACCCTTAATTATAACCTGGGGCAGGGTAGTTTTCTCAGTTGATCCAGGTGCACAATGAATGGCATCAAAGGAGTTCTTCTAAAACAAAAAAAACGGTGTTGGTTCCGTATAATCATAAGGACAGGCAGTCATTATTTCTCAAAATAAAAGCCCATTAAGTCAAAACCTATGAAGGAGACTTACAAAACTGGGGCATCCCGCTGACTGTAATCACAAAAGAAACAGTTCAGGCAAAAAGACAGGGATAATAAAATCAAAAGAACGAGGTCGCTACAAATCCTCGACAACATGAAAAATGTTGCAAAAAATGATGACTGCCTTCAAAAATCAAATTTGTGCGAACCATCACCGGAATATCAGAGCAAAGACTCAAACAAGATCTAACGCACGATTAGCTGAGTTTAGGATTGAAGAACATCACGAAGAGAGGGTGGGTACAAATATACTTTGAGCCTTTATCCTTTGTTTCTTAAACCGTGAACCAGGCCACGTTATAACCCTTAAAAGTCCTAGCTGAAGCATGGGTTAGTTCGAAAGCATACTGTTATAAAAGGTATCCTGACTCCTGTAGGGCTCGCTGTAAAATCTTGAGTTGACATTACGTTTTACAAAAATTCGCTTGTTTTATTGAAAATTGCATTTTCAAAAACTTCAAGACAGACATAAGCTTTGCATTCTTAAAATAACATTGTTTGCATATGACTATTTGTTCAAACAGCAGGGAAATTCGCACGACGAATATCTAGTGAACAAAAATCTTCTCAACAAAAGGATCACCTCAAGTGGAAAAACACTTCCAATCAAGGGGCACGGCATGAGCATTGTCCATCATCTAGGGCAGTTAAGTCAAGATTCAAGGAATCTCTCAAAATGCCAAACAGCCAGGGGCAAATCTCCGCCTGAGTCACTTGGGGGATTGGACGTGAATTCCAGCAACGAATCTTGCCGGATCAAACATCTTCTGGTAGCATGGCAACACAACACTATTGACAGTGACAACTCCCTACATTCTGAGAGCGTGGACATAGTCGAAAAAATACTACGCATAATCAAAGACCCGCTAGGTCGACTGTCCTAGGCAAAAGTAAGGGCTTCCCGGCGAACCAAAAGGGTTCGGGCAAAAATAAGGGATGAAATAAAAAAAAAATCTGTACACCCGGCAAGTCGAAAACCTGAAAAGGAGGCTTGGGCCAAAAAGGGTATCCTGATGGACTGAAAACCCGAAAGGGCGGTCCAGGTAAATGTTAGGGATCACAGCGTACGACTATGTCCCGGCATCTCGTCACTTGCCTACCAGAAGAAGATTTGTCAAATCGGCAGTTATCAAGACCTCCACAGGTACCTTCTCCCACAGAAGTTAGGGCAATAAGAATTATCCGAACTGTACAAGCTGTTATGTCCTCCAGGTACAAGCAAGATTCAACAATACTCTCCTCAAGAAGAGTTGGTCTCTCAGCCCTAAAAAGGCATAGTATCCCCAGCAAGTCAGCAACACTCTCCCCCAAGCAGAGTTAGTCTACCATCAGTCTTGGAAAAGTTGGGTATCCCCAGAAGATCTTAATATTCCCTAGCAGAGTATACAAATATTCCTCAGCAAGCATCCCCGGAAATCTTAATATTCCTCGACATAAATATAAAGATTGTTCCTCGGCGGAATACAGACACCCCAGTGGAGTCATTCCCCAGTGCAGTCCAAAAAGTTTCCCTAGGAGAGTCGAATCAATCTCCCCAGTAGATTCTGGAAGCTTGTCCCCTGCAGAATACAAACATCTCTCCCCAGCCATATTCAGAGATTATCCTCACCAGAGTCTAACTGGGTTATCCTCAACAAATTACAACGGAAAGATCGTCCTCAGCGAAGTTCTTCCTATCCCCAGCAGAGTCGACAGTTCTGTGATCGGTGGAAATAGAACTGACTGTTTTGGAATGCTGGTTCGCGAAATGTCGCGGTAAGCAAGAGTCGCCACCGTCTTTTATTTTCTCCAACAAGGAAAGGACAAAAGCACAACAAAATTCCTTTTCGAGACGTTTCTCGGTTCGGGAGGTAGATTATAGAAAGGGAAGGTGTTAGCACCCTTTCTATCTGTGGTTATCCACGGGCTCTTAGGTACTTGCTCACTATGTTTTCAAAATTGTTTTGCTTTTCTTGTGTTTGTGGGTTTTGAAAAAAGTTTGTTTTGAAAACTTCTAGGTAACTCTTGTATCAGTCCTCAAGAGTGTATGAAGTGTTTGTTTGAAAACTTTTTGAAAGTGTAGGTGCGAAAAGTTGTTTTTTTTGTTTTGAAAGAGCAAGTACCCAGGAGAAATCTACCTACTCTAAGGAATTAAGCTGTGTAAATGTCCTTTAGACAGTGCTATCCCACTATTGAGAAGTAGGTAGCACAATCGTTGGAGTTATTAGGGTCAATTCGATTATAGGGACATGTGTGGTCACCAAAGCAATAGTAGGACACCTTAGCGGTAACCCCTAATGTCCTAGATCCTTTTTATCTGAGGCAACCGTTTCGAGGCAACTGGATCTTTAGACAGGAGGGCGACCTCTAAAACACCCTATACTCAATAACCACGTCGAGGCAACCAAGTGAGGCGTACCCTAGGAGTGGCATGTGCGAGTGTGTCAGGATTCAGTTTAAGATTATCTTTGCACATGTATTATGGTGAGCTACGAGTTGATTTTAATTTTCAGGCAAGTCTTGTCATGCATAGTTAACAGTTAATAATTGTGCGGAAAATAAATTGCGGAAAGTAAATCTACGCTATTACAAGGCGTCGGGTATTTACATCGCCAAAAGCATAACCCTTGAAAAGTAAATGCGAGAAATTAAAGAAAGCGATAAAAGCCCTAATTATCTATTACATTCTCGGAGCAGATACATAAATATGATCAAAAGAGGAATCAAGAATAAACATGCGCGAGAAAAATTGAATCGGGAAAAGTCTTAGGGTTTTGACCCTTTTTGAGAAAAGAATGAATTTTGGTCCTTTGCATTTAATTAAATATTAAACCTAGAACTAATTGATTAATTAATTAAAAGAAAAAAGTATTTTTGTGTTTTTTATGTCTTAATGAGAATAAAATAAAATAAAATCAAAAGTTGGTAAGAAACCCTAAGTCTAATTTATTTTAAATTATTGTGAAAAAAAAGTCAAATTTAACCTAATTAACTAAATTAATTATATTAGTATTTATTTACAAAAATAATTAAATTAAGGTGAAATAAATAAATAATAATAATAAAATATTTTATGGTTTTCTGATTTTTATTGGGAAAATAATTAATTTGTGAGTTGATTAAATAATAGTAATAATAATTAATAAACTAATTAAAAGAAAATTAAAATATGAAGAGAATAAGAAAATAATGAAACCAGGGGGGTGCTGGGCCCATATGGAGGTTTGTTCTGGAAATTGGTGGCCCATTAAGCTCAAGCCCTTCTGACTTTTTGAATTGTCCATGGTGTAGTTGACTGGGAACATGGTGTCCCCTCTCTCATGGCCTTTGGATTGCTTCTTGAAGACACTTGGCGTTTGGATGAGTGAGGAGCATGGTGGAATGCTTTTAGGATGCCTGCACGTGAACACATTATGAAAAATATGAAACAATTATTGGGGTGGACCTGGGAATCGAACCCAGGTCCCAATGGTTGCCAGCCAGCGCACTATCCACCCAGCCACTTGCCTGCTTTTGTAATTATAATAATGAACAAATATAATATATAAAAAACAACGCATATGCTGTAACAAAACACACGCGCCTTTTTGTTTGAATGGACCAGTGGTATATCAACACGTCTTCATCTTCCTCACTGAATACCTGCAAAAACAAATCAAATAGCGGGGGTTTTTAACCCCCACAATATGGAACGAGGAATAATAGCGATTAGGCGTATGAGCAACAAAAATATTTCGTGATGGTCTCGTTACATTCGTATGAGTCTCCTGAATTCAACCATGGGTCTTATAAGGTTCAATCTTACTGGATTTGGAAAGCCCTAATTCAAGAACTCATGAACCCTAAAATTCATTAATGGCACTTTGCAATTATGCGCGTTTCAATGCAATTAAACCACATCATTAGCTTTGTACAGTTCCTATTAACACAAAATAATCAACAAAATATGTCAAATGCACATGAATAATGAGATGCGATTCTGGAAAATATGTTCAAACCGTGAAACTGTTTCCTTGGATTCCTTGAGCTTTAGCGTGTGAATTTAATGGCTACACGTTCCTGGGAACCCCTGCAAGGTGTTAGAAACAATTAAAAGCTTTGAATTGGCCTGGAACAGGGAAAATAATTTTGTGTTTTTTCTTGAATTTTTTCAATGTGATTATGGCTTTCTTGCAGCAAATTCTCGTCCAATGCATTAGGGTTAGCTTCTGTATATATAATAGAAGGGAATTAGGTTACAATCTTGCACAAAAGATCCATGGAATGATGATTCAATATTTGATTGAAAATCAAATATTTTTGAATCTTTTTGATTGAAGAAAGTTGATAAATTGGGAGATTCTTGTCCCTTTGATTGGCACACGAAATTCTCAGCATATCTTGAGTTTGTTTGCTTCACCAAAAGATTGAAAACTCAAATCTTTGTATTTCCTACATTTTAAATTAATTAAATGAATTAAAATCAATTAAAAATCCAATTAATTAATAAAAAATAATAAAATAAATTCAAATAATCTCAATGGGTCGTGCATAGGACTTGGATAAAGTTTCAAGAAGAAATTTGAGGCCCATTAGCAAAAACAAAGTGTTTTGAGCAAAGTTGACTTTTGCAAATTCATAAAAATTTCCCAACTTCTCCAATGCATATCTTGCTCAATTTTGATCATATGAACATGTTCTTGGACATTTTGGAAAAGTCTTGAAGTCCTTTAACCAATGCCTTTCGACCCATGTCATTTGGATTTACCAATCTTAAGTTATGGTCTTTGACTTAAAGTGCATTTTTGTTGACTTTTGAAATTGACCTATAATGTAGAAATTGATAACTTTTTGTGAGAGCATTTCTTGTACTTGGAATGTGAACATAGATTGTATTAAATGTCCTCCCCTTCAAAATGAGCATTGGATGGGATTTTTCTGATGAACCATGAAAAAGTTATGCCCTGGTCAAGATACAGTTGACTTTTCTGCTGTCCAAAAATAGTAACTTTTTGCATCTTGATGATTTTTGTGCCATGCTTGAGGAATCATGATCAAGACTTGATCAAATGATGATTGTGGACTCAAAATAAGATGTTGACCAAAAATTCTGACTTTTGACTGCCAAATGACCATTTTGCCCTTGTAGTTGATTGTGAAGCAAATTGAGCTTTTGACTGTGCAATTTGGCACTGTGAGTCTTGAAACTTGACATGTAGATGCTTGACAATGTATATAGGCCTATGAGACTTGATTAAGCCATTGAAAACCTCAAATTCCTTGAAAGAACCAAAACCCTAATTTTGACTGGCTTAGGAGGTGGTTTGACTGTGTAACCCTTGAGAAATCTTGAACCATTTGAAGATGATTCTTGATATTTCTTGAGGAATATGGGAGGGAAAATTTTGGGGTATAACAGTTAGTTCTGGGATCGGTGGAAATAGAACTGACTGTTTTGGAATGCTGGTTCACGAAATGTCGCGGTAAGCAAGAGTCGCCATCGTCTTTTATTTTCTCCAACAAGGAAAGGACAAAAGCACAGCAAAATTTTTTTTCGAGATGTTTCTCGGTTCGGGAGGTAGATTATAGAAAGGGAAGGTGTTAGCACCCTTTCTATCTGTGGTTATCCACGGGCTCTTAGGTACTTGCTCACTATGTTTTCAAAAATGTTTTGCTTTTCTTGTGTTTGTGGGTTTTGAAAAAAGTTTGTTTTGAAAACTTCTAGGTAACTCTTGTATCAGTCCTCAAGAGTGTATGAAGTGTTTGTTTGAAAACTTTTTGAAAGTGTAGGTGCGAAAAGTTGTTTTTTTGTTTTGAAAGAGCAAGTACCCAGGAGAAATATACCTACTCTAAGGAATTAAGCTGTGTAAATGTCCTTTAGACAGTGCTATCCCACTATTGAGAAGTAGGTAGCACCGTCGTTGGACATTTACACAGCTTAATTCCTTAGAGTAGGTAGATTTCTCCTGTGTACTTGCTCTTTCAAAACAAAAAAACAACTTTTCGCACCTACACTTTCAAAAAGTTTTCAAACAAACACTTCATACACTCTTGAGGACTGATACAAGAGTTACCTAGAAGTTTTCAAAACAAACTTTTTTCAAAACCCACAAACACAAGAAAAACAAAACATTTTTGAAAACATAGTGAGCAAGTACCTAAGAGCCCGTGGATAACCACGGATAGAAAGGGTGCTAACACCTTCCCTTTCTATAATCTACCTCCCGAACAGAGAAACATCTCGAAAAGGAATTTTGTTGTGCTTTTGTCCTTTCCTTGTTGGAGAAAATAAAAGACGGTGGCGACTCTTGCTTACCGCGACATTTTGCGAACCAGCATTCCAAAACAGTCAGTTCTATTTCCACCGATCCCAGAACTGGCGACTCTGCTGGGGATATACTTAATAAGTGAGGTGTACCTTAGGATTAGACCACTCTTGTTTTCAATTGCTTGCTTTGATTGCTTTAAAATTATGGGCTTGTTTTGGAGTTTCATAGATCCTAACCCGGATCTGGGGGATACCTTTTAGAAGTAGCAACAAACTGTGAGGGAACTGTGCGGGGTATACCGACACGGTTGAAGCAGTTGCTATGTTGATGTGACACTTTAGTGAGTACCGGTAACCCTTGAGTCAAGTCAAGGAGAGTACAGGGTCGCCACGTGGTGTCGTGAAGCATCAACTGACCTTTGGAACCTTACTTGACCATCCCGGCCTTTTTAGGGGTAGTGAGATGACCGACTTTGGTGCAGTCCGAAGTTGGTAGATACTCGATACTACACTCATTGAGGGTTGTTTTCTTGGAGTATTTTAGTCGCCAGTTAAGTGGCTAAATCAAAACAATGAACATAGAAAACAATCCAATGATATTGAGCTCCTTAGAACCCGGTTACTATTCATAGGACAGGTTTTGAGCCAACCAACTTCAAGAGGGTACTTACCTACGAACTCCATGCCGGCCTAAACTTAAGGCTATTTGTGTGACTTGTGTGCCTACAAACTTGAACTACTTGCACATTCTTGTTATCTGACACATGAATTCCTTGCAGGTTTTGTTTACAGTCCTTAATCTGGGCTTATAATAGGGTTTATTTACATCACTCCACGCATAGCATAACATCATACCATCATACCATTGCATGTATCCTGCATAAGGACTAACCCATTTCAAGGATCTCAAGGGTTTGTGATACATGTCATGATGAACCAACTGTCTAGCAAGGGGCAAAGGGGATTTATTTTCCTCTAGCCAAGGTTGTTTGGAGATCAAAACACGATGACTTGAGTCAGGGGCTATGACCCACTCGATATGGTGAGCTTTGACTCTTGAAGAAGGACTCTCAACAACATGAAGTTCCTTCAATCAAGCTACCCAAATTCAAATTCTAATAAGTTTCTTGGTTTACCCCACGAGATCCTTGAAAACATTGCATGCATATCATTGCATTACAGGTACACTTTTTACAGGTCACTTATCTTCTTCGCTGTTTATTTCAGCAATCATCATGTCTGCCGAACCTTCCACTGAGCAAGCACTCTGATTCTGAAAGAGAGGAAGAAGAAGAAGAAGAGGACTGTTTTGTTCATTACTAGACGTAGATCGGGGAATGGATTACAGAATGAGGTTGAGCGGACTACCTCATCTGTAGGCAAAGACAACCCACAAGAGAGAAGGGTTCCTAGTCCCGTGGTCTCTGACAACGAGGCGGATTATGATGAAGAACAGTACCCTCTTGCTGAGGATAGGTACAAACAGCTAGAGGACCGCTTAAGTGCTATGGAGATTCAGCATGTGCCCGGGTTGGACTTTGGAGACCTAGGCTTATCTTCTGGGGTGGTGATTCCCCATAAGTTTAAAGCACCTGCTTTTGCAAAGTACGATGGAGCTTCCTGTCCTAAGCTGCATCTCAGATCGTATGTAAGGAAGATCCAACCTTATACAGCTGACAAGAATTTGTGGATCCATTTCTTCCAGGATAGTCTTTCAGGGACTCAACTCGAATGGTTCTATCAGCTGGATGGAGCCAGTATTCGTAACTGGGAGGACTTGGCTACTGCGTTCTACAAGCAGTATCAGTATAATTCTGACCTCGCTCCTACGCATACCCAACTCCAGGGTATGTCACTAGGGACGGGTGAAGGATTTAAGGAGTATGCTAAAAAGTGGAGAGACCTTGCTGGACGGGTGCAGCCACCCTTAACTGATCGTGAACTTGTGGATATGTTCTTGGGGACCCTGTCTGGTCCGTTCTTCAACCATTTGATCGAAAATTCTTCAGCCAGGTTCACAGACCTTATCTTGACTGGTGAAAGAATTGAAGTTGGCATCAAAAGCGGGAAGATTCAAGAAGCTACACATTCCGATGCTCATAAAAAGCCCTACAATGGGAAGAAAGAGTCTAATGTTGTGTATGGTAAAAAGAGTCGTCATGATCAACATGTAAGGGCAACCCAGATCTCTAATCCTACGCCTGCTCAACAAAGACAGGGGCATCAATGTAAGGAGGTCGCACCTAAAAGACAATTCACTAAGATCAACATGTCACTGACTCAAGCGCTACAATAAATGTTGAAGGCAGGGCTGATTACATTAAGGGCTCCTCTCCGGAATCCAAACACTTCCGCTCCTACCTATCATCCCAATGAAAGGTGAGCATACCACTCTGACAGCCCGGGACATGACACAAACAACTGCTGGGCCTTGAAGAATAAGGTTCAAGACATGATTGATGCCAAAGAAATCCAGTTTGAAGCACCAGAGACTCCAAACATAATCACTGCTCCTTTGCCAAACTGCTCCTTTGCCAAATCATTGAAGGCTTTTGTTTTATTTGAATTTCCGAGTTGTATTTTTCTTTGCTTATTCAAACAACTATTGTCATAGCAAACTCTTTTATTTCATTAATGCATTGCATATGTCTGTTCTGAAGCAATATATTCGTATTCACTATATTCAAACTGCTTTCATTTTTTGTGATGTTCAAACTCTCGATTAATAATTCTAAGCCTTTTGAGGGAGGATGACGAAAACGATACCACAATCTTTACAGTATGCTTTTGAACAGACCCCGCTGATGAGGTACAGGCATTGTTTCAAATCCTAAACAGTGGAGTTATAAGGAAGATAATCCCTAGTCAACCCCTTTGAGCCAGAGAAGTTGGAGTTTTTTCTTTTCAAAAATTAAAACCCTTAATCATAACCTGGGGCAGGGTAGTTCTCTCAGTTGATCCAGGTGCACAAGGAATGGTATTAAAGAAATCCTTCTGAAACAAAAGACAATGATGGTTCCCTATAATCGTCAAGACATGCAGTCGTTATCTCTCAAAATAAAAGCCCAATAAGTCAAAACCTATGAAGGAGACACAAAAACTGGGGCATCCCGCTGACTGTAATCACAAAAGAAACAGTTCAGGCAAAAAGACAGGGATAACAAAATCAAAAAAGAAAGAGGTCTTACGAACCTTCAACAAAAAAGAATTGACTGCCTATTCAAAATAAATTGTCAAAATCCGAACCATCACCGGAATATCAGAGCAAAGACTCAAACAAAATCTAATGCACGATTAGCTGAGTTTAGGATCGAAGAACATCACGAAGAGTGGGTGGGTACAAATAAATTTTGAGCCTTTATCCTTTGTTTCTTAAACCGTGAACCAGGCCATGTTATAACCCTTAAAAAGTCCTAGCTTAAGCATGGGTTAGTTCGAAAGCATACTGTTACAAAAGGTATCCTGACTCCTGTAGGGCTTGCTGTAAAATCTTGAGTTGACATCACATTTTACAAAAATTCGCTTGAAAACTGCATTTTTTCAAAAACTTCAAGACAGACATAAGCTTTGCATTTTTAATATAACATTGTTTGCATATGACTATTTGTTCGAACAGCAGAGAATTTCGCACGACGAATATCTAAGTGAACAAAAATCTTCCCAAGGATCACCTCAAGTGGAAAAACACTTCCAATCAAGGGGCACGACATGATCATTGTCTATCATCTGGGGCAGTCAAGTCAAGAGTCGAGGAATCTCTCAAGATGCCAAATAGCCAGGGGAAAATCTCCGCCTGAGCCACTTGGGGAATTGTGTAACACCCCTTCTAAATACCCAAATTAAAGGTAAAGATTAAAATCAGAGAAATAAAATTGCACGGAAGGGATGCCACAACACACATCACATTCCAAAGTTTTTAAGGAAAAACAGACAGGGTATGTTTGAAAGTATAAGCATTCCAACACAAAACAAACATACTATAAATATTTACTTCATTCTCTCATGAAAACGCAACGGAGTTTCATAATTTCACATCATCTCCATTTATGGAGGAATCAAAACATAATTCAAGGCATCAAGCCATCATAATTCACATAAGCATATGTTATCAAGTCTCACATGTACAAGCCATCATATACACGAATAAGGATTATATACATCGTAATCCAAATACAAAATAATCGAGTTCGACACTAATAAATTCCCCCCCCTGTGTTACTACCAGAGCATCGACTCGACTCTAATCAAATAAAACAGATTGCAATCCAATGCATCCGTTAGCTAGCGCCTCGCGCTACCGTCCTCGGTACCTGCACAATGCCATCAAAAGCATTGGCCAACAAAAGGGTAAGAATTCCAATAATCATATAACATATAATTTTAAGTAAATGAAATGGCAATAATTAAAGCAATACATAATGATCATGTTCATTTTATCACCTGTAGCATCCTTACTCAAGGAGTCCATTTCCAACACATTAACCATGTAAACCGATTATCCGAATACTCACATCCTTGGCACATAACCATAATTCAAACAACAACAATATTGGCACATAATCAAACACATCAACACACATACATATCATGCACAATTATACATGTGACTCACAACACGACTCAACGTATGCAAATGCGGTACCGACTCGTGGACCCAAGGTTCCACCACCTATGTTTCCATTCCGGATCAAGGTCACTACGTCTTTTCCCACAATAGGGTCACCGTCTAGATATTGTGGACCCAATGTTCCACCACCTATGTTTCCCTTCCGGATCAAGGTCACTACGTCTTTTCCCACAATAGGGTCACCGTCTAGATATTGTGGACCCAATGTTCCACCACCTATGTTTCCCTTCCGGATCAAGGTCACTACGTCTTTTCCCACAATAGGGTCACCGTCTAGATATTGTGGACCCAATGTTCCACCGTCTCTGTTTCAAGACCACCATGCCATGCAATGTACAATATAACCAATGCATGCAATTAAGACTCACAACAATCTTAACATACACATGCCATCAAATCCAACCAATGGAACATCAACTATTGTACATGCATGCATACATATAATTTATCAATCTCAACGTCAAGTAAAATGTATACAAACGAGATTACTTACTCAACCAAAACATAAACCATCAACTATCAACAATTCCAAATCGGAAAGTATATTTCAACATTATCAACAAAAATCATTTAGTCATGAACAATTCATCACAAGCCTCCCATATCATCATGTAGCATCATCATTTTCATACAAACATGCATATTAAACATAAACATACATGTTGTCATACCCAATCATTCAAACCATATCAAAACATAATGCATTTTGCATTTGATGTATAACTCACAAGATCATTCATTTAGTACCCCAAATATCACCAAACACTTCACTAAAATACATAACAATCAAATTCACCTATAAACATAAACACTTTCTCCAATAATCACTTATTAAAATAAGCTCTTAAATCTACCTAATTCCTCATAATCATATAGACAATTTCACTAGCTTTCCAACGCATCAAACGGCGCCTAAATCGGAGTTACGGTTCAAAAGTTATGGCCGAAACGATTTTTGGGAAAAGCCAAGTCAGAGCAGCAACACGGGCACCCGTGTGCTGCAACACGGCCCGTGTTGTGAGGCCTGCGTGAAAACTCCACTCTTTTGAGTTTTTCTCATTCAACTACCATGGTTTTCTTTCCCATTTCAATACTCTTAATTTCCACAAGCTAGCACTTAATACACCCACGAACCATACTCCTAATCCAACTTTTCTAAACCATTCTAACAATCAACCAACAAAACCCTAAAAATCAACTATCAATTTTACCCCTAAATCCAAAATGTATCATACAAAACCTAACAATATGAGATGGAGAATCAAACCCCTTACCTTGGTGTGGGTTTTCTTGAAACAAGATGATGGAGATGTTGCAACTCCAAGCCTAGCTCTCTTTCTCCTCTTCTCCTCTTTTCTTTCTTCTTTCTCCTCTTTTCTTTCTTCTTTTACTAACTCTCCTTTTCTATTTTATAAAACTCCCCTTCTACTACTAACTTTCCTCCCTCTATCTTTCTAAAATTGTAATTTGGCCCCAACAATTATTTAATTCAAATTATAATATATAACCCTATTAAACAATATTACATTAAATAATATTTATTCTATATAAACCTAATCATGCCAATTAATCAAACCAAGTCAAATATTACTACACACCAAATTAATATTACTCAAAATAGTATTTTATCATTATGAATATTTTTATTTCAAATAACCGAATTAACATTTAATCAAAAACGGGGTGTTACAACTCTCCCCCACTTAAAAGATTTTCGGCCTCGAAAATTTTGACCAAAACGAACAAATCGGGACATGCCTACGCATTCGTCCACCCAAACCTTGCGTTAATTAAACAACATACAAAATACACCTAACACAAGGGCATCTCCCTAGCCATAACGTTTAGACAAGAACAACCATGCCGAGATGCGAAGCCCACACAATGCACTCGACAATCAGCTAACACCCAACAACTAAACAAGTCGCAGACACACCGGTTCGCTCGAGAACTAAACAAACAAGATCGGTACCATCCTAACGTCTCAACCATAGAATTAGTCATACACTCGAACCGACGCCTCGGAAACGAGTCACCAAAGGTAGGAACATAAAGTCCTACGACACAACACTGACACCATCGCTAAAACAAAAACAACAAAATGGTTATACAAACCAAAACTGAAACAATCAGAAAGGATAAAACCACGCGTGCTACGCAAACACGAAAAGATGCCATCATTCACGCATAAGTACGAACTCAAGAATTACACTTGTCGTTATCGTTCTCATTCCAGAAAAATCACAAGGTCACATCGTCCTTGTAGATTACCAACGTACCACCCTTGAACAATACCAAGTTACCCAAACATAACTGAACTGCGACACACCACTCATTCTAGGACGTATACTGACGACTTGCGACTATAACTCACTAGCCCAAATCCAACAATCCCGCATACTCGCTAAAACTCAATGCTCGATACCTAAACCATGCTGTGTCACTTTATGCATAAGATGCCAACCGTAAAACAACTTGGTTAATCCTCAACTTCCCAATCACCCAAAATGGATACGTTCAAAGCGTACACCCATCAAGACACCCCGCAACATCAGCTTCATCAACTCGAAGAATCACTCTTTCATTCTCGATTGATCAACGCCCGTTGATCCTCTGAAATACACGACATAGTTTGACCTCTTCAAATACTGTCCAAATATTTCACTTGTGAAACTTCGATGTATACACTTGACTTCCACGAAGTCTTCCCTTATAACAATTCAATTCCCAAAGTTTAATTACGTAATCACTATCCTCACATCGTCGCAACGATTAATACACTGGTTTCTTATTCGAAACATCTCTCATATCTTTCAATCTTCTAAAGTGGTAATCCAAACCGAAACACTCTCTCAAGAACTCTACTCATCAATTTCGTCTCATACTCATGAAATTACAACATAGTTTGGACTTAGAACCATAACATCAATTCCTATGGAATCCAATATAAACACCGTCGCGACCGACTTCAGTCACAAATAGAACATCTTCCTCTATAAAACATCAATCATCTTTAAGTACCTGTGGTTACCAAACCATCACCAAATTCCTTACCGCCAAGACTTATTTTAGTCGTAATCTAATAATCCACCGCGACCATTAGTATCCGGTGAAATCCATATGGTAGTAGTGAACGAATCCTTAATAACCTTCCGAGTTTAATCTCAACAAGCGTCTCAAAACAAACATGCAACATTCTTTCAAAATAATAAATCTCAAATAAGATATTCTTGGGTTATCCTCAATATCAACTTAATAAACTCAACAACAGACGAAGTCTCTTTATAGATCATACTCAACTTGAATTGTCTTCAACAATTCCAATCTCCTTGTCGTTAACATATGTACCTATAAGGTTCCAATGAGCATAACTGCATCAAACTCTAACTCCCGCATCCGATAATTTTCCATAAGAAAAATCAAATCGTTCCAAGGTAGTAATACACTTTTCCAACTCTATGTCAAAATACATCTTACGTCCAAAACAAAATATCACAACACGTCGCACCAGGTTCTTCAGTACAAAACAAAACCAAAATCAAGGCATTCGCTAAACTTTTCACCGGTCAAAATAAATTCGCTTCCCATGGCGAAGTCCAATTAGTGACTCAACCATTTCGGGTCAAGATACTCACGATCAATACCAACTCATAAAAATATCTTCCATCGAACTCAAAAAGTTAACCATCCAAAACAAAAGAACTTCTAAACTATGAATTAGCCCCTTAAAGTCTTCGATAAGACACAAAATAGATCTTCGCGGAACTGTCTAAGATATTGCCGTATAAGTTGCTTACTTAAGACACTCACGTCCAACAGTTCCAAAACTCCTTCTTTAGAGGGCTCAACATGCTCCAATCTAACTCCACTACTGATAACGCAACACTCGAATGCTTGCCACAATCCCTTAACTTGATGTAAACCAAATAATATCCATGAACACGAAACAACTCTTCAGCTACTCATGAGAGTACTGTTGGAACATTTTAAAATCTTACCTGACGCATTAGTCACACTAACGACATCAGCTTATACTCGCTCGTACCATACACTATCTTGAAAAGCATTACCTGAACATCCTCAACCCTCACACTAACCCATAGGCAGCCATACTTCAAAACGATCTCACTAAACACATAAACTCCAAATAACTGCTTCACTTAAATATCAATCCTCTGAAGCAGACACTCGTCCTCAACATCCGCTTCATTCCTTGACTACAAACGACACACCAACTTAGGTAACCTTTGCTCTTCTCGAACAACACAATCGGCGCACTCCACGGCGAACCACTCAAACAAACAAACTCTACTAAAACCAATATTCAAGTTGACTCTCCAACTCTAATTCAGAAACAAACATCTCTTAAGGATACTTCGAATCCCAACTAGTTCCAGAAACTAAATCCATCAAAACTTCACCTCGCACTACAGCGGTAATTCACTCACATTTCCACAAAAGGTTTCGGAAGAATCACAACAAGAAGCTCGCTTGCCAAAAATCTTATTTCTCACCAAAATCCAAATTCGCCCACAACTCAAGTAACCATGCACTGCCTTGTGCCAACTCATCTGCTTCACACACTAATAAGTTGGCAAGACAAGTCTATCCCAAACAACACAATTCCCGACTACTATCAACAAGAGATTAAGGATGATCAATCCCTCAATTTGTCAATGGACAGTCGACAATCATGAGGTGGCATTAACCATCGTTACCAAACCACATATCATCTTCAATCTTACCCCTCAAGCTACTTAAACATAACCATGCTTGAAGCATCAACTGTTCGGCACTACTTACATCTTACAATCGGCGGTATACTGAACCAACCTCTTGCACAAAACTTCAGAGAAGAAACTTCTCCCCCACTTATTTCACACGTACCTCTGCAGACAATGAAAAGGAAACAAACAAGTACCGACAGTGTTTCACACACATGTCGCGTACTAAAAGGGATTAAACACATAAACAACCTGGCCGATAGACCGACCTGCTCTGATACCACTATTGTAACACCCCTTCTAAATACCCAAATTAAAGGTAAAGATTAAAATCAGAGAAATAAAATTGCACGGAAGGGATGCCACAACACACATCACATTCCAAAGTTTTTAAGGAAAAACAGACAGGGTATGTTTGAAAGTATAAGCATTCCAACACAAAACAAACATACTATAAATATTTACTTCATTCTCTCATGAAAACGCAACGGAGTTTCATAATTTCACATCATCTCCATTTATGGAGGAATCAAAACATAATTCAAGGCATCAAGCCATCATAATTCACATAAGCATATGTTATCAAGTCTCACATGTACAAGCCATCATATACACGAATAAGGATTATATACATCATAATCCAAATACAAAATAATCGAGTTCGACACTAATAAATTCCCCCCCCTGTGTTACTACCAGAGCATCGACTCGACTCTAATCAAATAAAACAGATTGCAATCCAATGCATCCGTTAGCTAGCGCCTCGCGCTACCGTCCTCGGTACCTGCACAATGCCATCAAAAGCATTGGCCAACAAAAGGGTAAGAATTCCAATAATCATATAACATATAATTTTAAGTAAATGAAATGGCAATAATTAAAGCAATACATAATGATCATGTTCATTTTATCACCTGTAGCATCCTTACTCAAGGAGTCCATTTCCAACACATTAACCATGTAAACCGATTATCCGAATACTCACATCCTTGGCACATAACCATAATTCAAACAACAACAATATTGGCACATAATCAAACACATCAACACACATACATATCATGCACAATTATACATGTGACTCACAACACGACTCAACGTATGCAAATGCGGTACCGACTCGTGGACCCAAGGTTCCACCACCTATGTTTCCATTCCGGATCAAGGTCACTACGTCTTTTCCCACAATAGGGTCACCGTCTAGATATTGTGGACCCAATGTTCCACCACCTATGTTTCCCTTCCGGATCAAGGTCACTACGTCTTTTCCCACAATAGGGTCACCGTCTAGATATTGTGGACCCAATGTTCCACCACCTATGTTTCCCTTCCGGATCAAGGTCACTACGTCTTTTCCCACAATAGGGTCACCGTCTAGATATTGTGGACCCAATGTTCCACCGTCTCTGTTTCAAGACCACCATGCCATGCAATGTACAATATAACCAATGCATGCAATTAAGACTCACAACAATCTTAACATACACATGCCATCAAATCCAACCAATGGAACATCAACTATTGTACATGCATGCATACATATAATTTATCAATCTCAACGTCAAGTAAAATGTATACAAACGAGATTACTTACTCAACCAAAACATAAACCATCAACTATCAACAATTCCAAATCGGAAAGTATATTTCAACATTATCAACAAAAATCATTTAGTCATGAACAATTCATCACAAGCCTCCCATATCATCATGTAGCATCATCATTTTCATACAAACATGCATATTAAACATAAACATACATGTTGTCATACCCAATCATTCAAACCATATCAAAACATAATGCATTTTGCATTTGATGTATAACTCACAAGATCATTCATTTAGTACCCCAAATATCACCAAACACTTCACTAAAATACATAACAATCAAATTCACCTATAAACATAAACACTTTCTCCAATAATCACTTATTAAAATAAGCTCTTAAATCTACCTAATTCCTCATAATCATATAGACAATTTCACTAGCTTTCCAACGCATCAAACGGCGCCTAAATCGGAGTTACGGTTCAAAAGTTATGGCCGAAACGATTTTTGGGAAAAGCCAAGTCAGAGCAGCAACACGGGCACCCGTGTGCTGCAACACGGCCCGTGTTGTGAGGCCTGCGTGAAAACTCCACTCTTTTGAGTTTTTCTCATTCAACTACCATGGTTTTCTTTCCCATTTCAATACTCTTAATTTCCACAAGCTAGCACTTAATACACCCACGAACCATACTCCTAATCCAACTTTTCTAAACCATTCTAACAATCAACCAACAAAACCCTAAAAATCAACTATCAATTTTACCCCTAAATCCAAAATGTATCATACAAAACCTAACAATATGAGATGGAGAATCAAACCCCTTACCTTGGTGTGGGTTTTCTTGAAACAAGATGATGGAGATGTTGCAACTCCAAGCCTAGCTCTCTTTCTCCTCTTCTCCTCTTTTCTTTCTTCTTTCTCCTCTTTTCTTTCTTCTTTTACTAACTCTCCTTTTCTATTTTATAAAACTCCCCTTCTACTACTAACTTTCCTCCCTCTATCTTTCTAAAATTGTAATTTGGCCCCAACAATTATTTAATTCAAATTATAATATATAACCCTATTAAACAATATTACATTAAATAATATTTATTCTATATAAACCTAATCATGCCAATTAATCAAACCAAGTCAAATATTACTACACACCAAATTAATATTACTCAAAATAGTATTTTATCATTATGAATATTTTTATTTCAAATAACCGAATTAACATTTAATCAAAAACGGGGTGTTACAACTTGGACATGAATTCCAGCAACGAATCTTGCATGATCAACGAAGACCTTCTGGTAATATGGCGACACAACACTATTGACAGTGACAACTCCCTACATTCTGAGAGCGTGGACATAGTCGAAAAAATACTATGCACAATCAAAGACCCGCTAGGTCGACTGGCCTAGGCAAAAATAAGGGCTTCCCGGCGAACCAAAAGGGTTCGGGCAAAAATAAGGGATGAAAATAAAAAAAATCTGTACACCCGGCAAGTCGAAAACCTGAAAAGGCGGCTTGGGCAAAAAAGGGTATCCTGATGGATTGAAAACCCGAAAGGGCGGTCCAAGCAAAAGTTAGGGATCACAGCGTACGACTATGTCGCAGCATCTCGTCACTTTCCTACCAGAAGAAGATTTGTCAAATCGGCAGTTATCAAGACCTCCACAGGTACCTTCTCCCACAGAAGCTGGGGCAATAAGAATTGTCCGAACTGTACAAGTTATTCTGTCCTCTAGGTACAAGCAAGATTCAGCAATACTCTCCTCAAGAAGAGTTGGTCTCTCAGCCCTAAAAAGGCATAGTATCCCCAACAAGTCAGCAACACTCTCCCCCAAGCAGAGTTAGTCTACCATCAGTCCTGGAAAAGTTGGGTATCCCCAAAAGATCTTAATATTCCCTAGCAGAGTATACAGATATTCCTCAGCAAGCATCCCCGGTAGTCTTAATATTCCTCGACAGAAATATAAAGATTGTTCCCCGGCGGAATACAGACACCCCAGTGGAGTCATTCCCCAGTGCAGTCCAAAAAGTTTCCCCAGGAGAGTTGAATCATCTCCCCAGTAGATTCTGGAAGCTCGTCCCCTGCAGAATACAAACATCTCTCCCCAGCCATATTCATAGATTATCCTCACCAGAGTCTAACTGGGTTATCCTCAGCAAATTACAACGGAAAGATCGTCCTCAGCGAAGTTCTTCCTATCCCCAACGGAGTTCATCAAATCCCTCAACAGAGCTTATCAACAGGAATCCCCAGCGGAGTTATCATCAAAATCTCAGCGAAGTATCTCTTCCCACAGAGTAATTCCCCGCAGAGTAATCTTCACCAGATTTATTCCCCAACAGAGTCATCTTCTCCTACCGGTTTATTCTTGCAAACATCTTTGTTCATCATCCCCAGCGGAAACGAAGAACTCTACTCTTCAAACATCAGCCCAGGATTTAACTTCCCGGCATTCGTCAAGGATTTATTTTCCTAGACGTAAATACATTCATAAACATTTCACATTTCATATCTCCTATTTACATACATGATAAAGTGCATACGACACAATCTCATTTATTTTTGAGAACATCATGACATCATGCATTTCATACATCATGACATTGCATACAACTAATGTTTTGCCTTTTCAGGAAAAGGTCAATCAAAAGATGATTACCACCAACTTTTTTAAGTTCCAGATTTGATACCTGTATATAGCCAGGGCATATCTGTGAGCGATTGATTGTAGATCTATACCTGTATATAGCCAGGAAAGTTATCTACATGACGAGTTTGAAGATCAACACCTGTATCCAGCCAGGAAATTATCTTTCATTCTCAGGTCAGAGATCTACACCTGTATCCAGCCAGGAAAGCTATCTCGACCAACCTTTTTAAGTTCCAGATTCGATACTTGTATCTAGCCAGGGCATATCTGTGAACGATTGATTGTAGATCTACACCGGAAACCAGACAGGAAAGTTATCTGCATTAAAGAGATTGAAGAGATAGCTTAGAGATGCTCCAGTTCCGGATGCTATTCTTTTGCTTATTCAGAGTTTCTTTTCAGAGATAGCTTAGAAATGCTCCAGATCCGGATGCTATTCTTTTGCTTATTCAGAGATAGCTTAGAAATGCTCCAGATTCGGATGCTATTCTATCGCTTATTCATATTTCCTTTCAAGAGATAGCTTAGAGATGCTCCAGATCCGGATGCTATTCTATTGCTTATTCAGAGTTTCCTTTCAGAGATAGCTTAGAGATGCTTCAGATCCGGATGTTATTCTATTGCTTATTCAGAGTTTCCTTGTAGAGATAGCTTAGAGATGCTCCAGATCCGGATGCTATTTTATTGCTTATTCAGAGATTCCTTCTAGAGATAGTTCAGTTGCGACCCAGGCATGGCGACATTCTGATACTTATTCCAGATTTCATTCCAGAAATAGCTTAGAAATGCTCCAGATCCGGATGCTATTCTATTGCTTATTCAGAGTTTCCTTCCAGAAATAGCTTAGAAATGCTCCAGATCCGGATGCTATTCTTTTGCTTATTCAGAGTTTCCTTTCAGAGATAGCTTAGAGATGCTCCAGACCCGGATGTTATTCTATTGCTTATTCCAGATTCCTTCTAGATATAGTTCAGTTGCGACCCAGGCATGGCGACATTCTGATACTTATTCCAAATTCCGTCTAGAGATAGTTCAGTTGTAACCCAGACATGGCGACATTCTGATACTTATTCAGATTTCCTTTAGAAATAGCTTAGAGATGCTCCGAATCCGGATGCTATTCTATCGCTTATTCAGAATTCCTTTCAGAGATAGCTTAGAGATGCTCCAAATCCGGAGGCTATTCTATTGCTTATTCCAGATTCATTCAAGACAGTCCAGATACGATCCAGATTCGGATGACATTCTGTCACTCATTCAGATACAGTATGGATATACCCCAGACACGGCGGTCATTCTACTACTCGTTCAGACGTCAGCAATTAGGTACTGACTAGATATGCTCCAGACACGGAAGCCATCCTATGTCTCATTCAGATTCAACTATCAACTTCAAGTGCAGATACATTCCAAGACACGGAAGTCATTCTGTCACTTATCCAGATCCCAGTTACAGCACAGATACGTTCCATACCCGGAAGTCATTCTGCTACTCATACAGATCTCAATTTCAAATACAGTTCAGATACGATTCAGATTCGGATATCATTCTGTCGCTCTCTCAAAAACCTGTCAACGAAAACAAAACTAACTATCAATAATCTCTAGATGGCATCTTTAAGCCCATCTCTACAACTATCCATTACATCACCAGATGGCATCTATAAGCCCATTCCCGACAAGATTCTGTCTCCTCTCCAGATGGCATCTATAAGCCTATCCTCCTACCATCATATCTCCAAATGGCATCTGTAAGCCCATTCCCGACATGACATTGCTGATACTACACTATGCGAGTGCAAATTTCTGGGCACTTTAGTGTTCAATCATCTTCCACCTTCAGATCACGAAAGGCACGCAAGCCAATCTACATTCTCAGGTCTAAGAAGATTGAACAGGGGCAACTGTTGTACCCCAAAATTTTCCCTTCCATATTCCTCAAGAAATATCAAGAATCATCTTCAAATGGTTCAAGATTTCTCAAGGGTTGCACAGTCAAACCACCTCCTAAGCCAGTCAAAATTAGGGTTTTGGTTCTTTCAAGGAATTTGAGGTTTTCAATGGCTCAATCAAGTCTCATAAGCCTATATACATTGTCAAGCATCTACATGTCAAGTTTCAAGACTCACAGTGCCAAATTGCACAGTCAAAAGCTCCATTTGCTTCACAATCAACTGCAGGGGCAAAATGGTCATTTTGCAGTCAAAAATCAGAATTTTTGGTCAACATCTTATTTTGAGTCCACAATCATCATTTGATCAAGTCTTGATCATGATTCCTCAAGCATGGCTCAAAAATCATCAAGATGCAAAAAGTTACTATTTTTGGACAGTAGAAAAGTCAACTGTATCTTGACCAGGGCATAACCTTTTCATGGTTCATCAGAAAAATCCCATTCAATGCTCATTTTGAAGGGTATTACATTTCCTACAATCTATCTTCACATTCCAAGTCCAAGAAATGCTCTCACAAAAAGTTATCAATTTCTACATTATAGGTCAATTTCAAAAGTCAACAAAAATGCACTTTAAGTCAAAGACCATAACTTGAGATTGGTAAATCCAAATGACATGGGACCAAAGGCATTGGTTAGAGGACTTCAAGACCTTTCAAAAATGTCCAAGAACATGTTCATATGATCAAAATTGAGCAAGATATGCATTTGAGAAGTTGGGAAATTTTTATGAATTTGCAAAAGTCAACTTTGCTCAAAACACTTTGTTTTTGCTAATGGGCCTCAAATTTCTTCTTGAAACTTTATCCAAGGCCTATGCACGACCCATTGAGATTATTTGAATTTATTTTCTTATTTTTTATTAATTAATTGGATTTTTACTTGATTTTAATTCATTTAATTAATTTAAAATGTAGGAAATACAAAGATTTGAGTTTTCAATCTTTTGGTGAAGCAAACAAGCTCAAGATATGCTGAGAATTTCGTGTGCCAATCAAAGGGACAAGAATCTCCCAATTTATCAACTTTCTTCAATAAAAAAGATTCAAAAATATTTGATTTTCAATCAAATATTGAATCATCATTCCATGGATCTTTTGTGCAAGATTGTAACCTAATTCCCTTCTATTATATATACAGAAGCTAACCCTAATGCATTGGACGAGAATTTGCTGCAAGAAAGCCATAATCACATTGAAAAAATTCAAGAAAAAACTCAAAATTGTTTTCCCTGTTCCAGGCCAATTCAAAGCTTTTAATTGTTTCTAACACCTTGCAGGGGTTCCCAGGAACGTGTAGCCATTAAATTCACACGCTAAAGCTCAAGGAATCCAAGGAAACAGTTTCACGGTTTGAACATATTTTCCAGAATCGCATCTCATTATTCATGTGCATTTGACATATTTTGTTGATTGTTTTGTGTTAATAGGAACTGTACAAAGCTAATGATGTGGTTTAATTGCATTGAAACGCGCAGAATTGCAAAGTGCCATTAACGAATTTTAGGGTTCATGAGTTCTTGAATTAGGGCTTTCCAAATCCAGTAAGATTGAACCTTATAAGACCCATGGTTGAATTCAGGAGACTCATACGAATGTAACGAGACCATCGCGAAATATTTTTGTTGCTCATACGCCTAATCGCTATTATTCCTCGTTCCATATTGTGGGGGTTAAAAACCCCCGCTATTTGATTTGTTTTTGCAGGTATTCAGTGAGGAAGATGAAGACGTGTTGATATACCACTGGTCCATTCAAACAAAAAGGCGCGCGTGTTTTGTTACAGCATATGCGTTGTTTTTTATATATTATATTTGTTCATTATTATAATTACAAAAGCAGGCAAGTGGCTGGGTGGATAGTGCGCTGGCTGGCAACCATTGGGACTTGGGTTCGATTCCCAGGTCCACCCCAATAATTGTTTCATATTTTTCATAACGTGTTCACGTGCAGGCATCCTAAAAGCATTCCACCATGCTCCTCACTCATCCAAACGCCAAGTGTCTTCAAGCAGCAATCCAAAGGCCATGAGAGAGGGGACACCATGTTCCCAGTCAACTACACCATGGACAATTCAAAAAGTCAGAAGGGCTTGAGCTTAATGGGCCACCAATTTCCAGAACAAACCTCCATCTGGGCCCAACACCCCCCTGGTTTCATTATTTTCTTATTCTCTTCATATTTTAATTTTCTTTTAATTAGTTTATTAATTATTATTACTATTATTTAATCAACTCACAAATTAATTATTTTCCCAATAAAAATCAGAAAACCATAAAATATTTTATTATTATTATTATTTATTTATTTCACCTTAATTTAATTATTTTTGTAAATAAATACTAATATAATTAATTTAGTTAATTAGGTTAAATTTGACTTTTTTTTCACAATAATTTAAAATAAATTAGACTTAGGGTTTCTTACCAACTTTTGATTTTTTTTATTTTATTCTCATTAAGACATAAAAAACACAAAAATACTTTTTTATTTTAATTAATTAATCAATTAGTTCTAGGTTTAATATTTAATTAAATGCAAAGGACCAAAATTCATTCTTTTCTCAAAAAGGGTCAAAACCCTAAGACGTTTCCCGATTCAATTTTTCTCGCGCATGTTTATTCTTGATTCCTCTTTTGATCATATTTATGTATCTGCTCCGAGAATGTAATAGATAATTAGGGCTTTTATCGCTTTCTTTAATTTCTCGCATTTACTTTTCAAGGGTTATGCTTTTGGCGATGTAAATTCCCGACGCCTTGTAATAGCGTATATTTACTTTCCGTAATTTATTTTCCACACAATTATTAACTGTTAACTATGCATGACAAGACTTGCCTGGAAATTAAAATCAACTCGTAGCTCAACAAAATACATGTGCAAAGATAATCTTAAACTGAATCCTGACACACTCGCACATGCCACTCCTAGGGTACGCCTCACTTGGTTGCCTCGACGTGGTCATTGAGTATATGGTGTTTTAGAGGTCGCCCTCCTGTCTAAAGATCCAGTTGCCTCGAAACGGTTACCTCGAATAAAAAGGATCTAGGACATTAGGGTTACCGCTAAGGTGTCCTACTATTGCTTTGGTGACCACACATGTCCCTATAATCGAATTGACCCTAATAACTCCAACGACGGTGCTACCTACTTCTCAATAGTGGGATAGCACTGTCTAAAGGACATTTACACAACTTAATTCCTTAGAGTAGGTAGATTTCTCCTGGGTACTTGCTCTTTCAAAACAAAAAAACAACTTTTCGCACCTACACTTTCAAAAAGTTTTCAAACAAACACTTCATACACTCTTGAGGACTGATACAAGAGTTACCTAGAAGTTTTCAAAACAAACTTTTTTCAAAACCCACAAACACAAGAAAAGCAAAACGTTTTTGAAAACATAGTGAGCAAGTACCTAAGAGCCCGTGGATACCCACGGATAGAAAGGGTGCTAACACCTTCCCTTTCTATAATCTACCTCCCTGTTGTACCCCAAAATTTTCCCTCCCATATTCTTCAAAGTTTGTCAAGAATCATCTTCAAATGGTTCAAGATTGCTCAAGGGATTGCACAGTCCAAATGCCTCTTAGGGCAGTCAAAATTAGGGTTTTGTTTCTTCCAAGGAATCTGAGGTTTTCAATGGCTCAAACAAGTCTTGTATGCCTATATACATTGTCAAGCATCTACATGCCAAGTTGCAAGGCTCACAATGTCAAATTGGCACAGTCAAAAGCCCTATTTGGTTCACAGTCAACTGCAGGGGTAAAATGGTCATTTGGCAGTCAAAAGTCAGAATTTTTGGTCAACATCTTGTTTTGAGTCCAAAATCATCATTTGATCAAGTCTTGATCATGATTCCACAAGCATGGCTCAAAAATCATCAAAGATGCAAAAGTTACTATTTTTGGACAGCTGAAAAGTCAACTGCAACTTGACCAGGGCATAACTTTGTCATGGTTCATCAGAAAAATCCCATCCAATGCTCATTTTGAAGGGGATGACATTTCCTATAACTCATCTTCACATTCCAAGTCCAAGAAATGCTCTCACAAAAAGTTATCAATTTCTACATTATAGGTCAATTTCAAAAGTCAACAAAAATGCACTTTAAGTCAAAGACCATAACTTGATATTGATAAATCCAAATGACATGGGACCAAAGGCATTTGTTAGAGGACTTCAATACCTTTCCAAAATGTCCAAGAACATGTTCATATGATTAAAATTGAGCAAGATATGCATTGGAGAAGTTGGGAAATTTTTGTGAATTTGCAAAAGTCAACTTTGCTCAAAACACATCATTTTTGCTAATGGGCCTCAAATTCCTTCTTGAAACTTTGTCCAAAGCATATGCACGACCCATCAAGCCTATTTGAGTTTATTTTCTTATTTTTATTAATTAATTGTATTTTTTATTAATATTAATTCATTTAATTGATTTAAAATATAGGAAATTCAAGGATATGGTTTTCAAATCTTTTTGTGAAGCAAACAAACTCAGGGCAAGCTGGAAAATTAGTGTATCAATCAAAGAGACAAAAATCTCCATGTTTGGCAAGTTTTCTCAATCAAAAAGATTGGAAAATATTTGATTTCCAATCAAATATTGAAACCATAATGCAATGGATTTCTTGACCAGAAGTTAACCTAATTCCATTATATTATAAGTGCATAAGCTAAACCTAAAGCCTTGGACGTGAAAAAGCTGCTGCAAAAGCCATAACCAATTCCAAAAAATTCAAAGAAAACTAAAAACTGTTTTTCATATTTCAGACCAATTCAAAGCCTTAGAGCGATTCAAACATATTGCTGGAGGTTTCAGGGTTGATTTGGAATCAAAACCACGTGCTAGAACTCAAGAAACGCGCAAGAACAGGCTCACGGTTTACCACTTTTTTCCAAAATCGTAATCATTGATTCATGCATATTTAACATCTTTTTGTGATTGTTTTGTGTTCATAGGATTCATACGAATCTTTTGGTGTGGTTCAATTGGATTAAAATGCCCTGAATCACAAATCACCATTGACAAATATTAGGGTTCTTCAGTTTCAAAATTGGGGCTTTCCCATACAAGAAAAATTAAGCCTCATGATGCCCATGGTTGAATTCGTTGCAACCAGACGAATCAGAATCTATGCTCGCGAACAATTTATGTTGCATACACGCCTATTCCCTATTTTTCATTGATGTAGGTTGTGGGGGTTAAAAACCCCCGCTATCTCTTTTCTTTTTTACAGGTTCAGCGAAGGGGATGAAGACATGGTGCCATGCCATTGGTTCATTCAAACGCGCGCTATTTTATTTTCTCTTTCCAGCATATGATTGTTTTCACATATTATTTTCAATTGTTAATATATTATCAAATATAGGCGCTTGGCTTAGTGGAAGATGAAGTGGCTGGTCACCATTGGGACCTGGGTTCGATTCCCAGGTCCACCCAAAATTCCATATTATTTTTCTTTACACGCTTGTGTGCAGGTTTCCAAAGAGGGTCCATCATACACCTCACAAATCAGCATGCCAAGTGGCCACAAAGGTGAATCCAAAGGCCAGGGATGGATGACCACCATGTTCCTCAATCAACATGAACGTAGACCATTCAGAAAAGTCAAACGTGGCTGAAAGCTTAGTGGGCTGGAAAATTGCTAAGAGACCTCCATCAGGGCCCAACACCCCCTGGTTCTTCCTTATTTTCTTTTTTGTTTTCTTTTTCTTTTTATTTGCTTTTACTAATTTTTAATTATTAATATTATTATTATTTAATTAACAAACTTCTATTTTCATAATTAATTCAGAAAATAATATTTTCTTATTATTATCATTATTATTAATTTCACTTTAGTTTAGTTATTTTGTAAATAAATACTAACAAATTAATTAGTTAATTAGGTTAAATTTGATTTTTTTCACAATAAATAAAATTAACATAGAATTAGGTTTTTGACAACTTTTAATTTCCTTTTTATTTTTATTTTCATTAAAACATAAAAAACACAAAAATACTTTTTTTCTTTAATTAATTAATTAATTAGTTATTAGGTTTAATATTTAATTTAATTGCAAAAAAGGACCAATTTCAATTCTTTTCTCAAAAAGGGTCAAAATCCTAAGGACGTTCCCGATTTAATTTCTTTCGCGCTTTAATTCTTTTTGATTATATTTATGTAACTGTTTCCGAGGATGTAATAGTTAATTAAGGCCTTTATCGCTTTATTTATTTTCTCGCATTTATTTCCAAACGGGTTATGTTTTTGGCGATGTATATACCCGCGCCTTGTAATAGCATAGATTTACTTTCGGCACCTTACTTTTCGCACTTATTAAACTGTTAAATATGCATGACAAGATTTGCCTGACAAATAAAACCAACTCGTAGCTCACAAATAACATGTACAAGATAATCTTAACTGAATTTGACACACATGCACATGCCACTCTTAGGGTACGCCTCACTTGGTTGCCTCGACGTGGTCGTCAAGTATAGGGTGTTTTAGAGGTCGCCCTCCTGTCTAAAGATCCAGTTGCCTCGAAATGGTTGCCTCGGATAAAAAGGATCTAGGACATTAGGGTTACCGCTAAGGCGTCCTACTATTGCTTTGGTGACCACATTGTCCTTATAATCGAATTGACCCGAATAACTCCAACGACGGTGCTACCTACTTCTCAATAGTGGGATAGTACTGTCTAAAGGACTCTTACACAGCCTAATTCCTTAGAGTAGGTAGATTTCTCCTGGGTACTTGCTCTTTCAAAAAACAAAAACAACTTTTCGCACCTACACTTTCAAAAAGTTTTCAAACAAATACTTCATACACTCTTGAGGACTGATACAAGAGTTACTTAGAAGTTTTTCAAACTAAATTTTTTCAAAGCCCACAAACACTTGAAAAGCAAACAAATTTTGAAAACATAGTGAGCAAGTACCTAAGAGCCCGTGGATAACCACAGATAGAAAGGGTGCTAACACCTTCCCTTTCTATAAATCTACCTCCCGAACCGAGAAACATTCTCGAAAAGGAATTTTGCTGTGCTTTTGTCCTTTCCATGTTGGAGAACATAAAAGACGGTGGCGACTCTTGCTTACCGCGACATTTCGCAAACCAGCTTTAAAATAGTCAGTTCTCATTCCCACCGATCACAGAACTGGCGACTCTGCTGGGGACTTTATAAAAGTGAGGTGTACCTTAGGATTAGACCACTCTTGTTTTAAATTGCTTGTTTTGTTTGCTTTAATATTGTGGGTCTGTTTTGGAGTTTCATAGATCCTAACCCGGATCTGGGGCATACCTTTTAGAAGTAGCAACAAACTGTGAGGGAATTGTGCGGGGTATACCGACACGGTTGAAGTAGTTGCTACGTTGATGTGGCACTTTGGTGAGTACCGGTAACCCTTGAGTCAAGTAAAGGAGAGTACGGGGCCGCCGCGTGGTGTCATGAAGCATCAACTGACCTTAGGAAACTTACTTGACCATCCTGGCCTCTTTAGGGGTAGTGAGATGACCGACTTTGGTGCAGTCCGAAGTTGGTAGATACTCGATACTACACTCATTGAGGGTTGTTTTCTTGGAATATTTTGATCGCCAGTTCAGTGGCTAAATCAAAACAATAAACATAGAAAACAACCCAATGATATTGAGCTCCTTAGAACCCGATTACTTTTGATAGGACAGGTTTTGAGCCCACCAACTTCAAGAGGGTTGTACCTAAACCTCATGCTGGCCTAAACTCTAAGGGCTCTTTTGTGTGACTTGTTTTCCTTCAAATCTGAACTACTTGCACATTCTTGTTATCTGACAACATGAGTTTCTTGCAGGTTTTGTTTACAGTCCTTAATCTGGACTTATAACAGGGTTTACTTACCTCACTCCACGCATAGCATAACATCATACCATTATGCCGTTGCATACATCCTGCATAAGGACTAACCCATTTCAAGGATCTCAAGGTCTGTGATGCAGGTCATGATGAACCAACTGTCTAGCAAGGGGAAAAGGGGATTTATTTTCCTCTAGCCAAGGTTGATAACTTGAGTCAGGGGCTATGACCCACTCGATATGGTGAGCTTTGACTCTTGAAGAAAGACTCTCAACAACATGAAGTTCCTTCAATCAAGCAACCAGATTCGAATTCTAACAAGTTTCTCTATTTACCCCGCGAGATCCTTGAAAACATCGCATGCATATCATACATATCATTGCATTACAGGTACCCTTTTTACAGGTCACTTATCTTCTTCGCTATTTATTTCAGCAATCATCATGAATCCTGAACCATCCACTGAACAAGCTTTCAAGACCCTCCAGGCCCAGAATTCCCAGTTCCAGGAGTTGGTTATGAGCCTAGCCCAAGGTCAACAGGAGTTGAAGACCCTGCTTATGAAGAAGAAGAAGAAGAGGACTGTTTTGTTCAACCCTAGACGCAGATCTGGGAATGGATCACAAAATGAAGTTGAGCTGACTACCTCACCTGTAGGGAAAGACAGTCCCCAAGAGAGAAGGGTTCCTAGTCCCGTGGTCTCCGACAACGAGACGGATTATAATGTTGAACAGTACCCTCCTGCGGAGGACAGGTACAAACAACTGGAGGACCGCTTAAGTGCTATGGAGATATAGAAAGTGCCAGACCTGGACTTTGAAGATCTAGGTTTATCCTCTGGGGTAGTGATTCCTCATAAGTTCAAGGCTCCTGCTTTCGCAAAGTACGATGGAGCGTCCTGTCCTAAGCTGCATCTCAGATCATATGTAAGGAATATCCAGCCCTACACGGCAGACAAGAATTTATGGATTCAATTCTTTCAGGACAGTCTATCAGGGACTCAACTCGAGTGGTTCTATCAGCTGGATGGGGCCAGTATCCGCAACTGGGAAGACTTGGCTACTGCGTTCTATAAGCAGTATCAGTATAATTCTTACCTCGCTCCTACGCGTACCCAACTCTAGGGTATGTCATTAGGGACGAGCGAAGGATTCAAGGAATATGCACAAAAGTGGAGAGACCTGGCTGGAAGAGTGCAGCCACCCTTAACTGATCGTGAACTCGTTGACATGTTCTTGGGGACCCTGTCTGGTCCATTCTTCAACCATCTGATTGGGAATTCTTCTGCTGGATTTACAGATCTGATCTTGACTGGTGAGAGGATAGAAGCTGGTATCAAGTCTGGGAAGATACAAAATGGTGACTCCTCAAACACTAAGAAGAAACTGTTCAAGAAAGAATCTAGTGTTGTCTATGGTTCAAGAGGGCAGAATAGGTCCGAACACCGCCAAGCTGTCAACGCGGTGGTTATTTCAAAACCGGCCAGTGCTCCTCAACATCGCAACCAACAAAGGGAAGAGAGACCTAAAAGGCAATTCACTCCCCTCAGCATGACCTTGTCCCAGATATTGCCACAGTTGCTGGAGACTAATTTGGTAACTTTAAGGGACCCTCCTAAGAATCCCAACAAGACACCTTCAAGGTATAACCCCAACGTCCGCTGCGCTTATCATTCTGACAGCCCGGGGCATGCTACAGATGATTGTTGGACTCTGAGGAACAAGGTTCAGGATCTAATCGATGCAAAGGAGGTCCAGTTCGAAGTGCCCGAGGCTCCCAATGTGATCACTGCTCCCTTTCCAAAACATGGCTAGGATTGAAAAACTTTTGTTCATTCGAATGTTCAAGTTGTATTTTTCTTTGATTGTTCAAACATTTTATTCATGTCAAACGTTGTTATTTCATTAATGCATTACACGTGTCTGTTTTGAAGTAATTATGTTCACTATGCTTAAAATTGCTTTCATTTTTTGATGTTCAACTCTCGATTAATAATTCTAAGCCTCTTGAGGGAGGATGACGAAAATGATACCACGATCTTTACAGTATGCTTTTGAACAGACCCCGCTGATGAGGTACATGCATTGTTTCAAACCCTAAACACTGGAGTTATAAGGAAGATAATCCCTCATCAACCCCTTCGAGCCAAAGAAGTAGGAGTTTTTTTTCTTTTCAAAAATTAAAAACCCTTAATCATAACCTGGGGCAGGGTAGTTCTCTCAGTTGATCCAAGTGCATAACGAATGACATCAAAAGAAGTCCTTTTGAAACAAAAGACAGTGATGGTTTCAGATAATCATAAAGACTGACAGTCATTATCTCTCAAAATAAAAGCCCAATAAGTCAAAACCTATGAAGAAGACTTACAAAAAACTGGGGCATCCCGCTGACTGTAATCATAAAAGAAACAGTTCAGGCAAAAAGACAAGGGATAATCAAATCAAAAAGAAAGAGGTCCTACAAACCCTCAACAAAAAAAGAATTGACTGCCTATTCAAAATAAATTATCAGCGTCCGAACCATCACCGGAATATCAGAGCAAGGATTCAAACAAGATCTGATGCACGATTAGCTGAGTTTAGGATCGAAGAACATCACGAAGAGCGGGTGGGTACAAATAAAATTTGAGCCTTTATCCTTTATTTCTTAAACCGTGAACTAGGCCACGTTACAACCCTCAAAAAGTCCTATCTGAAGCACGGGTTAGTTCGAAAACATACTGTTACAAAAGGTATCCTGACTCCTTAAGGCTTGCGGTAAAACAACGAGTTGACATCGCATTTTACAAAATTTGCTTCTTTTACTGAAAAATGCATTTTCAAAATCTTCAAGACAGACATAAGCGTTGTATTTCTGATATAACATTGTTTGCATATGACTATTTGTTCGAACAACATAGAAATTTGCACGACGAATATCTAAGTGAACAAAAGTACTTCCAACCAAGGGGCATACATGATCATTGTCCATCATCTGGGGCAGTTAAGTCAAGATTAAGAGAATCTCTCAAATGCCAAATAGCCAGGGGCAAATCTCCGCCTGAGTCACTTGGGGCATTGGACATGAATTCCAGCGACGAATCTTGCATGGTCAAATATCTTCTGGTGGTATGGCAATACAATGCTACCGATAGTGACAACTCTCTACATCCTGAGAGCATGGACATAGTCGAAAAATACTACACATAATCAAAGACCCGCTAGGTTGACACACCTAGGCAAAAATAAGGGCTTCCCGGCGAACCAAAAGGGTTCGGGCAAAATAAGGGATGAAAATGGAAAATTTGTACACCCGACAAGTCGAAAACCTAAAAAGGCGGCTTGGGAAAAAATGGGTATCCCGGTGGACTGAAAACCCGAAAGGGCGGTCCATGCAAAAGTTAGGGATCACCGCGTACGACTATGTCCCGGCATCTCGTCACTTGCCTACCAGAAGAAGATTTGTCAATCGGCAGTTATCAAGACCTCATAGGCCTCCTTCTCCCACAGAAACTGGGGCAAGAAGAATTGTCTAAGCGATCTGGTTGCTCTGTCCACCAAGGTATCAAGGTATGTTCGGCTGAAGAACGACCAAGATGCCTCCACTCCCCGGGAGTAAGACAAGATTCAGCCATGCTCTCTCCTCAAGCAGAGTTGGTCTCCCGTCAGCCCTGAAAAGGCACAATACCCATAGCAAGTCAGAGATACTCTCCCCAAGCAGAGTTAGTCTACTGTCAGCCTTAAGGAAGTTGGGTATCCCCCAGAAGATCCCAATATTCCCCAGCGGAGTATACAGATGTTCCTAAGCAAGCATCCCCGGCAGTTTTAATATAAGATTGTTCCCCATCGGAATACAGACACCCCAGTGGAACCATCCCCCAGTATAGTTCAAAAGTTTCCCCAGGAGAGTTGAATCGTCTTCCCCAGTAGATTCTGGAAGCTTATCCCCAGTAGATTCTGGAAGCTTATCCCCAGTAGGATCTGGAAGCTGGTCCCCTACAGAGTACATATATCTCTCCCCGACCATGTTCAAAGGTTATTCCCCACCAGAGCCTATAACTGGGTTATCCTCAGCAAATTACAACGGAAAGATTGTCCTCGGAGAAGTTCTTCCTATCCCCAGCGGAGATCATCAAAATCCTCAACAAAACATATCAACGGTATCCCCAGCGGAGTTATCACAAATTCTCAGCGAAGCATATCTTCTCCACAGAGTAATTCCCCGCAGAGTAGCATCTTCACAAGTTTATCCCCCAACATAGTCATCTTCTCCTATAGGTTTATTCTTGCAATCATCATCCCCAGCGGAAACGAAGAAGTCTATTCTTCAAACATCAAGCCCAGGATTTAACAAACTCCTGGCATTCGTCAAGGATTTATTTTCCCAGACGAAAATACATTCAAAAAACATTACATTGTCATACATCATGATGCATACATATACGCATCATATCATACTGTGATACGGTGGGAGAACTGACTATGGTTTTGCATTTGTTTTCGCAAATGTTTCGGTTGAGCAAGAGTCACCACCGACTTTTTATTTTATCCTAAGGAAAGGTTAAAAAGCACAGCAAAAACCTTTGAGATGTTTTCTTGGGTCCGGGGAGTAGATTATAGAAAGGGAAGGTATTAGCACCCTTTCTATCCATGGTTATCCATGGGCTCTTAGGTATTTGCTTAGATCAACTTGCCTTGGTTTTCAATTGTTTGAAATGGTGCTCGGTGTGTGGTTTTGAAAATGTTTTGAAAAGATGCCTTATATAGGCTACCCTTGTAACAATTCTTTACTCGAATGTTTCACAAAAGGGTGTTTTGTCTTTTGAAAAGATGTTTCAAGGTTTTTTGAAAGTTTGTTTTGAAAGTGTTTGTGAAGTGTGGTTTGAAAATAGGCAAGTGTTTTCTTTTACAAATTGACAAGTACCTAAGAGTTATCTACCCTAAAGTTCTCAAAGATTTTTGTTATGTTTTAAACCTTTTGACAATTTTGTTCCACCATTGCATTTGGTGGACAATCTTGTATTAGGAGGTGAAAGGGACGGGCGCGGGTCATCGTTTTAGACCATAATTGCAATAGTGCTAAGTGTCTTTGGGCAATTTCTCTTTGAAAGGGACTTGATCATTTTTGGGCAACTTTTCAAAAGCGTCATCGAGGGACTTATGATCATTTGATTGTTTGTTTTTACCCAAAGAAACCTAACATGCAATATGGCCCAATTTTTTGAAGGCAACAAAGTGGAATACCCTAGGGGTGCAAGTGTGATATGTGTTGTTCATATTTCATGCTTGATTATCTTGAAATTAGGTCAAACTATTTTGTTCTTTTTATTTGCATACAAACCCTAATTCTAGCATGGTATATTTAGAAAGCGTTTAAAGTGCGAAAAGTAAAATTCCTACACTATTACATCACAATATGGGAAGGGGGTACAAATGTTCAAATGGGGGGATATTTAGACAAAGAAATTAAACCTAGCTATTACATCATTTTTGGCATATTTACAAATAATTAATTGCATAAATAAAATGGAAAATAAAATAAAGATGCAAAATACAAAGAAAAGGGTTTTTATATGTATGAGAAAAAAGTATTATTTATGTTAAATAAATAAAAAATTAAAAAAGTATTACTTTTGTAGTTTTTGTATTTTAAGGGTGAAACCCTAATTTTTATTAAGTAATATATATATTATTTAATTTACACAAATATTTATTTATTATGTACAAAAAATAAAATAAAATGAAATATATTTATAAAAGTATTTTTTTATGTCAAGTATTAATAAAATAAAAATGTATGTATTTTAGTATTTTTGCCCTAAGTATATTAATATATATATATATATATATATATATATATATATATATATATATATATATATATATATATATATATATATATATATATATATATATATATATATATATATATATATATATATATATATATATATATATATATATATATATATATATATATATATATATATATATATATATATATATATATATATATATATATATATATATATATATATATATATATATATATATATATATATATATATATATATATATATATATATATATATATATATATCTTTATTATTTATTAAATAAATAATATATATATAAAATAATAATATTTAATATTTATATAAAAAGTATATTTTGTATAAAATATTTTCAAAAGGGAAAATGTAATAAAATCCGAAAAGAAAGTATATTTGCATTATTTTTTCCTATTTATTCTAAATAATATATATATGTATTTATGTACAAATAACTTAAACTAAACAAATAAATGCCTATAAATTCAAAAATGGTGAGAAAAATATTTTTTATATTTTTTATATTATAAGAAAAAATAAATGAGTCAAAATGAAAAAAGAAAAATCAAAAAATCATGCAAATACATAAAATGGGCTCAGGGGGTGTCAAAGTGAAAAGAGTGTGTGAAAAGAAAATACAAAACAAGCCCAGCCCATGAAACTTCTTCTTCAACCTCTGAACAAAAACGCGCGCCTGTTCTTCCAATTCAAACACCTGGATTCTTTGATCTTTTGCACAAACTTCCAACATAAGAAATGTTAAGCATTGAATCACGATTCCAAATATATAAAAAACTCATCCTAACTCTCAAAAATGAGAGAGAATTTTGACATTCCCAAATCCTGACCTAAGTTTTCTGCCATGTTCAGACTCAAAATTCTTGCAGCACACATAACATAAATGAAATCTAATTACATGGGCATGTTCAGGGCTATGAGTGTGACATATTATCTTCACAAACCTAAAGCTAACAATGCCTAATAAGAGAGATACGCGTTCATGAACTTACCTGTTCAGTTGAGGTTCTATCTGGCAATGGAGAAACTTTCAGTGCAAAGTGATGATTGTTATAGCTTCCTTGATGTCCAGGGATGCTATTCCAAGCTTTACTTTGTCTTGAAACCTTTTGAATCGTGCTAGAGCTCTTCACCTGCAAATCAGAAAAGTGAAAATGGCCAAAAGGGTTAGAGGAGTTACAGGTTGCTTCTAATGCTTTGGATAGTTTGGATTGATGGTAGGGAAGGTGTCTGAAGTGGTTTGGGCAAGAATGCTTGAAAGGATTGAGAGTTGGAACTCAATCTGCAGAGGCAGCTCTGTTTTTGCAGTTTGAGAGTGATTTTGGCAATGGGGAGATATTGATGGTCTTAGGGTCGTGCTTCAGCTTGGTTAGGATGATTAGAATGTGTGTACAATATTTGCTTAAGTGTTCTAATGCTGAGATGATAGTTGTTGTATGTTATGGGATGTTTCTTAACACTTAAGCAAGAAAATGTCAAGTTGAGGTTTAGGCAGGTAGAGGACCCCTAATCATGCTGCAAAGCTCCTCCTTGATCAGTGTGTTATGCTCATAATCTTGTGCCAATTAGATTTCATCTGTACTTGTTGGATTTGCAATATGACATAAAGCTTGCTTTTGCAAAAATGGAAGAAATGCTTTATCTATTTATGGACTAATCCAACATGTAATGCACAAGCTCATGAAACAAAGCTTTAGCACAATGAACATGCATTAAATTATTGAGTGTTGGATGGTTTAAGAACCTGTAATGCAGCACAAACCAAGCTGACTTGCAAATGGCATAAGTTATGAACATGTACATGACCAATTCAAAAGTGAGTTTTTGCCATATTGTGAAATTCGATTCTCTCAAGTTATGAGGTTGTTTGATGAGTTCTTGGACATTTTGGAAAGCTTGGAATGTGTACTACAATCCATCTTTGAAATGAAAATTGAAATTCCAAGTGGAAGTGTATGTAAAATGGACTTGAAGTTAGGTAAAAAACCTTGCCAAAATAGGTTAAAATTTCACTAAGTTAAGAATGGTTTAGTATCCTTATTCCAAAAATTGTAACTTGAGATACAAGCTTCATTTGGGAAAACTTTGTGAATCAAAGTTGTAGATTATGCAACAAGCTACAACTTTCATGTTTTGACTTTTGTTTTAATCCAAATGAATCTTGGTGAGAAAGTGGGGCAAAGTTGGGAAAGAATTAGGGTTTTTCATAACTTAGAAAAATTCTAAGTTATGAAAAATTCTCATTTCTAACCCTAATTTGCATTTTTTGATTTCTTGGTGAACAAGTTTCATGATTTGGCATGTTTTTATGAAAAATGAATCTTGACTCTTGATTTTGACCAAAAAGTCAAAGTTTGACTTTTCAGTATACAGTCAAAATTGATCAATTGACTGGGAAATTCAATTGTCAATCTTGTGTACTTGGGGATCTTTTGAACTTGTTGAGCATGTCAAGATAATTCCATGGGGTCCTTGAGTCCATATGTGAGCTTGGTTTGCCATTGGCTAGGTCAAACAGTCAAAAATTGCCTTTGTGCAGTCAAAACCCTAAAAATGACTATTTTGCCCTTTTGGTGATCTGATCAAATTTATTGTGGAATTGTGATCCAAATTTGATCAAATGGTTCATATGATTTCATAATGTTGATGTGGGTCAATTTTCATGAGGTTTGACTGTCAATTGGCCACAGTTGACTTTTTCCCCAATACAGCTGATTTCTAGGTCAACTGTCCAATTGACTGGGTGAAACTTGGAATCAAGACTTGAAACTTGATATGGATAAACTTGGGAGTCCAATATGAAGCATGAAAGTCATCTTAGGCATTTTAGGTCAAAACACCTCTGTGCGAACACAAACCCTAATTTGGGTCAACAGTGCAAGGAGAAGTCTTGAGTAGATGAAAACCTAACTGGATCTTGATCTTCAAGGGCTTTGTGATGAGAAATCAATGAGAAATGGGAGGGAAAATTTTGGGGTACAACACTTGCCCCTGTTCAATCTTCTTGAACCTGAAGAGTTAGATTGGCAAGTTTGCCTTTCGCGACTCGAGGGTAAAAGGAGATTGGACATTAGAGTGCCCCTTAAATTTGCACTCGTCAAAGCAAAGGATGCGGGAATGGGCTTAGAGATGCCATTTGGAGATGGGCTTAACGATTCCATCGGGAGGAATGACAGAAACTTTTCGGGGATGGGCTTAAAGATGCCATCTGGAATGAGTATCAGGAAGGTGTCCATGCCTTGGACCATCTCTGAACTGGGGGTCTGAATAAGCAATAGATTGACATCCGTTGTTGGGAGGAATCCGTAAACTGTTTTCAAAGGTTGCATCTGAACAAGCGATAGATTAACATCCGTTGTTGGGAAGAATCCATAGACTGTTTTCAGAAGTCTGGAGAAGAATCTGAACAAGCGATAGGTTAACATCCGTTACTTGGAGAACCCGTGAATTGTTTTCAGAAATCTTGAAGTTGAATAAGCAATAGAGCAGCATCCGTTGTTGGGAAGCGTCCGTAAACTGTTTTCAAAGGTTGCATCTGAACAAGTGATAGATTAACATCCGTTGTTGGGAAGAATCCATAAACTGTTTTCAGAAGTCTGGAGAAGAATCTGAACAAGCGATAGGTTAACATCCGTTACTTGGAGAACCCGTGAACTGTTTTCAGAAATCTTGAAGTTGAATAAGCAATAGAGCAACATCCGTTGTTGGGAAGCGTCCGTAAACTGTTTTCAAAGGTTGCATCTGAACAAGTGATAGATTAACATCTGTTGTTGGGAAGAACCCATAAACTGTTTTCAGAAGTCTTGAGAAGAAACTGAACAAGTGATAGGTTAACATCCGTTACTTGGAGAACCCGTGAACTGTTTTCAGAAATCTTGAGGAGGAACCGGTGTAGGGCTTCCTGACGATGATCTCGTGTGAAACTGCATCTGGATAAATTTGGAATAAGCATTAGAATGTTACCGTGTCTGGGTCACATCTGAACTATTCCTGGAAAGAATCTCGGAAGATAATGGTCTTAGTCTTTCGACTGATCTTACCTAAAAAGGTAAAGAGTTAGTTATATGCAATGTTATGATGCATGACACAATGTATGCTATATAATATGAATGTAAATGAATGCGTATGTAAGCTGGAGAGCTGTCTTGCAACGGATGGATGAATCCGAGATGGCTGAAGGTGACAGTATCTCGACTGCTGCCGGGAAGAATAATTCCTGGTTGTCGCTGGGGAATAAAGAGCTTGGGTTGTATACCAATCTTCTGGGGAATTCCTGATGACTTTTACTGGGGAGCTTCAATCTAACAGACTTATGCTGGGGAGGTAAGACTGAGAATCTTCAGCTTGAAGGGAAGTATCTCTGGCGACTTCACTGGGGAACTCAAGATTTTCCTTCCTAAAACTCTGTGGGGAAAAGGTTCATTAGTCTGGCTCCGCTGGGGATTGACAATTTGAAGCTTTAGCTCGGCTGGGGATACTGAAACTTAAACTCTGAGGTGAAGTAAGTTCTGGAGGATCTTCTGGCCGGGGATGTACAAAGACAACCTCCTGTGGGGATTGTATTGATAAGTTATGTTCGGGGACTCTGAGGAACTCCGCTGGGGATAGGAAGAATTTTGGCGAGTGCGATCTTCCGTGGCCATAAGCTGAGGATAACCCAGTTATAAGCCCTTGTGAGGAATAACTTTGAATAAAACTCAGGAGAGACGTCCGTACTCTGCAGGGGATAAGCTTCCAAAATCTACTGGGGATCAGCTTCAGGGTTTGCTGGGATATGGATTCCAAATCTCTTAGGGGTTTCCTTTGAAAGGGTATCAAGACATCTAACTGTTCCTTTGACCTATCAGTAATCCTCTCTCTTGATTCATAAGGAAATGATTATGTTCAAATGCATATGCCTATTTAACAAAACATTGGACGTTTCTCAAAGTAAACAATTAGTGCAAAAGAACGGAAAAGACACAAATTTCTGGGAAAAGTATTTGTATTGACTTTTTATGAGTATATTTGTACAAAGGAGACAATCATCCTAGTAAGAGGATTCTGTCGTAAACATTGAAAGATTTATACAAAACAAAGGATGGCTATGTGAAATAATTCCATGGGATTCCATTCTGCTATAGCTTTCCCAACTCTGAATATCTGTCCATTCAATGCTCCGTTTGCCGATGACTGGATTGATCAGAAGCCTGGAACTGGTTGATGAAGAGATTGTCTTTTGAAGTGATCCGACGAGACATAGTCATACGCTTTAATTCCCTAACTTTTTCCTGAATCGCCCTTTCGGGTTTTCGATCCACCGGGAAATCCCTTTTTTGCCCAAGCCGCCCTTTCGGGTTTTCGACTTGCCGGGTGTACAGATTTTTTTTGTTTTTATCCCTAATTTTTGCCTGAACCGCCCTTTTGGGTTTTCGATCCACCGGGATGCCCATTTTTGCCCAAGCCGCCCTTTCGGGTTTTCGACTCGTCGGGTTATTTTTATGCATAGTATCTTTTGACTATGTCCGCGTTCGCAGGGTGTGGCAAATCGTCGCCGTCTATGGTGGTCAGAATCATTGCACCACCAGAAAATATGCTCTTGATCACAAATGGTCCTTCATATGTAGGAGTCCATTTGCCCCTGGGATCACTTTGCGGTAAGATAATCCGCTTGATTACGAGATCTCCAACTTGATACACTTGACGTCTGACTTTCTTATTGAAGGCCTTGATCATCCGTTTTTGATACGCTTGACCATGGCATATAGCAGCGAGTCGCTTTTTGTCGATCAGATTGAGTTGATCAAGTCGGGTCTGCATTCAATCATCTTCATTCAAACCTGCATCCTTCATAATCCTTAGAGAAGGAATCTGGACTTCCATAGGCAAAACAGCTTCCATGCCATAAACCAAAGAAAATGGGGTTGCCCCAGTTGAAGTACGTGTCGTCGTACGGTATCCATGCAGAGCAAACGGTAACATCTTATGCCAGTCTTTGTAAGTGACCGTCATTTTCTGAATGATCTTCTTAATGTTTTTGTTCGCAGCTTCAACAACACCGTTCATCTTCGGCCGATAGGGAGATGAATTGTGATGATAAATCTTGAACTGTTCGCACAATGCGGTGATCATCGTGTTATTCAGATTTGTACCGTTGTCTGTGATGATCCTGTCTGGAACACCATACCGACATATGAGATTTTGCTTAATAAAGCGGGCAACCACATTTTTAGTAACAGAGGCGAAGGAAGCTGCTTCGACCCATTTGGTGAAATAGTCAATGGCAACCAGGATGAAACGATGTCCGTTGGAAGCCGTGGGCTTGATCTCTCCAATCATATCAATGCCCCATATTGCAAAGGGCCAAGGAGCAGTCAGGACGTTGAGAGGGACCGAAGGGATATGAACTTTGTCAGCATAGACCTGACATTTGTGGCAAGTACGGGAATGTTGATGGCAGTCAGCTTCCATGGTGGACCAGTAATAGCCTGCCCTTAGGATCTTCTTAGCCATTGTATGCCCACTCAAGTGAGTGCCAAATGTGCCGCTATGTATGTCAGTCATAATTAACTCCGCTTCAGCTTTGTCTACGCATCAGAGTAATACACAATCATGGCTTCGTTTGTAAAGGATGTCGTTGCTCAGGAAGAACTTAGCAGCAAATTTCCTTAAGAACTTCTTGTCATTTACGGAAGCTCCTTCAGGATAATCTCTGGTCTCGAGATACCTTTTGATTTCATGGAACCAAGGTTGCTCCACTACTTCTTCGGTATTAATCTCGTGACAATGCGCAGGTTCATCCATTCGCTCGACAGTGATTTGGGGAGCCTCGTTATCCCAGTTGAGTTTAAACATGGAGGACATTGTGGCTAGAGCATCTG
The DNA here is from genome assembly GCA_948472305.1 of Vicia faba. Taxonomy (NCBI): domain Eukaryota; kingdom Viridiplantae; phylum Streptophyta; class Magnoliopsida; order Fabales; family Fabaceae; genus Vicia; species Vicia faba. The sequence continues at coordinate 745,411,251 of OX451741.1, forward strand.
CTAGCTGATTCTCTTCTCGCGGGAAATGCTCGAAGGTAATTTGCTCGAAATGAGGCAACAATGTCAGGACATGTTCTTTGTATGGGATAAGATTAGGATGTTTGGTGTCCCACTCTCCTTTGATTTGACTGATAACCAAAGCTGAGTCCCCAAATACGATCAAAGATTTGATCCCCAAGTCTATAGCAGCCTTGAGACCAAAGATGCAAGCTTCATACTCAACCATGTTGTTTGTGCAGCTGAAGCAAAGTCGGGCCGTGAAAGGTGTGTGACAACCTTCCGGAGAAATGAGTACTGCGCCGATACCATTTCCAAGTGCATTTGAAGCACCATCAAAGTACAGGGTCCATCGGGATCCCTTTTCGGGTCCGTCATACGGTCCGTTACTTTCAATGTTGTCCAAATTCATGATGTCCTCGTCTGGGAAGTCAAATCTCATGGGTTGATAATCTTTGATAGCTTGATGAGCCAGATGGTCAGCTAGTACACTCCCTTTTATAGCTTTTTGGGTGGTGTACTGGATGTCATACTCAGTTAGGATCATTTGCCATCTGGCTATCCTTCCAGATAAAGCGGGCTTTTCGAAGATATACTTGATAGGGTCCATTTTGGAAATCAACAAGGTAGTATGAGTCAACATATACTGTCTTAGTCGGCGAGCAGCCCATACCAAAGCGCAGCAAGTTTTCTCGAGCAGTGAGTAGCGAGTCTCACAGTCGGTAAACTTTTTGCTAAGGTAATAAATAACATGCTCTTTTCGACCAGACTCGTCATGCTGGCCCAAAACACACCCCATCGAGTTATCCAAGACGGTCAAATACATGATCAATGGTCTTCCTTCGACGGGTGGCATCAGAATAGGAGGTTCTAGCAAGTACTCCTTGATTCTATCAAAAGTAGCTTGGCAATCGTCGTTCCATTCAACTACCTGATCTTTCTTCAAGAGTTTGAAAATTGGCTCACAGGTAGAAGTCAGATGCGAGATGAATCTGGCAATATAGTTTAAGCGCCCCAAGAAACCTCTAACCTCCTTTTCAGTATGGGGAGCAGGCATCTCTTGTATTGCTTTTACTTTTGCTGGATCGACTTCAATGCCTTTGTTACTTACAATGAATCCCAGGAGTTTACCAGACCTAACTCCAAAAGTGCATTTACTTGGATTCAGCCTGAGTTTGTATTCTTTCAATCTGGCAAACAGCTTTTCTAGATGTTCAAGGTGCTCTTCCTCTGTTTGTGACCGAGCTATCATATCGTCTATGTAAACTTCAATCTCATGGTGTATCATATCATGAAACAAAGCTACCATGGCGCGTTGATAAGTTGCCCCTGCGTTCTTCAGCCCGAACAGCATCACCTTGTAACAGAAAGTGCCCCATTGTGTGACAAAAGTTGTTTTCTCCATATCCTTGGGGGCCATTTTGATTTGATTGTATCCCGAGAATCCATCCATGAAGTAAAACACTTTGTGCTGAGCTGTGTTGTCGATCAAAATGTCAATGTGTGGCAGCGGAAAATCATCTTTGGGGCTGGCCCTATTCAAATCCCGGTAGTCCACACACATCCTGACTTTGCCATCTTTCTTAGGTACTGGCACGATGTTAGCGACCCATTGAGGATAGGACGTAACAGCCAGAAAGCCAGCGTCGAATTGCTTCATCACTTCTGCTTTGATCTTTTCAGACATGTCAGACCTCATTCGGCGAACTTTTTGCTTGATCGGTGGACAGTCTTCTCTTGTGGGGAGACGGTGAACCAAGATGTCTGTGTCTAAACCCGGCATGTCTTCATAAGACCAAGCGAAGATTTCAACATACTCATTCAACAACTGTATCAGGCATTCCTTGACACTCGGTTCCAGATTGGCACCCACTTGCACCTCTTTCCGGTCTTCCTCGGTTCCCAAATTGACAGTTTCTAATGACTCTTCATGAGGTAAGATGACCCTTTCCTCTTGCTGTAGAAGTATGGCTAGTTCCCCGGGTACTTCACAACCTTCGTCATCTTCATACTCGGATAGATTGACCAGATCTTCAGAGTTATTGAAAGATATAGCAGAATCGTCACCCATGGAATCCGGAGTGGATGGGTACCTGCATTGGTGAGTGTGGGTGTGTGTAAGGGATAGCCATCCTTAAACAAAAAAATGCAAAAGGAAAGAAAATGAGCACAAGCAGTTTATCAAATAAAAAACGTCCAATGAATCATTAAACATGGCATATGGATATGAAAAATAATCAAAACCCTTACAAATGGACCTACATGCCCCGGGCAAGGCATGAGGTGAAAAGATAGTGTACGTATTGTTTGAGAGTAAATATTATAGACCAAATAAGAAATGTTTAACAGATAAATTACTGATGCATAAAAGTGATGGGGACAAAGTCTTTTGCCTCCCAGTTGCTCAATCCTCCTTTGACGGTTGGATAAATCCACTCTTCAATGTTTCTTTCTTTGTCCTCGTCCTCCAAGGCATTGATCCCGTAGGGAGAAATTTTGACTGGCGCCCTTTCAATCTTCGAACGGCGCATAGCTTTCTGGCCTGCGGCTGTGAACCCTAACCCAAATTTGTCGGTCTTATGCGGAATGTCAGGTAACTGCCCCCATGCTGAATTCTTTCCTTCTTTTATTGCGGCCCTTGCGTCCTCCAGAGATGCCATCCTGGCCATCTGCCTCGGTGTCTCAGCTGCCAACTTTGCTACTGCTATTTCAGGAAGGACTTCTTCGAAATGTTGAAACGGCGTCTCAATGAATTCCCCTTCAACCTCCACATACCGGAAAGAATTTAAGTGGCTAATCATGTACTCTTCTTCACCATGGACAGTAATGATCTTCCCTTTGACAGGATACTTCAACATCTGATGTAAGGAGGAGGTGACTGCCCCAGCATGGTGTATCCAAGGCCTACCCAACAAGCAAGAGTATGATGGACGGATGTACATCACATAGAAAGTGGATTTAAACACCTCAGTGCCTATCTTGATGGGAATTTCAACCTCCCCATGGACCATTCTCTTCGAACCATCGAAAGCTCTGACAACAATATCACTCGGCTTCAACTCTAACCCTTCACAATCTAGTCGGTCCAAGGCCTTCTTAGGCAAAACATTCAGCGACGAACCAATATCAACCAAAACATGTGCGAGAGTAGTTCCTCGACACTCGACTGAAATGTGCAAAGCATCATTGTGGTTCCTACCTTTAGGAGTTAGGTCGGCATCAGAAAAACCTAATCCATTGTCCGCAGTCAGGCTAGCCACGCAATTTTGAAATTGATCCGCAGAGGTTTCCTGGGGCACATGGGCTGCCTTCAGGAATTTTATCAGAGCTTTAGCGTGCGCTTCCGAGCAAAGTAGCAGTGCCAGCATGGAGATCTTTGAGGGGGTTTGCCCCAGCTTTTCTACCACATCGTAATCATTTCTTTTGATTATCCTCAAAATCTCATCCATTTCCTTCTTGGAGGTTTCCGGGATGACCAAGGGTTGAGTCCTCGTCCTGACGGACTCATCTTGGATTCCCTTACCTTTATCAGCAGTGGTAGGAGGGACAGTACTAGGAACAACAACATCTTCAATTAAAGGGGTTCTGGCAGAGAGTTTTATTGGTGTCGGGATGACCTTGTTGGCTGATGAGGGTCCAAAGATTGCTCTTGGAGGGGCAATCTCTGGAGAAAATATTCTCCCGCTCCTGGTGATTTTGCTAGTGCCTGCAATGTTACTAATGCTGGCTTCTTCATCATCTGAACTTTCTGCAATTATTTTGATTTGCTTGATACCATGGTAATAGGCGTCGCCGCCATAGTTCCATGGTATGGACTTCTCAGAAACATAGGGAACAGGCCCTGGCATTGTTATCTTTAAAGGAACAGATTTCGCAGCTGGTGTAATCTTAACAGGCTTTTTGACGGCCTTGGAAAGATTGGCGTGAATGGTTATGATTGAGACATCTTCAGTATGAACTGGAACAGTAGAAACTTTTTCAAACAAAATTTGTCGACTATCCATAAGGCCTTGGATGCCTTCCTTCAGTAACGGACAATCAAACGGCAGAGAGTAACAACAATAGCAGTCTTCTTTACATCCCGGGAAGATCCCGGCCCTTAACAAATTCAACTTAATGGTTAGCAACGGAGTAGTCAGATCATTGACATCAGCAACATACAAATCTTCTTCAATAACATTGACATTTCGGCCGTGCTTCGGCATGGGTGCAGATATCACGTTAGGCTTCTCTGGAGCGTCAAACTCCACCTCCTTCGCTTCTATCAGGTCTTGGATTTTAAGCTTGAGTGCCCAACAATCATTGGTGTCGTGTCCAACACTGTCTGAATGGTAGGCGCATTTAGCATTAGCATGATAATACGGAGATGACGTATTCACATTCTTTGGTGCCTCCTTGATGGTGGCGAGATTCAACTTCAACAGATGGGGAAGCACTTGCGCTGGAGTCATATTAATACGGGTGAACTGCCGTTGTGGCCGTTCCACTCGTTGTTGATTTGGTCTGGATTGGTTATAGCGAGGCTGCTCACTTGGAGTGTTTTGAATCATTACGGCCCCCACAGTTGGCCGACGCTCCGTCTTCCCTGCTCTTCTCTGAGAATATACCATAGTTGTTTCCTTCTTAAAAGGCTTCTTCTCAACACTTGCAACAATACCCTTCTGAATCTTTCCTGACTTGATGCCAGCTTCTATTCTTTCGCCTGTTAAGATCAAATCGGTAAACCCCGCAGAAGAGTTACCAATCAAATGATTGAAAAATGGCCCAGATAGGGTCCCTAGAAACATATCAACGAGTTCACGGTCGGTTAAAGGAGGCTGCACCCTGCCAGCCAAATCCCTCCATTTTTGTGCGTACTCTTTGAATCCTTCGCCTGTTCCTAACGACATACCCTGAAGTTGGGTACGAGTAGGAGCAAGGTCAGAATTATACTGGTATTGTTTGTAGAAAGCGGTGGCCAAATCTTCCCAATTTCTGACACTGGTTCCTTCTAGCTGATAAAACCACTCCAACTGAGCTCCCGAAAGGCTGTCTTGAAAGAAATGAATCCAGAGGTTTTTATCTGCCGTATAGGGTTGAATCTTTCTCACGTAGGACCTGAGATGCATTTTGGGACAGGACAACCCATCATACCTCACAAACACTGGCACTTTGAATTTTGGGGGAATCACAATCCCGGCGACCAAACCCAAGTCTTCAAAATCCAAACCCGGTACTCTTTGTAATTCCATGGAGGCCAATCTGTCTTCTAGCCCTTTGTATTTGTCGTCAGCTGGAGGATATTGCTGATCAGAATAATCTTCATCCTCTTCGACCTCTTCTTCTTCCACATCAGACTCGGAAGGTACCGCAGCTCCACCTCCTTTGCTGGTTCCTTCATCCGAAATAGGAGGAAATTCAAGCACTCTCCGAGCTTCTCCGTCAAATCTTCTCCCCAAAGTAGCCACCCCGAGTCTCTTTTTCTTCTTCTTTACTGGGTCCTTGTTCCCCAATTGAGTCTTGATATCCTCCTGACCCTTAGCCAAGGTCATCAGGAGTTGCTGGAACTGTGCATTCTGAGCCTGTAGGTCTTTGACTGTTTGCTCGAGATCCATCCTACTGAAATAAACAACAGATAGATAAGGAAACCTGGAGTGAGACCTGCTTATGCACATGATGAATGGTATGCTTATGTATGCAATGCATTCAAGGATTTAGGACATTCAAAATTGTTTCAGACAAAGAAGAACGCACGTCATATTAATAAGAAGAAATTTGTTAGTACATAAATGCCCCATGGGCCAAATATTACAAAATAACTTCTCAAGGCAAAAAGACATTGCGCATCCTCTTTGGTGCGATGTAGGTGTTGAGGGCCTCTTGCTCATGGAGTCGGCGGGTAAGCTCTAGAACCTTCTTCTCACTGGCGTAGAAGCTAGCTTCAAAAGTGTTCCGTTCCTCCTTGAGCTGAATCCAACTTTTCTGCATTTCCTCCCACGATGTAGGCATGTCTGGATGTAGGATGGTGTAGGGGACCTCTCCTTCCTTGACGGGCTCTTTAATCATAGGGAGTACATGAGGATAAGGCATCATTAGTCTTTGGGCTCGGGCTCGTACCCACTTGAGATAAGGCTCAAGAGGGATGGAGTTCTTGTGTCCCAGAGTCTTGCTATCAACCTTGTTGGGTCTTCCCCAAGCTCTGATGAATCTTTGGCGAAGTCCTTGCGCATCGTTGTCGAAGTCAAAAACTAGGTCAGGAATCAACATATCATGAGGGCCATCCCTCCGTGCATATCCAAATTGCCTTAAAGCCAGGCAAGGGTTGTAGGTGATACCTCCTCTAATTCCAAGTAAAGGAACATTAGGAAATTCTCCGCAACGATCGACGATGATGATATTTTCTCTGGATCGAGAACACCAATGTACATCAGAGTGGGTAAGAGTCATCAACCGTTGGGACCACCTTGAGCCTTGGTCATTCTTCAGGACAGATTGTGGAAGGTGCGAAATAAACCACCTTGCAAGGAGAGGAGTACAAAACATGAGAACACCCCTCTTTCTCATTGTTCGTGTGTAAAATGAGTGAAGAATGTCCCCAAGCAATGTTGGTATTGGGTTTCTGGACAAAAAGATTTTGAAGGCATTGACATCTATCAATTGGTCAGAGTTTGGGAACAAGACCAATCCATAGATGAGGAGTGCCACAATCTCTTCAAAGGCTTGTAGGTCCACTGAGTTCCAACATTCTTGTGCCTTCTCAAACAATAATTTTGCTAAGAATCCTTTGACGCTGCTTCTGGTTTCCCAATGCCCCTTGATGTCGGATGGTTGTAGATGTAATGCTCGAGCAACATCTTCCGGCTTTGGTTCCTTTTCCGTACCGTTGAAGGGTAGTTGATTAAGGATAGGGATTCTTAGGAGTTGAGAAAACTCCTCCAAAGTGGGTACCAACTGGTAATCAGGGAAAGTGAAACAGTGGTGAAGAGGGTCAAAGAACTGGAATAGCACTTTCATCATGTCTTCTTCAACGTTGGTGTTGACTAAGCTGAGCAGTCTACCATGTCTTTCACTGAAGGATGAATTTTCCAGAATTCTTGAGGTGATCTCTTTGAGTTGAGGAGAGACTCTCACAAGGTTGACTTGGATGGTGTTTCTGCGAGGAATTTCCATGTCCTACAAAACAAGAACAAAGATGAAGATCCAAAACCCTTGAAATGGTTAGTGAATGCATATGATGTTTTATGATGTCTATGATGTATGCACAAAACATATGTACAAGCAAATCACACCAAACCCTAGTTTCAGGCTTGCATGGGGTTTCATAGGTGTGATCGGTGGATCTGGAACTGACTGTTTAACGCTGGTTCGCGAAATGTCGCGGAAGCAAGAGTCGCCACCGTCTTTTATTTTCTCCAAATGGAAAGGACAAAAGCACAGAAAAATTCCTTAAAGAGATTGCTCTCGGTTCGGGAGGTAGATTATAGAAAGGGAAGGTGTTAGCACCCTTTCTATCCATGGTTATCCATGGGCTCTTAGATACTTGCTCACTTGTGTTTTCAAAAATGGTTTGTTTGCTTTTCAACTGTGGGTTTTAAAAAAGTTTCTTTGAAAATTTCAGTTCGACTCTTGTATCAGTCCTTAAGAGTGTTTGAAAAGTTGCTTTCGAAAGCTTTTTGAAAAGTGTCGGTGTGAAAAGTATTTTTGGATTTGTTTTGAAATTAGAGCAAGTATCTAGAGTCGTCTACCTACCCTAAGGAATTCGTCTGTGTAAATGTCCTTTAAAGTAGTGCCATCCCACCATTGAGAGGTAGGTAGCACCACCGTTGGAGGTGTTCGGGTCAATTCGAGGTTCGGGACATGGTGATCACCAGAGCAATGGGAAGACACCTTAGAAGCTACCCTCATGCCAGGTTCCCGGATCATGAGGACTTACTAAGACATCCTCTACTCGACGATCACCTTTCGAGGCAAGGCAACAGTGAGGCGTACCCTAGGGGTGGTGTGTGCGATTTGTGTGTCGTTTTCATTTATTTTTGTCTTTTGTCATGTTATTGGTGATCTACGCTTGTTTTTATTTTGCCCATACATTCTTTCATGCCATTATTTAACAGTTAAAATATTTGCGGGAAAGTAAAAATTCTAAGCTATTACAAAAGGCGCGGGTCCACATCGCCAAAATTAAACCAGGACCCGATTTTGACAGAAAGTAAAAAAAGTGTGAGAAAATTAAAAGGTTACATGGCTTCGGGAGAGATACATAAATATTATAAAGAGATAAAATAAATATGCGAATAAGAATTAAATCGAAACGAGGGCGTTGGACCCTTTTTGCAAAATTAAAATTACATGGAATTAATTAAAGAAAAAGAAAAGGAGATGTTTTTTGGTATTTTTTAGTATTTTAGGATTAAAATGAGAAAAAAAGAATTAATTGAAATTAAATACTAACCCTAATTCTAGTGGCTTTTAATTTATTAAGAAAACATTGAATTTTAACCTAAATTAACCCTAATTTTTATATACAAATTTAATTATAAAAAATAAATATTTAATTATTTAATTATTATGGGAGAAAAAAGAAAAAGGATAAAAAAATTAATATGAACCCTAATTCTACATTTTTTAGATTTTTATTAAAAGAATTAAAATTAAAACCTAATTTAAAACTAAATTTAATTATATGCAAATTTATAAAAATACTTAAAATAAAATATCCATCATATTTTTTATCTTTTCTGATTTTTTTTTGTGTTTTATGTTTTTATGAAAATAATAATTAAATTAACAGAATTAATTAAAAAATAATAATTGAAAATAAAGAAATAAAGAAAAATAAAAAAATAATGAAAAGGGTTTGTAAACCTGGGGGGTTCAGGCCCCAAATAAGAGGTGATTCTTTAGAAATCTGGCCCATTTGACCTTGGCCTTGTTGGACTTTTCCACTAGCGTGTAGCAGCATTGACCAGGGTTCATCATATTCCTTAGATCTGAGCCTTTGATTTGATGCCCTTGGACGCGTGGATGGGTTGATGGAGAAGGTGCATTGTAATCCTCAAGGCCTGAACTGCATGTGAACATGAGTTGGAAAATAATATTGAAAGGGTGAAGACCTGGGGCTCGAACCCAGGTCATTAACATTACCAGCCAACACGTGCGCCACTGAGCCACTTCAAACGCGTTTGATATAGAATACCTAACAAACATTATAAAAGAAAAATTGTCAATGGCTTGAAAACGCGCGAAACATTTGAATGCTCCTATCACCGCTTGCCACTTCATCGTCTCCTTCGCTTGGTTTTATTTTCCTGAAACATATAAAACATTGGCAACGGTTTTCACGCGTTGCCACAGGCATGATACAAGAAAATAGCGAATAGGCCATTAGGGCTCATAAATTAGGCGCGACATATGGTTCCTCTTCGTCTGAGTGTGCCTGATGCAATGGTGATAGTCACGTGTCCTAATTTTACCATATGTTAAAACCCCTAATTTGAAGCTTGCAAAACCCTAATATTCTCCCATGGCAGATCCTCACACGATGCACAAAAACACAATCAAACCATTGGGTTAGCATTAGAATCCAATAAAGAACATGAATCAAGCATTAAAAATAAAAAAGAATGCATGAATTGAGATGCACGACTATGAATTTTTTTCTGTACAGGGCCGGTTCATTGTACCAATTCTTGATGTTTTGATGAATGTTTTTGATTGGAAATCGTTCAGTGAAGCTTCAGCAAGCTAATGAAACAAAAATCATGCCTTGAATCGCCCTAGAATGAGGTTTTCAGTTTTGAGTTTCTTTGCAAAAATTTCAAGTTTGTGAATTGGTTTTCTGCGCAGCTTCTTGGTCAATTTCATTAGGTTTTCGTTCTATGCTTATGTAGGAATGAATTAGGTTAAGAAATTTGATCCAAATCTTTGAATTGATGGTTTATGAGATTTGATTTTCAATCATATTTTTTTCAATCTTTTTCATGCAATTTTGTACCAATCATGATCCAATCACTCCAATTCCTTCCAAATCTGATCATGCACGAATCATTGAGCCTATTACATGTACAAAAAGATTTGATAAGTTAGGTTAAGTATTTTTCATATATTTAATTGATTTAAATGAATTATTATTAATAAAAATTCAAATAAATAAATAAAAAATGAATAAAACTTCCCTTTGGGCCAAGTGGTCGTGCACATGCTTGAGATGATGAATTGTGGAAGAAAAATAGGCCCATTAGCAATTTTAGGTCATTTGAATCAATGTTGACTTTTCAAAATATCCAAAAATTTCCCAACTTCCACAAGGCATAACTTGCTCAATTTTTAAGCTTTGCTCATGTTCTTGGACATTTTGGAAAGGTCTTTGAGTCCACTAACCAATGCCTTTGGTCCCATGTCATTTTGATTTACCAATCTCAAGTTATGGCCTTTGACTTAAAGTCCCTTTTTGTTGACTTTTGAAAATGACCTATAATGTTGAAATTGATAACTTTTTGTGAGAGCATTTCTTGGATTTGAAGTATGAAGATGAGTTGTAGGAAATGTCTTTCTCTTCAAAATGAGATTTGGATGGAATTTTTCTGATAATCCATGTGAAAGTTATGCCCTGGTCAATTTACAGTTGACTTTTTCAACTGTCCAAATAAGGAAACTTTTGCATCTTGATGATTTTTGAGCCAAGCTTTGAGAATCATGATCAATCATTGATCAAATGATGTTTGTGGCTTCAAAATGATATGTTGACCAAAAATTTGAACTTTTGACTGTCAAATGACCATTTTGCCCCTACAGTTGACTGTAGTGCAATTAGGGTTTTGACTGTGCAATTTTGTGCTGAAAGCCTTGAAACTTGATATGAGGATGCTTGACCATATTTGTAGGCATGTGGGACTTGATTGGACCTTTGGAAACTTCAATTTCTTGATCAGAACACAAACCCTAATTTTGACTACTTAAGAGGCCCTTGACCTGTGCAACCCTTGGGGAATTTTGAAGCTTGACTTGGCAAATCTTTGAAGAATATGGGAGGGAAAATTTTGGGGTACAACAGTTGCCCCTGTTCAATCTTCTTAGACCTGAGGATGCAGATTGGCTGACGTGCCTTTCGTAATCCGAGGGTAGAAGATGATTGAACACTAGAGTGCCCAGAAATTTGCGCTCACATAGTAGCAGTGATGGTGGAAATGGGCTTACAGATGCCATTTAGAGGTTAATGAATAGGATGATGGGCTTATAGATTCCATCTGGATGTTGATCGCGTAAGAGATTCCTTAGCGAGAACTTGCGTACCTGCAAAACAGAAAAATGAGTACCTGACATGTTGCAGGAGCTGATTTTCAGATGCTTGGTATAGATATGTCCTGACTGGCTACAGGAGCTGGATCTGGAGCTTCAAACGGTGATGAATGAACCAGGGATGGTTACTACCTCAGCATGCACGGTGAGAGAACCTTGGGTGACTTTAACTTCAACAACGCTCGTTGAGAAAATCTTGGTGGGAATTACCATCTTCGCAGTATCGGGAAGAGAATCAATAGGCAAATATAATCTCAAAAGCGGACGTTTGAGAAGAACCTGGAATGGAATTATCATCTCACGCACCGTCGGGGAGAGAACTATAGGAAATTATAACCTGAAAGGGAATTACATCTCACGCACCATCGGGGAGAGAACCATAGGAAATTATAACCTGAAAGGGAATTACATCTCACGCACCGTCGGGGAGAGAACCATAGGAAATTATAACCTGAAAGGGAATTACATCTCACGCACCGTCGGGGAGAGAACCATAGGAAATTATAACCTGAAAGGGAATTACATCTCACGCACCGTCGGGGAGAGAACCATAGGAAATTATAACCTGAAAGGGAATTACATCTCACGCACCGTCGGGGAGAGAACCATAGGAAATTATAACCTGAAAGGGAATTACATCTCACGCACCGTCGGGGAGAGAACCATAGGAAATTATAACCTGAAAGGGAATTACATCTCACGCACCGTCGGGGAGAGAACCATAGGAAATTATAACCTGAAAGGGAATTACATCTCACGCACCGTCGGGGAGAGAACCATAGGAAATTATAACCTGAAAGGGAATTACATCTCACGCACCGTCGGGGAGAGAACCATAGGAAATTATAACCGTCGGGGAGAGAACCATAGGAAATTATAACCTGATGACTTCTACTGAGTCTTCATCAGAAAAATCTGTTTGGGGTCGATTTAGCTGGACTAGAGAAGGCCTTGGACTGGATAAGAAATCTTTGGAGTTGATTAACTGAACCGGTCTAGGTCTTGAAAGATGATTGAGAATTTAACTGAATCTTTCCTGAAAGGTAAAAGTAAGTCATATGCAATGCATGATATGGATCAAGCAATGATGTTCTCAACATAAATGAGATTTGTATGATATGATGCGTCTATGCATGCTATAATGATGTATGTGATGTTTATTTATGTATGTTTTCGTCTAGGAAAGTAGATCCTTGACGGGTGCCGGGAAGTCATATCCTGGGCTGATATTGAAGAATAAGCTTTCGCTTCCGCTGGGGATGATAACTGCAAGAATACCGGTAGGAGAAGATGACTCCGTTGAGGAATAAACTTGGCAAATGGAAGATTCTGCGGGGAGAAAAATACTCTAGCGACCATGCTGGGGAGTGATACTCTGTGGGGAGAGGGATGCTTCGTTGAGTTATTGATAATAACTTGCTGAGGATATCTTTGCTGTATTGGAAGTGCTGATATACTTCGCTGGGGGTAAGAGAACTTCGTCGAGGATGCTCTTTCCATGGCTTTTGGCTGAGGATAACCCAGTTATATCCTGTTAAGGAAATAACTCTTTGAATAAAGCCGGACGACGCGTTCGTGTTCTGCGAGGATAAGCTTCCAGAATTTACTGGGGATAAGCTTACTGTTTGGGGAGATGAATTCCAACTTTCCTGGGGAAACTGGGTTGGACTCTCCTGGGGAGATTTTGAACTGCAGGGAAGTGATTCCTTTGGATGTTGATATACCGCCGGGGAACAATCTTTAGATCAAGACTGCCCGGGATGCTTGTTAAGAATATGTATACATGCTGCTGGGGGACGTTGAGATCTATTGGAGGATACTCCACTTCTTTGAGATTTGATAACTCTGCTTGGAGAGAGTGTACTGACTTGCTTACTCTCTGGGAAATTAGGATATCTGGTTATGTTCTTTAGCTGAACCTACCTTGGTACCTTGGAGGATAGAACAATCAGATTGCTTAAACCACCCGTTATTGCCCCTGTTTCTATGGGGGAGGCACATGTGGGATGCTGATAATTGTTGAGGGTCAAACCTTCTTCTGGTAGGCAGGTGACAAGATGACAGGACATAGTCGTACGCTTTGATCCCTAACTTTTGCCTGGACCGCCCTTTCGGGTTTTCAGTCCATCGGGATACCCATTTTTGCCCAAGCCGCCTTTTCAGGTTTTCGACTTGCCGGGTGTACAGATATTTTCATTTCATCCCTTATTTTGCCCGAACCCTTTTGGTTCGCCGGGAAGCCCTAATTTTTGCCTAGACATGTCAGCCTAGCGGGTCTTTGATTATGCGCAGTATTTTTTCGACTATGTCCACGCTCTCAGAGTGTAGGGAGGTGCCCCTGTTGTTATGTTGCCATGCCACTAGAAGATCTTCGTTTGATCGTCCAATGCCCCAAGTGATCCAGATGGAGGTTTGCCCCTGGCTGTTTGGCCTTTTGAGAGATTCTCCGAATCTTGACTTAATTGCCCCAAATGATGGACAATAATCACGTCTGCCCCTTGATTGGAAGTGCTTTTGTTCACTAGGTATTCATCGTGCGAATTTCCCTGTTGTTCAAACAAATAGTCATATGTAAACAATGTTATATCAAAAATGCAAAGCTTATGTCTGTCTTGAAGATTTTGAAAATGCATTCTTTTTCATAAAACAAGTGAATGTTTGTAAAACGTGATGTCAACTCCATTTTTACCGTAGGCCTTAAGGAGTCAGGATACCTTTCGTAACAGTATGCTTTCGAACTAACCCATGCTTCAGCTAGGACTTTTAAGGGTTATAACGTGGCCTGGTTCACGGTTTAAGAAACAAAGGATAAAGGCTCAAATTATTTGTACCCACCCGTTCTTCGTGATGTTCTTCAAACCTAAACTCAGCTGATCGTGCGTTAGACCTTGTTTGAGTCTTTGCTCTGATATACCAGTGATGGTTCGAATGTTGACAATTTATTTTGAATAGGCAGTCATTTCCTTTTGTGTTGAGGGTTTATAGGACCTCTTTCTTCTCTTTTTTTTTGTTATCCCTGTTTTTTGCCTGAACTGTTTCTTTTGTGATTACAGTCAGCGGGATGCCCCAGTTTTGTAAGTCTCCTTCATAGGTTTTGACTTACTGGGTTTTTATTTTTGATATATAATGACTGCCTGTCTTTATGATCATTCGGAACCATCACTGTCTTTTGCTTTGTAAGGACTTCTTTGGTGCCATTTGTTGTGCACCTGGATCAACTGAGAAAACTACCCTGCCCCAGGTTATGATTAAGGGTTTTAATTTTCGAAAAGAAAAACTCCTACTTCTTTGGCTCAGAGGGGTTGACGAGGGATTATCTTCCTTATAACTCCAGTGTTTAGGAATTGAAACAATGCCTGTACCTCATCAGCGGGGTCTGTTCAAAAGCATACTGTAGATTATGGTATCGTTTTCGTCATCCTCCCTCAAGAGGTTTAGCATTATTAATTGAGAGTTGACATCAGAAAAAATATGAAAATAATTTGCATATGGTGAATACGAATATTGCTTCAAAACAGACATATGCGATGCATTAATGAAATAACAATGTTTAACCTGAGTAAATGTTTGAACAAAAGAAAATTACAACTTGAATATTTGAATGAACAAAAAAATTTCCAATCCTAGCCATATTTTGGCAGGGGAGCAGTGATCACATTCGGAGTCTCTGGAGAGTCGAGCTGGACTTCCTTTGCGTCAATCAGATCTTGAACCCTGTTTCTCAAAGTCCAACAGTCATCTGTAGCATGCCCCGGGCTGTCAGAATGGTAAGCGCAGCGAACGTTGGGGTTATACCTTGAAGGTGTCCTGATAGGATTCTTCGGGGGATCCATGAGAGTTACCAACTTGGTTTCCAGTAGCTGTGGCAATATATGTGACAAGGTCATGCCGAGGGGAGTAAATTTCCTCTTAGGTCTTTCTTCCCTTTGTTGACAGTGACGCTGAGGAGCACCGGCCGACTTTACAATAACTACTGCGTTGACCGCACTAGATTCTCTCTTGGATGGTTTCTTCTCAGTGTTCGAGGAGTCACCATTCTGTATTTTCCCTGACTTGATGCCAGCTTCTATTCTTTCCCCAGTCAAGATCAGATCTGTAAACCCAGCAGCAGAATTCCCAATCAGGTGGTTGAAGAATGGACCAGACAGGGTCCCCAAGAACATGTCGACGAGCTCGCAGTCATTCAGAGGTGGTTGTACCCTTCCAGCAAGGTCCCTCCATTTTTGGACATATTCTTTGAAACCTTCACCCGTACCCATAGACATCCCCTGAAGCTGAGTGCGCGTGGGAGCAAGGTCGGCATTGTACTGGTACTGCTTGTAGAATACAGTGGCTAAGTCTTCCCAGGTACGGATGTTGGCTCCATTCAGTTGATAGAACCAGTCAAGCTGAGTCCCTGAAAGACTTTCCTGGAAAAAGTGGATCCATAAGTTCCTGTCGGCCGTGTAGGGCTGGATCCTCCTCATGTATGACCTGAGATGCAGCCTTGGATATGATGCCCCGTCGTACTTTGCAAAGGCAGGTTCCTTGAATTTGTGCGGGATCACTACCCCAGAAGACAGACCTAAATCCTCGAAGTCCAGGCCAGGCACTTTTTGTATCTCCATAGCACTTAGCCGGTTTTCCAACTGTTTGTACTTATCCTCAGTCGGAGGGTACTGTTCGTCGTTGAAATCTGTCTCATTGTCGGAGACTGCTAGACTGGGGACCCTTTCCTCTTGATGACTGCCTTTCTCCACAGATGGAGTTGTCCTCTCAGCTTCATCCTGCAGGGTGTTCCCAGATCTGCGTCTAGGGTTGAACAAAACAATCCTCTTCTTCTTCTTTTCCTTCTTCAAGAGCAAAGCCTTCAGATCTTGTTGCCCCTGGGTCAAATTCATGATCAGCCCTTGGAACTGGGCGTTCTGAGCCTGGAGGGCCTTGATAGTGTGCTCGGTTGAGGATTCAGGATTCATGACGAGACTGCTGAAATAAACAGCGAAGAAGGTAAGCAACCTGCAGAGAAAGGGTACCTGTTATGCAATGATATGTATGATATGCATGCAATGATTTCAAGGACCTCGAGGGGTAAACAAATTGTTAGAGTTGGAAACTGGTAACTTGATTGAAGGTACTTCATGTTGTTGAGAGTCCTTCTTCAAGGGTCGAAGGCTCACCATATCCAGTGGGTCATAGCCCCTGACAACCTTGTCTAGAGGAAAATAAATCCCCTTTTCCCCTTGCTGGACAGTTGGTTCATCATGACCTGCATCACAAGCCCTTGAGATCCTTGAAATGGGTTAGGATGTATGCAATGGTATGATGTTATGGTATGCATGGGGTAATGTGAGTAACCCTGTTATGAGTCCTGATTAAGGACTGCAAACCAAAACCTGCAAGAAACTCAAGTAAACCTGTCATGAGTCCCAGTTAAGGACTTAAAACATAACCTGCAAGAAACTTGATACCCTGTTATGAGTCCCAATTAAGGACTACAAACTAACACCTGCAAGAAACAAATGTCAGGTAACAAGCATGCAGATAGTCAAGTACGAAGGCACACAAGTCACACAAAAGAGCCCTTAGAGTTTAGGCCAGCATGAAGTTTGGGGTACTACCCTTTTGAAGTTGGTGGGCTCAACCTGTCCTATTAGAAGTAACTGGGTTCTAAGGGTCCCAATATCACTGGATTGCTTTCATTGTTCATCGTTTCGATTTAGCCACTGAACTGGCGACCGAAATATTCCAGGAAAGCAACCCTCAATTGAGTGTAGTATCGAGTATCAACCAACCTCGGACTGCACCAAAGTCAGTTATCTCACTACCCTAAAGAGGCCAAGATGGTTCAATTAAGGTTCCTAAGGTCTGTTGATGCTTCATGACACCACGCGGAGGCCCCGTACTCTCCTTGACTAAACTCAAGGGTTACCGGTACACACCAAAGGGCCACATCAACGTAGCAGACTGTTTCAACCATGTCGGTATACCCCGCACAGTTCCCTCACAGCCTTGTTGCTACTTTCTAAGAAGGTATCCCCAGATCCGGGTTAGGATCTATAGAACTCCCAAGACAGTCCCACAATTTAAAGCAAGCAAAGAAAACAATTGAAAACACAGTGATCTTAATCCTAAGGTACACCTCACTTTAAGTTAATTCCCCAGCAGAGTCGCCAGTTCTGTGATCGGTGGATCTGGAACTGACTGTTTAACGCTGGTTCGCGAAATGTCGCAGAAGCAAGAGTCGCCACCGTCTTTTATTTTCTCCAAATGGAAAGGACAAAAGCACAGAAAAATTCCTTAAAGAGATTGCTCTCGGTTCGGGAGGTAGATTATAGAAAGGGAAGGTGTTAGCACCCTTTCTATCCATGGTTATCCATGGGCTCTTAGATACTTGCTCACTTGTGTTTTCAAAAATGGTTTGTTTGCTTTTCAACTGTGGGTTTTAAAAAAGTTTCTTTGAAAATTTCAGTTCGACTCTTGTATCAGTCCTCAAGAGTGTTTGAAAAGTTGCTTTCGAAAGCTTTTTGAAAAGTGTCGGTGTGAAAAGTATTTTTGGATTTGTTTTGAAATTAGAGCAAGTATCTAGAGTCGTCTACCTACCCTAAGGAATTCGTCTGTGTAAATGTCCTTTAAAGTAGTGCCATCCCACCATTGAGAGGTAGGTAGCACCACCGTTGGAGGTGTTCGGGTCAATTCGAGGTTCGGGACATGGTGATCACCAGAGCAATGGGAAGACACCTTAGAAGCTACCCTCATACCAGGTTCCCGGATCATGAGGACTTACTAATACATCCTCTACTCGACGATCACCTTTCGAGGCAAGGCAACAATGAGGCGTACCCTAGGGGTGGTGTGTGCGATTTGTGTGTCGTTTTCATTTATTTTTGTCTTTTGTCATGTTATTGGTGATCTACGCTTGTTTTTATTTTGCCCATACATTCTTTCATGCCATTATTTAACAGTTAAAATATTTGCGGGAAAGTAAAAATTCTAAGCTATTACAAAAGGCGCGGGTCCACATCGCCAAAATTAAACCAGGACCCGATTTTGACAGAAAGTAAAAAAAGTGCGAGAAAATTAAAAGGTTACATGGCTTCGGGAGAGATACATAAATATTATAAAGAGATAAAATAAATATGCGAATAAGAATTAAATCGAAACGAGGGCGTTGGACCCTTTTTGCAAAATTAAAATTACATGGAATTAATTAAAGAAAAAGAAAAGGAGATGTTTTTTGGTATTTTTTAGTATTTTAGGATTAAAATGAGAAAAAAAGAATTAATTGAAATTAAATACTAATCCTAATTCTAGTGGCTTTTAATTTATTAAGAAAACATTGAATTTTAACCTAAATTAACCCTAATTTTTATATACAAATTTAATTATAAAAAATAAATATTTAATTATTTAATTATTATGGGAGAAAAAAGAAAAAGGATAAAAAATTAATATGAACCCTAATTCTACATTTTTTAGATTTTTATTAAAAGAATTAAAATTAAAACCTAATTTAAAACTAAATTTAATTATATGCAAATTTATAAAAATACTTAAAATAAAATATCCATCATATTTTTTATCTTTTCTGATTTTTTTTGTGTTTTATGTTTTTATGAAAATAATAATTAAATTAACAGAATTAATTAAAAAATAATAATTGAAAATAAAGAAATAAAGAAAAATAAAAAAATAATGAAAAGGGTTTGTAAACCTGGGGGGTTCAGGCCCCAAATAAGAGGTGATTCTTTAGAAATCTGGCCCATTTGACCTTGGCCTTGTTGGACTTTTCCACTAGCGTGTAGCAGCATTGACCAGGGTTCATCATATTCCTTAGATCTGAGCCTTTGATTTGATGCCCTTGGACGCGTGGATGGGTTGATGGAGAAGGTGCATTGTAATCCTCAAGGCCTGAACTGCATGTGAACATGAGTTGGAAAATAATATTGAAAGGGTGAAGACCTGGGGCTCGAACCCAGGTCATTAACATTACCAGCCAACACGTGCGCCACTGAGCCACTTCAAACGCGTTTGATATAGAATACCTAACAAACATTATAAAAGAAAAATTGTCAATGGCTTGAAAATGCGCGAAACATTTGAATGCTCCTATCACCGCTTGCCACTTCATCGTCTCCTTCGCTTGGTTTTATTTTCCTGAAACATATAAAACATTGGCAACGGTTTTCACGCGTTGCCACAGGCATGATACAAGAAAATAGCGAATAGGCCATTAGGGCTCATAAATTAGGCGCGACATATGGTTCCTCTTCGTCTGAGTGTGCCTGATGCAATGGTGATAGTCACGTGTCCTAATTTTACCATATGTTAAAACCCCTAATTTGAAGCTTGCAAAACCCTAATATTCTCCCATGGCAGATCCTCACACGATGCACAAAAACACAATCAAACCATTGGGTTAGCATTAGAATCCAATAAAGAACATGAATCAAGCATTAAAAATCAAAAAGAATGCATGAATTGAGATGCACGACTATGATTTTTTTTCTGTACAGGGCCGGTTCATTGTACCAATTCTTGATGTTTTGATGAATGTTTTTGATTGGAAATCGTTCAGTGAAGCTTCAGCAAGCTAATGAAACAAAAATCGTGCCTTGAATCGCCCTAGAATGAGGTTTTCAGTTTTGAGTTTCTTTGCAAAAATTTCAAGTTTGTGAATTGGTTTTCTGCGCAGCTTCTTGGTCAATTTCATTAGGTTTTCGTTCTATGCTTATGTAGGAATGAATTAGGTTAAGAAATTTGATCCAAATCTTTGAATTGATGGTTTATGAGATTTGATTTTCAATCATATTTTTTTCAATCTTTTTCATGCAATTTTGTACCAATCATGATCCAATCACTCCAATTCCTTCCAAATCTGATCATGCACGAATCATTGAGCCTATTACATGTACAAAAAGATTTGATAAGTTAGGTTAAGTATTTTTCATATATTTAATTGATTTAAATGAATTATTATTAATAAAAATTCAAATAAATAAATAAAAAATGAATAAAACTTCCCTTTGGGCCAAGTGGTCGTGCACATGCTTGAGATGATGAATTGTGGAAGAAAAATGGGCCCATTAGCAATTTTAGACCATTTGAATCAATGTTGACTTTTCAAAATATCCAAAAATCTCCCAACTTCCACAAGGCATAACTTGCTCAATTTTTACGCTTTTCACATGTTCTTGGACATTTTGGAAAGGTCTTTGAGTCCTATAACCAATGCCTTTGGTCCCATGTCATTTTGATTTACCAATCTCAAGTTATGGCCTTTGACTTAAAGTCCCTTTTTGTTGACTTTTGAAAATGACCTATAATGTTGAAATTGATAACTTTTTGTGAGAGCATTTCTTGGATTTAAAGTATGAATATGAGTTGTAGGAAATGTCTTTCTCTTCAAAATGAGCTTTGGATGGAATTTTTATGATAATCCATGTGAAAGTTATGCCCTGGTCAATTTACAGTTGACTTTTTCAACTGTCCAAATAAGGAAACTTTTGCATCTTGATGATTTTTGAGCCAAGCTTTGAGAATCATGATCAATCATTGATCAAATGATGTTTGTGGCTTCAAAATGATATGTTGACCAAAAATTTGAACTTTTGACTGTCAAATGACCATTTTGCCCCTACAGTTAACTGTAGTGTAATTAGGGTTTTGACTGTGCAATTTTGTGCTGAAAGCCTTGAAACTTGATATGAGGATGCTTGACCATATTTGTAGGCATGTGGGACTTGATTGGACCTTTGGAAACTTCAATTTCTTGATCAGAACACAAACCCTAATTTTGACTGCTTAAGAGGCCCTTGACTTGTGCAACCCTTGGGGAATTTTGAAGCTTGACTTGGCAAATCTTTGAAGAATATGGGAGGGCAAATTTTGGGGTACAACAATAGGTATGTACCCTCTTGAGTGTAGTTGGCTTAAAAACCTGTCCTATAAATAGTAACCGGGTTCTAAGGAGCTCAATATCACGGGATTGTTTTCACTGTTCATTGTTTTGGTTTAGCCACTTAACTAGCGATCAAAATATTCCAAGAAAACAACCCTCAATGAGTGTAGTATCGAGTATCTACCAACTTCGGACTGCACCAAAGCCGGTCATCTCACTACTCCTAATAAAAGGCCAAGATGGTCAAATAAGGTTCTAGGTCATTAGTGCTTAGTGACATCACTCAGCGGCCCCGTACTCTCCTTGATTGAACTCAAGGGTTACCGGTACTCACAAATATGTCGCACTAATATAGCTATTGCTTCGACCGTGTCGGTATACCCCACACAGTTTCCACAACGTATTGCCATCTATGAATGTTTCCCAAAATTCGGGTGTAGGATTGCAAACCCAAACAATAAGAGCCAAGATGTAAAGCAAACAAATCAAACAATTAGTCATGCAAGAAGGTGATCTAAGCCCTAAGGTTACTCCACTTTTAAAATTATCCCCAGCAGAGTCGCCAGTTCTGTGATACGGTGGGAGAACTGACTATGGTTTTGCGTTTGTTTTCGCAAATGTTTCGGTTGAGCAAGAGTCGCCACCGACCTTTTATTTTATCCTAAGGAAAGGTTAAAAAGCACAGAAAAAACCTTTGAGATGTTTTCTTGGGTCCGGGGAGTAGATTATAGAAAGGGAAGGTATTAACACCCTTTCTATCCATGGTTATCTATGGGCTCTTAGGTATTTTCTTAGATCAACTTGCCTTGGTTTTCAATTGTTTGAAATGGTGCTCGGTGTGTGGTTTTGAAAATGTTTTGAAAAGATGCCTTGTATAGGCTACCCTCGTAACAATTCTTTACTCGAATGTTTCACAAAAGGGTGTTTTGTCTTTTGAAAAGATGTTTTAAGGTTTTTTGAAAGTTTATTTTGAAAGTGTTTGTGAAGTGTGGTTTGAAAATAGGCAAGTGTTTTCTTTTACAAATTGACAAGTACCTAAGAGTTATCTACCCTAAAGTTCTCAAAGATTTTTGTTATGTTTTAAACCTTTTGACAATTTTGTTCCACCATTGCATTTAGTGGATAATCTTGTATTAGGAGGTGAAAGGGACGGGCGCGGGTCATCGTTTTAGACCATAATTGCAATAGTGCTAAGTGTCTTTGGGCAATTTCTCTTTGAAAGGGACTTGATCATTTTTGGGCAACTTTTCGAAAGCGTCATCGAGGGACTTATGATCATTTGATTGTTTGTTTTTACCCAAAGAAACCTAACATGCAATATGGCCCAATTATTTGAAGGCAACAAAGTGGAATACCCTAGGGGTGCAAGTGTGATATGTGTTGTTCATATTTCATGCTTGATTATCTTGAAATTAGGTCAAACTATTTTGTTCTTTTTATTTGCATACAAACCCTAATTCTAGCATGGTATATTTAGAAAGCGTTTAAAGTGCGAAAAGTAAAATTCCTACACTATTACATCACAATATGGGAAGGGGGTACAAATGTTCAAATGGGGGGATATTTAGACAAAGAAATTAAACCTAGCTATTACATCATTTTTGACATATTTACAAATAATTAATTGCATAAATAAAATGGAAAATAAAATAAAGATGCAAAATGCAAAGAAAAGGGTTTTTATATGTATGAGAAAAAAGTATTATTTATGTTAAATAAATTAAAAATTAAAAAAGTATTATTTTTGGAGTTTTTGTATTTTAAGGGTGAAACCCTAATTTTTATTAAGTAATATATATATTATTTAATTTACACAAATATTTATTTGTTATGTACAAAAAATAAAATAAAATGAAATATATTTATAAAAGTATTTTTTTATGTCAAGTATTAATAAAATAAAAATGTATGTATTTTAGTATTTTTGCCCTAAGTATATTAATATATATATATATATATATATATATATATATATATATATATATATATATATATATATATATATATATATATATATATATATATATATATATATATATATATATATATATATATATATATATATATATATATATATATATATATATATATATATATATATATATATATATATATATATAAAATAATAATATTTAATATTTATATAAAAAGTATATTTTGTATAAAATATTTTCAAAAGGGAAAATGTAATAAAATCAGAAAAGAAAGTATATTTGCATTATTTTTTTCCTATTTATTCTAAATAATATATATATATGTATTTATGTACAAATAACTTAAACTAAACAAATAAATGCCTATAAATTCAAAAATGGTGAGAAAAATATTTTTTATATTTTTTATATTATAAGCAAAAATAAATGAGTCAAAATGAAAAAAGAAAAATCAAAAAATAATGCTAATACATAAAATGGGCTCAGGGGGTGTCAAAGTGAAAAGAGTGTGTGAAAAGAAAATACAAAACAAGCCCAGCCCATGAAACTTCTTCTTCAACCTCTGAACAAAAACGCGCGCCTGTTCTTCCAATTCAAACACCTAGATTCTTTGATCTTTTGCACAAACTTCCAACATAAGAAATGTTAAGCATTGAATCACGATTCCAAATATATAAAAAAACTCATCCTAACTCTCAGAAATGAGAGAGAATTTTGACATTCCCAAATCCTGACCTAAGTTTTCTGCCATGTTCAGACTCAAAATTCTTGCAGCACACATAACATAAATGAAATCTAATTACATGGGCATGTTCAGGGCTATGAATGTGACATATTATCTTCACAAACCTAAAGATAACAATGCCTAATAAGAGAGATACGAGTTCATGAACTTACCTGTTCAGTTGAGGTTCTATCTGGCAATGGAGAAACTTTCAGTGCAAAGTGATGATTGGTATAGCTTCTTTGATGTCCAAGGATGCTATTCCAAGCTTTACTTTGTCTTGAAACCTTTTGAATCGTGCTATAGCTCTTCACCTGCAAATCAGAAAAGTGAAAATGGCAAAAAGGGTTAGAGGAGTTACAAGTTGCTTCTAATGCTTTGGATAGTTTGGATTGATGGTAGGGAAGGTGTCTGAAGTGGTTTGGGCAAGAATGCTTGAAAGGATTGAGAGTTGGAACTCAATCTGCAGAGGCAGCTCTGTTTTTACAGTTTGAGAGTGATTTGGGCAATGGGGAGATATTGATGGTCTTAGGGTCGTGCTTCAGCTTGGTTAGGATGATTAGAATGTGTGTACAATATTTGCTTAAGTGTTCTAATGCTGAGATGATAGTTGTTGTATGTTATGGGATGTTTCTTAACACTTAAGCAAGAAAATGTCAAGTTGAGGTTTAGGCAGGTAGAGGACCCCTAATCATGCTGCAAAGCTCCTCCTTGATCAATGTGTTATGCTCATAATCTTGTGCCAATTAGATTTCATCTGTACTTGTTGGATTTGCAATATGACATAAAGCTTGCTTTTGCAAAAATGGAAGAAATGCTTTATCTATTTATGGACTAATCCAACATGTAATGCACAAGCTCATGAAACAAAGCTTTAGCACAATGAACATGCATTAAATTATTGAGTGTTGGATGGTTTAAGGACCTGTAATGCAGCACAAACCAAGCTGACTTGCAAATGGCATAAGTTATGAACATGTACATGACCAATTCAAAAGTGAGTTTTTGCCATATTGTGAAATTCGATTCTCTCAAGTTATGAGGTTGTTTGATGAGTTCTTGGACATTTTGGAAAGCTTGGAATGTGTACTACAATCCATCTTTGAAATGAAAATTGAAATTCCAAGTGGAAGTGTATGGAAAATGGACTTGAAGTTAGGTAACAAACCTTGCCAAAATAGGTTAAAATTTCACTAAGTTAAGAATGGTTTAGTACCCTTATTCCAAAAATTGTAACTTGAGATACAAGCTTCATTTGGGAAAACTTTGTGAATCAAAGTTGTAGATTATGCAACAAGATAAAACTTTCATGTTTTGACTTTTGTTTGAATCCAAATGAATCTTGGTGAGAAAGTGGGGCAAAGTTGGGAAAAAATTAGGGTTTTTCATAACTTAGAAAAATTCTAAGTTATGAAAAATTCTCATTTCTAACTCTAATTTGCATTTTTTGATTTCTTGGTGAACAATTTTCATGATTTGGCATGTTTTGATGAAAAATGAATCTTGACTCTTGATTTTGACCAAAAAGTCAAAGTTTGACTTTTCAGTATACAGTCAAAATTGATCAATTGACTGAGAAATTCAACTGTCAATCTTGTGTACTTGGGGATCTTTTGAACTTGTTGAGCATGTCAAGATAATTCCATGGGGTCCTTGAGTCCATATGTGAGCTTGGTTTGCCATTGGCTAGGTCAAACAGTCAAAAATTGCCTTTGTGCAGTCAAAACCCTAAAAATGACCATTTTGCCCTTTTGGTGATCTGATCAAATTTCTTGTGGAATTGTGATCCAAATTTGAACAAATGGTTCATATGAGTTCATAATGTTGATGTGGGTCAATTTTCATGAGGTTTGACTGTCAATTGGCCACAGTTGACTTTTTCCCCAATACAACTGATTTCTAGGTCAACTGTCCAATTGACTGGGCAAAACTTGGAATTAAGACTTGAAACTTGATATGGATAAACTTGAGAGTCCAATATGAAGCATGAAAGTCATCTTAGGCATTTTAGGTCAAAACACCTCTGTGCGAACACAAACCCTAATTTGGGTCAACAGTGCAAGGAGAAGTCTTGAGCAGATGAAAACCTAACTGGATCTTGATCTTCAAGGGCTTTGTGATGAGAAATCAATGAGAAATGGGAGGGAAAATTTTGGGGTACAACACATACAATATCATTTATGTTGAGAACATCATTGCTTGATCCATATCATGCATTGCATATGACTGACCTTTACCTTTCAGGAAGGATACAGTTAAATGATCAGCTATGTCAAAGTAGACAAATACAGTCAAAAGAGACCAATCCAGTCAAATAAGACAAGTCTAGTTAAATTAATTTCCAAAGTCAAAGAAGACAACTCGTCATTATAGACAACCTATCATTATAGACAACCCTTCATTATAGACAACCCGTCATTATAGACAACCCGTCATTATAGACACCCGTCATTATAGACACCCGTCATTATAGACACCCGTCATTATAGACAACCGTCATTATAGACAACCCATCATTATAGACACCCGTCATTATAGACATCCGTCATTATAGACACCCGTCATTGAAGACACCTCGTCATTATAGACACCCGCCATTATAGACACCCGTCATTATAGACACCCGTCATTATAGACAACCGTCATTATAGACAACCTGTCATTATAGACAACCCGTCATTATAGAAAACCCGTCATTATAGACAACCCGTCATTATAGACACCCGTCATTATAGACACCCGTCATTATAGACACCCGTCATTATAGATAACTCGTCATTATAGACAACCTGTCATTATAGACAACTCGTCATTATAGACAACCTGTCATTAAAGACAACTCGTCAAAGAAGACAAAACCTCCTATGGTTCAGTTAAATCAAATTCCTAAAGATTTTTCTGAGATAATCTGTCAGTAGAGACAACTCATCCACCTTTTAAAGTTCCAGATTCGATACCTGTATCTAGCCAGAGCATATCTGTAGACGACTAATTCCAGATTCGACACCTGTATCTAGCCAGGGCATATCTGTGAGCGATTGATTGTAGATTCGATACCTGTAACGGGCCAGGAAAATATCTTTCTTTCTCAGGTACACAAGTTCTCGCTAAGGAATCTCTTACGCGATCGACACCCCTGATGGCATCTTTAAGCCCATCTCCACAACTATCCATTACATTTCCAAATGGCATCTATAAGCCCATTCCCGACAAGGTTCTGTCACATCTCCAGATGGCATCTATAAGCCCATCCTCCTATCCATCATCTCTCCAAATGGCATCTGTAAGCCCATTCCCGACATGACATTGCTGATATCACACTATGCGAGTGCAAATTTCTTGGCACTCTAGTGTTCAATCATCTTCCACCTTCGGATCACGAAAGGCACGCAAGCCAATCTACATCCTCAGGTCTAAGAAGATTGAACAGGGGAAACTGTTGTACTCCAAAATTTGCCCTCCCATATTCTTCAAAGTTTGTCAAGAATTATCTTCAAATGGTTCAAGATTGTTCAAGGGATTGCACAGTCCAAATGCCTCCTAGGGCAGTCAAAATTAGGGTTTTATTTCTTCCAAGGAATCTGAGGTTTTCAATGGCTCAAACAAGTCTTGTGTGCCTATATACATTGTCAAGCATCTACATGCCAAGTTGCAAGGCTCACAATGTCAAATTGGCACAATTTAAAGCCCTATTTGGTTCACAGTCAACTGCAGGGGTAAAATGGTCATTTGGCAGTCAAAAGTCGGAATTTTTGGTCAACATCTTGTTTTGAGTCCACAATCATCATTTTATCAAGTCTTGATCATGATTCCACAAGCATGGCTCAAAAATCATCAAAGATGCAAAAGTTATTATTTTTGGACAGCTGAAAAGTCAACTGCAACTTGACCAGGGAATAACTTTGTCATGGTTCATTAGAAAAATCCCATCCAATGCTCATTTTGAAGGGGATGAAATTTCCTACAACTCATCTTCACATTCCAAGTCCAAGAAATGCTCTCACAAAAAGTTATCAATTTCTACATTATAGGTCAATTTCAAAAGTCAACAAAAATGCACTTTAAGTCAAAGACCATAACTTGAGATTGATAAATCCAAATGACATGGGACCAAAGGCATTGGTTATAGGACTTCAAGACCTTTCCAAAATGTCAAAGAACATGTTCATATGATTAAAATTGAGCAAGATATGCATTGGAGAAGTTGGGAAAGTTTTGTGAATTTGCAAAAGTCAACTTTGCTCAAAACACATCATTTTTGCTAATGGGCCTCAAATTCCTTCTTGAAACTTTGTCCAAAGCATATGCACGACCCATCAAGCCTATTTGAGTTTATTTTCTTATTTTTATTAATTAATTGGATTTTTTATTAATATTAATTCATTTAATTGATTTAAAATATAGGAAATTCAAAGATATGGTTTTCAAATCTTTTTGTGAAGCAAACAAACTCAGGGCAAGCTGGAAAATTCGTGTATCAATCAAAGAGACAAAAATATCCATGTTTGGAAAGTTTTCTCAATCAAAAAGATTGGAAAATATTTGATTTCCAATCAAATATTGAAACCATAATGCAATGGATTTCTTGACCAGAAGTTAACCTAATTCCATTCTATTATAAGTGCATAAGCTAAACCTAAAGCCTTGGACGTGAAAAAGCTGCTGCAAAAGCCATAACCAATTCCAATAAATTCAAAGAAAACTAAAAACTGTTTTTCATATTTCAGACCAATTCAAAGCCTTAGAGCGATTCAAACATATTGCTGGAGGTTTCAGGGTTGATTTGGAATCAAAACCACGTGCTAGAACTCAAGAAACGCGCAAGAACAGGCTCACGGTTTACCACTTTTTTCCAAAATCATAATCATTGATTCATGCATATTTAACATCTTTTTGTGATTGTTTTGTGTTCATAGGATTCATACGAAGCTTTTGGTGTGGTTCAATTGGATTAAAATGCCCTGCATCACAAATCACCATTGACAAATATTAGGGTTCTTTAGTTTCAAAATTGGGGCTTTCCCATACAAGAAAAATTAAGCCTCATGATGCCCATGGTTGAATTTGTTGCAACCAGACGAATCAGAATCTATGCTCGCGAACAATTTATGTTGCATACACGCCTATTCGCTATTTTTCATTGATGTAGGTTGTGGGGGTTAAAAACCCCCGCTATCTCTTTGCTTTTTTACAGGTTCAGCGAAGGGGATGAAGACGTGGTGCCATGCCATTGGTTCATTCAAACGCGCGCGCTATTTTATTTTCTCTTTCCAGCATATGATTGTTTTCACATATTATTTTCAATTGTTAATATATTATCAAATACAGGAGCTTGGCTTAGTGGAAGATGAAGTGGCTGGTCACCATTGGGACCTGGGTTCGATTCCCAGGTCCACCCAAAATTCCATATTATTTTTCTTTACACGCTTGTGTGCAGGTTTCCAAAGAGGGTCCATCATACACCTCACAAATCAGCATGCCAAGTGGCCACAAAGGTGAATCCAAAGGCCAGGGATGGATGACCACCATGTTCCTCAGTCAACATGAACGTAGACCATTCAGAAAAGTCAAACGTGGCTGAAAGCTTAGTGGGCTGGAAAATTGCTAAGAGACCTCCATCAGGGCCCAACACCCCCTGGTTCTTCCTTATTTTCTTTTTTGTTTTCTTTTTCTTTTTATTTGCTTTTACTAATTTTTAATTATTAATATTATTATTATTTAATTAACAAACTTCTATTTTCATAATTAATTCAGAAAACAATATTTTATTATTATTATCATTATTATTAATTTCACTTTAGTTTAGTTATTTTGTAAATAAATACTAACAAATTAATTAGTTAATTAGGTTAAATTTGACTTTTTTCACAATAAATAAAATTAACATAGAATTAGGTTTTTGACAACTTTTAATTTCCTTTTTATTTTTATTTTCATTAAAACATAAAAAACACAAAAATACTTTTTTTCTTTAATTAATCAATTAATTAGTTATTAGGTTTAATATTTAATTTAATTGCAAAAAAGGACCAATTTCAATTCTTTTCTCAAAAAGGGTCAAAACCCTAAGGACGTTCCCGATTTAATTTTTTTCGCGCTTTAATTCTTTTTGATTATATTTATGTAACTGTTTCTGAGGATGTAATAGTTAATTAGGGCCTTTATCGCTTTATTTATTTTCTCGCATTTATTTCCAAACGGGTTATGTTTTTGGCGATGTATATACCCGCGCCTTGTAATAGCGTAGATTTACTTTCTGCACCTTACTTTTCGCACTTATTAAATTGTTAAATATGCATGACAAGATTTGCCTGACAAATAAAACCAACTCGTAGCTCACAAATAACATGTACAAGATAATCTTAACTGAATTTGACACACATGCACATTCCACTCTTAGGGTACGCCTCACTTGGTTGCCTCGACCTGGTCGTCAAGTATAAGGTGTTTTAGAAGTCGCCCTCCTGTCTAAAGATCCAGTTGCCTCGAAACGGTTGCCTCGGATAAAAAGGATCTAGGACATTAGGGTTACCGCTAAGGCGTCCTACTATTGCTTTGGTGACCACATTGTCCCTATAATCGAATTGACCCGAATAACTCCAACGACGGTGCTACCTACTTCTCAATAGTGGGATAGTACTGTCTAAAGGACTCTTACACAACCTAATTCCTTAGAGTAGGTAGATTTCTCCTGGGTACTTGCTCTTTCAAAAAACAAAAACAACTTTTCGCACCTACACTTTCAAAAAGTTTTCAAACAAATACTTCATACACTCTTGAGGACTGATACAAGAGTTACTTAGAAGTTTTTCAAACTAAATTTTTTCAAAGCCCACAAACACTTGAAAAGCAAACAAATTTTGAAAACATAGTGAGCAAGTACCTAAGAGCCCGTGGATAACCACAGATAGAAAGGGTGCTAACACCTTCCCTTTCTATAAATCTACCTCCCGAACCGAGAAACATTCTCGAAAAGGAATTTTGCTGTGCTTTTGTCCTTTCCATGTTGGAGAACATAAAAGACGGTGGCGACTCTTGCTTACCGCGACATTTCGCAAACCAGCTTTAAAATAGTCAGTTCTCATTCCCACCGATCACACTCCCGAACCGAGAAACATCTCGAAAAGGAATTTTGCTGTGCTTTTGTCCTTTCCTTGTTGGAGAAAATAAAAGACGATGGCGACTCTTGCTTACCGCGACATTTCGCGAACCAGCATTCCAAAACAGTCAGTTCTATTTCCACCGATCACACTAAGGTTTTTGTTGTTTGCTATTTCTCTGGCCTCTATCAAATATCTAGCTACATGTTCGATAGTAGATTATGTCGTATCCCCTGAAAATTTAGTAAACTTTGGAACCTTTCCCCTAGGTGGTAAGTCTGTTTGCAGAATATATTCTGACAATAGGGATGTGAAGTTTGGTCTGTGAAAACTAATGTTCATCCCATTTTGAATCATAATCCTTTCGATCATGGCAGTTAGATTATTGTCTGTTCCATAATTTTGGTGTCGAACTTGCTGTATCAATTCATCAACATTTTGGTTTCTATTTGCCATAATAACTCCTTGATCAATTTCTCTAGAGTTTTGTGGGGGATTTCGTGGTATTTCAACCCTTGGTTGTTCCATTTCTACTCTAGGAATCTGAGGGTTTGGATTAACGGTCAAATCCTCTTCCATGATTGCCCCTTGATTTGCTCTTATTGGTATCCTCTGGGGTTGTCGAATAGTTTGGGGTACCCCAAAGAATTCATCCATGCGCGTCATTTATGCTGTCATTTGTTGGTTCGACTCCGTAGCATTTTGAATGAGGGGATTTAGCATTGTACTTAGAGTTTGTGCTAACATTTGCACCATATCATGATTACTCTCGTCCATCTGTTGCCTCAAAATTGCTGTCGAAATATTTGTGAGGCTTGGTATTGTATAAGATGGTCCTCCTAAGAATTGGTTTCTACCCAAATTTTCCATGCTGGATCCAGATCCCTGTAATGGCGATGATGCATTCACTAAAGGTTCTGAAAAAGTGGAAGCATCATTCATAAGGCTAGCCATTTCAGTGGTTGGCATGCCATATGGCTGCTCTCGACCCATCCAGGTTGTCGAAAATCCTGGGGGCACCAATGGTTGAGATCCTGGATTTGCCCTTGGTGGAGGTGTTCCTAATAGACCTTTTGGACCTACATACAAAAGTAAGGGTCCAGTTTGATTTATGGTTAGCGTCGGTATTGATCCAACGGAAGTTGGGATATTTCCTTCGACGGTGGTGGTAACCACTGTTCCAGTAATTGGTGGAGGTATTTCTCCATGATTTGGCTCGTTAGCCATACTACTCTCGCTATTTTTCTTCCTAACAGTATACTCGTTGGTTACTCTACCACTTCTTAATAACATGCAACGTTATAACTGTACAGAAGAAATGCAATAACATAAACAAGATATTTAATAAAATTTAGCAATGTCCCACCAGGTGTGCCAATTTGTTTAGCGTGGTTTTTGGTAAACAACCGTTGATCTTCCAAAAAGGAAAGTTCTTTTGGTTACTCGCGGGATCGATCAGATTGATCCCAGAACATATGCTAATTTTTATGTAAGAAAAGCAATCAGGAAGAACACGCGTTCGACCAGAGAAAAGATACTTGAGGTTTTGGAAAATAAGAAAGTAAATAGAAATGTAGAAATGCAGGTAAAGATGCAAGAAAGGTAGCTTTGCAAAATAAAATTAAAGCAATGTAAAAGACTTTCATTAATGAAAAGAGGTGTTTCCAACGTACATTTCTCAGTTTATCCTTTCTCACACAGCGGGTACTTGGACAATATTTGAGTAACTAGCACAATAGGTTCAACACCACCAAAAACTACACAGATATCCTAATTTATACTAAAAACTATGTAACCGTCGAGGGGTGGTTCTGCGCTAAGATAAAGACAAGTGTCCTCTGCATGTCCCTCGACCTCTAGCTTCCATCCACGTTGCTTCTATTTAGCCGCTAGCGAAACTGTCTTTCCCTCTAATAATTCAAATTCAAATGTCCCTCGCATTTTGTGTCGAAGCGAGGATATTCTCTCTTAGTCGAAGGTCATAAGACCTTCTCAGTCGAAATCTTGAAAGTGAGCCCTGGTCAAAGCTCAAATATAACTTAGATCTTTTTCTAAGTTATTTCACACGTCGAAACATTCTTCAACTTGGCTTGATTTATTCCAGTTATTTGGTCTAAAAGACCAAATATAGTAAGTATCAAATTCAGGAGCCAACAGTGTGTTGTTTGGCGCTCAAGATGTTCTTGATATCGTCAATGACAGTTACACGTTGGTTGCAGCAGATGCAATTGAAGTGCGAAGAAACGCGCAAAGAGAAATGAGGAAGAAGAATCAGAAGCCATTGTTTTATATCCATCAATATGTGGATATGAATATGTTTGAGAAGATCGTTGATTCAAAAACGGAGAAGGCGGCGTGAGACAAACTGATACAGTGTTACGATGGTGATGCATCTGTGAAGAAGGTAAAGCTTTAGAGTCTACGTAACCAATATGAGAATCTCAACATGAAGAACAATGAGAAGATACCCGATTACATCTCCAGAGTGATTATGATCACAAATAAGATGAAGTCTTGTGGAGAAATGCTATCTGAACAAGAAACCATTGGAAAGTTATTGAGATCACTTAATCTTCAATTTGATTACATAGTTGTCGCAATTGAACATTCTAAGAACCTTAGCACCACGAGAATTGAAGAGATACAGGCTCTAAAAGCGTCTTCTGGTAAGAAGAATCAGAGGCCAAGAAGAGACATGGTGGTTCTCAGAAGTCAAAAGCCTCTTACTCTGAGGAGAAGAAACATCAAAAGGGAAAGGAGAAGTTTGACAAGATAAAGGTTCGGTGTTACAACTGTAATAGGTTTGGCCACTTTGCTGCAGATTTTTGGTCAAACATGGAAAGAAAGTCAAAAGAAGCAAACATAGTCAAAGGAGACTCTGAAGATGAACATGTGATATTGATGGCTTCTGAATCTGACTGGTGGATATTTTGATATGATCAAGTTCCCATAGTGTTTTATCTTTAGAACTCAAAAAATTGTTTAAAAAAACCTGATTGAAATAGATTAGCCACATGTGATTGGATTTGATCGAAATTAGATATCTAAAGAGAGTTACTGAAATGACAACATAATTGTTGTTAGCAGCACTGCTACTCTTAAAACTTAATTGTATTACAGGTCTCCATGCATATTGTAACACCCTAATTCTACCCGACAATTATTATAAAAATCAGAGTTATAATATTCAACAACTAAATTAGGATGCTATAATTTCAACTTAAAACAACGACATTCATTAGAGATACATAACACATTAAACTTGGATGAACCAATAGCAACATGAATTAATCTTTTAAAAACTCATAACTTTCATAACTACACAGCGGAATCATAAAATTCGACTTAAAAGAATGTGACATCTTTATCCAAGTGAAACAACTTCAAATAATAAGCATTCAACGAAAAACAACTTAAAGTTCAACAACTGAAATAATAACAACAATAAAGCCACAAGCATTCATCCCGCCGAGTGTTACGTATCAGAGCAATGACATCGGCTCGAACTACTGAAGGTAAACCACCTTCACTCTAGATTACCTGCATGTTACCAACATATGGGTAACATTCAAACAAAAGGGGTGAGATATCGAACATTATAATAGAACACATGATAAATAATACGTTAGAAACAGTTCATACTAAATCATCACTTTGCAGCCATTTAGCAACATTATCATCATGAATTCATCCACACAACAACTCAAAATGCAACATGGAATGCGACTTGTTTTTATGCACATGCATGTGGTATCAATGGAGCAGAACTCTCAACTTAGAAATCTGCCAATAAATAGAGGCATCAACAAGGCATAAGCCTTCAACTTTATATTTACCAATCCAGGCCAATTTAACGAGCATCAGCTCCAACATGATATGTTATGTATACATTAACAACATGAACATAATAACAACAATAACAATAATTCAACTTAATTCCACACTGGCCATAAGCCAACAACTTAATATCTGCCCATAATTAGAGGCATCTCAACATAAATCATCAATCTTTAATTTCTCAACTCAGAACAACTTACGCAACACTGGTATCGATCCAAACAACATGCACATGCAATAGGGATAGGGAGACTCCGTGTCCTTCGACATGCACAACAACCAAGAAATAATAACAACTAATTCGTGCTCCTCGACATAGCTTGTAACTTTGTGAAGCTCGACAATAATATTGTGCTCCTCAACATGTCTTGCCGCCTAATGCCGCTCGACATCTGACACATATATTCCTCGACACATCTTGCAGCCTACATGCTGCTCGACATCTAACACCATCAGCATCCTCCTCGACCACTAATTCCGGCCAACAACATGGAACAATACAACGTCATAACAACCACATCAATACAACCCATAATTTCCGGCCAACCGCTCGGAATACCATAGAAACGGGCAACTATATTTCCTATCAGCAGATTCATTAATCTTACAAGACAGTCACACAGAAACCTTCCTAAAACGACCATAAAAACAATTTACTACTGTCCTGCCAACTGCTCGGAAGATACATCAACCTAATGACCACATCAACAAGGTAATAATATACACTAACCTATTCATCGATTGTACCAGGCAATTATACAGATAACTCAAAACACCCACAACACGACTAACGACCAACTTCAACAACAGGTTTGTTAATCGTACGAGACATTCATACGATAACTCCCTAGACGACCACATCATGAAGAAATGAGCAACTTTAATAACAGATCCAGAAACATCAACGCACAACATTCATGCAAACGACAAAATTTCTAGCCGACAACCTTGCCTTGCTCGACAACCGTGCAACTTTGCTCGACAACCGTGCAACCTTGCTCCTCTTCTGTGCAACTTCACACGGTCACGCACAAGACTTCTTATTCTACTAAATAACCAAATCTCTGTGTCATCTTAACCTTATACCATTAATCCTATTGGGCTTAACTTTCACACCCCCACTTTATTACTTCCAACTAATAAAATAGGCCCAACGTGAATATTCTATTAATTCTAACATTATTATTATTATTATTATTATTATTATTATTAATCAACTAATTAATTAATTAATTAATAATCTAATAACTTATACCAACAATTCTCAACATCTCACAACTTTTCAACAAATAATTCGAAAATAATAAATAAATAAATAATTAAATTAACGGATATTATAACTCTCCCCCACTTAGAATATTTTTATCCTCGAAATTCTACTCGATACCATCACTCTTAACTCGAATTTCACATCTCATTCTCTGATTCCCAAGTCGCGTCTGGCAACACTTCAACCACTACTTTCTCGACATAACAATAACTCAACACGATTTAAATCAAATACACACATGCTAATCATTCAATACCTTCGCGACATAATCGTTAATAACTTATCAACCACTTCAACAATATTTTGACATATCGACATTTAAAGTAGTAACAACCATAACACACTTATACTTGGATATACAATATCACATTATCATCTTAACAACATCTTCAACACCAAAACACATACACAATTTCATCCCCCCCCCCCCCCCCCCACACACACACACACACACACACACACACACACATATATATATATATATATATATATATATATATATATATATATATATATATATATATATATATATATATATATATATATATATATATATATATATATATATATATATATATATATATATATATATATATATATATATATATATATATATATATATATATCTGTATGTGTGTGTGTCTGTGTCTGTGTGTGTGTCAATTACCAACAGAATATCAACAACTCTATTCATATCGTAGTATCACCCTTATAGTGACATCAACATAACCAACATAATCAACTTCGTTATAACATGGAGTACTATCTGCTGTACCACAAAATTTGCCCTCCCATTTCCTCCATATTTTCTCATCACAAGACCCTTGGAACTCAAGATCCAGTTAGGGTTTCCTCTGCTCAAGACTTCTCCTTGCACTGTTGACCCAAATTAGGGTTTGTGTTTGCACAAAGATATTTTGACCTAAAATTCCTAAGATGACTTTCATGCTTCATTTTGGACTCCCAAGTTTATCCATACCAAGTTTCAAGTCTTGATTCCAAATTTTGCCCAGTCAATTGGACAGTTGACCTAGAAATCAGCTGTATTGGGGAAAAAGTCAATTGTGGCCAATTGACAGTCAAATCTCATGAAAATTGACCCACATCAACATTATGAACTCACATGGACCATTTGATCAAGTTAGGATCACAATTCCACAAGAAATTTGATCAGATCACCAAAAGGGCAAAATAGTCATTTTTAGGGTTTTGATTGTACAAAGGCAATTTTTGACTGTTTGACCTAGCCAATGGCAAACCAAGCTCACATATGGACTCAAGGACCCCATGGAATTATCTTGACATGCTCAACAAGTTCAAAAGATCCCAAATGCACAAGATTGACAGTTGAATTTCCCAGTCAATTGATCAATTTTGACTGTATACTGAAAAGTCAAACTTTGACTTTTTTTGGTCAAAATCAAGTGTCAAGATTCATTTTTCATCAAAACATGCCAAATCATGAAAATTGTTCATCAAGAAATCAAGAAATGCAAATTAGGGTTTGAAATGAAGATTTTTCATAACTTAGAATTTTTCTAAGTTATGAAAAACCCTAATTTTTTCCTAACTTTGTCCCACTTTCTCACCAAGATTCATTTGGATTCAAGCAAAAGTCAAAACATGAAAGTTGTAGCCTATTGCATAATCTAAAACTTTGATTCACAAAGTTTTCCCAAAAGAAGCTTGTAGCTCAAGTTACAATTTTTGGAATAAGGGTGCCAAACCATTCTTAACTTAGAGAAAATTTGACCTATTTTAGGCAGGATTTTTGCCTAACTTCAAGACCATTTTTCACATGCTTCCACTTGGAATTTCAATTTGCATTTCAAAGATGGATTGTATTAAACATTCCAAGCTTTCCAAAATGTCCAAGAACTCATCAAACAACTTCATGGTTAGAGAGAATCGAATTTTGCAATATGGGAAAAACTCACTTTTGATTTGGTCAATTTACATGTTCATACATTTGTGCCATTTTGAATTCAGCATGCTTTCCTTGATTACAGGCCTCTAAACCATCCAACACTAAATAATTTAATTCTAACTCATTGTGCCAAGGCCTTGTTTTATGAGTTTAAGCATTACATGTTGAACTAAGCCATAAATAGAAAAAGTAAAATAGTCATTCTTGAAAAGTGAACTTTATGTCAATATGCAAATCCAAGCAAGTACATTTGAGATCTCTTTGGCACAAGTTTATGGACTAATTTCATAGATCAAGACTGAGTTATGCAGCACATTAGGGGGGCTTGTACAAGCTAGAAACTCAACTTGGCCATTGGTTGCTTAAAGTGTAAGAAATATAGCATATCACATACCAACTCTCATCTCAGCAAAAACAGCCTTAAGCAAACTTGTCAAACATATTCTAAACATCCATTCTGAGCTAGAACACGAGCCAACCAAGTCCCAAACACTCTCATTCATAAAATCACCATTGAACTGCACAAAAACAGGGCCTGCTGCAGATTGAACCCACAACTCATTTCCATCGTGCATTCTTGCTAAAACCACTTCAAACACCTTCCCTACCATCAATGCAAACTATCCAAAGCATTAGAAGTGGACTGTAACTCCTCTAATCAGTTTGGCCATTTTCATTTTCTTGTTTTGCATTTGAAGTTCCATAACACGATTCAGCTAGTTTCAAAGCAAAGTAAAGCTTGGAATAGCATCCCTGGACCTCAAGGAAGCTGTACCAATCATCACCTTGCACTGAAAGTACCTCAATCATCAGATACAACTTCAACTGAACAGGTAAGTTCATGAATTCGTATCTCTCTATCCAGGCATTGTTAGCTTTAGGTTTGTGAAGAAAATATGTCACATTCATAGCCCTGAACATGCCCATGTAGTTAGTTTTCATTTATGTTACGTGTGTCATGAGAATTTGATGTCTGAACATTGATAAAAAATTAGGTTAAGATTTGGGAATGGAGAAATTCTCTCTCATTTTTTAGAGTTAGATCAAGTTTTAGGTATGTATGGATTCGTTGTTTGATGCTGAACATTTTTGATGTTGTGAGTTTTCATTAAAAAGCCAGGAATCAAGGTGTTTGAATCAGGTTACAAAACGCGCGTTTTTGGACAAAGAATGGCTGGAGGTTGAAGAAGCTCCACTTGTGCTGGGCTTTGTTTGTCATTTCTGTTTACACCATGCTTTTGCTTTCACACCCCCTAGGCCCATTTTGCTTATTTTCATGATTTTTTTACTTTTCTTTTTTTGTTCTGACTTATTTATTTTTCCTCACAATATTAAAAATATGAAAAAATATTTTTACACCATTTTTATATTTATTAGGCTTTTATTTGTTTAAATAAGTATTTGTACATAAATAAATAAATAGATACACTTTTATTCAAAAATACCAAAAATAATGCAAACCCATTTTATTTTCCATTTTTATTTTATTTTATCTTCTGAAAATATTTTATATAAAATATACTTTTTTTTATAAATATTAAATATTATTATTTTTGTATATATAATATATATTTAGTAAATAATACAAATATTTATATATATATTAATATATTTAGGTTAAAATACAAAATATACACATTTTCATTTTTATTAATATTTAACATTAAAAATACCTTTTTGACAAATATACTTCATTTTTATTTTTATTTTTGAATATAATAAATAACTATTGTATATATTAATAATTAATACATTTTACTTAATAAAATTAGGGTTTTGCCCTAAACATAAAAAATCCAAAAATTAATACCTTTTTATTTTGTTTATTTGACATATAAAAATACCTTTTTTTTCATACATATAAAAAACATTTTTGCATCTTGCATATTTATTCTTATTTTATTTAATTTGTGCAATTAAATATCTTGTAAATAATTCAATATTGATGTAATAGTCTAGGTTTAAATTCCTTGTCAAAATACCCCCATTTGAACATTTGTACCCCCCTTCCCATATATTGTGTTGTAATAGCTTAGTAACTTTATTTTTCGCACTTTATTGCTTTCTAAATATACCATGTTAGAATTAGGGTTTGTATGCGAATCAAAAACAACAAAAATAGTTTGACCTAATTTCAAGATAAACAAGCATGAAAATGGACAACACTTATCACACTTGCACCCCTAGGGTATTCCACTTGTTGCCTTCAATAAATGGGTCATATTGCATGTTAGGTCTCTTTGGGCAAAACAAACAATTCAAATGATCATAGTCCCTCGATGACGCTTTCAAAAGTTGCCTAAAATGATCAATTCCCTTTCAAGGAAAAATTGCCCAAAGATACTTGGCACCATTGCAATTATGGTCTAAACGATGACCCGCGCCCGTCCCTTTCACATCCTAACACAAGATTGTCCACCAAATGCAATGGTGGAACAAAATTGTTAAAAGGGTTAAAAACATAGCAAAGACCTTTGAGAAATTTAGGAGTAGATAACCTCTTAGTTACTTGAATCAAACTTGCAAAACACTTGCCTATTTTTAAACCACACCTCACAACACTTTCAAAAACAAACTTTCAAAAACAAATGAAAACCTTTTCAAAAGACATACACCTTTGTATACATCTCAACATGGATGATTACAAAGGTTGCCACCACATTGGCCTCTTTTCAAAACATTTTCAAACCCACACACACAAAGCACCATTTCAAACAATTGAAAAATAAGGCAAGTTGATCTAAGCAAGTAACTAAGAGCCCATGGATAACCATGGATAGAAAGGGTGCTAATACCTTCCCTTTCTATAATCTACTCCCCGAACCCAAGAAAACATCTCAAAGGTTTTTGCTGTGCTTTTTAAACCTTTCCTTAGGATAAAATAAAAAGTCGGTGGTGACTCTTGCTCAACCGAAACATTTGCGAAAACAAACGCAAAACCATAGTCAGTTCTCCCACCGTATCACAGAACTGGCGACTCTGCTGGGGACTAAATTAAAAGTGGAGTAACCTTAGGGCTTAGATCACCTTTGTTTTCAATTGTTTGCCTTGTTCGCTTTTATATTTGTGGGCTTTGCATCGGAGTTTCATAGATCCTAACCCGGATCTGGGGAGTACCCTTTTTAGGTAGCATAATCTGTGAGGGACCTGTCCGGCGTAGACGAACATGGGTGAAGCAGTGGCTACGTTGGTGTGGCACCTTGGTCTGTACCTATATCCCTTGTGTTGCAACGAGGAGAATATGGGTCTTCTAAGGAGTCATTAAACACCAACCGACCTTAGAACCCTAAACTGACCAAACTTGGCCATAGAACAGTAGCAGTATGCTACACTCATTGAGGCTAAACTCTCGCAATGGTTCTGGCCGCAAGAAAAGATTGCGATGCTGGAGTTATGACCGATTGAGGGTAGTCAATGATTTGAGATCCTCTAGAACCCGGTTACTTTTGATAGGACAGGTTTTAACCGACGAAACCAAAAGAGGGTAATACCTAAACTTCATGCTGGCCTGAAACCTAAGGGTTGTCTTGTGTGACTTGTGTGCCTTATCATGCTTGCCTGTGTGAATACTTGTGGTGTGCTTCATCATAACATCATGCCATCATACCATTACATGCATCCTTTATAAGGACTAACCTATTTCAAAGACAAAAAGTTTCATCTTTGCTCTGTTTTGTAGGACATCATGATGCCCGTGCGTAGGAATACTATCCGGCTCAACTTTGTTCAACCACAAACTTTGCTCAAGGATTTGGTTGGTAGGATTCCAAACACTACTTCCTTCATCAACAGGCATGGTTCTCTCCTTGGCTTGATCACCACAAAGTGGGACCAACAACTGATAAGTGTCTTGACCCAGTTTTATGATCCCCTGTATCATTGCTTCACTTTTCAAGACTTCCAGCTGGTCCCTACCCTGGAAGAATTCTCTTATTTGCTTGGGATTCCTGTCTTGGAGCAAACTCTATTCACTGGTTTGGAAAAGACTCCTAGGCCTGAAGAGGTTGCTGCAGTTCTCCCTTTGACCAAAGAAGAGGTATTGGCTAACTGGGAAACTAGAAGTGGAGTTAAGGGCTTTTTGGTCAAATTTCTGGTGGGCAAAGCTAATGATTTCTGGAATGACTTAGACTTCAAGGCATACGAAGACATTCTGGATCTTTTAATCTATGGTCTGGTATTGTTCCCAAATCCTGACACCTTTATCAGTATCTATGCCATAAGAATCTTCATGTCTCGGAATCCTGTACCCACTCTTTTGGGTGATATCCTGCAACAACTCTATGCTCGTACTGCCCGAAAACGGGGAACTCCATGGTGTTGTGCTCCTTTGCTAGTGAGGTGGTTTATTTCGCACCTTCCTAAGTTCGTGCTGAAGAATGAAGAAGGAAAGGGTTGGGCTCATAGGTTAATGTCTCTCACTGATAATGACATCACTTGGACTCTCAGAGGTTTGGATGAGGTAGCTGTTATTGATCGTTGCGGAGAATACCCTAATGTCCCTTTGATTGGTATCCAAGGAGGAATCTCTTATAATCCATGCTTAGCTCTCCGCCAGTTTGGAAGAGCCAGAAGAGTAGGGCCTCATGAAATGTTGGTTCCTCACTTCCATTTTGAATTTCAGATAGACAGTGACAAACTACGCCATGGATTCATTAAGGCTTGGGACAGAATTCACAAAGCTGACCCACATGAGTTAGGACCAAAGACTTCTCTACCAATGGAACCCTATTGCAGATGGGTCCGCATCCGTGCTCAGAAGTTAGGTATGCCGTACGAAGCTGTCAGACCTATCATTCTTGAATCTCCTGATGAAGATGGGGTTCCTCCAACTGTCCTCCCTCCTCAGATACCCACTGATTTTGACACAATGAAGAGATCTTGGGCGCAGCTAAAAGAAGAACGAGATTTTTATCGGGAAAAGTTCAACGAACAGGAACGGAAGATCCAGAGGCTGACTAAGCAATTGGAGGAGGAGCGGGTTCTGAATGACTACATCCACACTGAGAAGAGGAGGCCATGGGAGCACTGATGGGCTTTGGATATTTCCTTTTACAGCTTTTCTTTCCTTTTCAGTATTTTTCATTCCTGTAATGCCTAAGGGCAAGTTGTTGAACAATTTAAAAATTTGAATCTAATGAAGTGTGTTTCCCTTTTGTCTAC
Source organism: Vicia faba (assembly GCA_948472305.1). Lineage (NCBI taxonomy): Eukaryota > Viridiplantae > Streptophyta > Magnoliopsida > Fabales > Fabaceae > Vicia > Vicia faba. The sequence continues at coordinate 745,454,351 of OX451741.1, forward strand.
AAAGTTGAATCTTGTTTGTCTTTGAAAACATAAAACATACACATCTCATTGCACCATATGCATAGCAGGTACCCTTTTTTCACAGGTTGCTTAATCTTCTTCGATGTTTATTTGAACAGTCATCATGAATCTAGATTCATCCAGTGAGCAAGCAATCAAGGCCCTTCAGGCCCAAAGTGCCCAGTTTCAAGAAATGGTCCTGAGCCTGGCCCAAGGTCAGCAAGAGTTGAAGGCTCTACTCCTGAAGAAGAAGAAGAAAAAGAGGACTGCGTTATTCAACACCAGACGCAGGTTTAGGAACACACTCCATAACGAGGCTGATCCAACTACTTCCTCCGCAGAGAAAGATAGTCCCCAAGGGGGAGGAGCTCCTAGTCCTGCAGTCTCTGACAACGAGACGGACTACAATGACGAACAATACCCACCTGCTGCTGACAGATACAAGCAATTAGAGGACCGCTTGAGCGCCATGGAGATTCAGAATGTGCCGGGGCTGGATTTCAGAGATTTGGGGTTATCTTCTGGGGTAGTAATCCCACACAAGTTTAAGGCGCCTGCCTTTGCCAAATATGACGGGGCCTCCTGTCCAAAGCTGCATCTAAGGTCGTACGTAAGGAAGATCCAACCTTACACGGCAGATAAAAATCTTTGGATCCACTTCTTCCAAGATAGCCTTTCGGGGTCACAGCTTGAGTGGTTCTATCAACTAGATGGAACTAGTATCCGACATTGGGAAGATTTGGCAACCGCATTTTATAGACAATATCAATACAATTCTGATCTCGCTCCTACGCGTACCCAACTTCAGGGTATGTCTCTAGGAACGAGCGAAGGGTTCAAAGAATATGCACAAAAATGGAGAGATTTGGCTGGCAGGGTGCAGCCTCCATTGACTGATCGTGAGCTGGTTGATATGTTTCTAGGGACCTTGTCTGGTCCATTTTTCAATCATTTGGTTGGTAACTCCTCCGCTGGGTTTACAGATTTGATTCTGACGGGTGAAAGGATAGAAGCTGGCATCAGGTCAGGAAAGATACAAAAAGCTGCCTCCATAAGTACTGAGAAGAGGCCTTTCAAGAAAGAAGCAAGTGCCGTCTATGGTCCTAGAAGACAAGTCAAGCCAGAAAGTCGCCAAGCCGTCAATGCCTTGGTCATTTCAAAACCTGTTGCTGCTCCTCAGCAGTACAATCAACAAAGAGGTGAAAGGCCCAAGAGGCAGTATACTCGGCTGAGTATGACCTTGTCACAAATCTTACCGCAACTGTTATCAACCAACTTGGTGACCATCAAAGAGGCTCCAAAGGTCGTGAATACTGCATCTCCTAAGTATAACCCAAATGCCCGTTGTGCTTATCATTCTGATAGCCCCGGGCATACTACTGATGATTGCTGGGCCCTGAGAAATAAAGTGCAAGACCTTATCGATGCGAAGGAAATTCAGTTTGAGGCGCCTGAGAGGCCAAATGTTGTAACTGCTCCTATGCCCCAGCATAGAGTAAATGCCGTCGAGGAAGATTTGTATGCTGTTTCGGTGAATGATGTTGCTACCCCTCTTTTGACTGTTAAGAGGAACTTACTACTAGCCGGTTTATTTCCAGGTTGTAGCAAGGGTTGCCTCCTGTGTGATGTTATCCCTACCGGTTGTCCGCTGCTGAAATCAGGCATCCAAAGCCTGATGGATAGCAAAGAAATTCTGTTCAAGAAAACTGCTGTTCCATTTGTTTCCGCTGAAGAAGTATCTGTTGTCACAATTTACAATCCTACCAAAGCTCCCCCGAGGAAGCCAGTCCAAATTATGTCTGTTGCACCCATTACTATTACTGTTCCGGGGCCTCTCCCCTATGAGTCTGATAAAGCTGTCCCATGGCATTATGGGGCCGATGTGTATGTGCTTGGGGTGAAGCAGGAGTTCAACACCGGTACCAGTATCAGTAACATCACTGGTCCCGCCAAAATTACTCGCAGTGGCAGGCTCTTCTCGCCTGACATTGCACCACCAGTTATCCGAAAACCTCTCATCATCACACACGCAAGTGTGCATGTTCCAAATCAAGTTCCTGTGTCTACTACTGCTGCCGAGTCCTCTGATGCTCGGGGCAAAGAAGTTGCTACCGATTTGCCTGCCAGGACGGAGGCACCAAAAAAGACTGCTGTTGAAGCCTCCCAACAAGAGATGGAGGAAATCCTTAAAATCATTAAAAAGAGTGACTTCAATGTTGTTGAACAATTGGGGCATACCCCCTCCAAAATCTCTATGCTATCATTGCTGCTATGCTCAGAGGCCCATGCCAAAGCCCTGATTTCATTTCTGAAAACGGCCCATGTGCCGCAAGAGACCTCTGCAGATCAATTCACTGACTGTGTGGCTAATTTGACAGCTGACAATGGGTTGGGGTTCTCAGATGCTGACCTTACCGCCAAAGGGAAAAATCACAATGATGCCCTGCATATCTCTATAGAGTGCAGGGGCACTACTCTCGCACACGTGTTGGTGGATACCGGTTCTTCCCTGAATGTTTTTCCCAAGAAAGCATTGGATCGCTTGGATTGTGAGGGTCTGGAATTGAAACCTAGTAACATCATTGTTAGAGCCTTCGACGGTTCTAAGAGGATGGTGCACGGTGAGGTAGACATTCCTATTTGTGTGGGTTCCCAAGTCTTCGACTCAATGTTCTATGTAATGGACATTCGTCCATCTTACTCCTGCTTGTTGGGTCGACCCTGGATTCACAAGGCTGGGGCAGTAACATCCACTCTACACCAAAAGCTCAAATACCCTGTCAAAGGGAAGATTGTTACTGTGCAGGGTGAGGAGGAATACATGATAAGTCACTTGAATTCATTCTGGTATATCGAGATGGACGGGGAGTTTATTGAAACCCCCTTTCAGCATTTTGAGGAGGTACCTCCAACGTTGGCATCGGCGGAAACAGTGGTTGAAGAAGACTTTCCGTTGAAGATGGCGTCTGTTGTACCCCAAAATTTGCCCTCCCATTTCTCATTAATTTCTCATCACTAAGCCCTTGGAGCTCAAGGTTCAGTTAGGGTTTCATCTGCTCATGACTTCTCCTTGCACTGTTGACTCAAATTAGGGTTTGTGTTTGCACATAGATTTTTTGACCTAAAATGCCTAAGATGACTTTCTTGCTTCATATTGGACTCCCAAGTTTATCCACATCAAGTTTCAAGTCTTGATTCCAAGTTTTGCCCAGTCAATTGGACAGTTGACCTAAAAATCAACTGTATTGGGGAAAAAGTCAACTGTGGCCAATTGACAGTCAAACCTCATGAAAATTGACCCACATCAACATCATGAACTCACATGGACCATTTGATCAAGTTTTGATCACAATTCCACAAGAAATTTGATCAGATCACCAAAAGGGCAAATGGTCATTTTTAGGGTTTTGACTGCACAAAGGCAAATTTTGACTGTTTGACCTAGCCAATGGCAAACCAAGCTCACATATGGACTCAAGGACCCCATGGAATTGTCTTGACATGCTCAACAAGTTCAAAAGATCCCAAATGCACAAGATTGACAGTTGAATTTCCCAGTCAATTGATCAATTTTGACTGTATACTGAAAAGTCAAACTTTGACTTTTTGGTCAAAATCAAGAGTCAAGATTCATTTTTCATCAAAACATGCCAAATCATGAAACTTGTTCATCAAGAAATCAAAAAATGCAAATTAGGATTTGAAATGAGAATTTTTCATAACTCAGAATTTTTCTAAGTTATGAAAAACCCTAATTTTTTCCCAACTTTGCCTCACTTTCTCACCAAGATTCATTTGGATTCAAGCAAAAGTCAAAACATGAAAGTTGTATATTGGTGCATAATCTACAACTTTGATTCACAAAGTTTTCCCAAAAGAGGCTTGTATCTCAAGTTACAATTTTTGGAATAAGGGTACTAAACCATTCTTAACTTAGTGAAAATTTGACCTATTTTGGCAAGGTTTTCTACCTAACTTCAAGACCATTTTCCATATACTTCCACTTGGAATTTCAATTTGAACTTCAAAGATGTATTGTAGTACACATTCCAAGCTTTCCAAAATGTCCAAGAACTCATCAAACAACCTCATGACTTGAGAGAATCGAATTTTGCAATATGGCAAAAAGTCACTTTTGTTCTTGACCAAGACATGTTCATACACATTGCCATTTTGAAGTCAGCTTGGTTTATGCTACATTACAGGCCTCTAAACCATCCAACACTCAATAATTTAATGCATACTCATTGTGCCAAAGCCTTATTTTGTGTATCCAAGCATTGTATGCAAGATTAGGCCATAAGTGGAAAAGTGAAATAGCCATTTTTGCAAAAGCAAGCTTTATGTCATAATGCAAATCCAAGAAGTACAGATCAAATCCCCTTGGAACAAGTTTAGGGACTAATCACACTGATCAATGCCAAGGTTTGCAGCATGTTATGGGGGCCTCTACCTGCCTAAACATCAACTTGGCCTTTGCTTGCTTAAGTGTGAAGAAAAGTGGCATAACACAACACAACTTTCATCTCAGCACAAGCAAGCCTAAGCAAAGTTATCAAACATATCCTAAACATCAAACACAAGCTAGAACACGAGCCAACCATCCCCAACACCCTCTCATTCCCAGAATCACCTTCAAACTGCCCAAACAGAGTAACCTCTGCAGATTGAGTTCCAACTCTCATCCCTTTCATGCTTTCTTGCTAAAAGCTCATCAAACACATTCCCTAGCATCACTTGAAGCTAACCCAAACATAAAACACGACCTGTAACTCCTCTAACCAGTTCCACCATTTTCACTTTCTTGTTTTGCAGTTGAAGGTCCATAGCTCGATTTAAGGTGTTTCAAAGCAAAGTAAGCATTGGAATAGCATCACCACACTTCAGGCAAGCTATACAGATCATCATCTTGCCCTGAAAGCTCCCCCATTGCCAGATAGAACTTCAACTGAACATGTATCTTCTTGAACTTCTAACTCTTAGTGTAGGCATCATTAGCTTTAAGTTTGTGAATAAGAAGTGTTCTACTCATGCCCCTGAATCTGTACATGCTTTTACTTTTCATTTATTTTGCCTGAGCTATGAGAATTTAAGGTCTGAATATGGAAGAAAAGTTAGGTCAAGATTTGGGAATGTTAAAATTTTCTCTCATTTCTGTGAGTTAGGATGAGTTCTTTACATATTTAGAATCGTGATTCAATGCTTAACATTTCTTATGTTGAAAGTTTGTGCAAAAAGTCAAAGAATCCAGATGTTTGAACTTGAGTACAGGCGCGCGTTTTTGGACAAGGAGTTGTCTGAAGGTTGAAGAAGAAGCCACGTGGGCTGGGCCTGCTTTGTCTTTTCTTTTCACACCATATTTTTGATTTCACACCCCCTGAGCCCATTTTGTGTGTTTTATTGATTTTTTTGATTTTTCTTTTTTCATTCTGGTTTATTTATTTTTCCTAATAATATTAAAAACATAAAAAATATTTTTTACACCATTTTTATATTTTTAGGCATTTATTTAGTTATATTGCTATTTGTATGTAAATAAGTACAAAAATGCATTATTTAGAATAAATAGGAAAAAATAGTGTAAACCCATTTTATTTTCATTTTTATTTTGTTTATCTTCTTAAAATATTTTGTATAAAATATACTCTTTTATGAATATTAAATATTATTATTTATATATATATATATAATACATATTTAGAAATTAATACATATATATATATATATATATATATATATATATATATATATATATATATATATATATATATATATATATATATATATATATATATATATATATATATATATATATATATATATATATATATATATATATATATATATATATATATATATATATATATATATATATATATATATATATATATATATATATATATATATATTTATTAGAATATTTAGTGAATAATACAAAAAAATATATACATTTTATTTTTATTTTTATTAACATTTGATAGTAAAAATACATTTTGACAAACATACTTCATTATTTTATTTTATTTTGTTTTGTATATAATAAATAAATACTTGTATAAATTAAATAATATATATATTTACTTAATAAAAATTAGGGTTTTACCCTTAAAACACAAAAACTCCAAAAATATTACTTTTTTTATTTTATTCATTTTTATTTATTGGACATAAAAAATATCCTTTTTCCATACATAGAAAAACCCTTTTTGCATTTTGCATCTTTATTTTATTTTCCATTTAATTTATGCGATTAAGTATTTTGTAAATATTCTAAAATTGATGTAATAGCTAGGTTTAAATTCCTTGTCTAAATATCCCCCCATTTGAACATTTGTACCCCCCCTTCCCATATTATTGTGTTGTAATAGTGTAGGAATTTTACTTTTCGCACTTTAACGCTTTCTAAATATACCATGTTAGAATTATGGTTTGTATGCAAATAAAACGAACAAAAATAGTTTGACCTAATTTCAAGATAATCAAGCATGAATATGGATAACACATATCACACTTGCACTCCTAGGGTATTCCACTTGTTGCCTTCCATAAATGGGCCATATTGCATGTTAGGTTTCTTTGGGTAAAACAAACAATCAAATGATCATGGTCCCTCGATGACGCTTTCGAAAAGTTTCCTAAAATGATCAAGTCCCTTTCAAAGAAAAATTGCCCAAAGATACTTAGCACCATTACAATTATGGTCTAAACGATGACCCGCGCCCGTCCCTTTCACCTCCTAACACAAGATTGTCCACCAAATGCAATGGTGGAACAAAATTGTTAAAAGGGTTAAAACATAGCATAAATCTTTGAGAACTTTAGGGTAGATAGCTCTTAAGTACTTGTCAATTTACAAAACAAAACACTTACCTATTTTCAAACCACACTTCACAAACACTTTCAAAAAACCTTGGAACATCTTTTCAAAAAGACAAACACCTTTTGTAAAACATTCGAGTAAAGAATTGTTACAAGGGTAGCCTAGACAAGGCATCTTTTTCAAAACATTTTCAAAACACACACAAAGCACCATTTCAAACAATTGAAAACCAAGGCAAGTTGATCTAAGCAAGTACCTAAGAGCCCATGGATAACCATGGATAGAAAGGGTGCTAATACCTTCCCTTTCTATAATCTACTCCCTGAATCCAAGAAAAATCTCAAAGGTTTTTGCTGTGCTTTTTAAACCTTTCCTTAGGATAAAATAAAAAGTCGGTGGCGACTCTTGCTCAACCGAAAAATTTGCGAAAACAAACGCAAAACTCACAGTCAGTTCTCCCACCGTATCACAGAACTGGCGACTCTGCTGGGGACAATTTTAAAAGTGGAGTAACCTTAGGGCTTAGATCACCTTCTTGCATGACTAATTATTTGATTTGATTGCTTTACATCTTGGCTCTTCTGTTTGGGTTTGCAATCCTACACCCGGATTTTGGGAAACATTTCATAGATAGCAATACGTTGTGGAAACTGTGCGGGGTATACCGACACGGTCGAAGCAATAGCTATATTAGTGCGACATATTTGTGAGTACAGGTAACCCTTGAGTTCAATCAAGGAGAGTACGGGGCCGCTGAGTGATGTCACTAAGCACTAATGACATAGAACCTTACTTGACCATCTTGGCCTTTTATTAGGGGTAGTGAGATGACCGGCTTTGGTGCAGTCCGAAGTTGGTAGATACTCGATACTACACTCATTGAGGGTTGTTTTCTTGGAATATTTTGGTCGCTAGTTAAGTGGCTAAACCGAAACAATGAACAATGAAAACAATCCAGTGATATTGAGCTCCTTAGAACCCGGTTACTATTTATAGGACAGGTTTTTAAGCCAACTACACTCAAGAGGGTACTTACCTATAAAACCCCATGCAAGCCTGAAACTAGGGTTTGGTGTGATTTGCTTGTACATATGTTTTGTGCATGCATCATAAACATCATAAAACATCATATGCATTCACTAACCATTTCAAGGGTTTGGATCTTCATCTTTGTTCTTGTTTTGTAGGTCATGGAAATTCCTCGCAGAAACACCATCCAAGTCAACCTCGTGAGAATTTCTCCTCAACTCAAGGAGCTCACCTCAAGAATTCCGGAAAGCTCATCCTTCAGTGAAAGACATGGCAGACTGCTCAGCCTAGTCAACACCAACATTGAAGAAGACATGATGAAAGTGCTATTCCAGTTCTTTGACCCTCTTCACCACTGTTTCACTTTCCCTGATTACCAGTTGGTGCCCACTTTGGAGGAGTTTTCTCAACTCCTGAGAATTCCTATCCTTAATCAACTACCCTTCAACGGTACGGAAAAGGAACCAAAGCCGGAAGATGTTGCTCGAGCATTACATCTACAACCATCCGATATCAAGGGGCATTGGGAAACCAGAAGCGGTGTCAAGGGATTCTTAGCAAAATTCTTGTTTGAGAAGGCACAAGAATGTTGGAACTCATTGGACCTACAAGCCTATGAAGAGATTGTGGCACTCCTTATCTATGGGTTGGTCTTATTCCCAAATCCTGACCAATTGGTAGATGTCAACGCCGTCAAAATCTTCTTGTCCAGAAATCCAATACCAACATTGCTTGGGGACATTCTTCACTCATTTTACACACGAACAATGAGAAAGAGGGGTGTTCTCATGTGATGTACTCCTCTCCTTGCAAGGTGGTTTATTTCGCACCTTCCACAATCTGTCTTGAAGAATGACCAAGGCTCAAGGTGGTCCCAACGGTTGATGACTCTTACTCACTCTGATGTACATTGGTGTTCTCGGTCCAGAGAAAATGTCATCATCGTCGATCGTTGTGGAGAATTTCCTAATGTTCCTTTACTTGGAATCAGAGGAGGTATCACCTACAACCCTTGCCTAGCTTTGAGGCAATTTGGATATGCACGGAGGGATGGCCCTCATGACATGTTGATTCCTGACCTAGTTTTTTACTTCGACAACGATGCGCAAGGACTTCGCCAAAGATTCATCAGAGCTTGGGGAAGACCCAACAAGGTTGATAGCAAGACTCTGGGACACAAGAACTTCATCCCTCTTGAGCCTTATCTCAAGTGGGTACGAGCCCAAGCCCAAAGTCTGATGATGCCTTATCCTCATGTTCTCCCTGTGATTAAAGAGCCCGTTAAGGAAGGAGAGGTTCCCTGCACCATCCTATATCCAGACATGCCTACATCGTGGGAGGAAATGCAGAAAAGTTGGATTCAGCTCAAGGAGGAACGGAATACTTTTGAAGCTATCTTCTACGCCAGTGAGAAGAAGGTTCTAGAGCTTACCCGCCGACTCCATGAGCAAGAGGCCCTCAACACCTACATCGTACCAAAGAGGATGCGCAATGTCTTTTTGCCTTGAGAAATTATTTTGTAATATTTGGCCCATGGGGCATTTATGTACTAACAAATTTCTTCTTATTAATATGACGTGCGTTCTTCTTTGTCTGCAACAATTTTGAATGTTCTAAATCCTTGAATGCATTGCATACATAAGCATACCATTCATCATGTGCATAAGCAGGTCTCACGCCAGGTTTCCTTATATGTCTGCTGTTTATTTCAGTAGGATGGATCTCGAGCAAACAATCAAAGACCTACAAGCTCAAAATGCACAGTTTCAGCAACTCCTGACAACCTTGGCTAAAGGTCAGGAGGATCTCAAGACCTTGCTGGGGAATAAAGACCCAGTGAAAAAGAAGAAAAAGAGACTCGGGGTGGCTACTCTGGGGAGAAGATTTGACGGAGAGGCCGGGAGAGTGCTAGAATTTCCTCCTACTTCTGATGAAGGGACCAGCAAAGGAGGTGGGGCCGCGGTACCTTTCGAGTCTGATGTGGAAGAAGAAGAGGTCGAAGAGGATGAAGACTATTCTGATCAACAATACCCTCCAGCTGATGATAAATACAAGGGTTTAGAAGACAGGTTGGCCGCCATGGAGCTACAAAGAGTACCGGGTTTGGATTTTGAAGACTTGGGTTTAGTCTCCGGGATTGTGATTCCCCCAAAATTCAAAGTGCCAGTGTTTGTGAGGTATGATGGGCTGTCCTGTCCAAAAATGCATCTCAGGTCCTACGTGAGAAAGATCCAACCCTATACGGCAGATAAAAACCTTTGGATTCATTTCTTTCAAGACAGCCTTTCTGGAGCTCAATTGGAGTGGTTTTATCAACTAGAGGGAACCAGCGTCCGAAATTGGGAAGACTTGGCCACCGCCTTCTACAAACAATACCAGTATAATTCTGACCTTGCTCCTACTCGTACCCAACTTCAGGGTATGTCATTAGGAACAGGCGAAGGATTCAAAGAATATGCACAAAAATGGAGGGATTTGGCTGGCAGGGTGCAGCCTCCTTTAACCGACCGTGAACTTGTTGATATGTTTCTTGGGACCCTGTCTGGGCCATTTTTCAATCATCTGATTGGTAACTCTTCCGCGGGGTTTACCGATTTGATCTTAACAGGCGAAAGAATAGAAGCTGGCATCAAGTCAGGAAAGATTCAGAAGGATGTTACTGCAAGTGTTGAGAAGAAGCCTTTTAAGAAGGAAACAGCTGTGGTATATTCTCAGAGAAGAGCAGGGAAGACTGAGCGCCGGCCGACCGTGGGGGCCGTAATGATTCAAAACCCTTCAAGTGAGCAGCCTCGCTATAACCAGTCCAGACCAAATCAACAACGGGTGGAACGGCCACAACGGCAGTTCACCCGCATTAATATGACTCCAGCGCAAGTGCTTCCCCATCTGTTAAAGTTGAATCTCGCCACCATCAAGGAGGCACCAAAGAATGTGAATACGTCCTCTCCGCATTATCATCCTAATGCTAAATGCGCCTACCATTCTGACAGTGTCGGGCACGACACCAATGATTGTTGGGCACTCAAGCATAAGATCCAAGACCTGATAGAGGCGAAGGAGGTGGAGTTTGACGCTCCGGAGAAGCCTAATGTGATATCTGCTCCCATGCCGAAGCACGGCCGAAATGTCAATGCCATTGAAGAAGATTTGTATGTTGCTGATGTTAATGATCTGATAACTCCATTGCTAACCATTAAGTTGAATCTGTTAAGGGCCGGGATCTTCCCGGGATGTAAAGAAGACTGCTATTGTTGTTACTCTCTGCCGTTTGATTGTCCGTTACTGAAGAAAGGCATCCAAGGCCTTATGGATAGTAGACAAATTTTGTTTGAAAAAGTTTCTGTTGTTCCAACTCATACTGAAGAAGTCTCAATCATAACCATTCACGCCAATCTTTCCAAGGCCGTCAAAAAGCCTGTTAAGATTACACCAGCTACGAAATATGTTCCTTTAAAGATAACAATGCCAGGGCCTGTCCCCTATGTTTATGAGAAGTCGATACCGTGGAACTACGGCGGTGACGTCTACTACCATGGTATTAAACAAATCGAAATAACTGAAGAAAGTTCGGATGATGAAGAAGCCAGCATTGGTAACATTGCAGGCACGAGTAAAATCACCAGGAGCGGGAGAATATTTTCTCCAGAGATTGCCCCTCCAAGAGCAATCTTTGGACCCTCATCAGCTGACAAGGTCATCCCTGCACCAATAAAACTCTCTGCTAGAGCCCCTTTGATTGAAGATGTTGTTGTTCCTAGTACTGTCCCTCCTACCGCTACTGATAAAGGTAAGGGAACCCAAGATGAGCTCGTCAGGACGAGGGCTCAACCCTTGGTCATCCCGGAAACCTCCAAGAAGGAAATGGATGAGATCTTGAGGATAATCAAAAGGAGTGATTACGATGTGGTAGAACAACTGGGGCAAACCCCCTCAAAGATCTCCATGCTGGCACTACTACTTTGCTCGGAAGCGCACGCTAAAGCTCTGATAAAATTCCTGAAGGCAGCCCATGTGCCCCAGGAAACCTCTGCAGATCAATTTCAAAATTGCGTGGCTAGCCTGACTGCGGACAATGGATTAGGTTTCTCTGATGCCGACCTAACTCCTAAAGGTAGAAACCACAATGATGCTTTGCACATTTCAGTCGAGTGTCGAGGAACCACTCTCGCACATGTCTTGGTCGACACTGGTTCGTCGCTGAATGTATTGCCTAAGAAGGCCTTGGACCGACTAGATTGTGAAGGGTTGGAGTTGAAGCCGAGTGATATTGTTGTCAGAGCTTTCGATGGTTCGAAGAGAATGATCCATGGGGAGGTTGAAATTCCCATCAAGATAGGCACTGAGGTGTTTAAATCCACTTTCTATGTGATGGACATCCGTCCGTCATACTCTTGCTTGCTGGGTAGACCTTGGATACACCATGCTGGGGCAGTCACCTCCTCCTTACATCAGATGTTGAAGTATCCTGTCAAGGGAAAGATTATTACTGTCCATGGCGAAAAGGAGTACATGATTAGCCACTTAAACTCATTCCGGTACGTGGAGGTAGAGGGAGTTCATTGAGACGCCTTTTCAACATTTCGAAGAAGTCCTTCCTGAAATAACAGTAGCAAAGTTTGCAGCTGAGACACCGAGGCAGATGGCCAGGATGGCATCTCTGGAGGACGCAAGGGCCGCAATAAAGGAAGGGAAGAATTCAGCATGGGGGCAGTTACCTGACATTCCCCATAAAACAGACAAATTTGGATTAGGGTTCACCGCCGCGGGCCAGAAAGCTATGCGCCGTGCGAAGATTGAAAGAGCGCCAGTCAAAATTTCTCCCTACGGAATCAATGCTTTAGAGGACGAAGACAAAGAGAGCAACATCGAAGAGTGGATTTACCCAACTGTCAAAGGAGGATTGAGCAACTGGGAGGCAAAAGACTTTGTCCCCGTCACTTTTATTCATCAGTAATTTATCTGTTAAACATTTCCTATTTGGTCTGTAATATTTATTTTCAAACAATTCGTACACTATCTTTTCACCTCATGCCTTGCCCGGGGCATGTAGGTCCATTTGTAAGGGTTTTGATTATTTTTCATATCCATATGCCATGTTTAATGATTCATTGGACGTTTTTCATTTGATAAACTACTTGTGTTCATTTTCTTTCCTTTTGCATTTTTTGTTTAAGGATGGCTATCCCTTACACACACCCACACCCACCAATGCAGGTACCCATCTACTCCGGATTCCATGGGTGACTATTCTGCTATATCCTTCAATAACTCTGAAGATCTGGTCAATCAAGCCGAGTATGAAGATGACGAAGGTTGTGAAGTACCAGGGGAACTAGCCAGACTTCTACAGCAAGAGGAAAGGGCCATCCTACCGCACGAAGAGTCATTGGAAACTGTCAACTTAGGGACCGAGGAAGACCGGAAGGAGGTGCAAGTGGGTGCCAATCTGGAATCAAGTGTCAAGGAACGCCTGATACAGTTGTTGAATGAGTATGTTGAAATCTTCGCTTGGTCTTATGAAGACATGCCGGGTTTAGACACAGACATCGTGGTTCACCGTCTCCCCACAAGAGAGGATTGTCCACCGATCAAGCAAAAAGTCCGCCGAATGAGACCAGACATGTCTGAAAAGATCAAAGCAGAAGTAATGAAGCAATTCGACGCTGGTTTTCTGGCTGTTACGTCCTATCCTCAATGGGTCGCTAACATCGTGCCAGTACCTAAGAAAGATGGCAAAGTCAGGATGTGTGTGGACTACCGGGATTTGAATAGGGCCAGCCCCAAAGATGATTTTCCACTTCCACACATTGACATTTTGATCGACAATACAGCTCAGCATAAATTGTTTTCCTTCATGGATGGATTTTCGGGCTACAATCAAATCAAAATGGCCCCCGAGGATATGGAGAAAACAACTTTTGTCACACAATGGGGCACTTTCTGTTACAAGGTGATGCCGTTCGGGCTGAAGAACGCAGGGGCAACTTATCAACGCGCCATGGTAGCTTTATTTCATGATATGATACATCATGAGATCGAAGTTTACGTAGACGATATGATAGCTCGGTCACAAACAGAGGAGGAGCACCTTGAACATCTAGAAAAGCTGTTTGCCAGATTGAAAGAATACAAACTCAGGCTGAATCCAAGTAAGTGCACTTTTGGAGTTAGGTCTGGTAAACTTCTGGGATTCATTGTAAGCAACAAAGGCATTGAAGTCGATCCAGCAAAAGTGAAAGCAATACAGGAGATGCCTGCTCCCCGTACTGAAAAGGAGGTTAGAGGATTCTTGGGCGCTTGAACTATATTGCCAGATTCATCTCGCATCTGACTTCTACCTGTGAGCCAATTTTCAAACTCTTGAAGAAAGATCAGGTAGTCAAATGGAACGACGATTGCCAAGCTGCTTTTGATAAAATCAAGGAGTATTTGCTAGAACCTCCTATTCTGATGCCACACGTCGAAGGAAGACCGTTGATCATGTATTTGACCGTCTTGGATAACTCAATGGGGTGTGTGTTGGGCCAACATGACGAGTCTGGTCGAAAAGAGCATGCTATTTATTACCTTAGCAAAAAGTTTACCGACTGTGAGACTCGCTACTCACTGCTTGAGAAAACTTGTTGCGCTTTGGTATGGGCTGCTCGCCGACTAAGGCAGTATATGTTGACCCATACTACCTTGTTGATTTCCAAAATGGATCCTATCAAGTATATCTTCGAAAAGCCCGCTTTATCTGGAAGAATAGCCAGATGGCAGATGATCCTGACTGAGTATGACATCCAGTACACCACCCAAAAAGCTATAAAAGGGAGTGTACTAGCTGACCATCTGGCCCATCAAGCTATCGAAGATTATCAACCCATGAGATTTGACTTCCCAGACGAGGACATCATGAATTTGGACAACGTTGAAGGTAACGGACCGTATGACGGACCCGAAAAGGGATCTCGATGGACCCTGTACTTTGATGGTGCTTCAAATGCCCTTGGAAACGGTATCGGCGCAGTACTCATTTCCCTGGAAGGTTGTCACACCCCTTTCACGGCCCGACTTTGTTTCAGCTGCACAAATAACATGGTTGAATATGAAGCTTGCATCTTTGGTCTCAAGGCTGCTATAGACTTGGGGATCAAATCTTTGATCGTATTTGGGGACTCGGCTTTGGTTATCAGTCAAATCAAAGGAGAATGGGATACCAAGCATCCTAATCTTATCCCATACAAAGAACATGTCCTGACATTGTTGCCTCATTTTGAACAAATTACCTTCGAGCATTTCCCGCGAGAAGAGAATCAGCTAGCAGATGCTCTAGCCACAATGTCCTCCATGTTTAAACTCAACTGGGATAACGAGGCTCCCCAAATTACCATCGAGCGAATGGATGAACCCGCACATTTTCATGAGATTAATACCGAAGAAGTAGTGGAACAACCTGGTTCCATGAAATCAAAAGGTATCTCGAGACTAGAGATTATCCCGAAGGAGCTTCCGTGAATGACAAGAAGTTCTTAAGGAAATTTGCTGCTAAGTTCTTCCTGAGCAACGACATCCTTTACAAATGAAGCCATGATTGTGTATTACTCCGATGTGTAGACAAAGCTGAAGCAGAGTTGATCATGACTGAGATACACAGCGGCACATTTGGCACTCACTTGAGCGGGCATACAATGGCTAAGAAGATCCTAAGGGCAGGCTATTACTGGTCTACCATGGAAGCTGACTTCCATCAACATTCCCGTACTTGCCACAAATGCCAAGTTTACACTGACAAAGTTCATATCCCTCCGGTTCCTCTCAATGTTCTGACTGCTCCCTGGCCATTTGCAATGTGGGGCATTAACATGATTGGAGAAATCAAGCCCACGGCTTCCAATGGACATCGCTTCATCCTGGTTGCCATTGACTATTTCACTAAATGGGTCGAAGCAGCTTCCTTCTCCTCTGTTACTAAAAATGTGGTTGCCCGCTTTATCAAGCAAAATCTCATCTGCCGGTATGGTGTTCCAGACAGGATCATCACAGACAACGGTACAAATCTGAATAACACAATGATCACCGCATTGTGCGAACAGTTCAAGATTTATCATCACAATTCATCTCCCTATCGACCGAAGATGAACGGTGTTGTTGAAGCTGCGAACAAAAACATTAAGAAGATCATTCAGAAAATGACAGTCACTTACAAAGACTGGCATGAGATGTTACCGTTTGCTCTACATGGATACCGTACGACGGCACGTACTTCAACCGGGGCAACCCCATTTTCTTTGGTATATGGCATGGAAGTTGTCCTGCCTATGGAGGTTCAGATTCCTTCTCTAAGGATTATCAAGGACACAGGTTTGAATGAAGATGATTGGATGCAAACCCGACTTGATCAACTCAATCTGATCGACGAGAAGCGACTCGCTGCTATATGCCATGGTCAGGCGTATCAAAAGCGGATGATCAAGGCCTTCAATAAGAAAGTCAGACGTCAAGTGTATCAGGTCGGAGATCTCGTAATCAAGCGGATTATCTTGCCGCAAAGTGATCCCAGGGGCAAATGGACTCCTACATATGAAGGACCATTTGTGATCAAGAGCATATTTTCTGGTGGTGCAATGATTCTAACCACCATGGACGACGACAATTTGCCGCACCCTGCGAACGCAGACATAGTCAAAAGATACTACGCATAAAATAACCCGACAAGTCGAAAACCCGAAAGGGCGGCTTGGGCAAAAATGGGCATCCCGGTGGACCGAAAACCTGAAAGGGCGGTTCAGGCAAAAGTTAGGGATAAAAATAAAAAAAATTGTACACCCGGCAAGTTGAAAACCCGAAAGGGCGGCTTGGGCAAAAAGGGGTTTCCCGGTGGATCAAAAACCCGAAAGGGCGATTCAGGCAAAAGTTAGGGAATTAAAGCGTATGACTATGTCTCGTCGGATCACTTCAAAGACAATCTCTTCATCAACCAGTTCCAGGTTTCTGATCAATCCAGTCATCGGCAAATGAAGCATTGAATGGACAGAGATTCAGAGTTGTGAAGGCTATAGCGGAATGGAATCCCATGAAATTATTTCACATAGCCATCTTTATTTTGTATAAATCTTTCAAATACTTACGACAAAATCCTCTTACTAGGATGATTGTCTCTTTTGTACAAATATACTCAGAGAAAGTTAATACAAATACTTTTCCCAGAAATTTGTGTCATTTCCTTTCATGTTTTCTCTTGCACTATTTGTTTTATTTTGAGAAACGTCCAATGTTTTGTTAAATAGGCATATGCATTTGAACATAATCATTTCCTTATGAATCAAGAAAGAGGATTACTGATAGGTTGAAGGTACAGTTGGATATCTTGATACCCTTTCAAAGGAAACCCCCCAAGAGATTTGGAATCCATATCCCCAGTAGATTTTGGAAGCTTATCCCCTGCAGAGTACGGACGTCTCTCCCGAGCTTTATTCAAGGTTATTCCTCACAAGGGCTTATAACAGGGTTATCCTCAGCTTATTACCACGGAAGATCGCACTCGCCAAAATTCTTCCTATCCCCAGCGGAGTTCATCAGAGTTCCCCAACATAGCTTATCAATACAATCCCCAGAGGAGTTTATCTTTGTTATCCCCAGCCGAGCTAAAACTTCAATTTATCAATCCCCAGCGAAGCCAGACTAATGAACCTTCTCCCCACAGAATTTTGGGAGGGCAAATCTTGAGTTCCCCAGTGAAGTCGCCAGAAATACTTCCCACCAAACTGAAGATTCTCAGTCTTACATCCCCAGCATGAGTCTATTAAATTGGAACTCCCCAGTAGAAGTCATCAGGAATTCCCCAGAAGATTGGTATACAACCCAAGCTCCTTTTTCTCCAGCAACAACCAGGAATTATTTTTCCCGACAGCAGTCAAGATACTGTTATCTTCAGCCATCCCGGATTCATCTATCCTTTACAAGACAGCTCTCCAGCTTACATGCGCATCCATTTACATTCATATCATATAAAATACATTGTATCATGCATCATGACATTGCATATAACTAACTCTCTACCTTTTTAGGTAAGATCAGTCGACAGACAAAATCATTATTTTCCGAGATTCTTTCCAGGAATAGTTCAGATATGACCCAGACATGGCATATTCTGATGCTTATGCCAGATTCGTCCGGATGCAGTTTTGTACGAGCTCATCATCAGGGAACCCTACACCAGTTCTTCCTCCAACTCCAAGACTTCTGAAAACAGTTTATGGATTCTTCCCAACAACGGATGTTAATCTAGCACTTGTTCAGATGCAACTTTTGAAAACAGTTTACGGACGCTTCCCAACAACGGATGCTGCTCTATTGCTTATTCAACTTCAAGATTTCTGAAAACAGTTCACGGGTTCTCCAAGTAACGGATGTTAACCTATCACTTGTTCAGTTTCTTCTCAAGACTTCTGAAAACAGTTTATGGATTCTTCCCAACAACGGATGTCAATCTATCACTTGTCCAGATGCAACCTTTGAAACAGTTTACAGACGCTTCCCAACAACGGATGCTGCTCTATCGCTTATTCAACTTCAAGATTTCTGAAAACAGTTCACGGGTTCTCCAAGTAACGGATGTTAACCTATCGCTTGTTCAGATTCCTCTCCAGACTTCTGAAAACAGTTTATGGATTCTTCCCAACAACAGATGTTAATCTATCGCTTGTTCAGATGCAATTTTTGAAAACAGTTTACGGATTCCTCCCAACAACGGATGTCAATCTATTTCTTATTCAGATCCCCAGCTCAGAGATGGTCCCAAGCATGAACACCTTCCTGATACTCATTCCGGATGGCATCTTTAAGCCCATCCCCGACAAGTTTCTGTCACTCCTCCCGATGGCATCGTTAAGCCCATCTCCAAATGGAATCTCTAAGCCCATTCCCACATCCATTGCTTTGACAAGTGCAAATTTAAGGGCACTCTAGTGTCCAATCTCCTTTTACCCTCGAGTCACGAAAGGCAAGCTTGCCAATCTAACTCTTCAGGTTCAAGAAGATTGAACAGGGGCAACTGTTGTACCCCAAAATTTTCCCTCCCATTTCTCATTAATTTCTCATCACTAAGCCCTTGGAGCTCAAGGTCCAGTTAGGGTTTCATCTGCTCATGACTTCTCCTTGCACTGTTGACTCAAATTAGGGTTTGTGTTTGCACAAAGATGTTTTGACCTAAAATGCCTAAGATGACTTTCTTGCTTCATATTGGACTCCCAAGTTGATCCACATCAAGTTTCAAGTCTTGATTCCATGTTTTGCCCAGTCAATTGGACAGTTGACCTAAAAATCAGCTGTATTGGGGAAAAAGTCAATTGTGGCCAATTGACAGTCAAACCTCATGAAAATTGACCCACATCAACATCATGAACTCACATGGACCATTTGATCAAGTTTTGATCACAATTCGACAAGAAATTTGATCAGATCACCAAAAGGCAAAATGGTCATTTTTAGGGTTTTGACTGCACAAAGGCAAATTTTGACTGTTTGACCTAGCCAATGGCAAACCAAGCTCACATATGAACTCAAGGACCCCATGGAATTAGCTTGACATGATCAACAAGTTCAAAAGATCTCCAAGTACACAAGATTGACAGTTGAATTTCCTAGTCAATTGATCAATTTTGACTGTATACTGAAAAGTCAAACTTTGACTTTTTGGTCAAAATCAAGAGTCAAGATTCATTTTTCATCAAAACATGCCAAATCATGAAACTTGTTCATCAAGAAATCAAAAAATGCAAATTAGGGTTTGAAATGAGAATTTTTCATAACTTAGAATTTTTCTAAGTTATGAAAAACCCTAATTTTTTCCCAATTTTGCCTCACTTTCTCACCAAGATTCATTTGGATTCAAGCAAAAGTCAAAACATGAAAGTTGTAGCTTGGTGCATAATATACAACTTTGATCCACAAAGTTTTCCCAAAATAGGCTTGTATCTCAAGTTACAATTTTTGGAATAAGGGTACTAAACCATTCTTAACTTAGTGAAAATTTGACCTATTTTGGCAAGGTTTTCTACCTTACTTCAAGACCATTTTCCATATACTTCCACTTGGAATTTCAATTTGTACTTCAAATATGGATTGTAGTACACATTCCAAGCTTTCCAAAATGTCCAATAACTCATCAAACAACCTCATGACTTGAGAGAATCGAATTTTGCAATATGGCAAAAAGTCACTTTTGTTCTTGACCAAGACATGTTCATACACATTGCCATTTTCAAGTCAGCTTGGTTTATGCTACATTACATGCCTCTAAACCATCCAAAACTCAATAATTTAATGCATACTCATTGTGCCAAAGCCTTATTTTGTGTATCCAAGCATTGTATGGAAGATTAGGCCATAAGTGGAAAAAGTGAAATAGCCATTTTTGCAAAAGCAAGCTTTATGTCATAATGCAAATCCAAGAAGTACAGATCAAATCCCCTTGGCACAAGTTTAGGGACTAATCACACTGATCAATGACAAGGTTTGCAGCATTGTTATGGGGGCCTCTACCTGCCTAAACATCAACTTGGCCTTTGCTTGCTTAAGTGTGAAGAAAAGTGGCATAACACAACACAACTTTCATCTCAGCACAAGCAAGCCTAAGCAAAGTTATCAAACATATCCTAAACATCAAACACAAGCTAGAACACGAGCCAACCATCCCCAACACCCTCTCATTCCCAGAATCACCTTCAAACTGCCCAAATAGAGTAACCTCTGCAGATTGAGTTCCAACTCTCATCCCTTTCATGCTTTCTTGCTAAAAGCTCATCAAACACATTCCCTAGCATCACTTGAAGCTAACCCAAACATAAAACACGACCTGTAACTCCTCTAACCAGTTCCACCATTTTCACTTTCTTGTTTTGCAGTTGAAGGTCCATAGCTCGATTCAAGGTGTTTCAAAGCAAAGTAAGCATTGGAATAGCATCACCACACTTCAGGCAAGCTATGCAGATCATCATCTTGCCCTGAAAGCTCCCCCATTGCCAGATAGAACTTTAACTGAACAGGTATCTTCTTGAACTTCTAACTCTTAGTGTAGGCATCATTAGCTTTAAGTTTGTGAATAAGAAGTGTTCTACTCATGCCCCTGAATCTGTACATGCTTTTACTTTTCATTTATTTTGCCTGAGCTATGAGAATTTAAGGTCTGAACATGGAAGAAAAGTTAGGTCAAGATTTGGGAATGTTAAAATTCTCTCTCATTTCTGAGAGTTAGGATGAGTTCTTTACATATTTAGAATCGTGATTCAATGCTTAACATTTCTTATGTTGAAAGTTTGTGCAAAAAGTCAAAGAATCCAGATGTTTGAACTTGAGTACAGGCGCGCGTTTTTGGACAAGGAGTTGTCTGAAGGTTGAAGAAGAAGCCACGTGGGCTGGGCCTGCTTTGTCTTTTCTTTTCACACCATATTTTTGATTTCACACCCCCTGAGCCCATTTTGTGTGTTTTATTGATTTTTTTTTATTTTTCTTTTTTCATTCTGGTTTATTTATTTTTCCTAATAATATTAAAAACATAAAAAATATTTTTTACACCATTTTTATATTTTTAGGCATTTATTTAGTTATATTGCTATTTGTATGTAAATAAGTACAAAAATGCATTATTTAGAATAAATAGGAAAAAATAGTGTAAACCCATTTTATTTTCATTTTTATTTTGTTTTATCTTCTTAAAATATTTTGTATAAAATATACTCTTTTATGAATATTAAATATTATTATTTATATATATATAATACATATTTAGAAATTAATACATATATATATATATATATATATATATATATATATATATATATATATATATATATATATATATATATATATATATATATATATATATATATATATATATATATATATATATATATATATATATATATATATATATATATATATATATATATATATATATATATATATATATATATATATATATATATATATATATATATATATATATATATATATATATATATATATATATATATTTATTAGAATATTTAGTGAATAATACAAAAAAATATATACATTTTATGTTTATTTTTATTAACATTTGATAGTAAAAATACATTTTGACAAACATACTTCATTTTTTTATTTTATTTTGTTTTGTATATAATAAATAAATACTTGTATAAATTAAATAATATATATATTTACTTAATAAAAATTAGGGTTTTACCCTTAAAACACAAAAACTCCAAAAATATTACTTTTTTTATTTTATTCATTTTTATTTATTGGACATAAAAAATATCCTTTTTCCATACATAGAAAAACCCTTTTTGCATTTTGCATCTTTATTTTATTTTCCATTTAATTTATGCGATTAAGTATTTTGTAAATATTCCAAAATTGATGTAATAGCTAGGTTTAAATTCCTTGTCTAAATATCCCCCCATTTGAACATTTGTACCCCCCTTCCCATATTATTGTGTTGTAATAGTGTAGGAATTTTACTTTTCGCACTTTAACGCTTTCTAAATATACCATGTTAGAATTAGGGTTTGTATGCAAATAAAACGAACAAAAATAGTTTGACCTAATTTCAAGATAATCAAGCATGAATATGGACAACACATATCACACTTGCACTCCTAGGGTATTCCACTTGTTGCCTTCCATAAATGGGCCATATTGCATGTTAGGTTTCTTTGGGTAAAACAAACAATCAAATGATCATGGTCCCTTGATGACGCTTTCGAAAAGTTTCCTAAAATGATCAAGTCCCTTTCAAAGAAAAATTGCCCAAAGATACTTAGCACCATTGCAATTATGGTCTAAACGATGACCCGCGCCCGTCCCTTTCACCTCCTAACACAAGATTGTCCACCAAATGCAATGGTGGAACAAAATTGTTAAAAGGGTTAAAACATAGCATAAATCTTTGAGAACTTTAGGGTAGATAGCTCTTAAGTACTTGTCAATTTACAAAACAAAACACTTGCCTATTTTCAAACCACACTTCACAAACACTTTCAAAATAAACTTTCAAAAAACCTTGGAACATCTTTTCAAAAAGACAAACACCTTTTGTAAAACATTCGAGTAAAGAATTGTTACAAGGGTAGCCTAGACAAGGCATCTTTTTCAAAACATTTTCAAAACACACACAAAGCACCATTTCAAACAATTGAAAACCAATGCAAGTTGATCTAAGCAAGTGCCTAAGAGCCCGTGGATAACCATGGATAGAAAGGGTGCTAATACCTTCCCTTTCTATAATCTACTCCCCGAATCCAAGAAAAATCTCAAAGGTTTTTGCTGTGCTTTTTAAACCTTTCCTTAGGATAAAATAAAAAGTCGGTGGCGACTCTTGCTCAACCGAAACATTTGCGAAAACAAACACAAAACTCACAGTCAGTTCTCCCACCGTATCACAGCGTCCTTAAAGGATGCCCGGGCTGTAATCGAGAAAGGCAAATGTGCAAACTGGGGTCAGCTTCCTGACTTCACTCAAAAGAATGACAAGTTTGGGCTGGGCTTTACTGCAGAGGCTCAGAGGGTTGTGCGCAAAGAAAGGATCAGAAAGGCTCCGGTGTTCATCACCAATCCAAGGGTGAATGCTATCGAGGAGGACGTAGAGGAAGCAGAGTTTGACAGTTGGATCTATCCAACCACCAGCAACGGACCAAGCAACTGGACGGCAAAGGATTTTACACCAATTACATTTGTCACGCAGTAATTAACTCTTTTGATTTTCAATTTGTAACAAACAATATGTTGAAACTTTTAATTGGCTCGGTGTCCTACCCGAGGCATCGTAGCTCCATTTGTGAGGGCTTTTTGTATGACATTTCCATATATCATTAATCAAAACATTGGACGTTTGTTGCATTTCAAATCTTGCGCTCTTTTTCTTTCTGTGTTATATATTGCAAAACAACTATATTTACACACACTCACTTATACAGGTTTCAATCCACTCTGGATCTCACTGGTAACAACTCTGCTACCACCAGTTATGACTTCGAGAATCCGATCAACTTGGCCGAGGACGAAGGTGAAGATGATTGCGAAGTGCCTGGTGAACTCGCAAGACTGCTACTCCAGGAAGAGAGGGCTATTCAACCACATGAAGAGCCGGTGGAAATAGTGAACCTGGGTACTGAGACAGATAGGAAAGAAGTCAAGATCGGTGCCAATCTAGAGCTCAGCGTGAAGCAACAATTGATCCAGATGCTACATGACTACATGGAAATCTTTGCTTGGTCCTACGAAGACATGCTTGGTTTGGATGCCGACATTGTAGTTCATCACCTACCAACCAAGGAAGACTGCCCTCCGGTAAAGCAAAAGGTCCGCCGTATGCGCCCAGAGATGTCCAAAAAGATCAAGGCTGAGGTTATGAAGCAATTCGATGTCGGGTTTCTTGCAGCGACCTCTTACCCTCAGTGGGTTGCTAATGTGGTGCCAGTGCCGAAGAAAGACGGAAAGGTCAGGATGTGTGTCGATTACAGGGATTTGAACAGGGCAAGCCCCAAGGATGATTTCCCTCTGCCTCACATCGACGTTCTTGTTGACAATACTGCTCAATACAAGGTGTTCTCCTTCATGGATGGTTTTTCAGGGTACAATCAGATCAAGATGGCTCCGGAAGATATGGAAAAAACTACCTTTGTCACTCAGTGGGGCACCTTCTGCTACAAGGTCATGCCATTCGGGTTGAAAAATGCTGGGGCAACCTACCAACGTGCCATGGTTGCCTTATTTCATGATATGATCCATCATGAGATTGAGGTATATGTTAATGACATGATTGCAAGGTCCCAAACTGAGGAGGAGCACCTTGATCATCTGCGGAAGCTGTTTGACCGATTGAAGTTATACAAGCTGAGGTTGAATCCCAACAAATGCACCTTCGGGGTGAGGTCCGGAAAATTGCTAGGTTTCATTATAAGCGATCAAGGTATTCAGGTGGACCCTGCCAAGGTAAAAGCCATACAAGAGATGCCGACTCCCAAGACAGAGAAAGAAGTCAGAGGCTTTCTGGGACGACTGAATTACATTGCCCGTTTCATCTCACATCTAACTGCTACTTGTGAGCCAATCTTCAAATTACTGAAGAAAGATCAAGTAGTACATTGGAACGATGAATGTCAGGCTGCTTTCGAAAAGATAAAAGAGTATCTCCAAGAGCCACCCATTCTTATGCCACCAGTGGAAGAGAGACCTCTAATACTATACCTGACAGTACTTGACAATTTAATGGGGTGTGTGCTGGGGCAGCATGACGAGTCTGGCCGAAAAGAGCACGCTATTTATTACCTGAGCAAAAAGTTTACCGACTGTGAGTCTCGGTACTCACTGCTCGAGAAAACTTGTTGCGCTCTGGTATGGGCTGCTCGCCGGCTGAGATAGTATATGCTGACTCACACCACTTTGTTGATTTCAAAGATGGATCCCATCAAGTACATATTCGAAAAGCCTACTCTGTCTGGAAGAATAGCAAGATGGCAAATGATCTTGACAGAATATGATATCCAGTACACAACTCAGAAAGCAATCAAGGGAAGTGTATTGGCAGATCATTTGGCACACCAACCTGTGGACGATTACCAATCATTGAACTTTGAATTTCCGGACGAAGACATCATGGTGGTAACTGATTGTGAAGTGCCCGGACCGGATGAAGGACCTGAGGAAGGATCCCGATGGTCTATGCATTTTGACGGAGCCTCCAACACTTTGGGTAATGGTGTCGGCGCTGTAATCATATCCCCCAAAGGCACTCATACTCCACTCATTGCCCGACTGTGTTTCAACTGCACCAACAACATGGCAGAATATGAGGCATGTATCATGGGTCTTCAAGCTGCAATCGATTTAAGGATCAAGTTTCTGAGTGTCTTCGGAGATTCCGCCCTCGTGATCAATCAGATCAAAGGCGAGTGGGATACGAAACACCCAAATCTTATTCCTTACAAGGAGTATGTGTTGACTTTGCTTCCCCACTTTGAAGAGATAACTTTTGAGCACTTCCCAAGAGAGGAGAATCAGCTAGCGGACGCACTAGCTACGATGTCTTCAATGTTCAAAGTCAAATGGGACAATGAGGCTCCCCGGATCATTATCTGGAAGTTAGACGAACCTGCATACTGCTGCGATCTTGAGGCCAAAAAGGTGACTGAAAAACCCTGGTATCATGAGGTGAAGAGATACTTGGAAGCTCAGGAATACCCTGAAGGTGCATCGATCAATGACAAGAAGTTCATGAGGAGGTTTGCTGCAAAATTCTTCCTCAGCAACGGCATTCTCTACAAACGGAATCATGATTCAACTCTACTACGTTGTGTGGATAAGGCTGAAGCAGAGAAGATCATGATAGAACTGCATGAAGGTACATTCGGAACACATTCTAGTGGACACACCATGGCAAAGAAAATCCTTAGGGCAGGATATTTTTGGTCCACAATGGAAGCCGATTGTTACCAATATTCTCGAACTTGTCATAAATGCCAGATCTATGCGGATAAGGTGCACATCCCTCTGGTTCCTCTGAACGTCCTGACGGCACCTTGGCCTTTTGCAATGTGGGGCATTGATATGATCGGTGAGATCCGACCGACGGCATCCAACGGGCATCGCTTCATCTTGGTAGCGATCGATTACTTCACGAAGTAGGTTAAGGCAGCTTCCTACGCCACGGTAACCAAGAGCGTCGTGGCACGTTTCATCCGGCATAATCTGATCTGTCGGTACAGCGTCCCGGAAAGAATCATTACGGACAATGGTACCAATCTCAATAACAAGATGATCACTGAGCTCTGCGAGCAATTCAAGATACAGCACCATAACTCTTCTTCTTACCGGCCGAAGATGAATGGGGCTGTAGAGGCAGCTAATAAGAATATCAAGAAAATTGTGCAGAAGATGATAGTGACCTATAAAGATTGGCACGAGATGTTACCGTTTGCTCTTCATGGGTACCGTACCTCAGCAAGGACGTCAACCGGGGCAACACCTTTTTCCTTGGTCTATGGCATGGAGGCAGTCTTGCCAATTGAAGTCCAGATACCCTCTCTCCGGATAATGAAGGATGCAAATCTGAGTGAAGATGACTGGATCCAGACTCGACTTGATCAATTAAACCTGATTGACGAAAAGAGACTCACCGCTATCTGTCATGGTCAGACGTATCAAAAACGGATGATCAGGGCATTTAACAAGAAAGTCAGACCACAAGAGTATCAAGTTGGGGACCTGGTAATCAAGCGCATCATCCTTCCTCAAAGTGATCCCCGGGGCAAATGGACCCCTACATACGAAGGGCCATTTGTGGTTAAACATGTGTTCTTAGGAGGAGCCATGATTCTAACCACCATGGATGGTGACGACCTTCCTCACCCCGCCAATGCAGACATAGTAAAAAGATACTACGCATGAATAAAAGACCCGCTAGGTTGACATACCTAGGCAAAAATAAGGGCTTCCCGGCGAACCAAAAGGGTTCGGGCAAAAATAAGGGATGAAATGAAAAAAAAATCTATACACCCGGCAAGTCGAAAACCTGAAAAGGCGGCTTGGGCAAAAATGGGTATCCCGGTGGACTGAAAACCCAAAAGGGCGGTCCAGGCAAAAGTTAGGGATAAAGCGTAACACTATGTCTTATTGGATCACCTTGCATCCAGAATTCAGCATCAACTATCTGGCTCAGACTTCGGCATCGACCAATCAGCTTCATCTTCAACTAAACAGCAAAGTGATGAGACGCTTGAAGACATAAAGGCGATAGCAGAGTTGGAACCCAGTGGGAATATTGTGCACATAGCTGTTTTGTTTCCTTTTCAAAATTGTATAAACTTTATGATAGTCGGCGGTGTTCTCTTACTAGGACGTCAGCCTCTTGTACAAAAAACGCCTATTCACAGGCAAATTTCAAAATCAATACAAATTCACTTTTCCATACAAATTGCCCATTGTTTTTCCTTTTTCTGTTTTGTCTTGCGAAGAACGTCCAATGTTCATTTTTGATATATGCATTTGACATTAAATTGCTGATTCATAAATATTTGCATATGAAACAAAAAGACTAATTACAGGTGACATCAGAAACAGGGGCAATGTAAAGTTGTCTGATGCAGTCTGGTTGCTTTGTCCGCCAAGGTACCAAGGTAGAGCTAACTGAAGGATGTGATCAAGTTCTCTCAACTCCCCACAGAGTAAGACAGGATAGCAACATTCCCCAGTGGAGTATAGGCATTCATTAGAAAGCATCCCCGGCAGTCTTGACCTAAGATGGTTCCCCGGCGGAATATCAATACCCCAGTGCAATTCCAAAAGTTTCCCCAGGAAAGTGGAATTCTTATCCCCAGCAGGTTTTGAAGCTTATCCCCAGTAGATTCTAGAAGCTTATCCCCTGCAGAGTACGGACGTCTCTCCCGAGCTTTGTTCAAAGTTATTCCTCATAAGGGTTTATAACTGGGTTATCCTCAGCTAATTGCCACGGAAGTTCGCCCTCGGCAGAGTTCTTCCTATCCCCAGCGGAGTTCATCAAAGTTCCCCAACATAACTTATCAACACAATCCCCAGCGGAGTTTATCTTTGGTATCCCCAGCGGAGTTTATCATCATTATCCCCAGCGGAATCCATCATTGAAATCCTCAGTGAAGCTCTCGTCAAACTTCAGCAAAGCATCTCTTCCACAGAGCAATTCCCCGCAGAGTAATCTCTCCAACAAGTTTATTCCCCAGCAGAGTCGCCAATTCTGTGATACGGTGGGAGAACTGACTATGGTTTTGCGTTTGTTTTCGCAAATTTTTCGGTTGAGCAAGAGTCGCCACCGACTTTTTATTTTATCCTAAGGAAAGGGTTAAAAACATAGCAAAGACCTTTGAGAAATTTAGGAGTAGATAACCTCTTAGTTACTTGAATCAAACTTGCAAAACACTTGCCTATTTTTAAACCACACCTCACAACACTTTCAAAACCAAACTTTCAAAAACAAATGAAAACTTTTTCAAAAGACATACACCTTTGTATACATCCCAACATGGATCATTACAAAGGTTGCCACCACATTGGCCTCTTTTCAAAACATTTTCAAACCCACACACACAAAGCACCATTTCAAACAATTGAAAAATAAGGCAAGTTGATCTAAGCAAGTAACTAAGAGCCCATGGATAACCATGGATATAAAGGGTGCTAATACCTTCCCTTTCTATAATCTACTCCCCGAACCCAAGAAAACATCTCAAAGGTTTTTGCTGTGCTTTTTAAACCTTTCCTTAGGATAAAATAAAAAGTCGGTGGCGACTCTTGCTCAACCGAAACATTTGCAAAAACAAACACAAAACCATAGTCAGTTCTCCCACCGTATCACACTATCTATCATTTACGGTAACCAACAACAATATCACCGCAACGGGAACAAAGTAATTATAACATCAACTTAACAGTATAACTCAACAAATATACACACAACTCACCAACAACTACAATAATATCCTTACAAAATCAGCAAATTTTCACAAGAAAATACAGTACCAACTGATTCCAATTATGGATCGAATTGGTTGGGAGTGTAGTAAACCAAGTGAAGGCATTTTTGGTCAAGGAACTTGGGAAATACTTAATCCTAAGTTCTAATTATTCGAATTTCCCCAACCTCTATCAAATAACTTGCTACGTGTTTGATAGTGGACTCTGTCGTATCCCCTGAAAATTTGGTGAACTTTGGAACTTTCCACCTAGGAGGTGTTGGCTTTTGAATTTGACACCCACGATAAATTGGCCTTATGGGCCAAAAATAAAGCAAATAAAGCCAAGCTGAAAAATGCTTCGAAGGATGGGAAAACTTAGAGAGCTACAATTTGGTCTTCGACCAGACATCGCCATCAAGCCTTCGACTGAAAAGGTCCTGTGACCTTCGACTAGAAAAATAACCCTCGTGTCAGCATCAAAGGCGAAGGATATTTGAATTTGAAGATTGGAGGGAAATGCAGTTCGCTCAGCAGTTAAGGGAAAGCGACGTGGCAGGAAGATAGAGGTCGAGGAGCATGCAAAGGATACTTGTCTTCATCCTAGATCAAGGCAAACCCTCGATAATTGCATAATTTTAGTATAAAGATAGGAAGTTTGTGTAGATTTTACGGGTGTTCAACCTATTGTACTAGTCACTCAACATTATTCAAGTACCCGTTGTGTGTGAAAGAATAACTGAGAATGTACGTTGGAAACACCACCTTTTATTAATCAAATATTTTACATTGTTTTGATCTTCTTTTGCAAAGTTTACGTTTCCTGCATTTTATCTGCATCTCTAATTGCTTTCCAAAACCACAAACACCATATCCCCGGTCTAACGTGTGTTCTTCCTAGATATTAAATTTTACATCAAACCAACATAAAAATTAGCATATGTTCTGGGATCAATCTGATCGACCCCGCGAGTAACCAAAAGGGTTTTTCCTTTTTGGAGGATCAGCGGTTGTTTACCAAAAACCACGGTAAACAGGAGGTAATTCTAATTGCAAGATATAATCTGACAATGGAGATGTAAAGTTTGGCCTATGAAAGCCAATGTTGACTCCATTTTGTGCCATGATTCTCTCAACCATGGCTGTCAAGTTATTATCTGGTGCATAGTTGTGATGTCGAACCTGCTGTACTACTTCGTCAGTGTGATACAGTAGCAGAACCGACTGTTTTTACTGGTTTGTGTTTTGCGTTTTTATATTCGCAAAATGTCGTGGTAAGAAAGAGTCGCCACCGACTTTTAATTCATCCAACCGGAAAGGAAAAAAGTACAGAAAAAAAAATCCTTTTTTCGAGATATTCTGAGTACGGGGGGTAGATTATAGAAAGGGAATGTGTTAGCACCCTTTCTATCCATGGTTTTCCATGGGCTCTTAGGTACTTGTTCATATTTTTAAATTGCTTGTGTGTGTGCTTTGTTTTAAAAAGTTTATTTTACTTTACTTTAACCCTTGCTTATGTCTTCAAGAGTGTTACGAAGTGTTTTTGAAAACTTTGTTTGAAAAGTGTTTGGTGTGAAAAAGTTTGATTTGAGCAAGTACCTACTAGCATCTACCTACTCAAAAAAAGATCGTTTCTATTCTTGTTTCCTTTAGACAGCGCCATCCTACTAATGATAAATAGGTAGCACCGTCGTTGGAATTTGTAAGGGTCAATTCGAAAGGGACGTAATGGTCATTGAAGGAAACGTGTAAGGATACCTTAGCATTTCGAAGGGACTGTCATCATATATTCATAGGTAACATCGAGGGACAAGATCATATACCGTAGGAAACTCGAGGGACATTAAGGGACCATGATCTTTTATGATGACTTTAACCGAGGGTCTTTGCTAAGGGTATCCCTACGTTCGAGGGACATGACCATTATTTTCTGAGGCAACCAAGTGAGGTATATCCTAAGGGTGCATATGTGCAAGATGTGTTATGTTCAGTTATTTTAGTCTCGTGTTAAGTTTTCTAATGTTTGATTATTCTTGCCATACAACCCTATTAGTCATACATCTAGCAGTTAATAATTGCAGTAATTTAAAAGTGCAGAAATATAAAACCTAGCTATTACAAGGCTTCGGGGAGGGGGATTATGTACATATCCAAAACTGGGGAAAAAATAAATAAAAGCGGTAAAGGTCCTACTAATCATCTAATACATCCCAATATACAGTTACAATAATAAAATGAAGTGCGAAAGAATAATAACGTGCAAATTTGAAAAGACGTCTAAAAATCCTAAGATATAAAAAAAAATTGTTGTTTTTTTGTTTTAATTTATAAAAATGGTTTAAGTTAAAAAATAATTGATCTAGATCTATATTTAAAAAAATATAATTATTAAAGAAACATGAAATTTAAATAAAAGAAATTAATTCTATGTTTTTTTGATATTTTTATTACAAAAAGGAAAATGAATTAAAATGAAATTAAACCTAAGTTCTATTAATTTTAATTTTAAAAAAAGTTAAAGTGTTTAGTTAATTAATTTACCAAAATTAAAATTTAATTAAGAAAAAAAATCCTAAATCTATTTTTATGTGATTTTTATATTTGTTTATTGATAAAAATAAAAAAGGGGATTAAAAGAAATAAATAAAATGAATAAAACAAGAAAAATAAAGATAGGCCTAGTAGTAAAAGTAAATAGAGGGTGCAATCATCAGAAATCCCTAGGCTCGAATCTTCGAAAGCTTCATGCTCTAACTATGGTGTTTTTTTATTCTTGCGTGGAACCTATGATTCAACCATCCATAATTGTTCTATATAAACTCAAACAAACGTTAACATACCATAAAATATGATTAAAATTAGAGATTCGAAGTTTAAAATTTTACCAAACCGGTGTTGTCAAATGGGGGCGTGCTAGGCGTGTGATGGATTGCTCTTGGGCCTTGTAAGACTCCTGAGGACTTCAAGAGGATGGTTTGAGGCTTGATGTCAACTGAGAGAGACCGGAACCTCGAGATATGACTTGCACCAATTCTTTGATTTTTGGAGAGCTTTTAGAGAGTTTTTTGAAGAGCTTTTTGAGAGCTTTTTGAGAGGAATTTCGTGTCTTTCAAGCTTGTATGGATCTATATTTATAGAGTAGAATGAGGAGACATGAAAGCATGGAAAGAATCTCCCTCATAATGTTGTGTTTTAAGATCATGATCAAAATTTGAAAAAAATGTCATATTTGATGATTTTATGCCATTTTCACATGTGGATGAACCTGGACATATTTGAAGGGTTATTGCACGAAATCAATTGACATAAACCAGCGTAAAACTTGCCCAAAATAGATTCACATTAAAATTTACATGATTTCTATTATTTATTTATTTAATTTTTAATTTTAATGAATAAAATATCAAAATAAATAGCATAAATAGTAGAAAATGTGTGGGTGGGCTTAGAGGTCATGGACTTTTTGGCCAACTTTGACAATTCACATCTCTCTCAATTTTAACCCTATGAGGGTGTTCTTGGACTTTTTAGAAAGCTCAAGATGTCCTCTAAGAAACCCTTTTCGTCTCGTATCAATTGAGTCTTCCATGTTCATGTATGAAGCTTTGACATAAAAGGTGTTTTTGTTGACTTTCCAAAATGA
This sequence comes from Vicia faba, assembly GCA_948472305.1. Taxonomy (NCBI): domain Eukaryota; kingdom Viridiplantae; phylum Streptophyta; class Magnoliopsida; order Fabales; family Fabaceae; genus Vicia; species Vicia faba. The sequence goes on from OX451741.1 coordinate 745,487,292, forward strand.
CCTATAATGTCCAAATTTATATCTTCTTATGAGTGCATATTTTGAACTTGGGAGATGAAGATGGATTGTAGGTAATTGCATACTCTTCAAAATGAGCTTTGGAAGGATCATTTCTGATAAAGTATGAGAAAGTTATGCTTGGTCAAAGTTGAGTTGACTTTTCCTACAAAACCCTAATTCAACAACTTTTGGGTTTTGATGAATTGTGAGCAATCCTTGAGGAATCATGATAAAACTTTGATCAAATGATGAATAGTACTTCAAAATTAGAATGTTGACCAAAAATCTTGAAGTTTGACTGCATGTGGGCCACAGTTGACTTTTGCCCTAGCACAGTCGATTTTCAGGCCTTTGAGCAATTGACTGAGCAAACTTTCTCTACAAGGATTGAAACTTGACATGGATGATCTTAAGAACATTTTAGGATAATGGTGAGCATTTGAGACCCTTTGGACTCAAGTATCTTGATGCAACATGAAACCCTAATTTGAGGTAAACTGCCTTAGGAGAGAGTTTGTCTGGTCAACTCTTGGACTTCCTTGAGAAATTTGAGGATCTCACTTGAAATGTATTGAGAAATATGGGAGGGAAAATTTTGGGGTACAACAGCCTCCCCTGTTCAATCTTCTTAAACCTGAGAATGTAGATTGGCTTGTCTGCCTTTCGTGATCTGAAGGTTGAAGATGATTGAACACTAGAGTGCTCAAAAATTTGCACTCGCATGAAGTGGTACTGGAATTGCGATATCGGGAATGGGATTATAGATGCCATTTGGAAATTGATGTCGGAAGATAGGCTTAAAGATGCCATCAGAAGAAGTGTCGATCGCATAAGAGATTCCTTTGCGAGAGCTCGTATACCCGTTGTTGAGGAGGACTATGTCGGGGAATGCTGGCCTCTGTCTTGAGAAAAAATAGAATTTTAGGAGCTTCAGTCGCCCGTTACTCTACTAGGGAATCATCTCTTAGTCGAGGAGGTGAAAATAAATTGTTATCAGTTCGTGCTTCAGGCTTCACAGTGACTTACTGAGGGGACGAGATTAAACTTGCTATCTGGTCGTTCTCTAGGCTTCACAATTTCTCAATTCTTATATGGTCGTAATCCAGGCTTCAGAAGGAATTAAGTTGTTATCCGGTCGCATCCGGGCTTCAACTTGAATTCAATGCACACTAATATCCGGTCGATTCCGGGCTTCTTAGTAATTGGCCGGCTAAACTGCTATTTGGTCGAATTCCAAGCTTCACAGTACCTTATACTGTTATCTGGTCGTAGTCCCAGGCTTCAGTATCTTTTACCGCTATCTGATCGTAATCCAAGCTTCACGGTGTTTTATACCATTATCTGGTCGAGTCCAGGCTTCATGGTATCTTGTATTGCCATCTGGTCGGTTTCCAAGCTTCACAATACCTTGTTGAGGGGTTAAGCTGTTTTCCGGTCGATCTCCAGGCTTTACAGCTTGTGTTTATGATATACCACTATCTGGTCGATTCCAGGCTTCATGGTGTTTTGTACTGCTATCTGGTCGATTCCAGGCTTCACAATAATTTGTTGGGGATTCAACTATTTTCTGGTCGATTTTAGGGCTTCATAGCTTTGAATTTGGGATATACCACTATCTGGTCGATTCCAGACTTCATAGTATCTTCGTACTGTTATCCGGTCGTTCTTCGGGCTTCACAGTATGATGGAGAAATCAAGATATTATCCGGTCAGATCCAGGCTTCATAGCTTGAACTGGAATAGAAATCTTAGCATCGATTTGACTGAACCAGAGAAAACTTATGAGAATTTGATTGTATCTTTCCCTGAAAGGTAAAGAGTTAGTCGTATGTAATGCCATGATGTATGACATGTATCGAGTAATGATGCTCTCAAAATAAATGAGATTATGCTGTATGATGCATATGTGCATGCCATGATGTATGGATATGTAATGCCATTGTGATATTCTCCAGCTGGGGAGAATAAATCCTGGACTGCTGTTGGAGAGTACAAAGAGTTGAGTTCTTCGTTCTCGCTGGGGATAATGACCGAAGATGATTAGCTGGAGACTTGCGTTCGTTCTGCTTGAGAATCATCCTCCGGGAGAGACTCTGTTTGAGAATAACCTTGTGGGAGACTGACTCTATGGGGAAGAGGGATACTCTGTTGGAAGATCTGCTGATTTGGAGAAATAAACTCAGGTGGGGATGAACTTTCATTGCTGGAGAGAAGAGCTCTATTGGAGATTGAGCTTCCACTATCAGAGAAATAAACTCTGCTCGAGAGATGGCTTTATAAACTACTCATGGTTATAAAACTCGACCAGGGAATGCAGATATCAGCTTTCTGAAGGAACCTGCTAGGATAGGAATTCCTGCTTGGGGATACGGAGGTCGGATCTTGGTTGTCTCGGCTCTGTGGGGAGTATGAGTTTCACTGGCTTGTATGTGATAGTGTCTTTGCTTCCAACTGTCTCTGCCCCTTGTACCATGCTGGAAAAAGTACATGCAAAGATTTTGTGGATGGATCTATGTTGTGATTATACTTGAACATGTATTTAATGACTGTCAGGATGACATCCGTCTCTGGATCGTATCTGAACTGTACTTGAAATATGTGTTGAATGAGTTTCAGAATGGCATCCGTCTCTGGATCGTATCTGAACTGTATCGGAAAGCTGAATCTGAATGAGTATCAGAATGGCATCCGTATCTGGAGCATATCTGAACTGTATCTGAAAGCTGAATCTGAATGAGTATCAGAATGGCATCTGTATCTGGAGCGTATATGGACTGTATCTGAAAGCTGAACCTGAATGAGTATCAAAATGGCATCCGTATCTGGAACGTATCTGGACTGTATTTGAAAGCTGAATCTGAATGAGTATCAGAATGGCATCCGTATCTGGAGCGTATCTGAACTGTATCAATTCTGGTGCTCTTGCTGAATGTTGATCAAGGTATAAGTCTCCCACTGATAGACAGGAGATGGGACATAGTCGTACGCTTTAATCCCTAACTTTTGCCTAGACTGTCTTTTCAGATTTTCAGTCCACCGGGATACCCTTTTTTGCCCAAGCTGCCTTTTCAGGTTTTCGGCTTGCCGGGTGTACATATCTTTTTTGTTTTTATCCCTAATTTTTGCCCGAACCCTTTTGGTTCACCGAGATGCCCTTATTTTTTCCTAGGCCAATCAACCTAGAGGGTCTTTGTTTATGCGCAGTATTTTCTGACTATGTCCACGCTCTCAGGGTGTAGGGAGTTGTCACTGTCGGTAGTGTTGTGTTGCCACACTACTAGAAGATGTTCATTTGATCATACAAGATTCGTTGCTGGAATTCATGTCCAATGCCCCAAGTGATTCAGATGGAGATCTTCCCCTAGCTATTTGGCATCTTTGAGAGATTCCTTGAATCTTGACTTGACTGCCCCATATGATGGCCAATGATCATGCCGTGCCCCATGGTTGGAAGTGTTTTTTCCACATGAGGTAATCCTTTTTATTGAGAAGGTTTTTGTTCACTAGATATTCGTCATGCAAATTTCTCTGCTGTTGAACAAATAGTCATATGAAAACAGTGTTATTTTAAGAATGCAAAGCTTATGTCTGTCTTGAAGTTTGAAAATTCATTTTTTAGTAAAACAAGTTTTTTTTTGTAAAAGTGTGATGTCAACTCAGGATTTATAGCAAACCTTATAGGAGTCAGGATACCTTTTGTAACAATATGCTTTCAAACTAACCCATGCTTCAGCTAGGACTTTTAAGGGTTATAACGGGGTCTGGTTCACGGTTCAAGAAACAAAGGATAAAGGCTCAAAATTTATTTGTACCCACCCGTTCTTCGTGATGTTCTTCGATCCTATACTCAGTTAATTGTGCATTTAGATCCCGTTTGAGTCTTGTAATATTGCCCTTGATGTTCTGGTGATGGTTCGAATATTGAAAGTTTACTTGAAAAAGGAAATCATTTTGTAATCTTTTTTTTTGCCGAGGATTTGTAGTAACCTCTTTTTTTGGTTTTATTATCCCTGTCTTTTGCCTGAACTGTTTCTTTTTGTGATTACAGTCAGCGGGATGCCCCAGTTTTTTTTCTTAAGTCTCCTTCATAGGTTTTGACTTAATGGGCTTTTATTTCGAGAGATAATGACTGCCTGCCTTGATGATTATAGGGAACCATCACCGTCTTTTGTTTCGGAAGGATGTCTTTGATGCCATTCATTATGTATGAAGTAGAATATTGCGACTGAACACGCATCTGAATTAACTGAGAAACTACCCTGCCCCAGGTTATGATTAAGGGTTTTAATTTGTGTGATAAAACTCCTACTTCTTTGGCTCGAAGGGGTTGACTAGGGATTATCTTCCTTATAACTTCATTGTTTAGGATTTGAAACAACGTCTGTACATCGTCAGCAGGGTCTGTTCAAAAGCATACTGTAGAGATTGTGGTATCATTTTCGTCATCCTCCCTCTAAGGCTTAGAGTTTTTAATCGAGAGTTGAATATCACAAAAAGGAAATAAGAACACATTTTTGAAATAGTGAATACGAATGAATTGATTCAAGACAAACATGTGCAATGCATTAATGAAATAACAAGGTTTGATATGAATAAATGTTCAAACAAATCAAAAGCAAATTACAAATTGAAAATTCTAATGAACGAAAAGCCCTCTTGTTAGAAGTTGTCACTTCAAATGGTATGCTTTAGAGGGATGGCAGAAGAACTCAGTCTGACCGTATTGTGCGAATTCTAGCGCTCCTTCAGCAATCAGGTCTTAAATTTTATTTCTCAACGCCCAACAGTTGTTGGTGTCATGTCCAGGGCTGTTGGAGTGGTATGCACACCTTGCATCAGGATTGTACCTTGGGGAGGCTATGTTGGGATTCTGAGGAGAGTCCCTTAATATAACCAACTTAGCCTTCAATAGGCGTTGCAATTCTTGAGCCAATGACATGTTGATTTTGGTAAACTGCCTTTTGGGAATATCCGGCTTACTCTGATCAACCCGTCGTTTTTGGCGAGGCTGTTGTTGGACCCGTGATGTAGTAGCAATTTGGAAAGGTCCACTCTTCACCAAACCGACCTTTTGTCTTCTTGGAGGTTGATCAATGACTTGGTCCCCGGCCTCGACTATTTGCTTCATATTGTTGTATCCCTCTTGATGAAGTTGGTTGATAATGGTTCTCATCTCTTCTTGTCCCCGGGCTAGGTCTTGGATAAGAGCCATCTGCCTCAGCATCTGGGTTCTTATTACATCTACCTCGGCTTGCAGTTGTTCCAACCGTTCGTCCTTATTGTCTTCAGGACTTTTCTTAACCAAATTCCCAATGAGGAGTGTTTTCAACTCTTCCTGCCCCTTGGATAGGTTTAGGAATATGTCCCTGAACTGAGCTTCTTGAGTTTGAAGATCTCTGTTGTCTTGTTTGAGAGCCATTGCTGAAATAAACAGCGAGAACATGAGAGACCTGTACTGGAATACCTGTTATGCAATGATATGTATGATACATGTATGCAATGTTTTCAAGGATCTCGCGGGGTAAACAAGAAATTGTTAGAATTTGATTGCAGCTTGATTGGAGAAACTTCGTGTCGTTAAGAGTCCTTCTTCAAGAGTCAAACTCACCATATCGAGTGGGTCATAGCCACTGACTTAAGTTATCGTGTTTTAATCTCTAGATGGCATTGGCTAGAGGAAAATAAATCCCCTTTGCCCCTTGCTAGATGTTTGATTTACCATAACGTGCATCATAAACCCTTGAGATCCTTGAAATGGTTAAGAAAATGTTAAGGCATGATGTTATGATGTGTATGCTATGCGTTTAAGCAAAAGTGCGAGGTGATGTAAGCAAGTAAATCCGGTAAGAAATCCAAGTTATTAGATAAGGACTGTAAACAAAACCTGCAAGGAGCTCATGTTGTCAGATAATAAAATTGTGCAAGTAGTTCAAGCTGAAAGCACACAAGTCATGCAAACAGCCTTAGGTTTAGGCTTGCATGAGGTCAAAGGTAATACCCTCTTGAAGTTAAGTTGGTTCAACATGTCCTAGAAAAGTAACCGGGTTCTAGAGGATCTCAATATCACTGACCATCCTCCATCGGTCATGGTTTCAGCTCACGCAATCTTTTCTTGCAGCCGGAACTATCTAGAGAGTATGGTCTCAATGAGTGTAGCATCGAGTATCAACCAGTTCTCAGCTTTACACTGAGGCCGACTATCTCACTACTTCCTAATGGCCAAGTTGGTCGATTAAAGGTTCTAAGGTCAGTTGATGCTTAACGACACACGCAGCGGCCCCGTATTCTCCTCGTTTCTCCACAAGGGATACCAGTACCAACCAATGTGCCACATCAACATAGCTACTGCTTCAACCCTATCGGTCTACGCCGTACAGTTCTCTCATAGTTTATTGCTACTTACCTAAAAGGTGTCCCCAGATCCGGGTTAGGATCTATAGTAACCCCAAACAAAACCCTTAAAAGTAAAGTAATCAAAACAAACAAGAGAAGCAAATATGATGAACTAAATCCTAAGGTATACCCCACTTATTAAGTCCCCAGCAGAGTCGCCAGTTATGTGATACGGTGGCAGAACCGACTGTTTTTACTGGTTTATGTTTTGCATTTTTTTATTCGCAAAATGTCGCGGTAAGCAAGAGTCGCCACCAACTTTTATTTCACCCAACCGGAAAGGAAAAAAGTACAGAAAAAAATCATTTTTTCGAGATATTCTGAGTACGGGGGGTAGATTATAGAAAGGGAAGGTGTTAGAACCCTTTCTATCTATGGTTTTCCATGGGCTCTTAGGTACTTGCTCATCTTTTTAAATTGCTTGTGTGTGTGCTTTGTTTTAAAAAGTTTGTTTTACTTTGCTTTAACCCTTGCTTCTGTCTTCAAGAGTGTTACGAAGGGTTATTTTGGTGAAAATTGTTTACCGTGAAAATTGGTAAACAACTGTTGATCTTCCAAAAAGGGTTATTTTGGTGAGTTGCAGGATCGATCAGATTGATCCTAGAACATATGCTAAGTTATTTCATAAATTTAATAAATTTAAGTGAAAAAGGTTAAGGGGAGAATTAAGGGTAGAGGCAAGATGTAGATGAAAACTTGATAAAAGTGTAGGTAAAAAGTAAGTAGAAAGGGGTTGAGAAGAGTTTAAGGATAAAGGTTGAAAAATGATAACAAGTGCAAGTAAAGACGAGATCAAGTAAATTTGCAGTAATGATAAAGTTTGCAAGGAGATGTAAATGGCAAGGAATGTAAAGGAATTGTAAAGACTTTAATTGAAATAAAAGATGGTGTTTCAAACGTACATTCTCAACATATTTTCTCTCACAACTAGTACTTGGATATATTTGAGTAACTTGTATAATATGTTGAACACATAATTTTTTTACACAAACCTCATATATTCACACTGAAACTAAGTAACCTTCGAGCAGTTGCCTCGTTCCAGGATAAGGACAAATGTCTTATGCATGTGCTTCGACCTCTATCTTTATGCCATGTTGCTTTCCTCAACTGTCGAGTGAACTGCCTTTCCCTCCTTTTCCTCAGATTCAAAATTATGCGCTTGCTGATACGAGAACCTTTTAGTCGAAGGCCACGAGAGCCTCTCAGTCGAAAACCAACTTTAACTTAGAAAATCCTCTAAGTGTTTTCTCCTTATTAGCAAGGGAGACTTAGACACAACCTTTTTGTTACAATCTCTTCTGTCGAAGTATTTCCAACTTAGATTTGTTCAATCTATTTTTTGGCCAATAAGACCAATATGTTGTGGGTGTCGAATTTAGGAGCTAATACTATTACAATCATATAGGATGGGGTGCAAATTTACAAATGGGGATGAAGTAAAAACCTAATTAAATTATTACAACCATATTGAATAAATGAACAGCAATGAAAAAAATATAAAAAAAATATAAAGACAGTGTAAAAAGAAAGGAAAATTGTTTTTTTTTTCTTTTATGTATCGACACATGCATTTATGCATCAATACATAACACTTCTTGTTTCTGTAAAATCAAAATCAACTCAGTATGAGTCGATACATAATTGTATGTGTCGACTCATTTTTTGTTTGTGTTGACACATTCGTGTCTTGTATCGACGCATACACCTTTTGTCTTTTTGTATTGTGTCTGGATACCAGTATGCATCAATGAATAATGTCTTGTGTCAATTTATTCCCTGTTCTACAACTAACATGAGTCGACTCATATGAGTATGCATCGATTCATGCTGCAGTTTTTTTGCCTTTAACATTGTTCTATTGTGTGTACATGTTAGTTCTCAATATATGATTGACAAAAGTGAAAAGCAAGCAAATGGTTAGCTTCAAGGGTATGATATCTAAATTTATCTTCAAAAATGAATCACTAATGATGCTTTAAATGAAGAGCTCAAAGTCAAGAAGACTTACCTTGAAACTGAAATCTGTGTTTTGAGTTTGAACACCTTTAAGGATGTTGTTATGATCAAAATGGCTTCGGTGGACATCCAGGAAGTTGCTTCAATCCTTACTTTGTATGGGGAGCTGTTGAATCACACCAACCCAGTCAAGTTGTTGTTCACCGTGTTTTCTGGTGAATAATTGATGATCTTCCAAAAAGGGTAACTTTTTGGTTACTCGCAGGATCGATCTGTTTGATCCTATGACATATGATAATTTTTTATGTTGTTTGGACATAAACGTTAATGTGGGTGAAGAACGCACGTTCGACTGGGAAAGGGATGAGTTTGAGTGCATAAAGTAAATAGAAAGAAGGGGTTGAGGAGAGGTTAGGTGCAGGAATTTGGGTAAAAGTGCAGATAAAGTGCAAACAAGATAAAGAGGCAAGAAATGTACAGAGAGAAATAAAAGACTTTGATTGTAAAATATGGTGTTTCAAACGTACATTTTTCAGTATTCTTTCTCACGCAACAGGTACTTGAATAAGATTTAATAATTTGTACGATTAGTTGAACACACGGAAATCTACATAAACTTCCTATATTTATACTAAAACTAGGTAACCGTCGAGGAGTTGCCTTGCTACAGGATGAAGACAAGTGTCTTCTGCATGCGCTTCGACCCCTCTTTTCACGCCACGTTGTTTTCCTCAACTGCCAAGTGAACTGCTTTTCCCGCCTTTCTCCAGATTCAAAATCTTCCGGGATAAATACTAAGTTTCCTTCTGGTTAAATACCTTGGAGTGCCTTCAGTCGAAGGGATTGAGAACCTTCTAGTCGAAGACTCATTTTAACTTAGAATTTCTCTAAGTACTTTTCTACTTTGTTGAAGGTTTTCCAACTTAGACTTGTTCAATCTATTTTTGGCCCATAAAGACAACTTGTTGTAGGTGTCGAATTTAGGAGCTAACAGTTGTACAATACTTTTTTTTTGTGTGTTTAGAAGCTGGTGAGAATGGTATCACATAAATTGTCTTTGTGTTTGAACAATATCTATGTGATGTATAGGAAGTGTTTGTATAGTTGGTTTAGGGGAAAGCTTGCAAGGTTGAATAGTGAGTTGAGGTTTTGTTTTTGTGAATGAAAATCCTTTTGGTTGCTACTGTTTTTTGTTGCTGTTGTTTTTCTCTCTTTCTCACAGTGTTTTTCTCTCTTTCTTTTCACAAAAACTCTCCTCTCTCAATATGGCTCTTGTATCTCCTTAATATCGCTCTTATCTCCTCTTCTTTTTTCCTTCCCATTCTATCATTTGTATATCACCTGAGAGGTGGAAATTGGGAGGAAAGGTTGGTGAGATTTTAAACAATTTTGACATGCCGTTTCACTACTTTTTCATTATAGATTTGGGTGACTTCTATTTTGTGTAATGTTTGGCATTTGTTGGCAGCAACTTTGACAGTTTTAGCAAACTGTCTTTGCAGGTTTTTGGATTGTTTGCTTGGATTGTTTTGTTTGTTTTGCAATGTGATGCAGGCTTATGGAGCTGTATTGCATAATGGACAACATGGTTGGGTTTTTGCAGCAGAATGGATAACATTAGTTTGAACAGTTTTATGGGGCTGATGGGTGCAAACTCTGGGCCTATTTTGTGGGCCTGGTTGGTGCAAACTTTGGGCTTGTTATATTTGGACAGTTTGGAATGAGAAATTCCTTTGTGTGATTTCAAGTGGTCATGGCATGAATCCAAAAATAATTGCAAGATAATCAATAGTGATTTGAATCTTGAACATAGTAACTTGTGATGTAAGGAATTGGTGATTTGTGAACCAAAGACATCATATGAAATACCAATTTCCATTATTTCTAATTTGCAATCTAAATCCAAGCTTTATTTCTTTTCCAATTTCGAATCTTCATGACAAATTCAAACCACTTTGAAAATGATAGATGCCATCTTAGTTCAAAATTTAGTCCCTTAAGAAACTCCTCACATAAAATTTTAATCCACATGAGAAGAATTCCTTGGTTTCACCCCTTAAACCTCTTGATAAGCAATTGACTTGCAGAACGAGATAAAGCTCAATGTGACCTTGAGGCACAAATCCTAGTTTCCTGAAAACACTGTGAAACTTTAAAAATTGCACAACCACTGAACTCTTGGACCGCAAGTGTCTTTATTCAATGAAATGCATGATATGCAAATGAACTAGTGAAGATGATGTAGATGAAATGCGAAGTATAAGTCAGACAAAAGTAAAAGGTAGGAAAAATTTGGGGTATGACATAACTCAATTTAGAAGATCATTCTTCCATTACAAAAAACTCAAACTCTTGCTTAAAAGCTTCGATTGAAAACAATACTCAACTCATTGCCTAAAGGCTTCTGAGTGAGAATAATAACTTGACTAACAATCAAGCAACAATCACTCGACCGTATAGTATCAAAAGATACATGGGTGACTTACAAAACTACACAAGAGACTCTCAAAACCTAAGACTTATGCTTCCCCTGATTTTAAAATTGTTGAAAACTTAAATTACATTAGGTTAGGATTCTCCTTTAAATACAACTATGCAGTTCACGGGTTTCGATAATCTGAGTCTAGAAGTTTCTTGATCCATAAGCTGAGTGTTGCGCCAAATGTGTAACAGATCTCCTTAAATCTTGGAATCACCAATACATAGTTTCCTATTTTGTCTCAAGGCCCAAATTAGTATCTTTTGTACAACTGCAAATATGAAACTTGTTTCAAAAAATATTCTTGACATGCGAAAATCTCAGATACATATCCAAAGGAAATATAACAGAATCAAATCCAACATGTCAAGATTTAAAAACAGCAGAGCCTTAACTGCTGTATAACAGAATACATTATCATGACATCTTGTTTGACATCTGGTAAGAACCAAGTTTTAGGAAAAAGTTGTCAATCCCAAAACCATGGTACTAACAATATTGAAAATACATAATGAAACATGTAGTATCTAGTAACTAGTAAACAAAATCCTAAAACTCCTAATTTTACACTATTAACATTACAAATACCATAAAAACTTATTTATTGCATTAAAGCTGCAAGAAAATACCTCATAGTTAGAAGTCTCCTTTATCTTCAATCCTCATAAAAAGTGTCATAAGTAATACCTTCATTAGATTGGTTTTGAAAAAAGTATTCGAAAAAAAAAGGTTAGAAGTATTTAAAAAAATTATATGAAATTGATACCATCTATTTAATCAAACTTTTTCAATTTATTATTAAATTAAACTGCATCTCGCTCAATTTTCTCAAGCTCTTCGATATCATCTTGAGTGGGCAATGGTACAGGTGATCCACCAAGCCAATCTCCAGCACAAATAAGTGCTTCCACAGATCTAGCAATAATGTGACTACGATAGTCATCAAGCACCCTTCCTTCAGTACTGAAGGCAGACTAAGAAGCCACTGTTGAGACGAGCATAGCTAATAACTCCCTTGCAATGTTAGCTAGGATTGGAAGTTGACTTAAATGCACCTTCCATCAAGTCAAGATATCGAAGTTAGGAATATCACCTTCTAAACCATCTTCAAAGTACTTTGTTAATTCAGATTTCACTCCACTTGAATTGAGACTGCTTGATTGCCAAAATACCCCATAATAACAATTAGGATTTTCAATTTGTCCAACTAATACAAGTGGTTCAATAAAGTCACTTTGAGACCTACTTGTCCAACCACCATTATACTCCTCAAATATGGTTTTCAAATCCAATTCTAATTTATCCTTCAAGATTTCAGCATTTTGTTTATCAATTTTTTTCGATAAACCAACGAACATACACCAATTTCTTCCTAGGATCTAACACAAAAGAAATTAACAGCAACATGTTCAATTTCTTAGGACTTCCCCCAATACTTATCATATTTCTCCTTCATCTTTAAAGCTATATTCCTTGTATGAGCTAAAGATGACTATTTAGACGTGCACATGTCTTTGATAGCCAAACCAATTGAAAATACTTCTGCCAATTACATATTACTTGTCACATATATTGAACCTGATATGCGTAAAGTGGAAGCCTTAAAAACTTCCAAAAATTGAGCGACCTCACGTGTTTTCTCCAAATCTAAATTGGTTGGAATGCCACTCCCTTTCTCAAGTTCTTCACAATACTTAGCATCAATAATCTCAAACTCAACAAATGCTACTTCAAGTTGTAGAGCAGCCTTTAACATGTCATATGTTGAATTCCATCGAGTATCGCAATTAAATTTAACACTACCCTTGTATTCAATTTGTCTACTTCTAACACATGCCAAAAACTTATGTTCTCGACTCGGGGAAGACTTAACATACTAACAGCACCCCTAATTCTAGAAACTGAAATATGAATTTCTTTTAGACATTCTTTAACCACTAAATTCATGATGTGTGCATAATATCTTGTATGAAAGTGATCTCCATTAAAAATTAAATTCTTCCTCAAACTTAGCCTGTTTTTGAGATTTTCAATCCCGCAATCATTTGATAACGCATTGTTAACTGTCACACTCAAAACATTGTTAAAACATTGTCCAACCCCCAATTGTCCAAGAATTGTGCAATCGTATTTGCCATACCTCTCCTGAATGGCTTAAGACTTGAAAACAAATTCAAAATCTTCTTGTGCAATGTCCAATTGTTGTCTACAAAATGTGTTGTTATGCACATGTAGCTCATGTTTTGACATGAAGTCCAACCATATATGGTTAGGCACACACTTAGACAATGTTGAGAAAGAAAGCTCTTCAATTTTTCTCTTTCAACATCCCATAAATACAACACATCACGTGCTACAATGCTTCTGGAGATTGGAATATGTCTTGGCAGAAATACATTCAAACAACGACGAAAAGCTTTATGATCCACATGCATATATGGAAGCTCCATTTCCACAATCATGTCAACCACTGCCTTCTGACATTTCTCTTGGTCAAATTTGACTAACATCATTGTTGAAGGGGAAGCCACATTTTTTGTTGGTGAAGAAGTTGTTTTCAATCTCTTATTCACTTCACTATTTGGGTTACTCTTGCAAATCTTTGAATGAGCAGTCATGGAAGATGTTCCATTATTGGACTTTAGCTTGGAGCCACAATAGTTGCATTGAGCTATACTCAATTCTAAATCAGGAGTGAAGTGAGTCCAAATAGAAGATTTGTTTCTTTGATAGGGTGGTGCTCGAGTAAAAGTAGTTCACAAGCTTTGCGTTGTCTCATCCGTTGTAAGATTCTATTAAGACATTTCATGCTTTGAAAAGACCAGAAAAATGTCAAATTAATTCAAAGAAATATTATCATGATTTTATTATGTAATTACAAAAATGCTTGTGATTTTAACTACTGCCAGTTATTAGAAAAAGAAGAACATGATACTCATAAAGGAAATTATGTCATAGTTTTAAGATTTGATTCTGAAAATGCTGACCTTGAATCTGTTTATGCTATATTTCAAGGTAATTTTACTTTATCCTAAAGAGTGTCATAAAGCAATGTTGACAAACTAAAACTAGTGTCACACATAACAAGCATTAATCCTTACAGAAAGACATTGCTCCGATATAATATACACAATGCATATAAATTGATAAACAAACTGAACTGTAAATGCATACACTTCAGAGCAACAACATGAACACACACAAATGGATAGAATACAACATCTAGAGAAAGCACACAATAAAATATTCCAATATAATTAGGAAAACAACAACTACAACATCAGAGATCAAGCAAATCGAATCGAAATTCAAAAATAAATGAATTTATCTGGCTTGGTTTCTTCATTCCTTCCACAAATTCAAAAATGGAAGAACACAAAAAGGAATTCACTAATTGATGTTGAGAGAGTGGAGAACAGAGATCGGTCGGTTGAGATTGAGAGAGTGAAGAACAGAGATCTATCGATCGAGATTGAGAGAGTGGAGAAGTGAGAATCATGAATAGTGAATTGTGAATATGTTTAGGGTTTTGGGCTAGGTGGGTGTTTTATTTGGTTGTGGTTATCCAATAAATTGGTTATGGGTATCCAAATATATTTTAAAATGGATTGGTTGAAAAACTAAAATAAAATAAAGCGGTTTTTGATAACCGGGTATGGATATGGTTATGGATATACCACCAAACCGATTAATTTGAGCATCCCTAATTGAAAGATTGCATATTGTCTCCTATCACCGACCGTTGGGAACAAAATTGTATTGAAGATACAAAAGCATGAGAATCAGCATATACATGTAGGGATGGTAATGGGCAGGGCATGTGTAGGGTATTTTAGTACCAATCCCCATACCAGCGGTTGAAAAAAATCTCTATACCCGAGCCCATACCCTCTTGGGTAACAACTTTAGCACCCGTACACGTGCCCTCTGGATATATAAGTACTCGTGTCCGTCTCCGCTACTGACATTTTTAATAAAAAATAAATATAACAACTAAAAAATATCATATCATCTTAAGTTTTTAAGAACATTTAAATGTTTTAAAAAAACTTATTGTTGAATTATGAAATAAAAGAAGACTTATATTACATATGTAATAGTTTAACATCAATGTATTTTTGAAAATTGATAGACATTTATTTTAACATGATAAAATAAATTAAAGTATATAAAAATATATATTGTGTGGGTATGGAGCAGGATGGATACTAAGGTGCTCATACCCTCTTATTTAAGTGGATATTTACTCGTGTCCGTATCCATTTATGCGGATTTTTACCCTATCTGATATAGGTTTTTTTATGGAGTACTCATTGGAGATGAGTCAAATTGTCATTCATATTCATATGTCACTTTAGGCATTGAGAAGACGAAACTAGAAAGTCATCATAATTTGTTTGTTATCCTTATATATAACATAGTTTTAATATATATATATATATATATATATATATATATATATATATATATATATATATATATATATATATATATATATATATATATATATATATATATATATATATATATATATATATATATATATATATATATATATATATATATATATATATATATATATATATATATATATATATATATATATATATATATATATATATATATATATATTGTCATATATTTTGTTGGATAACTTTTTTTTTTTTTATCGATTCAGCTATTTGAAAAAGTAATGAATTAGTGAAATTTTTTGTTAAATATAAAAAATTTCAAAAATTTCAATAAGATGGTTCTCTTTCGAAAATTTGAAATTTTCAATGCTATCCCATCTCTTACGATAAATTGTAAATATTTGTAAATTTTCAATACTATAACACTGTTTCAAAATTTCCTTAAAGTACAGTATTTTTTAGAAAATCCAGTATTTACTTAAAGGGTATAACAGTAAAATCAGTATAAATAAGGGTGATAACTTAAATCCTCCTAGGGATGGCAACTGGGCGGGTCGGGGGCGGGTTTAGCTAACCCCGCACCCGCAACTCCAGTAATAGACCCGCCCCCGCCCCCAAACCCGCCGGGGGATGGAAATTCACCTCCAGACCCGCCCCCAATGGAGAACGGGTCACCCGCACCCGCCCCCACCCGCGAAAACTGTTTTTTTTAAATAAAAAAATATCTATTTTTTTCACAAATTTCCTGGACAGCATTAACAAATACATTAAAAATATAAAATTTGCCATTGATTTGAGTAAATAATTGTAGGATTTAATATTCAAACACCATTCCAAATATTTTTCTATCATAACCCTTCAATCAACTATAATTGGTTGTGAACTTGTGATTCATTAAAAGAGTGTAATCTTTCAATATATCAAAGTATAAATCACTCCCAACAACCAACAATTTTTTTGCAAAGTACAAATACAAAATTAAAACAATACAATCAACAAAAGAACCATTCCAACAACATATGAGAAAATAAAAGTAACATAAAAATAATTAAAACAAGCTTATTATAGTAATTGGATTATTCGGGGCGGGGCGGGTGCGGGTGCGGGTGGGTCTCAGTGTCTTACCGCCCCCGCCCCCGCACCCGTAGTTAGAAATCGGGTTTTACCCGCCCCCACCCCCGTACCCGTTTTAGCCGAATTTTCCCGTTAATTTCGGGGCGGGTCCAGGTGATACCAGCGGGTCTGGGTTTTTTTGTCATGCCTAAATCCTCTTATGACTCAGATTTCTGTCATAGAGTTTAGAATCTTTCATAATTCCAATATTACCCTTACCCTTACTCTTGAATAATTTTTTACATTACAGAACAAGCATTGGGGTTCTCGTCACTGAAAATCTGTAGAGGGTAAGCTGGTCCATGAAAAGCATTAAACTCCATACTATGTGGATTACTATTATATTCATTTTTCTTCACTTCAACAACCGTGGTTTCTTCTGCACCACCACCACCTTCATCACCACCTCCATCACCACCACCTCCAACACCACCTCCATCACCACCGCCTCCGCCACCACCTAGTTTTTCATCTCCCGGTGCAGCTTCTTTCTTTTCCTCTCCTTCACCACTTCCTTTCTCATTCTCGTCCTTCTCCTCAGTTTTCTTCTCTTCTTCCTTAGTTTCTTTTGCTTCTTCTTTCTTCTCCGGCTCTTGTTTCACTATCATCGCTTGTTTTGCTTCTTCTTTCTTCTCCGGCTCTTGTTTCACTATCACCGCTTGTTTTGCTTCTTCTTTCTTCTCCGGCTCTTGTTTCACTATCACCGCTTGTTTTGCTTCTTCTTTCTTCTCCGGCTCTTGTTTCACTATCACCGCTTGTTTTGCTTCTTCTTTCTTCTCCGGCTCTTGTTTCACTATCACCGCTTGTTTTGCTTCTTCTTTCTTCTCCGGCTCTTGTTTCACTATCACCGCTTGTTTTCCGGTTCTCTTGTAAACATATTTAACTAATTTCTCCTTTTCAAATACTCCTTTCACTGTCACTAGTGAGTTCTTCTGATCCGGTTCTGCTGATACCACTCCTGCATGATAATAATGAAATGAGATTGCAGTGTCATTTATAATAACTTTTTTTATAAGAGAATCAAACTGTAAAGAGGATTCTGACAAATTCATGAATAGATGGGACCTGAGAATAATCTGAATTGTAAAAAAGAAAAACAGAATCCAGTAACAAACCTTTGATTCTCTCAATGCGTCTTTTGATATCTTGTGAACAACCTTCACAATGCATGTAAACTTTCAGAATCACTGTCATTATTTGAGGCTGCAGCACTACTTCAACATTCTTTTCCTAAAGCATAGCACAAAATGAAGAAAAAATAGCTTAAATAATTTTCAATACAGTTACTAGTTCAAATTTGAAATAAGTTTTTCATATCCAAACATCTACTTTACCATATTTTCCAACCTAACATCGTAGCGTTGTTTGTCGAACCATTTTGTGGGCTCTTTGCTTGTGTTTTCTGCAACAATTTTGCTGCCTAGCTCTTCCAACAAACCGTGCATTACAATCTTTTCACCTTCAATGCTTACGAGTGACTTATCAATGAGAACCCTTAATCCAATATCAACATGAAATCCACAACAATTTAACACATTTTTAACATATTTCTCCATATGCATGTCGAAAAAACAAATATGAAGAAATATTTCTTTTTCTGTCTCCCTTAGCCCATCAAAACTTAATCGGAGCACATCCATGACATCTTTGCCTGGATTTCCTCTCAAATTAGCCAATGCACTTTTCCATTCGGATATATCTCGGCCAAACAAAAATGAACCCAATACTTTAATTGCTAGTGGCAGGCCATTGGCATGATTTAGTATACCATTAACCAACCCTCCATAACTACTACTTAAAATGTGATCGAGTTTGAAAGCTTTTCGACACAATAATTGAAGAGAGTTGGCCCAATCCAAGAGAGGAACTTTGTAAACTGCATCCACCCCATACTGTTTCAATATATGCTCATCTCTAGAAATGATAATGATTCTACTACCGGCACTTAACCATTCACGATGCACAACACTTTTTTCCAGTTGTTTAATGTGATCAACATTATCAAAAATCATAAGGGCCTTTTGACGACAGAGCCTACGTCGTATCAGATTAGCTGCGTTGTAATGATTGCATACCTGATGGTGCTCTTGACCGACAGTTTGATCTAGAATTTGCTTTTGTACACCGAGTGGACCATGTAGTCTATAAATTTTACTGACATCATCAATAAAACAACATGTTCCAAATTGTTGAGAGATTCGATCATATAAAACAGTAGCAAGAGTTGTCTTCCCTATTCCTCCCGTCCCGCAAATTTCTACGACACGAACATCATCAACGGAGTCCAAAAGTAAAAGCTTTTCTAATTCTTGCATAGGAGAATCCATACCAACTAAATCTTTTGAAAAAGATGAAGATATGCAATCCAATATATTTATTATCTTTTGAACCATCTTTTTAATCTCTGCAGATTGTGGCCTGAAAGTTCACAGAAGTAGAGCAGTGACAGCAAATCATCACAGAAGTAAGCAAAACAAAAAGCAAAATAGCATTGTTTTACTTACTTATCACGTAGATCCCATCCAGAGAGATTTGCAACCTTTGTTAGAGCTTTCCTCCATCTTAGCACCATATGAGAGTCATACTGGAATCTGTTTTCATATTTGGCAAAGGCTTCAGCATAAATTCCTTTTTGATGTCTGACGTCAGAAGGATCAACATCATAGAAAACGGGAAGAACATGTTTTCCGGGCACTTGATAGCATTCACATATCTTTTCCAGTTCTTGCAAGCACCAAGGTGAGGAAGCATAGTTCTTTGAGAAGACAACAACATAGATTTGAGAGTGTTGGATTGCACGAAGGAGCTTGGGTGCTATGGATTCACCTTTTGGAAGATTATTGTCATCTCTAAATGCAAAAATGGCTTTTGTTTGAAAGGCGTCGAAAAGAAAATCAGTGAAATTGTAGCGAGTGTCTTCACCTCGGAAGCTCACAAACACATCATAGTTATAATTTTTGAGAGCTGAAATGGAGGAGTTTCTGCTACTGCTAGCCATCTGAATAAGCTAAGTTTTTAGAGGACAGATTGTGAATCTTACTGGAACGGAAACAAGCATACAATGAGTGGGTAGTAATGAACAAGTGGTGTTGATTATTTCTCGGAATCTTGCTGCGTTGAAATTTCAAGGATTTTGTAAGAAAATTCAACCGTTTTGTTCAATAACGCTTTATTGCATTCCACTCCTTTTTTTGTCTTTCCTTCCCCCCACTGACCCACCCTACTTGTATTGTCTAGACATACCAATCATATGAATGACTATTGAAAATAATTTATATTTTAAAAATGTGTTGTTCATTAAATCTTTTATAGGGTATTCTAATATTTTATTATACTCTGATATTTATGTATAAATAGCCTAATAGTAAGTAGGTCAATGTAATCCATTATTCCTTATGTTGTAGCTGTCATTAATATATTTCTTTTGTCTTTCATATCTCCTTGTGCACCAACAATTGATATATATAGCTCCGGTTCGAAATCCACGGAGAAACACGGGAAACACGAGCGAACAATGAGGTGTTGTGTGATAAAGAGTTACATTTTTTCTGATTCTATGGGATTTGGGAAAACTTTGTGTTGGTGCGTTTTGAGTGAACTGCAAAAGGTTGAAGATGAACGAAAATGACGATATTAGTTCCAAGCTTCCAGTGTTTGATGGCAAAAATAGGAATCATTAGAAGATCCGGATGCGTGTGTTGTTCGGTTCTCAAGATGTGTTAGATCTTGTCATCGATGGTTATGCTTCATTAGCAGCAGACGCGGGGGAGGCACAGAAGACAACGCAGAAGGCGATAAGAAAAATAGATCAGAAAGAATTATTCTACATCCATCAGTGTGTGGATGTGAATGTATTTGAGAAAAATATTGACTCCGAAACAGCAAAGATTGCGTGGGACACACTTGTCAGATGTTACGGTGGTGACGCATCAGTGAAGAAGGTGAAACTTCAGTCCCTAAGAAAGAAATATAAGAATCTCAACATGAAGGACAATGAGAAGGTTTCTGAGTACATATCTAGATTGATTCTAATCACTAATGAGATAAAAGCTTGTGGAGAAACCCTTTATGAACTAGTAATCATAGAGAATGTATTGAGCTCTTTAACTTCTCAGTTTGATTATATTGTGGTAGCAATTGAATATTTCAAAGATCTGAGTACCATGAGAGTTGAAGAGCTATAAAGTAGTCTAGAGGCGCATGAGTTGCATATGACTGAGAGAACTTCTGAGAGGGAAGTAGAGCAGCAAGATCTAAAATCAACTTCTAGTAAGAAGTATCAGAAGCATACTTGGTGAAAAGACAGAAAGAAAACTAATGGTGGTGAAAGGTCATAAGCTTCAACCTCTGATAGGAAGAAAAATTTCCATAAGGGAAAGGAGAAGTTTGACAAGAAGAATGTTCAGTGTTACTGTTGCAAGAACTTTGGTCACTATGCCAAAGACTGCTGGTCAAATAAAGAAAGGAAGTAAAAAAAGCAAATATAGCCAGAGGAGAGTCTGATGATGAACTTGTGCTATTGTTGGCTTTTGAATTTGATGATATGAATTCATCAGAATGGTGGTATATGGACACAGGGTGTTCAAACCATCTTACTGGAAAACAAGAAATGGTTAGTTTATTTTGACTCTGGGAAGAGTACAAAGATCAGATATGTTAATGATAAATACCTCAATGCAGAAGGTATGAGAAATGTCAGAATCATTATAAACAATGGGAAAGCAACAGTGATCCAAAATGTGTGGTATGTACCTGACATGAAAAGTAATCTGATGAGTGTGGGACAATTGATTGAGAAAGGTTTTTCAGTTACCATGAAGGACAATCTTCTGAAGCTGTATGACTATAATCAAAAGCTGATTATGGAGTCAGAACAGGGAAGGAACAGAACATTCAAGGCGAATGTTAGAACTGCGAGCTCTGGATGTCTTAGTGCAACAAGTGTTGTCAAGGAAAGTGAGTTATGGCACAAAATATTTGGTCATCTGAGTTTCAGAAGCTTAGGGCATCTGAAATCAAAGAAGTTTGTACATGGAATTCCTACAATCAAGAAGTCTATGAAGTCATGCAAGGTGTTCATGGAAGGGAAGCAACCAAGATTTCCATTTGCCTCAGAAGTAGGTCCAAGAGCAAAGTATGCCTTGGTAGTAGTGCATTCTGATGTGTGTGGTCCATTTCTAGTAGCATCGATTGGAGGGAATAAACATTTTGTGTCATTTGTTGATGAGTTCACCATAATGACATGGGTATATCTCATAAAGTTCAAACATGGGGTGTTTGTTGAATTCAAGAAGTTCAAATTGAAGGTTGAGAACCAGAGTGACCAGACTCTGAAGATTCTTAAAACTAATGGTGGTGGTGAGTATAACTCCACAGAGTTCAGAAGGTTCTGTGAGGAAAATGGAATTGAGCATGAGGTTACTGCTCCCTATACTCCTCAACATAATGGTCTTGTGAAAGAAGAAATCGTACTTTGCTTGATATGGTGAGAAGCATGCTGAAAGAGAAGAAGCTTCCTCATACTTTGTGGGGAGAAGCTATTGCCACTGCATGTTATGTGCTCAATAGATGTCCAACGAAGAAGCTGAAGGAAATAGTTCATATTCATAAGTGGACTGGAGAAAAGAAAAGTTTTAGTCATCTGAAGGTGTTTGGTTCTGTATGTTATAAACATGTCCCAAAAGCCAGAAGACAGAAGCTGGATGATAGAAGTAAAGTAATGTTACTGGTGGGGTACCATAATACAGGTTCATACAAACTTTATTGTCAAGAAACTGACAAAGTTGAGTTCAACAGAGACGTCATTATAAAAGAATTAGAAGTTTAAAATTGGGAAAGGTCTCGTTCCGACTCTGACGAGAGAACTTCTGAAGAAAAGTCAAAAACACATGTTTCTGAAGCTGGTAAAGTTTTTGACTCTGAAGACGAGTATGATGGTGACTCCGAATCTGAAGTAGATTCAGAAGGTGAAGATGATTTTGACTCTGACTTCGATGGTGATTCAGACTCTGGGAATTTTCCAGACTCTGAAGACAGTCACGGTTCTGGAGAAAATCCAATTTCTAAAGCTAGAGCTTCTGAAGGGGAAAGTTCTGGTGTTCGAGGTTCTGAATTTAAACTTCAGAGGCAACAAAGAGTCAAAAGCATCATGTTGTACCCCAAAATTTGCGCTCTCATTTATCAAGTATTTTCCCACAAGATCTCCTTTGGTTCAAGACTACACAAGGTTTGATCAGCTCAAGACACCTCCTTAAGCACTGATGACTAAAATTAGGGTTTGAGATTACACAAGGATAATTGAACTTTCAATGCCTCATATGACTTTCATGGATCATTATGGACCCCCAAGATTACTCATGTCAAGTTTCAAGCCTTGAATTACATTTTTGCTCATTCAATTGGGCAGTTGACCTAAAAATCAATTGTATTGGGGAAAAAGTCAACTGTGGCCAATTTACAGTCAAACTTTATAATTTTTTATCCATATCAATATTATAAACTCATATGTATCATTTTATCAAGTTTGGACCATAATTCCTCAAGAAATTTGATCAAATTATCAAAAGGGGCAAAATGGTCAAAATTAGGGTTTTGACTGAGAAAGAGCAATTTATGATTTTTAGCCTAGTAGTTGGTTAATTGGTTTGAGTCATGATATTAAGAGTTCAATTGCATCATTTTGACCTAATGGCATGACTCAAAACATTGCTCAATATCAATTAGATTGATGGTTGATTTTCAATCCACTGATCAAAAGTCAACTGTACACTGAAAAGTCAAACTTTGACTTTTTGGTCAAAATCAAGTGCCAAATATCAAAATTCATAAAAACATGTCAAAATATGAAACTTGCTCATCAAGAAATCAAAAAGTCAAGATTTCATTTTGAAAAGTCAAAATTTTCAAACTTAGAAATTTTTATAAGTGTTGAAAACTTCATGTTTTTTCACAACTTTGAGCCAATTTTTCACCATGATGCAAAATGATTCAAAAGAAACTTTCAACATGAAAGTTGTAGATCTACATGATATATACAACATTTCTTTACATAACTTCTCCTAGAAATGCTTGGATTTCAAGTTATTAATCCATGAAGTCATGGTCTTGAAACTAAATACTTCGTGAAATTTTGAACATTTTTGGTCAGGATTTTGACCTAACTTCTGACCCATGTTTCACCTATTTCTATTTGGATTTTTCAAAAGTTATTCAAAGAGGGGTTATATAGCACATTGCAAGCCTTCCAAAATGTCCAAGAACTCCTTGAGATCATTTGTGAGCAAGGAGAATCGAAGGTCGGAAGTTGGGATTTCAAGTTGTTTTACAAGGCAAATTTTGTGATGAACAAAATTCAAATCTCAAACCTATGCTGCATAATCTTTGCTTTGCAGGCCTCAAACTTGTTAGGCACTCCATAATTAAATGTTTGAATAACTGTTAGAGGCTTCAACTCAAGCATTCAATGCAATGCCCATGCTTTATATCCATTTTAGGAAGAAAATGCACAATGCCATTTTAAAAAAATAGCTTTATACACAAAACTTGTTCTTGAGCCTTGCAATTGTCTTCTTCTAATAATACACATCCTATAACTCAAGAGAAGTTTGTATCAAGCCTTACAATCACTCAGTCCATGCTTGTACTTCATCTTGGAACCATACTTTCACTTTTCTTCAAAATCAAGCAACCTAGGCATAACTCTATAACTCAGAAATCCTTTGTGCAAAACCTCTCCAACCTTTTTCTTATCGATACACAAGTCATTTGCAAGAAAACACACGCATACACAAGCCTTAAAACTCACAAAAAATCATAATTGCATCTCAAACTTCCATTGTTGTATATTCTGGCCAGAAATCCCAAAATCAAAAACTACTTGTGCGTTTCTTGGCCTTTTGCTTCCAAAAACTTCCAAGCATCACACACAAGCCATCCATGTCCCTGTTACACGACTGTAACACCATCTTCCTCCATTTCCAAGTTCAAAAACAGAGCTTCACAGTTGGACTTCTCCAGACCATTTCAGCCACTCTCCAACCAAGCTAATCATTGCATTAGCTTCCTGAGACCTCAAGGAAGCTAACCAAATCCTTGCAGCACCTTGAAACAAGCTCCAACTCAAAACATGAATTCCATTTTCAAGGCGAGTTTTCAGACTTTTGAACTCTTCATATAAGCATCATTTGCTTTCCATTTGTGAAGATAAAATGTAGATATCATAGCCCTGAAACTAACCATGTCTTTAGATTTCATTTATATTGCTTGAGTAGATAGAATTTTGAATCTGAACATCTTGGAAAAGTTAGGTCAGAATTTGGTACCATTAGAAATTCTCATTCATCTTTAATCTATAACTTTAGTTATTTACATTTCTGAAATCGTGGTGAAATTTGCCACAAGTTTCTTGTTTACATTTTTGCAAATGGATGAGAAATGAGCAAGATGCAGGTGGTCCTGCTAGAGGTTGAAGAAGAAGTTGTTTTCAGGAAGCAGTTTCTAATATATATTTATGGTTTGACATAAGTTAACGGATGTATCACCACCCAGTGGTTAAAGGGCGTGTATGTCACTCTTAGGTCCTGGGTTCAAGCCCTAGCCTGACATTTTTGCATTTTTTTTCATTTTTCCCGACATTTTCTTGTTTTTTTTACAGCGCTTGGGCCAGTAGTTTGGGCCTGACTTTTTTCTTACAATACTCCCTATTTCACTTATTAACCTCCCTGTTTTTATTTTTTTATTTTATTTTATTTTTACTATTTCATCTTTTATTATTTTTATTATTAATATTATTATTAATATGATTATTATTATTATTATTTTCATTATTAAAAAATCCAAAAATATTTATATATTTTTATTATTTTATTTTTATTTCGTTTATTTTTCATAAAACTAAAAAGCATAAAAACATTTTCTTTAATAAATTAACTTTTTTTAAAATACTTAGATAATAAATTTTAAATATTATTATATTATTTTCTTGTAAATTAAAATCAATTTATAACTTAGGATCTTTTATTTAATTATTTTTATTTACTAATTTAATTAAATTCACCAAAACCCTAAAAAACTTGTTTTCTTTAAATTAATTTATTCTACTAACTTAATATTAATTTTCTTATTTTTTCTTTTAGTTAATTATTTTATTTTAATTAATTAGGTCAAAAAACCCTTTTCATGAAAAAACAAACAAACAATCACATTTCTTCTTACATTTCATATTTTTGCATTTTTATCCTTATTTTGTACATTTATTCAAAAAATTCAATATGGTTGTAATAATTATTTAGATTTAATTTCTTGCAATATTCTCCATTTTTAATTTGTACACCCCCTCCCTTAAATGACGTAATAGCGTAGTAATTTTAATTTTCGCAATTTATCGCTTTATATACAAATGCTAGTAATTATGGTTTTGTATGGAAAGACTAAAACCAACAAGTAGCAAACCCTAATCAAAGACAAATCAAGCATGTAAATCAATACACTTGCACACATACACCCATAGGGTAAATCCACTTGGTTGCCTTACAAAATGGCCATATTATGCATGTGAGGTATCTTAGCAAAAACAAGCAAAATACAAGATCATAGTCCCTCGATGACGCTATCTATGTTGCCTTTCAAAATGATCTTAGTCCCTAAAGAAAAATGCTAAGATATCTTGCAACATTGATAACCATAGTTATACGATGACCCACGCCCGTCCCTTTTACATCCAAAGATAGGGTTACTTACCAAATCAATGGTAAGATAACAATATCAAAGGAAAAAGGAAATGAACATGAAAGACTTCTTGCGTAGGTAGAATGTTCCTAGTTACTTGCTCCATTTCAAAACAAAAACATCCTTGCTATTTTCAAAACAAACACCAACACTTTCAAAACATCTTACAAACTTGAAACATTTTCAAAAAGATCAAACACTTTGTATACATTCTTACAAACGAGAATCATTACAAAGTTTGCCTAAACAATGACATCTTTACAAAATAATTTCAAAAACCACAGAAAGCACATTTTCAAACAAAATCAAGTGATCAAGCAAGTAACTAAGAGCCCATGGAAAACCATGAATAAAAAGGGTGCTAATACCTTCCCTTTTTATAATCTACACCGCGAACTCAAGAAAACATCTCAAAGGTCTTTCCTATGCTTTTTCACCTTTCCTTTTGGATAAAAGAAAA
The DNA here is from genome assembly GCA_948472305.1 of Vicia faba. Classification (NCBI taxonomy): domain Eukaryota; kingdom Viridiplantae; phylum Streptophyta; class Magnoliopsida; order Fabales; family Fabaceae; genus Vicia; species Vicia faba. The sequence continues at coordinate 745,513,834 of OX451741.1, forward strand.
GTAGGTGGTGACTCTTGCTAACCGCAACATTTGCGATCAAACGTAAAACACCAAAGTCAGTTCTCCCACCGTATCACCAGAACCGGAGACTCTGCTGGGGAATATTTTAAAAGTGGGGTTACCTTAGGGTTAGATCATATTTACTTGCTTTCATTGTTTGACTTGTATGCTTTACATTATGGTTCTTTGTTTGGGTTTGAATCCTCTACCCGGATTTGGGATACCTTATAGGTAAGTAGCAATACGTTGCGGAAGCTGTGCGGGGTATACCGATATGGTCTAAGCAATAACTATGTTAGTGCGACATAATTGTGGGTACCGGTAGCCCTTGAGTAGTCAAGGAGAATACGGGGCCGCTGAGTGATGTCATGAAGCGCTAACTAACTTCTAGAACCTTTACTTGACCAACTTGCCCATTAGGACGTAGTGAGATGACCGACTTTGGTGCAGTCCGAAGTTGGTAGATACTCGATACTATACTCATTAAGGTTTAGTTTTTTGGGATATTTCGGTCGCCATTAAAGAGGCTTGCGCTGAAACAATGCCCAAGGAAACAAACCAGTGATATTGAGCTCCTTAGAACCCATTTACTATTACTAGGACAGGTTTGAGCCAACTAAACTTCAAGAGGGTACTTACCTATGAGACTCCACGCAAGCCTAAACCTAAGAACTTGTTTGCTCTGTTTGTATAAATTTACTTGTACATAACATCATAAACATCATAAACATCATAACATCATACTCATATTCACTAACCATTTCAAGGATCTTGGGATTTATCTTTGTTCTGTTTTGTAGGACATGAATTCTATTCGCAGGAAAACCATTCAAGTCAATCTTGTAAAGATCCCTCCTCAACTTAAAGAACTAGCATCAGGAATTCCTGAAAACTCTCCATTTACCGGAAGACATGGTCGCCTCCTAAACTTGGTTACCTCCCACACTGATGAGGACATTATGAAGGTGCTCTTCCAGTTCTTTGATAATCTACACCATTGCTTCACATTTCCCGATTATCAACTTATGCCAACTTTGGAAGAATCCTCCCAACTCTTTAGGATTCCTATTCTCAATTAACTACCCTTCAATGGTACGGAAAGAGATCCAAAGCCAGAAGAGATTGCTCAAGCTCTACACTTGCAACCATTTGATATCACAACTAATTGGGAAACAAGGAGTAGTGTCAAAGGTTTCCTAGCAAAGTTCTTGTTTGAGAAAGCCCAAAACTGTTGGAAATCCTTAGACTTGCAAGATTTTGAGGAAATTGTGGCTCTCCTCATCTATGGGATGGTTTTGTTTCCAAATCCTGACCAACTCATAGATGTGAACACCGTTAAAATCTTCATGTCTCGTAACCCGGTGCCTACTTTGCTAGGAGACATCCTACATTATTTTCACACTCGCACTATGAGGAAAAGAGGTAACCTTATGTGTTATACTCCTCTCTTGGCAAGATTGTTTATTTCTCATCTTCCCCAATATGTATTGAGGAACGAGCAAGGTTCAAGGTGGTCGCATAGGTTAATGACACTCAAACATTCAGACATTCATTGATGTTCCCGATCTATAGAGAATATTACTATCTTCGACTGTTGTGGAGAATTCCCTAATGTCCCTTTACTTGACATTAGAGGAGGTATCACCTACAACCCCTGCTTAGCCTTAAGACAATTTGGTTACGCCCGAAGGGATGGCCCACATGAGATACTCATTCAAGGTTTGGTATTTGACTACGAGAACGACGATCAAGGTCACCGCCAGAGATTTATCCGAGTTTGGAGGATGTTGAACAAGGTAGATAGCAAGACATTGGGGCATAAGAATTCCATCCCTCTTGAGCCTTACCTCAAATGGGTACGAGTTCGTGCTCAAAGTTTTATAATGCCTTACCCCTCCATTATCCCGATTATCAAAGAGCCTGTTGTGAAAGGAGATGTTCCATACACTATCCTGCATCCTGACATTCCCACCTCTCTTGAAGACTTACAAAGGGATTGGATACAAATTAAGGGGGAGCGAGACACTTTCAAGGCCTAATTCTACGCCAGCGAGAAGAAGGTTTTGGAACTCACTAAGAAACTTCATGAGGAGCGGAGCCTGAACGCCTACATCGCACCAAAGAGGATGCGTACAACTTTTTTATCTTAGAGTTTTTGTATTTATTTGTAAGCCCAAAAGAGGCATGATGTACTCAAGCTTTAATTTATTAATATAATGTGTGTTCCTTTTTGTTTTAAAGCAAATTTAAATTTCTAATTTCCTTGAAATCATTGCATATGCATCTTCATTCATCATAACATAAGCAGGTTTTCTTAAAACAAGTCTCCGCATCTTTCTACTATTTATTTCAGTAAGATGGATCTCGAGCAGACAGTAAAAGACCTCCAGACGCAAAATACTCAGTTTCAACAGATGTTCTTGACTCTATCCAAAGGACAAGAGGATTTGAAAACTCTGCTGATTGAAGAAAAGAAGAAGAAAGCAACAAAAGCAACCGGTGTTATGAATCTAGGAAGAAGGTTCCCAGGGGCAGCCTAAAAGATCTTAGACTTCGCAACATCATCTGGTGAAAAAGACAATCAAGAAGGGAAAGGCAAGGAAGCGACTGCCTAGCCAGAATTTGAAGAGGAAGAAGAAGAGGATTACTCTGAAGAGCAGTATCCCCCGGCCGACGACAAATACAAACATCTGGAAGAACGTTTAAGTGCAATGGAAATTCAGAAAGCGGGATGGACTTTGAAGAGCTGGGTTTGGTGTCTGGGATTATTATTCCACCAAAATTCAAGGCACCAGTATTTGCTAAGTACGATGGAGTTTCGTGTCCCAAGATGCATCTCCAATCTTATGTGAGGAAGATATAGCCTCACACTGCTGACAGAGATTTGTGGGTCCACTTCTTTCAAGACAGTCTATCCAGGACTCAACTTGATTGGTTCTATCAACTAGAAAAATCCAATATTCATAATTGGGAAGATCTTACTGCTACTTTCTATAAACAATATCAATATAACACAGACCTTGCTCCCACCCGTACTCAACTCTAGAGTATGACTATAATTTCAAGTGAAGGTTTCAAAGACTACGCTCAGAAATGGAGGGACTTAACAAGAAGAGTCTAGCCTCCCCTTTCTGAAAGAGAACTATTAGACATGTTTCTTGGTACCCTGTCCAGTCCTTTCTTTAATCATTTAATTGGAAGCTCTTCAGCAGGCTTCACTGAATTAATCTTGACCGGAGAAAGAGTGGAAGCTGGGATTAAGAGTGGGAAGATTCAAAAGGACGCATCCTCCAGTGCCGTGAGAAAACCATTTATTGGGAAGAAAGAAGTTGGTGTTGTATATCCTCAAAGGAATCAAGAAAGAACTGAACACCGTCCAATGGTGGGGGTTCTCATGATCCCTAAGCATGCATCTACTCAACAAAGGAGCAACCAGCCAAGAACAGAAAGACCAGTAAGACAATTTACCCGGATTAATATGACATTATCTCAAGTCCTGCCACATTTTTTGAAATATAATCTAGTAACTTTGAAAGAAGCTCCGAAGAATCCTGTGGTACCCCAAAATTTTCCCTCTCATGCCTCAAAGACTCTTAGAATTACTTCAGTCAAGTTTCAAGCCTCATATCACAATTTTCTAAGAAGAATCATTCAAATTATCAAAAGGGGGTGTGATACGGTGGGAGAACTGACTTGGGTGTTTTACGTTTCGATCGCATTTATGAGGATAGCAAGAGTCGCCACCGACTTTTCTTTTATCCAAAAGGAAAGATAAAAAAGCACAGAAAAGACCTTTCGAGATTATTTCTCGGGTTCGGGGGGTAGATTATGAAAAGGGAAGGTATTAGCACCCTTTTCATCCATGGTTTTCCATGGGCTCTTAGTTACTCGTTTAGATCACTTGCTTTTATTTGACAGTGTGCTTGTGGTGTGGGCTTTGAAAATGTTTTGAAAAATCTCTTCGTAATGGTTCTCGTTTCTATAAGAACGTGTATAAAGTTTTGTTTCAAAAAATGGTTCAAAGATGTGTTTGTGGATTGTGTTTCGGAAAGTGTTTTGAAAATATGTTTTGCAATGGTTCTCGTCTCTATAAGAACGTATACAAAACATTTTGTCTTTTGAAAATGTTTTAAAATGAAAGTGTAGGTGTAAAAATGTTTTTATCGTGAGCAAGCGAGTAACTAGGAGCGAATCTATCTACTCGAAAGGTTTTCAATTGTTCTTTTCTTCCTCCTTTTAATGTTGCTATCTTACCATTAATTTGGTAAGAAGCCCCATAGTTGGATGTGAAGGGACGGGAGCGGGTATATTTTACAATCATCAAAAGCAACTTATGAGACGCTTTAGCAATTTTCGTAAGGGACGAAATCGTTTTATCGAAGGCAACGTCGAGGGTCATCGAGGGACTACGATCTTTTTATCGAAGGGTCATTGCTAAAGCATCCCCTATTCGAGGGACATGACTATATTTCCGAAGCAATGAGCGAGGTTACCCTAGAGGTGCGTGTGTGAAAAAGTGTGTTTATTTCAAGTTATTTTGTTCTTTGATTAGGTTATCTAGCGATTGATTTTTGAATCTTTCCATACACGCCTAATTACTATACAGTATAAGGAAAATAGTAAATTGCGGGAATTGAAATTCTATGCTATTACAAAGTGTTCAGGAATGAGGGTACAATTTTTACAAATGGGGATGAGTCGAACACGATTAAAAGTTCAAATAGCAAATAATACAACCAAATCGAATTGAACGATTAATTTTTAACAGTCTATGAAATAAAAATAGTTAACAAGGTATAGCAATAAGATTCTAATTATTTGCTTGCGAAAAGTTTGGAAGAAAAGAAGGAAAAAAAAGAGAAAATCTATTCTATCAATTAACTAAAGAATTAAAATGCATGTATTTTGTCTTTTTGAAATTTTTTTGTTATTTAGAAATTAAATGAAATTTAGTTTTTTTACAAAAAAGGTTAGTAAAAATATTGACAAAGTCCTAAACTAATTGGGGAAAATAGATTAATTTTTAAACATTTCTTTTGAATTGAAATTAAGGATTAATAAGATTTAAATCTAAACTAAAAAAAAAATTATTAAAGTAAATCTAAATTAACTTTAAAAAAATTGAGTTATTAATTTAAAACATGTTATAAAACATAAATTAGTTCTAAAGTACAAACTAAAAAAAAGATAAATAAAAACTATGTCCAACTAATTAATTATTAATAAGAAAAAAGAGAATTTGGTTTGAAAGATTGGGCCAGTCAGCCCAAAGGACTGACCCGGCTGGAAGGGGAAAAGAGGAAAAGAAAATGGGAACCCTAGATGCCAAAACATGCGCCACTGGAGGGAGTATTGGAAAAAGAAATTTTCCTTTTTAATCCAATCAAATTCTTCATCGTAAAAACAAAAGAAGCTTTTTTTGGTTGAAACCCTTCATCTCTTTCTTTTCTAAGCTTACAGTAAAACAAAAAAAAACTCTACTCTCGAATCGTTAGCTTCACAATTTCAGTTGTTGTTCAAGGTGGTAAAAGGGTGATGCTGTTTGACGGATGGTGATGAACAGGAAGAAGTTCACGAAACGGTGATGGATGGTGAAGGTAATTTTCACGATGATGATGGAGATCGTCGCGAATGTTTTTGGCTAGAAACGAAACTGAGTTGGAGTCGTGGTGTTGTAACGGAGAGAGGACGAAGGGAAAGGGAATTAAAGGGGGTGAATTGGAGGAGCTTATGGGATATTGATGAAATTGTGGGGCATTAACAGTATGAAGGGAGATTGGGTGAAACCGAGTGTTAAGGGCGGAGGCAGACGAGTGTTATTTTTACGCAGAGAAGATTAATGGAGATGGGTATTAACAGTGATATGAGGAAGGGTATTGAAGGGATATATACAAAGGGGAAGAGTAGTTCTTCGCAGAGATAGGAACATGCATTGATGGTAGGAGAACGAGGATGGAAATTGGCTTTCTTGGATGGTGATGGTTTTGCCGGTTTGTCAGTTATATTACTGTTTCTTACTGTTTTCAGATTTGTTGGTTTGTTGGTTTGTTCTGTTGCTGGTTTTATGTTTTTTTTCTCCAGATTTGTTGGTTTTTTCGTTGATTATATTTTTCTGATTAGTTAACAAAGAACATAATATATGCAGATGATAGATTCTATGGTAAATGCAGAAAAGTGATGGAGACTTTACCTTGTTGCTGGCTTTTGCTTAACAGGGAAGTTGATTTCTATCCCTTTTTTCTGTATTCTCTTCCTTTCTGAAGGGTGGTCTTTAAGAAAATGATGATCTTCTTTGGGGTTTTGGTATGCTTTGTTATGTTGTTGTATGCTCTTTTGATTCTTTGGTCTCTCTCTGTGTTTTTCGTATGTGTACTTGCTGTTACTTTTTGAATAATGAATCTCCTCTCCTCTTTGTTACGAATGGCCCCGTTATATGCTATATTCTTCATCTGAAAAACAAAACTTTTGGGGGAAAAAGCAATTGGGTTTGAACATTTGTGTTATGCTGTTTTTGCTCCTTTTTGTTACAGTTATGACTTGGCCTATATATGTGCAATTTTAGGCAGTATGTTTGCAGCTATTTGGACATATTTTGGCCTCTTATGGACAACATATGGAGGGCTGCAATGCAGTCCATTTTTTACAGCAATTTGGCTTTTTGTGATTGTTCTTTTTTCATTTTGATGTAAACTACTTTTGCAGCATTTGAAACCATGATGAACTTATTGATTTTGAATTGCATTTCTACTCATTTTGTCCTCTGTGAACCAATTGAAAATTGTGGTTTGCAATGGACCAAACACGGACGAAACGTTGTCCCCTTATTTCTGATTCTTTTTACCAATCCCTAATGATGAAAATATAGAGATTTCTTTGAAATTTTCCCATCTCATTCCAACATGAATTTTGCTAACCAATGCTCTTCTTTTGTTTACATGTACGGGCCCATTGGATGATAGGGAGAATTGACAAAGAGTAACTTGAAGCACTTGAAGAAAGCTTGATGATGAAGAAAACTCCTTTGTAGTTTAGTGCTTTGTTAGGAATTTTGTAACATATTTTTTTTTGCAATTGCAAGCTTGTAAAAAACTTTAACAATTGAACATTCTTTGATCTTGAACAACACTTTGGATGATAGATTGAAGGTAAGCCTTGTACCAAAAGGAAATTGAATGATAATGGTGAGGACTTAGGTATTCAAAAGTCACTTTGTAGTCTTGTAAGCTTCTCATGAAATTTGAATGAAGTCTTTTTCTTGTTCAAAGTCTTCAAGAGTGATCAACATAAGCTTTGCAAATTCCTTTGAAGAATGATGAGTTAATTTTTGAATATAGCCTTGAAAAGTTGAATTTGGAATAAGATTTGGACTTGAAATTGAGAATGGAAACTTGGAATAAACCTTGTCTTGTAATATGTAGAATCGATGTGAACTTGATTCACATGTAGAACTTTTTAACTTGAATGGATAATGAGACTTTGAATGAAGTTTATGAACAAATTAATTATGTCTTGCAAACTTGAATCATTTGAAATTGACTTTGAATCCATGGATTTAGCACATTGAATTTGAAATGAATGCATGAGAAACAAATGGACTTGAAAGTATTAATGAATGTCTTGTAGTTTCTCAAATGTATGGCAAAGAATATTGACTTTTCTTTAAGTAATGACAAAAGAATTTTCCCTCCATTTGTTTTTGAATTCTTGCAACTTGAAATGGATGTCTTGAATTTGGAAATGGAATTGGTGTTGCACTTGCAATGGACTTTAATGAAGATGAAGATGAATGAAGTTTGATGAATTCTTTGAATTCAAAATAGTTCTCATGAATGAATTCTTTTTCAAGTATGTCAAAATTGCGTCATAAGCATACTGATCCTTTTGAATATCCTGTAAGAATTTTGATAGAAATCCTATTTCGATCCAATAATCATTATCGTCCAAACGCGAACAATTTGAAGTACGAATAACAAACTATTCATGGACCTTCAAACTCAAACTCTTGTTTGCATGAATTATCTCAACGTAATGATCAACATCTAGAAATAACATTCTACAGTCAAGAAATTCCTATAAAGTTTTAATAAATTTCATGGTCTTCCAAGGGCACTTTGACTTTGATCGTTGAAGTAATCTCATAGACAAAATGCTATTTGTGATACTTTGCAAAAAGAATCACTTCATGATATTAAAAATTGAAGAAGTTGTGAGCCTCGAAAATTGGACAAGAGTTTCTTGTGATTAGGTCAAATTTGTAAAATGACCTTTAAAGCATTCGAATTTTATGATGATCTTTCGCGCATAATCAAATCTTAACTTGTGAAGATAAAATAGAGATGACGTCAAGGAGAGTCATACGCAAAAGAAATGCCCAAAAAATATCGAATAACGAAGAAGTTACAGTCACTTGAACTTGATGTCGCAAAAGGTCATCTTTTGGGTTACTGGAGTCATTTTCAGTCGTCTGAACCACTGACTGAGCAAACTCACGATGCGAGGCTTGAAACTTGGCACCAACATCTCTGATAACACATGAAGGACCATAAAGACCGTTTGAAACTTTGAAAACTCATTTTCTTTTGAGAAATGCAAAACCCTAATTGCTGATTTTACTGCCTCGGAGGAGAATCTGTCTGATCGATTTCTGAGCCAACTTGAATATCCGAGAAACCCTAAGATTGTATCTTGTATGAAAAATAGGAGGGAAAATTTTGGGGTACAACAGGGGGCAAAATGAGCAAAATCGGAGTTTCAGCTGGAAAAAGTCAACCAAACGCTAAAAAGTCAAACTTTGACTTTTTAATCAAAATTGGGTCCCAAAATCATATTATGTCAAGACCCAAAAATATGAAATTTGATCATCAAAAATCAAGAGAATCAAAATCCAACTTTGCAAGACTTTGAAAATTTTCTAAGTATTTTCTATACTTGGTTAATCTCATTTACTTCATGACATCTTTTACTACAATTCCAAATAATTAAAGATGATGCAAGTCATTCAAGTTATTACAAAGTGGCATTTTTGCAAAATTACAAATTCTAAAACTATGTCTTGTTTGAATTTTTCTCAAAAAAAAAAAACTTTGCCACAATATTTTTACCCTTGACATAATGTGTATAAAATATTCCACAAGACCAAATTTGTGTCATGCTACAAATTATACTGTCCAAGTTGAACAAAGTGTGTTATGCTACATTGCCACAACACCCTAAAACCTGCTCCATTGCTGCCCTACAAGAAACCTTGTGCTATGCTGCACCACAAGTATGCATATGTTGTCCTATACAGTCCAAAACTGCTCTATGCAGTCTGCCCAAACCTGTATCATAACAGCCCCAAGATTGCACCAAAATGGCAAAAGAAATTTGTGTGAAGAAAGTATCAAAACAGTAGGCAAAAACAATTTAAAATAACTTATTTTGTTTCCCCCCTAAACCTCAGTCAGGGGTCTACAAAAAGAGCAGTCTCATAAGACACAAGAAAAGAGAGAGATTTTTTTGAGGAAGAGGAAGATTGAGAGAGAGAGAATAGATAGTTTTTGTTGAGCAGAAAAAATAGTATTCTTTGTAACCTTGACTCATTCATTTTCAAACTAGCACCAGTTCTTATTCAAAAAACAAGACCCCAACCCATTACTCCATCATACAAACTCTCCCTTAAGTCAAACACCTTATCACATACAAAGATTTTCCAAACATAAAATAGTCCTTTTAGTTCTATCATTTTCACCCTCAAAACACCAAAAACATTACAGTATAGTCTAACTTAGTTTCAACAGTCCGGAGCAGCTTTCTGAAGATTCATTAGGGCCATCACAACATTTGGGAAAAGCATTCAGATTTAAAACAATCAGTGCAGCCCAAAGGTAAGTCTTCTTGACTTGATATCTTTTCACACGTCATTGATAATTTGTTTTGAAGATGAGATGTATCATTTTATGATCCTTTTGAACTGGTTATTTTCTTATTGTTTAGGCTTATCAAATCATTTGTTGTTTATGTTTATCCATCATATGCTGTAAACTAACCTGTACAGATAAGAAAAAACCATGTTTAAGGCAAAAAATGCAGGATGAGTTGACACGTACCTACATGCGTCGACCCTTTCTAAGTGAAAAAACAGGGTATGAGTCGACACATAGCCTTATGCATCGACTCATACTGTTAAAAATTTCCAAAACAGAAACGTGAAAGCTACATGAGTCGACACATATGCGTTTCGCGTTGATACAAGAAGAAGTATGAGTCGACACATCTCAGTATGCATCGACTCATATTGAGTTTGGTCATATTTTACAGAGGCAAGAAAAAGCTATGTGTCGATGCATAGCAACATGGGTCGACACATAGCAGTTCAAAATGCATTTTTCCTTTTATTTTAAACTGTTTTTACATTTTTTTCATTATCATTCGATATGGTTGTAACATTTCAGTCTCCACTTCATCCCCATTGTAAATTTGTACCCCCATCCCCCTAAAGTGATGTAATAGCTTAGGATTTTATTTTCCGTATTTTACTTGCTTTCATATATTGCTAGTAATTAGGATGTAGGGAAAGATAAAATCAACAAGTAGATAACCTTTCAAATACAAGACCAAAATGCATGCAATCAAACACACTTTGCACACTAGCACCCTTAAGGTTAACTCCACTTGTTGCCTAAAAATGGCTATGTTATGCATGTGGGATGTCTTAGCACAAACAAATCAAAAATATAAGATCATAGCCCCTCAATGACGCTATCAAAGTTGCCTTTCAAGATGATCTTAGTCCCTAAATAAAAATGCTAAGTCATCTCACAACATTGCTATCATGACTATACAAACGTCTTGTGCCCGTCCCTTCACATCCAACGATGGGACTTCTTACCAAAACAACGGTTAGGTAGAAACATCTAAAGGAGAAGGAAATGAACATTTAATACCTTTTGAGTAGGTAGGTTACTCCTAATTGCTCGCTTGCTCACAACAAAAAACATTTTTTTACACCAACACTTTCATCTTAAAACATTTTCAAAAGACAAACACTTTGTACGCGTTCTTATAGAAACGAGAGCCATTACAAAGAAGACACATTTTCAAAATCACTTTCAAAAACACATTCCACAAACACATCTTTGAACTATTTTTGAAACAACACTTTGTACGCGTTCTTATAGAAACGAGAACCATTACAAAGACATTTTCAAAATACTTTCAAAACCCACATCACAAAGCACATTTCAAAGCAAAAGCAAGTGATCTAGCGAGCAACTAAGAGCCCATGGAAAACCATGGATGAAAAGGGTGCTAACACCTTCCCTTTTCATAATCTACCCCCCGAACTCAGAAAACATCTCTAAAGGTCTTTCTTGTGCTTTTCCACCTTTCCTTATTGGATAAAAGAAAAGTCGATGGCAACTCTTGCTAAACCGCAACATTTGCAAACACAAACGCAAAACAATCAAGTCAGTTCTCCCACCGCATCACAGAACTGGCGACTCTGCTGGGGAATATACTTAAAAGTGGGGTTACCTTAGGGTTAGATCACATTTACTTGCTTTTATTTGTTTTAATTGATTGCTTTACATTACTGGCTCCTCGTTTGGGTTTGTTTTGATCCTCTACCCTGATCTAGGGCACCTTTTTAGGTAAGTAGCAATAGATTGTGGAAACTGTACGACGTAGACCGATATGGTTGAAACAATGGCTATATTAGTGTGACACATTTATGGGTACCGGTATCCCTCGTGGTGAATCGAGGAGAATACGGGGCCGCTGAGTGGCGTCGTGAAGCACTAATTGACTTTAGAACCCTAATTGAACAACTTGGCCATTAGGACGTAGTGAGATAACCAGTTTCAGTGTAGAGCTGAAAATTGGTTGATACTTGATACTACACTCATTGAGGGTGGACTTTTGGGATATCTCGGTTGCAAGAAAAGATTGATTGAGCTGAGACAATGCCTAAAAGAAAGGTCAGTGATATTGAGATCCCTTAGAACCCAGTTACTATTAACTAGGACAGATTGAGCCAACTAAACTTCAAGAGGGTACTTACCTATAAACTCCATGCAAGCCTAAACCTAAGGACTTGTCTACTTTGTGTGAATATGATTATTTGTATATAAACTTGCTTACCTCGCATATTTGTACATAACATCATAACATCATACCATAGCATTTTCAATAACCGTTTCAAGGATCTCGAGGGCCTATGATGCAGGGTCACGTTGAACCAGACGTCTACCAAGGGGCAAGAGGATTTATTTTCCTCTAACCAAACGCCGTCAAAGATCAAGTACAATCATTTGAGTCAAGGGCTACAACCCACTTCGCATGGTGAGCTAAATTCTTGTGGAAGAACATCCACCGATACAAAATTCTCCAATCAAAGATGTTGATCAAAGTTCAATCTCTAACTTTTTCTTGTGTTTACCCTGCGAGATCCTTGAAAACATGCATCCATAATATCATGCATCATATCATGACAGGTTTCTCCCATACAGGTCTCTTTATCTTCCTACTGTTTATTTCAGTAAGATGGATATGGAACAAACAGTGAAAGATCTCCAAGCTCAAAATGCTCAATTCCAACAAATGTTCCTGGCTATGGCTAAAGGGCAAGAGGACCTGAAAACTCTCCTTCTCAAAGACAAGAGGAAGAAGTCCAAGAAGTCAGTAGGTGTCCTAAACTTGAGAAGAAGACCTAGAGGACCAATCAAGAGAGCTCTAGATCTTTTAACTCCATCCAACATGGGGGATAGTCATGAAGAAGACAACAGTCTGGAGATTGGTGAAGTCAAAGCTGACTACTCTGAGGAATAATCTCCTCCCACTGTTGACAAGTACAAACAGCTGGAGGATCGCCTCAGTGCTATGGATATTCAATAGATACCCGTCTTAGATTTAGGAGACATGGGTTTGGTTTATGGAGTGGTCATCCCCCCAAAGTTCAAAATCCCTACCTTTGTCTTATACGATGGAGTCTTTTGCCCTAAGATGCACTTAAAGTCTTATGTCCGCAAGATTCAACCATACACAACTGATCCAAAGCTTTGGATCCATTTCTTCCAAGAAAGCCTAGTAGGGACTCAACTCGAATGGTTCTATCAATTGGAGAGTTCTCGCATCCACACCTAGGAGGATTTAGCTGCTGCCTTCTACAAGCAGTATCAGTACAACGATGATCTTGCACCAAATCGTGTGCAATTGCAGAACATGACCATGGGTTCCAACGAGAGCTTCAAAGGATACGCCCAAAAGTGGAGAGATTTGGTTGGTAGGGTGCAACCCCCTTTAACTGATAGGGAGCTGATTGACATCTTCATGGGAACTTTGACATGGAATTTCTTTAAACACCTAATCGGAAGCTCCTCAGCTGGGTTCACCGAGCTAATACTAACCGGCGAAAGAGTTGAAGATGGAATCAAAAATGGAAAAATCCAAGGAGATACACCTCCTGATGCTCAGAAAAAGCCATACAGTGGGAAGAAAGAGTCAAATGCAGTGGCTGATCAAAAGAGTCATCATGACCAACACGTAGGGGCAGTCCTGATCTTTGGTTCTGCGTCGCACCGGCTACATCAAAGGGGAAATCAATAAAGGCCAGACGAGCCCAAAAGACAGTTTACCAACACTAACATGCCGCTGTCTCAAGCGCTATAACACTTGTTGAGGATGAATTTGATTGTGTTGATAGGACCTCATCCAAACCCCAAAAATTCTTCTCCTAACTACAATCCTAATGCAACATGTGCTTATCATTCTGACAGTCCCGAGCATGACACTAACGATTATTGGGCATTGAAGTACAAAATTCAGAATTTGATTGATGCCAAGGAGATCGAGTTTGATCCTCCGGAGACTCCAAACGTGATCACTACTCCTATGCCAAGTCATTGAGAGCGTCTTGTTCATTTTGAATTTTCAATTGTAATTTCTTTTGTTATTCAAACAATTATCTATTAATGTCAAACTTTGTTTCATTAATGCATTTCATATGTTTGTCTTGATTTGATCCACTCATTTTCGTTACATTTAAACTATGCTTTTTACTCTCTTTATGACATTCAACTCTTGCTAAAAGTTACAAGCCTTTAGAGGGAGGATGACGAAAACAATGCCATAATCTCATACAGTATACTCTTGAACAGACCTTGCTGGCGATGTACAGGCGTTCTTTCAAATCCTAAACACTGGAGTTATAAGGAAGATAATCCCTAGTCAACCCCTTCGAGCCAAAGAAGCAGAAGTTTTCTTTCTTACACAAATTAAAACCTTTAATCAAAACCTGGGGCAGGGTAGTCTCTCAGTTGATTCAAGCATGCGTTTAGCCGTAAACTCTCATTTCGTAATACAACGAATGACATCAAAAAAACATTCCTCTGGAATCAAAAGACAGTGATGGTTCCCTACCAAATAGGTAGTCATTATCTCTCAAAAAAGAAAACCCCACTAAGTCAAAACCTACGAAGGAGACTTGAAGAAAACTGGGGCATCCCGCTGACTGTAATCTCAAAACAGGAACAGTCAGGCAAAATTTAGGGATAACAAATCAAATAAAAAGAGGTCACTACAAATCCTCAACAACGCGAAAAATGTTGCAAAAATGATTGCCTTCCGACAAACTTAACTTGTCTGAACCATCACCAAAACGTCATTCCAGACTCAATTGGAGTTCAAACGTACAATTAACTGAGCTTAGGCCTGAAGAACATCACGAAGAACGGGTGGGTACAAATACATTTGAGCCTTTATCCTTTGTTTCTTAAACCGTGAACCAAGCCATGTTACAACCCTTCAAAAGTCCTAATTGAAGCATGGGTTAGTTCGAAAGCATACTGTTAGAAAAGATATCCTGACTCCTGTAGAGCTTTACTCTAAATCCTGAGTTGAATTTTTCTTACAAAATTTCTTTACTCACTAAAACGCATTTTCAAAAACTTCAAGACAAACATAAACTTTGCATTACTTGAATATCACTGTTTGCATATGGCTATTTGTTTAACAGCGGAGAAATTCACACAATGAATATCCAGTGAACGAAAGCTCTCTCAGTGAACAAAATCAATTCAAGAAGGATGACACTTCCATTGAAAAATCTCCTATCAACAGGGGGATGTGACATGTCACTATCCAGCACACCTGGGGCAGTCCAGTCAAGATTCCAAGAAATCTCTCAAGAAGTGCAGAGTAACCAGTGGCAGGTCTCCATCTCCGTCACTTGGGGCATTAAACGTCAATCTCAGCGAAGGGTTACGTACAATCAAACATTTTCTGGAAATACCGCAAACATTTGTTGCTAGGGGCAATGACAAATCTCCCCATAGGATGATTCCCCAACAAGAGTTTAATCTCTGAAAACCTTTCCCCAGCTGAGACAACCTCAAGAGTCCTCGAGGACTTTCCCCAACGAAATTATCACCTCTCTAGCAGACCAGCAACATGGTTTATATCCCCAATAAACTACAGATTCCCCAGATTGAGTTTGCCTTTCCAACTACTACAAATCAAAGGACCACAACTCCCTTTCCCCAGTAGACTACTCTACAATCCCCAGCAAGTTACTGTGAAACCTGGACCCGGCCAGATATCAGTTCAACTTCGATCCTAGTAGAGCAATGGACAACCGAGACTCCAGAACTCTTTTCCCCAAGCCGGAATCAACACTCTCCAGAGAGTTTTCAATATTCCCCAGCGGAATTCTCCTCAAATAACAAAACAGGAATCCCCGGTGGAAACATTCTAAGCAAAGCTTAAAGACACATATACTCTTCAACAAGAGTTCAGGATTTAACAATTCCCCAGCATTTGTCAAGGATTTATTTTCCCAGACAAATATACACTTCAATAAACACTTCACATTTCATACATGATAAGTGCATACGACACAATCTAATTTATTTTGAGAACATCATGACATCATGCATTTCATGCATCACGATATTGCATACAACTAACGTTTTACCTTTTTTAGGAAAAAGTCAATCAACAGATGGCTACCATCAACCTTTTCAAGTTCCAGATTAATACCTGTAACAAGCCATGAAAACTATCTGTGGACGACTTATTGTAGATTAATACCTGTAACAAGCCAGGAAAACTATCTACATGAAGAGATTGAAGATTAACACCTGTAACAAGCCAGGAAAACTATCTTTCTTTCTCAAGTTCCAGATTAATACCTGTAACAAGCCAGGAAAACCATTTGTGGACGACTGATTATAGATTAATACCTGTAACAAGCCAGGAAAACTATCTACATGAAGAGAATGAAGATTAACACCTGTAACAAGCTAGGAAAACTATCTTTCTTTCTCAGGTCAAAGATTAATACCTGAAACCAGACAGAAAAACTATCTACTCGACCAGCTCAAGCAACCCTACACAAGTTCCTTCTTTCCAAGATGAAGTTTTACACGGACTCATCATCAGGCAACCCTACACAGGTTCCTTCTCCTTCCGGATGCAGTTTTACACGGACTCATCATGAAGCAACCCTACACAGGTTCCTTCTTTCCAAGATGCAGTTTTACACGGACTCATCATGAAGCAACCCTACACAGGTTCCTTCCTTCAAGATGCAGTTTTACACGGACTCATCATCAGGCAACCCTACACAAGTTCCTTCTCTTTCCAAGATGAAGTTTTACACAAACTCATCATCAGGCAACCCTACACAGGTTCCTTCTCCTTCCGGATGCAGTTTTACACGGACTCATCATGAAGCAACCTTACACAGGTTCCTTCTTTCCAAGATACAGTTTTACGCGGACTCATCATGAAGCAACCCTACACAGGTTCCTTCCTTCAAGATGCAGTTTTACACGGACTCATCATCAGGAAACCCTACACAGGTTCCTTCTCATTTCCAAGATGCAGTTTTACACAGACTCATCATCAGGAAACCCTACACAGGTTCCTTCTTCTTCCGGATGCATTTTTATATGGACTCATCATGAAGCAACCCTACCCAGGTTCCTTCTCATTTCCAAGATGCAGTTTTACACGGACTCATCATCAAACACCCCTACACCGGTTCCTTCTCTTTCCAAGATGAAGTTTCACACGGACTCATCATCAAACAACCCAACCCCCGATACAGTTCAGATACGCTCCAGACACGGATGCCATACTGGAAATCATCCAGTTCCAACTTACAGATGCAATCCATCAATCATTTCTGGATGGCATCTTTAAGCCCATCTCCAACAACTATCCATTATCTCTCCAAATGGCATCTGTAAGCCCATTCCCTGCACAATCAACCGCCACATCATCGAGTGCAAATTTCTGGGCACTCTAGTGTTCAATCATCTTCCACCTTCAAGTCACGAATGGTAGATTCGCCATTCTAACTTTTCAGGTTTAAGAAGATTGAACAGGGGTAGCAGTGGTACCCCAAAATATGCCCTCTCATGCCTCAAAGACTCTTAGAATTACTTCAGTCAAGTTTCAAGCCTCAGATCACAATTTTCTAAGAAGAATCATTCAAATTATCAAAAGGGGGCAAAATGAGCAAAATCGGAGTTTCAGCTGGAAAAAGTCAACCGAACGCTAAAAAGTCAAACTTTGACTTTTTGACCAAAATTGGATCCCAAAATCACATTATGTCAAGACCCAAAAATATGAAATTTGTTCATCAAAAATCAAGAGAATCAAAATCCAACTTTGCAAGACTTTGAAATTTTTCTAAGTATTTTCTATACTTGGTTAATCTCATTTACTTCATGATATCTTTTACTACAATTCCAAATAATTCAAAATGATGCAAGTAATTCAAGTTATTACAAAGTGGAATTTTTGCAAAATTACAAATTCTAAAACTATGTCTTGTTTGAATTTTTCTCAAAAAAAAACCTTGCCACAATATTTTTGCCCTTGACATAATGTGTATAAAATATTCCACAAGACCAAATTTGTGTCATGCTACAAATTATACTGTCCAAGTTGAACAAAGTGTGTTATGCTACATTGCCACAACACCCCAAAACCTGCTCCATTGCTGCCCTACAAGAAACCTTGTGCTATGCTGCACCACAAGTACGCATATGCTGTCCTATACAGTCCAAAACTGCTCTATGTAGTCTGCCCAAACCTGCATCATAACAGCCCCAAGATTGCACCAAAATGGCAAAAGAAATTTGTGTGAAGAAAGTATCAAAACAGTAGGCAAAAATAATTCAAAATAACTTATTTTGTTTCCCCCTAAACCTCAGTCAGGGGTCTACAAAAAGAGCAGTCTCATAAGACACAAGAAAAAGAGAGATTTTTTTGAGGAAGAGGAAGATTGAGAGAGAGAATAGAGAGTTTTTGTTGAGCAGAAAAAACAATATTCTTTATAACCTTGACTCATTCATTTTCAAACCAGCACCAGTTCTTAATCAAAAAACAAGACCCCAACCCATTACTCCATCATACAAACTCTCCCTTAAGCCAAACACCTTATCACATACAAAGATTGTCCAAACATAAATTAGTCCTTGTAGTGCTATCATTTTCACCCTCAAAACACTAAAAACATTACAGTATAGTCTAACTTTGTTTCAACAGTCCGAAGCAGCTTTCTGAAGATTCATTAGGGCCATCATAACATTTGGGAAAAGCATTCAGATTTAAAACAGTCAGTGCAACCCAAAGGTAAGTCTTCTTGACTTGATATCTTTTCACACATCATTGATAATTTGTTTTGAAGATGAGATGTAGCATTTTATGATCCTTTTGAACTGGTTATTTTCTTATTATTTAGGCTTATAAAATCATTTGTTGTTTATGTTTATCCATCATATGCTATAAACTAACCTATACAGATAAGAAAAAACCACGTTTAAGGCAAAAAATGTAGGATGAGTCGACACGTACCTATATTCGTCGACCCTTTCTAAGTGAAAAAATAGGGTATGAGTCGACATATAGCCTTATTCATCGACTCATACTGTTAAAAATTTCAAAAACAGAAATGTGAAAGCTACATGAGTCGACACATACGCGTTTCGCGTCGATACAAGAAGAAGTATGAGTCGACACATCTCAGTATGCATCGACTCATACTGAGTTTGGTCAGATTTTACAGGGGCAAGGAAAAGCTATGTGTCGATGCATAGCAACATGGGCCGACACATAGCAGTTCAAAATACATTTTTCCTTTTATTTTACACTATTTTTACATTGTTTTCATTATCATTCGATATGGTTGTAATATTTCAGTCTCCACTTCATCCCCATTGTAAATTTGTACCCCCATCCCCCTAAAGTGATGTAATAGCTTAGGATTTTATTTTCCGCATTTTACTTGCTTTCATATATTGCTAGTAATTAGGATGTATGGCAAGATAAAATCAACAAGTAGATAACCTTTCAAATATAAGACCAAAATGCATCCATTCAAACACACTTTGCACACTAGCACCCTTACGGTTAACTCCACTTGTTGCTTTAAAATGGCCATGTTATGCATGTGGGATGTCTTAGCACAAACAAATCAAAAATATAAGATCATAGCCCCTCAATGACGCTATCAAAGTTGCCTTTCGAAATTATCTTAGTCCCTAAAGAAAAATGTTAAGTCATCTCACAACATTGCTATCATGACTATACAAACGTCTCGTGCCTGTCCCTTCACATCCAACGATGGGGCTTCTTACCAAAACAATGGTAAGGTAGCAACATCTAAAGGAGAAGGAAAAGAATATTTAAGACCTTTTGAGTAGGTAGGTTACTCCTAATTTGCTCGCTTGCTCACAACAAAAAACATTTTTTTACACCAACACTTTCATCTTAAAACATTTTCAAAAGACAAACACTTTATACGCGTTCTTATAGAAACGAGAGCCATTACAAAGAAGACACCTTTTCAAAATCACTTTCAAAAACACATTCCACAAACACATCTTTGAACTATTTTCGAAACAACACTTTGTACGCGTTCTTATAGAAACGAGAACCATTACAAAGACATTTTCAAAATACTTTCAAAATCCACATCACAAAGCACATTTCAAAGCAAAAGCAAGTGATCTAGCGAGCAACTAAGATCCCATGGAAAACCATGGATGAAAAGGGTGCTAACACCTTCCCTTTTCATAATCTACCCCCCGAACTCAGAAAACATCTCTAAAGGTATTTCATGTGCTTTTCCACCTTTCCTTATTAGATAAAAGAAAAGTCGATGGCGACTCTTGCTAAACTGCAACATTTGCAAACACAAACGCAAAACAATCAAGTCAGTTCTCCCACCGTATCACAAATCCCAACACAACCTCTCCTCATTACCATCCCAATGCTCGCTGTGCATACCATTCAGAAAGTCCAGGCTATGATACTAACAACTGTTGGGATTTGAAAAACAAGGTGCAAGACCTTCTTGAAGCAAAATAAATTGAATTCGATGCTCCTGAGATCCCAAATGTTATCACCGCTCTTATGCCCAAGCATGGCTGTGATGTTAACGTTGTTGAAGATGATATGTTTGTTACTGTTGCTGATGAACTTATTACTCCTCTTCTGATTATCAAGAGGAACCTATTGAGGGCCGGTTTATTTCCAGGATGTGACAAAAACTGCCACTTCTGTTTATCCCTACCAACTGGTTGTCATTTATTGAAAGCAGGTGTCCAACGCCGAATGGATGATAAAGAGATTTTGTTTTAAAAGACTCTCATTCCAACCATTTCTTACAATGATGTTTCAATAGTAACCATTTCCACCAATCCTTCCAGGGTCTCCACCAAAAGACCCGTTAGGATTACATCAGTTCCTAAAGTAGCTCCACTGATAATTACTATGCATGGATCAATCCTGTACTCATCAGATAAAACTGTCCCATGGAACTATGGGGGCGACGTCTACTATCACGGTGTCAAGCAAGATTGGCTGGCTGATGAAGACTCGATTTTTGAGAAGGCTGACCCCGACATCAGTAACATTGCGGGAACCAGCAAGATAACCCAAAGTGGCAGAGTTTTCTCTCTCGAGATTGCTCCTCTGAAGACTGTTACCGGTCCTGTGATCATCCCTGTTTCTATTCTTATTGACACTACTACTGTAATCCCTATGGTTACCCCTACTGACACTCCTACCACCGAGTCGACCGAGACTCGGGGAAAAGGAATTCTGGTTGAGCCTGTCTGGATGAAGGCACAATCAGTATCTATCCCTGAGGCCTCCCAAAAGGAGATTGAAGAAATTCTGAAAATTATAAAGAGAAGTGACTACAACGTAGTCGAACAACTAGGGCAGACTCCGTCAAATATTTCCATGTTGGCTTTATTGTTATGCTCCGAGGCTCATGCGAAGGCCTTGGTGAAATTTCTTAAAACTTCCCATGTACCACACGAAACCTCTGTTGATCAGTTCCAAGACTGTGTAGCCAGTTTGACCGCTGACAATGGTTTAGGCTTTTATGATGCTGACTTGACGCCTAGAGGGAGGAAGCACAACGAGGCATTACATGTCTCTGTCGAATGCCGAGGCACAACTTTGGCCCATGTCTTGGTTGATACCGATTCGTCTTTGAATGTGCTGCCTAAGAAGGCTCTTGATAGACTCGACTGTGAAGGTTTGACCTTAAAACCCAGCAACATAGTGGTAAGGGCCTTCGACGGTTCAAAAATAATGGTGCATGGGGAGATGGATATCCCCATAAAAGTTGGAACTCAAACCTTTGATTCAACTTTTTATGTGATGGACATTCGCCTTTCTTAATCCTGCTTATTGGGCCGACCATAGATTCATAATGCTGGTGCTGTCACCTCTACATTACATCAAATGCTGAAATACCCAACCAAGGGGAAAATTATTATTGTCCATGGAGAAGAGGAATATATGGTCAGTCACTTGAACTCCTTCAGATATGTGGAATTGGATGGTGAATTCATTGAAAGTCCATTTCAGCACTTCGAGGAAGTCCCACAAACCGTGGCAGTAATTAAGGCTGTTCCCCAAGTCCCAAAAATTACAAGACCTTCGCTAAAGATGTCTTCTCTGAAAGACACCAAGGAAGTGATCGAAGAAGGTGTGTGTACTATTTGGGGCCAACTCCCAGATATCCCATACAAATCTGATAAATTTGGTTTGGGTTTCACTTCAGGAGCCCAGAAAGTTGTGTGTCGTGCTCGTGCCGGGGACCACCCTTGAGGATCAACAACCACGGAGTCAACACAGTGGAAGATGATGAGGACAGCTACGACCTGGAGGAATGGATTTTCCCAACTGTCAACGGAGGACCCAGCAACTGGGAAGCTAAAGATTTTATCCCAATTACTTTTATCCAACAGTAATTGTCTTTAAATTTTTGTCAGACTTGTAATATTTAAATAATTCAGACTTTTAAAACCTTGTGTCTTACCCGAGGCACAATGGTCCATTTGTAAGGGTTATTACCTCATTTTCATATGTCATCAATGAATCATGGACATTTTTGCATACAAACTTTGTGCTCTTTGTCTTTCTTTTTTACATTTTTATTTCTTTCAAATATAGCTATACTCTTACACACACACACATTCAAAATGCATATCTACATCCATTCAGGATCCCATGGGTAACAATTCTGCTATGGCCTTTTGTGACTCTGAAAATCTAATCAACCAAGCCGAAGACGAAGGTGAGGAAGATTGTGAAGTGCCAGGTGAACTAGCCAGGTTACTACAATAAGAAGAGAGGACCATACATCCCCACGAAGAACCAGTGGACACATCTAACCTAGGTACCAAAGAGGACAAGAAAGAAGTCAAGGTGGGTGCCAATCTGGAACCCAGTGTCCAGAAACGTCTAATTCAGTTGCTACATGATTATGTTGAGGTCTTTGCCTGGTCGTACGAAGACATGCCAATACTTGATGCTGATATCGTGGTCCATCATCTATCGACAAAAGAAGACTGCCCACCGGTAAAACAGAAAGTTTGTCGCATGCGGCAAGACATGTCAGAGAAGATTAAGGCTGAAGTCATGAAACAATTCAACTCCGGATTCTTAGATGTCACCTCCCATCCACAATGGGTCACCAATGTTGTTCCAGTGCCTAAAAAGGACGGTGTTGTACCCCAAAATTTTCCCTCTCATTTTATCAAGATTTCCCCTCACAAGACTCTTTGAACTCAAGACCAAGCTAGGGTTTGCTCTGCTCAAGACATCTCCTTGCACTGTTGACCTGGAATTAGGGTTTGAGTTTGCACAAGGATTTTTGGACTTTCAATACCTAATGTGACTTTCATACTTCATGTTGGACTTATAAGATTTCTCATACTAAGTTTTAAACCTTGAATCAAATTTTTGCCCAGTCAATTGGACAATTGACCTAAAAATCAGTTATATTAGGAAAAAAAGTCAACTGTGGCCAATTTGCAGTCAAACCTCATAATTTTTTATCCACATCAACATTATAGACTCATATGAACCATTTTATCAAGTTTGGGCCACAACTCCTCAAGAAATTTGATCAGATCATCAAAAGGGCAAAATGGTCATTTTTAGGGTTTTGACTGTAGAAGGGCGATTTCTGATTTTTCACCTAGCCAATGGCAAACTGGGTTCTAGAATGGATTCAAGGACTCAATGGCATCATCTTGACCTAATCACAAGGTTCAAAAGATCTCAAAAGCATTGGATTGCCAGATGAATTTTCTAGTCAACTGATCAAAAATCAATTGTACACTGAAAAGTCAAACTTTGACTTTTTGGTCAAAATCAAGTGCCAATGGTCATTTTTCATCAAGATGTGTCAAAACATGAAACTTGTTCACCAAGAAACTTAATTTTCAAAATTAGGGTTTAAAATGGAAAATTTTCATAACTTAGAATTTTTCTAAGTTATGAAAATTTCTTATTTTTTCCCAACTTTTCCCAACTTTTTCACCATGATGCAATTGGATTCAAACAAAACTTCCAACATGAAAGTTGTATTCCTACACAAAATATACAACTTTTATTCATAAAGTTTTCCCAAAATATGCTTGGATCTCAAGTTATTATTTTTGGAATAAGGGTCCATGAAACTTTTAACTTAGTGAAATTTTGCCCTAGTTTAGGCAGGATTTTAACCTATCTTCATGGAAATTTTTCACCTAGTTCCAATTGGAATCTCAAAATTCATTTCAAAGATGGATTGTAGAGAATGTTACAAGCTTTCCAAAATGTCCAAGAACTCTCCAAGATTATTTATAGTTATGGAGAATCAAAGAAAAGAAAATGGCCATTTCTCACTTTTGTCCATGGCATTTTTCATGTTGCTACAAGTTGCAAATTCTGTCCAACCATGCTTGTACTTGGTTTTCAGGTTCTTAAACCCTTCCACACTCAAAAATTGAATTCAAACACAATGGATTAAGGCTTTGTTCTGAGCTTTAGAAGATTACACATTAAATTAATCCATTTTTGGCAAAAAGATAACAATGCCATTTTGATAAAGGTTGTTGTTGTACCCCAAAATTTGCCCTCCCATATTTCTCAAAACATTTCAAGAAAATTCACAAGTCCAACCCGGCGCGTTATATTCAGGTGTTCTTTCGCCAAGATATCTCTGATAACATATTCTCAATTTCAGGTTCGGCTCAAGAGTCAATTCTTTAAAGAAGGTATCCGAATGTGTGAGTTTTCTTGAAGAAATATAGTGAAAAAGTGTGCTGAAAGTGCAGTTTTTACGCGCTAAAAAATTCATAACTTGAAGATCGTGGCTCGTTTTGAACCCGTTCCAGTGGCCAAAATTCCGTCTTGACATTATCTACGTTTTCATCTCTCACGGCTGGAAGCCAATTTCGATCAGAAGGTCTTCAAAAAATGTGGATTTATCAAGTATTTTCGTGCAGAAAATTTGTGACAGAAGTTTATTTGCGTCATGTTCAAAAAATCATAACTTGGTCGATTTTCATCGTATCGAGCTGGTTCTGGCGCCAAAATTTCACAAATTGAGTTGGCTACATTTTCACAGAAGGTATTGAGTTCAAAAGGTATTCAAAAGGCCTTCATTTTTTGCTCAGAGTGCGTGACACGCTGAAAATCCTGAATGCTGAATATTATTTCATCTGGGCCGAAACTTCGAAAATTCATAACTCGGTCAATTTTTATTGGATTGGACTCATATTTTTACACAAGGTCACTGGCTCATAGATCTACAACTTTTCTTAAAAAGTCGAGACCAAATTATGCACCGATCAATACCAGTTTTTTATTGAAGAACGTGTCGGAGTCGACACTGGAGCCCAAAATAAGTTTGTCTGAGCTGAAACTTCTAAAATTCATAACTAATTCACCGTTTATCCGATTGAGTTGATTTTCGGACAGGAGTTAGTTCTCGATGTCGGCTACATTTTGTTTTCACATTTCAACTTCAAAAAATGCACTTAAGTCCCTGCGATTTAGCCTGGAAAGTGACGAATTCAAGTGAATATTGGAGGCCCAATTGCACATTCAAAGCCCATTTTCTTTACCCTAATTTCCATTATATAATCACCTTCTTTTCACACAAAGAGAAGAGAAAAAAGAGAGGAGAAAAAAAGAGAGAAAACCTGGCCACAACACTGTCAGAATATCAAATTCTTTCAAGAACCCTAAAACCTTGAAATCCTTATTACAAATCCCTCTCTCACTACAAACAAGCCATCACAGTTACAAACCAATACCTCACTACTTCTTCAGTAAGGATAAGGCTGGCTTGATCTCCATGATCCTAATTTTCCAGTAAGGCATAAAAGCATTCAGGTCACTAATTTTCCAGTAAGGGTAAGATTGATTTGATCTCCATGATCAAAAGGGTATAATCATTCATACATGTCATATTGTGCCTAAATATTAAATTTCTTCATATATTGGCTTTATTTGCATTTTATGATTTTATTTAATGTGTTCGTGAGATTCAACACTGCAGATTTAGACACAATCCCATGCAGGTTCATTAAGGAACGTTGAGGCCAAAAGCCAAATGGCCAAAAGCCAAAAGCTAAATGGCCAAAACAGAACATTTTACACATGACTCCAATACATGGCGAGACAGACATTCTGAGAAGATTAAGGAACGTTGAGGCCAGAACACAAATGGCCAAAAGCCAAAAGCCAAATGGCCAAAGTAGAACAACTTATGCATGAAACTCAATCCAATGGCCAAAGAATGCAGACCACGGTACTCAGGAGTCAATACTTCAAAAAACCTCCCCTTGGGCCAAACACCCCCTATGGTTTGCTCAATTTTTAATTTTTATTTGTTTTTCCTTTTTATTCTTTTAATTGTTTTTTAATTGTTTTCTTTTAATTCCATAAAATAATTTTCATAATAAATATAAAATACAAAAAAATCAAAAAAATGTTTATTTTATTAATATTAATTTTACTATTATTATTTTTGTAAATAAACTTTAAACAATTAATTAGATTAATTTAGGTTTCAAAACTTTAATATTTTTCTTAATAAATTAAATACGTAGAAATTAGGGTTTTTAACTTTTTCATCATTTTTTTTAATAAATAATTTTCTCATCATTATTATTATTATTAATTACTAATTTATTTTGTAAATAAACATGTACATAAATTCTGTAGTAAATTAAGTTAAACTTTAACATTTTTCTCAAATAATTAAAAATAACTTAGAATTAGGGTTTCTTTTAATTTTAATTTTAATTTTCTTATTTCATAAATACAAAAAAACCTAAAAAACACTTCTTTTATTTCAATAAATAATTAATTAATTTTTAATTTCAATTTAACTTCAAAAGGGTCCAACGCCCTCGTTTTCAATTTTAATTCAATTCGCGCATTTTATTTATTCTTTCGTTTAAATATTTAATGTAATTCTCCCAAAGCCGTGTAATTTTATAATTTCTCGCACTTTACTTTATTTCTTTATTTTTCTGTCAAATCGGGTCTTGGAAATTTTGGCGATGTGGACCCGCGCCTTTGTAATAGTATAGAACTTTTAATTTCCGCATCTTTTTTAACTGTTAAATAAATGCATGCAAGAATGAATGATTAAATAAAAAACAAACGCATAGATCACTTTGACATGACAAGATAAATGCAAATGAATCTGACACACAAATCACACACCACCCCTAGGGTACGCCTCACTGTTGCCTTGCCCTTCGAAAGGTGATCGTCGAGTAGAGGATATCTTAGTAAGTCCTCATGATCCGGGAACCTGGCATGAGGGTAGCTTCTAAGGTGTCTTCCTATTGCTCTGGTGATCACCATGTCCCGAACCTCGAATTGACCCGAACACCTCCAACGGTGGTGCTACCTACCTCTCAATGGTGGGATGGCACTACTTTAAAGGACATTTACACAGACGAATTCCTTAGGGTAGGTAGACGACTCTAGATAATTGCTCTAAATTTCAAAACAAAACAAAATACTTTTCACACCAACACATTTTCAAAAAGCTTTCGAAAGCAACTTTTCAAACACTCTTGAGGACCGATACAAGAGTCGAACTGGAATTTTCAAAGAAACCTTTTTTAAAACCCACAGTTGAAAAGCAAACAAACCATTTTTGAAAACACAAATGAGCAAGTATCTAAGAGCCCATGGATAACCATGGATAGAAAGGGTGCTAACACCTTCCCTTTCTATAACCTACCTCCCGAACCGAGAGCAATCTCTATAAGGAATTTTTCTGTGCTTTTGTCCTTTCCATTTGGAGAAAATAAAAGACGGTGGCGACTCTTGCTTCCGCGACATTTCGCGAACCAGCGTTAAACAATCAGTTTCAGATCCACCGATCACAGAACTGGCGACTCTGCTGGGGACCATCTTTATAAAGTGAGGTGTACCTTAGGGTAGTTCATAACTGTGTTTTCAATTGTATTGACTTGCTTGCTTTATTATTGTGGGACTGTCTTGGGAGTTCTATAGATCCTAACCCGGATCTGGGGGATACCTTCTTAGAAAGTAGCAACAAGGCTGTGAGGGAACTGTGCGGGGTATACCGACATGGTTGAAACAGTCTGCTACGTTGATGTGGCACTTTGGTGTGTACCGGTAACCCTTGAGTTCAGTCAAGGAGAGTACGGGGCCTCCGCGTGGTGTCGTGAAGCATCAACAGACCTTAGGAACCTTAATTGAACTATCTTGGCCTCTTTAGGGTAGTGAGATAACTGACTTTGGTGCAGTCCGAGGTTGGTTGATACTCGATACTACACTCAATTGAGGGTTGTTTTCCTGGAATATTTCGGTCGCCAGTTCAGTGGCTAAATCGAAACGATGAACAATGAAAGCAATCCTGTGATATTGGGACCCTTAGAACCCGGTTACTTTGATAGGACAGGTTGAGCCCACCAACTTCAAGAGGGTAATACCCAGACCCCATGCTGGCCTAAACTCTAAGGGTTTCTCTTGTATGACTTGTGTGCCTTCGCACTTGACTACTTGCATGCTTGTTATCTGACACATGAGCTACTTGCATGTTTCATTCATAGTCCTTAATTGGGACTCATAACAGGGCTTACTAAGTTTCTTGCAGGTTTTATTGATAGTCCTTAATTGGGACTCATGACTGGTTTTACTTGAGTTTCTTGCAGGTTTTGGTTTGCAGTCCTTCATTGGGACTCCTAACAGGGTTACCCACATTACCCCATGCATACCATAACATCATACCATTGCATACATCCTAACCCATTTCAAGGATCTCAAGGGCTTGTGATGCAGGTCATGGTGAGTCAACTATCCCAGCAAGGGGCAAAGAGGATTTATTTTCCTCTAGACAAAGTTGTCAGGGGCTATGACCCACTTGACATGGTGAGCTCTGACTCTTGAAGAAGGTTCCCCTAACCAAGGTTGTTTGGACATCAAAACCAGACATGATGATTAAAGTCAGGGGCTATGACCCACTGGATATGGTGAGCCTTTGACCCTCTGAAGAAGGACTCTCAATAATATGCAGTTCCTTCAATCAAGCTACCAGACTCAAATTCTAACAAAATTTTCTTGTTTATCCCGCGAGGTCCTGGAAAACATTGCATGCATACATACACATCATAACAGGTATCCTTGTTGCAGGTCACTTACCTCTCTCGCTGTTTATTTCAGCAATGGCTTCCCAACAAGATAACCAGGACCTTCTTACTCAAGAAACTCGGTTCGGGGAAATCCTCCTGAATCTATCCAAGGGGCAGGAGGAGCTAAGGACACTTCTCATGGAGACTTTGGTCAGGAACAGCGCTGAGGATGAAAGGCTGAAACACCTACAAGCCGAGGTGGATGCATTGAAGGTCCAGATGCTGGGGCAGGTGACTGCCATTCAAGGGTTAGCTCAAAGACAAGATGAGCTCTGGTTTCTCGTCAACCAACTGCTTCAGGGTAACCAACTGGGGCAAAAGTCTAAGGGTAAAAAGCCAGTCATTGTTCAACCACCTTTGAGACAAGGAGGTAAGGGGAGAGCTCCTCAAATGGCTCCAGTGTCACAAATTCAACATCATAACCAACAAAAGAGCGAGAGAAGGCAGTTCACTCGGCTCAGCATGACCTTATCCCAGATATTGCCACAGTTGCTGGAGACCAAGCTGGTAACTCTAAAAGAAACTCCGAAGAACCAAAATACAACGTCACCGAAGTATAACCCCAACGCCCGCTGCGCTTATCACTCTGACAGCCCGGGGCATACTACAGATGATTGTTGGAGCTTGAAAAATAAGATCCAAGACATGATCGACGCTGGAGAGATTCAGTTTAAAGTACCCAAGACTCCTCACGTGATCACTGCTCCCTTGCCAAAACATGGCTAGGATTGAGAAAGTTTTGTTCATTCGAATGTTCAAGTTTCAATTCTCTTTTGTTCAAACATTTACTCATGTTAAACATTGTTATTTCATTAATGCATCGCATATGTCTGTTCTAAAACAATATATTCGTATTCACTAAATGCAAATTGTTTTCATATTTTTTCTGATGATCAACTCTTAAATAATAATTATAAGCCTCTTGAGGGAGGATGACGAAAATGATACCATAATCTACAGTATACTTTTGAACAGATCCCGCTGATGAGGTACAGGCATTGTTTCAATCCGTAAACACTGGAGTTATAAGGATGATAATCCCTCGTCAACCCCTCTGAGCCAAAGAAGTAGGAGTTTTTCTTTTCGAAATTCAAAACCCTTCATCATAACCTGGGGCAGGGTAGTTCTCTCAGTTGATCCAAGTGCATAACGAATGGCGCCAAAAAGATCCTTACAAAACAAAGAAAGACAGTGATGGTTCCGAACAATCAATAAAGAAGGGCAGTCATTATCTCAAAAATAAAAAACCCATTAAGTCAAAACCCATGAAGGAGACTTACAAAACTGGGGCATCCCGCTGACTGTAATTCCAAAAAAGGAAACAGTTCAGGCAAAAAAAGAAAGGGATAACAAAAATCAGACAAGAAAGAGGTCCTACAAACCCTCAACAAAAAAAAAGAAGGAAATGACTGCCTATTCCAAATAAATCATCAATATCTGAACCATCACTGGTATATCAAAGCAAAGACTCAATCAAGGTCTAATGTATGATCAACTGAGTATAGGTTTGAAGAACATCACGAAGAGCGGGTGGGTACAAATAATTTGAGCCTTTATCCTTTGTTTCTTAAACCGTGAACCAAGCCACGTTATAAACCTTAAAAGTCCTAGCTGAAGCATGGGTTAGTTCGAAAGCATACTGTTACGAAAGGTATCCTGACTCCTTAAGGCCTACGGTAAATACGGAGTTGACATCACGTTTTACAAACATTCACTTGTTTTATGAAAAAGAATGCATTTTCAAAAACTTCAAGACAGACATAAGCTTTGCATTTTTAACGTAACTTTGTTTGCATATGACTTTTTGGTTGCACAGCATAGAAGTTCGCACGACGAAGTTTAATGAACAGAAGCACTTCCAATCAAGGGGCATGGCATGAGCATGGTCCATCATCTGGGGCAATCCAATCAAGATTCGGAGAATCTCTCAAAGGCCAAATAGTCTGGGGCAAATCTCCGTCTGAGTCACTTGGGGCATTCCAACAACGAATCTTGCCTGATCAAACACCTTTTGGTGGCATGACAAAATACTTCTAACAGAGGCAACTCCCTACATTCTGAGAGCGTGGACATAGTCGAAAAAAATACTGCGCATAATCAAAGACCCGCTAGGTTGACATGCCTAGGAAAAAATTAGGGCTTCCCGACGAACCAAAAGGGTTCGGGCAAAATAAAGGGATGAAATGAAAAATCTATACACCTGGCAAGTCGAAAACCTGAAAAGGCGGCTTGGGCAAAAATGGGTATCCCGGTGGACTGAAAACCCGAAAGGGCAGTCCAGGCAAAAGTTAGGGATTAAAGCGTACGACTATGTCTCGTCATCTTGTCACTTGCCTATCAGAAGAAGAGTTTGTCCATCAACAGCTATCAGCACCTCACAGGTGTTCCTCTCCCACCTCAGAAACAGGGGCAATAATAGGTTGTCCAAGCAATCCAATTGCTCCATCCTCCAAGGTACCAAAGCAGGTTCAGTCGAAGAACATAACCAGATGTCTTAATTCCCCAGAGAATGAGTCAGTGCACTCTCCCTGAGCAATATTATCAAATCTTAAGGAAGTTGAGTATCCTCCAGCAGATCTCAACATTCCCCAGCAGCATATGTATTCTTAACAAGCATCCCCGGCAGTCTTGGTCTAAAGATTGGTCCCCGGCGGCATATAAACATTCAAAGGAATCACTTCCCCCGCAGTTCAAAACTTCCCCAGGAGAGTCCAATATAGTTCCCAAGGAAAGTTGGAATTCATCTCCCCAAGCAGTAAGCTTATCCCCAGTAGATTCTGGAAGCTTATCCTCGCAGAGCACGAACGCGTCGCTCGGCTTTATTCTAAGAGTTATTTCCTTACCAGGATATAACTGGGTTATCCTCAGCGAAGTCTATCAACACTTCCAACGCAACAAGAGTATCCCCAACAAGGTATTATCAACACTCAACAAAGTATCTCTCTCCCCACAGAGCATCTCTTCCCAGCAAGATCGTCAAGGTACTTTTCCCCGCAGAGTTATCCATTCGCCAAGTTTATTCCCCAACGGAGTTATCTTCTCCTACCGATATTCTTGCAGCTATCATCCCCAGCGGAAGCGAAATCTATTCTTCAACATCAGCCCAGGATATGACTTCCCGGCGCCCGTCAAGGATTTACTTTCCTAGACGAAAAATACATTCATAAACATCGCACTTCCATACATCATTATAGCATGCATAGACGCATCGTATTTTACAAATCTCATTTATGTTGAGAACATCATTGCTTGATCCATATCATGCATTGCATATGACTAACCTTTACCTTTCAGGAAAGATTCAGCTAAATTCTCAATCATATTTCAAGACTCTAAGACCTTATCTGGTTCAGTTAAATCGACTCCAAAGATTTCTTATCCAGTCCAAGGCCTTCTCTAGTCCAGCTAAATCGACCCCAAACAGATTTTTCTGATGAAGACTCAGTAGAAGTTATCAAAGGTTTTTCTCAATGATTGCTTTTGAGATTATAATTTCCTATGGTTCTCTCCCTGATGCTGCGGAGATGATAATTCCATCCCAGGTTTTTCTCAATGTTTGCTTTTGAGATTATAATTTCCTATGGTTCTCTCCCCGATGCTGCGGAGATGATAATTCCATTCCAGGTTTTTCTCAATGAATGCTATTGAGATTATAATTGCCTATGGTTCTCTCCCCAATGTTGCGGAGACGATAATTCCATTCCAGGTTTTTCTCAATGTTTGCTATTGAGATTATAATTTCCTATGGTTCTCTCCCCAATGTTGCAGAGACGATAATTCCATCCAAGGTTTTTCTCAATGTTTGCTTTTGAGATTATAATTTCCTATGGTTCTCTCCCCAATGCTGCGGAGACGATAATTCCATCCAAGGTTTTTCTCAATGTTTGCTTTTGAGATTATAATTTCCTATGGTTCTCTCCCCAATGCTGCGGAGACGATAATTCCATCCAAGGTTTTTCTCAATGTTTGCTTTTGAGATTATAATTTCCTATGGTTCTCTCCCCAATGCTGCGGAGACGATAATTCCATCCAAGGTTTTTCTCAATGTTTGCTTTTGAGATTATAATTTCCTATGGTTCTCTCCCCAATGCTGCGGAGACGATAATTCCATCCAAGGTTTTTCTCAATGTTTGCTTTTGAGATTATAATTTCCTATGGTTCTCTCCCCAATGCTGCGGAGACGATAATTCCATCCAAGGTTTTTCTCAATGTTTGCTTTTGAGATTATAATTTCCTATGGTTCTCTCCCCAATGCTGCGGAGACGATAATTCCATCCAAGGTTTTTCTCAAAGTTTGCTTTTGAGATTATAATTTCCTATGGTTCTCTCCCCAATGCTGCGGAGACGATAATTCCATCCAAGGTTTTTCTCAATGATTGCTATTGAGATTATAATTTCCTATGGTTCTCTCCCCGATCCTGCGGAGACGATAATTCCATTCCAGGTTTTTCTCAATGTTTGCTTTTGAGATTATAATTGCCTATGGTTCTCTCCCCGATCCTGCGGAGACGATAATTCCATTCCAGGTTTTTCTCAATGTTTGCTTTTGAGATTATAATTGCCTATAGTTCTCTCCCCGATACTGCGGAGATGGTAATTCCCACCAAGATTTCGCTCAATGATTGCTGTTGAAGCGAAGTTATCCAAGATTTTCTCAACGATTGCTGTTGAGGTTAAGGTCATCCAAGGTTCTCTCAATGTTTGCTGTTGAGGTGGTAATCGCCTATGGTTCTCTCCCCGATACTGCGGAGGTGGTAATCCCAGATTTCGCTCAATGATTGCTGTTGAAGTGAAGTTATCCAAGGTTCTCTCAATGTTTGCTGTTGAGGTGGTAATCGCCTATGGTTCTCTCCCCGATCCTGCGGAGGTGGTAATCCCAGATTTCGCTCAATGATTGCTGTTGAAGTGAAGTTATCCAAGATTCTCTCAATGTTTGCTGTTGAGGTTGTAGTCGCCTGTGGTTCTCTCCCCGATACTGCGGAGGTAGTAATCGTCCCCAGATTATCTCAATGATACTGTTGAGGTAGTAATCGTCCAAGGTTCTCTCACCGTTCCTGTTGAGGTAGTAACCATCCCTGGTTCATTCATCACCTTTTGAAGATCCAGATCCAGCTCCTGTAACCAGTCAGGACACATCTATACAAAGCATCTGAAGACCAGCTCCTGCAACATGTCAGGTAATCATTTTCTTTTGCAGGTACGCAAGTTCTCGCTAAGGAATCTCTTATGCGATCAGCACCCAGATGGCATCTATAAGCCCATCCACCTTCCATCATCTCTTAGCATGGCATCTATAAGCCCATCATCCTATCCATCAATCTCCAAATGGCATCTATAAGCCCATTCCACCATCACACTGCTACTATGTGAGCGCAAATTTCTGGGCACTCTAGTGTTCAATCATCTTCCACCTTCGGATTACGAAAGGCACGTCAGCCAATCTGCATCCTCAGGTCTAAGAAGATTGAACAGGGGCAACTGTTGTACCCCAAAATTTGCCCTCCCATATTTCTCAAAACATTTCAAGAAAATTCACAAGTCCAACCCGGCGCGTTATATTCAGGTGTTCTTTCGCCAAGATATCTCTGATAACATATTCTCAATTTCAGGTTCGGCTCAAGAGTCAATTCTTTAAAGAAGGTATCCGAATGTGTGAGTTTTCTTGAAGAAATATAGTGAAAAAGTGTGCTGAAAGTGCAGTTTTTACGCGCTAAAAAATTCATAACTTGAAGATCGTGGCTCGTTTTGAACCCGTTCCGGTGGCCAAAATTCCGTCTTGACATTATCTACGTTTTCATCTCTCACGGCTGGAAGCCAATTTCGATCAGAAGGTCTTCAAAAAATGTGGATTTATCAAGTATTTTCGTGCAGAAAATTTGTGACAGAAGTTTATTTGCGTCATGTTCAAAAAATCATAACTTGGTCGATTTTCATCGTATCGAGCTGGTTCTAGCGCCAAGATTTCACAAATTGAGTTGGCTACATTTTCACAGAAGGTATTGAGTTCAAAAGGTATTCAAAAGGCCTTCATTGTTTGCTCAGAGTGCGTGACACGCTGAAAATCCTGAATGCTGAATATTATTTCATCTGGGCCGAAACTTCGAAAATTCATAACTCGGTCAATTTTTGTTGGATTGGACTCATATTTTTACACAAGGTCACTGACTCATAGATCTACAACTTTGCTTCAAAAGTCGAGACCAAATTATGCACCGATCAATACCAGTTTTTTATTGAAGAACGTGTCGGAGTCGACACTGGAGCCCAAAATAAGTTTGTCTGAGCTGAAACTTCAAAAATTCATAACTAATTCACCATTTATCCGATTGAGTCGATTTTCGGACAAGAGTTAGTTCTCGATGTCGGCTACATTTTGTTTTCACATTTCAACTTCAAAAAATGCACTTAAGTCCCTACGATTTAGCCTGGAAAGTGACGAATTCAAGTGAATATTGGAGGCCCAATTGCACATTCAAAGCCCATTTTCTTTACCCTAATTTCCATTATATAATCACCTTCTTTTCACACAAAGAGAAGAGAAAAAAGAGAGGAGAAAGAGAGGAGAAAAAGAGAGAGAAAACCTGACCACAACACTGTCAGAATATCAAATTCTTTCAAGAACCCTAAAACCTTGAAATCCTTATTACAAATCCCTCTCTCACTACAAACAAGCCATCACAGTTACAAACCAATACCTTACTACTTCTTCAGTAAGGATAAGGCTGGCTTGATCTCCATGATCCTAATTTTCCAGTAAGGCATAAAAGCATTCAGGTCACTAATTTTCCAGTAATGGTAAGATTGATTTGATCTCCATGATCAAAAGGGTATAATCATTCATACATGACATATTGTGCCTAAATATTAAATTTCTTCATATATTGGCTTTATTTGCATTTTATGATTTTATTTAATGTGTTCGTGAGATTCAACACTGCAGATTTAGACAGGATCCCATGCAGGTTCATTAAGGAACGTTGAGGCCAAAAGCCAAATGGCCAAAAGCCAAAAGCCAAATGGCCAAAACAGAACATTTTACACATGATCCCAATACATGGCGAGACAGACATCCTGAGAAGATTAAGGAATGTTGAGGCCAGAACACAAATGGCCAAAAGCCAAAAGCCAAATGGCCAAAGTAGAACAACTTATGCATGAAACTCAATCCAATGGCCAAAGAATGCAGACCACGGTACTCAGGAGTCAATACTTCAAAAAACCTCCCCTTGGGCCAGACACCCCCTATGGTTTGCTCAATTTTTAATTTTTATTTGTTTTTCCTTTTTATTCTTTTAATTATTTTTTAATTGTTTTCTTTTAATTCCATAAAATAATTTTCATAATAAATATAAAATACAAAAAAATCAAAAAAATGTTTATTTTATTAATATTAATTTTACTATTATTATTTTTGTAAATAAACTTTAAACAATTAATTAGATTAATTTAGGTTTCAAAACTTTAATATTTTTCTTAATAAATTAAATATGTAGAAATTAGGGTTTTTAACTTTTTCATCATTTTTTTTAATAAATAATTTTCTCATCATTATTATTATTATTAATTACTAATTTATTTTGTAAATAAACATGTACATAAATTCTGTAGTAAATTAAGTTAAACTTTAACATTTTTCTCAAATAATTAAAAATAACTTAGAATTAGGGTTTCTTTTAATTTTAATTTTAATTTTCTTATTTCATAAATACAAAAAAACCTAAAAAACACTTCTTTTATTTCAATAAATAATTAATTAATTTTTAATTTCAATTTAACTTCAAAAGGGTCCAACGCCCTCGTTTTCAATTTTAATTCAATGCGCGCATTTTATTTATTCTTTCGTTTAAATATTTAATGTAATTCTCCCAAAGCCGTGTAATTTTATAATTTCTCGCACTTTACTTTATTTCTTTATTTTTCTGTCAAATCGGGTCCTGGAAATTTTGGCGATGTGGACCCGCGCCTTTGTAATAGTATAGAACTTTTAATTTCCGCATCTTTTTAACTGTTAAATAAATGCATGCAAGAATGAATGATCAAATAAAAAACAAACGCATAGATCACTTTGACATGACAAGATAAATGCAAATGAATCTGACACACAAATCACACACCACCCCTAGGGTACGCCTCACTGTTGCCTTGCCCTTCGAAAGGTGATCGTCGAGTAGAGGATGTCTTAGTAAGTCCTCATGATCCAGGAACCTGGCATGAGGGTAGCTTCTAAGGTGTCTTCCTATTGCTCTGGTGATCACCATGTCCCGAACCTCGAATTGACCCGAACACCTCCAACGGTGGTGCTACCTACCTCTCAATGGTGGGATGGCACTACTTTAAAGGACATTTACACAGACGAATTCCTTAGGATAGGTAGAAGACTCTAGATACTTGCTCTAAATTTCAAAACAAAACAAAATACTTTTCACACCAACACATTTTCAAAAAGCTTTCGAAAGCAACTTTTCAAACACTCTTGAGGACCGATACAAGAGTCGAACTGGAATTTTCAAAGAAACCTTTTTTAAAACCCACAGTTGAAAAGCAAACAAACCATTTTTGAAAACACAAATGAGCAAGTATCTAAGAGCCCATGGATAACCATGGATAGAAAGGGTGCTAACACCTTCCCTTTCTATAACCTACCTCCCGAACCGAGAGCAATCTCTATAAGGAATTTTTCTGTGCTTTTGTCCTTTCCATTTGTAGAAAATAAAAGACGGTGGCGACTCTTGCTTCCGCGACATTTCGCGAACCAGCGTTAAACAGTCAGTTCCAGATCCACCGATCACAGTTGCTTTATGCAATTTTGTTTCTCTTGAGCTGTGAACCCAATCCTTTGCAGCAAACCAACTCCACAAACTTAGGCAAAAGTACACCAATTATCAGCATGCTTGGAGCTAGCTTGTACAGGCCATAACATTGTCAAAATCACCTTTTCTTTCAAAGCAAGTCAACTGGCAAAATCACCACATCTTTACAATCTGATAAAACCAAAGTTTGTAAACATTTCAAACAGGTTTTACATATCACACTAAGCCAGAAACACGAGCTAGCAAGTCCTCAAACCTTCCAAAACACCAAAACACAAGTTCTTGTCAAAACAGGGCAGGTTCTGCATTTTGATTTCCAAATCACAATCCACTCGTGCGTTTTGCTTGCAACCAGTTCCAACACACTCTATACAACTCACCTAAGCTATCCTAACCATTCCCAAGTCACTGTAACTCCATTTACACACTTCACCATTTTTGAATTCTGAGTTTGCAAGTTGAGTTCTATAGAGAGATTCAAGCAAGTTCAAATCTATCTAAGCATTGGGAGAGCTCAAAGGAACTTCAAGCAAGCTCACAAGTATCTCAGGCCTCACTCACAACCCCTACATTGCCATACTCGAGCTTGAGTGAAACAGGTAAAGTTCAAACTTCTATCTCCCTATTTATGAATCATTAGGCTTAGGTTTGTGAATAAAAAATGTAGTCCTCATTGCCCTTGAGATGTACATATGCATAGAATTCATTTAAGTTAACTGAGCTGGGAGAATTTGAATGATGAACTTTCTATAAAGACTAGGTTAGAAATTAGGGCCAGATAAATTCTCTCTGGTCTTTGAGAGTTAGATTAAGTTTTTTATATGGTTAGAATCATATGATCATGCTCTATAACTTTCATGTTGCAAGTTTTTGTTTTTAAGCACAAATGCAGGAGTTACCAGTTTGAACCATACGCGCGTGTTTTGTTTGTCACAAGGTCAAGGATGAAGAGGAATCTTGGGCTGGGCCTGACTTGGTTGGCTATTTGCACCCATTAGCTTGTTGTTTACACCCCCTTGTCCCTTTTGATTATTTTTGTATATTGTTCTGTTTCTTTTTCATTTCTGACTTTAATTATTTTTTCTAAATATAAAAAATCACTAAAAATGTTTTCTTAAATTTTCACATTTTATTTTATTATTTTTTATTATTTTTTGGACATAGAAATAATTACTATAATAATATACTTTTATCTTCTTAAATAAAAACTTGTAAATATTATAAAAATACTTACATATTTTTTTTTATATTATTTATACATATAAAATAATATTTTCTCACATATTCATTTTTAATATTTTTTGTAAATATTTTATTTATTTTCTTGTACATAAATAAATAATTATAATATATATATTTTCTTAAAACAAATTAGGGTTTCCACCCTTAATAAAAATAATCTTTTATTTTCTTATTTTTGATGCATTAAATAACTTATTTTTACCTACATAAAAATAATACAATTTTTTTTTTGCATATTTATAATATATTGCATACTTAAATATTTGTCAATTTATTATTTGTACAATGAATTCAATATGGTTGTAATAATTTTTAGGGTTTTTATTTTGTGCAAAATATCCCCCCTATTCAAACTTGTATCCCCCTCCCCATATCAATGTTGTAATAGTCGTAGATTTACTTTTACGCACTTTATAGCTTTCAAATATGCATGATAGAAAGATTAGGGTTTGTATGCAAATGACCAAAATCAAACAAATAGCTTGACTAAACACAAGACAAAAAGCATGAAAAATGACAACACAATACACACAAGCACCAATAGGGTTTCATCCACTTGTTTCCTTAAAAACATGGCCATGGTATGCATGCTAGGTGTCTTGGCAAAAACAAAAACAAAACAAAAGATCATAGTCCCTCGATGACGCTATCTTGGTTGCCTATACAAAAATCATCTAGTCCCTCAAAAACTTGCTAAGATACTTGGCAACATTGTTATCATGGCCATACGATGACCCACGCCCGTCCCGTTTAACATCCAAACACAAGGTTGTTTACCAAATACAATGGTAAAACAACAATGTATAAGGGTTAAAAATGTGTAGCAAAGATCTTTGAGTTAGGGTAGACAACTCCTAGTTACTTGATCAAACTTGCAAAACATCCTTGCTATTTTCAAACTATCACACACATCACAACACAATTTCAAAACATTTCCCAACAAACTTTCAAACATTGAAACATTTTTCAAAAGACAAACACCTTTGTATATATTCAAACAAGAATCATTACAAAGGTTGCCTAAACAAGTCCTCTTTTCAAAATATTTTCAAAACCACACACAAAGCACCATTTCAAACAATTGAAAAGCAAAAGCAAGTGATCTAAACAAGTAACTAAGAGCCCATGGAAAACCATGAATGAAAAGGGTGCTAGCACCTTCCCTTTTCATAATCTACCCCCCTAACCCAAGAAAACATCTCAAAGGTCTTTCCTGTGCTTTTTGACCTTTCCTTTGGATAAAATAAAAAGTCGGTGGCGACTCTTGCTAAACTGAAACATTTGCGAACACAAACGCAAAACCTCAAGTCAGTTCTCCCACCGTATCACAGACGGCAAAGTACGTATGTGCATGGACTACAGAGATTTGAATAGGGCAAGCCCTAAGGACGATTTCCCACTTCCCCACATCGATATTCTGGTTGACAATACCGCAAAGCATAAAGTGTTCTCATTTATGGATGGTTTCTCATGCTACAACCAAATCAAAATGGCGCCTGAGGACATGGAGAAAACAACCTTTTTCACACAGTGGAACACATTATGTTACAAGGTTATTCCATTCGGGTTGTAGAATGCTGGGGAAACCTATCAACATGCCATGGTAGCTCTATTTCACGACATGATACATCACGAAATAGAGGTCTATATGGACGAAATGATAGCCATATCTCAAACTGAAGAGGAACATCTTGACCATTTACAGAAACTGTTTGAGAGGTTAAAGAAATACAAGCTGAGGTTGAACCCGAATAAGTGCACATTTGGGGTGAGGTCCGGTAAACTCCTAGGCTTCGTCGTCAGCGGTAAGGGTATCGAAGTAGACCCTGCCAAGGTGAAAGAAATACAAGAAATTTCTTCTCCTTGTATTGAGAAGGAAGTCAGAGGATTCTTGGGACGACTAAACTACATTTCCAAATTCATTTCTCACTTAACCACTACTTGTGAACCAATCTTCAAGTTACTGAAGAAAGATTAAGTAGTCAAATGGAATGATGAGTGCCAAGCTGCCTTCGAAAAGATCAAAGAGTACCTTCAAGAGCCTCCTGTTTTGATGACACCTGTTGAGGGAAGACCATTGATCATGTATCTAACTGTTTTAGAAAATTCAATGGGGTGTGTGCTGGGACAGCATGACGAGTCTGGCCGAAAAGAGCATGCTATTTACTACCTGAGCAAAAAGTTTACCGACTATAAAACAAGATATTCACTACTTGAGAAAACTTGTTGCGCTCTGGCATGGACTGCTCGCCGACTAAGACAGTATATGCTAACACATACTACCTTATTGATATCCAAGATGGATCCAATAAAATACATATTTGAGAAGTCGGCCCTCTTTGGGACAATAGCAAGATGGTAGATGATCTTGACGGAATATGACATTCAGTACATTACCCAGAAAGCAATAAAGGGCAGTGTACTAGCCGATCACCTTGCTCATCAAGTTGTGGATGACTATCATCCCATGAAGTTCGAATTCCCGGATGAAGACATCATGATGGTAAATGGTTGTGAAGAA
Organism: Vicia faba; assembly: GCA_948472305.1. Taxonomy (NCBI): domain Eukaryota; kingdom Viridiplantae; phylum Streptophyta; class Magnoliopsida; order Fabales; family Fabaceae; genus Vicia; species Vicia faba. The sequence goes on from OX451741.1 coordinate 745,555,371, forward strand.
TTCAGACCATATGACAGACCTGAACAAGGATCCTGATGGATCCTAGTTTTTGATGGGGCGCCCAACGCACTCGGAAATGGAATAGGTGTTGTACTCATATCCCCTGAAGGATGTCATACTCCCTTCACTGCAAGACTATGCTTCAACTGCACAAATAACATGGCAGAATATGAAGCATGTATTTTTGGTCTCAAAGCTGCCATAAATTTGGGGATCAAGTCCTTAAGTGTATTCGAAGATTCAACCTTAGTTATCAGCCAGATCAAAGGATAATGGGACACGAAGCACCCTAACCTTATTCCCTACAAAGAACATGTGTTGACATTAATCCCACATTTTGAGAAGATTACCTTCGAGCATTTCCCGCGAGAAGAAAATCAACTAGCGGATGCACTAGCCACAATGTCATCCATGTATAAACTCAAATGGGATAACGAGGCTCCCCAAATCACCATTGAACGGATGGATGAACTAGCTTATTGTCACGAGATCAATAATGAAGAAGTAGTGGACCAGCCTTGGTTCCATGAAGTCAAGAGGTACCTCGAGGCTCAAGAGTATCCGAAAGGAGCTTCAGTTAATGATAATAAATTCTTAAGGAGATTCTCTACTAAGTTCTTCATCAGTAATGGCATCCTCTACAAATGCAACCACGACTTAGTATTGATTCATTGTGTAGATAAGGTTGAGACAGAAAATATCATGGTTGATCTACATGAAGGCACTTTTGGCACCCATTCCAGTGGGCATATGATGGCTAAGAAGATCCTACGGGTAGGGTATTACTGGTCTACCATAGAAACAGATTGCTATCAACATTCACGAACCTGTCATAAGTGTCAGATCTATGCTGACAAAGTGCATGTACCTCCAGTTCCTCTTAATGTCCTGACTGCTCCCTGGCCATTCACGATGTGGGGCATCGATATGATTGGAGAAATCAAACCTACAGCTTCTAATGGGCATTGCTTCATTCTGGTGGCCATTGACTATTTCACGAAGTGGGTTGAGGCAGCTTCTTTCGCTTCTGTAACCAAGAATGTTGTGGCCCGATTCATCAAACGGTATCTCATCTATCAGTACGGTATCCCAGAGAGAATCATCACAGACAATGGTATGAATCTCAATAATACTATGATCACTGCACTATGTGTGCAATTCAAGATCCAGCACCACAATTCTTCCCCTTACCGGCCAAAGATGAATGGCGCTGTCAAATCCATAAATAAGAACATCAAAAAGATCATACAAAAAATGACAGTAACCTACAAGGACTGACATGAGATTCTACCATTCGCTCTCCGCGGTTACCGTACCACAGCGCACACATCGACCGGGGAAACACCTTACTCTCTGGTATACGGTATGTAAGTTGTCTTGCCTATTGAGGTCTAGATCCCTTCTCTGAGAATCATGAAGGATGCAGGGTTGAATGAAGACGATTGGATCCAAACTCGACTTGATCAAATGAACTCGATTGACGAGAAAAGGCTTATTGTTGTCTGTCATGGTCAAATGTATCAAAAACGGATGATCAAGGCTTTTAACAAAAAGGTCAGACGTCAGGTATATCAGGTTTGTGACTTGGTAATCAAGCGTATCATATTACCACAAGGTGATCCCAGGGGAAAATGGACTCCTACATATGAAGAACCGTTTGTGATCAAAAGCATAATCTATGGTGGAGCAATGATCTTAACCACTATGGATGGCGATGACCTACCGCACCCTGTGAACACGGACATAGTCAAAAGATACTACGCATAAGAGACTCGCTAGGTTGACACACCTAGGCAAAACAAGGGCATCCCGGCGAACCATAAGGTTCGGGCAAAAATTAGGGATAAAACAAAAAAATCTATACACCCGGCAAGTTAAAAACTCGAAAGGGCGACTTGGGCAAAAAAGGGTATCCCGATGGACTAAAAACCCGAAAGGGTGGTCCAGGCAAAAGTTAGGGAATTAAAGCGTGTGACTATGTCCTGTTGGATCACCTTACAGACAACCTTTAGCTTCGACTGACAAGCTCAACGATCCTAATCAATCCAATCAACTTCGGACAAGGCAGCAAGTGGACAAGACGCTCAGAGACACGAAGGCTATGGCAGAATGGGAACCCCATGGGATTATTGCACATATCTATCTTTTCTTTGTATCAAATTTTCATTTTTTTTACGACGACATTCTCTTACTAGAATGATTGTCTCATTGTACAAAAATACTTATTCAAAGTTAATACAAAAATACCCCTTTGAAAGTGCAAAACTATATGCTTTTTCTTTATTCATGTGTTTTGTTTACAAAAACATCCAATGATTTATTTTTGAACATATGTATTTTAACGTAACTATTGTCTACAAATGAACAAAAAGGAACAGAAAATAGAGAGATAATCGCTAATGGCTTTAAGAAATAGGATAATATCTTTAGAATATTCCATAAAATCCCCCTACAATATGCAGCCTAATGATATCAAGCTCTCTCACATCCCCGGCGGAACAAAACTTCATGTTTTTCATTCCCCAGTAGAAGTCACCCAATTTCTCAAGATTCCCCAACAGGATTTCACAAGAAATACATGGCATTTCCCTTACAACAGAGTTTATTTCTCTAACAATTAGAAGCTCATCAACTCATCAGCACTTCAAAACATGAAGACTTACACTCCACGTCCCCAGCAGCAGTCAGGGATTTATTTTCCCTAATCCAACAGTATTACAACAGAATAGCTTACATGCCCCTACATCGCATCCATATATCATAACATTGACAACACGAATACATACAACATAATCTCATTCATTTTTTTAGAACATCATTGTACAATGCATTCCATACATCATGACATTGCATACAACTAATCTTTCATCTCTTCAGGAAAGATTCAGCAGATGGCTATCATCAACAATTTGCAAAAGGTCGGAGATTAATACCTTAAACAAGCCAGGACAATCATCTACACGACCAGCTGAAGCAATCCTGCACGGGTTTCTTCTCATTCAGCTTTCAGATACAGTTCAGATACGCTCCAGATATGGACGCCATTCTGATACTCATTCAGATTCACCTTTCAGATACAGTTCAGATATGCTCCAGATACGGACGCCATTCTGATACTCATTCAGATTCAGCTTTCAGATACAACTCAGATACGCTTCAGATACGGACACCATTCTGATACTCATTCAGTTTCAGCTTTCAGATACAGTTCAGATACACTCCAGATACGGACGCCATTCTAATGCTCATTCAGACTCAGTTTTCAGATACAGTTCAGATACGCTCCAGATACGGACGCCATTCTGATACTCATTCAGATTCAGCTTTCAAATACAGTTCAGATACGCTCCAGATACGAACACCTTTTTGATACTCATTCAGATTCAGTTTTTAGATACAGTTCAGATACGCTCTAGATATGGACGCCATTCTGATACTCATTCAGTTTCAGCTTTCAGATACGAGTCAAATATAATCCATTTATGGATATTATTCAGATACTCAACCTAACACATCCATTATTTCAATATAAATCAACCAGAGATTTATTCTGACACTTCTTCCATTCCTGCCAACAATCATTTTTTGGATGGCATCTGTAAGCCCATCTCCAAAAACTTTCCATCATCTCTCCAAATGGCATCTTTAAGACCATTCCCTACATCATCAACTACCACATCATCGAGTGCAAATTTCTGGGCAATCTAGTGTCTAATCATCTTTCACCTTCAAGTCATGAATGGCGGATCCGCCAATCTAACTCTTCAGATTTAAGAAGATTGAACAGGGGCACCTGTTGTACCCCAAAATTTGCCCTCTCATTTATCAAGTATTTTGCCACAAGTTCTCCTTTGGTTCAAGACTGCACAAGGTTTGATCAGCTCAAGACACCTTCTTAAGCACTGATGACTAAAATTAGGGTTTGAGATTGCACAAGGATAATTGAACTTTCAATGCCTAATATGACTTCATGGATCATTATGGACCCCAAAGATTACTCATGTCAAGTTTCAAGCCTTGAATCACATTTTTGCTCAGTCAATTGGGCAGTTGCCCTAAAAATCAACTGTATTGGGGAAAAAGTCAACTATGGCCAATTTACAGTCAAACTTCATAATTTTTGATCCATATCAACATTATAAACTCATATGTATCATTTGATCAAGTTTGGACCATAATTCCTCAAGAATTTGATCAAATCATCAAAAGGGACAAAATGGTCAAAATTAGGGTTTTGACTGAGAAAGGGCAATTTCTGATTTTTAGCCTAGCAGTTGGTTAATTGGTTTGAAGTACGACCTTAAGAGTTCAATTGAATCATTTTGACCTAATGGCATGACTCAAAACATTGCTCAAGATCAATTGGATTGATGGTTGATTTTCAGTCCACTGATCAAAAGTCAATTGTACACTAAAAAGTCAAACTTTGACTTTTTGGTCAAAATCAAGTGTCAAAGATCACAATTCATCAAAACATGTCAAAATATAAAACTTGTTCATCAAGAAATCAAAAAGTCAATATTTCATTTTGAAAAGTCAAAATTTTCAAACTTAGAAATTTTTCTAAGTGTTGAAAACTTCATGTTTTTTCACAACTTTGAGCCAATTTTTCACCATGATGCAAGATGATTCAAAAGAAACTTTCAACATGAAAGTTGTATATCTCCATTATATCTACAACATTTATTTACATAACTTCTCCTATAAATTCTTGGATATCAAGTTATTAATCCATGAAGTCATGGTCTTGAAACTAAAAGTGAAATTTTGAACATTTTTTATCAGGATTTTGACCTAACTTTTGACCCAAAATTCACCTAGTTCCATTTGGATTTTGCAAAAGTGATTCAAATAGGGGTTGTAGATCACATTACAAGCCTTCCAAAATGTCAAAGAACTCCTTGAGATCATTTGTGAGCAAGGAGAATCGAAGGTCAGAAGTTGGGGTTTCAAGTTGTTTTACAAGGCAAATTTTGTGATGAACAAAATTCAAATCTCAAACCTATGCTGCATAATATTTGATTTGCAGGCTTCAAACTTGTTAGGCACTCCATAATTAAATGCTTTCACAGCTGTTAGAGGCTTCAACTCAAGCATTCAATGCAATGCCCATGCTTTATATCCATTTTAGGAAGAAAGTGCACAATGCCATTTTAAAAAAGTAGCTTTATGCACAAAACTTGTTCTTGAGCCTTGCAATTGTTTTCTTCTGATCATACACGTCCTATAACTCAAGAGAAGTTTGTCTCAAGCCTTACAATCACCCAACCCATGCTTGTACTTCATCTTGGAACCATACTTTCACTTTTCTTCAAAATCAAGCAACCTAGCCATACCTCTATAACTCAGAAATCCTTTGTGCAAAACCTCTCCAACCTTTTGCTTATAGATACACAAGTCATTTGCAAGAAAACACACGCATACACAAGCCTTAAAACTCACAAAAACTTAGAATTGCATCTCATACTTCCATTGTTGCATATTCTGGCCAGAAATCCCAAAATCAAAAACTACTCGTGCGTTTCTTGGCCTTTTGCTTCCAAAACTTACAAGCATCACACACAAGCCATCCATGTCCCTGCTACACGATTGTAACACCATCTATCTCCATTTCCAAGTTCAAAAACAGAGCATCACAATTGGACTTCTCAAGACCATTTCAGCCACTCTCCAACCAAGCTAATCATTGCATTAGCTTCCTGAGACCTCAAGGAAGCTAACCCGATCCTTGCAGCACCTTGAAACAAGCTCCAACTCAAAACACGAATTCCATTTTCAAGGTGAGTTTTCTGACTTTTGAACTCTTCATATAGGCATCATTTGCTTTCCATTTATGAAGATAAAATGTAGATATCATAGCCTTGAAACTAACCATGTCTTTAATTTCATTTATATTGCTTGAGTAGTTAGAATTTTGAATCTGAACATCCTGGAAAAGTTAGGTCAGAATTTGGTACTATTAGAAATTCTCATTCATCTTTGATCTATAGCTTTAGTTATTTACATTTCTGGAATCGTGCTAAAATTTGCCATAAGTTTCATGTTTACATTTTTGCAAATGGATGAGAAATGAGCAACATGCAGGTGGTCCGGCTAAAGGTTGAAGATGAAGTTGTTTTCAGGAAGCAATTTCTAATATATATTTATGGTTTGACATAAGTTAACGGATGTATCACCACCCCAGTGGTTAAAGCGCGCGCCTGTCACTCTTAGGTCTTGGGTTCAAGCCCTAGCGTGACCTTTTTGCATTTTTTTTTCATTTTTTTGACATTTTCTTTCTTTTTTTTTGCAGCGCTTGGGCCAGCAGTTTGGGCCTCACTTTTTTCTTACAATACTCCTTATTTCACTTATTAACCTCCTTTTTTTATTTTTTTATTTTTTTTATTTTTACTATTTCATCTTTTATTATTTTTATTACTAATATTATTATTAATATGATTATTATTAATATGATTATTATTATTATTATTATTATTATTATTTTCATTATTAAAAAACCCAAAAATATTTATATTTTTTTATTATTTTATTTTTATTTAGTTTATTTTTCATAAAACTAAAAAGCACAAAAACATTTTCTTTAATAAATTAACTTTTTTTTAAATACTTAGATTATAAATTTTAAATATTATTATATTATTTTCTTGTAAATTAAAATCAATTTAGAACTTAGGATCTTTTATTAAATTATTTTTATTTACTAATTTAATTAAATTCACCAAAACTCTAAAAAACTTGTTTTCTTTAAATTAATTTATTCTACTAACTTAATATTAATTTTCTTATTTTTTATTTTAGTTAATTATTTTATTTTAATTAATTAGGTCAAAAAACCCTTTTCATGAAAAAACAAACAAACAATCACATTTCTTCTTACATTTCACATTTTTGCATTTTTATCCTTATTTTGTACATTTGTTCAAAAAATTTAATATGGTTGTAATAATTATTTAGATTTAATTTCTTGCAATATTCCCCATTTGTAATTTGTACACCCCCTTCCCTAAATGATGTAGTAGCGTAGTAATTTTAATTTCCGCAAGCGTCAGATGGGTTTTCAAGCTGAAGTTAAAGCCGGATGGATAAATTGACAAACACAAAGCAAGATTAGTAGCAAGAGGCTTTCTACAGAAGCCTGGGCTGGATTACTCTGAAGTGTTTGCACCTATAGCGATACATGAAACAATCAGACTAGTGATTGCAATAGCTTCTAACAGGAATTGGCATCTGATGCATTTAGATATAAAATCTGCATTTTTGAATGGTCCATTACAAGAAGAGGTATACATGTCACAATCTTCTGGATTTAAGAATAAGAAACAGGAATGGATGGTGTTCAGTTTACACAAAGCCTTGTATGGATTGGAGCAAGCACCCAGATCCTGGAATCTGAAGATTGATTCATTTTTCAAGGAACAAGGGTTTCAGAAATGTGAGATGGAGTATGGTGTTTATGTTCAGCACACTTCAGAAGGAAATATGATTCTGGTATGTTTGTATGGTGATGACATATTGCTAACAGGAAGTTATGAACAAGAGATATCTAAGTTCAAGAAGGTTCTGATGAATAAGTTTGAGATGATAGATCTTGGGAAAATGAGTTACTTTCTAGGGATGGAGTTTATGTACTCTGAGAAAGGAATCATTTTGTATCAGATGAAGTATGAACTTGAGCTTCTGAAGAGATTTAAGATGGAGAATTATAAAACTACTATCACACCTGCTGATACGAATCAGAAGTTGGACTCTAATTCTGACAGAGAGGATGTGGATGCTACAAACTTCAAACAGTTGGTTGGTTCTCTGAGGTATTTATGTAATACCATACCTAATATTTATTATGCAGATGGATGGTTAGCAGATTAATGAGTAAACCAAAGTGGTCTCATTACTAAGCTGATGTCAGGATTTTGAGGTATGTGAAGGGAACTCTGAAGTATGGAGTGTTATTTCCTTCTAGAAGAAAGATTGAATCAGAACTTGAGTTATTCAGACTATGATTAGTATGGAGATAGAGTTGATAGAAGAAGTACTTCTGAGTACTTATTTAAATTTCCGGGAGATCCTATTTCTTGGTGTTCTAAGAAGCAATTTGTTGTTGCATTGTCAACATTTGAAGCTGAATATATTGCAGACGCTCTAACTGCATGCAAAGTTGTGTGAATTATGAACTTGTTGCAAGATCTGAAGATCGAGGTAAACAAGCCTCTAAAGTTAATGATTGATAACAAGTATGCAACCAATCTTGCCAATAACCCAATGCTGCATGGGAGAAGCAAGCATATTGAGACCAAGTATCACTTTTTGAGGAATCAGGTTCAGAGTGGAATATTAGAAGTTGTACATTATAGCATCCAGAAGCAGCTGACAGACGTTCCAACAAAGACTATTAAGACTGATCAATTTCTTCATTTGAGAGATGGAATAGGTGTTGTCATTTTTGTGTAAATATAAATTAAGGGATGGTGTTGTAAATAATTTATATTTTAGGAATATCTTGTTGACTAAGTCTGTTAGAGGGTATTTTAGTATTTTATTATACCCTAATATTTGTGTATAAATAGCCTAGTAGTAGGTAGGTTAATGTAATCCATTACTCCTTATTTTATAGTCGTCATTAATATATTTCTTTTGTCTTTCATCTCTCTTTGTGCACCAATAATGACTATATCAGAGTCCAGAAAGGGATCTAAAATATAAAAGCGATCAAATAATTATAAAATTATCACCAGGTAAAAAAGTTTTAAATACTAAAACTTAACATTTATATCCAAAAAACAACTTTAATTTTTAAGAAACAATTGTGGCACCACTTGTGAGTAAACTTTGTGTTGGTGTCGTGCCACAATTGTTTTACTTTCAAGAGTGGGATATTCTTGAAGAGTTGAGTTTGGTTCGTGAAGCCAACTAGTATAAAATTTATGTTTGGTTCTAGAACTCAGCTCGTAAATGTTTTAGTTGGTTATTGAGATCAACCAGTAAAATCTTTTCTTGGTTTGTGTGCTCATCCCGTGTAAGAGGTCTCTTTTGGTTAGGGGTATAAACCACTATAAAATATCGCATTTCACTTGTATAAAAGGTTCGTGGGTATAACCTGTAAAAGCTCAATATTATATTGAAATCTCAAGAAGATATCTTAGAGACAAGAGTAGGCCAACGTTCGACCAAACCTAGATAATTCTATGGTTCCATTTCTCTAACCTCGTCTCTTTAAATTCCAGGTTTAATGCATCTTTTGGTCCCTTAAATTAATTTAATATTTAACATTTATCTCTTATTTAATAAATGTTATGTTTTAGTCCCTTAAAAACTACTCTGTTAGTCAATTTTGTTAATTTTGTTAACTTTTAACTTTAAATGTCTTAGGTGAGACAATATTGTTGATTGTCCACCATAGACCTTATTATTATTATTTAATTTTAACCATTTGATCTTTTTAAAGAATTTTACACCTTTGGAACTTGAGGATCTATTAATTATAGGCATATTTAATACTCAAGCCCCTTAACTTAATGTAATGCTCTGCTTTAGTCCCTTAACTAAAAATGTTACAAGTTAGTGCCTTAATTCACTTTAGTTGTCTTATTTGGTCCCTTCTATCAATTTCTAGAGAGAAAAACCCATTCACTCCACTTCATACACTTTCGCTACCACTATCCCACATTTTCTCTCTTTTAAGCCAAAGTTCTCTAAAAACCCTTTTCGCTTGTTCGTGGTTCTTAAATGGCTTCTCAACAATAATCAACTCCTTAACAAGATGCTCAAGTTTCTTCTCCTCTACAACAAAAACATCAAGTTCATGATCATGATGTTCATTACTCCATTCTTGTTTCTCAACTATCTATTCATGTTGAACTGATAGTCGATTTTAAGATTCTTGCTGAGAATGAGTTTGATTTCATTGAAACCGTAAAGACTCAAAGTTTGGAAATTTTCTTTGATCGACTGAAGGGGCCAGTTTATCCTAAACATGTTAAGGATTTTTGGATACATGCCTTTGTGACAGTTGGTAAGTCTATTTGTTTAAGTGTTATGAGACAGAGGATCTACATTATTGAAGATGACATTGCTAAACTTCTTTAATACGATGGTACTGGCATTAGATGCTATACAACTAACTTCATTATGGAAAAGAGTTATGGTCGGGCTTATGAATAAATTATTGCAAATATTACCCCTTTATCTTCAAAGATGGAAAAGATTCAAGTAGGCCAAATTGTATTTCTGATAACCTTCGAGTTTGGTACAAAATTTTATTTGGCTGCATTTTTCACCCAAGTGATATTAACAAAGCCTCCTCTCTTACTTGGGATCACAAATTATTGCTGCATCATTTAACTCAAAAGGAAAAGGTCAATTTACCTGATATTATCTTTTGGTATCTTCACGAGTCAATCGGGATTTCCATATATGACAACAAGAAAGAAAAGACTTGAATTACTTTTGGAATATTGATTATGGATATTATGATTGAGAGTAAGATTGTGGATTCTTTGAATCTACAATGTGAACCTCTAGTCACAATTGATAAATATTTCAATGGATAAGATCTACTAGATATGTCACTAATATCCGAAGTGGTCAAATCTCCAGAAGCTTTGGATGAAAAGGCTAATGCTTATAGAACAATCCCTGTCAGAGATTTCCCAGCTTTTGACTTGGCAAGGTTTCCTGAAATTCATCCTTCCATGGTTAAACATGTGTCTATCTTCAAAACTGGTTCTTCTGCTCCTATTTTCAAGAATAAGAAAGGGAGGCTCTCTAAGAAAGATTTCTATGATGATGCCTTTAAATTAGCAAAGAAAGCAAAGACTTTATCTTCTTAGAAGAAGCCTTAGAAAGTTGTCCAAGAAGTTAGAACATCTTCATGTACAAATGACTCTAACAACTCTTTACTCAAGTTTGCATTCTTTAGTTCATCACCTTCCCTATTTCCTGAAAACACCATCTTAATCACCCCTTCTGTCTCCACACTTGGAATAGTCCAAATTGATCCATCAATTTTAGAAGTTATCTTTTATGATGCTCAACCAACTATCTCAAATAAATAACCATTTGAAGACACTTCTTCAAACACTTCCACTAAAGTCATTTTCTCTAAAACTTCTTCTTCTTCTAACTCTCTTCCAGAAACACTACCCAAACATTACCCCAATTTATTTTAATCCTTTCATGCATTGGTCCAATGACTGCCTCATACATATTAATAAACTCAAACAGAAGTTTGTTATAGCTTCTCAGAACTCTCTTTGCTATGTTGTTGAGAATTCTTCTAATAATATGGATCCTAACTTGGTCACTTACATCTGGACAGACTTCGGGAAGTGGATGGATGAAAATTCCAACTTCATCTAAGCCTTCTGTCATTTGGAAGTTATGCAGAAGTACAAGGCGTATCTTGCTTCTCAAGCACCTCCTCCAACTATTTTATACTTGCCTGCTCCGAAAGAAAAGATTCTAGCAGAAGGAGTTGTTATTGTGGAAACTCAACCTTTAGATGTTTCTACTTCTAAGCTAGTTGAGTCTAGAAAGACTGTTGTTGAAATCAGTAACTTTTTTGAGTTGGTGAAGACTGTTGCTAAAGAGACTCCTTCTGAGATAAAGGAGACTCTAGATGAGCTGATGAAAACCAATGCGTTAATTCAAGCTCGTTTGGACAAACAAGATGCTAGAGTTGATCGACATGATGCCTCTATCACTTCGCTTGCCAACATGATGAAGAATTTAGTGGTCGTGATCTTGCCTCCCCCTCCTCCTCCCCAGAATGCTTAGACCTTTATTTTACTTCTTTTAGAACTAAGATGTTTTCTATGTTTCTAAAACTTTTGGTTAATGGCATTATTTTTATTTGTATTTTTAATCTTTTTTATTTTTGACAAAGAGGGAGAAAGTGATATGATTTTGATATATATATTCTCAAAATTTGTTCCCAAACATGGTAAAATATTTGTGCCACTAATGTTGTTTGACTTAGGAACTTTGAGAAATTTCAATGACACTACTACAAATACCGCTTCTAATGTCGAACGTGAAAAGTTTTATACGTCGGCAACAAAAGCGAGATAAATAAGGTCGTCATGAAAAGTCTCCATTTAACATGTAGGTGTTTCTAAACCTGACATGAATAATTATTTCAAAACCATTTAGTACATGAGTTCGAATCCCAGGTGCCGCACTTTAATAATATTCCAAAATGTCGTATCTTTTATCTCGGTTTCTCCAAAAATTGAGGAGTATATAAGATCTTTTTTTTTAAATTGTTACATTTAGATTCTTTATTCAGAATATTACATTGTTTATGTTTACCCAAAAAATTATATTGTTTACCCAGAAAATAAAGATAAAAGTCAAACTCCATAGGGTGGTTCAAGATAAAAATCAAATTCCCTAGGGTATCTTGTTTCCCCTTAAGATGTAGATTTAGATCTTCGTATAATAGAATCTTGGGGAACATCTTTTGTTAGATCTTACATGCAACGGTTTCTGATGAGAAAAAAAAAGGTAAGGTAATTAATATTTGAGAAAACAATAATCTAAAAATCAAGTAATGAAAAAATATTTAAGAAAACAAACCTTGAACCCAGATGATTTCCTGCGCTTGTAATCCATCGTAGAGAATTTTTCCAAGCTTTCTTAGGTTTCAAGCGCTTCATATGTTTCATTTTGGTTAGATTTCCTATCGTAAGATAACTTATATAGTGGATGTCCCTTAGGTTTCATGCGGATCACTAAAGGCAGATTCTTGAGCGTTGATAACCTTTAAATGGACGGTATAGATTTGTTTAAGACCTTTAAAAACAGTGAAAAATAACACTTAACTATCATCTCGGTTTTAGAATATTGTATTGTCTAACTAAACTAAAACAATACCATCTTTGAATACAAACTTATCCAAAGGTGTTTCTATGTCTTCTACTTCTGTAAAATCACAATCTGGATCATTTCGTGGGTGTGATGGTCGTATAGTTTCGTACCAATGCAAGAAGGGACAAAATCAAGGAAGAATTTTTTGGAGATGTCTATTTTGGAGGAGTGAAGAGCCATGTAATTTTTACATATGGGATGAAGACATGGTGGCAAAAGGTGGAAATGAAGATGGAAGCATGATGAAGTCAGAGGTGGAAGTTATGGGTTATTTGAAAGTTATGTATGAAGATTCAAAGAATAAGAACAAGACACTAAAGAACAAATTGAAATCAGAAAAAAATTATGGAAATTTGAAGATGTTATGTTTTGTCATCTCCTTTATGTTTAATGTTTACTTTGTTATGAAATGTAATAGATGAAGTGGGGTTTAATTGCATTGTTAATGTTATGTGAAAACTGTAGAAGCAAACAAATCTATGTATTAAATAAATGGAATTTTTGCTCAAAAAAATAAATAGAATTAAATATCCTCTCGGTTTTGGAATAAAACCGAGGGGTTAGTTCAACTAACCCCTTGGCTTTTCAAATAAACTGAGGGGTTAAATTAATTTTTTTAATGGTTACATTATTTACTCAGAATATTAAAAATACATAATGTACATGTACCATACAAGATGCTAGCGATCCAAGATTGGTTGTTGTACTATCATTATCATTGCATCCAAGATTGATGGTTGCGCTATCGTTATCACTGCCTCCACTAGCATAGACAGTGAGTTTGAATGCTTCAACATTCTAATAAGGTGTTTGTTGCAAAAGTTAGAAAATGTTTTTTCTGCACTTGCATTCCATCATTGACGACAAATATATCATAGTTGTTCAAAACCTTCAACAACAACAACAACACCATTGTTTGAGATGGATCGCAAAAGCTGGAAAAAATGTTTTTCTCAAGGTAGAAGAACATTTTTTTTCAGTTTTGCAATCCATCCCAAAAAAATGGTGGGGAGGCTACAAATAAGATAACATTAGGGTTAAATCTATTAAGAGAGTGTTTTTATAGTCAAATCAGATTATTTATCCCTCAGTTTATTAAAGAAACTGAAGGGTTAGATCATTTATTTTAAACTTTTTAACAAATAGAAACATAAAGTGTCGTAGCTGGGATTCGAAGCTTGTCCGGAATGGTATTTCACTGCGGGTTTCTAGATAAACGAGGGATCAAGTTTTTTTTAAATAATTATATGGGGTGCATTGTTGAAAAACCTCAGTTTTTTCCTGATTGACGTGAAAGCTTCGTCATGAAAAGCGGTATTTGTTGTAGTGTGAATTTTTCCAAACAGACATACTCGAAAGCTCTAAAGGAGATACATAAGCTAGAGATATAGAAGTTATGGGTTGTAAATCTTCTTCAAGAAGAAAATTCAACTATACTTTGATGGTACATCAAAACTCTGATGACGAGTGACAAAGTTTTACAAGGCTCTGATACTATCAACCAGACTCTGTACACCATGATGTTCTGAAAGTAAAGACATAATTTGAGATAAAGATTTATGCAACATTGTTCAGACTCTAATGGTAAACCAGGTCAAATACCTCATCAAACTCTGATAGCAAATTAGAATATGAGGTGAAGATTTCTACATTGATAGTCAGACTCTAATGGTATTTCAATCAGGGAAGTATTCCTTCATTATGACTTACTTGTGTCATATCTCAAAACTTCTTTAAGTCTTGAACTCAGGGGGAGACCTTATACAATGTTAAACAAGTTCTTGGATCATAGAACTCATGGGGAGCTTCTTATCTAACTCTAAATTATTTTTATGTTATTAAACTGATATAAATTGTTTATTAAAATACATGATTTTGTCATCATTAAAAAGGAGGAGATTGTAAGAACAAGATTTGGTTCTGCATCTGACCTTGAGTTTTGATGATAACATTACATGAGTGGTTAGATAAATATTTACTACTCAAATGGTTTGTTTAGTGTGTAGATTTTGCTAAAATGTTCTGACTCTGAAGAATTGACGTGTGACATCATCAGATTCCGAACTAAACATACTGAAGAATACAAGTTTTTGTTTCATAGCTTAGAATGTTCCTTAAAGAAACGGTTCTAGTGAATGTTACCTTTATTGCTTCTAATTGTGACTTTGTTATAGAGCTTATGATATGTTCTCAAGCTTTGAATATTCCATGTTCTCTTGCCCAAGTTTTGAATATTTTGAAGACAAGGTGTTGTTGAACAAGTTCTGAAAGATTTTGAAGACCAACTTCTTAAGACTTCGAAGACAAGGTTCTGTTGAACGAAGTTATGAAGACTCTTAATAAAAGGTTATGAAGACTCAAAATACCAAGTGTTGAAGACTCTGAAGATAAGGTTCAAGTTAAACAAGTTCTGAAGACTCTGATGACATGTTTCTAGAGACTTAGCTTTGATCATACGCATGCTTCAACCATTATACATCCAGAAGCCTATGAATATTATAAGAGAATATCAAAAGGCTTCACATGAGTCATAGTACAAGGTACAACATAACATCGCCTCCACTATGTTATTTTTTGTGGCACAAGGTTAGTATTATTGTACGAGGTTGCCTACCACTCTTATTGACCGCTATAAGAAGACGGCTGGAATTTTGGTATTGATATTCTACTCTTCAACAAATTTCTTTTTGGGTATAAAAAGAAGACTTTGAAGAATTGTAAATGTTGAAGAACTTTGAAGAAACTCACGCTTATTAAAGTTGATGAAACACTGCCAAAATAACTCTATTAATTTTGTAAAGCAAGAATTTTTGTTCATTAACTTCCTAGCAAGGAACTTTTGTTTGTTAACTTGCTTAACACTTTTGTGTTATTATCTGTACTTCAATCTTGTGTAATTTTATTTTTGAGAAGTAATCTTGTAAACACAAAAACCTGTATCCAATAGTGAGTTGATTATTCCTTGAGTCACTAAGTGTTAGTTTGTATACTCAAGAAGTCATTGACAGTTTGTCTTTGAGGTTTATTGTAACACCCTGAAATAATTAGATTATTTATTTAATTATTTAATTGTATTGTGTGTATTTGTGATGTATCTATGAGTATATGTGATGTTTTGATGTTTGTAAAGTGATATTGGATATTTTTGTATTTTTAGATAATTAGTTTCAATTATTTAGAATATTAGTAATTAAATAAATAAAATAATAAGAGGTAGAGACTATGAGGATACGGTAGTAATATTATAAAGTAAGTAGGGGTAATATGGGAATACCATAGAAAGGGTCCAAGGGTTAAACAAGAAAAAGTGAGTGTCAGTGTGTTTACCGTGAAAAATGGTAAACAACCGCTGATCTTCCAAAAGGTTACTTATTTGGTGACTCGCAGGATCGATCGGATTGATCCTAAGACATGGTTGATTTTTAGAGTTTAAACGCTTCGAAATAAAGAGTCTTGACTAATCCTAATGGTGATTAATGCAAGTAAAGTAGGGACACTTTAAATAAATTGCATGGAGAAAAGCTTGATAAAGTAAATAAAAGCATTAAAGGGTTGCAAAATAAATGGCTTCGAATGAAGTAAATGAGTGAAAGTGATAAATTGCTTGAATATAAAAGACTTTGATTAAGGTAAATGGTGTTTCACACATACATTCTCAATGATTCTTTCTCTCACGCTGGGTACTTGAATCTAAATGAGTGACTTGTATACAATGAAGAACACCCCTAAAAACTTCGTAAATACTTAGTATTTATACTAAAAAAAGACTAAGTAACTGCTGGGCAGTCACACCGCTTCATGATGACTCCACATGGCATGCTCATAACCTTCGACGCCTACATGCATGACACATTGCGCTTGGTAACTGCTGGGAACCGTTTTCCCTCCAACAGTTCAAAATTCAAACCGTTCGATCTTGGGCATCAGGGACCTTGGTCAAGAGGTTACTCCTTCGACGTCGAAGACAACAAGAGTCCAACTTAAAGGAAATTCTCTAAGTATCTTGTCATTCTTTGTTGAGCCTTCGACGTGATCAGCTGGTCGAAGCCTTCTTATGTCGGAAACTCTTCTGACTCAACTAATGATCTATATAATGATAAAATGTGGGTGTCGAATTTAGGAGCCAACAAATTGCCCCCCAAGAATGTCTTATTTCGACGCTTAAAAGAAAAAGGCATTCTTTGATATTCCATTCGACATTTGTCCTTCACTCTCAGCCACAAATTAGTTTGTGTGCTCTTTATCTCCTACCAACCATCTGACAAACTCAAAAGTCATCATTTCACCTTTTCCCAAGACGTCACTTCAGTAAGGTATTTTTTCACGCACGATGGCTTTTCATATGTTGTCATCATGACCATTTCCCGAAATCAAGGAAGCACGCTGCAACGTTTCCGTTTTTCAGAACGGTTACAGAGCCAAATGCGTACCACGTGCCCCACTCTTTTCTGTGGCATTAAATGACCTCGAGCCTTGTGGTTTTTCAATCACTATAAATAGCACTAAGTGCCTTAGTTAGACTCTTTACGCCTTCTTGCATCCAAATCTTCAATCGAACGAATTTTTTCTGCAAGCAACTTCTTGCTTCTCCCTCTCCAATCCCAGTAATCTTTATTCTACATCCATCTTCATCTCAAACCAACAAATGGCTTCACGCACCCGCGCTCCCAATACCCCAAAAGTTAACAATCCCTCCAAGACTGCTCAACCCGAAATCTTCTCAACTGCTCCGGTAGTTAACTTCATGGGAATGCGAAGGGTTCCCGAACCCATGGGTGAGGCTGAACGTGAAACTTATGGCTCTCAACTGCTGATTCCTGTTTGATATTCCAACCAGGTTTTTGCCATGTCAGACCCTCTTTCAACATACATCAATGACCCCACAAAAATGGAGGGTTTCTTCCCTGTGCATGCGGAACTCAAACCTGTTGGGTGCTCAAAGAAAGCAAAAGATGATACTGAAGATCCTACGAAGGAGAAGATAGATCTTCGGTTTTTTAACAGGGGGGTTAGGGATTTTCGCTCTAGCCCTAGTCTTACACCAGAATATGTCGCTTGGCTCCTTAAAATGGAGAGGTTCCAGGCTTCGATTTGGAAAAGTATGGGCATTTATGACCTGGTCATGTTGTCCAAAACTGGCCTTAACTATTGTCCTGACGTGCTGGTAGCTTCATTGCTGTTTTGGGACTACACTCACTATACCTTCCACTTACCTTGTGGAATGGTTACACCCACCCTCTTCGATGTGGCCGCCATTACTGGTCTTCGACCAACTGGGGACTACTTCGACCCTGAAGAAATGTCTGAAGACCAGATTGGGTTTTCTGCTACCAAACCCACCTATACCACTTACACCAACCATTACCATGACAAATCAACGGTTGTGGTGACTGATGTGGAGCACATCGCGTTTCTAGCCCTATGGCTGTCGCGCTTCGTGTTCTGCACGAAATCTCTGCAGGTGACGAAGAAAATGGTCACCCTCGCTACTCAGCTTCATCATGGCCAAAACATCTGTTTGGCCGAATTAATATTGGCGAATTTGTATGAGTCGATAAGCAGTGGAGCGGCTCAATTGAAAGTAATCGAAAACAGAGCCAGCCTGCTGCTTGCTGGTCCCTTCTGGCTACTTCAACTTTGGTTGAATGCCACTTTCGAGTCTTTTCTTCCTCAGAAACCCCAAATAAACGAACAGGCTCCTGAGATAGCTAGAAGGCGCGTCGAAGGCACCAGGCTTGCCTTATTGACTCCTACTGAGGATGGGCTGGAGCTACAAAAGACCTTCGTAAACTTCGTTCAGATGTTTGCAGGGAGGAAGGAATTTACCTCGACCATGGCCCCTTTCGCCGGTCGAAAGTGTGGTCCAGGATGGTTTACCAGGCCCCGTCCTTGATCATCAGAGGATCCTCACTTTGAAGAGCATGCAATAATGTGGGAAGCGTTTCTCACTCCAAGGATAATGCCGCTGTGCTTCAAGAGTTCAAAGAATCAGCTAAGCCTGATTGCCTACCAACTGAATCTTGTCTCTCGACAATTTGGCATTATCCAATCGCTTCCTTCTCCAATTTATCTTCGGGAGAAATCATTGTTGTTCTTTTCTACTGACTATTCTGAAGAAGCCGCTACTAGGCATATTAGTAGGTACGTTGGTCGGACCGTACTATCATTGTTCGACTACCAACTCAACTTCTTCTGTTCGCCAGCTTTTGAAGACTGGTGGAAGAGATATTACGTCGAAGAGTTCCTCGACGAGAAGGACTTTGCAAACGAGCTCAAGAAGTCCTTTGTCCTGGTTCTTGATAAAATAAAGAAATGTACGTTCCTCCAAATTATATTTGTCTTTTCATTTCAAGTTACATCTGCCAAATATAACTTGTGAACGTTTTTCCTTTCAGTTGTTCGAAAACCTGTGGCTAAGAAGGCCACAGACAACCATCAGGGTGGAGGTCCCTCTGCAAAACCTCCAGTACAGGTAACAAAATTTTCTTGTTTCCTTCTTTGGTTTTAAACATTCTTGTTCCCGATGTTGTGTTTTAAATCGACTCCATTTGGGATTTTCAGGAACCTGCGCCTAAGAAGCGACCTATATTAACGGTAAAATCTTCGAGTGGCGACGAGGAGGAATCTCCTCCTGTTCCTCTCAAACGGAGAAAGCTGAAAAAGGCTGCCCCTGCCCCTGAATCTCGACCTGTGATGAGAACTAAAGTCACAGGGAATAAACCTAGGCCACCCCCTGTGATCATCAAAGAGCCCACGGAGGAGGAGCTAAACGTCCTGCTCAGTAATCCTGTTGAGAGCGATAACTCCAGCCCTGGGGCTGAGGTTCCTGTACATGTAATGCCTCCGACCACTTTTAACTTAAGTGTCGATGATCACCTTCAATTATACATCTCTCTAATCAGAACATTTTTCCCTTTCTATTTTTAGGAAACGGATGGAACTTCAGCACCAGCTGGGCATTCTGTCGAAGGTTATGATACCTTCGTAAACAGCGTAGGGGAACCCACCTTCAATCCTTCTTCTTTCATCATTTCTGCTAACGAAGTGAATCAAACTTCGGAGCCGCAGGACTCTGCTGACCATAGCAGACAACACGAAGAGGAACTGGTGGATGATGAGTTCCTTGCTGAAATAGAGGATGCCCCTGGGAAGCATCACCAGGACGAAACTCACGTGGTCAACGAGACAGAAGAACAGCATGATGAAGAAGGTCATGTTGACGCCGATGCTGCAAATGCTCAGCCCCAAGCCACCATTGCCACAGAAAAGGTTACCTCGACAAAGCCCGGGTCTAAAGAGGACTTGGCCCTCTTGAAGCAAAATGATCCAATTGGCTATCTGAACACCATCGTCGAGAGCAGGGAAAATTCATCTGACCCCAGTCATGATGCTTCTACTGCGTCAGGGAAGTCTACTTCGACTTCTCCTCTCGATGATGTTTTAAAGAAAGTTAAGGCTCAATTCTTTAAGAGGGATCTAATGAAGGCTTTGGAGGGGGATCCTACTGCCCAGTCTTGTTTGGGGGCTGTCTTGGGTGCAGTTGATTTGCTTGCTGTTTCTCCAGAGATTTCCAGCTTCATCTTGGAGTTATACTCCATTATTGACCAAGTCTCTGCGGACTACAATCGTCGAAGGGGGTTCACCAGCCAACTCGAAATGCTGCATGGCAAGAGTTCTTCTGCTTGGACTGAAGTAGCTGAATCGACTTCTCGAATTGCAGAATTGTCGAAACAGGGGACGTCCAAGCAACAGGAAATCGAAGCCATAGATCAGGATAACGCCTTTATACGGGCGCAGATCGAGGAGTTGGAAGCCAGGTTAAATGCTAACACTAAGCGCAAGGAGGAACTTCTTTCGACCGTTTCAGACGCAGAGAGCCAAGATGAAGTTGCCCGAGGCCAAGAGTTCGCTGAAAGGGCCCAGGCTCTAGATGACCAGATTTCCAAAATCTCTCAGGCGAATGCCTTGTGTAACAAATGACTGGAGTTACAGCGAGCCAAATATCTTCGTCTCAAAGCCTCTGTCCCTTTTTAATTTTCTCTGTACTTTGTTGACCATGTACTTTAATTTTTTGTAATACAATGTAGCCATTTTGGTTAATTAATATTATTTTCCATTTTGGCCTTATGGTTACTTAGTCATTAATTATTATTTATTTTGATCTCTTGGAGCATAGGTTTATATTTTTTCAAATATTTGTCGTTTACCCTCAAGAGTCTTTTATCTTCGCTTAGCTCTTCGACCTCATAAGCTCCACCAGAAAAGTTTGAATAATTTGGAAGGGTCCTTCCCACTTGGGTGACCATTTTCCCATGCTTCGATCTCTTCGATCCATGGGGAGAATTACCTTCCAAACTAATTCTCCAGGCGAGAAAGCCTTAGGTTTTACTTTCTTATTGTAAGAGTCTTCCACTCTTTTCTTCTAAATTCTCAGTAGGTCGAGAGCTCGTAGTCTTTCTTCATCTAAATCTACCAATTCGTCTAACATCATATCCCAATAAACCTCAGAGGGAATATCTTGATGTCTTTGAACCCTTGCCGATTGAAGACAAATTTCTGCTGGCAGTACTGCGTCATGACCGTAAGTTAGCTGATATGGTGTTGTACCTGTGGCTTCCTTTGGGGACATTCGACAGGCCCACAAGATCTGGTCTAACGTTTTGTGCCAATTTTTTGGCTTCTTTCCCACATGCTTTTTGATCAGGCCAATCACTATCTTATTCGCCGCTTCGACTTGACCATTTGCCTGCGCGTAATAAGGTGATGATGTTAGGAGTCTGAAGCCTATTTCTTGAGCGAATTCCTGCATCTTTCGACCAGTGAACATTGACCCTTGATCAGTTGTTATAGTCTCGGGGATTCCAAATATGTAGATAATGTTCTTTTGAATAAATTCAATGATATTTTCTTGGTCTGCGTTGACTAAAGGGATAGCTTCGATCCATTTAGTGAAATAATCAATGCCTACCAGTATATATTTCTGGCTCTTCGATGATGCGGTTCGAATCTCTCCAATAAGATCCAACGCCCATCCTCTAAAAGGCCAAGGTTTCACTATTGAATGAAGCTCGCTTGCTGGTACATGTTGGATACCAGTGTGGACTTGGAATTCTTGGCAACCCTTCGCAAACTCGATACAATCTTTCAAGATAGTAGGCCAATATAGTCCTTGTCGAAACAAAAATCATTTCATCTTATAACCTACTTGGTGAGCTCCACATGCTCCAGCATGCGTAGTCGAAAGGGATATGTATGCTTCAGTTTCGCTTAAGCATTTTAATAATACCCCTTCAGGCGTCTTTTTGATCAACTCATTCCCCATGAGTACGTAACTTAACGCCCTACATTTTATTTTTCGTTCTGTCAAAGCTGTTGGATTTTGCAGGTAATCCACAATGGGTTTCCTCCAATCTTGCTCCGATAAATTGTCTATGAACGTAATTTTGAAATTCCTTTGATCAGCATACCCTAGTCTTGTTGATTCTAAATCGGTTGGAGACAAGCTGGTTGCTGTTATTTTTTCTCGGACTTTGATTGCTCTTTGTAATCTCGTTTTTGAAATCTTATACCCAGATGCAATTTGTGCCAAATCATTGGCTACTTGGTTTTCCAATCTAGGTATGTGTCGAATATTAACCACTTCGAATTTTTTCAATAAACGATTTGCTATCACAAAGTACATAATGAGATTTTCCCTTATACATTTGTACTCTTTTGTGACTTGCTTAATGACTAACTCTGAGTCTCCCATTATTTCGACTCGAGTTGCCCCCAATTCCAACAATATTTCAAGGCCAATAATTAGAGCTTCGTATTCAGGCTCATTGTTCGAACAAGTACCTTCTATCTTGTACTTGAATGTTGTTGGAATTTTTTCAGGAGAAATAATTAAGACCCCTACTCCCGTCCCATCTCTATGGCTGGAACCATCGAAGTAAAATTTCCAGGGTTCTATCTCCAAGTAATTTATATTTTCAACTTGAATTGAGTGGTCGACTATAAAGTCTGCTACCACTTGTCCTTTCACTGCCTTAAGAGGCATAAAGGTCAATGAATACTCAGTTAATGCTAACGCCCATTTGCCAATTCGACTGTGCAAGATGGGTTTTGACAACATGTATTTGAATACATCAAAATGGGACGAAACATACACATCAACTGGTTTTATATATTGTTTGAGCTTTGTACAAGAGAAATAAAGACATAGACATAATTTTTCAACTTCGCTATATCTAGTTTTTGCATCGTTCAAAACTCTGATAAGGTAGTAAATGGGTCTTTCGACTCCATTTTCATCTTCTTGGGCTAACATGCTTCCCAAAGTTTTGTCGGATGCAGCTATGTACAATCTCATACTCCTATTGCTACAAGGAGGCACCAAAATAGGTGGCTTGGTGAGGTACCCTTTGATCTTGTCGAAGGCGTCTTATTGCTCTTGCCCCCACTCGAATCTTTCCTTATTCAATCGAAGTAAGGGTGAGAAGGCTTGCGCTTTTCCACTTAGGTTAGATATAAATCTCCTCAAGAAGTTTATCTTGCCCAACAGAGATTGCAGTTCCTTCTTGTTCGTTGGCACTTTCGCTTCCAATATTGCCTTCGTTTTGTTCTGGTTGATTTCGATTCCTTTCTTGTGGACGAAAAAGCCCAAGAAATCTCCAGCTTTCACACAGAACGCACACTTCAAAGGGTTCATTTTCAGACCATGCTTTCTCATTCTTTCAAATGATTGTCGAAGGTGGTCTATATGGCTCTTCTTGGAAACAGATTTTACAACAATATCGTCAATATATACTTGCATGAAAGTGTTAATAAAATCATGGAAGATAAAGTTCATTGCTCGCTGATATGTTGCCCCAGCGTTCTTTAGGCCAAAAGACATTACTACCCATTCGTAAGTGCCTAAGGCCCCAGGGCATCGAAAAGCTGTTTTCGACACATCTTCTTCAGCAATGAAAATTTGATTGTATCCTGAGTACCCATCGAGCATGCTCAGGTACTCGTGACCAGCGGCAGAGTCGACAAGCATTTCCGCCACAGGCATAGGATATTCATCTTTGGGTGTTGCAGCATTCAGATCTCTGAAATCTATGCACACCCTCAATGTACCATTTTTATTAATCACTGGCACAATGTTTGTGATCCATTCGACATGCCTCATAGTTCGTATGAATTTTCACTTCAGCAGTCTCTCGACTTCCGTTTTGATCTTCGACAGTATTTCTGGAGCGAAGCGTCTTGGAGTCTGTTTGACATGCTTTTTTCCAGATTTGATTGGCAACTGGAGTTCTACCAATCCTCTGTCGAGTCCAGGCATTTCGTTGTAATCCCATGCAAAGCAGACCTTGAACTCCTTCAGTAATTGGATCACTTCAACCCTGAGCTCTGGGTCTATTTTGGCACTGATGTAAGTGGGCCTTTTATCTAACCCTTCGCCCAAGTCGATTTCTTCTAAAGGATCATGTGCTAACATTTTGATGTTGTTCGCCAGGGGGTCCTTTTCGAAACCCAAAGGCTCATCTTTGTAGATGGCGCCAAGCCTCTGTTCCTGCATTCCCTCCGTCATGGTATCGGGAGGTTCTGGGTCGAAATCTTTTCCAGGACCTATATCTGATGGCTCCTGGTCATTGGCCTTGTTGGCCATATATTTTACTTCGGCTTCAAGAGCCGCTATCATTCTCGTTTCGGCTATGTAAGCCGAAATTCGTTGTAACGCTTGTGACTCAGTCATTATCACTGAATTCACTTCCCCAACCAGTTGGTTGGATGTCAGTTAGCCCACTGAAATCAATGTGGGACAAGTCTTCTTGATCCCATTGAAACCCATGATCAGGATGCAGGTAAAAGGAACAAAAAGCATTTGGCGCTGGCGCCATGTCGAAGTCAGGTGCTGGACATGGCCCAATGTGAGCCAATTTTTTGTCGAAGTCAGCTCTCCCTAGGTGATTAAATTTGCCTAAGTAGTAGATCTGATCTTCTTCCACATTCTCAACAATCCCATCAGGACGCCATAATATCAACCTTTGATGCATCGATGATGGTACTGCTCTGACACCATGTATCCATTCTCGGCCTAATAATAGGTTGTAATTTGGTTTCGCCGATATGACCATGAACATGGTTGGTCGAAGGATGGATCCCACTTTGAGGTCTAGTTGAATCACACCCATGGTGGTTCCTATTCCACCTTCGTAGTTCGATAGGACCATATTATGAGGCTTAATGTCTTCATCATTCTTGCCTATTTTTCTTAGCATGAAATGGGGGATTATGTTGATAGTCGCCCCACAGTCCACCAAGATTTTGTTTATAGTGGCCTCTTCGAGCTTTGCCCTTATGAATAAAGGCTTGAGGTGACTCTTCATCGCCTCAGTTGGTGGTTCGAAGAAACCATTTTGCTCTTCAGTGCAACCATTACCCATAACAAAGTAGCATACTGGCCTATGCTTGGCCATCTCTTGTTCGACTTCCCAATCGTTTGATTCGACTTCCACTTGGCAGTTGAATTCTCTTGGCAAGACCGAAACTATATTTACCATGATGTCTAATGTGTCGTCAGACTCAGAGCCATCTCTGTCACCAGCTTCGTTTTGGTCAGGCCATACCAATCTATTGGTTACTGGTTCCCTCTCCAAAGGTTTTCTTTGCTTTCACTGGGGGACATTTGAACTCGACTCTGGCTTTGGCTCTTTGACAGCCTCTCTCTCAGCCTTGCGCCGCCTTTGGTATCTTCACCACTGGGATCGAGACATTGGGTTCTTTCCCTTATAATTACTCGATACTTGAGAAACCTTGGTGTCACCTGCATGAGGTTATTTCTTGAGTATCAAAGATGAACCTCTTGGCACTTCAAAGCGGTGCCACCTTTCTTCGTTGGGTCTCTTTCGACCCGATGTTTTTAGCCATGTATCTACTGGCACATTGGTTGGAGGCCTGAAAGTTAGTGGCCTCTTTTCCTGACTTGAACCCCTTTGATAGGTTCTTCTAGGATCGTGTCGAACATCAGAGCCTGCACTTTTTTGGGCATTTCTGCTCCATTTCTTGTTTGCTGCTCTCACACCCTCGATGTGTTCAGCAGCTTTCTTGTCAAAAATAGAGCTGCATCGAGGATACATCATTACTTCTGATTTCTTCTTCTGGCATCGTTGCAAGAATTCTTCCAGATTTTCGTTCTCAAGGGGGAACGTCGTCCTGTTTGCTTGCTCTTGTCTGATGGCTTCTTCTGAGACTTTTGATTCATAAATTTCGACCATGTTGACATTCATGTTGTCTTTAGTAGCAAGAGTCATTTTCTTCATTTGAGCCTCCAGGTCTTTTGTCTGGCCTTGCACCGCAACCAAGTAGGAAGTGGGTTTAGTTCCAGATTTTGAAACTCCACCTTTTTCCAGTTTTGGGCCCTCAGCGGCCCTTTGGACTGCCTCAATTGTTTTTCTAGAAAGGTTCCCAGAAAAACTGCCAAATATTGGCACATTGATGTGATCTTTGGTGACTTCAACCATAGTTATCCCTGGCCTTTTCACCTGACTCCTGGAAGCTTCGATCACATTGACCTCTGAAGGTTCAGCATAATGGGCCTCCGCCTGTAAAGGGTTCGAATCCACACTCATGGGGGCCTTATCAGCGAACTTCAACCTCCCTTCTTCGATAGCATTTTGCACGAGATCCCTGAAAAGAAAACATTGAGATGTTTTATGGCCCAGAAAGTTATGATATTTACAATAGCCTTTTTTCTTTCTTTGATCAAGAGGAGGCACTTTTACCCCTGGGGGTATTATCATTTGGCCATCTTTTACAAGTAAATCAAAAATTTCATCACATTTCATAATATCGAAACTGTAAGTCTTTTTAGGGAACCTATCATTGATCTTTTCAGACCCAGTGGGGTTTTTTCCACTTGAGGGGACTAGTAATTTGCAAGAGCATGGTGGCCCTTGTTTTAACTCAGCCAAATCGACCTCACTTTCTTCGACGGCTATAAGTTCGTCGAATGTTTCTGGATCTTCTTTGTCCATTTCGACATATGCTATCTTTTCTCTTTTATGAGTTTTTGTCGCCCTGGCTTTTTCAGCTTTAAGGCATTCTACCTGTCGAACCCTATCGGCCAATTGGGCCATGTCTCTCAGATACTGAGTGTCTAATTTCTTCCTAATGGAGTAATCTAGACCTCCTGTGGCTATTTCGACTAACTCGTTTTCTGGAACTTGCGTAAAGCATCTTGCCTTGAGCAATCTAAACCTATTTAAGTATTCGTCTATAGGCTCAGTGAATCTCCTCTTTACACTAGCCAATTCTTTCAGGCTTATCTTGGTTTGTCCCATGTAGAATTGTTCATGGAACAATCTCTCCAACTGAGTCCAATGGTGGGTCGAATTGGAAGGGAGAGTTGTGAACCAAGTAAACGCATTCTTTGTTAGGGAACTTGGGAAATATTTAATCCTTAGGTTCTCATTGTTTGAGATTTCTCCCGCTTCGATTAAATATCTTGCCACATGTTCGACAGTGGATTCTGTCGTGTCCCCTGAAAACTTAGTGAACTTAGGGACTTTGCATCTGGGAGGCAAGTCCGTTTATAACACATATTCCGACAGCGGGGATGTGAAGTTGGGCCTACGGAAGCCCGTATTCATCCCGTTTTGCATCATGATTCTTTCAATCATGGTTGTCAAGTTATTCTCCAAACCAACATTCTGGTATTGGATCTGCTGAACTACTTCGTCAGCATTTTGGTTTCTATTAACCATCCTTACTTCTGGGGCTATGACTCTCGGCTCTTCGACCCCGGGTTGTTCCAGTTGTACCCTAAGGTTCTCTTCGACAGGCTGCTGGACTTGGTTAATATTGGTTTCTTCCTCTAGAATGCCTTGGTTTCCCCTTACCTGTGCCCTTTGGGGCTGTCGAATTGGTTGGGGTACCCCAAAAAATTAGCCAGGCGCGACATTTGCGCTGTCATTTGCTGATTCGACTGGGTGGTATTCTGTATTAGAGGATTTATCACTGTACTTAAAGTTTGTGCCAACATTTGAACCATGTCGTGGTTGCTTTCGTCCATTTGCTGCCTCAAGACTGTTGTCGAGGCATTCGTAAGGCCAGGAATTACGTGGGACGTTCCTCCTAAGAGTTAGTTCCTACCCCTATTCGCCATACCAACTCCAGAGCCTTGGAGTGGCGAAGAGGCGCTCACTAAAGGATCTGAAAAGGTGGACGTAGCGTTTGTCAGGCTAGCCAATTCAGAAGTTGGCATGCCATAGGGTGTTTCTCGATTTAAACCGACTGTCGAAAAACCTGGGGGAACAAATGGTCTTGTTCCTTGGTTTCCCCTAGATGGGGGAGTTCCCAAGGGCATTCTGGGGCCTGTAAATGGAGGTAATGGCCCCGTTTGTGTGATCGTTACTGTTGGCGTCGAACCAGCGGTTACCACTTCACTTACTGTTGGGATAATCATTGCTCCCACGTTTGTTTGTGGGATTTCTCCATTGTTTGGCGGATTCACCATTTCACTAACTCTTCTCCTAGTATTGGTTTCGTTGGTGTATATTCTACCACTTCTCAATAACTTGCAATACTCTCGAAAAAGAAGGATAGTTTATATAAGATGATTAAACGTGAAAGAATCAACACAAGGTCCCGCCAGGTGTGCCAATTTGTTTACCGTGAAAAATGGTAAACAACCGCTGATCTTCCAAAAGGTTACTTATTTGGTGACTCGCAGGATCGATCAGATTGATCCTAAGACATGGTTGATTTTTAGAGTTTAAACGCTTCGAAATAAAGAGTCTTGACTAATCCTAATGGTGATTAATGCAAGTAAAGTAGGGACACTTTAAATAAATTGCATGGAGAAAAGCTTGATAAAGTAAATAAAAGCATTAAAGGTTTGCAAAATAAATGGCTTCGACTGAAGTAAATGAGTGAAAGTGATAAATTGCTTGAATATAAAAGACTTTGATTAAGGTAAATGGTGTTTCACACATACATTCTCAATGATTCTTTCTCTCACGCTGGGTACTTGAATCTAAATGAGTGACTTGTATACAATGAAGAACACCCCTAAAAACTTCGTAAATACTTAGTATTTATACTAAAAAAAAACTAAGTAACCGTTGGGCAGTCACACCGCTTCATGATGACTCCACATGGCATGTGTGATCGGTGGATCTGGAACTGACTGTTTAACGCTGGTTCGCGAAATGTCGCAGAAGCAAGAGTCGCCACCGTCTTTTATTTTCTCCAAATGGAAAGGACAAAAGCACAGAAAAATTCCTTAAAGAGATTGCTCTCGGTTCGGGAGGTAGATTATAGAA
Organism: Vicia faba; assembly: GCA_948472305.1. Classification (NCBI taxonomy): domain Eukaryota; kingdom Viridiplantae; phylum Streptophyta; class Magnoliopsida; order Fabales; family Fabaceae; genus Vicia; species Vicia faba. The sequence goes on from OX451741.1 coordinate 745,584,533, forward strand.
AGGGAAGGTGTTAGCACCCTTTCTATCCATGGTTATCCATGGGCTCTTAGATACTTGCTCATTTGTGTTTTCAAAAATGGTTTGTTTGCTTTTCAACTGTGGGTTTTAAAAAGTTTCTTTGAAAATTCCAGTTCGACTCTTGTATCGGTCCTCAAGAGTGTTTGAAAAAATGCTTCCGAAAGCTTTTTGAAAATGTGTTGGTGTGAAAAGTATTTTTGATTTTTTGAAATTAGAGCAAGTATCTAGAGTCGTCTACCTACCCTAAGGAATTCGTCTATGTAGATGTCCTTTAAAGTAGTGCCATCCCACCATTGAGAGGTAGGTAGCACTACCGTTGGAGGTGTTCGGGTCAATTTGAGGGTTCGGGACATGGTGATCACCAGAGCAATGGGAAGACACCTTAGAAGCTACCCTCATGCCAGGTTCCCGGATCATGAGGACTTACTAAGACATCCTCTACTCGACGATCACCTTTCGAGGCAAGGCAACAGTGAGGCGTACCCTAGGGGTGGTGTGTGATTTGTGTGTTATGTTCATTTGTCTTTATCTTGTCATGTCATGGGTGATCTATGCGCTTGTTTTTATTTTTGTCATTCATTCTTGCATGCATTTATTTAACAGTTAAAAAAGGTTGCGAGGAATGTAAAGTTCTAAACTATTACAAAGGCGCGGGTCCACATCGCCAAAATAAATCCAGGACCCGATTTGACAGAAAATAAAGAAATAAAGTAAAGTAAAGTGCGAAAGATTTAATTTACACGGCTTTGGGAGAGTTACATTGACATTTAAAAGAAGGAATAAATAAAATGGCGAAAAGAATAAAGAATTGCAAGCGAGGGCGTTGGACCCTTTTTAATTAAATTATGATTATTAAATTAATGAAATTAGAAGGAAAAAAGAAATTATTTTTTTGAGTGCTTTTTTGTATTTATGATTTTTTATGAGAATTTAAATGAAATTAAAATATTAACTCTAATTCTAATTGTTTTTAGTTTATTAAGAAAGTATTAAATTTTAACCTAATATTAATCTAATTATTTACATGCAATTTGATTTATAAAAATAAATAATACTTAATTATTAGTAAGAAAAAAAGAAAAAGGATAAAAAATTAATACAAACCCTAGTTCTACCAATTTTAAGTTTATTAGAAAAATATTAAGATTTAAACCTAAATTAAAACTAAAATCAATTAATGATGTTTATTTACAAAAAATAACATTAAATAAAAATATTCATTTTTTGTCTCTTTTCTGATTTTTATATTGTTTTTATGTATTTTTTAAAGAAAATATTAAATTAAAGAATTAAAAGAAATTAATTAAAATAAAGAAAAGAAAAATATAAAAGAATAAAAGAACAAACTCTAGGGGGTTCTGTCCCCAATTGAGAGGTATAATCCAGCATTTCAGGCCCATTAACTCCTGGCCTGATTGACTTTTCTGCTAGCATGCATGCGCGTTGACTGAGGCACACCCTAGTCTCTGAATCCTGGCCCTTGATTGAGTGCAGTGGAACGCGTGGCGTAGCTGATTGAGGAGCGTATGGTGGACGCTAGCTTGGGAATTACATAGAAGCACTGTTAGAAAAATAGCATGGAAAGGGATGGGGACCTGGGGCTCGAACCCAGGTCCCAGGGATTACCAGCAACGTGCCTTGCCAACTGCTCCACTTGGTTTCTTTATATATTATATAACAAACAATTATTATAAAATAAAACAAAGCGCTAGTGACTTTTTCGCGCGAAATTCAAATCAACCACTTATGCCTCGCCACCTAAGCGTCTTCTTCCTCGTCTTATTTTTTCCTGAAACAAAAAAACAATTAGCAACGGTTTTGAACCGTCCCCAAATGCACCATTCTAGAAAATAGCGATTAGCTTGTCTTGGATCAGAAATTGGGCGCGACCCCATCATTGAATTCGTTGGAAGCTTGTGGTTCTCATGATGCCAGTCTCGTGTCCCAATTTTTCCTTGAACGTAAAGCCCTAAATCAAAATCCTTGTAACCCTAAAACATAACAATGGCGTTTTTGCATATAGTGTATAAAAACCCAATCAAAGTATGTGGTTAGCTTCAGGATCATCTAATTAGTAAGAATCCATGAAAAATATGCAATGAATATGCTTGAATACTAAAACACGATTATGAAAAAAATGTGAAAAAGTTTGAATCCTATTCACCAATTCTGGGCGTTAGGCACGTGGAAAGTGATTCAAAAACGTTTCTTGATGTCCCAGGAAGGTGATGAGATGATTATCTCAGCTTGAATCGCCCTGGAAGATCGTTTTCAGTATTGGACTTTTTTGAGAAAATTCAAGTTTTTGTTATGGCTTTTCTGCGCAGCTGGGAGGTCCTTGGCATTAGGGTTTGCATGAGTACTTATATGTGAATGATTAGGGTAGGTTTTCTTGTCCAAGGAATCAAGGAATTGATGTATGGAAGATTTGATTTTCATGCATAATGTTTTCAATCTTTTTCAAGCATATTTGGCCTCAATCATATCCAATTACCTTTGATTCTTTCCTAACCTGATTTGCACGAAATCTTGGAGATATTTTATGCACAAAGAGATTTAAAACATTAGGTTTAGTATTTTTCACCTATTTATTTTAATTAAATGAATTATTAATAATTAAAAATCCAAATAAATAAATAAAAATGATAAAAAACTTCCCTTTGGGCCAAATGGTCGTGCACATGCCTTGGATGATGAATTGTGGAAGAAAAAGAGGCCCATTAGCATTTTTAGGTCATTTGGAGCAATGTTGACTTTTCAAAATATCCAAATATTTCCCAACTTCCACAAGGCATAACTTACTCAATTTTTAAACTTTGCTCATGTTCTTGGACATTTTGGAAATTTCTTTGAGTCCTCTAACCAATGTCTTTGGTCCCATGTCATTTTGATTTACCAATCTCAAGTTATGGCTTTTGACTTAAAGTCCCTTTTTGTTGACTTTTGAAAATGACCTATAATGTTGAAATTGATAACTTTTTGTGAGAGCATTTATTGGACTTGAAGTGTGAAGAGGAGTTGTAGGAAATGTCTTTCTATTCAAAATGAGATTTGGATGGAATTTTTCTGATAAACCATGTGGAAGTTATGCCTTGGTCAAGTTACAGTTGACTTTTTCAACTGTCCAAATATGGAAACTTTTGCATCTTGATGATTTTTGAGCCAAGCTTTGAGAATCATGATCAAGAATTGATCAAATGATGTTTGTGGCTTCAAAATGAGGTGTTGACCAAAAATTTGGACTTTTGACTGTCAAATGACCATTTTGCCCCTGCAGTTGACTGTAGGGCAATTAGGGTTTTTGACTGTGCAATCTTGTGCTGTAAGTCTTGAAACTTGGTATGATGATGCTTGACCATGTTTGTAGGCATGTGGGACTTTACTGGACCCTTGGAAACTTCATTTTCTCTGTCAGAACCAAAACCCTAGTTTTGACTGTTAGGAGGCCCTTGAACTGTGCAACCCTTGGGGAGATTTTGAAGCTTTGACTTGGCAAATCTTGAAGAATATGGGAGGGAAAATTTTGGGGTACAACAGTTGCCCCTGTTCAATCTTCTTAGACCTGAGGATGCAGATTGGCTGACGTGCCTTTCGTAATCCGAAGGTGGAAGATGATTGAACACTAGAGTGCCCAGAAATTTGTGCTCACATAGTAGTGTGATGTGGGGAATGGGCTTATAGATGCCATTTGGAGCTTGATGGATGGGATGATGGGCTTATATATGCCATGCTGAGAGATGATGGATAGGTGGATGGGCTTATAGATGCCATCTGGGTGTCGGTCGCGTAAGAGATTCCTTAGCGAGAACTTGCGTACCTGAAAAAAAGAAAAACGACTACCTGACCTGTTACAGGAGTTGGTCTTGGGATTCTTTGTATAGATGTGTTCTGACTGGTTACAGGAGCTGGATCTGGAGCTTCAAACGGTGATGAATGAACCAGGGATGGTTACTACCTCAACAGGAACGGTGAGAGAACCTTGGCGACTTCAACCTCAACAGTAATCATTGAGAGAATCTTGGGCGACTTCAACTTCAACAGTAACGCTGAGCGAATCTGGGGATGATTACTACCTCTGCAGTATCGGGGAGACAACCACAGGCGACTACAACCTCAACAACAATCATTGAGAGAATCTTGGACGACTTCGACTTCAACAGTAACGCTGAGCGAATCTTGGAATGATTACTACCTCCGCAGTATCGGGGAGAGAACCATAGGCGACTATAACCTCAACAGCAATCATTGAGAGAATCTTGGATATCTTCTACTTCAACAGTAACGCTGAGAGAAACTTGGGGCGATTACTACCTCCGCAGTATCGGGGAGAGAACCATAGGCGACTACAACCTCAACAACAATCATTGAGAGAATCTTAGACGACTTCGACTTCAACAGTAACGCTGAGCGAATCTTGGGCGACTTCAACCTCAACAGTAATCATTGAGAGAATCTTGGGGCGATTACTACCTCCACAGTAACGGGGAGAGAATCTGGGGATGAGTATCAGAAGGTAGCCATATCCGGGTCACATCTGAACCAACTCTAGAAAGGTGATCTCTGAATAAAAAATAGAACAGCTTTCGTGTCCGGAGCATCTCTAAGTTATCTGAGGGGTCTGGAATAAGTGTCAGAACGTCGCCATGCCTGGGTCACATCCGAACCATATCTGGAAGGAAATCTGGAAGAAGTATCAGAACGTCGCCATATCTGGTTCACATCTGAACTATATCTAGAAGGAAATCTGGAAGAAGTATCAGAACGTCGCCATATCTGGTTCACATCTGAACTATATCTAGAAGGAAATCTGGAAGGAGTATCAGAACGTCGCCATATCTGGTTCACATCTGAACTATATCTAGAAGGGAATCTGGAAGAAGTATCAGAACGTCGCCATATCTGGTTCACATCTGAACTTATATCTAGAAGGGAATTTGGAAGAAGTATCAGAACGTCACCATATCTGGTTCACATCTGAACTATATCTAGAAGGGAATCTGGAAGGAGTATCAGAACGTTGCCATATCTGGTTCACATCTGAACTATATCTAGAAGGGAATTTGGAAGAAGTATCAGAACGTCACCATATCTGGTTCACATCTGAACTATATCTAGAAGGGAATCTGGAAGGAGTATCAGAACGTCGCCATATCTGGTTCACATCTGAACTATATCTAGAAGGAGTTGCGATAGTTGATAATAATCATCTTTGTATTGACCTTTCCTGAAAAGGTAAAGCATTAGTTGTATGCAAGATCATGATGCATGAACTGCATGATTTCAGGATGTCCTCAAAGTTGATGAGATTCGTGTAGTATGATGCATATGCATGCTATAATGTATGAAGATGTAATGAATATATGTTTGTCGTCTAGGAAAACAAATCCTTGACGGGTGCTGGGAAGTCACTCCTGGGCTGATGTTGGAGAATAGATTTTGCTTCCGCTGGGGATGATAGTTGCAAGAATACCAGTAGGAGAAGATAACTTCGTTGGGGAATATGTTTGGAGATGGATTACTCTGCGGGGAGAAAAGTACTCTAACGATCTTGCTGGGAAGCAATACTCTGTGGGGAGAGAGATACTTTGCTGAGTTGTTTAATGACAACTTGCTGGGGATACCCTTGTTGTGTTGGAAGTGTTAATAGACTTCGCTGGGGATAAGAAGACTTTGCCGAGGACGCTCTTTCCGTGGCTTTTGGCTGAGGATAACCCAGTTATATCCTGGTAAGGAAATAACTCTTTGAATAAAGCCGGGAGACGCGTTCGTGCTCTGCGAGGATAAGCTTCCAGAATCTACTGGGGATAAGCTTACTACTTGGGGAGATGAATTCCAACTTTCTTGGGGGAACTGGATTAGACTCTCCTGGGGAAGTATTGAACTGTATTGGTTATGTTCTTCAACAGAACCTACCTTGATACCTTGGAGGACAGAACAATCAGATTGCTTGGACCACCCATTATTGCCCCTGTTTCTATGGGGGAGGCACCTGTGGGATGCTGATAATTGTTGAGGGTCAAACCTTCTTCAGGTTGGCAGGTGACAAGATGGCAGGACATAGTCGTACGCTTTGATCCCTAACTTTTGCTTGGACCGCCCTTTCGGGTTTTCAGTCCACCGGGATACCCATTTTTGCCCAAGCCGCCTTTTCAGGTTTTCGACTTGCCGGGTGTACATATATTTTTTTTTATTCCATCCCTTCATTTTGCCCGAACCCTTTTGGTTCGTCGGGAAGCCCTTGTTTTTGCCTAGGTGTGTTAACCTAGCGGGTCTTTGATTTTGCGTAGTATTTTTCCGACTATGTCCATGCTTTCCGAATGTAGGGAGTTGCCCTTGTTTTGAAGTGTTTTGTCATGCCCCCAGAAGGTGTTTGATCAGGCAAGATTCGTTGTTGGAATGCCCCAAGTGACTTAGGCGGAGATTTGCCCCAGGCTATTTGGCCTTTGAGAGATTCTCCGAATCTTGATTGGATTGCCCCAGATGATGGACCATGATTATGCCATGCCCCTTGATTGGAAGTGCTTTTGTTCACTAGGCATTCGTCGTGCGAATTTCTATGCTGTTCAAACAAAAAGTCATATGCAACCAAAGTTACGTTAAAAATGCGAAGCTTATGTCTGTCTTGAAGATTTTGAAAATGCATTCTTTTCATAAAACAAGTGATTGTTTGTAAAACGTGATGTCAACTACGTATTTTACCGTAAGCCTTAAGGAGTCAGGATACCTTTGGTAACAGTATGCTTTTGAACTAACCCATGCTTCAGCTAGGACTTTTAAGGGTTATAACGTGGCCGGGTTCACGGTTTAAGAAACAAAGTATAAAGGCTCAAATTATTTGTACCCACCCGCTCTTCGTGATGTTCTCCAAACTTAAACCCAGTTGATCATGCGTTAGACCTTGTTTGAGTCTTTGTTCTGATTTTCCGGTGATGATTCGGATGTTGATAACTTATTTTGAATAGGCAGTCATTCCTTTTTTTTTTGTTGAGGGTTTGTAAGACCTCTTTCTTGTCTGATTTTTTTGTCATCCCTTTCTTTTTTGCCTGAACTGTTTCTTTTTTTGGAATTACAGTCAGCGGGATGCCCCAGTTTTGTAAGTCTCCTTCATAGGTTTTGACTTAATGGGCTTTCATTTCTGAGAGATATAATGACTGCCTTTCTTTATTGATTATTCGGAACCATCACTGTCTTTTTTGTTTTGTAAGGACCTCCTTGGTGCCATTTGTTATGCACTTGGATCAACTGAGAGACTACCCTACCCCAGGTTATGATTAAGGGTTTTAAATTTCGAAAAGAAAAACTCCTACTTCTTTGGCTCAAAGGGGTTGACGAGGGATTATCTTCCTTATAACTCCAGTGTTTAGGGATTTGAAACAATGCCTGTACCTCATCAGCGGGGTCTGTTCAAAAGCATACTGTAGATTATGGTATCGTTTTCGTCATCCTCCCTCAAGAGGCTTAGAATTATTAACCGAGAGTTGATCATCATAGAAAAAATGAAAACAATTTTGAATATAATGAAAACAATTGTATTAATTCCCAAAACAGACATATGTGATGCTTTAATAGAATAAAAGAGTTTGCTATGACATTAATTGTTTGTATGAGCAAAGAAAAATACAACTCGGAAATTCAAAAAAAGGTCTTCAATGATTTGGCAACGGAGCAGTGATTATGTTCGGAGTCTCAGGTACTTCAAATTGAATCTCTCCGGCGTCGATCATGTCTTGAATCTTGTTCTTGAGAGGCCAACAGTTGTCCGTAGTATGCCCCGGGCTATCAGAGTGGTAGGCACACCTCTCATTAGGATGGTAGTTCGGAGCAGAAGTGTTCGGATTCCGAAGAGGAGCCCTTAAGGTGATCAGCCCTGCCTTCAACATTTGTTGTAGTGCTTGATCCAGTGACATGTTGATCTTGGTGAACTGTCATTTGGGTGCGCTCTCCTTGCGCTGCTGCCCCTGTCCTTGTTGAGCAGGTCTAGGATGGGAGATCTGGGTTGCCCCTACCTCATGACGGCTCTTTTTACCATGCACAGCATTGGACTCTTTCTTTCCATGATAAGGCTTTTTATCAGAAGGTGCAGCCTCTTGAATCTTCCCAGACCTGATGCCAGCTTCTATTCGCTCTCCAGTCAAGATAAGATCTGTGAATCCAGCAGACGAATTCCCAATCAGGTGGTTGTAGAATGGACCAGACAGGGTCCCCAAGAACATGTCGACGAGTTCACGGTCAGTCAGCGGTGGTTGTACCCTTCCAGCCAGGTCTCTCCATTTCTGCGCATACTCTTTAAAACCTTCTCCCGATCCTAGCGACATACCCTGGAGTTGGGTACGCGTAGGAGCGAGGTCGGCATTGTACTGATACTGCTTGTAAAAAGCAGTAGCCAACTCCTCCCAGTTACGAACCTTGGTTCCATCCAGCTGATAGAACCATTCGAGATGAGTCCCTGAAAGACTTTCCTGGAAGAAGTGGATCCACAAGTTCTTGTCCATAGTATACGGTTGAATCTTCCGCACATAAGACCTGAGATGCAGCCTGGGACAGGATGCCCCATCGTACTTAGCAAAAGAGGGTGCTTTGAATTTATGTGGGATCACCACACTAGAAGTTAGGCCCAAATCTCCGAAATCCAAACCAGGTACTTGTTGAATTTCCATTGCATTCAGACGGTCTTCCAACTGCTTGTACTTGTCTTCAGCAGGAGGGTATTGTTCGTCGTTGAAATCTGTCTTGTTGTCGGAGACCACTGGACTGGGAACCCTTTCCTCCTGATGACTGCCTTCCCCGACAGATGGAGTAGTCCTCTCAGTTTCATTCTGTGTGCCATTCCCAGATCTGCGTCTAGGGCTGAACAAAACAGTCCTCTTCTTCTTCTTTTTCAAGAGCAGGGTCTTCAGATCTTGCTGCCCCTGGGCCAAATTCATGATCAGCTCTTGGAACTGGGCATTCTGGGCCTGGAGAGCCTTGATGGATTGTTCAGTAGATGATTCATGATTCATGACGACCAGCTGAAATAAACAGCGAAGAAGGTAAGCAACCTGTCAAAAGGGTACCTGCAATGCAATGATATGTATGATATGCATGATGTTTTCAAGGACCTCGCGGGATAAACAAGAAATTTGTTAGAATTGTAGCTTGATTGAAGGAACTTCATGTTGTAGAGAGTCCTTCTTCAAAGGTCAAAGGCTCACCATATCCAGTGGGTCATAGCCCCTGACAACCTTGGCTAGAGGAAAATAAATCCTCTTTGCCCCTTGCTAGATGTCTGATTTATCATGACCTGCATCACAAGCCCTTGAGATCCTTGAAATGGGTTAGGATGTATGCAATGGCATGATGTTATGGTATGCATGGGGTAATGTAGGTAACCCTGTTATGAGTCCTAATTAAGGACTAAAACAAAACCTGCAAGGAATTCAATAAACCCTGTTATAAGTCCTAATTAAGGACTATAAACAAAACCTGCAGGAAACTCAAGTGTCAGACAACAAGCAAGCAAATAGTCAAGTACGAAGGCACACAAGTCACACAAAAGAGCCCTTAGAGTTTAGGCCAGCATGAGGTCTAGGTATTACCCTCTTTCAGTTTGTTGGTTCATACCTGTCCTATCAAAGTAACCGGGTTCTTAGAGGATCCCAATATCATTGACTACCCTCAATCGGTCATAACTCCAGCATCGCAATCTTTTCTTGCAGCCAGAACCATCACGAGAGTTTAGCCTCAATGGGCGTAGCATACTGCTACTGTTCTAATGGCCAAGTTGTGTCATTTAAGGTTCTAAGGTTGTTGGTGCTTAATGACTCCTTGGAAGACCCATATTCTCCTCGTTGCAACACAAGGGATATCGGTACAGACCAAGGTGCCACACCAACGTAGCCACTGCTTCACCCGTGTCGGTCTACGCCGGACAGGTCCCTCACAACTTATGCTACCTAAACAGGGTATCCCCAGATCCGGGTTAGGATCTATGTAACTCCCATGCAACCCACAATTTAAAGCAAGCAAGGCAATACAATTGAAAACACAGTTATGAACTATCCTAAGGTACACCTCACTTTATAAAGATATCCCCAGCAGAGTCGCCAGTTCTGTGATCGGTGGATCTGGAACTGACTGTTTAACGCTGGTTCGCGAAATGTCGCGGAAGCAAGAGTCGCCACCGTCTTTTATTTTCTCCAAATGGAAAGGACAAAAGCACAGAAAAATTCCTTAAAGAGATTGCTCTCGGTTCGGGAGGTAGATTATAGAAAGGGAAGGTGTTAGCACCCTTTCTATCCATGGTTATCCATGGGCTCTTAGATACTTGCTCATTTGTGTTTTCAAAAATGGTTTGTTTGCTTTTCAACTGTGGGTTTTAAAAAGTTTCTTTGAAAATTCCAGTTCGACTCTTGTATCGGTCCTCAAGAGTGTTTGAAAAAATGCTTTCGAAAGCTTTTTGAAAATGTGTTGGTGTGAAAAGTATTTTTGATTTTTTTAAATTAGAGCAAGTATCTAGAGTCGTCTACCTACCCTAAGGAATTCGTCTGTGTAGATGTCCTTTAAAGTAGTGCCATCCCACCATTGAGAGGTAGGTAGCACTACCGTTGGAGGTGTTCGGGTCAATTCGAGGGTTCGGGACATGGTGATCACCAGAGCAATGGGAAGACACCTTAGAAGCTACCCTCATGCCAGGTTCCCGGATCATGAGGACTTACTAAGACATCCTCTACTCGACGATCACCTTTCGAGGCAAGGCAACAGTGAGGCGTACCCTAGGGGTGGTGTGTGATTTGTGTGTTATGTTCATTTGTCTTTATCTTGTCATGTCATGGGTGATCTATGCGCTTGTTTTTATTTTTGTCATTCATTCTTGCATGCATTTATTTAACAGTTAAAAAAGGTTGCGAGGAATGTAAAGTTCTAAACTATTACAAAGGCGCGGGTCCACATCGCCAAAATAAATCCAGGACCTGATTTGACAGAAAATAAAGAAATAAAGTAAATTAAAGTGCGAAAGATTTAATTTACACGGCTTTGGGAGAGTTACATTGACATTTAAAAGAAGGAATAAATAAAATGGCGAAAAGAATAAAGAATTGCAAGCGAGGGCGTTGGACCCTTTTTAATTAAATTATGATTATTAAATTAATGAAATTAGAAGGAAAAAGAAATTATTTTTTTGAGTGCTTTTTTGTATTTATGATTTTTTATGAGAATTTAAATGAAATTAAAATATTAACCCTAATTCTAATTGTTTTTAGTTTATTAAGAAAGTATTAAATTTTAACCTAATATTAATCTAATTATTTACATGCAATTTGATTTATAAAAATAAATAATACTTAATTATTAGTAAGAAAAAAAGAAAAAGGATAAAAAATTAATACAAACCCTAGTTCTACCAATTTTAAGTTTATTAGAAAAATATTAAGATTTAAACCTAAATTAAAACTAAAATCAATTAATGATGTTTATTTACAAAAAATAACATTAAATAAAAATATTCATTTTTTGTCTCTTTTCTGATTTTTATATTGTTTTTATGTTTTTTTTAAAGAAAATATTAAATTAAAGAATTAAAAGAAATTAATTAAAATAAAGAAAAGAAAAATATAAAAGAATAAAAGAACAAACTCTAGGGGGTTCTGTCCCCAATTGAGAGGTATAATCCAGCATTTCAGGCCCATTAACTCCTGGCCTGATTGACTTTTCTGCTAGCATGCATGCGCGTTGACTGAGGCACACCCTAGTCTCTGAATCCTGGCCCTTGATTGAGTGCAGTGGAACACGTGGCGTAGCTGATTGAGGAGCGTATGGTGGACGCTAGCTTGGGAATTACATAGAAGCACTGTTAGAAAAATAGCATGGAAAGGGATGGGGACCTGGGGCTCGAACCCAGGTCCCAGGGATTACCAGCAACGTGCCTTGCCAACTGCTCCACTTGGTTTCTTTATATATTATATAACAAACAATTATTATAAAATAAAACAAAGCGTTAGTGACTTTTTCGCGCGAAATTCAAATCAACCACTTATGCCTCGCCACCTAAGCGTCTTCTTCCTCGTCTTATTTTTTCCTGAAACAAAAAAACAATTAGCAACGGTTTTGAATCGTCCCCAAATGCACCATTCTAGAAAATAGAGATTAGCTTGTCTTGGATCAGAAATTGGGCGCGACCCCATCATTAAATTCGTTGGAAGCTTGTGGTTCTCATGATGCCAGTCTCGTGTCCCAATTTTTCCTTGAACGTAAAGCCCTAAATCAAAATCCCTGTAACCCTAAAACATAACAATGGCGTTTTTGCATATAGTGTATAAAAACCCAATCAAAGTATGTGGTTAGCTTCAGGATCATCTAATTAGTAAGAATCCATGAAAAATATGCAATGAATATGCTTGAATACTAAAACACGATTATGAAAAAAATGTGAAAAAGTTTGAATCCTATTCACCAATTCTGGGCGTTAGGGACGTGGAAAGTGATTCAAAAACGTTTCTTGATGTCCCAGGAAGGTGATGAGATGATTATCTCAGCTTGAATCGCCCTGGAAGACCGTTTTCAGTATTGGACTTTTTTGAGAAAATTCAAGTTTTTGTTATGGCTTTTTTGCGCAGCTGGGAGGTCCTTGGCATTAGGGTTTGCATGAGTACTTATATGTGAATGATTAGGGTAGGTTTTCTTGTCCAAGGAATCAAGGAATTGATGTATGGAAGATTTGAATTTCATGCATAATGTTTTCAATCTTTTTCAAGCATATTTGGTCTCAATCATATCCAATTACCTTTGATTCTTTCCTAACCTGATTTGCACGAAATCTTGGAGATATTTTATGCACAAAGAGATTTAAAACATTAGGTTTAGTATTTTTCACCTATTTATTTTAATTAAATGAATTATTAATAATTAAAAATCCAAATAAATAAATAAAAATGATAAAAAACTTCCCTTTGGGCCAAATGGTCGTGCACATGCCTTGGATGATGAATTGTGGAAGAAAAAGAGGCCCGTTAGCATTTTTAGGTCATTTGGAGCAATGTTGACTTTTCAAAATATCCAAAAATTTCCCAACTTCCACAAGGCATAACTTACTCAATTTTTAAACTTTGCTCATGTTCTTGGACATTTTGGAAAGTTATTTGAGTCCTCTAACCAATGTCTTTGGTACCATGTCATTTTGATTTACCAATCTCAAGTTATGGCTTTTGACTTAAAGTCCCTTTTTGTTGACTTTTGAAAATGACCTATAATGTTGAAATTGATAACTTTTTGTGAGAGCATTTCTTGGACTTGAAGTGTGAAGAGGAGTTGTAAGAAATGTCTTTCCCTTCAAAATGAGCTTTGGATGAAATTTTTCTGATAAACCATGTGGAAGTTATGCCTTGGTCAAGTTACAGTTGACTTTTTCAATTGTCCAAATATGGAAACTTTTGCATCTTGATGATTTTTGAGCCAAGCTTTGAGAATCATGATCAAGAATTGATCAAATGATGTTTGTGGCTTCAAAATGAGATGTTGACCAAAAATTTGGACTTTTGACTGTCAAATGACCATTTTGCCCCTACAGTTGACTGTAGGGCAATTAGGGTTTTTGACTGTGCAATCTTGTGCTGTAAGTCTTGAAACTTGGTATGATGATGCTTGGCCATGTTTGTAGGCATGTGGGACTTGATTGGACCCTTGGAAACTTCATTTTCTTTGTCAGAACCAAAACCCTAGTTTTGACTGTTAGGAGGCCCTTGAACTGTGCAACCCTTGGGGAGATTTTGAAGCTTTGACTTGGCAAATCTTGAAGAATATGGGAGGGCAAATTTTGGGGTACAACAGCATGCTCATAACCTTTGATGCCTACATGCACGACACATTGCGCTTGGTAATTGCTGGGAACCGTTTTCCCTCCAACAGTTCAAAATTCAAACCGTTCGATCTTGGGCATCAGGGACCTTGGTCGAGAGGTTACTCCTTCGACGTCGAAGACAACAAGAGTCCAACTTAAAGGAAATTCTCTAAGTATCTTGTCATTCTTTGTTGAGCCTTCGACGTGATCAGTTGGTCGAAGCCTTCTTATGTCGGAAACTCTTCTGACTCAATTAATGATCTATATAATAATAGAATGTGGGTGTCGAATTTGGGAGCCAACACAGTGTCCATTCTATGATCGTGAAAGTGAGAAGAACATTGTGAAGAGAGATAGGGCACTGAGGAACTCAGAAGGTTTTGTAGAACGTAAAGAGGAATATATTGCTGCTAAGAATCTAAGGTAAGGGGAGCTTATCATTGTTATTATAATTAACTTAGGGCTTAGATAATTGTAAATTTGTGTTGGGGTTTTGTTGATGATTGTATTATGATGATTTGATGATAATTGAGAAATTTTTGATGTTGTTTTACAATGAGTTGATGAAACTATGTGAAGCTATGATGATTTGGAACATGTACTGTGTTGGATTCATGTAGAATAGGGATTGGGTTGGTACAGGAAAATGCAACAGAGAACATTTGTTTGTGAAAACTCTTCGGGAGAGCCTTAAGCTTCATCGGGCAAACAAACTCGCCCATGACACGCCAGGCGAGAGCGAGGCGTGAGAAATTTGAGTTTGGCAGAGCCCCTGGAATTTTGTATGGAAGTGTGTGACTCGCCCCAACTTCTCCGGGCGAAGTGGGAGCGAATGGAGTTCGGAAGGCGAGCTACATGCTTCATCCAGAGAGGGTGGATGAAGAAAAACAATGCTCCTAGAATTTGTATGGAGGAAGGACTTTCTCCCCGTCTTTTCCAGGAGAGCCTTAGGCGAGCAACCTGCTTCGCCGGGTGAGCCTCGGGCGAGGGACATATGTAGAATTTTGAAAATGTCGTAACTTGAGTTTCAGGATTTTGTTTGACGCGTCGTTCGAAGTGTTGGATAGCCAACACGATGAACTATAATTAGGTGGAACAAAATGAGTAATAATATGTAGAATTATAGTACCTATGCTATGATGAAATTATACTTCTCTATGATGGACTATAGTGACGTGTGTTGTTTGATGAGTTGTTGGTACCATGATGATATCATGTTGTTGCTATAATGATCTGATGATGTCGTGATGGTGCCATATATATATATATATATATATATATATATAATATATATATATATATATATATATATATATATATATATATATATATATATATATATATGTGTGTGTGTGTGTGTGTGTGTGTGTGTGTGTGTGTGTATGTGTGTGTGTGTGTGTGTGTGTGTGTGTGTTTGTGTGTGTTTGTGTATGTGATGTATGTTATGGCCTTATTATGATTACATGATGAATGATGGGTTTTGACTAGTTGTAATTGTGTTTATTGTGTTGTTGTGCATCATGCGTTCATGGTATATTTTTAGACTTTGGTCCAATGATGTTGTTAGGACAATTGGTCCAGTGATGATGATAGGATAATAATCCAGTGATGGCCCCAATCTCATAGTGTTGATTGAGTACAATATTATGATGTGCTCTGGTTCCAATCAGGAATTGATCCTATTGGTGGGGATCTTTGGAGAAATGATAAGTGAGTCATCAGTGAGGTTTTGGTACCACATGCATGAGTCTAATGAAGTTGTGTTACATTCTTTGTGGCATTGTATAATGGTTGATTAAGTGATGCTTCGTGAATACGTGGGCAGGAATTCGTAAGGCCAGGAATTACGTGGGACGTTCCTCCTAAGAGTTAGTTCCTACCCCTATTCGCCATACCAACTCCAGAGCCTTGGAGTGGCGAAGAGGCGCTCACTAAAGGATCTGAAAAGGTGGACGTAGCGTTTGTCAGGCTAGCCAATTCAGAAGTTGGCATGCCATAGGGTGTTTCTCGATTTAAACCGACTGTCGAAAAACCTGGGGGAACAAATGGTCTTGTTCCTTGGTTTCCCCTAGATGGGGGAGTTCCCAAGGGCATTCTGGGGCCTGTAAATGGAGGTAATGGCCCCGTTTGTGTGATCGTTACTGTTGGCGTCGAACCAGCGGTTACCACTTCACTTACTGTTGGGATAATCATTGCTCCCACGTTTGTTTGTGGGATTTCTCCATTGTTTGGCGGATTCACCATTTCACTAACTCTTCTCCTAGTATTGGTTTCGTTGGTGTATATTCTACCACTTCTCAATAACTTGCAATACTCTCGAAAAAGAAGGATAGTTTATATAAGATGATTAAACGTGAAAGAATCAACACAAGGTCCCGCCAGGTGTGCCAATTTGTTTACCGTGAAAAATGGTAAACAACCGCTGATCTTCCAAAAGGTTACTTATTTGGTGACTCGCAGGATCGATCAGATTGATCCTAAGACATGGTTGATTTTTAGAGTTTAAACGCTTCGAAATAAAGAGTCTTGACTAATCCTAATGGTGATTAATGCAAGTAAAGTAGGGACACTTTAAATAAATTGCATGGAGAAAAGCTTGATAAAGTAAATAAAAGCATTAAAGGTTTGCAAAATAAATGGCTTCGACTGAAGTAAATGAGTGAAAGTGATAAATTGCTTGAATATAAAAGACTTTGATTAAGGTAAATGGTGTTTCACACATACATTCTCAATGATTCTTTCTCTCACGCTGGGTACTTGAATCTAAATGAGTGACTTGTATACAATGAAGAACACCCCTAAAAACTTCGTAAATACTTAGTATTTATACTAAAAAAAAACTAAGTAACCGTTGGGCAGTCACACCGCTTCATGATGACTCCACATGGCATGTGTGATCGGTGGATCTGGAACTGACTGTTTAACGCTGGTTCGCGAAATGTCGCAGAAGCAAGAGTCGCCACCGTCTTTTATTTTCTCCAAATGGAAAGGACAAAAGCACAGAAAAATTCCTTAAAGAGATTGCTCTCGGTTCGGGAGGTAGATTATAGAAAGGGAAGGTGTTAGCACCCTTTCTATCCATGGTTATCCATGGGCTCTTAGATACTTGCTCATTTGTGTTTTCAAAAATGGTTTGTTTGCTTTTCAACTGTGGGTTTTAAAAAGTTTCTTTGAAAATTCCAGTTCGACTCTTGTATCGGTCCTCAAGAGTGTTTGAAAAAATGCTTCCGAAAGCTTTTTGAAAATGTGTTGGTGTGAAAAGTATTTTTGATTTTTTGAAATTAGAGCAAGTATCTAGAGTCGTCTACCTACCCTAAGGAATTCGTCTGTGTAGATGTCCTTTAAAGTAGTGCCATCCCATCATTGAGAGGTAGGTAGCACTACCGTTGGAGGTGTTCGGGTCAATTCGAGGGTTCGGGACATGGTGATCACCAGAGCAATGGGAAGACACCTTAGAAGCTACCCTCATGCCAGGTTCCCGGATCATGAGGACTTACTAAGACATCCTCTACTCGACGATCACCTTTCGAGGCAAGGCAACAGTGAGGCGTACCCTAGGGGTGGTGTGTGATTTGTGTGTTATGTTCATTTGTCTTTATCTTGTCATGTCATGGGTGATCTATGCGCTTGTTTTTATTTTTGTCATTCATTCTTGCATGCATTTATTTAACAGTTAAAAAAGGTTGCGAGGAATGTAAAGTTCTAAACTATTACAAAGGCGCGGGTCCACATCGCCAAAATAAATCCAGGACCCGATTTGACAGAAAATAAAGAAATAAAGTAAAGTAAAGTGCGAAAGATTTAATTTACACGGCTTTGGGAGAGTTACATTGACATTTAAAAGAAGGAATAAATAAAATGGCGAAAAGAATAAAGAATTGCAAGCGAGGGCGTTGGACCCTTTTTAATTAAATTATGATTATTAAATTAATGAAATTAGAAGGAAAAAAGAAATTATTTTTTTGAGTGCTTTTTTGTATTTATGATTTTTTATGAGAATTTAAATGAAATTAAAATATTAACCCTAATTCTAATTGTTTTTAGTTTATTAAGAAAGTATTAAATTTTAACCTAATATTAATCTAATTATTTACATGCAATTTGATTTATAAAAATAAATAATACTTAATTATTAGTAAGAAAAAAAGAAAAAGGATAAAAAATTAATACAAACCCTAGTTCTACCAATTTTAAGTTTATTAGAAAAATATTAAGATTTAAACCTAAATTAAAACTAAAATCAATTAATGATGTTTATTTACAAAAAATAACATTAAATAAAAATATTCATTTTTTGTCTCTTTTCTGATTTTTATATTGTTTTTATGTATTTTTTAAAGAAAATATTAAATTAAAGAATTAAAAGAAATTAATTAAAATAAAGAAAAGAAAAATATAAAAGAATAAAAGAACAAACTCTAGGGGGTTCTGTCCCCAATTGAGAGGTATAATCCAGCATTTCAGGCCCATTAACTCCTGGCCTGATTGACTTTTCTGCTAGCATGCATGCGCGTTGACTGAGGCACACCCTAGTCTCTGAATCCTGGCCCTTGATTGAGTGCAGTGGAACGCGTGGCGTAGCTGATTGAGGAGCGTATGGTGGACGCTAGCTTGGGAATTACATAGAAGCACTGTTAGAAAAATAGCATGGAAAGGGATGGGGACCTGGGGCTCGAACCCAGGTCCCAGGGATTACCAGCAACGTGCCTTGCCAACTGCTCCACTTGGTTTCTTTATATATTATATAACAAACAATTATTATAAAATAAAACAAAGCGCTAGTGACTTTTTCGCGCGAAATTCAAATCAACCACTTATGCCTCGCCACCTAAGCGTCTTCTTCCTCGTCTTATTTTTTCCTGAAACAAAAAAACAATTAGCAACGGTTTTGAACCGTCCCCAAATGCACCATTCTAGAAAATAGCGATTAGCTTGTCTTGGATCAGAAATTGGGCGCGACCCCATCATTGAATTCATTGGAAGCTTGTGGTTCTCATGATGCCAGTCTCGTGTCCCAATTTTTCCTTGAACGTAAAGCCCTAAATCAAAATCCCTGTAACCCTAAAACATAACAATGGCGTTTTTGCATATAGTGTATAAAAACCCAATCAAAGTATGTGGTTAGCTTCAGGATCATCTAATTAGTAAGAATCCATGAAAAATATGCAATGAATATGCTTGAATACTAAAACACGATTATGAAAAAAATGTGAAAAAGTTTGAATCCTATTCACCAATTCTGGGCGTTAGGGACGTGGAAAGTGATTCAAAAACGTTTCTTGATGTCCCAGGAAGGTGATGAGATGATTATCTCAGCTTGAATCGCCCTGGAAGATCGTTTTCAGTATTGGACTTTTTTGAGAAAATTCAAGTTTTTGTTATGGCTTTTCTACGCAGCTGGGAGGTCCTTGGCATTAGGGTTTGCATGAGTACTTATATGTGAATGATTAGGGTAGGTTTTCTTGTCCAAGGAATCAAGGAATTGATGTATGGAAGATTTGATTTTCATGCATAATGTTTTCAATCTTTTTCAAGCATATTTGGCCTCAATCATATCCAATTACCTTTGATTCTTTCCTAACCTGATTTGCACGAAATCTTGGAGATATTTTATGCACAAAGAGATTTAAAACATTAGGTTTAGTATTTTTCACCTATTTATTTTAATTAAATGAATTATTAATAATTAAAAATCCAAATAAATAAATAAAAATGATAAAAAACTTCCCTTTGGGCCAAATGGTCGTGCACATGCCTTGGATGATGAATTGTGGAAGAAAAAGAGGCCCATTAGCATTTTTAGGTCATTTGGAGCAATGTTGACTTTTCAAAATATCCAAATATTTCCCAACTTCCACAAGGCATAACTTACTCAATTTTTAAACTTTGCTCATGTTCTTGGACATTTTGGAAAGTTCTTTGAGTCCTCTAACCAATGTCTTTGGTCCCATGTCATTTTGATTTACCAATCTCAAGTTATGGCTTTTGACTTAAAGTCCCTTTTTGTTGACTTTTGAAAATGACCTATAATGTTGAAATTGATAACTTTTTGTGAGAGCATTTATTGGACTTGAAGTGTGAAGAGGAGTTGTAGGAAATGTCTTTCTATTCAAAATGAGATTTGGATGGAATTTTTCTGATAAACCATGTGGAAGTTATGCCTTGGTCAAGTTACAGTTGACTTTTTCAACTGTCCAAATATGGAAACTTTTGCATCTTGATGATTTTTGAGCCAAGCTTTGAGAATCATGATCAAGAATTGATCAAATGATGTTTGTGGCTTCAAAATGAGATGTTGACCAAAAATTTGGACTTTTGACTGTCAAATGACCATTTTGCCCCTGCAGTTGACTGTAGGGCAATTAGGGTTTTTGACTGTGCAATCTTGTGCTGTAAGTCTTGAAACTTGGTATGATGATGCTTGACCATGTTTGTAGGCATGTGGGACTTGACTGGACCCTTGGAAACTTCATTTTCTCTGTCAGAACCAAAACCCTAGTTTTGACTGTTAGGAGGCCCTTGAACTGTGCAACCCTTGGGGAGATTTTGAAGCTTTGACTTGGCAAATCTTGAAGAATATGGGAGGGAAAATTTTGGGGTACAACAGTTGCCCCTGTTCAATATTCTTAGACCTGAGGATGCAGATTGGCTGACGTGCCTTTCGTAATCCGAAGGTGGAAGATGATTGAACACTAGAGTGCCCAGAAATTTGCGCTCACATAGTAGTGTGATGTGGGGAATGGGCTTATAGATGCCATTTGGAGCTTGATGGATGGGATGATGGGCTTATAGATGCCATGCTGAGAGATGATGGATAGGTGGATGGGCTTATAGATGCCATCTGGGTGTCGGTCGCGTAAGAGATTCCTTAGCGAGAACTTGCGTACCTGAAAAAAAGAAAAACGACTACCTGACCTGTTACAGGAGTTGGTCTTGGGATTCTTTGTATAAATGTGTTCTGACTGGTTACAGGAGCTGGATCTGGAGCTTCAAACGGTGATGAATGAACCAGGGATGGTTACTACCTCAACAGGAACGGTGAGAGAACCTTGGCGACTTCAACCTCAATAGTAATCATTGAGAGAATCTTGGGCGACTTCAACTTCAACAGTAACGCTGAGCGAATCTGGGGATGATTACTACCTCTGCAGTATCGGGGAGACAACCACAGGCGACTACAACCTCAACAGCAATCATTGAGAGAATCTTGGACGACTTCGACTTCAACAGTAACGCTGAGCGAATCTTGGAATGATTACTACCTCCGCAGTATCGGGGAGAGAACCATAGGCGACTATAACCTCAACAGCAATCATTGAGAGAATCTTGGATATCTTCTACTTCAACAGTAACGCTGAGAGAAACTTGGGGCGATTACTACCTCCGCAGTATCGGGGAGAGAACCATAGGCGACTACAACCTCAACAACAATCATTGAGAGAATCTTAGACGACTTCGACTTCAACAGTAACGCTGAGCGAATCTTGGGCGACTTCAACCTCAACAGTAATCATTGAGAGAATCTTGGGGCGATTACTACCTCCACAGTAACGGGGAGAGAATCTGGGGATGAGTATCAGAAGGTAGCCATATCCGGGTCACATCTGAACCAACTCTAGAAAGGTGATCTCTGAATAAACAATAGAACAACTTTCGTGTCCGGAGCATCTCTAAGTTATCTGAGGGGTCTGGAATAAGTGTCAGAACGTCGCCATGCCTGGGTCACATCCGAACCATATCTGGAAGGAAATCTGGAAGAAGTATCAGAACGTCGCCATATCTGGTTCACATCTGAACTATATCTAGAAGGAAATCTGGAAGAAGTATCAGAACGTCGCCATATCTGGTTCACATCTGAACTATATCTAGAAGGAAATCTGGAAGGAGTATCAGAACGTCGCCATATCTGGTTCACATCTGAACTATATCTAGAAGGGAATCTGGAAGAAGTATCAGAACGTCGCCATATCTGGTTCACATCTGAACTTATATCTAGAAGGGAATTTGGAAGAAGTATCAGAACGTCACGATATCTGGTTCACATCTGAACTATATCTAGAAGGGAATCTGGAAGGAGTATCAGAACGTCGCCATATCTGGTTCACATCTGAACTATATCTAGAAGGGAATTTGGAAGAAGTATCAGAACGTCACCATATCTGGTTCACATCTGAACTATATCTAGAAGGGAATCTGGAAGGAGTATCAGAACGTCGCCATATCTGGTTCACATCTGAACTATATCTAGAAGGAGTTGCGATAGTTGATAATAATCATCTTTGTATTGACCTTTCCTGAAAAGGTAAAGCATTAGTTGTATGCAAGATCATGATGCATGAACTGCATGATTTCAGGATGTCCTCAAAGTTGATGAGATTCGTGTAGTATGATGCATATGCATGCTATAATGTATGAAGATGTAATGAATATATGTTTGTCGTCTAGGAAAACAAATCCTTGACGGGTGCCGGGAAGTCACTCCTGGGCTGATGTTGGAGAATAGATTTTGCTTCCGCTGGGGATGATAGTTGCAAGAATACCAGTAGGAGAAGATAACTTCGTTGGGGAATATGTTTGGAGATGGATTACTCTGCGGGGAGAAAAGTACTCTAACGATCTTGCTGGGAAGCAATACTCTGTGGGGAGAGAGATACTTTGCTGAGTTGTTTAATGACAACTTGCTGGGGATACCCTTGTTGTGTTGGAAGTGTTAATAGACTTCGCTGGGGATAAGAAGACTTTGCCGAGGACGCTCTTTCCGTGGCTTTTGGCTGAGGATAACCCAGTTATATCCTGGTAAGGAAATAACTCTTTGAATAAAGCCGGGAGACGCGTTCGTGCTCTGCGAGGATAAGCTTCCAGAATCTACTGGGGATAAGCTTACTACTTGGGGAGATGAATTCCAACTTTCTTGGGGGAACTGGATTGGACTCTCCTGGGGAAGTATTGAACTGTATTGGTTATGTTCTTCAACAGAACCTACCTTGATACCTTGGAGGACAGAACAATCAGATTGCTTGGACCACCCATTATTGCCCCTGTTTCTATGGGGGAGGCACCTGTGGGATGCTGATAATTGTTGAGGGTCAAACCTTCTTCAGGTTGGCAGGTGACAAGATGGCAGGACATAGTCGTACGCTTTGATCCCTAACTTTTGCCTGGACCGCCCTTTCGGGTTTTCAGTCCACCGGGATACCCATTTTTGCCCAAGCCGCCTTTTCAGGTTTTCGACTTGCCGGGTGTACATATATTTTTTTTTATTCCATCCCTTCATTTTGCCCGAACCCTTTTGGTTCGTCGGGAAGCCCTTGTTTTTGCCTAGGTGTGTTAACCTAGCGGGTCTTTGATTTTGCGTAGTATTTTTCCGACTATGTCCATGCTTTCCGAATGTAGGGAGTTGCCCTTGTTTTGAAGTGTTTTGTCATGCCCCCAGAAGGTGTTTGATCAGGCAAGATTCGTTGTTGGAATGCCCCAAGTGACTTAGGTGGAGATTTGCCCCAGGCTATTTGGCCTTTGAGAGATTCTCCGAATCTTGATTGGATTGCCCCAGATGATGGACCATGATTATGCCATGCCCCTTGATTGGAAGTGCTTTTGTTCACTAGGCATTCGTCGTGCGAATTTCTATGCTGTTCAAACAAAAAGTCATATGCAACCAAAGTTACGTTAAAAATGCGAAGCTTATGTCTGTCTTGAAGATTTTGAAAATGCATTCTTTTCATAAAACAAGTGATTGTTTGTAAAACGTGATGTCAACTACGTATTTTACCGTAAGCCTTAAGGAGTCAGGATACCTTTGGTAACAGTATGCTTTTGAACTAACCCATGCTTCAGCTAGGACTTTTAAGGGTTATAACGTGGCCGGGTTCACGGTTTAAGAAACAAAGTATAAAGGCTCAAATTATTTGTACCCACCCGCTCTTCGTGATGTTCTCCAAACTTAAACCCAGTTGATCATGCGTTAGACCTTGTTTGAGTCTTTGTTCTGATTTTCCGGTGATGATTCGGATGTTGATAACTTATTTTGAATAGGCAGTCATTCCTTTTTTTTGTTGAGGGTTTGTAAGACCTCTTTCTTGTCTGATTTTTTTGTCATCCCTTTCTTTTTTGCCTGAACTGTTTCTTTTTTTGGAATTACAGTCAGCGGGATGCCCCAGTTTTGTAAGTCTCCTTCATAGGTTTTGACTTAATGGGCTTTCATTTCTGAGAGATATAATGACTGCCTTTCTTTATTGATTATTCGGAACCATCACTGTCTTTTTTGTTTTGTAAGGACCTCCTTGGTGCCATTTGTTATGCACTTGGATCAACTGAGAGACTACCCTACCCCAGGTTATGATTAAGGGTTTTAAATTTCGAAAAGAAAAACTCCTACTTCTTTGGCTCAAAGGGGTTGACGAGGGATTATCTTCCTTATAACTCCAGTGTTTAGGGATTTGAAACAATGCCTGTACCTCATCAGCGGGGTCTGTTCAAAAGCATACTGTAGATTATGGTATCGTTTTCGTCATCCTCCCTCAAGAGGCTTAGAATTATTAACCGAGAGTTGATCATCATAGAAAAAATGAAAACAATTTTGAATATAATGAAAACAATTGTATTAATTCCCAAAACAGACATATGTGATGCTTTAATAGAATAAAAGAGTTTGCTATGACATTAATTGTTTGTATGAGCAAAGAAAAATACAACTCGGAAATTCAAAAAAAGGTCTTCAATGATTTGGCAACGGAGCAGTGATTATGTTCGGAGTCTCAGGTACTTCAAATTGAATCTCTCCGGCGTCGATCATGTCTTGAATCTTGTTCTTGAGAGGCCAACAGTTGTCCGTAGTATGCCCCAGGCTATCAGAGTGGTAGGCACACCTCTCATTAGGATGGTAGTTCGGAGCAGAAGTGTTCGGATTCCGAAGAGGATCCCTTAAGGTGATCAGCCCTGCCTTCAACATTTGTTGTAGTGCTTGATCCAGTGACATGTTGATCTTGGTGAACTGTCATTTGGGTGCGCTCTCCTTGCGCTGCTGCCCCTGTCCTTGTTGAGCAGGTCTAGGATGGGAGATCTGGGTTGCCCCTACCTCATGACGGCTCTTTTTACCATGCACAGCATTGGACTCTTTCTTTCCATGATAAGGCTTTTTATCAGAAGGTGCAGCCTCTTGAATCTTCCCAGACCTGATGCCAGCTTCTATTCGCTCTCCAGTCAAGATAAGATCTGTGAATCCAGCAGACAAATTCCCAATCAGGTGGTTGTAGAATGGACCAGACAGGGTCCCCAAGAACATGTCGACGAGTTCACGGTCAGTCAGCGGTGGTTGTACCCTTCCAGCCAGGTCTCTCCATTTCTGCGCATACTCTTTAAAACCTTCTCCCGATCCTAGCGACATACCCTGGAGTTGGGTACGCGTAGGAGCGAGGTCGGCATTGTACTGATACTGCTTGTAAAAAGCAGTAGCCAACTCCTCCAAGTTACGAACCTTGGTTCCATCCAGCTGATAGAACCATTCGAGATGAGTCCCTGAAAGACTTTCCTGGAAGAAGTGGATCCACAAGTCCTTGTCCATAGTATACGGTTGAATCTTCCGCACATAAGACCTGAGATGCAACCTGGGACAGGATGCCCCATCGTACTTAGCAAAAGAGGGTGCTTTGAATTTATGTGGGATCACCACACTAGAAGTTAGGCCCAAATCTCTGAAATCCAAACCAGGTACTTGTTGAATTTCCATTGCATTCAGACGGTCTTCCAACTGCTTGTACTTGTCTTCAGCAGGAGGGTATTGTTCGTCGTTGAAATCTGTCTTGTTGTCGGAGACCACTGGACTGGGAACCCTTTCCTCCTGATGACTGCCTTCCCCGACAGATGGAGTAGTCCTCTCAGTTTCATTCTGTGTGCCATTCCCAGATCTGCGTCTAGGGCTGAACAAAACAGTCCTCTTCTTCTTCTTTTTCAAGAGCAGGGTCTTCAGATCTTGCTGCCCCTGGGCCAAATTCATGATCAGCTCTTGGAACTGGGCATTCTGGGCCTGGAGAGCCTTGATGGATTGTTCAGTAGATGATTCATGATTCATGACGACCAGCTGAAATAAACAGCGAAGAAGGTAAGCAACCTGTCAAAAGGGTACCTGCAATGCAATGATATGTATGATATGCATGATGTTTTCAAGGACCTCGCGGGATAAACAAGAAATTTGTTAGAATTGTAGCTTGATTGAAGGAACTTCATGTTGTAGAGAGTCCTTCTTCAAAGGTCAAAGGCTCACCATATCCAGTGGGTCATAGCCCCTGACAACCTTGGCTAGAGGAAAATAAATCCTCTTTGCCCTTTGCTAGATGTCTGATTTATCATGACCTGCATCACAAGCCCTTGAGATCCTTGAAATGGGTTAGGATGTATGCAATGGCATGATGTTATGGTATGCATGGGGTAATGTAGGTAACCCTGTTATGAGTCCTAATTAAGGACTAAAACAAAACCTGCAAGGAATTCAATAAACCCTGTTATAAGTCCTAATTAAGGACTATAAACAAAACCTGCAGGAAACTCAAGTGTCAGACAACAAGCAAGCAAATAGTCAAGTACGAAGGCACACAAGTCACACAAAAGAGCCCTTAGAGTTTAGGCCAGCATGAGTTCTAGGTATTACCCTCTTTCAGTTTGTTGGTTCATACCTGTCCTATCAAAGTAACCAGGTTCTTAGAGGATCCCAATATCATTGACTACCCTCAATCGGTCATAACTCCAGCATCGCAATCTTTTCTTGCGGCCAGAACCATCACGAGAGTTTAGCCTCAATGGGCGTAGCATACTGCTACTGTTCTAATGGCCAAGTTGTGTCATTTAAGGTTCTAAGGTTGTTGGTGCTTAATGACTCCTTGGAAGACCCATATTCTCCTCGTTGCAACACAAGGGATATCGGTACAGACCAAGGTGCCACACCAACGTAGCCACTGCTTCACCCGTGTCGGTCTACGCCGGACAGGTCCCTCACAACTTATGCTACCTAAACAGGGTATCCCCAGATCCGGGTTAGGATCTATGTAACTCCCATGTAACCCACAATTTAAAGCAAGCAAGGCAATACAATTGAAAACACAGTTATGAACTATCCTAAGGTACACCTCACTTTATAAAGATATCCCCAGCAGAGTCGCCAGTTCTGTGATCGGTGGATCTGGAACTGACTGTTTAACGCTGGTTCGCGAAATGTCGCGGAAGCAAGAGTCGCCACCGTCTTTTATTTTCTCCAAATGGAAAGGACAAAAGCACAGAAAAATTCCTTAAAGAGATTGCTCTCGGTTCGGGAGGTAGATTATAGAAAGGGAAGGTGTTAGCACCCTTTCTATCCATGGTTATCCATGGGCTCTTAGATACTTGCTCATTTGTGTTTTCAAAAATGGTTTGTTTGCTTTTCAACTGTGGGTTTTAAAAAGTTTCTTTGAAAATTCCAGTTCGACTCTTGTATCGGTCCTCAAGAGTGTTTGAAAAAATGCTTTCGAAAGCTTTTTGAAAATGTGTTGGTGTGAAAAGTATTTTTGATTTTTTTAAATTAGAGCAAGTATCTAGAGTCGTCTACCTACCCTAAGGAATTCGTCTGTGTAGATGTCCTTTAAAGTAGTGCCATCCCACCATTGAGAGGTAGGTAGCACTACCGTTGGAGGTGTTCGGGTCAATTCGAGGGTTCGGGACATGGTGATCACCAGAGCAATGGGAAGACACCTTAGAAGCTACCCTCATGCCAGGTTCCCGGATCATGAGGACTTACTAAGACATCCTCTACTCGACGATCACCTTTCGAGGCAAGGCAACAGTGAGGCGTACCCTAGGGGTGGTGTGTGATTTGTGTGTTATGTTCATTTGTCTTTATCTTGTCATGTCATGGGTGATCTATGCGCTTGTTTTTATTTTTGTCATTCATTCTTGCATGCATTTATTTAACAGTTAAAAAAGGTTGCGAGGAATGTAAAGTTCTAAACTATTACAAAGGCGCGGGTCCACATTGCCAAAATAAATCCAGGACCCGATTTGACAGAAAATAAAGAAATAAAGTAAAGTAAAGTGCGAAAGATTTAATTTACACGGCTTTGGGAGAGTTACATTGACATTTAAAAGAAGGAATAAATAAAATGGCGAAAAGAATAAAGAATTGCAAGCGAGGGCGTTGGACCCTTTTTAATTAAATTATGATTATTAAATTAATGAAATTAGAAGGAAAAAAGAAATTATTTTTTTGAGTGCTTTTTTGTATTTATGATTTTTTATGAGAATTTAAATGAAATTAAAATATTAACCCTAATTCTAATTGTTTTTAGTTTATTAAGAAAGTATTAAATTTTAACCTAATATTAATCTAATTATTTACATGCAATTTGATTTATAAAAATAAATAATACTTAATTATTAGTAAGAAAAAAAGAAAAAGGATAAAAAATTAATACAAACCCTAGTTCTACCAATTTTAAGTTTATTAGAAAAATATTAAGATTTAAACCTAAATTAAAACTAAAATCAATTAATGATGTTTATTTACAAAAAATAACATTAAATAAAAATATTCATTTTTTGTCTCTTTTCTGATTTTTATATTGTTTTTATGTATTTTTTAAAGAAAATATTAAATTAAAGAATTAAAAGAAATTAATTAAAATAAAGAAAAGAAAAATATAAAAGAATAAAAGAACAAACTCTAGGGGGTTCTGTCCCCAATTGAGAGGTATAATCCAGCATTTCAGGCCCATTAACTCCTGGCCTGATTGACTTTTCTGCTAGCATGCATGCGCGTTGACTGAGGCACACCCTAGTCTCTGAATCCTGGCCCTTGATTGAGTGCAGTGGAACGCGTGGCATAGCTGATTGAGGAGCGTATGGTGGACGCTAGCTTGGGAATTACATAGAAGCACTGTTAGAAAAATAGCATGGAAAGGGATGGGGACCTGGGGCTCGAACCCAGGTCCCAGGGATTACCAGCAACGTGCCTTGCCAACTGCTCCACTTGGTTTCTTTATATATTATATAACAAACAATTATTATAAAATAAAACAAAGCGTTAGTGACTTTTTCGCGCGAAATTCAAATCAACCACTTATGCCTCGCCACCTAAGCGTCTTCTTCCTCGTCTTATTTTTTCCTGAAACAAAAAAACAATTAGCAACGGTTTTGAATCGTCCCCAAATGCACCATTCTAGAAAATAGAGATTAGCTTGTCTTGGATCAGAAATTGGGCGCGACCCCATCATTGAATTCGTTGGAAGCTTGTGGTTCTCATGATGCCAGTCTCGTGTCCCAATTTTTCCTTGAACGTAAAGCCCTAAATCAAAATCCCTGTAACCCTAAAACATAACAATGGCGTTTTTGCATATAGTGTATAAAAACCCAATCAAAGTATGTGGTTAGCTTCAGGATCATCTAATTAGTAAGAATCCATGAAAAATATGCAATGAATATGCTTGAATACTAAAACACGATTATGAAAAAATGTGAAAAAGTTTGAATCCTATTCACCAATTCTGGGCGTTAGGGACGTGGAAAGTGATTCAAAAACGTTTCTTGATGTCCCAGGAAGGTGATGAGATGATTATCTCAGCTTGAATCGCCCTGGAAGACCGTTTTCAGTATTGGACTTTTTTGAGAAAATTCAAGTTTTTGTTATGGCTTTTCTGCGCAGCTGGGAGGTCCTTGGCATTAGGGTTTGCATGAGTACTTATATGTGAATGATTAGGGTAGGTTTTCTTGTCCAAGGAATCAAGGAATTGATGTATGGAAGATTTGAATTTCATGCATAATGTTTTCAATCTTTTTCAAGCATATTTGGTCTCAATCATATCCAATTACCTTTGATTCTTTCCTAACCTGATTTGCACGAAATCTTGGAGATATTTTATGCACAAAGAGATTTAAAACATTAGGTTTAGTATTTTTCACCTATTTATTTTAATTAAATGAATTATTAATAATTAAAAATCCAAATAAATAAATAAAAATGATAAAAAACTTCCCTTTGGGCCAAATGGTCGTGCACATGCCTTGGATGATGAATTGTGGAAGAAAAAGAGGCCCGTTAGCATTTTTAGGTCATTTGGAGCAATGTTGACTTTTCAAAATATCCAAAAATTTCCCAACTTCCACAAGGCATAACTTACTCAATTTTTAAACTTTGCTCATGTTCTTGGACATTTTGGAAAGGTATTTGAGTCCTCTAACCAATGTCTTTGGTACCATGTCATTTTGATTTACCAATCTCAAGTTATGGCTTTTGACTTAAAGTCCCTTTTTGTTGACTTTTGAAAATGACCTATAATGTTGAAATTGATAACTTTTTGTGAGAGCATTTCTTGGACTTGAAGTGTGAAGAGGAGTTGTAGGAAATGTCTTTCTCTTCAAAATGAGCTTTGGATGAAATTTTTCTGATAAACCATGTGGAAGTTATGCCTTGGTCAAGTTACAGTTGACTTTTTCAACTGTCCAAATATGGAAACTTTTGCATCTTGATGATTTTTGAGCCAAGCTTTGAGAATCATGATCAAGAATTGATCAAATGATGTTTGTGGCTTCAAAATGAGATGTTGACCAAAAATTTGGACTTTTGACTGTCAAATGACCATTTTGCCCCTACAGTTGACTGTAGGGCAATTAGGGTTTTTGACTGTGCAATCTTGTGCTGTAAGTCTTGAAACTTGGTATGATGATGCTTGATCATGTTTGTAGGCATGTGGGACTTGATTGGACCCTTGGAAACTTCATTTTCTTTGTCAGAACCAAAACCCTAGTTTTGACTGTTAGGAGGCCCTTGAACTGTGCAACCCTTGGGGAGATTTTGAAGCTTTGACTTGGCAAATCTTGAAGAATATGGGAGGGCAAATTTTGGGGTACAACAGCATGCTCATAACCTTTGATGCCTACATGCACGACACATTGCGCTTGGTAATTGCTGGGAACCGTTTTCCCTCCAACAGTTCAAAATTCAAACCGTTCGATCTTGGGCATCAGGGACCTTGGTCGAGAGGTTACTCCTTCGACGTCGAAGACAACAAGAGTCCAACTTAAAGGAAATTCTCTAAGTATCTTGTCATTCTTTGTTGAGCCTTCGACGTGATCAGTTGGTCGAAGCCTTCTTATGTCGGAAACTCTTATGACTCAATTAATGATCTATATAATAATAGAATGTGGGTGTCGAATTTTGGAGCCAACACAGTGTCCATTCTATGATCGTGAAAGTGAGAAGAACATTGTGAAGAGAGATAGGGCACTGAGGAACTCAGAAGGTTTTGTAGAACGTAAAGAGGAATATATTGCTGCTAAGAATCTAAGGTAAGGGGAGCTTATCATTGTTATTATAATTAACTTAGGGCTTAGATAATTGTAAATTTGTGTTGGGGTTTTGTTGATGATTGTATTATGATGATTTGATGATAATTGAGAAATTTTTGATGTTGTTTTACAATGAGTTGATGAAACTATGTGAAGCTATGATGATTTGGAACATGTACTGTGTTGGATTCATGTAGAATAGGGATTGGGTTGGTACAGGAAAATGCAACAGAGAACATCTGTTTGTGAAAACTCTTCGGGAGAGCCTTAAGCTTCATCGGGCAAACAAACTCGCCCATGACACGCCAGGCGAGAGCGAGGCGTGAGAAATTTGAGTTTGGCAGAGCCCCTGGAATTTTGTATGGAAGTGTGTGACTCGCCCTAACTTCTCCGGGCGAAGTGGGAGCGAATGGAGTTCGGAAGGCGAGCTACATGCTTCATCCAGAGAGGGTGGATGAAGAAAAACAATGCTCCTAGAATTTGTATGGAGGAAGGACTTTCTCCCCGTCTTTTCCAGGAGAGCCTTAGGCGAGCAACCTGCTTCGCCGGGTGAGCCTCGGGCGAGGGACATATGTAGAATTTTGAAAATGTCGTAACTTGAGTTTCAGGATTTTGTTTGACGCGTCGTTCGAAGTGTTGGATAGCCAACACGATGAACTATAATTAGGTGGAACAAAATGAGTAATAATATGTAGAATTATAGTACCTATGCTATGATGAAATTATACTTCTCTATGATGGACTATAGTGACGTGTGTTGTTTGATGAGTTGTTGGTACCATGATGATATCATGTTGTTGCTATAATGATCTGATGATGTCGTGATGGTGCCATATATATATATATATATATATATATATATATATATATATATATATATATATATATATATATATATATATATATATATATATATATATATATATATATATGTGTGTGTGTGTGTGTGTGTGTGTGTGTGTGTGTGTGTGTGTGTGTTTGTGTGTGTTTGTGTATGTGATGTATGTTATGGCCTTATTATGATTACATGATGAATGATGGGTTTTGACTAGTTGTAATTGTGTTTATTGTGTTGTTGTGCATCATGCGTTCATGGTATATTTTTAGACTTTGGTCCAATGATGTTGTTAGGACAATTGGTCCAGTGATGATGATAGGATAATAATCCAGTGATGGCCCCAATCTCATAGTGTTGATTGAGTACAATATTATGATGTGCTCTGGTTCCAATCAGGAATTGATCCTATTGGTGGGGATCTTTGGAGAAATGATAAGTGAGTCATCAGTGAGGTTTTGGTACCACATGCATGAGTCTAATGAAGTTGTGTTACATTCTTTGTGGCATTGTATAATGGTTGATTAAGTGATGCTTCATGAATATGTGAACTAATGATGTCTTGGTGATGATTGTTGATTGATGATATGATGATGCTATGAATAAATGATGAATTGGAGGTGTGAGTATAACATGAAGTTTTGATGGTGTGCGATATTTTACTATTGTGTTGTAACTATAATATCTATTACTTATGTATTTTATAATGATTATGATTACTCATCCTTTGTGCTCAAAAATGTTGTCTTTATATGTGGGTAACTTGCAGGTGATCAGGATTAGTACATTGAAGCTCAGAGGATTAGTTTCAGATTGCGTCATTTTTTCCTGTTGAATAAGAGGGTCTTGCTCTTATATGTAACATTGGGGTGGGAACATTTATTGTGAAACTATTGTGTTTTCTTGTTTATTTGAGATGATGAGTTACCTTTCATGGTATTTAGTTGTTTTATTTATGAATCATGAACGGTGAAGTGTGAGGAAGACTCTGTGAAGCATTTTCAATAAAGATATTTTGAGACTATGATTATGTTGCAATAATCTGAATTTTTGATATTCAAAGATATTAAAGAATTATTTGTTTTAGATGTTCTGGAAACCCGTGTTACAAAACAGGATGTTTTATATGATGTTTTTATGAAGATGTGACAATCTTGTTAGTGATTTTATTTGATTTAATTTCGTAAAATATATGCGAAGTGTATGTGGGTTTAGAAGGGTGTTACATTTGTTCCAGGATTCTCAAGAAGACATTGACAATTGGTCTTTGTGGTTTGTGACAATGACGATTAGTCTTGTTGTGGTTTTGTAATCAGTTTGGTTATAGTGGATTAAATCCTTATTGAGAAGGCAAAATCACTTTGGCAGATGGACTGGATTAACTTTGTTAACAGTGAACCAGGATAAAAATAGTTGTGTTCATCTGTTTTTATTCTTCTGTTAAGAGTTGGTGTTTGAGTTTTGAGAAATTTTATTTTGAGAAACCTAATTCAAACCCCTTATTTCTTGTGTTTCTTGCACCTTCAATTCTTTCCATCAAACACCAGAAGCTTTGTATTTCAGCTGTTTCCGCTGTTCATCTTTGTTCTTATGCACTAAAACTCAAACATGTCTCTTATCTCACCAAACATTCGTATTTCCCGATCCCACAAAATAAATAAAAAATACAATTATGTTACGAATCCGATCGTGAATTCAAGAAAACGAAATCAATCACACACACCTCACGTACACTCGTGTTTCCCTGTGAATCGACTGGAGCTCTAAATACCAATTGTTGGTGCACAAGGTTGAAGATGAAGATGAAGATGGAAGAATAGGGACAAAGAGAAGAGAGAAAAACAGTTTCAACAAACTTGTTGAGAGAGAAACTCTATTATAAAAGTCTTATTAACTCTTATAAAAACTCTAACTACAAACTTGTTTAAATACATAAAATAAACGATCATGTAGGCACAAACAAAAGTATGCTTAATAGTCAAGCTAACAACTAAGAGTAGCTTCTAGAAAACATCTAACCACTGCTTCTAACGGAACTAATAACAAACTTGTGCATACGCACGGGTTCTGGTTTGGTACACACATTTGTTTATATAATATATTTATTTTAAATAGATGGTTAAAAAAGAAAAAAAAATCATTTATATTTGATCTGACCTGATCAGAAATGGACCGTCACGGCTGGCTCCGAGCTGAAAGCTTTTTGAACGAGGTGGGGGGGGGGGGGGGTACCTGCAAGGCACTCCGATGCTGAAGTAAGTAGAGGTACGAGCAGGCAATAATAAGTGTATGGGTAGAATGATGAATACCTGACCCTCTGGAAACAGAGGGTATTTATAGCCCCCAGCGCTGGGCCAAGGTTCCTTCATTGGGTCAGGCAGGTTTGGCCCAAGGGAGGAACTGCCAGGTTCTACGTGCGTAGTGGGGACCCGCACGTGGTCCCCTTCCTGGATGTTCTGCGTGAAGTGCGGGCGGACGGAGACGCGGTCTTTTCGGGGCCTCGTTGGGAGTGCAGTGGACTGAGTCTGCCCTAGTTGGTGTGCTCGAGGTAATGTCGAGCTGGACAGCAGGATGTCGAGCTGGAGGTGTAAAGGTCGAGCACGTGACCTCAGGGAGCACGTCGGGCACGACTGTGACCCTTTGGTCGGCGTGGTCCTCAGCAAGTCCATTTGGATTGGGCCTTAACAATGCTTTTGGGCCTGTCGGGGCCCAGTCTAGAACAGGAGCCCCCCAAGTCGTGGTTCCTTTGTTAGGAGCCATGGCATGAACTCAGGTCGTTTCCGCTTCGGGGTCTCGCGCCCGGGACAGAGATGCAGGCCCTCGAGGGCCTCTCCGTGCCATGCTCGGAGACATCTTCCGCGGTGGATGCTCGGAGGATCCTCACCGGCGCGTGTCTGTCGAGCACACGAGGTATCTTTCGGGAACTGTGCCGCCACCCTATGATGATAGGGTCATCGTTGCGTTGGGAGCAGAGCGTCGAGGAGAGAAACTCCGTGGCTGCCCGAGGTGACGTTTGGTATTCCACGTCATCACTATAAATAGGTACCTTGGGCCCCACAACACGTTTCTACTCTTCGCGCTCCTACTGCTGCTGTTCTTCCTGATTTTTCATAGCTGCGATCTTCTGTTACAGATTCTTTTCCTCCGTAGCCGAATCCACTTTTTGATTCAAGTAAGTGACTTATCTTCTTCATTTTCCTGTTGTAATGCATGATTTTCAGCGTTTGTAGACGTTTTAGGGACTGTGCGCGTGGGACTAGCCCGGTAAACTCATGCTTAGCTCGACATATTCATGCTTAGGACCGGCAAACACATGCTTGTGGCCGGTAAATTCGTAGTTTTAGGTAATAATCAGCAGCGCTGCCCGGGATCTTCATGATCCAGGGCGCCTGATTCATGATCGTGCCCGGTATGTTCATGGTCCTGGCCGTAGGTCTCATGATGTTGCTCGCCATGTTCATACCTTGGGTCGACATGTTGGAGAGTGGCCGCGTAGTCGGTTTGGAGAAGAACACATCGAGTTTTCTGGATGTCGGGGAGGCGACTACCTGTGTAACTGACTTTTGTGGTCGTGCATGGGACGACGTGGTTTGTCGAGCGTATGGTTTCATGCCCAATTGACTGGTTTCCCGTGCTCTGCAGGTAACCATGGCGGACGAGCCGTGCTCCTCTGGATGCCACGAACATGAGGAACAAAGTGCCGATGAGGCGGTCAGCTTGATTGATACTGTCGACGACCCTTTGCTGGATTGGGTGGGCGCCGAGCCCCGAGGAATCGCGTCGATATATAGCCGGCGTGACCGAAACCCATATGCTGTCCTTGAAGCGGGCCAGGGCCAGCCTGACTTCCAAAAGAATTTCGTTGTCATGCGCCCGACCTCCCGTGCCCGGATCTGCTCGGTGTACCCAGATTATAGCTTCCCGATGTACGAGATCACGTTCAAAGATCTTGGGTTGCGGCTGCCCTTCAGTGACTTTCAGATCGGGGTCTTCACCCATCTGGAGTTGGCCCCGTCGCAGCTACACCCGAACTCACTCGCCTTTATACGGGCGTTTGAGCTGACATGTCGCTTTCTGAGGATCGGGGCGACCATACCGCTCTTCTTTAGAATTTTTCATCTGCAGCGCCAGTCCCGGGGAGGGAAACACAGTTGGGTCTCCTTAAAACAGTCGAGGAGACTATTCAAAATGTACATGGACTCCGTGAGGGGTTTTAAAGACAAGTGGTATGTCGTGCAGCCAGTTACCACCTCTGCTTTAGGATCCCTGTACGAGGAGGAGGCGCCCATAAGCGATGATGACGGGGAGGCGGTTTTAGGCGACGATGGGTATCCCGTGATGGCCCGTACGACCAAGTTCCCTGTACAATGGATGTTCAGGCACTACGAGCACGGGACTGGATACTACCATACTGCTGCCGAGGACATGTGTTCGGAGGACGAGGAGGCATACGCCACTCTTTATCGGTTCGTCGACAGCTTCCACCCGGCCCAGTGGGCCACGAGGGAAGGGGAAGATGTCTTGGATGCAGAGGGTTATCCGACATTTGAGTCCCGGCCGATTGATACTAAGGCACTCGTGGAGTGTCAGACGTTCAGGCAGGCTGCTCGTTTGTTAGGTCGTTTATTGCTTGAATTTCTTTGCTCGTCATTTATTTATGAACTTGCTCGACACTAACCCGTCTTTTATTTTGTGCAGGCTCGATGGCCGGTCGAAGGGAAAGACTTTTGAACCTGTCTTGCGACCAGAAGTGAGGCAGGAGGGTCGTGAAGGCTCCTCAGGCGACGAGGATGGGCCCGCCACACAGTCCGAGCGCTCCTCAGGTGGTGAGGGTGGATTCGTCGCCCAGCTCGGGGGCCGCGTCGGACGGGATCCCAGAGGTTCAAGAGGTCGATCCTAATTCCGACCTGATACAGCTGTTGTACCCCAAAATTTTCCCTCCCATATTCTTCAAGAATTGCAAAGAACAAGCTTCAAACATCTCCCCAAGGGTTGCACAGTTCAAGGGCCTCCTAACAGTCAAGAACTAGGGTTTTGGTTTTGACTAAGAAAATGAAGTTTCCAAGGGTCCAATCAAGTCCCACATGCTTACAAACATGGTCAAGCATCCTCATACCAAGTTTCAAGGCTCACAGCACAAAATTGCACAGTCAAAAACCCTAATTGCCCTACAGTCAACTGTAGGGGCAAAATGGTCATTTGACAGTCAAAAGTTCAAATTTTTGGTCAACATCTCATTTTGAAGCCACAAACATCATTTTATCAATGCTTGATCATGATTCTCAAAGCTTGGCTCAAAAAGTCTCAAGATGCAAAAGTTTCCATATTTGGACAGTTGAAAAAGTCAACTGTAACTTGACCAAGGCATAACTTCCACATGGATTATCAGAAAAATTCCATCCAAAGCTCATTTTGAAGAGAATTAAATTTCCTACAACTCCTCTTCATACTTCAAGTCCAATAAATGCCCTCACAAAAAGTTATCAATTTCAACATTATAGGTCATTTTCAAAAGTCAACAAAAAGGGACTTTAAGTCAAAGACCATAACTTGAGATTGGTAAATCAAAATGACATGGGACCAAAGACATTGGTTAGAGGACTTCAAGACCTTTCCGAAATGTCCAAGAACATGATCAAAGCTTAAAAATTGAGCAAGATATGCCTTGTGGAAGTTGGGAAATTTTTGGGTATTTTGAAAAGTCAACTTTGCTTCAAAAGCCTTAAAATTGATAATGGGCATCTTTTTCTTCCAAGATTGATCATCCAAAACATGTGCACGACCATTTGGCCCAAAGGGAAGTTTTTCATCATTTTTATTTATTTATTTGAATTTTTAATTGCTAATAATTCATTTAATTAATTAAAATATGGAAAAAATACCAAGGCAAACTTTTTAAATCTTTTTGTGCATAAAATATATCCAAGATTTCGTGCAAATCAGATAGGGAAAGAATCAATGGTAATTGGACATGATTGGTATCAAATTAGCATGAAAAAGATTGAAAAATTATGGCATGAAAATCAAATATTGATTCCATCATTGCAAAGATTCTTTGGACCAAAAACTCAACCCTAATCATTCCAGTACTTATACTCATGCAAACCCTAGTGCTCATGACCTCTAAGCTGCGCAGAAACACCCTAAACAAATTTGCATTTTTTGGCTAAAATTTCAAAACTGAAATCGTGGTTCCAAGGCTTTTCAAGGCTAAATACCAATTGCAATAGCTTGCAAAAGCTTCACTGAACCTAACTGCATTGTTTTTCAACCCTTACACGCCCAGAATTGGTATACAAAACTCAAATTGTTTCCAATTTTATGCATATTCGTATTTCAGTTTTCAAGCATTCCCATTGCATTTTTTTTTGTGGATTTATACTAATTGGATCATTCTAAAGCTAACCATGTAGTTTGATTGAGTTTTTATACACCATACGCGAAATTTCCATTGTTGCCTTTTAGGGTTACAGAGGTCACGAATTGGGGTTTCCTTATTCTGGAACAATTGAGACTTGAGACCTACACCGTTGAAATCAGCATGCTTGGACGATCTGAACACATACCTCGCGCCTAATTTATGAGCCAGCATCTCCTATTCGCTATTTTCATGCTTGCTATTTAGTGGGGGGTTTAAAACCCCCGCTATTCACTTTATTTTTTGTTCCAGATACAGCGCACAGATGGAGAAGACGGTGATGTGTAAGGCAACGAGTGGTTCATTCAAATTTCGCGCGAAAACGTCCCACTAATTCTTGTTTTATCTTATATTAATTGTTGGTCATATAATGTTCAAAGCGCGCGTTTGGTTCAAGTGGTAGGCATGTGTATTGGTAACCTCTGGGACCTGGGTTCGAACCCCAGGTCCCCCTCCCTTTCCCTATATTTTTCTTCTAACTATGTTCTTGTGTAGCTCGTTTACAAGCGTCCACCATACGCTCATCATTCAAACCATGCCACACGTCCCACTGCGTCCATCCTATGGCCAAGATTCAAAGCCTATGATACATCCCAGTCAACGTCCACACACGTGAATACTGAAAAGTCAACCAGGCCAAAGGCTATTGGGCCTGAATTGCTAAGTTATACCTCCAAATTGGGGACAGAACCCCCCATGGTTTGTTTTTATTCTTTTTTTTTTTTCATATTTTGCTATTTTATTTGTTTTTTTTTGTTTAATTTTCATTTAAAACTTTGAATTAATATTTTCATAAAAAATGGTAAAAAATCAGAAAAGACAAAAAAATAAATATATTTGATTTAGTATTTTTTTTTTTGTAAATAAATAATATCATTTAATTTAGTTTTCAATTCTAGGGTTAATTTTAATATCTTTTCTTAATAAATTAAAAACTTGTAGAATTAGGTTTTAATCAATTTTTATCTTTTTCTTTTATTTTCTCCTCACTAATAATTAATTATTTATTTTTATAAATCAAATCGCATTAATTAATTAGGTTTAATTTTAGGTTTAATTTTCATATTTCCTTAATAGTTAGAATTAAGGTTAATTAAATTTTTAATTCACATAAAAAAAACCATAAATACAAAAAACCTCAAAAATAATTTCTTTTTCATTTTAATTTCATTAATTTAATAGTATAATTTGAGTTCATTAAAAAGGGTCCAACGCCCTCGCTTTCAATTTTAATTCAATTCGCGCATTTTTATTTCTTCTTTTAAATATTGATGTAATTATCCCAAAGCCGTGTAAATTTGATACTTATCTTTCGCACTTTATTTCTTTATTTTATGTCAAATCGGGTCCTGGATTTAATTTGGCGATGTAGACCCGCGCCTTTGTAATAGTTTAGGAACTTTATATTTCTCGCAACTTTTTAACTGTTAATAATTGCATGCAAGAATGAATGACTAAAATAAAAACAAAAACATAGATCACCAATACATGACAAGACAAAATATCTGAACAGACACACAAATCACACACCACCCCTAGGGTACGCCTCACTGTTGCATTGCCTCGAAAGGTGATCGTCGAGTAGAGGATGTCTTAGTAAGTCCTCATGATCCGGGAACCTGGCATGAGGGTAGCTTCTAAGGTATCTTCCTATTGCTCTGGTGATCACCATGTCCCGAACCTTCGAATTGACCCGAACACCTCCAACGGTGGTGCTACCTACCTCTCAATGGTGGGATGGCACTACTTTAAAGGACACTTACACAGACGAATTCCTTAGGGTAGGTAGACGACTCTAGATACTTGCTCTAATTTCAAAACAAATTCAAAAATACTTTTCACACCGACACCTTTTCAAAAAGCTTTCGAAAGCAATTTTTCAAACACTCTTGAGGACCGATACAAGAGTCGAACTGGAATTTTCAAAGAAACTTTTTAAAACCCACAGTTGAAAAGCAAACAAACCATTTTGAAAACACAAGTGAGCAAGTATCTAAGAGCCCATGGATAACCATGGATAGAAAGGGTGCTAACACCTTCCCTTTCTATAACCTACCTCTCTAACCGAGAGCAATCTCTATAAGGAATTTTTCTGTGCTTTTGTCCTTTCCATTTGGAGAAAATAAAAGACGGTGGCGACTCTTGCTTCCGCAACATTTCGCGAACCAGCGTTAAACAGTCAGTTCCAGATCCACCGATCACAGAACTGGCGACTCTGCTGGGGATATTGTGATCGGTGGATCTGGAACTGACTGTTTAACGCTGGTTCACGAAATGTCGCGGAAGCAAGAGTCGCCACCGTCTTTTATTTTCTCCAAATGGAAAGGACAAAAGCACAGAAAAATTCCTTAAAGAGATTGCTCTCGGTTCGGGAGGTAGGTTATAGAAAGGGAAGGTGTTAGCATCCTTTCTATCTGTGGTTATCCATGGGCTCTTAGATACTTGCTCACTTGTGTTTTCAAAATGGTTTGTTTGCTTTTCAACTGTGGGTTTTAAAAAGTTTTCTTTGAAAATTCCAGTTCGACTCTTGTTTCGGTCCTCAAGAGTGTTTGAAAAGTTGCTTTCGAAAGCTTTTTGAAAAGGTGTCGGTGTGAAAAGTATTTTTGATTTTGAGAGAGCAAGTACTTGGAGTCGTCTACCTACCCTAAGGAATTCGTCTGTGTAAATGTCCTTTAAAGTAGTGCCATCCCACCATTGAGAGGTAGGTAGCACCACCGTTGGAGGTGTTCGGGTCAATTCGAGGTTCGGGACATGGTGATCACCAGAGCAATGGGAAGACACCTTAGAAGCTATCCTCATGCCAGGTTCCCGGATCATGAGGACTTACTAAGACATCCTCTACTCGACGATCACCTTTCGAGGCAAGGCAACAATGAGGCGTACCCTAGGGGTGGTGTGTGATTTGTGTGTCAAATTCGTTTATTTTTGTCTTGTTCATGTTAAAGTGATCTAAGCGTTTTTTTTTTATTTTAGGCCATTCATTCTTGCATGCATTTATTTAACAGTTAAAAAGTGCGAGAAAAGTAAAGTTCTAAACTATTACAAAGGCGCGGGTCCACATCGCCAAAATTTCTTGAACCCGATTTGACAGAAAAAATAAAGAATTAAAAGAAAAATAAAGTGCAAGAAATTAATTACACGGCTTTGGGAGAGATACAGAAATATTAAAAGAAATAGAATAAATATGCGAATTAAATAAGAATTAAAAACGAGGGCGTTGGACCCTCTTTGCAAAATTAAATTAAATGATGAAATTAATTAATTAAGAAAAGAAAAGAAATTGTTTTTTGGTATTTTTGGTGTTTTATGATTTTAATGGGAAAAAAGAATTAAATGCAATTAAACCTAATTCTACAATTTTTTATTTTATTAAGAAAACATATCAAAGTTTAACCTAAAATTAACCCTAACTCTACCAATTTTAGGTTTTTTTATTATGAAAATATTATAGTTAAACCTAATTTAATAACTAAAATTAATTAATGGACTTTATTTACAAAAATACTAAAATAAAATATTTATTATTTTTTTGCATCTTTTCTGATTTTTTGTTGTTTTTGTGTTTTTATGAAAATAATAAATTAATTAAACAAAACAATAATTAAAAGAAAATAGAAATAATAAAAAAGAAAGAATGTAAAAAAATGGCAAACCTAGGGGGGTCTGCCCCTAATTGTGAGGGTTTGTTGTAGTGATTCAGGCCCATTTGTCCTTGGCCTCTTTGACTTTCCAGGAATTATGCACATGCGCTGACCATAGTCCACCATGTTCCACAGATCCTGGCCCTTGATTGAAGAGATTGAACGCGTGGCAGGTTTGATTTAGGAGATGCATGGTGCGCTTTGGTATTGAAGCTGCATAGGAACATTAAATAGAAAATAATATGAAAGGGGGTGAGGACCTGGGGCTCGAACCCAGGTCCTGAACATTACCAACCAAACGCTTCACCAACCGTGCTATTTTGTCTATCTGTAAATAAGATAATCAATAAATATAATAAAACAAACAAGCGCCAACGCTTCTTTTTCGCGCGAGATTTTGAACCAGCCATTCAGCTTATGCCACCGAGTCATCTTCCTCATTGTTTTGTTTTCCTGAAAATATAAAAAAACATTGGCAACGGTTTTTACACCGTTCTAAAAGGCATCATTAGAGAAAATAGCGAATAGCCCCTGGGGCTCCATAAATTGAGCGCGGTGGCCTCATTCTCTCCGTCCAAGTGCACTGAATTGAATGGCCTAGGTTTCAAGCTCCAATTTTTCCATATTTTAAAACCCCCAATTCAAAGCTTCATAAACCCTAAAAAGCAATAATGGTAGATTCGCATACAGTGTATAAAAACGCAATTAAAGTAGATGGTTAGCTTCAGAATGCATCATTTAGTAAGAATCCATTAAAATTATGCAATGAAAATGTTTAAATCTCAAAACACGATTATGAAAAAAAGTGAGAAAAGCTTGACTTCTGTATACCAATTCTGGGTGTTGGGATGATTGATTTTGATTGGAACACGTTCTATGATCCTCAAGGAAGCTAATGGAACAACTATTTGGTCTTGAATCGTCCTAGAACTAGGTTTTCAGATTTGGATTTTCAAGCAAAAATTTCAAGTTTGTGTATGCTTTTTCTGCGCAGCTTAGGGATAGTGAGCACAAGGGTTTTGATCCAGCTTATGTATGGAATGATTAGGTCAAATAAAATAGGTCCAAAATCCATGAATTGATGAATGTAATATTTGATTTTTAAGCCATGATATTTTCAAATCTTTTCATGCACATTTGCTCTCAATCATATCCAATCCTTCCCTAATTGATCATGCACGAATTTTGAGTGTCCAATGAGAAACTTTTCTGCACAAAAAGATTTTATTTCATTAGTTTAGCATTTTTTCATATTTTATTTAGTTTAAATGAATTAATTGTAATAAAAAATTCAAATAAATAAATAAAAATAATAAAAAACTTCCCTTTGGGCCAAATGGTCGTGTGCATGCTTTGGATAATGAATTGTGGAAGAAAAAGAAGCCCATTAACAATTTTAGGTCATTTGAATCAATGTTGACTTTTCAAAATATCCAAAAATTTCCCAACTTCCATAAGGCATAACTTGCTCAATTTTTAAGCTTTGCTCATGTTCTTGGACATTTTGGAAAGGTCTTTGAGTCCTCTAACCAATGTATTTGGTCCCATGTCATTTTGATTTACCAATATCAAGTTATGGTCTTTGACTTAAAGTCCCTTTTTGTTGACTTTTGAAAATGACCTGTAATGTTGAAATTGATAACTTTTTGTGAGAGCATTTCTTGGACTTGAAGTATGAAGATGAGTTGTAGGAAATGTCTTTCTCTTCAAAATGAGCTTTGGATGGAATTTTTCTGATAATCCATGTGAAAGTTATGCCCTGGTCAATTTATAGTTGACTTTTTCAGCTGTCCAAATAAGGAAACTTTTGCATCTTGATGATTTTTGAGCCAAGCTTTGAGAATCATGATCAAGCATTGATAAAATGATGTTTGTGGC
The DNA here is from genome assembly GCA_948472305.1 of Vicia faba. Taxonomy (NCBI): domain Eukaryota; kingdom Viridiplantae; phylum Streptophyta; class Magnoliopsida; order Fabales; family Fabaceae; genus Vicia; species Vicia faba. The sequence continues at coordinate 745,628,440 of OX451741.1, forward strand.
TTCAAAATGAGATGTTGACCAAAAAATTTGAACTTTTGACTGTCAAATGACCATTTTGCCCCTACAGTTGACTGTAGTGCAATTAGGGTTTTTGACTGTGCAATTTTGTGCTGAAAGTCTTGAAACTTGATATGAGGATGCTTGACCATATTTGTAGGAATGTGGGACTTGATTGGACCCTTGTAAACTTCATTTTCTTGATCAGAACCAAAACCCTAATTTTGACTGTTTAAGAGGCCTTTACACTGTGCAACCCTTGGGGAATCTTGAAGCTTTGACTTGGCAATTCTTGAAGAAAATGGGAGGGCAAATTTTGGGGTACAACAGTTGCCCCTGTTCAATCTTCTTAAACTTGAGGATGCAGATTGGCTGACGTGCCTTTCGTAATCCGAAGGTGGAAGATGATTGAACACTAGAGTGCCCAGAAATTTGCGCTCACATAGTAGCAGTGTGATGACGGGAATGGGCTTATAGATGCCATTTAGAGGTTGATGAATAGGATTATGGGCTTATAGATGCCATCTGGATGTTGATCGCATAAGAGATTCCTTAGCGAGAACTTGCATACCTGCAAAAAAGAAAATGATTACCTGACCTGTTACGGGGCTGGTCTTCAAACTCTTTGTATGGATATGTCCTGACTGGTTACAGGAGCTGGATCTGGAGCTTCAAAAGATGATGAATGAACCAGGGGTGGTTACTGCCTCAGCAGGAACGGTGAGAGAACCTATAGGCAATTATAATCTCAAAAGCAAACATTGAGACAATCCTGGAATGGAATTATCGTCTCCGCAGGATCGGGGAGAGAACCATAGGGAATTATAATCTCAAAAGCAAACATTGAGAAAAACCTGGGATGGAATTATCATCTCCGCAACATTGGGGAGAGAACCATAGGAAATTATAATCTCAAAAGCAAACATTGAGAAAAACCTGGGATGGAATTATCATCTCCGCAGCATTGGGGAGAGAACCATAGGAAATTATAATCTCAAAAGCAAACATTGCGAAAAACCTGGAATGGAATTATCATCTCCGCAGCATTGGGGAGAGAACCATAGGAAATTATAATCTCAAAAGCAAACATTGCGAAAAACCTGGAATGGAATTATCATCTCCGCAGCATTGGGGAGAGAACCATAGGAAATTATAATCTCAAAAGCAAACATTGAGAAAAACCTGGAATGGAATTATCATCTCTGCAGCATTGGGGAGAGAACCATAGGAAATTATAATCTCAAAAGCAAACATTGAGAAAAACCTGGGATGGAATTATCATCTCCGCAGCATTGGGGAGAGAACCATAGGAAATTATAATCTCAAAAGCAAACATTGAGAAAAACCTGGAATGGAATTATCATCTCCGCAGCATTGGGGAGAGAACCATAGGAAATTATAATCTCAAAAGCAAACATTGAGAAAAACCTGGGATGGAATTATCATCTCCGCAGCATTGGGGAGAGAACCATAGGAAATTATAATCTCAAAAGCAAACATTGAGAAAAACCTTTGATAACTTCTACTGAGTCTTCATCAGAAAAATCTGTTTGGGGTCGATTTAGCTGGACTAGAGAAGGCCTTGGACTGGATAAGAAATCTTTGGAGTCGATTAACTGAACCGGTCTAGGTCTTGAAATATGATTGAGAATTTACCTGAATCTTTCCTGAAAGGTAAAGGTTAGTCATATGCAATGCATGATATGGATCAAGCGATGATGTTTTCAACATAAATGAGATTTGTAAGATATGATGCGTATATGCATGCTATAATGATGTATGTGATGTTTAGGAATGTATGTTTTCGTCTAAGAAAGTAAGTCCTTGACGGATGCCGGGAAGTCACTCCTGGGCTGATGTTGGCAAGTAGATCTTTGCTTCCGCTGGGGATGTTGTTTGCAAGAATACCGGTAGGAGAAGATAACTCCGTTGGGGAATAAACTTGGCGAATGGATAACTTTGCGGGGAGAAAAGTACTTTAGTGATCTTGCTGGGGAGCAATACTCTGTGGGAAGAGAGGTACTTTGTTGGAGTGTTGATAATAACTTGCTGGGGATATCCTTGTTGTGTTGGAAGCGTTAATAGACTTCGCTAGGGGTAAGGAGACTGTGTTGATGACGCTCTTTCCGTGGCTTTCGGCCGAGGATAACCCAGTTATATCCTAGTAAGGAAATAACTCTTTGAATAAAGCCGGGGGACGCGTTCGTGCTCTGCGAGGATAAGCTTCCAGAATCTACTGGGGATAAGCTTACTGCTTGGGGAGATGGATTCCAACTTTCCTGGGGAAACTGGATTGGACTCTCCTGGGGAAGTTTTGAACTGCGGGGGAAGTGATTCCAATGAATGCTGGATGTACCGCCGGGGAACAATCTTTAGACCAAGACTGCTGGGGATGCTTGTTAGGAATATATATGCTGCTGGGGAATGTTGAGCCCTGCGGGAGGATACCCAACTTCCTTTAAGTTTGATAATATAGCTTGGGGAGAGTGCACTGACTTGCTGGCTCACTCTCTGGGGAATTGAGATATCTGGTTATGTTCTTTAGCTGAACCTACCTTGGTACCTTGGAGGACAGAACAACTAGATTGCCTAGGCAACTCTTTATTGCCCCTGTTTCTATGGGAGAAGGCACCTGTGGGGATGATAGTTGTTGATAGACCAAGCTTCTTCTGGCAGGTGACAAGATGACAGGACATAGTCGTACGCTTTGATCCCTAACTTTTGCCTGGACCGCCCTTTCGGGTTTTCAGTCCACCGGGATACCCATTTTTGCCCAAGCCGCCTTTTCAGGTTTTCGACTTGCCGGGTGTACAGGTTTTTTTTCATTTCATCCCTTCATTTTGCCCGAACCCTTTTGGTTCGCCGGGAAGCCCTTATTTTTGCCTAGGTGTGTCAACCTAGCGGGTCTTTAATTATGCGTAGTATTTTTCGACTATGTCCGTTCTCAGAAAGTAGGGAGTTGCCCCTGTTAGAAGTGTTTTGTCATGCCACCAGAAGGTATTTGATCAGGCAAGATTCGTTGTTGGAATGCCCCAAGTGACTCAGGCGGAGATTTGCCCCAGACTATTTGGCCTTTGAGAGATTCTCCGAATCTTGATTGGATTGCCCCAGATAATGGACCATGGTCATGTCTGCCCCTTGATTGGAAGCGCTTCTGTTCACTAGGTATTCATCGTGCGAATTTTCCTGCTGTTCAAACAAAAAGTCATATGCAAACAGAGTTATATTAAAAATGCAAAGCCTATGTCTGTCTTGAAGATTTTGAAAATGCATCCTTTTTCATAAAACAAATGAATGTTTGTAAAACGTGATGTCAACTCCGTATTTTACCGTGAGCCTTAAGGAGTCAGGATACCTTTCGTAACAGTATGCTTTCGAACTAACCCATGCTTCAGCTAGGACTTTTAAGGGTTATAACGTGGCCTGGTTCACGGTTTAAGAAACAAAGGATAAAGGCTCAAATTTTATTTGTACCCACCCACTCTTCGTGATGTTCTCCAAACCTAAACTCAGTTGATCATACGTTAGACCTTGTTTGAGTCTTTGCTCTGATTTTCTGGTGATGATTCGGATGTTGATAACTTATTTTGAATAGGCAGTCATTCCTTTTTTGTTGAGGGTTTGTAAGACCTCTTTCCTTCTTCTTTTTTTTATTTCGTTATCCCTGTTTTTTGCCTGAATTGTTTCCCTTTTTTTTTTGAATTACAGTCAGCGGGATGCCCCAGTTTTGTAAGTATCCTTCATGGGTTTTGACTTAATGGGTTTTTCATTTTTTTGAGATAATGACTGCCTTTCTTTATTGATTATTTGGAACCATCACTGTTTTTCTTTTTTTTTTGTAAGGACCTCTTTGGTGCCATTTGTTATGCACTTGGATCAACCGAGAGAACTACCCTGCCCCAGGTTATGATAAAGGGTTTTAATTTTCGAAAATAAAAACTCCTACTTCTTTGGCTCAGAGGGGTTGACGAGGGATTATCATCCTTATAACTCCAGTGTTTAGGGATTGAAACAATGTCTGTACCTCATCAGCGGGGTCTGTTCAAAAGCATACTGTAGATTATGGTATTGTTTTCGTCATCCTCCCTCAAGAGGCTTAACATTATTAATCGAACGTTGATCATCAGAAAAAAAATGAAAATAATTTGCGTATAGTGAATACGAATATATTGCTTCAAAACAGACATATGCGATGCATTAATGAAATAACAATGTTTAACATGAGTAAATGTTTGAACAAAAGAAAATTACAACTTGAATTCAAATGAACAAAAGTGCTTTCTATCCTAGCCATGTTTTGGCATGGGAGCAGTGATCACGTTGGGAGCCTCGGGCGCCTCGAACTCAACCTCCTTTGCGTCAATCAAGTCTTGGATCTTATTTTTCAAGCTCCAACAATCATCTGTAGTATGCCCCGGGCTGTCAGAGTGATAAGCGCAGCGGGCGTTGGGGTTATACTTAGGTGACGTTGTATTTTGATTCTTCGGAGCTTCTTTTAGAGTTACCAGCTTGGTCTCCAGCAACTGTGGCAATATCTGGGATAAGGTCATGCTGAGCCGAGTGAACTGCCTTCTCTCGCTCTTTTGTTGGTTGTGATGTTGAAGAGCACCAGCAGGTTTTGAGATCACCACTGCATTGGCAGCTTGGCGGCGTTCTGGTCTATTCTGTCTCCTTGAACCATAGACGGCATTGGATTCCTTCTTAAAAGGTTTTTTATCGGTGCTCGATGAAGCATCCTTCTGTATCTTCCCAGCCTTGATACCGGCTTCGATCCTCTCCCCAGTCAAGATCAGATCTGTAAACCCAGCAGAAGAGTTCCCAATTAGATGGTTGAAGAATGGACCAGACAGGGTCCCTAAGAACATTTCGACGAGCTCGCGGTCAGTCAGAGGTGGTTGTACCCTTCCAGCAAGGTCCCTCCACTTCTGCGCATATTCTTTAAAACCTTCTCCCGATCCTAATGACATACCCTGGAGTTGGGTACGCATAGGAGCGAGGTCGGCATTGTACTGATACTGCTTGTAAAAAGCAGTAGCCAACTCCTCCCAGTTACAAATCTTGGTTCCGTCCAGCTGATAGAACCATTCGAGATGAGTCCCTGAAAGACTCTCCTGGAAGAAGTGGATCCACAAGTTCTTGTCCACAGTATACGGTTGAATCTTCCGCACATAAGACCTGAGATGCAGCCTGGGACAGGATGCCCCATCGTACTTAGCAAAAGAGGGTGCTTTGAATTTGTGTGGGATCACCACACCAGAAGTTAGACCCAAATCTCCGAAATCCAAACCAGGCACTTGTTGAATTTCCATTGCATTCAGACGGTCTTCCAACTGCTTGTACTTGTCTTCAGCAGGAGGGTATTGTTCGTCGTTGAAATCTGTCTCGTTGTTAGAGACCACTGGACTAGGCACCTCTCTCTCATGGGGACTGCCTTCCCTCACAGATGGAGTGGTTCTCTCAGCTTCATTCTGTAGTGTATTCCTAGATCTGCGTCTAGGGTTGAAGAAAACAATCCTCTTCTTCTTCTTCTGCTGAATCAAAGTCTTCAATTCCTTTTGACCTTGGGCTAGGTTCACAATCAACTCCTGGAACTGGGCATTCTGGGCCTGGAGGGCCTTGATAGACATCTCGATTGATGATGAGTCAGGATTCATGACGATCGGCTGAAATAAACAGCGAAGAAGGTAAGAGGCCTGTCGAAAGGGTACCTGTAATGCAATGATATGTATGTATATATATGCAATGTTTTCAAGGATCTCGCAGGGTAAACAAGAAAACCGTTAGAATTTGAATTCGGTGGCTTGATTGAAGGAACTTCATGTTGTTGAGAGTTCTTCCTCAAGGGGTCAAAGGCTCACCATATCCAGTGGGTCATAGCCCCTGACTCAAGTCATCAACCTTATTTTGCTTTCCAAACAACCTTGGCTGGGGGAACCTTCTTCAGGAGTCAAAGCTCACCATATCAAGTGGGTCATAGCCTCTGACAACTTTGGCTAGAGGAAAATAAATCCTCTTTGCCCCTTGCTAGATGTTTGATTCATCATGACCTGCATCACAGACCCTTGAGATCCTTGAAATGGGTTAGTCCTTATGCAGGATGTATGCAATGGTATGATGTTATGCTATGCATGGGGGTAATGTAAGTAACCCTGTTATGAGTCCCAATTAAGGACTGCAAACCAAAACCTGCAAGAAACTCAAGTAAAACCTGTCATGAGTCCCAATTAAGGACTATAAACAGAACCTGCAAGTAGTTAGTACACCCTGTTATGAGTCCCAATTAAGGACTATAAACAAAACCTGCAAGAGACTTAGTAAACCCTGTTACGAGTCCCAATTAAGGACTATAAACAAAACCTACAAGTAGTTCATGTGTCAGATAGATAACAAACATGCAAGTAGTCAAGTACGAAGGCACGCAAGTCACACAAGAGAAGCCCTTAGAGTTTAAGGCCAGCATGAGGTCTGGGTATTACCCTCTTGAAGTTGGTGGGTTCATACCTGTCCTATCAAAGTAACCGGGTTCTTAGAGGATCCCAATATCATTGACTACCCTCAATCGGTCATAACTCCAGCATCGCAATCTTTTCTTGCGGCCAGAACCATCACGAGAGTTTAGCCTCAATGGGCGTAGCATACTGTTACTGTTCTAATGGCCAAGTTGTGTCATTTAAGGTTCTAAGGTTGTTGGTGCTTAATGACTCCTCAGAAGACCCATATTCTCCTCGTTACAACACAAGGGATATCGGTACAGACCAAGGTGCCACACCAACGTAGCCACTGTTTCACCCGTGTCAGTCTACGCCGGACAGGTCCCTCACAGCTTATGCTACCTAAACAGGGTATCCCCAGATCCGGGTTAGGATCTATGTAACTCCCATGCAACCCACAAATTTAAAGCAGACAAGTCAATACAATTGAAAACACAGTTATGAACTAACCCTAAGGTACACCTCACTTTAAGTTTAAGTCCCCAACAGAGTCGCCAGTTCTGTGATCGGTGGATCTGGAACTGACTGTTTAACGCTGGTTCGCGAAATGTCGCGGAAGCAAGAGTCGCCACCGTCTTTTATTTTCTCCAAATGGAAAGGACAAAAGCACAGAAAAATTCCTTAAAGAGATTGCTCTCGGTTCGGGAGGTAGGTTATAGAAAGGGAAGGTGTTAGCACCCTTTCTATCCATGGTTATCCATGGGCTCTTAGATACTTGCTCACTTGTGTTTTCAAAATGGTTTGTTTGCTTTTCAACTGTGGGTTTTAAAAAGTTTTCTTTGAAAATTCCAGTTCGACTCTTGTTTTGGTCCTCAAGAGTGTTTGAAAAGTTGCTTTCGAAAGCTTTTTGAAAAGGTGTCGGTGTGAAAAGTATTTTTGATTTTGAGAGAGCAAGTACTTAGAGTCGTCTACCTACCCTAAGGAATTCGTCTGTGTAAATGTCCTTTAAAGTAGTGCCATCCCACCATTGAGAGGTAGGTAGCACCACTGTTGGAGGTGTTCGGGTCAATTTGAGGTTCGTGACATGGTGATCACCAGAGCAATGGGAAGACACCTTAGAAGCTACCCTCATGCCAGGTTCTCGGATCATGAGGACTTACTAAGACATCCTCTACTCGACGATCACCTTTCGAGGCAAGGCAACAGTGAGGCGTACCCTAGGGGTGGTGTGTGATTTGTGTGTCAAATTCGTTTATTTTTGTCTTGTTCATGTTAAAGTGATCTAAGCGTTTGTTTTTATTTTAGGCCATTCATTCTTGCATGCATTTATTTAACAGTTAAAAAGTGCGAGAAAAGTAAAGTTCTAAACTATTACAAAGGCGCGGGTCCACATCGCCAAAATTTCTTGAACCCGATTTGACAGAAAAAATAAAGAATTAAAAGAAAAATAAAGTGCAAGAAATTAATTACACGGCTTTGGGAGAGATACAGAAATATTAAAAGAAATAGAATAAATATGCGAATTAAATAAGAATTAAAAACGAGGGCGTTGGACCCTCTTTGCAAAATTAAATTAAATGATGAAATTAATTAATTAAGAAAAGAAAAGAAATTGTTTTTTGGTATTTTTGGTGTTTTATGATTTTAATGGGAAAAAAGAATTAAATGCAATTAAACCTAATTCTACAATTTTTTATTTTATTAAGAAAACATATCAAAGTTTAACCTAAAATTAACCCTAATTCTACCAATTTTAGGTTTTTTTATTATGAAAATATTATAGTTAAACCTAATTTAATAACTAAAATTAATTAATGGACTTTATTTACAAAAATACTAAAATAAAATATTTATTATTTTTTTGCATCTTTTCTGATTTTTTGTTGTTTTTGTGTTTTTATGAAAATAATAAATTAATTAAACAAAACAATAATTAAAAGAAAATAGAAATAATAAAAAAGAAAGAATGTAAAAAAATGGCAAACCTAGGGGGGTCTGCCCCTAATTGTGAGGGTTTGTTGTAGTGATTCAGGCCCATTTGTCCTTGGCCTATTTGACTTTCCAGGAATTATGCACATGCGCTGACCATAGTCCACCATGTTCCACAGATCCTGGCCCTTGATTGAAGAGATTGAACGCGTGGCAGGTTTGATTTAGGAGATGCATGGTGCGCTTTGGTATTGAAGCTGCATAGGAACATTAAATAGAAAATAATATGAAAGGGGGTGAGGACCTGGGGCTCGAACCCAGGTTCTGAACATTACCAACCAAACGCTTCACCAACCGTGCTATTTTGTCTATCTGTAAATAAGATAATCAATAAATATAATAAAACAAACAAGCGCCAACGCTTCTTTTTCGCGCGAGATTTTGAACCAGCCATTCAGCTTATGCCACCGAGTCATCTTCCTCATTGTTTTGTTTTCCTGAAAATATAAAAAAACATTGGCAACGGTTTTTACACCGTTCTAAAAGGCATCATTATAGAAAATAGCGAATAGCCCCTGGGGCTCCATAAATTGAGCGTGATGGCCTCATTCTCTCCGTCCAAGTGCACTGAATTGAATGGCCTAGGTTTCAAGCTCCAATTTTTCCATATTTTAAAACCCCCAATTCAAAGCTTCATAAACCCTAAAAAGCAATAATGGTAGATTCGCATACAGTGTATAAAAACGCAATTAAAGTATATGGTTAGCTTCAGAATGCATCATTTAGTAAGAATCCATTAAAATTATGCAATGAAAATGTTTAAATCTCAAAACACGATTATGAAAAAAAGTGAGAAAAGCTTGACTTCTGTATACCAATTCTGGGTGTTGGGATGATTGATTTTGATTGGAACACGTTCTATGATCCTCAAGGAAGCTAATGGAACAACTATTTGGTCTTGAATCGTCCTAGAACTAGGTTTTCAGATTTGGATTTTCAAGCAAAAATTTCAAGTTTGTGTATGCTTTTTCTGCGCAGCTTAAGGTTAGTGAGCACAAGGGTTTTGATCCAGCTTATGTATGGAATGATTAGGTCAAATAAAATAGGTCCAAAATCCATGAATTGATGAATGTAATATTTGATTTTTAAGCCATGATATTTTCAAATCTTTTCATGCACATTTGCTCTCAATCATATCCAATCCTTCCCTAATTGATCATGCACGAATTTTGAGTGTCCAATGAGAATATTTTCTGCACAAAAAGATTTTATTTCATTAGTTTAGCATTTTTTCATATTTTATTTAGTTTAAATGAATTAATTGTAATAAAAAATTCAAATAAATAAATAAAAATAATAAAAAACTTCCCTTTGGGCCAAATGGTCGTGTGCATGCTTTGGATAATGAATTGTGGAAGAAAAAGAAGCCCATTAACAATTTTAGGTCATTTGAATCAATGTTGACTTTTCAAAATATCCAAAAATTTCCCAACTTCCACAAGGCATAACTTGCTCAATTTTTAAGCTTTGCTCATGTTCTTGGACATTTTGGAAAGGTCTTTGAGTACTCTAACCAATGTATTTAGTCCCATGTCATTTTGATTTACCAATCTCAAGTTATGGCCTTTGACTTAAAGTACCTTTTTGTTGACTTTTGAAAATGACCTGTAATGTTGAAATTGATAACTTTTTGTGAGAGCATTTCTTGGACTTGAAGTATGAATATGAGTTGTAGGAAATGTCTTTCTCTTCAAAATGAGCTTTGGATGGAATTTTTCTGATAATCCATGTGAAAGTTATGCCCTGGTCAATTTACAGTTGACTTTTTCAACTGTCCAAATAAGGAAACTTTTGCATCTTGATGATTTTTGAGCCAAGCTTTGAGAATCATGATCAAGCATTGATCAAATGATGTTTGTGGCTTCAAAATGAGATGTTGACCAAAAAATTTGAACTTTTGACTGTCAAATGACCATTTTGCCCCTATAGTTGACTGTAGTGCAATTAGGGTTTTTGACTGTGCAATTTTGTGCTGAAAGTCTTGAAACTTGATATGAGGATGCTTGACCATATTTGTAGGCATGTGGGACTTGATTGGACCCTTGGAAACTTCATTTTCTTGATCAGAACCAAAACCCTAATTTTGACTGTTTAAGAGGCCTTTACACTGTGCAACCCTTGGGGAATCTTGAAGCTTTGACTTGGCAATTCTTGAAGAATATGGGAGGGAAAATTTTGGGGTACAACAGACATTATAAAAGTGAGGTGTACCTTAGGACTAAGATCACTTGTGTTTTCAATTGTCTGAATTGTTTGCTTTATTATTGTGGGTATTGTCTTGGGAGTTCTATAGATCCTAACCCGGATCTGGGGGATACCTTCTTAGAAAGTAGCAACAAGGCTGTGAGGGAACTGTGCGGGGTATACCGACATGGTTGAAGCAGTCTGCTACGTTGATGTGGCACTTTGGTGTGTACCGGTAACCCTTGAGTCCAGTCAAGGAGAATACGGGGCCGTCGCGTGGTGTCGTGAAGCATCAACTGACCTTAGGAACCTTAATTGAACTATCTTGGCCTCTTTAGGGTAGTGAGATAACTGACTTTGGTGCAGTCCGAGGTTGGTTGATACTCGATACTACACTCAATTGAGGGTTGCTTTCCTGGAATATTTCGGTCGCCAGTTCAGTGGCTAAATCGAAACGATGAACAATGAAAGCAATCCCGTGATAGTGGGACCCTTAGAACCTGGTTACTTCTGATAGGACAGGTTGAGCCCACCAACTTCAAGAGGGTAATACCCAGACCTCATGCTGGCCTAAACTCTAAGGGCTTCTCTTGTGTGACTTGCGTGCCTTCGTATTTGACTATTTGCATGCTTGTTATCTGACACATGAACTACTTGCAGGTTTTGTTTACAGTCCTTAATTGAGACTCATAACAGGGTTTACTAAGTTTCTTGCAGGTTTTGTTTATAGTCCTTAATTGAGACTCATAACAGGGTTTACTAAGTTTCTTGCAGGTTTTGTTTATAGTCCTTAATTGGGACTCATGACAGATTTTACTTGAGTTTCTTGCAGGTTTTGGTTTGCAGTCCTTAATGGGGACTCATGACAGGGTTACTTACATTACCCCATGCATACCATAACATCATACCATTGCATACATCCTAACCCATTTCAAGGATCTCGAGGGTCTGTGATGCAGGTCATGATGAACAAAATGTCTAGTAAGGGGCAAAGAGGATTTATTTTCCTCTAGCCAAGGTTGTCAGGGGCTATGACCCACTTGATATGGTGAGCTTTGACACTTGAAGAAAGTTCCCCGAGCCAAGGTTGTCAGGGGCTATGACCCACTGGATATGGTGAGCCTTTGACCCTTTGAAGAAGGACTCTCAACAATATGAAGTGCCTTCAATCAAGTCACCAGTTTCCAATGCTAACAATTTTCTTGTTTACCCTGCGAGGTCCTTGAAAACATTGCATACATATCATGCACATCATTGCATAACAGGTACCCTTATTGCAGGTCACTTACCTTTCTCGCTGTTTATTTCAGCAATGGCTTCCCAACAAGATAACCAGGACCTTCTTGCTCAAGAGACTCGGTTCGGGGAAATCCTCCTGAATCTATCCAAGGGGCAGGAAGAGCTGAGAACCCTTCTCATGGGGACCTTGGTCAGAAACAATGCTGAAGACGAACGGCTGAAATATCTGCAAGTTGAAGTGGATGCATTGAAAGCCCAGATGCTGGGGCAGGAGACTGCCATTCAAGGTGTAGCTCAAAGACAAGAAGAGCTTGGAGTTCTCATCAACCAACTGCTTCAGGGTAACCAACTGGGGCAAACATCTAAGGTTGAAGGGCCAGTCATCATTCAACCATCTTTGAGACAAGGAGATAAGGGGAGAGCTCCTCAAATGGCTCCAGTGTCACAAATTCATCATCAACCTCACCAGCTTCAGCCAGACAAGCCCAGGAGGCAATTCACCCAGCTCAACATGTCGCTGTTTCAAGCTTTACAACGTCTGTTGAGGTTGAATCTGATCACATTAAGGGCTCATCCCCGGAACCCCAACACAGCATCTCCTGTCTATGATCCCAATAAAAGGTGTGCCTACCACTCTGCCAGCCCAGGACATGACACAAATGAGTGTTGGGCTCTGAAGAACAAGATCCAGGACCTGATTGATGAAGGGGCATTAGAGTTCACACAAGATGGTCAGGCTGAATTTTTCTACCATCCCTCCAAGGCTCACCATTTGAAGTGACAAGCCCTGAGACTAGAAAACTTTTGTTCATTCGAATGTTCAAGTTGTGTTGTTCTTTCTTTTGTTCAAACATTTACTCATGTTAAACATTGTTATGTCATTAATGCATCGCATATGTCTGTCTTGAAGCAATATATTCGTATTCACTATATGCAAATTATTTTCATATTTTTTCTGATGATCAATGCTCGATTAATAATTCTAAGCCTCTTGAGGGAGGATGACGAAAACGATACCGCGATCATTACAGTCTGCTTTTGAACAAACTCCGCTGATGAGGTACAGGCCTTGTGTGATACGGTGGGAGAATTGACTATGGTTTTGCGTTTGTTTTCGCAAATGTTTCGGTTGAGCAAGAGTCGCCACCGACTTTTTATTTTATCCTAAGGAAAGGTTTAAAAAGCACAGCAAAAACCTTTGAGATTTTTCTTGGGTTCGGGGAGTAGATTATAGAAGGGGAAGGTATTAGCACCCCTTCTATCCATGGTTATCCATGGGCTCTTAAGTACTTGCTTAGATCAACTTGCCTTGGTTTTCAATTGTTTGAAATGGTGCTTTGTGTGTGGTTTTGAAAAGGTTTTGAAAAAGATGCCTTGTATAGGCTACCCTTGTAACAATTCTTTACTCGAATTTTTTACAAAAGGTGTTTGTCTTTTTGAAAAGATGTTTCAAGGTTTTTTGAAAGTTTGTTTTGAAAGTGTTTGTGAAGTGGGTTTTGAAATAAGGCAAGTGTTTTCTTGGAAAGTTGATAAGTACTTAAGAGTTCATCTACCCTAAAGTTTTCTCAAAGATTTTTGTTATGTTTTAAACCTTTTGACAATTTTGTTCCAACATTGCATTTGGTGGACAATCTTGTTTTAGGAGATGAAAGGGACGGGCGCGGGTCATCGTTTAGACCATAGTTGCAATAGTGTTAAATGTCTTTGGGCAATTTTCTTTAAAAAAGGGACTTGATCATTCATTTAAGCAATATTTTGAGGGACTATGATCATTTGATTGTTTGTTTTACCCAAAGAAATTCAACATGCAATATGGCCCAATTATTTGAAGGCAACCAAGTGGAGTACCCTAGGGGTGCAAGTGTGAAATGTGTTGTCCATTTTTCATGCTTATTTATCTTGAGATTAGGTCCAACTATTTTGTTCGTTTTATTTGCATTCAAACCCTAATTCTAGCATGGTATGTTTAGAAAGCGTATAAAGTGCGAAATTTAAATTCCTACGCTATTACAACACAATAATATGGGGAGGGGGGTACAATGTTTCAAGTGGGGTATATTTAGGCAAGAATTTAAATCTAAGCTATTACATCATTTGCTTTGAATATTTACAAGATAAATAAATGTATAATTTAAATGGTAAATAAAACAAATATGCAAAAATGCAAAAAAAGAATTTTTTATATGTATGAAAAAAGTATTATTTATGTAAAATAAGAAAAGAAAATGAAAATATTATAAAATATTATTTTTGGAGTATTTTTGAATTTAGGGCAAAAACCCTAATTCTATTAAATAAAAGATATCATTTATACAATATTTATCATTTATACACAAAAATAAAATAAGAAAAGAAATATATTTGTAAAAAATGATTTTTGTAGTTTTTAATATTTAATAAAATAAAACATGTATATTTTAGTATTTTATTCTAAATATATTAATAAATATGTATATTCATATATATTATTTTAAACATGTATTATATATATAAATAATAATAATTTTTAATATTAACAAAAAAAGTATTTTTTATGTAAAATATTTACAGGGGGCATAATAAAATGAAAAATGAAAATAAAGTATTTCTACCTATTTCTCAATATTTTAATAAAATGTATATATTTATTTATCTAAGTATTAATCAAAAGAAAATCATATAAATGCCTAATAAATTAAAAAATGGTGAGAAAAAATATTTTTATATTTTTTATGTCATGAGAAAAAATAAACAAAGTCAATCAAAAAAGAAAAAAGTCAAAAAGTTAAATAAATAAGCAAAAGGGCCTTGGGGGTGCAAAAGCAATTATGTGGTGTGAACAGAAAATGCAGCACAAGCCCAGCCCAAACCACTTCTTCTTCAACCTCTGAATCAAAAAACGCGCGCCTGCAAGCTTTGTTTGAAATCCTGATTCTTTGATTTTTTGAACAAACTTCCAACACAAAAGATGTTAAGCATGAAATCACGATTCTAACCATATGCATAACTTGATCTAACTCTCTAAGATGAGGGAGAATTTCTCCTCCCCCAAATCCTAACCTAGTTTTTCTTCCATTTTCAAACTCCAAATTCTCTCTACTCAGGCAAAAGAAATGAAAAGTAAAAGAATGTACATGTTCAGTGGCATGAATAGGACATTGTTTATTCACAAACTTAAGACTAATGATGCATAATAAGAGAGATACGAGTTCATCAAAATACCTGTTCAGCTGGAGTTCTAACTGGCAAATGGGGAGCTTATAGTGCAAGATACTGGTTGGTATAGCTTCCTTGAGGTGTGGTGATGCTGTTCCAATATCTACTTTGCCTTGAGACACCTTGAACTGAGCTGTAGAACTTCAACTGCAAAATGGAAAAGTGAAAATGGTGGAACTTGTTAGAGGAGTTACAGGTCGTGTTTCAAGGCATGGTTAGCTTGCATAGGTGCTAGGGAATGTGTGTGAACTGGTTTTGGCAAGAGAGCTTGAGAGGAATAGAAGTTGGCACTCAAACTGCAGAGGCAACTCTGTTTTTGCAGTTTGATGGTGTTTTTTGGTTTGATGATGTTTGGGAGGCAAATGGCTCATGCAATATCTTGGTTATGATGTGTGTAAAATGTTTGATAACTTTGTTCTTGTGTATCTAAGCTGAGATGGATGTTGGTCTAAGTTATGCAATGTTTCTTAACCTTTAAGCAACAAAATGCAAGTTGGTGTTTTAGGTCAGTAGGGGGCCTCTAATCCTGCTGCAAAGCTTCTCTTGATCAGAGTAATTTGTTCATAATCTTGTGCCAAAGAGATTTGCTTTGTACTTGCTTGATTTACCAATTGGACATAAAGTGAACTTTTGCAAAAATGGATAGTTTACTTTATCTAAAAATGGATTAAACCTTCATGTAATGTTAGAGCACAAAGAACATGGTCTTGGCACAAAGAGTATGCATTAAATTTATGAGTGTAACTTGGTTTAAGGACCTGTAATCAAGGGCATGCTGGTTTTGAGAAGTTGCATAATCTTATGAACATGAAAAATGGCCAATTCAAAAGTGAGTTTTTGCTATATTGTGAAATTCGATTCTCCCTAACCATGAGGTTGTTTGAGAAGTTCTTGGACATTTTGGAAAGCTTGGAATGTGTACTACAATCCATCTTTGAAATGAAATTTGAAATTCCAAGTGGAAGTGTATGGAAAATGGCCTTGAAGTTAGGTAGAAAACCTTGTCAAAATAGGTCAAAAATTCACTAAGTTAAGAATGATTTAGTGCCCTTATTCAAAAATTTGTAACTTGAGATACAAGCTTCAAATGAGAAAACTTTGTGAATCAAAGTTGTAGATTATGCAACAAGCTACAACTTTCATGTTTTGACTTTTGTTTGAATCCAAATGAATCATGGTGAAAAAGTGGGGCAAAGTTGGGGAAAAATTAGGGTTTTCCATAACTTAGAAAAATTCTAAGTTATGAAAAATTCCATTTTAAACCCTAATTTGCATTTCTTGGTTTCTTGGTGAACAAGTTTCATGATTTGGCAAGTTTTGATGAAAAATGAATCTTGACTCTTGATTTTGACCAAAAAGTCAAAGTTTGACTTTTCAGTATACAGTCAGAATTGATCAATTGACTGGGAAATTCAACTGTCAATCCTGTGTATTTGGGATCTTTTGAGTTTGTTGATCATGTCAAGATAATTCCATGGGGTCCTTGAGTCCATGTGTGAGCTTGGTTTGCCATTGGCTAGGTCAAACAGTCAAAAAATGCCTTTGTGCAGTCAAAACCCTAAAAATGACCATTTTGCCCTTTTGGTGATCTGATCAAATTTCTTGGGGAATTGTGATCCAAACTTGATCAAATGGTTCATATGAGTTCATAATGTTGATGTGGGTCAAATTTCATGAGGTTTGACTGTCAATTGGCCACAGTTGACTTTTTCCCCAATACAGTTGATTTCTAGGTCAACTGTCCAATTGACTGGGCAAAACTTGGAATCAAGACTTGAAACTTGATATGGGTAAAATTGGGAGTCCAATATGAAGCATGAAAGTCATTTTGGGCATTTTAGGTCAAAGCATCTTTGTGCAAACACAAACCCTAATTTGAGTCAACAGTGCAAAGAGAGGTCTTGAGCAGATGAAACCCTAACTGGATCTTGAGCTTCAAAGGCTTTGTGGTGAGAAATCAATGAGAAATGGGAGGGAAAATTTTGGGGTACAACAGTTGCCCCTGTTCAATCTTCTTGAATCCGAAGAGTTAGATTGACAAGTTTGCCTTTCGTGACTCGAGGGTAAAAGGAGATTGGACACTAGAGTGCCCGGAAATTTGCACTTGTCAAAGCAATGGATGCGGGAATGGGCTTAGAGATGCCATTTGGAGATGGGCTTAATGATGCCATCTGGGAGAGTGACAGAAATCTTGTCGGGGATGGGCTTGGAGATGCCATCTGGAAGAGAATATCAGGAAGGTGTCCAGGCTTGGGACCATCTCTGAACTGGGGGGTCTGAACAAGCAATAGATTGACATCCGTTGTTGGGAGGAATCTGTAGACTGTTTTCAGTGGTTTGGAGAAGAAGCTGAACAAGCGATAGGTTAACATCCGTTTACTTGGAGAACCCGCGAACTGTTTTCAGAAATCTTGAAGTTGAATAAGCAATAGAGCGGCATCCGTTGTTGGGAAGTGTCCGTAAACTGTTTTCAAAAGTTGCATCTGAACAAGTTGATAGATTAATATCCGTTGTTGGGAAGAATCCATGAACTGTTTTCAGAAGTCTTGAAGAAGAATCTGAACAAGTGACAGGTTAACATCCGTTTACTTGGAGAACCCGTGAACTGTTTTCAGAAGTCTTGAAGTTGAATAAGCAATAGAGCAGCATCCGTTGTTGGGAAGCGTCCGTAAACTGTTTTCAGAAGTTGCATCTGAACAAGTCGATAGATTAACATCCGTTGTTGGGAAGAATCCATAAACTGTTTTCAGAAGTCTTGAAGAAGAATCTGAACAAGTGACAGGTTAACATCCGTTTACTTGGAGCACCCGTGAACTGTTTTCAGAAATCTTGAAGTTGAATGATTTTAGTCTGTCGACTGATCTTTCCTGAAAAGGTAAAGAGTTAGTTGCATGCAATGTTATGATGCATGATGCAATATACGTGGCATCAATGTTTATGACATGAATGTGATGAATGCGCATGTAAGATGACGAGCTATCTTGCTGAGGATAACTGAATCCGAGGTGGTTGAAGATAAAAGCATCTTGACCGCTGCCGGGGAAAATAAATCCTTGGCTGTTGCTGGGGAAGAGAATTCCTGATGACCTCTACTGGGGAGTATCAATCTAGTAGACTCATGCTGGGGAGGTAAGACTGAGAATCTTTAATTTGATGGGAAGTAACTCTGGCGATCTCACTGGGGAACTCAAGATTTCTCTTTCTAAGACTCTGTGGGGAGAAGGCTCATTGGTCTGGCTCCGCTGGGGATACTGAAAATTTGCACTCTGAGGGAACTTGAGCTCTAGAGGACTCTCTGGCTGGTGATAACAAAGATAAACTCCTCTGGGGATCATATTGATAAGTTGTGTTGGGAAACTCTTGATGAACTCCGCTGGGGACAGGAAGAATTCTGGCGAGTGCGATCTTCTGTGGTTGTTAGCTGAGGATAACCCAGTTATAAGCCTTTGTGAGGAATAACTTTGAATAAAACTCGGGAGAGACGTTCGTGCTCTGCGGGTAAATACCTTCCAGAACCTTACTGGGGATAAGCTTCGAGAGTCTGCTGGAGATAAGCCTCAGGGTCTGCTAGGGGTGTGGATTCCAAATCTCTTGGGGGGTTTTCTTCGAAAGGGTGTCAAGATATCCATCTGTACCTTCATCCTATCGGTAATCCTTTTTCTTAGGTTCATTTAGGAAGTGATTATGTTTTAAATGCATATGCCTATTTAACAAAACATTGGACGTTTCTCAAAATAAAAAAAATAGTGCAAGAGAAAAAGAAAAGGGAAATGACACAAATTTTGGGAAGAGTATTTGTATTGATTTTCTTTGAGTATATTTGTACAAAGGAGACAATCATCCTAGTAAGAGGACTTTGTCGTAAATATTGAAAGATTTTATACAAAATAAAGGATGGCTATGTGAAATAATTCCATGGGATTCCGTTCTGCTATAGCTTTCACAACTCTGAATATCTGTCCATTCAAAGCTTCGTTTGACGATGACTGGATTGATCAGAAGTCTGGAACTGGTTGATGAAGAGATTGTCTTTGGAGTGATCCGACGAGACACAATTGTGATCGGTGGATCTGGAACTGACTGTTTAATGCTGGTTCGCGAAATGTCGTGGAAGCAAGAGTCGCCACCGTCTTTTATTTTCTCCAAATGGAAAGGACAAAAGCACAGAAAAATTCCTTAAAGAGATTGCTCTCGGTTCGGGAGGTAGGTTATAGAAAGGGAAGGTGTTAGCACCCTTTCTATCCATGGTTATCCATGGGCTCTTAGATACTTGCTCATTTGTGTTTTCAAAATGGTTTGTTTGCTTTTCAATGTGGGTTTTAAAAAGTTTCTTTGAAAATTCCAGTTCGACTCTTGTATCAGTCCTCAAGAGTGTTTGAAAAGTTGCTTTCGAAAGCTTTTTGAAAATGTGTTGTTGTGAAAAGTATTTTTGATTTGTTTTGAAATTTAGAGAAAGTATCTAGAGTCGTCTACCTACCCTAAGGAATTCGTCTGTGTAGATGTCCTTTAAAGTAGTGCCATCCCACCATTGAGAGGTAGGTAGCACCACCGTTGGAGGTGTTCGGGTCAATTCGAAGGTTTGTAGGGACAAGGTGATCACCAGAGCAATGGGAAGACACCTTAGAAGCTACCCTCATGCCAGGTTCCCGGATCATGAGGACTTACTAAAACATCTCCTACTCGACGATCACCTTTCGAGGCAAGGCAACAGTGAGGCGTACCCTAGGGGTGGTGTGTGTGATTCGTGTGTCGTTTTCATTTGCATTTATCTTGTCATGTTATTGGTGTTCTACGCTTGTTTTTATTTTTGTCCATACATTCTTTCATGCCTTGATTAACAGTTAAAAATATTGCGGGAAAGTAAAAATTCTAAGCTATTACAAAAGGCGCGGGTCCACATCGCCAAATTAAAATCCAGGACCCGATTTGACATAAAATAAAGAAATAAAGTAAAGTGCGAAAGATAAATATTTACACGGCTTTTGGAGAATTACATCAATATTTAAAAGAAGGAATAAATAAAATGCGCGAATTGAATTAAAATTGAAAACGAGGGCGTTGGACCCTTTTGAAGTTAAATTGAAATTAAAAATTAATTAATTATTTATTGAAATAAAAGAAGTGTTTTTTAGGTTTTTTTGTATTTATGAAATAAGAAAATTAAAATTAAAATTAAAAGAAACCCTAATTCTAAGTTATTTTTAATTATTTGAGAAAAATGTTAAAGTTTAACTTAATTTACTAAAGAATTTATGTACATGTTTATTTACAAAATAAATTAGTAATTAATAATAATAATAATGATGAGAAAATTATTTATTAAAAAAAATGATGAAAAAGTTAAAAACCCTAATTTCTACATATTTAATTTATTAAGAAAAATATTAAAGTTTTGAAACCTAAATTAATCTAATTAATTGTTTAAAGTTTATTTACAAAAATAATAATAGTGAAATTAATATTAATAAAATAAACATTTTTTTGATTTTTCTGTATTTTATATTTATTATGAAAATTATTTTATGGAATTAAAAGAAAACAATTTAAAAAAAAACAATTAAAAGAATAAAAAGGAAAAACAAATAAAAATTAAAAATCGAGCAAACCATAGGGGGTGTCTGGCCCAAGGGGAGGTTTTTTTTGAAGTATTGACTCCTGAGTACCGTGGTCTGCATTCTTTGGCCATTGGATTGAGTTTCATGCATAAAATGTTCTACTTTGGCCATTTGGCTTTTGCCTTTTGGCCATTTGCGTTTTGGCTTTTGGCCATTTGTGTTCTGGCTTCAACGTTCCTTAATGTCTGGCTTAATGTCTGCCTCGCCATGTATTGGTGTCATGCATAAAATGTTTTGTTTTGGTCATTTGGCTTTTGGCTTTTGGCCATTTGGCTTTTGGCCTCAACGTTCCTTAATGAACCTGCATGGGATCCTGTCTAAATCTGCAGTGTTGAATCTCACGAACACATTAAATAAAATCATAAAATGCAAATAAAGCCAATATGTGAAGAAATTTAATGTTTAGGCACAATATGACATGTATGAATGATTATACCCTTTTGATCATGGAGATCAAATCAACCTTACCCTTACTGGAAAAGTAGTGACATGAATGCTTTTATGCCCTTTGGATCATGGAGATCAAGCCAGCTTTACCCTTACTGAAGAAGTAATAAGATGTTGGTTTGTAACTGTGATGGCTTGTTTGTAGTGAGAGAGGGATTTGTAATAAGGATTTCAAGGTTTTAGGGTTCTTGAAAGAGTTTGATATTCCAACAGTGTTGTGGCAAGGTTTTTTCTCTCTTTTTCCCTTTTTTTTTTGGTTTGTGTGAAAAGAAGGTGATTATATAATGGAAATTAGGGTAAAGCAAATGGGCTTTGAATGTGCAATTGGGCCTCCAATATTCACTTGAATTCGTCACTTTCCAGGCTAAATCGCAGGGACTTAAGTGCATTTTTTGAAGTTGAAATGTGAAAACAAAATGTAGCCGGCATCGAGAACTAACTCCTGTCCTAAAATCGACTCAATCGGATAAACGGTGAATTAGTTATGAATTTTTGAAGTTTCAGCTCAGACAAGCTTATTTTGGACTCCAGTGTCGACTCTGACACGTTCTTCAATAAAAAATTGGTATTGATCGGAGCATAATCCGGTCTCGACTTTTGAAGCAAAGTTGTAGATCTATGAGTCAGTAACCTTGTGTTAAAATATGAGTCCAATCCGATAAAAAATGACCGAGTTATGAATTTTCGAAGTTTCGGCCCAGATAAAATAATATTCAGCATTCAGGATTTTCAGCGTGTCACGCACTCTGAGCAAAAAACGAAGGCCTTTTGAATACCGTTTGAACTCAATACCTTCTGTGAAAATGTAGCCAACTCAATTTGTGAAATTTTGGCGCCAGAACCAGCTCGATATGATGAAAATCGACCAAGTTATGATTTTTTGAACATGACGCAAATAAACTTCTGTCACAAATTTTCTGCACGAAAATACTTGATAAATCCACATTTTTGAAGACCTTCTGATCAAAATTGGCTTCCAGCCGTGAGAGATGAAAACGTAGATAATGTCAAGACGGAATTTTGACCACCGGAACGGGTTCAAAACGAGTCACGATTTTCAAGTTATGAATTTTTTAGCGCGTAAAAACTGCACTTTCAGCACACTTTTTCACCATATTTCTTCGAGAAAACTCACACATTCGGATACCTTCTTTAAAGAATTGACTCTTGAGCCGAACCTGAATTTGAGAATATGTTATCAGAGATATCTTGGCGAAAGAATACCTGAATATGACGCGCCAGGTTGGACTTGTGAATTTTTCTTGAAATGTTTTGAGAAATATGGGAGGGCAAATTTTGGGGTACAACAGTTGCCCCTGTTCAATCTTCTTATACCTGAGGATGCAGATTGGCTGACGTGCCTTTCGTAATCCGAAGGTGGAAGATGATTGAACACTAGAGTGCCCAGAAATTTGCACTCACATAGTAGCACTGATGGTGGGAATGGGCTTATAGATGCCATTTAGAGATTGATGGATAGGATGATGGGCTTATAGATGCCATGTTAAGAGATGATGGATAGGTGGATGGGCTTATAGATGCCATCTGGATGTTGATCGCGTAAGAGCTTCTTTAGCGAGAACTTGCATACCTGCAAAAAAGAAAAATGATTACCTGACATGTTGCAGGAGCTGGTTTTCAGATGCTTTGTATAGATGGGTCCTGACTGGTTACAGGAGTTGGATCTGGAGCTTCAAACGGCGATGAATGAACCAGGAGCGGTTACTACCTTAGCATGAACGGTAAGAGAACCTTGGGTGACTTTAACTTCAACAACGCTCATTGAGAAAATCTTGGTGGGAATTACCATCTTCGCAGTATCGGGAAGAGAACCAAAGGAAATTATAATCTGAAAGGGAATTACATCTCACGCACCGTCGGGGAGAGAACCATAGGAAATTATAATCTGAAAAGGGAATTACATCTCACGCACCGTCGGGGAGAGAACCACAGGAAATTATAATATGAAAGGGAATTACATCTCACGCACCGTCGGGGAGAGAACCATAGGAAATTATAATCTGAAAGGGAATTACATCTCACGCACCGTCGGGGAGAGAACCATAGGAAATTATAACCTGAAAGGGAATTACATCTCACGCACCGTCGGGGAGAGAACCATAGGAAATTATAACCTGAAAGGAATTACATCTCACGCACCGTCGGGGAGAGAACCATAGGAAATTATAACCTGAAAGGGAATTACATCTCACGCACCGTCGGGGAGAGAACCATAGGAAATTATAACCTGAAAGGGAATTACATCTCACGCACCGTCGGGGAGAGAACCATAGGAAATTATAACCTGAAAGGGAATTACATCTCACGCACCGTCGGGGAGAGAACCACAGGAAATTATAATCTGAAAGGGAATTACATCTCACGCACCGTCGGGGAGAGAACCATAGGAAATTATAACCTGAAAGGGAATTATCGCCTCACGCACCATCGGGGAGAGAACCATAGGAAATTATAACCTGAAAGGGAATTATCGCCTCACGCACCGTCGGGGAGGGAACCATAGGAAATTATAATCTCAAAAGGAATTATCACCTCACGCACCGTCGGGGAGGGAACCATAGGAAATTATAATCTCAAAAGGAATTATCACCTCACGCACCGTCGGGGAGGGAACCATAGGAAATTATAATCTCAAAAGGAATTATCACCTCACGCACCGTCGGGGAGGGAACCATAGGAAATTATAATCTCAAAAGGAATTATCACCTCACGCACCGTCGGGGAGGGAACCATAGGAAATTATAATCTCAAAAGCGGACGTTTGAGAAAAACCTGAGATAACTTCTACTGAGTCTTCATCAGAAAAATCTGTCGGGAGTCGATTTAGCTGGACTAGAGAAGGCCTTGGACTGGATAAGAAATCTTTGGAGTCGATTAACTGAACCGGTCTAGATCTTGAAATATGATTTGAGAATTTAACTGCATCTTTCCTGAAAGGTAAAGGTCAGTCATATGCCATGCATGATATAGATCAAGCGATGATGTTCTCAACATAAATGAGATTTGTATGATGCGTCTATGCATGCTATAATGATGTATGTGATGTTTATGTATGCTTTCGTCTAGGAAAGTAAATCCTTGACGGGTGCCGGGAAGTCATATCCTGGGCTGATGTTGAAGAATAAGCTTGTACTTCCGCTGGGGGTGATAACTGCAAGAATACCGGTAGGAGAAGATGACTCCGTTGAGGAATAAACTTGGCAAATGGAAGATTCTGCGGGGAGAAAAATACTCTAGCGACCATGCTGGGGAGCAATACTCTGTGGGGAGAGAGATACTTTGTTGAATTGTTGATAATGACTTGCTGAGGATATCTTTGTTGTATTGGAAGTATGAATAGACTTCGTTGGGGATAAGAGAACTTCGTCGGGGACGCTCTTTCCATGGCTTTTGGCTGAGGATAACCCAGTTATATCCTGTTGAGGAAATAACTCTTTGAATAAAGCCGGACGACGCGTTCGTGCTCTGAGGGGGATAAGCTTCCAGAATCTACTGGGGATAAGCTTACTGCTTGGAGAGATGGATTCCAATTTTCCTGGGGAACTATATTGGACTTTCCTGGGGAAGTTTTGATATGCTGGGGAAGTGATTCTTTTGAATGTTGATATGCCGCCGGGGAACAATCTTTAGACCAAGACTGCCGGGGATGCTTGTTAAGGATATACATGCTGCTGGGGAATGTTGAGATCTGCTGGAGGATACTCAACTTCCTTAAGACTTGATAACTTTGCTTGGAGAAGAGTGCACTGACTGCTGATTTTACTCTCTGGGGAATTAGGATATCTGGTTATGTTCTTTAGCTGAACCTACCTTGGTACCTTGGAGGATAGAACAATCAGATTGCTTAAACCACCCGTTATTGCCCCTGTTTCTATGGGGGAGGCACATGTGGGATGCTGATAATTGTTGAGGGTCAAACCTTCTTCTGGTAGGCAGGTGACAAGATGACAGGACATAGTCGTACGCTTTGATCCCTAACTTTTGCCTGGACCGCCCTTTCGGGTTTTCAGTCCACCGGGATACCTATTTTTGCCCAAGCCTCCTTTTCAGGTTTTCGACTTGCCGGGTGTACAGATTTTTTCATTTCATCCCTCATTTTGCCCGAACCCTTTTGGTTCGCCGGGAAGCCCTTATTTTTGCCTAGGTGTGTCAACCTAGCGGGTCTTTGATTGTGCGTAGTATTTTTTCGACTATGTCCGTGCTTTCAGCATGTAGGGAGTTGCCCCTATTAGAAGTGTTTTGTCATGTCACCAGAAGGTGCTTGATCAAGCAAGATTCGTTGTTGGAGTGACCCAAATGACTCAGGCGGAGATTTGCCCCAGGTTGTTTGGCCTTTGAGAGATTCTCCGAATCTTGATTGGACTGCCCCAGATGATGGACAATGATTAGGCCATGCCCCTTGATTGGAAATGCTTTTGTTCACTAGGTATTCATCGTGCGAATTTCCCTGCTGTTCAAACAAATAGTCATATGCAAACAAGGTTATATCAAAAATGCAGAGCCTATGTCTGTCTTGAAGATTTTGAAAATGCATTCTTTTTTTCATAAAACAAGTAAATGTTTGTAAAACGTGATGTCAACTCGTTATTTTATTGCGAGCCTTAAGGAGTCAGGATACCTTTCGTAACAGTATGTTTTCGAACTAACCCATGCTTCAGCTAGGACTTTTAAGGGTTATAATGTGGCCTGGTTCACGGTTTAAGAAACAAAGGATAAAGGCTCAAATTTTATTTGTACCCACCCGCTCTTCGTGATGTTCTCCAAACCTAAACTTAGTTGATCATACGTTAGACCTTGTTTGAGCCTTTGTTCTGATATACTAGTGATGATTCGGATATTGAACGTTTATTTGAGTAGGCAGTCATCTCCTTTTTTGCTGAGGGTTTGTAAGACCTCTTTCTTGATTTTTGTTATCCCTTTCTTTTTTTTGCCTGAACTGTTTCCCTTTTTGGAATTACAGTCAGCGGGATGCCCCAGTTTTGTAAGTCTCCTTCATGGGTTTTGACTTTATGGGTTTTTGATTTTGGTAATGACTGCCTATCTTTATGATTGTTCGGAACCATCACTGTTTTTTGTTTTGTAAGGACCTCTTTGGTGCCATTCGTTATGCACTCGGATCAACTGAGAGAACTACCCTGCCCCAGGTTATGATTAAGGGTTTTAAATTTCGAAAAGAAAAACTCCTACTTCTTTGGCTCAGAGGGGTTGACGAGGGATTATCATCCTTATAACTCCAGTGTTTAGGGATTGGAACAATGCATGTACCTCATCAGCGGGGTCTGTTCAAAAGCATACTGTAGATTATGGTATCGTTTTCGTCATCCTCCCTCAAGAGGCTTAGAATTATTAGTTAAGAGTTGATCATCAGAAAAAATATGAAAATAATTTGCGTATAGTGAATACGAATATATTGTTTCAGAACAGACATATGCGATGCATTAATGAAATAACAATGTTTTAACAATGAGTAAATGTTTGGACAAAAGAAGATTGCAACTTGAACATTTGAATGAACAAAAATTTCTAGTCTTAGGGTTTGTCACTTCAAAAGGTGAGCCTTGGAGGGATGGTAGAAAAATCCAGCCTGACCATCTTGTGTGAATTCTAATGCCCCTTCATCAATCAGGTCCTGGATCTTGTTCTTCAGAGCCTAGCATTCATTTGTATCATGCCCCGGGCTATCAGAATGATAAGCGCAGCGAGCGTTGGGGTTATACTTTGGTGACGTTGTACTTTGAAACTTCGGAGCCTCTTTTAGAGTTATCAGCTTGGTCTCCAGCAACTGTGGCAATATCTGGGATAAGGTCATGCTGAGCCGAGTGAACTGCCTTCTCTCGCTCTTTTGTTGGTTGCGATGTTGAATTTGTGACACTGGAGCCGTTTGGAGAGCTCTCTCCTTGCCTCTTTGTCTCAAAGGTGGTCGAACGATGACTGGCTTTTTACCCTTAGACTTTTGCCCCAGCTGGTTACCCTGAAGCAGTTGGTTGATGAGCGCTCCTAGCTCTTCTTGTCTTTGAGCTAACCCTTGAATGGCAGTCCCCTGCCCCAGCATCTGGATTTTCAATGCATCCACCTCAGCTTGCAGGTGTTTCAGCCTTTCATCCTCAGCACTGTCCTTGACAAAAGTCCCTATGAGAAGTGTTCTCAGCTCTTCCTGCCCCTTGGATAGATTCAGGAGGATTTCCCCGAACCGAGTCTCTTGAGCGAGAAGGTCCTGGTTATCTGGTTGGAAGGCCATTGCAAAAATAAACAGCGAGAAAGGTAAGTGACCTGCAACAAAGATACCTGTTATGTAATGATGTGTATGATATGCATGCAATGTTTTCAAGGACCTCGCGGGGTAAACAAGAACTTTGTTAGAGCTGGGATCCGGTAGCTTGATTGAAGGAACTCCATATTTGTTGAGAGTCTCTCTTCCAAGGGTCAAAGGCTCACCATATCAAGTGGGTCATAGCCCCTGACTTTAGTCATCATGTCTGGTTTTGATTTCCAAACAACCTTGGTTAAGGGAACCTTCTTCAAGAGTCAGAGCTCACCATATCCAGTGGGTCATAGCCTCTGACAACTTTGTCTAGAGGAAAATAAATCCTCTTTGCCCCTTGCTGGGATAGTTGATTCACCATGACCTGCATCACAAGCCCTTGAGATCCTTGAAATGGGTTAGGATGTATGCAATGGTATGATGTTATGCTATGCATGGGGTAATGTAGGTAACCCTGTTATGAGTCCCAATTAAGGACTGCAAACCAAAACCTGCAAGAAACTTAAGTGAAACCTGTCATGAGTCCCAGTTAAGGACTAAAAACAAAACCTGCAAGAAACTCGGTAAACCCTGTTATGAGTCCTAATTAAGGACTAAAACAAGAACTGCGAGGAATTCAATAAACCCTGTTATAAGTCCTAATTAAGGACTATAAACAAAACCTGCAGGAAACTCAAGTGTCAGACAACAAGCATGCAAATAGTCAAGTACGAAGGCACACAAGTCACACAAAAGAGCCCTTAGAGTTTAGGCCAACATGAGGTCTAGGTATTACCCTCTTTCAGTTTGTTGGTTCATACCTGTCCTATCAAAGTAACCGGGTTCTTAGAGGATCCCAATATCATTGACTACCCTCAATCGGTCATAACTCCAGCATCGCAATCTTTTCTTGCGGCCAAAACCATCACGAGAGTTTAGCCTCAATGGGCGTAGCATACTGCTACTGTTCTAATGGCTAAGTTGTGTCATTTAAGGTTCTAAGGTCTGTTGGTGCTTAATGACTCCTTGGAAGACCCATATTCTCCCCGTTTCAACACGAGGGATATCGGTACAGACCAAG
The DNA here is from genome assembly GCA_948472305.1 of Vicia faba. NCBI lineage: Eukaryota > Viridiplantae > Streptophyta > Magnoliopsida > Fabales > Fabaceae > Vicia > Vicia faba. The sequence continues at coordinate 745,656,880 of OX451741.1, forward strand.
GCGCCACACCAACGTAGCCACTGCTTCACCCATGTCGGTATACGCCGGACAGGTCCCTCACAGCTTATGCTACCTAAACAGGGTATCCCCAGATCCGGGTTAGGATCTATATAACTCCGATGCAACCCACAATAGTAAAGCAAGCAAATCAATACAATTGAAAACACAGTTATGAACTAGCCCTAAGGTACACCTCACTTTAAGTTAAGTCCCCAGCAGAGTCGCCAGTTCTGTGATCGGTGGATCTGGAACTGACTGTTTAACGCTGGTTCGCAAAATATCGCGGAAGCAAGAGTCGCCACCGTCTTTTATTTTCTCCAAATGGAAAGGACAAAAGCACAGAAAAATTCCTTAAAGAGATTGCTCTCGGTTCGGGAGGTAGGTTATAGAAAGGGAAGGTGTTAGCACCCTTTCTATCCATGGTTATCCATGGGCTCTTAGATACTTGCTCATTTGTGTTTTCAAAATGGTTTGTTTGCTTTTCAATGTGGGTTTTAAAAAGTTTCTTTGAAAATTCCAGTTCGACTCTTGTATCAGTCCTCAAGAGTGTTTGAAAAGTTGCTTTCGAAAGCTTTTTGAAAATGTGTTGGTGTGAAAAGTATTTTTGATTTGTTTTGAAATTTAGAGCAAGTATCTAGAGTCGTCTACCTACCCTAAGGAATTCGTCTGTGTAGATGTCCTTTAAAGTAGTGCCATCCCACCATTGAGAGGTAGGTAGCACCACCGTTGGAGGTGTTCGGGTCAATTCGAAGGTTTGTAGGGACATGGTGATCACCAGAGCAATGGGAAGACACCTTAGAAGCTACCCTCATGCCAGGTTCCCGGATCATGAGGACTTACTAAAACATCTTCTACTCGACGATCACCTTTCGAGGCAAGGCAACAGTGAGGCGTACCCTAGGGGTGGTGTGTGCGATTCGTGTGTCGTTTTCATTTGCATTTATCTTGTCATGTTATTGGTGTTCTACGCTTGTTTTTATTTTTGTCCATACATTCTTTCATGCCTTGATTAACAGTTAAAAATATTGCGGGAAAGTAAAAATTCTAAGCTATTACAAAAGGCGCGGGTCCACATCGCCAAATTAAAATCCAGGACCCGATTTGACATAAAATAAAGAAATAAAGTAAAGTGCGAAAGATAAATATTTACACGGCTTTGGGAGAATTACATCAATATTAAAAGAAGGAATAAATAAAATGCGCGAATTGAATTAAAATTGAAAACGAGGGCGTTGGACCCTTTTGAAGTTAAATTGAAATTAAAAATTAATTAATTATTTATTGAAATAAAAGAAGTGTTTTTTAGGTTTTTTTGTATTTATGAAATAAGAAAATTAAAATTAAAATTAAAAGAAACCCTAATTCTAAGTTATTTTTAATTATTTGAGAAAAATGTTAAAGTTTAACTTAATTTACTAAAGAATTTATGTACATGTTTATTTACAAAATAAATTAGTAATTAATAATAATAATAATGATGAGAAAATTATTTATTAAAAAAAATGATGAAAAAGTTAAAAACCCTAATTTCTACATATTTAATTTATTAAGAAAAATATTAAAGTTTTGAAACCTAAATTAATCTAATTAATTGTTTAAAGTTTATTTACAAAAATAATAATAGTGAAATTAATATTAATAAAATAAACATTTATTTGATTTTTCTGTATTTTATATTTATTATGAAAATTATTTTATGGAATTAAAAGAAAACAATTTAAAAAAAAACAATTAAAAGAATAAAAAGGAAAAACAAATAAAAATTAAAAATCGAGCAAACCATAGGGGGTGTCTGGCCCAAGGGGAGGTTTTTTTTGAAGTATTGACTCCTGAGTACCGTGGTCTGCATTCTTTGGCCATTGGATTGAGTTTCATGCATAAAATGTTCTACTTTGGCCATTTGGCTTTTGGCTTTTGGCCATTTGCGTTTTGGCTTTTGGCCATTTGTGTTCTGGCTTCAACGTTCCTTAATGTCTGGCTTAATGTCTGCCTCGCCATGTATTGGCGTCATGCATAAAATGTTCTGTTTTGGCCATTTGGCTTTTGGCTTTTGGCCATTTGGCTTTTGGCCTCAACGTTCCTTAATGAACCTGCATGGGATCCTGTCTAAATCTGCAGTGTTGAATCTCACGAACACATTAAATAAAATCATAAAATGCAAATAAAGCCAATATGTGAAGAAATTTAATGTTTAGGCACAATATGACATGTATGAATGATTATACCCTTTTGATCATGGAGATCAAATCAACCTTACCCTTACTGGAAAAGCAGTGACATGAATGCTTTTATGCCCTTTGGATCATGGAGATCAAGCCAGCTTTACCCTTACTGAAGAAGTAATAAGATGTTGGTTTGTAACTGTGATGGCTTGTTTGTAGTGAGAGAGGGATTTGTAATAAGGATTTCAAGGTTTTAGGGTTCTTGAAAGAGTTTGATATTCCAACAGTGTTGTGGCAAGGTTTTTTCTCTCTTTTTCCCTTTTTTTTTCTGGTTTGTGTGAAAAGAAGGTGATTATATAATGGAAATTAGGGTAAAGCAAATGGGCTTTGAATGTGCAATTGGGCCTCCAATATTCACTTGAATTCGTCACTTTCCAGGCTAAATCGCAGGGACTTAAGTGCATTTTTTGAAGTTGAAATGTGAAAACAAAATGTAGCCGGCATCGAGAGCTAACTCCTGTTCGAAAATCGACTCAATCGGATAAACGGTGAATTAGTTATGAATTTTTGAAGTTTCAGCTCAGACAAGCTTATTTTGGGCTCCAGTGTCGACTCTGACACGTTCTTCAATAAAAAACTGGTATTGATCGGAGCATAATCCGGTCTCGACTTTTGAAGCAAAGTTGTAGATCTATGAGTCAGTAACCTTGTGTAAAAATATGAGTCCAATCCGATAAAAATTGACCGAGTTATGAATTTTCGAAGTTTCGGCCCAGATAAAATAATATTCAGCATTCAGGATTTTCAGCGTGTCATGCACTCTGAGAAAAAAACGAAGGCCTTTTGAATACCGTTTGAACTCAATACCTTCTGTGAAAATGTAGCCAACTCAATTTGTGAAATTTTGGTGCCAGAACCAGCTCGATATGATGAAAATCGACCAAGTTATGATTTTTTGAACATGACGCAAATAAACTTCTGTCACAAATTTTCTGCACGAAAATACTTGATAAATCCACATTTTTGAAGACCTTCTGATCGAAATTGGCTTCCAGCCGTGAGAGATGAAAACGTAGATAATGTCAAGACGGAATTTTGGCCACCAGAACGGGTTCAAAACGAGTCACGATCTTCAAGTTATGAATTTTTTAGCGCGTAAAAACTGCACTTTCAGCACACTTTTTCACCATATTTCTTCGAGAAAACTCACACATTCGGATACCTTCTTTAAAGAATTGACTCTTGAGCCGAACCTGAATTTGAGAATATGTTATCAGAGATATCTTGGCGAAAGAATACCTAAATATGACGCGCCAGGTTGGACTTGTGAATTTTTCTTGAAATGTTTTGAGAAATATGGGAGGGCAAATTTTGGGGTACAACAACAGTCATACGCTTTAATTCCCTAATTTTTGCCTGAATCGCCCTTTCGGGTTTTCGATCCACCGGGAAACCCCTTTTTGCCCAAGCCGCCCTTTCGGGTTTTCGACTTGCCGGGTGTACAGATTTTTTCGTTTTTATCCCTAATTTTTGCCTGAACCGCCCTTTCGGGTTTTCGGTTCACCGGGATGCCCATTTTTGCCCAAGCCGCCCTTTCGGGTTTTCGACTTGTCGGGTTATTTTATGCGTAGTATCTTTTGACTATGTCTGCGTTCGCAGCATGCGGCAAATCGTCGTCGTCCATGGTGGTCAGAATCATTGCATCACCAGAAAATATGCTTTTGATCACAAATGGTCCTTCATATGTAGGAGTCCATTTGCCCCTGGGATCACTTTGCGGCAAGATAATCCGCTTGATTACGAGATCCCCGACTCGATATACTTGACGTCTGACTTTCTTATTGAAGGCCTTGATCATCCGCTTTTGATACGTCTGACCATGGCATATAGCAGCAAGTCGCTTCTCGTCGATCAGATTGAGTTGATCAAGTCGGGTCTGCATCCAATCATCTTCATTCAAACCTGCATCCTTCATAATTCTTAGAGAGGGGATCTGGACTTCCATAGGCAAAACAGCTTCCATGCCATAAACCAAAGAAAATGGGGTTGCCCCAGTTGAAGTACGTGTCGTCGTACGGTATCCATGCAGAGCAAACGGTAACATCTCATGCCAGTCTTTGTAAGTGACTGTCATTTTCTGAATGATCTTCTTAATGTTTTTGTTCGCAGCTTCAACAGCACCGTTCATCTTCGGCCGATAGGGAGATGAATTGTGATGATAAATCTTGAACTGTTCGCATAATACGGTGATCATTGTGTTATTCAGATTTGTACCGTTGTCCGTGATGATCCTGTCTGGAACACCATACCGACATATGAGATTTTGCTTGATAAAGCGAGCAACCACATTTTTGGTGACAGAGGCGAAGGAAGCTGCTTCGACCCATTTAGTGAAGTAGTCAATGGCAACTAGGATGAAGCGATGTCCATTGGAAGTCGTGGGCTTGATCTCTCCAATCATATCAATGCCCCACATTGCAAAGGGCCACGGAGCAGTCAGGACGTTGAGGGGAACCGTAGGAATATGAACTTTGTCAGCATAGACTTGATACTTGTGACAAGTACGGGAATGTTGATGGCAGTCAGCTTCCATGGTAGACCAGTAATAGCCTGCCCTTAGGATCTTCTTAGCCATTGTATGCCCGCTCAAGTGAGTGTCAAATGTGTCGCTGTGTATATCAGTCATGATCAACTCTGCCTCAGCTTTATCCACACATCAGAGTAATACACAATCATGGCTTCGTTTGTAAAGAATGTCGTTGCTCAGGAAGAACTTAGCAGCGAATTTTCTTAAGAACTTCTTGTCATTTACGGAAGCTCCTTCAGGATAATCTCTAGTCTCGAGATACCTTTTGATTTCATGGAACCAAGGTTGTTCCACTACTTCTTCGGTATTAATCTCGTGGCAATGTGCCGGTTCATCCATTCGCTTGATGGTGATTTGGGGAGCCTCGTTATCCCAGTTGAGTTTAAACATGGAGGACATTGTGGCTAGAGCATCGGCTAATTGATTCTCTTCTCGCGGGAAATGCTCGAAGGTAATTTGCTTGAAATGCGGCAACAATGTCAGGACATGTTCTTTGTATGGGATAAGATTAGGATGCTTGGTATCCCAATCTCCTTTGATTTGGCTGATGACCAAAGCCGAGTCCCCAAATACGACCAAAGATTTGATCCCCAAGTCTATAGCAGCCTCGAGACCAAAGATGCAAGCTTCATACTCAGCCATGTTGTTTGTGCAGCTGAAGCAAAGTCGGGCCGTGAAAGGGGTGTGACAACCTTCCGGAGAAATGAGTACTGCGCCAATACTGTTTCCAAGTGCATTTGAAGCACCATCAAAGTATAGGGTCCATCGGGATCCCTTTTCGGGTCCGTCATACGGTCCGCCACCTTCAATGTTGTCCAAATTCATGATGTCCTCGTCTGGGAAGTCAAATCTCATGGGTTGATAGTCTTCGATAGCCTGATGAGCCATATGGTCAGCTAGTACACTCCCTTTTATAGCTTTTTGGGTGGTGTACTGGATGTCATACTCGGTTAAGATCATTTGCCATCTAGCTATCCTTCCAGATAAAGCGGGCTTCTCGAAGATATACTTGATAGGATCCATTTTGGAAATCAACAAGGTAGTATGAGTCAACATATACTGTCTTAGTCGGCGAGCAGCCCATACCAAAGCGCAACAAGTTTTCTCGAGCAGTGAGTAGCGAGTCTCACAGTCGGTAAACTTTTTACTAAGGTAATAAATAGCATGCTCTTTTCGACCAGACTCGTCATGCTGGCCCAAAACACACCCCATTGAGTTATCCAAGACGGTCAAGTACATGATCAATGGTCTTCCTTCGACGGGTGGCATCAGGATAAGAGGTTCTAGTAAATACTCCTTGATTCTATCAAAAGCAGCTTGACAATTGTCGTTCCATTCCACTACCTGGTCCTTTTTCAAGAGTTTGAAAATGGGCTCACAGGTAGAAGTCAGATGTGAGATGAATCTGGCAATATAGTTTATGCGCCCCAAGAATCCTCTAACCTCCTTTTCAGTACGGGGAGAAGGCATCTCTTGTATTGCTTTCACTTTTGCCGGATCGACTTCAATGCCCTTGTTGCTTACAATGAATCCCAGGAGTTTACCAGACCTAACTCCAAAAGTGCATTTGCTTGGATTCAGCCTGAGCTTGTATTCTTTTAACCTGGCCAATAGCTTCTCCAAATGCTCAAGGTGCTCTTCCTCCGTTTGTGATCGAGCTATCATATCGTCTACGTAAACTTCAATCTCATGATGTATCATGTCATGAAATAAAGCTGCCATGGCGCGTTGATAAGTTGCTCTTGCGTTCTTTAGCCCGAACGGTATCACTTTGTAACAGAAAGTGCCCCATTGTGTGACAAAAGTTGTTTTCTCCATATCCTCGGGAGCCATTTTGATTTGATTGTAACCTGAGAATCCGTCCATGAAGGAAAACACCTTATGTTGAGCTGTATTGTCGATCAAGATGTCAATATGAGGTAGCGGGAAATCATCTTTAGGGCTGGCCCTATTCAAATCCCGGTAGTCCACACACATTCTGACTTTGCCATCTTTATTTGGTACTGGTACAATGTTAGCGACCCATTGAGGATAGGACGTAACAGCCAGGAAGCCAGCATCGAACTGCTTCATTACTTCTGCTTTGATCTTTTCGGACATGTCAGGCCTCATTCGGCGAACTTTTTGTTTGATTGGTGGACAGTCTTCTCTTGTGGGGAGACGGTGAACCACGATGTCGGTGTCTAGACCCGACATGTCTTCATAGGACCAAGCGAATATTTCGACATACTCATTCAGCAACTGTACCAAGCACTCCTTGACTTTTGGTTCCAGGTTGGCACCCACTTGCACCTCCTTCTGATTCTCCTCGGTTCCCAAGTTAACAGCTTCCAATGGCTCTTCATGCGGTAAGATGGCCCTCATGACATGTTGATTCCTAGCCTAGTTTTTGACTTCGACAACAATGCGTAAGGACTTCGCCAAAGATTCATTAGAGCTTGGGGAAAACTCAACAAGGTTGATAGCAAGACTCTGGGACACAAGAACTCCATCCCTCTTGAGCCCTATCTCAAGTGGGTACGAGCCCGAGCCCAAAATCTAATGATGCCTTATCCTCATGTTCTCCCTATGATTAAAGAGCCCGTCAATGAAGGAGAGGTTCCCTACACCATCCTACATCCAGACATGCCTACATCGTGGGAGGAAATGCAGAAAAGTTGGATTCAGCTCAAGGAGGAACGGAACACTTTTGAAGCTAGCTACTACGCCAGTGAAAAGAAGGTTCTAGAGCTTACCCGCCGACTCCACGAGCAAGAGGCCCTCAACACCTACATCGCACCGAAGAGGATGCGCAATGTCTTTCTGCCTTAAGAAGTTTATTTTGTAACATTTGGCCCATGGGGCATTTATGTACTAACAAATTTCTTCTTATTAATATAACGTGCGTTCTTCTTTGTCTGAAACAATTTTGAATGTCCTAAATCCTTGAATGCATTGCATACATCAGCATACCATTCATCATGTGCATAAGCAGGTCTCACTCCAGGTTTCCTTATCTATCTGCTGTTTATTTCAGTAGGATGGATCTCGGGCAAACAGTCAAAGACCTACAAGCCCAGAATGCACAGTTCCAGCAACTCTTGATGACTTTGGTTAAAAGTCAAGAGGATATCAAGGCTCATCTGGAGAATAAGGACCCAATAAAGAAGAAAAAGAGGGTCGGAGTGGCTACTTTGGGGAGAAGATTTGACAGAGAAGCTCGGAGAGTGCTTGAATTTCCTCCTACTTCTGATGAAGGGACTAGTAAAAGAGATCGAGTTGCGGTGCCTTCCGAGTCTGATGCGGAGGAGGAAGAGGTTGAAGAGGATGAAGATTATTCCGACCAGCAATACCCTCCAGCTGATGATAAGTACAAGGGTTTAGAAGACAGATTGGCTGCCATGGAATTGCAAAGGGTACCGGGTTTGGATTTCGAAGACATGGGCTTGGTCGCCGGAATTGTGATTCCCCCAAAATTCAAAGTGCCAGTGTTTGTAAGGTATGATGGGCTGTCCTGTCCCAAAATGCATCTCAGGTCCTACGTAAGAAAGATTCAACCCTATACGGCAGATAAAAATCTCTGGATTCATTTCTTTCAAGACAGCCTGTCGGGAGCTCAGTTGGAGTGGTTTTATCAGCTAGAAGGAACCAGTGTCAGAAATTGGGAAGATTTGGCCACCGCTTTCTACAAACAATACCAGTATAATTCTGATCTTGCTCCCACTCGTACCCAACTTCAGGGTATGTCACTAGGAACAAGTGAGGGATTCAAAGAATATGCACAAAAATGGAGGGATTTGGCTGGCAGGGTGCAGCCTCCTTTAACTGATCGTGAGCTCGTTGATATGTTTCTTGGGACCCTATCTGGGCCATTTTTCAATCATCTAATTGGTAACTCTTCCGCAGGTTTACCGACTTGATCTTAACCGGCGAAAGAATAAAGGCTGGCATCAAGTCAGGAAAGATTCAGAAGGGTGTTGCTGCAAGTGTTGAGAAGAAGCCTTTTAAGAAGGAGACAGCTATGGTATATTCTCAGAGAAGAGCAGGGAAGATGGAGCGTCGGCCAACTGTGGGGGCCGTAATGATTCAAAACACTCCGAGTGAGCAGCCTCGCTATAACCAGTCCAGATCAAATCAGCAACGGGTGGAAAGGCCACAACGGCAGTTCACCCGTATTAATATGACTCCAGCGCAAGTGCTTCCCCATCTATTGAAGTTGAATCTTGCCACCATCAAAGAGGCGCCGAAGAATGTAAATACGTCCTCCCCGCATTATCATGCCAATGCTAAATGCGCCTATCATTCAGACAGTGTTGGACACGACACCAATGATTGTTGGGCACTCAAGCATAAGATCCAAGACCTGATAGAGGCTAAGGAGGTAGAGTTTGACGCTCCAGAGAAGCCTAATGTGATATCTGCACCTATGCCGAAGCACGGCCGAAATGTCAATGCCATTGAAGAGGATTTGTATGTTGCTGACGTCAGTGATCTGACTACTCCACTGCTAACCATTAAGTTGAATTTGTTAAGGGCCGAGATCTTCCCGGGATGTAAAGAAGACTGCTACTGTTGCCACTCTCTGCCGTTTGATTGTCCGCTATTAAAGAAAGGTATCCAAGGCCTTATGGATAGCCGACAAATTTTGTTCGAAAAAGTTTCTGCTGTTCCAGTTCATGTTGAAAATGTCTCAATCATAACCATTCGCACCAATCTTTCCGAGGCCGTCAAAAAGCCAGTTAAGATTACACCAGCTGCAAAATATGTTCCTTTAAAGATAACAATGCCAGGGCCTGTTCCCTATGTCTCTGAGAAGTCAATACCTTGGAACTATGGTGGTGACATCTACTACCATGGTATCAAGCAAGTCGAAGTAATTGAAGAAAGTTCGGATGATGAAGAAGCCAGCATTAGTAACATTGCGGGCACCAGCAAAATCACCAGGAGCGGGAGAATATTTTCTCCAGAGATTGCCCCTCCAAGAGCAGTCTTTGGACCCTCATCAGCTAAAGAAGTCATCCCTGCACCAGTAAAACTCTCCGCTAGAACTCCTTTGATTGAAGAAACTGTTGTTCCTAGTGCTGTCTCTCCTACCATTGCTGATAAAGGAAAGGGAATACAGGATGAGCCCGTCAGGACGAGGGCTCAACCCTTGGTAATCCCGGAAGCATCCAAGAAAGAAATGGACGAGATTTTGAGGATAATCAAGAGAAGTGACTACGATGTGGTGGAACAGTTGGGGCAAACCCCCTCCAAGATCTCCATGCTGGCACTATTGCTTTGCTCAGAAGCGCACGCTCAAGCTTTGATTAAGTTTCTGAAGGCAGCTCATGTGCCCCAGGAAACCTCCGCGGACCAATTTCAACATTGCGTGGCTAGCCTGACTGCGGACAACGGATTAGGTTTTTCTGACGCCGACCTAACCCCTAAAGGCCGAAACCACAATGATGCTTTGCATATTTCAATCGAGTGTCGCGGAACCACCCTTGCACATGTTTTGGTTGATACCGGGTCGTCGCTGAATGTTTTGCCTAAGAAGGCCTTGGACCGGCTAGATTGCGAAGGGTTGGATTTGAAGCCGAGTGATATTGTCGTCAGAGCTTTCGATGGGCCGAAGAGAATGGTCCATGGAGAGGTTGAAATTCCCATCAAGATAGGTACTGAGGTGTTTAAATCCACTTTCTATGTAATGGACATCCGTCCATCATACTCCTGCCTGCTGGGTAGACCTTGGATACACCATGCTGGGGCAGTCACCTCCTCCTTGCATCAAATGCTGAAGTATCCTGTCAAGGGAAAGATCATCACTGTCCACGGCGAAGAAGAGTACATGATTAGCCACTTAAATTCTTTCCGGTATGTGGAGGTTGAAGGAGATTTCATTGAGACGCCGTTTCAACATTTCGAAGAAGTTCTTCCGGAAATAGCAGTCACAAAATTGGCAGCTGAGGCACCAAGACAGATGGCCAGGATGGCATCTCTGGAGGATGCAAGAGCCGCAATCAAAGAAGGGAAGAATTCAGCATGGGGGAAGTTACCCGACTTTCCGCATAAGACTGACAAGTTTGGATTAGGTTTCACAGCCGCTGGCCAGAAAGCTGTGCGCCAGTCAAAGATTGAAAGAGCGCCAGTCAAAATTTCTCCTTACAGAATCAACGCCCTGGAAGATGAAGACAAGGAAAGCAACATTGAAGAGTGGATTTATCCAACTGTCAGAGGAGGATTGAGCAATTGGGAGGCTAAAGACTTTGTCCCCATCACTTTTATTCATCAGTAATTTATCTGTTAAACATTTCTTATTTGGTCTGTAATATTTTACTTTCAAACAATCCGTACACTATCTTTTCACCTCCTGCCTTGCCCGGGGCATGTAGGTCCACTTGTAAGGGTTTTGACTATTTTTCATATTCATATGCCATGTTTAATGATTCATTGGACGTTTTTCATTTGATAAACTGCTTATGTTCATTTTCTTTCCCTTTGCATTTTTTGTTTAAGGATGGCTATCCCTTACACACACCCACACTCACCAATGCAGGTACCCATCCACTCCGGATTCCATGGGTGACTATTCTGCTGTATCTTTCAATAACTCTGAAGATCTGGTCAATCTATCCGAGTATGAAGATGACGAAGGTTGTGAAGTACCCGGAGAACTAGCCAGACTTCTGCAACAAGAGGAAAGGGCCATCTTACCGCATGAAGAGCCATTGGAAGCTGTTAACTTGGGAACCGAGGAGAATCGGAAGGAGGTGCAAGTGAGTGCCAACCTGGAACCAAAAGTCAAGGAGCGCTTGGTACAGTTGCTGAATGAGTATGTCGAAATATTCGCTTGGTCCTATGAAGACATGCCGGGTCTAGACACCGACATCGTGGTTCACCGTCTCCCCACAAGAGAAGACTGTCCACCAATCAAACAAAAAGTTCGCCGAATGAGGCCTGACATGTCCGAAAAGATCAAAGCAGAAGTAATGAAGCAATTCGATGATGGCTTCCTGGCTGTTACGTCCTATCCTCAATGGGTCGCTAACATTGTACCGATACCAAAGAAAGATGGCAAAGTCAGAATGTGTGTGGACTACCGGGATTTGAATAGGGCCAGCCCTAAAGATGATTTCCCGCTACCTCATATTGACATCTTGATCGACAATACAGCTCAACATAAGGTGTTTTCCTTCATGGACGGATTCTCAGGTTACAATCAAATCAAAATGGCTCCCGAGGATATGGAGAAAACAACTTTTGTCACACAATGGGGCACTTTCTGTTACAAAGTGATGCCGTTCGGGCTAAAGAACGCAGGAGCAACTTATCAACGCGCCATGGTAGCTTTATTTCATGACATGATACATCATGAGATTGAAGTTTACGTAGACGATATGATAGCTCGATCACAAACGGAGGAAGAGCACCTTGAGTATTTGGAGAAGCTGTTTGCCAGGTTAAAAGAATACAAGCTCAGGCTGAATCCAAGCAAATGCACTTTTGGAGTTAGGTCTGGTAAACTCCTGGGATTCATTGTAAGCAACAAGGGCATTGAAGTCGATCCGGCAAAAGTGAAAGCAATACAAGAGATGCCTGCTCCCCGTACTGAAAAGGAGGTTAGAGGATTCTTGGGGCGCATAAACTATATTGCCAGATTCATCTCACATCTGACTTCTACCTGTGAGCCCATTTTCAAACTCTTGAAAAAGGACCAGGTAGTGGAATGGAACGACAATTGTCAAGCTGCTTTTGATAGAATCAAGGAGTATTTACTAGAACCTCCTATCCTGATGCCACCCGTTGAAGGAAGACCATTGATCATGTATTTGACCGTCTTGGATAACTCAATGGGGTGTGTTTTGGGCCAGCATGACGAGTCTGGTCGAAAAGAGCATGCTATTTATTACCTTAGTAAAAAGTTTACCGACTGTGAGACTCGCTACTCACTGCTCGAGAAAACTTGTTGCGCTTTGGTATGGGCTGCTCGCCGACTAAGACAGTATATGTTGACTCATACTACCTTGTTGATTTCCAAAATGGATCCTATCAAGTATATCTTCGAGAAGCCCGCTTTATCTGGAAGGATAGCTAGATGGCAAATGATCTTAATCGAGTATGACATCCAGTACACCACCCAAAAAGCTATAAAAGGGAGTGTACTAGCTGACCATCTGGCTCATCAGGCTATCGAAGACTATCAACCCATGAGATTTGACTTCCCAGACGAGGACATCATGAATTTGGACAACATTGAAGGTGGCGGACCGTATGACGGACCCGAAAAGGGATCCCGATGGACCCTATACTTTGATGGTGCTTCAAATGCACTTGGAAACGGTATTGGCGCAGTACTCATTTCTCCGGAAGGTTGTCACACCCCTTTCACGGCCCGACTTTGCTTCAGCTGCACAAACAACATGGCTGAGTATGAAGCTTGCATCTTTGGTCTCGAGGCTGCTATAGACTTGGGGATCAAATCTTTGGTCGTATTTGGGGACTCGGCTTTGGTCATCATCCAAATCAAAGGAGATTGGGATACCAAGCATCCTAATCTTATCCCATACAAAGAACATGTCCTGACATTGTTGCCGCATTTCGAGCAAATTACCTTCGAGCATTTCCCGCGAGAAGAGAATCAGTTAGCCGATGCTCTAGCCACAATGTCCTCCATGTTTAAACTCAACTGGGATAACGAGGCTCCCCAAATCACCATCAAGCGAATGGATGAACCGGCACATTGCCACGAGATTAATACCGAAGAAGTAGTGGAACAACCTTGGTTCCATGAAATCAAAAGGTATCTCGAGACTAGAGATTATCCTGAAGGAGCTTCCGTAAATGACAAGAAGTTCTTAAGGAAATTCGCTGCTAAGTTCTTCCTGAGCAACGGCATCCTTTACAAACGAAGCCATGATTGTGTATTACTCCGATGTGTGGATAAAGCTGAGGCAGAGTTGATCATGACTGATATACACAGCGGCACATTTGGCACTCACTTGAGCGGGCATACAATGGCTAAGAAGATCCTAAGGGCAGGCTATTACTGGTCTACCATGGAAGCTGACTGCCATCAACATTCCCGTACTTGTCACAAGTGTCAAGTCTATGCTGACAAAGTTCATATTCCTCTGGTTCCCCTCAACGTCCTGACTGCTCCGTGACCCTTTACAATGTGGGGCATTGATATGATTGGAGAGATCAAGCCCACGGCTTCCAATGGACATCGCTTCATCCTAGTTGCCATTGACTACTTCACTAAATGGGTCGAAGCAGCTTCCTTCGCCTCTGTCACCAAAAATGTGGTTGCTCGCTTTATCAAGCAAAATCTCATATGTCGGTATGGTGTTCCAGACAGGATCATCACGGACAACGGTACAAATCTGAATAACACAATGATCACCGTATTATGCGAACAGTTCAAGATTTATCATCACAATTTATCTCCCTATCGGCCGAAGATGAACGGTGCTGTTGAAGCTGCGAACAAAAACATTAAGAAGATCATTCAGAAAATGACAGTCACTTACAAAGACTGGCATGAGATGTTACCGTTTGCTCTGCATGGATACCGTACGACGACACGTACTTCAACTGGGGCAACCCCATTTTCTTTGGTTTATGGCATGGAAGCTGTTTTGCCTATGGAAGTCCAGATCCCCTCTCTAAGAATTATGAAGGATGCAGGTTTGAATGAAGATGATTGGATACAGACCCGACTTGATCAACTCAATCTGATCGACGAGAAGCGACTTGCTGCTATATGCCATGGTTAGACGTATCAAAAGCGGATGATCAAGGCCTTCAATAAGAAAGTCAGACGTCAAGTATATCGAGTCGGGGATCTCGTAATCAAGCGGATTATCTTGCCGCAAAGTGATCCCAGGGGAAAATGGACTCCTACATATGAAGGACCATTTGTGATCAAAAGCATATTTTCTGGTGGTGCAATGATTCTGACCACCATGGACGGCGACGATTTGCCGCACCCTGCAAACGCAGACATAGTCAAAAGATACTACGCATAAAATAACCCGACAAGTCGAAAACCCGAAAGGGCGGCTTGGGCAAAAATGGGCATCCCGGTGAACCGAAAACCCGAAAGGGCGGTTCAGGCAAAAATTAGGGATAAAAACGAAAAAATCTGTACACCCGGCAAGTCGAAAACCCGAAAGGGCGGCTTGGGCAAAAAGGGGTTTCCCGGTGGATCGAAAACCCGAAAGGGCGATTCAGGCAAAAATTAGGGAATTAAAGCGTATGACTGTGTCTCGTCGGATCACTCCAAAGACAATCTCTTCATCAACCAGTTCCAGACTTCTGATCAATCCAGTCATCGTCAAACGAAGCTTTGAATGGACAGATATTCAGAGTTGTGAAAGCTATAGCAGAACGGAATCCCATGGAATTATTTCACATAGCCATCCTTTATTTTGTATAAAATCTTTCAATATTTACGACAAAGTCCTCTTACTAGGATGATTGTCTCCTTTGTACAAATATACTCAAAGAAAATCAATACAAATACTCTTCCCAAAATTTGTGTCATTTCCCTTTTCTTTTTCTCTTGCACTATTTTTTTTATTTTGAGAAACGTCCAATGTTTTGTTAAATAGGCATATGCATTTAAAACATAATCACTTCCTAAATGAACCTAAGAAAAAGGATTACCGATAGGATGAAGGTACAGATGGATATCTTGACACCCTTTCGAAGAAAACCCCCCAAGAGATTTGGAATCCACACCCCTAGCAGACCCTGAGGCTTATCTCCAGCAGACTCTCGAAGCTTATCCCCAGTAAGGTTCTGGAAGGTATTTCCCCGCAGAGCACGAACGTCTCTCCCGGGTTTTATTTAAAGTTATTCCTCACAAAGGCTTATAACTGGGTTATCCTCAGCTAACAACCACAGAAGATCGCACTCGCCAGAATTCTTCCTGTCCCCAGCGGAGTTCATCAAGAGTTTCCCAACACAACTTATCAATATGATCCCCAGAGGAGTTTATCTTTGTTATCACCAGCCAGAGAGTCCTCCAGAGCTCAAGTTCCCTCAGAGTGCAAATTTTCAGTATCCCCAGCGGAGCCAGACCAATGAGCCTTCTCCCCACAGAGTCTTAGAAAGAGAAATCTTGAGTTCCCCAGTGAGATCGCCAGAGTTACTTCCCATCAAATTAAAGATTCTCAGTCTTACCTCCCCAGCATGAGTCTACTAGATTGATACTCCCCAGTAGAGGTCATCAGGAATTCTCTTCCCCAGCAACAGCCAAGGATTTATTTTCCCCGGCAGCGGTCAAGATGCTTTTATCTTCAACCACCTCGGATTCAGTTATCCTCAGCAAGATAGCTCGTCAGCTTACATGCGTATTCATCACATTCATGTCATAAACATTGATGCCACGTATATTGCATCATGCATCATAACATTGCATGCAACTAACTCTTTACCTTTTCAGGAAAGATCAGTCGACAGACTAAAATCATTCAACTTCAAGATTTCTGAAAACAGTTCACGGGTGCTCCAAGTAAACGGATGTTAACCTGTCACTTGTTCAGATTCTTCTTCAAGACCTCTGAAAACAGTTTATGGATTCTTCCCAACAACGGATGTTAATCTATCGACTTGTTCAGATGCAACTTCTGAAAACAGTTTACGGACACTTCCCAACAACGGATGCCGCTCTGTTGCTTATTCAACTTCAAGATTTCTGAAAATAGTTCGCGGGTTCTCCAAGTAAACGGATGTTAACCTATCGCTTGTTCAGCTTCTTCTCGAAACCACTGAAAACAGTCTACAGATTCCTCCCAACAACGGATGTCAATCTATTGCTTGTTCAGACCCCCCAGTTCAGAGATGGTCCCAAGCCTGGACACCTTCCTGATATTCTCTTCCAGATGGCATCTCCAAGCCCATCCCCGACAAGATTTCTGTCACTCTCCCAGATGGCATCATTAAGCCCATCTCCAAATGGCATCTCTAAGCCCATTCCCGCATCCATTGCTTTGACAAGTGCAAATTTCCGGGCACTCTAGTGTCCAATCTCCTTTTACCCTCGAGTCACGAAAGGCAAACTTGCCAATCTAACTCTTCGGATTCAAGAAGATTGAACAGGGGCAACTGTTGTACCCCAAAATTTTCCCTCCCATTTCTCATTTATTTCTCACCACAAAGCCTTTGAAGCTCAAGATCCTGTTAGGGTTTCATCTGCTCAAGACCTCTCTTTACACTGTTGACTCAAATTAGGGTTTGTGTTTGCACAAAGATGCTTTGACCTAAAATGCCCAAAATGACTTTCATGCTTCATATTGGACTCCCAAGTTTACCCATATCAAGTTTCAAGTCTTGATTCCAAGTTTTGCCCAGTCAATTGGACAGTTGACCTAGAAATCAACTGTATTGGGGAAAAAGTCAATTGTGGCCAATTGACAGTCAAACCTCATGAAATTTGACCCACATCAACATTATGAACTCATATGAACCATTTGATCAAGTTTGGATCACAATTCCCCAAGAAATTTGATCAGATCACCAAAAGGGCAAAATGGTCATTTTTAGGGTTTTGACTGCACAAAGGCAATTTTTGACTGTTTGACCTAGCCAATGGCAAACAAAGCTCACACATGGACTCAAGGACCCCATGGAATTATCTAGACATGATCAACAAACTCAAAAGATCCCAAATACACAGGATTGACAGTTGAATTTCCCAGTCAATTGATCAATTCTGACTGTATACTGAAAAGTCAAACTTTGACTTTTTGGTCAAAATCAAGAGTCAAGATTCATTTTTCATCAAAACTTTCCAAATCATGAAACTTGTTCACCAAGAAACCAAGAAATGCAAATTAGGGTTTAAAATGGAATTTTTCATAACTTAGAATTTTTCTAAGTTATGGAAAACCCTAATTTTTCCCCAACTTTGCCCCACTTTTTCACCATGATTCATTTGGATTCAAACAAAAGTCAAAACATGAAAGTTGTAGCTTGTTGCATAATCTACAACTTTGATTCACAAAGTTTTCTCATTTGAAGCTTGTATCTCAAGTTACAAATTTTTGAATAAGGGCACTAAATCATTCTTAACTTAGTGAATTTTTGACCTATTTTGACAAGGTTTTCTACCTAACTTCGAGTCCATTTTCCATACACTTCCACTTGGAATTTCAAATTTCATTTCAAAGATGGATTGTAGTACACATTCCAAGCTTTCCAAAATGTCCAAGAACTTCTCAAACAACCTCATGGTTAGGGAGAATCGAATTTCACAATATAGCAAAAACTCACTTTTGAATTGGCCATTTTTCATGTTCATAAGATTATGCAACTTCTCAAAACCAGCATGCCCTTGATTACAGGTCCTTAAACCAAGTTACACTCATAAATTTAATGCATACTCTTTGTGCCAAGACCATGTTCTTTGTGCTCTAACATTACATGAAGGTTTAATCCATTTTTAGATAAAGTAAACTATCCATTTTTGCAAAAGTTCACTTTATGTCCAATTGGTAAATCAAGCAAGTACAAAGCAAATCTCTTTGGCACAAGATTATGAACAAATTACTCTGATCAAGAGAAGCTTTGCAGCAGGATTAGAGGCCCCCTACTGACCTAAAACACCAACTTGTATTTTATTGCTTAAAGGTTAAGAAACATTGCATAACTTAGACCAACATCCATCTCAGCTTAGATACACAAGAACAAAGTTATCAAACATTTTACACACATCATAACCAAGATATTGCACGAGCCATTTGCCTCCCAAACATCATCAAACCAAAAAACACCATCAAACTGCAAAAACAGAGTTGCCTCTGCAGTTTGAGTGCCAACTTCTATTCCTCTCAAGCTCTCTTGCCAAAACCAGTTCACACACATTCCCTAGCACCTATGCAAGCTAACCATGCCTTGAAACACGACCTGTAACTCCTCTAACAAGTTCCACCATTTTCACTTTTCCATTTTGCAGTTGAAGTTCTACAGCTCAGTTCAAGGTGTCTCAAGGCAAAGTAGATATTGGAACAGCATCACCACACCTCAAGGAAGCTATACCAACCAGTATCTTGCACTATAAGCTCCCCATTTGCCAGTTAGAACTCCAGCTGAACAGGTATTTTGATGAACTCGTATCTCTCTTATTATGCATCATTAGTCTTAAGTTTGTGAATAAACAATGTCCTATTCATGCCACTGAACATGTACATTCTTTTACTTTTCATTTCTTTTGCCTGAGTAGAGAGAATTTGGAGTTTGAAAATGGCAGAAAAACTAGGTTAGGATTTGGGGGAGGAGAAATTCTCCCTCATCTTAGAGAGTTAGATCAAGTTATGCATATGGTTAGAATCGTGATTTCATGCTTAACATCTTTTGTGTTGGAAGTTTGTTCAAAAAATCAAAGAATCAGGATTTCAAACAAAGCTTGCAGGCGCGCGTTTTTTGATTCAGAGGTTGAAGAAGAAGTGGTTTGGGCTGGGCTTGTGCTGCATTTTCTGTTCACACCACATAATTGCTTTTGCACCCCCAAGGCCCTTTTGCTTATTTATTTAACTTTTTGACTTTTTTCTTTTTTGATTGACTTTGTTTATTTTTTCTCATGACATAAAAAATATAAAAATATTTTTTCTCACCATTTTTTAATTTATTAGGTATTTATATGATTTTCTTTTGATTAATACTTAGATAAATAAATATATACATTTTATTAAAATATTGAGAAATAGGTAGAAATACTTTATTTTCATTTTTCATTTTATTATGCCCCCTGTAAATATTTTACATAAAAAATACTTTTTTTGTTAATATTAAAAATTATTATTATTTATATATATATATAATACATGTTTAAAATAATATATATGAATATACATATTTATTAATATATTTAGAATAAAATACTAAAATATACATGTTTTATTTTATTAAATATTAAAAACTACAAAAATCATTTTTTACAAATATATTTCTTTTCTTATTTTATTTTTGTGTATAAATGATAAATATTGTATAAATGATATCTTTTATTTAATAGAATTAGGGTTTTTGCCCTAAATTCAAAAATACTCCAAAAATAATATTTTATAATATTTTCATTTTCTTTTCTTATTTTACATAAATAATACTTTTTTCATACATATAAAAAATTCTTTTTTTGCATTTTTGCATATTTGTTTTATTTACCATTTAAATTATACATTTATTTATCTTGTAAATATTCAAAGCAAATGATGTAATAGCTTAGATTTAAATTCTTGCCTAAATATACCCCACTTGAAACATTGTACCCCCCTCCCCATATTATTGTGTTGTAATAGCGTAGGAATTTAAATTTCGCACTTTATACGCTTTCTAAACATACCATGCTAGAATTAGGGTTTGAATGCAAATAAAACGAACAAAATAGTTGGACCTAATCTCAAGATAAATAAGCATGAAAAATGGACAACACATTTCACACTTGCACCCCTAGGGTACTCCACTTGGTTGCCTTCAAATAATTGGGCCATATTGCATGTTGAATTTCTTTGGGTAAAACAAACAATCAAATGATCATAGTCCCTCAAAATATTTCTTAAATGAATGATCAAGTCCCTTTTTTAAAGAAAATTGCCCAAAGACATTTAACACTATTGCAACTATGGTCTAAACAATGACCCGCGCCCGTCCCTTTCATCTTCTAAAACAAGATTGTCCACCAAATGCAATGGTGGAACAAAATTGTCAAAAGGTTTAAAACATAACAAAAATCTTTGAGAAAACTTTAGGGTAGATGAACTCTTAAGTACTTGTCAACTTTCCAAGAAAACACTTGCCTTATTTCAAAACCCACTTCACAAACACTTTCAAAACAAACTTTCAAAAAACCTTGAAACATCTTTTCAAAAAGACAAACACCTTTTGTAAAACATTCGAGTAAAGAATTGTTACAAGGGTAGCCTATACAAGGCATCTTTTTCAAAACCTTTTCAAAACCACACACAAAGCACCATTTCAAACAATTGAAAACCAAGGCAAGTTGATCTAAGCAAGTACTTAAGAGCCCATGGATAACCATGGATAGAAGGGGTGCTAATACCTTCCCCTTCTATAATCTACTCCCCGAACCCAAGAAAAATCTCAAAGGTTTTTGCTGTGCTTTTTAAACCTTTCCTTAGGATAAAATAAAAAGTTGGTGGCGACTCTTGCTCAACCGAAACATTTGCGAAAACAAACGCAAAACCATAGTCAATTCTCCCACCGTATCACAGAACTGGCGACTCTTCTGGGTTGATAGTCTTCGATAGCCTGATGAGCCAGATGGTCAGCTAGTACACTCCCTTTTATAGCTTTTTGGGTGGTGTACTGGATGTCATACTCGGTTAAGATCATTTACCATCTAGCTATCCTTCCAGATAAAGCGGGCTTCTCGAAGATATACTTGATAGGATCCATTTTGGAAATCAACAAGGTAGTATGAGTCAACATATACTGTCTTAGTCGGCGAGCAACCCATACCAAAGCGCAACAAGTTTTCTCGAGCAGTGAGTAGCGAGTCTCACAGTTGGTAAACTTTTTACTAAGGTAATAAATAGCATGCTCTTTTCGACCAGACTCGTCATGCTGGCCCAAAACACACCCCATTGAGTTATCCAAGACGGTCAAATACATGATCAATGGTCTTCCTTCGACGGGTGGCATCAGGATAGGAGGTTCTAGTAAATACTCCTTGATTCTATCAAAAGCAGCTTGACAATTGTCGTTCCATTCCACTACCTGGTCCTTTTTCAAGAGTTTGAAAATGGGCTCACAGGTAGAAGTCAGATGTGAGATGAATCTGGCAATATAGTTTATGCGCCCCAAGAATCCTCTAACCTCCTTTTCAGTACGGGGAGCAGGCATCTCTTTGTATTGCTTTCACTTTTGCCGGATTGACTTCAATGCCCTTGTTGCTTACAATGAATCCCAGGAGTTTACCAGACCTAACTCCAAAAGTGCATTTGCTTGGATTCAGCCTGAGCTTGTATTCTTTTAACCTGGCAAACAGCTTCTCCAAATGCTCAAGGTGCTCTTCCTCCGTTTGTGATCGAGCTATCATATCGTCTACGTAAACTTCAATCTCATGATGTATCATGTCATGAAATAAAGCTACCATGGCGCGTTGATAAGTTGCTCCTGCGTTCTTTAGCCCGAACGGCATCACTTTGTAACAGAAAGTGCCCCATTGTGTGACAAAAGTTGTTTTCTCCATATCCTCGGGAGCCATTTTGATTTGATTGTAACCTGAGAATCCGTCCATGAAGGAAAACACCTTATGTTGAGCTGTATTGTCGATCAAGATGTCAATATGAGGTAGCGGGAAATCATCTTTAGGGCTGGCCCTATTCAAATCCCGGTAGTCCACACACATTCTGACTTTGCCATCTTTCTTTGGTACCGGTACAATGTTAGCGACCCATTGAGGATAGGACGTAACAGCCAGGAAGCCAGCATCGAATTGCTTCATTACTTCTGCTTTGATCTTTTCGGACATGTCAGGCCTCATTCGGGGAACTTTTTGTTTGATTGGTGGACAGTCTTCTCTTGTGGGGAGACGGTGAACCACGATGTCGGTGTCTAGACCCGGCATGTCTTCATAGGACCAAGCGAATATTTCGACATACTCATTCAGCAACTGTACCAAGCGCTCCTTGACTTTTGGTTCCAGGTTGGCACCCACTTGCACCTCCTTCCGATTCTCCTCGGTTCCCAAGTTAACAGCTTCCAATGGCTCTTCATGCGGTAAGATGGCCCTTTCCTCTTGTTGCAGAAGTCTGGCTAGTTCTCCGGGTACTTCACAACCTTCGTCATCTTCATACTCGGATAGATTGACCAGATCTTTAGAGTTATTGAAAGATACAGCAGAATAGTCACCCATGGAATCCGGAGTGGATGGGTACCTGCATTGGTGAGTGTGGGTGTGTGTAAGGGATAGCCATCCTTAAACAAAAAATGCAAAGGGAAAGAAAATGAACATAAGCAGTTTATCAAATGAAAAACGTCCAATGAATCATTAAACATGGCATATGAATATGAAAAATAGTCAAAACCCTTACAAGTGGACCTACATGCCCCGGGCAAGGCAGGAGGTGAAAAGATAGTGTACGGATTGTTTGAAAGTAAAATATTACAGACCAAATAAGAAATGTTTAACAGATAAATTACTGATGAATAAAAGTGATGGGGACAAAGTCTTTAGCCTCCCAATTGCTCAATCCTCCTCTGACAGTTGGATAAATCCACTCTTCAATGTTGCTTTCCTTGTCTTCATCTTCCAGGGCGTTGATTCTGTAAGGAGAAATTTTGACTGGCGCTCTTTCAATCTTTGACTGGCGCACAGCTTTCTGGCCAGCGGCTGTGAAACCTAATCCAAACTTGTCAGTCTTATGCGGAAAGTCAGGTAACTTCCCCCATGCTGAATTCTTCCCTTCTTTGATTGCGGCTCTTGCATCCTCTAGAGATGCCATCCTGGCCATCTGTCTTGGTGCCTCAGCTGCCAATTTTGTGACTGCTATTTCCGGAAGAACTTCTTCGAAATGTTGAAACGGCGTCTCAATGAACTCTCCTTCAACCTCCACATACCGGAAAGAATTTAAGTGGCTAATCATGTACTCTTCTTCGCCGTGGACAGTGATGATCTTTCCCTTGACAGGATACTTCAGCATTTGATGCAAGGAGGAGGTGACTGCCCCAGCATGGTGTATCCAAGGTCTACCCAGCAGGCAGGAGTATGATGGACGGATGTCCATTACATAGAAAGTGGATTTAAACACCTCAGTACCTATCTTGATGGGAATTTCAACCTCTCCATGGACCATTCTCTTCGACCCATCGAAAGCTCTGACGACAATATCACTCGGCTTCAAATCCAACCCTTCGCAATCTAGCCGGTCCAAGGCCTTCTTAGGCAAAACATTCAGCGACGACCCGGTATCAACCCAAACATGTGCAAGGGTGGTTCTGCGACACTCGATTGAAATATGCAAAGCATCATTGTGGTTTCGGCCTTTAGGGGTTAGGTCGGCGTCAGAAAAACCTAATCCGTTGTCCGCAGTCAGGCTAGCCACGCAATGTTGAAATTGGTCCGCGGAGGTTTCCTGGGGCACATGAGCTGCCTTCATAAACTTAATCAAAGCTTGAGCGTGAGCTTCTGAGCAAAGCAATAGTGCCAGCATGGAGATCTTGGAGGGGGTTTTCCCCAACTGTTCCACCACATCGTAGTCACTTCTCTTGATTATCCTCAAAATCTCGTCCATTTCTTTCTTGGATGCTGTTGTAACCCAAAATTTGCCCTCCCATATTCTTCAAGAAATTGCCAAGTCAAACTACAAAATTCCCCAAGGGTTGCACAGTGCAAGGGCCTCATGAACAGTCAAGATTAGGGTTTGTGTTCTGATCAAGAAAATGAAGTTTCCAAAGGTCCAATCAAGTCTCACATGCCTACAAATATGGTCAAGTATCCTCATATCAAGTTTCAAGGCTTTCAGCATAAAAATGCACAGTCAAAAACCCTAATTGCACTACAGTCAAATGTAGGGGCAAAATGGTCATTTGGCAGTCAAAAGTTCAAATTTTTGGTCAACATATCATTTTGAAGCCACAAACATCATTTTATCAATGCTTGATCATGATTCTCAAAGCTTGGCTCAAAAATCATCAAGATGCAAAAGTTTCCTTATTTGGACAGTTGAAAAAGTCAACTGTAAATTGACCAGGGCATAACTTTCACATGGATTCTCAGAAAAATTCCATCCAAAGCTCATTTTGAATAGAAAGACATTTCCTACAACTCATATTCATACTTCAAATCCAAGAAATGCTCTCACAAAAAGTTATCAATTTCAACATTATAGGTCATTTTCAAAAGTCAACAAAAAGGGACTTTAAGTCAAAGGCCATAACTTGAGATTGGTAAATCAAAATGACATGGGACCAAAGACATTGGTTAGAGTACTCAAAGACCTTTCCAAAATGTCCAAGAACATGAGCAAAACTTATAAATTGAGCAAGTTATGCCTTGTGGAAGTTGGGCAATTTTTGGATATTTTGAAAAGTCAACATTGGTTCAAATGACCTAAAAATGCTAATGGGCCCATTTTTCTTCCATAATTCATCATCCATGACATGTGCACGACCACTTGGCCCAAAGGGAAGTTTTATTCATTTTTTATTTATTTATTTGAATTTTTATTAATAATAATTCATTTAAATCAAATTAAATACATGAAAAATGCTAACCTAAGTTTTCCAATCTTTTTGTACATGTTTTATCTTCAAGATTTCGTGCATATGCAAATAGGGAAAGATTTGGAGAGATTGGAGTTGATTTGTATCAAAAAGCACATGGAAAGATTGAAAAATAATAATGGAAAATCAAATCTTCAAAACAATCATTGCAAGAGATTTGGATCAATATTCTTAACCTAATTCATTCAGTACATAAGCCTAAACGAAAACCTAGTCCTGGGAACCCTTGAAGCTGCGCAGAAATCAATTGACAAACTTGAAAATTTTGGCAAGAAACTCAATTCTGAAAACTAACTTGCAGGAGATTTCAAGCCAAGATTTCCATCTCATTAGCTTCCTCAAGCATTACTGAACGTTTTCCAATCACAAACGCTCATCAAAACACCCGGAATTGGTATAATGGAGGAAAACTGTTTCAAATAAAATTCATAATCGTGCATCTTCATTCATGCGTTTATTGCAAGTTTTAATTATTGATTTACATTCCTCATGCTATTCTGAAGCTAACCCATGCGTTTAATTGTGTTTTTACGCCTTGTATACGATTTCGCCATTGTTAATTTCTAGGGTTTACAGGACCTTGGAATTAGGGCTTTTGAAACAAAGAAAAATTGGCCTTCCAGACCCATACCATTAGAATCAGTGTGTCTGGACGAAGAAGAAGCCATGCTCGCGCTCAATTTATGAGTGTTCCTGGGCTAATCGTTATTTTCCCATAACTGGCCTAAGAAAACGCTCAGAAAACCGTTGCTTAATATGTTCTTATTTCAGGAAAATAAAACACGCGAAGAAGACGAACTCGTGGCCGGCCATGATTGGTTCTTTTAAATTTTCGCGCGAATAACGAAACGCTAACGCATGTTTTTTTTATTATATTTGTTTTTCATATTAATTACAGAAAAGCAAAGTGGTTCAGCTGGCAGGCATAAGGGTTGGTAAAACACATGACCTGGGTTCGAGCCCCAGGTCTTCCATATTTCCATATTATTTTTCAATAACGATTCCTATGCAGTTTCAATAACAAAGACCATCATGCATCCTCAAAGATCAATGTCCACGCGTCCAGCTTCATCAAATCAAAGGCCATGAATTGAGGAACACAGTGTGCCCTAGTCAACGCGTATGTACGTGTCATGCAAAAAGTCAAAAGGGCCATGCTAAATGGGCCAGAATTCTTAAACTTTCACCTCCAAAATCAGGGGCAGACCCCCTAGGTTTGCAATTCCTTCTACTTTTTTTATTTTATTTTTCTTTTTTCCTTTTAATTATTGTTTTGGTTAATTTAATTATTATTTTCACAAAATATAAAAAACCATAAAAATCAGAAAAGAATTAAAATAATAAATATTTTTATTTCTAGTATTTTTATAAATAAATGTGCATGTAATTAAATTTAGTGTAAATTAGGTTTTAATTTAATATTTTCATAATAAAATTAAAAAAAACATAGAATTAGGTTTAATTAATAATTTTTCATCCTTTTTATTTTTCTTTCATGATAATCAAACATTTAATATTATTTATTTTATTTATTTTCATAATTAAAATTGTACATAAAAATTAGGGTTAATTTAGGTTAAATTCTAATGTTTTCTTAATAAACTAAAAGTAATTAGAATTAGGGTTTGCATCTTATTTTAATTTTAGTTAATTCTCTTTTTTTCATATTAAATCATAAATACTAAAAAATACCAAAAACAAGTTCTTTCTTTCTTTTAATTTTAATTAATTCCTCATTAATTTAATTTTTGCAAAAGGGTCCAACGCCCTCGTTCTTAATTCCTTATTAATTCGCATTTTTATTTTATTTCGCTTAAATATTTCTGTATCTCTCCCGAAGCCATGTATTTAATTACTCGCACTTTTAATTCTTTTAATTTCTTTATCTTTTCTGTCAAATCGGGTCCTGGTTAACTTTTGGCGATGTGGACCCGCGCCGTTTGTAATAGCTTAGAGTTTACTTTCCTTGCAACTTTTTAACTGTTAACAAATAGCATGAAAGAATGTATGGACAAAATAAAAACAAGCGTAGAACACCAATAACATGACAAGATAAATGCAAATGAAAACGACACACAAATCACACACCACCCCTAGGGTACGTCTCACTGTTGCCTTGCCTCGAAAGGTGATCGTCGAGTAGAGGATGTTTTAGTAAGTCCTCATGATCCGGGAACCTGGCATGAGGGTAGCTTCTAAGGTGTCTTCCCATTGCTCTGGTGATCACCACGTCCCTAACCTCGAATTGACCCGAACACCTCCAACGGTGGTGCTACCTACCTCTCAATGGTGGGATGGCACTACTTTAAAGGACATTTATACAGACGAATTCCTTAGGGTAGGTAGACGACTCTAGATACTTGCTCTAAATTTCAAACAAAATTCAAAAATACTTTTCACACCGATACCTTTTCAAAAAGCTTTCGAAAGCAATTTTTCAAACACTCTTGAGGACCGATACAAGAGTCGAACTGGAATTTTCAAAGAAACTTTTTAAAACCCACTCACCTTGAAAAGCAAACAAACTTTTGAAAACACAAATGAGCAAGTATCTAAGAGCCCATGGATAACCATGGATAGAAAGGGTACTAACACCTTCCCTTTCTATAAATCTACCTCCCGAACCGAGAGCAATCTCTTTAAGGAATTTTTCTGTGCTTTTGTCCTTTCCATTTGGAGAAAATAAAAGACGGTGGCGACTCTTGCTTCCGCGACATTTCGCGAACCAGCGTTAAACAGTCAGTTCCAGATCCACCGATAACAGAACTGGCGACTCTGCTGGGGACAAACTTTTAAAGTGAGGTGTACCTTAGGACTAAGATCACTGTGTTTTCAATTGCTTTCTTTGCTTGCTTTATTATTGTGGGACTGTCTCGGGAGTTCTATAGATCCTAACCCGGATCTAGGGATACCTTGTTTAGGTAGCATAAGTTGTGAGGGACCTGTCCGGCGTAGACCGACATAGGTGAAACAGTGGCTACGTTGGTGTGGCACCTTGGTCTGTACCGATATCCCTTGTGTCGCAACGAGGAGAATATGGGTCTTCTAAGGAGTCATTAAGCACCAACAACCTTAGAACCTTAATTGACACAACTTGGCCTTTAGAATTGTAGCAGTATGCTACGCCCATTGAGGCTAAACTCTCGTGATGGTTCTGGCCGCAAGAAAAGATTGTGATGCTGGAGTTATGACCGATTGAGGGTAGTCAATGATATTGGGATCCTCTAAGAACCCGGTTACTTTGATTAGGACAGGTATGAACCAACAAACTGAAAGAGGGTAGTACCTAGACCTCATGCTGGCCTAAACTTTAGGGGCTTGCCTTGTGTGACTTGTGTGCATTACCATGTTTGCCTTTGTATCTATATGTGGTGTGCTTTATCATAACATCATAGCATCATGAGCATTGCATGCATCCTGCATAAGGACTGACCATTTCAAAGACAAGAGGGTTTCACCTTTGCTCTGTTTTGTAGGACATTATGATGCCTGTGCGAAGGAATACTATCCGGTTCAACTTTGTTCGTTCACCTGAGTTGCTTGATGAGTTGGTTAGCAGAATTCCAAATACCACTTCCTTTATTCAGAGGCATGGTTCTCTTCTCAGTTTAGTCACTGCAAAGCGGGATCAACAGTTGATGAGTGTTCTGACCCAGTTCTATGACCCTCTGTACCAGTGCTTCACCTTTCAAGACTTCCAGCTGGTCCCTACCCTGGAAGAGTTCTATGATTTGCTTGGTATCCCTATCTTGGATCAGACTCCCTTTACTGGTTGGGAAAAGACCCTCAGGCTTGAGGATGTTGCTGCAGCTCTTCCTTTGACCCATCAAGAGGTAACAGACAACTGGGTGACTAGAAGCGGAGTTAAGGGTTTCTTGGCCAAGTTTCTGATTGGTAAAGCTAACAGTTTCTGGAATGACCTGGACTTTAGAGCATATGAAGACATCTTGGCTCTCCTAATCTATGGGTTAGTCCTGTTTCCTAATCCTGACAACTTCATCAATGTCACTGCCATAAGGATCTTTATGTCTCAGAATCCTGTGCCCACTCTCTTGGGTGACATCTTGCAACAACTTCATGCCCGTACTACCCGAAGACGAGGAACCCTATGGTGTTGTATCCCTTTGTTGGTGAGGTGGTTTATTTCGCACCTCCCTAAGTCCGTACTGAAGAATCAAGAAGGAAGAGGTTGGGCTCATAGGTTAATGTCTCTCACCGATAAAGACATCATTTGGACTTGCAGAGGTCTGGATGAGATAGCTATTATTGATCGATGCGGGGAATACCCTAATGTTCCTCTGATTGGTACCCAAGGAGGGATCTCTTACAATCCATGTCTAGCACTCCGTCAGTTTGGAAGAGCAAGAAGAGCAGGCCCCCATGAGATGTTGGTGCCTCACATCAGTTTTGAATTTCAGGTGGATAGTGACGAGCTGCGTCGTAGGTTCATCAAGGCTTGGGACAAGGTTCATAAAGCTGACCCACAGGAGTTAGGGCCAAAGACTTCTTTACCTATGGAAGCCTACTACAAATGGGTTCGCATCCGTGCTCAGAAGTTAGGTATGCCGTACGAAGCTGTCAGACCCGTCGTTCTTGAGTGTCCTGACAAAGATGGTGTTCCTCCGACTGTCCTTCCTCCTCAGATACCTACTGATTATGAGACATTGAAGAGATCTTGGTCGCAACTGCGAGAAGAGCGGGATTCTTACCGGGAAAAGTTCAACGAGCAGGAATCAAAGATCCAGAAGCTGACAAAGCAGTTGGAGAATGAGAGAGCTCTGAATGCCTACATCCGTACTGAGAAGAGGAGACCATGGGATCAATAAAGAGCTCCAGATGTGTTCTTACAGTTTTATTTCCTCTTCAGTATTTCCTTTCATGTAACGCCTAAGGGCAACCTGTTGAATAATTTCAGTTTCAAAGTTGAATCTAATGAAGTGTGTTCCCTTTTGTTTACAAAGTTGATTCCCGATTGTCTTTGAAAACATAATTCATACGCATTTCATACATCATGTGCATAGCAGGTTGTTCCTCTTTTCAGGTTGCTTACAGTTCTTCACTGTTTATTTCAGCATCATGAATACCGACTCGTCATCAACTGAGACATCCATCAAGGCTCTTCAGGCGCAGAATGCGCAGTTTCAGGAATTAATCAAGGGTTTGGCTCAAGGCCAAGAAGAGCTGAAGGCTATGCTCCTGAAGAAGGAGAAGAAGAAGAAGAGAAGAACTGTTCTGTTCAACTCAGGCCGAAGGTTTGGCAATGCTCTGCAGCAGGAAGAGGCTGGTTCTTCTGTTGGCAAGAGTTCTCCTCAGGCAGAAGCAAGGGTTCCTAGTCCGGTAGTCTCCGACAACGAGACTGATTTTGATGAAGAGCAGTACCCTCCTGCAGAAGACAGATACAAACAACTGGAGGATAGGTTGAATGCCATGGAAATACAACAGGTACCTGGGCTGGATTTCGGAGATCTGGGTTTGTCTACTGGTGTGATTATCCCTCACAAGTTCAAAGCACCATCCTTCTCTAAATATGACGGGGCGTCTTGTCCCAAGCTACATCTAAGGTCCTATGTTCGGAAAATGCAACCGTACTCTGCGGATAAGAATTTGTGGATCCACTTCTTCCAGGAGAGTCTTTCAGGGACTCATCTCGAATGGTTCTATCAGCTGGATGGGACCAAAGTTCGTAACTGGGAGGAGTTGGCTACTGCTTTCTATAAGCAGTATCAATATAATGCCGACCTTGCCCCTACACATACCCAACTCCAGGGTATGTCGTTAGGTTCAAGTGAAGGTTTTAAGGAGTACGCTCAGAAGTGGAGAGACCTGGCTGGCAGGGTGCAGCCTCCGTTGACTGATCGGGAGTTGGTAGATATGTTCTTGGGGACCCTATCTGGGCCATTTTTCAACCATCTCATTGGGAATTCGTCTGCAGGGTTCACTGATTTGATTCTGACTGGAGAGAGAATCGAGGCTGGGCTGAAGTCTGGAAAGATTCCGAAGGGTGCATCGTCTAGCTCTGAGAAGAAACCCTTCAAGAAGGAGGCCAGTGCGGTGTATGGGCCTAGAAGGCAGGATAAACCAGAGCGCCGTCAATCTGTCAGTGCATTAATGATTGCCAAGCCTGCAGCCGCTCCTCGGCAAGCTAACCAACCAAGGGCTGAGAGACCTAGAAGGGAATTCACCCGTTTGAGTATGACTTTGTCGCAGATCTTACCACAGTTGCTCTCAACCAATCTAGTAACCGTCAGAGAGGCTCCGAAGTTTGCAAATACTTCCTCTCCTAAATACAACCCAAATGCCCGCTGTGCTTATCACTCCGATAGCCCGGGGCATGCCACTGATGACTGTTGGGCATTAAAGAATAAGGTGCAAGACCTTATCGACGCGAAAGAAATACAGTTTGAAGCGCCTGAGAGGCCGAATGTGGTTACTGCTCCTATGCCTCAGCATGGGATAAATGCTGTTGATGGAGATGTTTACGCTGTTTCCGTGGATGATCTAGCCACTCCTCTGAAGACTGTCAAGAGGAACCTACTGCTGGCCGGTTTATTTCCGGGTTGCAGTGAGGGTTGCCTGTTCTGTGCTGTGTCCCTATCTGGTTGTCCCTTGCTGAAGTTAGGCATCCAAAGCCTAATGGATAGCAAGGAGATTCTGTTTAAGAAGTCTGTTGTTCAGTTGGTCCCAGTGGAAGAAGTTTCTGTGGTTACCATATTCAATAATCCAGTCCAGGTTCTCCCGAAGAAGCCTGTTCAAATCATGACCGTCGCACCTATTGTTATCACTGTTCCGGGGCCCCTGCCCTATGTATCGGATAAAGCTGTCCCTTGGCATTATGGGGCAGATGTGTACGTAAATGGGATTAAACAAGAATTCAACGTCGGCGCCAGCATCTGTGATATCACTGGCCCAGCCAAGGTTACCCGTAGTGGCAGGCTCTTCTCGCCTGACATTGCACCTCCTGCTGCCCGAAGACCACTCCTGATAACTCCTACAAGTGTACCTGTTCCTGCTGCTGATCCAATTGTTTCTCCTGCTGCTGAGTCATCCAATGCTCGGGGCAAAGGAATTGAAGTTGATCCTGCCCAGATGGAGGCACCTATACCCATAACTGCTGAAGCCTCCCAACAAGAGATGGAGGAGATTCTGAAAATTATAAAGAAGAGTGACTTCAACGTTGTGGAACAGCTGGGGCACACGCCCTCTAAAATCTCCATGCTCTCTTTATTGCTGTGCTCCGAGGCCCATGCTAAGGCCTTAATCTCATTCCTCAAGACGGCCCATGTGCCACATGAGACATCTGCAGTCCAGTTCACTGATTGCGTAGCAAATCTGACGGCAGACAATGGCTTGGGTTTCTCAGATGCTGACCTGACCGCGAAAGGAAGAGACCACAATGATGCTCTGCATGTCTCTATCGAATGTAGGGGCACTACCTTGGCACATGTGTTGGTGGATACTGGTTCGTCCTTGAATGTGCTACCCAAGAAGGCTTTAGACCGTCTAGATTGTGAAGGCCTGGAATTAAAACCCAGCAATATCATCGTCAGAGCCTTTGACGGTTCAAAAAGGATGGTTCATGGAGAGGTTGACATTCCGATTCGTGTGGGTTCTTAGGTGTTTGACTCTACTTTTTACGTGATGGATATCCGTCCATCTTACTCTTGTCTATTGGGTCGACCTTGGATACATAAGGCTGGGGCAGTGACCTCTACCTTGCACCAGAAGCTGAAGTACCCCGTCAGAGGGAAGATCGTCACTGTGCAGGGAAAGGAGGAGTATATGGTGAGCCACTTGAACTCCTTCAGATACATTGAGATGGATGGGGAGTTTATTGAAACCCCTTTTCAGCATTTCGAGGAGGTGCTTCCTATTTCAGCAGCAACAGAAACAGCAGCAGAAGAAGTTGTTCCTTTGAAGATGGTGTCCCTGAAGGATGCCCGGGCTGTGGTTCAGAAGGGTGAATGTGCTAACTGGGGCAGGCTCCCAGACTTCACACAGAAGACTGATAAATTTGGGCTGGGTTTTACTACAGAGGGTCAGAAAGCTATGAGGAAAGCGAAGATCGGAAGACCTCCTGTATTCATTACAAATCCAGGAGTGAATGCTGTTGGGGAAGACAATGAAGTGGATGAGGCTGAATTCAATAGCTGGATCTATCCAACGACTGAAGGCAGGTTGAACAATTGGATTGCTAAGGACCATACTCCTGTTACCTTTGTGACGCAGTAATAAATTTCTTTATTTCGTTATTTTGTAATAAACAATAAATAAACTCTACGGCCCGGTGTCTTACCCGAGGCACCGTGGTTTCATTTGTGAGTGCATATAAATTGTCATTTCATATATCATGAATGAAAATCTTGGACGTTTTCTCGCATTACAAATCTTATGCTCCTTTTCCGTCTTTCTTTCCTTTACATATATTTCAAAACAGCTGTATTTACACACACACTCACTCATACAGGTTTCAATCCACTCTGGATCTCACTGGTAACGACTCTGCTACTGCCAGTTATGACTTCGAAAATCCGATCAACTTAGCCGAAGACGAAGGTGAAGATGATTGCGAAGTGCCTGGAGAACTTGCAAGACTGTTACTTCAGGAAGAGAGGGCAATTCAACCCCATGAAGAGCCAGTGGAAACAATCAACCTGGGTACCGAAGAAGACAGGAAAGAGGTAAAGATTGGTGCTAACCTAGAGCTCAGCGTGAAGCAACGGTTAACCAAGATGCTACATGATTATATGGAGATCTTTGCCTGGTCCTACGAAGACATGCCCGGGTTGGATACCGATATTGTGGTCCATCACTTGCCAACTAGGGAAGACTGCCCTCTGGTTAAGCAAAAGGTCCGTCGGATGCGTCCAGAGATATCCGAGAAGATTAAAGCCGAGGTTATGAAACAGTTTGACGCTGGGTTCCTTGCAGTGACTTCTTACCCTCAGTGGGTTGCTAATGTGGTGTCGGTACCTAAGAAGGACGGTAAGGTCAGAATGTGTGTCGATTACAGGGATCTGAACAGGGCCAGCCCCAAGGATGACTTCCCCTTACCTCACATTGATGTCCTTGTTGACAATACAGCTCAGCATAAAGTGTTCTCTTTCATGGATGGCTTCTCAGGTTACAATCAGATCAAGATGGCACCTGAAGACATGGAAAAGACTACATTTGTTACTCAGTGGGGCACCTTCTGCTACAAGGTCATGCCATTCGGGTTGAAGAATGCTGGGGCAACCTACCAACGTGCCATGGTTGCTTTATTTCATGATATGATCCATCATGAGATAGAAGTATACGTGGACGATATGATCGCAAGGTCCCAGACTGAGGAAGAACATCTAGATCATCTGCAGAAACTGTTTGACCGGTTGAAACTATACAAGCTGAGATTGAACCCGAACAAGTGCACCTTCGGGGTAAGATCTGGAAAGCTGTTAGGCTTCGTGGTCAGTGATAAGGGTATTCAAGTGGACCCTGCTAAGGTCAAAGCTATTCAAGAGATGCCAGTTCCCAAGACAGAGAAGGAAGTCAGAGGCTTTTTAGGACGCCTGAATTATATTGCTCGATTCATCTCACATCTAACTGCTACTTGTGAGCCAATCTTCAAGCTGCTGAAGAAAGATCAGGTAGCACGTTGGAACGATGAATGTCAGGCTGCTTTTGACAGAATCAAAGAGTATCTCCAAGAACCACCTATCCTTATGCCACCGGTTGAAGGGAGACCTCTGATACTATATCTGACAGTGCTTGACAACTCAATGGGGTGTGTGCTGGGGCAGCATGACGAGTCTGGCCGAAAAGAGCACGCCATTTATTACCTTAGCAAAAAGTTTACCGACTGTGAGACCCGATACTCACTGCTTGAGAAAACTTGCTGCGCTTTGGTATGGGCTGCTCGCCGGCTGAGACAGTATATGCTGACTCATACCACCTTGTTGATCTCAAAGATGGATCCCATAAAGTACATATTCGAAAAGCCTGCTCTGTCTGGGAGAATTGCAAGATGGCAGATGATCTTGACGGAATACAACATTCAGTACACGACCCAGAAAGCCATCAAGGGAAGTGTATTGGAGGACCACCTGGCACATCAAGCTGTAGATGACTACCAATCAATGAACTTCGAATTTCCGGACGAAAGCATTATGATAGTAACAGATTGTGAAGTACCTGGACCGGATGAAGGACCTGAACCAGGATCCCGATGGTCTATGCACTTTGACGGAGCCTCCAACGCTTTGGGAAACGGTATCGACACCATCATCATATCCCCTCAAGGTACTCATACTCCACTCACTGCCCGGTTGTGTTTCAACTGTACCAACAACATGGCGGAGTATGAGGCGTGCATCATGGGTCTTCAAGCTGCGATCGACCTAAGGATTAAGTTTCTGAGTGTTTTCGGAGATTCCGCTCTTGTGATCAATCAGATCAAAGGAGAGTGGGATACGAAACATCCAAACCTGATTCCTTACAGAGAATGTGTGTTGACCTTGATCCCCCACTTCACAGAGATAACCTTTGAACACTTCCCGAGAGAAGAGAATCAGCTGGCGGACGCGTTAGCTACAATGTCCTCTATGTTCAAGGTTAAATGGGATAATGAGGCTCCCCGGATCATCATCTGGAAACTGGACGAACCGGCATACTGTTGTGATCTCGAGACTGAATTGGTGACTGAGAAGCCTTGGTACCATGAAGTAAAGAGATATCTGGAAGCTCAGGAATACCCTGAAGGTGCCTCTATCAATGATAAGAAGTTCTTGAGGAGGTTCGCAGCAAAGTTCTTCCTTAGCAACGGCATCTTGTACAAGCGAAACCATGATTCAACCTTACTGCGTTGTGTGGATAAAACTGAAGCAGAAAGAATCATGGAAGAGCTACATGAAGGGACCTTTGGTACGCATTCCAGTGGACACACTATGGCTAAGAAAATCCTACGGGCAGGATATTACTGGTCCACAATGGAAGCTGATTGCTACCAACATTCCAGGACATGCCATAAGTGCCAGATTTATGCAGACAAGGTGCATGTTCCTCCAGTTCCTCTGAATGTTCTGACTGCGCCTTGGCCGTTTGCAATGTGGGGCATAGACATGATCGGCGAGATTAAACCTACGGCATCCAATGGGCATCGCTTCATCCTGGTAGCGATTGATTATTTTACGAAGTGGGTCGAAGCAGCTTCCTATGCTACGATAACCAAGACTGTTGTGGCACGGTTCATTCGGCATAATCTGATCTGTCGGTACGGCGTCCCTGAGAGAATTATTACAGACAACGGTACCAATCTGAATAATAAGATGATCGCTGAGCTCTGCGAACAGTTCAAAATACAGCACCATAATTCTTCTCCTTACAGACCGAAGATGAATGGGGCTGTAGAAGCAGCAAATAAGAACATCAAGAAAATCGTGCAGAAGATGACAGTGACTTATAAAGATTGGCACGAGATGTTACCGTTCGCTCTACATGGGTACCGTACCTCAGCTAGGACGTCAACCGGGGCAACTCCTTTCTCTCTGGTTTATGGCATGGAGGCAGTCTTACCGATCGAAGTGCAAATACCCTCTCTCCGGATAATGAAGGATGCAAATCTGAACGAGGATGATTGGATCCAGACACGACTTGATCAGCTCAACCTCATTGATGAAAAGAGACTTGCTGCTATCTGCCACGGTCAGACGTATCAGAAACGGATGATCAGGGCGTTTAACAAAAAGGTCAGGCCACAAGAATATCAAGTTGGGGATCTGGTAATCAAGCGAATCATCCTTCCTCAGAGTGATCCAAGGGGCAAATGGACCCCTACATACGAAGGGCCATTTGTGGTCAAACATGTGTTCTCAGGAGGAGCAATGATATTGACCAACATGGATGGTGACGACCTTCCACACCCCGCCAATGCAGACATAGTAAAAAGATACTACGCATAAAAAAGACCCGCTAGGCTGACATGCCTAGGCAAAAATTAGGGCTTCCCGTCGAACCAAAAGGGTTCGGGCAAAATGAAGGGATGAAAATGAAAAATCTGTACACCCGGCAAGTCGAAAACCTGAAAAGGCGGCTTGGGCAAAAATGGGTATCCCGGTGGACTGAAAACCCGAAAGGGCGGTCCAGGCAAAAATTAGGGATAAAAGCGTAATACTATGTCTCATTGGATCACCTTGCATCCAGAATCCGGTATCTACATCAAGTTCAGACGGCATTGATCAGTCAGCTTCACTTTCAACCAAGGTCATCAAGTGATGAGACGCTCGGAGTTATAAAGGCAATAGTAGAGTTGAAACCCAGTGGATCATTCATTTCACACAGCTGTTTTATTTTCTTTTGTACAAAATTTGTATAAACTCTTTTGCTCGGCGGCGTTCTCCTACTAGGACGTCAGCCTCTTGTACACAAAACGCCTATTTTTCAGGCCATTCAAAATCAATACAAATACATTTTCAGTTAAACGTGCCCATTGTTTTTCTTTTTCTGTTTTGTTTTGCGAAGAACGTCCAAGGTTCAATTTGTGATATATGCATTGACAATAATTTGCTAACTCATAAATATTTGCATACGAAACAAAGGATTTTATTACAGGTGACACTAGAAACAGGGGCAATAAAGAGTTGTCCAAGCAATCTAATTGTTCTGTCCTCCAAGGTACCAAGGTAGGTTCGGCTAAAGAATATGTCCAGTATATCTCAATTCCCCAGAGAGTAAGCAGTCAGTACACTCTCTCCAAGCTATCAAATCTTAAAGAAGTTGAGTATCCTCTAGTAGATCTCAACATCTCCCCAGCAGCAATATACATATTCTTAACAAGCATCCCCGGCAGTCTTGGTCTAAAGATTGTTCCCCGGCGGCACATCAAATATTCAAAGGAATCACTTCCCCTACAGTTCAAAACTTCCCCAGGTGAGTCCAATTCAGTTTCCCCAGGAAAGATGAAACTCATCTCCCCCAAGCAATAAGCTTATCCCCAGTAGATTCTGGAAGCTTATCCCTCGCAGAGCACGAACACGTTTCCCGGCTTTATTTAAAGAGTTATTTCCGTACTAGGATATAACTGGGTTATCCTCAGCCAAAATCCACGGAAAGATCATCGTCGACAGAATCTTCTTATCCCCAGCAAATCATTATCAATAATTCAGCAGAGTATCTCTCTCCCCACAGAGTATCACTCCCCAGCATGGTCGCTAGAGTACTTTTCTCCCCACAGAGTATCACTCCCCAGCATGGTCGCTAGAGTATTTTTCTCCCCGCAGAATCTTCCATTTGCCAAGTTTATTCCTCAACGGAGTCATCTTCTCCTATCGGTATTCTTGCAGTTATCATCCCCAGCGGAAGCGAAAGCTTATTCTTCAATATCAGCCCAGGATATGACTTCCCGGCACTCGTCAAGGATTTACTTTCCTAGACGACAACATACATTCGTAAACATCACATACATCATTATAGCATGCATATACGTATCATGAACATACAATCCCACGTATTCAGAGAACATCTCGCATGTCATACCACATGACATCGCATACAACTAACGCTTGTCTTTTCAGGACAAAAGTACAAAAATGATTACCATCAATGGTTGCAACTAAAGATCCGATTCCTGAATCTTGCCAGGGTGTATCTGTTGATGACCAATTACCAGATCTGATTCCTGTATCTCGCCAGGGCACGTCTGAAGAGTTCGAGGATCCGATGCCTGAATCTTGCCAGGGTGTATCCGTTGAAGACTAACATTACCAGACTCGATTCCTGTATCTCGCCAGGGCACGTCTGAAGAGTTCGAGGATCCGATACCTGAATCTTGCTAGGGTGTATCCGTTGAAGACTAACATTACCAGACTCGATTCCTGTATCTCGCCAGGGCACGTCTGAAGAGTTCGAGGATCCGATACCTGAATCTTGCCAGGGTGTATCCGTTGAAGACTAAGATTACCAGACTCGATTCCTGTATCTCGCCAGGGCACGTCTGAAGAGTTCGAGGATCCGATACCTGAATCTTGCCAGGGTGTATCCTTTGAAGACTAGCATTACCAGATCCGATTCCTGTATCTTGCCAGGGTGCGTCTGAAGAGTTCGAGGATCTGATGCCTGAATCTTGCCAGGGTGTATCCGTTGAAGACTAGCATTACCAGATCCGATTCCTGTATCTTGCCAGGGTGTGTCTGAAGAGTTCGAGGATCCGATACCTGAATCTTTCCAGGGTGTATCCGTTGAAGACTAACATTACCAGATCCGATTCCTGTATCTTGCCAGGGTGTGTCTGAAGAGTTCGAGGATCCGATACCTGAACCTTGCCAGGGTGTATCCATTGAAGACTAGCATTACCAGATCTGATTCCTGTATCTTGCCAGGGTGTGTCTGAAGAGTTCGAGGATCCGATACCTGAATCTTGCCAGGGTGTATCCGTTGAAGACTAGCATTACCAGATCCGATTCCTGTATCTTGCCAGGGTGTGTCTGAAGAGTTCGAGGATCCGATACCTGAACCTTGCCAGGGTGTATCCGTTGAAGACTAGCATTACCAGATCCGATTCCTGTATCTTGCCAGGGTGTGTCTGAAGAGTTTGAGGATCCGATACCTGAACCTTGCCAGGGTGTATCCGTTGAAGACTAAGCATTACCAGATCCGATTCCTGAATCTTGCCAGGTGTGTCTGAAGAGTTCGAGGATCCGATACCTGAACCTTGCCAGGGTGTATCCGTTGAAGACTAGCATTACCAGATCCGATTCCTGTATCTTGCCAGGGTGTGTCTGAAGAGTTCGAGGATCCGATACCTGAATCTTGCCAGGATGTATCCGTTGAAGACTAGAATTACCAGACTCGATTCCTGTATCTCGCCAGGGCACGTCTGAAGAATTCAAAGATCCAATTCCTGTAACCAGTCAGGACATATCTACACAAAAGCATCTGAAAACCAGCTCCTGTAACATGTCAGGTACTCATTTTTTCTTTTGCAGGTATGCAGGTTCTCGCTAAGGAATCTCGTACGCGATCAACATCCAGATGGCATCTATAAGCCCATCATCCTATTCACCAATCTCTAAATGGCATCTATAAGCCCATTTCCACCATCACACTGCTACTATGTGAGCGCAAATTTCTGGGCACTCTAGTGTTCAATCATCTTCCACCTTCGGATTACGAAAGGCACGTCAGCCAATCTGCATCCTCAGGTTTAAGAAGATTGAACAGGGGCAATTGTTGTACCCCAAAATTTGCCCTCCCATATTCTTCAAGAAATTGCCAAGTCAAACTACAAAATTCCCCAAGGGTTGCACAGTGCAAGGGCCTCATGAACAGTCAAGATTACAGTTTGTGTTCTGATCAAGAAAATGAAGTTTCCAAAGGTCCAATCAAGTCTCACATGCCTACAAATATGGTCAAGTATCCTCATATCAAGTTTCAAGGCTTTCAGCATAAAAATGCACAGTCAAAAACCCTAATTGCACTACAGTCAAATGTAGGGGCAAAATGGTCATTTGGCAGTCAAAAGTTCAAATTTTTGGTCAACATATCATTTTGAAGCCACAAACATCATTTTATCAATGCTTGATCATGATTCTCAAAGCTTGGCTCAAAAATCATCAAGATGCAAAAGTTTCCTTATTTGGACAGTTGAAAAAGTCAACTGTAAATTGACCAGGGCATAACTTTCACATGGATTCTCAGAAAAATTCCATCCAAAGCTCATTTTGAATAGAAAGACATTTCCTACAACTCATATTCATACTTCAAATCCAAGAAATGCTCTCACAAAAAGTTATCAATTTCAACATTATAGGTCATTTTCAAAAGTCAACAAAAAGGGACTTTAAGTCAAAGGCCATAACTTGAGATTGGTAAATCAAAATGACATGGGACCAAAGACATTGGTTAGAGTACTCAAAGACCTTTCCAAAATGTCCAAGAACATGAGCAAAACTTATAAATTGAGCAAGTTATGCCTTGTGGAAGTTGGGCAATTTTTGGATATTTTGAAAAGTCAACATTGGTTCAAATGACCTAAAAATGCTAATGGGCCCATTTTTCTTCCATAATTCATCATCCATGACATGTGCACGACCACTTGGCCCAAAGGGAAGTTTTATTCATTTTTTATTTATTTATTTGAATTTTTATTAATAATAATTCATTTAAATCAAATTAAATACATGAAAAATGCTAACCTAAGTTTTCCAATCTTTTTGTACATGTTTTATCCTCAAGATTTCGTGCATATGCAAATAGGGAAAGATTTGGAGAGATTGGAGTTGATTTGTATCAAAAAGCACATGGAAAGATTGAAAAATAATAATGGAAAATCAAATCTTCAAAACAATCATTGCAAGAGATTTGGATCAATATTCTTAACCTAATTCATTCAGTACATAAGCCTAAACGAAAACCTAGTCCTGGGAACCCTTGAAGCTGCGCAGAAATCAATTGACAAACTTGAAAATTTTGGCAAGAAACTCAATTCTGAAAACTAACTTGCAGGAGATTTCAAGCCAAGATTTCCATCTCATTAGCTTCCTCAAGCATTACTGAACGTTTTCCAATCACAAACGCTCATCAAAACACCCGGAATTGGTATAATGGAGGAAAACTGTTTCAAATAAAATTCATAATCGTGCATCTTCATTCATGCGTTTATTGCAAGTTTTAATTATTGATTTACATTCCTCATGCTATTCTGAAGCTAACCCATGCGTTTAATTGTGTTTTTACGCCTTGTATACGATTTCGCCATTGTTAATTTCTAGGGTTTACAGGACCTTGGAATTAGGGCTTTTGAAACAAAGAAAAATTGGCCTTCCAGACCCATACCATTAGAATCAGCGTGTCTGGACGAAGAAGAAGCCATGCTCGCGCTCAATTTATGAGTGTTCCTGGGCTAATCGTTATTTTCCCATAACTGGCCTAAGAAAACGCTCAGAAAACCGTTGCTTAATATGTTCTTATTTCAGGAAAATAAAACACGCGAAGAAGACGAACTCGTGGCCGGCCATGATTGGTTCTTTTAAATTTTCGCGCGAATAACGAAACGCTAACGCATGTTTTTTTTATTATATTTGTTTGTCATATTAATTACAGAAAAGCAAAGTGGTTCAGCTGGCAGGCATAAGGGTTGGTAAAACACATGACCTGGGTTCGAGCCCCAGGTCTTCCATATTTCCATATTATTTTTCAATAACGATTCCTATGCAGTTTCAATAACAAAGACCATCATGCATCCTCAAAGATCAATGTCCACGCGTCCAGCTTCATCAAATCAAAGGCCATGGATTGAGGAACACAGTGCGCCCTAGTCAACGCGTATGTACGTGTCATGCAAAAAGTCAAAAGGGCCATGCTAAATGGGCCAGAATTCTTAAACTTTCACCTCCAAAATCAGGGGCAGACCCCCTAGGTTTGCAATTCCTTCTACTTTTTTTATTTTATTTTTCTTTTTTCCTTTTAATTATTGTTTTGGTTAATTTAATTATTATTTTCACAAAATATAAAAAACCATAAAAATTAGAAAAGAATTAAAATAATAAATATTTTTATTTCTAGTATTTTTATAAATAAATGTGCATGTAATTAAATTTAGTGTAAATTAGGTTTTAATTTAATATTTTCATAATAAAATTTAAAAAAACATAGAATTAGGTTTAATTAATAATTTTTCATCCTTTTTATTTTTCTTTCATGATAATCAAACATTTAATATTATTTATTTTATTTATTTTCATAATTAAAATTGTACATAAAAATTAGGGTTAATTTAGGTTAAATTCTAATGTTTTCTTAATAAACTAAA
The DNA here is from genome assembly GCA_948472305.1 of Vicia faba. Classification (NCBI taxonomy): domain Eukaryota; kingdom Viridiplantae; phylum Streptophyta; class Magnoliopsida; order Fabales; family Fabaceae; genus Vicia; species Vicia faba. The sequence continues at coordinate 745,699,622 of OX451741.1, forward strand.
AGTAATTAGAATTAGGGTTTGCATCTTATTTTAATTTTAGTTAATTCTCTTTTTTTCATATTAAATCATAAATACTAAAAAATACCAAAAACAAGTTCTTTCTTTCTTTTAATTTTAATTAATTCCTCATTAATTTAATTTTTGCAAAAGGGTCCAACGCCCTCGTTCTTAATTCCTTATTAATTCGCATTTTTATTTTATTTCACTTAAATATTTCTGTATCTCTCCCGAAGCCATGTATTTAATTACTCGCACTTTTAATTCTTTTAATTTCTTTATCTTTTCTGTCAAATCGGGTCCTGGTTAACTTTTGGCGATGTGGACCCGCGCCGTTTGTAATAGCTTAGAGTTTACTTTCCTTGCAACTTTTTAACTGTTAACAAATAGCATGAAAGAATGTATGGAAAAAATAAAAACAAGCGTAGAACACTAATAACATGACAAGATAAATGCAAATGAAAACGACACACAAATCACACACCACCCCTAGGGTACGTCTCACTGTTGCCTTGCCTCGAAAGGTGATCGTCGAGTAGAGGATGTTTTAGTAAGTCCTCATGATCCGGGAACCTGGCATGAGGGTAGCTTCTAAGGTGTCTTCCCATTTCTCTGGTGATCACCACGTCCCTAACCTCGAATTGACCCGAACACCTCCAACGGTGGTGCTACCTACCTCTCAATGGTGGGATGGCACTACTTTAAAGGACATTTACACAGACGAATTCCTTAGGGTAGGTAGACGACTCTAGATACTTGCTCTAAATTTCAAACAAAATTCAAAAATACTTTTCACACCGACACCTTTTCAAAAAGCTTTCGAAAGCAATTTTTCAAACACTCTTGAGGACCGATACAAGAGTCGAACTGGAATTTTCAAAGAAACTTTTTAAAACCCACTCACCTTGGAAAGCAAACAAACTTTTGAAAACACAAATGAGCAAGTATCTAAGAGCCCATGGATAACCATGGATAGAAAGGGTGCTAACACCTTCCCTTTCTATAAATCTACCTCCCGAACCGAAAGCAATCTCTTTAAGGAATTTTTCTGTGCTTTTGTCCTTTCCATTTGGAGAAAATAAAAGACGGTGGCGACTCTTGCTTCCGCGACATTTCGCGAACCAGCGTTAAACAGTCAGTTCCAGATCCACCGATAACAGATGCTTCCGGGATTACCAAGGGTTGAGCCCTCGTCCTGACGGGCTCATCCTGTATTCCCTTTCCTTTATCAGCAATGGTAGGAGAGACAGCACTAGGAACAACAACTTCTTCAATCAAAGGAGTTCTAGCGGAGAGTTTTACTGGTGCAGGGATGACTTCTTTAGCTGATGAGGGTCCAAAGACTGCTCTTGGAGGGGCAATCTCTGGAGAAAATATTCTCCCGCTCTTGGTGATTTTGCTGGTGCCCGCAATGTTACTAATGCTGGCTTCTTCATCATCCGAACTTTCTTCAATTACTTCGACTTGCTTGATACCATGGTAGTAGATGTCACCACCATAGTTCCAAGGTATTGACTTCTCAGAGACATAGGGAACAGGCCCTGGCATTGTTATCTTTAAAGGAACAGATTTTGCAGCTGGTGTAATCTTAATTGGCTTTTTGACGGCCTCGGAAAGATTGGCGTGAATGGTTATGATTGAGACATTTTCAACATGAACTGGAACAGCAGAAACTTTTTCGAACAAAATTTGTCGGCTATCCATAAGGCCTTAGATACCTTTCTTTAATAGCGGACAATCAAACGGCAGAGAGTGGCAACAGTAGCAGTCTTTTTTACATCCCGGGAAGATCCCGGCCCTTAACAAATTCAACTTAATGGTTAGCAGTGGAGTAGTCAGATCACTGACGTCACAACATACAAATCCTCTTCAATGGCATTGACATTTCGGCCGTGCTTCGGCATAGGTGCAGATATCACATTAGGCTTCTCTGGAGCGTCAAACTCTACCTCCTTAGCCTCTATCAGGTCTTGGATCTTATGCTTGAGTGCCCAACAATCATTGGTGTCGTGTCCAACACTGTCTGAATGATAGGCGCATTTAGCATTGGCATGATAATGCGGGGAGGACGTATTTACATTCTTCGGCGCCTCTTTGATGGTGGCAAGACTCAACTTCAATAGATGGGGAAGCACTTACGCTGGAGTCATATTAATACGGGTGAACTGCCGTTGTGGCCTTTCCACCAGTTGCTGATTTGATCTGGACTGGTTATAGCGAGGCTGCTCACTCGGAGTGTTTTGAATCATTACGGCCCCCACAGTTGGCCGACGCTCCATCTTCCCTGCTCTTCTCTGAGAATATACCATAGCTGTCTCCTTCTTAAAAGGCTTCTTCTCAACACTTGCAGCAACACCCTTCTGAATCTTTCCTGACTTGATGCCAGCCTCTATTCTTTCGCCGGTTAAGATCAAGTCGGTAAACCCTGCGGAAGAGTTACCAATTAGATGATTGAAAAACGGCCCAGATAGGGTCCCAAGAAACATATCAACAAGCTCACGATCGGTTAAAGGAGGCTGCACCCTGCCAGCCAAATCCCTCCATTTTTGTGCATATTCTTTGAATCCCTCACTTGTTCCTAGTGACATACCCTGAAGTTGGGTACGAGTGGGAGCAAGATCAGAATTATACTGGTATTGTTTGTAGAAAGCGGTGGCCAAATCTTCCCAATTTCTGACACTGGTTCCTTCTAGCTGATAAAACCACTCCAACTGAGCTCCCGACAGGCTGTCTTGAAAGAAATGAATCCAGAGATTTTTATCTGCCGTATAAGGTTGAATCTTTCTTACGTAGGACCTGAGATGCATTTTGGGACAGGACAGCCCATCATACCTTACAAACACTGGCACTTTGAATTTTGGGGGAATCACAATTCCGGCGACCAAGCCCATGTCTTCGAAATCCAAACCCGGTACCCTTTGCAATTCCATGGCAGCCAATCTGTCTTCTAAACCCTTGTACTTATCATCAGCTGGAGGGTATTGCTGGTCGGAATAATCTTCATCCTCTTCAACCTCTTCCTCCTCCGCATCAGACTCGGAAGGCACCGCAACTCGATCTCTTTTACTAGTCCCTTCATCAGAAGTAGGAGGAAATTCAAGCACTCTCTGAGCTTCTCTGTCAAATCTTCTCCCTAAAGTAGCCACTCCGACCCTCTTTTTCTTATTTATTGGGTCCTTATTCTCCAGATGAGCCTTGATATCCTCTTGACTTTTAACCAAAGTCATCAAGAGTTGCTGGAACTGTGCATTCTGGGCTTGTAGGTCTTTGACTGTTTGCTCGAGATCCATCCTACTGAAATAAACAGCAGATAGATAAGGAAACCTGGAGTGAGACCTGCTTATGCACATGATGAATGGTATGCTGATGTATGCAATGCATTCAAGGATTTAGGACATTCAAAATTGTTTCAGACAAAGAAGAATGCACGTTATATTAATAAGAAGAAATTTGTTAGTACATAAATGCCCCATGGGCCAAATGTTACAAAATAAACTTCTTAAGGCAGAAAGACATTGCGCATCCTCTTCGGTGCGATGTAGGTGTTGAGGGCCTCTTGCTCGTGGAGTCGGCGGGTAAGCTCTAGAACCTTCTTTTCACTGGCGTAGTAGCTAGCTTCAAAAGTGTTTCGTTCCTCCTTGAGCTGAATCCAACTTTTTTGCATTTCCTCCCACGATGTAGGCATGTCTGGATGTAGGATGGTGTAGGGAACCTCTCCTTCATTGACGGGCTCTTTAATCATAGGGAGAACATGAGGATAAGGAATCATTAGATTTTGGGCTCGGGCTCGTACCCACTTGAGATAGGGCTCAAGAGGGATGGAGTTCTTGTGTCCCAGAGTCTTGCTATCAACCTTGTTGAGTTTTCCCCAAGCTCTGATGAATCTTTGGCGAAGTCCTTGCGCATCGTTGTCGAAGTCAAAAACTAGGCTAGGAATCAACATGTCATGAGGGCCATCCCTCCGTGCATATCCAAATTGCCTCAAAGCTAGGCAAGGGTTGTAAGTGATACCTCCCCTAATTCCAAGTAAAGGAACATTAGGAAATTCTCCGCAACGATCGATGATGATGACATTTTCTCTGGACCGAGAACACCAATGCACATTAGAATGAGTAAGAGTCATCAGTCGTTGGGACCACCTTGTACCCTGGTCATTCTTCAAGACAGATTGCGGAAGGTGCGAAATAAACCACCTTGCAAGGATAGGAGTACAACACATGAGAACACCCCTCTTTCTCATTGTTCGTGTGTAAAATGAGTGAAGGATGTCCCCAAGCAATGTTGGTATTGGATTTCTGGACAAGAAGATTTTGACAGCGTTGACATCTACCAATTGGTCAGGATTTGGGAACAAGACCAACCCATAGATAAGGAGTGCCACAATCTCTTCAAAGGCTTGCAGGTCCAATGAGTTCCAGCATTCTTGTGCCTTCTCAAACAAGAACTTTGCTAAGAATCCCTTGACGCCGCTTCTGGTTTCCCAATGCCCCTTGATGTAGGATGGTTGAAGATGTAATGCTCGAGCAACATCTTCCGGCTTTGGTTCCTTTTCCGTACCGTTGAAGGGTGGTTGATTAAGGATAGGGATTCTTAGGAGTTGAGAAAACTCCTCCAAAGTGGGTACCAACTGATAATCAGGGAAAGTGAAGCAGTGGTGAAGAGGGTCAAAGAACTGGAATAGCACTTTCATCATGTCTTCTTCAATGCTGGTGTTGACAAGGCTGAGCAGTCTACCATGTCTTTCACTGAAGGATGAATTTTCCGGAATTCTTGAGGTGATCTCCTTGAGTTGAGGAGAGATTCTCACAAGGTTGACTTGAACGGTATTTCTGCGAGGAATTTCCATGTCCTACAAAACAAGAACAAAGATGAAGATCCAAAACCCTTGAAATGGTTAGTGAATGTATATGATGTTTTATGATGTTCATGATGTATGCACAAAACATATGTACAAGCAAATCACACCAAACCCTAATTTCAGGCTTGCATGGGGTTTCATAGGTAAGTACCCTCTTGAGTGTAGTTGGCTTAAAAACCTGTCCTATAAATAGTAACCGGGTTCTAAGGAACTCAATATCACGGGATTGTTTTCAATGTTCATTGTTTTGGTTTAGCCACTTAACTAGCGACCAAAATATTCCAAGAAAACAACCCTCAATGAGTGTAGTATCGAGTATCTACCAACTTCGGACTGCACCAAAGCCGGTCATCTCACTACCCCTAATAAAAGGCCAAGATGGTCAAGTAAGGTTCTAGGTCATTAGTGCTTAGTGACATCACTCAGCGGCCCCGTACTCTCCTTGATTGAACTCAAGGGTTACCGGTACTCACAAATATGTCGCACTAATATAGCTATTGCTTAGACCGTGTCGGTATACCCCGCACAGTTTCCACAACGTATTGCTATCTATGAATGTTTCCCAAAATCCGGGTGGAGGATTGTAAACCCAAACAATAGAGCCAAAGTATAAAGCAAGCAAATCAAACAATTAGTCATGCAAAGGGGGTGATCTAAGCCCTAAGGTTACTCCACTTTAAAAATTTTCCCCAGCAGAGTCGCCAGTTCTGTGATACGGTGGGAGAACTGACTATGGTTTTGCGTTTGTTTTCGCAAATGTTTCGGTTGAGCAAGAGTCGCCACCGACTTTTTATTTTATCCTAAGGAAAGGTTTAAAAAGCACAGCAAAAACCTTTGAGATTTTTCTTGGGTTCGGGGAGTAGATTATAGAAGGGGAAGGTATTAGCACCCCTTCTATCCATGGTTATCCATGGGCTCTTAAGTACTTGCTTAGATCAACTTGCCTTGGTTTTCAATTGTTTGAAATGGTGCTTTGTGTGTGGTTTTGAAAAGGTTTTGAAAAAGATGCCTTGTATAGGCTACCCTTGTAACAATTCTTTACTCGAATGTTTTACAAAAGGTGTTTGTCTTTTTGAAAAGATGTTTCAAGGTTTTTTGAAAGTTTGTTTTGAAAGTGTTTGTGAAGTGGGTTTTGAAATAAGGCAAGTGTTTTCTTGGAAAGTTGACAAGTACTTAAGAGTTCATCTACCCTAAAGTTTTCTCAAAGATTTTTGTTATGTTTTAAACCTTTTCACATTTTTGTTCCACCATTGCATTTGGTGGACAATCTTGTTTTAGGAGATGAAAGGGACGGGCGCGGGTCATCGTTTAGACCATAGTTGCAATAGTGTTAAATGTCTTTGGGCAATTTTCTTTAAAAAAGGGACTTGATCATTCATTTAAGCAATATTTTGAGGGACTATGATCATTTGATTGTTTGTTTTACCCAAAGAAATTCAACATGCAATATGGCCCAATTATTTGAAGGCAACCAAGTGGAGTACCCTAGGGGTGCAAGTGTGAAATGTGTTGTCCATTTTTCATGCTTATTTATCTTGAGATTAGGTCCAACTATTTTGTTCGTTTTATTTGCATTCAAACCCTAATTCTAGCATGGTATGTTTAGAAAGCGTATAAAGTGCGAAATTTAAATTCCTACGCTATTACAACACAATAATATGGGGAGGGGGGTACAATGTTTCAAGTGGGGTATATTTAGGCAAGAATTTAAATCTAAGCTATTACATCATTTGCTTTGAATATTTACAAGATAAATAAATGTATAATTTAAATGGTAAATAAAACAAATATGCAAAAATGCAAAAAAAGAATTTTTTATATGTATGAAAAAAGTATTATTTATGTAAAATAAGAAAAGAAAATGAAAATATTATAAAATATTATTTTTGGAGTATTTTTGAATTTAGGGCAAAAACCCTAATTCTATTAAATAAAAGATATCATTTATACAATATTTATCATTTATACACAAAAATAAAATAAGAAAAGAAATATATTTGTAAAAAATGATTTTTGTAGTTTTTAATATTTAATAAAATAAAACATGTATATTTTAGTATTTTATTCTAAATATATTAATAAATATGTATATTCATATATATTATTTTAAACATGTATTATATATATATATAAATAATAATAATTTTTAATATTAACAAAAAAAGTATTTTTTATGTAAAATATTTACAGGGGGCATAATAAAATGAAAAATGAAAATAAAGTATTTCTACCTATTTCTCAATATTTTAATAAAATGTATATATTTATTTATCTAAGTATTAATCAAAAGAAAATCATATAAATACCTAATAAATTAAAAAATGGTGAGAAAAAATATTTTTATATTTTTTATGTCATGAGAAAAAATAAACAAAGTCAATCAAAAAAGAAAAAAGTCAAAAAGTTAAATAAATAAGCAAAAGGGCCTTGGGGGTGCAAAAGCAATTATGTGGTGTGAACAGAAAATGCAGCACAAGCCCAGCCCAAACCACTTCTTCTTCAACCTCTGAATCAAAAAACGCGCGCCTGCAAGCTTTGTTTGAAATCCTGATTCTTTGATTTTTTGAACAAACTTCCAACACAAAAGATGTTAAGCATGAAATCACGATTCTAACCATATGCATAACTTGATCTAACTCTCTAAGATGAGGGAGAATTTCTCCTCCCCCAAATCCTAACCTAGTTTTTCTGCCATTTTCAAACTCCAAATTCTCTCTACTCAGGCAAAAGAAATGAAAAGTAAAAGAATGTACATGTTCAGTGGCATGAATAGGACATTGTTTATTCACAAACTTAAGACTAATGATGCATAATAAGAGATATACGAGTTCATCAAAATACCTGTTCAGCTGGAGTTCTAACTGGCAAATGGGGAGCTTATAGTGCAAGATACTGGTTAGTATAGCTTCCTTGAGGTGTGGTGATGCTGTTCCAATATCTACTTTGCCTTGAGACACCTTGAACTGAGCTGTAGAACTTCAACTGCAAAATGGAAAAGTGAAAATGGTGGAACTTGTTAGAGGAGTTACAGGTCGTGTTTCAAGGCATGGTTAGCTTGCATAGGTGCTAGGGAATGTGTGTGAACTGGTTTTGGCAAGAGAGCTTGAGAGGAATAGAAGTTGGCACTCAAACTGCAGAGGCAACTCTGTTTTTGCAGTTTGATGGTGTTTTTTGGTTTGATGATGTTTGGGAGGCAAATGGCTCGTGCAATATCTTGGTTATGATGTGTGTAAAATGTTTGATAACTTTGTTCTTGTGTATCTAAGCTGAGATGGATGTTGGTCTAAGTTATGCAATGTTTCTTAACCTTTAAGCAACAAAATGCAAGTTGGTGTTTTAGGTCAGTAGGGGGCCTCTAATCCTGCTGCAAAGCTTCTCTTGATCAGAGTAATTTGTTCATAATCTTGTGCCAAAGATATTTTCTTTGTACTTGCTTGATTTACCAATTGGACATAAAGTGAACTTTTGCAAAAATGGATAGTTTACTTTATCTAAAAATGGATTAAACCTTCATGTAATGTTAGAGCACAAAGAACATGGTCTTGGCACAAAGAGTATGCATTAAATTTATGAGTGTAACTTGGTTTAAGGACCTGTAATCAAGGGCATGCTGGTTTTGAGAAGTTGCATAATCTTATGAACATGAAAAATGGCCAATTCAAAAGTGAGTTTTTGCTATATTGTGAAATTTGATTCTCCCTAACCATGAGGTTGTTTGAGAAGTTCTTGGACATTTTGGAAAGCTTGGAATGTGTACTACAATCCATATTTGAAATGAAATTTGAAATTCCAAGTGGAAGTGTATGGAAAATGGACTTGAAGTTAGGTAGAAAACCTTGTCAAAATAGGTCAAAAATTCACTAAGTTAAGAATGATTTAGTGCCCTTATTCAAAAGTTTGTAACTTGAGATACAAGCTTCAAATGAGAAAACTTTGTGAATTAAAGTTGTAGATTATGCAACAAGCTACAACTTTCATGTTTTGACTTTTGTTTGAATCCAAATGAATCATGGTGAAAAAGTGGGGCAAAGTTGGGAAAAAATTAGGGTTTTCCATAACTTAGAAAAATTCTAAGTTATGAAAAATTCCATTTTAAACCCTAATTTGCATTTCTTGGTTTCTTGGTGAAAAAGTTTCATGATTTGGCAAGTTTTGATGAAAAATGAATCTTGACTCTTGATTTTGACCAAAAAGTCAAAGTTTGACTTTTCAGTATACAGTCAAAATTGATCAATTGACTGGGAAATTCAACTGTCAATCCTGTGTATTTGGGATCTTTTGAGTTTATTGATCATGTCAAGATAATTCCATGGGGTCCTTGAGTCCATGTGTGAGCTTGGTTTGCCATTGGCTAGGTCAAACAGTCAAAAATTGCCTTTGTGCAGTCAAAACCCTAAAAATGACCATTTTGCCCTTTTGGTGATCTGATCAAATTTCTTGGGGAATTGTGATCCAAACTTGATCAAATGGTTCATATGAGTTCATAATGTTGATGTGGGTCAAATTTCATGAGGTTTGACTGTCAATTGGCCACAGTTGACTTTTTCCCCAATACAGTTGATTTCTAGGTCAACTGTCCAATTGACTGGGCAAAACTTGGAATCAAGACTTGAAACTTGATATGGGTAAACTTGGGAGTCCAATATGAAGCATGAAAGTCATTTTGGGCATTTTAGGTCAAAGCATCTTTGTGCAAACACAAACCCTAATTTGAGTCAACAGTGCAAAGAGAGGTCTTGAGCAGATGAAACCCTAACTGGATCTTGAGCTTCAAAGGCTTTGTGGTGAGAAATCAATGAGAAATGGGAGGGAAAATTTTGGGGTACAACACCTTGTTTCAATCCCTAAACACTGGAGTTATAAGGAAGATAATCCCTCGTCAACCCCTCTGAGCCAAAGAAGTAGGAGTTTTTCTTTTTTGAAATTTAAAACCCTTAATCATAACCTGGGGCGGGGTAGTCTCTCAGTTGATCCAAGTGCATAACAAATGGCACCAAAGAGGTCCTTACAAAAAAAGAAAGACAGTGATGGTTCCGAATAATCAAGAAGGACAGGCAGTCATTATATCTCTCAAAATAAATAAAAAAACCAATAAGTCAAAACCTATAAAGGGGACTTACGAAACTGGGGCATCCCGCTGACTGTAATTCCAAAAAGGAAACAGCTCAGGCAAAAAACAGGGATAACAAAATCAAAAAGAAAGAGGTCTTATAAACCCTCAACAAAAAGGAAATGACTGCCTATTCCAAATAAATCATCAATATCTGAACCATCACCGAAAAATCAGAGCAAAGACTCAAACAAGGTCTAATGCACGATCAACTGAGTTTAGGTTTGAAGAACATCACGAAGAGCGGGTGGGTACAAATACATTTTGAGCCTTATCCTTTGTTTCTTAAACCGTGAACCAGGCCACGTTATAACCCTTAAAAGTCCTAGCTGAAGCATGGGTTAGTTCGAAAGCATATTGTTACGAAAGGTATCCTGACTCCTTAAGGCTTGCGGTAAAATAACGAGTTGGCAGCACAGTTTACAAAAAGGTTTCATTTGTGTTATAAAAAATGCATTCTCAAAACTTCAAGACAGACATAGGCTTTTGTATTCTTAAAATAATATTGTTTGCATATGATCATTTGTTTGAACAGCAAAGGAATTCGCACAAAGAATATCTGATGAACAAAGGTCTTCTCAACAAAAGAGTCACCTCAAGTGGAAAGAGCACTTCCAATCAAGGGGCACGGCATGAGAATTGTCCATTATCTGAGGCATGACAAAACACTGCTAACAGGGGCAACTCCCTACATCCTGAGAGCGTGGACATAGTCGAAGAAAAATACTACGCGTAATCAAAGACCCGCTAGGTTGACATACCTAGGCAAAAATAAGGGCTTCCCGGCGAACCAAAAGGGTTCGGGCAAAATAAGGGATGAAAATGGAAAAATCTGTACACCCGGCAAGTCGAAAACCTGAAAAGGAGGCTTGGGCAAAAATGGGTATCCCGGTGGACTGAAAACCCGAAAGGGCGGTCCAGGCAAAAGTTAGGGATTAAAGCGTACGACTATGTCCTGGCATCTCGTCACTTGCCTACCAGAAGAAGAGTTGTCAATCGGCAGTCATCAAGCACCTCCACAGGCCTTCCTCTCCCACCTCAGAAACAGGGGCAATAAAGAGTTGTCTAAGCAATCTAATTGTTCTGTCCTCCAAAGTATCAAGGTGAGTTCAGCTGAAGAACATAACCCGTACATCCCAATTCCCCAGAGAGTGAGCCAGCAAGTCAGTGTACTCTCCCCAAGCGAAGCTATTATCAACCTTAAGGAAGTTGAGTATCCTCCAGCAGATCTCAACATTCCCCGGCAGTATACATGCATTCTTAACAAGCATCCCCGGCAGTCTTGACCTAAAGATTGTTCCCCGGCGGTATACCAAACATTCAATGGAATCACTTCCCCGATACAGCTCAAAACTTCCCCAGGAGAGTCTAATCTAGTTCCCCAGGAAAGTAGGAATCCATCTCCCCAGCAGTAAGCTTATCCCCAGTAGATTCTGGAAGCTTATCCCCGAACGCGTCTCCCGGCTTTATTCAAGAGTTATTTCCTTACCAGGACATAATTGGGTTATCCTCAGCCAAAAGCCACGGAAAGAGCGTCCTCGGCGAAGTCTTCTTATCCCCAGCGAAGTCTATCAACACTTCCAATACAACAATGGTATCCCCAGCGAAGTTACCATCAACATTTCAGCAAAGTACCTCTCTCCCCACAGAGTATTGCTTCCCAGCAAGAGCGCTAGAGTACTTTTCTCCCCGCAGAGTAATCCATTCGTCAAGTTCATTCCCCGACGGAGTTATCTTCTCCTACTGGTATTCTTGCAACTATCATCCCCAGCAGAAGCAAAGACCTTTTCTTCAACATCAGTCCAGGAGTGACTTCCTGGCACCCGTCAAGGATTTATTTTCCTAAGACGAAAACATACATTCATAAACATCACATCTTCATACATTATAGCATGCATATACGCATCATATCTTACAAATCTCATTTATGTTGAAAACATCATTGCTTGATCCATATCATGCATTGCATATGACTGACCTTTACCTTTCAGGAAAGATCCACTTAAGTTCTCAGCTATTTTCAAGACCTAGACCGGTTCAGTTAAATCGACCCTAAGATTTTTCTGTTTCTTATCCAGTCAAAGGCCTTCTCTGGTTCAGTCAGATCGACCCTAAGATCTCCCTGTTTCTTATCCAGTTGAAGAATTTCAAGACCTAGACCGGTTCAGTTAAATCGACCCTAAGATTTTCCTGTTTCTTATCCAGTCAAAGGCCTTCTCTGGTTCAGTCAGATTGACCCTAAGATCTCCCTGTTTCTTATCCAGTTGAAGAATTTCAAGACCTAGACCGGTTCAGTTAAATCGACCCTAAGATTTTTCTGTTTCTTATCCAGTCAAAGGCTTTCTCTGGTTCAGTCAGATCGACCCTAAGATCTCCCTGTTTCTTATCCAGTTGAAGACATTTCAAGACCTAGACCGGTTCAGTTAAATCGACCCTAAGATTTTCCTGTTTCTTATCCAGTCAAAGGCCTTCTCTGGTTCAGTCAGATCGACCCTAAGATCTCCCTGTTTCTTATCCAGTTGAAGATTTCAAGACCTAGACCGGTTCAGTTAAATCGATCCCTAACAGATTTTCCTGATAAAGACTCAGTAGAAGATATCCAAGATTCTCTCAATGATTACTGTTGAGGTTGAAGTCGCCCAAGATTCTCTCAATGATTACTGTTGAGGTTGAAGTCGCCCAAGATTCTCTCAATGATTACTGTTGAGGTTGAAGTCGCCCAAGATTCTCAATGATTACTGTTGAGGTTGAAGTCGCCCAAGATTCTCAATGATTACTGTTGAGGTTGAAGTCGCCCAAGATTCTCTCAATGATTACTGTTGAGGTTGAAGTCGCCCAAGATTCTCTCAATGATTACTGTTGAGGTTGAAGTCGCATATGGTTCTCTCCCCGTTACTGCAGAGGTAGTAATCGTCCCCAGATTCTCTCAGCGTTACTGTTGAGGTTGAAGTCGTCCAAGATTCTCTCAGCGTTACTGGTGAGGTTGAAGTCGCCCAAGACTCTCAGCATTACTGTTGAGGTTGAAGTCGTCCAAAGATTCTCTCAATGATTACTGTTGAGGTTGAAGTCACCTAAGGTTCTCTCACTGTTCCTGTTGAGGTAGTAACCATCCCTGGTTCATTCATCACCTTTTGAAGCTCCAGATCCAGCTCCTATAACCAGTCAGGACACATCTATACAAAGAATCTGAAGACCAGCTCCTGTAACCAGTCAGGACACGTCTATACAAAGAATCTGAAGACCAGCTCCTGTAACGGGTCAGGTAATCCTTTTCTTTTGCAGGTACGCAAGTTCTCGCTAAGGAATCTCTTACGCGATCAACATCCAGATGGCATCTATAAGCCCATCCACCTCTCATCATCTCTTGGCATGGCATCTATAAGCCCATCATCTTATCCATCAATCTCCAAATGGCATCTATAAGCCCATTCCCATCATCATACTACTATGTGAGCGCAAATTTCTGGGCACTCTAGTGTTCAATCATCTTCCACCTTCGGATCACGAAAGGCACGTCAGCCAATCTGCATCCTCAGGTCTAAGAAGATTGAACAGGGGAAACTGTTGTACCCCAAAATTTGCCCTCCCATATTCTTCAAGAATTGCAAAGAACAAGCTTCAAACATCTCCCCAAGGGTTGCACAGTTCAAGGGCCTCCTAACAGTCAAGAACTAGGGTTTTGGTTTTGACAAAGAAAATGAAGTTTCCAAGGGTCCAATCAAGTCCCACATGCTTACAAACATGGTCAAGCATCCTCATACCAAGTTTCAAGGCTCACAGCACAAAATTGCACAGTCAAAAACCCTAATTGCCCTACAGTCAACTGCAGGGGCAAAATGGTCATTTGACAGTCAAAAGTTCAAATTTTTGGTCAACATCTCATTTTGAAGCCACAAACATCATTTGATCAATGCTTGATCATGATTCTCAAAGCTTGGCTCAAAAAGTCTCAAGATGCAAAAGTTTCCATATTTGGACAGTTGAAAAAGTCAACTGTAACTTGACCAAGGCATAACTTCCACATGGATTATCAGAAAAATTCCATCCAAAGCTCATTTTGAAGAGAATGACATTTCCTAAAACTCCTCTTCATACTTCAAGTCCAATAAATTCCCTCACAAAAAGTTATCAATTTCAACATTATAGGTCATTTTCAAAAGTCAACAAAAAGGGACTTTAAGTCAAAGACCATAACTTGATATTGGTAAATCAAAATGACATGGGACCAAAGACATTGGTTAGAGGACTTCCAGACCTTTCCAAAATGTCCAAGAACATGATCAAAGCTTAAAAATTGAGCAAGATATGCCTTGTGGAAGTTGGGAAATTTTTGGGTATTTTGAAAAGTCAACTTTGCTTCAAAAGCCTTAAAATTGATAATGGGCCTCTTTTTCTTCCAAGATTGATCATCCAAAACATGTTCACAACCATTTGGCCCAAAGGGAAGTTTTTCATCATTTTTATTTATTTATTTGAATTTTTAATTGCTAATAATTCATTTAATTAATTAAAATATGGAAAAAATACCAAGGCAAACTTTTTAAATCTTTTTGTGCATAAAATATATCCAAGATTTCGTGCAAATCAGATAGGGAAAGAATCAATGGTAATTGGACATGATTGGTATCAAATTAGCATGAAAAAGATTGAAAAATTATGGCATGAAAATCAAATATTGATTCCATCATTGCAAAGATTCTTTGGACCAAAAACTCAACCCTAATCATTCCAGTACTTATACTCATGCAAACCCTAGTGCTCATGACCTCTAAGCTGCGCAGAAACACCCTAAACAAATTTGCATTTTTTGGCTAAAATTTCAAAACTGAAATCGTGGTTCCAAGGCTTTTCAAGGCTAAATACCAATTGCAATAGCTTGCAAAAGCTTCACTGAACCTAACTGCATTGTTTTTCAACCCTTACACGCCCAGAATTGGTATACAAAACTCAAATTGTTTCCAATTTTATGCATATTCGTATTTCAGTTTTCAAGCATTCCCATTGCATTTTTTTGTGGATTTATACTAATTGGATCATTCTAAAGCTAACCATGTAGTTTGATTGAGTTTTTATACACCATACGCGAAATTGCCATTGTTGCCTTTTAGGGTTACAGAGGTCACGAATTGGGGTTTCCTTATTCTGGAACAATTGAGACTTGAGACCTACACCGTTGAAATCAGCATGCTTGGACGATCTGAACACATACCTCGCGCCTAATTTATGAGCCAGCATCTCCTATTCGTTATTTTCATGCTTGCTATTTAGTGGGGGTTTAAAACCCCCGCTATTCACTTTATTTTTTGTTTCAGATACAGCGCACAGATGGAGAAGACGGTGATGTGTAAGGCAACGAGTGGTTCATTCAAATTTCGCGCGAAAACGTCCCACTAATTCATGTTTTATCTTATATTAATTGTTGGTCATATAATGTTCAAAGCGCGCGTTTGGTTCAAGTGGCAGGCATGTGTATTGGTAACCTCTGGGACCTGGGTTCGAACCCCAGGTCCCCCTCCCTTTCCCTATATTTTTCTTCTAACTATGTTCTTGTGTAGCTCATTTACAAGCGTCCACCATACGCTCATCATTCAAACCATGCCACACGTCCCACTGCGTCCATCCTATGGCCAAGATTCAAAGCCTATGATACGTCCCAGTCAACGTCCACACACGTGAATACTGAAAAGTCAACCAGGCCAAAGGCTATTGGGCCTGAATTGCTAAGTTATACCTCCAAATTGGGGACAGAACCCCCCTATGGTTTGTTTTTATTCTTTTTTTCATATTTTGCTATTTTATTTGTTTTTTTTTTGTTTAATTTTCATTTAAAACTTTGAATTAATATTTTCATAAAAAATGGTAAAAAATCAAAAAAGACAAAAAAATAAATATATTTGATTTAGTATTTTTTTTTTGTAAATAAATAATATCATTTAATTTAGTTTTCAATTCTAGGGTTAATTTTAATATCTTTTCTTAATAAATTAAAAACTTGTAGAATTAGGTTTTAATCAATTTTTATCTTTTTCTTTTATTTTCTCCTCACTAATAATTAATTATTTATTTTTATAAATCAAATCGCATTAATTAATTAGGTTTAATTTTAGGTTTAATTTTCATATTTCCTTAATAGTTAGAATTAGGGTTAATTAAATTTTTAATTCACATAAAAAAACCATAAATACAAAAAACCTCAAAAATAATTTCTTTTTCATTTTAATTTCATTAATTTAATAGTATAATTTGAGTTCATTAAAAAGGGTCCAACGCCCTCGCTTTCAATTTTAATTCAATTCGCGCATTTTTATTTCTTCTTTTAAATATTGATGTAATTCTCCCAAAGCCGTGTAAATTTGATACTTATCTTTCGCACTTTATTTCTTTATTTTATGTCAAATCGGGTCCTGGATTTAATTTGGCGATGTGGACCCGCGCCTTTGTAATAATTTAGGAACTTTATATTTCTCGCAACTTTTTAACTGTTAATAATTGCATGCAAGAATGAATGACTAAAATAAAAACAAAAGCGTAGATCACCAATACATGACAAGACAAAATATCTGAACATGACACACAAATCACACACCACCCCTAGGGTACGCCTCACTGTTGCCTTGCCTCGAAAGGTGATCGTCGAGTAGAGGATGTCTTAGTAAGTCCTCATGATCCAGGAACCTGGCATGAGGGTAGCTTCTAAGGTATCTTCCTATTGCTCTGGTGATCACCATGTCCCGAACCTTCGAATTGACCCGAACACCTCCAACGGTGGTGCTACCTACCTCTCAATGGTGGGATGGCACTACTTTAAAGGACACTTACACAGACGAATTCCTTAGGGTAGGTAGACGACTCTAGATACTTGCTCTAATTTCAAAACAAATTCAAAAATACTTTTCACACCGACACCTTTTCAAAAAGCTTTCGAAAGCAATTTTTCAAACACTCTTGAGGACCGATACAAGAGTCGAACTGGAATTTTCAAAGAAACTTTTTAAAACCCACAGTTGAAAAGCAAACAAACCATTTTGAAAACACAAGTGAGCAAGTATATAAGAGCCCATGGATAACCATGGATAGAAAGGGTGCTAACACCTTCCCTTTCTATAACCTACCTCCCGAACCGAGAGCAATCTCTATAAGGAATTTTTCTGTGCTTTTGTCCTTTCCATTTGGAGAAAATAAAAGACGGTGGCGACTCTTGCTTCCGCGACATTTCGCGAACCAGCGTTAAACAGTCAGTTCCAGATCCACCGATCACAATAACGAAAGAGGACCCGGGTGGAAAGCGGTTCGGCTGTCAGCGAGGACACCAGCGCCGTCAGGTCTTTCGGGTTTCCCCCTTGTTTCAAGGAGGAGGGTTTCTTCGAGAGATTCCCTCTGTCAGTGGTTGCCGACGAGGCTGAGACTATCAAAAGGATGAGTAAGGAGGATCGGAAGAGGCATCTGGCCGCCAGCATGGACGGGCTGGTGAAAATGGCCGAAATGGCCCTGGTGTTGTCCGAGGAAGGGGGGATCCTGTCCGTATTGAAGAACTTGAGCAGGAGAAAGCGGCTCTCACCTCGAGCTCGCGGAAGTTGAAGACTGCCCTGGAACGCTCCGAGGAGATGTTCCGCGAGTAGACAGTGCTGCTGGATGCTGAGAGGGAGATGCTGGTCCTGGAAAAGGAAAGGTCGGGGAAGCAGGCCGAGGAGGGAGAGTTTCTCCGTGCGGACAGGAATCGTCTGGAGACTGACATCGGGCGCTTGACCCAACAAATTGAGGACATGAGAGTCGCCATGCTTCCTGCCGAGGATGAGCCGGAAGACATAGCGGCTTTGAAGAGTCGATCGGAGCTGGTCGCCCATATCCGGCTACTCGAGGCAGATTGCTTCGGTGCTCTGGAGGAGGGGTTCGACTCCGCAGTCGGCCAGCTTTCCTTGTTAAACCCTGGTTTGGTTACTGAGGGGACGGGCCACACACATCAGATCGTGGATGGCGTGATCGTGCCCCCGCCCGACTCTCCAGGCGTCGACAATGATGGTTCTGGGGAAGCCTGATTGTAGGATAGCGGGCCTGCGTGCCTTTTATATTTGTATTTTTTGGGCCTGCGTGCCCGTCGGTTGTACGTTATGAACATCGCCGGCCTTCTTGGTCGGTTTATAATTGTTTGCTTTGTCGCCTTCGGGCATTTTTATTTGAATGAATGTTGTTTTACATTTGAATGTTTTGCCCGTGCTTGAAATCTTATATATTTGCATAAAATTTTAGCCAAAGTCATGGGCCCGGGGAGTGCCCGTAAGTGGCTGTGATTTAGCGGACGAATCTGCCCGTCTTCCATTTGTATATGTGCCCGACCTTCTTTCGCTGGCCGGAGTCACCTAAGTGCTGCGCTCGAGGGGAGAGACTTCCCTTTGACCCTTTTAGATGGCCCGTCATTCTTGACGACTTGTCGGGCATGTGGAGCGAATTTGCTCAGTCGGGCGCGAAGCCCGGTAGGGACTATTCGCCCTTGGCGTGAACTTCCCATCGCGAGCTGGGTGTTCTGCCTTACGGGTACAACGACGGTGGTGCTCGGTGTAGCTGTCCACGTCGGGCACTATCGATTATCCTCGTTTGCCGAGCGATGTTGTGCGATTTAGCCGTATGTCGGGCTTGTACCTCAGCCTTTATACGAAGTCGGACGTTTTTCCTCATTGACCGAGCGCGGGTGCCGTTGGTCGAGGGTCCCAGGTGTTGGTAGTTTTTAACTGTAGTACTGCTTTAGCTTAGCAGCGTTCCAGGGTCGTGGTAATGGCTCTCCGTCTAATTGCTCGAGGTAGTACGCCCCGGTACCAATGGTGCCGTGGACGCGATAAGGTCCTTCCCAGTTCGCGGCCAGCTTCCCTTCGCGGGAATCCTTCTGGTTCCTACGTAATACCAGGATGCCGATTTCGAACTTGCGCTTGATGACCTTGTCGTTGTGGCGTAGAGCCACTCGTTGTTTTAGGGTGGCTTCACGCAGGGCTGCACCCGATCGGATTTCCTCGACTAGGTCGAGTTCGTCCCTTAGTGCTTCGTCGTTCATTTCTTTGTCGAGGGGGTTCTCTGTTCGTCGGGATGGTTCCATGATTTCGACCGGGATGACAGCCTCGGTGCCATATGTCAGTCGAAATGGCGTCTCGCCCGTCGTTGAGTGGGGCGTGGTGCGGTATGCCCACAAGACGCTGTGGAGCTCCTCGACCCATCCCCTCTTGGCTTCGCCGAGTCAACGTTTGAGTCCTCAGAGGATGACTCTGTTCGCGGCTTCGGCTTGCCCGTTGGTCTGAGGGTGCTTGACCGACGTGAAATGTTGTTTTGTCCCTAGTTTGGTGACAAAGTCCTGGAACCCGTGGTCGGTGAACTGGGTACCGTTGTCGGTCACCAGGGCCTGCGGAATTCCGAATCTGGCGAGGATGTTTCTTTTGTAGAAACGGAGGATATTGTGCGAGGTGATTTTTGTGAGGGCCTCGGCCTCGATCCATTTTGTGAAGTAATCCACGGCGACGATGAGAAATTTGTTCTGGTAGGTTCCTTGCACGAAGGGCCCGAGGATGTCCATACCTCACCAGGCGAACAGCCACGGGGACGACAATATGCTCAGCTCGTGCGGCGGGGCGAGGTGCATGTCCCCGTGCTTCTGGCACTTATCACATTTTTTGACGTGTTCCTTGGCATCCTGCTGCATCGTCGGCCAGTAATATCCTGCTCGAAGGGCTTTCCTTGCTAAGGATTTACCGCCCATGTGTTGGGCGTTGATCCCTTCGTGTATCTCCCGCAGTACTTCGGGGATGGTGGACTCGTCGATGAATTTCAGGAGGGGAATGGAGAATCCTCTTCGGTACAGTTTCTGCTCGAGCACCACGTAGGAACATGCTCGTTGCTTGGTAACGGCAGCTTCGGCCTGGTTCGACGGGAGTTCTCCTTTTGTCAGGAAATTATAAACCGGGGTCATCCAGGACGTAGCATCCCCGATGGCATGGATCTCGACTGTATTCGAGGGTCGTTCAATACTTGGACGTGCTAGAGATTTCTGGATGACGGATTTGTTCCCGCCCTTCTTTCATGTGCTCGCAAGTTTGGACAATATGTCCGCCCTCGTGTTTTGCTCGCGGGGAACATGTGAAATTTCTGCTCGTACGAACTTTGTCATGTGTTTTTTGACTAAGTTCAAATACTCGATGAGGTTGTCGTTTTTGGCCTGGTAGCTCCCATGTACTTGAGAGGCGACGAGCTGGGAATCGGTGTAGATCTGTACCTCGCGGGCTCCTAGGTCCTCGGCTAGTCTCAGTCCTGCGAGCAGGGCTTCGTATTTTGCTTGGTTGTTTGACGTCGGGAAGGAGAGAGCTAAGGAGTGCTCGATTACTACGCCTTCTTCGTTTTCCAGGAGGATTCCTGCGCCGCTTCCGGACGAGCTGGATGCTCCATCGACGAAGATGGTCCACTTGTGTTCTTTCCCCGGGGGAGGGTCGTGAGTGGTCATTTCCGCGACAAAGTCGGCCAATGCCTGTGCTTTCAGGGCTTTCCTGCTTTCGTACTGAATGTCGAATTCGGAGAGTTCCAAGGACCACTTCAGCATCCTGCCTGCCATATCTGGCCGACCCAGGAGTTGCCTCACCGGTTGATCGGTTCGCACGATGATGGTGTGGGCTAGAAAGTAGTGTCTGAGCCTCCTCGCAGCGTTAACGAGGGCCAGAGAAACCTTTTCTATCTGCTGGTATCTGCTTTCGGGCCCCTGTAAGGCCTTGCTCGTGAAGTAGATGGGTTTCTGCCCGTCGGGGGTCTCGCGGACAAGAGCTGCGCTGATGGCTTCGTTCGAAACGGCCAAGTATAAGTACAGCGGTTCCCCGTCGTCGGGTCGAGATAGCACGGGCGGCTGAGACAGGCTTTGCTTTAGGTGGTGAAGTGCCTTCTCGCATTCCTCATTCCATTCGAAGGCTGCTTCCTTTCGAAGGAGTTTGAAGAATGGAAGGGCGTGCTGAGCGGACTTCACGACGAAGCGGGACAGCGACGTAAGCATGCCGTTCATGATTTGTATCGACTTCTTCAACATCGGTGTTGGGAGGTCGGAGAATGCCCGGCATTTGTCGGGGTTGGCTTCGATTCCCCGTTCTATTAGATAGAATCCAAGGAATTTTCCTGCCTTAACCCCGAACGTGAATTTCTCGGGGTTGAACCTCATTTTGCACTGTCTTGCTTGGGCGAAGACTGTCTTGAGATGAGCTGCGTGATCGGTGTCTGCTCGGGATTTGATGATCATGTCGTCCATATATACCTCGAGCATGTCGCCGATCTGTTTTTTGAAAACTCTGTTCATCATGCGTTGGTAAGTTGCTCCGGCATTTTTCAGTCCGAAGGGCATTACGTTGTAGTAATAGTTGCCCGAGCTGGTCATGAATGTCGTGCAGTGTTTGTCGCCCGGGGCCATTGGGATTTGGTTATATCCCGAATAGGCGTCCATGAACGACAAAGTTTTGTAGTCGACCGAATTGTCGACCAGCATATCTATGTTAGGCAAGGGAAAAGCATCTTTCGGGCAAGCCCGGTTGAGATCAGTATAATCAACGCACATTCTCCATTTTCAATTATTCTTTTTTACAAGTACAACATTTGACAGCCAGGTGGAATACCGGGCTTCAAAAATAAAATTTGCCTCTAGGAGGTCTTTTACAGCTTTTTTAGCAGCCTCCGCTTTTTCTGGAGACTGCCTACGCCTACGTTGTACTACGGCCTTGGCGGCTGGATCAATGGCGAGGTGGTGACAGGCGACCTCAGGGTCGAGTCCGGGCATCTCCGCAGCGCTCCAGGCGAAGAGATCAGCATTCTCGCGCAGACAGGCCTTGATTTGCTTCCTGGCCAAGTCGGGGAGGTCTTTTCCAATCTTCACTCCCTTGGTCGGGTCTGTGCCGAGGGGAACGAGTTCAAAATCCCCGTCCGGAATTGGTCGGAGTGGGATTTGCTCGCTGCTGGATGGCTCGTCCTGATCGAAGCGGGTGTCGAGGGCTATGGAGTCGACCTTTGGTGGAGCCTTCTAGACTTCTTCCTCGGGGGATGCTTTCCTGTCGGGCTTCTGTTTTGTCCTTTTAGCGGGTCTGGTCCCTATGTCGACGGTATCCCGTCCCTTGGAAGCAGCGTTGAAGCACCTACGGGCAGCGGCTAGGTCTCCTTGGATGGTGGCTACCCGTGCCCTCCTGGTGTAGAACTTCATCTTCAGATGGACGGTCGAGGGCACCGCTGTTAGCTCTGCCAGTGTCGGTCTCCCCAAGATGCAATTGTATAGAGACGGGCAGTCAATGACGAGGAACCGGACCTTCACTTGTCTCGTAGCCGTTCCTTCGCCGAACGTTACCAGGAGCTCGACATAACCCCAAGGTTTGGAAGTCGAGCCGTTGAAGCCTTGTAGATCCGACCCCACATACGGAGAGAGATGTGAGTTGTCCAGCTGTAAGGTTCGGAACAGCTGGTTGTACATCACGTCGACGGAACTCCCCCCGTCGACCAGGATGCGATGCACGTCAAAATTGGCCATTCTTGCCCTTATCAGTAAGGGGATGACCGCGTTCGGGGCTCCGTCGGGGAGTTCTTCTAGATAGAAGGTGATGGGCTCTGACCTTCCCTTCACCCTTTTGAACGTTACTGTTTGCGGGGGAGCCGCGTCGACCAGCTCGTCCAACTTCCTCTTAGATGAATTGATGGTGAGGTCGTTGAACCCGCCCCCGTTGATGACCATGGCAGAGGGAAAGTATTCCCACCTGTTGTGCGTTGTCAGCGGCTCTTGCAGGTGCTCGGGAATGTCGAAATCCTCGGGCCTGGTGTGATCGGTGGATCTGGAACTGACTGTTTAACGCTGGTTTCGCGAAATGTCGCGGTAAGCAAGAGTCGCCACCGTCTTTTATTTTCTCCAACATGGATAGGACAAAAGCACAGTAAAATTCCTTATGAGATATTTTCTCGGTTCGGGAGGTAGATTTATAGAAAGGGAAGGTGTTAGCACCCTTTCTATCCATGGTTATCCACGGGCTCTAAGATACTTGCTCATTGTGTTTTCAAAAGCGTTTGCTTTTCAATTGTGAGTGGGTTTGAAAAAGTTTCGTTTAAAGATTTCAGTTCGACTCTTGTATTGGTCCTCAAGAGTGTTTGAAAAATTGCTTTCGAAAGCTTTTTGAAAAGGTGTCGGTGTGAAAAGTATTTTTGATTTGTTTTTGAAATTAGAGCAAGTATCTAGAGTCGTCTACCTACCCTAAGGAATTCGTCTGTGTAAATGTCCTTAAAAGTAGTGCCATCCCACCATTGAGAGGTAGGTAGCACCACCGTTGGAGGTGTTCGGGTCAATTCGAAGGTTCGGGACATGGTGATCACCAGAGCAATAGGAAGATACCTTAGAAGCTACCCTCATGCCAGGTTCCCGGATCATGAGGACTTACTAAAACATCCTCTACTCGACGATCACCTTTCGAGGGGCAAGGCAACAGTGAGACGTACCCTAGGGGTGGTGTGTGATTTCTGTGTCATGTTCATTTGCATTTATCTTGTTCATGTCATAGGTGATCTACGCGTTGCTTTTATTTTTGACATTCATTCTTTCATGCAATTTAATTAACAGTTAAAAGTTGCGGGAACATAAAAATCCTACGCTATTACAAAGGCGCGGGTCCACATCGCCAAATTTAATCCAGGACCCGATTTGAAATAAAATAAAGAGTGCGAAAAAGATAAATGTCTGATTTACACGGCTTTGGGAGAATTACATGAATATTATAAGAAAGGAAATAAATGCGCGAAACGAACTAATAATCGAAAGCGAGGGCGTTGGACCCTTTTTAATGAAATTAAATTACGATTAACAAATTAATTAAACTAAAATAAAAAAGAAAATATTTTTTGGAGTTTTTTGTATTTATGGATTTTTATGAGAGAATTAAATGAAATTAAAAAATTAATTAACCCTAATTCTAACTATTTTTATTTATTAAGAAAAAATATATTAAAATTGAATCTACAATTAACCTAATTAATTAATGCAATTTTATTTACAAAAAATAATAATTAATAATTAATAATTAATATGGTGAAAAAAGGGAAAAAGGATAAAAGTGCTTAAAACCCTAATTCTACAATTTTTTATTTATTACAAAAAGTATTAAAATTTAACCCTAGAATTAACTAAATTAATTAATACAATTTATTTATAAAGAAAACGTTTAAATAAAATATGTTTTTATATTTTTGTGACTTTCTGATTTTTTGTTATTTTTTATGTTTTATGAAAATATTAATTTGAAGAATTAAAAAAGAAATAATTGAATTAACACAAATAATGGAAAATAGAAAAAAAAAAGAAAAGAATTGCAAACCCTTGGGGGTGCTGACCCCAGTTTGGAGGTTTTGTCCCAGCAATTAGGCCCAATAGACCCTTGGCCTTGTTGACTTTTCACGCTGGCGTGTGGCCTGGTTGACTTATGCATAGGATACTCTTCAGATCAGGGCCCTTGGTTGGATCTCTGAGACATGTGGCGCGCTTGGATCTAAGGTTGTATGGTAGGCCTTTGGATTGAATCTG
The DNA here is from genome assembly GCA_948472305.1 of Vicia faba. Classification (NCBI taxonomy): domain Eukaryota; kingdom Viridiplantae; phylum Streptophyta; class Magnoliopsida; order Fabales; family Fabaceae; genus Vicia; species Vicia faba. The sequence continues at coordinate 745,724,141 of OX451741.1, forward strand.
CATAGAATCACATAGAAGCAAAATATATTAAGAGAGTGAGGGGACCTGGGAATCGAACCCAGGTCCCAGTGTTTAGAGGACAGCACATCCACCACTTGTGCCAAACGCTTTCTTTGTCATTATAATGGAAGATAAATAATATATAAAAAAACAAACGCTGATGCTATTAATTAAAAAAAGCGCGCTAAACTTGAATAGACCAATGGCGTTGAGACAGCAGGCCTTCTTCTTCGTTGGTTTGCTTTTGGCCTGAAAATATAAAACAAGATTGCGGGGGTTTTAAACCCCCACTATATGGTACATGGAAAAATAGCGAATAGGTTATCTTTGATCAGAAATTAGGCGCGATAGGGTAGTTGGATTCGTGTGAAGCTTCTCGTTCTAATGGTACAAGTCTCACGTCTCAATTTTTCCATAACAGAGAAACCCCAAATTTGAACCTCTGCAACCCTAAAACGCTCCAATGGTGGATTCTCATATGATGCACGAAAATTCAATTAAAATATATGGTTAGCTTTAGAATGATTAACTGAATACAAATCAAACATTAAAAATTGAAAATAATATGTGAATCATGATACATGAATATGGAAAAAATCATGAATCGGACACGGTCGTTCTACCAATTTCCTGCGTTAGGGACAATGATTTTGATCCAGACACGTTCCTTGAAGCCTCAGGAATGCAATGGGACAGTTATTTTGCCTTGAAACGCCTTAGAATCGAGTTTTCAGTTTTTGAATTTTCTTGAAAAAGTGCAAAGTTGTTTATGAAGTGTGGCACAGCTTAGAGGTCCTGAGCTTTAGGGTTTGCATTAGTATATGTATAGGATCAGATTAGGGTTAAAATTTGAGTCAAAAGATCAATGCAATCATGAATCAAATATTGGATTTAATGGCATATTTTTTTCAATCTTTTTCCATGTGATTTTGATGTCAATCATGGCCAAACCTTCCAATTTTGGGTATGCACGAATCTTGAGCCTTTAAGGAGAGTTTATTCTGCACAAAAAGATTTGAAAACCTTATTTTAGTATTTTTATCATATTTTATTTTATTAAATGAATTAATAGTAATTAAAAATTCAAATAAATAAATAAAAATGATGAAATAAATCCCCTTTGAGCCAAATGGTCGTGCATATGCTTTGGATGATGAATCTTGGAAGAAAATGTGGCCCATTAGCAAATTTAAGGCATTTGAAGTAAAGTTGACTTTTCAAAATTCCCAAAAATTTCCCAACTTCCACAAGGCATATCTTGCTCAATTTTTAAGATTTGATCATGTTCTTGGACATTTTGGAAAGGTCTTGAAGTACTCTAACCAATGCCTTTGGTCCCATGTCATTTTGATTTACCAATCTCAAGTTATGGCCTTTGACTTAAAGTCCCTTTTTGTTGACTTTTGAAAATGACCTATAATGTTGAAATTGATAACTTTTTGTGAGAGCATTTCTTGGACTTGAAGTGTGAAAAGGAGTTGTAGGAAATGTTTTTCTATTAAAAATGAGCTTTGGATGGAATTTTTATGATAAACCATGTGGAAGTTATGCCTTGGTCAAGTTACAGTTGACTTTTTCAACTGTCCAAATATGGAAACTTTTGCATCTTGAGACTTTTTGAGCCATGCCTTGAAAATCATGATCAAGAATTGATCAAATGATGTTTATGGCTTCAAAATGAGATGTTAACCAAAAATTTGAACTTTTGACTGTCAAATGACCATTTTGCCCCTGCAGTTGACTGTAGGGCAATTAGGGTTTTTGACTGTGCAATTTTGTGCTGTAAGTCTTGAAACTTGGCATGAGGATGCTTGACCATGTTTATAGGAAAATGGGACTTGATTGGACCCTTGGAAACTTCATTTTCTTTGCCAGAACCAAAACCCTAGTTCTTGACTGTTAGGAGGCCCTTGAACTGTGCAACCTTTGGGGAGATTTTGAAGCTTGTTCTTTGCAAATCTTGAAGAATATGGGAGGGAAAATTTTGGGGTACAACAGTTGCCCCTGTTCAATCTTCTTAGACCTGAGGATGCATATTGGCTGACGTGCCTTTCGTAATCCGAAGGTGGAAGATGATTGAACACTAGAGTGCCCAGAAATTTGCGCTCACATAGTAGTATGATGTGGGGAATGGGCTTACAGATGCCATTTGGAGATTGATAATAGGATGATGGGCTTATAGATGCCATGCTAAGAGATGATGGAAGGTGGATGGGCTTATAGATGCCATCTAGATGTCGATCGCGTAAGAGATTCCTTAGCGAGAACTTGCGTACCTGCAAAAGAAAAGGATTACCTGACCCGTTACAGGAGCTGGTCTTCAAACTCTTCGTATAAATGTGCCTTGACTGGTTACAGGAATTGAAGCTGGAGCTTCAAACGGCGATGAATGAACCAGGGATGGTTACTACCTCAACAGGAACGGTGAGAGAACCTTGGATGATTACTACCTCAACAGGAACATTGAGAGAATCTGGGGACGATTACTACCTCAACAGGAACGCTGAGAGAATCTTGGGAGACTTCAACCTCAACAGTAACGCTGAGAGAATCTTGGATGATTACTACCTCAACAGGAACGATGAGAGAATCATAGGCGACTTCAACCTCAACAGTAACGCTGAGAGAATCTTGGGCGACTTCAACCTCAATAGTAACGCTGAGAGAATCTTTGGCGACTTCAACCTCAACAGTAACGCTGAGAGAATCATAGGTGACTTCAACCTCAACAGTAATGCTGAGAGAATCTTGGATGTCTTCAACTGGATAAGAAACAGGGAGATCTTAGGGGCGATCTGACTGAACCAGAGAAGGCCTTTGACTGGATAAGAAACAGGAAAATCTTAGGGTCGATTTAACTGAACCGGACAAGGTCTTGAAATCTTCAACTGGATAAGAAACAGGGAGATCTTAGGGGCGATCTGACTGAACCAGAGAAGGCCTTTGACTGGATAAGAAACAGGAAAATCTTAGGGTCGATTTAACTGAACCGGACAAGGTCTTGAAATCTTCAACTGGATAAGAAACAGGGAGATCTTAGGGTCGATCTGACTGAACCAGAGAAGGCCTTTGACTGAATAAGAAACAGGAAAATCTTAGGGTCGATTTAACTGAACCGGTCTAGGTCTTGAAGTCTTCAACTGGGTAAGAATCAGGGAGATCTTAGGGTCGATCTGACTGAACCAGAGAAGGCCTTTGACTGGATAAGAATCAGGAAAATCTTAGGGGCGATTTAACTGAACCGGTCTAGGTCTTGAAATATGTCTGAGAACTTAACTGGATCTTTCCTGAAAGGTAAAGGTCAGTCATATGCAATGCATGATATGGATCAAGCAATGACGTTCTCAACATAAATGAGATTTGTAAGATATGATGCGTCTATGCATGCTGTAATGTATGAAAGTGTGATGTTTATGAATGCATCTTTTCGTCTTAGGAAAATAAATCCTTGACGGGTGCCGGGAAGTCACTCCTGGGCTGATTGTTGGAAAATAGATCTTTGCTTCCGCTGGGGATGATAGTTGCAAGAATACCGGTAGGAGAAGATGACTCCGTTGGGGAATAAACTTGGCGAATGGATTACTCTGCGGGGAGAAAAGTACTCTAATGATCTTGTTGGGGAGTAATACTCTGTGGGGAGAGAGGTACTTTGCTGAAACGTTGATGGTAACTTCACTGGGGATACCATTGTTGTGTTGGAAGTGTTAGTAGACTTTGCTGGGGATAAGAAGACTTCGTCGAGGACGATCTTTCCGTGGCTTTTGGCTGAGGATAACCCAGTTATATCCTGGTAGGGAAATAACTCTTTGAATAAAACCGGGGGATGCGTTCGTGCTCTGCGGGGGTAAGCTTCCAGAATCTACTGGGGATAAGCTTACTGCTTGGGGAGATGGATTCCAACTTTCCTGGGGAAACTGGATTGGACTCTCCTGGGGAAGTTTTGAACTGTATCGGGGAAGTGACTCCACTGAATGTTTGATATACCGCCCGGGAACAATCTTTAGGCCAAGACTGCCGGGGATGCTTGTTAAGAATATTCGTATCTCGTGCTGGGGAATGTTGACATCTGCTGGAGGATACCCAACTTTCTTAAGGTTGATAATAGCTTTGCTTGGGGTGAATATATTGTCTTGCTGACTCACTCTCTGGGGAATTAAGATATGCTGGTTATGTTCTTCAGCTGAACCTACCTTGATACCTTGGAGGACAGAACAATTAGATTGCTTAGACAACTCTTTATTGCTCCTGCTTCTAATGTTACCTGTAATTAATCCTTTGTTTCGTATGCAAATATTCATGAGTTAGCAAATTATTGTCAATGCATATATCACAAATTGAACCTTGGACGCTCTTCGCAAAACAAAACAGAAAAGGAAAAACAATTGGCAATTTTAACTGAAAAGTATATTTGTATTGATTTTTTGAATTTGCCTGTAAAATAGGCGTTTATGTACAAGAGGCTGACGTCCTAGTAAGAGAATGCCGCCGAACAAAAGAGTTTATACAAATTTGTACAAGAGAAAATAAAACAGCTGTGTGAAATGAATGATCCCACTGGGTTTCAACTCTGCTATCGCCCTTATATCTCCGAGCGTCTCATCACTTGATGACCTAACCGAAGATGAAGCTGATTGATCAATGTCGTCTGAACTTGATGTAGATACCGGATTCTGGATGCAAAGTTATCCAACGAGACATAGTATTACGCTTTATCCCTAACTTTTGCCTGGACCGCCCTTTCGGGTTTTCAGTCCACCAGGATACCCATTTTTGCCCAAGCCGCCTTTTCAGGTTTTCGACTTGCCGGGTGTACAGATTTTTTACATTTCATCCCTTCATTTTGCCCGAACCCTTTTGGTTCGCCGGGAAGCCCTAATTTTTGCCTAGGCGTGTCAGCCTAGCGGGTCTTTTTCATGCGTAGTATCTTTTTACTATGTCTGCATTGGCGGGGTGAGGAAGGTCGTCACCATCCATGGTGGTTAGAATCATGGCTCCTCCTGAGAACACATGTTTAACCACAAATGGCCCTTCGTACGTAGGGGTCCATTTTCCCCTTGGATCACTCTGAGGAAGGATGATTCGCTTGATTACCAGATCCCCAACTTGATATTCCTGTGGTCTGACTTTTTTGTTAAATGCCCTGATCATCCGTTTCTGATACGTCTGACCATGACAGATAGCAGCAAGCCTCTTTTCATCAATAAGGTTTAATTGATCAAGTCGTGTCTGGATCCAATCATCTTCGTTCAGATTTGCATCCTTCATTATCCGGAGAGAGGGTATTTGCACTTCGATCGGTAAGACTGCTTCCATACCGTAGACCAAGGAGAAAGGAGTTGCCCCGGTTGACGTCCTGGCTGAGGTACGGTACCCATGTAGAGCGAAAGGTAACATCTCGTGCCAATCTTTATAGGTCACTGTCATCTTCTGCACGATTTTCTTGATATTCTTATTCGCTGCTTCTACAGCCCCATTCATCTTCGGTCTGTAAGGCGAAGAGTTGTGGTGCTGTATTTTAAACTGCTCGCAGAGCTCAGTGATCATCTTATTATTGAGGTTGGTACCGTTGTCTGTAATGATCCTTTTTGGGACGCCGTATCGACAGATCAGGTTATGCTGAATGAACCGTGCCACAACCGTCTTGGTTACCGTAGCGTAGGAAGCTGCTTCAACCCACTTCGTGAAGTAATCAATCGCTACCAGGATGAAGCGATGCCCGTTGGATGCCGTAGGTTTAATCTCACCGATCATGTCTATGCCCCACATTGCAAACGGCCAAGGCGCAGTCAGAACATTTAGAGGAACTGGAGGAACATGCACCTTGTCTGCATAAATCTGGCATTTATGGCATGTCCGAGAATGTTGGTAGCAGTCAGCTTCCATTGTGGACCAGAAATACCCTGCCCGAAGGATTTTCTTTGCCATAGTGTGTCCACTGGAATGTGTTCCGAATGTCCCTTCATGTAGCTCTTCCATAATCCTTTCTGCTTCTGTCTTGTCCACACAACGCAGTAAGGTCGAATCATGGTTTCGCTTATACAGGATGTCGTTGCTAAGGAAGAACTTCGCTGCGAACCTTCTCAGGAACTTCTTATCGTTGACAGACGCACCTTCAGGGTATTCCTAAGCTTCCAAGTATCTCTTCACCTCATGGTACCAAGGCTTCTCAGTCACCAATTCAGTCTCGAGATCACAACAGTATGCCGGTTCGTCCAGTTTCCAGATGATGATCCGGGGAGCCTCATTATCCCATTTGACCTTGAACATAGAAGACATTGTAGCTAACGCGTCCGCCAGCTAATTCTCCTCTCTTGGGAAATGTTCAAAGGTTATCTTCGTGAAGTGAGGGATCAATGTCAACACATATTCTCTGTAAGGAATAAGATTCGGATGTTTCGTATCCCACTCTCCTTTGATCTGATTGATCACGAGAGCGGAATCTCCGAAGACACTCAGAAACTTGATCCTTAGGTCGATCGCAGCTTGAAGACCCATGATGCATGCCTCATACTCCGCCATGTTGTTGGTGCAGTTGAAACATAGTCGGGCAGTAAGTGGAGTATGAGTGCCTTGAGGGGATATGATTATAGCACCGATACCGTTACCCAAAGCGTTGGAGGCTCCGTCAAAGTGCATAGACCATCGGGATCCTTCCTCAGGTCCTTCATCCGGTCCAGGTACTTTACAATCAGTCACTATCATGATGCTCTCATCCGGAAACTCGAAGTTCATTGACTGATAGTCGTCTACTGCCTGATGTGCCAAGTGGTCTGCCAATACACTTCCCTTGATGGCTTTCTGAGTCGTGTACTGAATGTCGTATTCTGTCAAGATCATTTGCCATCTTGCTATTCTCCCAGACAGAGCAGGCTTTTCAAATATGTACTTTATAGGATCCATCTTTGAGATCAACAAGGTAGTGTGAGTCAGCATATACTGTCTCAGTCGGCGAGCAGCCCATACCAAAGTGCAACAAGTTTTCTCAAGCAGTGAGTATCGGGTCTCACAGTCGGTAAACTTTTTGCTAAGGTAATAAATGGCATGCTCTTTTCGGCCAGACTCGTCATGCTGCCCCAGCACACACCCCATTGAGCTGTCAAGTACTGTCAGGTATAGTATCAGAGGTCTCCCCTCAACCGGTGGCATAAGGATGGGTGGTTCTTGGAGATACTCCTTGATTCTGTCAAAAGCAGCCTGACATTCATCATTCCAACGTACTACCTGATCTTTCTTCAGCAGCTTGAAGATTGGCTCACAGGTAGCAGTTAGGTGCGAGATGAATCGAGCAATGTAATTCAGGCGTCCTAAAAAGCCTCTGACCTCTTTCTCTGTCCTAGGAACTGGCATCTCTTGAATAGCTTTAACCTTGGCAGGGTCCACTTGAATACCCTTATCACTTACAACGAAGCCTAGCAACTTCCCAGATCTTACCCCGAAGGTGCACTTATTCGGGTTCAACCTCAGTTTGTACAATTTCAGACGGTCAAACAATTTCTGCAGATGATCCAGGTGTTCTTCCTCAGTTTGGGACCTTGCGATCATGTCGTCAACATACACTTCTATCTCATGATGGATCATGTCATGAAATAAAGCAACCATGGCACGTTGGTAGGTTGCCCCAGCATTTTTCAGTCCAAAAGGCATGACCTTGTAGCAGAAGGTGCCCCACTGAGTAACAAAGGTAGTTTTTTCCATGTCTTCCGGAGCCATCTTGATCTGATTATACCCTGAAAAACCATCCATGAAAGAGAACACCTTATGCTAAGCAGTATTATCAACAAGGACATCAATGTGAGGTAGAGGGAAGTCATCCTTGGGGCTGGCCCTATTCAGATCCCTGTAGTCGACACACATTCTGACCTTACCGTCCTTCTTTGGTACCGGCACCACATTAGCAACCCACTGAGGGTAAGAAGTCACTGCAAGGAACCCGGCATCAAACTGTTTCATAACCTCGGCTTTGATCTTCTCAGACATCTCTGGACGCATACGGCGGACCTTTTGCTTAACCGGAGGGCAGTCTTCCTTAGTAGGCAAGTGATGGACCACAATATCGGTATCCAACCCGGGCATGTCTTCGTAGGACCAGGCAAAGATCTCCATATAATCATGTAGCATCTGAGTCAACCGTTGCTTCACGCTGAGCTCTAGGTTGGCACCAATCTTTACCTCCTTTCTGTCTGCCTCAGTACCCAGATTTATTGTTTCCACTGGCTCTTCGTGTGGTTGAATTGCCCTCTCTTCCTGGAGTAACAGTCTTGCAAGCTCGCCAGGTACTTCGCAATCATCTTCACCTTTGTCTTCGGCTAAGTTGATCGGATTTTCGAAGTCATAACTGGCAGTAGCAGAGTCGTTACCAGTGAGATCCAGAGTGGATTGAAACCTGTATGAGTGAGTGTGTGTAAATACAGCTATTTTGCGATATAAAGAAAGGAAAGAAAGAAAAGGAGCATAAGATTTGAAATGCGAGAAAACGTCCAAGGTCTTTATTCATGACATATGAAATGACAATTTATATGCCCTCACAAATGAAGCCACGGTGCCCCGGGTAAGACACCGGGCCATAGAGTTTTAATTGTTTATTACAAATAACAAAACAAAGAAGTTTATTACTGCGTAACAAAAGTAACAGGAGTATGGTCTTTAGCAGTCCAATTGGTCAATCCACCATCAGTTGTCGGGTAGATCCAGCTATTGAACTCTGACTCTCCCACTTCATCTTCATCTCCCACAGCATTCACTCCTGGGTTGGTAATAAGCACATGAGGTCTTCTGATCTTTGCCTTGCGCATAGCCTTCTGACCCTCTGCAGTAAAACCCAGTCCAAACTTGTCAGTTTTAGGTGTAAAATCAGGGAGCCTGCCCCAGTTAGCACATTCACCTTTCTTGACCACAGCCCGGGCATCCTTCAAGGAAGCCATCTTCAAAGGAACATCCTCTTCGACCACTGTTTCTGCCGCTGCCAAAGTTGGAGGTACCTCTTCGAAATGTTGAAAGGGGGTTTCAATAAACTCCCCGTCCATCTCAATATACCTAAAGGAATTCAAGTGGCTCACCATATACTCCTCCTCTCCCTGCACAGTGACAACCTTCCCTCTGACGGGGTACTTGAGCTTCTGGTGCAAGGTAGAGGTCACTGCCCCAGCTTTGTGGATCCAAGGTCGACCCAGTAGACAAGAATATGATGGACGGATATCCATCACATAAAAGGTAGAGTCAAATACTTGAGAACCCACACGAATAGGAATGTCTACCTCTCCATGAACCATCCTCTTAGAACCGTCAAAGGCTCTGACGATGATATTGCTAGGTTTCAGCTCCAGGCCTTCACAATCCAAACGGTCTAAGGCTTTCTTGGGTAGCACATTTAGGGAAGAACCAGTGTCCACCAACACGTGCGCCAGAGTAGTGCCCCTGCATTCAATAGAGACATGCAGGGCATCATTGTAGTCCCTTTCCTTAGAAGTAAGGTCAGCATCCGAGAAACCCAAACCATTGTCCGCTGTCAGATTTGCTACGCAATTAGTAAACTGGACTGCAGATGTCTCCTGTGGCACATGGGCCGTCTTGAGAAATGAAATTAAGGCCTTAGCATGGGCCTCTGAGCACAGTAGCAAGGAGAGCATGGAGATTTTGGAGGGTGTATGCCCCAGCTGCTCCACAACATTAAAGTCACTCTTCTTGATTATTTTTAGAATTTCCTCCATCTCTTGTTGGGAGGCCTCAGCAGTCACAGATTTTGGTGCCTCCATCCGGGCAGGCTCGTCTTCAATCCCTTTACCCCGAGCATTAGATGATTCGGCCGCAGGGGAAACAACTTGATCAGAAACGGGAACAGGTATACTTGCAGGTGTTATAGTGAGGGGTCTTTAAATAGTTGGTGGTGCAATGTCAGGCGAGAAGAGCCTGCCACTGCGGGTAACTTTTGTTGGACCAGTGATATTGCTAATGCTGGTGCCAGTGTTGAACTCTTGCTTGATCCCATGTACATACACGTCTGCCCCATAGTGCCAGGGGACAGCCTTATCAGATTCGTAGGGGAGAGGCCCCGGAACAGTAATAACAACAGGTGCGACAGTCATGATTTGAACAGGCTTCCTTGGGAGAGCCTTGATTGGATTATTAAAGATTGTAACAACAGAAACTTCTTCTATCGGAACAAACTGAACAACAGTCTTCTTGAACAGAATCTCTTTGTTGTCCATCAGACTTTGGATACCCAACTTCAGCAAAGGACAACCAGATAGGGAAACAGCACAGAAAAGGCAACCTTCACTACAACCCGGAAATAAACCGGCCAGCAGTAGGTTCCTCTTAACAGTCATTAAGGGAGTAGCTACATCATTCACAGAAACAGCGTATACATCTTCATCAACGGCATTTACTCCATGCTGGGGCATAGGAGCAGTCACCACATTCGGCCTCTCAGGCGCTTCAAACTGTATCTCTTTTGCGTCAATAAGGTCTTGTACCTTATTCCTTAAGGCCCAACAGTCATCAGTGGAATGCCCCGGGCTATCGGAGTGATAAGCATAGCGGGCATTTGGATTGTATTTGGGAGAAGCCGTATTCACAACCTTTGGGGCCTCTCTGACAGTCACTAGATTGGTGGACAGCAACTGCGGCAAGATTTGGGATAGAGTCATACTCAGCCGGGTGAACTCTCTTTTGGGTCTTTCAGCCCTTTGAGGATTGGTTTGCCGAGGAGCGGCAGCAGGCTTAGCAATCATCACCGCGTTGACAGATTGGCGGCGCTCAGGTTTCTCTTGCCTTCTAGACCCATATACGGCACTGGCCTCCTTTTTGAAGGGTTTCTTCTCAGAACTTGCAGATGCACCCTTCTGAATTTTACCAGACTTCATCCCAGCCTCTATTCTCTCTCCAGTCAGGATAAGATCAGTAAACCCTGCAGACGAGTTACCGATAAGATGGTTGAAAAACGGCCCAGAGAGGGTCCCCAAGAACATATCTACCAATTCCCGGTCAGTCAACGGAGGCTGCACCCTGCCAGCCAGATCCCTCCACTTCTGTGCGTACTCTTTAAAACCTTCGCTTGACCCTAGCGACATACCCTGGAGTTGGGTACGTGTAGGAGCAAGGTCGGCATTATATTGATACTGCTTATAGAAAGCATTATCCAACTCCTCCCAGTTACGAACCTTGGTCCCATCCAGCTGATAGAACCATTTGAGATGAGTCCCTGAAAGACTCTCCTGGAAGAAGTGGATCCACAAATTCTTGTCCACTGAGTACGGCTGAATCTTCCGCACATAAGACCTGAGGTGTAGCTTGGGACAAGACGCCCCGTCATACTTGGTAAAAGATGGTGCTTTGAACTTATGAGGAATGATCACACCAGTAGATAAGCCCAAATCTCCAAAATCCAGCCCAGGCACTTGTTGGATCTCCATAGCATTCAGTATGTCTTCCAACTTCTTATACCGGTCTTCAGCAGGAGGATACTGTTCCTCATCGAAATCAGTCTCGTTGTCAGAGACTACCGGACTAGGACCTTTTCCCCCTTGGGGACTGCTCTTGCCTATAGAAGAACCAGCCTCTTCATTCTGCAGAGTGTTGCCAAACCTTCGGCCCGAGTTGAAAAGAACAGTTCTCTTCTTCTTCTTCTTCTCCTTCTTCAGGAGCAAAGCCTTCAGCTCTTCTTGGCCCTGGGCCAAACCCATGATTAGTTCCTGAAATTGCGCATTCTGCGCCTGAAGAGCCTTGATGGACATCTCGGTTGATGATGAGTCAGGATTCATGATGCTGAAATAAACAGCGAAGAACAGTAAGCAACCTGAAAAGAAGAAAACCTGCTATGCACATGATGAATGATATGTGTTTATGCAATGCATTCAAGGGTTCGAAAGTTCAAATTCGTTGTAGACAAAAAGGAACACACGTTATTATTAAGGAAACAATTGTTTGGTACATCAAAGCCTCATGGGCAAAATAATACAAAAGCAAATCAATCCCAAAAGACACTACGCATCCTCTTTGGAGCTATGTAGGTGTTGAGATTCCTCTCCTCATGCAATAGGCGGGTGAGCTCCAAGACCTTCTTTTCACTAGCATGTAGACTGGTCTCAAGAGAATTCCGTTCTTCCTTAAGCTGGATCCAGCTCTTCTGCATCTCTTCCCAGGACGTGGGCATGTCAGGATGTTGAATAGTGTAGGACACTTCTCCTTCCAAGACTGGCTCTTTGATCACAGGGAGCATATGAGGATAAGGCATTACTAACTTCTGGGAGCGGGCGCGTACCCACTTGAGATAAGGTTCCAACGGGATGGAGTTCCTGTGCCCCAGTGTCTTACTATCTATCCTACTTGGCATCCTCCAAGCTTTGATAAATCTCTGGCGAAGTCCTTGTGCATCATTGTCGAAGTCAAAAACTATGTCAGGAATCAACATGTCATGAGGGCCATCCCTCCGAGCATAACCAAACTATCTCCAAGCCAGGCATGGGTTGTAAGTAATACCTCCTCTGATTCCAAGTAAAGGAACATTAGGGTACTCCCCGCAACGATCAATGATAGTGACATCCTCTCTGGACCGAGGACACCAATGTATATCTGCATGTGTAAGAGTCATCAACCGTTGTGACCATCTCAAACCCCGCTCGTTCTTCAAAGCTGATTGGGGAAGGTGCGAAATAAACCACCTTCCCAGGAGAGGAGTGCAGCACATAAGGACACCTCTTTTTCTCATGGTTCGAGTGTAACATGAGTGAAGGATGTCCCCCAGCAATGTAGGTATAGGATTCCTAGACATGAAGATCTGGACAGCACTGATATCTATAAGCTGATCTGGGTTAGGGAACAACACCAAACCATAGACAAGGAGGGCCACAACTTCTTCAAAAGCTTGTAAGTCAAGGGAGTTCCAACATTCATAGGCCTTTTCAAACAGAAACCTGGCTAAGAACCCTTTGATACCACTTCTAACTTCCCAATGTCCCTTGAGGTCAGATGATTGTAGGTGCAAGGCTTTAGCAATCTCTTCAAGCCTGGGTTCCTTTTCCGTACCGTTGTAGGGTAGTTGATCAAGGATAGGAATCTTCAGAAGCCGGGAGAACTCCTCCAATGTAGGTACCAGCTGATAATCTAGGAAAGTAAAACAGTGATTCAGAGGGTCAAAGAACTGGAACAGGACCTTTGTCATATCTTCCTCAATGTTGGTATTGACCAAGCTGATGAGTCTTCCATGTCTTTCACTAAATGAAGAGCTCTCGGGAATCCTGGATATAAGCTCCTTAAGCTGAGGAGGGATCCTTACAAGGCTGATTTGAATTGTCTTTCTGCGAACAGTTTCCATGTCCTACAAAACAAGAACAAAGATGAAGATTCGAACCCCTGAAATGGTTAGTCAATGCATATGATGCTGGATGATGTCATGATGCTATGATTAAACACACCACAGATATTTACAAAGGCAAACATGTAAGGCACACAAGTCACACAAGACAAACCCTTATAGTTTAGGCCAGCGTGGGGTCTGGGTATTACCCTCTTGAAGTTGGTGGGCTCAACCTGTCCTATTAGAAGTAACCGGGTTCTAAGGGTCCCAACATCACTGGATTGCTTTCATTGTTCATCGTTTCGATTTAGCCACTGAACTGGCGACCGAAATATTCCAGGAAAGCAACCCTCAATTGAGTGTAGTATCGAGTATCAACCAACCTCGGACTGCACCAAAGTCAGTTATCTCACTACCCTAAAGAGGCCAAGATAGTTCAATTAAGGTTCCTAAGGTCTGTTGATGCTTCACGACACCACGCGGAGGCCCCGTATTCTCCTTGACTGAACTCAAGGGTTACCGGTACACACCAAAGTGCCACATCAACGTAGCAGACTGTTTCAACCATGTCGGTATACCCCGCACAGTTCCCTCACAGCCTTGTTGCTACTTTCTAAGAAGGTATCCCCCAGATCCGGGTTAGGATCTATAGAACTCCCAAGACAGTACCCACAATAATAAAGCAAACAATTCAGACAATTGAAAACACAAATGATCTTAGTCCTAAGGTACACCTCATTTTAAGTTCAAAACTTCCCCAGCAGAGTCGCCAGTTCTGTGATCGGTGGATCTGGAACTGAATGTTTAACGCTGGTTTCGCGAAATGTCGCGGTAAGCAAGAGTCGCCACCGTCTTTTATTTTCTCCAACATGGATAGGACAAAAGCACAGTAAAATTCCTTATGAGATATTTTCTCGGTTCGGGAGGTAGATTTATAGAAAGGGAAGGTGTTAGCACCCTTTCTATCCATGGTTATCCACGGGCTCTTAGATACTTGCTCATTGTGTTTTCAAAAGTGTTTGCTTTTCAATTGTGAGTGGGTTTGAAAAAGTTTCGTTTAAAGATTTCAGTTCGACTCTTGTATCGGTCCTCAAGAGTGTTTGAAAAATTGCTTTCGAACGCTTTTTGAAAAGGTGTCGGTGTGAAAAGTATTTTTGATTTGTTTTTGAAATTAGAGCAAGTATCTAGAGTCGTCTACCTACCCTAAGGAATTCGTCTGTGTAAATGTCCTTAAAAGTAGTGCCATCCCACCATTGAGAGGTAGGTAGCACCACCGTTGGAGGTGTTCGGGTCAATTCGAAGGTTCGGGACATGGTGATCACCAGAGCAATAGGAAGATACCTTAGAAGCTACCCTCATGCCAGGTTCCCGGATCATGAGGACTTACTAAAACATCCTCTACTCGACGATCACCTTTCGAGGGGCAAGGCAACAGTGAGACGTACCCTAGGGGTGGTGTGTGATTTGTGTGTCGTGTTCATTTGCATTTATCTTGTTCATGTCATAGGTGATCTACGCGTTGCTTTTATTTTTGACATTCATTCTTTCATGCAATTTAATTAACAGTTAAAAGTTGCGGGAACATAAAAATCCTACGCTATTACAAAGGCGCGGGTCCACATCGCCAAATTTAATCCAGGACCCGATTTGAAATAAAATAAAGAGTGCGAAAAAGATAAATGTCTGATTTACACGGCTTTGGAAGAATTACATGAATATTATAAGAAAGGAAATAAATGCGCGAAACGAACTAATAATCGAAAGCGAGGGCGTTGGACCCTTTTTAATGAAATTAAATTACGATTAACAAATTAATTAAACTAAAATAAAAAAGAAAAGATTTTTTGGAGTTTTTTGTATTTATGGATTTTTATGAGAGAATTAAATGAAATAAAAAAATTAATTAACCCTAATTCTAACTATTTTTATTTATTAAGAAAAAATATGTTAAAATTGAATCTACAATTAACCTAATTAATTAATGCAATTTTATTTACAAAAAATAATAATTAATAATTAATAATTAATAATTAATATGGTGAAAAAAGGGAAAAAGGATAAAAGTGCTTAAAACCCTAATTCTACAATTTTTTATTTATTACAAAAAGTATTAAAATTTAACCCTAGAATTAACTAAATTAATTAATACAATTTATTTATAAAGAAAACGTTTAAATAAAATATGTTTTTATATTTTTGTGACTTTCTGATTTTTTGTTATTTTTTATGTTTTATGAAAATATTAATTTGAAGAATTAAAAAAGAAATAATTGAATTAACACAAATAATGGAAAATAGAAAAAAAAGAAAAGAATTGCAAACCCTTGGGGGTGCTGACCCCAGTTTGGAGGTTTTGTCCCAGCAATTAGGCCCAATAGACCCTTGGCCTTGTTGACTTTTCACGCTGGCGTGTGGCCTGGTTGACTTATGCATAGGATACTCTTCAGATCAGGGCCCTTGGTTGGATCTCTGAGACATGTGGCGCGCTTGGATCTAAGGTTGTATGGTAGGCCTTTGGATTGAATCTGCATAGAATCACATAGAAGCAAAATATATTAAGAGAGTGAGGGGACCTGGGAATCGAACCCAGGTCCCAGTGTTTAGAGGACAGCACATCCACCACTTGTGCCAAACGCTTTCTTTGTCATTATAATGGAAGATAAATAATATATAAAAAAACAAACACAGATGCTATTAATTAAAAAAAAGCGCGTTAAACTTGAATAGACCAATGGCGTTGAGACAGCAGGCCTTCTTCTTCGTTGGTTTGCTTTTGGCCTGAAAATATAAAACAAGATTGCGGGGGTTTTAAACCCCCACTATATGGTACATGGAAAAATAGCGAATAGGCCATCTTTGATCAGAAATTAGGCGCGATAGGGTAGTTGGATTCGTGTGAAGCTTCTCGTTCTAATGGTACAAGTCTCACGTCTCAATTTTTCCATAACAGAGAAACCCCAAATTTGAACCTCTGCAACCCTAAAACGCTCCAATGGTGGATTCTCATATGATGCACGAAAACTCAATTAAAATATATGGTTAGCTTTAGAATGATTAACTGAATACAAATCAAACATTAAAAATTGAAAATAATACGTGAATCATGATACATGAATATGGAAAAAATCATGAACCGGACACGGTCGTTCTACCAATTTCCTGCGTCAGGGACAATGATTTTGATCCAGACACGTTCCTTGAAGCCTCAGGAATGCAATGGGACAGTTATTTTGCCTTGAAACGCCTTAGAATCGAGTTCTCAGTTTTTGAATTTTCTTGAAAAAGTGCAAAGTTGTTTATGAAGTGTGGCGCAGCTTAGAGGTCCTGAGCTTTAGGGTTTGCATTAGTATATGTATAGGATCATATTAGGGTTAAAATTTGAGTCAAAAGATCAATGCAATCATGAATCAAATATTGGATTTAATGGCATATTTTTTTCAATCTTTTTCCATGTGATTTTGATGTCAATCATGGCCAAACCTTTCAATTTTGGGTATGCACGAATCTTGAGCCTTTAAGGAGAGTTTATTCTGCACAAAAAGATTTGAAAACCTTATTTTAGTATTTTTTTATCATATTTTATTTTATTAAATGAATTAATAGTAATTAAAAATTCAAATAAATAAATAAAAATGATGAAATAAATCCCCTTTGGGCCAAATGGTCGTGCATATGCTTTGGATGATGAATCTTGGAAGAAAATGTGGCCCATTAGCAAATTTAAGGCATTTGAAGTAAAGTTGACTTTTCAAAATTCCCAAATATTTCCCAACTTCCACAAGGCATATCTTGCTCAATTTTTAAGCTTGGATCATGTTCTTGGACATTTTGGAAAGATCTTGAAGTCCTCTAACCAATTCCTTTGGTCCCATGTCATTTTGATTTACCAATATCAAGTTATTGCCTTTGACTTAAAGTCCCTTTTTGTTGACTTTTGAAAATGACCTATAATGTTGAAATTGATAACTTTTTGTGAGAGCATTTCTTGGACTTGAAGTGCGAAGAGGAGTTGTAGGAAATGTTTTTCTCTTCAAAATGAGCTTTGGATGGAATTTTTCTGATAAACCATGTGGAAGTTATGCCTTGGTCAAGTTACAGTTGACTTTTTCAACTGTCCAAATATGGAAACTTTTGCATCTTGAGACTTTTTGAGCCATGCCTTGAAAATCATGATCAAGAATTGATCAAATGATGTTTATGGCTTCAAAATGAGATGTTGACCAAAAATTTGAACTTTTGACTGTCAAATGACCATTTTGCCCCTGCAGTTGACTGTAGGGCAATTAGGGTTTTTGACTGTGCAATTTTGTGCTGTAAGTCTTGAAACTTGGCATGAGGATGCTTGACCATGTTTATAGGCAAATGGGACTTGATTGGACCCTTGGAAACTTCATTTTCTTTGCCATAACCAAAACCCTAGTTCTTGACTGTTCGGAGGCCCTTGAACTGTGCAACCTTTGGGGAGATTTTGAAGCTTGTTCTTTGCAAATCTTGAAGAATATGGGAGGGCAAATTTTGGGGTACAACACCTGGTTACCGAGAAGGCGGTCTGGATAGGCACCGACTCGTCTGATGGTCGGGCGTCTTCTTCTGGCTCCTTGGCCTCATGGGCGTCACGACGAGGAGCGTCGTTTCGCCTGTACTGCGCGAGCCTCCCTCCCTTGATGAGGGTTTCAATGGCGTCCTTGAGGTGGACGCAGTCCTCTGTGAAATGACCATGACTCCTATGGTATTGACAGTATTTATTTTTATCCGCCCCTGGCTTGGCGGGAGCAGGTCGGGGACGCTTGACGCCGCCGTCCTTGAAGTCTGTACTAGCACACTCCGCCAAAATACGCTCGCGGGAAGCTGTGAGCGGAGTGTACTCGGTGAAACGGCCCGAGGGGCCCCTTTGTTCCCGGACTTCCCGGGGTCGATCTTCTTTCCTTTTATCCCCGGTACGTCGGGGAGGAGCCTCTTGGCGTGAGTTGCTGCTGTTGTTGGGACCCCGAGTCCTGGAGTCTCGGGCCCTGTTGGCAGCTTCCCTCTCCTCGTAGTCCATATATGCTTGGGCCTTATCGAGGAGGGCATCAAATGTCGGAGGAGGCTCGATACCCATAGCCTTTCTGAATTTTGTGCCGGGGAGGAGACCCCTCTCCAGCAAGTATCTTTTCATATGGTCCCCGCAGGGGACCTGTATCGCTTCTCGGTTGAAGCTGTTGATGAACTCCCTCAAGGTCTCATCTTGTCTTTGGATGATGGCCTCGAGGGCCGCCTCGGTCTTCGGATGGCGCCGAGAAGCTGTGAAGGAACTGATGAACTGGTTCTTCAGGTTCCGCCATGACGTGATTGAGCCCGGGGCGAGCCCTTTGTACCAGTCCATGGCCGCCTTCCTGAGAGTCATAGGGAAAAGACGACACTTGATGGGCCCCCCGACATTATGGTAATGGAGCATGGCCTCAAACCCGTCAATGTGGTCGATCGGGTCCACAACTTCGTCATACTCCTTCAGATGTGGGGGTTTCTCCATGCCCGGGGGGATGGGTGCATCCATGATGGCCTGCGACAGGGGACCGCGAGGGTCGTCCTCGTCGCTCCTCTCCGGAGACAGAGATGGGGACCTGTAGTATTGTCTGGCACGGTGGTCGTGCTGAGTTTCCCTCGAGCGTGATGCTCGGTTGTTGAATGTCACACGCCCGTCCCCGGCGTGTCTCTTGTCGTGCCTTGCCGGGTCGCGACTGGGTTCTCCGGCAGGGATGGCGGGCTGTCTCTCCAAATAGGGGCGCCTTTGCTTTGGTCGGGGAGAGGGGCTTCTGGAGTTCTCCCTGTAGTGTCTCCGCGGGGGAGAAGGGTGTCGAACTTCTGTGACCCGAGGAGGTGGAGAATGTGGCCTCCGATGCCTCCTCGGGGGTCTTCGGTCATCTTCAAGCGCCCTTAGTCTTTCTCCTTGGGCGAAGATGAGATAGTCTGTCTGATTGATGGCCGCGAACAGTGCCTGAGTCGTGGCGTCTGCCCCGGCGGGAACTGGGACTTCATGGAACCGGGCAGCTCTGTAATGAGCGAGGGCCGCCGGGTCGTCTTCAAGTGGTGGTGGGAGCGGGGAGGATGATGCAGTAGCCCCGTCCCTGCAGGAGGAAGTTCCAGGGGCGGTTGTCACAGGAATGGTATTATGTCGGGGTCGCCGGGGTTATCGAGGTGTCTGTTTTTGTCCGTCGTGCCGTTATTGGTGTCGGCGACACGGACGTTCTGCTCAACGCGAGCTGGATCAGCCATGACAAGTAGTTGAATTGAGCTTTGGTCTTTTGAGTTGTTTGTAAGACGGGGAAGCTAGTTTCCCACAGACGGCGCCACTGATCTGACCTGATCAGAAATGGACCGTCACGGCTGGCTCCAAGCTGAAAGCTTTTTGAACGAGGTGGGAGGGGTACCTGCAAGGCACTCCGATGCTGAAGTAAGTAGAGGTACGAGCAGGCAATAATAAGTGTATGGGTAGAATGATGAATACATGACCCTCTGGAAACAGAGGGTATTTATAGCCCCCAGCGCTGGGCCAAGGTTCCTTCATTGGGTCGGGCAGGTTTGGCCCAAGGGAGGAACTGCCAGGTTCTACGTGCGTAGTGGGGACCCGCACGTGGTCCCCTTCCTGGATGTTCTGCGTGAAGTGCGGGCGGACGGAGACGCGGTCTTTTCGAGGCCTCGTTGGGAGTGCAGTGGATTGAGTCTGCCCTAGTTGGTGTGCTCGAGGTGATGTCGAGCTGGACAGCAGGATGTCGAGCTGGAGGTGTAGAGGTCGAGCACGTGACCTCAGGGAGCACGTCGGGCACGACTGTGACCCTTTGGTCACCGTGGTCCTCAGCAAGTCCATTTGGATTGGGCCTTAGCAATGCTTTTGGGCCTGTCGGCGCCCAGTCCAGAACAATATTAATAATAGATTTTTTCGTATATAAAAATATTTAGATCAATAATAAATTTTTCCCGTATACCATTTTTAGATCATAAATATCATTTTTCGTATATAAAAATATTTATATCAATAATAGATTTTTTCCGTATACAAATATTATTAGGTATCGTTTACAAAAATATTTGGATCAATACTAAATTTTCGTATATAAAAATATTTACATCAATAATAGATTTTTTCTCGTATACTATTTTTGAATCAAAAAGATTTGGATCATTAGTACCATTTTTCGTATATAAAAATATTTAGATCAATAATAGATTTTTCTTGTATACAAATATCATTTTTATTTATGTATCGTTTACAAAAAAATTTGAATCAATAGTAAATTTTCATATATAAAAATATTTAGATCAATAATAAATTTTTTTCCCGTATATTATTTTTGAATAAAAAACATTTGGATCATAAATATCATTTTTCATATATAAAAATATTTAGATCAATAATAGATTTTTTCCCGTATACAAATATTATTTTTGTTTAGTTATCATTTACCAAAATATTTGAATCAATAGTAAATTTTTATATATATAAATATTTAGATCAATAATAGATTTTTTCCGTATATCATTTTCTTATATCATTTAATAATACTTTTATATAAGATTGAATCGGAAATAGTCAATAAATTTGCACTAATCAATATTTTAATCGGTAGCTTTATTTTTCTCATTTCATATAATTCACACTTCATATAATTCACACGATGTGAGAAAACAAAATTTATTAAAATTTGATTAACTCACTATTTAATTGGATCAATTATTTTATTTTTCTCGTTTCATATTATCACACTATATATTGAATAAATAGTTTTATTTTTTTCTGTGATATATAATCTTATATGATATAATTATACTAAAATCTAAATGATTGTGTCTCGTCCATTTTAAAATTATAATAAAATCAAAGTTATTAAGAATAAATTTTTATATCATTTATATTTTACAATTTATTTCATAATCATTTAAATTTAACTAATTTTATTTTTAAATTTTATGATAATATAGCAATACTATATGAAGAAAAAAAAGTGTTTATATTTCGTTTCATTATCAAACTTTAAAAAATAAAAAATAAAATTATTACATTAATGAAAAGAATTACTTTAGTTTTGGACCGACTCGTGTCACTCACATAATGAAACTCAAGCTCCAAAACAAATAGTAAACATCAGTCTGAACATAAATTATTTTTGACACCTTAAAAAACTCTAACACATAGAGCAAACACCACTTTAAATATAATTCTTTTTGACATCTTGAAACTGAAGCTCCAACACAGAGAACAAACATCGCACTAATCATAAAAAAAAGAAATAATGGATTCAAGAAAGATTTTCTAATATAGTTAAAGGTAAACAAACAATAGAAAATAAGCAAGTCTTCAAGAAATATTGGCATTTGTAACAAATTTCAAATATAAAGGTTTTTTTAAAACAAAGTTTCATTATAAAACTTAACCAAAAAAAAAGTTGAAACTTTACACTATTTCTTATTCTATTTGAATGAAATATTTATAAATAAATATTTGAAACAACATTTAATACTCAATACTTTGAACGAGAGAACTCAATACCTTCAATTTTTTTCATTAAATACTGAAAGTTTTGTATTTTAATTGTTTACGCCGATCATTATTCGTTCTTATGCACTAAAACTCAAGCATATTATTTGTATTTTTTGATCCCACAAAATCAAAAAAATGCAAAATCCAATCGTGAATTGGAGAAAACGAAATCAATCACATACACTTCACGTACACTCGTGTTTCTAGATATTAATTGTTGGTGCACAAAATTGAAGATAAAGATGGAAGAATAGGGACAAAGAGAAGAGAGAAAACGGTTACAACAAATTTATTGAAAAAGTTTATCAATTTACCACTAACCTCAACTTCTGAGTTACAGACGCTGACTGAGATCCACTTAATTATTTTTTAATTCACATAGATTTTATTTATTTTTTAAATCTTATTATTTATAATTATATATTATATTTTTGAAATATATTATTAAATATGTATTATTAATTATTTTTTATTTGCGGTCCATTTGCTCCAAGCCTGTTTTCAAGTCATGAATGTTTGTGTGGTTTCGCTTTTTATACACTTAAGTTGTTTGCTTAAACAACAATGTGGGTTCACTTGTCTTCATGTTCTTCAATTACTCTGCGTAAATAGCTGCAATGAGAAACAAGATATCATTACATATAATCAAGTTCACTTTTCTCATAGGTGTTAATTAGTGAGTTTCTTTGTAATTTAATGCGATGAGAATCAGATGAATCGATCTTGATTACAATGACTAAAAATTATATGTAATGCAGGAGCAAGGGTATATACTTTGTTGCCATTATCAACAAGTTTGTATTTCCCTATTAGTTATATATATTAGCCTTGGTGCATTTGTCCAGCTGTATGCTTATGATTGGCTTTCTGTTAGGCTATTGCTATTGGTTGAGTTAGTTGTATAGGTGGTTATATTGGCCCACTTGTAACAATGATATATAGTATCTTATCCTCTACTGTAACAGTATCAAGAAATTTTGGAATTTTATAGAAACTGCACAAAGTGCAGATTGTTGAATGCAGAGCATTCTTCATCTTCTACATGGTATCATCGTGAACGATCCATCCACTTTCCGCTCATCTCTCTTCTCTTCCCGGTGTTTTCACTCTGGTCTCTGCAGTATCTCTGTTTTTTGTTCTTCATTCTCATCTCTGCATCATGGCCACTGATAATCAAGAAGTGCAGTCCTCATTCACCCCCTTCTCCACTGGCAGCAATGGATTTGGACCTCGTCTCTCCATCAAGCTCCAAGAGAACAATTTTCTCCTTTGAAATCAACAGGTTGAAGGAATCATCCTTTCTCACAAACTTCACAAATTCGTCGTGAATCCACAGATTCCCCCAATCTTTGATTCAGAAGAAAATTGTATAGCCAACAAAGTTTCAGCTGTGTATGAATCTTGGATTGTACAAGATCAAGCATTATTCTCATGGCTGCTCTCGACGATTTCAGAATATGTTCTTCCAAGAGTCCTTTCCTGCAAACACTCATATCAGATTTGGGATCAAATCCACAAACATTTCAATGCAGTGATGAAAGCTAGGGTTCATCAGTTGCGTTCTGAATTGAAAACCACCAAGAAAGAGAATAGGTCAATCTCTGAGTATGTGCTGAGAATTAGGGCTATCGCTGATGCACTGCTAGCTATTGGTGATCCCATCTCAGACAGAGATCAAATTGATTCAATCTTACAGGGGCTTTCGGAGGAGTACAATCCATTTGTCATGATGACTTATGGCAAAGGTGATCTATCCTCCATTTATGATGTGGAAGCTTTCCTCTATGTCCAAGAAGCACAACTTGACAAGTATCGTCAAGAACTTGCACTTACCACGACCACTGCAAATCTTGCTTATACTGAAGATCAGGAAAGTTCCAAGACCACCAAAGGTGGCTTTCAGCAGTCAAGGGGACGTGGCTCTGGCTCCAGAGGTCGTGGTCGCACCAGGGCACACAATGCTTACACTCAAGGAAATCGCCCTACGTGTCAACTCTGTGGAAAATATGGCCATGATGTCATCAATTGCTGGCACAGGTATGATGAAAACTTTGAACCTGTGGCGCCTAAAGCTAATCAGCAGCCTACACAATCAAAAGATCAACAGAAGAATGAATCCTCCAGTTCTGCACAAGCCTCTGCATTCCTAGCACATCAAGAAGATTTCAGCCTTCCAACAAATCTTGAATCACAGGCTTGGTTCGCAGATTCGGGTGCATCCTATCATATCACCTCTAGAAACTATCATAGTAAACACACTAAACCTTATTCTGGAAATAATGAAGTAATTATAGGAAATGGTAAAGGTCTGAAAATTGAATCTGTAGGAATAGCTCATATTAAGCCTAACAACACTTCCAGTTATTTGCTGAGTCTAAATGATATGCTTCATGTTCCTAGCATAACTAGAAATCTGTTATCTGTTTCCAAATTTTCCAAAGACAACAAGGTCTTCTTTGAGTTTCACTCTAACAACTGTTTTGTCAAATCTCGGGCATCTAAGGAAGTTCTCTTAGAAGGATACCTTGATGCTAGAGGATTATACTAATTTCCCAATCTCACCTTGAAGACTTCTGTGTCACCAACAGCAAATGCAACTTGTATCTCATCTGATAAGGTTTCAAATACTTTAGATTCAATTTCCAATAAGTTTTCTCTATGGCATCATAGGCTAGGCCATGCTAACTCTGTAGCTGTTAAAACTGTTCTCAACATATGTAATATCCAGTTGAGCAATAAAGATAATGCTGAATTTTGTAATTCATGTTGTGTAGGCAAGTCTCATAGAATATTTGCTCCTTTAACTTCTACTATATATACTGCTCCTTTTGAATTAATTCACACTGATTTGTGGGGACCATCACTAAACCCCCCTAGCCAAGGCTTTTCTTACTACATAGCATTTGTAGATGTATACACTAAGTATACCTGGGTCTATTTTCTCAAACATAAGTCAGATGCCCTCAATATTTTCAAACACTTTCTTGCCTTTGTCAAAACACAGTTTCATACCACTATTAAGGCTCTACAGTCTGACTTTGGTGGTGAGTACAGGACCTTTACTAAACTTCTGAATGATCTTGGCATTGTTCATAGACTAACTTGCCCACATACTTCACATCAGAATGGTACAGTTGAAAGAAAACATAGAAATATAGTAGAAATGGGACTAACTTTACTTGCTCATGCTAATCTGCCTATAGAATATTGGGATCATGCCTTTAGAGCAGCTGTCTATCTGATCAATAGACTCCCCACTCCTACACTTCCCAAAATTGTCTCCCCCTTTCAGACTTTGTTCAACAAAATCCCTGACTACAGCACTCTTAGAGTATTTGGTTGCTCCTATTTTCCTCATTTAAGACCCTACAATCAAAATAAACTTCAGTTAAGAAGCTCTAAATGTGTGTATCTAGGAATTTCTCCACATCATAAGGGATACAAATGCCTTAGCAAAGAAGGCAGGATTTATATTTTCAAGGATGTCATTTTCAATGAAAAAGTCTTTCCTTTTCCAACATTCAATGACCAACTTCATTCTATCAAAACAGGACCCACCAAGTCTATCCCTTTACTTGTACAAAGCAGTCCTTTTTCTGCTCCCTATGATACTCATATACCCAATGGTAGCAGGACCACTCAACCTGTCCTGTCCTTGAACAACACACCCCAACACTCTCTTCAAAACCAGTCTATAACCATTGAACATAATCATACTTCCTCTCATAACCAAATTTCCTCCTCCACTGAGGAAGAACCCCTGGATAGAAACACTGAGTCCTCTAAGAGTACCCCTGTTTATTCTCAACATACACAAGGTACAACAAATGTACAACCTCATCACACTGCTCTAACTAATCAAAATACTGTACATCAGGAATCTGGTCCATCCCTGGCTGCTGTTAATCCTGATACTCACTCTTCTCCTACCTTAGTTACTAACAATCATTCTATGGTTACTAGGAGCAAAACAGGGAACCTTAAACCTAAAGTCTTCCTTGCACAATGTGAATCAGTCACCTACAAACAAGCCTTAACTCAACCAGAATGGTTTGAGGCTATGAAACAGGAGTTTGATGCTCTCCTAGCCAAAAACACTTGGACACTAACTCATTTACCTTCACACAGAAAACCAATAGGCTGTAAGTGGGTGTTTAAACTGAAGGAAAATTCTGATGGAACCATCAACAAACACAAAGCCAGGTTGGTTTCCAAAGGTTTCAACCAGAAATATGGTCTTGATTTTCATGAAACCTTGAGTCCTGTTGTCAAGCCAACAACTATAAAAGTTATTCTAACCCTAGCTATCACTCATAAGTGGGAAATACAACAGATAGATATCAACAATGCCTTCTTAAATGGTGCTCTGCAGGAAGAAATATATATGCAAAAGCCACCTGGGTTTGAGAATGAGAACAAAAATCTGGTATGCAAGTTGAATAGAGCCTTATATGGACTCAAGCAGGCACCCAGATCCTGGTATGAGAAATTACACCAGACCCTATTTCAGTTTGGTTTTGTGGCTAGCAAGTGTGATCACTCTTTGTTTATTTACAAGCATCAAGGAATTATTATGTATGCCTTAGTCTATGTGGATGACATCTTAGTTACAGGTTCATCTTCTCATCTTGTTCACAAGCTGATAAATCAACTGCATCATCAGTTTGCTCTGAGGAAACTTGGCAAGCCTGAATACTTCTTAAGTTTGGAAGTTCATTATCAAACCAATGGATCCCTAATACTGACTCAAACAAAATATATCAGAGATCTCCTCTCTAGGGTCAATATGCACACAACCAATGGAGTAGGAGCACCAATGCTTAGCCACTGCAAACCCAGTAAATATGGCACTGACTTCATGGAAGAACCATTACTATACAGATCTGTTGTAGGAGCTTTGCAGTACATTACCTTAACTAGACCTGACATAGCATATTCTGTAAACAAAGTCTGCCAGTTCATGGTCTCTCCTTTACACAGCCACTGGAGTTTGGTGAAGAGGATACTCAGGTACTTGAGTGGCACTGTCAGAATGGGATTAATCTTGTCTCCTGCTACTCCTAATCAGCCTCTATCTCTAAGAGCCTACAGTGACTCTGATTGGCTAATGATCCAAATGATAGAAGGTCAACTTCTGGCACTTGCATCTTCATTGGACCAAATCTCATATCATGGAGCTCAAAGAAACAGTCCCTTGTTGCAAAATCCAGTGCTGAAGCAGAATATAGGGCTTTGGCTCACACCACATCAGAAGTTTTATGGCTGGAATCTCTACTGACAGAACTACAGATTCAGTATTTCTCTCCAACTCTGTTGTATGATAACCTCAGTGTTGTTCTACTTTCACATAATCCTGTCCTTCATGCTAGAACCAAGCATATTGAATTGGATCTTCACTTTGTAAGAGAAAAAGTTATGGCCAACAAGCTCAAGACCCAACATGTTCCAGCTACTGCTCAGTTAGCAGATATTCTGACCAAGCCTCTTCCCACTACTGTTTTTCAACAACTCAGGGACAAGTTCAAAGTTGTGTTGCTGCCACCACCTTGATCTTGAGGGGGAGTATTAGTTATATATATTAGCCTTGGTGCATTTGTCCAGTTGTATGCTTATGATTGGCTTTCTGTTAGGCTATTGCTATTGGTTGAGTTAGTTGTAGAGGTGGTTATATTGGCCCACTTGTAACAATGATATATAGTATCTTATCCTCTACTGTAACAGTATCAAGAAGTTTTTGAATTTTATAGAAACTGCACAAAGTGCAGATTGTTGAATGCAGAGCATTCTTCATCTTCTACATTCCCGTATGAAGCACCCAACTGTACTCTCAAGTTTCAATTTTGTTAAATGTTACCGATGTGTCAAACATGGTGCAATTCGACATTATCCAATGATGACACATGATGTGATATCTTGTAGGAGCATATCTCTAACAATCAATTTCTAATGTAGAATGCTCATGCCAAATTATTGAAGCTGAATGTGGAAAATTATTTATTTCATGAGACAGGGTTTATTGTTTATTGTTTATCTATATCATATGTTTGTTTTGTTTATCCAAAATACTTGAATGCAGTTGCTGAAGCTGAAGATGCCGGGGATTATTACTTTCAACTATACTATTGCTCACACATTGTTTGATTTACTGAAGGTGCAGTTGCTGTATACATGAACAAGGAAGAGAGGTGGTAGAAGTGATAGAGACTATAGTCCCACATCGTTGGTAATAGATACAGAATAAGTGTATATAAACCAATAAAGCATTAGGCCCTACTAACGCCAAGAGGGCTTAGGCATGAATATAATGTTTTGATAATTTAAAAATATAATTTCTAAAAACATTATTTATAATAAATGAAATTTTTTTATTAATTAAATAAATAATAAATAATTAAACATGTATTGAAAAAAAAAATATAAAAAAAAAATACCAGGGCTTATTAACCTTAAAGGGGCTTGGGCATAGGCACGAATATAATATTTTGATAATTTAAAAAATAAATTCTAAATAATATTATTTATAATAAATGAAAAAAATTATTAATTAAATATAAATAAATAATTAATTAAACATGTATCGGAAGAAAAAAGCTCATGTAAATTGTCACGTTGGTAAATAAATAAAATCTTTTTAATAATATGACAATCAGAACTTATTTGACTGAATCTAAATATTATGAAGAGGAATTACAAAAAAAAAAATTATCTTAAATTAAAAATAAATTTCGCTAATATTACAAGAGTGTTTGTATATTTAACTATTTTTATTTTTATATAAGTTATTACTTTTTTATTTTATAAATATAAAGAAATGACAAGGATGGACAACTCAAAATATCAAGTTATTAAAAAATGAATACATAATCATTTTAAATTGCAAAAAATAGAGACAAAAAATATTTAAATTTATAAAATAAGACTAATTCTATGAATTGATTAAAATAGAAAACATATATTGTAATTTAACTAAATTATTACTTTTCCAATTTAAAATGTGTTCTGGACTGGGCCTGCCCTTGGCCCAATTACCAGTGAGGCCCAATCCAGACATGTCAATCAGCTGCGCGGAGCAGTATTTTCCCCGATCACATCACGACTATAGATGTCTTGTCGACCAATACTGCCTCTCGTCAATGCTCGCAGAGACCATCCCCAACGAGCATGCGCTCCTCCCGGGCACCTTCTTCGTATGGCTGACTTTCAACCTCTTTGAATTTCGCGGAGTCTTCATGGTCCCGGAAAGATCGAGTCCCTATCCTCCCTGTCTAGAGGACGTCATCCAGGTAGGGGGCATGTGCGGGTCCCCACTACACACGTAGAACTTGGCAATGTCTTTGTTGGGCCTGTTTGATTAGCCCAATAAAGAGACCTTGGCCCAGCGCTGGGGGCTATAAATACCCCCTCTTCCGAGACGATCAGGTATTCAAATCATATCTCAGAACTCATACTTGCTTGCTCATTTTGCTTCTTACTTTTCCATCGGAGTGTCTTGCAGGTACCCCCCCCCCCCCCCCCCATTCAACTTCTGTCCGAGCCAGCTGTGACGGTCCATCTTTGATTCGGTAAGATCAGTGGCGCCGTTTGTGGGAAACTAAGCTTCCCCGTCTTCTATTCACTTGAGACCAAAGCTAAATAATTTCCGACTGTCATGGCTGACCAGACTCCAGACAACATGAACGTCCGTGTCATCGACGTTAACAACAACACTGCCGACAATAATGCCAGCCTCGACAACGCCGGTACCACCGGCCATAACACAACCCCTGGCGTCAACATGCTCGGGCCTTCTGAATACAGAGACAGAGCAACTGCTTCGTCATCATCTTTACCTCACCGACATGAAGACGATCGGCCACCTCCCCAGAACTACTGACACCTCCAGTTCCACGAGGTCTCCGTCCCCGCCGGGGCAGACGCCACGACCAGGGAACTGTTCGCGGAAATCAATCAAACCAACTACCTAATCTTCGCCCAGGGGGAAAGACTGAGGCGCTCGAGGACGATTAGAGGCCCCCAAGAAGACATAGGAGACCTCAATCTCCCCCCCCCCCCCCCCCCTCGATAAGCAGAGGAACATCCCCAATCTCTTCCGCGGAGACATAATCGGGATATCTCTTGAAGCCCGTCACCCCGACCACTCGGGCGACGACCCCCTTTGGAGAGGGAACAACTCGTTGATGCGGGAAGGCGCGATCACGGCCCCTCGTGTCAAGAACAAAGACCCCATGGAGATAGGAACGGGAGAAACCACCAACTGTCATATCGCCCAAGGACTGCCCCGCGCGAACAGGGCCACCGTGACCGCCACGATATCAGATCTCCGTCTCGCTCGCCCAAACGGAGTGACGAGGACGACCCTTGTGGTCCCTTGTAACAAGCTATCATGGAGGCGCCCATTCCTCTGGGCATGGAGAAGCCCCCCCGCCTGAAGGAATATGACGGCATCACCGACCCGATCGACCATATAGACGGGTTTGAGGCCATGCTGCACTATCACAATGTATGGGGACCGATCAAATTCCGGTTGTGTCCCCACGACTCTGAGGAAAGCTTCCATGGACTGGTACAAAGGTCTCGCCCCGGGGTCAATTACCTCTTGGCGAAATCTGAAAAACCAATTCATCAGCTCATTCACTGCTTCGCGGCGACACCCAAAGACCGAAGCAGCCCTCAAGGCCATCATCCAGAGACACGATGAGACCCTGAGGGAATTCATTGATCGGTTCAACCAGGAGGCTATCCAGGTCCCCTGCACGGACCACATGAAAAGATACCTGCTCGAGAGGGGGCTCCTCCGGGGCACTGAATTCAGGAAAGTCGTAGGCATCGAACCACCCCGGACATTCGATGCCCTCCTCGAGAAGGCCAGAGCTTATATAGACTACAAGGAGAGAGAAGCGGCCAACAGAGCCCGAGATCCCAGGAATCATGGATCTACCAATAATCTGCGGCAAGACACCACCCCTCCTCGACAAACTGGCGATAAGAGAAGGGACGACAAACCCCGAGACGCCCTGGAATAAAGGGGGCCCTCAGGGAGGTTCACTGAATACACTCCGCTAACAGCTTCCCGCGAGCGCATCTTAGCGGAGTGCACACATACAGACTTTAAGGACGGCGGCGTCAAGCGTCCTCGCCCCGCTCCTGTTAAACCCGGGGTAGACCGAAGCAAATACTGCCAATATCACCGGAGCCACGGGCACTTTGACCAAAGATTGCGTCCATCTTAAGGACGTCATCGAGACCCTCATAAAGGGGGGAATACTCGCACAATATCAGTGAAGCGACGCTCCTCGTTGGGATGCCCGTGAGACGAGGGAAGTGGAAGAGGATGCCCGACCATCTGACGAGTCGGTTCCCATCCAAATAGTGTTCTTCGTCACAAGACCTGAGGACTTCTACATCCTCGAACATCTGCAAGAGCCTATGTCTACACACAGCAGGTGGGAAAACTTCCCCTCCACCATGGTCATCAATGGTGGAGGGTTTAATGATTTGACCATAAATTCAGCAAAGAGAAAGTTGGACGAACTGGTCAACGCGGCTCCCTCGTAAACGGTGACCTTCGAAAGAGTGAAAGGCAGATCATAGCCGATCACCTTTTACCTCGAGGAGCTTCCCGGAGGGGCCCCCAATTCAGCCATCCCTCTTCTGATAAGGGCGAGAATGGCCAACTTCGACGTCTATCGCGTCCTGGTCGACGAGGGAAATTCCGTCGACGTGATGTACAACCAGTTGTTCAGAACCCTACAGCTTGATGACTCACACCTTTCACCATACGTGGGGTCTGACCTGCAGGGCTTTAATGGCTCGACCTCCAAGTCGTGGGGGTATATGGAGTTTATGGTCACGTTTAGCGAGGATACCGCTACCAGACAGGTCAAGATCCGCTTCCTCTTTATCGACTGTCCATCCCTCTACAATTGCATCCTCGGGAGGCCAACACTGGCAGAGCTGATCGCGGTACCCTCCACCGTCCACTTAAAGATGAAGTTCTACACCAAGAGGGCACATGTCACCACTATTCAAGGAGATCTAGCAGCCGCCCGGAGATGCTTCAACGTGGCGTCCAAGGGACACAGCACAGTCGACACTGGGACACGGCCCGCCAAGAAAGCCGCAACTGTGCGATCAGAGCCTCAACGGTCAGAGCCCATCAGAGTAGAAGAACAGAGGGCCCCTCCAAAGGTCGACTCAATCTCTCTGGACACTCGCTTCGACCAGGACGAGCCCTCCAGCGGAGAGCAGGTGCCACTTCGACCAATTCCGGATGGGGACTTCGATCTCGTCCCTCTCGATGAAGACTCAAGCAGAGGAGTGAAGATTGGCACTGGACTCCCCGACTTGGCAAGAAAGTAGATCAAGGCCTGCTTGAGGGAAAACGCGGATCTGTTTGCATGGAGTTCCGCAGAGATGCTCGGTCTCGATCCTGAGGTCGCCTGTCATCAACTCGCCATTGATCCAACCGCTAGGGAAGTAGTACAACGTAGGCGTAGGCAGTCTCCCGAGAAAGCGGAGGCTGCTGAAAAAGCTGTAAAAAACCTCCTAGAGGAAAATTTTATTTCTGAAGCCCGGTAATCAACCTGGCTATCAAATGTTGTACTTGTTAAGAAAAATAATGTAAAATGGCAAATGTGCGTTGACTATACTGATCTTAATCGGGCATACTCCAAAGATGCATTTCCTTTACCTAATATTGATATGTTGGTCGACAACTCGGGAGGCTATAAAATTTTATCATTTATGGACGCCTATTCGGGCTACAACCAAATCCCAATGGCAATAGGCGACAAACATTGCACCGCTTTCATGACTAGCCCGGGCAACTATTACTACAACGTAATGCCATTCGGCCTGAAAAACGCAGGAGCAACGTACCAGCGGATGATGAACAAAGTCTTCTGCAACCAAATCAGAGATATGCTCGAGGTATACATGGATGACATGATCGTCAAGTCCCGAGTAGACACCGACCATGTTGCTCATCTCAGGGAAGTCTTCGCCCAAGCAATACAATGCAAAATGAGGTTTAACCCCGAGAAGTGCGTGTTCGGGGTCAAGGCGGGCAAGTTCCTCGGCTTCTACTTAACAGAACAAGGAATCAAAGCCAACCCCGACAAGTGCCGAGCTTTCTCTGACCTCCCTACACCCACGTCAAAAAAATCCATACAAGTCTTGAATGGCATGCTCGCCTCATTATCCCGTTTGGTTGCAAAATTCGCGCAACACGCCCTGCCTTTCTTCAAACTCCTTTGCAAGGAGGCGGCTTTCAAGTGGACTGAGGAGTGCGAATAGGCCCTTCTCCATATCAAACAGAGCCTCTCACAGTCGCCCGTGCTATCACGACCGTCGATGGGGAGACCTTATTTCTATACCTGGTTGTTTCTGTCGAAGTCGTCAGTGTGGCCCTCATCCGCGAGACTAACGACGGACAAAAACCCGTTTACTTCACGAGCAAACTGCTCCAAGGGCCCAAGGTTAGATACCAACAGATCGAGAAGGTGGCTTTGGCCCTCGTCAATGCAGCGAGAAGGCTCAGACACTATTTCCTCGCGCATACGATCGTCGTACGAACGGATCAGCCCGTGAAACAACTCTTGGATCGACCAGACATGGCGGGCCGAATGCTAAAATGGTCCTTGAAACTTTTAGAATTCGACGTCCAGTATGAGATTAGGAAGGCCCTGAAAGCCCAGGATCTGTCCGACTTTGTCGCGGAGATGACCGCTAATAACCCCCCGTTAGGAAGGAGCACAAATGGACAATCTTTGTTGATGGAGCCTCCAGCTCGACCGGAAGCGGAGCAGGAATCCTCCTTGAGAACGAGGAAGGCGTACTGATCGAACATTCGCCCACCCTCTCCTTTCCAACCTCAAACAATCAGTCAGAATACGAGGCGCTGCTCGCAGGGCTAAGACTGGCCGAGGATTTAGGTGCCCGCGAAATACAAATTTTCACCGACTCCCAACTTGTCGCGTCTCAAGTTCAATGGGGATACCAGGCTAAGAACAACAACCTCATCGAATATTTAAACTTGGTCAGGGAACATATGAAAAAGTTCGAAGGGGCAGAAATTTCGCACGTACCACGCGAATAAAACACATGGGCCGACATACTTTCGAAGCTCGCAAGCACGAAGAAGAAAGGTGGAAACAAATATGCCATACAAGAATCTATGTCTCGCCCGAGCATTGAAAAATCCGCGACTTTACCCGAAGTAAAAGCCATTGGGGACAACTCGTGCTGGATGACCCCGGTATTCAACTTCCTAACGAAGGGGGAACTTCCCCTGGACCAAAGGGAAGCAGCCGCGACCAAACAATGAGCATGCTCCTATGTGGTGCTCGAGCACAAACTATATCGTAGGGAATTTTCCATCCCACTATTGAAGTGCATTGAAGAATCCACGGTCCCCGAGATACTATGAGAAATTCACGAAGGGATTAATGCCCAACACATGGGCGGAAAGTCCCTAGCACAGAAAGCACTATGAGCGGGGTATTACTGGATGACAATGCAGCAAGACGCTAAAGACCACGTCAATAAATGTGACAAGTGCCAAAGGCACGCCGACATGCATCTCGCCCCGCCACACGAGCTGAACACACTATCTTCCTCATGACCATTTTCCTGGTGGGGAATGGACATCCTCAGACCATTTGTACAAGGGATGTACCAAAACAAATTGCTCGTCGTGGCCGTAGATTATTTTACAAAGTGGATAAAGATCGAAGCCCTCGCGAAAATCACCTCGCACAACATTCTGCGTTTTTACAAATGAAACGTGCTCGCTCGATTTGGAATCCCTCAGGCGCTCGTCACATGCAATGGTACCCAGTTTACCGACCAAGGCTTTCAAAGCTTCGTTGCCAAACTCGGCACCAAACAACATTTTACATCAGTCGAACACCCCCAAACTAATGGGCATGTCGAGGCCGCAAATAGGGTCATCTTGCAAGGACTCAAATGCAGTTTAGGCGAAGCCAAGAGGTGATGGGTCTAAGAATTACACAGCGTCTTATGGGCTTATCAAAAAATTCCCCACTCGACTATCGGTGAGACACCATTCTGACTGACTTACGGTACCGAGGCAGTCATCCCAGTAGAAATCATGGAGCCATCCAGAAGAATTGAAATGCCCCTCGACGAGGAGATGAACGAAGAGGCCTTGAGAGACAAGCTCAACCTCATTGAAGAAATCTGATCAGGAAGCATCCCTGCGTGAGGCCACTCTGAAACAGCAGGTAGCCCTACGCCACGATAACAAAGTCGTAAAACGCGAATTTCAGGTCGGTATCCTAGTCTTGCGGAGAAACCAGAAGGATTCCCGCGAAGGGAAGTTGGCCTCAAACTGGGAGGGACCTTATCGCGTCCATGGAGCTACGGGCACCGGAGCATATTATCTCGAGCAATTAAATGGAGAACCACTACCGCGACCCTGGAATGTTGCGAAGCTAAAACAATATTATAGCTAAAGCCCCTCACCTGCTGGGGACTTTTTCCGTCGAATGTTCACCTTCAGTCGACGAAGGGAAAAGCTCGGCCACGTAGGCGAGTCGAGGTACGGGCCCGACCTACCAACCAACGAAGGAATAATGTTGTTCACCTCGACGAACAACATACATGCCCGACAAGGACACCTCGATCGAGCTTCGTTGTCAAAGTAACCCAACATGGAAGAACACCCAGCTCGCGATGGGCAGTTCATGTCACGAGCATAGGATCCCGATCGCGATCATACGCCTGTCACACAGATCCCTACTCCGCACCCTCAACACATTTCGAAGTGCGTCGAACCGACATTAGGGTCGAACGAGTATCTCCATACGAACATAAACTTCGTGAAAAATTCATAACCACGATAATGGTCGGGCACATACATCAAATATTGTTATTCATCAGATAACTACTATAAACAAAGCATTCATCAAGTAGACAGTCATAAACAAAGCAATCATAATATGTTGACCACAAGGTCCGGCATTGTCCAAAAATTACAGTTTAGGCACGACGGCCACAAAACTAGAAGAATGATAGCAGGCACGCATGCCCTAAAATAACAGCGGACACGCATGTCCAAATTCACCAATAAAAACATTAATCACTCCCTGGAGTACCAAATTCGACATCAGGAGAGTCGGGAGGAGGCACCACCTGGCCATCAACAACCTGGGACAGAACCCCAGTCCCTTCGGTATTCAACCCCGGGTTCAGCACGGACAGTTGATTCACAGCAGACTCAAAGCCACCGGCCAAAGCATCAACACAGTCTGACTCCAGAAGTTGAATTCGAGCGATGAAATCAGCACGTGTGCGTAAGTCGGCCACCCCTTCAGGCTCGTCCTCCTCGGGCAGCATAGCGGCCCTCAGATCTTCGACCTCTCTCAACAGCCGTTGGTTGTCACTCTCCAACCGCTCCTTATCGAGCTGGAGGCATTCTTTGTCTTCGAGGGATCTGTCGGCCCTCTCCTTCTCCCCCGATGGCATGTCGGACTGCTCCTGAAACATTTCCTCAGAGCGTTCAAGAGCAGTCTTCAGTTTGTGGGTTTTGGTCACGAGAACCGCTTTCTCTGACTCCAGCTCATTGACCCGGTCCAAGGAGTCTGACCCTTCACCCGCAAGGACAACCGCCATCTCAGCCATCTTCACCATCTCGATCATGCTGGAAGTGAGGTGCTTCCTCCGACCTTCCTTGTCGAGCCTCCTGATGATATCGGCCTCGTTGTCGGATACGGTCAAGGGGAACCCCTCAAAGAAGTCTTTTTCCACAAAACAAGGTGGCAGGCTGAAGGCCCGGGCACCCGCCCCTCTATCGGTCACCTTGACTCCATCTTCTGGTCGACTCTATTTCTTGCTAATCAAAGAAGATTGGCTCTCGGTGTCACGGGAACCCGAGGACCCACTGGATCCTTCCCTGGCCGACTCAGGGGTCAGACCCATTCCCGTGGCTTGTTGCGGCTTCACCAACCTCTTACCAATCTTCTTATCTTGGGTCAGCTTCAGCAATCTCTCTCGATGTTCTTCCATGTGACCTACAAAGGAAATGTGCTTGGATTAGCCACGTCGAAGAAAACAAAAAAAAGGCTATCAATAGAGTAAGCAAGAAACTTAAGAGCTCTACGGCCTGCCTGTAAGACTGGAACTCGACGAGCGCCTTGGTGTTGATCGGATGTGCCTCGAACGTCGGCTCGCCATCCTCGTCAAGAATTTCGTTCCCTTCCCTCGTAACCCACCGAGCGGGGAAGAAACTGTCGACAAATTTATTCATGACGCCATAAGCCTCCTCGTCCTTGGCGCTCATACCGCCAACGGGAGTGTGGTAATATCCAGGTCCATGATTGTAATAGCCCGAACACCAGTGGATGGGAAACTTTGAGACTTTCCCAATCTTGGGATTACCCTCAAAATCCAAACACGGCTCCCCGTCCTCGTCCACCACGGCAGTCAGTTCGAACAGCGAATCCACAGCTGTCTGGGTAGACGGTTGCAAAATATACCACTTATCCTTGAAATCTCGAACAGAATCCATGTACATCCTAAACAGCCTTTTCGAGTGCTTAAGGGACACCCAACTATGCTTCCCTCCTCGGGATTGCCGTTGCAGGTGAAAAACCATAAAGAACAGGGGAATCGTTGCCCTGATCCTCAGGAAACGACATGTAAGTTCGAATGCCCAGATAAAGGCAATCGCATTGGGATGAATCTGGGAGGGAGCCAAGTTCAAGTGATTGAACACTCCCATCTGGAAGTCGTTGAAAGGAAGACGGAGCCCGAGATCTTTAAATACGATCTCGTACATAGGAAAGGTGTCCTGAGTAAACTCCGAGCAAATGCGGGTGTCCCTTGTCGGCCTCATGATCTTAAAATTTCTCTGAAACTCCTCCTGGCCGCCGCCGTACTCGACGACAGTATAAGCATGCCTGCCGATATAGTTATAGATCAAAGCTATCCCTCAGGGTTTCGCACTGACCCAGTCCAAAGTAGGTTCATCGACAGTGTCGACCAGATTAATGCTTTCCTCGGCAGTGCTGGTTTCCTCGGTGTCAATATGCTCCGAGGACTCGGGAATATCGGCCATTTACCTGCAAAGTACAGGAAACCGGTGAATTCAACAGCAAATCCGCTTTTCCGCGACACGGACGGGGAGAAGTAAGCGACACTCAGACCAAGTTGACGGTCATTCGCACGAAAGAGGGGGAACACGTGGACCTCGATCGAACACCGACCTTAACGGCGGGCATCTATATCAATCATAAATATCGCGAGCACAGTAATAATATCCCGAGCAAAGGATGAATTTCACGACCAAGGTCATAACATTGCTAGCCAGATACAAGAATGCCACGGGGAAAACTAGCCTATATAATAACGAAAGGGCGAATCTCACAACCAAGTTCATAAATTTGTTAGCTAAACGCATGAATATCACGGGCATGATCATAAACCGTATGCCTAAACGTATGAACGCCACGGGCACGATCATGAATCAGACGCCTAAAACGCTTGAATTCCCCGGGGATAATCTCCAGACACAAAATCCTACCACTAAACACCATCAAAATTTATGTACAACACAAGATATCAAAGAAAAAGAACGCTTACTTGGAGGAAAGATGAGGAGAGACGGTTGTTGAGATAAGTACACGGAGGATTGTGCGGCGGTCTCAATGACATTGGGAAAATGCGCGGTGTTGACGACAAAGAAAATGTGGGAGCGCGAAAATGTGAAAACAAGTTATGGACCCTGAAGCCCTATTTATAGAGCTGACGTGGAATGTGAAACGTCGCGTCAGGCAATCACAAACCGCCCTTCTCCTCGACACCTACTAGCATAGACAATGATGACCCCTACTCCCCAGGCCACCATTGTAGTTTCCAAGAGCCACGCCACGTGTCTGACTAGTGTATCATCCTCTTCCCGCGAGTATTCCTCGAACACTCTTCAACCACTGCACGAAGCAAATCATGAACTAGGCGACGTCTTTCGTCCACGGTAAAAAACCCTGTGTCGCGCAGCGAGTCTCGCGAATGGGCGAACTTGAATCAAGTCATAACTCTTTCACTAGGAGCAACGACTTGGGGGGCTCCTGTTCTAGACTGGGCCTGCCCTTGGCCCAACTACCAGTGAGGCCTAATCCAGGCATGCCAACCAGCTGCGCGGAGCAGTATTTTCCCCGAGCACATCCCGACCACATATGTCTTGTCGACCAATACTGCCTCCCGTCGGTGCTCGCAGAGACCATCTTCAACGAGCATGCGCTCCTCCCGGGCACCTTCCTCGTAGGGCTGACTTCCAACCTCTTCGGATTTCGCGGAGCCTTCATGAACCCAGAAAGATTGCGTCCTTATCCTCCCTGTCTTACGGAGGACGTCATCCAGGTAGGGGGCCACGTGCGGGTCTCCACTACACACGTAGAACCTGACAGACTCTTTGTTGGGCTTGTTTGATCAGTCCAATAAAGAAACCTTGGCCCAACGTTGGGGGCTATAAATACCCTCTCTTTCGAGAGGGTCAGGTATTCAACTCAAATCTCATAACTCATACTTGCTTGCTCATTCCGCTTCTTACTTTGTCATCGGAGTGTCTTGCAGGTACCCCCCGTCTCATTCAACTTCTACCCGAGCCAACTGTGACGGTCCATCTTTGATCCGATAAGATCAAAATAATATAAGAATTATTACAAATTAAAATAAAGCACAATTCATCCTAGTTTATTAAAATATGAACTCTCTTAATACTTGAGGTTATCAGTATTATTTAGATAAAATTAATTGGTCAATCAAAGGTCAAGTTTCATTAAGTCAATTCAATTAACAGCTATGCAGGAACATCAAATGCAGAATTGCAAAAGGTGAACTTTAGCCACTAGATTACATAAGCCATACAAAAATTAGTCAATAAGAGAATGTCGAAGATAATCCTCTATTTTCTCATACTACAAGTAATTTTAGCATTACTCAAAATGTGTAAGATAGATTATTTGAATGTTTTAAAATGATATAAAAAGACAATAGGATAAAGACATGAGTGACAAGAATTTTAAATCGGGTGAAAGAATTACCAGAATTTACCTATGTAGTCTACATTTCTTAAGAAAACTCTTTTCTCTAAC
The DNA here is from genome assembly GCA_948472305.1 of Vicia faba. Lineage (NCBI taxonomy): Eukaryota > Viridiplantae > Streptophyta > Magnoliopsida > Fabales > Fabaceae > Vicia > Vicia faba. The sequence continues at coordinate 745,764,063 of OX451741.1, forward strand.
TATGTCAAGCAAATAGAGTCACAAAATAGACATAAAATAGGTGCAGCATTTAGTGCCACCACACTAGTAACTAAATAAAACATAAAATGGGTATATTACATGTGAAATGCATCACCCTTTGTGAAGCACAATTCTTAAGCTAACTAAAAATTTGTGGACAAATGTATCTACCCTACAACTAATTTAACTTCTACTCAAGACTCACTCTCTTGTTTCTTTTTTGTTCCTTTCCTTTTCTTCTTCTTCTTTTTCTCTCCTTCCACAGATTTAACATTCTTTTCCTTCATCTCCCCTTCTACTAGTTTAACATTCTTTTTCTTCTTCTCCCCTTCTACTGATTTAACATTCTTTTTCTTCTTCTCCCCTTCTACTGATTTAACATTCTTTTTCTTCTTCTCCCCTTCTACTGATTTAACATTCTTTTTCTTCTTCTCCCCTTCTACTGATTTAACTTTATCAACGTAAGTTTTTTGACATGCTGATATGACAGTACAAATCTCCACATCATCTCTTGGAATTTTCTTGAGTATAAAGTCGGCAGATCTTTGATCTCCTGATGCTAAAAGTGCTTGATACATCCTACAACCATACAAATGATCAATATGGATAAGACTAATACTATTTCGAAAAGGGGGATATACTATCTAAGTTAAAACTCACCTCACGTAACTTAATACATTGTAAGGAAATCCAGCAACCTCGTATTCTCTCCAAATCAAACGGGCATTATTCAAATCTCCTGAATTGGCACAGGCACTTAGAAGAAAATCAAGACACTGCCTTGAAGGAACAAGCCCGAGCTCGTCCTTGATTGCCCAAAGCAAGTCTAAGCCAAACTGCAAACGTGAGGACTTGGATCCCGCGATTAGAGAATACACCTATACATATATTATATGTTTGCAAGTGAACAAAGTTTATATCAATGATATGTTTGCAAGTGAGAACAAACATCATGCTTTATAACAAAGAGCAGTGTGAAAGAGTTTAAAACTCGAACAAACAGAACTTACTGCATCGAAAAGAACTTCTGTCATTGTTTCATCACTTTCGAAGTTATCCTTGAGTTGCGTGAACAGATCAACAGCACAACTGACCCAGATACAACGAAATATGAACATAAACAAATAGAAGAATACAACTTCAAATCAATATAGGAGGAAGATAGAAATTAAACCTTAAATGACGGTGCTCAACACAATACTGAATAACCCTGAAGCAACCGTCAACCCAGTAGTTTAGATCACTCAACTCCTTCAGTAGAAGAAGCAACCCCTCCAACTCTCCACTTATATGACGCAACTCATCCTAGGAATGTGCAGTGACACGTCATATGGTTGAAAGTGGAGGATATACAAATTACAAATAACGGAAAACCTTACGATGAGTGTTATAACAGCTTTTGGTTCCAAATTGTGTCCAGCTTTCTTGATCTCCTCGTAGATAGCAAGTGCCTCAGACAATTGCCCGTGAGATGCAAGAGCTGAGACAAGAACACTCTTAATTTCATTTAAGCACTTTAATGGTATGCGTGAATCAAGAGCTACCTGCGATGTGAAACATAACTTAATCTCAACATTATCGATAAATTTATTAAAAAAAAAAAGAGATTTAAAACATGCTATGTCCTTTACAAAGTCACTCCAAAAGGGACACCGTAGAAAGACATAGCATATGCAAGTTCAATGTGTCTTGTTACTTGCACCCTGTACCTGTTTTGCCTTCTCCAATTCGCCACAAGCTGCATATGCATTAATAAGGGCCATAAAAATTTGTCTTGTAGGGTAGATGTCAAATTGCTTCAGTTCTTCATAATACTACAAGACAATATTCTAATTAGCAACTCACCTATTGATACATCAAATCTTAAGCTCAGAATGTCTATTCACAGAAAATATCATTAGTTAATCAGTTCATTGACACTGCATTAACACAGTGGAGGCTGTGAATGGCAGCACTCGCGGTAGGTCAATTGGGCAGGCATTGAATAAGGTAGCCTCCCATCAATCGGGATAAAAATACTTGATTTAAAACTACACAACCAAATAGCTGAAAATCTGAATATAAGGAATTATTAAACTCAACTTACCATATTTATATCATCTTCTGTTTCACAATTGCTAATCAAATAGCTGAAAGTCTGTGAATCGGGTTCTACATTGGCATGTTGCATGTGTTTGAGGACCGCCAAGCCACCAATGAAGTTTTTCTACAATTTTGAAAAAGTTTAAAAGGTGAGAAAATGAATGAATTATTTCAAATATTCATTTAAATTCTTTTTTGTTGAATGAGAATTCATTAGAAGAAAAAAGTGTTAACAGCCATACTCTTACTAAGATATCATGTACAGAAACTATTAATATGATTTTGAAGCTAATAATCATATTAATAGTTGCCCTATAGAAAGAGATATGTTGTGAAAATGAACTTGCCCACTCTCCACAAATACAGCAAAGGTGTTAAATGTTAATGCCCACAAGTAGCCACTAGATTCAACATTGAGCAAGAACTTGCCGACAGCTACCTGCCAAGCTTTAGATTACCAAACTACCTAAGTAATTTATTTATGATTTGGATCATTTTAAATAGAACACATCATGTTTGACTTGATCCAATTCTTAAGAAATTCATCTAAGTTTTGACTTCTGTTTAAGAACAGTGACAGGAACAATATCCTTCACAACAGTAATAGCCTTGTTTTTCAGGTCCAGGACTTCCTAAAAGAGCAATCAGACCATAATAAGAAATCACGTTTAAGTCAGATTCAAGCGCTGGAAATAGAAGACAAGCTCAATCCCTTGTTCAACAAACAACCAATATCTCCAATTTTCAAGTTTGGCGTTAAGATAGAAGCTGGGTTTATATGTGTATTATTTATTGATCCATCGATGTAAATATCTTATTTATGAATTATGAGGGGAAAAAAAGGTATATGCAATCTACTTCAGGAAGTGTCTAGAGTCTAGACATGCAAGTCAAGAGGTTATTTGAACTTAATGTTGGAAATGACAAAATTTGTCACATTATATTCTGAGTTAAAGCAGAGCATTATTATCTAGTTTGAGAAATAGTTGAAAATCTGAGCGAGAACATGGGCATATACAAAATCCAACAATGATACCTCACGAAAATATCCTGCCATTATGGCATTGTACATGGCTGTTGTAGGTTTGAAATTCATTTCCTTCAATTCCTTAACCATCTTGTATGCGCGTTCAAACTGCATTATGAGTAAATACAATTTTTGTTTAGTGAAAAGCTTTCCTTCAAAAGATAGCATAGTAGAAAACTTGTGTATACAACCATGAAAATAAAATAGGTAAAACTTACATCTTTTAATCTTACACAAAAATGTATCAAACATCTGCATATTTGACCATTTAACTCCAAATGGTGGTGATGGCGACTGATGATGGAATAGATTCGATGGACCTTGATTTTCAGGATGGCAAGGGAAATAGAAAATGAACAAACAGATACTAGTAAAATAGAATGAATAAGAAAATGTTAACCCATTGTTGCTTCTTCATTGCATATGTGTTTTCATGAAACTACCGAAAGGAAGCATAAACTCCATTATGTAGATGTAAAAGTTTGTTGGGGAAGAATAACTTGAACTAGTTTACATTAGATTAAGATCTGAATTACTCAATTCATATCTTGATTAAATCTTGGTGTTTATCTTTCGGATTTTTCTTTCATATGCACACGGGGAACCATCCCTTAAAAACAAGGGGAAAATATCCAAGTCCTATATATACTTTACCGAGCATTCCTTACTACTCAATGTGAGACTTGGGCACCCCATAATACCCAAGTCCGTATCAAACCCTTGTGATACAACTCAAACGCCGATGCTTCATTGCTTCTAGTTCAATAGTTTATAGGAAAATTTCCATGACATATTGTGCAAAGAAATGAATGAATTAGAATATAATACAAAGAAAAAACAGGGAAGCTGCTTTATGTAAGATAAATCGTACCAAAATATAATCATAAGTTTCCTCACAAATCTGTAATATCGATTGTAATATATGAGTAGACACCATATAGCCTGCTTCACACATTTTATCAACAATATCAAGAGCTGCATCTACCTGCATTAAAAGTTTAAAAAAATGATGCGCAGTTTCCAATCTAGTCAGGGGCCAAAGGCATACGAAAACAGAACGGAAAAAAAAAACTTCTTATTGAATAGAAATCAAGCATCATATTCCTTCTCACAGATGTGTTTATGCCGATTATTTGATAACCATAATATGAGAATTGATAAAGAGGAGAATATTATACCTTGTGCATACCACAGCAATACGAAATGAGCTTTTCATACGATGAGGATGAAGGGAGAACTTCCAAAATATTATGCAAACTCTCGATTTTTGAAATGATATCTTCCAGCTTCACATTACCAACAATGCATATAAGAAAACACCAAAGAAAAAAACAATTTATTTCGAAACATACAACTACTCTGGGAAAACATTATGCCTGATAGATAGAATGTACCAAAAACAAAACTTGCCCGCGTCTCTTAGCAGTGAACTTAACAAGCAATAAAACTTGTTTCACCAGGTGTTACTATTATTTAATAAGTGTTGTTATCAAATAGAGACAACACCGGAGCCATGGCAGCTAGCACAGCAGATTTTTTAACAATGGCTATTGCCAATTTGTGAATGATGGCAGCGCCATGGCGTTTAATGGCGGATTTTTTGCCTTCCGCAATCAATAATACTGATAAAAGTAAATAAAAAATGAATCACCGACATTACAACTACAAGTTATACAAGAATACACATACCAAATCATTGAAATAATAGACCACAGGGCTTAAGGAAAAATCCACAAATTTCAGGGCCAATTGAAATAATAGACCACAAGGCTTAATTGAAATAATAAAACATAGTTGAAAATATGATTAAACAAAATTAAAAATTTCTCTACAATTTTCAATTTGGATACGGAGAGAACCTCTTACAACTACACTCCATTCTATCCAGCATGCCCACTATTTGGAGATACAGTGCAGTGTATATCCCAACATTTTTGGTAAATAGTTCTACAAAATAATGAAGTGAATAAGATACGCAGCATACATTTTATCTTGTCCTATTAAGCTATCATATTTGACGGGAATACTATCTACCTAGGCAACTATGTCTTGCTTTAGTATCACTTTTCTTGCTGACAGTTAAATAGGGAAAAACTAACCTTGAAATATTTCTAATGCATACATTACAAAACTTGTTTTGAGATGGGAATTGCTCAATTTTGGTTTTGTACTGTGTAAAATGACTGAAGCATGTCTGAAATTCTTCAAAACATTTAGATTTGTAAAAAAAATTGTCTGTACAAGATAGAAAGATATTGCATAATATTAGAGATATAAAAACATTTCTGATTTCCACCTTCTTGTGCTGGGATATTGAAGGGTTGAAGGGGTCAGGGAAGTCATGCCTATTTGACTCTAGGGGCTTTGATACCATCTCAATGAACACTCATAAATAAAAGATTAAACTAATTAGGTGGGCAGATTAAACTAATTAGGAGAACCTAAATTAAATATGCTTTTGCATATTTTTAGTTCTTCTAATGCTTTTGCATATTTAGTTCTTCAAATGCTTTTGCCGCCCAGTATCACAAATCATCAAGTGTGTTTACCATCAGCATTCATGAGAAGTTCCTCACCGGTAAATTTGGAATATTAACCGCATAACAAGCAATGAAGTTCGAAATTTCATCTGCATCATAATCTGCATTACATAAGAAACCATCATTAATATGCATACAAGGAACAGATTTATAGAAGGCAATACATAGGCCTTCTAGTAACAGGTTAGCACCATCTATTACTACTCTAGATAAATATGCAAAAGCATTAGAAGAACCTAAATTAGGGCATTAACAACCACAATAAGACTGTAGAATAAGATACAAGACATCTGCCACCACCTTATTCAGTATGGCTAAAAGATATATATTTTGGAGTCCTAATTTATAGCAGACTCCATTTGGCGGTTAGAGTTGTGACACATAATTGGAATTGAGCTTCTAATGCCAATAATGAGTTTGGCAAAGATCTAAGTAACAGTATTATACCTTCACGTGACGATTCCTAAGAATAACAAAATTGCAGAGTTAAACATCACATAGTTTCCTAAGTATTCTGATTTCAAAGGGTCAAACGTTAAAAAAAGTGTCTCTCTTACCCGTCTCTCTCTCAAAGACTAGATCAATACTAAAACATGGCTACAACATATTGGAGTCACGTTCCTATGGTGTGCTTGTCACGTTTAAGATACAACAATAACCATCAAGTTTTATTCCGCTAAGTGGGGTCGGTTACATGAATCAAACTGTCATAATGTTCTATCAAAAACCATGTTTCTATCTAATTCGTTAATTTAGAGATCTTTCTTAATAGTTTCTCTCATAGTTTTTCTAGGTCTTCCTCAACCTCTAGTTGTTTGACTCCTCTTCATCTAATTTACTCTCCTTACAACAGAATCTACAGGTGAATACATGCCCAAACCACCTAAGTCTATTTTCCACCATCTTTTCTACTATATGTGCTACCTCAACACTCTCTCTTATAAATGGAAGAACAGGAAAAAGTAGCCTACTCATTAAGATCAATAAAAATTATAAATTTATGAATTTGTGAAAATTAAAGTAATTACCTTTAAGAAGCTTCTAAGCTCTGAAAACTAAAATTTATTTAAGTGTTACCGTTATATTATGTAGCCCAAACAATAGAACTAAAATTGCATTTAAAAATTCTACATGATAATGTTAATTCCAAATCTAGAGACAATCAGCGAAAACATCAAAAACATAAACGAAGCATATCAGTGATTTCTTTCAAAATAAAAGAGCAGTTTACCACCTCTATTATCATCTACAAAGGAGCTTAGATAAGAAAACAATATCATAACCATACATACCGCATGCCCTCAAATCCAAAAGTAAATTCTCCGCATCTGATTCCAGTTGTAGCCTTCCCATGGATTGAAATATATTGGATATACATTTTGCAGATGTAAGCTTTGTTATGTCTATATTTTTCAACACATCCAAAATCTGTGTTTTGCGATCACTTTCACAAAGAGCCATTAAGTAACTTTCTGCAACAAGATTAAATACAGCTAAGTTTCCAACAGAATTTTGTTGATAATTATGTTATCACATGCACTGATTTTGAAACACCAATGCCTGACACAATCACTTCTATTACTGAAGAACTAGATTCCAGCCAAGTACTTGGAATACACTTTAGTAAGAATTATTTTCTTATCATGTTTCTAATATAGCTAAGAAATCAAATAAACAAAGAAAAAAATGTTAAATGCAGTACAATGCCATAAAACTTTTGTATCTGATGTATTTATCTATCCTCAGTATTCCCACTACATGCTATATGGGTAAGATTAGCATATCAAATGGAGAAGAATTTGCCCATCGTGAATAGGTGTACAAAAAATATAGGAACCATGGAATTCTCACATGTTAATGTTGCTGCTAAACCTATGCACTGGATGCTCAGATATAAGTTCGATGAAACAAATGCCAAAAAAATGAACTGATATGAAAAACAGATTCATCTACCTCGTAAAGAAGTAGTGCCTCTACTCTCTTCGACCGTAATGTATTCACAAATATCCCGGATCATTTCTTCATTGTTAACCCTTATCCAGAGCAACATTTCATAGTAACCCAATCGTGAAACTGAACTGGGATTACCAGCTTGGATAACATCATAGAAAAGTTGAAATTCTTGAACAAAGCCCATGTCAATTATATACTGAAGAAGTGGGTGGTACGTTTGCTCTTCTAACTGAAGCCCGCGTTCCCTCATTGATTTTAAAAGGTGATAAGTCTTGCCCAATTCATCAGTAGCAACGTATTCATCATCAGTCTCCCTAGCCTGCTTTACGCACAAGCTGATCAATGAATTGTACTCTTTCAGGCCTGTTTCTCGACCCAAGCGGCCAAACATATCAACTGTAGGAGTTGCTCCTAGTTTTCTTGCACAAATTTTGATTAGCCTGTCAGATCGTTCACCACCAGTGTCTTTGAAAATCCATTTTTGTTTCCTCTCCCGTGCTACCTCCTTCCGTTTAATTGAAGTATCGCCATGAGCAAAGTCTAGTATCAGTGGTATTTCCACTATGCTTTTCTCTTTTTCTTCATCATCAACTTTCTCACCAACACGCTTCTTTACCGGAGGAGCTACAGAAAGAGACAGCACTAACATAAGATAAAAAGAAGAAAATAAACAAGGCTTGCAGTCTCACAGTAAATTTCACAAACACTTACTGTACAATATAGAAGAAAGCTGAGTGGTGGCCTCACCCAGTTCAGGCATATCCTCTGCACCAAATGGTAGGTAAAAGGAGGTTATTGCATACTAAAAAATGTAGAAAAATACAAAAAGTTTTTAAATTTATATATTTATTTGGTCATTGAGCTCTAAAAAAACAAAACCCATTAATGCAATAAATAGGAGAAATAAAACTAGACAGAAACGAAAGTGTGGGTATGTGTAAAAATTGAAACTTTATGAGTTTTTCGCAAAGGGGGTGGTTAGTTAAAGGTACCTGAGGGAGAGGGACCATGGAGTTTAAGGGTTGAGAGGTTCAAGTCAGAATCGAAATGGTGTTGGGTTTCAAATGGAATTGCTGTTTTGAAAGAGGAAACGTGGTTTTGGGGATTGTTTTGTAAATGTGAACGGAAATAGGAGCTGAGAGTGCATAGTTTTCTGGCGGGTGGGGCGCGCATCTAAGCTCTGCAACGAAGTGAAGAAGATGGGTTTGTTTGCTTCAAAATGACGGAATCGTTGTGCGTTGTTGGAATGAGTTTTGTTGAGTTGGGAAATGGAGGGATGAAAGAGAGTCCAAATACTGCAAAAGAAAATGAATGATTCAACTGTAAACGTGACGACTATGGCGAAGAAAGGTATACAAAATTCTCACATGAACTGGTATGGAGGGATTATGAACTAAGTAAAATCATCCAAATCTAAATATTTTTTTATAAATAATATTAAAATAATATTATTTTAATAGATTATTTTTTATTTATTTTATCTAATACGACAAAGCACTGTTAAAACAGAGAAGACAGACGGACGACAAACAGGAATAATCCCTAAATAATTAGATTCAGAGAACTTCCCCAAAAACATCCTCAATATAAACAGGAAAAATGTCAGATAGATACGGTCTAACATTAATTAATGAAATGACTCTTCAGTATTTGCAGTGTAGAGATTTCTATAAAAGATATATCTGACAGGAATACTTTGACCTTTTTCTTGATAGAATAACTTCTAACTTGTAGAGATATCTATAAGTACTTTGTCAGAAAGCATATAAATACTGATTTGATGTATTTTGTCTCTTGTGCGATCACTTTCATCTTCTATCTTGTAAGGTTCTCTTTATAGGAGTCTAATCAATAGAGTCGCTTGATTGAACATCTTCTGATATTCTTTCTTCTTGTTCTTCAGCAGTAACTCCATTACCTTCATATTCTGAAAAGATAATTCTCTATACTTGCAAGTTTATCAGATAGCTTTGACTTTTTAGAGTCAAGCTTATCATCAAATCTTAACATGTATTGATTCCAAAAAAATATTTCAGTGTTGTATACTTTGTAGCCTTTTGAGCTTTCAGAATATCATAACATGATACCATTTTGAGCAATAGAATCAATCAGGTTCAGATTTTCTTTAGAGTTTGTGATAAAATAAGAGTATCCAATTGATGAAGATAGGAAACATTGGTTTCTTGTTTTTCCATAATTCATAGCAAGTCATTTCAGGAATAGGTCATATGGAGACACTGTTCTAAAAATAACATGTTGTGTTTACATCCTTTGCCCAAAAGTGATTTGCTATATTGGCTTGACAAAGTTTGAGACTTTATCTCAAATAGCACTTGAGTACAAAAGGCGATGAATACATAATGTGAAACATCCTTATGTTAGAGAAATTTCACCTGAGTCCATTTGTTGTAGTTATTTAAAATAACTAATTCTTATTTCTTTTTATTGATTGATATAATTTTCACTAATTTAGACAGATCAATGTGCAGAAGTTCCAATAGATTGGAGAAGGAAACAACATTCTTTTCTTTGAAATAAGTTTTTGAAAACTTTGCCCTTCTAACATGCTTCACAGAAAGCATATGAAGTAAACTTCAGTTAAGGCATGCCTTTGATAAATTCAAACTTGTTCAGCTGAGAAATCTTTCTCAAACAAACCCAACTTAAACATATGAGCCACGACCACTGCTCCTCATTAACATACATGAGACCATTTATTTTTAGTTTTATAAGGCCAGAAAGCCTGATCTCATAAGTGTTGTTTCTCTTCCTTTCATTGAAAAAGGGTATAACCATCCTAACAGCTACTGTTCCGGAGCCTGTGATTTATTCCTTTTGATCACCTCTGAAACCCATGATATTTCCAAGCTCAAGTTCCAAACTTTGGAACATATGCCTTTTTTCCATCATGTGTTACAAGTAGCCAGAGTCCAGATGCCAAGACAGGTATTTCAATTGCACTGCTAAGGATGTTTGCAACATAGATTATCTTATCCTTTGGTACCTATAATTTCTTGGGTCATTTCTTGTTAGATCTACCAAAGTTGTGAACAACTTTGGTTTTAGTATAAGAATAGTCATATTTGCAAGAGTTAAAACTATTTGGTTTAGCCAATTTATTTTCATCGGATTCAGAATCAGATTTCTCTTCATCTTTTCCATCTTCTTTTGCCATAAACCCAACAGGTACAAAATGAGAGTATAAGGTAGTTGGTATGTTTTCCTTATTAGATTTATATTTTTCACGAGGATCATAACCAATACCATTAACTCCATTTCTGCTTACACCATTGATCATGGAAGCTAACACACTTCTCCTTATGCTCTTAGCTAGAAATTTTTTGAAGGCTTTGTCATATTTCTCAATAACATCATCAGTACTCTCAGAGGCTTCTGTAAGAGTTCTTGTGCCTTTAAGGGTAGAGTTTTTATCTTTTAATAAAAAGTTTCCTTCTTTTAAAACAAAGAATTCTTCCTTAAGTCTATTGTTTTCAATAGATACAGATTCATGGGTCTTTTTAAGATCCTTGAACTGAATCTTGAGTAACTCATTTTTTTTAGAATTTCAACTAAGGAGTATGTTAATTCAGAGTGAGTAAAATTAGAGAATACCTCTTTGTAAAACACTTATTCTGTTTCTGAATCAGCTTCATCTTATGAGGGAAATACTTCACTAGATGTTCCAACATGAGTCGTCAGCGCCATGTTAGCATGTTCTCCATCTGAGTCGCAGTCAGACGATTCTGAATCATCCCATGTTGCCATTAGCCCTTTCTTATTGCCTTTGAAAACTTTCTTCTTTGGTATATCCCTTGGAAGTTGAGGACAATCATTCTTGTAGTGTTCCGACTCATTACATTCATAACAAATGACTTCGTTGCCAATAGACTTCCTTTAACCAAACGATGAATCAAAGCGACCTTTAGTCCTTCTTGAACTTCTAAAATTGTTTCCTTGATTTCTATTCTAGAGACGGTTAACCCTCTTGGTTAGCAGAGACAACTCATTTTCTTCATCATCAGAATCTCCTTTTGAATCCACAATCTCTTCTGCTTGAAGAGCTTTGGACTTTTCAGATTTTCAAACAGATTTGAGCGCAATAGATTTTATTTTCTTCTATGGTTCCTCTTGTTCTATCTCAATCTCATAAGTTCTTAAAGAACTTATTAGTTCTTCTAGAGAAGTGTTGTTCAGATCCTTTGCAATCTTGAGTGTAGTTATCATAGGCCTCCATTTGGATGGGAAGCTTTTGATAATCATCTTTACATGATTTGGCGTTGAATAGCCTTTGTTCAAAACTTTCAGTCCTGCAACTAAGTTTTGAAATCTTTAAAACATGACTTCAACGCTTTCATCATCCTTCATTTTGAAAGCTTCATATTTCTGAATCAAAGTCAGCGCCTTGGTTTCTTTGACTTGATCATTTATTTCATGATTCATTTTGAGAGAGTCAAATATAGACTTGGCAGAGTCTTTATCTATGATCTTCATATACTCAGTATAAGAAATCACATTTAGCAGAATGGTTCTTGCTTTATGATGATTCTTAAAATCTTTATTTTGTTGATCATCCATAGCTCTCCTAGCTATCTCTTTTCCCGTAGCACCTATGGGAGGTACGTAGTCATTGACTACCATATCCCAAAGATCAACATCATGACCTAGAAAGAAACTTTCTAGTTTATCTTTCTAGTATTCAAACTTTTCTCCATTAAAGATGGGAGGTTTAACATTGTAAATTTTATCGTTTGAATCTATTGCAACAACAACTAGTGTGGGTTCAACCATTGTGTTTATTTAACGAAAAAAACTCGTCTGAATCTTTATGTGACACGATTAAGTGTTTGGTAACTATCAATACCATAATCGGAGCTCTGATGCCAATTAAAGGTGTGGAAACACAAGAAAGAGGGTTTAAATTGGGTTTCACCAAATAAAATCTTTTCATTGGTGATAGAACAAGTTAGCTTATAACATAACAGTAAATGAACACGATGATTTCTATCATGGTTCGTTGTTAACTAAGTTTTGTATCCCAATTTTTTTCCTAAGATTCCTCTATCATCTCATACCATCACAATGCAACAATATCACACACTAGGGTTTAGTTCTTCTCCCTATCTTTAGCTTTGCTCATGGGGAATCACCAAGCACCTTGACTTGTACTTTTGTGATCATCTATGTTTTGTATTGATTAACCTTTTAACTAATAAATATGATAAATTTTTGTCCTAATTGATGATGTTATAGGTGAAAGCACAATACATTCCATCAAGTTGATCTACAGGTTCATGAGCTTATTCACATGCCTTCTTCAACAAAGTTTCATTGATATTCAAGCCCTATCATTGAAGATACTTTGGATTAATTACATGACAAAGTCTATTTTGATTCATCATGCCTCAAGTTGTCAAAGATAGTTCAAAGATACAAGGGTTGATTGAATAAGTTTGACCTAATTGGATAAGTCCTTGATTTCTTGATCACAAGTGCATATTTTCCTCAATTCTCAATATTTGGAAATGGTTATGGTTACTATGGTTCCTCATTATCATCCTCAACAACTTCTATTTACATGACAAATGTATTTGTGCAAGAAGGTTTGTCAAAATTGAAAAGGTTTCCCAAGGCATCTTGTTGCTCTAGGAGCTAGGGTTTTGAACTTCAAAGGGATATATCTTGCTCATCTTTTATCATTTTTGAGTTATTCCAAATACATGCTTCTCTTCAAATAGTTATCAACAAATCACTTCAAAAGTTTCAAGAAAATTTTGTGTGGAAGATACCTAATGATGAAGAAAGATTACAAGTCCTCTAGATAAACCATCAAAATCCTTTATGTGACTTCAAAAGATCATAACTTGGCCAATTTTTATCTCCTCGAGCCCATTATTTTTCCAAAATGATATTGAAGATGTGAACCTCAACTCTTCTTTTATATGCAAAGTTTGAGAATGTATGGAAGATTCCCTAAGGATGCAAAAGATTATAGGTCATTTCATGAATTTTTTCTAACTTCAACAAGTCATAACTTTCTCATTTTTTAGAGATTTTAAATGGTTCAAGTCTCAAAATGTCATTCAAGAGATCTACTCCATGCCATCTTTTTTGGTCAAGTGCAAATTTCAAGTGGAAGGCCATGTTTGTATGCAAGACATTATAGGTCATTTTTTGAAGAAAAAACTTAGAATTTTTCTAAGTACAAAAGTCAACCTCTTTTTCTCAACTTTGACTCATCACAATTTTCAGCTCAAGCATCCATTTTATTACATTCTTTGCACATTGTAAAGCTTGTGATCTCATATTTCCAATGCATCAAGAATCAAGTATTGAGATGCCCTGAATCATGCACACCATTGATTTAAACATGGTACCTTGAAATTGAAGTTTCACCTCAAGTCAGAATTTGAAATCCTTGATTTGGCTTCTAAACACAAATTTTATGTGCGCTTTTGCTTCTAATCATGTTTAATGAACTTAGAGAAGTGATTAGCACATTAAAACACAAGATTTGGATAAGTTTTGATCAAAATAGAAATCACACTTTTCTTGTTTGCAACTTCATACGATTTCCCTCCAAACTTCATCATTTCATACGCTTGAGCATTCAATCAGCTTACCTATAAGTAGAGAGTCATACCTCATTCATTTCCTCAAGCTTAGAGAGCTAGAATCACCCTGCCAAACTTCTTCTTGAACCCAATTTTCTACAACTACGAATTTGCTTTTACAGCTTTCCTCAATCCATTTTCTTTGTCAATTCACCTTCCTTGAACCTCACTGAAGCTAACATAAGAAGAATTAAGCTCTAAGAATTCCTAAATCGTGCTAGCCAAGTTAAGTTTTAGAGCTCTGTAATTGAACTTCAATAGGTAGATTCCTTCACCAATTCTCTCAAACTTTGATACTGTTATAAAGCTCTCACCATCCTGATTCTAGTTGCAACAATTGTTTTCAACTGGAAGTACGTTTTGGCCATGAAATTTCAAATCCCTTTTCAAAACTTCTCTTCCAAAATGAATTAGCTACAACTTACATAAATTTTTGTGAGGGCACCATTGGAATCGTCTTGAAGAGACGAAGCAAATGGTACCGGTCTCGTGTTCTAATTTTACCATTTCAGGGACCTGCAAATCTCGTGGCTGGAGGTTGAAGATGACCAACGTGTCATCTATCAGCCAATGAAAGCATGCCATGCTTTTTTTCAAATTCTGATTTAATAATTGATTCCATGCTTTATTCAGTAGGACCATGATACGCATAGTGTAACACCCCATTTTCCCATATGAATATTTATAATGAAATATACAACAAATGCATCAGAGTTCACAATGGAATGCCACATAAATCATAAAATCCATAAAGTTCTCAAAATACTTTATTACTTCGTGTATCTAAAAATGGTTATTCAGTAGCGGAAAATCAACATAAAAGTAGTTCATTGGCATTCTAGCCTTAACAACATTTCAAATCCACAATACATGGCCCATCATAAATTTAAAAGAAAATGTGCAACATTTGAAATCATGCAAAACATAATGAAAATCCCAAATCCCGTGTTACATATCAGAGCGACTCCTAAGACTCAATCTAGTAACATCACTTCAAGCACTACTCAAGTACCTGATTATCTGTACTCCTGAAGAGTATAGACACAACAACACAAAAGGGATGATAATTTCATTCAATAATTACACGGTGAAATAAAACATTCTAATGAGTAGTAAATCACAAGACAGAAAATTCATCACAAACAATCATCATCATATCATACAACATCAATTCAGTGTTTATGCAATGCAATAGTCCTACCTCAACATGCATGTGTGTGATGCGGTGGGAGAACTGACTTGAGGTTTTACGTTTGTGTTTGCAAATATTGTGGTTAGCAAGAGTCGCCACCGACTTTTATTTTATCCAAAAGGAAAGGTAAAAAAGCACAGGAAAGACCTTTCAGATTGTTTTTAGGTTCGGGGGGTAGATTATGAAAAGGGAAGGTGCTAGCACCCTTTTCATCCATGGTTTTCCATGGGCTCTTAGTTACTTGTTTAGATCACTTGCTTTGCTTTTGTAATTGTTTGAAATGGTGCTTTGTGTGGTTTTGAAAGTATTTTGAAAAGAGGCCTTTGTTTAGGCAATCTTTGTAATGATTCTCGTTCGTAAGAATGTATACAAAGATGTTTGTCTTTTGAAAAATGTTTCAATGTTTTGAAAGTTGTTTGGAAATGTTTTGAAAATGTGTGTGTTTGTTTTTGAAAATAGAAAGGATTGTTTACAAATTGATCAAGTAACTAGAAACATTCTACCTACTCAAAAGTCTTTCTTGTGCATTTTTATTCCTTTGATATTGTTGATTTACCATTGATTTGGTAAACAACCCTATCTTTGGATGTTAAACGGGACGGGCGTGGGTCATCGTATGACCATGATAGCAATGTTGCCAAGTATCTTAGCATGCTTTGAGGGACCAAGATCATTTTGTTTAGGCAGCCTTTTGATAGCGTCATCAAGGGACTATGATCTTTTATTTTGTTTTGTTTTGCCAAGATATTTTGCATGCATACCATGCCAAGATCATTTTGTGTGCAATGTGTTGTAATTTTACATGCTTTTGTTTGATTTTTGTCTTATCATGCAAAACCCTAGTTTTACTAAACATGTATATAATGCGATAAATTGCGTAAAATAAATCTAAGCTATTACAACAATTATTATGGGAGGGGGGATACAAGTTTTTGAATGGGGATATTTGCACAAAATAAAACCCTAAAATACTATTACAACCCAATTGAATTATTGGCAAATTAAATAAATAAACAAGTATTTAAATATGCAATAAAATATATTTATGCAAAAATATTTTGTATTTGTTTTATGTATGAGAAAATAAAATTATTTAATTCCTAAAAATAAGAAAAAATAATATTATTATTTTTGAAAGGGGAAACCCTAATTTTTTATTAAAGAAAAATTATGCTTTATATTATTTATTTTATCCATTTATGTACAAGAAAAAAATTAATAAAATTATTTACCAATATTAAAAATTAAAATATATGTGGAAATAATATTTTATGTGTATGAATAATAAAAAATAAAAATGTATGATATTTTTAAATGTGTTTATTATTTATTTTAAGAAAATAGATTTTATTTATTCTAAATAATCAATATTTTATGCAAAAAATAAGACAAATAAAATAAAATGCAAAAAATTAAGAAAATATTTTTGTGATTTTTTAATGTTCAGAAAAAAAAAAATAATAAAGTCAATAAACATAGAAAATATGCAAAGGGGGTGCAAATAGTAGTCATGGGGGTATGGGAAGCAAAAACAGAAGCCCAATGCGCGCTCAGGCCCAGACCATCATCTTCATCCCTGTCCTTCAGCTTGTGCATGTGTTCTGAGTTCAAACCTGCAACTCTCTATTCTTTGCACAAAAATAAAAACTTATAACACAAAAATGTAGCTTATGATCTCACGATTCCAGTGATATAAAGTTTGTGACCTAACTCTAAAAGACCATGGAGAATTTCAGTGGCCCTAATTCCTGACCTAGTTTTTTCATGAACTTCAAGCTTCAAATACTCACTACTCAGTTAATATAAATGACAACTATGCATATGTACAACTTCAGCAAGTTAAGGACTACATTTTTGCTTCACAAATCGTGACTTAAGGATGCCTAAATAAAGAGGTAGAGATTTGAAAAATACCTTGCTCAGCTGAGTTTGGATATGGCAATGTGGGGACTTTGAGTGAGGCCTGAGGATCGTGTGAGCTTCCTTGAAGTTCCCTCAAGCTATTCCAATGCTTAGCTTGCCTTGAGGATGCTTGAAACTCCCTGCACGAGTTAACCTACAACCTTCAAGTTTGAAAATGGTGATGTCTGAAATAGAGGTTACATCAACAAGACAAGGGCTTGGATGGTTTGGATATGATGTGGATGAAGTGTTTCAAAGGTTGAAAGGCAAAATGCACGAGCCAAAATGGAGTTGGCAAGGATTTTGCAGAAGCTGCCCTGTTTGGGCAGAAATTTGTGTTTTCTGAGTTTGAGAGTGTTTTAGATGTTGTGTATTTGTGTATTTGCTTGCAACAAGTTTATGAAGTTGTTTTGAATGATGCCAAACCCTCCCTTTATCAGATGTACAAGTCCCCTTCACTTTTGCAACTTTTCTTGCTTTTGAAGAAAAGTGAAGTGACTTGTACCAAACGCTTGTACTTGCTTGCTTGCTAGCTGCAGAAGGTTGGTATGCTTTGCTTGATATCTGTGGACATTGCTTGTGACAAAATAACAGGTCCAAGGCTCAAGGATAGCAAAGTTGCAAAAAGCTTGCTTTATGAAAATGGCAATGTGCCCTTTATGCCATTTATGGATTAATCTCTTGCACAATGCCTCAAAGGTCAAAATAAAGCCATTATCCATTGAGTTTGCATTTAATTATGGAGTGTAGAAGGGATTTAGGACCTGTAATGCAAGGTACAAGCATGCTTGATCAGATTTGCAACTTGATGTATTGTGAAAATGGCTTGAACAAAAGTGATAAAATGCCATTTTCTTTTCTTCGATTCTCCCTAACCACAAATGATCTTGGAGAGTTCTTGGACATTTTGGAAAGCTTGTAACATGCTATAAAATCCATATTTGAAATTAATTTTGATATACCCCTTAGAACTAGGTGAAAAATGCCCATGAAGTTAGGTCAAAAACCTGCCTAAATTAGGGCAAATTTTCACTAAGTTAAAAAGTTCATGGACCCTTATTCACAAATTCATAACTTGAGATCCAAGAATCTTTTGGGAAAGATTTGTGAATAAAAGTTGTAGATTTCATGGAGGACTACAACTTTCATGTTGGAAGTTTTTTTTTAATCCAATTGCATCATGGTGAAAAAGTTGTGGAAAGTTGGGAAAAAATAAGAAATTTTCCATACTTAGAAAAATTCTAAGTTATGAGAAATTTCAAATTAAAACCCTAATTTGCAATTTTAGGTTTCTTGGTCAACAAGTTCCACATTTTGACATATCTTGATGAATTATGATCCTTGGCACTTGATTTTGACTAAAAAGTCAAAGTTTGACTTTTCAGTGTACAGTTGATTTTTGATCAGTTGACTGGAAAATTCATCTGTCAATCCTATGTACTTGAGATATTTTGAACCATGTAATTTAGGTCAAGATGATGCCATTGAGTCCTTGAAATCATGTTTGAACCCAATTGGTCATTGGCTAGGTTAAAAATCAGAAATTTCCCTTTCTCAGTCAAAACCCTAATTTTGACCATTTTGCCCTTTTGATGATCTGATCAAATTTCTTGAGGAGTTGTGATCCAAACTTGATCAACTGGTACATAGGAGCCTATAATGTTGTTGTGGAACAAAAATTATGAAGTTTTACTGTAAGTTGGCCATGGTTGACTTTTTCCCCAATAGAGTTGATTTTTAGGTCAACTGTCCAATTGACTGAGCAAAAATGTGATTCAAGGCTTGAAACTTTTCATGAGCAATCTTAGGGGTCCAAGATGGTGTATAAAAGTCACATGAAGCATTTATGGTCCAAAAATCCTTGTGCAAACTCAAACCCTAATTCCAGGCTATCAATGCAAGAGAGGTGTCTTGAGCTGAGCAAACCTTAATCTTGTCTTGAGTCCAAGAAGTCTTGTGAGGAAAATCTTGATAAATGAGAGGGAAAATTTTGGGGAACAGCTGCCCCTGTTTAATCTTCTTGAACCTGAAGAGTTAGATTGGCGAGTTTTGTCGTTCGTGACTCGAAGGTAAAAGATGATTGGACACTAGAGTGCCCGTAAATTTGCACTTTACAAAATGTAGTTGAGGGAATGTGCTTAAAGATGCCATTTGGAGAGGTGATAGAATCTTGTTGGAGATGGGCTTGCATATGCCATCTAAGAATGTTTGCTGAGTTGTAAGTTGTAAGTCAGAAGAATGAGTATTCAGAATGGTGTCCGTGTCTAGAACGTATCTGAACTGTATCTGGAGACTGAATCTGTATGAGCAAAGGAATAGCAGCCGTGTCTGGAGCATATCCGAGTTGTGAATCTGAATAAGTAACAGAATGACTTCCGTGTCTGGAGTGTATCTGAATTGGGAAAATCAGAATAAGTGACAAAATGGCAACCGTGTCTGGAGCGTATCCGTAATGTATCTGAGTGTTGAGGCCTGAATGAGTATCAGAATGACTTCCGTGTCTGGAGTGTATCTAAACTGTATCTGAATAAGCAATAGAATATCATCCGTGTCTGGAGCGTCTTTGAGCTGGGGAGAATCAGAATAAGTGATAGAATGGCAACCGTATCTGGAGCGTATTCGTACTGTATCTGAAGTTTGAATCTGAATGAGTGATAAAATGGCTTCCGTGTCTGGAGCATATCTAATTTGTATCTGAGAATTGAAATCTGAATAAGTACCAGGATGGCATCCGTATCTGGAGTGTATCTGAACTGTATCTGAAATCTGAATCTGAATAAGCAACATAATGACTTCCATGTCTGGAGTGTATCTGTACTGTATCATGATTGTATATTGTTAACGATAGCTTGTTAGTCTTATCCTGAAAAGGGTAAAACGTTAGTTGAAACACAAAGTTATGTTGCATGAAATGTATGATGCAATATATGTGTGTTTTATCAATGTTTATGATATATGGATGTAATGTATGCGCATGTAAGTCGATTAGCTGTATTGCCGAGGAAAATAAATCCTTGACAACTGGAGATAATAAAAACCCTTGAATGCTGCCGAGGAAAATAAATCCTTGACTGTTGAGGATAAGAAATCCTAGGCGACTGTTGGGGATAGAAAATCCTTGACGACTTCTGCGGGGATATAAGGATCCTTCATGTCTTGAAGTTGGAGTATTGACAAAAATTCTGTTGTGAGAGTAATGCCAAACTGCTGGAGAAATTTGCTTGGGAAATCCAGAGAACTTTGATGACTTCTACTGGGGGTTACTCAATGGGAATCCTTATTCCGCTGGGGAATAGAGAGAACTTTAATGACTTCTGCGGGGAATTAAGAATGATAATCTTCATTCTATTGAGGAGTAATGAAAACTTTGGCGACTTCACTGGGGAATTGAGAATGAGAATCTTCATTCTATTGAGGAATAAAAACTCTGTGGGGAAGAAGGCTTACTGCTGGAGAGTAAGTTCAGGAGTTTTCAGTCGTCTGCCACTCTACTGAGGAGTTATCCTAGGTTGGGGAGAGACAAAAGTTAGTTGTTATCTGGTTGATTTCCAGGCTTCAAGATAACTTGCTGGGGAATTTGAAGAAACTAGATGGTTTCCGCTATGGATTGGGAGTTTGAAGTTTTAACTCTGATGGGGATTAAGGTTTGAAATTTAGCTCCGTTGGGGATCTAGATTATGTATGGTAGGGATTGCTCATGGAATAGCCTAAAGACGTTTTCCTATCCTTTCAACCTGTCAGTAAATTTCCACTTTGTTTATTTGTAAACAATAATTATGTTCAAATGCATATGTTTATCAATGAATCATTGAACGTTTATGCAAATAAAAACACAAGTGTAAAAGAAAAAGACAAATAGTTTTCTGTACTTTGAAAGAGATATCTTTGTATTTACTTTGAATAAGTGTTTTGTACAAAGGAGACAGGCATCCTAGTAAGAGGATGGTGTCATTTAAGTAAGAAAAATTTATACAAAGAAAGATAGCTATGTGTAAAAATCCCATGGGGTTCCCATTCCGCTATAGCCTTCGTATCTCTGAATATCTTGTCCATTCGTTGCTTCATCCGAAGATGATTGGATTGATCAGAAGCTTTAGGTTTGTCAGTGAAGAGATTATCCTTAGAGTGATCCGACGAGACATAATCATACGCTTTAATTCCCTAACTTTTGCCTGGACCGCCCTTTCGGGTTTTCAGTCCACCAGGAAACCCTTTTTTGCCCAAGTCGCCCTTTCGGGTTTTCAACTTGTCGGGTGTACAAATTTTTTGTTTTATCCCTAATTTTTCCTGAACCGCCCTTTCGGGTTTTTGATTCACCGGGATGCCCCTTTTGTTTCCTAGGTGTGTCAACCTAGTGGGTCATTTATGCGTAGTATCTTTTGACTATGTCTATGTTCGCAGGGTGCGGCAGGTCGTCGCCGTACATGGTGGTTAAGATCATTGCCCCACCAGAAAAGATGTTCTTGATTACAAATGGCCCTTCATAGGTAGGAGTCTATTTGCCCCTGGGATTACTTTGCGGTAAGATGATCCGCTTGTTTACCAGATCCCCGACTTGATATACCTGGCGCCTGACTTTCTTATTGAAAGCCTTGATCATCCGTTTTTGATACGTCTGACCGTGGCAAACAGAATTAAGTCTCTTCTCATCAATCAAGTTTAGCTTATCAAGTCGGGTCTGAACCCAATCGTCTTCACTCAAACTAGCATCTTTCATGATTCTCAAGGAGGGAATCTGAACCTCGACAGGTAAAACAGCTTCCATGCCATATACCAAAGAATAGGGTGTTAGCCCATTTGATGTGCATGCCGTGGTACGGTATCCGTGAAGAGAAAACGGTAACATCTCATGCCAGTCCTTGTGGGTGACTGTCATCTTTTGTATGATCTTCTTGATATTTTTGTTAGCAGCTTCAACTGCACCATTCATCTTTGGCCGATAGGGAGATGAATTATGATGTTGAATTTTGAACTGCTCACACAAAGTGGTGATCATAGTATTGTTAAGGTTTGTACCGTTATCAGTGATGATCCTTTCGGGGATACCGTATCGGCAAATAAGATTCTGCTTGATGAAACGGGCAACAACATTCTTAGTAACGGATGCGAAGGAAGCTGCTTTGACCCACTTGGTGAAATAATCGATGGCCACCAGAATGAAACGATTTCCATTGGATGCTGTAGGCTTGATCTCCCCAATCATGTCGATTCCCCACATAGCGAAGGGCCAAGGAGCTGTTAAGACATTTAGAGGAACTGGAGGCACGTGCACCTTGTCTGCATAGATTTGACATTTATGGCAGGTGCGAGAGTGTTGATAGCAGTCAGCTTCCATGGTAGACCAGTAATAGCCTGCCCTTAGAATCTTCTTTGCCATCGTATGCCCGCTAGAGTGAGTGCTGAAGGTACCTTCATGCAATTCAGCCATGATCCTTTCAGCTTCAATCTTGTCCACACAACGGAACAGAATAGAATCATGATTGCGCTTATACAGGATGCCATTACTTAAGAAGAACTTTGCCGAGAATCTCCTTAAGAACTTTTTGTCATTGACTGAAGCTCCTTCAGGGTATTCTTGCGCCTCGAGATACCTTTTGACTTCATGAAACCACGGCTGGTCCACTACTTCTTCGGTGTTAATCTCGTGACAATGTGCCGGTTCGTCCATCCGTTCAATGGTAATTTGGGGAGCCTCATTATCCCAGTTAAGTTTAAACATGGATGACATTGTAGCTAGAACATCTGCTAGCTGATTTTCTTCTCGCGGGAAGTGCTCGAAGGTAATCTGCTCGAAATGTGGTAACAATGTCAAGACATGTTCTTTGTAAGGGATGAGGTTAGGATGCTTGGTATCCCACTCTCATTTGATCTGACTGATGACCAAAGTTGAGTCCCCAAACACAATCAAAGATTTAATTTTCAAGTTTATGGCAGCCTTGAGTCCAAAGATGCATGCTTCGTACTCTGCCTTGTTGTTCGTACAGTTGAAGCAAAGTCTCGCGGTGATAGGAGTATGGCATCCTTCTGGAGATATAAGCATATCACCTATACTGTTACCATGCGCATTGGAAGCCCCATCAAAGTATAGGGTCCATCGGGATCCTTGTTCAGGTCCGTCATATGGTCTGAAATCTTCAACGTTGTCCAATGTCATGATGTCTTCGTCAGGGAAGTCGAACTTCATGGATTGGTAATTTTCTACAGCTTGATGAGCTAAATGATCTGCTAGCACACTCCCCTTTATAGCTTTTTGGGTCGTGTACTGTATGTCGTATTCCGTTAGGATCATCTGCCATTTGGCTATCCTCCCGGACAGAGCAAGCTTCTCAAAGATGTACTTGATCGGATCCATCTTAGATATCAACAAAGTGGTATGAGTCAACATATACTGCCTTAGCCGGCGAGCAGCCCATACCAAAGCGCAACAAGTTTTCTCGAGCAGTGAATATCTTGTTTCACAGTCGGTAAACTTTTTGCTTAGGTGATAAATGGCATGCTCTTTTCGGCCAGACTCGTCATGCTGCCCCAGTACGCACCCCATTGAATTCTCTAGGACGGTCAAATACATGATTAGAGGTCTTCCTTCGACGGGTGGCATCAGGACAAGAGGTTCTAGTAAATACTCCTTGATGTTATCGAAAGCAATATGACAGTCATCATTCCATCGAACTACCTGATCTTTCTTCAACAGCTTGAAGATTGGTTCACAAGTAGATGTTAGGTGAGAAATGAACCTAGCAATGTAGTTTAGGCGTCCCAAGAAACCTCTGACCTCTTTCTCAGTGCGAGGAGCAGGCATTTCTTGTATAACTTTGACTTTGGAAGGATCAACCTCGATGCCTTTGTTGCTGACAATGAAACCTAAGAGTTTACTGGATCGGACTCCGAATGTGCACTTGTTTGGGTTCAATCTGAGCTTGTACTCCTTCAACCTGACAAACAACTTTTGCAAGTGATAAAGGTGTTCTTCTTCAGTTTGTGATCGGGCTATCATGTCATCTACGTAGACCTCTATCTCATGATGTATCATATCATGAAACAAAGCTACCATGGCGCGTTGATAGGTTGCCCCGACATTCTTCAGTCCGAATGGCATCACTTTGTAGCAGAAGGTACCCCATTGTGTGACAAAAGTAGTTTTCTCCATGTCCTCAGGTGCCATTTTGATCTGGTTATAGCCTGAGAATCTGTTCATGAAAGAAAATACTTTGTGCTGAGTTGTGTTGTCAACCAAGATGTCAATGTGCGGAAGTGGAAAATCATCTTTAGGGCTGGCCCTGTTTAAATCTCTATAATCCATGCACATTCTCACTTTGTCGTCCTTTTTAGGCACGGGAACAATGTTAGCAACCCATTGAGGATAGGAAGTAACAGCAAGAAATCCAACATTGAACTGCTTCATAACTTCTGCTTTGATCTTCTCTGACATGTCAGGTCTCATGCGGCGGACCTTTTATTTCACTGGTGGACAGTCTTCTTTTGTGGGTAGACGATGTATCCCAATGTCTG
This sequence comes from Vicia faba, assembly GCA_948472305.1. Classification (NCBI taxonomy): domain Eukaryota; kingdom Viridiplantae; phylum Streptophyta; class Magnoliopsida; order Fabales; family Fabaceae; genus Vicia; species Vicia faba. Next base: position 745,788,879 of record OX451741.1, read on the forward strand.
TATCGAGTCCCGACATGTCTTTATATGACCAGACAAAGATCTCAACATAATCATGCAATAGTTGAATTAGGCGCTCCTTGACACTCGGCTCTAGATTGGCACCTATCTTGATTTCCTTTTTGTCATCCTCAGTTCCCAAGTTGATTGTATCCAACTTTTCTTCATGAGGCTGAATTGCTCTTTCCTCTTGCTGTAATAATCTGGCCAATTCCCCTGGCACCTCACAATCTTCCTCACCTTCGTATTCGGCATGGTAGATTAGATCTTTAGAGTCACTGAAGGCTATAGCAGTATCATTACCCATGGGTTCCAGAATGGAAGGGTACATGCATTTGTGAGTGTGGGTGTGTGTAAGGGCATAACCATCTTAAAACAACAAAATGTAAAAGAAAGACAATGAGCACAAAAGGTTTATATATGAAAAGCATCCATGATTCATTAAAATGACATATGAAATGAAATAAGAACCCTTACAAATGGACTTATGTGCCTCGGGTAAGACACAAGGTTGAAAAGGTACGAATTGTTTGTGAATTATTACAGATCAAACAGAAATGGAAAATATAAATTACTGCGGTATGAAAGTAATCAGAACAAAGTCTTTTGCTTCCCAGTTGCACAGTCCTCCGTCAACAGTAGGAAAAATCCAGTCTTTTAAGCTGCCCTCTTCTTCACTGTCCTCTAGTGCACTGACATCATGCCTCGGCATTGGAGCGGAGATAACATTCGGCTTCTCAGGAGCTTCAAATTCAACTTCCTTTGCATTTATCAGATCTTGAATCTTGTTCTTCAGAGCCGAACAATTGTTGGTGTCGTGCCCTGGACTTTCTGAATGGTATGCGCATCTGGCGTTGGGATGGTAATATGGAGAAGCAGTGTTAGGATTTTTAGGGGCCTCCTTTAGCATGGCCAGGTTCAACTTCAAGAGATGTGGTAGGACTTGAGCAGGAGTCATGTTTATCTTGGTGAATTGCCTTACTGGCCTTTCCACCCTTTGCTGGTTATTTCTCGGCTGATCATTTCTCGGCTGGTTATTTCTCAGCTGGTTTGATGCAGACTTTTGAATCATAACGGCCCCCACTGTTGGTCGTCATTCGGTTCTTCCCTGATTCCTCTGGGCATAGACAACAAACACTTCCTTCTTTCCAGTGAAGGGATTTTTTACAACTGCAGTGGCAGATGCATCTTTCTGAATTTTCCCGCTTCTAATACCGGCTTCCACCCTCTCGCCAGTTAGAATCAACTCAGTGAAACCTGCAGAGGAGCTTCCAATCAGGTGATTAAAGAAAGGACATGACAGAGTCCCCAAGAACATGTCCACTAGTTCTCTTTCAGATAAAGGTGGTTTCACCCTTCCGGCTAAATCCCTCCATTTTTGGGCGTAGTCTTTGAAGCCCTCATTGGTAGCCATAGCCATATTCTGTAGTTGAGTACGGGTTGGCGCCAAGTTGGCGTTGTATTGATACTCTTTATAGAATGCGGATGCCAAGTCTTCCCAATTATAGACATCAGACCTCTCCAACTCGTAGAACCAATCAAGTTATGTTCCCGACAAACTGTCCTGGAAAAAATGGACCCATAAATCTTTGTCAGAAGAATGTGGTTGAATCTTCCTAACATAGGATCTGAGGTGCATTTTTGGGCAAGACACCCCATCATACTTAGCAAACAGAGGTACTTTAAAGTTAGGAGGGATTACAATTCCAGAAACCAACCCTAACTCCTCAAAATCCAGCCCCGTTTCTCTCTGTATCTCCATAGCAGCTAGACGTTCTTCCAAGTTCTTGTATTTGTCATCGGCCGGAGGGTACTGTTGTTCGGAGTAGTCATCTTCCTCTTCTTCTTATTCTTCTTCAGAATCAGATGTTACTGCCGTCTCTTTACCTTTTCTTTCCCCCTCTTCAGATGTTGATGGAAATTCCAAAGTCCGTCTGGCTTATCTTTCAAACCTTCTGCCCATGATAGCCACACCGACTCGCTTCTTCTTCTTTTTCTCTTTCTCTTTCTCTAGCAGAGTCTTGAGCTCCTCCTGCCCCTTGGCTAGGGTCATGAGCAACTGTTGGAATTGTGAATTCTGAGCTTGCAAATCTTTGACCGTTTGTTCTAGATCCATCTTGCTGAAATAAACAGTAGAGAGATGAGGAAACATGGTGTGAAGACTTGTTTATGCATATGATGAATGATATGTATTCATGTAATGCATTCAAGGATTCAGAAATTCAAATTTGTTTTAAACAAAAAAGGAACACCCGTCATATTAATAAGATAGAATTTGTTAGTACATCAATGCCCGTTGGGCAAAATAATACAAAATTCTAAGGTAAAAAGACGTTGCGCATCCTCTTTGGTGCAATGTAGGTGTTGAGAGTCTGCTCTTCGTGAAGTAGCCGAGTGAGTTCCAAAACCTTCTTCTCGCTTGCGTAGAATTGGGCTTCGAAAGTATCGCGCTCTCCCTTGAGCTGTATCCAACTCCTTTGTAAATCTTCGAGTGATGTTGGCATGTCAAGATGTAGGAAGGTGTATGGAATCTCTCCTTCCATAATAGGCTCTATAATCACTGGGAGAATGGAGGGGTAAGGCATCATAAGACTTTGGGCGCGGGTTCGTACCCACTTGAGGTAAGGCTCAAGAGGGATGGAATTGTTGTGTCCCAAGGTCTTACTGTCCACCTTGTTCGGCATTCTCCAAGCTTGGATGAACCTTTGACGAAGTCCTTGATTGTCGTTGTCGAAGTCGAAAACCAAACCTTGAATCAGCATATCATGTGGGCCATCCCTTCGGGCATAACCAAACTGTCTTAGAGATAAGCAAGGGTTGTAGGTGATGCCTCCCCTAATGCCAAGTAGAGGGACATTAGGGAATTCCCCACTGTAAGTCTAAGAGTGCCTAAGAGGGGGGGTGAATTAGGTATATAAAAATTTATTCGGTTTTATGAGAATACTTGTAGTAATTTGTGGTTAAGTGTTTGAAGGTTTTTGATTATATCTTATCTTTTCTTGATTATGGTGATGAAAATGATAAAAGCGGAAAAGTAAAGAACACGGTGATATATCCTGGTTCCCCTCACAATCCGAGAGTACTCCAGTCCCCTTTCCAACACGAAAGAGATTTCACTATAGTTTAGAATGATTGTACAGCCTATGCTTACTATCTAACCTATAGGGTGACCAAAGGTTCTTAACACCTTTAAGGTCAAACAAACACTAATGTGAATGAAGAACAATCCTCTTCAAATCACAACACTTACTTCTAACAATCCTGGATAGTAAGGGAATACTTTCTTTTTGCAATACAATGATTTATTTGAAAGAGATGGAGAGCATTATCAATCTTTGATTGATCTTCTTCTTCAAGAAAGAAACAATTCTCAAGCAATGATTATAAATGTTCACAATGAATGTATGAAACTTGTAATGATTTCTTAATGAAAATGTATATGGCAAGTTTCACAAAATTTATGATTTGTAAGAACACTTGAAAGTTTGTAAGAATATGCAAATTTGAATGATGGAAATTGTTAATTGAAGAAGGTGATTTGAATTTGAAAATCTGCACAATTTATAATGTCACAAATACCTCTTCATTCATACCATTTTATATGAAAAGATGCAATGCAATCATGAAAGAATACCATTTGAATTATGTTCAAAAAACAAAAGAAAATCTGTACTGGTTCGCTGGGAACCGGTTCCGACCCAGGCAGAACCCGGTTCTTAGTGAATGTTATAACCCAGAATTCAAAAATAACACGCAGGAATCGGTTCCCCTATAGGTACAACCCGGTTCCTGGTACAAATTCCAGGGAAGTGTTTTTTGAACAAGTTTGGAACCCGGTTCCCTGTTAGGTAGGAACCGGTTCCTGAAAGTTTATTTTCAAAAAAATCCTTTTGAAAAAGATTTCAAACATAGTTTTTCTTATTGTTAAAAATGTGGGATATGTATATGATTATGAATGCATATTTGTGAACATCTATATTCAAGTTTAAGATTTATTTATACCTTTTTACATTTGTTGTTTCTTTAATAATTCTTCTTCTAATCTTCAAGACTTGTAACAAGGTTTTATATGATATTGATAAACTTTTTGCACATCCTTTGAATGTTGATATCCATGTTGTCTTCATCAAAACCAATGCTTTAAATATGACTTGAGAAGCTTGCAATTACATTCTCCCCCTTTTTGATGATGACAACCAAGTCTTGAAAACAATCCTTGAAATGTTTATGTTGTTTTGTGTAGCAAAAATGTTAAGCAAATGCAAGGCTCCCCCTAAATTGTATGCTCCCCCTAAGTCCATGATTCTTTGAATTTTGGAGTGAGTTTTATGATAGTTATTTTGGCCTGCAATTTCTTTGAAACAAAACAACACATATGCATATTCTTCTCCCCCTTTGTTAACATAAAAAAGGATGGGGAAAAAGAGTGAAACAAATTCATTTAAAAAACACAAACAATATATACACACATATTTTATCAAATAAAAACATATAAAAGAAGGAGTAGAAGCAGAGTGTACTAAAACAATTTTTTTTTGAAGAAAAATTAAGACGTGCACCTTATGAGAAACATTTATAGATCACCTTCATCCAAAATACCAAGTTCTCTTCGGATTTTGAAGAATGGTTCTCGAGCAAGAGGTTTTGTGAAGATATCTGCGAGTTGGTTATGAGTATCCACAAAAGTGACTTCGACATCTCCTTGAAGTACATGATCACGGAGAAAATGATGTCGAATATCTATATGTTTGGTTCTTGAATGCATGACCGGATTCTTTGTAATATTGATAGCACTTGTATTGTCGCATCGAAGAGGAATGCATCCGAGATCAAGTCCGTAATCACAGAGTTGTTGCTTGAGCCAAAGAATTTGTGCACAACAACTACCCGCTGCTATGTATTCTGCTTCGGCCGTGCTAAGAGCAACACATGCTTGCTTTTTACAAGCCCATGATACTAATGCATTTCCAATAATGTGACAAGTACCACTTGTGCTTTTACGATCAGTTTTACAACCTGCATAATCCGCGTCAGAATAACCAATTAAAGTGCAAATACTACCTTTAGGATACCATAAGCCAACATTGGTTGTTCCTTTGAGATACTTCATGATCCTTTTAACTGCCATGAGGTGTGATTCCTTTGGATTTGCTTAGCATACTTCTTAAAAGCTCTGAAGCTTTTTGTTCTTGATGGACCAAAGAGATCCATGTGTAACAATTGTAGTGGCCTTGTAGTAGACACCACATTCTTAGATTTGAAAGATGATTCTGTTTGTTTCCCTTTTTGACAAGCATCACAAAGTCTATCTTTGACAAATTTTCTCTTAGGCAAACCAATGACAAGATCACGCTTGATTAGTTTATTCAAGTGTTCCATATGAATATGAGCAATCCTTTTGTGCCAAAGCCATGAATCATCATTGTTTGCCATGAGACATTTTACCTTCAAGGATGGATCATCAAGGGAAATCATAAATATATTATTAATTATTTTACCTTTGAGTTTTACCTCATTGGTTGCCTCATCCATAATAAGGCATTCTTCTTTGTTGAATTTGATCTTGGACCCTCTATCGCAAAGTTGACTTATGCTAAGAAGGTTGTGCTTTAATCCTTCAACATAGAGAACATCCTCAATTTGAATGGATGGAGGTGTGCCAACTATTCCAACGCCAAGTATCTTTCCTTTGGTGTTGTCTTCATAGGTGACATACCCTTTGGCTTTATGTACTAGATATGAAAATTGGTGTACATCTCCTGTCATATGCTTTGAACATCCACTATCAAGATACCAAACATTTGATGTGGATTTCAAGCATACCTACAAAAACAAATTATTTCTTGTTAGGTACCCAAGTTGCCTTGGGTCCTTCATAGTTAGTTCCCTTTTTCACCCATGCATAATGTCCACTAGCCATACTGAAATTTCTAATATAGCATGCATTGGGTGTGTGTCCAATAATACCACAGTAAAAACAGTTTGGAACAAATTTGCTCTTGTACCTAGGAATTTGTTTTCTTTTAGATACATTAGCCTTTTTCTTTTGATGATTATGAACAACTTGCTTATTTTTTACTTTCTTGGGATTGGAACTATTACTAGCCTTTACAAAAACAGTGGGATTGTTACTTGGTTTCTTAGTATTCACATAACCAAGACCTCTTTTATCATTTGGATAACGTCGTTGGCTTAGTAATCCTTCCAATCCTATTTGTCCTTTTTCATATCGTTCAATGACTCTTTTCAATTGAACAATTTGAAATACATTTGATTCACACTTGGAGCATGCAAAGTTTTCCTTTTCTTTAATAAAATTTTGTTTTTGAAGATCAAAATCTTTAGTCATGGTGTCAATTTTTTCTAGACAAATTAGAAGTTCTTTTTCTTGTTTTGACACCTTTTTGTATAAACTTTTGCATTCTTTCAAGAGTTCATCAATTTCACCTTGAACATCATCATCAAAAAGATTAAATTCATTACTAACCTCTTCTTCATCGTCGGAGTGATGTGAAGCCATCAATGCTAGATTTGCACTTTCGTCACTATCCGAATCGGATGAAGAACTTATCTCATTATCTTCCCATGCAACATAAGCCCTTTTGTTCTTGAACTCCTTTTTGCCTTTGAATCCATTTTTCTTGGAGAGTTTTGGATAATCCGGCTTTATGTGACCTTGCTTTCCACATTCATAGCATGTGACATCTTGTGTTGATGTGGAGGCTTCTTTATCTTTATGCTTATAAAATTTCTTTCTTTTGACAAAGTTAGCATTATGAAGATTATTTTTATGACCAAAATATTTTCCTAACCTTTTTACAAGAAGCAAGAAGTTTTCATCTTCCTCCGATGCATCTTTATCTTGACTTTCTTTTGAATCAACTTTCAAAGCAATGCCTTTGGATTTCTTCTCATGTTTCTCATGTTTTTCAAGCCTTCCAAGTTCCGTCTCATATTCTTGAAGCTTTCCGAAAAGTGTTGCAGAAGTCATGGTTGCTAGGCTTTTCTTTTCGGATATTGCCGTCACTTTTGGTTGCCATTCCCTAGTTAAAGACCTAAGCACTTTAAGATTTAATTCATCGTTAGTTAAAGTCTTACCGAGTGCCTTCAAATGGTTTGTCAAGTGAACGAATCTCTTTTGCAAGTCAAGGATGGATTCTCCGGGAAGCATTCTGAATAATTCATATTCTTGACTCAAAGTGTTCAATCTAGACCTTTTGACTTCGGCGGTTCCTTCATGAGTTTCTACAAGAGTATCCCAAATTTCCTTTGCCGTTGTACATGCCGATACTCGGAAAAATTCATCCATACTAAGAGCACTTTGGAGAATATTGATTGCCTTTTTGTCAAAGAGAACTTTTTTCTTGTCATCGTCATCCCATGATGCTTTAGGCTTTGATGACCCAACACCATTGACAACACACACCGAAGTAAATGGACCATTCTCAACAGCATTCCATATTTCTTCTCCTTGCGCTTCAAGTGAGCCTTCATGCGAATTTTCCAAAAGTCAAAGTATTCACCACAAAACAATGGAGGCTTGTTGTTACTACCACCATCTTTGAAAATCGGATTTTGATTTGCGGAAGCCATTCTGGATCTTTAGGAACAAGTTACCTATAACTTGCTCTGATGCCAATTGTAAGTCTAAGAGTGCCTAAGAGGGGGGGGGGGGGTGAATTAGGTATATAAAAATTTATTCAGTTTTATGAGAATACTTGTAGTAATTTGTGGTTAAGTGTTTGAAGGTTTTTGATTATATCTTATCTTTTCTTGATTATGGTGATGAAAACGATAAAAGCGGAAAAGTAAAGAACATGGTGATATATCCTGGTTCCCCTCAGAATCCGAGAGTACTCCAGTCCCCTTTCCAACACGAAAGAGATTTCACTATAGTTTAGAATGATTGTACAACCTATGCTTACTATCTAACCTATAGGGTGACCAAAGGTTCTTAACACCTTTAAGGTCAAACAAACACTAATGTGAATGAAGAACAATCCTCTTCAAATCACAACACTTACTTCCAACAATCCTGGATAGTAAGGGAATAATTTCTTTTTGTAATACAATGATTTATTTGAAAGAGATGGAGAGCACTATCAATCTTTGATTGATCTTCTTCTTCAAGAAAGAAACAATTCTCAAGCAATGATTATAAATGTTCACAATGAATGTATGAAACTTGTAATGATTTCTTAATGAAAATGTATATGGCAAGTTTCAAAAATTTTATGATTTGTAAGAACACTTGAAAGTTTGTAAGAAAATGCAAATTTGAATGATGAAAATTGTTAATTGAAGAAGGTGATTTGAATTTGAAAATCTGCACAATTTATAATGTCACAAATACCTCTTCATTCATGCCATTTTATATGAAAAGATGCAATGCAATCATGAAAGAATACCATTTGAATTATGTTCAAAAAACAAAAGAAAATCTGTACTGGTTCGCTGGGAACCGGTTCCGACCCAGACAGAACTCGGTTCTTAGTGAACGTTATAACCCAGAATTCAAAAATAACACGCAGGAATCGGTTCCCCTATAGGTACAACCCGGTTCCTGGTACAAATTCCAGGGAAGTGTTTTTTGAACAAGTTTGGAACTCGGTTCCCTGTTAGGTAGGAACCGGTTCCTGAAAGTTTATTTTCAAAAAAATCCTTTTGAAAAAGATTTCAAACATAGTTTTTCTTATTGTTAAAAATGTGGGATATGTATATGATTATGAATGCATATTTGTGAACATCTATATTCAAGTTTAAGATTTATTTATACCTTTTGACATTTGTTGTTTCTTTAATAATTCTTCTTCTAATCTTCAAGACTTGTAACAAGGTTTTATATGATATTGATAAACTTTTTGCACATCCTTTGAATGTTGATATCCATGTTGTCTTCATCAAAACCAATGCTTTAAACATGACTTGAGAAGCTTGCAATTACACCCACAACGGTCAATGATAATAACATTCTCTTTTGATCGAGAACACCAATGAATATCTGAATGGTTAAGTGTCATTAACCATTGTGACCACCTCAAACCTTGCTCATTCTTCAAGACTGACTGGGGAAGATGAGAAATAAACCATCTTTCCATTAGAGGAGTGCAACACATGAGAACACCTCTTTTCCTCATTGTACGGGTGTGAAAAGAGTGGAGGATATCCCCAAGCAATGTAGGCACCGGGTTGCGAGTCATGAAGATTTTGACAACACTCACATCTATGAGTTGGTCAGGGTTAGGGAACAAGACCACCACATAGATGAGAAGAGCTACAATCTCCTCAAAAGCTTATAAGTCTAGAGAATTCCAACAACTTTGGGCTTTCTCAAACAGAAACTTTGACAAGAAGCCTTTGACACCACTTCTAGTTTCCCAATATGTTGTGACATCAGATGAGTGCAAGTGTAAGGCTTGAGCAATCTCTTCTGGCTTTGGATCTCTTTCCGTACTATTGAAGGGTAGTTGATTGAGAATAGGAATCCTCAGGAGTTGAGAAAATTCCTCCAAAGTAGGCACAAGTTGGTAGTCAGGAAATGTGAAGCAATGATGCAAAGGGTCAAAGAACTGGAAGAGAACTTTCACCATATCCTCCTCTGTGTTGGAAGTGACTAAGTTGAGTATACGACCATGTCTCTCGGTGAATGGAGAGTTCTCAGGAATCCTTGAAGCTAGCTCCTTGAGTTGTGGAGGAATTCTTACAAGGTTAACTTGGACATTTTTCCTGCGAAGTGAATCCATAACCTACAAAACAAGAACAAAGATGAATCTCCAAAATCCTTGAAATGGTTAGTGGATGCATATGATGTTCATGATGTCCATGATGTTATGCACACGTATATATGTACAAGCAAATCACACAAGTTCCTAGTTTAGGCTTGCATGGGGTTTCATAGGTAAATATCCTCTTGAAGTTTAGTTGGCTCAACTTGTCCTAGAAATAGTAACCGGGTTCTAAGGAGCTCAATATCACTGGATTGTTTCCTTGTTCATTGTTTTAATTCAGCCTATTTACTGGCGACCAAAATATTCCAAGGAACCAACCCTCAATGAGTGTAGTATCGAGTATCTACCAACTTTGGACTGCACCAAAGCCGGTCATCTCACTACATCCTAAAAGGCCAAGTTGGTCAAGTAAATGTTCTAAAAGTTCATTAGTGCTTCATGACATCACTCAGCGGCCCCATATTCTCTTTGATTGACTCAAAGGCTACCGGTACCCACAAATATGCCGCACTAATATAGCTATTGCTTAGACCATGTCAGCATACCCCACACAGTTTCCACAATGTATTGCTATTTATCTATGAATGTTTCCCAAATCCGGGTAGAGGATTCAAACCCAAACAATAAAACCAAAGTGTAAAGCAAACAAGTCAAGCAAGATAAGCATGTAAAGGTGATCTAAACCCTAAGGTAACCCCACTTTTATAAAGGTCCCCAGCAGAGTCGCCAGTTCTGTGATGCGGTGGGAGAACTGACTTGAGGTTTTGCATTTGTGTTTGCAAATGTTGCGGTTAGCAAGAGTCGCCACCGACTTTTATTTTATCCAAAAGGAAAGGTAAAAAAGCACAGGAAAGACCTTTGAGATTGTTTTTGGGTTCGGGGGGTAGATTATGAAAAGGGAAGGTGCTAGCACCCTTTTCATCCATGGTTTTCCATGGGCTCTTAGTTACTTGTTTAGATCACTTGCTTTGCTTTTACAATTGTTTGAAATGGTGCTTTGTGTGGTTTTGAGAGTATTTTGAAAAGAGGCCTTTGTTTAGGCAATCTTTGTAATGATTCTCGTTCATAAGAATGTATACAAAGATGCTTGTCTTTTGAAAAATGTTTCAATATTTTGAAAGTTGTTTGGAAATGTTTTGAAAATGTGTGTGTTTGTTTTTGAAAATAGCAAGGATTGTTTGCAAATTGATCAAGTAACTAGAAGCATTCTACCTACTCAAAAGTCTTTCTTGTGCATTTTTATTCCTTTGATATTGTTGATTTACCATTGATTTGATAAACAACCCTATCTTTGGATGTTAAACGGGACGGGCGTGGGTCATCGTATAACCATGATAGCAATGTTGCCAAGTATCTTAGCATGCTTTGAGGGACCAAGATCATTTTGTTTAGGCAACCTTTTAATAGCTTCATCGAGGGACTATGATCTTTTGTTTTGTTTTGTTTTGCCAAGATACTTTGCATGCATACCATGCCAAGATCATTTTGTGTGCAATGTGTTGTCATTTTACATGATTTTGTTTGTCTTGGATTAGGTCATGCTATTTGTTTGATTTTTGTCTTATCATGCAAAACCCTAGTTTTACTAAACATGTATATAATGCGATAAATTGCGTAAAATAAATCTAAGCTATTACAACAATTATTATGGGAGGGGGGATACAAGTTTTTGAATGAGGATATTTGCACAAAATAAAACCCTAAAATACTATTACAACCCAATTTAATTATTGGCAAATTAAATAAATAAACAAGTATTTAAATATGCAATAAAATGTATTTATGCAAAAATGTTTTGTATTTGTTTTATGTATGAGAAAATAAAATGATTTAAGTCCTAAAAAGAAGAAAAAATAATATTATTATTTTTGAAAGGGGAAACCCTAATTTTTGATAAAAGAAAAATTATGCTTTATATTATTTATTTTATCCATTTATGTACAAGAAAAAAATAAATTTATTTACCAATATTAAAAATTAAAATATATGTGGAAATAATATTTTATGTGTACGAATAATAAAAAATAAAAATGTATGATATTTTTAAATGTGTTTATTATTTATTTTAAGAAAATAGATTCTATTTATTCTAAATAATCAATATTTTATGCAAAAAATAAGAAAAATAAAATAAAATAAAATGCAAAAAATTAAGAAAATATTTTTGTGATTTTTTAATATTCAGAAAAAAATAATAAAGTCAATAAACATAGAAAATATGAGAAAATATGCAAAAATATAAAAATATGCAAAGGGGTGCAAATAGTAGTCATGGGGGTATGGGAAGCAAAAACAGAAGCCCAATGCGCGCTCAGGCCCAGACCATCATCTTCATCCCTGTCCTTCAGCTTGCGCGCGTGTTTTGAGTTCAAACCTGCAACTCTCTATTCTTTGCACAGAAACAAAAACTTATAACACAAAAAATGTAGCTTATGATCTCACGATTCCAGTGATATAAAGTTTGTGACCTAACTCTAAAAGACCAGGGAGAATTTCAGTGGCCCTAATTCCTGACCTAGTTTTTTCATGAACTTCAAGCTTCAAATACTCACTACTCAGTTAATATAAATGACAACTATGCATATGTACAACTTCAGCAAGTTAAAGACTACATTTTTGCTTCACAAATCGTGACTTAAGGATGCCTAAATAAAGATATAGAGATTTGAAAATACCTTGCTCAGCTGAGTTTGTATATGGCAATGTGGGGACTTTGAGTGAGGACTGAGGATCGTGTGAGCTTCCTTGAAGTTCCCTCAAGTTATTCCAATGCTTAGCTTACCTTGAGGATGCTTAAAACTCCCTGCACGAGTCAACCTGCAACCTTCAAGTTTGAAAATGGTGATGTCTGAAATAGAGGTTACATCAACAGGACATGGGCTTGGATGGTTTGGATATGATGTGGATGAAGTGTTTCAAAGGTTGAAAGGCAAAACGCACGAGCCAAAATGGAGTTGGCAAGGATTTTGCAGAAGCTGCCCTGTTTGGGCAGAAATTTGTGTTTTCTGAGTTTGAGAGTGTTTTAGATGTTGTGTATTCGTGTATTTGCTTGCAACAAGTTTGTGAAGTTGTTTTGAATGATGCCAAACCCTCCCTTTATCAGATGTACAAGCTCCCTTCACTTTTGCAACTTTTCTTGCTTTTGAAGAAAAGTGAAGTGACTTGTACCAAACGCTTGTACTTGCTTGCTTGCTAGCTGCAGAGGGTTGGTATTCTTTGCTTAATATCTGTGGACATTGCTTGTGATAAAATAACAGGTCCAAGGCTCAAGGATAGCAAAGTTGGAAAAAGCTTGCTTTATGAAAATGGCAATGTGCCCTTTATGCCATTTATGGATTAATCTCTTGCACAATGCCTCAAAGGTCAAAATAAAGCCATTATCCATTGAGTTTGCATTTAATTATGGAGTGTAGAAGGGATTTAGGACCTGTAATGCAAGGTACAAGCATGCTTGATCAGATTTGCAACTTGATGTATTGTGAAAATGGCTTGAACAAAAGTGATAAAATGCCATTTTCTTTTCTTCGATTCTCCCTAACCACAAATGATCTTGGAGAGTTCTTGGACATTTTGGAAATCTTGCAACATTCTCTAAAATCATATTTGAAATGAATTTTGAGATACCTCTTGGAACTAGGTGAAAAATGCCCATGAAGTTAGGTAAAAAACCTGCCTAAATTAGGGCAAATTTTCACTAAGTTAAAAAGTTCATGGACCCTTATTCACAAATTCATAACTTGAGATACAAGATATTTTGGGAAAGCTTTGTGAATAAAAGTTGTAGATTTCATGGAGGACTACAATTTTCATGTTGGAAGTTTTCTTTAAATCCAATTGTATCATGGTGAAAAAGTTGTGGAAAGTTGAGAAAAAATAAGAAAATTTCCATACTTAGAAAAATTCTAAGTTATGAGAAATTTCAAATTTAAACCCTAATTTGCAATTTTAGGTTTCTTGGTCAACAAGTTTTACATTTTTACATATATTGATGAATTATGACCCTTGGCACTTGGTTTTGACTAAAAAGTCAAAGTTTGACTTTTCAGTGAACAGTTGATTTTTGATTAGTTGATTGGAAAATTCATCCGTCAATCCTATGTACTTGAGATATTTGGAACCATGTAATTTAGGTCAAGATGATTCCATTGAGTCCTTGAAATCATGTTTGAACCCAATTGGTCATTGGCTAGGTTAAAAATCAGAAATTTCCCTTTCTCAATCAAAACCCTAATTTTGACCATTTTGCCCTTTTGATGATCTGATCAAATTTCTTGAGGAGTTGTAATCCAAACTTGATAAAGTGGTACATAGGAGCCTATAATGTTGTTGTGGATAAAAAATTATGAAGTTTGACTGTAAGTTGGCCATGGTTGACTTTTTCCCCAATACAGCTAATTTTTAGGTCAACTGTCCAATTGACTGAGCAAAAATGTGATTCAAGGCTTGAAACTTGTCATGAGCAAATTTTGGGGTCCAAGATGCTGTATAAAAGTCACATGAAGCATTGATGGTCCAAAAATCCTTGTGCAAACTCAAACCCTAATTTCAGGCTATCAGTGCAAGAGGAGGTGTCTTGAGCTGAGCAAACCCTAATCTTGTCTTGAGTCCAAGAAGTCTTGTGAGGAAAATCTTGATAAATGAGAGGGCAAATTTTGGGGTACAACAGCTTCCCCTGTTCAATATTCTTGAACCTGAAGACTTAGATTGGCGAGTTTTGTCGTTCGTGACTCGAAGGTAAAAGATGATTGGACACTAGAGTGCCCGTAAATTTGCATTCGACAAAATGTAGTTGAGGGAATGGGCTTAAAGATACCATTTCGAGAGGTGATAGAATATTGTTGGAGATGGGCTTGCAGATGCCATCCAAGAATGTTTACTGAGTTGTAAGTTGTAAGTCAGAAGAATGAGTATTCAGAATGGTGTCCGTGTCTAGAACGTATCTGAACTGTATCTGGAGACTGAATCTGTATGAGCAAAGGAATAACAGCCGTGTCTGGAGCATATCCGAGTTGTGAATCTGAATAAGTAACAGAATGACTTCCGTGTCTGGAGTGTATCTGAACTGGGAAAATCAGAATAAGTGACAGAATGACAACTGTGTCTGGAGCGTATCCGTAATGTATCTTAGTGTTGAGGCCTGAATGAGTATCAGAATGACTTTCGTGTCTGGAGTGTATCTAAACTGTATCTGAATAAGCAATAGAGTATCATCCGTGTCTGTAGCGTCTCTGAGCTGGGGAGAATCAGAATAAGTGACAGAATGGCAACCGTATCTGGAGCGTATCCGTACTGTATCTGAAGTTTTAATCTGAATGAGTGATAGAATGGCTTCCGTGTCTGGAGCGTATCTAATTTGTATCTGAGAGTTGAAATCTGAATAAGTACCAGGATGGCATCCGTATCTGGAGCGTATCTGAAATCTGAATCTGAATGAGCAATAGAATGACTTCCGTGTCTGGAGTGTATCTGTACTGTATCATGATTGTATATTGTTAACGGTAGCTTGTTAGTCTTATCCTGAAAAGGGTAAAACGTTAGCTGAAACACAAAGTTATGTTGCATGAAATGTATGATGCAATATATGTGTGTTTTATCAATGTTTATGATATATGGATGTAATGTATGCGCATGTAAGCCGATTAGCTGTATTGCCGAGGAAAATAAATCCTTGACAGCTGGAGATAATAAAAACCCTTGAATGCTGCCGGGGAAAATAAATCCTTGACTGCTGAGGATAAGAAATCCTAGGCGACTGTTGGGGATATAAAATCCTTGACGACTTCTGCGGGGATATAAGGATCCTTCATGTCTTGAAGTTGGAGTATTGACAAAAATTCTATTGTGAGAGTAATACCAAACAGCTGGAGAAATTTGCTTGGGAAATCCAGAGAACTTTGATGACTTCTACTGGGGGTTACTCAATGGGAATCCTTACTCCGCTGGGGAATAGAGAGAACTTTAATGACTTCTGCGGGGAATTAAGAATGATAATCTTCATTCTATTGAGGAGTAATGAAAACTTTGGCGACTTCACTGGGGAATTGAGAATGAGAATCTTCATTCTATTGAGGAATAAAAACTCTGTAGGGAAGAAGGCTTACTGCTGGAGAGTAAGTTCAGGAGTTTTTGGTCGTCTGCCACTCTACTGGGGAGTTATCCTAGGTTGGGGAGAGATAAAAGTTAGTTGTTATCTGGTTGATCTCCAGGCTTCAAGATAACTTGCTGGGGAATTTGAAGAAACTAGATGGTTTCCGCTATGGATTGGGAGTTTGAAGTTTTAACTCTGATGGGGATTAAGGTTTGAAATTTAGCTCCGCTGGGGATCTAGATGATGTACGGTAGGGATTGCTCACGGAATAGCCTAAATACGTTTTCCTATCCTTTCAACCTGTCAGTAATTGTTCTTTTCCACTTTGTTTATTTGTAAACAGTAATTATTTTCAAATGCATATGTTCATCAATGAATCATTGGACGTTTTTGCAAATAAAAACACAACTGTAAAAGAAAAAGGCAAATAGTTTTCTGTACTTTGAAAGAGATATCTTTGTATTTACTTTGAATAAGTGTTTTGTACAAAGGAGACAGGCATCCTAGTAAGAGGATGATGTCATTTAAGTAAGAAAAATTTAAACAAAGAAAGATAGCTATGTGTAAAAATCCCATGGGGTTCCCATTCCGCTATAGCCTTCGTATCTCTGAATATCTTGTCCATCCGTTGCTTCGTCCTAAGATGATTGGATTGATCAGAAGCTTTAGGTTTGTCAGTGAAGAGATTTGTTGAAGTGAAAAACACAAGAAGGGGGGTTGAATTGTTAAAACTGGAAATCAAATGCAGACAACACTGTATTTTTATCCTGGTTCATTTGACCTCAAACTACTCCAGTCCACCCGCCAAGGTGATTTCGCCTCTCTCCAACGAGGACTTAATTCACTATATTCAACTGAATATTACAACTGCTTTAGAAACTGATAAAGCCTTCTTGAGTCCGAAACCACAACCCGGTTTCCTTAAGGAAATTCATTAAATAGATAATTGTATATAAAAGTGTACAAAGGTGTTTCTAAATAAACAGTATCACAAACTTGTGATATATTACACAGCTTAATAATGAATTGATGAAGATGAAGACTGTTTGTAGCTTTACTGACTTTTCACATTGTGTGTCGTTGTTTATCTCATCTAAAATCTTCTTCTAGTATTCTTTATATAGGCTTTGCAATAGAGACATAAGAAGATACTTTTGGTATGTCCATAACACGCGTTTAATGAGCTTTCCAAAATAGGAGATTCTTGTCTGTTTGTAGCCGTTGCATATGATCTTGCATTGGAGGAGTTGTAACGCTTGAGAGACAGTATCAGATATTCTATTTTGCTGCGCTGGTGCATTCAGAAGTTCAAACAGAACTTCTTCATATAAACGTGTTATGCATATTTGATGCTGCTAAATCTTTCATGGTCCACTTAACTTCTGTGCTTGCATAATCAGAACTTCTGATGATGTTCTGGCAGATCTTCCAGTTGCATTAGAACATCTTTTTCACATCAGAACTTCTGAATATAAAGATATTTATTATTAGCAATCATATTTGTTCTTTATATC
This sequence comes from Vicia faba, assembly GCA_948472305.1. Classification (NCBI taxonomy): domain Eukaryota; kingdom Viridiplantae; phylum Streptophyta; class Magnoliopsida; order Fabales; family Fabaceae; genus Vicia; species Vicia faba. Next base: position 745,806,206 of record OX451741.1, read on the forward strand.
ATGTGTTTGTTATCATCAAAACTCTTGCTGGGATATAGAACTAAATTATGTTCTAACAATCTCCCCCTTTTTGATGATGACAAAAACTAGTATATTTTGATAGAAAATAAAGAACAAGAATTAAAAGGAAATCTCCCCCTGAGTAGAGTACTCAGCTATGGAGAAAATAAAATGCTTCCCTGACGATCTTCTGATTAAGAGTCAAAACAAAATATTCTCCATTCTCCCCCTTTTTGTCAAGAATCAAAAAGTGGTAAAGACTCTTATTGGCTTGTCCTGACAGAAGTGCTTTAAACAGTGTGACATCCTCTTCTGGATACTTCTGAGATACTTTAGAGAGCTTCTGATGCTGTATTTCCATTCCTGTTCAAAAGGTTTCAGAGCCAGTAATCTTCTGTTTCTGATTGCCTCTGAAACCTGCGAATCTTTTAAATTCCAGGCCTTGGAACATACGCTTTCTTTCCTCTATGTGTAGACAGCATCCAGAGTCCAGGTGTTAATACTGGAGTTTCAACCTTGCTGTTAAAAATACCTGCAACATAGATGATTTTGTCTTTTGGTACCCATATCTTTCTGGGTCCATGACTCTTAGAGTTTCCAAAATTCTGTTTGAATTTTGGTTTAGTATGAAACGCCTTACCAACATGTTTGATATCGTGTGTTTGTTCAGTGGTGAAGTGAGAATTGAGAAAAGTACGTTTGATAACCAAATCCTTAACTTTCTTAGGTTGGGATTCTTTTCCTTTGTATCCTATACCTATTCTGCAATTCTTTCTGACTCCATAGATCATTGAAGCCATTTTGCTTCTATCTATGTTGTTAGTCATAAACTTCTGAAAGCTTTGATCATATTCCTTTATGATCTTATCAACATTAATGGGATCCTCTGAGATTATTTCCTTCTGAGAGTTTTGTAAATTATTTTCTAGTTTTGAAATTTTTTCTTTTAACTTAGAGTTTTCTAATCTCAGACTCTCAGTTTCTTCAGAGTCAGAGGCAATATCCTTTTTCAGGTTCTTGCATTTGACTCTGAGCTGCTGATATCGTTCTAGAATCTCGCTCAGACTTTCTGCAAGATCAGTTTTAGATAGATTAATTGCACAGTTAGGGAATACCTCTTCAGTGTGTGATTCTGAGTCTGAACCAGAGGCTTCACTATCTTCTGATATGTTTGCCATGAGATCTATGTTTTCTTTTTCATTATCTGACTTTGAGTCAGCTTCAGAGGTGTCCGAATAGTCCCATGTTGCCATGTGGCTTTTCTTCTTCTGCCTGTGCTTCCATAGATGATTGACTCTTCTAGATAGAGAAGACAGTTCTTCTTCTTCTGATGAGGATTCTCTTAAGTTTTCTGCTTTTGCTTCTGCCTTCAAAATTTTGGTTTTATATTTGTTAGATTTTAGAGAGAGAGACTTACATTGCTTCTGAGGCTCATCATCTTCGAGCTCTATTTCGTGACTTCTGAGGGACCTGATAAGTTCCTCCAGAGATATTTTGTTGAGATCCTTAGCTAGCTTTAGCGCTGTGACCATTGGCCTCCACTGTTTTGGTAAACTTCTGATGATCTTCTTTACATGATCAGCAGTTGAGTACCCTTTGTCCAGCACCTCTAGCCCTGCCACCAGAGTTTGGAATCTAGAGAACATTTTTTCAATGTTTTCGTCTTCTTCCATTCTGAAGGCTTCGTACTTCTGAATGAGCGCAAGGGCTTTGGTTTCTTTTACTTGCAAGTTGCCTTCATGCGTCATTCTTAGAGAATCAAACATGTTCTTAGCTGTTTCTCTGTTTGTGATCTTCTCATACTCTGAATATGAGACGACACTCAGGAGAATCGTTCTGGCCTTGTGATGATTTCTGAAATCACGCTTTTTCTAATCAGACATTGCTTTCCTGTCAATCTTCTGACCGCTTTCAGCAACAAGATGTATGTATCCATCAGTTACCACATCCCAGAGGTCAACATCATAGGCTAGGAAGAAACTTCTGATCATATCCTTCCAGTAGTCAAAATTTTCACCGTCAAATATTGGAGGACTAATGCTAATGTTCTGACTCGTTCCCACCATAGTGTTTTTCTTACGCTGGATCTTGTACTGACACGGTTAAGTGTTTAAAAGCTCAGAACCAGGCGCTCTGATGCCAATTGTTGAAGTGAAAAACACAAGAAGGGGGTTGAATTGTTAAAACTGGAAATCAAATGCAGACAACACTATATTTTTATCCTGGTTCGTTTGAACTCAAACTACTCCAGTCCACCCGCCAAGGTGATTTCGCCTCTCTCCAACGAGGACTTAATTCACTATATTCAACTGAATATTACAACTGCTTTAGCAACTGCTAAAGCCTTCTTGAGTCTGAAACCACAACCCGGTTTCCTCAAGGAAATTCACTAAACAGATAATTGTATATAAAAGTGTACAAAGGTGTTTCTAAATAAACAGTATCACAAACTTGTGATGTATTACACAACTTAATAATGAATTGATGAAGATGAAAACTGTTTGTAGCTTTACTGACTTTTCACGTTGTGTGTCGTTGTTCATCTCATCTAAAATCTTCTTCTAGTCTTCTTTATATAGGCTTTGCAATAGAGACATAACACGCGTTTAATGAGCTTTCCAAAACAGGAGATTCTTGTCTGTTTGTAGCCGTTGCATATGATCTTGCATTGGAGGAGTTGTAACGCTTGAGAGACAGTATCAGATATTCTGTTTTACTGCGCTGGTGCATTCAAAAGTTCAAATAGAACTTCTTCATATAAACGTGTTATGCATATTTGATGCTGCTAAATCTTTCATGGTCCACTTAACTTCTGTGCTTGCATAATCAGAACTTCTGATGATGTTCTGGAAGATCTTCCAGTTGCATTAGAACATCTTTTTCACATCAGAACTTCTGCATGTAAAGATACTTATTATTAGCAATCATATTTGTTCTTTATATCATGTGTTTGTTATCATCAAAACTCTTGCTGGGATATAGAACTAAATTATGTTCTAACAAGATTGTCCTAAGAGTGATCCGACGAGACATAATCATACGCTTTAATTCCCTAATTTTTGCCTGGACCGCCCTTTCGGGTTTTCAGTCCACCGGGAAACCCTTTTTTGCCCAAGTCGCCCTTTCGGGTTTTCAACTTGTCGGGTGTACAGATTTTTTGTTTTATCCCTAATTATTGCCTGAACCGCCCTTTCGGGTTTTCGATTCACCGGGATGCCCTTTTTTTTGCCTAGGTGTGTCAACCTATCGAGTCATTTATGCGTAGTATCATTTGACTATGTCTGCGTTTGCAGGGTGCGGCAGGTCGTCACCGTCCATGGTGGTTAAGATCATTGCCCCACCAGAAAACTTGTTCTTGATTACAAATGGTCCTTCATAGGTAGGAGTCCATTTGCCCCTGGGATCACTTTGTGGCAAGATGATCCGCTTGATTACCAGATCCCCGATTTGATATACCTGGCGCCCGACTTTCTTGTTGAAAGCCTTGATCATCCATTTTTGATACTGTGATCGGTGGATCTGGAACTGACTGTTTAACGCTGGTTCGTGAAATGTCGCGGAAGCAAGAGTCGCCACCGTCTTTTATTTTCTCCAAATGGAAAGGACAAAAGCACAGAAAAATTCCTTATAGAGATTGCTCTCGGTTCGGGAGGTAAATTTATAGAAAGGGAAGGTGTTAGCACCCTTTCTATCCATGGTTATGCATGGGCTCTTAGATACTTGCTCATTTGTGTTTTCAAAATTGTTTGTTTGGTTTTCAACTGTGGGTTAAAAAAAGTTTCGTTTAAAATTTCAGTTCGACTCTTGTATCAGTCCTCAAGAGTGTTTGAAAAATTGCTTTTGAAAGCTTTTTGAAAGGTGTCGGTGCGAAAAGAAGTTTTTTGATTTGTTTTGAGTTAGAGCAAGTATCTACGAGTCGTCTACCTACCCTAAGGAATTCGTCTGTGTAAATGTCCTTAAAGTAGTGCCATCCCACCATTGAGAGGTAGGTAGCACCACCGTTGGAGGTGTTCGGGTCAATTCGAGGATCCGAGACAGTGTGATCACCAGAGCAATAGGAAGACACCTTAGAAGCTACCCTCATGCCATGTTCATGGACATGAGGACTTACTAAAACATCCTCTACTCGACGACCACCTTTCGAGGGGCAAGGCAACAATGAGGCGTACCCTAGGGGTGGTGTGTGATTTGTGTGTCGTTTTCAATTATGTTTATCTTGTTCATGCATTAGTGATCTACGCTTTGTTTTTATTTTTGGCATTCATTCTTTCATGCAAGTTATTAACAGTTAAAAGATGCGAGAAGGTAAAAGTCCTACGCTATTACAAAGGCGCGGGTCTACATCGCCAAATTAGTCCAAGACCCAATTTGAAACAAGATAAAAACGCGGAAAGATAAATGTCCTAATTAATCTATTACATGGCTTTGGGATAATTACATGAAATTTATAAAAAGGAAATAAAATAAAATTCGAAAAGAAGTAAAGTCGGGAATGCGAGGGCGTTGGACCCTTTTAAAGAAATTGAATTCAAATTACGAAATTAATTAAATTAAATGAGAAAAGGAAATTATTTTTGAGTTTTTGTATTTATGGAATTTAGTAAGAAAATTTAAATGAAATTAAAACCCTAATTCTAACTATTTTTAATTTGTTAAAAAAAATGTTTAAATTTAACCTAGTTTTAACCTAATTATTTAATGGCAAATTTATTTACAAAATAACTAATTAATTATTAATAATGGTAAAAGAAAAGAAAAAAGGATAAAAGTACAAAACCCTAATTCTACATTTTTTAGTTTATATAAAAGAAACATTAAAATTAAACCTAGAATTAAAACTAAATTAATTAATAAAATTTATTTACAAAATGTTAGTGAGTTAAACATTAAAACATATTTTTTATTTTTATAGTTTCTGATTTTTTTGTTATTTTTGGTATTTTTATAAAATTTATTTTGATGAATTAAAAGAAAATAATTAAATTAAAACAAATAAAAAAAATAGAAAAAGGAAAAGAGAAAGAAATACAAACACTAGGGGGGTTCTGCCCCAATCTGGAGGTTATGTTGTGAGCAATTAGGCCCAAGAAGCTTGGCCCTTTCTGACTTCTCAATGATCATGTGCGTATGCGTTGACTGAGGCCTTCCATAGACTTTGGATCCTGGCCATTGGATGGACGATCATGGCCACTTGGCAAGCCATTGATGAGAGCCTATGGTGGAGCACTGAATGGCACGCTGCGTAGGAACGTATTAGAGAAAAAAAATATGAAATATGCAAGGGGACCTGGGAATCGAACCCAGGTCCCAACGTTTACCAGATACATCCTTTGCCAAGTGAGCTGCGTGCGCGTTTTGTATAGAAGTTGGTAAGCGAATAACATAAGGCAACACAACGCTGAGGGTTACCCAACGCGCCAAATTTCAAATTGTCCAATCCCATAGTGACACGCCAGGCTTCGTCTTCATTCTACCTGAAAATAACACACAAGTAGCGGGGGTTTTAAACCCCCACTAAACAGCATAGCAAATAATAGCGATTAGGCCATAGTGAAAGATAAATTGGGCACGATATGATGATTGGATTCGTCTGGAGTTTCTGAGTCCAGTGGTCCTGGTCTCGTTGTCCAATTTTTCCCTATGAAAGAAGCCCTAATTTTTGACCTCTGAAACCCTAAAGAGCTTCCATGGAAACTTCCTGTTCAGACCACCATTCTCCAATTGGATCACGTCATTAGCTTTAGAATCATCACATTAGTATAGTTCAAACATTAAAATGCATGAAAAGTATGTATAAATTCAAACACGAATATGCAATTTTTAGAAGAAAGTCAAGCTCCCATCTACCAATTCTTTGAGTATGGAAGTGTGATTCTGATTGGAAACGATTCCTGGTAACCTTGGAAAGCTTTTGGAATAGTTCTTTCGCCTTGAAACTCCCTGCAATATCGTTTTCAGTTTTGAAAAATTTGATGAAAAATGCAAAGTTGGTCTTTGATATGAGGCGCAGCTTCAAGGTCGTTTGCATTAGGGTTGTGATCTGCTTATGTATGCCAATGGATTAGGGTAGAAATTTGAGTCAAGAAATCAATGTTTTGATGAATCAAATATTTGATTTTTAATGAAATCCTTTCAAATCTTTTCCATGTGCTTTTGATACCAATCATGGCCAAATCTTTCCAAATTGGGTGTGCACGAAATCTTGAGGTTTTATGGAGAGAATATGCTGCAAAAAGGGATTAAAAAACATGGTTTTCTATTTTTGTCATATTTTATTTCATTAAATGAATTAATAGTGATAAAAATTCAAATAAATAATAAAAAATGATGAAATAAATCCCCTTTGGGTCAAATGGTCGTGCATAACCTTTGGATAATGATTCTTGGAAGAAAATGTGGCCCATTAGCAATTTTGAGGCATTTGAAGCAAAGTTGACTTTTCAAAATTCCCAAAACTTTCCCAACTTCCACAAGGCATATCTTACTCAATATTTAAGCTTTGATCATGTTCTTGGATATTTTGGAAAGGTCTTGAAGTCCTCTATCCAATGCCTTTGGTCCCATGTCATTTTTATTTACCAATCTCAAGTTATGGTCTTTGACTTAAAGTCCCTTTTTGTTGACTTTTGAAAATGACCTATAATGTTGAAATTGATAACTTTTTGTGAGAGCATTTCTCTCACTTGAAGTGTGAATAGGAGTTGTAGGAAATGTCTTTCTCTTCAAAATGAGCTTTGGATGGAATTTTTCTGATAAACCATGTGGAAGTTATGCCCTGGTCAAGTTACAGTTGACTTTTTCAACTGTCCAAATATGGAAACTTTTGCATCTTGAGACTTTTTGAGCCATGCCTTGAGAATCATGATCAAGAATTGATCAAATGATGTTTGTGGCTTCAAAATAAGGTGTTGACCAAAAATTTGAACTTTTGACTGTCAAATGACCATTTTATCCCTGCAGTTGACTGTTGAGCAATTAGGGTTTTTGACTGTGCAATTTTGTGCTGTAAGTCTTGAAACTTGGCATAAGGATGCTTGACAATGTTTATGGGCATGTGGGACTTGTTTGGACCCTTGGAAACTTCAATTTCTTTGCCAGAACCAAAACCCTAGTTTTTGACTATTAGGAGGCCCTTGAACTGTGCAACCCTTGGGAGATTTTGAAGCATGCTCTTTGCAAATTTTGAAGAATATGGGAGGGAAAATTTTGAGGTACAACAGTTGCCCCTGTTCAATCTTCTTAATGCTGAGGATGCAGATTGGCTGACGTGCCTTTCGTAATCCGAAGGTGGAAGATGATTGAACACTAGAGTGCCCAGAAATTTGCGCTCACATAGTAGTGTGATGGTGGGAATGGGCTTATAGATGCCATTTGGAGATTGATGGATAGGAAGATGGGCTTATAGATTCCATGCTGAGAGGTGATGGATAGGTGGATGGGCTTATAGATGCCATCTGGATGTCGATCGCGTAAGAGATTCCTTAGCGAGAACTGGCGTACTTGAAAAAGAAAATGAGTACCTGGCCTGTTACAGGAGCTGGTCTTCAAAATCTTTGTATAGACGCGCCCTGGCTGGATACAGGAATTGAATCTGGAGCTTCAAATGGTGATGAATGAACCAGGGATGGTTACAACCTCAACAGGAACGCTGAGAGAACCTTGGGTGATTACTACCTCAACAGGGACGCTGAGAGAATCTTGGATGATTACTACCTTAACAGGAACGCTGAGAGAATCTTGGGCGATTACTACCTCAACAGGAACGCTGAGAGAATCTTGGATGTCTTCTATTGGGATAAGAATCAGGGAGATCTTAGGGTCGATCTGACTGAACCAGAGAAGGCCTTTGACTGGATAAGAATCAGGAAAATCTTAGGGTCGATTTAACTGAACCGGACAAGGTCTTGAAATCTTCAACTGGATAAGAATCAGGGAGATCTTAGGGTCGATCTGACTGAACCAGAGAAGGCCTTTGACTGGATAAGAATCAGGAAAATCTTAGGGTCGATTTAACTGAACCGGACAAGGTCTTGGAATATCTTCAACTGGATAAGAATCAGGGAGACCTTAGGGTCGATCTGACTGAACCAGAGAAGGCCTTTGACTAGATAAGAATCAGGAAAATCTTAGGGTCGACTTAACTGAACCAAGCAAGGTCTTGGAATAACTTCAACTGGGCAAGAATCAGGGAGATCTTAGGGTCGATCTGACTGAACCAGAGAAGGCCTTTGACTGGATAAGCATCAGGAAAATCTTAGAATCGATTTAACTGAACCAGACTGAAGTCTTGGACATAGCTGAGAACTTAACTGAATCTTTTCCTGAAAGGTAAAGGTCAGTCATATGCAATGCATGATATGGCTCAAGCAATGATGTTCTCAATATAAATGAGATTGTAAGGTATGATGCGTATATGCATGCTATAATGTATGAAAATGTGATGTTTATGAATGTATCTTTTCGTCTTAGGAAAATAAATCCTTGACGGGTGTCGGGAAGTCACTCCTGGGCTGATGTTGAAGACTAGATCTTTGCTTCCGCTGGGGATGATAGTTGCAAGAATACTGGTAGGAGAAGATGACTCCGTTGGGGGATAAACTTGGCGAATAGAATATTCTGCGGGGAGAAAAGTACTCTAGTGATCTTGCTGGGGAACAATACTCTGTGGGGAGAGAGGTACTTTGCTGAAATGTTTGATGGTAACTTCGCTGGGGATACCATTGTTATGTTGGAAGTGTTAATAGACTTCGCTGGGGACGATCTTTTCGTGGCTTTTGGCTGAGGATAACCCAGTTATATCCTGGTAGGGAAATAACCTTTGAATAAAGCCGGGAGACGCGTTCGTGCTCTACGGGGATAAGCTTCCAGAATCTACTGGGGATAAGCTTACTGCTTGGGGAGATGGATCCCAACTTTCCTGGGGAAACTGGATTGGACTCTCCTGGGGAAGATTTGAACTATATTGGGGAAGTGACTCCATTGAATGTTCGATATACCTCCGGGGAACAATCTTTAGACCAAGACTGCCGGGGATGCTTGTTAAGAATGTCCGATTATTGTGCTGGGGGAATGTTGAGATCTGCTGGAGGATACCCAACTTCCTTAAGGCTGATAATAGCTTTGCTTGGGGAGATTGTTTTGACTTGCTGACTCACTCTCTGGGGAATTAAGATATGCTGGTTATGTTCTTCAGCCGAACTCACCTTGGTACCTTGGTGGACGGAACAATTAGATCGCTTAGACAACTCTTTATTGCCCCTGTTTCTAATGTTACCTGTAATTAATCCTTTGTTTCGTATGCAAATATTCCTGAGTTAGAAAATTATTGTCAATGCATATATCACAAATTGAACCTTGGACGTTCTTCGCAAAACAAAACAGAAAAAGGAAAAAACACTTGGCAATTTTAGCTGAAAAGTATATTTGTATTGATTTTTTGAATTTGCCTGTAAATAGGCGTTTATATACAAGAGGCTGACGTCCTAGTAAGAGAACACCTCCGAACAAAAGAGTTTATACAAATTTGTACAAAAGAAAATAAAACAGCTGTGTGAAATGAATGATCCCACTAGGTTCCAACTCTGCTATCGCCCTTATATCTTCGAGCGTCTCATCACTTGATGACCTTAGTTGAAGATGAAGCTGATTGATTAATGCCGTCTGAACTTGATGTAGATACCAGATTCTGGATGCAAGGTGATCCAATGAGACATAGTATTACGCTTTATCCCTAACTTTTGCCTGGACCGCCCTTTCGGGTTTTCAGTCCACCGGGATACCCATTTTTGCCCAAGCCGCCTTTTCAGGTTTTCGACTTGCCGGGTGTACAGATTTTTTTCATTTCATCCCTTCATTTTGCCCGAACCCTTTTGGTTCGCCGGGAAGCCCTAATTTTTGCCTAGGTATGTCAACCTAGCGGGTCTTTTTTCATGCGTAGTATCTTTTTACTATGTCTGCATTGGCGGGGTGAGGAAGGTCGTCATCATCCATGTTGGTTAGAATCATGGCTCCTCCTGAGAACACATGTTTAACCACAAATGGCCCTTCGTACGTAGGGGTCCATTTGCCCCTTGGATCACTCTGAGGAAGGATGATTCGCTTGATTACCAGATCCCCAACTTGATATTCTTGTGGTCTGACCTTTTTGTTAAATGCCCTGATCATCCGCTTTTGATACGTCTGACCATGACAAATAGCAGCAAGTATCTTTTCGTCAATAAGGTTTAATTGATCAAGTCGTGTCTGGATCCAATCATCTTCGCTCAGATCTGCATCCTTCATTATCCGGAGAGAGGGTATCTGCACTTCGATCGGTAAGACTGCCTCCATACCATAGACCAAGGAGAAAGGAGTTGCCCCAGTTGACGTCCTGGCTGAGGTACGGTACCCGTGTAGAGCGAACGATAACATCTCGTGCCAATCTTTATAGGTCACTGTCATCTTCTGCACAATCTTTTTGATGTTCTTATTCGCTGCTTCTACAACCCCATTCATCTTCGGCCGGTAAGGAGAAGAGTTGTGGTGCTGTATCTTAAACTGCTCGCAGAGCTCAGTGATCATCTTGTTATTGAGATTGGTACCGTTGTCTGTAATGATCCTTTCTGGGACGCCGTATCGACAGATCAGATTATGCCGAATGAACCGTGCCACAATGTTCTTGGTTACTGTGGCGTAGAAAGCTGCTTCAACCCACTTCGTGAAGTAATCGATCGCTACCAGGATGAAGCGATGCCCGTTGGACGCTGTAGGTTTAATCTCACCGATCATGTCTATGCCCCACATTGCAAACGGCCAAGGTGCTGTCAAGACATTCAGAGGAACTGGAGGAACATGCACCTTGTCTGCATATATTTGGCACTTATGGCATGTCCGCGAGTGTTGGTAACAGTCGGCTTCCATTGTGGACCAGAAATACCCTGCCCGAACGATTTTCTTCGCCATAGTGTGTCCACTGGAATGCATTCCGAAGGTCCCTTCATGTAGCTCTTCCATGATCCTTTCTGCTTCTGTTTTATCCACACAACGCAGTAAGGTTGAATCATGATTTCGCTTGTACAGGATGCCGTTGCTAAGGAAGAACTTCGCTGCGAACCTTCTCAGAAACTTCTTATCGTTGACAGACGCACCTTCAGGGTATTCCTGAGCTTCCAAATATCTCTTCACTTCATGGTACCAAGGCTTCTCAGTCACCAATTCAGTCTCAAGATCACAACAGTATGCCGGTTCTTCCAGTTTCCAGATGATGATCCGGGGAGCCTCATTGTCCCATTTGACCTTGAACATAGAAGACATCGTAGCTAACGCGTCCGCCAACTGATTCTCCTCTCTTGGGAAATGTTCAAAAGTTATCTCTGTGAAGTGGGGGATCAAGGTCAACACACATTCTCTATAAGGAATAAGATTCGGATGTTTCGTATCCCACTCTCCTTTGATCTGATTGATCACGAGAGCGGAATCTCCGAAGTCACTCAGATACTTGATCTTTAGGTCGATCGCAACTTGGAGACCCATGATGCATGCCTCATACTCCGCCATGTTGTTGGTGCAGTTGAAACATAGTCGGGCAGTGAGTGGAGTATGAGTGCCTTGAGGGGATATGATTACAGCGCCGATACCGTTACCCAAAGCGTTGGAGGCTCCATCAAAGTGCATAGACCATCGGGATCCTTCCTCAGGTCCTTCATCCGGTCCAGGTACTTCACAATCAGTCACTATCATAATGCTCTCGTCTGGAAACTCGAAGTTCATTGACTGATAGTCGTCTACTGCCTGATGTGCCAAGTGGTCTGCCAATACACTTCCCTTGATAGCTTTCTGAGTCGTGTACTGGATGTCGTATTCTGTCAAGATCATTTGCCATCTTGCTATTCTCCCAGACAGAGCAGGCTTTTCAAATATGTACTTTATCGGATCCATCTTTGAGATCAACAAAGTAGTGTGAGTCAGCATATACTGTCTCAGCCGGCGAGCAGCCCATACCAAAGCGCATCAAGTTTTCTCAAGCAGTGAGTATCGGGTCTCACAGTCGGTAAACTTTTTGCTAAGGTAATAAATGGCATGCTCTTTTCGGCCAGACTCGTCATGCTGCCCCAGCACGCACCCCATTGAGTTGTCAACTACTGTCAGGTATAATATCAGAGGTCTCCCTTCAACCGGTGGCATAAGAATGGGTGGTTCTTGGAGATACTCCTTGATTCTGTCAAAAGCGGCCTGACATTCATCGTTCCAACGTACTACCTGATCTTTCTTCAGCAGCTTGAAGATTGGCTCACAGGTAGCAGTTAGGTGCGAGATGAATCGAGCAATGTAATTCAGACGTCCTAAAAAGCCTCTGACCTCTTTCTCTGTCTTAGGAACATGCATCTCTTTAATGGCTTTAACCTTGGCAGGGTCCACTTGAATACCCTTATCACTTACAACGAAGCCTAGCAACTTTCCAGATCTTACCCCGAAGGTGCACTTGTTCGGGTTCAACCTCAGCTTGTACAACTTCATACGGTCAAACAGTTTCTGCAGATGATCTAGGTGTTCTTCCTCAGTCTGGGACCTTGCGATCATGTTGTCAACATACGCTTCTATCTCATGATGGATCATGTCATGAAATAAAGCAACCATGGCACGCTGGTAGGTTGCCCCAGCATTTTTCAACCCGAATGGCATGACCTTGTAGCAGAAGGTGCCCCACTGAGTAACAAAGGTAGTCTTTTCCATGTCTTCCGGAGCCATCTTGATCTGATTATAACCTGAAAAACCATCCATGAACGAGAACACCTTGTGCTGAGCAGTATTGTCAACAAGGACAACAATGTGAGGTAGAGGGAAGTCATCTTTGGGGCTGGCCCTATTCAGATCCCTGTAGTCGACACACATTCTGACCTTTCCATCTTTCTTTGGTACTGGAACCACATTAGCGACCCACTGAGGGTAAGAAGTCACTGCAAGGAAACCGGCATCAAACTGTTTCATAACCTCGGCTTTGATCTTCTCAGACATCTCCGGACGCATACGGCGGACCTTTTGTTTGACCGGAGGGCAGTCTTCCTTGGTAGGAAAATGATGGACCACAATGTCGGCATCCAACCCGGGCATGTCTTCGTAGGACCAGGCGAAGATCTCCACATAATCATGTAACATCTGAGTCAACCGTTGCTTCATGATGAGCTCTAGGTTGGCACCAATCTTGACTTCCTTCCTATCTGTATCAGTACCCAGATTTATTGTTTCCACTGGCTCTTCGTGTGGTTGAATTGCCCTCTCTTCCTGGAGTAACAGTCTTGCAAGCTCGCCAGGCACTTCGCAATCATCTTCACCTTCGCCTTCGGCTAAGTTGATCGGATTTTCGAAGTCATAACTGGCAGTAGCAGAGTTGTTACCAGTGAGATCCATAGTGGATTGAAACCTATATGAGTGAGTGTGTGTAAATACAGCTGTTTTGCAATATATAAAGAAAAGAAAGAAAGAAAAGGAGCATAAGATTTGAAATGCGAGAAAACGTCCAAGATCTTTATTCATGATATATGAAATGACAATTAATATACCCTCACAAATGAAGCCACGGTGCGCCGAGTAAGACACCGGGCCATAGAGTTTTAATTCACTGTTTATTACAAATAACAAAACAAAGGAAATCATTACTCCGTAACAAGAGTAACAGGTAGGTTGTCTTTTGCAATCCAATTGCTATGTCCACTGTCAGTTGCCGGGTAAATCCAGCTGTCGAACTCAGCTTCGTCCACTTCATCATCCTCCCTGATAGCATTTACTCCATGGTTAGGCATGGGAGCAGTCACCACATTGGGCTTCTCAGGTGCCTCAAACTGTACCTCCTTGGCGTCAATAAGATCCTGCACTTTATTCCTTAAGGCCCAACAGTCATCAGTGGAATGCCCCGGGCTATCGAAGTGATAAGCACAGCGAGCATTTGGATTGTACTTGGGAGAAGCCGTATTCACAACCTTCGGGGCCTCTCTGACAGTCACTAGATTAGTGGATAGCAACTGCGGCAAGATTTGCGATAGGGTCATACTTAGCCGGGTAAACTCCCTTCTGGGTCTTTCAGCCCTGGGTGGATTGGTTTGCCGAGGAGCGGCAGCAGGCTTAGCAATCATCACCGCGTTGACAGATTGGCGGCGTTCAGGTTTATCATGCCTTCTAGGCCCATATACAGCACTGGCCTCCTTCTTAAAGGGCTTCTTCTCAGAACTTGCAGATGCACCCTTCTGAATTTTGCCGGACTTCATTCCAGGCTCTATTCTCTCCCCAGTCAGAATAAGATCAGTGAACCCTGCCGATGAATTCCCGATAAGATGATTGAAAAATGGCCCAGATAGGGTCCCCAAGAACATATTCACCAGCTCACGGTCAGTTAACGGAGGCTGCACCCTGCCAGCCAGATCCCTCCACTTCTGTGCATACTCTTTAAAACCTTCGCTTGACCCTTGCGACATACCCTGGAGTTGGGTACGTGTAGGGGAAAGGTCGGCATTATATTGATACTGCTTGTAAAAAGCAGTAGCCAACTCCTCCCAGTTACGAACCTTGGTCCCATCCAGCTGATAGAACCATTCGAGATGAGTCCCTGAAAGACTCTCCTGGAAGAAGTGGATCCACAAGTTCTTGTCCACTGAGTACGGTTGAATCTTCCGCATATAAGATCTGAGGTGTAGCTTAGGACAAGACGCCCCGTCATACTTGGTGAAAGATGGTGCCTTAAACTTGTGAGGAATGATCACACCAGTAGATAAGCCCAAATCTCCGAAATCCAGCCCAGGCACTTGTTGGATCTCCATTGCATTCAGTCTGTCTTCCAACTGCTTATACCGGTCTTCAGCCGGAGGATACTGTTCCTCGTTAAAGTCAGTCTCGTTGTCAGAGACTATCAGACTAGGACCTTTTCCCCCTTGGGGACTGCTCTTGCCTACAGAAGAACCAGCCTCTTCATTCTGCAGAGTGTTGCCAAACCTTCGGCCCGAGTTGAAAAGAACAATTCTCTTCTTCTTCTTCTTCTCCTTCTTCAGGAGTAAAGCCTTCAGCTCTTCTTGGCCTTGAGCCAAACCCATGATCAGTTCCTGAAATTGCGCGTTCTGCGCCTGAAGAGCCTTGATAGACATCTCGGTGGATGATGAGTCAGGGTTCATGATGCTGAAATAAACAGCGAAGAACAGTAAGCAACCTGAAAAGAAGAAAACCTGCTATGCACATGATGAATGATATGTGTTTATGCAATGCATTCAAGGGTTCGAAAGTTTAAATTTGTTGTAGACAAAAGAGGAACACACGTTATCATTAAGGAAATAATTGTTCAGTACATCAAAGCCTCATGGGCACCTATTACAAAGTAAATCAATCCCAAAAGACACTACGCATCCTCTTTGGAGCTATGTAGGTGTTGAGATTCCTCTCCTCGTGCAATAGGCGGGTGAGCTCCAAGACCTTCTTTTCACTAGCATGTAGACTGGTCTCAAGAGAATTCCGTTCTTCCTTAAGCTGGATCCAGCTCTTCTGCATCTCTTCCCAGGACGTGGGCATGTCAGGATATTGAATGGTGTAGGACACCTCTCCTTCCAAGACTGGCTCTTTGATCACAAGGAGCACATGAGGATAAGGCATTATTAACTTCTGGGAGCGGGCTCGTACCCACTTGAGATAAGGTTCCAATGGGATGGAATTCTTGTGCCCCAGTGTCTTGCTGTCTATCTTACTGGGCATCCTCCAAGCTCTGATAAATCTCTGGCGAAGTCCTTGTGCATCGTTGTTGAAGTCAAAAACTATGTCAGGAATTAACATGTCATGAGGGCCATCCCTCTGAGCATAACCAAACTGTCTCCAAGCCAGGCATGGGTTGTAAGTAATACCTCCTCTGATTCCAAGTAAAGGAACATTAGGGTATTCCCCGCAACGATCAATGATAGTGACATCCTTTCTGGACCGAGGGCACCAATGTATATCTGCATGTGTAAGAGTCATCAACCGTTGTGACCATCTCAAACCCCGCTCGTTCTTCAAAGCTGATTGTGGAAGGTGCGAAATAAACCACCTTCCCAGGAGAGGAGTGCAACACATAAGGACACCTCTTTTTCTCATGGTTCGAGTGTAACATGAGTGAAGGATATCCCCCAGCAACATAGGTATAGGATTCCTGGACATGAAGGTCTGGACAACACTGATATCTATAAGCTGATCTGGGTTAGGGAACAACACCAAACCATAGACAAGGAGGGCCACAACTTCTTCAAAAGCTTGTAAGACAAGGGAGTTCCAACATTCCTGGGCTTTTTCAAACAGAAACCTGGCTAAGAACCCTTTGATGCCACTTCTAACCTCCCAATGTCCCTTGAGGTCAGATGATTGTAGGTGTAAGGCTTTAGCAATCTCTTCAAGCTTAGGTTCCTTTTCCGTACCGTTGTAGGGTAGTTGATCAAGGATAGGGATCTTCAGAAGCCGGGAGAACTCCTCCAATGTAGGTACCAGCTGATAATCCAGGAAAGTGAAACAGTGATGTAGAGGGTCAAAGAACTGGAACAGGACCTTTATCATATCTTCCTCAATGTTGGTATTGACCAAGCTGATGAGTCTTCCATGTCTCTCACTGAATGAAGAGCTCTCGGGAATCCTGGATATAAGCTCCTTAAGCTGAGGAGGGATCCTTACAAGGCTGATTTGAATTGTCTTTCTGCGAACAGTTTCCATGTCCTACAAAACAAGAACAAAGATGAAGATTCGAACCCCTGAAATGGTTAGTCAATGCATATGATGCTGGATGATGTCATGATGCTATGATTACACACCACAAATATTTACCAAGGCAAACATGTAAGGCACACAAGTCACACAAAACAAGCCCTTAGAGTTTAGGCCAGCATGGGGTCTGGGTATTACCCTCTTGAAGTTGGTGGGCTCAACCTGTCCTATTAGAAGTAACCGGGTTCTAAGGGTCCCAATATCACTGGATTGCTTTCATTGTTCATCGTTTCGATTTAGCCACTAAACTGGCGACCGAAATATTCCAGGAAAGCAACCCTCAATTGAGTGTAGTATCGAGTATCAACCAACCTCGGACTGCACCAAAGTCAGTTATCTCACTACCCTAAAGAGGCCAAGATAGTTCAATTAAGGTTCCTAAGGTCAGTTGATGCTTCACGACACCACATGGAGGCCCCGTACTCTCCTTGACTGAACTCAAGGGTTACCGGTACACACCAAAGTGTCACATCAACGTAGCAGACTGTTTCAACCATGTCGGTATACCCCACACAGTTCCCTCACAGCCTTGTTGCTACTTTCTAAGAAGGTATCCCCCATATCCGGGTTAGGATCTATAGAACTCCCAAGACAGTCCCACAATTTAAAGCAAACAAGTCAAAGCAATTGAAAACACAGTGATCTTAGTCCTAAGGTACACCTCACTTTATAAGATTTCCCCAGCAGAGTCGCCAGTTCTGTGATCGGTGGATCTGGAACTGACTGTTTAATGCTGGTTCGCGAAATGTCGCGGAAGCAAGAGTCGCCACCGTCTTTTATTTTCTCCAAATGGAAAGGACAAAAGCACAGAAAAATTCCTTATAGAGATTGCTCTCGGTTCGGGAGGTAGATTTATAGAAAGGGAAGGTGTTAGCACCCTTTCTATCCATGTTTATCCATGGGCTCTTAGATACTTGCTCATTTGTGTTTTCAAAATTGTTTGTTTGCTTTTCAACTGTGGGTTAAAAAAAGTTTCGTTTAAAATTTCAGTTCGACTCTTGTATCAGTCCTCAAGAGTGTTTGAAAAATTGCTTTTGAAAGCTTTTTGCAAGGTGTCGGTGCGAAAAGAAGTTTTTTGATTTGTTTTGAGTTAGAGCAAGTATCTACAAGTCGTCTACCTACCCTAAGGAATTCGTCTGTGTAAATGTCCTTAAAGTAGTGCCATCCCACCATTGAGAGGTAGGTAGCACCACCGTTGGAGGTGTTCGGGTCAATTCGAGGATTCGGGACAGTGTGATCACCAGAGCAATAGGAAGACACCTTAGAAGCTACCCTCATGCCATGTTCATGGACATGAGGACTTACTAAAACATCCTCTACTCGACGACCACCTTTCGAGGGGCAAGGCAACAATGAGGCGTACCCTAGGGGTGGTGTGTGATTTGTGTGTCGTTTTCAATTATGTTTATCTTGTTCATGCATTAGTGATCTACGCTTTGTTTTTATTTTTGGCATTCATTCTTTCATGCAAGTTATTAACAGTTAAAAGATGCGAGAAGGTAAAAGTCCTACGCTATTACAAAGGCGCGGGTCTACATCGCCAAATTAGTCCAAGACCCGATTTGAAACAAGATAAAAACGCGGAAAGATAAATGTCCTAATTAATCTATTACATGGCTTTGGGATAATTACATGAAATTTATAAAAAGGAAATAAAATAAAATTCGAAAAGAAGTAAAGTCGGGAATGCGAGGGCGTTGGACCCTTTTAAAGAAATTGAATTCAAATTACGAAATTAATTAAATTAAATGAGAAAAGGAAATTATTTTTGAGTTTTTGTATTTATGGAATTTAGTAAGAAAATTTAAATGAAATTAAAACCCTAATTCTAACTATTTTTAATTTGTTAAAAAAAAATGTTTAAATTTAACCTAGTTTTAACCTAATTATTTAATGGCAAATTTATTTACAAAATAACTAATTAATTATTAATAATGGTAAAAGAAAAGAAAAAAGGATAAAAGTACAAAACCCTAATTCTACATTTTTTAGTTTATATAAAAGAAACATTAAAATTAAACCTAGAATTAAAACTAAATTAATTAATAAAATTTATTTACAAAATGTTAGTGAGTTAAACATTAAAACATATTTTTTATTTTTATAGTTTCTGATTTTTTTGTTATTTTTGGTATTTTTATAAAATTTATTTTGATGAATTAAAAGAAAATAATTAAATTAAAACAAATTAAAAAAATAGAAAAAGGAAAAGAGAAAGAAATACAAACACTAGGGGGGTTCTGCCCCAATCTGGAGGTTATGTTGTGAGCAATTAGGCCCAAGAAGCTTGGCCCTTTCTGACTTCTCAATGATCATGTGCGTATGCGTTGACTGAGGCCTTCCATAGACTTTGGATCCTGGCCATTGGATGGACGATCATGGCCACTTGGCAAGCCATTGATGAGAGCCTATGGTGGAGCACTGAATGGCACGATGCGTAGGAACGTATTAGAGAAAAAAAATATGAAATATGCAAGGGGACCTGGGAATCGAACCCAGGTCCCAACGTTTACCAGATACATCCTTTGCCAAGTGAGCTGCGCGCGCGTTTTATATAGAAGTTGGTAAGCGAATAACATAAGGCAACACAACGCTGAGGGTTACCCAACGCGCCAAATTTCAAATTGTCCAATCCCATAGTGACACGCCAGGCTTCGTCTTCATTCTACCTGAAAATAACTCACAAGTAGCGGGGGTTTTAAACCCCCACTAAACAGCATAGCAAATAATAGCGATTAGGCCATAGTGAAAGATAAATTGGGCGCGATATGATGATTGGATTCGTCTGGAGTTTCTGAGTCCAGTGGTCCTGGTCTCGTTGTCCAATTTTTCCCTATGAAAGAAGCCCTAATTTTTGACCTCTGAAACCCTAAAGAGCTTCCATGGCAACTTCCTGTTCAGACCACCATTCTCCAATTGGATCACGTCATTAGCTTTAGAATCATCACATTAGTATATTTCAAACATTAAAATGCATGAAAAGTATGTATAAATTCAAACACGAATATGCAATTTTTAGAAGAAAGTTAAGCTCCCATCTACCAATTCTTTGAGTATGGAAGTGTGATTCTGATTGGAAACGATTCCTGGTAACCTTGGAAAGCTTTTGGAATAGTTCTTTCGCCTTGAAACTCCCTGCAATATCGTTTTCAGTTTTGAAAAATTTGATGAAAAATGCAAAGTTGGTCTTTGATATGAGGCGCAGCTTCAAGGTCGTTTGCATTAGGGTTGTGATCTGCTTATGTATGCCAATGGATTAGGGTAGAAATTTGAGTCAAGAAATCAATGTTTTGATGAATCAAATATTTGATTTTTAATGAAATCCTTTCAAATCTTTTCCATGTGCTTTTGATACCAATCATGGCCAAATCTTTCCAAATTGGGTGTGCACGAAATCTTGAGGTTTTATGGAGAGAATATGCTGCAAAAAGGGATTAAAAAACATGGTTTTCTATTTTTGTCATATTTTATTTCATTAAATGAATTAATAGTTATAAAATTTCAAATAAATAATAAAAAATGATGAAATAAATCCCCTTTGGGTCAAATGGTCGTGCATAACCTTTGGATAATGATTCTTGGAAGAAAATGTGGCCCATTAGCAATTTTGAGGCATTTGAAGCAAAGTTGACTTTTCAAAATTCCCAAAACTTTCCCAACTTCCACAAGGCATATCTTACTCAATATTTAAGCTTTGATCATGTTCTTGGACATTTTGGAAAGGTCTTGAAGTCCTCTATCCAATGCCTTTGATCCCATGTCATTTTGATTTACCAATCTCAAGTTATGGTCTTTGACTTAAAGTCATTTTTTGTTGACTTTTGAAAATGACCTATAATGTTGAAATTGATAACTTTTTGTGAGAGCATTTCTTGGACTTGAAGTGTGAATAGGAGTTGTAGGAAATGTCTTTATCTTCAAAATGAGCTTTGGATGGAATTTTTCTGATAAACCATGTGGAAGTTATGCCCTGGTCAAGTTACAGTTGACTTTTTCAACTGTCCAAATATGGAAACTTTTGCATCTTGAGACTTTTTGAGCCATGCCTTGAGAATCATGATCAAGAATTGATCAAATGATGTTTGTGGCTTCAAAATAAGGTGTTGACAAAAAATTTGAACTTTTGACTGTCAAATGACCATTTTACCCCTGTAGTTGACTGTTGAGCAATTAGGGTTTTTGACTGTGCAATTTTGTGCTGTAAGTCTTGAAACTTGGCATAAGGATGCTTGACAATGTTTATGGGCATGTGGGACTTGTTTGGACCCTTGGAAACTTCAATTTCTTTGCCAGAACCAAAACCCTAGTTTTTGACTGTTAGGAGGCCCTTGAACTGTGCAACCCTTGGGAGATTTTGAAGCATGCTCTTTGCAAATTTTGAAGAATATGGGAGGGAAAATTTTGGGGTACAACAGATACGTCTGACCGTGGCAAACAACAGTAAGTCTCTTCTCGTCAATCAAGTTTAGCTGATCAAGCCGGGTCTGAATCCAATCTTCTTCACTCAAACCAGCATCTTTCATGATTCTCAAGGAGGGAATCTGAACCTCGACATGTAAAACAGCTTCCATGCCAAGAATAGGGTGTTGCCCCAATTGATGTGCGTGCCGTGGTACGGTACCCGTGAAGAGCAAACAGTAACATCTCATGCCAATCCTTGTAGGTGACTGTCATCTTTTGTATGATCTTCTTGATATTTTTGTTAGAAGCTTCAACTGCACCATTCATCTTTGGTCGATAGGGAGATGAATTGTGATGTTGAATTTTGAACTGCTCGCACAAAGCGGTGATCATAGTATTGTTAAGGTTTGTACCATTATCAGTGATGATCCTTTCGGGGATATCGTACCGGCAAATAAGATTCTGCTTGATGAAACGGGCAACAACATTCTTAGTAATAAATGAGAAGGAAGCTGCTTTGACCCACTTGGTGAAATAATCGATGGCCACCAAAATGAAACGATGTCCATTGGATGTTGTAGGCTTGATCTCCCCAATCATTTCAATTCCCCACATAGCGAAGGGCCAAGGAGGTGTTAAGACATTTAGAGGAACTGGAGGCACATGCACCTTGTCTGCATAGATTTGACATTTATGGCTGGTGCGGGAGTGTTGATAGCAGTCAGCTTCCATGGTAGACCAGTAATAGCCTGCCCTTAGAATCTTCTTTGCCATCGTATTCCCGCTAGAGTGAGTGCCGAAGGTACCTTCATGCAATTCAGCCATGATCCTTCCAGCTTCAATCTTATCCACACAACGGAGTAGAATAGAATCATGATTGCGCTTGTAAAGGATGCCATTACTTAAGAAGAACTTTGTCGAGAATCTCCTTAAGAACTTTTTGTCATTGACTGAAGCTCCTTCAGGGTATTCTTACGCCTCGAGATACCTTTTGACTTCATGAAACTACGGCTGGTCCACTACTTCTTCGGTGTTAATCTCGTGACAATGTGTCGGTTCTTCCATTCGTTCAATGGTAATTTGGGGAGCCTCATTATCCCATTTAAGTTTAAACATGGATGACATTGTAGCTAGAGCATCTGCTAGCTGATTTTCTTCTCGCGGGAAGTGCTCGAAGGTAATCTGTTCAAAATGTGGTAACAATGTCAAGACATGTTCTTTGTAAGGGATGAGGTTAGGATGCTTAGTGTTGTACCCCAAAATTTGCCCTCTCATTCTTCAAGGCCTTTCTCACAAGGATTCTCAAAGTTCAAGCTTGAACAATTGCATTGGGATTTTCCAGTACCAAAATTAAGAGGAAACTGATAAAAAGGGAGAAAACAGATAAGAAATATTATTTTGACCAAAATTGGAGAAATACAAGTGCCTTTCGTTTCAGCTCTTTCGATTGGACTTTTGGCCTCTTTCGACATAAGCTTGACTTGCATCCTTCGATTGGCCTTTTGGCCTCTTTCGACACAAGCTTGACTTGCATCCTTTGATTTGCCTTTTGACCTCTTTCGATACAAGTTTGACTTGCATCCTTCGATTGGCCTTTTGACCTCTTTCGACACAAGTTTGGTTTGCATCCTTCGATTGGGCATGGGCCTCTAACACAATTTGGTTTGGATTCTCAAGGAAAAGAGCCTCTTGTAATCTATTTCATTTCCAAGGAAAAAAGGTCCCTTTTGGGGTCCTTCGATTTGCACTTTTTTGCCTCCTGCATGCCTCTTTCGAATCTGGACATTTTGCCTTCTGCATGCCTCTTTCGAATCTGGACATTTTGCCTCCTGCATGCCTCTTTCGAATCTGGACATTTTGCCTCCTGCATGTCTCTTTCGAATCTGGACATTTTGCCTTCTGCATGCCTCTTTCGAACCTGGACATTTTGCCTCCTGTTTGCCTATTTCGAATCTGTACATTTTGCCTTATGCATGCCTCTTTCGTTTGGGCATATGGCTCCCTTCATGCAAGTCTTCATTTGAGCATTGACCTGTTGTGTGCTTGCTTGGAGTCACAAAGTTTAGACCTCCCCCATGCAGGTCTCGACAAGACATTGACTATGTTTGTACTAGCTTCGACTGGACAACATTCCTCTTTAGTATGTTGCATTCCCATCCTTGACAAACTTCAGCACATGGTTGATGGCCCCTTCAAAAGACATATAGTGGTGGACTTGAGGGGCATACATATGAGTCCCTGTCGAAGGGTACGCCTTGCTAGTCCATTCGAAGCACACATTTGGCCCCTTCAAACGATGCACCAAGATGATTCGAAGGTCACTTGTTGGAGGAAAGTCAAAACAATGTGTTGGAAGAAGAATATGGTCGAAGGAGAGTCAAAATGAAAGGATAAAATATTCAAAGATGCTTGCTTCCAAGTTCAGACATGGTACACTGGCCATAAAACTCCAAAACTGCTGCACAGCAGTCCTGCGCTGCTGCCCATTCCTTGCACCAAAATGGCGATAAAGCACTGTCCCTCGGAGGCTGCAAAGAGCAGTTTACCCAATTTGTTCAAATAATTTTGTTTTCCCTCCAAAAGCTTCAGCCAACTCTGCCTATAAATAAGAGGCTTCAATACATGTTTGAGGAGGACCTTTTGGCCAGTCGAACGAATCTGCAGAAAATTCTCTAAGGCTCTCAAACACTTAAACACTCTAAACACATATCCAGAATCTTCAGAAAATTCTCAAGAACACCAAATTTTCTCAAACACTTAAACACTCCAAACACATATCCAGAATCAAAACACATATCCAGAATCCAAACACATATCCAGAATCCAAACACTTATCCCCTTAGTATCTGAAACGTCCCTGTACCTTGCTACCCTTCGAATCCAGTAGGAAGAACCTCACATTTGTTCTTCTCTTTCGAATCCAATATCAAAGACACAGCCCCTGGTTCCTCTCTTCAAATCCAGAAGCATTCAAGGAAACTACGTAAAGGCCCAGCACACGTTCCAGCCTCAAGCAAGGTAAGTCATTCCTAACCTTGAACTCTTCATTTCTAGCATAACATGTGAATAAGCTTCCTTTTCGTTTCAAATATATACGTAGTGTTTGTTACTTTTTTCGTTTCCACCCTTTAGTTTGTTTTTATTGCTGCCCTTTTTGGTTTGGTTCTTTTTTTGGTTACGGATGCTTTAAGAATTAACCTGGCCCTGAGGTAATGATAGCGTGGCCTTAGGCCACGTTGCTATTTAATATTTCAAACGAAGTAAACAGGAAACAAGAACATGAAACGAAGCCTCAGGCTTCTTCACTGACTCTAGGCCCAATCGAAGGAGGCAGAAAGGCAGCTTGCATCTTATACTGGTTCCAGGCCCAGTCGAAAGGCACAACATGCTGTCCCACTGGTCCCAATCGAAATGCACAACATGCTGACCGTGAGGCCTCAGTCAAAAGTCACGCCTTCACTCTTCTCAGGCCAAATCAAAGAGAGCCAGAAAGTGCAGAATCGAAGAGTGCTGCTGCCTGGGTCGAAAGACCCTCATTTCTCTTGTTTTTATTTTATTTTTGCCTTTATATTTTCATGAAATTAGATATGGTTGTAATAGTGTAGGATTTTATCTTTTTGCACTTTATTACTTTTATATGTTTGTTAGTAAATAGGTGATGCATGACAAGATTAACCTTTAATTTAAAATCAACCGTAGCTCACCATAATATGTACACAAATAATATAACTGAAAAACAATACACTTGCATATGCCACTCTTAGGGTACGCCTCACTTGGTTGCCTCAAACATTGGTCATTGAGTATAGGGTGTTTTAGAGGTCGCCCTCTTGTCCAAAGATCATAAGTTGCCTCGAAACGCTTGCCTCGGATAAAATGATCTAAGACATTAGGGTTACCGCTAAGGCGTCCTAACTTTGCTTTAGTGACCACACGTCCCTTAATCGAATTGACCCGAAAAACTCCAACGACGATGCTACCTACTCCTCAATAGTGGGATAGCACTGTCTAAAGGACATTTGCACAGTTTAATTCCTTTTTGAGTAGGTAGATACTTTTAAGTACTTGCTCTTTTGAAAACAAAAACAAAACTTTTCGCACTTACACTCTCTTCAAAACAAAAACCCTTTTCAAACCCACAAACACAAAGAAAAGCAAACTTTTGAAAACACAATGAGCAAGTACCTAAGAGCCCGTGGATAACCACAGATAGAAAGGGTGCTAACACCTTCCCTTTCTATAATCTACCTCCCGAACCCGAGAAACAATCTCAAAAAGGAATTTTTCTGTGCTTTTGTCCTTTCCTTGTTGGATAAAATAAAAGACGGTGGCGACTCTTGCTCACCGCGACATTTTGCGAAAACAAACGCAAAACGCGAACCAACATTCCAAAACAGTCCGTTCTCGTTCCCACCGATCACACTTAGTATCCCACTCTTATATTTTAACTTATTTACTAGAATTATCCTTCTAAATCTTTATTTTATTATACCTACTTCAATTTTATGGTGTTATCTATCTAACGCATCGAACGACGCATCAAACGGAGTTACGGTTCAAAAGTTATGGTCGTTACAAAAATTGGGCTTCCCTCGGGTTAGGTTGCATCGACCCTTGCGTCGACTGCTCCTGGCTTTTGCATCGACCGCCCCTGCTATTGATGTTTGTCGCTCATTGTTGTTTCTGTTTTTCGCTCACTGTTGTTGCTGTTTGCGTCGACCGCTTCCCTGTTTACATCGACGCAAACTATTAAATTCTGAATTTTCCTGTGATTTTTCTGCGATTTCACTAAATTTTAGGTCCTAAAACATCATCTAATCATAGTAATTCATCATCCATTATCATTCTATGTTTCTACATCAATTATACATCATTTAGGCATTATTATTCATCTTATATTTCATCAAATCCTCATCCAAAATCCTCAAATCCTAATTCTCATTACTTATAGGTTCTAGATTGGGGTTTTATGCAACAGTCATCATAATAACGCAATCACAACAACAATAACAACATAGCATCACAAATCCATGTATAATCATATACAACACATCAATTCAATTAAACCAAACAAATTATACATCAATCATATAAAATAACCTAAGAGGGAAAGGAACTCTCACTACCCTCTCATATAATATCACCAATTAGAGAATACATTCACCCCCTTACCTTATGATTATTGTTAGCTTTCGATTCCTCTTCTCGTTCTACAAATTCCTCTTTGCCTCCATGTCTCCTTGTGCCCTAGCTTCTCCTTTGCTCTTCTCCCAATATCTCAATCGTACCAAATGATCGTACAATTCTCTTTTCCCTTAGTTCTCACAAGGACCCCTAATATCTTCCTCAATTGCCCTCACTTAGCATTATACCATTTACCATCATGCCCTCACTCTTTCTACTAATTACCATCTTGTCCTTATTTTCTCTACACTTCGATTATTCTATTATTCTAATTACTTAAATCCAAATAATTCCAATTAATCACTATTAAATCTAAATAATTCCAAAAAAATTATTCAATTCCAAACCTTCTTACTAACTCATCCTACATCACACAACTCATCATCTTAAACACCTTATTCATCAAATCATCGCTATTTGCATCATATTTGCATCACGAATACACATCATATATCGTCACAAGGACTCACACAAGGCACCTAAACATCATAAATAAGCATCAAAACATCAAAACATCATCTACTTCACATAGACTCATACAATCATACTAAATTAATTAATTAAATAATTAATCTAAAATCCAGGGTGTTACAACTTTCCCTCACTTGAAAGAATTTTCGTCCTCGAAAATTACATGACAGAAACAACATTGGATAAGACTATCTCATCTGATCCTCGCGTTCCCAAGTGCAACTCTCACCATCTGGTCTACCCCACAACACCTTCACTAAGGGTTTTGCGTTTTATCGCAATTGTTGCGGATAGCAAGAGTCGCCATCGACTTTTCTTTTATCAAATAAAGGAAAGGGTAAAAAGAACAATGTTATCTCTCATCTTATATTCCCTTTGTATTTGATTTGTGTATCTGACACGGTCGATACTGTCTGTCTGTTGTTTGTTGGATGTCTTATGACGATGGTTGCAGGAAGGAACAATGATGATATTTCTAAGGTCTTGAGAATGTTGGAGGATCTCTTTGGCAGATTCCACAGGCGAATTTTGGTAACAGAGATGAGGATGATAAGTTCCTTACTTTGGGGAAATTCCAAAGGAACAATCCTCCTATCTTTGAGAGATAGAATGAATCTGACAAGGCACAACCATGGTTGAAGGCAATTGAGAAGATCTTCCAATTTATGAGTTGTACTGATGTGCAGAAGGTGCAGTTTGGCACTCATAAACTGGAGAAGGAAGCTGAGGATTGGTGGAGCAACATTGTTCAAAGGTTTGACGAAGATGGTATTGTAATTACTTGGGCTATTTTTCATGATGCTTTTCTGGAGAAGTATTTTCTGGAAGATGTGTGTAGGAAGAAAGAGGTGGGATTTCTTGAGCTGAAGCAGGGTAATAGGACTGTAGCTAAGTATGCTGCAAGACTTCAAGAGTTGATCAAGTATTATCCTCATTACAATACTGCTAATGCTGAGAAATCTATGTGCCTTAAGTTTGTGAATGGTTTAAGGCTTGATATCAAGAAGGCTAATGGTTAGCAACAAATTGCTCATTTTTCTGAGTTGGTGAGCAAGAGTAGGATTTATGATGAAGATAGTTGGGAGAGTGCTTCTTAGTATAAGAATTCGCATGATAGGAAAGGGAAAGGTCAATTTCGTGGGAATTCGTATGATGATAAGAGGAAACAACAAGATTGTTATGGCAAGAAGCCAAGTAGGGAAGGAGTTTCTACTCTGATTAAGTGCTTCAGGTGTGGTGTAGAAGGGCATCATGCTTCTGAATGTGGAAAGGATTTTGGGAAATGTTTCAAGTATGGAAAGCCAAGTCACAAAGTTATTGATTGCAAGGATGGTTTGAGTGTGACTTGCTACAATTATGGTGAGCAAGGGCACATTAGTACCAAGTGTGACAAGCTAAAGAAGGAACAAGCTAGAGCGAAAATGTTTGCATTGTCTGGTTCTGGGACTACTGCTGAGGATAGACTAATCCGAGGTACATGATTTATTAATGGTACACCTTTGATTGTTATCATTGATATTGGTGCAATGCATTATTTCATTTCTTAGGATTGCATTAAGAGGTTGAATCTTGAATTGTCTGATATGCATGGAAATATGGTTATTAATACTCCTGATATGGGTTCTGTATATACTTCTGTTGTGTGTTTGGATTGTCTGTTGAGTATATTTAGTAGAGACTTTGGGATTGATTTAGTTTGTCTTCTGTTAGATCAACTTGATGTGATTCTTGGTATGAATTGGTTGGAGTACAATCATGTTTATATCAACTATTTTGATAAGACGGTTATCTTTCTTGATCCTGGTGTCGAGAGGTATTTATTTTTGTCTACTAAGTAAGTAGACGAGTCTGTTCAAGATGATAATGTGTTGTCTGCTTTGTTAGCAATGTTGAATCTCGACGAGAAGTGAACTATGGGTGAGTTGCCTATTGTTCGTGATTTTCTTGAGGTGTTTCCTGAAGATGCAACTGATTTGTCTCCAGAACGTGAGGTGGAGTTTACGATCGATTTAATTCCTAGAACTAGTCATGTTTCAATGGCTCGATATCGGATGTCAGCTTCTAAATTGAAAGAGTTGAAGAGTCAACTTGAGGATTTACTTGAGAAGAAGTTTATTCGCCTGGGTGTATCTCCAGGGGGTGCACCTGTTTTGTTAGTTAAGAAGAAAGAAGGATCTATGAGGTTGTGTGTTGATTATAGACAACTAAATAAGGTGACTATTAAGAACAAGTATCCACTTCTGAGGATTGATGATTTGATGGACTAGTTGGTTGGTGCAAGTGTGTTCAGTAAGATTGATTTGAGTTCTGGGTATCATCATATTCGTGTGAAGGCGGGAGATATTCAGAAGACTGCTTTTAGAACGAGGTATGGTCATTATGAGTATTCTCTTATATTGTTCGATGTGACCAATGCACCTGGTGTATTTATGGAATATATGCACAGGATTTTTCATGAGTATTTGGATAAGTTTGTTGTTGTGTTCATTGATAAAATTTTGATCTATTCTAAGAGTGAAGAGGATCATGTTGAACATTTTAGGATTGTGCTGTATGTGTTAAAGGAGAAACAGTTGTATGCTAAGCTTTCTAAGTGTGAGTTTTAGTTGAAGAAAGTGAATTTCCTTGGGCATGTGATTTTCAGTGGTGGTATTTCTGTTGATCCTGCAAAGATTGAGGTTATATCTCAATGGGAAGCTCTAAAATCTGTTTCTAAGATTAGAAGTTTTCTTGGTTTGGCTGGTTATTATCGTAAGTTTATTGAATGTTTTTCTGACCTTTGACGCAGTTGACTAGGAAGGGTCAAGCTTTTATTTGGACTTCTTAGTGTGAAGATACTTTTCGAGAGCTTAAGAGAAGGTTGACAACTACTCTTATTTTGATTTTGCCTGATCCAGAAAAACCCTTTGTGGTGTATTGTGATGCTTCATTGATGGGTTTAGGAGGTGTGTTGATGCAAAATCAAAAAGTTGTAGCTTATGCTTCAAGGCAACTTAAAGTTCATGAGAGAAATTATCCATTTTGTTTGTTTTAAAACTTTGGAGGCATTATTTGTTTGGATCAAGGTTTGTTGTGTTTAGTGATCACAAGAGTTTGAAGTATTTATTTGATCAGAAGAAGTTAAATATGAGGCAAAGGAGATGGTTGGAATTCTTGAAGGACTGTTGTTGTACCCCAAAATTTTCCCTCCCATTTCTCATTGATTTCTCATCAAAAAGCCTTTGGAGATCAAGATCTAGCTAGGGTTTCAGCTGCTCAAGACTTCTCCTTGCACTGTTGACCCAAATTAGGGTTTGTGTTTGCACAAAGATGTTTTGACCTAAAATGCCTAATATGACTTTCTTGCTTCATATTGGACTCCCAAGTTTATCCACATCAAGTTTCAAGTCTTGATTCCAAGTTTTGCCCAGTCAATTGGACAGTTGACCTAGAAATCAGCTGTATTGGGGAAAAAGTCAACTATGACCAATTGACAGTCAAATCCCATGAAAATTGACCCACATCAACATTATGAACTCATATGAACCATTTGGTCAAGTTTGGATCACAATTCCACAAGAAATTTGATCAGATCACCAAAAGGGCAAAATGGACATTTTTAGGGTTTTGACTGCACAAAGGAAATTTTTGACTGTTTGACCTAGCCAATGGCCAACCAAGCTCACATATGGACTCAAGGACCCCATGGAATTATCTTGACATGCTCAACAAGCTCAAAAGATCCCAAATGTACAAAATTGACAGTTGAATTTCCCAGTCAATTGATCAATTTTGACTGTATACTGAAAAGTCAAACTTTGACTTTTTGGTCAAAATCAAGAGTCAAGATTCATTTTTCATCAAAACATGCTAAATCATGAAACTTGTTCCCCAAGAAATCAAAAAATGCAAATTAGGGTTAGAAATGAGAATTTTTCATAACTTAGAATTTTTCTAAGTTATGAAAAACCCTAATTTTTTCCCAACTTTGCCTCACTTTCTCACCAAGATTCATTTAGATTCAAGCAAAAGTCAAAACATGAAAGTTGTAGCTTGTTGCATAACCTACAACTTTGATTCACAAAGTTTTCCCAAAAGAGGCTTGTATCTCAAGTTACAATTTTTGGAATAAGGGTACTAAACCATTCTTAACTTAGTGAAATTTTAACCTATTTTGGCAAGGTTTTCTACATAACTTCAAGGCCATTTTCCATATACTTCCACTTGGAATTTCAATTTGCATTTCAAAGATGGATTGTAGTACACATTCCAAGCTTTCCAAAATGTCCAAGAACTCATCAAACAACCTCATAACTTGAGAGAATCGAATTTTGCAATATGGCAAAAACTCACTTTTGAATTGGTCATGTACATGTTCATAACTTATGCCATTTTCAAGTCAGCTTGGTTTGTGCTACATTACAGGCCTCTAAACCATCCAACACTCAATAATTTAATGCATGTTCATTGTGCTAAGGCCTTGTTTCATGAGTTTATGCATTACATGTTGAATTAAGCCATTTATGGAAAAAGTGAAATAGCCATTTTTGCAAAAGCAAGCTTTATGTCATAATGCAAATCCAAGAGGTACAGTTCAAATCTAATTGGCACAAGATTATGAACAAAACACACTGATCAAGACAAGGTTAGCAGCATGTTTAGGGGGCCTCTACCTGCCTAGAAACTCAAGTGGCTTTTGCTTGCTTAAGTGTGAAGAAACACATCATAACACAGAAAAAACTTTCATCTCAGCATTAGAACACTTAAGCAATTATTTTATACACCTTCTAATCATCCAACCCAAGCTAGAACACGAGCAAACAAGGTCCCAAACACTCCTATTCCCAGAATCACTCTCAAACTGCAGAAACAGGGCAGGGTCTGCAGATTGGATCCCATCTCTCATTCCTTTCATGATTTCTTGTCCAAAGCTCATCAAACACATTCCCTAGCACCACTTGAAGCTAACCAAAACACAAAACACGACCTGTAATTCCTCTAACCAGTTCCACCATTTTCACTTTCTTGTTTTACAGTTGGAGGTCCATAGCCCGATTCAAGGTGTTTCAAAGCAAAGTAAGCATTGGAATAGCATCACCTCACTTCAGGCAAGCTATACAGATCATCATCTTGCTCTGAAAGCTCCCCCATTGCCAGATAGAACTTCAACTGAACAGGTATTTTCTTGAACTTCTAACTCTTAGTCTAGGCATCATTAGCTCTAAGTTTGTGAATAAGAAGTGTTCTACTCATGCCCCTGAATCTGTACATGCTTTTACTTTTCATTTATTTTGCTTGAGCTGTGAGAATTTAAGGTTTGAATATGGAAGAAAAGTTAGGTCAGGATTTGGGAATGTCAAAATTCTCTCTCATTTCTGAGAGTTAGGATGAGTTCTTTATATATTTAGAATCGTGATTCAATGCTTAACATTTCTTATGTTGAAAGTTTGTGCAAAAGATCAAGGAATCAGGATGTTTGAATGGAGGTTCAGGCGCGCATTTTTTGTACATTTTTTGTTCAGAGGTTGAAGAAGAAGCTTCAGGGGCTGGGCCTGTTGTGTTTATTTCTTTTCACACCATATTTCTGATTTCACACCCCCTGAGCCCATTTTGTGTGTTTTATTGATTTTTTGATTTTTCTTTTTTCATTTTGGTTTATTTATTTTTCCTAATGATATTAAAAACATAAAAAACATTTTTTACACCATTTTTCTATTTTTACGCATTTATTTGTTTATAGGAATCATTTGTACATAAATAATATATATATACTATTATTTAGAAAAAACTAGAAAAATAGTGCAAATATACTTTATTTCTGATTTTTGTTTCATTTTTCTTTTGAAAATATTTTATACAAAATATACCTTTTTTTAAATATTAAATATTATTATTTTTGTATATATAATATTTATTTAGTAAATAATAAAGATATTTATATATATATATTAATATACTTAGGGCAAAAATACCAAAATACATGCATTTTTTAATTTATTAATATTTAACATGAAAAATACTTTTTATGAATATACTCCATTTTATTTTATTTTTTGTATATAATTATTAAATATTATACATATTAAATGGCTAATATACTTATTTAATGAAATTAGGGTTTTTTACCCTTAAAACACAAAAATTCCAAAATATTACTTTTTTTTATTTTTATTCATTTGACATAAAAAAATCCTTTTTTTGATACACATAAAAAACCCTTTTTGCATTTTGCATTTTTATGTTATTTTCCATTTAATTTATGCAATTACTTATCTTGTAAATATTCCAAAATTGATGTAATAGCTAGGTTTAATTTCCTTGTCTAAATATCCCCCCCATTTGAACATTTGTACCCCCTTCCCATATTGTGTTGTAATAGTGTAGGAATTTTACTTTTCGCACTTTAAACGCTTTCTAAATATACCATGCTAGAACTGGGGTTTGTATGTAAATAAAAAGAACAAATTAGTTTGACTTAATTTCAAGATAATCAAGCATGAAAATGGACTACACATATCACACTTGCACCCCTAGGGTATTCCACTTGTTGCCTTCAAATAAATGGGCCATATTGCATGTTAGGTCTCTTTGGGTAAAACAAACACAATTCAAATGATCATAGTCCCTCGATGACGCTTTCGAAAAGTTGCCTAAAATGATCAAGTCCCTTTCAAAGAAAAATTGCCCAAAGATACTTAGCACTATTGCAATTATGGTCTAAACGATGACCCGCGCCCGTCCCTTTCACCTCCTAATACAAGATTGTCCACCAAATGCAATGGTGGAACAAAATTGTTAAAAGGGTTAAAACATAACAAAAATCTTTGAGAACTTTAGGGTAGATAACTCTTAAGTACTTGTCAACTTGCAAAAACAAAACACTTGCCTATTTTCAAACCACACTTCACAAACACTTTCAAAAACAAACTTTCAAAAAAACCTTGGAATATCTTTTCAAAAAGACAAACACCTTTTGTAAAACATTCGAGTAAAGAATTGTTACAAGGGTAGCCTATACAAGGCATCTTTTTCAAAACATTTTCAAAACCACACACCAAGCACCATTTCAAACAATTGAAAACCAAGGCAAGTTGATCTAAGCAAGTACCTAAGAGCCCATGGATAACCATGGATTGAAAGGGTGCTAATACCTTCCCTTTCTATAATCTACTCCCCGAACCCAAGAAAAATCTCAAAGGTTTTTGCTGTGCTTTTTAAACCTTTCCTTAGGATAAAATAAAAAGTCGGTGGCGACTCTTGCTCAACCGAAACATTTGTGAAAACAAACGCAAAACCATAGTCAGTTCTCCCACCGTATCACAGAACTGGCGACTCTGCTGGGGACATTATTTTAAAAGTGGAGTAACCTTAGGGCTTAGATCACCCTCTTGCATGACTAATTGTTTGAATTGATTGCTTTATATCTTGGCTCTATTGTTTGGGTTTGCAATCCTACACCCGGATTTTGGGAAACATTCATAGATAGCAATACACTGTGGAAACTGTGCGGGGTATACCGACACGGTCGAAGCAATAGCTATATTAGTGCGACATATTTGTGAGTACCGGTAACCCTTGAGTTCAATCAAGGAGAGTACGGGGCCGCTGAGTGATGTCACTAAAGCACTAATGACCTAGAACCTTACTTGACCATCTTGGCCTTTTATTAGGAGTAGTGAGATGACCGGCTTTGGTGCAGTCCGAAGTTGGTAGATACTCGATACTACACTCATTGAGGGTTGTTTTCTTGGAATATTTTGGTCGCTAGTTAAGTGGCTAAACCAAAACAATGAACGATGAAAATAATCCCGTGATATTGAGCTCCTTAGAACCCGGTTACTATTTATAGGACAAGTTTTTAAGCCAACTACACTCAAGAGGGTACTTACCTATGAAACCCCATGCGAGCCTGAAACTAGGGTTTGGTGTGATTTGCTTGTACATATGTTTTGTGCATACATCATAAACATCATAAAACATCATATGCATTCGCTAACCATTTCAAGGGTTTGGATCTTCATCTTTGTTCCTATTTTGTAGGTCATGGAAATTCCTCGCAGAAACACCATTCAAGTCAACCTTGTGAGAATCTCTCCTCAACTCAAGGAGCTCACCTCAAGAATTCTGGAAAGCTCATCCTTCAGTGAAAGACATGGCAGACTGCTCAGCCTAGTCAACACCAACATTGAAGAAGACATGATGAAAGTGCTATTCCAATTCTTTGACCCTCTTCACCACTGTTTCACTTTCCCTGATTATCAGTTGGTACCCACTTTGAAGGAGTTTTCTCAACTCCTGAGAATTCCTATCCTTAATCAACTACCATTCAACGGTACGGAAAAGGAACCAAAGCCAGAAGATGTTGCTCGAGCATTACATTTACAACCATCCGACATCAAGGGGCATTGGGAAACCAGAAGCGGCGTCAAGGGATTCTTAGCAAAATTCTTGTTTGAGAAGGCACAAGAATGTTGGAACTCATTGGACCTACAAGCCTTTGAAGAAATTGTGGCACTCCTTATCTATGGGTTGGTCTTGTTCCCAAATCCGGACCAATTAATAGATATCAACACCGTCAAAATCTTCTTGTCCAGAAATCCAATACCAACATTGCTTGGGGACATTCTTCACTCATTTTACACACGAACAATGAAAAAGAGGGGTGTTCTCATGTGCTGTACTCCTCTCCTTGCAAGGTGGTTTATTTCGCACCTTCCACAATCTGTCTTGAAGAATGACCAAGGCTCAAGGTGGTCCCAACGGTTGATGATTCTTACTCACTCTGATGTACATTGGTGTTCTCGGTCCAGAGAAAATGTCATCATCGTCGATCGTTGCGGAGAATTCCCTAATGTTCCTTTACTTGGAATTAGAGGAGGTATCACCTACAACCCTTGCCTAGCTTTGAGGCAATTTGGATATGCACGGAGGGATGGCCCTCATGACATGTTGATTCCTGACCTAGTTTTTGACTTCGACAATGATGCACAAGGACTTCGCCAAAGATTCATCAGAGCTTGGGGGAGACCCAACAAGGTTGATAGCAAGACTCTGGGACACAAGAACTCCATCCCTCTTGAGCCTTATCTCAAGTGGGTACAAGCCCGAGCCCAAAGTCTGATGATGCCTTATCCTCATGTTCTCCCGGTGATTAAAGAGCCCGTCAAGGAAGGAGAGGTTCCCTACACCATCCTACATCCAGACATGCCTACATCGTGGGAGGAAATGCAGAAAAGTTGGATTCAGCTCAAGGAGGAACGAAATACTTTTGAAGCTAGCTTCTACGCCAGTGAGAAGAAGGTTCTAGAGCTTACCCACCGACTCCATGAGCAAGAGGCCCTCAACACCTACATCGCACCAAAGAGGATGCGCAATGTCTTTTTGCCTTGAGAAGTTATTTTGTAATATTTGGCCCATGGGGCATTTATGTACTAACAAATTTCTTCTTATTAATATGACGTGCGTTCTTCTTTGTCTAAAACAATTTTGAATGTCCTAAATCCTTGAATGCATTGCATACATAAGCATACTATTCATCATGTGCATAAGCAGGTCTCACGCCAGGTTTCCTTATTTGTCTGCTGTTTATTTCAGTAGGATGGATCTCGAGCAAACAGTCAAAGACCTGCAAGCTCAAAATGCACAGTTCCAGTAACTCTTGATGACCTTGGCTAAGGGACAGGAGGATATCATAACTCAATTGGGGAATAAAGACCCAGTGAAAAAGAAGAAAAAGAGACTCGGGGTGGCCACTTTAGGGAGAAGATTTGACGGAGAAGCTCGGAGAGTGCTTGAATTTCCTCCTACTTCTGATGAAGGAACCAACAAAGGAGATGGAGCTACGGTACCTTCCGAGTCTGATGCGGAAGAAGAAGAGGTCGAAGAGGATGAAGATTATTCTGATCAGCAATACCCTCCAACTGATGATAAATACAAAGGGCTGGAAGACAGGTTGGCCGCCATGGAGCTACAAAGAGTACCGGGTTTGGACTTTGAAGACTTGGGTTTGGTTGCCGGGATTGTAATTCCCCCAAAGTTCAAGGTGCCAGTGTTTGTGAGGTATGATGGGCTGTCCTGTCCAAAAATGCATCTCAGGTCCTACGTGAGAAAGATCCAACCCTATACGGCAGATAAAAACCTTTGGATTCATTTCTTTCAAGACAGCCTTTCTGGAGCTCAGTTGGAGTGGTTTTATCAGCTAGAGGGAACCAGCATCCGAAATTGGGAGGATTTGGTCATCGCTTTTTACAAACAATATCAGTATAATTCTGACCTTGCTCCTACTCGTACCCAACTTCAGGGTATGTCATTAGGAACAGGCGAGGGATTGAAAGAATATGCACAAAAATGGAGGGATTTGGCTGGCAGGGTGCAGCCTCCTTTAACCGATCGTGAGCTCGTTGATATGTTTCTTGGGACCCTATCTGGGCCGTTTTTCAATCATCTGATTGGTAACTCTTCCGCGGGGTTTACCGATTTAATCTTAACGGGCGAAAGAATAGAAGCTGGCATCAAGTCAGGAAAGATTCAGAAGGGTGTTGTTGCAAGTGTTGAGAAGAAGCCTTTTAAGAAGGAAACAACTGTGGTATATTCTCAGAGAAGAACAGGGAAGACGGAGCGTCGGCCAACTGTGGGGTCCGTAATGATTCAGAACACTCCAAGTGAGCAGCCTCGCTATAACCAGTCCAGACCAAATCAGCAACGAGTGGAACGGCCATAACGGCAGCTCACCCGTATTAATATGACTCCAGCGCAAGTGCTTCCCCATATGTTAAAGTTGAATCTCGCCACCATCAAGGAGGCACCAAAGAATGTGAATACGTCCTCTCCGCATTATCATCCTAATGCCAAATGCGCCTACCATTCTGACAGTGTCGGGCACGACACCAATGATTGTTGGGCACTCAAGCATAAAATCCAAGACCTGATAGAGGCGAAGGAGGTGGAGTTTGATGCTCCGGAGAAGCCTAATATGATCTATGCACCCATGCCGAAGCACGGCCGAAATGTCAATGCCATTGAAGAAGATTTGTATGTTGCTGATGTCAATGATCTGACTACTCCATTGCTAACCATTAAGTTGAATCCGTTAAGGGCCGGGATCTTCCCGGGATGTAAAGAAGACTGCTATTGTTGTTACTCTCTGCCGTTTGATTGTCCGTTACTGAAGAAAGGCATCCAAGGCCTTATGGATAGTCGACAAATTTTGTTTGAAAAAGTTTCTGCTGTTCCAGTTCATACTGAAGATGTCTCAATCATAACCATTCACGCCAATCTTTCCAAGGCCGTCAAAAAGCCTGTTAAGATTACACCAGCTACGAAATCTGTTCCTTTGAAGATAACAATGCCAGGGCCTGTCCCCTATGTTTCTGAGAAGTCCATACCATGGAACTATGGCGGTGACGTTTACTACCATGGTATCAAACAAATCAAAATAACTGAAGAAAGTTCGGATGATGAAGAAGCCAGCATTGGTAACATTGCAGGCACGAGCAAAATCACCAGGAGCGGGAGAATATTTTCTCCAGAGATTGCCCCTCCAAGAGCAATCTTTGGACCCTCATCAGCTGACAAGGTCATCCCTGCACCAATAAAACTCTCTGCTAGAACTCCATTGATTGAAGACGTTGTTGTTCCTAGTACTGTCCCTCCTACCACTGCTGATAAAGGTAAGGGAATCCAAGATGAGCTCGTCAGGACGAGGGCTCAGCCCTTGGTCATCCCGGAAACCTCCAAGAAGGAAATGGATGAGATCTTGAGGATAATCAAAAGGAGTGATTACGATGTGGTAGAACAGCTGGGGAAAACCCCCTCAAATATCTCCATGCTGGCACTGCTACTTTGCTCGGAAGCGCACGCTAAAGCT
Source organism: Vicia faba (assembly GCA_948472305.1). NCBI lineage: Eukaryota > Viridiplantae > Streptophyta > Magnoliopsida > Fabales > Fabaceae > Vicia > Vicia faba. Next base: position 745,844,847 of record OX451741.1, read on the forward strand.
CTGATAAAATTCCTGAAGGCAGCCCATGTGCCCCAGGAAACCTCTGCAGATCAATTTCAAAATTGCGTGGCTAGCCTGACTGCGGACAATGGATTAGGGTTCTCCGATGCCGACCTAACTCCTAAAGGTAGAAACCACAATGATGCTTTGCACATTTCAGTCGAGTGTCGAGGAACCACTCTCGCACATGTCTTGGTTGACACTGGTTCGTCGCTGAATGTTTTGCCTAAGAAGGCCTTGGACCGACTAGATTGTGAAGGGTTGGAGTTGAAGCCGAGTGATATTGTTGTCAGAGCTTTCGATGGTTCAAAGAGAATGGTCCATGGAGAGGTTGAAATTCCCATCACGATAGGCACTGAGGTGTTTAAATCCACTTTCTATGTGATGGACATCCGTCCGTCATACTCTTGCTTGCTGGGTAGACCTTGGATACACCATGCCGGGGAAGTCACCTCCTCCTTACATCAGATGTTGAAGTATCCTGTTAAGGGAAAGATCATTACTGTCCATGGAGAAGAAGAGTACATGATTAGCCACTTGAATTCCTTCCGATATGTGGAGGTTGAAGGGGAGTTCATTGAAACGCCTTTTCAGCATTTCGAAGAAGTCCTTCCTGAAATAGCAGTAGCAAAGTTGGCAGCTGAGGCACCAAGGCGGATGGCCAGGATGGCATCTCTGGAAGACGCAAGGGCCGCAATAAAGGAAGGGAAGAATTCAGCATGGGGGAAGTTGCCTGACATTCCACATAATACAGACAAATTTGGATTAGGGTTCACTGCCGCAGGCCAGAAAGCTATGCGCCGTTCAAAGATTGAAAGAGCGCCAGTCAAAATTTCTCCCTACGGAATCAACGCCTTAGAGGATGAAGACAAAGAGAGCAACATCGAAGAGTGGATTTACCCAACTGTCAAAGGAGGATTGAGCAATTGGGAGGCAAAAGATTTTGTCCCCATCACTTTTATTCATCAATAATTTATCTGTTAAACATTTCCTATTTGGTCTGTAATATTTATTTCCAAAACAATCCGTACACTATCTTTTCACCTCATGCCTTGCCCGGGGCATGTAGGTCCATTTGTAAGGGTTTTGATTATTTTTCATATCCATATGCCATGTTTAATGATTCATTGGAAGTTTTTCATTCGATAAACTGCTTGTGTTCATTTTCTTTCCTTTTGCATTTTTTGTTTAAGGATGGCTATCCCTTACACACACCCACACTCACCAATGCAGGTACCCATCCACTCCGGATTCCATGGGTGACTATTCTGCTATATCCTTCAATAACTCTGAAGATCTGGTCAATCAAGCCGAGTATGAAGATGACGAAGGTTGTGAAGTACCAGGGGAACTAGCCAGACTTCTACAACAAGAGGAAAGGGCCATCTTACCGCACAAAGAGCCATTGGAAACTATCAACTTAGGGACCGAGGAAGACCGGAAGGAGGTACAAGTGGGTGCCAATCTGGAATCAAGTGTCAAGGAACGCCTGATATAGTTGTTGAATGAGTATGTTGAAATCTTCGCTTGGTCTTATGAAGACATGCCGGGTTTAGACACAGACATCGTGGTTCACCGTCTCCCCACAAGAGAGGATTGTCCACCGATCAAGCAAAAAGTTCGCCGAATGAGGCCTGACATGTCTGAAAAGATCAAGGCAGAAGTAATGAAGCAATTCGACGCTGGCTTTCTGGCTGTTACGTCCTATCCTCAATGGGTCGCTAACATCGTGCCAGTACCTAAGAAAGATGGCAAAGTCAGGATGTGTGTGGACTACCGGGATTTGAATAGGGCCAGCCCCAAAGATGATTTTCCGCTTCCATACATTGACATTTTGATCGACAATACAGCTCAGCACAAAGTGTTTTCCTTCATGGATGGCTTCTCGGGCTACAATCAAATTAAAATGGCCCCCGAGGATATGGAGAAAACAACTTTTGTCACACAATGGGGCACTTTCTGTTATAAGGTGATGCCGTTCGGGCTGAAGAACGCAGGGGCAACTTATCAACGCGCCATGGTAGCTTTATTTCATGATATGATACATCATGAGATTGAAGTTTACGTAGACGATATGATAGCTCGGTCACAAACAGAGGAGGAGCACCTTGAACATCTAGAAAAGCTGTTTGCCAGGTTGAAAGAATACAAGCTCAGGCTGAATCCAAGTAAATGCACTTTTGGAGTTAGGTTTGGTAAACTCCTGGGATTCATTGTAAGCAACAAAGGCATTGAAGTCGATCCAGCAAAAGTGAAAGCAATACAAGAAATGCCTGCTCCCCATACTGAAAAGGAGGTTAGAGGGTTCTTGGGGCGCTTGAACTATATTGCCCAATTCATCTCCCATCTGACTTCTACCTGTGAGCCAATTTTCAAACTCTTGAAGAAAGATCAGGTAGTCGAATGGAACGACGATTGTCAAGCTGCTTTTGATAGAATCAAGGAGTATTTGCTGGAACCTCCTATTCTGATGCCACCCGTCGAAGGAAGACCATTGATCATATATTTGACCGTCTTGGATAACTCAATGGGGTGTGTTTTGGGCCAGCATGACGAGTCTGGTCGAAAAGAGCATGCTATTTATTACCTTAGCAAAAAGTTTACCAACTGTGAGACTCGCTACTCACTGCTCGAGAAAACTTGCTGCGCTTTGGTATGGGCTGCTCGCCGACTAAGGCAGTATATGTTGACTCATACTACCTTGTTGATTTCCAAAATGGACCCTATCAAGTATATCTTCGAAAAGCCCGCTTTATCTAGAAGGATAGCTAGATGGCAAATGATCCTAATCGAGTATGACATCCAGTACACCACCCAAAAAGCTATAAAAGGGAGTGTACTAGCTGACCATATGGCTCATCAGGCTATCGAAGATTATCAACCCATGAGATTTGACTTCCCAGACGAGGACATCATGAATTTGGACAACATTGAAAGTAACGGACCGTATGACGGACCCGAAAAGGGATCCCGATGGACCCTGTACTTTGATGGTGCTTCAAATGTCCTTGGAAACGGTATAGGCGCAATACTCATTTCTCCGGAAGGTTGTCACACGCCTTTCACGGCCCGACTTTGCTTCAGCTGCACAAACAACATGGCTGAGTACGAAGCTTGCATCTTTGGTCTCAAGGCTGCTATAGACTTGGGGATCAAATCTTTGATCGTATTTGGGGACTCGGATTTGGTTATCAGTCAAATCAAAGGAGAGTGGGATACCAAGCATCCTAATCTTATCCCATACAAAGAACATGTCTTGACATTGTTGCCTCATTTCGAGCAAATTACCTTCGAGCATTTCCCGCGAGAAGAGAATCAGCTAGCAGATGCTCTAGCCACAATGTCCTCCATGTTTAAACTCAACTGGGATAACGAGGCTCCCCAAATCACCATCGAGCGAATGGATGAACCTGCGCATTGTCACGAGATTAATACCAAAGAAGTAGTGGAACAACCCTGGTTCCATGAAATCAAAAGGTATCTTGAGACTAGAGATTGTCCCGAAGGAGCTTCCGTAAATGACAAGAAGTTCTTAAGGAAATTTGCTGCTAAGTTCTTCCTGAGCAACGACATCCTTTACAAACGAAGCCATGATTATGTATTACTCCGATGCGTAGACAAAGCTGAGGCAGAGTTGATTATGACCGATATACACAGCGGCACATTCAGCACTCACTTGAGCGGGCATACAATGGCTAAGAAGATCCTAAGGGCAGGCTATTATTGGTCTACCATGGAAGCTGACTGCCATCAACATTCCCGTACTTGCCACAAATTCCAAGTCTACGCTGATAAAGTTCATATCCCTCCGGTTCCTCTCAACGTTCTGACTGCTCCTTGGCCATTTGCAATGTGGGGCATTGACATGATTGGAGAGATCAAGCCCACGGCTTCCAACGGACATCGCTTCATCCTGGTTGCCATTGACTACTTCACCAAGTGGGTCGAAGCAACTTCCTTCGCCTCTGTTACTAAAAATGTGGTTGCCCGCTTCATCAAGCAAAATCTCATATGTCGGTATGGTGTTCCAGACAGGATCATCACAGACAACGGTACAAATCTGAATAACACGATGATCACTGCATTATACGAACAGTTCAAGATTTATCATCACAATTCATCTCCCTATCGGCCGAAGATGAACGGTGCTGTTGAAGCTGCGAACAAAAACATTAAGAAGATCATTCAGAAAATGACAGTCACTTACAAAGACTGGCATGAGATGTTACCGTTTGCTCTGCATGGATACCGTACGATGGCACGCACTTCAACTGGGGCAACCCCATTTTCTTTGGTTTATGGCATGGAAGCTGTTTTGCCTATGGAAGTCCAGATTCCTTCTCTAAGGATTATGAAGGATGCAGGTTTGAATGAAGATGATTGGATGCAGACCCGACTTGATCAACTCAATCTGATCGACGAGAAGCGACTCGCTGCTATATGCCATGGTCAGGCGTATCAAAAGCGAATGATCAAGGCCTTCAATAAGAAAGTCAGACGTCAAGTGTATCAAGTCGGAGATCTCGTAATCAAGCGGATTATCTTGCCGCAAAGTGATCCCAGGGGCAAATGGACTCCTACATATGAAGGACCGTTTGTGATCAAGAGCATATTTTGTGGTGGTGCAATGATTCTGACCACCATGGACGGCGACGATTTTCTGCACCCTGCGAATGCAGACATAGTCAAAAGATACTACGCATAAAATAACCGACAAGTTGAAAACCCGAAAGGGCGGCTTGGGCAAAAATGGGCATCCCGGTGAACCGAAAACCCGAAAGGGCGGTTCAGGCAAAAATTAGGGATAAAAACAAAAAAATCTGTACACCCGGCAAGTTGAAAACCCGAAAGGGCGGCTTGGGCAAAAAGGGGTTTCCCGGTGGATCGAAAACCCGAAAGGGCGATTCAGGCAAAAGTTAGGGAATTAAAGTGTATGACTATGTCTCGTCGGATCACTTCAAAGACAATCTCTTCATTAACCAGTTCCAGGCTTCTGATCAATCCAGTCATCGGCAAACGAAGCATTGAATGGATAGATATTCAGAGTTGTGAAAGCTATAGCGGAATGGAATCCCATGGAATTATTTCACAAAGCCATCCTTTATTTTGTATAAATCTTTCAATATTTACGACAGAATCCTCTTACTAGGATGATTGTCTCCTTTGTACAAATATACTCATAAAAAGTCAATACAAATACTTTTCCCAGAAATTTGTGTCATTTCCTTTCACTTTTTCTCTTGCACTATTTGTTTTATTTTGAGAAACGTCCAATGTTTTGTTAAATATGCATATGCATTTGAACATAATCATTTCCTTATGAATCCAGAAAGAGGATTACTGATAGGTCGAAAGTACAGTTGGATATCTTGATACCTCTCAAAGGAAACCCCCAGTAGATTTGGAATCCATATCCCAGCAAACCCTGAAGCTTATCTTCAGTAGATTCTCGAGGCTTATCCCCTGCAGAGTACGGACGTCTCTCCCGAGTTTTATTCAAAGTTATTCCTCACAAGGGCTTATAACTGGGTTATTCTCAGCTTATTGCCACGGAAGATCGCACTCGCTAAAATTCTTCTTACCTCCAGCGGAGTTCATCAGAGTTCTCCAGCGTAACTTATCTTTACAATCCCCCAGCCAGAGGATCCTCCGGAATTCAATTCCCCTCAGAGTTTAAGTTTCAGTATCCCCAGCCGAGCTAAGGTTTCAAGCTATCACTCCCCAGCAAAGCCAGACTAATGAACCTTCTCCCCACAGAGTTTTGGGAGAGCAAATCTTGAGTTCCCCAGTGAAGTCGCCAGAGATACTTCCCACCAAACTGAAGATTCTCGGTCTTACATCTCCAGCATGAGTCTATTAGTTTGGAACTCCCCAGTAGAAGTCATCAAGAATTCCCTAGAAGATTGGTATACAACCCAAGCTCCTTATTCTCCAACAGCAACCAGGAATTATTCTCTCCAACAGCAACCAGGAATTATTCTCTCCGGCAGCAGTCAAGATACTTTTTCAGCCATCTCGGATTCATCTATCCTTTGCAAGACAGCTCTCCAGCTTACATGCGCATTCATTTACATTCATATCATATAACATACATTATATCATGCATCATGACATTGCATATAACTAACTATTTACCTTTTCAGGTAAGACCAGTCGACAGACTAAAATCATTATCTCCCGAGATTCTTTCCAGGAATAGTTCAGATATGAACCAGACATGGCAACATTCTAATGCTTATTCCAGATTTATCCAGATGCAGTTTTACACGAGCTCATCATCAGGGAACCCTACACCGGTTCTTCTTCCAAATTCAAGACTTCTGAAAACAGTTTACGGGTTCTCCAAGTAACGGATGTTAACCTATCGCTTGTTCAGATTTTCCTCCAGACTTCTGAAAACAGTTTACGGATTCTTCCCAACAACGGATGTTAATCTATCGCTTGTTCAGACTCTTCTCAACTTCTGAAAATAGTTTACAGGTTCTCCAACAACGGATGTTAATCTATCGCTTGTTCAGACTCTTCTCAACTTCTGAAAACAGTTTACAGGTTCTCCAAGTAACGGATGTTAACCTATCACTTGTTCAGTCTCTTCTCAACTTCTGAAAACAGTTTACAGGTTCTCCAAGTAACGGATGTTAACCTATCGCTTGTTCAGTTTCTTCTCAAGACTTTTGGAAACAGTTTATGGATTCTTCCCAACAACGGATGTTAATCTATCGCTTGTTCAGATGCAACATTTGAAAACAGTTTACGGACGCTTCCCAACAACGGATGCTGCTCTATTGCTTATTCAACTCCAAGATTTCTGAAAACAGTTCACGGGTTCTCCAAGTAACGGATGTTAACCTATCACTTGTTCAGTTTCTTCTCGAGACTTCTGAAAACAGTTTATGGATTCTTCCCGACAATGGATGTTAATCTATCAGCTTGTTCAGATGCAATTTTTGAAAACAGTTTACGGATTCCTCCCAACAACGGATGTCAATCTATTGCTTATTCAGACCCCCAGTTCAGAGATGGTCCCAAGCATGGACACTTTCCTGATACTCATTCCGGATGGCATCTTTAAGCCCATCCCCGACAAGTCTCTATCATTTCTCCCGATGGCATCATTAAGCCCATCTCCAAATGGCATCTCTAAGCCCATTCCCGCATCCCTTGCTTTGACCAGTGCAAATTTAAGGGCACTCTAGTGTCCAATCTCCTTTTACCCTCGAGTTACGAAAGGCAAACTTGCCAATCTAACTCTTCGAATTCAAGAAGATTGAACAGGGGCAACTGTTGTACCCCAAAATTTTCCCTCCCATTTCTCATTGATTTCTCATCACAAAGCCTTTGGAGATCAAGATCCAGCTAGGGTTTCAGCTGCTCAAGACTTCTCCTTGCACTGTTGACCCAAATTAGGGTTTGTGTTTCCACAAAGATGTTTTGACCTAAAATGCCTAAGATGAATTTCTTGCTTCATATTGGACTCCCAAGTTTATCCACATCAAGTTTCAAGTCTTGATTCCAAGTTTTGCCCAGTCAATTGGACAGTTGACCTAGAAATCAGCTGTATTGGGGAAAAAGTCAACTATGACCAATTGACAGTCAAATCCCATGAAAATTGACCCACATCAACATTATGAACTCATATGAACCATTTGGTCAAGTTTGAATCACAATTCCACAAGAAATTTGATCAGATCACCAAAAGGGCAAAATGGTCATTTTTAGGGTTTTGACTGCACAAAGGAAATTTTTGACTGTTTGACCTAGCCAATGGCCAACCAAGCTCACATATGGACTCAAGGACCCCATGGAATTATCTTGACATGCTCAACAAGCTCAAAAGATCCCAAATGCACAAAATTGACAGTTGAATTTCCCAGTCAATTGATCAATTTTGACTGTATACTGAAAAGTCAAGCTTTGACTTTTTGGTCAAAATCAAGAGTCAAGATTCATTTTTCATCAAAACATGCCAAATCATGAAACTTGTTCCCCAAGAAATAAAAAAATGTAAATTAGGGTTAGAAATGAGAATTTTTCATAACTTAGAATTTTTCTAAGTTATGAAAAACCCTAATTTTTTCCCAACTTTGCCTCACTTTCTCACCAATATTCATTTGGATTCAAGCAAAAGTAAAAACATGAAAGTTGTAGCTTGTTGCATAACCTACAACTTTGATTCACAAAGTTTTCCCAAAAGAGGCTTGTATCTCAAGTTACAATTTTTGGAATAAGGGTACTAAACCATTCTTAACTTAGTGAAATTTTAACCTATTTTGGCAAGGTTTTCTACATAAGTTCAAGGCTATTTTCCATATACTTACACTTGGAATTTCAATTTGAATTTCAAAGATGGATTGTAGTACACATTCCAAGCTTTCCAAAATGTCCAAGAACTCATCAAACAACCTCATAACTTGAGAGAATCGAATTTTGCAATATGGCAAAAACTCACTTTTGAATTGGTCATGTACATGTTCATAACTTATGCCATTTTCAAGTCAGATTGGTTTGTGCTACATTACAGGCCTCTAAACCATCCAACACTCAATAATTTAATGCATGTTCATTGTGCTAAGGCCTTGTTTCATGAGTTTATGCATTACATGTTGAATTAAGCCATTTATGGAAGAAGTGAAATAGCCATTTTTGCAAAAGCAAGCTTTATGTCATAATGCAAATCCAAGAGGTACAGTTCAAATCTAATTGGCACAAGATTATGAACAAAACACACTGATCAAGACAAGGTTAGCAGCATGTTTAGGGGGCCTCTACCTGCCTAGAAACTCAAGTTGCTTTTGCTTGCTTAAGTGTGAAGAAACACATCATAACACAGAAAAAACTTTCATCTCAGCATTAGAACACTTAAGCAATTATTTGGTACACCTTCTAATCATCCAACCCAAGCTAGAACACGAGAAAACAAGGTCCCAAACACTCCCATTCCCAGAATCACTCTCAAACTGCAGAAACAGGGCAGGGTCTGCAGATTGGATCCCATCTCTCATTCCTTTCATGATTTCTTGTCCAAAGCTCATCAAACACATTCCCTAGCACCACTTGAAGCTAACCAAAACACAAAACACGACCTGTAATTCCTCTAACCAGTTCCACCATTTTCACTTTCTTGTTTTACAGTTGAAGGGCCATAGCCCGATTCAAGGTGTTTCAAAGCAAAGTAAGCATTGGAATAACATCACCTCACTTCAGGCAAGCTATACAGATCATCATCTTGCTCTGAAAGCTCCCCCATTGCCAGATAGAACTTCAACTGAACAGGTATTTTCTTGAACTTCTAACTCTTAGTCTAGGCATCATTAGCTCTAAGTTTGTGAATAAGAAGTGTTCTACTCATGCCCCTGAATCTGTACATGCTTTTACTTTTCATTTATTTTGCTTGAGCTGTGAGAATTTAAGGTTTGAATATGGAAGAAAAGTTAGGTCAGGATTTGGGAATGTCAAAATTCTCTCTCATTTCTGAGAGTTAGGATGAGTTCTTTATATATTTAGAATCGTGATTCAATGCTTAACATTTCTTATGTTGAAAGTTTGTGCAAAAGATCAAGGAATCAGGATGTTTGAATGGAGGTTCAGGCGCGCGTTTTTTGTACATTTTTTGTTCAGAGGTTGAAGAAGAAGCTTCAGGGGCTGGGCCTGTTGTGTTTATTTCTTTTCACACCATATTTCTGATTTCACACCCCCTGAGCCCATTTTGTGTGTTTTATTGATTTATTGATTTTTCTTTTTTCATTTTGGTTTATTTATTTTTCCTAATGATATTAAAAACATAAAAAACATTTTTTACACCATTTTTCTATTTTTACGCATTTATTTGTTTATAGGAATCATTTGTACATAAATAATATATATATACTATTATTTAGAAAAAACTAGAAAAATAGTGCAAATATACTTTATTTCTGATTTTTGTTTCATTTTTCTTTTGAAAATATTTTATACAAAATATACCTTTTTTTAAATATTAAATATTATTATTTTTGTATATATAATATTTATTTAGTAAATAATAAAGATATTTATATATATATATATATTAATATACTTAGGGCAAAAATACCAAAATACATGCATTTTTTAATTTATTAATATTTAACATGAAAAATACTTTTTATGAATATACTCCATTTTATTTTATTTTTTGTATATAATTATTAAATATTATACATATTAAATGGCTAATATACTTATTTAATGAAATTAGGGTTTTTTACCCTTAAAACACAAAAATTCTAAAATATTACTTTTTTTTATTTTTATTCATTTGACATAAAAAATATCCTTTTTTTCATACACATAAAAAACCCTTTTTGCATTTTGCATTTTTATGTTATTTTCCATTTAATTTATGCAATTACTTATCTTGTAAATATTCCAAAATTGATGTAATAGCTAGGTTTAATTTCCTTGTCTAAATATCCCCCCCATTTGAACATTTGTACCCCCCTTCCCATATTGTGTTATAATAGTGTAGGAATTTTACTTTTCGCACTTTAAACGCTTTCTAAATATACCATGCTAGAACTAGGGTTTGTATGCAAATAAAAAGAACAAATTAGTTTGACTTAATTTCAAGATAATCAAGCATGAAAATGGACTACACATATCACACTTGCACCCCTAGGGTATTCCACTTGTTGCCTTCAAATAAATGGGCCATATTGTATGTTAGGTCTCTTTGGGTAAAACAAACACAATTCAAATGATCATAGTCCCTCGATGACGCTTTCAAAAAGTTGCCTAAAATGATCAAGTCCCTTTCAAAGAAAAATTGCCCAAAGATACTTAGCACTATTGCAATTATGGTCTAAACGATGACCCGCGCCCGTCCCTTTCACCTCCTAATACAAGATTGTCCACCAAATGCAATGGTGGAACAAAATTGTTAAAAGGGTTAAAACATAACAAAAATCTTTGAGAACTTTAGGGTAGATAGCTCTTAAGTACTTGTCAACTTGCAAAAACAAAACACTTGCCTATTTTCAAACCACACTTCACAAACACTTTCAAAAACAAACTTTCAAAAAAACCTTGGAATATCTTTTCAAAAAGACAAACACCTTTTGTAAAACATTCGAGTAAAGAATTGTTACAAGGGTAGCCTATACAAGGCATCTTTTTCAAAACATTTTCAAAACCACACACCAAGCACCGTTTCAAACAATTGAAAACCAAGGCAAGTTGATCTAAGCAAGTACCTAAGAGCCCATGGATAACCATGGATAGAAAGGGTGCTAATACCTTCCCTTTCTATAATCTACTCCCCGAACCCAAGAAAAATCTCAAAGGTTTTTGCTGTGCTTTTTAAACCTTTCCTTAGGATAAAATAAAAATTCGGTGGCGACTCTTGCTCAACCGAAACATTTGCAAAAACAAACGCAAAACCATAGTCAGTTCTCCCACCGTATCACAACTGTGATTTTGGTTTAAATTACCATCCGGGTAAAGCGAATGTTGTAGTTGATGCCTTGAGTAGGAAGTCTTTGCATATGTCGATGTTGATGGTTCGAGAATTGGATTTGCTTGAGCAATTTCGAGATTTGAGTTTGGTTTGTGAAGAGACTTCTTCTGGTGTTAAGCTTGGTATGTTAAAGCTTACTAGTGGTATTATTGATGAAATTTGAGAAGGCTAGAAATCTGATTTGAGTTTATTTGATCGGTTGACATTGACCAATCAAGGTCGAGGTGGTGATTTTCGGATTTATGAGAATGGTATCATGAGGTGTTGTGATAGATTTTGTGTTACAGATGTGGGAGATTTAAAGAAAATGATTCTTGGTGAAGGACATAATAGTGGTTTGAGTATTCATCCTAGAGAGACTAAGATGTATCAAGATTTGAGGAAATTATTTTGGTGGTCTGGTATGAAGAAAGATATTGTAGAGTTTATGTATTCTTGTTTGATCTTTTAGAAGTCTAAGATTGAACATCAGAAATTGTTTGTGTTGTTGCAACCTTTATCCATTCTTGAGTGGAAGTGGGATATCATTTCTATGGATTTTGTTTCGGGTTCTTTGAGGTCTCCGAGTAATTGTGATGTTGTTTGGGTTATTGTGGATAGATCAACAAAATCTGCTCACTTTATTCTGATTAGGATAGATTATCCGATGAAATATTTTCTAAGTTATATATTGAGAAGGTTGTGAGTTTGCATGGTGTTCCGTCAAGTATTGTTTCAGATAGATATCCAAGGTTTACTTTGAATTTTTGGGAAGGTTTGCAAAGTGCTTTGGGTATGAAGTTGCATTTGAGTTCAATGTATCATCCGTAAACAAATGGTCAGACTGGGAGGATGATTCAGTCACTTAAGGATCTTTTGAGAGCTTGCATTTTAGAGCAAGGAGGTGTTTGGGATAGTTACTTGCCTTTGATTGAGTTTACTTATAACAAAAGTTTCCATTCGAGTATTGGAATGACACTGTTTGAGGCTTTGTATGGACGAAGGTGTAGGACGCCTTTGTGTTAGTATGAATCTAGTGAGAGTGTTATGGTTGGACCTGATATAGTTCAACAGACTACGAATAAGATTAAGATGATTTGAGAAGAGATGAAGATTTCTCAAATTCGTCAAAAGAGTTATCATGATAACAAAAGCGCTTGAGTTTGAGAAGGATGATCATGTATTTCTTAGAGTTATTATGGTAACGAGTTTTGGTAGAGCTTTGAAGTCGCGTAAGTTGACGCTGCGTTTTATTGGTCCGTATCAGATTTTCGAGAGAGTAGGTGAAATGGCATATCATATTGCTTTGCCACCGTCACTTTCTAATCTCCATGATGTGTTCCATGTGTCTCAGTTGAGGAAATACATCGCGAATCCATATCATGTTGTCCAATTAGATAATATGCAAGTAAGAGATAATTTGACAGTTGAGACATCACCTATGCGGATAGAGGATAGAGAAGTGAAGCAAATTTGATGTAAAGAGACCGCTTTGGTGAAAGTGGTTTGGGGAGGACCGACAGATGGTAATGTTACTTGGGAGCTTGAGAGTCAGATGAAGGATTTGTATCCAGAGTTGTTCATTTTATGTAGCTTTCGAGGACGAAAATCTTTTAAGTGTGGGAGAGTTGTAACATCCCAATTTTTATTAACTATTTTATTGTTTATTTATTTAATTATTATATGGTATGATAATTATTTAATTAATTAATTAATTAATTATGTGATTATGTATTAATTAGGTTATTTGGGTTATTAAGTGTGATAATCGAAATAAGCTATTGGGCCTAACTATGAGAAATATAAATAATAAAGGGGGGGGGGGGGTGTGAAAGTAAGCCCATTAGTTATATGATACTAGTTAGTAACGAAACTAGGTTAGAGATTCATTTGTGAAAAAATAAGAGAAGAGAAGAGGCAAGGGAGAAAAGAGAAGAAAAAGGAGAAGAGGCAACCCTAGAGCATTCAACCTAAGAGTTAAGGGTGGGTATTCATGTTGTTATGGGTATATGATGTATGCAATGAGTAGTAACATGATAGGTGTTTTTTATTTCAATTTCTAAAATCTATGTTAGGGTTTGTGTAGAAATTTATGAAATTGATAAGATTTGATGTGCTTGTTGTACCCCAAAATTTTCCCTCTCATGTTTCCAAAGTCTTCCCCCTGCATGGCTGATCACAAACCCTTGCCTAAGAAAAAATAAAGTTTTTGAAGATGAACAAAGTGTCTTTCGATTGGCATCTGGGAAAAGTCTTCGATTGGGCATTTGGCACTCTTCGATCAGGCTTGACCCAACAGTCTTCGATTGGGCATTAGGCACTCTTCGATTAGGCTTGACCCATCAGTCTTCGATTGGGCATTTGGCACTCTTTGATCAGGATTGACCCACCAGTCTTCGATTGGGCATTTGGCACTCTTCGATCAGGCTTTGATTAGTAAGTTTAGATTAAGCGCTGGATCTCCTTTGATCAAGCTTTGGTCTGCAAGCTTCGACTGAGTGCTGGACCTCCTTCGATCAAGCTTTGGTCTGCAAGCTTCGATTGAGCGCTGGACCCCTTCGATCAAGTCAATGTCACAATGCTTCGACTAGTACTTCAGAGGGTCCTTCGACTGGAACTTCATACTTTACCTCAATCAGAACACCAGAACAAAATGAACTTCGAATGGAATTTCAGTGCAGAGTTTCTCTTAATCCAAAATGCTCTGATGAAGGAAGTTCAGGACACTTCGAATCAGAACTTAGACTCATCACAAGGCCAAGGGTTGGTCGAAGTTGTCTAATAGGGAATGTTCTAAATAGATTCAAATTGGACTTTGAAGCTGGCAAAGAAGGCAAATTCGAAGGAATGAAGTAGGATGGAATCCTAACCTGTCCAGAATACCCAAAGTACACAATGGCATGTGTCCCTTGCAAATATGCAATCGAAGCAGGGGGAGTCTCAATCGAAGGGGCTGTGACTGGAGTAGTTCGAGTGGGGACTTTGAAGCAATCAAAGAGAGCAAATTCGAAGGGGCAAGTCAGCTTTTTATTTTCATCATGTTGGAGGCCCAAACAGCTCATAGCAGGCTGGCAGTAACGCCTGGAAATAGATTGGAGCATGATTGAATCAAATATAGCAAGTCTTTATGAAGAAATCAAATCAAATCTCTTCATCATAATGGACCAAGATTTGATACACAAATGTTGACCTAATTTCCTTGGCTATATAAACCTCATGCTCATAAACAAATCACACACGGAAAACCCTTGCAGACAGACGTGAAACACATACACAAAACTCTGCAGACAAAGAAAAAGACACTGAAACTCTGCAAAAAAACGGCGCCATAGTCTTGCAAAAAACCTTGAAAAGTGTGGGATCAAGAACCACATTGGAGGCAGATTCAGACCCAAAGAAAGACGCAGCTCTCTTGCCAATAACCTCCTGAAGCGAGGCCAATCAGAAACCAAGCCTTTCACCGCCTATAACGCACTGTAAGCCCCCATGAACCTTGCTCTGCACATGGAATCTTAATTCAGTTTTTATGCATCTTTATGTTAAATTTCTTGCATATTTGTATTAATCATTAAATTCCTGAGCAAACTGCATTATTTGATTGTATTTTCGTGACCTCTAACCCCATATCCAGAACCTAGGGTTCTTGTGTGTGTTTTTTAGGCGTTTTGCGTGCAGGTTAAATCAAGACCAACAATGGCCATGAATGAATTCAGGGGAGTGAGACGAGTATAGTGGTACTCTTGGATTCCATTTGTGTGACCTAGGGAGCATTTTAGAACCGTCC
This sequence comes from Vicia faba, assembly GCA_948472305.1. Lineage (NCBI taxonomy): Eukaryota > Viridiplantae > Streptophyta > Magnoliopsida > Fabales > Fabaceae > Vicia > Vicia faba. Next base: position 745,860,083 of record OX451741.1, read on the forward strand.
CACGAAACCTCCTGTGGATAAAAATCCGCAGGTAACCGAACCAGGTCTTGTGAGGAAGACGATAATGTGGCTGGGCGTGATTGGTTCATTTGAATCAATTGTGCGTTTTTTTTATTTTTTGGCCAGGCATAATTATTGTTTGTATATAATATTTGTTTTCCATTTAACTAACGAATGAAGCAGATTGGCTGGTTGGTGAACACGTTAGTGCAAGACCCCTTGGGACCAGGATTCGAATCCCAGGTCCACCAAAACTTTGTTGTGTTTTTCCTTCAGGTATTCACATGCAGCGCTTCAGGCAGGGACTACCATACGTCCTCAGATCTCAACGTGCCAGGTGGTTCCCAGGCAGATCCAATGGCTAAGGATGGAGGTTCACCATGAACCTTGGTCAACAAACGTCCAGGCCATCTGAAAGTCAAACGAGACCTTCGAATTTGGGCCTGGAAATTGCAATTCATACTCCCCTTATGAGCCCAGCACCCCTGAGTTTGTTTCTTTATTTTTTCTTTTCACTGTTTTTACTTTATTATCATAATTAATTAATTAACTAATTAACTCTTTTTCATAAAAAAATCAGAAACAACAAAAATATTTTAATTTTAATTTTATTACTTATTTTTGTAAATAAACCATTAACCAATTAATTTAGTTTTAATTAGGTTTAATCTTAACATTTTTACAATAAATTAAAATTAACTTAGACTTAGGTTTTTTATTATTTCTGATTTTGCTGCCTTAATTAAAATAAAACTCCAAAAAGTATTTTCTTTAATTCCATTATTTAGACTTGATTCTTAATTCAAAAAATCCAAAAATATGCTTTCTTTAAAAAGGGTCAAAACCCTAAAGGACTATCTGATTCAACTTCTCTCGCGCATATTATTTTGATCTATATTTGTGTAATTGCTCTAAGGATGTAATAGTGTTAACTTAGGATTTATTTACTGCTTTTATTTATTTTTCCGTATTTAATTTTCAAGGGTTTGTTTTTGGCGATGTAAATACCCGACGCCTTGTAATAGCTTAGTTTTATTTTCCGCAACGATTAACTGTTTAGATGTATGCTAACTAGGCTATGCATGACAAGATTAACTCTTAACTTAAAATCAACAGTAGCTCACTATGACATGTAAAGATAATATAAACTGAAAATTGACACACTTGCACATACCACTCTTAGGGTACGCCTCACTTGGTTGCCTCGAACGTGGTCATTGAGTATAGGAAGTCTTAGAGGTCGCCCTCCTGTCCAAAGATCAAAGTTGCCTCGAAACGGTTGCCTCAGATAAAATGATGTAAGACATTAGGGTTACCGCTAAGGCGTCCTAACGTTGCTTTAGTGACCACACATCCCTAAAATCGAATTGACCCGAAAACTCCAACGATGGTGCTACCTACTCCTCAATAGTGGGATAGCACTGTCTAAAGGACATTTGCACAGTTTAATTCCTTTTTGAGTAGGTAGATATTCTTAAGTACTTGCTCCTTTTAAGACAAAAAACAAACTTTTCGCACTTACACTTTTTGAACAAAGTTTTCAAAACACTTCATTACACTCTTGAGGACAGAAGCAAGAGTTAAATCGAAGTTTCAAACTAAAACTCTTTTCAAAACCCATAAACACAAAGAAAAGAAAACTTTTGAAAACATAGTGAGCAAGTACCTAAGAGCCCGTGGATAACCACGGATAGAAAGGGTGTTAACACCTTCCCTTTCTATAATCTACCTCACGAACCTGAGAAACAATCTCGAAAAGGAATTTTTCTGTGCTTTTGTCCTTTCCTTGTTGGATAAAATAAAAGACGGTGGCGACTCTTGCTTACCGCGACACTTTGCAAAAACAAACGCAAACGCGAACCAGCATCCCAAAAACAGTCAGTTCTCATTCCCACCGATCACAGAACTGGCGACTCTGCTGGGGAATTATAAGTGAGGTGTACCTTAGGATTAGATCACTTGTGTTTTCAATTGTATTGCTTTGTATGCTTTTAATTGTGGGCTTGTATCAGATTTCTATAAATCCTAACCCGGATTTGGGAAACATTCATAGATAGCAATACATTGTTGAAACTGTGCGGGGTATACCGACATGGTTGAAGCAATAGCTATATTAGTGCGACATATTTGTGAGTACCGGTAACCCTTGAGTTAAGTCAAGGAGAGTACGGGGACGCTGAGTGATGTCACTAAGCACTAATGACCTAGAACCTTACTTGACCATCTTGGCCTTTATTAGGCGTAGTGAGATGACCGGCTTTGGTACAGTCCGAAGTTGGTAGATACTCGATACTACACTCATTGAGGATTATTTTCTTGGAATATTCTGGTCGCTAGTTAAGTGGCTAAACCAAAATGATGAACATAGAAAACAATCCAATGATATTGAGCTCCTTAGAACCGGTTACTACTTAGGACATGTTTTGAGCCAACTAAACTCAAGAGGGTACTTACCTATGAAACCTCATGCAAGCCTGAAACTAGGGTCTTTGTGTGACTTGCTTGTACATGTGTTTATGCATACATCATGAACATCATAAAGCATCATATGCATCCACTAACCATTTCAAGGGTTTAGATCTTCATCTTTGTTCTTGTTTTGCAGGACATGGAGTCTCTCTGCAGGAAAATAATTCAAGTCAACCTTGTAAGGATCCCTCCTCAACTCAAGGAGCTTACATCCAGGATTCCTGAGAACTCTCTCTTCAGTGAAAGACATGGTAGACTCCTCAGCTTGGTCAACACTAACCTTGAAGAATACATGATGAAGGTTCTCTTCTAATTCTTTGACCCTCTACACCACTGTTTCACATTCCCTGATTATCAATTGGTGCCTACTTTGGAGGAATTTTCTCAACTCCTGAGAATTCCTATTCTGAGTCAACTACCCTACAACGGTACGGAAAAGGAACCAAGACCTGAAGATATTGCTCAAGCATTACACTTGCAACCATCCGACATCAAGGGGCATTGGGAAGCCAGAAGTGGTGTCAAGGGATTCTTGGCAAAATTTATATTTGAGAAGGCACGAGAATGCTGTAATTCTCTTGATCTACAAGCCTTTGAAGAGATTGTGGCACTCCTTATCTATGGGCTGGTTTTGTTCCCAAATCCTGATCAACTTATAGATGTGAATGCTGTCAAGATTTTCATGTCCAGGAATCCCATACCTACATTGCTTGGGGACATCCTCCACTCATTTTACACACGAACAATGAGGAAAAGAGGTGTTCTCATGTGCTGTACTCCTCTCCTAGCAAGGTGGTTTATTTCTCACCTTCCACAGTCAGTTTTGAAGAATGAGCAGGGTTTAAGGTGGTCACAACGATTGATGACCCTCACACATTCAGATGTACATTGGTGTTCTCGGTCCAGAGAAAATGTCACCATCATTGACCGTTGCGGAGAATTTCCTAATGTTCCATTACTCGGAATTAGGGGAGGCATTACCTACAACCCTTGTCTAGCTTTGAGACAATTTGGATATGCTCAGAGGGATGGCCCTCATGACATGCTGATTCCTGACCTAGTTTTTGACTTCGACAACGATACGCAAGGACTTCGACAAAGGTTCATCAGAGCTTGGAGGATGCCTAACAAAGTGGACAGTAAGACACTAGGACACAAGAATTCCATCCCCCTTGAGCCTTACCTCAGGTGGGTACGAACCTGCGCCCAGAAACTTATGATGCCTTACCCCTACATTCTCCCCTTGATCAAAGAGCCTGTTATGGAAGGAGAGGTTCCATACACCATCCTACATCCTGACATGTCAACATCTTGGGAAGAAATGAAAAAGAGTTGGATCTAACTCAAGGAAGAACAAAATACTTTTGAAGCCAGCTTCTATGCTAGTGAGAGGAAGGTTTTGGAGCTTACCCGCCGACTTCACGAGGAGGAGACCCTCAACACTTACATCGCTCCAAAAAGGATGCGCAATGTCTTTTTACATTAAGAATTTTGTAATATTTCGCCCAAGGGGCACTTATGTACTAAATTTCTTCTTAATATGACGTGTGTTCCTTTTTTGTCTGCAACAAATTTGAATTTTTGAACCCTTGAATGCATTACATAAATAGCATACCATTCATCATATGCATAACAGGTATCCTTTTACAGGCCTCTTATCTTCTTTGCTGTTTATTTCAGCAATCATCATGTCTACTGAACCGTCCACTGAGCAAGCTATCAAGGCCCTCCAGGCCCAGAATGCCCAATTTCAAGAGTTGGTCATGAACCTAGCTAAGGGTCAGTAGGACTTGAAGACCTTGATTCTGAAAGAGAGGAAGAAGAAGAAAAAGAGGACCGTCCTGTTCAACACTGGATGCAGGTTTGGAAACGGGCTGCAAAATGAAGTTGATCTGACCGCCTCATATGTGGGGAAAGATAGTCCACAAGAAAGGAGGGCTCCTAGCCCTATGGTCTCCGACAACGAGACAAATTATGATGAAGAACAGTATCCTCCTGCTGAGGATAAGTACAAACAGCTGGAAGACTGCTTGAGCGCTATGGAGATACAGAACATGCCCGGTCTGGACTTCGGAGATCTGGGTCTATCATCTGGGGTAGTGATCCCCCATAAGTTCAAGGAACCTGCCTTTGCCAAGTATGACAGAGCTTCCTGTCCAAAGCTGCACCTCCGGTCATATGTAAGGAAGATCCAACCTTACACTGCTGATAAGAACTTGTGGATCCACTTCTTTCAAGACAGTCTCTCAGGGACTCAACTTGAGTGGTTCTATCAGCTGGATGGAGCCAGTATCCGTAGATGGGAAGATTTGGCTACTGCGTTCTATAAGCAGTATCAATATAACTCCGACCTCGCTCCTACGCGTACCCAACTCCAGGGTATGTCAATAGGGACGGGTGAAGGATTTAAAGAGTATGATCAAAAATGGAGAGACCTTGCCGAAAGGGTGCAACCTCCTTTAGCTGAACGTGAACTTGTTGATATGTTTTTGGGGACCCTGTATGGTCCATTCTTTAACCATTTGATTGGAAGCTCTTCAGCCGGGTTTACAGACCTTATCTTGACTAGTGAGAGGATTGAAGCTGGTATCAAGGATGGGAAGATACAGAAGGGTGCCTCCTCGGGCACCGAGAAGAAGCCGTTCAAGAAGGAATCCAATGCTGTCTACGATTCAAGGAGACAAAATAAACCTGAACACCGCCAAGCTGTCAATGCGGTTGTTATTTCAAAACCTGCTGGTGCTCCTCAGCATCACAACCAACAAAGGGGCGAGAGACCTCGAAGGCAATTCACTCGTCTCAGCATGACTTTGTCTCAGATGTTGCCACAGTTGCTGAACGCCAATCTGGTAACTCTAAAAGAAGCTCCGAAGATTTTAAATACAACATCACCAAAGTACAACCCTAACGCCCGCTGCGCTTATCACTCTGATAGCCGGGGGCATAATACGGATGATTGTTGGGCTTTGAAGAATAAGGTTCAAGACCTAATCGATGCAAAGGAGATTGAGTTTGAGGCGCCCGAGAGGCCTAATGTTGTGACTGCTCCCATACCCAAACATGGAGTAAATGCTGTAGAGGAAGACTTGTTTGTAGTTTCTGTGGATGACGTTGTTACCCCTCTGATGACTGTCAAGAAGAACCTGTTGCTAGCCGATTTATTTCCGGGCTGTGGTGAAGGTTGCCATCTGTGTTCTGTTTCACCTACTGGTTGCCCATCTTTGAAGTCAGGTATCCAAAACCTGATGGATAGCAAAGAGATCTTGTTTGAGAAGGTTGCTGTTCCTTCCACCCCTACTGAAGAAGTTTCCATTATTACCATTTTTAAAAATTCTCCCAAGGCTCCCTCGAGGAAGCCTGTCAGAATTACGCCTGTTCCGAAGATTGCACCCATAATCATCACTGTTCCGGGGCCCATCCCCTACACCTCTGACAAAGCTGTCCCTTGGCACTATGGGGCAGATGTTTATGTTCTTGGAGTCAAGCAAGAGTTTGATGCTGATACCGGCATCAACAACATTACCGGGCCTGCTAAAGTAACCCACAGTGGTAGACTTTTCTCACCCGATATTGCTCCACCAACTGCCCGAAGACCTGTTGTCATCACACCTGCAAGTGTGCCTAATGCCATTCTTGATCAAGTTCCTATTCCTACCCCTGTCGCCGAGTCATCTAACACTCGGGGCAAAGGGATCACCACTGATACGCCTGCCCAGACGGAGGCACCAAAGACAATCAATGTTGAAGCTTCCAAACAAGAGATGGAAGAGATTCTGAAGATCATTAAGAAGAGTGATTATAATGTAGTTGAGCAACTGAGGAAAACCCCATCCAAGATTTCTATGTTATCACTATTGTTGTGTTCAGAGGCCCATGCCAAGGCTCTGATCACCTTCCTGAAGACGGCCCACGTGCCACAAGAGACATCAGCTGACCAGTTTACCGATTGTGTGGCCAATTTAACTGCTGATAATGTTTTGGGTTTCTCCGACGCTAATCTGACTTCTAAAGGGAAGAACCATAACGATGCCCTGCACGTCTCCATTGAATGCAGGGGCACTACTCTTGCACATGTGTTGGTTGATACCGGTTCCTCATTGAACGTCTTGCCCAAGAAATCCCTAGACAGGTTGGATTGCAAAGGGTTGGAGCTAAAGGCAAGTAACATTATTGTCTGAGCCTTTGATGGGTCTAAAAGGATGGTACATGGTGAGGTTGATATTCCAATTAAAGTTGGTTCTCAGGTCTTCAATTCTACATTCTACGTGATGGACATTCGGCCGTCCTATTCTTGTTTGCTGGGTCGTCCATGGATCCACAAAGCTGGAGCTGTGACCTCAACACTCCACCAGAAGCTGAAGTACCCGGTCAGAGGGAAGATTGTGACAGTACAGGGGGAGGAAGAGTACTTGGTCAGCCACCTCAACTCTTTCAGATACGTAGAGATGGATGGGGAGTTCATTTAGACCCCATTTCAACACTTTGAAGAGGTTCCTCAGACACTGGCATCAGCTGAGACTGTGGTTGAAAATTCTCCTTTGAAGATGGCTTCCTTAAAGGATGCCCGGGCTGTTATTGAGAAGGAAGCTCAAAGGGATGTTCGTAGTGCAAGGATTGGAAGAACTCCTGTGTTCATCAGCAACTCGGGAGTAAATGCCATTGAAGATGACGTGGAGGAGTCTGAATTCGACAGCTGGATCTACCCTACGACCAACGGTGGACCAAGCAACTGGACAACAAAAGACTTCATCCCTATTACTTTTGTTACTCAGTAATGAACTCTTTGTTTTGAATTTGTAACAGACAATATTGTGAAACTTTATGGCCCGGTGTCTTACCCGGGGCACCGTGGCTTCATTTGTGAGGGCTTTTATGTACCATTTTCATATATCATTAATAAAAGCATTGGACATTTTTGCATTTTAAATCTTGCGCTCCTTGTCTTTATTTATTATATATTGCAAAACAACTATTTTACACACACTCACATATACAGGTCTCAATCCACTCTGGATCTCACTGGTAACGACTCTGCTACTGCCAGTTATGACTTCGAAAATCCGATCAACTTATCCGAAGACGAAGGTGAAGATGATTGCGAAGTGCCTGGTGAACTCGCAAGACAGTTACTCCAGGAAGAGAGGGCCATTCAGCCACATGAAGAGCTAGTGGAAACATTGAATCTGGGTACTGAGACGGACAAAAAGGAAGTCAAGATCGGTGCAAATCTGGAGCTTAGTGTGAAACAACGGTTGATTCAGATGCTGCATGACTACATGGAAATCTTCGCCTGGTCTTACGAAGATATGCCTGGGTTGGATACCGACATTGTGGTTCATCGCCTGCCTACCAAGGAAGAATGTCCTCTGGTAAAACAGAAGGTCCGCCGTATGCGCCCAGAGATGTCCGAGAAAATCAAGGCTGAGGTTATGAAACAATTTGACGCCGGTTTTCTAGCAGTAACTTCTTACCCTCAGTGGGTCGCCAACGTGGTTACAGTGCCAAAGAAAGATGGTAAGGTCCGAATGTGTGTCGACTACAGGGATTTGAACAGGAAAAGCCCTAAGGATGACTTCCCTTTGCCTCCCATCGACGTTCTGGTTGATAATACTGCTCAGCACAAGGTCTTCTCCTTCATGGACGGTTTCTCCAGTTATAATCAGATCAAGATGGGTCCTGAAGACATGGAGAAGACCACTTTTGTTACTCAGTGGGGTACCTTTTGCTACAAGGTCATGCCTTTTGGGTTGAAGAATACCGGGGCAACATACCAACATGCCATGGTTGCTTTGTTTCATGACATGATCCATCACGAGATTGAAGTATACGTCGATGATATGATTGCGAGGTCCCAAACTGAGGAGGAACATCTTGACCATCTACAGAAGATGTTCGACCAGTTGAAGTTGTACAAACTGAGGTTGAACCCAAACAAGTGCACCTTCGGGGTGAGGTCTAGCAAACTGCTAGGTTTCGTCGTGAGCGACAAAGGTATTCAAGTGGACCCTGCCAAGGTGAAAGCTATACAAGAGATGCCAGCTCCCAAGACAGAGAAAGAGGTCAGAGGCCTTCTAGGATGTTTGAACTACATTGCCCGATTCATCTCACATCTAACTGCTACTTGTGAGCCAATCTTCAAGCTGCTGAAGAAAGATCAAGTGGTACGTTGGAACGATGAATGTCAGGCCGCTTTCGAAAGAATCAAAGAGTATCTCCAGGAACCACCTATTCTTATGCCACCAGTTGAAGGGAGACCTCTGATCTTATACTTAACAGTACTTGACAACTCAATGGGGTGTGTGCTGGGGCAGCATGACGAGTCTGGCCGAAAAGAGCATGCTATTTATTACCTTAGCAAAAAGTTTACCGACTGTGAGACCCGATACTCACTGCTTGAGAAAACTTGCTGTGCTTTGACATGGGCTGCTCGCCGGCTGAGACAGTATATGCTGACTCACACTACTCTACTGATTTCAAAGATGGATCCAATCAAGTATATCTTCGAAAAGCCCGCCTTGTCCGGAAGAATAGCAAGATGGCAGATGATCTTGACTGAGTATGACATCCAGTACACGACTCAAAAAGCGATCAAGGGAAGTGTATTGGCAGACCATTTGGCACATCAGGCAGTGGATGATTACCAGTCTATGAACTTTGAATTCCCGGACGAGAATATCATGTTGATAACTGATTGTGAACCACCTGGACCGGATGAAGGACCTGAGGAAGGATTCCGATGGTCTATGCACTTTGATGGAGCTTCAAACGCTTTGGGTAACTGCATTGGCGCTGTGATCATATCTCCTAAAGGCTCTCATACTCCGCTCACCGCCCGACTATGTTTCAACTGCACCAACAACATGGCGGAGTATGAAGCATGCATTATGGGTCTTCAAGCTGCAATTGACCTAAGGATTAAGTTTCTGAGTGTCTTCGGAGATTCCGCTCTCGTGATCAGTCAGATCAAAGGCGAGTGGGACACGAAACACCCAAATCTTATTCCTTACAAGGAGTATGTGTTGACGTTGCTTCCCCACTTCGAGGAGATAACCTTTGAACACTTCCCAAGAGAGGAGAATCAGTTGGCGGACGCGTTAGCTATAATGTCTTCTATGTTCAAAGTCAAATGGGACAACGAGGCTCCCCGGATCATTATTTTGAAATTGGATGAACCTGCACATTGCTGTGATCTTGAGACCGAAGAGGTAACAGAAAAGCCTTGGTATCATGAGGTGAAGAGATACCTTGAAGCTCAAGAATACCCCGAGGGTGCATCTGTTAATGACAAGAAGTTTCTGAGAAGGTTCGCGGCAAAATTCTTCATCAGCAATGGCATTCTTTACAAACGCAACCATGATTCAACCTTACTGCGTTGTGTGGATAAGATCGAAGCAAAAAGGATCATGGCAGAGCTGCATGAAGGTACTTTCGGAACTCATTCCAGTGGACATACCATGGCAAAGAAAATCCTTCGGGCAGGATATTACTGGTCCACAATGGAAGCCGACTGTTATCAGCATTCTCGGACATCTCACAAGTGCCAGGTCTATGCTGATAAGGTGTACACTCCTCTGGTTCCTCTGAATGTCTTGACAGCACCTTGGCCTTTTGCAATGTGGGGCATTGATATGATCGGCGAGATCAGACCTACTGCATCCAACGGGCATCGTTTCATCTTGGTAGCGATTGATTACTTTACGAAGTGGGTTGAAGCAGCTTCCTTTGCTATGGTAACCAAGAACGTTGTGGCACGGTTCATTCGGCACAACCTGATCTGTCGATACAGTGTACCAGAGAGGATCATTACGGATAATGGTACCAATCTTAACAACAAGATGATCACTGAGCTCTGCGAGGAATTCAAAATACAACACCACAACTCTTCTCCCTACCGGCCAAAGATGAATGGGGCTGTCGAAGCGGAAAATAAGAACATTAAGAAGATTGTGCAGAAGATGACAGTGACCTACAAAGACTGGCACGAGATGCTACCATTTGCTCTTCATGGGTACCGTACCTCAGCACGGACGTCAACAGGGGCAACACCCTTTTCCTTGGTTTATGGCATGGAGGCAGTCTTGCCCATTAAAGTTCAGATACCCTCTCTTCAGATCATGAAGGATGCAGGCTTGAGCGAAGACAACTGGATCCAGACCCGACTTGATCAACTGAATCTAATCGACAAAAAGAGACTTACTGCTATTTTTCATGGTCAGACGTACCAAAAACGGATGATAAAGGCATTTAACAAGAAAGTTAGACGACAACAGTATCGAGTTAGGGACCTGGTAATCAAGCGCATTATCTTACCTCAAGGTGATCCCAGGGGCAAATGGACCCCTACTTACGAAGGGCCATTTGTGGTTAAGAACATCTTCTCAGGAGGAGCGATGATTCTAACCACCATGGATGGTGACAACCTCCCTCACCCCGTCAATGCAGACATAGTAACAAAATACTACGCCTAATCAAAGACCCGCTAGGTCGACTGGCCTAGGCAAAAATAAGGGCTTCCCGGCGAACCAAAAGGGTTCGGGCAAAAATAAGGGATGAAAATAAAAAAAATATGTACACCCGACAAGTCGAAAACCTGAAAAGGCGGCTTGGGCAAAAATGGGTATCCCGGTGGACTGAAAACCCGAAAGGGCGGTCCAGGCAAAATTTAGGGATAAGCGTAACACTATGTCTCATTGGATCACCCTACATCCAGACTTCGGTATCAACTATCAGGCTCAGACGGCACCAATCAATCAGATTCATCTCCAACTAAGCAGCAAAGTGATGAGACGCTTGAAGATATAAAGGCAATAGCAGAGTTGGAACCCAGTGGGACCATTCACATAGCTGTTTTATTTTCTTTTCACAAATTGTATAAATCCTATTTGTTCGGCAACGTTCTCTTACTAGGACGTCAGCCTCTTGTACAAAAGCGCCTATTTACAGGCAAACTTCAAAATCAATACAAATTCATTTTCAAGACAAATTTCAAACGGTTTTCCCTTTATCTGTTTTGTTTTGCAAAGAACGTCAAATATTCATTTTTGATATATGCATTTGACATTAATTGCTGCTCATAAATATTTACATGCAAAACAAAGGACTAATTACGGGTGATATCAGAAGTAGGGGCAATAAGAATTGTCTGAGCGGTCTAGTTGCTTTGCCCACCAAGGTTCCAAGGTATATGTTCAGCTGAAGAATAGGGCTAAGATATCGTCACTCCCTGCAGAGTAAGACAATAATGATAGCTCTCTTAGCTGAGACTTGCAACCATGGACGAATCAACCATACTCTCCCCCAAGCAGAGTTGGTCTATCATCAGCCTTAAAAAGATTGGGTATCCCCAAAAGGTCTTAATATTCCCCAGCGGAGTATAAGAAGATTCCCCAACAAGCATAAGAGTATCCCTGGAAGTCTTAATATTCCTCAACGGAATATAAGAATGTTCCCCGGCAGAATACAAGATACCCCCAGTGGAGCCATTTCCTCGGCGCAGTCTAAAAAGGCTTCCCCAATAGAGTTGAATCATCTTACCCAGTAGATTCTGGAAAGCTTGTCCCCTGCAGAATACAAATAAGTCTCCCCAGCCAAATTCAGAGGTTATCCTCACCAGAGTCTAACCAGGTTATCCTCAGCAAGTTGCAACTGAAAGATCATCCCCAGCGAAGTTCTTTCTATCCCCAGCGGAGTTCACCATCAAAATCCCCAACAGAGCTTATCAACAGAATCCCCAGCGGAGTTTATCATTAAAATCTCAGCGAAGTATCTCTTCCCCACAGAGTAATTCCCCGTAGAGTAATCTCTTCACCAGGTTTATTCCCCAATGGAGTCATTTTCTCCTACAGGTTTATCCTTGCAACCATCTTCGTTCGTCATCCCCATTCTGAACAAAGTTTGAAGACACACATGCTCTTCAGCAGCAGCCCAGGATTTGACAAACTCCCCGACATTTGTCAAGGATTTATTTTCCCAGACAAAATACATTCATAAACATTCCATATTTCATACCTTCTATTTACATACATGATAAAGTGCATACGACACAATCTCATTTATTTTTGAGAACATCATGACATCATGCATTTCATACATCATGACATTGCATACAACTAACGTTTTACCTTTTTCAGGAGAAGGTCAATCAAAAGATGGCTACCATCAACCTTTTCAAGTCCCAGTTTAATACCTGTAGCAAGCCAGGAAAACTATCTGTGGACGACTGATTGTAGATTAATACCTGTAACCAACCGGGAAAATTATCTACATGAAGAGATTGGAGATTAATACCTGTAACAAGCCAGGAAGACCATCTTTCTTTCTTAGGTCAGAGATTAATACCTGAAACCAGCCAGGACAACTATCTCATCCATCAACCTTTTCAAGTTCCAGATTAATACCTGTAACAAGCCAGGAAAAATATCTGTGGACTACTGATTGAAGATAAACACCTGTAATAAGCCAGGAAGACTATCTTTCTTTCTCAGGTCAAAGATTAATACCTGAAACCAGCCAGGACAGCTATCTCCTAGACCAACTTTTGCAAGTCCCAGTTGAATACCTGTAACAAGCCAGGAAAGTATCTAGGGACGACTGATTGAAGATTAACACCTGTAACAAGCCAGGAAGACCATCTTTCTTTCTCCGGTATGCAAGTTCTCGCTAAGGAATCTCTTATGCGATCGACACTCCTGCAGATGGCATCTATAAGCCCATCCTCCTACCAACAATCTCCAAATGGCATCTGTAAGCCCATTCCCGACATCACAATGCTGATACTACACCATGCGAGTGCAAATTTCTGGGCACTCTAGTGTTCAATCATCTTCCACCTTCGGATCACGAAAGGCACGCAAGCCAATCTACATCCTCAGGTTTAAGAAAATTGAACAGGGGCAACTGTTGTACCCCAAAATTTTCCCTCTCATGTTTCCAAAGTCTTCCCCCTGCATGGCTGATCACAAACCCTTGCCTAAGAAAAAAATAAAGTTTTTGAAGATGAACAAAGTGTCTTTCGATTGGAATCTAGGAAAAGTCTTCGATTGGGCATTTGGCACTCTTCGATCAGGCTTGACCCACCAGTCTTCGATTGGGCATTTGACACTATTCGATCAGGCTTGACCCACCAGTCTTCGATTGGGCATTTGGCACTCTTCGATCAGGCTTGACCCACCAGTCTTCGATTGGACATCTGGCACTCTTCGATCAGGCTTTGATTAGTAAGTTTCGATTAAGCGCTAGATCTACTTCGATCAAGCTTTGGTGTGAAAGCTTCGACTAAGCGCTGGACCTCCTTCGATCAAGCTTTGGTCTGCAAGCTTCGATTGAGCGCTGGACCCCTTCGATCAAGTCAATATCACAATGCTTCGACTAGTACTTCAGAGGGTCCTTCGACTGGAACTTCATACTTTACCTCAATCAGAACACCAGAATAAAATGAACTTTGAATGGCATTTCAGTGCAGAGTTTCTCTTAATCCAAAATGCTCTGATGAAGGAAGTTCTGGACACTTTGAATCAGAACTTAGACTTATCACAAGGCCAAGGGCTGGTCGAAGTTATCTAATAGGGAATGTTCTAAATAGATTCGAATTGGACTTTGAAGCTGGAAAAGAAGGCAGATTCGAAGGAATGAAGTAGGGTGGCATCCTAATCTGTCCAGAATACCCAAAGTACACAATGGCATGTGTCCCTTGCAAATATGCAATCGAAGCAGGGGGAGTCTCAATCGAAGGGGCTGTGACTGGAGTAGTTTGAGTGGGGACTTTGAAGCAATCGAAGAGAGCAAATTCGAAGGGGCAAGTCAGCTTTTGATTTTCATCATGTTGGAGGCTCAAACAGCTCATAACAGGCTGGCAGTAACTCCTGGAAATAGATTGGAGCATGATTGAATCAAATATAGCAAGTATTTATGAAGAAATCAAATCAAATCTCTTCATCATAATGGACCAAGATTTGATACACAAATGTTGACCTAATTTCCTTGGCTATATAAACCTCATGCTCATAAACAAATCACACACGGAAAACCCTTGCAGACAGACGTGAAACACATACACAAAACTCTGCAGACAAAGAAAAAGACACTGAAACTCTGCAAAAAAACGGCGCCACAGTCTTGCAAAAAACCTTGAAAAGTGTGGGATCAAGAACCACATTGGAGGCAGATTCAGACCCAAAGAAAGACGCAGCTTTCTTGCCAACAACCTCCTGAAGCGAGGCCAATCAGAAACCAAGCCTTTCACCGCCTATAACGCACTGTAAGCCCCCATGAACCTTGCTCTGCACATGGAATCGTAATTCAGTTTTTATGCATCTTTATGTTAAATTTCTTGCATATTTGTATTAATCATTAAATTCCTGAGCAAACTGCATTATTTGATTGTATTTTCGTGACCTCTAACCCCATATCTAGAACCTAGGGTTCTTGTGTGTGTTTTTTAGGCGTTTTACGTGCAGGTTAAATCAAGGCCAACAATGGCCATGAATGAATTCAGGGGAGTGAGACGAGTACAGTGGTACTCTTGGATTCCATTTGTGTGACCTAGGGAGCATTTTAGAACCGTCCCACGAAACCTCCTGTGGATAAAAATCCGCAGGTAACCGAACCAGGTCTTGTGAGGAAGACGATAACGTGGTTGGGCGTGATTGGTTCATTTGAATCAATTGCGTGTTTTTTTTTATTTTTTGGCCAGACATAATTATTGTTTGTATATAATATTTGTTTTCCATTTAACTAACGAATGAAGCAGATTGGCTGGTTGGTGAACGCGTTAGTGCAAGACCCCTTGGGACCTGGATTCGAATCCCAGGTCCACCAAAACTTTGTTGTGTTTTTCCTTCAGGTATTCACATGCAGCGCTTCAGGCAGGGACTACCATACGTCCTTAGATCTCAACGTGCCAGGTGGTTCCCAGGCAGATCCAATGGTTAAGGATGGAGGTTCACCATGAACCTTGGTCAACAAACGTCCAGGCCATCTGAAAGTCAAACGAGGCCTTCGAATTTGGGCCTGGAAATTGCAATTCATACTCCCCTTACGAGCCCAGCACCCCTGAGTTTGTTTCTTTATTTTTTCTTTTCACTGTTTTTACTTTATTATCATAATTAAATAATTAACTAATTAACTCTTTTTCATAAAAAAATCAAAAACAACAAAAATATTTTTATTTTAATTTTATTACTTATTTTTGTAAATAAACCATTAACCAATTAATTTAGTTTTAATTAGGTTTAATCTTAACATTTTTACAATAAATTAAAATTAACTTAGACTTAGGTTTTTTATTATTTCTGATTTTGCTGTCTTAATTAAAATAAAACTCCAAAAAGTATTTTCTTTAATTCCATTATTTAGACTTGATTCTTAATTCAAAAAATCCAAAAATATGCTTTCTTTAAAAAGGGTCAAAACCCTAAAGGACTATCTGATTCAACTTCTCTCGCGCATATTATTTTGATCTATATTTGTGTAATTGCTCTAAGGATGTAATAGTGTTAACTTAGGATTTATTTATCGCTTTTATTTATTTTTCCGCATTTAATTTTCAAGGGTTTATTTTTGGCGATGTAAATACCCGACGCCTTGTAATAGCTTAATTTTATTTTCCGCAACCATTAACTGTTTAGATGTATGCTAACTAGGCTATGCATGACAAGATTAACTCTTAACTTAAAATCAACAGTAGCTCACTATGACATGAAAAGATAATATAAACTGAAAATTGACACACTTGCACATACCACTCTTAGGGTACGCCTCACTTGGTTGCCTCGAACGTGGTCATTGAGTATAGGAAGTCTTAGAGGTCGCCCTCCTGTCCAAAGATCAAAGTTGCCTCGAAACAGTTGCCTCGGATAAAATGATCTAAGACATTAGGGTTACCGCTAAGGCGTCCTAACGTTGCTTTAGTGACCACACATCCCTAAAATTGAATTGACCCGAAAACTCCAACGACGGTGCTACCTACTCCTCAATAGTGGGATAGCACTGTCTAAAGGACATTTGCACAGTTTAATTCCTTTTTGAGTAGGTAGATATTCTTAAGTACTTGCTCCTTTTAAGACAAAAAACAAACTTTTCACACTTACACTTTTCGAACAAAGTTTTCAAAACACTTCATTACACTCTTGAGGAAAGAAGCAAGAGTTAAATTGAAGTTTCAAACAAAAACTCTTTTCAAAACCCACAAACACAAAGAAAAGCAAACTTTTGAAAACATAGTGAGCAAGTACCTAAGAGCCCGTGGATAACCACAGATAGAAAGGGTGCTAACACCTTCCCTTTCTATAATCTACCTCCCGAACCCGAGAAACAATCCCGAAAAGGAATTTTTCTGTGCTTTTATCCTTTCCTTGTTGGATAAAATAAAAGACAGCGACGAATCTTGCTTACCGCGACACTTTGCAAAAACGAACGCAAACGCGAACCAGCATTCCAAAAACAGTCAGTTCTCATTCCCACCGATCACAGTGCTCAATGGAATAGAATGGGCACTCTCATGTTAGAATGATAGGTTATTGATAAAATTGATAAACATGATGATTTATGGTGATTTATGGTGCTCTTAAGAAGGAAATTAGTGTGGGTTTTGAGTTAGAAAATGCAGAAAAAATCATGTTTACGCAGTATGCGTCGACTCACGTAGAGGGGAAGGTCGACCTGAGCATACCTGTGGGGCATAGTCTCTCTGTCAAACAGCAATGCATCGACACATAGAGGTTATGATTCGACACATAGGTGACCAAATGATCAGTATGATTCAGCTCATGGGTCGACCCGAGCAGTCCCGAGTGGCAGCCAATACTTTTTGACAGATTTTTGTAATTGCCATAACTTTTGAACCGTAACTCCATTTTAGGCGTCGTTCGAAGCATTTGGAAGATAATGCAATAACCTTTAATATAGAACTAGTTTTGTTGTAATTGGATTATTGGATTAATATGTGATTGTGTAAAGTGACATGCATATATGTATATGTATGTCATGAACTGGTGAAATATGAATAACATGCATTAGTATTGTTGCTAAATGTTATTCGTGATATGTGTAATTGGTGAATGCTAAATGTGATACGGTGGGAGAACTGACTTGAGGTTTTGCGTTTGTTTTCGCAAATGTTTCGGTTGAGCAAGAGTCGCCATCGACTTTTTATTTTATCCTAAGGAAAGGTTAAAAAGCACAGCAAAAACCTTTGAGATGTTTTCTTGGGTTCGGGGGGTAGATTATAGAAAGGGAAGGTATTAGCACCCTTTCTATCCATGGTTATCCATGGGCTCTTAGTTACTTGCTTAGATCACTTGCCTTGTGTTTTCAATTGTTTGAAATGGTGCTTTGTGTGTGGGTTTGAAAATGTTTTTGAAAAGAGGCCAATGTTGTGGCAACCTTTGTAATGATCCATGTTTGGATGTATACAAAGGTGTATGTCTTTTGAAAAGTTTTCAATGTTTTTGAAAGTTGTTTTTGAAAGGGTGTTGTGATGTGTGTTTTGAAAAATGGCAAGGATTGTTTTTTGCAAGATTTGGTCAAGTAACCAAGAGTTTGTCTACCCTATTATTTACTCAAAGGTTTTTCCTATGTTTTAACCCTTTTAACAATTTTGTTCCACCATTGTATTTGGTGGACAATCTTGTGTTAGGATGTTAACGGGACGGGCGTGGGTCATCATTTAGACCATGATTGCAATGGTGCCAAGTGTCTTTGGCAACTTTTTCCTTTAAGGGACTTGATCATTTTTAGGCAACTTTCGAAAGCGTCATCGAGGGACTATGATCATTTGATATTGTTTTGTTTTGCCAAAAACACTCAACATGCAACATGGCCCATTATTGAAGGCAACAAGTGGAGTAACCCTAGGGGTTCAAGTGTGATTGGTGTTGTCCATTTTCATGCTTTTTTTATCTTTGAGTTAGGTCAAGCTATTTGTCATTTGATTTTTGCATACAAACCCTAAGTCTATCATGGCATATTTAGAAAGCTTTAAAATGCGGAATTTAAAGTCCTAAATTATTACAAAGTTATCATGGGAATGGGGGTACAAATGTTCAAATGGGGATGAGACTTAAATAGGAGAATGGTATCCCAATATTTACAACCAAATCGAATTAATCGCAAATGTAAATGTAAAGTAATAGCAATGTATAAGAAAAATAAAATGTGTATGTGTATGATTTATTTACAAGTGAAATAAAAATAATAAAAAGCTAATTTGGATATTTTCATGTTTAGGGCAAAAACCCTAATTTTGCAAATAAATAGTATTAATTATTTATTATATACAATATTTATTAATTATGTACAAAAAATAAATAAAAAGGAAGTATATTGTAAAAAAAAGTATTTTTGAGGTTAAATATTAATAAAAATAAAAAATGTATTATTTTGTATTTTATCCTAAATATTCTAATAAATATATAAGTATTTATATTATGTATTAAATATATTAAATATATACAAAAATAAAATATTTATTATTTAAAAAAAAAGTATATTTTTTAGAAAAATGTTTTCAGAAAATGCAAATAAAAATAATAACTAAAAGTATATATTTTCACATTATTTCTAAGGTTTTAAATAAAAGCATTATATTTATTTATATGTACAAATGTAAACAAAGCAAATAAATCCAAAATAAATGCAAAAATGTATGGAAAAATATTTTTTAATATTTTTTATGTTTTGTCAAAAAATAACAAGTCAGAATAAAAAAGAAAAAGTAAAAAATGATTAAAAAATCACACAATGGGCCAAGGGGGTGTATGTGTGAAATGAAGGTGCAAACAGAAAAAAAAGTCAGGCCCAGCCCAAGGAGGCTTCTTCAACCTCCAACCATTGTTTGAACACAGAAAAACACGCGCCCTTGCTCAACCTGCTAACTTCTGATTCCTTGATCTTTTGACAAATCTTAAAACATGAAACTTGTAGAGCTTGAAGCCACGATTTCAAATATATAAAAAAGTTAATCTAACTCTCAGAAATGAGAGAGAATTTCTTCTCCCCCAATTCCTGACCTAGTTTTTTTCTAATGTTCAGGTTCAAAATACTCTTAGCACACACAATATAAATGAAAAGTAACTATATGGATGGCTTCAGGGCTATGATTAGAACATGCTTTCTTCACAAACTTAAGCCTACTTATGCCTGGATAGAGAGATAGAAGTTCAAAGTTTTACCTGTTCAGCTTGATTCGTGTATGACAATGGAGGTATTTTCAATGCAATATAAGGACTTGTATAGCTTGCTTGAGGTCCATGGATGCTTCCTCTATGCTTGGCTTGCTCTGAATCCTTCTGAATCAAGCTACAGAAGTCAACCTGCACAGATGAAAAATGAAAATGGCACACTTGGCTATGGCTGTTACAGTTCCAGTTCAATGCTTGGAATAGCTTCAATGGATGTTAGGGAGTGTGTTTGAAAAGGTTTCAGCCAAAACGCACGATAGGAATGGACTGTGGGATTCAAACTGCAGCCTATGCCCTGTTTTGCCACAAAACTGTGTTTTTCTGTATATGGAGGTTTGAAAGATGGTTTGGTCGTGTTTCAGACTTGGTTTGATGTTTGGAAAATGCTCATGAAGTTTGTTTTTGCTTGTCTTGACAGGAATGTGAGTTGTGGTTAGCTTTGCAAGTTTTCTTCTCTCCTAAGTCAAAAATGCCAAGTTGAGTTACAAGCTTATGCAGGCCCCCTAAACATGCTGCAAATGTTAGTCTTGATCAGTGGGATATGTCCACACACTTGTGCCTCAGAGATTTGCTTTGTACTTCATAGATTGTAAACTTGACATAAAGTTGCTCTTTACAAGAATAGATAAAATGCTTTTTCTAATTATGGCTTAATTCTTCATGTAATGACCAAATGCACAAAATAACATCTTGGAACAATGGTTTAGCATTGAATTATTGAGTGAGAAAGGGATTAGAGGCCTGTAATCTAGCTTGCACATGCTGATTTCAAAAATGCCCAAGTTATGAACATGTACATGGCTTATGAACAAAGTGAATTTTGCCCATCTTCACAAATTCTATTCTCCCTAACCACAAGGGTATTTGAGGAGTTCTTGGACAATTTGGAAAGCTTGGAATGTGTACTACAATCCATCTTTGTAATGCAAGTTTAAATTCCAAGTGGAAGCATGTGAAAAGTGGCCATGAAGTTAGGCAAAAATCCTGCCTAAAATAGGTCAAAAATTTTCTAAGTTAAGAATGTTTTGCACCCCTAATCCAAAAATCATAACTTGAGCTACAAGCTTCTTTTGAGGAAACTTTGTGAATCAAAGTTGTATATTCTGCAATGGACTACAACTTTCATGTTTTGAGTTTAGCTTGAATCCATTTGCATCTTGATGAAAAAATTGGACAAAGTTAGGAAAAAAATTAAGAATTTTTATAACTTAGAAAAATTCTAAGTTATGAAAATTCTTCATTTTAAACCCTAATTTGTAAATTTGGATTTTTTGATGAACAAGTTTCATAATTTGACATGTCTTGATGAAAAATGAATCTTGACACTTGATTTTGACCAAAAAGTCAAAGTTTGACTTTTCAGTATACAGTCAAACTTGGCTCAGTTGACTGGAAAATTCATCTGTCAATCTTGTGCATTTGGGATCTTTTGAACTTGTTGAACATGTCAAGACAAAGCCATTGAGATCTTGAGTCAATATGTGAGCTTGAATTGCCATTGGCCAAGTCAAACAGTCAAAAATTGCCTTTGTGCAGTCAAAACCCTAAAAATGACCATTTTTCCCTTTTGGTGATCTGATCAAATTTCTTGTGGATTTGTGATCCAAACTTGATCAAATGGTTCATATGAGTTCATAATGTTGATGCGGGTCAAAAATCATGAGGTTTGACTGTCAATTGACCACAATTGACTTTTCCCCCAATACAGCTGATTTCTAGGTCAACTGTCCAATTGACTGGGCAAAGATTGGAATCAAGGCTTGAAACTTGGTATGGATAAACTTGTGAGTCAAACATGAAGCATGAAAGTCATCTTGGGCATTTTAGGTCAAAACATCTTTGTGCAAATTCAAATCCTAATATGGGTCAACAATGCAAGGAGAAGTCTTGAGCAGAGCAAACCCTAACTGGATCTTGAGCTCCAAGGGTCTTGTGGTGAGAAAATATTGAGGAAATGGGAGGGCAAATTTTGGGGTACAACAGTTGCCCCTGTTCAATCTTCTTAGACCTGAGGATGTAGATTGGCTTGTGTGCCTTTCGTGATCCGAAGGTGGAAGATGATTGAACACTAAAGTGCCCAAAAATTTGCACTCGCATGCTGGAGTATCAGCAATGTGATGTCGGGAATGGGCTTATAGATGCCATTTGGAGAGATGGTGGATAGGAGGATGGGCTTATAGATTCCATCTGGAGACGTGACAGAACCTTGTCGGGAATGGGCTTATAGATGCCATTTGGAAGTGTTGATCGCGTAAGAGATTTCTTAGCGAGAACTTGCGTATTTTGAGAAAGGAAGATGGTTTCCTGGCCTGTTACAGGTGTTGATCTTCAAACTCTTCATGCAGATATGCCCTGGCTAGATACAGGTATCGAATCTACAATTAGCTGCTCACAGATGTGCCCTGGCTAGATACAGGAATCGAATCCGGAACTTCAAAAGGTTGCTTACAGACGTGCCCTGGCTGGATACAGGTATCGAATCTCTAAACTCTTCATGCAAACGTGCCCTGGCTGGATACAAGTATCGAATCTATAATTAATCACTCACAGATATGCCCTGGCTAGATACAAGTGTCGAATCTGGAAATTGTCGTCTACAAATGTTCCCTGGCTGGATACAGGTGTCGAATCTGGAATTAGTCGTCTACAGATATGCCCTGGCTGGATACAGGTATCGAATCAGGAATTTATCGTCTACAGATATGCCCTGGCTGGATACAGGTATCAAATCTGGAATTAGTCGTCTACAGATATGCCCTGGCTGGATACAGGTATCGAATCTGGAATTTGATAGTTGATAGTAATCATCTTTGGATTGGCCTTTTCCTGAAAAGGAAAAACATCAGTCGTATGCAATGTCATGATGCATGAACTGCGTGATTTTAAGATGTTCTCAAAAATAAATGAGATTTGTGTTGTATGATGCGTATGCATGCTGTAATGTATGAAGATGTGATGTTTATGAACGTATTTTCGTCTAGGAAAATAAATCCTTGACGAGTGTCGGGAGTTTGTGGAATCCTAGGCTGATGTTGAAGAGTGGAGTTCTTCGCTTCCGCTGGGGATGATGGTTGCAAGAATAAACCGGTAGGAGAAGATGACTCCGTTGGGGAATAAACTTGTTGGAGAGATTACTCTATGGGGAATTACTCTGTGGGAAGAGATACTTCGCTGAGATTTTGATGAGAACTCCGCTGGGGATTCCACTGATATGTTATGTTGGGGAATTTGATGAACTCCGCTGGGGAATAGGAAGAACTTTGCCGAGGACGGTCTTTCCGTGGTAATTAGCGGAGGATAACCCAGTTATACCCTGGTGGGGAAATAACCTTTGAATGAAACCGGGGAGATGCGTCCGTACTCTGCAGGTGATAAGCTTCCAGAATCTACTGGGGATATGGATTCCACTGGGATGTCTGGTATTCCGCCGGGGAACAATCTTATATTAAGACTGCCGGGGATGCCTGCTGAGGGATGTCTATACTCCGCTGGGGAATGTTGAGATCTTCTGGGGATACCCAACTTCCTTAAGGATGACAGTAGAAGCGTTGGACTATATATTCATAATGATGGGATTTGATCTTGTCCTAATCGGAAGCGTGGCTCTGATTCTAGATATGGAATAGAAAGCAAGGTGAGTTTGATGTTCACGATGGTACCACATGTATGAGTCACATTTAGTTACATTGGAGTCACAATTGTTGTTATGTGATATTTTTCTTTGATGTGTAATATATGTGATAATTGGTTTGATCGTGATATTGGTGATGTTTGTAATATATGTTATAATTGGTTTAATTGTTACATTGAGGTTACATTGGTCGTAATTGTGCTATGTGTGATAATTGTATGAATTATTATACTTGTAATGCTTGTATTGAATTACTTTGGTACTTCGAATTATCAAGCCATGTTATATAGATGATTACATGAAGTGTTATGAATTTTATTGATGAATTTTGTATACATTGCTTATTGTTATATATTTTATAATGATGTGAATTCTCATACTTCCGTTGGAATGATGTTCTATGCGACATCGCTCAGGTACCAAAGATAGTAGTGCTTCACACGAGGATAGTTGAGGAGCTTAGCTTGGTTTATCCATTTTTTCTAGGTAGTGATTCAAAGCTCTGTTCATATAACACATGGGGTATTTAAACTCATGTTTATTGTGAAGAGATATTGTTATATTCTCTTATTTGGTTTGTATTTTGAGATAATATGTTGAGTGGCTTTAGTGCCCAATGTTTTGGATTCATATGACTTGTTATATTATGAATTGGTTGTTATGTTGGCTTATGATTATAATATGGGATATAATCATAGTTATTAATTGAATAAAGAATTATTTTGCTGTGATGTGTATAGTTTATGGAAACATGAAGTTTAAATATGTATTATGTATTATGACCACGTGTATGTTGATGATTGTTTTGTTGGTTTTCTAAAATTTGGAAAATGACATGTGACACCCTTTTTATGTTATGCATGCTATCTTACTCTGATTTATGCAATATTTGTTTGGGGTTAGAAAGGGGTGTTACAAAGACCAGTTGTTCTAGTCAGAATCTAATGAGTTATTGTAGGGAAGTGTTCCTTCTCTATTCTTATGTTCTAAAAACTCAAAATTTATTTTGTGAGTCTTGTGCTCAGGGAGAGACTCTGAACAAGCTTAAATGAAATTTTGTGAGCTTATCTCTGAATTTTTCAATTATGGTGATTACCCTGTATAAATTGTTCTATCAAAATACATGGTTTGTCATCATCAAAAAGGGGGATATTATAAGAACACTAAGTGTTTCTACATATGGCCTTAGATTTTGATGATAACATTACCTGATATCATAGAGAACAATTGTATACTCTAATGGTTTCATTCTAGTGTGTAGTTGTTGCTTTAATGTTCTTGTAGTTGTTTAGGTATTGGCTTGCATTTTTGGTAAAACCCAAGTGTATGTGTGAATGTCATGACTGATGTCATAACATTCTAGTTTAGTTTGTACTGATTCATTAGGTACCTTTGCAGAAAAATATTGTCATTCAGGTACTGATGTTTACAAGTGTGTATCTGAGCATTTTGCAAAATGATCACATTTTGCTAAATCAGTAGACAGGTTTTCTCAAATGTCATAACAGATGTTAAGACATCCTGTTCTGAACTAACAGGTTTGCAGGTTGGTTAATTCTGAGTTTTTTCAGGAAAATAACTCAGTCTTTCCAGAACAGAATCCTGCGTTTTCTGAGGGGTAATCTAGCTCAACCCTAACCTGGTTAATAAAGTCCTGTGACCTAGTCTTAAGGTCAAACGGAATTAACCCTAGGTTTTTGTGGAAACCCTAACTGAAGTTGCAGCTGCTATATATTCAACAGAGCTGCTGTTTTGCAAGGAATCCCTTTTTGATCAGAAGATCATTTGTAAACTGTATAGGTTTAATTATTGTACTCCAAGCAATTATCATTGTGATAAGTGACTTGGAATAGGTTTTTAATTGTAAGGGTTGTGTAGCACTCAAAGCTTTGAAGCAAGAGTGTTTGAATGTTCCTTGACTAAAGCTGTGAAGCAGAGTCAAGTTAGTTGTGTGCATCACTCAAAGCTGTGAAGCAAGAGTGATTGTATTGCTTGATTAAAAAGCTGTGAAGCTTAATCAAGTGTTTGTTTTTGAAGAGTGTCTTCATCAATTCATTAGTCAAATTGTTTTATGTATCACTGCTGTGATTGAGGGGGAGTGAGTAGGAACTCAGGTTTAAGTTGTACTTAGATTGAAATTGCATTGGGTAGGTCTTAAGTGAAGGAGATAAACTGGTTGGTTTATTCCTGAATTAACATCTCTTATAGTGGATTTCCTCCCTGGCTTGGTAGCCCCCAGAGTAGGTGTTGTTGCACACTGAACTGGGTAAACAATTGACTGTGTTCTTTATTGTTTTTGTATTTACTATCATATAGTAAGTCAGATACGGTGTCATAACATTGAACGTGACATTGAGTATCTGTAGCCAGAATTTCAATTGGCATCAGAGCAGGCACCCTGCCTGTATTACTGGGTGAGATCTAGGGATATCACTTTCTGGCACTATGGACAAAGAAGGAGTTTTTGGAAATAGACCACCCATTCTGGATGGAACTAATTATGACTACTGGAAACCTCGTATGATTGCCTTCCTAAAATATCTGGACAAAAAGGCTTGGAGAGCTGCTGACAAAGGATGGATCCATCCCACCATAACTGAGAAAGATGGGACAATCAGTCTGAAGCCTGAGGAAGATTGGAGTAAAGAAGAAGATGAGTTTGCCCTGGGAAATTCCAAAGCTTTAAATGCCTTGTTCAATGGAATTGATAGAAACATTTTCAGACTAGTACATCAATCTGAACTGGCCAAGGAAGTTTGGGACACTCTCAAAACTACTCATGAGGGCACTTCCAAAGTAAAAATGTCAAGGCTTCAGATGTTGACTACCAAGTTTGAGAATCTAAAAATGATGGAAGATGAAACCATTCATGAGTTTCACATGAACATCTTGGAGATTGCCAATACCTCAGGAGCACTGGGAGAAAAGATGTCAGAAGAAAAACTGGTGAGGAAGATTCTCAGATCCTTGCCTAAAAGATTTGCAATGAAGGTAACTGCCATAGAGGAAGCCCAGGACATCAGCAAGTTGAAAGTGGATGAACTTATTGGGTCTCTTCAGACTTTTGAAATGGGGATCACTGATAATGGTGACAAGAAGAACAAGAGCATAGCACTTGTATCCAACACTGATGTTGAAAACAAGGAGGATGAAGAAGAAAATATTTCAGAAGCTATTGCCATGCTTGGAAGACAGTTCAACAAGCTCATCAAAAGAATGGATCCAAAGTCAAGGTCTAATGTTCATAACATTCCCTCTGACATTGACAGTTCCAGCAGAAGACCAAGGTCAGAAGAAAAGGGAAACCAAGGCAGAGGTATTTAATGCCATGGATGTGAAGGATATGGACATATTCGAGCTGAATGTCCTACCTTTCTTAAGAAACAAAAGAAAGGAATGACTGTTACTTGGTCTGACTATGATTCAGAAAGTAATTCTGAAGAAGAATCTGCCAAACTAGTTACTGCTCTAACTAGTGTTTGTACTTCTGAAAGTGACACTAGTGATGAAGAAATGACATTTGAAGAACTGGCTGATACCTACAAGAAATTGTGTATCAGAAGTGCTGAAGTCTGTGTGCAGAATGAGAAACAATCAAAACTCATTATAAAGCTGGAGGCTGAAAAAAGGGCAGATCTTGAAACTATAAGTCACCTAGAAGGGGAAGTTCAATTACTGAACTCACAACTGAACCAAATGACAAAATCTGTCAAGATGTTGACCAATGGATCAGATAAATTGGAAGAGATCCTTCAAGTTGGACAAAATGTGGGAAACAAATCTGGTCTAGGATTTGTGGAAGCTAAGAAATCTGGTGCAGACAAGAAGATCAGGCATGTTAAACAATTGTCAAAGCAGATGTCTCAACAAAACTCTCAACATCAGAAATACATGAAGAAAAAATACCAAAGATGGAGATGTCATCATTGTGGGAGGTATGGACACATAAAGCCCTTCTGCTTCAAATTGCATGGATACCCTAATCAAAACTCAGGTGCTAAACCTAAGCCAAAAAGGGTACCACATACTCCTCATTGGAAGAAAAAGGCTACTGCCCTGATAGCCCATACTTCCCTGAGAGTGTCTGCAAAGGAAGGCTCGTACTTTGACAGTGGATGTTCCAGACACATGACTGGAATCAAAAATCTCCTCAATAATGTTAAGCCTCACACCACCAGTTTTGTGACCTTTGGAGATGGTGCTAAAGGTGAAGTCAAAGGAGTTGGTAATTTGGACTGCCCTGGAGTTCCAAGTCTGAATAAAGTACTGCTGGTAAAAGGGTTGACTGCTAATCTCATTAGCATCAGTCAATTATGTGATCTAGGATTCAAGGTCAACTTCTCAAAATCTGAATGTCTAGTAATTAATGAAAAACTAGAAGTTGTAATGAGAGGAATCAAATCCAAAGATAACTGCTACTTGTGGCAGCCTGAGAACACTGATAACTCCACTATATGTCCAATTACCAAAGAAGAAAAAGAGATGAAACTATGGCAACATAAGCTTGGTCATCTTCATCTAAGAAGAATGAAAAGAGCTACCTCTATGGAAGCAGTCAGAAGGACTCCAAAACTACAGGTTGATAATGGTTGTGATGTGGCAAATAAACTAGAAGAAGGATGTGTTGTCAGAACCATAAGTTATCTTGACAAGGATGTTGGAAATAACAAGTCTAATAAATTCTGTTTCCCTGAAGAAATGAGGCTTGAAGTCTCCTCTCCTATAACTCTCCATCAAAATGGACTGGACAAAAAGAAAATCATTCAAGAATCAACCAGAACTATGATTCATATCAAAAGAATGCCTTCCCAACTCTGTGCGGAAATAGTTGCTGCAAGGAATACATGTTCTCAAAATATCTGGTCAAAACAGATGCTCACTGAGTATAATGTCTCACAAGATGTTGTGACATTGTGTTGTGACAATCTGAATACAATCAATATTTCCTTAAACCCTATTCAGCATAACAGGAACAAGCACATTGACTTTGTAAAGAAGAAGTCATTTAAACTGGAACATGGTATCTTTAAGCTTCAGCTGACTGATTCTTCTACCAAGGCTCTTGTTGGAAATAAACTTGAAAACTTGAGGGACAGGATGGGTATTTACCAACATGAGAAATTATAGCAATTAATTTTGCTTAAAACAAGGGTTGAAGGAGTTAATTTTATTAAGTCTATTTTTAGTGGGTTAATCATATGCTTTCCCAATACTTTCAAAATCCTTAAGAAGTTGAAAAGACTCCCTTTTGCCTCCTACCTCTCTCGTCCTTGCAACCTGTTTCCTCCTCTCAATCAAAGATTTTTCTCAAATTGCCACTGGTACTCAAAGTCAATCAAAATGTCTCAGACATCATCTTCAACCAAAGCGACTTCATCATCCTCATCATCCTCATCATCTGACGACTCTAGAGCAATCACCACATGCATAGAATCTGAAGTTCTTGAGGTCACTCCTCTCAGAGAGATGGCAACTGACCCAGCCAAAGTCAAAAAGCTAAGAACTAGACATGCAGGAAGAGCTCAAGCTACAGCCTCTGGTAATTCTTCTCATCCTTCTTCTTCTGTACCAAATAGAGAAGGATCAGTTCAAGTTCATCAAGCTATTGCTAGGCTTGTTACTAGTATACTGAGCGGAAACCAATCTGTACCGGGGATTTCTGTCCCTTTAAATCAATCAGAAAGCCCAAATGTGGACGTCTCTGAGAATGTAGATGTCACTGAGAATGTTGTGACACAAAAAGACAACATTCAGAACCCTTCAGAAAAGGCTGCTGATCCACCTATCATTAATGTGGATGAAGATTACTCAGATAATGATCTGATTGCTAATGTGAACCCTAGCATAGCTAGGAGATTGATGAAAAGAAAGAGTAATCAGAATGATGCAAAGTGTGTGTCCAAAGATAAACCTGCTGCTAAGAAATCTAAGGCTGAAGGCATGACTGAGAAAAGTATTCAGACAAAAGGGAAGAAGGCCCAGGTGCATACTGCTAGACAACCAATCTCTAAGAAGAGAAAAGAACCTGAATCTTCTGATTCTGATGAGGAATCATAATTTGAGATTGATGCTGAAGAAACTCCTATCAGAAGGAAGCTCCCCTCCAGCAAAATTGTTAGAGTGCCTGAAGTCCCAACAGACAACATCTCTTTTCATCATCCTGAAAATGCAAACAGATGGAAGTATGTTTGCTTAAAGAGAATAACTTTAGAGAGAGAACTCAACAATGATGCCTTGGAGTGCAAATACATCATGGACCTGATCAAGAATGCTGGACTGATGAAGACAGTGATAAAATTTAACAAATGTTATGAAAATCTGGTCAAGGAGTTTGTAGTGAACTTGTCTAATGATTGTGCTGATGGAAGGTCAGTTGACTTTGAAAGTGTTTTTGTTAGAGGAAGAAGGGTCAAGTTCTCTCCATCAGAAATTAACAAGTTTCTTGGAAGAACAAATGAGGATTGTCCTGATCTGGAGGCCACTAACAATGAAGTTTGTCAAACCATCACAGCCAGACAAGTAAAGTGCTGGCCCTTGAAAGGCAAGCTGAATGCCAGCAAACTCAGCATGAAATTTGCCATCCTGCATAAAATAGGTGCAGCCAACTGGGTGCCTACAAATCATAAATCAACTATCTCCACAGGATTGGGGAGATTTATTTATGCTGTGGGAACCAAGACTGCTTTTGACTATGGCAGGTACATCTTTGAACAAACTTTAAAGCATGCTGGCAGTTATGCTGTCAAAGGACCAATTGCCTTTCCCTCCCTCCTTTGTGGAATTATCCTTGCACAATACCCTGATATCCTTGTGGCAAGAGATACAGCCTGCAAAAGAGCTCCTGCCCTTGGCTTGCACTACAAACTGTTTCAGGGATCTCATGCTCCAGATATTGTCATAACATCAGCTGAGACATCGTCTGTGAAGACCCAGTCCAAGACATCTGATGTCATAGCTGTTTTAAAAGAGACTTGCAAAGAGCTGGATGCTAAGAAAAAGACCCTAGAAATCCTAATTGCCAGGTTAGAAAAGGAGGAAGCTGAAGGAAACAGAAGGGAAGAAGGTGTAGAAGCTGAAGGTCATCTCAACATTGAAGAATCTAGCTCCTCTGAGTCTGATGACAGTGCTTAAAGGTGGTGTTGCTGGAGTTTGGAAGTGTGTTCAGTTTTTTTCTCTGCTGCTGCCCTTGTTATTTGTTTTGGATAACTGTATAATCTTTATGAACATGTATCTTTGTCCCATTTGTGGCTAAAGAGGGGGAGAATATTTTGGTACTTACTTAATTAGTACTTGCTCAATTAGACATTCTATTTTTCTGCAGTCATTTCTTTCTGCTGCTATCTATCTCTGATTGCTTAGGGTCTTTAGCCAAAAATCTGCCAAAGGGGGAGTTTGTAGTTGTTTAGGTATTGGCTTGCATTTTTGGTAAAACCCAAGTGTATGTGTGAATGTCATGACTGATGTCATAACATTCTAGTTTAGTTTGTACTGATTCATTAGGTACCTTTGCAGAAAAATATTGTCATTCAGGTACTGATGTTTACAAGTGTGTATCTGAGCATTTTGCAAAATGATCACATTTTGCTAAATCAGTAGACAGGTTTTCTCAAATGTCATAACAGATGTTAAGACATCCTGTTCTGAACTAACAGGTTTGCAGGTTGGTTAATTCTGAGTTTTTTCAGGAAAATAACTCAGTCTTTCCAGAACAGAATCCTGCGTTTTCTGAGGGGTAATCTAGCTCAACCCTAACCTGGTTAATAAAGTCCTGTGACCTAGTCTTAAGGTCAAACGGAATTAACCCTAGGTTTTTGTGGAAACCCTAACTGAAGTTGCAGCTGCTATATATTCAACAGAGCTGCTGTTTTGCAAGGAATCCCTTTTTGATCAGAAGATCATTTGTAAACTGTATAGGTTTAATTATTATACTCCAAGCAATTATCATTGTGATAAGTGACTTGGAATAGGTTTTTAATTGTAAGGGTTGTGTAGCACTCAAAGCTTTGAAGCAAGAGTGTTTGAATGTTCCTTGACTAAAGCTGTGAAGCAGAGTCAAGTTAGTTGTGTGCATCACTCAAAGCTGTGAAGCAAGAGTGATTGTATTGCTTGATTAAAAAGCTGTGAAGCTTAATCAAGTGTTTGTTTTTGAAGAGTGTCTTCATCAATTCATTAGTCAAATTGTTTTATGTATCACTGCTGTGATTGAGGGGGAGTGAGTAGGAACTCAGGTTTAAGTTGTACTTAGATTGAAATTGCATTGGGTAGGTCTTAAGTGAAGGAGATAAACTGGTTGGTTTATTCCTGAATTAACATCTCTTATAGTGGATTTCCTCCCTAGCTTGGTAGCCCCCAGAGTAGGTGTTGTTGCACACTGAACTGGGTAAACAATTGACTGTGTTCTTTATTGTTTTTGTATTTACTGTCATATAGTAAGTCAGATACGGTGTCATAACATTGAACGTGACATTGAGTATCTGTAGCCATAATTTCAGTTCTAACTCTGGTACAAAGTGTGTGATGTCATCAGGTTCTGAACATAAACACTCTGGAAGAAAACATGTGGTTACGTGTTACAATTGAAGTCAAGATTCTGAATATGTCTTATGCAACGTGTCTTAGGAATGTTAGTACAAGAGGTTATGATCGTGACTTGGTGGTTAAGCTTTGGTGGCCTTCTAAAGCTTTAATTTTGTGTGTTACAAGTTCTGAAGATTATGAAGACGAGGTTCTGCTGAACAAGTTCTGATGATCTGAACAAAATCAAGTTCTTACGACCAAGTGATAAAGACTCTAAAGACAAGGTTCTGATAGGACAAGTTCTGAAGACTCCAAGACTTAGGTTCTAAGACTTAAGAGTAATTCTTCTACAGCAAGCTTCAACATTCAAATTATCTGAAGCCTCTGAAGATAAGAAGAAGTTTAAAGTGGTTAACGTGTGATGGTGTACAAAAGGTACATAAAGTGTGTGTGACCTCTACTCTTCTAGAGTGGCGCAAGGAAATTCCTTTTGTATTGTATTGTTAACCACTCTCATTGTGACCATTGGGAACAAATAGTTGTTTCCCATATTATATTTCTCTAACGGATCTCTACTTGCAAGATTATTAGAAAAACATTATTTAGAGAAAAGGTGGAAAGCTAGAATTGAAAAAGGACAGGCTATGGAAAAATATTATTTTATAATGTATAAACTCTTACACCTTATTCTATATGTTGTAAACTAACCGTTGATGCAGGTAAAGACTTTTCTATCCTCACAACGTCTCTCTGTCTCTCTCTCTCTCTCAAGGATATAAAAGAAGATCAAAGATTTGAATAAAGTTTCCTTTGGCCAAATAGAGCTTCAACCTGTGAAAGGAAAGTCTTGGATGCTGAAGATGTTAAAGTTGTAATGCTACATATTCTGAAGACCACTATATACAAATGACAAAAGAAAGAAAGAAGATTTCAACAAGATGTTATTCAACTATTCATCATATACATCTTGGATGAAACAGAAGAAGTACACAGTTGTTGCTCGGAACTTGCTCAACAAGAAGATGAAGAAGAAGAACACTACAAGATGCAACTCAACTACTGATCATATACATCTTTGTAGAACAATGTAATGAACACAAGAGTTGTTTCTCATATGATGTTATAGTTCCAATATCTTTATGTAAATTGTTTTAACACTAGAGTTGTTACTCGAAAAGGTGTTAAACAAAATGTGCTTAATCATCTGTGTAATTCTCTTAGAAGAAGTAATCATGTAAACACCTAACCTTATCAATTTTTGTTGATTGATTCCTTGAGTGGACAAGTGAAGGTCTATTCTTTAGAAGATAATGGTTGCGGTAATTATAGGAAATCTTAATAGAAGATCTTAAGTGATCAGATTTTGTTGGATCAATGATAGTCATATCTCAAAGGGGACTAAGTGAAGGTTAGACTCTTGTGAGATCACTGATGGATATCATTATGGAGAAAATCCTCTTGGATGACCTATTTTGTCAAATTCCTGATAAAGGTCAATGATTGTTATATTCGTTAAATTAAATCACTGAACATATCATTGAAAGGTTCCTTGAGTGACTTTGTGAAGGTCTAATCTCAAGAAGATAATGGTTGCGGTCATTATGGGAAATCCTAATAGGAGATCTTAAGTGATCAGATTTTATTGGGTCAATGATTCTTATATCCGTTAAATTGGATCACCGAACATATCATTGAGAAGTTCCTTGAGTGACTCGTGAAGGTCAAGTCTCAAGAAGACATTGGTTGCAGTCATTGTGGGAAACCCTAATAGGAGATCTTAAGTGATCATATTCTATTAGGTCAATGAATATTATATTCGTTAAATCGGATCACTGAATGTTTCATTGTTTGTTAGTCACTGGTTGTTTCCCATACACATGTAATCAGTTTGGTTATAGTGGATTAAATCCTTGGATAAGGCGAAATCATCCTTGAGGGGGTGGACATGAGTAGCCTAGTTAACGTTAAACTTGGATAAATATTTTGTGTCCCTTACTCTTCATTATAGCTTTTATCATTTGAGTGATTATATTTTCTAAAGGGGAATGTTTTCTATAAACACAATTCAAACCCCCATTCAAAAACGCGAATACATATCAAAGTAGAGAGAAACACACAAAAGCTTTGTTCATACAAATCAACCAAATTGCCAATGTCTTTGACTATAGAGTAGTTATAGTTCCCTTTATTTATGTATTGTGAATTACATATTGATTACGGTGTTATAATCCATATATATAATAAGAGGTTTTAGATTATCTAAAACCTTAATCCCAAGTTTCCCTCAACAAACAATTATCTCTACCCATAATTATCTCAACAATATGTTCTCTCAGCAACCTATAGTTATCTCAACAACCCTTAATTATCTCAACAATATGAGTTATACTCTCAATAACACATAGTTATCTCAACAACTTTAATTATCTCAACAATATGAGTCATATTCAACCATAGTAAAATTTGACAACATTTAAAATAGTAGTAAGATGATTTTCTTTAGGCATAATTTGTTTCAAAGTCCCTTAACTTAATTTAATGTTTTGTTTTGGTCCCTTAACTACAAAATGTTACATACTAGTCCCCTAAGAATTGTTCTGTTACACAAAAGGTCCATGCCGTTAAATTTTTTGAAGAAAAAAACATTAACTTGGCTACATGGCGTGACATGTAGGCAAGTTGAGCCAACATATATATTAAAAAAATATTTTGTTTAAACTGAAGAGATTTTTGTTTTGGGAGGTTGACCCCCGTCCCCCATAAAATGTTAATATTGTGTAAAAAATAATATCAAACACTTCCATGAAAGAACAATGTACAAATCAAACAAATATTTGCAACAACCCTTCCTAAATGCAATCTGCATAAGATTAACAACCCATGTGCATCCTTTAAGTTCCATGAAGAAACAGTAGCAATTTCTTATGTATCTAAACAATATTATGATACTGAAATTTCTTCTCTCCCATAAACAAGAAAGCTAAGAAAATAATTTCCAGGATTTGACAAAATTTGTTTCTAATATACATGACAATATATGAAAGTTACAACATCATGCTTATGCTATTATTATGTAGATTTAATAAAATATATATACCAACTATTATAAATAATGCAAAGAAAATCACTTATTTCTCAACTCTTTCTTCAACTTTCTCATTGTATATCACCAATTGGAGAACAAAACAAACAAGAACAAAGTCTTAGCACTTTCAAATTCTTAGTGTATATTTCTTTAATTAAAAAATGTTCTCTTTATTATTCCTACAAATTCTAATAAAATACATTTTGAGATCCAGATCCAAAAAATTATAATAAAATACAATTCCAACAAATTTGCTCTTTTCTAATCAACCAGACCAGACCCCTTATAGTCAAAAGGCATGCAATCTATATATTTTTGTTGCAGACAAATATAGTTTATGTAAATAGTTACATAGTTACTATAGTCTTTAACATATTCGATACATTTTTTCAATAGCTTCAAGAAATGAAATCCCTTTACACAAATTCTTAGGACGAACAAAAGAACCAGATGTTTAAGATTTAGCATGAAAGTAGCAAAATCCGTTAAGGGATCCACCATTTTTTCCTTCTGCATTGTCCCAATCGATTCCAATCCATATGTTTGAGTAGCTGTCATACCCTAATTTTTACCCCTAAGATTCTATCTACAACATAATTTTCACTTCATTAAAGTCACATGCATAGTAGCCTCTCAACCCTCCTATCTTTGGGTTTGATGTGTGGGAGATCAACAAGCACCTTTGTTTTTCCTTTTTTCTTTATGATTAGTCATTTTTATACTTTACTAACCTTAACCAAAATGAAAAAAAATATGATTAGTTCCTTTTGTTTATTGCAAGATAGGGTTTTGAAAAGATCAGGTGTGGTTATCTAATTACGTTTTTGAATCCTAAAATTCAAAGATGGTCAATAAATGATTCTCAAGGGCTTATTTATCAAAGCATGACCTATAAGCTTATGTCACTTTCTCCTTAAGCTTCATTTTACACGTTTTGATCAAAGAAAGTTCATTGGTTGCTTGCTTTTAAAGTCATTTCAAGTAGGTTTATGTGTTTATTTTCATGCCTTCTTCATCAAGTTTTCCCAAGCTTTTGTAAATATTTATCAAAGAATAATCAAGGGTCATGCATTTAGATTTCACATGTTCAACAATGTGCCTTAGATTACAAGAAAAAAATTAAAAGTTGCAAGTTGGTTCAAGGTGTTTAGACCTGAAAATCAAGTTTATCATGCCCATGTTCAAGATATCATAACTTCTTCATACTTCAACTTTTATTAATGGTTCTTTTGGAAGAAGGTTCATTTTGATGTCCCATACAACTTCTCTTTGCAAGTCAATGCCCAATCGTGCTCCTAAGGATCTGAAAGTTCATATCAATTATAGGTCTTTTGTGGACTTAGTGAAATTTGACCTAAAAGTCAAGTATGACATGCCTATGTTCCAAAGACCATAACTCCTTCAATTTTCAAATTTTATGAAACGGTTCTTTTTTCCAAATATCCATTTTGATTTCCTCTACAACTTTCATTTAGAGGTAAAACATCAATTATGCCTCTAAGGACCTCAAATCATGAAGGCCATTTCTGCACAAAGTGAGTTCATAACATGTTTGACCTAATGCTAGACCTGGTTTTCAGTGGTTTTTCTTCAACTTCCAATCTTCTAATTTTCTCATCAAGCATCTAATTGATTTGATTCTTTTTACATTATCTTCCTTGTCATGAAAGGAACATTTGGCTCAAGAAAGGTCACAAAACATACGAGGGAATTTCATTTAGCCTAAGGGTGAACATGGTGACTTGAACTCTGCTTAAATTGTCACCTATAATTTTAGAAAGCATGTACAAACTTAACTTGGGGCCACTTAATCATATGAACAAATGTTTGTGATGGAAAAATGCATTCCACTAAGTACAAAATGACCTGAATGAGCTCAGCAAGTCACACATTTCGGGCCAAATTCTCACACACTTGGATCTAGAAATTTCTCACTCCATTCACACATTTGGGATCTGATATTCATCAAGTCATTATGTCACTCTCTTCTCCTATAAATAGAGAGTGATTCTGCATTGAAAACCAAGCTTGAATAGCCAAAAAACTTCTTCCACTTTGAAGCTCGAAACCATCAAAAACTAGAAGTTTAAAACCATGATTTATCTTCGTTTAAACTCAAATTCTCCATCCATAACTCATCACCGGTCTTCTTTGAAGATAACCCAAGCATTACATAAGTTAGTTATGACCTGAAACACTCAATCCGATTCCACCACTTTCAAGCTTTGGAGCTCACTTGGGAAAGGTAGATACAAGTTTCTTTTTCACTCAAACAAGCTACCATCCTCTTCGTCTTGTTCCACTGAGTATTTCCTATAACCTAACTGGAATTTATTTTTGATCTTTGGAATTTAATTTTACTTTTAAGTTGCTAGGGTTTTTACGAACTTATGCAAATTCTCATTGCTCATATCAAATAAATTGATCTTGAGTATGAAGACATGAACAATGAAGTAAAACGAAGCTAACCATGTGTGTGGTTAAGCTTAAATTTATAGTTCATGGACCTGCTAAAGTTAGGGTTTCAGAGGTTGAAGATGAAGACTTCGCGCCTTCTAGAGCGAAATTCAAATCCTCAACCAATCATGAGCCAACATGCATACTAGCCGTAGCATTTTAATTTCTTTTTCTTATTTTATTTCATTTTATTTCACTTTCTTCAAAAATTCATAAAAAAAGTATTTCCCTTAATCTTTGTTACTCCATTTTTTTCTATAATTTTCTAAAATTATTTTCCACCTTATATGTTTTTTTTCTTTAGATTTTTAAAATCATTATTAGTATTTTTTTAATCATTTTCTCATTATTTTCTATTTTAATTAACTTTCATTAATTTTATTTTAATCATTTTAAAATATTGTGGATCCCAAATTTTGAGATTTATTTCTTTAGAATACTTCTGATTTTTCTATAATTTTTGCAATCATTTATTTGATGTTTTGATACTCCATTTGAATTTTCACTTTATTTTCCATTTAAAATCATTTTTCGTGCATTTTATTTATTCATTTTGTCATTTAATATTAGTTTGACTTCTGTTGACTTGAGTTATGACTTGTTTGATCAATGGTTTCATCAATATCAATGGACTTTGAGTGATACTTTGTTTGCATGAATCTTCATCAATTCAAACATATCACTAAATGATCATTTGGATTATTATTGGTACTTTGGGTTGATGATAGGTTTATCACATTGATGCACCAATAGAGGTGGTTGATATTGAAGATAACTTGACCTATGGTTTTGATTCAATTTGGTCTCTCTCTCTCTCCCCTATCTATCTCTTTATTATTTTATTTTTGATCAATTAGACGATGATGGATTCACCTTTTTCAATTAGGTTTAGATTGGTGCTTGATGAAATTTCATCATTTCAAATCTACCAATGTTGCCTTGAAAAATCTTAAGATATTCAAGCACGTGTATTAAATGAGGATATTCTCATAAGCTAAGGGTCATCCTCTAAAGTAGGGGTTTTTGGGAAATTGGAGCCAAAGTGTTTGAAATTTTGGTTTTATTAAACTAGATTTAATGTTTAAAGGGAATGTCACGCCAAACTGTCGAAACTGAGCCAGGTCGACCAAAAGGAAATAAAAGAATATATGTTAAGAAATGGTCGAAATTGGTTTAGTCGACCAAAGGGTGAAAGACGGGGAAAATGGTCGGAATTGGTTTTTGTCAACCAAAAGGGTTTCTGGACTTAGAGGAGTTGTTGTTCATTTTCAAATCTTGCCAAAGGGAAAGTGTCGAAGTGAGTTAGAAGCGGTTTACTTTTAGAAGCTCGGAGCAGGAAAATTTAAATTTCAAAGTCATCAGCAGTTGCCAGCGGTTTACAATTTGTTTAAGCGCCAAATAGGTGGCGACATCCAGTGAAGCGGTTGTCTCAAGATTTTTATATTGTCCATAGATTTCATCTAGGCAGTTACATTGTAAATATTATAAATAAGCAGATTTAGTGTAGTTTTTTGGTGTATTCACTTGTGTGCTCAAATCACTTGTCAAAACTCTGTCATTCCGAGCGTTAGGAAACAAAGAGTGAAGAAGTGCTTGACGTACGTGAATCACCACTTTTATTTCAATGCAAATCCTTTATTTTTCAATTATCTCTTTTGAATACTTTATTTTATTTCTATGTACTGTCGAACAAAGTCTTTACGTTATTGTCTACTTCACGTAAACAATTCAATACTCTCTGTCAGTCACCAGTCACCAGTCAGTTAGTTTATTGAATCTTATTTTCATATGAATACCTTATGTCGGTAACGAGTCACCAGTCATTCGATCGATTCATAGTGTGGAAAGTCGTTATACTTATTCCCTTAGTCACAGAAAACCATTTCCCTTGATAAGGATTTCGATAGAATAAGTATAATAATAAAACTCTTAGCACATGTCTTAAGATCAACTGGTCGATCTTGCGAGTTACCCTTAGTTTTAGGACTTTGGGAGGACCAGCAATTGTTTACCATTTTCCACAGTAAACAAATTGGCACACCTAGTGGGACACAATGCTAAGAATTTTTCTTAAGTGTATGTAGCTTAGAAATGGAAAGTTAACCAAAGAGTATAATAAACCATCATCTAGGAAGCATATATTAAGAATGACAATTCCTGATAATCCAAACATAGACGAAATATTGTCACAAACTTTAACTACTACTGATCCAGTAGTTTCTCAAGTTGCACCTTTTCCTCCAGTCGGGTCAACTGCAACAGGTTCCGCACAAATTTCTCAGGCTCCATCGGGAAGCCCAAGGCCTATAATAACTACGACCACCATACCTAATGTGCCTCATTTTGGTAATATGGGTCCTGTTTATGGAATGCCATTCCATGATGCCGGGATACCAGTCAACATCGAATGCAGCTGTGGTGTCAGATAATGTTCAAAATTTGAACTCCCCTTTACAAGGATCTGCACCAGGAGGAAATAATAGAAGCAACCAAATTAGAGGAATGCCTTCTCAACCAATAGTATCGCCTCTCACTAACACTTCAGTAGCAGTGTTAAGGCAACAAATGGATGGTAGTAACCATGAGTTGGTTAATATGTTAACTAACCAAACGGGTAATGTATTTAATCCTATAGTACAAGAGTCGGTTGAGACTAATAGGAAGTCCGCTGAAACAAATCAGCAGGTGATTGCCTAATTAACACGTTTGTGTAATTTTTTAGGTGCTCCCCCAGCACCTATTCGACAGGCGCCACTTGTTCGACTAGATGCCCCTGGTCAAATGGACATGGGGGAAACACAAGATGAAACTGTCCATCAGGGACAAGTGCTAGTACCTCCAAGGAATTTGATTGTCGATCCACCTAGGGCATTAGTACATCGACATCAAGAGGCTGGTCAAATTGTTGAACAAATTCAACAAGAGGATTTAGTCGTAGAAAATAATCTAACCACCATTGTAGAAAGAATTATGGCTAGGAATGGTATGAATACCACACTTTAGAGGCCAACATATTCTTCCCCTTTGTCTGAATATATCTTACAGACTGAAAACCCTAGAGGATGGAAAATTCCTAAGCATACAAAATTCGGGGGAGAATCTAGAGAGTCGACAGTGGAACGTATTGCTAGGTATTTGACTGAATCTGGGGATATGTCGAATAACGAAAACTTGAGGGTAAAACATTTTCCTTCTTCCCTTACTAAGGCAGATTTCACGTGGTTTACCACTTTGCCTCCAAATTCGATTGACTCATGGACTAAGTTGAAAAAAAATTCCATGAACAGTTTTATGAGGGTCATTCGAAAATTAGTTTGGTTGAATTGTCAAACATTAAAAGAAGGTTTGCTGAAATCATTGATGGTTATCTAAATAAATTTAGGTCATTGAAAGCAATATGCTTTACTCAAGCACCAGAACATGAGCTTGTTCAAATGGATGGTGGAGGTTTAGATTATTCCATTAGGAAGAAAATAGATCCGACCTTCATGAAGAGTATGTCACAGTTAGCTGATAGAGTTTGATATTTACAGCGTTTGAGACTAGAAAAGGTCAGACATACTAAGGCTATGACTAAGAAAAAAAAAGTAGCCTTCATAGATTATGATGACACAGGTCTCATTTGTAAGGACGAATATACCTCACAAACAGAGGCAGAGGTAGACATGGCTGAAATGAAGGCAGAGCCAACATATGAATCTAAATCACTATTTCCTGCTAAAGGAAAAAATACAGTAAAAAACAATCCAAAATTTCCAACGAAAACTTATACGTTTAATGTCACTAAATGTGAAGAAATTTTTGATTTGTTAGTTAAAGATGGTAAAATTTTAGTAACCTCAGGTGCTAAGTTACCACCATTAGAACAATGACGAAAAAGAGGTCTTTGTGAATTTCATAATTATCTTGGTTACACAGCCTCTCAATGTTATCTTTTCATGGATATCGTACAAAAATTGTTGCAGGAGGATAGATTGAAATTTGCTGAAAGGAAAATGAAGATTGATACTTGTTGTACCCCAAAATATTCCCTCTCATTTATCAATATTTTTCTCACAAGACTTCTTGGACTCAAGACAAGATTAGGGTTTGGTCAGCTCAAGACATCACCTTGCACTGATAGCCT
The DNA here is from genome assembly GCA_948472305.1 of Vicia faba. Classification (NCBI taxonomy): domain Eukaryota; kingdom Viridiplantae; phylum Streptophyta; class Magnoliopsida; order Fabales; family Fabaceae; genus Vicia; species Vicia faba. Next base: position 745,901,545 of record OX451741.1, read on the forward strand.
GAAATTAGGGTTTGAGTTTGCACAAGTATTTTTGGACCATAAATGCTTCATGTGACTTTCATACACCACCTTGGACCCCTAAGATTGCTCATGTTAAGTTTCAAGCCTTGAATCATATTTTTGACCAGTCAATTGGACAGTTGACCTGAAAATCAGCTGTATTGGGGAAAAAGTCAACCATGGCCAATTTACAGTCAAACTTCATAATTTTTTATCAACAACCACATTTTAGACTCACATGTACCATTTGATCAAGTTTGGATCACAACTCCTCAAGAAATTTGATCAAATCATCAAAAGGGCAAAATGGTCAAAATTAGGGTTTTGACTGAGAAAGGGCAATTTATGATTTTTTGACCTAGCCAATGACCAATTGGTTTCAAACATGATTTAAAGGACTCAATGGCATCATCTTGACCTAATCACATGGTTCAAAAGATCTCAAGTACATAGGATTGACAGATGAACTTTGTAGTCAACTGATCAAAAGTCAACTGTGCACTGAAAAGTCAAACTTTGTCTTTTTGGTCAAAATCAAGTGCCAAAGGTCATAATTCATCAAGATATGTCAAAAATGTGAAACTTGTTGACCAAGAAACCTAAAATTGAAAATTAGGGTTTTAATTTGAAATTTTTTCATAACTTCGAATTTTTCTAAGTATGGAAAATTTCTTATTTTTTCCTAACTTTTCACCACTTTTTCACCATGATGCAATTTGATTCAAAGAAAACTTCAAACATGAAAGTTGTAGTCCTCCATGAAATCTACAACTTTTATTAACAAAGTTTTCCCAAAATATTCTTGGATCTCAAGTTATAAATTTGTGAATAGGTGTCCATGAACTAAATGACTTAGTGAAAATTTGCCCTAATTTATGCAGGTTTTTGACCCAACTTCATGGACATTTTTCACCTAGTTCCAAGAGGTATCTCAAAATGAATTTCAAAGATGGATTGTAGAGCGTGTTGCAAGCTTTCCAAAATGTCCAAGAACTCTCCAAGATCATTTGTGTTTAGGGAGAATCGAAGAAGAGAAATTGGCATTTTGTCACTTTTGTTCAAGCCATTTTCACAATGCATCAAGTTGCAAATCTGATCAAGCATGCTTGTACCTTGCATTACAGGTCCTAAACTCTTTCTACACTCCATAATTAAATTCTAACTCAGTGGTTAAAGGCTTTATTTTGGCTTTTGAAGCATTGTACAAGAAATAATTCCATAAATGGCCAAAAGTTCACAATGCCATTTTCATAAAGCAAGCTTTTCCAACTTTATCATCCTTGAGCCTTGGACTTGTTCTTTTGGTGCAGACAATTTCCACAGGAATTAAGCAAAGCATACCAACTATTATCAGCCCTTGAGGTAGCTAGTACAAGCATGGTGCATAAGTCTTGTCACTTTTCTTCAAATACAAGAAAGTTGGCCAAAAAGATCAGAACTTGTACAAGCTGATAAATGGTGGACTTGGCATCATTCTAGAGAGATTCACAAACTTGTTACAAGCCAGAACACGAAGACAAAAGATCCCAAACACTCTCAAACTCAAAAAACACAAATTTCTGCCCAAACATTGCAGTTTCTGCAAAATCATAGCAAGTTCAATATTTGCTCGTGCGTTTTGCCTTTCAACACTTCAAACATCTTCCATACATCATATCAAAGCTATCCAAGCATTCATCCTGTAACTGTGTGCTCTGTTTTAGCCATTTCCATTTTCACTATGGAAGGTTGCAGCTTGACTTCTACAGGGAGTTCCAGCCATCCACAAAGCCAGCTAAGCATTAGAACAACTTGAGGGAACTTCAAGGAAGCTCACACGATCCATAAGCCTCACTCAAAGTCCCCACATTGCCATATCCAAATCCAGCTGAAGGAGGTATTTTTCAAAACTTTATCTCTCTATTTAGGCATCCTCAAGCCACTATTTGTGAAGCAAAAATGTATTCCCTAACTTGGTGAAGTTGTACATATGCATATTTGTCATTTATTTTAACTGAGCTAAGAGAATTTGAAACTTGAAGTTGCTGAAATAATTAGGTCAGGAATTAGGGGTTGCAAAATTCTCTCTGACCTTTGAGAGTTAGGTCACAAAATGGATATGGTTGGAATCGTGATAAAAAATGCTACATGTTTCATGTTGTAAGTTTTTGCTTTTGTGCAAGTTTGTGAGAATTACAGGTTTGAAAAAAAAACACGCGTAGAAGGATGAAGCTGGAGGACAGGGATGACTGTCCTGGGCCTGGCGCGCCTTGGGCTTGTTGTTTTTGATTTCCACATCCCCTGACTTGATATCCACACCCCTGGCTTTATTTTGTTTATTTTTCATATTTTCTTTTCATTTTTATATTTATTGTTTTTATTTATTTTTCTGAACCATAAAAAATCATGAAAAATATTTTCTTTATTTTTTGCATTTTATTTTATTTTTTTATTATTTTTTGGCATAAAAAATAGTCTTATTAAACAATGGACTTTATTTTTCTTGAATAAATTCTAAATATATTTAATAAAAATACTATACATTTTAATTTTATTATTTATACACATACAATATTATTTTCATACATATTTTGATTTTTAATATATGTTAATAATATTATTCATCATTTCTTGTGCAAAAATGGACAAAATAAAATAAATATAGAACATATATTTTCTTTTGATCAAAATTAGGGTTTCCCCTTTTAAAAATAACAATATTATTTTTTCTCTTTTTTAGGGCTCAAATAATTTAATTTTCTCATATATAAAATAAATACAAAACATTTTTGCATGATTACATTTTATTTGCATATTTAAATATTTGTATATTTATTTATTGTACAATATTCAATTGGGTTGTAATAGTATTTTAGGGTTTTTATTTTGTGCAAATATCCCCATTCAAAAACTTGTATCCCCCCTCCCATAATAATTGTTGTAATAGCTTAGTTTTATTTTACGCAATTTATCACATTTATACCATGTGTAGTAAATTAGGGTTTTGCATGATAAGACAAAAAACAAACAAATAAAAGACCTAATCCAAGACAATCAAAAGCATGTAAAATGACACACATTGCACACAAGCACCCTTAGGGTTTCACCCACTTGGTTGCCTAAACAAAAATGACCATGGTATGCATGCAAAGTATCTTGGCAAAATAATACAAACAAATAAGATCATAGTCCCTCGATGACGCTATCAAAAGGTTGGCTAAAACAAAATGATCTTGGTCCCTCAAAATGATAAAGATACTTGGCAACATTGTTATCATGGTCATACGATGACCCACGCCCGTCCCGTTTAACATCCAAAGATAGGGTTGTCTACCAAATCAATGGTAAATCAACAACGTCAAAGGAATAAAAATGCATAGTAAAGACATTTGAGTAGGTAGATAGTTCCTAGTTACTTGCTCTCTTCCAAACAATCCTTGCTATTTTCAAAAATAATCACACACACATTTCAAAACATTTCCAAACATATTTCAAAACATTGAAACATTTTTCAAAAGACAAACATCTTTGTATACATTCTTACAAACGAGAATCATTACAAAGATTTCCTAAACAAGGGCCTCTTTTCAAAATACTTTCAAAACCATTCAAAGCACCATTTCAAACAATTTCAAAAGCAAAGCAAGTGATCTAAACAAGTAACTAAGAGCCCATGGAAAACCATGGATGAAAAGGGTGCTAGCACCTTCCCTTTTCATAATCTACCCCCCGAACTCAAGAAAACATCTCAAAGGTCTTTCCTATGCTTTTGTACCTTTCCTTTTGGATAAAATAAAAGTCAGTGGCGACTCTTGCTTAACCGCGACATTTGCAAACACAAACAGAAAACCTCAAGTCAGTTCTCCCACCGCATCACATAACTGGCGACTCTGCTGGGGATCATAATAAAAGTGGGGTTACCTTAGGGTTTAGATCACCTTTATTTGCTTACAATTTCTTGACTTGTTTGCTTTACATCTTGGTTCTATTGTTTGGGTTTGAATCCTCTACCCAGATTTGGGAAACATTCATAGGTAAATAGTAATACATTGTGGAAACTGTGCGGGGTATACCGACACGGTCTAAGCAATAGCTATGTTAGTGTGACATATTTGTGGGTACCGGTAGCCTTTGAGTCAATCAAAGAGAATACGGGGCCGCTGAGTGATGTCATGAAGCACTAATGAACTTTTAGAACCTTTACTTGACCAACTTGGCCTTTTAGGGTGTAGTGAGATGACTGGCTTTGGTGCAATCCGAAGTTGGTAGATACTCGATACTACACTTATTGAGGGTTGGTTCCTTGGAATATTTCGGTCGCCAGTAAAGAGGTTAAATTGAAACAATGAACAAGGAAACAATCCAATGATATTGAGCTCCTTAGAACCTGATTACTATTTCTAGGACAGGTTGAGCCAACTAAACTTCAAGAGGGTACTTACCTATGAAACCTCATGCAAGCCTAAACTAAGAACTTGTGTGATTTGCTTGTACATATATACTTGTGCATAACATCATGGACATCATGAACATCATATGCATTCACTAACCATTTCAAGGATTTTGGAATTTCATCTTTGTTCCTATTTTGTAGGTTATGGATTCACTTCGCAGGAAAACTGTCCAAATCAACCTTGTAAGAATTCCTCCACAACTCAAGGAGCTAGATTCAAGGATTCCTGAGAATTCTCCATTCACCGAGAGACATGGTCGTCTACTCAACTTGGTCACTTCCAACACAGGGGAGGATATGGTGAAAGTTCTCTTCCAGTTCTTTGACCCTTTGCATCATTGCTTCACATTTCCTGACTACCAACTTGTGCCCACTTTGGAGGAATTCTCTCAACTTTTGAGGATTCCTATTCTCAATCAACTACCTTTCAACGGTACAGAAAGAGATCCAAAGCCAGAAGAGATTTCTCAAGCCCTACACTTGCACTCATTTGATGTCACAACCCATTGGGAAACTAGAAGTGGTGTCAAAGGCTTCTTGTCAAAGTTCTTGTTTGAGAAGGCCCAAAGCTGCTGGAATTCCTTGGACTTACAAGATTTTGAGGATATTGTAGCTCTTCTCATCTATGGGATGGTCTTGTTCCCTAACCCTGACCAACTCATAGATGTGAGTGCTGTCAAAATCTTCATGTCTCGCAACCCGGTGCCTACATTGCTTGGGGATATTCTCCACTCTTTTAACACTCGTACAATGAGGAAAAGAGGTGTTCTCATGTGTTACACTCCTCTCTTGGCAAGATGGTTTATTTCTCATCTTCCCCAATCAGTCTTAAAGAATGAGCAAGGTTTGAGGTGGTCACAAAGGTTGATGACACTTACACATTCAGATATTCATTGGTGTTCTCGATCCAAAGAGAATATTATCATCGTCGACCGTTGTGGGGAATTCCCTAATGTCCCTCTACTTGGAATTAGGGGAGGCATTACCTACAACCCTTGCTTATCTCTAAGACATTTTTGGTTATGCCTGAAGGGATGGCCCACATGATATGCTGATTCAAGGCTTGATTTTTGACTTCGACAACGATGATCAAGGACTCCGTCAAAGGTTCATCCGAGCTTGGAGGATGCCAAACAAGGTAGACAGTAAGACCTTGGGACACAAGAATTCCATCCCTCTTGAGCCTTACCTCAAGTGGGTGCGAACCCGCGCCCAAAGTCTTATGATGCCTTATCCCTCCATTCTCCCTGTGATTATAGAGCCTGTTAAGGAAGGAGAGGTTCCATACACCCTCCTACATCCTGACATGCCAACATCACTCGAAGATTTACAAAGGAGTTGGATACAGCTCAAGGGAGAACGCGATACTTTAGAAGCCCAATTTTACGCAAGCAAGAAGAAGGTTTTAGAACTCACTCGGTTACTTCATGAAGAGCAGACTCTTAACACCTACATTGCACCAAAAAGGATGCGCAACGTCTTTTTATCTTAGGATTTTGTACTATTTTGCCCTAGGGGCATTGATGTATTCCAATTATATTTTATTAATATAATGGGTGTTCCTTTTTGTTTGAAACAAATTTGATTTTAAAATCCTTGAAAGCATTACATGAATACATACCATTCATCATATGCATAAACAGGTCTTCACACCAAGTTTCCTCATCTCTCTGTTGTTTATTTCAGCAAGATGGATATTGAACAAACGGTCAAAGACTTACAAGCTCAGAATTCACAATTTCAACAGCTACTCTTGACCTTAGCCAAGGGGCAGGAGGAGCTCAAGACTCTTCTAGAGAAAGAGAAAGAGAAAAAGAAGAAGAAGCGAGCCGGTGTGGTTATCATGGGCAGAAGGTTTGAAGGAAAAGCCAAAAGGACCTTGGAATTTCCATCAACCTCTGAGGAAGGGGAAAGAAAAGGTTAAGAGAAGGCACTACCATATGATTCTGAAGCAGAAGAAGAAGAGGAAGAGTACTACTCCGAACAACAGTACCCTCCGGCCGATGACAAATACAAAAACTTGGAAGAGCGTCTAGCTGCTATGGAGATACAGAGAGTACCTGGGCTATACTTTGAGAAGTTAGGGCTGGTATCTGGAATAGTAATCCCTCCTAAGTTTAAAGTAACTTTATTTGCCAAGTATGATGGGGTGTCTTGTCCCAAGACGCACCTACGATCTTATGTCAGGAAAATTCGGCCGCATTCTGCTGACAAAGATTTGTGGGTCCACTTTTTCCAGGACAATTTTTCGGGGACGCAGCTTGATTGGTTCTACCAGTTGGAGAGAGCAGATCTGCATAATTGGGAAGACTTGGCAGCGAACTTCTATAAATAGTATCAATACAACGCCGACATGGCACCAACCCGTACTCAACTCCAGAGTATGTCCATGGTGTCCAATGAGGGCTTCAAAGACTATGCCCAAAAGTGGAGGGATTTAGCCGGAAGGGTGCAACCACCTTTATCTGAAAGGGAGCTAGTGGACATGTCCTTGGGAACTCTATCAGGTCCTTTCTTTAATCACCTGATTGGTAGCTCCTCTACAGGATTCACTGAATTAATTTTAACTGGCGAGAGGGTGGAAGCCGATATTAGAAGTGGGAAAATTCAGAAAGACGCGTCTACCTCTACAGTTGCAAAAAAGCCCTTCACTGGAAAGAAGGAAGTGTCTGCTATCTATGCACAGAGAAATCAGGGAAGAACCGAGCGCCGACCAACAGTGGGGGCCGTTATGATTCAAAAGTCTGCATCAGACCAGCCAAGAAATAACTAGCCGAGAAATGATCAGCCGAGAAATAACCATCAAAGGGTGGAAAGGCCTGTACGAAAATTGACCAAGATAAAAATGACTCCAGCTCAAGTCCTACCACATCTTCTGAAGTTGAATTTGGCCATGCTGAAAGAGGCCCCTAAAAATCCTAATACTGCTTCTCCATATTACCATTCGAACGCCAGATGCGTGTACCACTCTGAAAGCCCAGGGAACGACACCAACAACTATTGGGCTCTGAAGAATAAGATTCAGGATCTGATTGACACAAAGGAAGTTGAATTTGAAGCTCCTGAAAAACCAAATGTTATCTCCGCTCCAATGCATAGGCATTGACACAATGCCAATGCTGTGGAAGAAGATCTGTTTGTTTCTACTGTGGATGAGCTGTTAACTCCTCTCCTGACCATCAAGTTGAATTTGTTGAAAGCTGGGGTGCTCCCAGGTTGTGACCAAGATTGCCATACTTGCCTATCCGCATCATTTGACTGTCCTCTGTTGAAGAAAGGTATCCAACAATTGATTGATAACCAGGAAATTTTGTTTGAGAAAGCTCCTATTTCACCCATTCTAGTTCCAAAAGTTTCAATAATAACCATATACGCCAATCCTTCCAGGGTTCCTAAAAAACCCGTTAGGATTACATCTTCTCCAGTGACTACTCTGTTGAAGATAACAATGCCCGAGCCAGCCCCAAACAAATCCGATAAAATGGTACCATGGAACTATGGTGGAGAAATCTACTACCATGGTGTCAAACAGATTGAACAGACTGCCGAAGACGAGAGCTCCAAAGAGGACAAATCTGACATCAGTAACATTGCCGGAACAAGCAAAATTACTGGTAGTGGAAGAATTTTCTCTCCAGAGATTGCGCCTCCAAAGGCAGTCTCTGGACCCGTGGCCATTCCGAAGATTACCCCTACACCAGTGATTGAACCTGCAAGTGTACCCGCCAACAAAGACAATACAGTTCCTATCCCTACTTCCGCTGCTGAGAATAAAGGAAAGAATGTTCAAGAGGAGCCTGTCCTGACGAAGGCTCAATCACTAGCTATTCCTGAGACATCCAAGAAGGAGATGGAAGAAATCCTGAGGATCATTAAGAAAAGTGATTATGATGTGGTTGAACAACTGGGGCAGACCCCCTCCAAAATCTCTATGTTAGCATTGCTGCTGTGCTCTGAAGCACATGCTAAAGATTTGGTCAAGTTTCTGAAGATAACGCATGTGCCGCAAGAGACGTTTGCAGATCAATTCCAAGAGTGTGTGGCAAGTCTAACAGTTGACAATGGCCTGGGTTTCTCCGATGCCGACTTGACATCCAAAGGGAGAAAACACAACACACGCTACATGTCTCGGTAGAGTGTAGGGGAACCACCCTAGCCCATGTCTTGGTTGATACTGGGTTTTCTCTGAACTCTTGCCGAAGAAAGCCCTTGATAGGTTGGATTGTGAAGGCCTAACCCTGAAACCCAGCAATATAATTGTGAGAGCATTTGACGGCTCTAAGAGGATGGTCCATGGGGAGGTGGACATCCCGATCAAGGTGGGCACTCAGACCTTCAATTCCACATTCTACGTGATGGACATCCGTCCTTCCTACTCTTGTCTATTGGGACGCCCCTGGATTCACAATACTGGTGTGGTCACCTCCACCTTGCATCAGATGCTGAAGTACCCCGTCCAAGGGAAGATCATAACTGTCCATGGGGAAAAGGAATACATGATTAGTCATCTGAATTCTTTCTGATATGTAGAATTTGATGGAGAATTCATCGAGACCCCTTTCCAACATTTTGAAGAAGTCTCTGTTGAAGTAGCGGCAACCAATGCGGTTTCTTCAATTCCTCAGATCACAAGACCTCCACCTTGGATGTCATCTCTCAAGGATGCAAGGGCAGTAGTGGTAGAAGGAGGATGCAAAATCTGGGGTCAGCTTCCAGACATTCCTTACAAATCAGACAAGTTCGGCTTGGGGTTTACTTCGACTGCTCAGAAGGTCGTGCGCTGCACCCGTGCCGAAGGGGACAGTGAAGAAGAGGGCAGCCTGGAAGACTGGATATTTCCTACTGTCGACGGAGGACTGTGCAACTGGGAAGCAAAAGACTTTGTTCCGATTACTTTCATACCTCAGTAACTTATATTTTCCATTTCTGTTGGACTGTAATAATTCACAAACAATTCGTACTTTAAAAACCTTGTGTCTTACCCGAGGCACAAAGGTCCATTTGTAAGGGTTCTTATTTCATTTTCATATGTCATTTCAATGAATCATGGACGCTTTTCATATTTAAACCTTTTGTGCTCATTTTCTTTCTTTTACATTTTATTGTTTTAAGATGGCTATATCCCTTACACACACCCGCACTTACAAATGCAGGTACCCTTCCATTTCGGAACCCATGGGTAACGATACTTCTATAGCCTTCTGTGACTCTGAAGATCTGATCTACCAAGCCGAATACGAAGGTGAGGAAGATTGTGAGGTACCAGGGGAATTGGCCAGACTACTACAGCAAGAGGAAAGAGCAATTTAGCCTCATGAGGAGCAGTTGGATACAATCAACTTGGGAACTGAGGATGATAACAAGGAAATCAAGATAGGTGCCAATCTAGAGCCGAGTGTCAAGGAGCGCCTAATTCAGCTACTGCATGATTATGTTGAAATCTTCGCCTGGTCATACGAAGACATGCCGGGACTCGATACAGACATTGTGGTACACCGTCTACCCACAAGAGAAGACTGTCCACCAGTGAAACAAAAGGTCCGCCGCATGAGACTTGACATGTCAGAGAAGATCAAAGCAGAAGTTATGAAGCAGTTCAATGCTGGATTTCTGGTTGTTACTTCCTATCCTCAATGGATGGCCAACATTGTTCCCGTGCCTAAGAAGGACGACAAAGTGAGAATGTGCGTGGATTATAGAGATTTAAACAGGGTCAGCCCTAAAGATGACTTTCCACTTCCGCATATCGACATCCTGGTTGACAACACAACTCAGCACAAATCATTTCCTTTCATGGACAGATTCTTAGGTTATAACCAGATCAAAATGGCACCTGAGGACATGGAGAAAACTACTTTTGTCACATAGTGGGGTACGTTCTACTACAAAGTGATGCCATTCGGACTGAAGAATGCCGGGGTAACCTATCAACCCGCCATGGTAGCTTTGTTTCATGATATGATACATCATGAGATAGAGGTCTACGTAGATGACATGATAGCCCGATCACAAACGGAAGAAGAACACATTGATCACTTGCAAAAGCTGTTTGTTAGGTTGAAGGAGTACAAGCTAAGATTGAACCCAAACAAGTGCACGTTCGGAGTCCGGTCCGATAAACTCTTGGGTTTCATTGTCAGCAACAAAGGCATCGAGGTTGATCCTGCCAAAGTTAAAGCTATACAAGAAATGTCTGCTCCTCGCGCTGAGAAGGAGGTCAGAGGTTTCTTGGGATGCCTAAACTACATTTCTAGGTTCATTTCTCACCTAACATCTACTTGTAAACCAATCTTCAAGCTGTTGAAGAAAGATCAGGTAGTTCGATGGAATGATGACTATCAGATTGCTTTCGATAAAATCAAGGAGTATTTGCTAGAACCTCCTATCTTGATGCCACCCGTCGAGGGAAGACCGCTAATCATGTATCTGACCGTCCTAGAGAATTCAATGGGGTGCGTACTGGGGCAGCATGACGAGTCTGGTGGAAAAGAGCATTCCATTTATTACCTTAGCAAAAAGTTTACCGACTGTGAAGCAAGATATTCACTGCTCGAGAAAACTTGCTGCGCTTTGGTATGGGTTGCTCGCTGGCTGAGACAGTATATGTTGACTCATACCACTTTGCTGATATCTAAGATGGATCCGATCAAGTACATCTTTGAGAAGCCTGCTCTATCTGGAAGAATAACTAGATGGCAGATGATCCTAATGGAATATGATATATGTTACACGACCCAAAAAGCTATAAAGGGGAGTGTACTAGTCGATCATCTGGCTCATCAAGCTGTAGAAGATTACCAATCCATGAAGTTCGACTTCCCTGACGAAGACATCATGACATTGGACAACGTTGAAGATTTCGGGCCATATGTCAGACCTGAACAAGGATCCCGATGGACCCTGTACTTTGATGGGGCCTCCAATGCGCTTGGTAACGGTATCGATGCTGTGCTTATATCTCCATAAGGATGACATACTCCTTTCACCGCCAGACTTTGCTTCAACTGTACAAACAACATGGCAGAGTACGAGGCATGCATCTTTGGACTCAAGGCTGCCATAGACTTGGGAATCAAATCCTTAGATGTGTTTGGGGACTCAACTTTGGTTACCAGTCAGATCAAAGGAGAGTGGGACACTAAGCATCCAAACCTCATCCCTTACAAAGAACATGTCTTGACATTGTTACCACATTTCAAGCAGATTACCTTTGAGCACTTCCCACGAGAAGAAAATCAGCTAGCAGATGCTCTAGATACAATGTCATCCATGTTTAAACTTAATTGGGATAACGAGGCTCCCCAGATTACCATTGAATAGATGGACGAACCGGCACACTGTCACGAGATTAATACCGAAGAAGTAGTGGACCATCCATGGTTTCATGAAGTCAAAAGGTATCTCGAGGCTCAAGAATATCCCCAAGGAGCTTCAGTCAATGACAAAAAGTTCTTAAGGAGATTCTCAGCTAAGTTCTTCCTAAGTAATGGCATCCTGTACAAGCGCAATCACGATTCTATTCTGCTTCGTTGTATGGGCAAGATTGAAGCCGAAAAGATCATGGCTGAATTGCATGAAGGTACCTTTGGCACTCACTCTAGTGGGCATACGATGGCAAAAAAGATTCTACGGGCAGGCTATTACTGGTCTACCATGGAAGCTGACTGCTATCAACACTCCCGCACCTGTTACAAATGTCAAATATATGCAGACAAGGTGCACGTGCCTCCGGTTCCTCTAAATGTCTTAACAGCTCCTTGGCCCTTCGCTATGTGGGGAATCGACATGATTGGAGAGATCAAGCCTACAACATCCAATGGACACCGTTTCATTCTGGTAGCCATTGACTATTTCACCAAATGGGTCAAAGCAGCTTCCTTCGTATCCGTTACTAAGAATGTTGTTGCCCGCTTCATCAAGTAGAACCTTATTTGCCGGTACGGTATCTCCGAAAGGATCATCGCTGATAACGGTATAAACCTTAACAATACTATGATCACCGCCTTGTGCAAGCAGTTCAGGATTCAACATCACAATTCATCCCCCTATCGGCCAAAGATGAATGGTGCAGTTGAAGCTGCTAACAAAAATATCAAAAAGATCATACAAAAGATGACAATCACCTACAAGGACTGGCATGAAATTCTACTGTTTGCTCTTCACGGGTATCGTACCACGACACGCACATCAACTAGGGCAACACCCTATTCCTTGGTATATGACATGGAGGCTGTTTTACCTATCGAGGTTCATATTCCCTCTTTGAGAATCATGAAAGATGCTGGTTTGAGTGAAGACGATTGGATCCAGACCTGGCTTGATCAACTGAACTTGATTGATGAAAAGAGACTTACTGCTGTCTGCCATGGTCAGACGTATCAAAAATGGATGATCAAGGTTTTCAACAAGAAAGACAGACGCCAGGTATATCAAGTTGGGGATCTAGTGATCAAGCGTATCATCTTGCCACAAAGTGATCCCAGGGGAAAATGGAATCCTACCTATGAAGGACCATTTGTAATCAAGAACATCTTTTCTGGTGGGGCGATGATCTTAACCACCATGGACGGCGACGACCTACCGCACCCTGCGAATGCATACATAGTTAAAATATACTACGCATAAGAGGCTCGCTAGGTTGACACACCTAGGAAAAACAAGGGCATCCCGGCGAACCAAAAGTTTTGGGAAAAATTTCGGGATAAAATAAAAAAATCTGTACACCCGACAAGTTGAAAACCCAAAAGGGTGACTTGGGAAAAAAAGGGTTTCCCGGTGGACTGAAAACCCGAAAGGGCGGTCCAGGCAAAAGTTAGGGAATTAAAGCGTATGACTATGTCTCTTCGGATCACTTTAAGGACAATCCCTTCACTGACAAACCTCTGAGCTTCTGATCAATCCAATCATCTTCAGACGAAGCAACAAATGGACAAGATATTCAGAGATACGAAGACAATAGCGGAATGGGAACCCCATGGGATTTTTATACACATAGCTATATTTCTTTGTATAAATTTTTCTTACTTTTATGACATCATCCTCTTACTAGTATGTATGTCTCCTTTGTACAAAATACTTATTCAAAGTAAATACAAAGGTATCTCTTTCAAAGTACAGAAAACTATTTGCCTTTTTCTTTACACTTGTGTTTTTATTTGCAAAAACGTCCAATGATTCATTGATGAACATATGCATTTGAACATAATTACTGTTTACAAATAAACAAAATGGAAAAGAATAATTACTGACAGGTTGAAAGGATAGGAAAACATCTTTAAGCTATTCCAGGAGCAATCCCTACACTACATCATTTAGATCCCCAGCAGAGCTAAATTTCAAACCCTCAATCCCCATCAGAGTTAAAACTACAAACTCCCAACCCCCAGCGGAAACCATCCAGTTTCTCTAAACCCCCCAACAAGTTATCTTGAAGCCTGGAAATCAACCAGATAACAGTTAACTTTTGTCTCTCTCCAACCTAGGATAATTCCCCAGTAGAGTGGCAGACGATCGAAAACTCCTGAACCTACTCCCTAGCAGTAAGCCTTCTTCCCCATAGAGTTTTTATTGCTTTTCAACAGAATGAAGATTCTCATTCTTAATTCCCCACTGAAGTCGCCAAAGTTTTCATTGCTTCCCAATAGAATAAAGATTCTCATTCTTAATTCCCCAATGAAGTCATCAAAGTCTTCCTTATTCTCCAGCAGATCAAGGATTTCCTTTGTATAATCCCTAGTAGAAGTCATCAAATTCTCTGGATTCTCCAAGCGGATTACCCAAGCAGTATACGACATTGCTCGCAACAGAATTTTTGTCAATACTCCAACTTCAAGACATGAAGGATACCTACATCCCCACAGAAGTTGCCAAGGATTTCTTACCATCAGAAATCAAGGATTTTTAATCCCCAACAGTCGCCAAGGATTTCTTATCCTCAGCAGTCAAGGATTTATTCTCCCCGGCAGCAGTCAAGGATTTATTTTCCTCAGCAAGACAGCAAATCAGCTTACATGCGCATACATTACATCCATATATCATAAACATTGATGAGACACATTTATTGCATCATGCATTTCATGCAACATAAATTTATGTTTCAGCTAACGTTTTACCCTTTTCAGGATAAGATTAACAGCTATCTTTAACAATGTTCAAAGATTTCAAATACAATACATATACACTGTAGACACGGAAGTCATTCTGTCACTTATTCAGATTTCAGATACAGTTCAGATACGCTCCAGATACGGATGCCATCCTGATACTTATTCAGATTTCAACTATCAGATACATATTAGATACGCTCCAGACATGGAAGCCATTCTATTTCTCATTCAGATCAAACTTCTAGATACAGTACGGATACGCTCTAGACACGAAAGCCATTCTATTTCTCATTCAGATCAAACTTCTAGATACAGTACAGATACACTCCAGACACGGAAGTCATTCTGATACTCATTCAGACCTTAACATTCAGATATAGTACGGATACGCTTCAGACACGGAAGCCATTCTATCACTCATTCAGATTCAGACTTCAGATACAGTCTAGATACGCTCCAGATACGGTTTCCATTCTATCACTTATTCTGATTTTCCCCAGCTCAGAGACGCTCCAGACACGAATGCTATTCTATTGTTCATTCAGATACAAAATTCAGATACAACTCAGATACGTTCCAGATACGGACACCACTCTGATGCTTTTTCTTTTTACTTATAACTTACGATTCAACAAACATTCTTGGATGGCATCTACAAGCCCATCTCCAACAATATTCTATCACCTCTCCAAATGGCATCTTTAAGCCCATTCCCTCTGTGATGCGGTGGGAGAACTGACTTGAGGTTTTGCGTTTGTGTTCGCAAATGTTTCGGTTTAGCAAGAGTCACCACCGACTTTTCTTTTATCCAAAAGGAAAGGTAAAAAAGCACAGGAAAGACCTTTGAGATTTTTTTTGGGTAGGGAAGGTGATAACACCCTTTTCATCCATGGTTTTCCATGGGCTCTTAGTTACTTGTTTTAGATCACTTACTTTGATTTTCCAATTGTTTAAAATGGTGCTTTGTGTGGTTTTGAAAGTATTTTGAAAAAAGGCCATAATTTTGGAAACCTTTGTAATGATTCTTGTTTGAATGTATACAAAGGTGTTTGTCTTTGAAAAATGTTTCAATGTTTGCAAGTTTGTTTGGAAAATGTTTTGAAATTGTGTGTATTTGTTTGAAAATAGCAAGGATGGTTTGGAAGAGATCAAGTAACTAGGAGTTATCTACCCTACTCAAAAGTCTTTCCTACACATTTTTATTCCTTTGATGTTGTTGTTTTACCATTGCATTTGGTAAACAACCCTATCTTTGGATGTTAAACGGGACAGGCGTGGGTCATCATATGACCATAATAGCAATGGTGCCAAGTATCTTAGCAAGTTTTAGAACTAAGATCATTTGTTTTTAGGCAACATTTTGATAGCGTCATCGAGGGACTATGATCTTTTTGTTTTGTTTTTGCCAAGATACCTAGCATGCATACCATGGTCATTTTAAGGCAACAAAGTGGATGAAACCCTAGGGGTGTTTGTGTGCAATGTGTTGTCATTTTTCATGCATTTTTGTCTTGTGTTTAAGTCATGCTATTTGTTTGATTTTTGGTCTTTGCATACAAAACCCTAGTTTACTATCATGGTATATGAAAGCAATAAAATGCGTAAAGTAAATTTAGACTATTACAAAAATATTATGGGGAGGGGAATACAAGTTTTGAATAGGGGGATATTGCTTAAAATAAAACCCTAAAACTATTACAACCAAATTGAATTTATTGTACAAACAAATAAATAAGCAAATATTTAAATATGCAATTAAATGTAAATATGCAAGACATGTTTTTGTATTAATTTTATGTATGAGAAAATAAATTTATTTATGTCTTAAAAATAAGAAAATAAAATGATCATTTTTTGGAAGGGTGAAAACCCTGATTTTTGATTTAATAGAAAATAGTCTATATTATTTATTTTTATTCAAGAAAAGTAATAATAATATGTACAAAAATGTTAAAAAAATGAAATATGTATGAAAATATTATTTTAAGTGTATAAATAATAAAAATAAAAATGTATGATATTTTTATATTATTTACAAGTTTTATTTAAGAAAATAACTTATATTATTATTAACAAACAATTTATTATGCAAAAAATAAAATAAAAAAATATGATAAAATGAAAAAAATAAAGAAAATATTTTTTGTGATTTTAAATGTTCAGAATAAATAAATAAAGTCAGTAAATATAAATATGCAAAAAAAATATAAAAAAATAAAATAAAATGGTCAGGGGGTGCAAAAAGTAAAGGGGGGGGGTGCCAAAAGTAGGAACAACAAGCCCAAGCCCAATGCTCACTTCATCCCTGACCTCCAGACCAAAAATGCGCGCGCTGCCTTTCAATCTGTTCTTGCTATTCTTTGCACAAAATCAAAAACTTATAACATGAAAAATGTAACTCATGATCACACGATTCCAATGATATAAAGAACATGACCTAACTCTCAAAGATCAGAGAGAATTTTAATGGCCCTAAATTCTGACCTAGTTTTTTCAGCATGTTCAACATTCAAATACTCCTAGCTCAGTTAATATAAATGGAATCTAAGCATATGCACAGCTCAAGCATGTTATGGACTACATTTTTGCTTCACAAACCTAAGCTTAAGGATGCCTAAATAAGGAGTTAGAAACTTGAGAAATACCTTGTTCAATTGAGTTTCGATATGGAAATGTAACAACTTTGAGTGAGGCCTGAAGGTTGTGTAAGCTTGCTTGAAGTTCCCTCAACCTTTCCCAATGCTCAGCTTGTCTTGAAGTTGCCTGAATCTTCCTATAGAAGTGAACCTGCAAACTCAGAAAATGGAAATGGTGAAGCTCGAAACAGGGGTTACAGTTACTTGACAAAGGCCTGGACAACTTAGGTGTGATGTATGGAATGTGTTTGAAGTGATTCAAAGTAAAACACATGAGCCAATATTATTTTGGAAGTGGTTCTGCAGATGATGCCCTGTTTGGGCAGAAAATGGTGATTTCTGTATTTAAGGGTGTTTGAGAGGTTGGGCAATCGTGTTTAGGCTTGCAACAAAGTTCTGAGGTCGTTCAAAATGATGCTTAGTCTTGGTTTTATCAGATAAACAAGTGTTGTACCCCAAAATTTTCCCTCCCATATTTCTCAAGACATGGCAAGAATAGTCTCCAAGTTGCTCAAGATTGCACAAGGGTTGGACAGTCAAATCATCTCCTAAGGCAGTCAATCTCAAATTAGGGTTTTGTGTTGCATCAAGGTCCTTGCATCCAAATTACCTAAAGTTCTCCCCAATGTTCTAATATGTTCTCAAGTTCATCCATGTCAAATTTCAAGCCTCGCAGAGGAAGTTTGGTCAGTCAATTGCTCAAGAGTCCCAAAAATCGACTGTGCTAGGGCAAAAGTCAATTGTGACCTACAAATAGTCAAACTTCAAGATTTTTTGTCAACATTCTCATTTTGAAGGATATTTCATCATTTTATCAAGGGTTGATCATGATTCATCAAGTATTGCTCAAGATTCATCAAGATTCAAAAGTTGCTAAATTAGGGTTTTGCAGGAAAAGTCAACTCAACTTTGACCAAGCATAACTTTCTCATACTTTATGAGAAATGACCCATGAAAAGCTCATTTTGAAGAGGATGAAATTTCCTACAATCCATCTTCATACCCCAAGATCAAGAAATGCACTCACAAAAAGTTACAAATTTGGACATTATAGGTCTTAAATATCATCATATGCACAATCAAATCCGAATCAAGCCATATCATGAACAAAAAGATGGAATTTTGGACATTTTTGGAAGCTTTTTAATGGTGAATCAAATCACATCTTCAAGCATAAATGCATAAGGATTCAAAGCCCAAAACCTGACCTAATTCATTCCATTATACTTATACAAGCTAAAGGCACGAGTTAGAGAAAAAAGAGGCTGCACAATCTGGAAAACCAAACTTCGAAATTTGTCAAAAAGTGTGGAATCGAAATCACTCTTAGAGGCTGATTCAAAGCAAAAACTCAACGTAGACCCCTTGCTGGATATCCACTGGGTGAAAGGCAATCAAAATCAAGCACTCTCTTCTCCTGAATCGCGCTATATTCCAGTACAAGACCAAGCGCATGGTACATGATACGCCTTCAAATCTCCAGGCGCCAGATGGCCTTCAGGCCAAATCTAATGGCCAAGATTGAACGTCCATAATGGTCTCCAGTCAACCAAGGGATAGAGAATTTGGGAAAGTCAATACAGGCCAACGTGAATGGGCCTCAAAATTGCTGATCTCACATCCAAATCAGGCCCAAACCCCCCCTTGGTTTATTTCTATTTCTTTTTTTTATTTCATTTAGTTATATTGTTTTAATTAATTATTTTTATTATCACTAACCAATTAAATTTTTTCCTCATAAAATAAAAAAAAACCAAAAATATATTTTATTTATTAAAATTAAATTCATGGCTTTATTTTTGTAAATAAATTAATTCAATTAATTTAGTTTAATTAGGTTTAACTTTTAATATTTTTGCAATATTTAAAATTAATGTAGAAAATTAAGTTTTTACTAACTTTAATCAATTTTATTTTTTATTTCTTTAAATACTCAAAAATCCAAAAATATCTTTTTCTTAATTAATTAATTAATTAATTTAATTATTAACTTATTTAATTTCTTCCATAAATTCAAAAATAAACCAAAAAATGCTTTCTTTTCAAAAAGGGTCAAAACTCTAAAAAAATGCGTCCGATTTAATTTTCCCGCATGCGATCCATTTATCATATTAATGTACTTGCTTCCGGAATGTAATAGCTTTAAATAGGACTTTAATTATTTTATCGCTTTCGTTTATCTTCCGCAATTTAATTTCAAGGGTTGTTTTTGGCGATGTAAATATCCGACGCCTTGTAATAGTTTAGATTTAATTTCCACAAATTTAATTTCCGCAATCTATAAACTGTTAGATGTTTGGTAATAGGGAATGCATGACAAGATCAAATGTATGAACCTAAAATCAACATAGCTCACCCATGACATGTACAAAGATAAAATTAACCGAAATAACACATTCGCACATGCGTACTCTTAGGGTACACCTCACTTGGTTGCCTTCGAACGTGGTCATTAAGTATAAGAAGTTTTAGAGGTCGCCCTCTTGTCCAAAGATCATAGTTGCCTCGAAACAGTTGCCTCGGAAAAATGATCTAAGACATTAAGGTTACCGCTAAGGCGTCCTAACATTGCTTTAGTGACCACATGTCCCTTAATTGAATTGACCCTTAAACTCCAACGACGATGCTACCTACTCATCAATAGTGGGATAACATTGTCTAAAGGAAATTTGTATAGATTAATTCCTTTTTCGAGTAGGTAGATGGTTCTTAAGTACTTGCTCTCTCAAAACAAAACAAAACTTTTCGCATTTACACTCCTTTCAAACAAAAACTCTTTTCAAACCCACAAAAACAAAGAAAAGCAAAATTTTAAAAAACACTTTGAGCAAGTACCTAAGAGCCCGTGGATAACCACGGATAGAAAGGGTGCTAACACCTTCCCTTTCTATAATCTATCCCCCGGATCCGAGAAACATCTCAAAAAAGGAATTTTTTTGTGTTTTTTCCTTTCCTCGTTGAATAAAATAAAAGTCGGTGGCGACTCTTGCTTACCGTGACATTTTGCGAAAACAAACGCAAAACACAAACCAGCATTCCAAAAATAGTCAGTTCTATTCCCACCGTATCACAGAACTGGCGACTCTGCTGGGGACATCAAAAGTGGGGTGTACCTTAGGATTAGATCATTGTGTTTTCAATTGTATGCTTTGTATGATTTATATTTGTGGGCTTGTATCAAAGTTTCTATAGATCCTAACCCGGATCTGGGGGATACCCTTTAGGTAAGTAGCAATAAACTGTGAGGGAACTGTACGATGTAGACCGATACGGTTGAAGCAGTAGCTACGTTGGCGTGACACTTTAGATTTTACCGATATCCATTGTGTTGGAACGAGGAGAATATAGGTCATCTAAGGGGTCATTAAGCACCAACTGACCTTAGAACCTTTAAATTGACCAACTTGGCCATAGAACAGTAGAAGTATGCTACACACATTGAGACTAAACTCTCACGATTATTCCGGCTGCAATAAAAGGTTGCTAAACTGGAATTATGACCGATTGAGGGTAGTCAGTGATATTGAGATCCTCTAGAACCCGGTTACTATTTTTAGAACATGTTTAAACTAACTGAACTGAAAGAGGGTAGTACCTAAGCTCCTTGCCAGCCTGAAATCTAAGGGCTCTCTGTGTGACTTGTGTGCCTTTACCATGTTTTCTGTTTATGGATACTTGTGATGTGCTTCTATCATGACATCATAACATTGCATACATCTTGCACTGGACTAACCTATTTCAAAGACAGGAGGGATTCATCTTTGTTCTGTTTTGTAGGTCATCATAATGCCCATGCGTAGGAATACCATCCGGATCAACTTTGTCCAAGTTCCCACTCTGCTTAAAGAGTTGATTGCAAAGATGCCTGATACTACTTCCTTCCTCAGGAGACATGGTTATCTTCTCAGTTTGGTCACCTCCAAATTGGACGAGCAGATGATGAGTGTTTTGGTCCAATTCTATGATCCGCTTTACCTTCAAGGACTACCAGTTGGTCCCCACCTTAGAAGAATTCTCTGAGTTGCTCGGTATCTCTGTTCTGAAGCAGACCCCATTTACTGGTTGAGAGAAGATTCTTAGGCCCGAAGAGATTGCTGCAACCCTTCATTTGACAAAAGAGGAGGTAATGGCTAATTGGGAAACTAGAAGTGGAGCAAAGGGCTTTCTGACTAAGTTCTTGGTTGGTAAGGCTAACTATTTCTGGGATAATCTAGACTTCAAGGCATTCGAGGATATTCTGGCCCTTCTGATATACGGCTTGGTATTGTTTCTGAACTCTGACTCCTTTGTTGATGTGAATGTGATAAAGATCTTCATCTCTCGGAATCCGGTACCCACTCTCTAGGGTGACATTCTTCATCAGCTCTATGCTCGTACTTCCCGAAAGCGGGGAACCTTGATGTGTTGTGCTCCTTTATTGGCAAGGTGGTTTATTTCGCACCTTCCCAAGTCAGTGCTGAAAAACAAAGAAGGCATGGGCTGGGCCTATAGGGTTATGTCTCTCTCGCATAATAACATCATCTGGACTCTCAAGGGTATGGATGAAGAGACTATCATTGATCGCTGTGGGGAGTATCCCAATGTTCCACTGTTAGGAACCCATGGAGGAATTTCTTACAACCCGTGCTTGGCCTTTCGTCAGTTTGGGAGAGCCATAGGAAAAGGACCTCATGAGATGCTAATACCTAGTATCATCTTTGATTTTCAAGGGGATAACGATGAGCAACGTCGCAGATTCATGAAGGCCTGGGATAGAGTTCACAGATCTGATCCACATAAGCTAGGCCCAAAGACTTCTCTGCCAATGGAGCCATATCTCAGATGGGTCCGCATCCGTGCCCGAAATCTAGGTATGCCATATGAAGCTGTCCGGCCTATCATTGTTGAAGTTGTTAATGAAGAAGGGGTTCTTCCGACCATCCTCCATCCTCATATACCCACTGACATTGGGGCACTGAAGAGATATTGGATGCAGCTGAGAGAGGAACGAGATTATTACCGAGAGAAGTTCAACGAGCAAGAGCAGAAGATCTAGAAGTTGACTAGGCAGCTGGAGAACGAGCGGATTCTCAAAGATTATGTCCGCACCGATAAGAAGAGACCATGGGAGCACTGATTGTCCTTTGATTATTTCCTTTCCAGTTTTATTTACTTTTCAGTATTTCCATTCTTGTAACGCCTTAAGGGCAATCAGTTGAACAATTTGAATTCCAAAGTTTATCTAATAAAGTGTGTTTCCCTTCTTGGTTTACGAATTTGAATCTCTCGTTTGTCTTTGAAATCATGTCATAAGCATTTCATCCCATGCACTCCATAACAGGTACCCATTACAGGTCTCTTATCTTCTTCGTTGTTTATTTCAGCACTCATCATGTCTGCTAAACCTTCAACTGAGCAAGCCATCAAGGCCCTCCAGGCCCAGAATGCCCAATTATAAGAGCTGTTCATGAATCTAGCTAAGGGTCAACAAGATCTGAAGACCCTGATTCTGAAAGAGAAGAAGAAGAAAAAGAAGAAGAAGAAGAGGACAATCCTGTTTAACACAGGGCACAGGTTTGGAAACAGGCTTCAGAATGAAGTTGATCTGACTACCTCATCTGGAGGGAAAGATAGTCAGGAAGAAAGGAGGGCTCCTAGCCCTGTGGCCTCTGACAACGAGACAGACTTCGATTAAGAACAATATCCTCCTGCCGAGGATAGATACAAGCAACTGGAAGACCGATTGAGTGCTATGGAAGTTCAGAAGGTGCTTGGTCTGGACTTTGGTGATCTAGGTCTATCATCTGGGGTGGTGATTCCCCACAAATTCAAGGCACCAGCCTTTTCTAAGTATGACAGAGTTTCTTGTCCGAAGTTGTACCTCCGATCATATGTAAGGAAGATTCAGCTGTACACCGCTGATAAGAACCTATGAATCCGCTTCTTCCAAGACATTCTCTCAGGGACTCAGCTTGAGTGGTTCTACCAGTTGGACGAAGCCAGTATTCGCAGTTGGGAAGATTTGGCTACTGCTTTCTACAGGCAGTACCAGTACAACTCCGACCTTGCTCCCACGCGTACCCAACTCCAGGGTATGTCAATAGGAACGGGTGAAGGATTCAAAGATTATGCTCAGAAGTGGAGGGACCTCGCCGGTAGAGTGCAACCACCCTTGGCTGATCAGGAGCTTGTGGGCATGTTCCTGGGGACCCTGTCTGGTCCATTTTTCAACCACCTAATTGGAAGCTCTTCATCTGGGTTTACAGATCTAATTTTGACCGGTGAAAGGATTGAGGCTGGTATTAAGGCTGGGAAGATAAAAAAGGATGCTTCATCAAGCATCGAGAAGAAGCCCTTTAAGAAAGAGTCCAGTGCTGTCTACAGTTCGAAAAGACAGAATAGACCTGAACACCGCCAAGCTATTAATGTGGTGGTTATTTCAAGACCTGATGGTGCTCCTCAGCACAACAATCAACAAAAGGACGAGAGACCTCGAAGGCAATTCACCCGTCTCAACATGACCTTATCTCAGATTCTGCCACAACTGTTGAAGACCAATATGTTGATTCCAAGGGAAGCCCCGAAGAATCCAAATACAACATCACCGAAGTATAACCCTAATGCCCGCTGTGCTTATCACTCTGATATCCCAGGGCATAATACAGATGATTGTTGGACTTTGAAGAATAAGATACAGGACTTAATTGATGCCAAGGAGATTGAGTTTGAGGCGCCCGAAAGACCTAATGTTGTGACTGCTCCTGTGCCCAAGCATGGAGTGAATGCTATAGATGAAGACTCATTTGTGGTTTTTGTGAACAACATTGTTACCCCTTTAATGACTGTGAAGAAGAACCTTTTGCTAGCCGGTTTATTTTCGGGCTATGACGAAGATTGCCGTATGTGTTCTGCCCTACCAACTGGTTGTCCACTTTTGAAATCTGGTGTCCAACGCCTGATGGATAGTAAAGAAATTCTGTTTGAGAAAACTGTTGTTCCTCTAGTTCATACTGAAGAAGTGGCCATCATTACCATTTTCGACAATTCTTCCAAGGCTCCCTCGAGGAAGCTTGTTAGAATTATATCTGTTCCAAGAATCGCACCTGTGATCATCACTATTCTGGGGCCCATCCCCTATACCTCTGATAAAGCTGTCCCTTGGCACTATGGGGCTGATGTTTATTTTCATGGAGTTAAGAAAGAGTTGGATGCTGATACTGACGTCAGCAATATTGTTGGACCTGCTAAAGTCACCCGCAGCGGAAGACTTTTCTCACCTAATATCTCTCCACCAACTGCCCAAAAACCCGTTGTCATTACACCTGCCAGTGTACCTGCTACTATTCCTGTTCAAGTTCCTATTCTTACCCCTGTCGCCGAGTCATCTGACACTCGGGGCAAAGGGATCACCAGTGAGCCTTCCCAGATGGAGGCACCAAAGACGATTAATGTTGAAGCTTTTAAACAAGAGATGGAAGAGATTCTGAAAATTATCAAAAAGAGTGACTACAATGTAGTTGAACAGCTGGGGCAAAACCCGTCCAAGATTTCTATGTTGTCACTATTGCTATGCTCAAAAGCCCATGCTAAGGCTCTGATTACCTTCTTGAAGACTGCCCACGTACCACAAGAGACATCAGCTGATCAGTTTACAGATTGCATGGCCAATTTGACTGCTGATAATGGGTTGGGTTTCTCTGACGCCGACTTGACTGCTAAAGGGAAGAATCAAAATGATGCCCTGCATGTCTCCATTGAATGTAGGGGCACTACTCTTGCTCATGTATTAGTGGATACTGGTTCCTCATTGAACGTCCTGCCTAAGAAAGCTCTAGACCGGTTAGACTGTGAAGGGTTAGAGTTAAAACCAAGCAACATTATTGTTAGGGCCTTTGATGGGTCTAAGAGGATGGTGCACAGAGAAGTTGATATTCCGATTAAGGTTGGTTCTCAGGTCTTCAACTCTACATTCTATGTGATGGACATTCAGCCATCTTATTCTTGTTTGCTGGGTCGTCCATGGATCCACAAAGCTGGGGCCATAACCTCAACGCTCCACCAGAAGCTGAAGTACCCGGTCAAAGGGAAGATTGTGACAGTACAAGGAGAGGAGGAGTACATGGTGAGCCACCTCAACTCTTTCCAATATGTAGAGATGGATGGGGAGTTCATTGAGACCCCATTTAAGCATTTTGAAGAGGTTCCCCAAACACTGGCATCAGCTGAGACTGTTGTTGAAGATTCTCCTATGAAGATGGCCTCCCTCAAGGATGCCCGGGCTGTTGTTGAGAAAGGTGAGTGTGCAAATTGGGGACGACTCCATGATTTTACACAGAAGACTAACAAGTTTGGTTTGGGTTTCACTGCAGAAGCTCAAAGGGCTGTTCGGAATGCACGGATCGGAAGACCTCCCGTGTTCATCAACAACTCGGGAGTGAATGCCATTGAAGACGATGTGGAAGAGTATGAGTTCGACAACTGGATCTATCCTACGACTGACGGTGGACAATGCAACTGGACAGCAAAGGACTTCATCCCTATTTCTTTTGTTACTCAGTAATGAAACTTTTTGTTTTAAATTTGTAAACAGACAATGTTTTAAACTTTATGGCCCGGTGTCTTACCCGGGGCACCGTGGCTTCATTTGTGAGGGCTTTATGTGTGTCATTTTCAATATCATTAATAAAAGCATTGGCCGTTCTTGCATTTCAAATTTTGTGCTCCTTGTTTTTCTTTATTATATATTGCAAAACAACTATTTTACACACACTCACATATACAGGTCTGTTGTACCCCAAAATTTGCCCTCCCATATTCTCCAAGAAATTGCCAAGCCAAGTCACAAAATTCCCCAAGGGTTACACAGTGCAAAGGTCCCCTATACAGTCAAAACTAGGGTTTGAGTTCTGATCAAGAAAATGAAGTTTTCAAAGGACCAATCAAGTCCCATATGTCTACAAATATGGTCAAGCATCCTCATATCAAGTTTCAAGGCATTCAGCTCAAAATTGCACAGTCAAAACCCTAGATTGCACTACAGTCAACTGTAGGGGCAAAATGGTCATTTGGCAGTCAAAAGTTCAAATTTTTGGTCAACATATCATTTTGAAGCCACAAACATCATTTGATCAATGCTTGATCATGATTCTCAAAATTTGGCTCAGAAATCATCAAAGATGCAAAAGTTTCCTTATTTGGACAGCTGAAAAAGTCAACTGAAATTGACCAGGGCATAACTTTCACATGGATTATCAGAAAAATCCCATCCAAAGCTCATTTTGAAGAGAAAGACATTTCCTACAACTCATCTTCATAATTCAAGTCCAAGAAATGCTCTTACAAAAAGTTATCAATTTCAACATTATAGGTCATTTTCAAAAAGTCAACAAAAAGGGACTTTAAGTCAAAGGCCATAACTTGAGATTGGTAAATCAAAATGACATGGAACCAAAGGCATTGGTTAGAGGACTCAAAGACCTTTCCAAAATGTCAAGGAAAAAGAGAAAATCTTAAAAATTGAGCAAGTTATGCCTTGTGGAAGTTGGGAAATTTTTGGATATTTTGAAAAGTCAACTTTGATCCAAATGACCTAAAATTGCTAATGGGCCCATTTTTCTTCCATGATTCATCATTCCAAGCATATGCACGACCACTTGGCCCAAAGGGAAGTATTTTATCATTTTTATTTATTTATTTGAATTTTTATTCATATTAATTCATTTAAATCAAATTAAATATGTGAAAAATGTCTAACCTAATTTTTTCAATCTTTTTATACATGTTTTGAGCTCAATATTTCGTGCATATCCCAATATGGAAAGATTTGGATGGAATTGATCTTAATTGATACAAAGTAGCATGAAAAAGATATGAAAAAGATCTTGGAAAATCAATTTGCAAAACCATTGAATGAAAGAGATTTGATTGAATTTTTGACCTAATGCCTTCACTACATAATCAGAAACCTAAACCTAATGCAGGAGGACTCAAAACTGCGCAGCAACTCCATTACCAAACTTGAAATTTTGGACAAAAATCTCAATACTGAAAATCAATTTGCAGGTGGTTTCAAGCCAAGATTTTCATCCCATTGGCTTCCTGAAGCTTCAAGGAAACGATTCCAATCCAGATCATCCATTATAACGCCAAGAATTGGTAAAACGAGGGCCAACTGTATCAAGAAAAACTCATAGTCGTACACCACGATTCATGCATCCATTATCACTTTTAATGCTTGATTTACGTTCCTTGTGAAGTTCTAAAGCTAACCATTGTATTTGATTGAATTATTATGCATCGTATATGATTTCACCATAGTTGATTTCTAGGGTTTTGCAGGACTGGAATTTAGGGCTTTTGCAATAAGGAAAAATTAGCCCACGAAACCATGACCATTCAAACCAGCTCATCTTGACGAAGGAGATAGGACCATCGCGCTCCATTTATGAGTGCTTAGAACCTATTCGCTATTTTCCCATAAGCCATCTAAAACGACGCTAAAAAACCGTGGCCTATGTGTTTGATGTTTCAGGAGCAGGGAGGACGATGATATCGTGGCACAAGCGGATTGGTGAATTTGAAAATTCGCGCGGAAATATGCATTGGTTTTTGTTTTACGCTATAATGTTTGTGTTTTATTTAATTGACAAATTGGTTCAGTGGCTCGGCTGGCAAACGCTCATTGCTTAAACATCCAAGACCTGGGTTCGAACCCCAGGTCTGTGTACTTTCAATATTATTTTTCCACAACGTTTCCTATGCAGCTTCAGTAATATAGACACACCATATGCCTCCCTCATCCAAGCGTCCACGCGTCTAGCATATTCAGATCAAAGGCACAGGATGGATGAGCACAATAAACCCTAGTCAACGTTGCCACATGGTGCCTGGGAGGGTCAACGAGTTTGAGGCTTAATGGGCCAGATTATTCAAAGCATACCTCACAATTGGGGCCTGAAACCCCCCTGGTTTGCAATTTCCTTTTTTATTTTTAATTATTATTTTATTTTCTTCATTGTTTTATTTTAATTAATTATTTCTATAAACTATAAAATACACAAAAAAATCAGAAAAAAAAACATAATGAATATTTTACTTTAATATTTTTATAAATAAATTCACATGTAACTATTTAGTTTTAATTAGGTTGTAATTTTAATTCTTTTAAATAACAAAAATACAAAAAATGTAGAGCTAGGTCTAATTGATAATTTTTATTCCTTTTAATTTTCCTTTTTTTTTTACCATAATATTATTTATTCTATTTTTATAATTAAATTGTACAAAACAAATTAGGTTTAATTTAGGTTTTAATTTAATATTTTCACAATAAACTTAAAAGCCATTAGAATTAGGGTTTGCATTCAATTTTCATTTTAATTAATTCTTTTTCTTTTAAATCTTAAAAAACATAAAAATACCAAAAAAATATTCTTTTTTTATTTTTAATTTTAATTCCCCGTTAACTTTAATATTTTGCAAAAGGGTCCAACGCCCGTATTCTTAATTATTTAATTTCGCATATTTATTTTTATTTTGCTTAAATGATTATGTATCTCTCCCAAAGCGTTGTAACTTAAACTTTTCGCACTTTTCAATTTCGTTATTTACTTTGCTTTCTTTACTTTTCTGTCAAATCGGGTCCGGTTTAATTTTGGCGATGTGGACCCGCGCCGTTTGTAATAGCTTTAGATTTACTTTTTCCCGCAAATATTAACTGTTAACAAAAGCATGAAAGAATGTATGGACTTAAATAAAATCAAGCGTAGATCACAATGAACATGACAAGACAAATATCAATGAAAATGACACATGAATCGCACACACCACCCTTAGGGTACGCCTCACTGTTGCCTTACCTTTCGAAAGGTGATCGTCGAGTAGAGGACGTCTTAGTAAGTCCTCATGATCCGGGAACCTGGCATGAGGGTAGCTTCTAAGGTGTCTTCCCATTGCTCTGGTGATCACCATGTCCCGAAACTCGAATTGACCCGAACACCTCCAACGGTGGTGCTGCCTACCTCTCAATGGTGGGATGGCGCTAATTTAAAGGACATTTACACAGACGAATTCCTTAGGGTAGGTAGGTTCTCGTAGATACTTGCTCTCTTCAAAAACAAACAAAAATCTTTTCACACCGACACTTTTCAAAAGCTTTCAAAACAATTTTTCAAACACTCTGACACAAGAGTCGATCTGAAACTTTCAAAGAAACTTTTTAAAACCCACAGTCGAAAAGTAAACAAACCATTTTTGAAAACACAAATGAGCAAGTATCTAAGAGCCCATGGATAACCATGGATAGAAAGGGTGCTAACACCTTCCCTTTCTATAACCTACCTCCCGAACCGAGAGCAATCTCTTTAAGGAATTTTTCTGTGCTTTTGTCCTTTCCCTTTGGAGAAAATAAAAGACGGTGGCGACTCTTGCTTCCGCGACATTTCGCGAACCAGCATTAAACAGTCAGTTCCAGATCCACCGATCACAGAACTGGCGACTCTGCTGGGGACCCTTTATAAAGTGAGGTGTACCTTAGGGCTAGTTCATAACTGTGTTTTCAATTGCTTTCTTTGCTTGCTTTATTATTGTGGGACACCTCTCGGGAGTTCTATAGATCCTAACCCGGATCTGGGGATACCTTCTTAGAAAGTAGCAACAAGGCTGTGAGGGAACTGTGCGGGGTATACCGACATGGTTGAAGCAGTCTGCTACGTTGATGTGGCACTTTGGTGTGTACCGGTAACCCTTGAGTTCAGTCAAGGAGAGTACGGGGCCTCCACGTGGTGTCGTGAAGCATCAACTGACCTTAGGAACCTTAATGGAACTATCTTGGCCTCTTTAGGGTAGTGAGATAACTGACTTTGGTGCAGTCCGAGGTTGGTTGATACTCGATACTACACTCAATTGAGGGTTGCTTTCCTGGGATATTTCGGTCGCCAGTTCAGTGGCTAAATCGAAACGATGAACAATGAAAGCAATCCAGTGATATTGGGACCCTTAGAACCCGGTTACTTTGATAGGACAGGTTGAACCCACCAACTTCAAGAGGGTACTACCCAGACCCCATGCTGGCTTAAACCCTAAGGGTTTCTCTTGTGTGACTTGTGTGCCTTCGTACTTGACTATTTGCATGCTTGTTGTCTGACATTTGAGCTTCTTGCAGGTTTTGGTTTGCAGTCCTTAATTGGGACTCACAACAGGGTCACTCACATTACCCCATGCATAGCATAACATCATACCATTGCATACATCCTAACCCATTTCAAGGATCTCAAGGGCTTGTGATGCAGGTCATGGTGAATCAACTATCCCAGCAAGGGGCAAGGGGGATTTATTTTCCTCTAGTCAAGGTTGTCAGGGGCTATGACCCACTGGATATGGTGAGCCTTTGACCCTTGAAGAAGGGCTCTCTACAACAGGAAGTTCCTTCAATTAAGTTACCGGTTTTCAACTCTAACAAGTTTCTCTGTTTACCCCGCGAGATCCTTGAAATCATTGCATGCATGCCATACATCTCATTGCATTACAGGTATCCCTTCGACAGGTTGCTTACCCTTCTTCGCTGTTTATTTCAGCCGATCGACATGAATCCTGAATCATCAGCTGAGCAGTCCATCAAGGCCCTCCAGGCTCAGAACGCCCAGTTCCAAGGGCTGATTATGAATTTGACCCAGGGGCAACAAGATCTGAAGGCTCTGCTCTTGAAGAAGGACAAGAAGAAGAAGAGGACTGTTTTGTTCAGCCCTAGACGCAGATCTGGGAACACACCGCAGACTGAAACTGAGAGGACTACCCCATCTGTAAGGGAAAGCAGTCACCATGAGAGAGAGGTGCCTAGTCCAGTGGTCTCCGACAACGAGACAGATTTCAATGACGAACAATACCCTCCGGCTGAGGACAAGTACAAGCAGTTGGAAGACCGTTTGAAGGCTATGGAAATACAACAAGTACCTGGGCTGGATTTCGGAGATCTGGGTTTGTCTACTGGTGTGATCATCCCTCGGAAGTTCAAGGCACCATCATTCACTAAATATGACGGGGCGTCTTGTCCCAAGTTACATCTCAGGTCCTATGTTCGGAAGATTCAGCCATATACGGTGGACAAGAATTTGTGGATCCACTTCTTTCAGGAGAGTCTTTCAGGGACTCATCTCGAATGGTTCTATCAGCTAGATGGGACCAAGGTTCGTAACTGGGAGGAGTTGGCTACTGCTTTCTACAAGCAGTACCAATATAATGCCGACCTTGCTCCTACGCGTACCCAACTCCAGGGTATGTCGTTAGGATCAAGTGAAGGTTTTAAAGAATATGCGCAGAAATGGAGGGATCTTGCTGGAAGGGTACAACCACCTCTGACTGATCGGGAACTTGTCGATATGTTCTTGGGGACCCTATCCGGGCCGTTCTTCAATCACCTCATTGGTAACTCATCTGCTGGATTTACCGACCTCATCCTGACCGGTGAAAGAATTGAAGCTGGTATCAAGAGTGGGAAAATTCAAGAGGCCACACCTTCTGACACTCACAAAAAGCCTTACACGGGAAAGAAGGAATCTAATGCTGCATACAGTCAAAAGAGTCGCCGTGATCAACATGCAGGGGCAGTCATGATCTCTGGTTCTGCACCACGCCGTCAACCACAAAGGGGAAACCAGCAAAGGCCGGACGGGCCTAAAAGGCAATTCACCAACATTAACATGCCATGGTCACAAGCATTGCAACACATGTTGAAGATGAACCTGATTGCAGTGATCAACCCTCCTGCCAATCCTAAGACCTCCTCTCCTAGCTACAATCCAGAAGCAAGGTGTGCTTATCATTCCGATAGCCCGGGGCACGATACTGAGGACTGTTGGGCACTGAAGTACAAAATTCAGAACATGATCGATGCCAAAGAGATCGAGTTCGAGCCTGCCGAGACTCCCAACGTGATCACTGCTCCATTGCCAAAACATGGCTAGGATCGAGAGATTTTTGTTCATTTGAATTCAAGTTGTATTTTTCTTTTCTTGTTCAGATAAACAATTATCATGTTAAACTCTTTTATTTCATGAATGCATTACACATGTCTGTCTTGATTTAATTATGTTTACTATGCTTAAAACTGCTTTCATATTTTTGCGATAGTCAACTCTTAATTGAAAATTCTAAACCTCTTGAGGGAGGATGACGAAAACGATACCACGATGTACAGTATGCTTTTGAACAAACCCCGCTGATGAGGTACAGGCATTGTTTCAATCCCCAAACACTGGAGTTATAAGGATGATAATCCCTCGTCAACCCATCAAAGCCAAAGAAGTAGGAGTTTTTATTTTCGAAAATCAAAACCCTTAATCATAACCTGGGGCAGGGTAGTTCTCTCAGTTGATCCAAGTGCACAATGAATGGCACCAAATGAGTTTTTTTCAAAAAAACAAAAGACAATGATGGTTCAAAACAATCATAAGGACAGGCAGTCATTATAAAAAAAAAAATCATAAACGAAAAGCCCAAGAAGTCAAAACCTATGAAAAGAGACTTATGAAACTGGGGCATCCCGCTGACTGTAAGTCCAAAAAAGGAAACAGTTCAGGCAAAAAATAGGGATAACGAAATCAAAAAGAAAGAGGTCTCACAAACCCTCAACAAAAACAAAAGAATGACTGCCTAGTCAGAATAAATCATCAATGGCCGAACCATCACCGGAATATCAAAGCAAAGACTCAAGCAAGGTCTAACGCATGACCAACTGAGTTTAGGTTTGGAGAACATCACGAAGAGCGGGTGGGTACAAATAATTTGAGCCTTTATCCTTTGTTTCTTAAACCGTGAACCCGGCCACGATATAACCCTTAAAAGTCCTAGCTGAAGCATGGGTTAGTTCGAAAGCATACTGTTACGAAGGTATCCTGACTCCTGAAGGTTTGCTGTAAAATCTTGAGTTGACATCGCACTGTATTACAAAAAATGCATTTTTCAAAATATCCAAGACAGACATAGGCTTTTGCATTCTTAAAATAATCTTGTTTGCATATGACTATTCGTTTGAACAGCAGGGAAATTCGCACGATGAACACCTTGTGAACAGAAGTACCTCCAATCAAGGGGCACAGTAGGAGCATTGCCCAGTATCTGGGGCATGACAAAATACTTCCAACAGGGGCAACTCCCTACATCCTGAGAGTGTGGACATAGTCGAAAAATACTACGCGTAATCAAAGACCCGCTAGGCTGA
Source organism: Vicia faba (assembly GCA_948472305.1). NCBI lineage: Eukaryota > Viridiplantae > Streptophyta > Magnoliopsida > Fabales > Fabaceae > Vicia > Vicia faba. The sequence goes on from OX451741.1 coordinate 745,934,914, forward strand.
CATGCCTAGGCAAAAATAAGGGATGAAACGAAAAAAATCTGTACACCCGGCAAGTCGAAAACCTGAAAAGGCGGCTTGGGCAAAAATGGGTATCCCGGTGGATTGAAAACCCGAAAGGGCGGTCCAGGCAAAAGTTAGGGATCAAAGCGTACGGCTATGTTCCGGTATCTCATCACTTGTCTACCCGAAGATTTGTCAAACACCCTCACAGGTATCCTCTTCCCTCACCTCCGAAACAGGGGCAATAATGAGTTATCCAGGCGGTCCAATTGCTCTGTTAACCAAAGTACAAAGGAAAGATCAACATAAGGACGATTACCATCTACCTTTACAAATTCCAGATCATGGGTTAACATCCGAAACCAAACAGGACAATCATCCACTTAATCAAAATCATGCAACCCTACACCAGTTCCGTCTCAATGTTCAGAAGAAGTTTTTACACGAACTTATCTCAAGTAACCTTACCCCGGTTCATCCAGAAGTTTTACACGAACTTATCCAAGTAACCTAACCCCGGTTCCTCCAGAAGTCTTACATGGACCTATCTCAAGATGACCTAACCCCGGTTCATCAAGAAGTTTTTACACAAACTTATCCAAGTAACCTAACCCCGGTTCCTCCAGAAGTCTTACATGGACCTATCTCAAGATGACCTAACCCCGGTTCATCATGAAGTTTTTACACAAACTTATCCAAGTAACCTAACCCCGGTTCCTCCAGAAGTCTTACATGGACCTATCTCAAGATGACCTAACCCCGGTTCATCAAGAAGTTTTTACACAAACTTATCCAAGTAACCTAACCCCGGTTCCTCCAGAAGTCTTACATGGACCTATCTCAAGATGACCTAACCCCGGTTCATCATGAAGTTTTTACACAAACTTATCCAAGTAACCTAACCCCGGTTCCTCCAGAAGTCTTACATGGACCTATCTCAAGATGACCTAACCCCGGTTCATCATGAAGTTTTTACACAAACTTATCCAAGTAACCTAACCCCGGTTCCTCCAAGAGTCTCACATGGACCTATCTCAAGATGACCTTACCTCGGTTCGTCAAGAAGTTTTACACGAACTCATCCTGCGGCAACCTAACCCCGGTTCCCCCCCAGAAGTCTTACATGGATTTAGCTCAAGATAACCTCACCCCGGTTCATCAAGAAGTTTTACATGAACTCACCTCACCAAGCAACCCTACACCGGTTCCCTCTCTTCAAGATGCAGTTTTACATGGACTCGTCACCCAGAAACCCTACACAGGTTCTCCCTTTCCAAGAACGAAGTTTTACACGAACTCATCATCAAAGTAACCCTACACAGGTTCCTTCTCCATTTCAGATGCGGTTTTACATGAGCTCATCAGCAGGCAACCCTACATAGGTTCCCTCTTTCAACTTACAAAATTACAGTCCAAAACTTCCCCAGGAGAGTCCAATCCAGTTCCCCCAGGAAAGTTGGAATTTATATCCCCAAGCAATAAGCTTATCCCCAGTAGATTCTGGAAGCTTATCCCTCGCAGAGCACGAACGCGTCGCTCGGCTTTATTCAAAGAGTTATTTCCTTAACAGGATATAACTGGGTTATCCTCAGCCAAAAGCCACGGAAAGAGCGTCCTCGACGAAGTCTTCTTACCCCAGCGAAGTCCATCAACACTTCCAACAACAAGGGTATCCCCAGCAAATTATTATCAACACTCGGCAAGGCATCCCTCTTCCCACAGAGTATTGCTTCCCAGCATGGTCGCTAGAGTATCTTTTCTCCCCGCAGAATCTTCCATTTGCCAAGTTTATTCCGCGACGGAGTCATCTTCTACCGGTATTCTTGCAGTTATCATCCCCAGCGGAAGCAAAATCTATTCTTCAACATCAGCCCAGGATACGACTTCCCGGCGCCCGTCAAGGATTTACTTTCCTAGACGAAAACATACATTCATAAAATACCACATACATCATTATAGCATGCATAGACGCATTATGTCATACAAATCTCATTTATGTTGAGAACATCATTGCTTGATCCATATCATGCATTGCATATGACTGACCTTTACCTTTCAGGAAGGATGCAGTTGAAATTCTCAATCATATTTCAAGACCTAGACCGGTTCAGTTAATCGACTCAAAAGATTTCTTATCCAGTCCCAGGCCTTCTCTAGTCCAGCTAAATCGACTCCCAACAGATTTTTCTGATAAAGACTCAGCAGAAGTTATTCCAGATTATAATTTCCTATTGGTCCTCTCTCCGACGGTGCATGAGATTTCCATTTTAGGGTTTTCTTTAAGATTATAATCTCCTATGGTCCCCTCTCCGACAAGTGCGTGAGGTGGTAATTCCTTTTTTCAGATGTTTCCCTCTTCGACGATGAGTGTGAGGTGATAGTCTGTTGTGGTCCCCTCTCCGACAAGTGCGTGAGGTGGTAATTCCTTTTTCAGATGTTTCCCTCTCCGACGATGAGTGTGAGGTGATAGTCTCTTGTGGTCCCCTCTCCGACGGTGTGTGAGGTGGTAAGTCCTTCTTCAGATGTTTCCCTCTCCGACGGTGAGTGTGAGGTGATAGTCTCCTATGGTTCCCTCTCCGACGGTGAGTAAGGTGACAATTCCTTTTCCTATGATTCCCTCTCCGACGGCGAGTGAGGTGATTCCCTGTTAGATTATAATGGCCTATGGTTCTCGTTCCGATCCTGCGAAGATGGTATTTCCCACCAAGATTTTCTCAATGAGCGTTGTTGAAGTTAAAGTCGCCCAAGGTTCTCTTATCATTCATGCTAAGGCAGTAACCATCCCTGGTTCATTCATCGCTGTTTGAAGCTCCAGACTCAGCTCCTGTAACCAGTCAGGACACATCTATACCAAGCATCTGAAAACCAACTCCTGCAACGTGTCAGGTACTCATTTGTTCTTTTGCAGGTATGCAGGTACTCGCTAAGGAATCTCCTACGCAATCAACATCCAGATGGCATCTATAAGCCCATCATCCTATCCAGCAATCTCCAAATGGCATCTATAAGCCCATTCCCTCATCACACTGCCAACATGTGAGCGCAAATTTCTGGGCACTCTAGTGTTCAATCATCTTCTACCCTCGGACTACGAAAGGCACGTCAGCCAATCTGCATCCTCAGGTCTAAGAAGATTGAACAGGGGCAACTGTTGTACCCCAAAATTTGCCCTCCCATATTCTCCAAGAAATTGCCAAGCCAAGTCACAAAATTCCCCAAGGGTTACACAGTGCAAAGGTCCCCTATACAGTCAAAACTAGGGTTTGAGTTCTGATCAAGAAAATGAAGTTTTCAAAGGACCAATCAAGTCCCATATGTCTACAAATATGGTCAAGCATCCTCATATCAAGTTTCAAGGCATTCAGCTCAAAATTGCACAGTCAAAACCCTAGATTGCACTACAGTCAACTGTAGGGGCAAAATGGTCATTTGGCAGTCAAAAGTTCAAATTTTTGGTCAACATATCATTTTGAAGCCACAAACATCATTTGATCAATGCTTGATCATGATTCTCAAAATTTGGCTCAGAAATCATCAAAGATGCAAAAGTTTCCTTATTTGGACAGTTGAAAAAGTCAACTGAAATTGACCAGGGCATAACTTTCACATGGATTATCAGAAAAATCCCATCCAAAGCTCATTTTGAAGAGAAAGACATTTCCTACAACTCATCTTCATACTTCAAGTCCAAGAAATGCTCTTACAAAAAGTTATCAATTTCAACATTATAGGTCATTTTCAAAAAGTCAACAAAAAGGGACTTTAAGTCAAAGGCCATAACTTGAGATTGGTAAATCCAAATGACATGGGACCAAAGGCATTGGTTAGAGGACTCAAAGACCTTTCCAAAATGTCCAAGAACATGAGAAAAGCTTAAAAATTGAGCAAGTTATGCCTTGTGGAAGTTGGGAAATTTTTGGATATTTTGAAAAGTCAACTTTGATCCAAATGACCTAAAATTGCTAATGGGCCCATTTTTCTTCCATGATTCATCATTCCAAGCATATGCACGACCACTTGGCCCAAAGGGAAGTATTTTCTCATTTTTATTTATTTATTTGAATTTTTATTCATATTAATTCATTTAAATCAAATTAAATATGTGAAAAATGTCTAACCTAATTTTTTCAATCTTTTTATACATGTTTTGAGCTCAATATTTCGTGCATATCCCAATATGGAAAGATTTGGATGGAATTGATCTTAATTGATACAAAGTAGCATGAAAAATATATGAAAAAGATCTTGGAAAATCAATTTGCAAAACCATTGAATGAAAGAGATTTGATTGAATTTTTTGACCTAATGCCTTCACTACATAATCAGAAACCTAAACCTAATGCAGGAGGACTCAAAACTGCGCAGCAACTCCATTACCAAACTTGAAATTTTGGACAAAAATCTCAATACTGAAAATCAATTTGCAGGTGGTTTCAAGCCAAGATTTTCATCCCATTGGCTTCCTGAAGCTTCAAGGAAACGATTCCAATCCAGATCATCCATTATAACGCCAAGAATTGGTAAAACGAGGGCCAACTGTATCAAGAAAAACTCATAGTCGTACACCACGATTCATGCATCCATTATCACTTTTAATGCTTGATTTACGTTCCTTGTGAAGTTCTAAAGCTAACCATTGTATTTGATTGAATTATTATGCATCGTATATGATTTCACCATAGTTGATTTCTAGGGTTTTGCAGGACTGGAATTTAGGGCTTTTGCAATAAGGAAAAATTAGCCCACGAAACCATGACCATTCAAACCAGCTCATCTTGACGAAGGAGATAGGACCATCGCGCTCCATTTATGAGTGCTTAGAACCTATTCTCTATTTTCCCATAAGCCATCTAAAACGACGCTAAAAAACCGTGGCCTATGTGTTTGATGTTTCAGGAGCAGGGAGGACGATGATATCGTGGCACAAGCGGATTGGTGAATTTGAAAATTCGCACAGAAATATGCATTGGTTTTTGTTTTACGCTATAATGTTTGTGTTTTATTTAATTGACAAATTGGTTCAGTGGCTCGGCTGGCAAACGCTCATTGCTTCAACATCCAAGACCTGGGTTCGAACCCCAGGTCTGTGTACTTTCAATATTATTTTTCCACAACGTTTCCTATGCAGCTTCAGTAATATAGACACACCATATGCCTCCCTCATCCAAGCGTCCACGCGTCTAGCATATTCAGATCAAAGGCACAGGATGGATGAGCACAATAAACCCTAGTCAACGTTGCCACATGGTGCCTGGGAGGGTCAACGAGTTTGAGGCTTAATGGGCCAGATTATTCAAAGCATACCTCACAATTGGGGCCTGAAACCCCCCCTGATTTGCAATTTCCTTTTTTATTTTTAATTATTATTTTATTTTCTTCATTGTTTTATTTTAATTAATTATTTCTATAAACTATAAAATACACAAAAAAATCAGAAAAAAAAACATAATGAATATTTTACTTTAATATTTTTATAAATAAATTCACATGTAACTATTTAGTTTTAATTAGGTTGTAATTTTAATTCTTTTAAATAACAAAAATACAAAAAATGTAGAGCTAGGTCTAATTGATAATTTTTATTCCTTTTAATTTTCCTTTTTTTTTACCATAATATTATTTATTCTATTTTTATAATTAAATTGTACAAAACAAATTAGGTTTAATTTAGGTTTTAATTTAATATTTTCACAATAAACTTAAAAGCCATTAGAATTAGGGTTTGCATTCAATTTTCATTTTAATTAATTCTTTTTCTTTTAAATCTTAAAAAACATAAAAATACCAAAAAAATATTCTTTTTTTATTTTTAATTTTAATTCCCCGTTAACTTTAATATTTTGCAAAAGGGTCCAACGCCCGTATTCTTAATTATTTAATTTCGCATATTTATTTTTATTTTGCTTAAATGATTATGTATCTCTCCCAAAGCGTTGTAACTTAAACTTTTCGCACTTTTCAATTTCGTTATTTACTTTGCTTTCTTTACTTTTCTGTCAAATCGGGTCCGGTTTAATTTTGGCGATGTGGACCCGCGCCGTTTGTAATAGCTTTAGATTTACTTTTTCCCGCAAATATTAACTGTTAACAAAAGCATGAAAGAATGTATGGACTTAAATAAAATCAAGCGTAGATCACAATGAACATGACAAGACAAATATCAATGAAAATGACACACGAATCGCACACACCACCCTTAGGGTACGCCTCACTGTTGCCTTGCCTTTCGAAAGGTGATCGTCGAGTAGAGGACGTCTTAGTAAGTCCTCATGATCCGGGAACCTGGCATGAGGGTAGCTTCTAAGGTGTCTTCCCATTGCTCTGGTGATCACCATGTCCCGAAACTCGAATTGACCCGAACACCTCCAACGGTGGTGCTGCCTACCTCTCAATGGTGGGATGGCGCTACTTTAAAGGACATTTACACAGACGAATTCCTTAGGGTAGGTAGGTTCTCGTAGATACTTGCTCTCTTCAAAAACAAACAAAAATCTTTTCACACCGACACTTTTCAAAAGCTTTCAAAACAATTTTTCAAACAGTCTGACACAAGAGTCGATCTGAAACTTTCAAAGAAACTTTTTAAAACCCACAGTCGAAAAGTAAATAAACCATTTTTGAAAACACAAATGAGCAAGTATCTAAGAGCCCATGGATAACCATGGATAGAAAGGGTGCTAACACCTTCCCTTTCTATAACCTACCTCCCGAACCGAGAGCAATCTCTTTAAGGAATTTTTCTGTGCTTTTGTCCTTTCCCTTTGGAGAAAATAAAAGACGGTGGCGACTCTTGCTTCCGCGACATTTCGCGAACCAGCATTAAACAGTCAGTTCCAGATCCACCGATCACAAGGTCCACATCCACTATGGATCTCACTGGTAATGACTCTGCTACTGCCAGTTATGACTTCGAAAATCCAATCAACTTTGCCGAAGACGAAGGTGAAGATGATTGCGTAGTTCCTGGTGAACTTGCAAGACTGTTACTTCAGGAAGAGAGGGCTATTCAGCCGCACGAAGAGCCGGTGGAATTAGTGAATCTGGGTACTGAGATAGACAAGAAGGAAGTCAAGATCGGTGCAAATCTGGAGCTTAGTGTGATGCAATGGTTGATTCAGATGCTGCATGACTATGTTGATATCTTTGCCTGGTCTTTCAAAGATATGCCTGGTTTGGATACTGATATTGTGGTTCACCGCCTGCCTACCAAGGAAGACTGTCCTCCAGTAAAGCAGAAGGTCCGCCGAATGTGCCCAGAGATGTCTGAGAAAATCAAGGCTGAAGTTATAAAACCATTTGACATCGATTTTCTATCAGTTACTTCTTACCCTCAATGGGTTTCCAATGTGGTTCCTATACCGAAGAAGGATGGTAAGGTTCGAATGTGTGTTGACTATAGGGATCTGAACAGGGCAAGCCCCAAGGATGACTTCCCTCTACCTCATATTGACGTTCTCGTTGAAAATACTGCTCAGCATAAAGTATTCTCCTTTATGGATGGCTTCTCCGGTTATAATCAGATTAAAATGGCTCCTGAAGACATGGAGAAGACAACCTTTGTTACTCAGTGGGGTACCTTTTGCCATAAGGCCATGCCTTTTGGACTGAAGAACACCAGGGCAACATATCAGCGTGCCATGGTTGCTTTGTTTCATGACATGATCCATCATGAGATCGAAGTATACATCGACGATATGATTGCAAGGTCCCAAACTAAGGAGGAACACCTTGACCATCTGCATAAGTTGTTTGACAAGTTGAAGTTGTACAAGCTGAGGTTAAACCCAAACAAGTGCACCTTCGGGGTGAGGTCTGGTAAGCTATTGGGTTTCGTCGTAAGCGACAAAGGTATTCAAGTAGATCCTGCAAAGGTGAAGGCTATACAAGAAATTTCGTCTCCCAGAACAGAGAAAGAAGTCAGAGGTTTTCTGGGACGACTGAATTACATTGCCCGATTCATCTCGCACCTGACTGCTACTTGTGAACCAATCTTCAAGCTACTGAAGAAAGATCAAGTAGTACGTTGGAACGATGAATGCCATGCCGCTTTCGAAAGGATTAAAGAGTATCTCCAAGAACCACCCATTCTGATGCCACCAGTTGAAGGGAGACCTTTGATCTTATACTTGACAGTGCTCGATAACTCAATGGGGTGTGTGCTAGGTCAGCATGACGAGTCTGGCCGAAAAGAGCATGCAATTTACTACCTTAGCGAAAAGTTTACCGACTGTGAGACCCGATACTCACTGCTCGAGAAAACTTGTTGCGCTTTGGCATGGGCTGCTCGCCGGCTGAGACAGTATATGCTGACTCACACCACTTTGTTGATATCAAAGATGGATCCAATCAAGTATATCTTCGAAAAGCCTGCCTTGTCCGGAAGAATAGTAAGATGGCAGATGATCTTGACTGAGTATGACATACAATACACGACCCAAAAGGCAATTAAGGGAAGTGTATTGGCAGACCATTTGGCACATCGGGCAGTGGATGATTACCAGTCTATGAACTTCGAATTTCCGGACGAGAATATCATGTTGGTAACTGATTGTGAGACACTTGGACCGGATGAAGGACCTGAGGAAGGATCCCGATGGTCTATGTACTTTGATGGAGCTTCAAACGCTTTGGGTAATGACATTGGCACCGTGATCATATCTCCTAAAGTCTCTCATACTCCGTTTACCACCCGATTATGTTTCAAATACACCAACAATATGGCGGAGTATGAAGCATGCATCATGGGTCTTCGAGCAGCAATTGACCTAAGGATTAAGTTTCTAAGTGTCTTTGGAGATTCCGCTCTCGTGATTAGTCAGATCAAAGGCGAGTGGGATACGAAACACCCGAACCTTATTCCTTACAAGGAGTATGTATTGACGTTGCTTCCCCATTCGAGGAGATAACCTTTAAACACTTTCCTAGAGAGGAGAATCAGTTGGCGGACGCGCTGGCTACGATGTCTTCTATGTTCAAATTAAATTGGGACAACGAAGCTCCCCAGATCATCATTGAAAGATTGGACGAACCTACACATTGCTGTGATATTGAGACTGAAGAGATAACAGAAAAGCCCTGGTTTCATGAGGTGAAGAGATACCTTGAGGTTCAGGAATACCCTGAGGGTGAATCTGTTAATGACAAGAAGTTTTTGAGGAGGTTCGCAGCAAAGTTCTTCATCAGCAATGGCATCCTTTACAAGCGCAACCATGATTCGACCTTACTGCGTTGTGTGGATAAGAATGAAGCAGAAAAGATCATGGAGGAATTACATGAAGGTACTTTCGGAACTCATTCCAGTGGACACATCATGGCAAAGAAAATCCTACGGGCAGGATATTATTGGTCCATAATGGAAGCCGACTATTATCAGCATTCTCGGACGTGTCACACGTGCCAAGTCTATGCTGATAAGGTGCACATACCTCCAGTTCCTCTAAACATCTTGACGGCACCTTGGCCTTTTGCAATGTGGGGCATTGATATGATCGGCGAGATCAGACCTACGACATCTATCGGGCATCGTTTCATCCTGGTAGCAATTGATTACTTTACGAAGTGGGTTGAGGCAGCTTCCTTTGCTACTGTAACCAAGAACGTCGTGGCACGGTTTATTCGGCATAATCTGATCTGTCGATACGGGGTACCAGAGAGGATCATTACAGACAATGGTACCAATCTTAACAACAAAATGATCACTGAGCTCTGCGAACAATTCAAGATACAGCACCACAACTCTTCTCCCTACCGGCCGAAGATGAATGGGGCTGTAGAAGCGGCTAATAAGAACATTAAGAAGATTGGCAGAAGATGACAGTGACATACAAAGATTGGCATGAGATGTTACCATTTTCTCTTCATGGGTACCGTACCTCAGCGCGGACGTCAACATGGGAAACACCTTATTCCTTGGTATATGGCATGGAGGCAGTCTTGCCCATTGAAGTTCAGATACCCTCTCTTCGGATCATGAAGGATGCAGGTTTGAGTGAAGATGACTGGATTCAGACCTGGCTTGATCAGCTGAACCTAATCGACGAAAAAAGACTTACTGCTATTTGTCATGGTCAGACGTACCAAAAACGGATGATCAAGGCATTTAATAAGAAAGTCAGACGACAGGAGTATCAAGTTGGGGATCTGGCAATTAAGCGCATCATTCTACCTCAAGGTGATCCCAGGGGCAAATGAACCTCTACTTACGAAGGGCCATTTATGGTTAAGAATATTTTCTCAGGAGGAGCTATGATTTTAACCACCATGGATGGTGACGACCTTCCTCACCCCGTCAATGCAGACATAGTGAAAAGATACTACGCATAATCAAAGACCCGCTAGGTTGACTGGCCTAGGCAAAAATAAGGGCTTCCCGGCGAACCAAAAGGGTTCGGGCAAAAATAAGGGATGAAAATGAAAAAAATCTGTACACCCGGCAAGTCGAAAACCTGAAAAGGCGGCTTGGGCAAAAAAGGGTATCCCGGTGGACTGAAAACCCGAAAGGGCGGTCCAGGCAAAAATTAGGGATCAAAGCGTAACACTATGTCTCATTGGATCACCTTGCATCCAGACTTCGGTATCAACTATCAAGCTCGGACGACACTAATCAATCTGATTCATCTTCAACCAGTAGCAAAGCGATGAGATGCTCGAGGACATAAGGGCAATAGCAGAGTTGGAACCCAGTGGGATTATTCACATAGCTGTTTTGTTTAGTTTTTCACAAATTGTGTAAATTCTGTTATTTCGGCGGTGTTCTCTTACTAGGACGTCAGTCTCTTGTACAAAAACGCCTATTTACAGGCCAAACTTCAAAATCAATACAATTCATTTTCAGACAAATTTCAAACTGTTTTTCCTTTATCTGTTTTGTTTTGCAAAGAACGTCCATTGTTCATTTTTCATATATGCATTTGACATTAATTGTTGCTCATAAATATTTACATGCGAAACAAAATTTAAATTACTGGTAATATCAGAAACAGGGGCAATAAGAATTGTCCGAACTGTATAGTTGCTCTGTCCACCAGGTACGAAGGTAGATTCAGCTGAAGAATATGGCTAAGATACTTTCACTCCCCACAGAGTAAGATAATAATGGTAACTCTCTCAGCTGAGACTTGCAACTATGAACAAATCAACAATACTCTCCCCAAGCAGAGATGGTCTACCATCTGCACTAAAAAGGTCCTAATATTCCCCAGCGGAGTATAAGAGTATACCCGACACTCTTAATATTCCCCAACGGAGTATAAGAATGTTCCCCGGCAGAATACAAGACACCCCTGGTGGAGTCAATATTTCCCCAGCACGGTCTGAAAAAGCTTCCCCAATGGAGCTGAATCATTATCCCCAGTAGACTCTGGAAGTTTACCCCCAGTGGAGTACAAAATAAATCTCCCCAGCCAAATTCAAAGGATTATCCCCACAAAAGTCTAACAGGGATATCCCCAGCAAGTTACAACTGAAAGATCATCCCCAGCAAAGTTCTTTCCTTTCACAAACAGGAATTCAATCCTCAACAGATTCAGTATCACCAGCAACGGTAGTCCATCCCCAGCGAAGTTTATCAGTGGAATTCTCAGCAGAGCATCTCTTCCCCACAGAGTAATCTCCTCATCAGTTTATTCCCCAATCACCTTCGTTCATCATCCCCAGCAGAAACGAAGAATTCAACTCTATTCTACAACAACTCCGGGATTTATTTTCCCCAGCTAAAACATCACATTTCCATACATCATGATACATGCATAAACGCATCATACCGCACAATCTCATTTATATTGAGAACATCATTGCTTGATCCATATCATGCATTACATATGAATGACCTTTGCCTTTCAGGAAAGATACAGTTAAGGTTCTCACCAGTCAAAGAAGACAAGACCAGTTAAATCGATTCCTAAAGATTTTTCTGATGCCATTTCAGTCAAAGAAGACATGACCAGTTAAATCGATTCCTAAAGATTTTTCTGATACCAATTCAGTCAAAGGAGACATGACCAGTTAAATCGATTCCTAAAGATTTTTCTGATACCAATTCAGTCAAAGGAGACATGACCAGTTAAATCGATTCCTAAAGATTTTTCTGATGCCAATTCAGTCAACGAAGACAAGACCAGTTAAATCGAGTCCTAAAGATTTTTCTGAGGCCAATCCAGTCAAAGAAGACAAAACCATTTAAATCGATTCCTAAAGATTTTTCTGAGGCCAATCCAGTCAAAGGAGACAAAACCAGTTAAATCGATTCCTAAAGATTTTTCTGATGCCAATTCAGTCAAAGGAGACATGACCAGTTAAATCAATTCCTAAAGATTTTTCTGATGCCAATTCAGTCAAAGGAGACAAAACCAGTTAAATCGATTCCTAAAGATTTTTCTGATGCCCATCCAGTCAAAGGAGACAAAACCAGTTAAATCGATTCCTAAAGATTTTTCTGAGGCCAATCCAGTCAAAGAAGACAAAACCAGTTAAATCGATTCCTAAATATTTTTCTGATACCAATCCAGTCAAAAGAGACAAAACCCCCTCTGGTCCAATTAAATCGATTCCTAAAGATTTTTCTGATACCAATCCAGTCAAAAGAGACAAAACCTCCTCTGGTTCAGTCATATCGCCGATAAGATCTCCCTGATTCGTATTCCAGTAGAAGTTCAGACCACCTACCAACAATCTCCAAATGGCATATGTAAGCCCATTCCCGACATCACAATGCTGATACTACATCATGCGAGTGCAAATTTCTGGGCACTCTAGTATTCAATCATCTTCCACCTTCGGATCACGAAAGGCTCGAAAGCCAATCTATATCCTCAGGTTTAAGAAAATTGAACATGGGAAACTATTGTACCCCAAAATTTTCCCTCCCATATTTCTCAAGACATGGCAAGAATAGTCTCCAAGTTGCTCAAGATTGCTCAAGGGTTGGACAGTCAAATCATCTCCTAAGGCAATCAATCTCAAATTAGGGTTTTGTGTTGCATCAAGGTCCTTGCATCCAAATGACCTAAAGTGCTACCCAATGTCCTAATATGTTCTCAAGTTCATCCATGTCAAATTTCAATCCTTGCAGAGGAAGTTTGGTCAGTCAATTGCTCAAGAGTCCCAAAAATCGACTGTGATAGGGCAAAAGTCAACTGTGACCTACAAATAGTCAAACTTCAAGATTTTTTGTCAACATTCTCATTTTGAAGGATATTTCATCATTTTATCAAGGGTTGATCATGATTCATCAAGGATTTCTCAAGATTCATCAAGATTCAAAAGTTGCTAAATTAGGGTTTTGTAGAAAAAGTCAACTCAACTTTGACCAAGCATAACTTTCTCATAATTTATGAGAAATGACCCATCCAAAGCTCATTTTGAAGAGGATGAAATTTCATACAATCCATCTTCATACCCCAAGATCAAGAAATGAACTCACAAAAAGTTACAAATTTGGACATTATAGGTCTTAAATATCATCATGTGCACAATCAAATCCGAATCAAGCCATATCATGAACAAAAAGTTGGAATTTGGACATTTTTGGAAGCTTTTTAATGGTGAATCAAATCACATCTTCAAGCATCAATGCATAAGGATTCAAAGCCTAAAACCTGACCTAATTCATTCCATTATACTTATACAAGCTAAAGGCACGAGTTAGAGAAAAAAGAGGCTGCACAATCTGGAAAACCAAACTTGGAAATTTGTCAAAAAGTGTGGAATCGAAATCACTCTTAGAGGCTGATTCAAAGCAAAAACTCAACGTAGACCCCTTGCTGGATATCCACTAGGTGAAAGGAAATCAAAATCAAGCACTCTCCTCTCCTGAATCGCGCTATATTCCAGTACAAGACCAAGCGCATGGTACATGATACGCCTTCAAATCTCCAGGCGCCAGATGGCCTTCAGGCCAAATCTAATGGCCAAGATTGAACGTCCATCATGGTCTCCAGTCAACCAAGGCATAGAGAATCTGGGAAAGTCAATACAGGCCAACGTGAATGGGCCTCAAAATTGCTGATCTCACATCCAAATCAGGCACAAACCCCCCTTTGGTTTATTTCTATTTCTTTTTTTTATTTCATTTAGTTATATTGTTTTAATTAATTATTTTTATTATCACTAACCAATTAAATTTTTTCCTCATAAAATAAAAAAAAACAAAAATATATTTTATTTATTAAAATTAAATTCATGGCTTTATTTTTGTAAATAAATTAATTCAATTAATTTAGTTTAATTAGGTTTAACTTTTAATATTTTTGCAATATTTAAAATTAATGTAGAAAATTAAGTTTTTACTAACTTTAATCAATTTTATTTTTTATTTCTTTAAATACTCAAAAATCCAAAAATATCTTTTTCTTAATTAATTAATTAATTAATTTAATTATTAACTTATTTAATTTCTTCCATAAATTCAAAAATAAACCAAAAAATGCTTTCTTTTCAAAAAGGGTCAAAACCCTAAAAAAATGCGTCCGATTTAATTTTCCCGCATGCGATCCATTTATCATATTATTGTACTTGCTTCCGGAATGTAATAGCTTTAAATAGGACTTTAATTATTTTATCACTTTCGTTTATCTTCCGCAATTTAATTTCAAGGGTTGTTTTTGGCGATGTAAATACCCGACGCCTTGTAATAGTTTAGATTTAATTTCCGCAAATTTAATTTCCGCAATCTATAAACTGTTAGATGTTTGGTAATAGGGAATGCATGACAAGATCAAATGTATGAACCTAAAATTAATATAGCTCACCCATGACATGTACAAAGATAAAATTAACCGAAATAACACATTCACACATGCGCACTCTTAGGGTACACCTCACTTGGTTGCCTTTGAACATGGTCATTAAGTATAGGAAGTTTTAGAGGTCGCCCTCTTGTCCAAAGATCATAGTTGCCTCGAAACGGTTGCCTCGGAAAAATGATCTAAGACATTAGGGTTACCGCTAAGGCGTTCTAACATTGCTTTAGTGACCACATGTCCCTTAATCAAATTGACCCTTAAACTCCAACGACGATGCTACCTACTCATCAATAGTGGGATAGCGTTGTCTAAAGGACATTTGTATAGATTAATTCCTTTTTCGAGTAGGTAGATGGTTCTTAAGTACTTGCTCTCTCAAAACAAAACAAAACTTTTCGCATTTACACTCCTTTCAAACAAAAACTCTTTTCAAACCCACAAACACAAAGAAAAGCAAAATTTTGAAAAACACTTTGAGCAAGTACCTAAGAGCCCGTGGATAACCACGGATAGAAAGGGTGCTAACACCTTCCCTTTCTATAATCTACCCCCGGACCCGAGAAACATCTCGAAAAAGGAATTTTTCTGTGCTTTTTTCCTTTCCTTGTTGGATAAAATAAAAGTCGATGGTGACTCTTGCTTACCGCGACATTTTGCGAAAACAAACACAAAACGCAAACCAGTATTCCAAAAATAGTCAATTCTATTCCCACCGTATCACAACAAGTTATGTGGACTTTTGCCAAATTGCTTGCTTTTGAAGAAAAGTTGGAAGTGACAATGCCAAAGCCTGTACAGGCCTGCTTGCTAGCTGCACATAATTGGTGAACTTTGCCTGATATTTGTGGACTTTGTTTGTAGTAAAGGATTAGGTCCATGGCTCAAGATAAACAAAGTTACATAAAGCATGCTTTATCAAAGTAGCAATGTAAACTTTTTGCCATAAATGGAATAAATCAATGTACAATGCTCAGAACAAAGCCATTGTCCAATGTGTTTGCATTCAATTTTGGAGTGTAGAAGGGATTAGAACCTGTAAACCAAGTACAAGCATGCTTATGGCAGATTTGCAACTTGCACCATTGTGAAAAATGCCTTGGACAAAAGTGATAAAATGCCATTTTCATTTCTTCGATTCTCCCTAACCATAAATGATCTTGGAGAGTTCTTGGACATTTTGGAAAGCTTGTAACATACTTTACAATCCATCTCTGAAATTAATTTTGAGATTCCTCTTGGAACTAGATGAAAAGTCATCATGGATTTAGGTCAAAAATCTGCCTAAACTAGGGCAAAATTTCACTAAGTTAAAAAGTTTATGGACCCTTATTCACAAAATCATAACTTGAGATCCAAACATCTTTTGGGAAAACTTTGTGAATAAAAGTTTTAGATTTTGTGGAGGACTACAACTTTAATGTTGGAAGTTTTCTTTGAATATAATTGCATCATGGTGAAAAAGTTAGGAAAAGTTGGGAAAAAATAAGAAATTTTCATAACTTAGAAAAATTCTAAGTTATGAAAATTTTCAAACTTAAACCCTAATTTCCAAAATTAGATTTCTTGGTGAACAAGTTTCATGTTTTGACACATCTTGATGAAAAATGACCCTTGGCACTTGATTTTGACCAAAAAGTCAAAGTTTGACTTTTCAGTGTACAGTTGATTTTTGATCAGTTGACTGGAAAAATCATCTGTCAATCCAATGCATTTGAGATCTTTTGAACCTTGTGATTAGGTCAAGATGATGCCATTGAGTCCTTGAAACCATGCTTTAACTCAATTTGCCATTGGCTAGATGAAAAATCAGAAATTGCCCTTCTCCAATCAAAACCCTAAAAATGACCATTTTCCCCTTTTGAAGATCTAATCAAATTTCTTGAGGAGTTATGGTCCAAACTTGATCAAATGGTTCATATGAGTCTATAATGTTGATGTGGATAAAAAATTATGAGGTTTGACTGTAAATTGGCCACAATTGACTTTTCCCCCAATACAGTTGATTTTTAGGTCAACTGTCCAATTGACTGGGCAAAAAAGTGATTCAAAGCTTGAAACTTGGTATGAGAAATCTTAGGAGTCCAATATGAAGTATGAAAGTCACATGAGGCATTGGAAGTCCAAAAATCCCTGTGCAAACTCAAACCCTAATTTCAGGTCATCAGTGCAATGAGATGTCTTGAGCTGAGCAAACCCTAATCTGGTCCTGAGTCCAAGAAGTCTTGTGAGGAAAATCTTGAAAATTTGAGAGGGAAAATTTTGGGGTACAACAGCTGCCCCTGTTCAATCTTCTTGAACCTGAAGAGTTAGATTGGCGAGTTTGCCGTTCGTGACTAGAAGGTAAAAGATGATTGGACACTAGAGTGCCCGTAAATTTGCACTCGTCAAAATGCAGTTGAGTTAATGGGCTTAAAGATGCCATTTGGAAAGGTGATAGAATCTTGTTGGAGATGGGCTTAAAGATGCCATCCAAGAATGTTTGTTGAACTGCAAGTTGTAAGTCAAAAGAATGAGCATCAGAATGGTGTCCGTATTTGAAACGTATCTGAACTCTATCTAGAGACTGAGTCTGTATGAGAAATGGAATGGCGTCCATGTTTGGAGCGTATCCGAGCTATAACTGTACTTGAATATGAATGAATAACAGAATGACTTCCGTGTTTGAAGTGTATCTGTATTGTATCTGAATCTGAAATTTGAATGAGCGACAGAATGGCATCCGTGTCTGGAGCGTCTCTGGGCTGGGGAAAAAGTCAGAATAAGTGGCAGAATGGAAACCGTGTCTGGGGCGTATCTAGACTGTATCTTGAATAGGTGACAAAATGACTTCCATGTTTGGAGTGTATCTGAGCTATGAAAATCAGAATGAGTGACAGAATGGCAACCATGTCTGGAGCGTATCTAGACTGTATCTGAATGTCGAAGTCTGAATGAGTATCAGAATGGCTTCCATTTCTGGAGCGTATCTGAACTGTATCTTGACCTTGAATTCGGAAAGAGTAATAGAATGACTTTCGTGTCAGGAGTGTATCCGTACTATATCTGAATTTTGAATTCTGAATGAGTAATAAAATGACTTCCTTATCTGGAGTGTATCTTTACTGTATCATGAATAAGAGATATGAATGAGTAATAGAATGACTTCCGTGTTTGGAGTGTATCTTTACTGTATATGAAATCTTTGAATATCTGTTGAAGATAGCTGTTAATCCTATCCTGAAAAGGGTAAAATGTTAGCTGAAACACAAAGTTATGTTGCATGAAATGTATGATGCAATAAAGTGTGTTTTATCAATGTTTATGATATATGAATGTAATGTATGCGCATGTAAGCTGATTTGCTGTATTGCTGAGGAAAATAAATCCTTGATAGCTGGAGATAATAAAACCCTTGACTGCTGCCGGGGAAAATAAAACCTTGACCGCTGCTGGAGATTCAAAATCTTTGATTGCTGAGGACGAGAAATCCTTAGTGACCGTTGGGGATGAAAAAATCTGACAACTTCGTGGAAATGTGAGAATCCTTCATGTCTTGAAGTTGAAGTATTGACAAAATATGTTATGAGAGTAATGTCAAACTGCTTGAGAAATCTGCTTGGGAAATCCAGAGAACTTTGAAGACTTCTACTGGGGGTTAAATAATGGGAATCCTTACTCGGCTGGGGAATAGGGAAAATCCTGATGATTTCTGCGGGGAATTAAGAATGAGAATCTTCAATCTGTTGAGGAGTAATGAAAACTTTGGTGACTTCACTGGGGAAATGAGAATGAGAATCTTTAATCTACTGGGGAATTTGAATCCTTGGGGGACTTCACGCTGGGGAGTCAGGAATGAGAATCTTCATTCTGTTGGGGAGTAAAAACTCTGGCAGTATCATGCTGGGGAGTAATGAAGACCCTGACAACTTTACTGGGGAATCAAGAATGAGAATCTTCATTCTGCTGGGGAGTAAAAATTTTGTGGGGAAGAAGGCTTACTGCTGAAGAGTAAGTTCAGGATTCTGGGGGAAAAAGCTTATTCCTGTTTGGAAAAAGCTCAAGAGTTTGGGTTGTATGCCACTCTACTAGGGAGTTATCCTAGGTTGGGGATAAAAGTTAACTGTTATCTGGTTGATTCTCAGACTTTTAAGACAACTTGATGGGGAATTTGGGGAAAAATTGAATGGTTCCCGCTGGGTATTGATAGTTGGAGATTTGACTCGACTAGGGAAGAAGGTTTCATCTCTGCTGAGGGTCTGTAGTTCAAAGTTTTTACTCCGCTGGGGATTGGGAGTTTGAAGTTTTAACTCTGATGGGAATTAGGGATTTGAAATTATAACTCTGTTGGGGATATGTATTTCAAGGTTTTAGCTCCGCTAGGGATCTAGATGATGTACTGCAGGGGATTTCTCCTGGAATAGCCTAAAGACGTTTTCCTATACTTTCAACCTGTCAGTAATTATTCTTTCCCATTTCGTTTATTTGTAAACAGTGATTATATTCAAATGCATATGCTCATTAATATATCATTGGACGTTTTCAAATAAACACAAGTGTAAAAAAGAAGAAAAGGCAAATAGTTTTCTGCACTTTGAAGTATCTTTGTATTAACTTTGTGTAAGTATTTTGTACAAAGGAGACAGACATCCTAGTAAGAGAACGTTGTCATAAAAATGAGAAAAATTTATACAAAGAAAAATGGCTATGTGTAAAAATTCCATGGGGTTCCCATTCTGTTATAGCCTTCGTAACTCTGGATATCTTGTCAATTCGTTGCTTTGTCCGAAGATGATTGAGTTGATCAAAAACCCGGAGTTTGTCTGTGAAGAGATTATCCTTAAAGTGATCCGACGAGACATAGTCATACGCTTTAATTCCCTAATTTTTGCCTGGACCGCCCTTTCGGGTTTTTGATCCACCGGGAAACCCTTTTTTGCCCAAGTCGCCCTTTCGGGTTTTCAACTTGCCGGGTGTACAGATTTTTTATTTATTTATCCCTAACTTTTGCCTGAACCGTCCTTTCGGGTTTTCGATTCACCGGGATGCCCTTTTTTTTGCCTAGGTGTATCAACCTAGTGGGTCATTTATGCGTAGTATCTTTTGGCTATGTCTGCGTTCACAGGGTGCGGCAGGTCGTCGCCATCCATGGTGGTTAAGATCATTGCCCCACCAGAAAAGATGTTTTTGATCACAAATGGTCCATCGTAGGTAGGAGTCCATTTGCCCCTGGGATCACTTTGCGGCAAGATGATGCGCTTGATTACCAGATCCCCGACTTGATATATCTGGCGTCTGACTTTCTTGTTGAATGCCTTGATCATCCGTTTTTGATACGTCTGACCATGGCAAACAACAGTAAGTCTCTTCTCGTCAATCAAGTTAAGTTGATCAAGCCAGGTCTGAATCCAATCGTCTTCACTCAAAACAACATCCTTCATGATTCTCAAGGAGGGAATCTGAACCTCGATAGGCAAAACAACTTCCATGCCATATACCAAGGAAAATGGTGTTTTCCCAGTTGATGTGCGTGTCGTGGTACGGTACCCGTGAAGAGCAAACATTAGTGTTGTACCCCAAAATTTGCCCTCTCATTTCATCAATACTTTCTCATCACAGGACTTTGGGAATTCAGGATCAAGCTAGGGTTTGCTCTGCTCAAGACTCCTCCTTGCACTGTTGACCCAAATTAGGGTTTGAGTTTGCATAGGGATATTCTGACCTACAATACCCAAGTTGACTTTCATGCTTCATGTTGGGTTCACAAGTTTGTCTATACCAAGTTTCAAACCTTGATTCAAATTTTTGCCGAGTCAATTGGACAATTGACCTAGAAATCAGCTGTATTGGGGAAAAAGTAAACTGTGGCCAATTGACAGTCAAACCTCATGAAAGTTGACCCACATCAACATTATGAACTCATATGAACCATTTGATCAAGTTTGGACCACAACTCCTAGGGAAATTTGATCAGATCATCAAAAGGGCAAAATGGTCATTTTTAGGGTTTTGACTGCACAAAGGCAATTTTTGACTGTTTGACCTAACCAATGGCAAACCAAGCTCACATATGGACTCAAGGACTCAATGACATTGTCTTGACCCATTCAAAAAATTCAAAAGATCTCAAATGCATAGGATTGACAGATGAATTTTTCAGTCAACTGATCAAAATTTGACTGTACACTGAAAAGTCAAACTTTGACTTTTTGGTCAAAATCAAGTGCCAAGAGTTATTTTTCATCAAGACATGTCAAATTATGAAACTTGTTCATCAAGAAACCCAAAAATGCAATTTAGGGTTTAAAATGAAAAAATTTCATAACTTAGAATTTTTCTAAGTTATGAAATTTTCTTATTTTTTCCTAACTTTGTCCCACTTTTCCACCAAGATGAAAATGGATTAAAACAAAACTTTAAACATGAAAGTTATAGTCCATCACAAAGTCTAAAACTTTGATTCACAAAGTTTTCTCAAAAGAAGCTTGTATCTCAAGTTATGATTTTTGGAACAAGGGTACCTAGAACTTTTAACTTAGAGAAAATTTGCCCTAATCTAGGTAGGATTTTGACCCATCTTCTTGGCCATTTTTCACATAGTTCCACTAGGAGTTTAAAGTTTCATTTCAAATATGGATTATGGTACATGTTCCAAGCTTTCCAAATTGTCCAAGAACTCCTCAAACACCCTTGTGGTTAGAGAGAATCGAATGCTTGAAGTTGGCAAAAACTCACTTTTGTCCATGACCAATACATGTTCATACAAACTTGTATTTTCAAATCAGCATGTTTGATGCTAGCTTGCAGGCCTCAAAACCAACTTGTACCCCATAATTTAATGCCTAACCATTGAGTTAAGGTATTATCTTATTCATATGGACATTACATGCAAAATTAAGCCCTAAATGGAAAAAGGTATATTGCCATTTTTACAAAAGTTACTTTATGTCAAAACACCAAGCATTGAGCCTTGGACAAAATCTGAGACTGCAAACCAAATCCATGAATTAGAGGGGCCAAGAGTGTTGTGTGCAAGGTGATAGGAGGGCCTGTGCAAGGCTACAACATCACTTCTATTCTCTTGCTTCAAG
This sequence comes from Vicia faba, assembly GCA_948472305.1. NCBI lineage: Eukaryota > Viridiplantae > Streptophyta > Magnoliopsida > Fabales > Fabaceae > Vicia > Vicia faba. The sequence goes on from OX451741.1 coordinate 745,956,722, forward strand.
TAGAAGGAAAGTTGCAAATCATAAGCCATCTCTCATATCTGTTAACAGAAGCTTACAAGAACTTTGTGAACAAGTTCTATACTTCCTAACAAGCCTAAAACATGACCCTTTCATCACTCAAACCCCCTCATACTCATAATCATTGTTTTTCTGCAAAACAGGGCAAGTTCTGCATCTTGCAAGCCACAACCAAATTCCATCATGCGTTTTGTCCCAAGATAGTTCTAACACCTTCCAATCAACTCACCTGAACTATCCCAGGCCCCCATTGCAAGTTGTAACACCTCTAACACACTTTGCCATTTTCATTTCAAAGCTCTACAGGTTGAGTTCTACAACACGATTCAAGTTGTTTCAAAGCAAGCCAAGCATTGAAGAAGCTTCCCTGGACCTCAGGCAAGCTCAACAAAAGCTCAAACACCATTGAAGGTTGCTACATTATCCAGCTCGAAGTCAACTGAAACAGGTATTTCATGGACTTCTATCTCCCTATTTAGGAATGGTTAGGCTTAGGTTTGTGAATGAAATATGTTGTACTCATAGCCCTGAAGCCATACATATGCTTAGTTTTCATTTACACTAATCGTGCTGAGAGAATTTCACTCATGAACTTTCTGAAAAAACTAGGTTAAAAATTAGGGCCAGAGAAATTCTCTCTGGTCTTTGAGAGTTAATCCAAGTTTTTTATATGGTTGAATTCGTTGTTTGATGCTCTACAAGTTTCATGTTGTGAGTTTTGTAAAAAGATCAAAGAATCAGGAGATAACATTGGAAGTACAGAATGCGTGTGTTATTTGAAACTGAGGAAGAAGATGAAGTTGATTGGGCTGGGCCTGAGTTGCTTTTGCTTTTCACACATGCATATTCAGTTTGCACCCCCCTGGCCCATTTGCTTGCATATTTGTCATTTTTTGCATTTTATTTCATTTTAGATTTTGATATTTTATCTTCTAACATAAAAAAATTCCTAAAAATTATTTTCATAAATTTTTATATTTATTTGGAATTTATTCTAATTATTACTAGTATAAAAAATATTTAAATGCTTTATATTTCTTTTTATTAAAACCTAAAATAATGTAAAAAATATATTTATTTTCATTTATTATTTTTATTCACATTTAAAAACATTTTCTTGAATATACACATTTTTTATAAATAATTAATTTTTATCTTTATACATTTAATGTATTTAATACTTATATATTTTATTCTATTAAAAAAAAAGAAAATAAGAGCAAAAAACATCAAAAATAATATATGTTTATTTTTATTAATATTACATACCAACAATACCTCTTTACAATATACTTTTATTTTTTGTACAAATTGATATATATTTGTAAATAAATAATAAATAATGCTATTTATTTAAGAAAATTAGGGTTTTTTACCCTAAATGAAAAAATAATTAAACTTGACTTTTTCTTTATTTATTTTTACTTCACATATTAAAGACACTTTTTTTTACATACATAAAAATCATTTTGTACATAATATATTTTATTTGACATTTATTTATTGTATTGTATTCAATTATTGTATATTTAAATATTGTATCCTGTACATTCAATTTGGTTGTAATAGTAATCTAGGGTTTAATTTCTTGTCAAATATCCCCAATTCAAATTTTTACCCAGCATTTAAATTTTCGCACATTTAAAAAAGCTTTCAATTATGCCATGCTTAGACTTAGGGTTAGTAGGCAAATAAAATCAATAAGTAGTTTGACCTAAGCCAAGATAACATGCATGAAAAACAAACACAATACACACTTGCACCCCTAGGGTTTCATCCACTTGTTGCCTTCAAAAAATGGGCCATGGTTGCATGTCAAGTACTTTGGCAAAACAAAAACAAACAAAAAGATCATAGTCCCTCGATGACGCTATCTGAGTTGCCTAAACAAAATGATCAAGTCCCTCAAGAAAATTACCAAAGATGCTTGAAACTATTGCTATCATGGTCTATACGATGACCCGCGCCTGTCCCGTTAACGTCCTAACACAAGGTTGTTCACCAAATACAATGGTGAAGCAACACTGTTAAAAGGGCTAAAAACATAAGAAAGATCTTTGAGTGAAATAGGGTAGATAGCTCTTAGTTACTTGATCAAGCTTGCAAAAACCTCCTTGCTACTTTTCAAAATCACACACAAAGCACCATTTCAAACAATTGAAAAGCACCATTTCAAACAATAGAAAAGCAAAGCAAGTGATCTAAGCAAATAACTAAGAGCCCATGGATAACCATGGATAGAAAGGGTGCTAATACCTTCCCTTTCTATAATCTACTCCCCGAACCCAAGAAAACATCTCAAAGGTCTTTCCTGTGCTTTTTGACCTTTCCTTAGGATAAAATAAAAAGTCGGTGGCGACTCTTGCTAAACCGAAACATTTGCGAACACAAACGCAAAATCCCAAGTCAGTTCTCCCACCGAATCACAGAACTGGCGACTTTACTGGGGACTTACTTTAAAAGTGGGGTAACCTTAGGGCTTAGATCACCCTTTGCATGACTATTGTTTGCTTTGAATGTTTTACATTTTTGTTCTCTTGTTTGGGCTTGAAATCCTCTACCCGAATTTGGGAAACATTCATAGATAGCAATACATTGTGGAAACTGTGCGGGGTATACCAACATGGTTGAAGCAATAGCTATATTAGTGCGACATATTTGTGAGTACCGGTAGCCTTTGAGTCAATCAAAGAGAATACGGGGCCGATGAGTGATGTCATGAAGCACTAATGAACTAGAACCTTACTTGACCATCTTGGCCTTTCATTAGGGGTAGTGAGGTAACCGACTTTGGTGTAGTCCGAAGTTGGTAGATACTCGATACTACACTCATTGAGGGTTGTTTTCTTGGAATATTTTGGTCGCTAGTTAAGTGGCTAAACCAAAACAATGAACATAGAAAACAATCCAATGATATTGAGCTCCTTAGAACACTATTTATAGGACAGGTTTTGAGCCAACTAAACTCAAGAGGGTACTTACCTATGAAACCTCATGCAAGCCTGAAACTAGGGTTTTTTGTGTGACTTGCCTGTACATGTGCTTGTGCATACATAATGAACATCATAAAGCATCATATGCATCCACTAACCATTTCAAGGGTTTGGATCTTCATCTTTGTTCTTGTTTTGTAGGTCATGGAATCTCTTCACAGGAAAACAATTCAAATCAACCTTGTGAGGATCCCTCCTCAACTCAAGGAGCTTACTTCCAGGATACCAGAGAATTCTCTCTTCAGTGAAAGACATGGTAGACTCCTCAACTTAGTCAACACCAGCATTAAAGAAGACATGGTGAAAGTACTTTTCCAGTTCTTTGAGCCCCTACACCACTGTTTCACATTCCCTGATTATCAGTTGGTGCCTACTTTGGAGGAATTTTCTTAACTCCTGAGAATTCCTATTCTTAATCAACTACCCTACAACGGTACAGAGAAAGAACCAAAGCCTGAAGATGTTGCTCAAGCATTACACTTGCAACCATCTGACATCAAAGGACATTGGGAAACCAGAAGTGGTGTCAAGGGTTTCTTGGCAAAATTTCTGTTTGAGAAGGCACAAGACTGCTGGAATTCGCTTGAACTACAAGCCTTTGAAGAGATTATGGCTCTCCTCATCTATGGGTTGGTCTTGTTCCCAAACCTTGATCAGCTTATATATGTGAATGCTGTCAAGATTTTCATATCCAGGAATCCTATACCTACATTTCTTGGGGATATCCTACACTCATTTTACACACGAACAATGAGGAAAAGAGGTGTTCTCATGTGTTGTACCCCTCTCCTAGCAAAGTGGTTTATTTCTCACCTTCCACAAGCAGTTTTGAAGAATGAGCAGGGTTTGAGGTGGTCACAATGATTAATGACCCTCACATATTCTGATGTACATTGGTGTTCTCGGTCCAGAGAAAATGTCATCATCATTGATCGTTGTGGGGAATTTCCTAACGTCCCATTACTTGGCATTAGGGGAGGCATTACCTACAACCCCTATCTAGCTTTGAGACAATTTGGATATGCTCGGAGGGATGGCCCTCATGACATGCTGATTCCTGAACTAGTTTTTGACTTCAACGACGATGCGCAAGGACTTCGACAAAGGTTCATCGGAGCTTGGAGGATGCCCAACAAGGTGGATAGTAAGACATTGGGGCACAAGAATTACACCCCCCCCCCTTGAGCCTTATCTCAAGTGGGTACTAACCCGCTCCCAGAATCTTATGATGCCATACCCTCACATTCTCCCCTTGATCAAAGAGCCTGTGATGGAAGGAGAGGTTCCATACACCATCCTACATCCTGACATGCCAACATCATGGGAAGAAATGCAAAAGAGTTGGATCCAACTCAAAGAAGAACGGGATACTTTTGAAGCCAACTTCTATGCCAATGAGAAGAAGGTTTTAGAGCTCACCCGCCGACTTCACAAGGAGGAAACTCTCAACACCTACATTGCACCAAAGAGGATGCGCAATGTCTTTTTACATTAAGAATTTTATAATATTTCGCCTATGGGGCATTTATGTACTAACAAATTTCTTCTTAATATGACGTGCATTCTTTTTGTTTGCAACAAATTTGAATTTTTGAACCCTTGAATGCATTACATGAATAACATACCATTCATCATATGCATAAACAGGTCTTCAAGCCAGGTTTCCTTATCTTTCTACTGTTTATTTCAGTAAGATGGATTTGGAGCAAACAATAAAGGTCCTACAGGCACAAAATTCACAATTTCAGCAACTCCTCATGACCTTGGCAAAGGGTCAAGAGGATCTCAAAGTTCTGCTAGAGAAGAATAAAGCGAAGAAAAAGAAAAAGAGACTGGGGATAGCCACTTTCGGAAGAAGGTTTGAGGGCGATGCTAGAAGGACTCTTGAGTTCCCAACGTCTGACGAAGGGATTGGCAAAGGGAAAGGAGTTACTGTACCTTCTGAGTCTGAGGTAGAAGAGGAGGAAGAGGAAGAATACAAAGACTATTCAGAACAACAGTATCCACCAGCGGATGACAAGTATAAGAACCTTGAAGATAGATTGGCAGCTATGGAATTGCAGAGGGTGCCCGAATTGGATTTTGAGGAACTGGGGTTGGTAGCTGGGATTGTAATCCCTCCCAAGTTCAAGGTGCCAACATTATCCAAGTATGAAGGTCTGTCTTGCCCTAAGATGCACCTGAGGTCGTATGTTAGAAAGATCCAACCTCATTCATCCGATAAAGACCTCCGGGTACACTTTTTCCAAGACAGCTTGTCTGGCACTCAGTTAGATTGGTTTTATCAGCTCGAGAGGTCAGAGGTTCACAATTAGGAGGATTTGACAGCTGCTTTTTATCGTCAGTATCAGTACAATGCTGATTTGGCGCCCACTTGTACTCAGTTACAAAGTATGGGGATGGCTTCAAATGAAGGGTTTAAGGAGTACGCCCAGAAGTGGCGTGATCTGGCTGGAAGGGTGCAGCCACCGTTATCAGATAGGGAGTTAGTTGACATGTTTTTGGGGACCCTGTCTGGCCCCTTCTTTAACCATCTAATCGGGAGCTCTTATGCGGGATTTACTGAACTGATTTTGACCGGCGAAAGGGTTGAGGCCGGTATTAAAAGTGGAAAGATTCAAAAGGATGCTTCCGCATCCACAGCTGTTAAGAAACCTTTCCCGGCCAAGAAAGAAGCATCTACTGTGTATTCTCAGAAGGGATTAGGAAGAACTGAGCGCCGGTCAACTGTAGGGGCCGTGATGATTCAAAATTCGTCAAATGATTAACCTCGTAATAATCAGTCGAGACCTAATCAACAACGGGTAGAACGGCCACAACGACAGTTCACCCGCATCAATATGACACCCGCTCAGGTTCTTCCCCATTTGTTGAAGCTGAATCTGACTAGTTTGAAGGAGGCGCCAAAAAACCCTAACACCTCCTCTCAGTACTACCACTCCAACGCCAAATGTGCTTACCATTCCGACAATGCTGGGCATGATACCAATAATTGACGGGCACTCAAGAACAAAATTCAGGACTTAATTGATGCCAAAGAAGTCGAATTTGATGCTCCTGAGAAGCCCAATGTTATATCTGCTCCGATGCCCAAGCATGGCCACAATGTGCATGCCATTTTGGAAAACCTCCATGTTACTGATGTTGCCAATCTGTTGACTCCATTGCTTGTGATTAAAGAAAATTTGTTGAGAGCCGAGATCTTTCCTGGTTGTGGTAAAGACTGTTATTTTTGTTTGAACATTCAAGGTGATTGTCCAATGTTGAAGTCGGGTGTCCAACGCCTGATGGATACTCAAGAGATACTTTTCCAGAAAACCCCTGTTAACACTTTCAATCCGATTACTCCTGATACTTGTGATACTTCAACCAACGATATTGCTATCATAACCATTTCCGACAATCCTCCCAAGGCTTGCAAAAGGCCTGTCAGGATTACACCCAACTCTGAATGTGTACCTTTAAAGATCACCATGCCGGGACCTGTCCCGTACCAATCAAGCAAAATGATACCGTGGAACTATGGGGGAGAAATCTTCTACCACGACATCAAACAAATCGAAACAATCCAAGAAATTTCTGAAGAAGACTCTGACATAGGGAACATCGCGGGTACTAGCAAGATAACCCGCAGTGGCCGAATCTTTTCTCCGGAGATTGCTCCCCCTCGAGCAGTTCTCGGACCCTTAAAAGCTTCTACACCTGTTGGGCCTTCTGTGCAAGGACCAGTGATTGAAGAATTAAATACTCCTGAAGTAAGACCATCTGCTGATAATACCGACAAGGGTAAGGGGATACTGGAAATGCCTGTCAAGACGAAGGCTCATGCTGTGGTTATCCCCGAAACCACTCAGAAGGAAATGGATGAAATCCTAAAAATAATCAGAAAAAGTGACTACGACGTTATGGAGCAGTTAGGGCAGACCCCTTCTAAAATTTCAATGTTGGCTCTTATGCTCTGTTCTGAGGCCCATGCCAAGGCCCTAATCAAATTCTTGAAAGTGGCACATGTACCCCAAGAGACTTTGGCTGACCAATTTCAGGAATGTGTGGCCAGTCTTACTGCTGATAATGGCCTGGGCTTTTCCGATGCCGACTTAACTCCCAAAGGAAGGAAGCATAATGACGCGCTACACGTCTCAGTTGAATGCAGGGGAACTACCCTCACCCATGTCTTGGTTGATACTGGTTCTTCCCTGAATGTGCTGCTAAAGAAGGCCTTAGACCGTTTGGATTGCGAAGGTTTGACCCTCAAACCTAGTAACATTTTCGTTAGGGCTTTTGATGGTTCCAAAAGAATGGTTCATGGAGAGGTTGATATTCCTATCAAGGTAGGCACCGAAGTGTTCAACTCCACCTTCTACGTAATGGACATCCGTCCGTCATACTCGTGTTTATTAGGAAGACTGTGGATCCATTATGCCGGAGCAGTTACCTCATCTTTGCACCAAATGCTGAAATATCCTGTTAAGGGTAAGATTATAACAGTGCACGGCGAGGAAGAGTACATGATAAGTCATCTCAATTCCTTTCGATATGTGGAGTCGGATGGCGAGTTCATCGAAACACCTTTCCAGCATTTTGAGGAAGTTTCTCATGAGGTAGCAGTTGCGAAGATAATGGTTGAGGTGCCTATCATTCCCAAGCATGTGGCTAGGATGGCATCTCTCAAGGATGCAGAGGCTGTGATTAAGGAGGGGAAGAGCACAGTATGGGGACAATTGCATGACTTTCCCCATAATACGAACAAGTTTGGTTTAGGGTTTACTACTGCAGGACAGAGGGATATGCGTCGCTCTAAGGCTGGAGGGCCACCCGTCAAAATCTCACACCATGGAATCAATGCTGTAGAAGATGAAGATGAAGAGAACCATTTTAAAGACTGGATCTTCCCGACCATCAAAGGGGGTTTGAGCAATTGGGAAGCAAAGGATTTTGTTCCTATCACCTTTATCAACCAGTAATTTTATCTTTGAACAATTTCCCATTTTTATGGTCTGTGATAACTAAAACAACTTGCACACTATTTTCACCTCATGCCTTGTCCGGGGCATGTAGGTCCATTTGTAAGGGTTTTATTTTCTTCATAATCATATGCCATGTTTTAGTGAATCATTGGACGTTTTTCATTTATAAACTGCTGTGTTCATTTTCTTTCCTTTTGCATTTTTGTTTGTTTAAGGATGGCTATCCCTTACACACACCCACACTCACAAATGCAGGTACCCATCCACTCTGGATTCCATGGGTGGCTATTTTGTTTTAGCCTTCGATAACTCTGAAGATTTGGTCAATCATGCTGAGTACGAAGTTGAAGAAGATTGTGAAGTGCCGGGAGAGTTAGCCAGACTTCTACAACAAGAAGAGAGGGCCATTCTGCCTCATGAAGAGTTGCTAGAAACCATCAACTTTGGGACAGAGGAAGACAGGAAGGAAGTAAAAGTGGGTGCCAACCTGGAACCGAGTGTCAAGGAGCGCTTAGTGCATCTGTTGAACGAGTATGTTGAAATCTTCGCCTGGTCTTATGAAGACATGCCGGGGTTAGACACAGATATCGTGGTTCACCGTCTCCCTACAAGAGAGGATTGTCCACCAATAAAGCAAAAGGTCCGGCGAATGAGGCCTGACATGTCTGAAAAGATTAAGGTTGAAGTAATGAAGCAATTCAATGCTGGCTTTCTGGCTGTTACTACCTATCCACAATGGGTCGCTAACATTGTGCCCGTGCCTAAAAAGGACGGCAAAGTCAGAATGTGCGTGGACTATCGGGATTTGAATAGGGCTAGCCCTAAAGACAATTTTCCGCTGCCACATATCGATATCTTGGTTGACAACACGGCTCAACACAAGGTATTTTCCTTCATGGATGGATTCTTGGGATATAACCAGATCAAAATGGCCCCCGAGGACATGGAGAAAACTACCTTTGTCACGCAATGGGGTACCTTCTGCTACAAAGTGATGTCGTTCGGACTGAAGAACGCAGGGGCAACTTATCAACGCGCCATGGTAGCTTTGTTTCATGATATGATACATCATGAGATCAAAGTTTACATAGACAACATGATAGCTCGATCACAGACAAAAGAAGAACACCTTGAACATTTGCAAAAGCTGTTTGCCAGGTTGAAGGAGTATAAGCTCAGACTGAACCCAAGCAAGTGCACTTTTGGAGTTAGATCTGGTAAACTTCTGGGATTTATTGTCAGCAACAAGGGCATTGAGTTCGATCCAGCTAAAGTAAAAGCTATACAAGAAATGCCTGCCCCCCGTACTGAAAAGGAGGTTAGAGGATTCTTGGGACGCTTGAACTATATTGCGAGGTTCATCTCTCACCTGACATCTACCTGCGAGCCAATTTTCAAATTGTTGAAGAAAGATCAGGTAGTTGAATGCAACGATGATTGTCAAGTTTCTTTTGATAAGATCAAGGAGTACTTACTAGAACTTCCTATTCTGATGCCACCCGTCGAAGGAAGGCCGTTGATAATTTATCTGACTGTTTTGGATAACTCAATGGGGTGCGTGCTGGGCCAACATGACGAGTCTGGTCGAAAAGAGCATGCCATTTATTACCTTAGCAAAAAGTTTACCGACTGTGAGACTCTATACTCACTGCTCGAGAAGACTTGCTGCGCTTTGGTATGGGCTGCTCGCCGGCTAAGGCAGTATATGTTGACTCATACCACTTTGCTGATTTCCAAGATGGATCCGATCAAGTATATCTTCGAGAAGCCTGCTTTATCTGGAAGAATCGCTAGATGGTAGATGATCCTGACTGAGTATGACATCCAGTATACTACCCAAAAAGCTATAAAAGGGAGTGTACTAGCTGACCATCTAGCTCATCAAGCCGTCGAAGATTATCAATCTATGAGATTCGACTTCCCTGACGAGGACATCATGGCTTTGGACAACATCGGAGGTAACGAACCGTATGACGGACCTGAACAAGGATCCCGATGGACCTTGTACTTTGATGGTGCTTCAAATGCACTTGGAAATGGTATTGGTGCGGTACTCATTTCTCCAGAAGGTTGCCATACACCCTTCACTTCCCGACTTTGTTTCAGCTGTACCAACAACATGGCCGAATATGAAGCTTGCATCTTTGGTCTCAAGGCTGCTATAGACCTGGGGATTAAATCTTTGGTCGTATTTGGGGACTCGGCTTTGGTTATCAATCAAGTCAAAGGAGAGTGGGACACCAAACATCCTAATCTTATCCCATACAAAGAACATGTCCTGACATTGCTGCCTCATTTCGAGCAGATTACTTTTGAACATTTCCCGCGAGAAGAGAATCAGCTAGCAGATGCTCTGGCTACAATGTCTTCCATGTTTAAACTCAACTGGGATAACGAGGCTCCCCAAATTACCATCGAGCGAATGGAAGAACCTGCGCACTGTCATGAGATTAATACCGAAGAAGTAGTGGAACAACCATGGTTTCATGAAATCAAAAGGTATCTCCAGATTAGAGAATACCCCGAAGGAGCTTCCGTCAATGACAAAAAGTTCTTAAGGAGATTTGCTGCCAAGTTCTTCCTAAGCAATGGCATCCTTTATAAATGCAACCATGATTATGTTTTACTTAGATGTGTGGACAAAGCTGAAGCAGAGTTGATCATGACTGAGATACACAATGGCACATTCGGCACCCATTTGAGTGGGCATACGATGGCTAAGAAGATTCTAAGGGCAGGCTACTACTGGTCTACCATGGAAGTTGATTGTCACCAACAAATACCAAGTCTATGCCGACAAGGTACATATTCCTCCTGTTCCTCTCAACGTTTTGACAGCTCCTTGGCCATTCGCAATGTGGGGCATCGACATGATTGCGGAGATCAAGCCTACAGCCTCTAATGGACACCGCTTTATCCTAGTGGCCATTGATTACTTCACCAAATGGGTCGAGGCAGCTTCCTATGCCTCATTTACAAAGAATGTGGTTTCTCGCTTCATCAAGTAGAACCTCATATGCCGGTATGGTGTCCCCGACAGGATCATCACAGACAACGGTACGAATTTGAACAATACCATGATCACCGCTCTATGCGAGCAGTTCAAGATTTATCATCACAATTCATCTCCCTACCGACCGAAGATGAACGGTGTTGTTGAAGCCGCGAACAAAAATATCAAGAAGATCATTCAAAAGATGACAGTCACCTACAAAGACTGGCATGAAATGTTACCATTTGCTCTGCATGGATATCGTACCACGACACGTACTTCAACAGGGGCAACCCCATTTTCTTTAGTATATGGCATGGAGGCTGTTTTTCCTATGGAAGTTCGGATTCCTTCTTTAAGGATTATGAAGGACGCCGGTTTGAATGAAGACGATTGGATTCAGACCCGACTTGATCAACTCAATTTGGTCGATGAGAAACGACTTACTGCTGTTTGTCATGGTCAGACGTATCAAAAACGCATGATCAAGGCTTTCAACAAGAAAGTCAGGCGCCAAGTATATCAAGTCGGAGATCTTGTAATCAAGCGGATCATACTACCGCAAAGTGATCCCAGGGGAAAGTAGACTCCTACTTATGAAGGACCATTTGTGATCAAGAGCATATTTTCTGGTGGGGCAATGATTCTGACCACCATGGATGGCGATGACTTGCCACACCCTGCGAACGTAGACATAGTCAAAAGATACTACGCATAAGACGACCCGACAAGTTGAAAACCCGAAAGGGCGACTTGGGAAAAAATGGGTATCCCGGTGGACCGAAAACCCAAAAGGGCGGTTCAGGCAAAAATTAGGGATAAAACAAAAAATCTGTACACCCGGCAAGTTGAAAACCCGAAAGGGTGACTTGGGCAAGAAAGGGTTTCCCGGTGGACCGAAAACCCGAAAGGGCGGTCCAGGCAAAAGTTAGGGAATTTAAAGCGTATGACTATGTCTCGTAGGATCACGTTAAGAACAATCCCTTCACCAACAAGCCCCAAGCTTCTGACCAATCTAACCATCGACGGACGAAGCAGTGAATGGACAAGATATTCAGAGTTGTGAAGGCTATGGCAGAATGGGAATCCCATGGAATTGTTACACATAGCCATCTTTCTTTTGTATAGAATTTTTCAATTTTTACGACAAACATTCTCTTACTAGGATGTATGTCTCCTTTGTACAAAAATACTCGCAAAAGTTAATACAAGTATACTTCAAAGTGCAGAAAATCGCTTGCCTCTCTTTTCTTTTTTTTACACTTATGTTTTAGTTGAGAATGTCCAATGTTTTGTTAAATAGGCATATGCATTTGAACATAATTATTGCTTACAAATAAAATGAAATTGAAAAAGGATAATTTACTGATAGGTTGAAGGTGTAGGAAGATATCTTTGTGCCATTCCAGAAAAAGAAATCCCCTACGACACATCATTCAGATCCTCAACAAGGCTAAAATCTGGAGTATATTTCCCCAACGAAGTTAAACTTCAGAATCCTCAGTAGAGCCAATGCTTTCTAAAGCTTGATTCCCCAGCTGAGCTGAATTTCAAAATTCCCATCAGAGATAAGCTTCAAGATCCCCAGTGGAGCCAAAAAAACCCTGAAAATCCTATCCCCGGCGGAGCCAGAATAGTGAACACTTCCCCACAAAGTTATTTCCCAGCAGATTGAAGATTCTCAGTTTCATTTCTCTAGCAGAAGTCTTCCAGGTTTTAACTCCCCAGTTGAGATTTTCAGAGTTTCCCTTATTCCCCAAGCAGTCAGCAAGGTTTTCTCATCTTCAAATCCTCAGCGTCGGTCAAGGATTTATTTTCCCCGGCAGCAGTCAAAGAATTCATTATCTCCAGCTATCCGGATTCTATCTTCCTCAACAAGACGGCTACTCAGCTTACATGCATAAACATTGCATTCATATATCATAAACATTGATGAAATACAGTTCATTGCATCATCCATGTCATGCAACATAACTTTGTGTTTTAGCTAACATTTTACCCTTTTCAGGATAAGATTAAAAGGCTATCGTTAACGATTATTCAGATACAGTGTGGATACACCCCAGACACGGTGGTCATTCTATCACTCATTCAGAATTTCAAGTCAAAAACAGTAAAGATACACCCTATACACGACGGTTATTCTACTACTCATTCAGACTTCAGCAATCCGATACAGATTAGATACGCTCCAGACACGGCGGCCATTCTATCTCTCATTCAGATTCAATTATCAACTCCAAGTTCAGACATGCTCCGGACACGGACGCTATTCTGGCCCTTACACCAACAGCTTGATTCTCCCCAGTGCAATCGCCACAAAGGTCATTTTGTCACTTACTCAAATCCCAGTTATAGTCTCAGATATACTCCAGACACGGAAGTCATTCTGCTACTCATACAGATCTCAAATTCAGATACAATACAGATACACTCCAGACACGACAATCATTCTGATATTCATTCGAAGTTCAAACATAGTAACAGCTCAGATACGCTCCAAACACGGACGCCATTCCTTTTCTCATACAGACTCAGTCTCCAGATACAGTTCAAGTGCATTCCAGACACGGATACTATTTTGATACTCATTCTTTTGACCTACAGCATTGCAACTCAACGAAGATTCTTGGATGGCATCTTTAAGCCCATCTCCAGCAAGATTCTACCATCTCTAAATGGCATCTTTAAGCCCATCTCCAGCAAGATTCTACCATCTCTAAATGGCATCTTTAAGCCCATTTCCTCAGCCATACTCGGGCGAGTGCAAATTTATGGGCACTCTAGTGTCCAATCCTCTTTTACCTTCGAGTCGCGAAAGGCAAACTGGCCAATCTAACTCTTCAGGTTCAAGAAGATTGAACAGGGGAAACTGTTGTACCCCAAAATTTTCCCTCTCATTTCATCAATACTTTCTCATCACAAGACTTTGGGAATTCAGGATCAAGCTAGGGTTTGCTCTGCTCAAGACTCCTCCTTGCACTGTTGACCCAAATTAGGGTTTGAGTTTGCATAGGGATATTCATACCTACAATACACAAGTTGACTTTCATGCTTCATTTTGGGTTCACAAGTTTGTCTATACCAAGTTTTAAACCTTGATTCAAATTTTTGGCCAGTCAATTGGACAGTTGACCTTGAAATCAACTGTATTGGGGAAAAAGTCAACTGTGGCCAATTGACACTCAAACCTCATGAAATTTGACCCACATCAATATTATGAACTCATATGAACCATTTGATCAAGTTTGGACCATAACTCCTCAAGAAATTTGATCAGATCATCAAAAGGGCAAAATGGTCATTTTTAGGGTTTTGACTGCACAAAGACAATTTTTGACTGTTTGACTTAACCAATGGCAAACCAAGCTCACATATGGACTCAAGGACTCAATTACATTGTCTTGACCCATTCAACAAATTCAAAAGATCTCAAATGCATAGGATTGACAGATGAATTTTTCAGTCAACTGATCAAAATTTGACTGTACACTGAAAAGTCAAACTTTGACTTTTTGGTCAAAATAAAGTGCCAAGAGTTATTTTTCATCAAGACATGTCAAATTATGAAACTTTTTCATCAAGAAACCCAAAAATGCAATTTAGGGTTTAAAATGAAAAAATTTCATAACTTAGAATTTTTCTAAGTTATGAAATTTTCTTATTTTTTCCTAACTTTGTCCCACTTTTTCACCAAGATGCAAATGGATTCAAACAAAACTTGCAACATGAAAGTTATATTCCATCACAAAGTCTACAACTTTCATTCACAAAGTTTTCTCAAAAGAAGCTTGTATCTCAAGTTATGATTTTTGGAATAAGGGTACCTAGAACTTTTAACTTAGAGAAAATTTGCCCTAATCTAGGCAGGATTTTGACCCATCTTCTTGGCCATTTTTCACATAGTTCCACTTGGAGTTTCAAGTTGCATTTCAAAGATGGATTATGGTACGTGTTCCAAGATTTCCAAATTGTCCAAGAACTCCTCAAACACCCTTGTGGTTAGAGAGAATCAAATGCTTGAAGTTGGCAAAAACTCACTTTTGTCCATGACCAATACATGTTCATACAAACTTGTATTTTCAAATCAACATGTTTGATGCTAGCTTGCAGGCCTCAAAACCAACTTGTACCCCATAATTTAATGCCTAACCATTGAGTTAAGGTATTATCTTATTCATATGGACATTACATGCAAAATTTAGCCCTAAATGGAAAAAGGTATATTGCCATTTTTACAAAAGTTACTTTATGTCAAAACACCAAGCATTGAGCCTTGGACAAAATCTGAGACTGCAAACCAAATCCATGAATTAGAGGGGCCAAGAGTGTTGTGTGCAGGGTGATAGGAGGGCATGTGCAAGGCTACAACATCACTTCCATTCTCTTGCTTCAAGTAGAAGGAAAGTTGCAAATCATAAGCCATCTCTCATATCTGTTAAAAGAAGCTTACAAGAACTTTGTGAACAAGTTCCATACCTCCCAACAAGCCTAAAACACGACCCTTTCATCACTCAAACCCCCTCATACTCAGAATCACTATTTTTTTTTGCAAAACAGAGCAAGTTCTGCATCTTGCAAGCCACAACCAAATTCCATCGTGCGTTTTGTCCCAAGATAGTTCCAATACCTTCCAATCAACTCACCTGAACTATCCCAGGCCCCCATTGCAAGCTGTAACACTTCTAACACACTTTGCCATTTTCATTTCAAATCTCTGCAGGTTGAGTTCTACAGCACGATTCAAGTTGTTTCAAAGCAAGCCAAGCATTGAAGAAGCTCCCTTGGACCTCAGGCAAGCTGAACAGAATCTCAAACACCATTGAAGGTTGCTACATTGTCCAGCTCGAAGTCAACTGAAACAGGTATTTCATGGAATTCTATCTCCCTATTTAGGAATGGTTAGGCTTAGGTTTGTGAATGAAATATGTTGTACTCATAGCCCTGAAGCCATACATATGCTTAGTTTTCATTTACATTAATCGTGCTGAGAGAATTTCACTCATGAAATTTCTGAAAAAACTAGGTTAAAAATTAGGGCCAGAGAAATTCTCTCTGGTCTTTGAGAGTTAATCCAAGTTTTTTATATGGTTTAATTCGTTGTTTGATGCTCTACAAGTTTCATATTGTGAGTTTTGTCAAAAGATCAAAGAATCAGGAGATAGCATTGGAAGTACAGAACGCGTGTGTTGTTTGAAACTGAGGAAGAAGATGAAGTTTCTTGGGCTGGGCCTGAGTTTCTTTTGCTTTTCACACATGCATATTCAGTTTGCACCCCCCTGGCCCATTTGCTTGCATATTTATCATTTTTTGCATTTTATTTCATTTTTTATTTTGATATTTTATCTTCTAACATAAAAAAATACCTAAAAAATATTTTCATAAATTTTTATATTTATTTGGAATTTATTCTAATTATTACTAGTATAAAAAATATTTAAATGCTTTATATTTCTTTTTATTAAAACCTAAAATAATGTAAAAAATATATTTATTTTCATTTATTATTTTTATTCACATTTAAAAACATTTTCTTGAATATACACATTTTTTATAAATAATTAATTTTTATCTTTATACATTTAATGTATTTAATACTTATATATTTTATTCTATTAAAAAAAGAAGAAAATAAGAGCAAAAAACATCAAAAATAATATATGTTTATTTTTATTAATATTACATACCAACAACACCTCTTTACAATATACTTTTATTTTTTGTACAAATTGATATATATTTGTAAATAAATAATAAATAATGCTATTTATTTAAGAAAATTAGGTTTTTTTTTTTGCCCTAAATGAAAAAATAATTAAACGTGACTTTTTCTTTATTTATTTTTACTTCACATATTAAAGACACTTTTTTTTACATACATAAAAATCATTTTGTACATAATACATTTTATTTGACATTTATTTATTGTATTGTATTCAATTATTGTATATTTAAATATTGTATCCTGTACATTCAATTTGGTTGTAATAGTAATCTAGGGTTTAATTTCTTGTCAAATATCCCCAATTCAAATTTGTACCCAGCATTTAAATTCTCGCACATTTAAAAAAGCTTTCAATTATGCCATGCTTAGACTTAGGGTTAGTATGCAAATAAAATCAATAAGTAGTTTGACCTAAGCCAAGATAACATGCATGAAAAACAAACACAATGCACACTTGCACCCCTAGGGTTTCATCCACTTGTTGCCTTCAAAAAATGGGCCATGGTTGCATGTCAAGTACTTTGGCAAAAGAAAAACAAACAAAAAGATCATAGTCCTTCGATGACGCTATCTGAGTTGCCTAAACAAAATGATCAAGTCCCTCAAGAAAATTGCCAAAGATGCTTGAAACTATTGCTATCATGGTCTATACGATGACCCGTGCCTGTCCCGTTAACGTCCTAACACAAGGTTGTTCACCAAATACAATGGTGAAGCAACACTATTAAAAGGGCTAAAAACATAAGAAAGATCTTTGAGTAAAATAGGGTAGATAGCTCTTAGTTACTTGATCAAGTTTGCAAAAACCTCCTTGCTACTTTTCAAAATCACACACAAAGCACCATTTCAAACAATTGAAAAGCACCATTTCAAACAATAGAAAAGCAAAGCAAGTGATCTAAGCAAATAACTAAGAGCCCATGGATAACCATGGATAGAAAGGGTCCTAATACCTTCCCTTTCTATAATCTACTCCCCGAACCCAAGAAAACATCTCAAAGGTATTTCCTGTGCTTTTTGACCTTTCCTTAGGATAAAATAAAAAGTCGGTGGCGACTCTTGCTAAACCGAAACATTTGCAAACACAAACGCAAAATCCCAAGCCAGTTATCCCACCATATAACAAGTAGCATCTCATGCCAGTCCTTGTAGGTGACTGTCATATTTTGTATAATCTTCTTAATATTTTTATTCGCAGCTTCGACAACACCGTTCATCTTTGGCCGATAGGGAGATAAATTGTGATGTTGAATCTAGAACTGCTCGCACAAGGTGGTGATCATAGTATTGTTAAGGTTTGTACCGTAGTCAGTGATGATCCTTTCGGGGATGTCGTACCAACAAATGAGGTTTTGCTTGATGAAGAGGGCAACAACATTCTTTGTGACGGATGCGAAGGAAGCAGCTTCGACCCACTTGGTGAAGTAATCAATGGCCACCAGAATGAAGCGGTGTCCATTGGATGTTGTAGGCTTGATCTCTCCAATCATGTCGATTCCCCACATAGCGAACGACCAAGGAGCTGTTAAGACATTGAGAGGAACTGGAGGTATATGTACCTTGTCCGCATAGATTTGACATTAGTGACAAGTGCGAGAATGTTGATAGCAGTCAGCTTCCATGGTAGACCAGTAATAGCCTGCCCGTAGAATCTTGTTAGCCATCGTATGCCCGCTAGAGTGAGTACCAAAGGTACCATTGTGCAGTTCAACCATGATTTGTTCAGCTTCAATCTTGTCCACACAACGGAGCAGAATGCAATCATGATTGCCCTTGTACAGGATACCATTTCTCAGGAAGAACTTGGCAGAGAATCTCCTTAAGAACTTTTTATCATTGACTGAAGCTCCTTCAGGGTATTCTTGCGCCTCGAGATACCTTTTGACTTCATGAAACCAAGGTCGGTCCACTACTTCTTCGGTATTAATCTCGTGACAATGCGCAGGTTTGTCCATCCGTTCAATGGTGATTTGGGGAGCCTCATTATCCCAGTTAAGTTTAAACATGGATGACATTGTAGCTAGAGCATCTGCTAGCTGATTTTCTTCTCGCGGGAAGTGCTCGAAGGTAATCTGCTCGAAATGTGGTAACAATGTCAAGACATGTTCTTTGTAAGGGATGAGGTTTGGATGTTTGGTATCCCACTATCCTTTGATCTGACTGATGACCAAAGCTGAGTCCCCAAACACAATCAAGGATTTGATTCCCAAGTCTATTGCAGCCTTGAGATCAAAGATACAAGCTTCATATTCGACCATGTTGTTGGTGCAGTTAAAGCAAAGTCTGGCAGTGAAAGGTGTATGGCAACCTTCTGGGAGATGAGTACCATGCCGATACCGTTGCCAAGTGCATTGGAGTCCCCATAAAAGTACAGGGTCCATCGGGATCCTTGTTCAGGTCCGTCATATAGTCTATTCTCTTCAATGTTGTCCAATGTCATGATATCCTCGTCGGGGAAGCCGAACCTCATGGATTGGTAATCTTCGACAACTTGATGGGCCAGATGATCGGCTAGCACACTCCCCTTTATAGCTTTTTGGGTCGTGTACTGTATATCAATTCCGTTAAGATCATTTGCCATCTAGCTATTCTTCTAGATATAGCAGGCTTCTCAAATATGTACTTGATCAGATCCATCTTAGAGATCAGTAAAGTGGTATGAGTCAACATGTACTGCCTTAGCCAGCGAGCAGCCCATACCCAAGCGCAACAAGTTTTCTCGAGCAGTGAGTATCGGGTCTCGCAGTCGGTAAACTTTTTGCTAAGGTAATAAATGGCATGCTCTTTTCGGCCAGACTCGTCATGTTGTCCCAGTACGCACCCCATTGAATTCTCCAGGACAGTCAGATACATGATTAGCGGTCTTCCTTCGATGTGTGGCATCAAGATAAGAGGTTCTAGTAAATACTCCTTGATTTTATCGAAAGCAACTTGACAATCATCATTCCATTTAACTACCTGATCTTTCTTCAACAACTTGAAGATTGGCTCACAGGTAGATGTTAGGTGAGAAATGAACCTAGCAATGTAGTTTAGGCGTCCCAAGAAACCTCTGACCTCCTTCTCAGTGCAAGGAGCAGGAATTTCTTGTATAGCTTTGACTTTGGCAGGATCAACCTCGATGACTTTGTTGCTGACAATGAAACCCAAGAGTTTACCGGACCGGACTCCGAAAGTGCACTTGTTAGGGTTCAGTCTGAGCTTGTACTCCTTCAACCAGACAAATAGCTTTTGTAAGTGATCAAGGTGTTCTTCTTCAGTTTGTGATCGGGCTATCATGTCATCTACATATACCTCTATCTCATGATGTATCATATCATGAAACAAAGCTACCATGGTGCGTTGATAGGTTTCCTCAGCATTCTTCAGTCCGAATGGCATCACTTTGTAGCAGAACGTACCCCACTGTGTAACAAAAGTAGTTTTCTCCATGTCCTCAGGGGCCATTTTGATCTGGTTATAGCCTGAGAATCCGTCCATGAAAGAAAATACCCTGTGTTGAGCTGTGTTGTCAACCAGGATGTCAATGTGCAGAAGTGGAAAGTCATCTTTAGGGCTGGCCCTGTTTAAGTCTCTGTAATCCACGCATATTCTCACTTTGCCGTCCTTTTTAGGCACGGGCACAATGTTAGCAACCCATTGTGGATAGGAAGTAACAGCAAGAAAACCAGCATTGAACTGCTTCATAACTTCTGCTTTGATCTTTTCAAACATGTCGGGCCTCATGCGGTAGATTTTTTGTTTAATTGGTGGACAATCTTTTCTCATGGGGAGACGGTGTACCACAATGTCTGTATCGAGTCCCGACATGTATTTGTATGACCAGGAGAAGATCTCAACATATTCATGCAACAGTTGAATTAGGCGCTCCTTGACACTTGGCTCTAGGTTGGCACCCACTCTGACTTCTTCTCTGTCTTCCTCAATACCCAAGTTGATTGTCTCTAACAGCTCCTCATGAGGTAGAATAACCCTTTCTTCCTGTTGTAGCAGTCTAGCCAATTCTCCCGGCACCTCACAATCTTCCTCACCTTCGTATTCGACATGGTAGACCAGATCTTCAGAGTCACTGAAGCCCATAGCAGAATTGTTACCCATGGAATCCAGAATGGAAGGGTACCTGCATTTGTGAGTGTGGGTGTGTGTAAGGGATAGCCACCTTTAAACAAATAATATGTAAAAAGAAAGACAATGAACACAAAAGTTTATATGTGAAAACGTCCATGATTCATTAAAATGGCATATGAAGATGAAAAATCAAACCCTTACAAATGGACCTATGTGCCTCGGGTAAGGCACAAGGTTTAAAAGTGTACGAATTGTTTGAGAATTATTACAAACTAACAGAAATGTTTGAAAGATAAATTACTGCGGTATGAAAGTAATCGGAACATAGTCTTTTGCTTCCCAGTTGCACAGTCCTCCGTCAACAGTAGGGAAAATCCAGTCTTCCAAGTTGCTCTCCTCTTCACTATCCTCCAAGGCATTGACTCCAAGATGGGTGATCTTCACTGGTGGCCCTCCAGCACGGGAGCGGCGCACAGCCTTTTGAGCAGAAGAAGTGAAACCCAAGCCGAATTTATCTGATTTGAAAGGAAAGTCCGGGAGCTGCCCCTAAATTGTGCTTCCTCCTTCTTCAATCACAGCCTTTGCATCTTTGAGATACGAAATCTGAGGCAGAGGTATGGTAATTATGGGTACAGAAGACACTATCTTGGTTGCCGCAATCTCCTGAGCTACCTCTTCAAAATGCTGAAAAGGGGTTTCAATGAATTCGCCATCCAATTCTACATAACGGAAAGAATTTAGATGGCTTATCATGTATTCCTCTTCGCCATGAACTATTATAATTTTCCCCTGGACAGGGTACTTGAGCATTTGATGCAGAGTAGAAGTGACGGCTCCAGCATGGTGAATCCAGGGTCTTCCCAACAAGCAAGAATAGGAAGGACGGATGTCCATCACGTAGAATATGGAGTTGAAGGTTTCAGTTCCCACTTTGATCAGGATGTCCACCTCCCCGTGGACCATCCTTTTAGAACCATCAAAGGCTCTGACAATTATATTGCTGGGCTTCAAGGTTAAACCTTCACAATCCAGTCTATCCAAGTCT
Source organism: Vicia faba (assembly GCA_948472305.1). NCBI lineage: Eukaryota > Viridiplantae > Streptophyta > Magnoliopsida > Fabales > Fabaceae > Vicia > Vicia faba. The sequence continues at coordinate 745,978,530 of OX451741.1, forward strand.
TTCTTTGGCAAGACGTTCAGCGATGAACCAGTGTCTACCAGTACGTGGGCTAGGGTAGTCCCTCTGCATTCCACCGAGACATGCAAAGCGTCATTATGCTTTCTCCCTTTGGATGTTAAATCAGCATCGGAGAATCCTAGACCATTGTCAGCTGTTAAGCTAGCTACACATTCCTGGAACTGATCCGCAGAGGTTTCCTGTGGCATATGGGCCGTCTTCAAAAATCTGATCAGAGCTTTAGCATGAGCTTCTGAACAAAGCAGAAGGGCCAACATAGAGATCTTTGAGGGGGTTTGCCCCAGTTATTCCACAACATCATAATCACTTTTCTTGATTATTTTCAAAATCTCTTCCATTTCTTTTTGAGAGGTCTCAGGGATGACTAATGGCTGAGCCCTCGTCCTGACGGGTTCTTCTTGGATCCATTTCCCTCTATCATTAGCAGCAGCAGAGGGGAAAACCACAGGAGTTACAACTTCTTCAATAATTGGAGTTCTCACAGATATGTTTACTGGTGCAGGGGTAACCTTAGGAGCAGCTGAGGGTCCAAAGATTACCTTTGGAGGGGCAATCTCTGGAGAGAAAATTCTTCCACTGCGGGTGATTTTGCTCGTTCCAGCAATGTTTCCAATGTCAGAAGTCTCTTCATCAGAACTCTCTTCAGTTGATTCAATCTGTTTAATACCGTGGCAGTAGATTTCTCCACCATAGTTCCACGATACTAATCTGTCGGACTTGTACGGGATGGGCCCGGGCATGGTTATCTTCAAAGGTGCAGTCTTCAGAGCGGATGTAATCTTAACAGGTCTTTTGGAGACCTTGGAAAGATTGGCGGATATGGTTATTATTGAAACATCATTGACAGAAGTCAGTGTAACAGGAGTCTTTTCAAAAAGGATTTCTTGGTTATCCATTAGGCGTTGGATGCCTAACTTAGACAATGGACAGTCGGTTGGTAAGGATGAACAAAGGCAGCAATCTTCTTCACATCCTGGGAAAATCCCAGCCTTCAGCAAATTCAACTTAATTATCGGTAGCGGAGTTATCAAATCATCAACAGTAGCAATAAAAAGATCCTCTTCAACAGCATGGGCATTGTGGCCATGCTTTGGCATTGGAGTAGAGATTACATTCAGCTTTTCAGGGGCTTCGAATTCAACTTCTTTAGCATCTATCAAATCCTGAATCTTATTTTTGAGGGCCCAACAATTGTTGGTGTCGTGCCCCAGGCTGTCTGAATGATAAGCACACTTGGCGTTCAAATGGTAGTACGGAGAAGCGGTATTCGAATTCTTCGGGGCTTCTTTTAAACTTGTAAGGTTTAACTTCAAGAGATGGGGTAGGACCTGAGCAGGAGTCATGTTTATCCGGGTGAATTGTCGTACAGGCCTTTCCACCCTTGTTTGGTTGGTTCTGGGTTGATTGTTTCTGGGCTGATCAGCTGCAGACTTCTAAATCATTACGGCCCCCATCGCTGGCCGGCACTCAACTCTTCCTTGACCTCTTTGGGAGTAAACAACTTATACTTCTTTCTTTGCTGGAAAAGTCTTTTTGATGGCAGCGGAAGCAGATGCATCTTTTTGAATTTTCCTGCTTTTTATGCCCGCTTCAACTCTCTCACTAGTTAGAATCAACTCAGTGAACCCCGCAGACGAACTTCCAATGAGGTGATTGAAAAAGGGACCTGACAGTGTACCAAAGAACATGTCTACTAACTCCCTCTCAGATAGAGGTGGTTGTACTCGTCCCACCAAGTCTCTCCATTTCTGGGCATACTCTTTGAAGCCTTCATTTGAGACCATGCCCATACTCTGTAATTAAGTATGGGTTGGTGCTAAGTCCGCATTATATTGATACTGTTTGTAGAAGGAGGCCACCAAATCTTCCCAATTATGCACATCAGACCTCTCCAACTGGTAAAACCAATCTAACTGCGTCCCCGACAAACTATCCTAGAAAAAGTGAACCCACAGGTCTTTGTCAGAAGAATGTGGTTGAATTTTCCTGACATAAGATCGTAGGTGCATCTTGGGAAAAGACAACCCATCGTACTTAGCAAATAGAGGTACTTTAAATTTAGGAGGGATGACAACTCCAGAAACCAACCCTAACTCTTCAAAGTCCATCCCAGGCACTCTCTGTATCTCCATGGCATCTAGACGCTCTTCCAAGTTCTTGTATTTGTCATCTGCAAAAGGGTACTGTTGTTCAGAATAGTCCTCATCCTCCTCTTCTTCTTCTTCCTCAGAATCAGATGGCACTGCAATTTCCTTTCCCTTTCTTACCCCTTCATCAGAGGTTGATTGAAAATCTAGGACCCTTCTGGCTTGACCTTCAAATCTTCTTCCCAAGGTAGCCACACCAACCCTCTTCTTCTTCTTTTTCTCTTTTTCCTTCTCTAGGAGAGTTTTGAGCTCCTCCTGCCCCTTGGCCAAGGTCAGAAGTAGCTGTTGAAACTGTGAATTTTGAGCTTGTAAGTCTTTGACCGTTTGTTCAATATCCATTTGCTGAAATAAACAACAGAGAGATGAGGAAACTTGGTGTGAAGACCTGTTTATGCATATGATGAATGATATGTATTCATGTAATGCATTCAAGGATTCAGAAATTCAAATTTGTTTTAAACAAAAAAAGGAACACACGTCATATTAACAAGATAAAATTTGTTATTACATCAATGCCCCATGGGCAAAATAATACAAAATTCTAAGGTAAAAAGACGTTGCGCATCCTCTTTGGTGCAATGTAGGTGTTGAGAGTATGCTCTTCGTGAAGTTGACGAGTGAGTTCCAAAACCTTCTTCTCGCTTGCATAAAATTGAGCTTCAAAAGTATTGCGTTCCCCCTTGAGTTGTATCAACTCCTTTGCAGATCTTCGAGTGATGTTGGCATGTCAGGATGTAGGAGGGTGTATGGAACCTCTCCTTCCATAACAGGCTCTATAATCACAGGTAGAATGTAGGGGTAAGGCATCATAAGACTTTGGGCGCGGTTTCGTACCCACTTGAGGTAAGGCTCAAGGGGGATGGAATTCTTGTGTCCCAAGGTATTACTGTCTACCTTGTTGGGCATCCTCCAAGCTCGGATGAACCTTTGTCGAAGTCCTTGATCGTTGTTGTCGAAGTCAAAAACCAAGTCTAGAATCAGCATGTCATGTGGGCCATCTCTTCGGGCATACCCAAACTGTCTCAGAGCCAAGCAAGGGTTGTATGTAATGCCTCCCCTAATGCCAAGTAGAGGGACATTAGGGAATTCCCCACAACGGTCAATGATGATGACATTCTCTTTTGATCAAGAACACCAATGAATGTCTGAATGGGTAAGGGTCATCAATCGTTGTGACCACCTCAGACCTTGCTCATTCTTCAAACTGATTGGGGAAAATTAGAAATAAACCATCTTTCCAGTAGAGGAGTGCAGCACATGAGAACACCTCTTTTCCTCATTGTTCGAGTGTGAAGAGAGTGCAAGATATCTCCAAGCAATATAGGCACCGGGTTGCGAGCCATGAAGGTTTTGACAGCATTCACATCTATAAGCTGGTCAAGATTTGGGAACAAGACCAACCCATAGATAAGAAGAGCTACAATCTCCTCAAAAGTTTGTAGGTCTAGAGAATTCCAGCATTCTTGAGCTTTCTCAAACAGGAACTTTGCCAAGAAACCCTTGACACCACTTCTGGTTTCCCAATGACCTGTGACATCTGATGGTTGCATGTGTAGGGCTTGAGCAACATCTTCAGGCTTTGGATCTCTTTCCGTACCGTTGAAAGGTAGTTGATGGAGAATAGGAATCCTCAAGAGTTGAGAAAATTCCTCCAAAGTAGGCACAAGTTGGTAGTCAGGAAATGTAAAGCAATGATGCAAAGGGTCAAAGAACTAGAACAGAACTTTCAGCATATCCTCTTCAGTGTTGGCAGTGACTAGGTTGAGTAGACGACCATGCCTCTCAGTGAATGGAGAATTCTCAGGAATCCTTGAATCTAGCTCCTTGAGTTGAGGAGGAATTCTTACAAGGTTGACTTGGATAGTTTTCCTGCGAAGTGAATCCATAACCTACAAAACAGGAACAAAGATGAAAATCTAAAATCCTTGAAATGGTTAGTGGATGCATATTATGCTTCATGATGTCCATGATGTTATGCACAAGTATATATGTACAAACAAATCACACAAGTTCCTAGTTTAGGCTTGCATGGGGTTTCACAGGTAAGTACCCTCTTGAAGTTTAGTTGGCTCAACCTGTCCTAGAAAATAGTAACCGGGTTCTAAGGAGCTCAATATCACTGGATTGTTTTCTGTGTTCATTGTTTCAGTTTAGCCACTTTACTGGCGACCGAAATATTCCAAGAAAACAACCCTCAATGAATGTTGTATCGAGTATATACCAACTTCGGACTGCACCAAAGTCGGTCATCTCACTACATCCTAAAAGGCCAAGTTGGTCAAGTAAAGGTTCTAAAAGTCCATTAGTGCTTCATGACATCACTCAGCAGCCCTGTATTCTCTTTGATTAACTCAAAGGCTACCGGTACCCACAAATATGTCGCACTAATATAGCTATTGCTTCAACCATGTCGGTATACCCCGCACAGTTTCCACAATGTATTGCTATTTACCTATGAATGTTTCCCAAATCCGGGTAGAGGATTCAAACCCAAACAAAAGAACCAAATGTAAAGCAATCAAGTCAAGCAAGATAAGCATGTAAAGGTGATCTAAAACCCTAAGGTAACCCCACTTTTATATCAATCCCCAGTAGAGTCGCCAGTTCTGTGATGCGGTGGGAGAACTGACTTGAGGTTTTGCGTTTGTGTTTGCAAATGTTTTGGTTTAGCAAGAGTCGCCACCAACTTTTCTTTTATCCAAAAGGAAAGGTAAAAAAGCACAGGAAAGACCTTTGAGATTGTTTTTGGGTTCGGGGGGTAGATTATGAAAAGGGAAGGTGCTAGCACCCTTTTCATCCATGGTTTTCCATGGGCTCTTAGTTACTTGTTTTAGATCACTTGATTTGCTTTTCCAATTGTTTGAAATGGTGCTTTGTGTGGTTTTGAAAGTATTTTGAAAAGAGGCCATCGTTTTGGCAACCTTTGTAATGATTCTTGTTTGAATGTATACAAAGGTGTTTGTCTTTTGAAAAATGTTTCAATGTTTGAAAGTTTGTTTGGAAAATGTTTTAAAATTGTGTGTATTTGTTTGAAAATAGCAAGGATGGTTTGGAAGAGATCAAGTAACTAGGAGTTATCTACCCTACTCAAAAGTCTTTCCTACACATTTTTATTCCTTTGGTGTTGTTGTTTTACCATTGCATTTAGTAAACAACCCTATCTTTGGATGTTAAACGGGACGGGCGTGGGTCATCGTATGACCATGATAGCAATGGTGCCAAGTATCTTAGCAAGTTTTAGGGACTAAGATAATTTGTTTTTAGGCAACATTTTGATAGCGTCATCGAGGGACTATGATCTTTTTGTTTTGTTTTGTTTTTGCCAAGATACCTAACATGCATACCATGATCATTTTAAGGCAATAAAGTGGATGAAACCCTAGGGGTGTTTGTGTGCAATGTGTTGTCATTTTTCATGCATTTTTGTCTTGTGTTTAAGTCATGCTATTTGTTTGATTTTTGGTCTTTGCATACAAAACCCTAGTTTACTATCATGGTATATGAAAGCAATAAAATGCATAAAGTAAATCTAGACTATTACAACAATATTATGGGGAGGGGGATACAAGTTTTGAATAGGGGGATATTGCTCAAAATAAAACCCTAAAACTATTACAACCAAATTGAATTTATTGTACAAACAAATAAATAAGCAAATATTTAAATATGCAATTAAATGTAAATATGCAAGAAATGTTTTTGTATTAATTTTATATATGAGAAAATAAATTTATTTATGTCTTAAAAATAAGAAAATAAAATGATCATTTTTTGGAAGGGTGAAAACCCTGATTTTTGATTTAATAGAAAATAGTCTATATTATTTATTTTTATTCAAGAAAAGTAATAATAATATGTACAAAAATGTTAAAAAAATGAAATATGTATGAAAATATTATTTTAAGTGTATAAATAATAAAAATAAAAATGTATGATATTTTTATATTATTTACAAGTTTTATTTAAGAAAATAACTTATATTATTATTAACAAACAATTTATTATGCAAAAAATAAAATAAAAATATATGATAAAATGCAAAAAATAAAGAAAATATTTTTTGTGATTTTAAATGTTCAGAAAAAATAAATAAAGTCAGTAAATATAAATATGCAAGAAAAATATAAAAAAATAAAAGAAAATGGTCAGGGGGGTGCAAAAAGTAAAAGGGGGGTGCCAAAAGTAGGAACAACAAGCCCAAGCCCAATGCTCACTTCATCCCTGACCAAAAACGCGTGTGCTGCCTTTCAAATCTGTTCTTGCTATTCTTTGCACAAAATCAAAAACTTATAACATGAAAAATGTAGCTCATGATCACACGATTCCAATGATATAAAGAACATGACCTAACTATCAAAGATCAGAGAGAATTTTAATGGCCCTAAATTTTGGCCTAGTTTTTTTAGCATGTTCAACATTCAAATACTCCTAGCTCAGTTAATATAAATGGAATCTAAGCATATGCACAACTCAAGCATGTTAGGGACTACATTTTTGCTTCACAAACCTAAGCTTAAGGATGCCTAAATAAGGAGTTAGAAACTTGACAAATACCTTGTTCAGTTGAGTTTGGATATGGCAATGTAGTAACTTTGAGTGAGGCCTGAAGGTTGTGTAAGCCTGCTTGAAGTTCCCTCAACCTTTCCCAATGCTCAGCTTGTGTTGAAGTTGCCTGAATCTTCCTATAGAAGTCAACCTGCAAACTCAGAAAATGGAAATGGTGAAGCTCGAAACAGGGGTTACAGTTACTTGACAAAGGCCTGGACAGCTTAGGTGTGATGTATGGAATGTGTTTGAAGTGATTCAAAGTAAAACGCACGAGCCAATATTATTTTGGAAGTGGTTCTGCAGATGATGCCCTGTTTGGGCAGAAAATGGTGATTTCTGTGTTTAAGGGTGTTTGAGAGGTTGAGCAATCGTGTTTAGGCTTGCAAAAAAGTTCTGAGGTCGTTCAAAATGATGCTTAGTCTTGGTTTTATCAGATACACAAGTTATGTGGACTTTTGCCAAATTGCTTACTTTTGAAGAAAAGTTGGAAGTGACAATTCCAAAGCCTGTACATGCCTGCTTGCTACCTGCACATAGTTGGTGAACTTTGCCTGATATTTGTGGACTTATTTTGCAGCAAAGGATTAGGTCCATGGCTCAAGATAAACAAAGTTACATAAAGCATGCTTTATCAAAGTAGCAATGTAAACTTTTTACCATAAATGGAATACATCAATGTACAATGCTCCAAAGCTCAGAACAAAGCCATTGTCCAATGTGTTTGCATTCAATTTTGGAGTGTAGAAGGGATTAGAACCTATAAATCAAGTATAAGCATGCTTAGGGCAGATTTGCAACTTGCACCATTGTGAAAAATGCCTTGGACAAAAATGATAAAATTCCATTTTCATTTCTTCGATTCTCCCTAACCATAAATGATCTTGGAGAGTTATTGGACATTTTGGAAAGCTTGTAACATGCTCTACAATCCATGTTTGAAATGCATTTTGAGATTCCTCTTGGAACTAGGTGAAAAGGTGTCATGAAGTTAGGTCAAAAATCTGCCTAAACTAGGGCAAAATTTCACTAAGTTAAAAAGTTTATGGACCGTTATTCATAAAATCATAACTTGAGATCCAAGCATATTTTGGGAAAACTTTGTGAATCAAAGTTGTATATTTTGTGTAGTAATAAAACTTTCATTTTGGAAGTTTTTTTTTAATCCAATTGCATCATGGTGAAAAAGTTGGGAAAAAATAAGAATTTTTCATAACTTAGAAAAATTCTAAGTTATGAAAATTTTCAAACTTAAACCCTAATTTCCAAAATTAGGTTTCTTGGTGAACAAGTTTCATGTTTTGACACATCTTGATGAAAAATGACCCTTGGAACTTGATTTTGACCAAAAAGTCAAAGTTTGACTTTTTAGTGTACAGTTGATTTTTGATCAGTTGACTGAAAAATTCATCTGTCAATCTAATGCATTTGAGATCTTTTGAACCTTGTGATTAGGTCAAGATGATGCCATTGAGTCCTTGAAACCATGCTTGAACTCAATTTGCCATTGGCTAGATGAAAAATCAGAAATTTCCCTTCTCCAGTCAAAACCCTAAAAATGACCATTTTGCCCTTTTGAAGATCTGATCAAATTTCTTGAGGAGTTATGGTCCAAACTTGATCAAATGGTTCATATGAGTCTATAATGTTGACATGGATAAAAAATTATGAGGTTTGACTATAAATTGGCCACAGTTGACTCTATCCCCAATACAATTGATTTTTAGGTCAACTGTCCAATTGACTGGGCAAAAAAGTGATTCAAAGCTTGAAACTTGGTATGATAAATCTTAGGAGTCCAATATGAAGTATGAAAGTCACATGAGGCATTGGAAGTCCAAAAATCCCTGTGCAAACTCAAACCCTAATTTCAGGTCATCAGTGCAATGAGATGTCTTGAGTTGAGCAAACCCTAATTTGGTCCTGAGTCCAAGAAGTCTTGTGAGGAAAATCTTGAAAATATGAGAGGGCAAATTTTGGGGTACAACACCCTCAACTACACTTTGTCGAGTGAAAATTTACGGGCACTCTAGTGTCCAATCATCTTTTACCTTCGAGTCACGAACGACAAAACTCGCCAATCTAACTCTTCAGGTTCAAGAAGATTGAATAGGGGCAGCTGTTGTACCCCAAAATTTGCCCTCTCATTTATCAAGATTTTTCTCACAAGACTTCTTGGAATCAAGACAAGATTAGGGTTTGGTCAGCTCAAGACATCACCTTGCACTGATAGCCTGAAATTAGGGTTTGAGTTTGCACAAGGATTTTTGGGCCATCAATGCCTCATGTGACTTTCATACACCACCTTGGACCCCTAAGATTTCTCATGTTAAGTTTCAAGCCATGAATCATATTTTTGACCAGTCAATTGGACAGTTGACCTGAAAATCAACTGTATTGGGGAAAAAGTCAACCATGGCCAATTTACAATCAAACTTCATAATTTTTGATCCACAACCACATTTTAGACTCACATGTACCATTTGATCAAGTTTGGATCACAACTCCTCAAGAAATTTGATCATATCATCAAAAGGGCAAAATGGTCAAAATTAGGGTTTTGACTGATAAAGGGCAATTTCTGATTTTTTGACCTAGCCAATGACCAATTGGGTTAAAACATGATTTCAAGGACTCAATGGCATCATCTTGACCTAATCACATGGTTCAAAAGATCTCAAGTACATAGGATTGACAGATGAACTTTGCAGTCAACTGATCAAAAGTCAATTGTGCATTGAAAAGTCAAACTTTGACTTTTTGGTCAAAATCAAGTTCCAAAGGTCATAATTCATCAAGATATGTCAAAATGTGAAACTTGTTGACCAAGAAACCTAAAATTGCAAATTAGGGTTTTAATTTGAAATTTTTTCATAACTTAGAATTTTTCTAAGTATGGAAAATTTCTTATTTTTTCCTAACTTTTCACCACTTTTTCACCATGATAAATTTGATTCAAAGAAAACTTCCAACATGAAAGTTGTAGTCCTCCATGAAATCTACAACTTTGATTAACAAAGTTTTCCCAAAAGATGCTTGGATCTCAAGTTATAAATTTGTGAATAGGGGTCCATGAACTAAATGACTTAGTGAAAATTTGCCCTAATTTAGGCAGGTTTTTGACCCAACTTCATGGACATTTTTCACCTAGTTCCATGAGGTATCTCAAAATGTGTTTGAAATATGGATTGTAGAGCGTGTTGCAAGCTTTCCAAAATGTCCAAGAACTCTCCAAGATCATTTGTGGTTAGAGAGAATCGAAGAATAGAAATTGGCATTTTGTCACTTTTGTTCAAGCCATTTTCACAATGCATCAAGTTGCAAATCTGATCAAGCATGCTTGTACCTTGCATTACAGGTCCTAAACTCCTTCTACACTCCATAATTAAATGCTAACTCAGTGGTTAAAGGCTTTATTTTGGATTTTGAAACATTGTACAAGAAATAATTCCATAAATGGCCAAAAGTTCACAATGCCATTTTCATAAAGCAAGCTTTTCCAACTTTATCAACCTTGAGCCTTGGACTTGTTCTTTTGGTGAAGACAATTTCCACAGGAATTAAGAAAAGCATACCAAATATTATCAGCCCTTGAGGTAGCTAGTACAAGCATGGTGCATAAGTCTTGTCACTTTTCTTCAAATACAAGAAAGTTGGCCAAAAAGATCAGAACTTATACAAGCTGATAAAGGGTGGACTTGGCATCATTCTAGAGAGATTCACAAACTTGTTACAAGCCAGAACACGAAGGCAAAAGATCCCAAACACTCTCAAACACAAAAAACACAAATTTCTGCCCAAACATTGCAGTTTTTGCAAAATCATAGCAAGTTCATATTTGCTCGTGTGTTTTGCATTTCAACACTTCAAACACCTTCCATACATCAGATCAAAGTTATCCAAGCATTCATCCTGTAACTGCGTGCTCTGTTTTAGCCATTGCCATTTTCACTTTGGAAGGTTGCAGCTTGACTTCTACAGGGAGTTCCAGCCATCCACAAAGCCAGCTAAGCATTAGAACAACTTGAGGGAACTTCAAGGAAGCTCACACGATCCACAAGCCTCACTCAAAGTCCCCACATTGTCATATCCAAATCCAGCTGAAGGAGGTATTTTTCAAAACTTTATCTCTCTATTTAGGCATCCTCAAGCCACTATTTGTGAAGCAAAAATGTAGTCCCTAACTTGGTGAAGCTGTACATATGCATATTTGTCATTTATTTTAACTGAGCTAAGAGAATTTGAAACTTGAAGTTGCTGAAATAATTAGGTCAGGAATTAGGGGTTGCAAAATTCTCTCTGACCTTTGAGAGTTAGGTCACAAAATGGATATGGTTGGAATCGTGATAAAAAATGCTACATGTTTCATGTTGTAAGTTTTTGCTTTTGTGCAAGTATGTGAGAATTGCAGGTTTGAAAAAAAAACGCGCGCAGAAGGATGAAGCTGGAGGACAGGGATGACTGTCCTGGGCCTGGCGCGCCTTGGGCTTGTTGTTTTTGGTTTCCACACCCCCTGGCTTTATTTTGTTTATTTTTCATATTTTCTTTTCATTTTTATATTTATTGTTTTTATTTATTTTTATGAACCATAAAAAATCATGAAAAATATTTTCTTTATTTTTTGCATTTTATTTTATTTTTTTATTATTTTTTGGCATAAAAAATAGTCTTATTAAACAATGGACTTTATTTTTCTTGAATAAATTATAAATATATTTAATAAAAATACTATACATTTTTATTTTATTATTTATACACATAAAATATTATTTTCATACATATTTTAATTTTTAATATTTGTTAATAATATTATTCATTATTTCTTGTACAAAAATGGACAAAGTAAAATAAATATAGAACATATATTTTCTTTTGATCAAAATTAGGGTTTCCCCTTTTAAAAATAACTATTATTTTTTCTCTTTTTTAGGGCTCAAATAATTTATTTTTCTCATATATAAAATAAATACAAAACATTTTTGCATGATTACATTTTATTTGCATATTTAAATATTTGTATATTTATTTATTGTACAATATTCAATTGGGTTGTAATAGTATTTTAGGGTTTTTATTTTGTGCAAATATCCCCATTCAAAAACTTGTATCCCCCCTCTCATAATAATTGTTGTAATAGCTTAGTTTTATTTTACGCAATTTATCGCATTTATACCATGTGTAGTAAATTAGGGTTTTGCATGATAAGACAAAAAACAAACAAATAAAAGACCTAATCCAAGACAATCAAAAGCATGTAAAATGACACACATTGCACACAAGCACCCTTAGGGTTTCACCCACTTGGTTGCCTAAACAAAAATGGCCATGGTATGCATGCAAAGTATCTTGGCAAAACAATACAAACAAATAAGATCATAGTCCCTCGATGACGCTATCAAAAGGTTGCCTAAAACAAAATGATCTTGGTACCTCAAAATTCTAAAGATACTTGGAAACATTGTTATCATAGTCATACGATGACCCACGCCCGTCCCGTTTAACATCCAAAGATAGGGTTGTCTACCAAATCAATGGTAAATCAACAACGTCAAAGGAATAAAAATGCATAGGAAAGACATTTGAGTAGGTAGATAGTTCCTAGTTACTTGCTCTCTTCCAAACAATCCTTGCTATTTTCAAAAACAATCACACACACATTTCAAAACATTTCCAAACACCTTTCAAAACATTTAAACATTTTTCAAAAGACAAACATCTTTGTATACATTCTTACGAATGAGAATCATTACAAAGATTGCCTAAACGAGGGCCTCTTTTCAAAATACTTTCAAAACCACACAAAGCACCATTTAAAACAATTTCAAAAGCAAAGCAAGTGATATAAACAAGTAACTAATAGCCCATGGAAAACCATGGATGAAAAGGGTGCTAGCACCTTCCCTTTTCGTAATCTACCCCCCGAACTCAAGAAAACATCTCAAAGGTGTTTCCTGTGATTTTTTACCTTTCCTTTTGGATAAAATAAAAGTCGGTGGCGACTCTTGATAAACCGCGACATTTGCAAACACAAACGCAAAACCTCAAGTCAGTTCTCCCACCGCATCACAATACTGATCCTCTTAGGCAAGAGGAGGCTTTGTTTCTTGACCCTGTTGACATCAACATGGTAGAAATTACTGAGTTTCCTGATGATGATACGGTCTAAGAGGGTACTGCAGAAAGTCCTGATGTCGAATTAGGTGATGTGTACCCAAGGCATGAGGAGGACTTGCTAGACTTCCTTTACCTCTGTAAGAATAAAGGTTCGCAAGCTTGCTTGTGTCCTAGGTGTGGCGCCTTGACTGAAAAAATAGCTACTGAAGATTCCCAGAAGCTGCAGTTAGAAAAGAACAAGGGCAAGCCATATAATCAAAGGTTCCCTACACCAAGGGACCCAAGAAGAACTGTGGGAAACTCCCATGCCAAACCAAGAAGTTATATTCCTTCAGCAAAAGCTGCTAACAGTACTTGGATTAAGCCTCAAGGGAGAAGGGGGAACCAATTGATGGTGTTATTGCTAGAGACCCAAACAAAGGAAAGTAGGCTATTAACTACTGAAATGAGTTTAAGTCTGAGAGGAAAAGTCATATTTCTAAAAATTACATGGGGAAGAAACCCATGACTCAAACACAATGGAGACGCTTCCAACGTCGAAAGCAGGCTGAGAGGCAAGCATCTGCTGGCCAGATTACTGCAAACAAAGCTGGAAATCAGAAGCAGTATAAAGTGAAGGTCGATTCCTCTGCAAAAGAACAAATCAAAGAGTTCGTGAGTCGACCAGTTTCTAAGTGTTCTGAAGAAGCTACTAACAATTTTGAGTCTGAGTCTAAAGAGAGTTTGAATATCTTAGTTAATATGGTATTAATTCTTCCAGCAGAATATGATTTCTTAATTGAAGTGGAAGATTCAGCAGACGTTGATGCTGAGGAGATGGCTTTACATAAGCCAACATGTTATTTTGTCATGAATAATGGTTCGATTGAGAACCAAGATGCGTTCTTTGAAAGACCAGATATGGCCATGAGGAGCCATTTCAAGCCTCTTTTAATAAGGGCTAAGCTTGAAGGGGTGGTTATTAATAAGGTGTTGGTAGACTATGGTTCTACGGTAAACATTATGCCACACCACCTATTGCATAAAATTGGTAAATATGACACTGATGTTAAATCTCATAACATGGTCTTATCAGACTACGAAGGAAGGACTAGAAACACTATGGGTGTGATCCAAGTTGATATTAATGTCGGCTCCGTTACTAGACCGACTATATTCATTGTGATTCAAGGCAAGCCAAGTTACAACCTCTTAGTAGGGAGGGAATGGTTGCACGGTGTAGGGGTTGTACCATCTTCTATGCACCAGCGTTTGGTGATTTGGAGGGAAGATGGTATTATCGATAACATTGAAGTAGATCAAGGATATTTCAGGGAAGACGTGAACAATGTCGGCAAGAAGAAATTTGATAGGAAATTAGCTAACATTTCCCCATCTCAACCTTTTGAAGATGTGCATTCCAACCTTGATGAGGAATTTGTTTCGTTAAAGTTACATGAGACCCATGGTTTTATATGGGATGTGGAACGTCTTGAGGATCCATACCGTGACAACCGGCCGACAGGCTGGGGAGACATTAGTGATGAGGTCTGAGCTAGATGCTCTGAAAAGGATTTCAGTGTATATTGCCAAAAGTAAAATAAATTCGGTGTTAGAGGCTTAAGAAAATATGGTTGTCGAAGCCAATAAGACACAAATTCTGAATGAAGGGGCTACTTTGGCTATTGAGCCAAAGCCACCAGATAAAAAATAAGTGGTCAACGAAAACATCGATAAGCAGTATCTGGACTGCATATATGACGAAGAACCCTTAGGCTTCAAAAAGGATCTGATGACACCGGGAAGAATGCATCCACAAGACCCGTTAGAAGAAATAGATCTTGGCGAAAAGGGGGATAAAAGACCAACTTATATCAGCACCAACATCGACCAAAAGTTAAAGTCTGAGGTAATATATTTATTAAAAGAATTTAAAGATTGTTTTTCTTGGGACTATAATGAAATGCCTGGTTTAAGAAGGGATTTGGTCAAACTAAAGTTACCAATAAAAGCTAGAAAGAAACCAGTGAAGCAAACTCCCAGACGCTTCGCTCCAGCAACAATGTCGAAAATCAAAGAGGAGATAGAGAGACTCCTCAAAATCATATTCATAAGAACTGCAAGGTATGTCGGCTGGTTGGCAAACATAGTGCCAGTAATTAAGAAAAATGAAAATTAAGAGTGTGCATCGATTTTAGAGATTTAAATGCTGCCACTCCTAAAGATGAATATGCTATGCCTGTGGCAGAAATGTTGGTCGAGTTTGCTGCTAATTTTGAATATTTAAGTATGCTTGATGGTTATTCTAGTTATAACCAAATTTTGATTGCAGATGAAGATGTGCCGAAGATGGAGTTTCACTGCCCAGAGGCACTGGGAACCTATGAATGGGTTGTCATGCCATTTGGTTTGAAAAATGCCGGAGCGACATATCAAAGGGTAATGAATTCTATTTTCCATGATTTTATTGAAGATTTCATGCAAGTTTATATTGATGATATTGTAATAAAGTCGAACAGTAAATCGATTCATCTGCAACACCTTCGAGAATCTTTTGAAAGGATGAGGAAATATGGATTAAAAATGAATCCATTAAAATGTGCTTTTTGTGTGCAGGCAGGTGATTTTCTTGGCTTTGTGGTGCATAAAAAAGGCATAGAAGTGAATTAAAGCAAGACCAAAGCCATCATGGACGTCAAACCTCCGTCGACCAAAAAGGAACTTCAGTCTTTGTTGGGCAAGATAAATTTCCTAAGGAGGTTCATATCCAACTTAAGTGGAAAAATTAAAGTATTTTCACCACTACTTCGACTGAAGAATGAGGATTTCATTTGGAAAGAGGAGCATCAAGAGGCTTTCGAAAAAATCAAAGACTACTTAGTGAAGCCTCCAATATTGGCACCTCCTGTTAGACATAGGCCTATGAGGTTATATATTTCAGCCTCAGATTCAACTATAGGAAGTATGTTAGTCCAACTGGACGAAAAAGGTGTCGAGAGACCTATATATTATCTTAATCGAATGCTTAATGATCCTGAAACTAGGTATAGTGATATATAAAAACTATGCCTTTGCTTGAATTTCTCTTGTATTAAATTAAAGAAATATATAAAGCATGTTGATGTGTATGTATCTTCTAATTTCGATATTATTAAGCACATGTTGTCCAAACCGACTTTACATAGTCGAATTGGTAAATGGGCTTTAGCATTAACATAGTATTCTCTTACTTATATGCCCTTAAAAGCAATGAAGGGACAAGTGGTGGCAGATTTCTTGGTCGACCATTCAATGGTTGGTATGCCTCAGAATTATGTAGATCTAGCGCCATGGAAATTATACTTTGATGGTTCTAGCCATA
Organism: Vicia faba; assembly: GCA_948472305.1. Taxonomy (NCBI): domain Eukaryota; kingdom Viridiplantae; phylum Streptophyta; class Magnoliopsida; order Fabales; family Fabaceae; genus Vicia; species Vicia faba. The sequence goes on from OX451741.1 coordinate 745,994,694, forward strand.
AAAATGGAGTTCAAATAGGAGGAATTATAATTTCCCCCAGTGGAATTCCAGCAGAGTTCAAGCATATAATCGATGGTATGTGTACAAATAATGAAGCAGAATATGAGTCTTTAATAACATGACTTGAACTACTGCTAGAATTAGGGGCAAGGAACATCGAAATTATGGGAGACTCTGAATCAGTAATTAAACAAGTATCAAAGGAATACAGATGTGTTAAAGAAAATTTAATCATGTATTTTGTGATTACTATTAGATTGTTAAAGCAATTTGAACAAGTGAGTATTCGACACATACCTCGACGAGAGAATGAAAAGGCTAATGACGTAGCACAAGAAGCTTCATGTTGTACCCAAAAATTTTCCCTCTCAATTCTTCAAGAAGTTCCTCATAAGATTTCTACTGGACCAAGTTTGCACAAGGTTTGATCAACTCAATTTGCCATGGATCATATTGGATTTCCAAGCATCAGGTCAAGGGAAAACTATTGAAAGGGGAAAGAAGGTAAATTTTACTTTTCTGATAAAATTGAATAAAAATAAGCTTGCTTCAATTGGTGCTTAACTTCGATTGAATCTCCTCCTCCATGTTATCTTCGACTGAGTTTGGTTTCCTCATGAAACAATTTCCCTCGATTCACCAAGTAGAGACTTCCTGCATGCAAGCTTCATTTGGGCATTAAGGTTCCCTGCATTCATCCTTCGATTGCACCATTAGCCTTACATATTGCTTGATTCACAAGAGCAATGGCCCCTTTCTTGCATGCTTCAATCCACAAAGCCAAGGGCTCCCACCATGCTAGCATACACAAGGCAGAGGCTTCCCTATGCATTCATGTTAGCACCCACATGGCTTTGGCTATCTTCATGCTAGCTCTGACTGGGCAAAGTCCCCCTTTGAAACAACTTGCTTTCGATCTACAAGGGGAACGCCTATCTTTATACAAGTCTCATTGGGACAAGAAGAGACCTCCTGCATGTAAGCTTCGATTACACTAGTGACTCCTTACAAGTTGGCCTTTGGTGCACATGGCAAAAGCCTCTTGTAACCTCATTCGATTCAAAGGGGAAAAATCCTCATGTAACCTCCTTCGATTCAAAGGAGAAATGGCCTCCTGCAACTATCCTTCAACTCAGAGGCCAATGATCTTGCATGTCTGCCAAATCCACAAGGCATAAATTTCCCTTCATGCTAGCAATCACAAAGCAAAGGACCCCTTGAATTAAGCTTCGATTCCCTATTGGAAAACCTCAACACGCATAGCTATTACACTATGACATATCCGGGTGTCCCGATCGAAGGTTATACCTTGATGGCCCATCTGAAGAATTGCAAGTGATGTATGTGGTCCCTTCAAAAGGACACATGCATGTTTCAAATTGAAGAACACCCATTTGGCCCCCTTCGAAGGATGCACAAAAAGGATCCATTCGAAAGACACATGCTATTTGAAGACACATATTATTGTCTAAAGAGAGGATTTGGTCGAAGGTTGGACTTATGAAGTCAAAAGGAAAGGTTGGAAATATATAAAGATGTTTGTGCTCCAAATCTAAGCCTGTTGCACTGGCCACAACACTCTAAAACTGCTACAAAGAAGTCCTGCAATGCTGCCCCTATTCTTGCACTAAAATGGCATACAAAATTTCACCTCGAAAGCTACAAGAACAACATACCCAATTTGTTCAAATCTCATTTGTTTTCCCTCCCAAACATCAGCCAAAACTCATCTATAAATAAGAGCTTCCATCACACATCTTAGGGGCCCCTGATAGTGGAAAAACTCTAGTTGCGAGAAAATTATCAACTTCTCAAAAACTCTCAAACACTATCAAACGTTCTCAAATATTTCCAAACACTCCAACTCTGAAAAACTCAGATCCCTTCATACCTTAGTGAACCCTTCGATCCACTCTTCAACTGCCAGATAACTAACCTTCGACCCATTCCCCAACTACAACATAATAGTCTTTTGATTCACTCCCCAAACTGTTACATAATCACCTTCGATTCACTCTCCACCATCATATACTCTCTTTCAATTCAGTGACTTCCAAAACCAAGCAGTAACTGAACTAGCTTTGGGAAGATTCCAACGAAGCACCATCCACCACCAAAGAAGTCACCTACAGCTCTTTCGATTAAGCACTTCAAGAGGTAAGTTCTCTCTAAACTTGGAACTCTTTCATTTAAATATTATTTGCACATACCAATAAAAGGAAAATATAGATATCCCATTTAGGATGTTGGCCATGCCCTAACTTTCGATCCTCACTACTTGTATGTTGAAAGTCCCAATCCTGACTAGTTAAACTTTGGATTTTTGATGCCCAATAATCTTGTGCTAACCCTGGCCTGCAGCTTTTGAAAGTTACACTTGTTAGTTGCACTTTTAAGTTTAGACAGGTTCTCTGTATCCTTCGATTGGCTAAGCATTGAAGCCTTTCGAATCTCAACCTGGGAGCTTTGCATTCCTACAATCAAAGGAGGCAACAAGGAGTTTTGAAATGAAGAGTGCACCTCATGTTGACTTCCAGGACAATTGAAAGGAGCATCCAGAAGGATGAATCGAAGGCTGCATCTGACACTATTTTCCCAATAGAAGGAATCCAAAGAAGGGGGAATCGAAAGAGCCTACTGTCTGGATCGAAGGATTCATTTTTTCTCTCTTTTTATTTTTGCCTTTATATTTTCTTGCTATTCAATATGGTTGTAATTGTTAGGATGATTTATTTTCTGCATTTTTATTGCTTTATATAAATGTTAGTAATTAGGATGTATGTCAAGATAAAACCAACAAGTAGACAACCCAAAAATCAAAGACTAAATGCATGCAATCAAACACATTTTGCACACATGAACCTCTAGGGTAATCCCACTTGTTGTCTCAGAAAATAGTCATGTCCCTCTAATATGGGCGTTTTAGCAGAGACCCTCGATAAAATATCGTAGTCCCTCGATGTTGCCTTCGGTAAATGATCCAGTCCCTATACAAAATTGCTAAAACGTCTCATAGGTTTCCTTCTATGACTATACAAATGACCCATGCCCGTCCCTTCACATCCAATGATGGGTCTTCTTACCAAATCAATGGTAAGATAGAAACATATAAAGGAGGAGGAAAAGAACGTTAGACATTTTGATTAGGTAGGATGCTCGTAGTTGCTCACTTGCTCACAAAAAAAACATTTTCCACGCCAACACTTTCAATTGAAATATTTTCAAAAGACAAAGCTCTTTGTACGCATTCTTATAGAGACGAGAATCATTACAAAGGCACTTTTCAAAATCCCTTTCAAAAAAATCTTCCACAAACACCTTCTTAAACTATTTTCAAAATCAACACTTCGTATGCATTCTTATAGAAACGAGAATCATTACAAAGACGTTTTTCAAAATATTTTCAAACCCACACAACAAAGCATATTTTCAAACAAAGCAAGTGATCTAGAAAGCAACTAAGAGCCCATAGATAACTACGGATGAAAAGGATGCTAACACCTTCCCTTTGCATAACCTACCCCCCGAACTCAAGAAAAAAATCTCAAAGGTATTTCCTGTTCTTTTCACCCTTTCCTTTATTGGATAAAAGAAAAGTCGGTGGTGACTCTTGCTATCCGCAATAATTGCGGTCAAACGTAAAACACCCAAGTCAGTTATCCCACCGTATTACAGAACTGGTGACTCTGCTGGGCAATATTTTAAAAGTGGGGTTACCTTAGGGCTAGATCACCTTTACTTGCTTTCTTTTTTTGACTTGTTTGCTTTACATTATAGTTCCTTATTTAGGTTTGTTTTGATCCTCTACCCGGGTCTGGGGCACCTTTTAGGTAAGTAGCAATAAATTGTGGAAACTGTGTGGGGTATACCGACATGGTCAAAGAAATAGCTACGTTAGTGTGACACATTTGTTGGTACCCGGTAGCCCTTGAGTAGTCAAGGAGAACACGGGGCCGCTGTGTGGTGTCATGAAGCACTAACTGACCTTAGAACCTTAATTGAACAACTTGGCCATTAGGAAGTAGTGAGGTAGCCAACTTTGGTGTAGTCTAAAGTTGGTTGATACTCGATACTACGCTCATTGAAATCGGACTTTCGGGATATTTCGGTCGCCAATAAAGAGGCTTGCACTGAATCAATGCCCGATGAAGAAAGATCAGTGATATTGAGATCCCCTAGAACCCGTTTACTTTCTAGGATAGGTTGATCCAACTAAACTTCAAGAGGGTACTTACCTATGAACCTCATGCCAACCTAAACCTAAGGACCTATTTGATTTGCTTGTGTATATACTTGTACATAACATCATGACATCATACCATAGTGTTGTACCCCAAAATTTTCCCTCCCATATTTCTCAAGACATGTCAAGAATCATCTCCAAGTTGTTCAAGATGACTAAAGAGTTGGACAGTCAAATCATCTCCTAAGGCAGTCAATTCAAAATTAGGGTTTTGTGTTGCATCAAGGTCCTTACATCCAAATGACCTTAAGTGCTCCTTAATGTCCTAACGTATGCTCAAATTCAGAAGGTATCCGACTGTGTGAGTTTTCTCGAAGAAATATGGTGAAAAAAGTGTGCTAAAAGTGCAGTTTTTACGCACTAAAAAATTTATAACTTGAAGATCGTGGCTCGTTTTGAACCCGTTCTGGTGGCCAAAATTCCGTCTTGACGTCATCTACGTTTTCATCTCTCACGGCTGGAAGCCAATTTCGATCAGAAGGTCTTCAAAAATGCGGATTTATCAAGTATTTCCGTACAGGAAATTTGTGTCAAAAATTTATTTGCGTCATGTTCGGAAAATCATAACTTGGTCGATTTTTATCGTATCGAGCTGGTTTCGGCGCCAAAATTTCAAAAATTGAGTTGGCTACATTTTCACAGAAGGTATTGAGTTCAAACGGTATTCAAAAGGCCTTCGTTCTTTGCTCAGAGTGCGTGATGCACCGAAAATCCTAAATGCTGAATATTATTTCATCTGAGCCGAAACTTCGAAAATTCATAACTCGGTCAATTTTTATCGGATTGGGCTCATATTTTTACACAAGGTCACTGACTCATAGATCTACAACTTTGCTTCAAAAGTCGAGACTGGATTATGCTCCGATCAATACCAGTTTTTTATTGAAGAACGTGTCAGAGTCGACACTGGAGCCCAAAATAAGTTTGTCTGAGCTGAAACTTCAAAAATTCATAACTAATTCACCGTTTATCTGATTGAGCCTATTTTCGGACAGCAGTTAGTTCTCGATGTCGGCTACATTTTGTTTTCACATTTCAAATTCAAAAATTGCACTTAAGTCCCTCCGATTTAGCCTGGAAAGTGACGAACTCAAGTGAACATTGGAGGCCCAATTGCACATTCAAAGCCCATTTTCTTTACTCTAATTTATATTATATAATCAGATTCTTTTCACACAAACCAGAAGGAAAAAAAAACCCTTGCCACAACGCTTTCAGAATATCAAATTCTTTCAAGAACCCTAAAACCTTGAAATCCTTATTACAAATCCCTCTCTCACTACAAACAAGCCATCCCGGTTACAAACCAACATCTCACTACAAACAAGTCATCCCAGTTACAAACCAACATCTCACTACTTCTTCAGTAAGGATAAGGCTGGCTTGATCTCCATGATCAAAAGGGCATAAAAGCATTCATGTCACTACTTTTCCAGTAAGGGTAAGGTTGATTTGATCTCCATGATCAAAAGGGTATAATCATTCATACATGCCATATTGACCTAAACATTAAATTTCTTCATATATTGGCTTTATTTGTATTTTATGATATATAGTAATTTATTTAATGTGTTCATGAGATTCAACACTGCAGATTTAGACAGGATCCCATGCAGGTTCATTAAGGAATGTTGAGGCCAAAACACAAATGGCCAAAATCCAAAAGTCAAATGGCCAAAACAGAACAGCTTACACATGACACCAATACATGGCGAGGCAGACATCCTGAGAAGGTTAAGGAACGTTGAAGCCAGAACACAAATGGCCAAAAGCCAAAACACAAATGGCCAAAACGAAACAGTTTACATATGACGCCAACAGCTGTTTCACCTCTCCAATCAGGCCCGTATACTCTTAAACTCTCTCTATTTTTATTATTTTCCTTTAATTAATTAATCGTTATTCTTTTTATTAATCACTAACCAATTAAAATTTTTTCTTAATAAAATCAAAAACATAAAAAAATATTTTATTTATTAAAATTAACTTCATCACTTTTATTTTTGTAAATAAATTAATTTAATCAATTTAGCTTTAATTAGATTTAACTTTTAATATTTTTTGCAATATTTAAAATCAATTTAGAATATTAGGTTTTTATTAGCATTAATTCAATTTATTTTATTTCTTTAAAAACTCAAAAATCCAAAAATATTTTCATTATTTAATTTAATTTAATTGTTCATTTAATTTAATTCCATTTAATTAAAAAATAACCAAAAAAAATCACTTTCTTTCAAAAAAGGGTCAAAACCCCAAAAAACTCGCATCCGATTTAATTTCCCGCACGCGATCCATTTTTCCATATTATTGTACTTGCTTCCGGAATGTAATAACTTTAATTAGGACTTTATTTATTTATTGCTTTATTTTACTTTCCGCAATTTAAATTAAAGGGTTTGTTTTTGGCGATGTAAATACCCGACGCCTTGTAATAGCGTAGTTTTATTTTCCGCAACTATTAATTGCTAGATGTATGTTAATTAGGCTATGCATGACAAGACTTATCCTTAAAATAAAATCAATCGTAGCTCACCATAACATGTACAAAGATAACATAAACTGAAACTCGACACACTCGCACATGCCACTCTTAGGGTACGCCTCACTTGGTTGCCTCGACGTGGTCATTGAGTATAGGGTGTTTTAGAGGTCGCCCTCCTGTTTAAAGATCAAAGTTGCCTCGAAACGGTTTCCTCGATAAAAAACGATCTAAGACATTAGGGTTACCGCTAAGGAATCCTACCATTGCTTTGGTGAGCACATGTCCCTATAATCGAATTGACCCGAAAAACTCCAGCGACGGTGCTACCTACTTCTCAATAGTGGGACAATACTATCTAAAGGACATTTACACAACTTAATTTCTTTTGAGTAGGTAGAGGTTCTCAGGTACTTGCTCTTTCAAAACAAAAAAACAACTTTTTACACCTACACTTTTCTGACAAAAGTTTTTCAAACAACACTTCATACACTCTTGAGGACAGATACAAGAGTTAAATCGAAGTTTTCAAAACAAAATTTTTTCAAAACCCACAAACACAAAGAAAAGCAAAACATTTTTGAAAACATAGTGAGCAAGTACCTAAGAGCCCGTGGATAACCACAGATAGAAAGGGTGCTAACACTTTCCCTTTCTATAATCTACCTCCCGAACCGAGAAACATCTCGAAAAGGAATTTTGCTGTGCTTTTGTCCTTTCCTTGTTGGAGAAAATAAAAGACGGTGGCGACTCTTGCTTACCGTGACATTTCGCGAACCAACATTTCAAAACAGTCAGTTCTATTTCCACCGATCATAGAACTGGCGACTCTGCTGGGGAATACATAAGTGAGGTGTACCTTAGGATAAGATCACCATGTTTTCAATTGTATGCCTTACATGCTTTAATTTTGTGGGCTTGTATCGGAGTTTCATAGATCCTAACCCGGATCTGGGGTACCCTTTTTTAGGTAAGTAGCAATAAACTGTGAGGGACCTGTCCGGCGTAGACCGACACGGGTGAAGCAGTAGCTACATTGGTGTGACACCTTGGTCTGTACCGATATCCCTTGTGTTGGAACGAGGAGAATATGGGTCTTCTGAGGAGTCGTTAAGCACCAACTGACCTTAGAACCTTAAATTGACCAACTTGGCCATAGAAGAGTAGCAGTATGCTACACTCATTGGGGCTAAACTCTCGCGATGGTTCCGACCGCAAGAAAAGTTTGCCAAACTGGAATTATGACTGATTGAGGGTAGCCAGTGATATTGAGATCCTCTAGAACCCGGTTACTATTTATATGACAGGTTTTGAACCAACTAACTTCAAGTGGGTACTTACCTACGACCTCCATTCCAGCCTAAACCTAAGGCTATATGTGTGACTTGTGTGCCTTACCATGTTTGCCTTTTATGAATACTTGTGGTATGCCTTTATCATAACATCATAACATCATAACATCGCATGCATCCTGCATAAGGGCTAACTCATTTCAAGGATCTCAAGGGTTTGTGATGCAGGTCATGATGAACCAACTGTCTAGCAAGGGGCAAAGGGGATTTATTTTCCTCTAGCCAAGGTTGTTTGGAGATCAAAACATGATAACTTGAGTCAGGGGCTATGACCCACTCGATATGGTGAGCCTTGACTCTTGAAGAAGGAATCTCAACAACACGAAGTCCCTTCAATCAAGTTGCAAAATTCAAATTCTAACAATTTTCTCGTCTACCCCGCGAGATCCTTGAAAACATTGCATACATATACCATACATATCATTGCATCACAGGTCACCCTTTACAGGTCTCTCACATTCTCGCTGTTTATTTCAGCAATGGCTTTCCAACAAGACAACCAGGATCTTCATACTCAAGAGACTCAGTTCAGGGAAATCTTCCTGAGCCTATCCAAGGGGCAGGAAGAGTTGAGAACACTCCTCATGGGGAATTTGGTCAAGAAGAGTCCTGAAGACAGTAAGGACGAACGGCTAAAACGTCTGCAAGCTGAGGTAGATATAATGAGAACCCAGATGCTGGGGCAGATGGCTCTTATCCAAGGCTTAGCTCGGGAACAAGAAGAGTTGCGAGCCATGATCAACCAACTTCATCAAGACAGATACAATAGTATGAAGTAAACGGTCAAGGCTGGGGATCAAACCAGTAATCAGCCTCCAAGAAGACAAGAGTTTGGTATGGTGAAGAATGGACCTCTCCAAGTTTCTACTACATCAAGGGTCCAACAACAACCTTACCAAAAACAACAGGTTGATCAGAGTAAGCCAAACATGCCCAGGAGGCAATTTACCAAGATCAACATGTCACTGACTCAAGCGCTACAGCAGATGTTGAAGGCAGGGCTGATTACATTAAGGGCTCCTCTCCGGAATCCAAATACTTCTGCTCCTACCTATCATCCTAATGAAAGGTGTGCATACCACTCTGACAGTCCGGGACATGACACAAACAACTGTTGGGCCCTGAAGAATAAGGTTCAAGACATGATTGATGCCAAAGAAATCCAGTTTGACCCTCCAGAGACTCCAAACATAATCACTGCTCCTATTCCAAATCATTGAAGGCTTTTGTTTTATTTGAATTTTCAAGTTGTATTTTTCTTTGCTTACTCAAACAATTATCGTCATGGCAAACTCTTTTATTTCATTAATACATCGCATATGTCTGTTTTGAATCAATCCATTCGTATTCACTATATTCAAATTGCTTTCATTTTTTTTTGTGATGTTCAACTCTCGATTAAAAAAATTCTAAACCCTTTGATGGAGGATGACAAAAACGATACCACGATCTTTACAGTATGCTTTTGAACAGACCTCGCTGACGAGGTACAAGCATTGTTTCAAATCCTAAACAGTGGAGTTATAAGGAAGATAATCCCTAGTCAACCCCTTTGAGCCAAAGAAGTTGGAGTTTTTCTTTTCACAAAAAATTAAAACCCTTAATCACGACCCGGGGCAGGGTAGTTTTCTCAGTTGATCCAGGTGCACAATGAATGGCATCAAAGAAGTCCTTCCGAGACAAAAAGACAATGATGGTTCCCTATAATCGTAAGGACATGCAGTCATTATCTCTCAAAATAAAAGCCCAATAAGTCAAAACCTATGAAGGAGACTTACAAAAAACTGGGGCATCCCGCTGACTGTAATCACAAAAGAAACAATTCAGGCAAAAAGACAGGGATAATAAAATCGAAAAGAAAGAGGTCCTACTAACCCTCGACAAAAAAAAATGACTGCCTGTTCAAAATAAACTATCAGTATCTGAACCATCACCGGAATATCAGAGCAAAGATTCAAACAAGATCTAATGCACGATTAGCTGAGTTTAGGTTTGAAGAACATCACGAAGAGTGGGTGGGTACAAATAAAATTTGAGCCTTTATCCTTTGTTTCTTAAACCGTGAACCAGGCCACGTTATAACCCTTAAAAGTCCTAGCTGAAGTATGGGTTAGTTCGAAAGCATACTGTTACAAAAGGTATCCTGACTCCTGTAGGGCTTGCTGTAAAATCCTGAGTTGACATCACATTTTACAAAAATTCACTTGTTTTATTGAAAACTGCATTTTCAAAAAACTTCAAGACAGACATAAGCTTTGCATTCTTAAAATAACATTGTTTGCATATGACTATTTGTTCAAACAGCAGAGAAATTCGCACGACAAATATCTAGTGAACAAAAAACCTTTTCAATAAAAAGAGTCACCTCAAGTGGAAAAAACACTTCCAATCAAGGGGCACGGCATGATCATTGTCCATCATCTGGGGCAGTCAAGTCAAGATTCAAGGAATCTCTCAAAATGCCAAATAGCCAGGGGCAGATCTCCGTCTGAATCACTTGGGGCATTGGACATGAATTCCAGCGACGAATCTTGCACGATCAAACATCTTCTGGTAATATGGCAACACAACACTACTGACAGTGATAACTCCTTACACTCTGAGAGCGTGGACGTGGTCGAAAAGAAATACTATGCATAATCAAAGACCCGCTAGGTCGACTGGCCTAGGCAAAAATCAGGGCTTCCCGGCGAACCAAAAGGGTTCGGGCAAAAATAAGGGATGAAAATGAAAAAAACTTGTACACCCGGCAAGTCGAAAACCTGAAAAGGCGGCTTGGGCAAAAATGGGTATCCCGATGGACTGAAAACCCGAAAGGGCGGTCCAGGCAAAAATTAGGGATCAAAGCGTACGACTATGTTCCGTCATCTCGTCACTTGCCTACCAGAAGAAGATTTGTCAATCGGCAGTTATCAAGCACCTCCACAGGTACCTTCTCCCACAGAAGCTGGGACAATAAGAATTGTCTGAACTGTATAAGCTGCTCTGTTCACCAGGTACCAAGGTATATATTCAGCTGAAGAATATGGCCGAGATACCTTCACTCCCCGCAGGGTAAGACAAGATTCAACAATACTCTCCCCAAGCAGAGTTGGCCTCCCATCAGCCCTAAAAAAGGAACAGTACCCCCAGCAAGTCAGCAATACTCTCCTCCAAGCAGAGTTAGTCTACCATCAGCCCTAAAAAGGCTTGGTATCCCCAGAAGATCTCAATATTCCCCAGCGGAGTATACAGATATTCCTCAGCAAGCATCCCCGACAGTCTTAATATTCCTCAACAAAATATAAGATTGTTCCCCGGCGGAATACAAGATACCCTCAGTGGAGCCATTTCCCAGCGCAGTCTACAAAAGCTTCCCCTCCAAAGTTGAATCATCTCCCCAGTAGATTCTGGAAGCGTGTCCCCTACAGAGTTCAGAAGGTTATCCCCACAAGAGTCTAACTGGGTTATCCTCAGCAAGTTGCAACGGAAAGATCATCCCCCAGCGACGTTCTTTCTATCCCCAGCGGAGTTCATCATCAAAATCCCCAACAGAGCTTATCGACGGAGTCCCCAACGGAGTTATCGTTAAAATCTCAGTGAAGTACCTCTTCCCCAGAGTAAATCCCCGCAGAGTAATTTCTTCACCAGGTTTATTCCCCAACGGAGTCATCTTCTCCTACAGGTTTATCCTCACAATCATCTTTGTTCATCATCCCCAGCGGAAACGAAGAACTCAACACTATTCTCCAGCAGCTCCGGGATTTATTTTCCCCAACTAAAAACATCACATCTTCATACATCATGACATGCATACGCATCATACAACACAAATCTCATTTATTCTTGAGAACATTTTGACATCATGCAGTTCATGCATCATGACATTGCATACAGCTAATGTTTTGCCTTTTCAGGAAAAGGTCAATCAAAGGATGGCTACCATCAACCTTTCCAAGTCCCAGATTAATACCTGTAACAAGCCAGGAAAAGCATCTGTGGATGACTAATTCCAGATTAATACCTGTAACAAGCCAGGAAAATTCTGTGGACGACTGATCGTAGGTTAATACCTGAACCAGACAGGACAATTATCTACTTGACCATCATGAAGCAACCCTACACTGGTTCCTTCTCTTTCAGATGAAGTTTTACACTGACTCATCATCAGGAAACCCTACACCGGTTCCTTCTCAATTTCAGATGAAGTTTTACACGGACTCATCATCAGGAAACCCTACCAGGTTTCTTCCTTTCAAATGATGTTTTACACGGACTCGTCCTCAGGCAACCCTACACCGGTTCCTCCTCAGTTCCAAGACGAAGTTTTACACGAACTTATCTCACAGTAACCTTACCACGGTTCATCCTGAAGTTTCACACGAACTTATCTCACAATAACCTTACTCAGGTTCCTCCAGAAGTTTCACACGAACTTATCTCAAAATAACCTCACCCTGGTTCATCCTGAAGTTTCACACGAACTTATCTCACAATAACCTTACCCCGGTTCATCCTGAAGTTTCACACGAACTTATCCCAAAGTAACCCTACACCGGTTCCTTCTCTTTCAGATGAAGTTTCACACGGACTCATCATCAGGAAACCCTACACCGGTTCCTTCTCAATTTCAGATGAAGTTTCACATGGACTCATCATCATGAAACCCTACACCGGTTCCTTCTCAACTTCAGATGTAGTTTTACATGGACTCATCATAAAGCAACCATACACCGGTTCCTTCTCAACTTCAGATACAGTTTTACACGGACTCATCATAAAGCAACAGTTTTACACGGACTCATCATAAAGCAACCCTACACCGGTTCCTTCTCAACTTCAGATGTAGTTTCACACGGACTCATCATCAGGCAACCCTACACAGGTTCCTTCCCTCCAAGATGAAGTTTTACACAGACTCATCATCAGGCGACCCTACACCGGCTCCTTCTCGTTCCAAGATGCAGTTTCACACGAACTCATCGTCAAAGTAACCTTACTCAGGTTCCTCCAGAAGTCTTACACGGACTTATCACAAAGTAACCTTACCCAGGTTCCTCCTTACAATTTCCCGACGTAGTTTTATCCAAACTCCTTGCAAAGCAACCCTACACAGGTTCCTTCCTTCCAAGATGCAGTTTCACACGAGCTCATCATCAGTCAACCCTACACAGGTTTCCTTCCTTCCAAGATGCATTTTCACACGGACTCATCATCAGTCAACCCTACACAGGTTTCCTTCCTTCCAAGATGCAGTTTCACACGGACTCTTCATCAGTCAACCCTACACAGGTTTCCTTCCTTCCAAAATGCAGTTTTACACGGACTCGTCGTCAGGCAACCCTACACAGGTTTCTTCTTTCAACTTACAAGATCACAATTCAACAAACAATCTCCAGATGGCATCTGTAAGCCCATCCTCCTACCAACAATCTCCAAATGGTATCTGTAAGCCCATTCCCGACATCACATTGCTGATACTACACCATGCGAGTGAAAATTTCTGGGCACTTTAGTGTTCAATCATCTTCCACCTTTGGATCACGAAAGGCACGCAAGCCAATCTACATCCTCAGTTTTAAGAAGATTGAACATGGGCAACTGTTGTACCCCAAAATTTGCCCTCCCATATTTCTCAAGACATGTCAAGAATCATCTCCAAGTTGTTCAAGATGGCTCAAGAGTTGGACAGTCAAATCATCTCCTAAGGCAGTCAATTCAAAATTAGGGTTTTGTGTTACATCAAGGTCCTTACACCCAAATGACCTTAAGTGCTCCTTAATGTCCTAACGTATGCTCAAATTCATAAGGTATCCGACTGTGTGAGTTTTCTCGAAGAAATATGGTGAAAAAAGTGTGCTGAAAGTGCAGTTTTTACGCACTAAAAAATTCATAACTTGAATATCGTGGCTCATTTTAAACCCGTTCTGGTGGCCAAAATTCTGTCTTGACGTTATCTACGTTTTCATCTCTCATGGCTGGAAGCCAATTTCGATCAGAAGGTCTTCAAAAATGCGGATTTATCAAGTATTTCCGTACAGAAAATTTGTGTGAGAAATTTATTTGCATCATGTTCGGAAAATCATAACTTGGTCGATTTTAATCGTATCGAGCTGGTTCCGGCGCCAAAATTTCAAAAATTGAGTTAGCTACATTTTCACAGAAGGTATTGAGTTCAAACGGTATTCAAAAGGCCTTCGTTTTTTGCTCAGAGTGCGTGACGCACCGAAAATCCTGAATGCTGAATATTATTTCATCTGGGCCGAAACTTCGAAAATTCATAACTCGGTCAATTTTTATCGGATTGGGCTCATATTTTTACACAAGGTCACTGACTCATAGATCTACAACTTTGCTTCAAAAGTCGAGACTGGATTATGCTCCGATCAATACCAGTTTTTTATTGAAGAACGTGTCAGAGTCGACACTGGAGCCCAAAATAAGTTTGTCTGAGCTGAAACTTCAAAAATTCATAACTAATTCACCGTTTATCCGATTGAGTCTATTTTCGGACAGGAGTTAGTTCTCGATGTCGGCTACATTTTGTTTTCACATTTCAACTTCAAAAATTGCACTTAATTCCCTGCGATTTAGCCTGGAAAGTGACGAACTCAAGTGAACATTGGAGGCCCAATTGCACATTCAAATCCCATTTTCTTTACTCTAATTTACATTATATAATCACATTCTTTTCACACAAAGCAGAAGGAAAAAAAACCCTTGCCACAACGCTTTCAGAATATCAAATTCTTTCAAGAACCCTAAAACCTTGAAATCCTTATTACAAATCCCTCTCTCACTACAAACAAGCCATCCCGGTTACAAACCAACATCTCACTACAAACAAGCCATCCCAGTTACAAACCAACATCTCACTACTTCTTCAGTAAGGGTAAGGCTGGCTTGACCTCCATGATCAAAAGGGCATAAAAGCATTCATGTCACTACTTTTCCAGTAAGGGTAAGGTTGATTTGATCTCCATGATTAAAAGGGTATAATCATTCATACATGCCATATTGACATAAACATTAAATTTCTTCATATATTGGCTTTATTTGTGTTTTATGATATATAATAATTTATTTAATGTGTTCATGAGATTCAACACTGCAGATTTAGACAGGATCCCATGCAGGTTCATTAAGGAACGTTGAGGCCAAAATACAAATGGCCAAAAGCCAAAAGTCAAATGGTCAAAACAGAACAGCTTACACATGACACCAATACATGGCGAGACAGACATCCTGAGAAGGTTAAGGAACGTTGAAGCCAGAACATAAATGGCCAAAATCCAAAACACAAATGGCCAAAACGAAACAGTTTACATATGACGCCAACAGCTGTTTCACCCCTCCAATCAGGCCCGTATACTCTTAAACTCTCTCTCTATTTTTATCATTTTCCTTTAATTAATTAATCGTTATTCTTTTTATTAATCACTAACCAATTAACATTTTTTCCTAATAAAATCAAAAACACAAAAAAATATTTTATTTATTAAAATTAACTTCATCACTTTTATTTTTGTAAATAAATTAATTTAATCAATTTAGCTTTAATTAGATTTAACTTTTAATATTTTTTGCAATATTTAAAATCAATTTAGAATATTAGGTTTTTATTAGCATTAATTCAATTTATTTTATTTCTTTAAAAACTCAAAAATCCAAAAATATTTTCATTATTTAATTTAATTTAATTGTTCATTTAATTTAATTCCATTTAATTCAAAAATAACCAAAAAAATCACTTTCTTTCAAAAAAGGGTCAAAACCCCAAAAAACTCGCATCCGATTTAATTTCCCGCACGCGATCCATTTTTCCATATTATTGTACTTGCTTCCGGAATGTAATAACTTTTATTAGGACTTTATTTATTTATTGCTTTATTTTACTTTCCGCAATTTAAATTAAAGGGTTTATTTTTGGCGATGTAAATACCCGACGCCTTGTAATAGTGTAGTTTTATTTTCCGCAACTATTAATTGCTAGATGTATGTTAATTAGGCTATGCATGACAAGACTTATCCTTAAAATAAAATCAATCGTAGCTCACCATAACATGTACAAAGATAACATAAACTGAAACTTGACACACTCGCACATGCCACTCTTAGGGTACGTCTCACTTGGTTGCCTCGACGTGGTCATTGAGTATAGGGTATTTTAGAGGTCGCCCTCCTGTCTAAAGATCAAAGTTGCCTTGATAAAAAACGATCTAAGACATTAGGGTTACCGCTAAGGCGTCCTACCATTGCTTTGGTGACCACATGTCCCTATAATCGAATTGACCCGAAAAACTCCAGCGACGGTGCTACCTACTTCTCAATAGTGGGACAGTGCTGTCTAAAGGACATTTACACAGCTTATTTTATTTTGAGTGGGTAGAGGTTCTCAGGTACTTGCTCTTTCAAAACAAAAAAACAACTTTTCGCACCTACACTTTTCTGACAAAAGTTTTTCAAACAACACTTCATACACTCTTGAGGACAGATACAAGAGTTAAATCGAAGTTTTCAAAACAAAACTTTTTCAAAACCCACAAACACAAAGAAAAGCAAAACATTTTTGAAAACATAGTGAGCAAGTACCTAAGAGCCCGTGGATAACCACAGATAGAAAGGGTGCTAACACCTTCCCTTTCTATAATCTACCTCCCGAACCGAGAAACATCTCGAAAAGGAATTTTGTTGTGCTTTTGTCCTTTCCTTGTTGGAGAAAATAAAAGACGGTGATGACTCTTGCTTACCGCGACATTTCGCGAACCAGCATTTCAAAACAGTCAGTTCTATTTCCACTGATCACACATAACATTTTACACTAACCATTTCAAGGATTTCAAGATTCATCTTTGTTCTGTTTTGTAGGACATGACTCTCACTCCCAGGAATACGATCCAAGTTAATATCGTACGAGCACCTTTTCAACTCAAATAATTAGCATCAAGGTTCCCTGAGAATTCTCCGTTCACCAAAAGACATGGACGACTTCTCAACCTGGTTACCTCAAGCTTTGATGAAGACATGATGAAAGTACTTTTCTAGTTCTTCGACCCTTTGCACCATTGCTTTACCTTCCTCGATTAAAAACTTGTTCCTACTATGGAAGAATTCTCTCAGCTCTTGGGAATTCCTATTCTCGATCAATTACCTTTCAACAATATTGAAAGAGACCCGAACCCTGAGGAGATTGCTCGAGCTTTACACTTGCAACAATCCGACGTCATGGATAACTGGGGAACAAGAAGTGGTGTCAAAGGGTTTCTAGCCAAGTTCTTGTTAGAAAGGGCTCAAGACTGTTGGAATACTCTGGACTTACAAGCCTTTGAAGAAGTATTGGCTCTTCTCATCTATGGGATGATACTATTTCCTAATCCTGACCAACTTATAGATGTGAACGCAATCAAAAATTTTATAGCTCGCAATCCAGCACCTACTTTATTGGGAGATATCCTGCATTCTCTCTACTCTCGCACCATAAAGAGAAAGGGACCCTCATGTGTTACACTCCTCTTTTAGCTAGGTGGTTTGTTTCGCACCTACCCCGATTTGTTGTGAAGAACGAGCAAGGCCTGAGATGGTCCAATAGGTTGATGTCACTCAGACATTCGGATATTCACCGGTGTTCTCGTTCCTTGGAGGACATTACTATCATAGACCATTGTTGGGAATTCCCTAATGTCCCTCCACTTTGAATTATTGGAGGTATTACTTACAACCCTTTCCTGGCTTTGCGATAATTTGGGTATGCACGAAGAGGTGGTCCTCATGATGCGCTCATCCAAGGTGTGGTATTAGACTACGAGAGCGATGACCAAGGCTATCGTCAAAGGTTTATACGAGCTTGGAGAATGGTAAAAAAGTGGATAGTAAGACATTGGGACACAAAAATTATATTCCCCTTGAGCCTTACCTTAAGTGGGTACGAACTCGTGCTCAGAGTCTCGTAATGCATTACCCTTCCGTCCTACTTATCATCAAGGAGCATGTTGCTGAAGGAGATGTTCCGTATACTGTCCTTTATCCTAACATGCCTACCTCTCTTGAAGATTTGCAAAAGGATTGGATTCAGCTAAAGGAAGAGCGAGACACCTTCGAAGCCCAGTTCTACGCGAGTGAGAGGAAGGTTTTGGAGCTTACGAGACAACTTCATGAAGAGCGAAGTTTGAACGCCTACATTGCACCAAAAAGGATGCGCTCGACCTTTCTGTCTTAGGAGTTTATTTTGTGTTTATTTCCTCCATTGTAAGCCCCAAGAGTCATGATGTAATCAAATTTGATTTATTAATACAATGTGTGTTTCCTTTTGTCTAAGAAAATTAAAATCTCCTAGTTTCCTTGAAATCATTTGCATATGCATTTTCATTCATCATAACACAAATATTTTTTTCATAACAGGTTTCCTTATCTTTCTACTGTTTATTTTAGTCAGATGGATATTGAACAAACAGTAAAGGGTCTTCAAATGTAGAATGCTCAATTCCAACAGATGTTCCTGGCTCTGGTTAAAGGACAAGAGGACCTGAAGGCTCTCATGATCAAAGATAAGAAGAAGAAGGCGAAGAAACCAATCAGCGTTTTGAACTTGGTGTTGTACCCCAATTTTTGCCCCTAAGATTCCTGCATCATACCATATTGTTTCAATCACAACAAGATCACATTAGGGTTTTTGGTTCTTTTCCCTATCTTTAGCCTTGCTCTTTTGAGGAGTTACCAAGCACCTTGACTTGTTTTCTTTTGTGATCATGGATATTTTTCTTTGATTTTATCTCTCATTAATAAAATACAATGTTGGTTTGTCTTACTTGTTAATAATGTAGGTAAAGGCATTGAGGTTTAGCAAGTTGCTCCATGGGTTCATGAGTTTATTTCCATGCCCTAATCAACATAGCTTAAGGAATTCAAACCTCACTATTGGAGTGGTTTTGGAAGAAATGGCATGACAACGTTATTTTGGTTCACCTCATTTCAAATATATCAAATTGATTCAAAAATACAAAGGGGTTGATTGGAGAAGTTGTCTTATTTGAACAAGGTCTTGTTCCTATTGGTCACAAATGCATATTTTTCTAAATTTTCAAAATATGGAAGTGGTTTTGGTGGACATGAGTTCTCATCATCATCCTCAACAACTTCTATTCACAAAGGAAGAATATTGGCACAAAAAGTTTGTTCAAACTTGTCAAAGTTCCTCAAGGCATTCTCTTGATCTAGAGGCTAAGGTTTTGAACTTCAAAGGAGCATATCTTGCTCATCTTTTGGTATTTTTGAGTGATTCCAAAGACATATTTCTCTTAAAAGAGTTACCAACAAATCACTTCAAAATTTCCAAGGAGTTTTCATGTGGAAGGAACTTGGTGAAGAAGAAAGATTACAAGTCATCCAGATGAATCCCCAATTTTCCATATGTGACTTCAAATGGTCATAACTTGGTCAATTTTTATCACCTTGAGCCCATTATTTTTTCATGATGATCTTAAAGATGTGTAGTTCATGCCTTATTTTATGTGAAAAGTAAGAAAATGGATGGAAGTTGCCTTAAGAATGCAAAAGATTATAGGTCATTTCATGATATTTTGCCAACTTCAACAAGTCATACCTTGCTCAATTTTTGGAGATTTTGAGTGGTTCAAGTTGCAAAATGTCATTCAAGAGATCTACTTCATTCTATATTTTTTGGTCAAGAGCAAATTCTAAGTGGAAGGCCATGTTTGGATGCAAAAGATTATAGGTTATTTTTAAAGAAAAATTTGAAATATTTCCAAGTATGGAAAGTCAATTTTTTTCTTCAACTTTGACTCCATGTAATTTTCAGCTCAAGCATCCATTTGATTCCATTCTTTTTCCATTGCAAATCTTGTAACCTCATCTTTCCAAAGCATCAAGTTATGCCCTAAGACCCCTTGAGATGGAAATGCCATGGCTTTGAATTGGGTAGTTTGAAACTGAATTTTTCACAAAGTCAGGATTTTGAAATCTTTGTCATGGCTTCTAATCACAAGATTTCCACACGTTTTTGGTTTTAATCATGTTTAGCAACTTTCCAGAAGTCATTAGCATCAAGAAACACACGATTGGCTGAGTTTTGATCAAGTTTGAGTCACACTTTCTTCATGATGCAGACCCACACGAATTCCCTCCAAAATGCATCATTTGCTATTCCTTTTGATCCCTTTTGCTTCCCAATAAATAGAGGGTTATTCCCCATTCAATTTCCCAAGCTTAGATAATCAGAATCACCCTGCCAAACTTGCTTCACAACCCAGAATTCAGCAACTTCGAAATCTATTCTCAAGCCTTTTTCAATCCATTTTCCCTCAATTCACCTTCCTTGATCTTCCCTGAAGCTAACCATATAGTTACATTCAAGAATCGTGCCCTATAGTGCTCCATAGAAGTCCAGTTTCAGAGCTCTGCAACTCAACTTCAATAGGTAAATTCCTTCATCAATTCTTTAAAACTCTGATATCATTGTGTTGCTCTCATTGCCCTGGTTCTAGTCGCAACACTTACATTTCACTGGGAGAACATTTTGACCATGAATTTTCGAATCCCTTTTCGAAATTTTCTTTCCAAATTGCTTGAGCTACAGTTTATATAAATTTGGCGCGAGGGTGTGGTTGTTTTCGTCTTGAAGAGACGAAGCGCTTGACATAGGTCTGAGCTTCTGATTTTACAGTTTGAGAGACCTGCAAATCACGTTGGATGGAGGTTGAAGATGACCTACGTGTCATCTTCCAACCAATGATGGCGTGCCATTTGTGTTTTTCAAAAATTTGATTTATTATTGATTCTGTACATTATTCATTAATGACCATGATATGCACAACGCGCCAGATCCCTTGGATTTGATTACTAACGCGTTTTGACTCTCATCCAATGGTCCACATATTTTACTTTTATTTTCTTTTACTGATTTTTTATATTTTAATTGTTTTAAATTTCAAAAAATCATAGAAAATTCATTTTTAGTCCAAAAAATCTGAAAAAATTATGAAAAATATTTTTGATTATTCTCTTTCTGATTTTTATTTTTTTCACAATTTAATTTTGTGTTTTGGTATTTTTTATAAATTTTTTTATTTATTTGATTTGTTTAAAATGTTTAAAAATACTTTTATACATTTTTAAATTCTGAAAAAATTATGGAATGATCCAATGATATTGTGACAAATATTGGCGACCTTATTTTATTTTTGTTTCTGACTCTACTATTTTTTACTATTTTTTTATTTTACACATTTATTTTAATCTTTAAAAATAGTTTCTGACTTTTAAAAATTACCAAAATTTTTATAAAAATATTTGGACCCATTTCTGATTTTTCTATAGCCTTATTTTTCATTTCTTGATTAATTTGAACATAATTGATATTTTCCTCATCATTTTCCATTTTTTAAACATTTTTAAACCTTTTAATGTATATATTAAATATATTATTATTTTTGTGATTATTTTCTGGCTGTCTTGGGTTGATTTTTTGATCATGACTTTATTAACATCATTGGATCCATGGTGTTGAGTTTAACTCCACAAAAAATGGATGAATGATTTTAATAATAGTTTGATTAAATTTTTAATTCAAAAGTGGTTTATTCATCTTTTTGCCCTAATCCTCTTCATCTCATCCCCTTCTTATTGCACTAAGTGTTGTTGGAGCATGATCTCTATATAATGTCTCAAAACAAATGGTGCATAGATTGCTATTGACCGATCTCAAAATAGGTGCGACTTCTATATAATTCCACTTACGATTGCTTAACATAGCCCTAAATTTTGTCCCGATTCGAATAAATGATCACTCGTGGCCCAAACTTATGATTGCAAGCCCAAGTATGTTAATTTGATCTCTTTGATCCAATAACCTTGAGATTCATTGTGTGGAGGCTTTGGTTCTACCAATCCTCTAATGGATCTACAACACCTTTGGTCAACGCGGATCACTTAAACATCGTTGATCATTAAATGGTACTTATGAGAATTCCAAATGGATGATATACTTGACAAAAAGCAAATGCAACTTGTTGTGTGGAGGCTTTGGTTCTACCAATCCTCTAATGAGCTCCAAATGCAAGTTTCAAGATGGTCATCCAACTAACCGCTAATTATTGACTTGTTTTATCTTATGCTTTTATTCTTTTTTATGCTTTATGTTCTATTTACTTTTAGCATTTACATTTCATGCCATTTTCATCTTTGCTCATTTGAGCATTTATTTTCTTGCCATTTTTACTTTGCTCACTTGAGCTTTTCTCTTCCTTTCTTAAGATACTTAATAATCAACATAAACCCTAAAAAACTTTTAATGGTATTTGGACTATTTGGTTACATTCCTTGGCATGATGGAGCATGGGACTTTTTCTTGGACTTAGGATTAGAAACCTTGGCCTATCTTGGAGACCTTGTGATTTTATCTGATTATTTTGTCTGGAGTTCTTGAGGTTTACCTCAAGACATTGGGTTGCTTGTTTGCTTTTGTGTGTGGGTTTTTGTGATTACATTCTCTGTTTGTAATATGGAATTCACCCATATACAGCCATTACTCTGTCTAATTTTTGTGAAGACTTAATACACTTGAAGTTTGGTTCTCTCAAGAGGTCTAGTATCTTTTCTTGCTTGGTTTCAATCCAAAGAATAGGAATTCTACCTTGGCTCATAATGTCAAGTTTTGGCTTCTTGTTAGTTAGATGGTTTTTATCCTTAGCTTTTACCTTATGCTTTAGGATAGCCTCTTCTTCTCCTCCCATCTTCTTTAATTTCAAAAATCTTCTCCCCCCTTTTTGAAAACTCTTCTTGTTTCTAAACTTGAAACACTTTCATAATAAACTTGGACTTATGTCCATGCATTTTCAAAATCTTTTCATAAATAAATTCCAATCAATTTAATAATACCTTGACATTTTTGTGAGAAGACTAAAAGTCAATCAATCTCATTTCCAACCATCTTGCCACTTTGGCTTTTATCTTTAAACTTTTCTCAAAAGATTAGACTCTTGTCAATCCTTGTAGTGATGCAATCAACTATACTTATACAATATATAGTGAAGTGAGATATTTTCGACTTGGGTGTTGAGTGAGGAATTATTGGTTTTAAGATCCAAGCCATATCCTCCACTTTGAGATGATGCAAATTCTCCTTTCTCATGATTGTGGGTAGTAAGTATGTTTTCCACACGGACAATGACAATGATGTCTTATCTCTTAAAATTAACCAACACACTTGTGTTTCAAATTTTTAAAAGAGGAACTACATGTACCCTGATCCCCTATTGCACGAAAGGTGGTACGTAGGCACTAAAGATTCGCAACCGCGGCTGGTGCAAAAATCATGAAAAAATATATTTCTCTTCTCACCTCCACCATCCATCTTATATACAACACATTTTTTTATATAGCTAAAATATACAGATTTTTCAAAGAGGTTCCTGCGGAGTACCGTAGATGTTTAGGGTGCTAATACCTTTCCTTTGCATAACCAACCCCCTTACCTTGAATCTTTCCCCCTCTTTTTGGGTTATTCGCTCTTTTCCCATTCCTTTGGAAACAATAAAGCGCGGTGGCGATTTTTATTTTGAGTTGTTTAAAGTCTAGTCAATCCAATGGCTTAGTATTGAACATTTCTACCGCTACAGAAAAATGGCGACTTCACTGGGGAAAGATTGACCTCTTGCTGGTCCATCCCTAAGTGGGTTGAGCCTATCTTTGTTTATATTTGTATATGTGCTATTGTTGTTTATGTGTTATATTTTGTATATATGTTTGTTTGGATTTTTTCCTGGTTTTCAGGGTGCTTGGTGATTACTCATAAGTCCTATACCCGTACTTGGGTAAACTTTAAGATAGGGCAGGCGGTATAGTCATATTAACTTTGAGGGAGTAATCCCAAAAAAGGAGGCATGAGATCCCCCACTCAGTGGAGGCCCCTTTGACTGTAGTGTCGTTTACCGAGTAATCAGGAAGACGTACTGCTTTCGACCTGGGAGCCTGCTGAAACTGAGGACCGTAGAATACCAAACCCATATTGGCCTCTTAGGTGTAGTGCGGAAGCTATGACGGAGTAATTTAGAAATAGTTGTCACATGATACTATGCTCGGACGAGTTTTTCTTGAGAACATTACTAATTACTGAGTTAATCGGGAAGTTGGTAATATCCGAAGGAAGGATGTAGACTCTAGGAACCTCTAGAACCTTGTTCGGCAGGTGATAACTTTTTAGACCAACATATTATGGGTAGTACCTTCGACCTCATGCTCGTGACGTTGAACCTATGAACCATATATGTGTGATCTTGTGTGTGATTGTTGCATCATGCATCCATGCACTCATAAGCATCTTTTGAAGAAAATAATATTTCAACGGATTTAAAGGTTGACTAGTTGTGAATATCTCAGGTACTTTTAACCATGGATTCTGGAAAGAGAAAGTCCAGGAAATACAGTTTCAAGGATCCCAAGGTAGATGAACTGATCAGTCTAATTCCAGAGGCCGAGTGTTCTGCAGACTTTCGGAAGAAGTATGGATCCATTATTCCTCTCATGAAGCTGAAGATGAAGGAGGGTATTCTCTCGACCTTGGTCCAGTTCTATGATCCGATGTATCACTGCTTTACTTTTCCTGATTATCAGTTGATGCCTACACTGGAGAAGTATTCTTATCTATTGGACTTACCCGTTACCGATCGTGTTCCTTTTACTGGTTTAGAGGGAGAGCCAAAACCACATGAGATAGCTACTTTGATTCATCTGGGGAAGTCTGAGGTAGAAGCCCATAAGACTACTAAAGGAGGGATTAGAGGATTACCAGCTCAGTTCTTATTGGAGAAAGCTCGTTACTTTTCCAGGATGAAGAGTACAGTTGCTTTTGAGGCCATCTTTGCTTTACTTGCTTATGGATTACTCTTATTTCCTAATGTGGACAAGTTTGTCGACATTAATGCTATCAGGATTTTCATGATTGGAAACCCGGTTCCTACATTGTTGGGTGATGCTTATTACTCTGTTCATCTTCGGAGTTCCTATCATGGGGGAATGATCATCTGTTGCACGCCTCTGTTGTACCGGTGGTTCATTTCTCATATGCCTCGGTCTGATGCTTTTTGGGATGTCAAGAAGGAACCCCGTTGGGCTCATAAGATCATGGCACTTACTCACTCAGATATTGATTGGTATCATCGAGCTTATCAGGATATAGATATTATTGACAGTTGTGGTAGTTTCCCCAATGTACCTCTTCTTGGTACAAAGGGAGGAATTAACTATAACCCTGTTCTTGCACGGAGACAGCTTGGTTATTCGATGAGGGATAAACCGAACAATATTCATGTGAGTAGTTTCTTTCTAAAGGAAGGAGAAGACCACAGGAAAGCTAGGGAGTAGATTGCGAAGGCCTGGCGTCACATTTATAATAAGAGTAGGAAGGATTTGGGACCTAGGGGTGATGTTTATTTGGAGCCATATCTTCAGTGGGTCCGATCAAGAGCCATTCGGTTGAAGATGTCGTATACTCGGGAGACACCCATGCCTGACCTATTTGTGAAGACCACTCCTCCCTTATTAGATGATCTAGAAGAGCTGCAGCTTGCTTTGGTTAGGATGCAACAGGAAATGGATGCTTGGAAGAACAAGTTCTAGACTTTAGAGAGTTCTTACAAAGCAGACTTGAAGGAGAAAGATGATTTGATCGAGATCCTTGAGAGTCGAGTGGTAGAGTCTATGGAGAGGCAAGGGGATTTATTTTCTCCTAAGCCTCAAACAGGTCCTGATTACTCATTTTCTGATCCAGATGATTGGAAGGAGGTTGCCATCAGACATGTGGAAGAAAATCAGAGGTTGAGGGCTCAGATTGCCAGGCTCACAGGGAAGCGCCAGCGTACAGATTGATCTCCATCAGTTCTTTTTCTCAGGATTTTTAGATTGTATTTTCATCTTGTACTTGGGATCATTGAAACTTGTAATCCACTTTGAAGTTATTATAATAAAAAATTTCAGTACTTCAAAAGCTTTATTACTTTGATGTTTGCAATATGTCCATAAATCTTAAATCCCTTGAAATATTAAATAATAAAAAATAATAATAATCATATGCATTGCATATCATGCATCATATTGCACATATTTCTTGCATTTATTATGCATATCTAGGTGCCTTACCCAGCTTTTTTACTTTGTTCAGCAAGCTGACTCATCACTACAACACTCGGGCTAACTTCAAAAAGAAGATGGACAACTTGGAACAGGAGAATCGCGAGCTACGCGAAGAAGTTTCTGCTTTGAAGGCTGGCTTGGCCAACTTGACTACTCTGATGGAAGCTCTGGTGGTTGCTCAGAATCAGCCACCGAGTGTTCAACCTCAACCAACAAGGGAAAGTGCTGAAGTTCCTATTGTTCCTGTATCCTCCACTCTGACTGTTGTTCAAAACCGTATGCCTCAGGGTTATCCGTGGGGAATGCCATAGAATTTTTCACCTAAAGGTTTCAATCTTGGTCCTCAATATGCTCCAGTGGTTCAAACTGTTGTTACTCCAGCACCTTCTGTGGTGCATACTGTTCCTGCTGCACCTCCTTCGGTGAATTTGGTTCCGTTTGTTAATGAAGATGTGTGTCGTCCTTTCCCTCCTCCGAGTGAAGACTTGGGTCTTTATGACAGAATGGATGATTTCCAAGAGCAGTTTGATAGAACGCAAAGAGAGATGAAGGCTCTTAGGGGACAAGAGCTATTTGGGCAGAATGTGAATGAGCTGTGTTTGGTCCTGAATGTTAAAATGCCTGCTAAGTTCAAGGTCCCGGAGTTTGAGAAATACAAGGGCAACACTTGCCCTCATGCTCACTTGGTGATGTACGTGAGGAGAATGTCTACCCACACTGATGATTCACTTTTTCCAGGATAGTCTGACCGACGCAGCATTGAAATGGTACATGAGTTTAGACAGCACCAACATCCATACTTTTAATGATTTGGAAGAAGCATTCATTAAACAATACAAGTACAATGTGGACATGGCACCCGACCGTGACCAACTAAGGGCCATGGTTCAGAAAGATAGAGAATCGTTCAAAGAGTATGCACAGAGATGGCGCGAAGTGGCTGCACAAGTGATCCCTCCCATGGAGGAGAAGGAAATGACTAAAAAATTTCTGAAGACGCTGGGCGCTTTCTACTACGAAAGAATGGTAGCAAGTTCCCCAAGTTATTTTACGGAGATGGTAGGGATGGGTGTCCGCCTAGAAGAGGAAGTAAGAGAAGGCCGTTTGACGAAGGGTGAAGGATCCGGAGGTATGAAAAAGCCAGCTTATGGGTTTACAAAGAAGAAAGAGGGGGATGCAAATGCTGCAATACAAGAGATGAGAGTGAACGCTCCTAGAAGGAATTATCAGCGTCACCAGCAAGTTGCCTCGGTTACTCCTGTTATGAATGCCGCTCTGACTACCGTTGCTTATCAAAGACAGTCCCAGCAGGGGAACCAAGGGAATAATCAGAGAAAGGAGAACTATGACCATATTCCTATGAGCTATGCAGAACTACTACCAGTATTGATTTAGAAGAAGTTGGTCCAGACACGACCACCTCCCTAAGTACCATCACCATTGCCTTGGTATTACAAAGCAGACCAGACGTGTGCCTTTCATCAGGGAGCACCAGGGCATAGTGTTGAAATTTGTTATCCTTTGAGGAGTGAAGTGCAAAGGTTGGTGAAGTCTGGAATTATATCTTTCAAAGACATGGGACCTAATGTGAAAGACAATCCTCTACCTAAGCACGGGGGAGTGAATGTTGTAAATATGGTGACCGGTTGTCCAGGCGACTTCCGGATTTTTGACATTAATCTCGTTAGAGGAGATTTGGTGAAAATGCACGCATACCTCTGTGAATTCAATTATTATATGCATGACCATGCCGATTGTGCTGTTTGCAGTACAAACATATGGGGTTGCGAGAAGATAAAGGATGATTTACAGGAGATGATGGATGAGGGTTTAATCCATATAATCAGGCCTAGGGAAGAATATTAAGAGGAAGTGAATATGGTTTCTGGATGTCCTGGTGAATTCAGAATTTTTAATGTGGAGTATTTGAATGAGGATCTCGTGCAGTTGCATGCTACCTTCTGTCGTACTGCTGGTCAGGTGGAACACCAATATGGGTCTTACATAGTTTGCTGTCAAGACCCCCGAGGATGTTCTATTGTGATGGAGGGTATTCAATTGTTGTTAGACAATGGAACTATCAAGATCACAGGTCAGGGAGATGATTCTCATGAGATTGATATTGTTGAAGTTTGTTTGGTGGAAGAAGAGTCAGAGGAAGAGTATGCCTCCGCGAATGAGTATTTCTCTTCAGGCGAAGATTTGTTTGCCAGAAATGACCTTTTGATAGCTTATTGTGTTAAGGAAGGGGTAAATGTTATTGTACCTTGTTTTGGTGCACCCGCTCATCTTGAGGTGGAGTACCATAGCAAACCAGCTGTTACCCCATTGGTAATTAGTCTGCCAGGTCCTGTTCCCTATAAATCAGATAAGGCCATGCCTTACAAATACAACGCTACAATCTTAGAAGGTGGGGTGGAAGTTCCCATCCATCCAATACCAGATGTTGGAAATATAGCTGATAATAGCAGGGTGACCCGTAGTGGTCGTGTGTTTGCGCCTGTTGTACGAAGGGATGTTGTTGTTGGAAAGAAAATTGCTGAGAATGATGAGCCTAAGAAGGCTGCAAGAGAGACTAGCGGAGCCACATTAGAGAAAGAAGTGGATGATATCTTGAAGATAATTAAGATGAGCGATTACAGAATTGTAGATCAGCTACTGCAGACTCCTTCAAATATATCTATCCTAACTTTATTGATGAATTCCTCCGCTCATAGAGAATCAATTATTAGAGTACTAGACCAAGCTTTTATGGAGAGTGACATGTCGTTAGATCAATTCAGCAGCGTAATTGGAAACATTACGTCATGTAACAACTTGAGTTTCTGCAATGATGAGTTACCAGATGAAGGGAGGAACCACAACCTGGCCCTCCACATATCTATGAACTGCAAGAATGACTCGCTGTCCAATGTGCTAATTGATAACGAATCCGCATTGAATGTTATATCGAGGAGTACCCTTATGAATTTAAAGTATCAGTGAACACCTATGCGCCCGAGTGGCATCGTTGTGAAGGCTTTTGATGGGTCGAGGAAATTTGTCATCGGTAAAGTGGACTTGCCCATCCATATAGGACCAAGTTTGTTCTTGATAACCTTCCAGGTCATGGACATTATTCCCGCATATAGTTGTTTGCTTGGACGACCATGGATACACGAAGCAGGGGGCTGTCACTTCAACTCTGCATCAGAAGCTAAAATTTTTGCATGAAGGGAAGGTAGTGATCATAAATGGGGAGCAGGCATTATTGATATCCCATCTATCCTCCTTCAGTATTGTAGAAGCGGATGAAGCTGTTGTTGGAACCCAGTTCTAAGCCCTATCCATTGACAACATAAAGAGGAATGATAATTCTGTGGTTTCCTTGAAGGACGTGCAGCAGGTTGTGCGCAATGGTTATAATGCAGTATGGGGACGACTTGTGGATCCACCCGTGAACAAAAACAGAGCTGGTTTGGGTTTCTCTTCAAGGAATGGAGAAGGCGAAAGTTTGAAGTCAAAGTCTACTGTGAACAATTATCATGATATTTTCCGCAGCAGAGGCTACCTCCATCCAATTGGTTATGGAATTAATGCTGTTGAAGAGGACGAAGCAGAGCAGGAAGTACTGAATTATGTGACGCATGGATTCCGAGTTCAGAACTGGGTCAACATTGATGTTCCTTCTTGCATACATGTTTCAAAGTAATTTGTTTTGTTAATATCTTTCTTTCTTTTGAAAAGCTTTCACTCTGCCCAAGGTGGAAGTATTAATGTTGTAGGGCTTATCTGTTTGCTATAACTTTTAAGATCATTAATAAAAGTTGTCTTTGCTTCCAAAATTATGTCTTTTATGTTCTGCTTTTTTCTTGGGAAATGGTAAAAAAAAAACTTTCAAAATAAATAATAACTGAAAATTAATCTGCATGATCACTTGTTATATGTGTCAGTTTCTAAAAGCAATCATAAATCATATGTGTAGATTAATTAAAAAACCCGTTGAATACAATGACCCTGCACCCTCTCCCAACTTTGATTGTCCTGTGTTTGGGGCTGAAGAAGAAGATTATGATGGGATCCCGGAAGAGGTCTCACGGTTTCTTGAGCACGAGGAAAATACCATTCAGCCATATAAGGAGCCTTTGGAAGTGATTAATTTGGGTTCAGAAGAAGATCCGAAGGAAGTCAAGATTGGAGCATCGTTGCATCCTGATGTAAAGAGCGAATTGATTGAGATGTTGAAAGAGTATGTGGATATTTTTGCTTGGTCTTATCAAGATATGCCTGGTCTAGATACAGACATTGTCGAGCATCATTTGCCGTTGAAGCTAGAGTGCCCGCCAGTTAAACAAAAGTTGAGAAGAACTCACCCAGATATGGCAATAAAGATCAAAGAGGAGGTCCTAAAGCAGATTAATGCTAGTTTTCTTGTGACGTCAGTGTATCCTCAATGGATTGCCAATATTGTCCCAGTACCGAAAAAAGACGGAAAAGTCCGCATGTGCGTAGATTACAGAGATCTAAATAAAGCTAGTCCAAAAGATGATTTTCCATTGCCTCACATTGACATGTTAGTGGACAGCACTGCAAAATTCAAAGTATTCTCGTTCATGGACGGATTTTCCGGGTATAATCAAATAAGAATGGCTCTAGAGGACATGGAAAAAACAACCTTTATCACACCCTGCAGAACATTCTTTTACCTAGTGATGCCCTTCGGGTTGAAGAACGCTGGTGCAACATACCAGAGGGCTATGACAACCCTATTTCATGATCTAATGCACAAAGAAATTGAAGAATATGTTGATGATATGATTGCCAAATCCAAACTGAAGAAGGGCATATAGAAGATTTGTTGAAGTTGTTTCAGTGTTTGAGGAAGTATCGTCTCCGCTTGAATCCAAATAAATGCACCTTCGGAGTTAGATCCGGGAAATTATTGGGTTTTATTGTTAGCCATAAAGGAATTGAAGTTGACCCTGATAAAGTCAAAGCAATTCAAGAAATGCCAGCACCAAGAACTGAAAAGCAAGTCAGAGGTTTCCTCGGGCGTTTGAATTATATTTCTAGATTTATTTCCCATATGACTGCAACGTGTGAACCGATCTTCAAGTTGTTAAAGAAAGATCAGGGTTGTGTATGGACAGATGATTTACAAAGGGAATTTGAGAGTATTAAAGAATATCTGCTTGAACCTCATATCTTGCTCCCTCCCTTAGAAGGAAGACCGTTGATTATGTATCTAACAGTGTTAGATAAATCCATGGGTTGTATTCTGGGACAACAGGATGAAACAGGAAAGAAAGAATTTGCCATTTATTATCTCAGCAAAAAGTTCACTGATTATGAGTCGCGGTATTCCACGCTAGAAAAGACATGTTTTGCTTTGGCTTAGGCGGCAAAGGGTTTGCGGCAGCATATGTTGAATCATACCACTTGGTTGATCTCCAAAATGGATCCAATCAAGTATATTTTTGAAAATCCTGCTCTTACTGGGAGAATTGCCCGCTGGAAGATGTTGTTATCTGAATATGATATCAAGTACCATGCTCAAAAGGCTATTAAAAGTAGTGTGTTGGCAGATTACCTTGCTCACCAGCCGGTGGAAGATCATCAGTCTACAGAATATGAATTCCCCGATGAGGATGTGATGTTCCTGAAAGTGAAAGATTGTGATGAACCATTTCCTGAGGAGGGCCCTGACCCTGAATCTCATTGGAGTATGATATTTGATGGAGCTGTGAATGCTTATGGTAAGGGAATTGGTGTTGTGATTGTCACTCCTCATGGATCACATATTCCTTTTACTGCAAGGTTAACATTTGATTTCACTAATAATATGGCAGAGTATGAGGCTTGCATCACGGGTCTTGAGGAAGCTATTGATCTCAGAATTAAGATTCTGGATGTGTATGGTGATTCAGCTTTGGTAATAAATCATATTAACGGAGAATGGGATACTTGTCACCCTGGCTTGATCCATTACAAAGATTATGCTTGAAGATTATTACCCATCTTCAATAAAGTTGAGTTTCGTCAAATTCCTAGAGATGAAAATCAGATGGCGGATGCTCTGGCAACTCTGGCTTCCATGTACCAAGTGAATACTTGGAATGATATACCCCGAATTACAGTTCGAAGACTGGATAGGCCCGCTCATGTGTTTGTGACAGAGGAGGTAACAAATGAAAAACCTTGGTATTATGATATCAAGCATTTTCTTCAGACTCAAGAATACCCGATTGGTGCATCGAGGAAAGATAGAAAGACACTGAGAAGATTGGAAGGTAGTTTGTTCCTCAGTGAAAATGTGTTATACAAGAGAAATTATGACATGGTCCTGCTCAGATGCGTGGATAGACACGAAGCAGACATGTTGATGCGTGAGATTCATGAAGGTTCATTTGGCACTCATGCTAATGGACATTCGATGGCTAAAAAGATGCTAAGGGAAGGTTATTATTGGTTGATAATGGAATCTGATTGTTATAAATTTGCAAAGAAGTGCCATAAATGCCAGGTTTATGTAGATAAGGTCCATGTTCCTCCCCATGGCCTTTCTCTGTGTGGGGTATAGGCATGATCGAGATGATAGAACTCAAAGCTTCCAATGGACACCATTTCATCTTGCTAGCAATTGACTACTTTACCAAATGGGTAGAGGTTGTTTCATATGCCAATGTTACCAAACAGGTGGTTGTGTGTTTCATCAAAAATAATCTTATATGCCGGTATGGTGTGCTGAGCAGAATCATCACTGACAATGGCTCGAATTTGAACAATAAGATGATGACAAAATTGTGCAAAGAATTCAAGATTGTCCATCACAATTCATCTCCATACAGGCCAAAGATGAATGGGGCTGTTGAAGCTGCTAATAAGAATATCAGGAGAATTATCCAGAAAATGGTTGTCACTTATAAGGATTGGCATGAAATGCTCCCTTTTGCTCTGCATGGATATCGAACATCTGTTCGCACTTCAACAGGAGCAACTCTGTTCTCCCTAGTGTATGGAATGGAAGCTGTACTCCCTGTCGAGGTAGAGATTCCCTCGTTACGTGTGATAATGGAAGCCAAGTTGACAGAGGCTGAATGGGTCCAGAACAGGTTTGACCAATTGAATTTGATTAAAGAGAAGAGAATGATAGCTCTATGTCATGGGTAGTTATATCAGAAAAGAATGAAGAAAGCATTTGATAAAAAGGTCAAACCTCGTGAATTCAGAGAAGGCGACCTCGTGCTCAGGAAGATCATGTCTTTCAACACTGATTCTAGGGACAAGTGGACTCCCAATGTTGAAGGCCCGTATGTTGTCAAGAAAGCCTTCTCTGGTGGTGCATTAATTCTTGAAACTATGGATGGCGAGGAGTTCCCACGTCCCATGAATGCTGACGTAGTCAAGAAATACTTCGCCTAAAGAAATAAAAGAACAACTCGCTAAGTTGAAAACCCGAAAGGGAGGCTTAGGCAAAAAGGAGCGTCTCGGTAGGCTAAAAACCCAAAAGGGAGGTCTAGGCAAAAATTAGAGACATAAACAAAATAAATTTCCTGCTAAGTTGAAAACCCGCAAGGGCAGCATAGGAAAAAGTTAGGGATTTTCTTGGCAAGTAACTACGTCAGACAAGACTTGATCGTTGAAGCAACAATCTTCTCGGATCCTCACCATACTTCAAAAAAAGCTGCTACTCAGGATTTCAAAAGTTGTTAGGGAGGATAGTGGTCATTGTATCTCAATGTATATTTTCCATTATGAATTACCATTTCCCAAAATTTGTAATCATCCATGGAGTCTCGCCATTCGTAGACTACCATTCTATTAATGAAACTCGAGCTTTACCCAATTCTTTGTGTTCTTATTTCATTTAGCTTACAAAGACTCCATTTATTAATGATAATAACTTTTAAAGCAAAAGGATTAAAAAGCAAAATTGAATTTAAAAAAAAAAAGAGATCTTTACAATTCAATTTACTTTGGGAGTTGTGATGAAACAATGACAACAAAAATGGTGATCCCAAGAATGAACAAACTTTGGTTATTTTAAGAAGATTTACTTCCTTCATGAAGGTTTTCTCAGGTTATTTTGCTGGTATGTGCATAATCTTTGTGTGTTTCTCAGATAGTTAAAGACGATATCAGTGGGTGCAAGGTACAGTATTGGGTTTGTGATCCTATTATCCCCGGTCATGTCTTGGTTCACTTTTGATTTTGGATTTGCGTGGTCAAAAACCTCCATCCCAGATTCCCCAGTGAAGTCTTCCCTCATTTGATGAACGGTTTTATTCCCTTGGTGTATTGAGATGTCGCTCTTTTTGCAGTATTAGCACTAGTGTTGACTTCTTAATTCCTAGTGAGGCTATCCCAGGGCATCTTTTGTTGGATTAAGTTTTCATGATGTAAAGTTTCAATCCACAAGTTTTTCTCTCGGGAGGAAGGCTTGAATTCCCTGGTGAGGTTTGGTTGTTTCAGCGTTAGTCTGCTTTATTTGAGGCTGGTCTTGCAATCTCTAGTAGGCATGTTGCTTTTGGAAAATTGTTTCTCCAATGAATCCGGAAGAAGGATGTTCTATCCCGGTATCTATTTGATCTGGCTACCTCCGGATTATGTTTCTCCTCAGTGAAGTTAAGGCAGGCAATAGGTTTGGTTTCCGCAGTTGGTTTTACCTTTCTTGGAATGATATTTCTGGTTTAAGTTTAGCCCAATGTTGTTAGTACCTGAGGCGGTTTTATTTGTTTATACTAATTATGTATCCTTTTACCAGCATATGCGCGATAGTACTCATACATTCATACATACATCATGCATGGCTAAAAATCATCGTTCATTGACATTGTGTTTTGACTTTCCTGCATCGCTCTTTGTTTAGTTGAATTTGGTTTTCCTTCTTGAGTTTATTTCTCAAAGGATGTATCTTCGTTGGTTGTTTTGCTCCAGTTTATTTCTGATTTGGATATGTGGTTGCATGACAATATTATTTACTTTGTATTTCTGAAAAACTTTGAGTTTTGGTTTGTGCATTTATTTTGCACGGGAAGACTTTATCTCCTCAGCAGGAATATCGCGGCATTTCCCCGAGTAGTCATATTTATATCTCCAGAAATTCATTTCTTTTTGCAATTCCCCGTGACAATGAGTAACAAGACTCGTTATTTGAGACAACTTATGTTTGATCTTTTCCAGGAAGATTTCCTTGGTTAAAGAAGAAGTCGAGACCCGTTCTAGGTGAAACACCAGAATTTTGGGGATAACTTGATATATTTTCTCTTTCTACTTTCAGTGAACGTTGGTAGGACATTGGCAGTGAACGTCGGTGTTTGTTATCTTTTTTCTACTTTCAGTGAACGTTGGTAGGACATTGGCGGTGAACGTCGATGTTTGTTATCTTTTTGCTATCTTCAGTGAACTTTGATAGTTCATCGTCAGTAAACGACGGTGATATGATATATTTTCTCTTTCTACTTTCAGTGAACGTTATAAACGTTGGTAGGACATTGGAAGTGAACGTCAGTGTTTGTTATCTTTTTGCTATCTTCAGTGAACATTGATAGTTCATCGTCAGTAAATGGCGGTGATATGATATATTTTCTCTTTCTACTTTCAGTGAATGTTGGTAGGACATTGGCATTGAACGTCGGTGTTTGTTATCTTTTTGCTATCTTCAGTGAATGTTGATAGTTCATCGTTAGTAAACGGCAGTGATTTGATATATTTTCTCTTTCTACCTTCAGTGAATGTTGGTAGGACATCGGCAGTGAACGTCGATGCTTGTTATCTTCCTCTCTGATTCTGTTCTTGTGGTTCACCAGTGATTTATTTCCCTGGTGGGGTTGCCCCTTTGTTTCTTCATTTTGTTGCATCCCCAATGATACTTTGCGTCTCTTTGGTACTGTTCATATGCATTCATACGCATAAGCATTTACATGGCATCTTAGGGCCAAAAATAAGGTTTGTTTTATATTTAAGTATCTTCGATCACGTCGACACGAAGATTTTTAACCTTTGTATCTCCGGATAGAAGAAACTTAAATAAGGGCAGCTGTTGTACCCCAATTTTTCCCCCTAAGATTCCTGCATCATACCATATTGTTTCAATCACAACAAGATCATATTAGGGTTTTTGGTTCTTCTCCCTATCTTTAGCCTTTCTCTTTGGAGGAGTTACCAAGAACCTTAACTTGTTTTCTTTTGTGATCATGTATATTTTGCTTTGATTTTCTATCTCATTAATAAAATACAATGTTGGTTTGTCTTACTTGTTAATAATGTAGGTAAAGGCATTGGGGTTTAGCAAGTTGCTCCATGGGTTCATGAGTTTATTTCCATGCCCTAGTCAACATAGCTTGAGGAATTCAAACCTCACTATTGGAGTGGTTTTGGAAGAAATGGCATGACAAGGTTATTTTGGTTCACCTCATTTCAAAATTATCAAATTGATTCAAAAATACAAAGGGGTTGATTGGAGAAGTTGTCATGTTTGAACAAAGTCTTGTTCCTATTGGTCACAAATGCATATTTCTCTAAATTTTCAAGATATGGAAGTTATTTTGGTGGCCATGAGTTCTCATAATCATCATCAAAAACTTCTATTCACAAAGGAAGAATATTGGCACAAAAAGTTTGTTCAAACTTGTCAAAGTTCCTCAAAGCATTCTCTTGATCTAGAGGCTATGGTTTTGAACTTCAAAGGAGCATATCATGCTCATCTTTTGGTATTTTTGAGTGATTCCAAATACATCTTTCTCTTCAAATAGTTACCAGCAAATCACTTCAAAATTTCCAAGGAGTTTTCATGTGAAAGGAACTTGGTGAAGAAGAAAGATTACAAGTCATCCAGATGAATCCCCAATTTTCCATATGTGACTTCAAATGGTCATAACTTGGTCAATTTTTATCACCTTGAGCCCATTATTTTTTCATGATGATCTTAAATATGTGTACTTCATGCCTTATTTTATGTGCAAAGTAAGAAAATGGATGGAAGTTGCCTTAAGAATGCAAAAGATTATAAGTCATTTCATGATTTTTGGCCAACTTCAATAAGTCATAACTTGCTCAATATTTATATATTTTGAGTGGTTCAAGTTTCAAAATGTCATTCAAGAGATCTACTCCATTCCATCTTTTTTGGTCAAGAGCAAATTCTAAGTGGAAGGCCATGTATGGATGCAAAAGATTATAGGTCATTTTTAAAGAAGAATTTGAAATATTTCTAAGTATGGAAAGTCAACTCTTTTTATTCAACTTTGACTCCATGTAATTTTCAGATCAAGCATCCATTTGATTCCATTATTTTTCCATTGCAAAGCTTGTAACCTCATCTTCCCAAAGCATCAAGAATTATGCCCTAAGACCCCTTGAGATGGAAATGCCATGGATTTGAATTGGGTAGTTTGAAACTGAATTTTTCACAAAGTCAGGATTTTGAAATCTTTGTTTTGGCTTCTAATCACAAGATTTCCACGCGTTTTTGGTTTTAATCATGTTTAGCAATGTTGTACCCCAAAATTTTCCCTCCCATATTCTTCAAGATTTGCAAAGAGCATGCTTCAAAATTTCCCAAGGGTTGCACAATCCAATTGCCTCCTAACAGTCAAAAATTAGGGTTTTGGCTTTGGCAAAGAAGCTGAAGTTTCCAAGGGCCCAAACAAGTCCCACATGCCTATAAACATTGTCAAGCATCCTTATGCCAAGTTTCAAGACTTACAGCACAAAATTGCACAGTCAAAAACCCTAATTGCTCAACAGTCAACTGCATGGGCAAAATGGTCATTTGACAGTCAAAAGTCAAAATTTTTGGTCAACATCTTATTTTGAAGTCACAAACATCATTTGATCAATTATTGATCATGATTCTCAAGGCATGGCTCAAAAAGTCTCAAGATGCAAAAGTTTCTATTTTTGGACAGTTGAAAAAGTCAACTACAAATTGACCAGGGCATAACTTCCACATGGTTTATCAGAAAAATTCCATCCAACGCTCATTTTGAAGAGAATGACATTTCCTACAACTCCTCTTCACACTTCAAGTCCAAGAAATGCTCTCACAAAAAGTTATCAATCTCAACATTATAGGTCATTTTCAAAAGTCAACAAAAAGGCACTTTAAGTCAAAGACCATAACTTGAGATTGGTAAATCAAAATGATATGGGACCAAAGGCATTGGTTAGAGGACTTCAAGACCTTTCCAAAATGTCCAAGAACATGATCAAAGCTTAAAAATTGAGCAAGATATGCCTTGTGGAAGTTGGGAAATTTTTGGGAATTTTGAAAAGTCAACTTTGCTTCAAATGCCTCAAAATTGCTAATGGGCCACAATTTCTTCCAAGAATCATCACCCAAAAGCTATGCACGACCCATTGACCCAAAGGGGAGTTATTTTCTTATTTTTAATTAATTAATTGAGTTTTCAATCCTATTAATTCATTTAATAAAAATTAAATATAAGAAAAATACTAAAATATGTTTTCCAAATCTTTTTATGCAGCATATTCACTCTTTATTCACTCAAGATTTCGTGCACATCCAAAAGGGAAAGAATCTCCCATGATTGGCAATGGTTTGATGGAAAAAGGATTGAAAAAGATATGAAAAAATCAAATCTCCAAAACATGAATGCAAGGACTTTGGGCTTGGATTGTTGACCTAATTCATTCCACATATATGCAAGAACACAAACCTAATCAAAAGAAGGAGAAGGCTGCGCAGGAACTAAGAGATCAAACTTGCATTTTTTCACAAAAAATCTAAAAACTGTTTTCATAGTTGCAGTGAGGTTCAAGGTCTCAAAACTATTCCAAAGGCTTGCTGACACCACCAGGAAGAGATTGCAATCAAGAACATAGACCCTGACCTCAAGAATTGGTATAACCGAGTCACCCTGTTCATAACATTTTGCATATTCGTGTTTGTATTTTCAGGCCATATCAATGCATTTTAATGTTTAATTTGTACTAATATGATCATTCCAAAGTTAATGGTACCATTCAATTAAAGAATGGCTGCCTGTACAAGAATACGCCATTGATGCTTGCTAGGGTTTCAGAAACCTCAAAAGAGGGGTTTATGTATCTGGAAAAATTAGGCCATGAAACTGGGACCAATGAACTCGTGACATTCCCATGAAGCCAAATCACTCATCGCGCCT
The DNA here is from genome assembly GCA_948472305.1 of Vicia faba. NCBI lineage: Eukaryota > Viridiplantae > Streptophyta > Magnoliopsida > Fabales > Fabaceae > Vicia > Vicia faba. The sequence continues at coordinate 746,034,021 of OX451741.1, forward strand.
TTTTTATGCTTGCTCAAATTTTGTTCGCTATTATTCGTTGTTTCAGTTTGTGGGGGTTTAAAACCCCCGCTATTTGCTTATGATACAGGTAAAACGATGAAGAAGATGCTAGCGTGTTGGACTATGGTTGGTTGGTTTGAATAACTGGCGCCCTTTTTTATTTGTCCAACATAATAATTGTTTCTCTCTCATATTATTCATATTCCATTTAATTAACAAAGACAAGTGTTGGTTGGGTTGGTTGATGTGTTGTCACGCAGGCAATGGGACCTGGGTTCGATTCCCAGGTCGCCATATTTCTCCATATTTTTTGTATTAACATGTTCAGGTGATTATCTCACTCAAAGGAGTACCATGCACCCAACGCCGTGGCTTGCAAAATGTCCCAGGAGATGAATCCAAAGGTCAGGATGTGAGGTCCATCATGCACATTAGTTGACCATGCCATACGCAAGCGCTGAAAGTCAACATGGGCTTGGGATCAGTGGGCCAAAATTGCTTGCAAACACCTCCAAAAGGGCCTGAAAACCCCCCAATGTTTGTATATTTTTTTAATTTCTTTTCTTCTCTTTTCTCTTTTTTTTATTATTCTTTTGATCACTTTTATTTAATTTATTTCCAATAATTTTCTTTTCATAATAAAACCAGAAAATCACAAAAAAAATATGTTTTATTAATATTAATTTCTATTAATTTTGTAAATAAATTTAATAATCAAATTAGTTTAATTTTAGGTTTAACTTTAATGTTTTTTTTAAAATAACTAAAACACATAAAATTAGGTTTTTTAGCATTTTTACTTTTTTCTTAATACATAACTTTTATATTTCTTATCATTATTAATTATTAATTATCTTGTAAATAAATATGCCATTTAATTAATTAGGGTTAAATTAGGTTAAACTTAAGCAATTTATTTTTAATTAAAAACAAATTTAGAATTAGGGTTTTATTTAATCTTTAATTTCAATTAATCTTTTTTTCATAAATACAAAAATATTAAAAATAACTTCTTTTCTTTAAATCGTTAATTAATTTAGTAATTTCAATTTAATTTCTTTAAAGAGTCCAACGCCCTTGCACCTTCGATTATAATTCCTTTTCGCGCGTTTGCTTCTATTTTTCTTTTTTTTTAATCTTATGTAATTGCCCCAAAGCCTTGTAATAGATAATTAGGACATTTACTTTCCGCATTTTATTTATTCAAATCGGGTCTTTGTTTAATTTGGCGATGTATCGACCCGCGCCTTGTAATAGCGTAGGATTTTTATTTTCCACACTTTAAAATTCCGCACTTTTAAACTGCTAATCACATGAAAGAATGTATGCCCAAATAAAAACAATGCGTAGCTCACTAAATGCATGACAAGACAAATAATAACTGAAAATAACACACAAATTCACACACCACTCTTAGGGTACGCCTCACTGTTGCCTTACCTTCGAAACGTGGTCGTCGAGTATAGGACGTTTTAGTAAGTCCTTATGTCCATGACATGATCCAGTTGCCTCGGAATGGTTGCCTCGGATTAAAAAGGATCAATGGCATAAGGGTAGCTTCTAAGGTGTCCTACTGTTGCTCTGGTGACCACACTGTCCCTAACAAACGAATTGACCCGAACACCTCCAACGGTGGTGCTACCTACCTCTCAATGGTGGGATGGCACTACCTTAAGGACATTTACACAGCCTAATTCCTTAGGGTAGGTAGATGACTCATAGATACTTGCTCTATTCAAAAACAAACAAAACTCTTTTCACACCGACACTTTCAAAAAGCTTTCAAACAACTTTTCAAACACTCTTGAGGACTGATACAAGAGTCGATCTAAAATCTTTAAACAAAACTTTTTCAAACCCACTCACACTTGAAAAGCAAACACTTTTGAAAACACAATGAGCAAGTATCTAAGAGCCCATGGATAACCATGGATAGAAAGGGTGCTAACACCTTCCCTTTCTATAAATCTACCTCCCGAACCGAGAACTAATCTCAATAAGGAATTTTTCTGTGCTTTTGTCCTTTCCATATTGGAGAAAATAAAAGACAGTGGCGACTCTTGCTTCCGCGACATTTCGTGAACCAGCGTTAAACAGTCAGTTCCAGATCCACCGATCACAGAACTGGCGACTCTGCTGGGGAATAATCTTAAAGTGAGGTGTACCTTAGGATTAGTTCATAACTGTGTTTTCAATTGTTTTGACTTGTTTGCTTTAAATTGTGGGTTGCATCAGAGTTACATAGATCCTAACCTGGATCTGGGGATACCCTGTTTAGGTAGCGTAAGCTGTGAGGGACCTGTCCGGCGTAGACCGACATGGGTGAAGCAGTGGCTACGTTGGTGTGGTGCCTTGGTCTGTACCAATATCCCTTGTGTTGCAACGAGGAGAATATGGGTCTTCTGAGGAGTCATTAAGCACCAACCGACCTTAGAACCTTAAATGACACAACTTGGCCAATAGAACAGTAGCAGTACGCTACGCCCATTGAGGCTAAACTCTCGTGATGGTTCTGGCCGCAAGAAAAGATTGTGATGCTGGAGTTATGACCGATTGAGGGTAGTCAATGATATTGGGATCCTCTAAGAACCCGGTTACTTTTGATAGGACATGTATGAACCAACAAACTGAAAGAGGGTAATACCTAGACCCCATGCTGGCCTAAACTTTAAGGGCTTGTCTTGTGTGACTTGTGTGCCTTACATGTGTGCTCTTGTAAATATTTGTGGTGTGCTTTATCATAACATCATACCATCATAACATTACATGCATCCTGCATAAGGACTGACCATTTCAAAGACAAGAGGGTTTCACCTTTGCTCTGTTTTGTAGGACATCGTGATGCCTATGCGAAGGAATACTATCCGGTTCAACTTTGTTCACCCACCTGAGTTGCTTGAAGAGTTGGTTAGTAGAATTCCAAATACTACTTCCTTCATCCAGAGGCATGGTTCTCTTCTCAATTTAGTCACGGCAAAACGGGACCAACAGCTGATGAGTGTCCTGACCCAGTTCTATGACCCTCTATACCAGTGCTTCACCTTTCAAGACTTCTAGCTGGTCCCTACCCTGGAAGAGTTCTCTGATTTGCTTGGTATCCCTATCTTAGATCAGATTCCCTACACTGGCTGGGAAAAGACCCTCAGGCTTGAGGAGGTTGCTGCAGCTCTCCCCTTGACCCACCAAGAAGTAATGGACAACTGGGTGACTAGAAGCGGAGTTAAGGGTTTCTTGGCCAAGTTTCTGATTGGTAAAGCTAACGGTTTCTGGAATGACTTGGACTTTAGGGCATATGAAGACATCCTGGCTCTCTTAATCTATGGTCTAGTCCTGTTCCCTAATCCTGATAACTTCATTAACGTCACTGCCATAAGGATCTTCATGTCTCGGAACCCTGTGCCCACTCTCTTGGGTGACATCCTGCAACAACTCTATGCTCGTACTGCCCGAAGACGAGGAACTCTGTGGTGTTGCATCCCTCTGTTGGTGAGGTGGTTTATTTCGCACCTCCCTAAGTTCGTGCTGAAGAACCAAGAAGGAAGAGGTTGGGCTCATAGGTTAATGTCTCTCACTGATAAGGACATCATTTGGACCCTCAGAGGTTTGGATGAGATAGCTGTTATTGATCGTTATGGAGAATACCCTAATGTTCCTCTGATTGGTACCCAAGGAGGAATCTCTTATAATCCATGTCTAGCTCTCCGTCAGTTTGGAAGAGCCAGAAGAGCAGGACCTCATGAGATGCTGGTGCCTCACATCAGTTTTGAGTTTCAGGTGGATAGTGACGAGCTGCGTCGGAGGTTCATCAAGGCTTGGGACAAAGTTCATAAAGCTGACCCACAAGAGTTGGGGCCAAAGACTTCTCTACCTATGGAAGCCTACTACAAATGGGTTCACATCCGTGCTCAGAAGTTAGGTATGCCATACGAAGCTGTCAGACCCATCATTCTTGAGTATCCTGACAAAGATGGGGTTCCCCCAACTGTTCTCCCTCCTCAGATACCTACTAATTATGAGACATTAAAGAGGTCTTGGGCGCAACTGCGAGAAGAACGGGATTCTTACCGGGAAAAGTTCAACGAGCAGGAATTGAAGATACAGAAGCTGACAAAGCAGTTGGAGAATGAGCGGGCCCTGAATGACTACATCCGTACTGAGAAGAGGAGACCCTGGGATCAATGAGGAGATTTGGATTTTCTTTTATAGTTTTATTTCCCTTTTCAGTATTTCCATGTAACGCCTAAGGGCAATCTGTTGAACAATTTAAGTTTCAAAGTTGAATCTAATGAAGTGTGTTCCTTTTTGTTTACAAAGTTGATTCCCGATTGTCTTTGAAAACATAAATCATACGCATTCCATTCATCATGTGCATAGCAGGTATTCTTCTTTTCAGGTTGCTTACTGTTCTTCGCTGTTTATTTCAGCTTCATGAACCCTGAATCATCAACAGAGATGTCTATCAAGGCCCTTCAGGCGCAGAACGCACAATTTCAAGAGCTGGTCATGGGTTTGGCTCAAGGCCAAGAAGAGTTGAAGGCTTTGCTCCTGAAGAAGGAGAAGAAGAAGAAGAAGAGAACTGTTCTTTTCAACTCGGGCCGGAGGTTTGGTAACACTCTGCAGAATGAGGAAGCTGGTTCTTCTGTAGGCAAAGACAGTCCCCAGGGGGGAAAGGCTCCTAGTCCAGTAGTCTCTGACAACGAGACTGATTTTAATGAGGAACAGTATCCTCCTGCTGAAGACTGGTACAAGCAGTTGGAAGACAGACTGAATGCCATGGAAATTCAACAAGTGCCTGGTTTGGATTTCGGAGACTTGGGCTTATCTACTGGTGTGATCATTCCTCACAAGTTTAAGGCACCATCTTTCACCAAGTATGACAGGGCGTCTTGCCTCAAGCTACACCTCAGATCTTATGTGCGGAAGATTCAACCGTACACAATGGACAAGAACTTGTGGATCCACTTCTTCCAGGAGAGTCTTTCAGGGACTCATCTCGAATGGTTCTATCAGCTGGATGGAACCAAAGTTCGTAACTGGGAGGAGTTGGCTACTGCTTTTTACAAGCAGTATCAATATAATGCCGACCTTGCTCCTACACGTACCCAACTCCAGGGTATGTCGCTAGGATCAGGCGAAGGTTTTAAAGAGTATGCGCAGAAGTGGAGGGATCTGGATGGCAGAGTGCAGCCTCCGTTAACAGACCATGAGCTGGTAGATATGTTCTTGGGGACCCTATCCGGGCCATTTTTCAATCATCTTATTGGCAATTCATCTGCAGGGTTCACTGATCTTATTCTGACTGGGGAAAGAATAGAGGCTGGAATGAAGTCCGGTAAAATTCAGAAAGGTGCGTCTTCAAGTTTTGAGAAGAAACCCTTTAAGAAAGAGCCAAGTGCTGTGTATGGGCCTAAAAGGCAAGATAAACCGGAGTGCCGCCAATCTGTCAACACGGTGATGATTGCTAAACCTGCTGCCGCTCCTCGGCAAACCAATCAACAAAGGGCTGAAAGACCCAGAAGAGAGTTTACCCGGCTGAGTATGACCCTATCACAAATCTTGCCACAGTTGCTATCCACCAACTTGGTGACTGTCAGAGAGGCTCCAAAGGTTGTGAATACTGCATCCCCCAAGTATAATCCAAATGCTCGCTGTGCTTATCACTCCGATAGCCCAGGGAATTCTACTGATGACTGCTGGGCCCTGAGAAATAAGGTGCAAGACCTTATTGATGCAAAAGAGATACAATTTGAGGCGCCTGATAGGCCAAATGTGGTGACTGCTCCTATGCCCCAGCATGGAGTAAATGCCGTTGATGAAGACTTGTATGCCGTTTCTGTGAATGATGTAGCTACTCCTCTGATGACTGTTAAGAGGAACCTACTGCTGGCCGGTTTATTTCCGGGTTGTAGTGAGGGTTGCCTTTTGTGTGCTGTTTCCCTTACTGGTTGTCCGTTGCTGAAGTTAGGCATCCAAGGCCTGATGGATAGCAAGGAAATTCTATTCAAGAAGGTCGCTGTTCCGTTTGTTCCTGTGGAAGAAGTATCTGTCGTTACAATTTTCAACAATCCAATCAAGGCTCCCCCGAGGAAGCCAGTTAAAATCATGACTGTTGCACCCATTGTTATTACTGTTCCGGGGCCTCTCCCCTATGAATCTGATAAGGCTGTCCCATGGCACTATAGGGCAGATGTATATGTACATGGAATAAAGCAAGAGTTCAACACCGGTACCAGCATCAGCAATATTACCGGTCCATCTAAAGTAACCCGCAGTGGCAGGCTCTTCTCGCCTGACATTGCGCCACCAGTTATTCGAAGACCTCTCATTATAACACCTGCAAGTGCACCTGTTTCCACTTCTGATCAAGTTGTTTCCCTTGCTGCCGAGTCATCTAATGCTCGGGGCAAAGGGATTGATGATGAGCCTGCCCGGATGGAGGCACCAAAATCTGTGAATGTTGAAGCCTCCCAACAAGAGATGGAGGAAATTCTTAAAATAATCAAGAAGAGTGATTTTAATGTTGTTGAACAGCTGGGGCATACCCCCTCCAAAATCTCTATGCTCTCCTTGCTGCTATGCTCAGAGGCCCATGCTAAGGCCTTGATTTCATTTCTGAAGACGGCCCATGTGCCACAAGAGACCTCTGCAGACCAGTTTACTGATTGCGTAGCCAATTTGACAGCTGACAATGGTTTGGGTTTCTCGGATGCTGACCTTACTGCTAAGGGAAAGAACCACAATGATGCCCTGCATGTCTCTATAGAATGCAGGGGCACTACTCTTGCGCACGTGTTGGTGGACACCGGTTCTTCCCTGAATGTGTTGCCCAAAAAGGCCTTAGACCGGTTGGATTGCGAGGGCCTGGAGCTGAAACCTAGCAACATCATTGTCAGAGCCTTCGACGGTTCTAAGAGGATGGTTCATGGAGAGGTAGACATTCCTATTCGTGTGGGTTCTCAAGTATTCGACTCAACTTTCTATGTGATGGATATTCGTCCGTCCTATTCCTGTTTACTGGGTCGACCTTGGATTCACAAAGCTGGGGCAGTGACATCTACCCTACACCAGAAGCTCAAGTACCCCGTCAGAGGGAAGATTATCACTGTGCAGGGAGAGGAAGAGTATATGGTTAGTCACTTGAATTCCTTCCGGTATATCGAGATGGACGGGGAGTTTATTGAAACCCCCTTTCAGCATTTTGAAGAGGTACCTCCAACATTGGCAGCAGCAGAAACAGTGGTTGAAGAGGACTTTCCCTTGAAGATGGCTTCCTTGAAGGACGCCCGGGCCGTAATCGAGAAAGGTGAATGTGCTAACTGGGGCAGGCTCCCTGATTTCACTCCTAAAACTGACAAGTTTGGACTGGGTTTTACTGCAGAGGCTCAGAGGGCTGTGCGCAAAGCTAGAACCGGAAGACCTTCTGTGCTCATCACCAATCCAGGAGTGAATGCTGTTGGGGATGAAGACGAAGTGGAAGAATCAGAGTTTGATAGCTGGATCTACCCGACGACTGACGGTGGATTGAACAATTGGACCGCCAAAGATCATACTCCTGTTACTTTTGATACGCAGTAATGAATTCCTTTGTTTTTTGTTATTTGTAATAAACAATGAATTGAAACTCTATGGCCCGATGTCTTACCCGGGGCACCGTGGCTTCATTTGTGAGGGCTTATAACTGTCATTTACATATATCATGAATAAAGACCTTGGACGTTTTCTCGCATTTCAAATCTTATGCTCCTTTTCTTTCTTTCCTTTCTTTATATATTGCAAAACAGCTGTATTTACACACACTCACTCATACAGGTTTCAATCCACTCTGGATCTCACTGGTAACGACTCTGCTACTGCCAATTATGACTTCGAAAATCCGATCAACTTAGCCGAAGACGAAGGTGAAGATGATTGCGAAGTGCCTGGCGAGCTTGCAAGACTGTTACTCCAGGAAGAAAGGGCAATTCAACCACATGAAGAGCCGGTGGAAACAATAAATCTGGGTACTGAGACGGACAGAAAGGAGGTTAATATTGGTGCCAATCTGGAGCTCAGCGTGAAGCAACGGTTGACTCAAATGTTACATGATTATGTGGAGATCTTTGCCTGGTCCTACGAAGACATGCCTGGTTTGGATTACGACATTGTGGTCCATCACTTGCCTACCAAGGAAGACTGCCCTCCGGTTAAGCAAAAGGTCCGCCGTATGCGTCCAGAGATGTCTGAGAAGATCAAAGCCGAGGTTATGAAACAGTTTGATGCCGGGTTTCTTGCAGTGACTTCTTACCCTCAGTGGGTTGCTAATGTAGTGTCGGTACCAAAGAAAGATGGTAAAGTCAGAATGTGTGTCGATTACAGGGATCTGAATAGGGCAAGCCCCAAGGATGACTTCCCCCTACCTCACATTGACGTTCTGGTTGATAATACTGCTCAGCACAAGGTGTTCTCTTTCATGGATGGTTTTTCAGGGTATAATCAGATCAAGATGGCTCCTGAAGACATGGAAAAGACTACCTTTGTTACTCAGTGGGGCACCTTCTGTTACAAGGTCATGCCATTCGGGTTGAAGAATGCTGGGGCAACCTACCAACGTGCCATGGTTGCTTTATTTCATGACATGATCCATCATGAGATTGAGGTGTATGTCGACGACATGATTGCAAGGTCCCAAAACGAGGAGGAACATCTTGACCATCTGCAGAAGCTGTTTGACCGTCTGAAACTGTACAAGCTGAGGTTGAACCCGAACAAGTGCACCTTCGGGGTAAGATCTGGAAAGTTGCTGGGCTTTGTCGTAAGTGACAAGGGTATTCAAGTGGACCCTGCCAAGGTTAAAGCTATTCAAGAGATGCCAATTCCTAAGACAGAGAAAGAGGTCAGAGGCTTTTTAGGACGCCTGAATTATATTGCCCGGTTCATCTCGCATCTAACTGCTACATGTGAGCCAATCTTCAAGCTGCTGAAGAAAGATCAGGTAGTACATTGGAATGATGAATGTCAGGCCGCTTTTGACAGAATCAAAGAGTATCTCCAAGAACCACCCATTCTTATGCCACCGGTTGAGGGGAGACCTCTGATATTATACCTGACAGTACTTGACAACTCAATGGGGTGTGTGCTGGGGCAGCATGATGAGTCTGGCCGAAAAGAGCATGCCATTTATTACCTTAGCAAAAAGTTTACCACTGTGAGACCCGATACTCACTGCTCAAGAAAACTTGTTGCGCTTTGGTATGGGATGCTCGCCGGCTGAGACAGTATATGCTGACTCACACTACCTTGTTGATCTCAAAGATGGATCCAATAAAGTACATATTTGAAAAGCCTGCTCTGTCTGGAAGAATAGCAAGATGGCAAATGATCTTGACAGAATACGACATCCAGTATACGACCCAGAAAGCTATCAAGGGAAGTGTATTGGCAGACCACTTGGCATACCAGGCAGTGGACGACTACCAGTCAATGAATTTTGAGTTTCCTGACGAGAGCATCATGATTGTGACTGATTGTGAAGTACCTGGACCGGATGAAGGACCTGAGGAAGGATCCCGATGGTCTATGCATTTTGACGGAGCCTCCAACGCTTTGGGTAACAGCATTGGCACTGTGATCATATCCCCACAAGGCACTCATACTCCACTTACTGCCCGGCTATGTTTCAACTGCACCAACAACATGGCGGAGTATGAGGCATGCATCATGGGTCTCCAAGCTGCGATTGACTTAAGGATCAAGTTTCTGAGTGTCTTTGGAGATTCCGCTCTCGTGATCAATCAGATCAAAGGAGAGTGGGATACGAAACATCCGAATCTTATTCCTTATAAAGAATGTGTGTTGACCTTGATCCCCCACTTCACAGAGATAACCTTTGAACATTTCCCAAGAGAGGAGAATCAGCTGGCGGACGCGTTAGCTACGATGTCTTCCATGTTCAAAGTCAAATGGGACAATGAGGCTCCCCGGGTCATCATCTGGAAACTGGACGAACCGGCATACTGTTGTGATCTTGAGGATGAGATAGTGACTGAGAAACCTTGGTACCATGAGGTGAAGAGATACTTGGAAGCTCAGGAATACCCTGAAGGTGCATCTGTCAACGATAAGAAGTTTCTGAGAAGGTTCGCAGCAAAGTTCTTCCTCAGCAACGACATCCTATACAAGCGAAATCATGATTCGACCTTACTGCGTTGTGTGGATAAGACTGAAGCAGAAAGGATCATGGCAGAGCTGCATGAGGGTACCTTCGGAACACATTCCAGTGGACACACTATGGCAAAGAAGATCCTTCGGGCAGGGTATTTCTGGTCCACAATGGAAGCCGACTGCTACCAACATTCTCGGACATGTCATAAATGCCAGATTTATGCAGATAAGGTGCATGTTCCTCCAGTCCCTCTGAACGTCCTGACTGCACCTTGGCCTTTTGCAATGTGGGGCATAGATATGATCGGCGAGATTAAACCTACGGCATCCAATGGGCATCGCTTCATCCTGGTAGCGATCGATTACTTTACAAAGTGGGTTGAAGCAACTTCCTATGCTACAGTAACCAAGAATGTCGTTGCACGGTTCATTCGGCATAACTTGATCTGTCGATACGGCGTCCCAGAAAGAATCATTATAGACAACGGTACCAATCTCAATAACAAGATGATCACTGAGCTCTGCGAGCAATTTAAGATACAACACCATAATTCTTCTCCTTACCGGCCGAAGATGAATGGGGCTGTAGAAGCAGCGAATAAAAATATCAAGAAAATTATGCAGAAGATGACAGTGACTTATAAAGATTGGCACGAGATGTTACCGTTTGCTCTACACGGGTACCGTACCTCAGCAAGGACGTCAACCGGGGAAACTCCCTTCTCCTTGGTCTACGGTATGGAGGCAGTCTTACCAATCGAAGTGCAGATACCCTCCCTCCGGATAATGAAGGATGCAGATCTGAGCGAAGACGATTGGATCCAGACACGACTTGATAAGTTAAATCTAATTGACGAAAAGAGACTCACTGCTATTTGTCATGGTCAAACGTACCAAAAACGGATGATCAGGGCATTTAACAAGAAGGTCAGACCACAAGAGTATCAAGTTGGGGATCTGGTAATCAAACGTATCATCCTTCCTCAGAGTGATCCAAGGGGAAAATGGACCCCTACGTACGAAGGGCCATTTGTGGTTAAACATGTGTTCTCAGGAGGAGCCATGATTCTGACCACCATGGACGGTGACGACCTTCCTCACCCCGCCAATGCAGACATAGTAAAAAGATACTACGCATGAAAAAAGACCCGCTAGGTTGACATACCTAGGCAAAAATTAGGGCTTCCCGGCGAACCAAAAGGGTTCGGGCAAAATGAGGGATGAAATGAAAAAATCTGTACACCCAGCAAGTCGAAAACCTGAAAAGGCGGCTTGGGCAAAAATGGGTATCCCGGTGGACTGAAAACCCGAAAGGGCGGTCCAGGCAAAAGTTAGGGATAAAGCGTAATGCTATGTCTCATTGGATCACTTTGCATCCAGAATCCGGTATCAACTGTCAAGCTCAAAAGGCATCAATCAATCAGCTTCATCTTCAGCTAGGTCATCAAGTGATGAGACGCTCGAAGATATAAAGGCGATAGCAGAGTTGGAACCCAGTGGGATCATTCTTTTCACATAGTTGTTTTGTTTTCCCTTTGTACAAACTTGTATAAACTCTTTTATTTGGCGGCGTTCTCTTACTAGGACGTCAGCCTCTTGTACATAAACGCCTATTTACAGGCAAATTCAAAAATCAATACAAAAATCACTTTTCAGTTAAAATTGCCAATTGTTTTTCCTTTTCTGTTTTGTTTTGCGAAGAACGTCCAGGGTTCAATTTGTGATATATGCATTTGACACTAATTGCTAACTCATGAATGTTTGCATACGAAACAAAGGATTAATTACAGGTAACATTAGAAACAGGGGCAATAATGAGTGGTCTAAGCAATCTAATTGTTCTGTCCACCAAGGTATCAAGGTAGGTTCAGCCGAAGAACATAATCAATATACCTTAACTCCCCAGAGAGTGAGCCAGCAAGTCAATGCACTCTCCCCAAGCAAAGTTATACAATCAGCCTTAAGAAAAGTTGGGTATCCCCCGCAGATCTCAACATTCCCCAACACAATATACGAATATTCTTAACAAGTATCCCCGGCAGTCTTGGTCTAAGACTGTTCCCCAGCGGTATACCAGATATTCAGCAGAGCCACTTCCCCAATATATCTCAAAAGTTCCCCAGGAGAGTCCAATCAAGATTTCCCCAGGAAAATTTGAATCATCTCCCCAGCAGGAAGCTTATCCCCAGTAGATTCTGGAAGCTTCCCCCCTACAGAGCACGAACGCGTCTCCCAGCTTTATTCAAAGGTTATTTCCCTACCAGGATATAACTGGGTTATCCTCAGCCAAAAGTCACGGAAAGATCGTCCTCGGCGAAGTCTTCTTATCCCCAGTGGAGTCTATTAACACTTCCAACATAACAACGGTATCCTCAGCGAAGTTACCATCAACATCTCAACAGCATACCGCTCTTCCCACAGAGTATCGTTCCCCAGCAAGATCGCTAGAATAATTTTCTCCCCGCAGAGTAATCCATTCGCCAAGTTTATTCCCTAACGGAGTGATCTTCTCCTACCGGTATTCTTGCAACTATCATCCCCAGCGGAAACAACAAAGCACTATTCTCCAACATCAGCCCAGGATGTGACTTCCCGGCACCCGTCAAGGATTTACTTTCCTAGACAAAAACATACAGTCATAAACATCGCATTTCCATACCTTATGGCATGCATATACGCATCATATCTTACAATCTCATTTATGTTGAGAACATCATTGCCCGATCCATATCATGCATTGCATATGACTGACCTTTACCTTTCAGGAAAGATCCAGTTAAGTTCTCAGCTATGTCCAAGACCTCCTCTGGTTCGGTTAAATCGATTCCTAAAGATTTTTCTGATTCTTATCCAGTTGAAGTTATTCCAAGACTTTCGTCTGGTTCAGTTAAATCGATTCTAAGATTTTTCTGATTCTTATCCAGTCAAAGTTAATCCAAGACCTTCTCTGGTTCAGTCAGATCGAAGCTAAGATCTCCCTGATTCTTATTCCAGTTGAAGATTCCAGACCTTGCCTGGTTTAGTTAAATCGACTCCTAAAGATTTTTCTGATGCCGATCCGGTCAAAGGCCTTCTCTTGTTCAGTTAAATCGACCCTAAGATTTTTCTGATTCTTATCCAGTTGAAGTTATTTCAAGACCTTGCCTGGTTCAGTTAAATCGACTCCTAAAGATTTTTCTGATGCCGATCCAGTCAAAGGCCTTCTCTGGTTCAGTCAGATCAACCCTAAGATCTCCCTGATTCTTATTCCAGTTGAAGATTCCAAGACCTTGCCTGGTTCAGTTAAATCGACTCCTAAAGATTTTTCTGATGCCGATCCGGTCAAAGGCCTTCTCTGGTTCAGTTAAATCGACCCTAAGATTTTTCTGATTCTTATCCAGTTGAAGTTATTTCAAGACCTTGCCTGGTTCAGTTAAATCGACTCCTAAAGATCTTTCTGATGCCGATCCAGTCAAAGGCCTTCTCTGGTCCAGTTAAATCGATTCCTAAAGATTTTCCTAATGAAGACTCAGTAGAAGACATCCCAGATTCTCTCATCGTTACTGTTGAGGTAGTAATCACCCCAGATTCTCTCATCGTTACTGTTGAGGTGGTAATCGCCCCAGATTCTCTCATCGTTACTGTTGAGGTAGTAATCGCCCCAGATTCTCTCATCGTTACTGTTGAGGTAGTAATCGCCCAAGGTTCTCTCATCGTTACTGTTGAGATAGTAATCATCCAAGGTTCTCTCATCGTCCCGTTGAGGGCACGTCTGAAGAGTTCAAAGATTCGATACCTGCATCCAGCCAGGGCGCGTATACATAACAAGTTTGAAGTCAAACTCCTGTAACAGGCCAGGTAATCATCTGTCTTTTTTCAGGTACGCAAGTTCTCGCTAAGGAAACTCTTACGCGATCGAAACCCAGATGGCATCTATAAGCCCATCCACCTATTCATCACCTCTCAACATGGCCCATCTTCCTATGGCATCTGTAAGCCCATTCCCATCATCACACTGCTAACATGTGAGCGCAAATTTCTGGGCACTCTAGTGTTCAATCATCTTCCACCTTCGGATTACGAAAGGCACGTCAGCCAATCTACATCCTCAGGTCTAAGAAGATTGAACAGGGGCAACTGTTGTACCCAAAAATTTTCCCTCCCATATTCTTCAAGATTTGCAAAGAGCATGCTTCAAAATCTCCCAAGGGTTGCACAGTCCAATTGCCTCCTAATAGTCAAAAATTAGGGTTTTGGCTCTGGCAAAGAAGCTGAAGTTTCCAAGGGCCCAAACAAGTCCCACATGCCTATAAACATTGTCAAGCATCCTTATGCCAAGTTTCAAGACTTACAGCACAAAATTGCACAGTCAAAAACCCTAATTGATCAACAGTCAACTGCAGGGGCAAAATGGTCACTTGACAGTCAAAAGTCAAAATTTTTGGTCAACATCTTATTTTGAAGTTACAAACATCATTTGATCAATTCTTGATCATGATTCTCAAGGCATGGCTCAAAAAGTCTCAAGATGCAAAAGTTTCTATTTTTGGACAGTTGAAAAAGTCAACTGCAAATTGACCAGGGCATAACTTCCACATAGTTTCTCAGAAAAATTCCATCCAAAGCTCATTATGAAGAGAATGACATTTCCTACAACTCCTCTTCACACTTCAAGTCCAATAAATGCTCTCACAAAAAGTTATCAATCTCAATATTATAGGTCATTTTCAAAAGTCAACAAAAAGGCACTTTAAGTCAAAGACCATAACTTGAGATTGGTAAATCAAAATGACATGGGACCAAAGGAATTGGTTAGAGGACTTCAAGACCTTTCCAAAATGTCCAAGAACATGATCAAAGCTTAAAAATTGAGCAAGATATGCCTTGTGGAAGTTGGGAAATTTTTGGGAATTTTGAAAAGTCAACTTTGCTTCAAATGCCTCAAAATTGCTAATGGGCCACAATTTCTTCCAAGAATCATCACCCAAAAGCTATGCACGACCCATTGACCCAAAGGGGAGTTATTTTCTTATTTTTAATTAATTAATTGAGTTTTCAATCCTATTAATTCATTTAATAAAAATTAAATATAAGAAAAATACTAAAATATGTTTTCCAAATCTTTTTATGCAGCATATTCACTCTTTATTCACTCAAGATTTCGTGCACATCCAAAAGGGAAAGAATCTCCCATGATTGGCAATGGTTTGATGGAAAAAGGATTGAAAAAGATATGAAAAAATCAAATCTCCAAAACATGAATGCAAGGACTTTGGGCTTGGATTGTTGACCTAATTCATTCCACATATATGCAAGAACACAAACCTAATCAAAAGAAGGAGAAGGCTGCGCAGGAACTAAGAGATCAAACTTGCATTTTTTCACAAAAAATCTAAAAATTGTTTTCATAGTTGCAGTGAGGTTCAAGGTCTCAAAACTATTCCAAAGGCTTGCTGACACCACCAGGAAGAGATTGCAATCAAGAACATAGACTCTGACCTCAAGAATTGGTATAACCGAGTCACCCTGTTCATAACATTTTGCATATTCGTGTTTGTATTTTCAGGCCATATCAATGCATTTTAATGTTTAATTTGTACTAATATGATCATTCCAAAGCTAATGGTACCATTCAATTAAAGAATGGCTGCCTGTACAAGAATACGCCATTGATGCTTGCTAGGGTTTCAGAAACCTCAAAAGAGGGGTTTATGTATCTGGAAAAATTAGGCCATGAAACTGGGACCAATGAACTCGTGACATTCCCATGAATCCAAATCACTCATCGCGCCTTTTTTATGCTTGCTCAAATTCTATTCGCTATTATTCGTTGTTTCAGTTTGTGGGGGTTTAAAACCCCCGCTATCTGCTTATGTTACAGGTAAAACGATGAAGAAGATGCTAGCGTGTTGGACTATGGTTGGTTGGTTTGAATAACTGGCGCCCTTTTTTATTTGTCCAACATAATAATTGTTTCTATCTCATATTATTCATATTCCATTTAATTAACAAAGACAAGCGTTGGTTGGGTTGGTTGATGTGTTGTCACGCAGGCAATGGGACCTGGGTTCGATTCCCAGGTCCCCATATTTCTCCATATTTTTTGTATTAACATGTTCAGGTGATTATCTCACTCAAAGGAGTACCATGCACCCAACGCCGTGGCTTGCCAAATGTCCCAGGAGATGAATCCAAAGGTCAGGATGTGAGGTCCATCATGCACATTAGTTGACCATGCCATACGCAAGCGCTGAAAGTCAACATGGGCTTGGGATCAGTGGGCCAAAATTGATTGCAAACACCTCCAAAAGGGCCTGAAAACCCCCCAATGTTTGTATATTTTTTTAATTTCTTTTCTTCTCTTTTCTCTTTTTTTTTATTATTCTTTTGATCACTTTTATTTAATTTCTTTCCAATAATTTTCTTTTCATAATAAAACTAGAAAATCACAAAAAAAAATATGTTTTATTAATATTAATTTCTATTAATTTTGTAAATAAATTTAATAATCAAATTAGTTTAATTTTAGGTTTAACTTTAATGTTTTTTTTTAAAATAACTAAAACACATAAAATTAGGTTTTTTTAGCATTTTTACTTTTTTCTTAATAAATAACTTTTTATTTCTTATCATTATTAATTATTAATTATCTTGTAAATAAATATGCCATTTAATTAATTAGGGTTAAATTAGGTTAAACTTAAGCAATTTTTTTTAATTAAAAACAAATTTAGAATTAGGGTTTTATTTAATCTTTAATTTCAATTAATCTTTTTTTCATAAATACAAAAATATTAAAAATAACTTCTTTTCTTTAAATCGTTAATTAATTTAGTAATTTCAATTTAATTTCTTTAAAGGGTCCAACGCCCTCGCACCTTCGATTATAATTCCTTTTCGCGCGTTTGCTTCTGTTTTTCTTTTTTTTTTAATCTTATGTAATTGCCCCAAAGCCTTGTAATAGATAATTAGGACATTTACTTTCCGCATTTTATTTATTCAAATCGGGTCTTTGTTTAACTTGGCGATGTATCGACCCGCGCCTTGTAATAGCGTAGGACTTTTATTTTCCGCACTTTAAAATTCCGCACTTTTAAACTGCTAATCACATGAAAGAATGTATGCCCAAATAAAAACAATGCGTAGCTCACTAAATGCATGACAAGACAAATAATAACTGAAAATAACACACAAATTCACACACCACTCTTAGGGTACGCCTCACTGTTGCCTTACCTTCGAAACGTGGTCGTCGAGTATAGGACGTTTTAGTAAGTCCTTATGTCCATGACATGATCCAGTTGCCTCGGAATGGTTGCCTCGGATTAAAAAGGATCAATGGCATAAGGGTAGCTTCTAAGGTGTCCTACTGTTGCTCTGGTGACCACACTGTCCCTAACAAACGAATTGACCCGAACACCTCAAACGGTGGTGCTACCTACCTCTCAATGGTGGGATGGCACTACCTTAAGGACATTTACACAGCCTAAATTCTTAGGGTAGGTAGACGACTCATAGATACTTGCTCTATTCAAAAACAAACAAAATTCTTTTCACACCGACACTTTCAAAAAGCTTTCAAACAACTTTTCAAACACTCTTGAGGACTGATACAAGAGTCGATCTGAAATCTTTAAACAAAACTTTTTCAAACCCACTCACACTTGAAAAGCAAACACTTTTGAAAACACAATGAGCAAGTATCTAAGAGCCCATGGATAACCATGGATAGAAAGGGTGCTAACACCTTCCCTTTCTATAAATCTACCTCCCGAACCGAGAACTAATCTCAATAAGGAATTTTTCTGTGCTTTTGTCCTTTCCATATTGAAGAAAATAAAAGACGGTGGCGACTCTTGCTTCCACGATATTTCGCGAACCAGCGTTAAACAGTCAATTCCAGATTCACCGATCACAAGCAACTTTCCAGAAGTGATTAGCATCATGAAACACACGATTTGGCTGAGTTTTGATCAAGTTTGAGTCACACTTTCTTCATGATGCAGACCCACATGAATTCCCTCCAAAACGCATCATTTGCTATTCCTTTTGATCCCTTTTGCTTCCCTATAAATAGAGGGTCATTTCCCATTCAATTTCCCAAGCTTAGATTTCCAGAATCACCCTGCCAAACTTGCTTCACAACCCAGAATTCAGCAACTTCTAAATCTATTCTCAAGCCTTTTTCAATCCATTTTTCCCCTCAATTCACCTTCCTTGATCTTCCCTGAAGCTAACCATATAGTTACATTCAAGAATCGTGCCCTATACTGCTCCATAGAAGTCCAGTTTCAAAGCTCTGCAACTCAACTTCAATAGGTAGATTCCTTCATCAATTCTTCAAAACTCTGATATCATTGTGTTGCTCTCATTTCCATGGTTCTAGTTGCAACACTTACATTTCACTGAGAGCACATTTTGACCATGAATTTTCGAATCCCTTTTCAAAACTTTCTTTCCAAATTGCTTGAGCTACAGTTTCTATAATTTTGGCGCGAGGGTGTGGTTGTTTTCGTCTTGAAGAGACGAAGCGATTGGCATAGGTATGAGTTTCTGATTTTACAGTTTGAGAGACCTGCAAATCACGTTGGCTGGAGGTTGAAGATGACCTACGTGTCATCTTCCAACCAATGATGGAGTGCCATTTGTGTTTTTCAAAAAATCTGATTTATTATTGATTCTGTACATTATTCATTAATGACCATGATATGCACAGCGCGCCAGATCCCTTAGATTTGATTACTAACGTGTTTTGACTCTCATCCAATGGTCCACATATTTTACTTTTATTTTCTTTTTCTGATTTTTATATTTTAATTGTTTTAAATTTCAAAAAATCATAGAAAATTCAATTTTATTCCAAAAAATCTGAAAAAATTATGAAATTTTTTTTTTATTATTCTCTTTCTAATTATTATTTTTTTCACAATTTAATTTTGTGTTTTGGTATTTTTTATAAATTTTTACATTTATTTGATTTGTTTAAAATGTTTAAAAATACTTTTATACATTTTTAAATTCTGAAAAAATTATGGAATGATCCAATGATATTGTGACAAATATTGGTGACCTTATTTTATTTTTGTTTCTGACTCTACTATTTTTTACTATTTTTTTTATTTTACACATTTATTTTAATCTTTAAAAATAGTTTTTGACTTTTAAAAATTATCAAAATTTTTATAAAAATATTTGGACCCATTTCTGATTTTTCTATGGCCTTATTTTTCATTTCTTGATTAATTTGAACATAATTGATATTCTCCTCACCATTCTCCATTTTTTAAACATTTTTAAACTTTTTAATGTATATATTAAATATATTATTATTTTTGTGATTATTTTCTGGCTGTCTTGGGTTGATTTTTTGATCATGACTTTATTAACATCATTGGATCCATGGTGTTGAGTTTAACTCCACAAAAAATTGATGAATGGTTTTAATAATAGTTTGATTAAATTTTTAATTCAAAAGTGGTTTATTCATTGTGATCGGTGGATCTGGAACTAACTGTTTAACGCTGGTTCGCGAAATGTCGCAGAAGCAAGAGTCGCCACCGTCTTTTATTTTCTCCAACATGGAAAGGACAAAAGCACAGAAAAAATTCCTTATGAGATTGCTCTCGGTTCGGGAGGTAGATTTATAGAAAGGGAAGGTGTTAGCACCCTTTCTATCCATGGTTATCCATGGGCTCTTAGGTACTTGCTCTTATGTGTTTTCAAAATGTTTGTTTGCTTTTCAAAGTGTGAGTGGGTTTGAAAAAGTTTCGTTTAAAGATTTCAGATCGACTCTTGTATCAGTCCTCAAGAGTGTTTGAAAAGTTGTTTTGAAAGCTTTTTGAAAAGTGTCGGTGTGAAAAGAAGTTTTGATTTTTTTTTTAATAGAGCAAGTATCCACGAGTCATCTACCTACCCTAAGGAATTAGG
The DNA here is from genome assembly GCA_948472305.1 of Vicia faba. Taxonomy (NCBI): domain Eukaryota; kingdom Viridiplantae; phylum Streptophyta; class Magnoliopsida; order Fabales; family Fabaceae; genus Vicia; species Vicia faba. Next base: position 746,054,067 of record OX451741.1, read on the forward strand.
CTGTGTAAATGTCCTTAAGGTAGTGCCATCCCACCATTGAGAGGTAGGTAGCACCACCGTTGGAGGCGTTCGGGTCAATTCGAGTTTAGGGACAGTGTGGTCACCAGAGCAACAGTAGGACACCTTAGAAGCTACCCTTATGCCATTGATCTTTTTATTCCGAGGCAACTATTCCAAGGCGACCGTTTCGAGGCAACTAGATCAATGGACATAAGGACTCACTAAGACGTCCTATACTCGACGACCACGTTTCGAGGGGCAAGGCAACAGTGAGGCGTACCCTAGGAGTGGTGTGTGAATTGTGTGTCATTTTCAGTTATATTTTATCTTGTCATGCATTGGGTGAGCTACGCTTTGATTTTATTTGGGCCATTCATTCTTTCATGTGATTAGCAGTTAAAAGGTGCGGAAATTAAAATGCGGAAAATAGAAGTCCTACGCTATTACAAGGCGCGGGTCTATACATCGCCAAATTAACAAAGACCCGATTTTGAATAAAAGTGCGGAAAGTAAATGTCCTAATTACTATTACAAGGCTTTGGGGCAATTACATAAATTTAAAACGAAAAATAAAGACAAACGCGCGAAAAGAAATTGGAATCGAAAGTGCGAGGGCGTTGGACCCTTTAAAGATTAGATTGAAATTAAAAATTAATTAATGATTAAATAAAGAAAAGAACTTATTTTTTGATGTTTTTGTATTTAATGGAAATAAAGAAAATTAATTGGAATTTGAAATTAAATAAAACCCTAGTTCTAAATTGTTTTTAATTATTAAAAAAATGTTTAAGTTTTGACTTAATTTAACCCTAATTAATTAATTGCATATTTATTTACCAAGATAATTAATAATTAATAATGATAAGAATAAAAGGTTATTTATTAAGAAAAAGAATAAAAATACTAAAACCCTAATTTCTACATTTTTTAGTTTATTTAAGAAAACATTAAAATTAAAAAAACCTAAATTAAACTAAATTGATTATTAAAAGATTTATTTACAAAAATTATTAATGAACTAAATATTAAATAAAACATATTTTTATTTTATGATTTCTGTTTTTTTTTTGTATTTTTGTATTATGAAAATTATTTTGGTGAATTAAAAGAAAGTAATTAAATTAAAATAAATAAGAGAGAAAAAAAATGAGAGAAAGAAAATACAAACAAGGGGGGGTTTCTGCCCAATTTGGAGGTGTTTAGAAAGCAGTTTGGCCCACTGATCCCAAGCCTTTGTTGACTTTTTTGTGATTGTGTATGGAGCGTTTGACTGATGTGTATGATAAGCTGCAAGTTCTGACCTTTGGATTGGGACCCCTGGACACTTGGCAGGCAAGCACGTATGCGTGTATGGTGGACTTTAGATGAGGCGCTGCATGAAAATGTATTAAGAAAAATAATATTGAAGAAGTGGGGGACCTGGGAATCGAACCCAGGTCCCAGCGTTTACCCAATATATGTCCAACCGTCTGAGCTATGCGCGCGCGTTGTATTGGAATTGGCAAGCGAATAACATAACACAAAACAACACTTAGTGATGTCCACCGCGCCAAAATTCAAATGCGCCAGTCCTCAGGAGACACGTCCTCTTTCTTCTTCGTTTTGACTGAAAATAATGAATAGATAGCAGGGGTTTTAAACCCCCACTAAACTCAAACCTGCAAAATAACGATTAGAGCATGCGTGATCATAAATTGAGCGCGAGGTATGGATTCAATTCGTCTGGACATCCTGGTTTCAATGGTGCAGGTTTCATGGCCTGATTTTTCCATATATGCAAAACCCTAAATTGAAGCTTCTGAAACCCTAACCTACGTTCATGGAAACTCCTCATACAGGCAATATTAATTCAATTAAAAGACACCAAAAGCTTCAGAGAGTTCATATTAGTGTAAATCAATGCTTAAAACGTATGAAAAATGTATGCAAATTCAAACACGAATATGGAAAAAGTTATGAATAGGGAGACTTCATTCTACCAATTCTTGAGGTTAGGGGCTGTGTTTTTGATTGCAATCCCTTCCTGGATGTGTAAGCAAGCTTTTGGAATGGCTTTTTGGCCTTTAAACGCACAACAGCTATGAAAACAGTTTTTAATTTTTTTGTCAAAAATGCAAGTTTGTTCTTGAGATTTCAGCGCAGCTTGCTTGTGTTTTGCATTAGGTTTATGTTTGTGCATATATGTGGAAGGAATTAGGTCAGAAAGATTAAGCCCAAAGCCTTTGCATTGATGATTTTGGATATTTGATTTTCATGATCTTTTTCAATCTTTTTTGCCATGAAAACTTGCCTATTTGGAAGATTTGGTCTCTTTGATGTGGTACACGAAATATTTAGGTCTTAATGGGAGAATATGCTGCACAAAAAGATTTGGAAAACATGTTTTAGTATTTTTCTCATAATTAATTTTAATTAAATGAATAAATAGGATTAAAAATTCAATTAATTAATTAAAAATAAGAAAATAACTCCCTTTAAAGTCAATGGGTCGTGCATAGCTTTTGGGTGATGATTCATGGAAGAAATTGAGGCCCATTAGCAATTTTGAGGCATTTGAAGCAAAGTTGACTTTTCAAAATTCCCAAAAATTTCCCAACTTCCACAAGGCATATCTTGCTCATTTTTTAAGCTTTGATCATGTTCTTGGACATTTTGGAAAGGTCTTGAAGTCCTATAACCAATGAATTTGGTCCCATGTCATTTTGATTTACCAATCTCATGTTATGGTCTTTGTCTTAAAGTGTCTTTTTGTTGACTTTTGAAAATGACCTATAATGTTGAGATTGATAACTTTTTGTGAGAGCATTTCTTGGACTTGAAGTGTGAAGATGAGTTGTAGGAAATGTAATTCTCTTCAAAATGAGCTTTGGATGGAATTTTTCTGATAAACCATGTGGGAGTTATGCCTTGGTCAATTTGCAGTTGACTTTTCCAGCTATCCAAAAATAGAAACTTTTGCATCTTGAGACTTTTTGAGCCATGCTTTGAGAATCATGATCAAGAATTGATCAAATGATGTTTGTGGCTTCAAAATAAGATGTTCACCAAAAATTTGGACTTTTGACTATCAAATGACCATTTTGCCCCTATAGTTGACTGTGAAGCAATTAGGGTTTTTGACTGTGCAATTTTGTGCTATGAGTCTTGAAACTTGACATAAGGATTCTTGACAATATTTATAGGCATGTGGGACTTGTTTGGACCCTTGGAAACTTCAATTTCTTTGCCAGAACCAAAACCCTAATTTTTGACTGTTAGGAGGCAATTGGACTGGGCAACTCTTGAGAGATTTTGAACCTTGACCTTGGCAAATTTTGAAGAATATGGGAGGGCAAATTTTGGGGTGCAACAGTTGGCCCTGTTCAATCTTCTTAGACCTGAGGATGTAGATTGGCTGACGTGCCTTTTGCAATCCGAAGGTGGAAGATGATTGAACACTAGAGTGCCCAGAAATTTGCACTCACATAGTAGAGTATCGGCAATATGATGCAGGGAATGGGCTTACAGATGCCATTTGGAGAGATGCTGGATAGGGGGATGGGCTTATAGATGCCATCTGGTGTGGTGACGGGGTCTTGTCGGGAATGGGCTTATAGATGCCATTTGGAGAATGTCAGTATGTGGATGGGCTTATAGATGCCATCTAGGTGTTGATCGCGTAAGAGATTCCTTAGCGAGGACCTGCGTACCTCAACAATAACAATGAGAGAACCTTGGGCGATTACTTCCTCAACAGTAACGATGAGAGAACCTTGGGCGATTACTACCTCAACAGTAACGATGAGAGAACCTTGGGCGATTACTACCTCAACAGTAACGATGAGAGAACCTTGGGCGATTACTATCTCAACAGTAACAATGAGAGAACCTTGGGCGATTACTATCTCAACAGTAATGATGAGAGAACCTTGGGAGATTACTATCTCAACAGTAACGATGAGAGAACCTTGGGCGATTACTACCTCAACAGTAACGATGAAGGAATCTTGGATGTCTTCTACTGAGTCTTCGTCAGGAAAATCTTTTAAGAATCGATTTAACTGGACCAGAGAAGGCCTTTGACTGGATCGGCATCAGAAAAATATTTGGGAGTCGATTTAACTGAACCAGGCAAGGTCTTGGAATCTTCAACTGGGTCTTCATCAGGAAAATCTTTAGGGATTGATTTAACTGGACCGGAGAAGGCCTTTGACTGGATCGGCATCAGAAAAATCTTTAGGAGTCGATTTAAACTGAACCAGGCAAGGTCTTGGAATCTTCCACTGGATCGGCATCAGAAAAATCTTTAGGAATCGATTTAACTGAACCAGAGAAGGCCTTTGACTGGATCGACATCAGAAAAATCTTTAGGAGTCGATTTAACTGAACCAGGCAAGGTCTTGAAATAACTTCAACTAGATCGGCATCAGAAAAATCTTTAGGAATCGATTTAACTGAACCAGAGAAGGCCTTTGACTGGATCGACATCAGAAAAATCTTTGGGAGTCGATTTAACTGAACCAGGCAAGGTCTTGGAATCTTCAACTGGGTCTTCATCAGGAAAATCTTTAGGGATCTATTTAACTGGACCAGAGAAGGCCTTTGACTGGATCGGCATCAGAAAAATCTTTAGGAGTCGATTTAAACTGAACCAGGCAAGGTCTTGGAATCTTCCACTGGATCGGCATCAGAAAAATCTTTAGGAATCGATTTAACTGAACCAGAGAAGGCCTTTGACTGGATCGGCATTAGAAAAATCTTTAGGAGTCGATTTAACTGAACCAGGCAAGGTCTTGAAATAACTTCAACTGGATCGGCATCAGAAAAATCTTTAGGAATCGATTTAACTGAACCAGAGAAGGCCTTTGACTGGATCGGCATCAGAAAAATCTAGGAGTCGATTTAAACTGAACCAGGCAAGGTCTTGGAATCTTCCACTGGATCGGCATCAGAAAAATCTTTAGGAATCGATTTAACTGAACCAGAGAAGGCCTTTGACTGGATCGGCATCAGAAAAATGTTTAGGAGTCGATTTAACTGAACCAGGCAAGGTCTTGAAATAACTTCAACTGGATCGGCATCAGAAAAATCTTTAGGAATCGATTTAACTGAACCAGAGAAGGTCTTGAACATAGCTGAGAACTTAACTGGATCTTTCCTGAAAGGTAAAGGTCAGTCATATGCAATGCATGATATGGATCAAGCAATGATGTTCTCAACATAAATGAGATTGTAAGATAATGCGTTTATGCATGTATCATGATGTATGTGATGTTTTTGAATGTATTTTCGTCTAGGAAAATATATCCTTGACGAATGCCGGGAGTTAAATCCTGGGCTGATGGTTGAAGAGAGTTCTTCGTTTCTGCTGGGGATGAAGATTGCAAGAATGAACCGGTAGGAGAAGATGACTCCGTTGGGGAATAAACTTGATGAAGAGATTACTCTGCGGGGAATAACTACTCTAGCGATCTTGCTGGGGAACAATACTCTGTGGGAAGAGAGGTGCTTTGCTGAGATGAATGAGAACTCCATTGGGGATACCATTATTGAGTTTTGTTGAATAATATGATGAACTCCGCTGGGGGATAGGAAGACTTCATCGGGGACGATCTTTCCCTGGTTATTGGCTGAGGATAACCCAGTTATATCCTGGTGAGGAAATAACCTTTGAATAAGAAAGTCTGGGGGACGCGTTCGTGCTCTACAGGGGATAAGCTTCCAGAATCTACTGGGGATAAGCTTCCTGCTGGGGAGATGCTTCAGCTCTCCTGGGGAAATCTTTTCAGATTGGACTCTCCTGGGGAAATCTTTGAGATATATTGGGGAAGTGGCTCCGCTGAATGTCTGGTATACCGCCGGGGAACAATCTTAGATCAAGACTGCCGGGGATGCTTGTTAGGAATGTCTATGTACTCTGCTGAGGAATGTTTGATATTTGCTGGAGGATGTCCAACTTCCTTAAGGTTGACAGGATAACTCTGCTTGGGGATATCATGTTGACTGGCTGACTTACTCTCTGGGGAGTTAAAATATCTTGGTTACGTTCTTCAGCTGAACTTACCTTGGTACCCTGGTGGGCAGAGCAATTAGATCGTTTGGACAACTCATTATTGCCCCTGTTTCTGAGGTGGGAGAGGAAAACCTGTGAGGTGCTGATAGATGTTGATGGACAAACCTTCTTCTGGTAGGCAGGTGACAAGATGACAGGACATAGTCGTATGCTTTGATCCCTAACTTTTGCTTGGACCGCCCTTTCGGGTTTTCAGTCCACCGGGATACCCATTTTTGCCCAAGCTGCCTTTTCAGGTTTTCGACTTGCCGGGTGCACGGATTTTTTTATTTTCATCCCTTATTTTTTCCTAGGTGTGTCAACCTAGCAGGTCTTTGGTTATGCGTAGTATTTTTTCGACTATGTCCATGTTCTCAGGATGTAGGGAGGTGCCCCTGTTATAAGTGTTTTACTATGCCGTACCACTAGAAGATGTCTGATCAGGCAAGATTCGTTGCTGGAGTGCCCAAAGTGACTCAGGTGGAGATTTGCCCCTGGCTGTTTGGCATCTTGAGAGATTCTTCGAATCTTGACTTAATTTCCCCAGATGATGGACCATAATCACATCTGCCCCTTGATTGGAGATACTCTTGTTCATTAGACTTTCGTCGTACGAACTCTTATGCTGTTCAAACAAAAAGTCATATGCAAACAAAGTTATGTTAAAAATGCAAAGCTTATGTCTGTTTCGAAGTTTTTTGGAAATGCAGTTTTTTAATAAAACAAGTGAGTTCTTTTGTAAACTGTGATGTCCAACTCGTTATTTTATCACAAGCCCTAAGGAGTCAGGATACCTTTCGTAACAGTATGCTTTCGAACTAACCCATGCTTCAGCTAGGACTTTTAAGGGTTATAACGTGGTCTGGTTCACGGTTTAAGAAACAAAGGATAAAGGCTCAAAAAAAATTTTGTACCCACCCGCTCTTCATGATGTTCTTCAAACCTAAACTCAGCTAATCGTGCGTTAGACCTTGTTTGAGTCTTTGTCCTGATATTCCAATGATGGTTCGGATATTGACAGTTCATTTTGAATAGGCAGTCATTCCCTTTTTTGGTTGAGGGTTTGTAGGACCTCTTTCTTTTTTTATTTTGTTATCCCTATTTTTTTTTCCTGAACTGTTTCTTTTTGGAATTACAGTCAGCGGGATGCCCCAGTTTTGTAAGTCTCCTTCATAGGTTTTGACTTAATGGGTTTTTATTTTGAGAAGTAATGACTGCCTGTCTGTATGATTGTTCGGAACCATCACTGTCTTTTGTTTTGTAAGGACCTCTTTGGTGCCATTCGTTATGCACTTGGATCAACTGAGAGACTACCCTGCCCCAGGTTATGATTAAGGGTTTTAAATTTCGAAAAGAAAAACTCCTACTTCTTTGGCTCAGAGGGGTTGACGAGGGATTATCTTCCTTATAACTCCAGTGTTTAGGGATTGTAACAATGCCTGTACCTCATCAGCGGGGCCTGTTCAAAAGCATACTGTAAGGATTGTGGTATCGTTTTCGTCATCCTCCCTCAAGAGGCTTAGAATTATTAATTGAGAGTTGACATCAAAAAATGTGAAAACAGTTTGCATATAGTGAATACGAAATAATTACTTCAAAACAGACATATGCGATGCATTAATGAAATAACAGCGTTTAACATGAATAAATGTTTGAACAATCAAAAGAAAATTGCAATTTGAAAATTCTAATAGACAAAAGTCTTCTCCTCTCAGGACTTGTTATTTCAAATGGTGAATCCTGTAGGGATGGTAGAAGCACTCGGCTTGACTCACTTGGGTGAAATCCACTACTCCCTCATTAATCAGATCCTGGACCTTGTTCTTCAGAGCCCAGCAGTCGACAGTGTCATGTCCAGGACTATCAGAGTGGTATGCACACCTTTTGTCGGGATGATAGTTAGGAGCAGAGATGTTGGGGTTCCGGGGAGGAGCCCTTAGTGTAATCAGATTCAACCTCAACAGGTGTTGTAAAGCTTGAAACAGCGACACGTTAAGCTGGGTGAATTGCCTCTTGGACCTGCTTGGCTTACTTTGATCAACCTGTGGCTCTGGGCGAGGTTGATGCTGGGCTTGTGAAGTGGTGGAAATTTGGAGAGGTCTATTCTTCACCATGCCAGACTCTTGTCCTCTTGGAAGTTGATCAAAGACCTGGTCCCTGACTTGGACAGGTTGCTTCAAGTTGGATCTATCTTGGTGGAGTTGACTGATCATGGTCCTCAACTCTTCTTGCTCCCGAACTAAACCTTGGATGAGAGCCCTTTTCCCCAGCATCTGGGTTTTCATTGTATCTACCTCAGCTTGTAGGCGTTTCAGCCGTTCGTCCTTGTCATCCTTGGGACTTTTCTTGGCCAGATTCCCCATGAGGAGCGTTCTTAACTCTTCCTGCCCCTTGGATAGGCTTAGAAAGATCTCCCTGAACTGAGTCTCTTGAGCATGAAGACCCTGGTTATCTTGTTGGGAAGCCATTGCTGAAATAAACAGCGAAGAAGGTAAATGACCTGTCAAAAATAGTACCTGTAATGCAACAATATGTATGATATGCATGCAATGTTCTAAAGGATCTCGCGGGGGAAACAAGAAAATTGTTAGAATCTGAATTTGTAGCTTGAGGAAAGGAACTTCATGTTGTTGGGAGTCCTTCTTCAAGAGTCAAGGCTCACCATATCTAGTGGGTCATAGCCCCTGACAACCTTGTCTAGAGGAAAATAAATCCCCTTTGCCCCTTGCTAGACCATTGGTTTATCATGACCTGCATCACAGACCCTCGAGATCCTTGAAATGGGTTAGTCCTTATGCAGGATGTATGCAATGGTATGATGTTATGTTATGCATGGAATAATGTAGGTAAACCCTGTTATGAGTCCAGATTAAGGACTGTAAACAAAACCTGCAAGAAAACTCAAGTGTCAGATAACAGGCATGCAAATAATCAAGTTGGAAGGCACACAAGTCACACAAGAGAGGCCCTTAGAGTTTAGGCCAGCATGGGGTCTAGGTATTACCCTCTTTCAGTTTTTGGGTTCAAACCTGTCCTATCAAAGTAACCGGGTTCTAAGGGTCCCAATATCATTGGATTGCTTTCATTGTTCATCGTTTCGATTTAGCCACTGAACTGGCGACCGAAATATTCCAAGAAAACAACCCTCAACTGAGTGTAGTATCGAGTATCAACCAACCTCGGACTGCACCAAAGTCAGTTATCTCACTACCCTAAAGAGGCCAAGATGGTTCAATTAAGGTTCCTAAGGTCAGTTGATGCTTCACGACACCACGCGGCGGCCCCGTACTCTCCTTGACGGGACTCAAGGGTTACCGGTACACACCAAAGTGCCACATCAACGTAGCAGACTGTTTCAACCATGTCGGTATACCCCGCACAGTTCCCTCACAGCCTTGTTGCTACTTTCTAAGAAGGTATCCCCTAGATCCGGGTTAGGATCTATAGAACTCCCAAGACAATACCCACAATAATAAAGCAAGCAAGCACAACAATTGAAAACACGAGTGATCTTAGTCCTAAGGTACACCTCACTTTAAAAGATCTCCCCAGCAGAGTCTCCAGTTCTGTGATCGGTGGATCTGGAACTGACTGTTTAACGCTGGTTTGCGAAATGTCGCAGAAGCAAGAGTCGCCACCGTCTTTTATTTGTCTTTTATTTTCTCCAACATGGAAAGGACAAAAGCACAGAAAAATTCCTTATGAGATTGCTCTCGGTTCGGGAGGTAGATTTATAGAAAGGGAAGGTGTTAGCACCCTTTCTATCCATGGTTATCCATGGGCTCTTAGGTACTTGCTCTTATGTGTTTTCAAAATGTTTGTTTGCTTTTCAAAGTGTGAGTGGGTTTGAAAAAGTTTCGTTTAAAGATTTCAGATCGACTCTTGTATCAGTCCTCAAGAGTGTTTGAAAAGTTGTTTTGAAAGCTTTTTGAAAAGTGTCGGTGTGAAAAGAAGTTTTGATTTGTTTTTTAATAGAGCAAGTATCCACGAGTCATCTACCTACCCTAAGGAATTAGGCTGTGTAAATGTCCTTAAGGTAGTGCCATCCCACCATTGAGAGGTAGGTAGCACCACCGTTGGAGGCGTTCGGGTCAATTCGAGTTTAGGGACAGTGTGGTCACCAGAGCAACAGTATGACACCTTAGAAGCTACCCTTATGCCATTGATCTTTTTATTCCGAGGCAACTATTCCGAGGCGACCGTTTCGAGGCAACTAGATCAATGGACATAAGGACTCACTAAGACGTCCTATACTCGACGACCACGTTTCGAGGGGCAAGGCAACAGTGAGGCGTACCCTAGGAGTGGTGTGTGAATTGTGTGTCATTTTCAGTTATATTTTATCTTGTCATGCATTGGGTGAGCTACGCTTTGATTTTATTTGGGTCATTCATTCTTTCATGTGATTAGCAGTTAAAAGGTGCGGAAATTAAAATGCGGAAAATAGAAGTCCTACGCTATTACAAGGCGCGGGTCTATACATCGCCAAATTAACAAAGACCCGATTTTGAATAAAAGTGCGGAAAGTAAATGTCCTAATTACTATTACAAGGCTTTGGGGCAATTACATAAATTTAAAACGAAAAATAAAGACAAACGCGCGAAAAGAAATTGGAATCGAAAGTGCGAGGGCGTTGGACCCTTTAAAGATTAGATTGAAATTAAAAATTAATTAATGATTAAATAAAGAAAAGAACTTATTTTTTGATGTTTTTGTATTTAATGGAAATAAAGAAAATTAATTGGAATTTGAAATTAAATAAAACCCTAGTTCTAAATTGTTTTTAATTATTAAAAAAATGTTTAAGTTTTGACTTAATTTAACCCTAATTAATTAATTGCATATTTATTTACCAAGATAATTAATAATTAATAATGATAAGAATAAAAGGTTATTTATTAAGAAAAAGAATAAAAATACTAAAACCCTAATTTCTACATTTTTTAGTTTATTTAAGAAAACATTAAAATTAAAAAAACCTAAATTAAACTAAATTGATTATTAAAAGATTTATTTACAAAAATTATTAATGAACTAAATATTAAATAAAACATATTTTTATTTTATGATTTCTGATTTTTTTTTTTGTATTTTTGTATTATGAAAATTATTTTGGTGAATTAAAAGAAAGTAATTAAATTAAAATAAATAAGAGAGAAAAAAAATGAGAGAAAGAAAATACAAACAAGGGGGGGGGGGGGGGGGGGGGGGGGGGTTTCTGCCCAATTTGGAGGTGTTTAGAAAGCAGTTTGGCCCACTGATCCCAAGCCTTTGTTGACTTTTTTGTGATTGTGTATGGAGCGTTTGACTGATGTGTATGATAAGCTGCAAGTTCTGACCTTTGGATTGGGACCCCTGGACACTTGGCAGGCAAGCACGTATGCGTGTATGGTGGACTTTAGATGAGGCGCTGCATGAAAATGTATTAAGAAAAATAATATTGAAGAAGTGGGGGACCTGGGAATCGAACTCAGGTCCCAACGTTTACCCAATGTATGTCCAACCGTCTGAGCTATGCGCGCGCGTTGTATTGGAATTGGCAAGCGAATAACATAACACAAAACAACACTTAGTGATGTCCACCGCGCCAAAATTCAAATGCGCCAGTCCTCAGGAGACACGTCCTCTTTCTTCTTCGTTTTGACTGAAAATAATGAATAGATAGCGGGGGTTTTAAACCCCCACTAAACTCAAACCTGCAAAATAACGATTAGAGCATGCGTGATCATAAATTGAGCGCGAGGTATGGATTTAATTCGTCTGGACATCCTGGTTTCAATGGTGCAAGTTTCATGGCCTGATTTTTCCATATATGCAAAACCCCAAATTGAAGCTTCAGAAACCCTAACCTACGTTCATGGCAACTCCTCATACAGGCAATATTAATTCAATTAAAAGACACCAAAAGCTTCAGAGAGTTCATATTAGTGTAAATCAATGCTTAAAACGTATGAAAAATGTATGCAAATTCAAACACGAATATGGAAAAAGTTATGAATAGGGAGACTTGATTCTACCAATTCTTGAGGTTAGGGGCTGTGTTTTTGATTGCAATCCCTTCCTGGATGTGTAAGCAAGCTTTTGGAATGGCTTTTTGGCCTTGAAACGCACAACAGCTATGAAAACAGTTTTTAATTTTTTTGTCAAAAATGCAAGTTTGTTCTAGAGGTTTCAGTGCAGCTTGCTTGTGTTTTGCATTAGGTTTATGTTTGTGCATATATGTGGAAGGAATTAGGTCAGAAAGATTAAGCCCAAAGCCTTTGCATTGATGATTTTGGATATTTGATTTTCATGATCTTTTTCAATCTTTTTTGCCATGAAAACTTGCCTATTTAGAAGATTTGGTCTCTTTGATGTGGTACACGAAATATTTAGGTCTTAATGGGAGAATATGCTGCACAAAAAGATTTGGAAAACATGTTTTAGTATTTTTCTCATAATTAATTTTAATTAAATGAATAAATAGGATTAAAAATTCAATTAATTAATTAAAAATAAGAAAATAACTACCTTTAAAGTCAATGGGTCGTGCATAGCTTTTGGGTGATGATTCTTGGAAGAAATTGTGGCCCATTAGCAATTTTGAGGCATTTGAAGCAAAGTTGACTTTTCAAAATTTCCAAAAATTTCCCAACTTCCACAAGGCATATCTTGCTCAATATTTAAGCTTTGATCATGTTCTGTGACATTTTGGAAAGGTCTTGAAGTCCTCTAACCAATGCCTTTGGTCCCATGTCATTTTGATTTACCAATCTCAAGTTATGGTCTTTGTCTTAAAGTGTCTTTTTGTTGACTTTTGAAAATGACCTATAATGTTGAGATTGATAACTTTTTGTGAGAGCATTTCTTGGACTTGAAGTGTGAAGATGAGTTGTAGGAAATGCCATTCTCTTCAAAATGAGCTTTGGATGGAATTTTTCTGATAAACCATGTGGGAGTTATGCCTTGGTCAATTTGCAGTTGACTTTTCCAGCTGTCCAAAAATAGAAACTTTTGCATCTTGAGACTTTTTGAGCCATGCTTTGAGAATCATGATCAAGAATTGATCAAATGATGTTTGTGGCTTAAAAATAAGATGTTGACCAAAAATTTGGACTTTTGACTATCAAATGACCATTTTGCCCCTGCAGTTGACTGTGAAGCAATTAGGGTTTTTGACTGTGCAATTTTGTGCTATGAGTCTTGAAACTTGACATAAGGATGCTTGACAATGTTTATAGGCATGTGGGACTTGTTTGGACCCTTGGAAACTTCAATTTCTTTGCCAGAACCAAAACCCTAATTTTTGACTGTTAGGAGGCAATTGGACTGTGCAACTCTTGAGAGATTTTGAACCTTGACCTTGGCAAATTTTGAAGAATATGGGAGGGCAAATTTTGGGGTGCAACATTCATCTTTTGCCCTAATCCTCTTCATCTCATCCCCTTCTTATTGCACTAAGTGTTGTTGGAGCATGATCTCTATATCATGTCTTAAAATAAATGGTGCATAGATTGCTATTGATCGGCCTCAAAATTGGTGCGACTTCTATATAAGTCCACTTACGATTGCTTAACATAGCGCTAAATTTTGTCCCGATTCGAATAAATGATCATTCATGGCCTAAACTTATGATTGCAAGCCCAAGTATGTTAATTTGATCTCTTTGATCCAATAACCTTAAGATTCATTGTGTGGAGGCTTTGGTTCTACCGATCCTCTAATGGATCTACAACACCTTTGGTCAACGCGGATCACTTAAACATCGTTGATCATTAAATGGTACTTATGAGAATTCCAAATGGATGATATACTTGACAAAAAGCCAATGCAACTTATTGTGTGGAGGCTTTGGTTCTACCAATCCTCTAATGAGTTCCAAATGCAAGTTTCAAGATGGTCATCCAACTAACCGCTAATTATTGACTTGTTTTATCTTATGCTTTTATTCTTTTTTATGCTTTATGTTCTATTTACTTTTAGCATTTACATTTCATGCCATTTTCATCTTTGCTCATTTGAGCATTTATTTTCTTGCCATTTTTACTTTGCTCACTTGAGCTTTTCTCTTCCTTTCTTAAGATACTTAATAATCAACATAAACCCTAAAAAACTTTTAATGGTATTTGGACTATTTGGTTACATTCCTTGGCATGATGAAGCATGGGACTTTTTCTTGGACTTAGGATTAGAAACCTTGGCCTATCTTGGAGACCTTGTAATTTTATCTGATTATTTTGTCTGGAGTTCTTGAGGTTTACCTCAAGACATTGGGTTGCTTGTTTGCTTTTGTGTGCAGGTTTTTGTGATTACATTCTCTGTTTGTAATCTGGACTTAACCCGTATACAACTGTTACTCTGCCCAATTTTTGTGAAGACTTAATACACTTAAAGTTTGGTTCTCTCAAGAGGTCTAGTATATTTGCTTGCTTGGTTTCAATCCAAATAATTGGAATTCTACCTTGGCTCATAATGTCAAGTTTTGGCTTCTTGTTGGTTAGATGGTTTTTATCCTTAGCTTTTACCTTATGCTTTACGATAGCCTCTTCTTCTCCTCCCATCTTCTTTAATTTCAAAAATCTTCTCCCCCCTTTTTGAAAACTCTTCTTGTTTCTAAACTTGGAACACTTTCATAATAAACTTGGACTTATGTCCATGCATTTTCAAAATCTTTTCATAAATAAATTCCAATCAATTTAATAATACCTTGACATTTTTATGAGAAGACTAAAAGCCAATCAATCTCATTTCAAACCATCTTGCCACTTTGGCTTTTATCTTTAAACTTTTCTCAAAAGATTAGAATCTTGTCAATCCTTGTAGTGATGCAAACAACTATACTTCTATAATATGTAGTGAAGTGAGATATTTTCCACTTGGGTGTTGAGTGAGGCATTATTGATTTTATGATCCAAGCCATATCGCCCACTCTGAGATGATGCAAATTCTCCTTTCTCATGATTGTGGGTAGTAAGTATGTTTTCCACACGGACAATGACGATAATGTCTTATCTCTTAAAATTAACCAACACACTTGTGTTTCAAATTTTTAAAAGAGGAACTACGTGTACCCTGATACCCTATTGCATGAAAGGTGGTAAGTAGGCACTAAAGGTTCGCAACCGCGGCGGGTGCAAAAATCATGAAAAAATATATTTCTCTTCTCAACTCCACCATCCATCTTATATACAACACATTTTTTTATATAGCCAAAATATACATATTTTTCAAAGAGGTTCCTGCGGAGTACTGTAGATGTTTAGGATGCTAATACCTTCCCTTTGCATAACTAACCCCCCTTACCTTGAATCTTTCCCCCTCTTTTTAAGTTATTCGCTCTTTTCCCATTCCTTTGGAAACAATACAGCACGGTGGCGATTTTGATTTTGATTTGTATAAAGTCTAGTCAATCCAATGGCTTAGTCATGAACATTTCTACCGCTACGCTTGGGAAGAAGGTTCAAAGGACCGGCCAAACTAGCTCTAGATTTCACAACCTCGTCGGGTGAAGGAGATAATCAAGAAGGAAATAATAAGGAAGGAAATGACAACCCAGAGTCTAAGGAAGATGAAGCTAACAACTCTGAAGAATAGTATCCTCCTGCTGATGATAAATACAAACAGTTGGAGGATCGCCTCAATGCTATGGGGATCTAGAGGGTACCCGAACTGGATTTTGAAGAGCTAGGACTGGTCTCAGAGGTGGTCATCCCGCAGAAGTTCAAGGTCCCCATGTTTGCTAAGTATGACAATGTCTCTTGTCCTAAGCTGCATTTAAGGTCATACATTAAAAAGATTCAGCCCCATACTGCTGATAGGAACCTATGGGTACATTTATTCCAAGAAAGTTTGTCAGGGACGCAGTTGGATTGGTTCTATCAGTTGGAAGGAACCAACATTTGCAACTGGGAAGATCTGGCTGCTGCTTTTTACAAGCAATACCAGTATAACGCTGACCTAGCTCCCACTTGAACACAACTGTAAGGTATGTCTATGGGTTCTGGTGAGGGTTTCAAAAATTATGCCCAGAAATGAAGGGATCTCGTAGGAAGAGTCCAACCCCCTTTATCTGATAGAGAGCTGGTGGATATGTTCTTGGGAACGTTGTCTGGTCCATTCTTCAACCATCTGATTGGAAGATCTTCAGTTGGGTTTACTGAGCTGATCTTGATTGGTGAGCGGTTAGAAGCCGGTATTAAGAGTGGCAAGATTCAAAGGGATGCATCCTCAAGTACGATGAAGAAACCCTTCACTGGAAAGAAGGAGGTCAGTGTTTCCTATGGCCAGAGAAATCAAAACAAAACTGAATGTCGTCCGACGGTATGGGCTATTATGATCTCCAATCCTGTATCAAATCAACGGCGAATCCATCAATGCAGGCCGGATGCGCCCATAAGACGATTCACCCGGATCAACATGATCTTGTCCTACGTTTTGCCACATCTGTTGAAGTCCAATATGGTGACTCTAAAGGAAGCTCCCAAGAACCCCAATACTGCTTCTCCTTGCTATAACCCAAACGTTCAATGTGCCTATCATTACGAGAGTCTGGGGCATGATACAAATGATTGTTAGGCTTTGAAAAATAAGGTGCAAGACGTTATTGAGGCGAAAGAAATTGAGTTTGACCTTCCAGAGACACCTAATGTAATAACAGTGCCAATGCCCAAACATGGCTAAGGTGTCAATGTTGTTGATGAAGACTAATTTGTTTCCTCCATGGATGAATTAACTACTCCTCTTATGATCGTTAAAGAAAATCTGTTGCAAGCCGGTTTATTTCCGGGTTGTGGTGAAGGTTGCCACTTATGTATGTCTCTACCAGATGGTTGTTTGTTGTTAAAAATGGGTGTCCAACACTTAATGGTTAACAAAGAAATTATGTTCGAAAAAATTCCCCTTACAAGAAGTTATTATAAAGATGTCTTTATAATCACCATTTCTGACAATCCTCCCAGGGTCTCCACCAAAAGACCCGTCATGATTACATCTGTTCCCAAGTTTGCTCCCTTGATCATCACCATGCCGGGGCCAATACCATATTCCTCGGATAAAGCAGTTCCCCAGAATTATGGGGATGACGTCTATTACCATGGCGTCAAGCAAGACCTGTTGGCTGTTGAAGACAAAGTTGCTAAGGATACTGATCCTGATGTTAACAATATCGTCGGGACCAGTAAAATCATGAGAAGCGAAAGATTTTTCTCTCCTAATATCTCTCCAAAAACTATTGCTATTCCTGTAATAATTCCTGATGCTGCTCTTGTCAGTATTCCTATTGTTACTCCTACTGTTAGTCCTGCTGTTATCCCTGCTACTGAGTCGGCCGAGACACCGGGAAAAGAGGTATTGGTTGAGTCTGTCCAGACGAAGGCGCATACATAAGTCACCCCTGAGGCTTCTAAAAGGGAAATGGAAGAGATACTATAGATAATTAAGAAAAGTGATTAAAACATTGTGGAGCAGCTGGGGCAGACCCCCTCAAAAATCTCAATGCTAGCCTTATTTTTGTACTCTGAAGCCCACGCTATGGCTTTAGTAAAATTCCTAAAGTCTACCCACGTGCCCTAAGAGACCTCCGCTTATCAATTCGAGACTTGCGTGGCCAGCCTGAATGTTGATAATGGACTGGGTTTTTATGACGCTGATTTAACTCCCAAGGTAAGGAAACACAATGATGCCCTGCATGTTTCCATTGAGTGCAGGGTCACTACATTAGCCCATGTTCTGGTGGATACAGTTTATTCGCTGAATGTCTTACCCAAGAATGCTCTTAACCGGTTAGATTGCAAAGGACTCACACTAAAGCCCAGTAACATTGTGGTGAGGTCCTTCGATAGTTCTAAAAGAATGGTGTATGGGGAGGTGGACATCCCTATCAAAGTGGGTACTCAGATTTTTGATTCAACCTTCTATGTGATAGACATCCGCTCGTCTTATTCCTGTTTATTGGGTCGACCTTGGATCCATGGGGCTGGTGTTGTTACTTCTACCCTGCATCAGATGTTGAAATACCCAGTCAAGGGAAAGATTATCATAGTCCATAGGGAGGATGAATACATGGTTAGCCACCTGAACTCTTTCAGATATGTTTAAATAGATGGAGAGTTCATTGAGACCCCTGCCAGAATTTTGAGGAAGTTCCATAGACGTTTGATGTAACCAAGACTGCTACTAAGGTTCCGAAGATTAGCAGACCTCCATTGAAAATGGCTTCTTTGAAGGATGCTAAAGCAGTAGTTGAGGAAGGTGGATGTACCATTTGGGGTTAACTTCCGGACATTCCATAAAATCTAACAAGTTTGGTTTGGGTTTTACTTCGGAGGCCCAAAGATCTGTTCGATGTGCTTGCGCTGGGGGACCGCCATTACACATCAGCAATCATGGATTTAATGCATTGGAAGACAGTGATAGCGACTGTGATATGGACGAGTGGATTTTCCCAACCATAAGCGGTGGAATCAACAATTGGGAGGCCAAAGATTTTGTTCCTATTACTTTTATTCAAGAGTAATTGTCTTTTAATTTTTAGACTTGTAACATTTAAGCAATTGAAACTTTAAAACCTTGTGTCTTACCCGAGGCATAATGGTCTATCTGTGAGGGTTATTACTTCATCTTCACATGTCATTAATAAATCATGGGACGTTTTTGCATGTAAATTTTATTCTATTTGTTTATTTTCTACCTTTTACTTTATCAAAAATAGCTATGCTCTTACACACACTCACATATCGAAATGCAGATCCACATCCACTCGGGATCCCATTGGTAACGGTTCTGCTATTTCCAATTATGAATTTGAAAATCCGATCTACCAAGCCGAGGACGATGGTGAGGAAGACTGTGAGGTACCAGGGGAACTTGCCAGACTGTTACAATAGGAAGAAAGGGAAATACAACCCCATGAAGAGCCAGTCGAGATAGTAGACTTGGGTACTTAAGAGGACAAGAAGGGGGTCAAGATAGGTGCTAATCTAGAACACAATGTTAAGGAGCGTTTAATTCAGATGCTACATGACTATGTTAAAATATTTTCCTGGTCATACGAGGACATGACAGGACTCGACACTGATATCATGGTCCATCATCTACCGAAAAAAGCAGACTGCCCTCCAGTGAAATAGAAGGGTCATCGTATGCGGCCAGAGATGTCAGAAAAGATCAAGGCTGAAGTCATGAAGCAGTTCAACACCGGTTTCTTAGCTGTTACCTCTTATCCATAATGGGTTGCTAATGTTGTTCAGGTACTTAAGAAGGACTGCAAGGTACACATATGTGTGGATTATAGAGACTTGAATAGGGCAAGCCCCAAGGATGACTTTCCGCTTCCCCATATTGACGTTCTAGTTGACAACACCGTACAGCACAAGGTATTTTCCTTCGTGGATGGTTTCTCCGGGTACAATCAGATCAAAATGGCACCTGAGGATATGGAGAAAATGACCTTCGTCACAGAGTGGGGAACTTTCTGCTATAAAGTTATGCCATTTGGGTTAAAGAACGCTGTGGTAACCTATCAGCGTGTCATGGTAGCTTTGTTTCACGATATGATCCATCACGAGATAGAGGTCTACATTGATGATATGATAAAGAGAAACACCTTGACCACCTGCAAAAGCTATTTGAAAGACTGGAGAAATACAAACTGAGGTTGAACCCGAATAAATGCACCTTTAGAGTAAGATCCGGTAAACTCTTAGGCTTCGTTGTTAGCAACAAAGGTATTGAAGTAGACCCTGCAAAGGTAAAAGTGATACAAGAAATGACCACTCCTCGCACTGAGAAGAAAGTTAGGGGATTCTTGGGACGTCTAAACTGCATCGCAGGATTCATTTCCCATCTAACCGCTACTTGTGAGCCAATCTTCAAATTACTGAAGAAAGATCAAGTGGTGAAATGGAATGATGACTACCAAGCTGCCTTTGACAAGATCAAGGAGTACCTTCAAGAGCCTCCAATTTTGATTCCACCAGTTGAGGGAAGACCTCTGATCATGTACTTAACAATTTTAGAAAATTCAATGGGGTGTGTGCTAGGGCAACATGACGAGTCTGGCCGAAAAGAGCATGCAATATACTACTTGGGCAAAAAGTTTACCGACTGTGAAACCAGATATTCATTGCTCGAGAAAACGTGATGTGCTCTGGCATGGGCTGCTCGTCGGCTAAGATAATATATGTTGACTCACACCACCTTATTGATATCTAAGATGGATCCTATCAAATACATATTCGAGAAGCCCGTCCTCTCTGGAAGAATAGCAAGATGGCAAATGGTTCTGACCGAATACGACATTTAGTACACTACCCAAAAAGCAATAAAAGGAAGTGTACTAGCTGATCAATTGGGTCATCAGGTTGTGGATGACTATCAATCCATGAACTTTGATTTCCCGGATGAGGATATCATGTTGGTGAATGATTGTGAAGAACTCAGACCGTATGACGAACCTGAACAAGGATCATGATGGACTATGATTTTTGACGGAGCTTACAATTCACTTAGCAATGGCATCGGCGCTGTGATCATATCTCCCGAAGGCTGTCATACTCCTTTCACTTCCAGGCTGTGTTTCAACTGTACCAACCATATGGCTGAATATGAAGCGTGCATTATGGGTCTCAAATCTACTATGGATTTGGGGATCAAATCCTTAAGTGTATTTGGAGACTCGTCCTTAGTAATCAGTCAGATCAAAGGAGAATGGGACACGAAGCATCCTAATATCATCCCTTACGAAGACCATGTGTTGACATTGATCCCACATTTTGAAGAAATTACCTTTGAGCATTTTCCACGAGAGGAAAATCAACTAGCGGACGCGCTAGCTACTATGTCATCCATGTTCAAAATCAAGTGGGATAATGAGGCTCCTCATATCACTATTGAGAGGATGGACGAACCAGCATACTGTCACGAGATTGATATTGAAGAAGTAGTGGGCAAACCTCGGTTCCATGAAGTTAAAAGATATCTCGAGGCCCAAGAATATCCTAAGGGAGCTTCAGTCAATGATAAGAAGTTCCTAAGAAGGTTCTCTGCTAAGTTCTTCCTCAGTAACAAAATCCTCTACAAGCGCAACCATGACTCTACCTTGCTTTGGTGTGTAAACAAAGGTGAGGCGGAAGAGATTATGGTTGATTTGCACGAAGGCACCTTTGGCACCCATTCTAGTGGGAACACGATGACTAAAAAGATCCTACGAGCAGGATACTATAGGTCCACTATGGAAGCAGATTGCTATCAGCATTCACGAACTTGTCACAAATGTCAGATCTATGCTGATAAAGTGCATATGCCACCAGTTCCTCTGAATGTCTTGACCGCTCTCTGGCCATTTGCAATGTGGGGCATCGATATGATTGGGGAGATCATACCTACAACTTCAAATAGACATCATTTCATCCTCGTCGCCATCAATTACTTCAAAAAATGGGTCGAGGTGGCTTCATTTGCTTCTGTTATCAAGAACATTGTGGCCCGATTCATCAAACATAACCTTATTTGTCGATATGGTATTCCATAAATAATCATTAGTGATAATGGTACTAATCTCAATAATACTTTGATCACCGGACTATGTGCGCAATTCAAAATCCAGCATCATAACTCTTCTCCTTATCAGTCGAAGATGAATGGCACTATGGAAGCCGCTAAAAAAAACATCAAAAAGATCATACAGAAGATGACAGTGACCTATAAAGACTAGCATGAGATGTTACCATTTTCTCTTCACGGTTACCGTACAACGATGCACATATCAACAGGGGAAACTCCTTTCTCTTTGGTATACGGTATGGAAGTTGTCCTACCAATTGAAGTCCAGATACCTTCATTGAGAATCATGAAGGATGCAGGTTTGAATAAAGACAAATGGATTCAAACTCGACTTGACCAATTGGACCTGATTGATGAGAAGAGGCTCGCGGCTGTCTACCATGGTCAGATGTACCAAAAACGTATGATTAAAGCTTTTGACAAAAAGGTCAAGCGTCATGTATATCAGGTTGGTGACTTAATAATTAAGCACATCATACTCCCGCAAGGTGATCCCAGGGGAAAATGGACTCCTACATACGAAGGGCCATTTGTGATTAAAAACATATTTTCTAGTGGGGCCATCATCTTAACCACTATGGATAGCGACGAACTTCCGCACCCTGTAAACGCTGACATAATTAAAAGATAATACGCATGAAAAAGACCTTCTAGGTTGACTGGCCTAGGAAAAAATAAGGGCATCCCGGCGAATCAAAAGGGTTTGGGCAAAAATTAGGGATATACATGAAAAAAATCTATACACCCGGCAAGTCAAAAACCTGAAAAGGTGGCTTCGGAAAAAAAGGTATCCCGGTGGACTAAAAACCCGAAAGGGCAGTCCAGGCAAAAGTTAGGGATTTAAAGCATATAACTATGTCCCGTTGGATCACCTTACAACCAACCTTCAATATCAACTGTCAAACTCAAACGGTACTAACCAATCCAATCAGCTTTGGACAAGCTGCAAAGGGATAAGACGCTCGAAGACATAAAGGAAATAGCAAAATGGGAACCCCATGAGATTACTTCACATAGCTGTTTTTCTTTGTATTAGTTTTCTTTCTTACGACGACATTCTCTTACTAGGATGTTCGTCTCTTTGTACAAAAACGCCTATTCTAGTTAATATAAAGCTATTCCTTTAAAAGTGCAAAACTATTTGTTTTTATTTTCCTGTTTTGTTTGCAAAAACGTCCAGTGATTACTTTTGAACATATGCATTTGAAAATGATTACTGCTTACAAATATACACATAAAAAACAGAAAGATTGTTACTAATGGCGTTAAGAAACAGGACAATGTCTGAAGGCCATTCCATAAAATCCCTGCAGGTACTTTCTATAGCAAGAACAGAGGCAGAAACATCCTGCTACAAGACCACTGCCATATCTTCAGTATGTAGCCTAATGATGTCAGGTACTCTCATATCCCCGACAGAGTAAAATTTCCAATTACTACTCTAAAATTCCCCAATGAAGTCGCCAAGTTTCTCAGGATTCCCTAGTAGGATTTCACAAAATCCCCAAGCAAGTTCATGGAATTTCCCTTCCTCAACAGAGTTCATTTCTATAAACAATGGAAACATGTCTATCAACACTTCAAATTCAACAAAATATGAAGACTTACACTCCTCATCCCCAGTAGCGGTCAGGGATTTATTTTCCCCAGTCCAGCAGCACCGCAGCAGAATAACTGATATGTTCATACATTGCATTCATACGTCATAGCATCGACAACACTAATTCATATATCGCAATCTCATTTATTTTGAGAATATCATTACTCGATACATCTCATACATCATGACACTGCACACAGCTAACTCGTTACCTCTTCCAGGAAAGTTAGTAAGCAAACCAATGTCATTACAAATTTTCAACAAAGTTTCAGAATAACACCTGAAACAAGATAGGATAACTATTTGTGAACAAGTTGATTGTAGATCCATTCCTGAAACAAGACAGGATGACTATCTACTTGATGAACACTTTATTCAAGACTTCTGCTGGTTCAGTTTAAATTGATCAATGGTTTATCCTGATTCCGTTTCGGTAGTCACTTTCTCTGGTTCAGTTAAATCGCTCCAAATATTTATTCTGATTCTTTCCAAGTTAAAGATTATTCAAGATCTCTGTTGGTTCAGTTTAAACTAATCAATGGTTTATCCTGATTCTGTTCCGGTAGACACTTTCGCTGGTTCAAATAAATCGCATCAAATATTTATTCTGATTCTTTCCCAGGTAAAGATTATTCAAGACTTCTGTTGGTTCAAATTAAATCGATCAATGGTTTATCCCGGTTTCGTTTCGGTAGACACTTTCTATGGTTCAAATAAATTGCATCAAGATTTATTATGATTCTTTCCCAGTTAAAGATTATTCAAGACTTCTGTTGGTTCATTTTAAATCAATCAATGGTTTATCCTGATTCCGTTCTGGTAGACACTTTCTCTAGTTCAAATAAATTGCATCAAAGATTTATTCTGATTCTTTCCCAGTTAAAGATTATTCAAGATCTCTATTGGTTCAGTTTAAATTGATCATTGGTTTATCCTGATTCCGTTTCGGTAGACACTTTCTCTGGTTCAAATAAATCGCTCCAAATATTTATTTTGATTCTTTTCTAGTTAAAGATTATTCAGATTTCTACTGGTTCAGTTTAAATCGATCATTGGTTTATCCTGATTCCGTTATGGTAGACACTTTCTCTGGTTTAAATAAATTGCTTTAAATATTTATTCTGATTCTTTTCCATTTGAGGTCAAGCTTAGACTCGATCTGATCTTTTGTCAACAATCATTTCTGGTTGGCATCTTAAGCCCACCTCCGACAACTCTCCATCATCTTTCCAAATGACATCTTTAAGCCTATTCCCTAGACAATCAACCACCATATCATCAAGTGCAAATTTCTGGGCACTCTAGTGTTAAATCATCTTCCACCTTCAAGTCACGAATGGCGGACTCGCCAATCTAAGTCTTCAGGTTTAAGAAGATTGAACAGGGGCAGTTGTTGTACCCCAAAATTTTCCCTCTCAATTCTTCAAGAAGTTCCTCACAAGATTTCTACTGGACCAAGGTTGCACAAGGTTTGATCAACTCAATTTGCCATGGATCATATTGGATTTCCAAGCATTAGGTCAAGGAGAAAACTATTGAAAGGTCAAAGAAGGTAAATTTTACTTTTCTAATAAAATTGAAGAAAAATAAGCTTGCTTCGATTGGTGCTTAACTTCGACTGAATCTCCTCCTCCATGTTATCTTCGACTGAGTTTGGTTTCCTCATGAAACAATTTCCCTCGATTCACCAAGTAGAGACTTCCTGCATGCAAGCTTCATTTGGGCATTAAGGTTCCCTGCATTCATCCTTCGATTGCACCATTAGCTTTACGTATTGCTTGATTCACAAGAGCAATGGCCCCTTTCTTGCATGCTTCAATCCACAAAGCCAGGGCCTCCCACCATGCTAGCATACACTAGGCAAAGGCTTCCCTGTGCATTCATGTTAGCACCCACAGGGCTTTGGCTATCTTCATGCTAGCTCTGACTGGGCAAAGTCTCCCTTTGAAACAACTTGCTTTCGATCTACAAGGGGAACGCCTATCTTTATACAAGAATCATTGGGACAAGAAGAGACCTCCTGCATGTAGGCTTCGATTACACTAGTGACTCCTTACAAGTTGGCCTTTGGTGCACATGGCAAAAGCCTCTTGTAACCTCCTTCGATTCAAAGGGGAAAAATCCTCATGTAACCTCCTTCGATTCAAAGGAGAAATGGCCTCCTGCATCTATCCTTTGACTCAAAGGCCAATGGTCTTGCATGTCTGCCAAATCCACAAGGCAGAAATTTCCCTTCATGCTAGCTCTCAGAAAGCAAAGGACCCCTTGCATTAAGCTTTGATTCCCTCTTGGAAAACCTTAACGCACATAGCCTTTACACTATGAAATATATGGGTGTCCCAATAGAAGGTTATACCTTGATGGACCATCTGAATAATTGCAAGTGATACATGTGGTCCCTTCAAAAGGACACATGCATGTTTCAAATCTAAGAACACCCATTTGTCCCCTTTCGAAGGATGCAAAAAAAAGGGTCCATTCGAAAGAGGCATGCTATTTGAAGACACATATTGTTGTCTAAAGAGAGGATCTGGTCGAAGGTTTGACTTATGAAGTCAAAACGAAAGGTTGGAAATATTCAAAGATGCTTGTGTTGCAAGTCCATGCCTGCTTCACTAGCCACAACACTCCAAAACTGCTACAAAGCAGTCCTACAATGCTGCCCCTATTCTTGCACCAAAATGGCATACAAAACTGCACCTCGAAAGCTACAAGAATAGCATACCCAATTTGTTCAAATCTCTTATGTTTTCCCTCCGAAACATCAGCCAAAACACATCTATAAATAAGAGCTTCTATCACACATCTTAGGGGCCCCTGATAGTGGAAAAACTCTAGTTGTGAGAAAATTATCAACTTCTCAAAAACTCTCAAACACTATCAAACATTCTCAAATATTCCCAAACACTCCAACTCTGAAAACTCAGATCCCTTCATACCTTAGTGAACCCCTCGATCCACTCCTCAATTGCCAGATAACTAACCTTTGACCCATTCCCCAACTACAACAGAATAGTCTTTTGATTCACTCCCTGGACGGTTACATAATAACCTTCAATTCACTCACCACCATCATATACTCTCTTTTGATTCAGTTACTACCCAAACTAAGTAGTAACTGAACTAGCTTCAGGAAGATTCCATCTAAGCTCCATCCACCACCAAAGAAGTCACCTACACCTCTTTCGATTAAGCACTTCAAGAGGTAAGTTCTCTCTAAACTTGGAACTCTTTCATTTAAATATCATTTGTACATATTGTTGTACCCCAAAGTTTGCCCTCTCATTCTTCAAGGCCTTTCTCACAAGGATTTTCAAGGTTCAAGCTTAAACAAGTGCATTGGGATTTTCCAATACCAAAATTAAAAAGGAAACTGTCAAAAAGGGGAGAAAACAGATAAAAATAACATTTTGACAAATTTGGAGGAAAACAGGTCTCCTTCGACTCAGCCCTTCGACTGGACAAGTCTGCTGCCTACAAGCCTACTTCGACTTGGACAAGTTTGCTGCCTGCATGCTTGCTTCGTTTGGACAAGTTTTGATGGGACAGAGTAACCATCTCTATGCATCCTTTGTTTTGAGCAAGAGCCTCCTTCGAATGAAACTTGGGAATACCCTTCGAATCAGAAGCCATGAACTTCCCTCACGCTAAAAGGCAATGACTCCCTTTATGTTTGTTTCGATCCACATGCTTCAATTGGGCAATATGCTTCCTTCGAGCATGAGCTTTCGATTTGGAAATATGTTTTCTTTGATACAAGCTTCGACTGGGCATTAGCTTGTTTCGACCACAAGCCTCAACTGAGGCAAAGGCTTCCTTCGAACAGGTGTGCTTCGATCTCACTCTTGCATTCGACTCAAGACCAAATATCATTTGCCAGACTATGTTACTTCCAAATCTTTACATAATCAGAGGCTTGTACAAGGGTTTTAAACTTTGTCTTTTAGATACTACTATTCTTGGTTAAAGGCTACATACTCTTTCTTTTCATAGAGAGTACTTTGGTTACAAAATTAACTTTCAACCTGATTTTGGTCTGAGCACAAGCAAGGCCAGAAGCATAAGTCACATCTTCTGCACCCCAACTGCCAAGAGGCCCCCCACATGTACTTTCACGTTACATTATTTTATCATTTCTTTGCAAGGCTGGCTTTGGACAACATGTCCATTCTTTCTCTATAAATAGAGGAACATTTGCAAAGCTAGGAGAGGATCTTGGGACCAGAGGAACGAATCCCCCATATTTTCTCAAACACAATAAAACTCTCAAAGTTCATCAACACTTGAGAAATCACAAAAAACCCAGAATCCCAAACACTCACCTCTTTCGATTCTGAAGAACACCCCATACATAGAAGTTTGTTCAAACTCAAAGAAAACCTTCTGTGACAACTCTTCGAACCAAAAGAAAACCCCCTATGACTACTCTTCGAATTCCAGAAACGTCCAGGTAGCAGTTCAAGTTCGAATCCCACACCCATTTAAAGCCTCCATGAAGGTAAGTCACTCTTACCCTTGAACCTTTCATTTCATGGCATAACATGTAAATAATCTTTTCGTTCGTTTCAAGCATGTATATACCATTGTTCCATTCGTTTCCACCCTTTTAACATGTTTTTTTTAGAGTTAACCCTTTAGTTTTGCTTTCTGTTTACCTGAACTTGCCTTAACTATTAAACTGTTTACAAGACAAAATACTAGCATGGCCTCAGGCCATGTTTCCATTTAATGATTGAAATGAAAGAAACAGAAAACATGAAATAGGAAACGAAGCTTCTGGCTTCTACCCTCTTTCTCCAGGTCAAACGAAAGAGACAACCAGGAGGAAAACCATGTTGACTTCTAGGCCCAGACGAAAAAAAGCATGCCTTCACTGATTCCAGGCTCAGTCGAAAGGCATTCCCTCACTGCTTTCAACCTCCAGTCGAAGAAGACAACAAGGCAGAACCAGAAGGCTTCACCATACACTGACTTCCAGGCCAATCGAAGGACAGGACCTCACTGGTGCTAGCCCCAATCGAAGGAAGCCAACAGAATGCAAGTCAAAGGATGCTACTGCCTGGGTCGAAGGAGCTTTTATTTATTTATTTCTTTTTATCTTATTTTTGCCTTTACATTTCTATGCACTTCAATATGGTTGTAATAGTGTAGGATTTATTTTTTGCACTTTTTATTACTTTTGTACAAATGCTAGTAATTAGGTGTATATGGCAAGATAAAAACAACAAGTAGACAACCCCTAATCAAGACTAAATGCATGTAAATAAAGCACATATGCACACCCTAGGGTTAATCTCACTTGTTGACTATCGGAAAATAGTCATGCCCTCGAGCATGGGCGTTTTAGCAAAGACCCTCGATAAAAGATCGTAGTCCCTCGATGTTGCCTTTGGTAAACGATCTAGTCCCTAAAACGACATTGCTAAAACGTCCCATATGTTGCCTTCTATGACTATACAAACGTCCCAATGCCCGTCCCTTCACATCCACCGATGGGGCTTCTTACCAAATCAATGGTAAGATAGCAACATCTAAATGAGGAGGAAAAGCATATCTAAGACCTTTCGAGTAGGTAAGTTCGCTCTCAGTTGCTTGCTTGCTCACAACAAAAACATTTTATACACCCACACTCACACTTTTGAACTATTTTTGAAACAAACACTTTGTAGGTGTTCTTATAGAAACGAGAACCATTACGAAGTTCCATTTTCAAAATACTTTCAAAAAAACATCTCACAAACACATTTTTGAACTATTTTCGAAACAAACACTTTGTAGGCGTTCTTATAGAAACGAGAACCATTACGAAGTTCCATTTTCAAAATACTTTTAAAAAAAACCACACACCACAAGCACACATTCAAACAAAAGCAAGTGATCTAGAAAGTAACTAAGAGCCCATGGAAAACCATGGATGAAAAGGGTGCTAATACCTTCCCTTTTCATAATCTACCCCCCGAACTCAAAAAACATCTCTAAAGGTCTTTCCTGTGCTTTTTCACCTTTCCTTTTGGATAAAAGACGGTGGCGACTCTTGCTAAACCGCAACATTTGCGAACACAAACGCAAAACCTCAAGTCAGTTCTCCCACCGTATCACAGAACTGGAGACTCTGCTGGGGAGTATTTTTAAAAGTGGAGTTAACTTAGGGCTAGATCACTTTTATTTGCTTACATTGTTTGACTTGTATGATTTACATTATGGTTCTTTTGTTTGGGTTTGAATCCTCAACCCAGATTTGGGAAACATTATAGGTAAATAGAAATATGTTGTGGAAACTGTGCGGGGTATACCGACATGGTATAAGCAATAGCTATGTTAGTGTGACATATTTGTGGGTAACGTTAGCCTTTGAGTTAATCAAAGAGAATACGGGGCCGCTGAGTGATGTCATGAAGCACTAATGAACTTCTAGAACCTTTACTTGAGCAACTTGGCCTTTAGGATGTAGTGAGATGACCGGCTTTGGTGTAGTCCGAAGTTGGTAGATACTCGATACTAAACTCATTGAGGTTTGGTTTCTTGGGATATTTCGGTCACCATTAAAGAGGCTTGAGCTGAAACAATGACCAAGGAAACAATCCAGTGATATTGAGCTCCTTAGAACCCGGTTACTATTGTTAGGACAGGTTGAGCCAACTAAACTTCAAGAGGGTACTTACGTACAAACTCCATGCAAGCCTAAACCTAAGGACTTGTCTGCTTTGTGTGAATATAATTATTTGTATATACACTTGCTTAATTTGCATACTTGTACATAACATCATAACATCATACCATAGCATTTTAAATAACCATTTCAAGGATCTTGAGGGTCTTTGATGCAGGTTGTGATGAACCAAGACGTCTATCAAGAGACAAGAGGATTTATTTCCCTCTAAATAAATGACGTCAAAATCAGGTACAATGAACCAGAGTCAAGGGCTATGACCCACTCGATATGGTGAGCTTGACTCTTGAAGAAGGACTCTCAATGACACGAAGTTTCTTCAATCAAGCTTCAATCAAATTCTAACAGTTTCTTGTTTACCCCACGAGATCCTTGAAAACATTGCATATATATCATACATATCATTGCATAACAGGATTCATAAACAAGTCTCTCATCTCCTCCGCTGTTTATTTCAGCAATGGCTCTGGAACAAACTGTGAAAGATCTCCAAGCTCAAAACGCTAAATTCCAACAAATGTTTCTGGCTATGGCTAAGGGGCAAGAGGACCTGAAAGTTCTCCTTCTCAAAGACAAGAAGAAAAAGCCCAAGAAGTCAATATGCGTCTTGAACTTGAGAAGAAGACCTAAAGCCCTAGATCTTTCAACTCCATCCAACATAGGGGATAGTCTTGAAGAAGACCACAATTTGGAGATTGATGAAGTTGAAGCTGACTACTCCGAGGAACAATATCCTCCCACTGAGGACAAGTACAAATAATTGGAGGATCGCCTCAGTGCTATGGAGATTCAACAGATACCTGGCTTAGATTTAGGAGACATGGGTTTGGTTTCTGGAGTGGTCATCCCGCCAAAGTTCAAAATCCCTACTTTTACCCTGTACGATGGAGTCTCTTGCCCTAAGATGCACTTAAAGTCTTATGTCCGCAAGATTCAACCATACACAACTGATCCGAAGCTTTGGATCCATTTCTTCCAAGAAAGCCTAGTAGGGACTCAACTCGAATGGTTCTATCAATTAGAGAGTTCTCGCATCCACACCTGGGAGGATTTAGCTGCTGCTTTCTATAAGCAGTATCAGTACAATGTTGATCTTGCACCAACTCGTGTGCAATTGAAGAACATGACCATGGGTTCCAACGAGAGCTTCAAAGGATACGCCCAAAAGTGGAGAGATCTGGCTGGTAGGGTGCAACCCCCTTTAACTAACAGGGAGCTGATTGACATCTTCATGGGAACTTTGATATGGCCTTTCTTCAAACACTTGATCGGAAGCTCTTTAGTCGGGTTCACTGAGCTAATACTGACCGGCGAAAGGGTTGAAGCTGGCATCAAAAGTTGGAATATTCAAGAAGCTACACCTTCTGATGCTCAGAAAAAGCCCTACAATGGGAAGAAAGAGTCCAATGCTGTGTACAACCGAAAGAATCGTCATGATCAACAGGTAGGGGAAATCCTGATCTCTAATCCTACATTTGTTCAACAAAGACAGGGCAATAGGCATAGGGTAAGATATCAAGAAAGGCAGTACACTAACATCAACATGCCTTTGTCTCAAGCATTATAACAATTGTTGAAGGTGAAACTGATCACACTAAAGGATCCTCCTCAAAATCCTGATACCTCCTCTTCTAAGTACAATCCGAGCGTAAGATGTGCCTATCATTCTGACAGTCCCAGACATGACACCGACGACTGTTGGACTTTGAAGAACAAGATTCAAGACTTGATTGATGCCAAGGAGATCGAGTTTGACCCTCCAGAGACTCCAAACGCGATCCCTACTCCTTTGCCAAGTCATTAAGAACTTTTATTCATTTGAATTTTCAAGTTGTAATCTCTTTTGTTATTCAAACAATTATCTATTAATGTCAAACTTTGTTTCATTAATGCATTTCATATGTTTGTTGAATGATTTCATTTTCATTACATTTAAACTATGCTTTTTACTCACTTTATGACATTCAACTCTTGCTAAAAGTTACAAGCCTTTAGAGGGAGGATGACGAAAACAATGCCATAATCTCATACAATATGCTTTTGGACAGACCTTGCAGACGATGTACAGTTGTTATTTCAAATCTTAAACACCGGAGTTATAAGGAATATAATCCCTAGTCAACCCCTTTGAGCCAAAGAAGTAGAAGTTTTCTATTTTAACACAAATTGAAACCTTTAATCAAAACCTGGGGCAGGGTAGTCTCTCAGTTAATTCAAATGCGCGCTTAGCCACAAAATCTCATCTCGTAATAAAACAAATGATGTTGTTGTACCCCAAAATTTTCCCTCTCGTTTATCAAGATTTTTCTCACAAGACTTCTTGGACTCAAGACAGGACTAGGGTTTGCTCAGCTCAGGACATCTCATCTTGCACTAATAACCCAAGATTAGGGTTTGAGTTTGCACAATGATTTTTGGACCACCAATGCTTCATATTACTTTCATACATCATGTTGGACCCCTAAGATTTCTCATGCCAAGTTTCAAGCCTTGAACCATATTTTTGATCAGTCAATTGGACAGTTGACCTAAAAATCAACTGTATTGGGGAAAAAGTCAACCATGACCAATTTATAGTCAAACTTCATAATTTTTGATCCAAAAAAACATTTTAGACTCATATGTACCATTTGATCAAGTTTGGATCATAACTCCTCAAGAAATTTGATCAAATCATCAACAGGGCAAAATAGTCAAAATTAGGGTTTTGACTTAGAAAGGGCAATTTCTGATTTTTAACCTAGCCAATGACCAATTGGGTTCAAACATGATTTCAAGGATTCAATGGCATCATCTTTACCTAATTACATGGTTCAAAAGATCTCAAGTTCATTTGATTGGCAGATGAATTTTGCAGTCAACTGATTAAAAGTCAACTGTACACTGAAAAGTCAAACTTTGACTTTTTGGTCAAAATCAAGTGCCAAGGGTCATAATTCATCAAGATATGTCAAAATATGAATCTTGTTCACCAAGAAACTCAAAATTGAAAATTAGGGTTTTGAATTTGGAAAATTTCATAACTTAGAATTTTTCTAAGTATGGAAATTTTCTTATTTTTTCCCAACTTTCCACCACTTTTTCACCATGATGCAATTTGATTCAAAGAAAACTTCCAACATGAAAGTTGTAGTACTCCATGAAATCTACAACTTTGCTTCACAAAATTTTCCCAAAATATTCTTGGATCTCAAGTTATGAATTTGTAAACATAGGTCCATGAACTAGTTCCAACTTCATGGACATTTTTCACCTAGTTCCAAGATGTATCTCAAAATGCATTTCAAAGATGGATTATAGAGCACATTTAAAGCTTTACAAAATGTCCAATAACTCTCCAAGATCATTTGTGGTTAGGGAGAATCGAAGAAGAGAAATTGGCATTTTATCACTTTTGTTCATGCCATTTTCACAAGTGTATCAAGTTGCAAATCAGATCCATGATGCTTGTACCTTGCATTACAGGTCCTAAACTCATTCTACACTCCATAATTAAATGCTAACTCAGAAGATAAAGGCTTTATTTTGGCTTTTGGAACATTGTACAAAAGATAATTCCATTAATGGCATAAAGGGCACATTGCCATTTTCATAAAGGTGAGCTTTTACAACTTTGCCAACCTTGAGCCTTGGACCTGTCCATTTGGTGCAAGCAATTCACACAGGTTTTAAGCAATGTGTACAAGCTCTTTGCAACTCTAAAACTAGCCAGTACAAGCATGCTAGCTTTAGTCACTTCACTTTGCTTAAGATACAAGAAAGTTTGCCAAAAGGTGAAGAACTGGTACAGCTGCTAAGAGTGGACTTTGTATCATTCTATACAAATATACAAAGTCATTACAAGGCAAGGACACGACTGCTTAGCATCCAAAACTCTCCCAAACACAAAAACATCATTTTTCTGCCCAAAATTGCAGTTCTGCAAAATCATTGCCAACTTCATTTTTTGCTCGTGCGTTTTGTGGATTGACATTTGAAACACTTCATACATATCCTACCAAAGCTATCCAAGCCCTTGTCCTGGTTCTGTAAGCTCTGTTTCAGCCATTGCCATTTTCACTTTGGAAGCTTGCAACTTGACTTCTACAGAGAGTTTCAGCCATCCACAAAGCAAGCTAAGCATTGGAATAGCTTGAAGGAAGTTCAAGGAAGCTCACACGATCCTCAAGCCTCACTCAAAGTCCCCACATTGTCATATCCAAATCCAGTTGAAGGAGGTATTTTTCAAAACTCTATCTCTCTATTTAGGCATCCTCAAGCCACGATTTGTGAAGAAAAAATGTAGTCCTTATCATGGTGAAGCTGTACATATGCATACTTATCATTTATATTAACTGAGCTAAGAGAATTTGAAGCTTGAAGTTGCTGAAATATTTAGGTCACGATTTAGGGCCATTAAAATTCTCCCTGATCTTTGAGAGTTAGGTTACAAATTTTATATCATTGGAATCGTGAGATAAAATGCTACATGTTTTGTGTTATAAGTTTTTGTTTTTATGCAAGCAATAGTAAGTTACAAATTTGAAGAAAAACGCGCGCAAGGAGAAGAAGCTGGAGGACAGGGATGAAGTTCTGGGCCTCGGCGCCTTGGGCTTGTTGTTTTTGATTTTCACACCCCCTGACCACTATTTTCACCCCCTGACTTTATTTGTTATATTTTTCATATTTTCTCATATTTTTTTATATTTATCGCTTTTATTTATTTTTATGAACATTAAAAAATCATAAAAATAATTTCTTTATTTTTTTGCATTTTTATTTTATTTTTCTATTATTTTTTGCATAAAAAAATAGTTTATTAGGATAATATACTTTATTTTCTTAAATAAAATTTGTAAATATATTTAAAAATACCATACATTTTTATTATATTATTTATACACATAAAAAATTTATTTTCATACATATTTTAATTTTAATATTTGTACATAATATTATTTATTATTTTTCTTGTACAAAAATGAACAAAACATTAAAATAGAATATATATTTTCTTTAATCAAAAAATTAGGGTTTCCCCCTTTCAAAAATAATAATATTTTTTCTCTTATTTTTAGGGCTTAAATAAATCATTTTTCTCATACAAAAAATCAAATACAAAACATTTTTGCATAAATACATTTGCATTGCATTTTAATATTTGTATATTTATTTAATGCGCACAATATTCAATTGGGTTGTAATAGTATTTTTAGGGTTTATTTTGTGCAATATCCCCATTCAAAAACTTGTATCCCCCCTCCCATAATAATTGTTGTAATAGCTTAGTTTACATTTATGCAATTTATCGCTTTTATACCATGTTTAGTAAACTAGGGTTTGCATGACAAGAAACAAAAACAAGCAAAATAGAAAAACCCTAATTGCAAGACAAATGCATGAAAATGACACACATTGCACACAAGCACCCTTAGGGTTTCACCCACTTGGTTGCCTAAATAAAAATGGCCATGTTACGCATGCGAAGTATCTTGGCAAAACAAAACAAAAATAAGATCATAGTCCCTCGATGACGCTATACAAAAGGTTGCCTAAACAAATGATCTTGGTCCCTCAAACAGTGCTAAGATACTTGGCAACATTGCTATCATGGTCATACGATGACCCACGCCCGTCCTGTTTACATCCAAAGATAGGGTTGTTTACCAAATCAATGGTAAATCAACAATGTCAAAGGAATAAAAATGCACAAGAAAGACATTTGAGTAGGTAGATGGCTTTTAGTTACTTGATCAATTTCAAAACAATCCTTACTATTTTTAAAAACAAACGCACACGCATTTCCAAAACATTTCCAAACATCTTACAAAACATTGAAACATTTTCAAAAGACAAACATCTTTGTATACATTCTTACAAACGAGAATCATTACAAAGATTGCCTAAACGATGGCCTCTTTTCAAAATAATTTCAAAACCACACAAAGCACCATTTCAAACAATTTCAAAGGAAAGCAAGTGATCTAAACAAGTAACTAAGAGCCCATGGAAAACCATGGATGAAAAGGGTGCTAGCACCTTTCCTTTTCATAATCTACCCCCTGAACTCAAGAAAACATCTCAAAGGTCTTTCCTGTGCTTTTTTACCTTTCCTTTTTTGGATAAAAGAAAAGTCGGTGGAGACTCTTGCTAACCGCAACATGTGTGAACACAAACGCAAAACCTCAAGTCAGCTCTCCCACCGCATCACAGAACTGGCGACTCTGCTGGGGAATATTATAAAAGTGGGGTTACTTTAGGGTTTAGATCACCTTTATTTGCTTGCAATTGTTTGACTTGTTTGTTTTACACTTTGGTTCTATTGTTTGGGTTTGAATCCTCTACCTAGATTTGGGAAACATTATAGGTAAATAGCAATACATTGTGGAAACTGTGTGGGGTATACCGACATGGTCTAAGCAATAGCTATATTAGTGCTACATATTTGTGGGTACCGGTAGCCTTTGAGTCAATCAAAGAAAATACGGGGCTGCTGAGTGATGTCATGAAGCACTAATGAACTTTTAGAACCTTTACTTGACCAACTTAGCCTTTTAGGATGTAGTGAGATGATCGGCTTTGGTGTAGTCCGAAGTTGGTAGATACTCGATACTACACTCATTGAGGGTTGGTTCCTTGGAATATTCCGGTCGCCAGTAAAGAGGCTTAAACTGAAACAATGAACAAGGAAACAATCCAGTGATATTGAGCTCCTTAGAACCCGATTACTATTTCTAGGACAAGTTGAGCCAACTAAACTTCAAGAGGGTATTTACCTATGAAACCCCATGCAATCCTAAACTAGGAACTTGTGTGATTTGTTTGTACATATATACTTGTGCATAACATCATGGACATCATGAACATCATATGCATTCACTAACCATTTCAAGGATTTTGGAGATTCATCTTTGTTCTTGTTTTGTAGGTTATGGATTCACTTCGCAGGAAAACTATCCAAATCAACCTTGTGAGAATTCCTCCACAACTAAAGGAGCTAGCTTCAAGGATTCCTGAGAATTCTCCATTCACCGAGAGACATGGTCGTCTACTCAACTTGGTCACTTCCAACACAGAGGAGGATATGATGAAAGTTTTTTTTCCAGTTCTTTGACCCTTTGCATCATTGCTTCGCATTTCCTGACTATCAACTTGTGCCCACTTTAGAGGAATTTTCTCAACTTTTGAGGATTCCTATTCTCAATCAACTACCTTTCAACGGTACGGAAAGAGATCCAAATCCAGAAGAGATTGCTCAAGCCCTGCACTTGCACTCATCTGATGTCACAATACATTGGGAAACTAGAAGTGATGTCAAAGGCTTCTTGTCAAAGTTTATGTTTGATAAGGCCCAAAGCTGTTGGAACTCCCTAGACTTGCAAGATTTTGAGGAGATTGTAGCTCTTCTCATATATGGGATGGTCTTGTTCCCTAACCCTGACCAACTCATAGATGTAAGTGCTGCCAAAATCTTCATGACTCGCAACCCGGTGCCTACATTGCTTGGGGATATCCTCCACTCTTTTCACACTCGTACAATGAGGAAAAGAGGTGTTCTTATGTGTTGCACTCCTCTCCTGGAAAGATGGTTTATTTATCATCTTCCCCAATCAGTCTTGAAGAATGAGCAAGGTTTGAGGTGGTCACAAAGGTTAATGACACTTAACCATTCAGATA
Organism: Vicia faba; assembly: GCA_948472305.1. Classification (NCBI taxonomy): domain Eukaryota; kingdom Viridiplantae; phylum Streptophyta; class Magnoliopsida; order Fabales; family Fabaceae; genus Vicia; species Vicia faba. The sequence goes on from OX451741.1 coordinate 746,091,565, forward strand.
TTCATTGGTGTTCTCGATCCAAAGAGAATGTTATCATCATTGACCGTTGTGGGAAATTACCTAATGTCCCTCTACTTTGCATTAGGGGAGGCATCTCCTACAACCCTGGCTTATCCCTAAGACAGTTTGGTTATGCCCGAAGGGATGGCCCACATGACATGCTGATTCAAGGACTATTTTCGACTACGACAACAACGACCAAGGACTTCGTCAAAGGTTCATCCGAGCTTGGAGGATGCCAAACAAGGTGGACAGTAAGACCTTGGGACAAAAGAATTCCATCCCTCTTGAGCCTTACCTCAAGTGGGTACGAACCCGCCCCCAAAGTCTTATGATGCCTTACCCCCTCCATTCTCCCAGTGATTATAGAGCCTGTTAAGGAAGGAGAGGTTCCATACACCATCCTACATCCTGACATGCCAACATCACTCGAAGACCTATAAAGGAGTTGGATATAGCTCAAGGGAGAGCGCGATAATTTTGAAGCCCAATTCTACGCAAGCGAGAAGAAGGTTTTGGAACTCACTCGGCTACTTCACGAAGAGCAGACTCTCAACACCTACATTGCACCAAAGAGGATGTGCAACGTCTTTTTACCTTAGAATTTTGTATTATTTTGCCCAAGGGGCATTGATGTACTAACAATTCTATCTTATTAATACGACGTGTGTTATTTTTTTGTTTAAAACAAATTTGAATTTCTGAATCCTTGAAAGCATTGCATGAATACATATCATTCATCATAAGCATAAACAGGTCTTCACACCAAGTTTCCTCATCTCTCTACTGTTTATTTCAGTACGATGGATCTTGAACAAACGGTCAAAGACTTACAAGCTCAGAATTCACAATTTCAACAGTTGCTCATGAACTTAGCCAAGGGGCAAGAGGAGCTGAAGACTTTTCTAGAAAAAGAAAAAGAGAAAAAGAAGAAGAAGTCAAATGGTGTGGTTATCATGGGTAGAAGATTTCAGGGACAAGCCAAACGGACTTTAGAATTCCCAACAACATCTGAAGAGGGGGAAGGAAAAGGAAAAGGAACGGCAGTACCATCAGATTCTGAAGCAGAAGAAGAGGAAGAAGAGGACTACTCTGAACAACAATACCCTCCAGTTGATGACAAATACAAACACTTGGAAGAGCGTCTAACCGCTATGGAAATCCAGAGAGTACCAGGGTTAGATTTTGAGGAGTTAGGGCTGGTGTCAGGAATTGTAATCCCTCCAAAGTTTAAGGTGCCACTGTTTGCCAAGTATGATGGGGTGTCTTGCCCTAAAATGAGCCTCAGATCCTATTTCAGGAAGATTCAACCACATTCTGCTGACAAAGACCTGTGGGTCCACTTTTTCCAGGACAGTTTATCAGGAACGCAACTTGATTGGTTCTACCAGTTGGAGAGGGCTGAAGTTCACAATTGGGAAGACTTGGCAGCAACCTTTTATAAACAGTATCAATACAATGCCGACTTGGCGCCAACCCGTACTTAGCTACAGAGTATGGCTATGGTTACCAATGAGGGCTTTAAAGATTATGCCCAAAAATGGAGAGACCTAGCCGGAAGGGTGCAACCACCTTTGTCAGAAAGGGAGCTAGTGGACATGTTCTTGGGAACTCTTTCAGGTCCTTTCTTCAATCATCTGATTGGGAGTTCTTCTGCATGGTTTACTGAATTGATCTTAGCCGGCGAAGGAGTGGAGGCTGGTATAAGAAGTGGGAAGATTCAAAAGGACGTGTCTGCCTTAGTAGCTGTAAAAAAGCCCTTCACTGGAAGAAAGGAAGTATATGTTGTCTACTCACAGAGGAATCAGGGAAGAACCGAGCGCCGATCAACAGTGGGGGCCGTTATGATTCAAAAGTCTGCATCAGACCAGCCAAGAAACAACCAACTAAGAAATGACCAGTCAAGAAATAATCAGCAAAGGGTAGAAAGGCCAATTCGGCAATTTACCAAGATTAACATGACTCCATCCCAAGTTCTACCACATCTCTTGAAGTTGAATTTGGCCACTTTGAAAGAGGCACCAAAAAATCCTAATGCTACTTCTCCACATTACCATCCCAACGCCAGATGCGCGTACCATTCTGAAAGTCCAGGGCACGACACCAACAACGGTTGGGCTCTGAAGAATAAGATTCAAGATCTGATAGACGCGAATGAAGTTGAATTTGAAGCGCCTGAGAAACCGAATGTTATTTCCGCCCCAATGCCGAGGCATGGTCATAATTCTAACTGTGATACGGTGGGAGACCTGACTTAAGGTTTTTCATTTTTGTATTCGCAAATGTTTCGGTTTAGCAAGAGTCGCCACCGAATTTTTATTTTATCCTAAGGAAAGGTCAAAAAGCACAGGAAAGACCTTTGAGATGTTTTCTTGGGTTCAGGGAGCAGATTATAGAAAGGGAAGGTATTAGCATCCTTTCTATCCATGGTTATCCATGGGCTCTTAGTTACTTACTTAGATCACTTTCTTTGCTTTTCAATTGTTTGAAATGGTGCTTTGTGTGTGGTTTTGAAAGATGTTTTGAAAAGAGGCCATCATTGTGGCAACCTTTGTAATGATTCGTGTTGGAATGTATACAAAGGTATTTTTGTCTTTTGAAAAGTTTTCAATGTTTGAAAGTAGGGTTTTGAAGTTGTGTTGTGAAGTGTGTTTTGAAAAATAGTAAGGATGTTTTTGCAAGCTTGATCAAGTAACTAAGAGCTATCTACCCTATTTTACTCAAAGATTTTTCTTATGTTTTTAACCCTTTTAACTGTATTGTTTCACCATTGTATTTGGTGAACAACCTTGTGTTAGGATGTTAACGGGACAGGCGCAGGTCATCGTATAGACCATGATAGCAATAGTGTCAAGTATTTTTGGCAATTTTTCTTAAGGGACTTGATCATTTTGTTTAGGCAACTCAGATAGCGTCATCGAGGGACTATGATCTTTTGTTTTGTTTTTGTTTTGCCAAAGTACTTGACATGCAACCATGGCCCATTTTTGAAGGCGACAAGTGGATTATAACCCTAGGGGTGCAAGTGTGTATTGCGTTTGTTTTTCATGCATTGTTATCTTTGGATTAGGTCAAGCTATTTGTTGATTTTATTTTGCATACAAACCCTAGGTCTAATCATGGCATAATTGAAAGCATTTAAAAAGTGCGAGAATTTAAATCCTACTATTACACCATGATATAGGGAGGGGGTACAAATTTAAATCGAGGATTATTTGCAAGAAATTAAACCCTAAGTTACTATTACAACCAAATTGAATGTAGAGGATACATTATTTAAATGTACAATAATTAAGTACAATAAATAAATGTTAAGTAGAATATGTTGTGCAAAAATATTTTTATGTATGTAAAGAGTATTTTTAAATGTGAAGTGTAAATAAAAAGTTTATTTTAATTATTTTAATATTTAGGGCAAAAACCCTAATTCTTAAATAAATAGTATTATTTATTAATTATATACAATAATATATTAATTTATACAAAAAATAAAAGTATATTGCAAAAAAAGATATTTTTAGTGTAAAATATTAATAAAAATGAAAATGTATTATTTTTTGTATTTTTGACCTAATTATTAAATAAAGTAAAGTATATAAGTATATATATATATATATATATATATATATATATATATATATATATATATATATATATATATATATATATATATATATATATATATATAAACATATTAAATATATAAAAATAAAAATTAATTATTTACAAAAAAGGTGTATATTCAAGAAAATGTTTTCAAATGTAAATAAAAAATGATAAATAAAAATAAACATATTTTACATTATTCTTTAGGTTTTTGATAAAAAGAAAATAAATTATTTATATATTTATACTAGTAATAATTAAAATAAATTCCAAATAAATACAAAAATTTATGAAAATAATTTTTTAAGTATTTTTATGTTGGAAAATAAAATATCAAAATGAAAAATGAAATAAAAATGCAAAAATGACCAATGTACAAATAAATGGGCCAGGGGGTGTAAACTGAAAATGTATGTGTAAAGAGTAAAAATAACCAGGCTCAGCCCAGACAGACTTCATCTTCTTCCTCTTGTTCACAAAAACGCGCGTTCTGTACATCAATGGCCATCTCCTGATTCTTTGATTTTTTGACAAAACTCATAACATGAAACTTGTAGAGCATCAAACAACGAATTCAACCATATAAAAAACTTAAGCTAACTCTCAAAGACCAGAGAGAATTTCTCTGGCGCTAATTCTTAACCTAGTTTTTTTCAGAAAGTTCATGAACAAAATTCTCCTAGCACGATTAATATAAATGCAAACTAAGCATATGTATGGCTTCATGGCTTTGAATACAACATCTTTCATTCACAAACCTAAGTTTAACTATTCCTAAATAGAGAGATAGAAGTTCATGAAATACCTGTTTCAGTTGACCTCGAGCTGGGCAATGCAGCAACTTTTAAGGGTGCTTGAGCTTCTTTTGAGCTTGCCTGAGGTCCAAGGAAGCTTTCCCAATGCTTACTTTGTTTTGAAATGGCTTGAATCATGCCACAGAACTCAACCTGCAAAGCTTTGAAACAAAATGGCAATGCATGTTAATGGTGTTACAGCTAGCAATGGAGGCCTGGGATAGTTCATGTGAGTTTAGTGGAAGGTATTGGAACGAATTTGAGGCAAAATGCACGAGGGAGAAGGGAGATGGAGATGGTTCTGCAGGGCTTGCCCTGTTTTGCAGAAAAACATTGATTCTGTGTACAAGGTAGTTTGAGAGGCAAAGGGGTCGTGTTTCTGGTTTGTTAGGAGGTATCAAACATGTTTACAATGTTTATGTAAGTTAGTTTCTTCAACTATGAGAGATCGCTTGTATTTTGCAAGTTTCTTCTACTTGAAGCAAGAGTGTGTATCTTCTCAATACAAACCTGTACAAGCCCTCTATTATGCTGCACACTTTTCCCTTGGTTCTTGGAATTGGTAGATTGAATCTTGCTTTAGGGATATGGCCCCATGCCTCAAGGATCTTGTTTTGACATAAAGTGCAACTTTACAAAAATGGCATTTTACCTTTTTCCAAATAGGGATTAGTCTTGTATGCAATGTCCAAATAAACAAGATAATACCTTAGCTCAATGGTTATGCATTAAATTATGGAGTACAAACTGGTTTTGAGGCCTGCAAGCTAGTACCAAGCATGTTGATTTGAAAATGCAAGTTTGTATGAACATGTATTGGTCATGGACAAAAGTGAGTTTTTGCCAACTTCAAGCATTCGATTCTCTCTAACCACAAGGGTGTTTGAGGAGTTCTTGGACAATTTGGAAAGCTTGGAACATGTACTATAATCCATATTTGAAAATGCAACTTGAAACTCCAAATGGAACTATGTGAAAAATGGCCAAGAAGATGGATCAAAATCCTGCCTAAACTAGGGCAAAATTTCTCTAAGTTAAAAGTTTTAGGTACCCTTGTTCCAAAAATCATAACTTGAGATACAAGCTTCTTTTGAGAAAACTTTGTGAGTAAAAGTTATAGACTTTGTGATGTACTACAACTTTCATGTTGCAAGTTTTGTTTGAATCCATTTGCATCATGGTGAAAAAATGGGACAAAGTTAGGAAAAAATAAGAAAATTTCATAACTTAGAAAATTTCGAAGTTATGAAATTTTCCATTTTAAACCCTAATTTGCATTTTTGGGTTTCTTGATGAACAAGTTTCATAATTTGACATTTCTTGATGAAAAATAACTCTTGGCACTTGATTTTGACCAAAAAGTCAAAGTTTGACTTTTCAGTGTACAGTCAAATTTTGATCAGTTGACTGAAAAATTCATCTGTCAATCCTATGCATTTGAGATCTTTTGAACTTGTTGAATAGGTCAAGACAATGTCATTGAGTCCTTGAGTCCATGGTTGAGCTTGATTTGCCATTGGTTAGGTCAAACAGTCAAAAATTGCCTTTGTATAGTCAAAACCCTGAAAATGACCATTTTGCCCTTTTGGTGATCTGATCAAATTTCTTGTGGAATTGTGATCCAAACTTGATCAAATGACTTATATGAATTCATTATGTTTATGTGGGTCAAAATTCATGAGGTTTGACTGTCAATTGGCCACAATTGACTTTTTCCCCAATACAGTTGATTTTTAGGTCAACTGTCCAATTGACTGGGCAAAAATTTGAATCAAGGCTTGAAACTTGGTATGGACAAACTTGTGGGTCCAACATGGAGTATGAAATTCACTTTGGGCATTGTAGGTCAAAATATCCCTGTACAAACTCAAACCCTAATTTAGGTCAACAGTGCAAGGAGGTGTCTTTGAGCAGAGCAAACCCTAGCTTGATCTTGAGTTCCAAGAGCCTTGTGATGAGAAATGTTGATGAATATGGGAGGGAAAATTTTGGGGTACAACAGTTGCCCATGTTCAATCTTCTTGAACCTGAAGAGTTAGATTGGCAAGTTTTCCTTTCGTGACTCGAAGGTAAAAGAGGATTGGACACTAGAGTGCCTGTAAATTTGCACTTGTCAGAAAAATAGCTGAGGAGATGGGCTTAAAGATGCCATTTGGAGATGGTAGAATCTTGCTGGAGATGGTCTTAAAGATTCCATCCAAGGATGTTTGTTGATTTGCAATGTTGTAGGTCAGAAGAATGAGCATCAAACTGGTATCCGTGTCTGGAATGCCATTGAACTGTATTTGGAGACTGAGTTTGTATGAGCACAAGAATGGCGTCCGTGTCTAGCGCATATCTGAGTTGTAATTGTATTTGAACTTTGAATGGATATCAGAATGACTGCCGTGTCTAGAGTGTTTCTGTATTGTACATAGATAATAGAGAAACATCTGCGTATAGAGCAACTGTGTGCTGGGGATAAACTATGAATGAGTGACAGAATGGCAACCGTTCCTGGAGCGTATCTGGACTGTATCTGAAATTTAGATCTGTATGAGTAGTGGAATGACTTCCGTGTCTGGAGTGTATCCGTACTGTAACTGGGATCTGAATGAGTGACATAATGACTTCCGTGGCGACTGCACCGGGGGAATCAAACTGCTGGTGTAAAGGCCAGAAAGGCATCCATGTTTGGAGCGTATCTGAACTTGTAGTTGATAGTTGAATCTGATTGAGAGATAGAATGGTCTTCGTGTCTGGAGTGTATCTAGTCTGTATCTGATTGCTGAAGTCTGAATGAGTAATAGAATGACCGCCGTGTCTGGGGTGTATCCATATTGTATCTGAATAATTGTTAATGATAGCTTTTTAATTTTATCCTGAAAAGGGTAAAACGTTATCTAAAACACGAAGTTATATTGCATGATATGTATGATGCAATGAATTGTAATCCATGTTTATGATATATGAATGTAATGGTTATGCATGTAAGCTGAGTAGCTGTCTTGCTGAGGAAGATAAACCCTGGATAGCTGGAGATAATGAAATCTTTGACTGCTGCCGGGGAAAATAAATCTTTGACCGAAGTTGGGGATTCCAAAAATCTTTGATTACTGAAGATGAGAAATCCTTGTTGACTGCTTGGGGATTAAAGCTCTTGATTGTTGAGAATGAGAAATCCTGGGACCACTGCTGGAGATTGAGGATCCTCGGAGACTTGTGGGGATTTACAAGGGTTCTAACAACTTCTGCGGGGAATGAGAATCCTTCATGACTTTCCTGAAAAATAGGGAAAATCTCTATTAGGGAGTTAAGAACTGGGAGGTTTCTGCTCAGAGAAACCGGCTCGAGAATCTTCAATTTGCTGGGAGATAATTCTGTGGGGAGAATGTTTACTCGGCCGGTGAAATCAGGAGTTTGGGTTGTATGCCAATCTACTGGGGAATCATCCTAGCTGTTGGGGAAATTGAGGGAATTTGATCAGTTGGAAATTTGACTTCGCTGGGGAAGGAGGTTTAGATTATTCTGGCTCCGCTGGGAATCGGTAGTTGAACTCTGACGGGAACTTTGAAACTTAGCTTGGCTGGGGGAATCCAGTTTGGAATGTACTAGATCCGTCGGGGGATCTTGAAGCTTAACTCCGCTGGGGACATCTACTCCGAGGTTTTAGCTTTGTTGAGGATCTGAACAAAGTAATGCAGGGGGTTTCTTCTTGAATGGCATAAAGATATCTTCCTACACCTTCAACTTATCAGTAATTATCCTTTCCCAATTTCGTTTTATTTGTAAGCAGTGATTATATTCAAATGCATATGCCTATTTAACAAAACATTGGACGTTTTCAAATAAAACATAAGTGTAGAAAAGAAAAAGAAAGGCAAGCAAATTTCTGCACTTTGAAGTATATTTGTATTAATTTTTGTGAATATCTTTGTACAAAGGAGACAGACATCCTAGTAAGAGAATTTTGCCGTAACAATTGAGAAAGAATTTATACAAAAAGAAAGATGGCTATGTGTAACAATTACATGGGGTTCCCATTCTGCTATAGCCTTCACAACTGAGTATCTGTCCATTCGTTGCTTCGTCCGTAGATGATTGGATTGATCAGAAACTTGGAGCTTGTTGATGAAGAGATTGTTCTTAAAGTGATCCGACGAGACATAGTCATACGCTTTAATTCCCTAACTTTTGCCTGGACTGCCCTTTCGGGTTTTTGATCCACCGGGAAACCCTTTTTTGCCCAAGTCGCCCTTTCGGGTTTTCAACTTGCCGGGTATACGGATTTTTTTGTTTTATCCCTAATTTTTGCCTGAACCTCCCTTTCGGGTTTTCGATTCACCGGGATGCCCTTTTTTGCCCAAGTCGCCCTTTCGGGTTTTCAACTTGTCGGGTCGTTTTATGCGTAGTATCTTTTGACTATGTCTGCATTCGCAGGGTGCAGCAAGTCGTCACCGTCCATGGTGGTCAGAATCGTTGCCCCACCAGAAAATATGCTTTTGATTACAAATGGTCCTTCGTAAGTAGGAGTCCACTTGCCCCTGGGATCACTTTGCGGTAAGATGATTTGCTTGATTACAAGATCTCCGACTTGATATACCTGACGCCTAACCTTTTTGTTGAAAGCCTTGATCATTCGTTTTTGATATGTTTGACCATGACAAACAGCAGTAAGTCTCTTCTCATCGATCAAGTTAAGTTGATCAAACCGGGTCTGAATCTAATCGTCTTCACTCAAACCAGTATCCTTCATAATTCTCAAGGAAGGAATCTGAACTTCCATGGGTAGAACAACTTCCATGCCATATACCAAAGAAAATGGAGTTGCCCCTGTTGAAGTACGTGCCGTGGTACGATATCCATGCAGAGCAAATGGTAACATCTCATGCTAGTCCTTGTAGGTGACTGTCATCTTTTGAATGATCTTCTTAATATTTTTGTTCGCGGCTTCAACATCACCGTTCATCTTTGGCCGGTAGGGAGATGAATTGTAATGATAAATCTTGAACTGCTTGCATAGAGCGGTGATCATAGTATTGTTCAAATTCGTATCGTTGTCTGTGATGATCCTGTCGGGGATACCATACCGACATATGAGGTTCTGCTTGATGAAGCGGGCAACCACATTCTTTGTAACTGAGGCATAGGAAGCTGCCTCGACCTAGTGAAGTAATCAATAGCCACTAAGATGAAGCGATGTCCATTGGATGTCGTGGGCTTGATCTCTCCAATCATGTCAATGCCCCATATTGCGAATGGCCAAGGAGCTGTCAGAATGTTGAGCGGAGCAGGAGGAATATGTACCTTATCGGCGTAGACTTGGCATTTGTGGCAGGTACGGGGTGTTGATGACAATCAGCTTACATGGTAGACCAGTAGTAGCCTGCCCTTAGAATCTTCTTAGCCATCGTATGTCTGCTCAAGTGGGTGCCAAATGTGCCACTATGGATATCAGTCATGATTAACTCTGCTTCCACCTTGTCCATACAACGAAGTAGAACACAATCATGGTTGCGCTTATAAAGGATGCCATTGCTTAGGAAGAACTTGGCAGCAAATCTCCTTAAGAACTTTTTGTCATTGACGGAAGCTCCTTCAGGGTATTCTCTAGTCTGGAGATACCTTTTGATTTCATGAAACCAGGGTTGTTCCACTACTTCTTCGGTATTAATCTCATGACAGTGTGCAGGTTCGTCCATTCGCTCGATGGTAATTCGGGGAGCCTCGTTATCCCAGTTGAGTTGAAACATGGAAGACATTGTAGCCAGAGCATCTGCTAACTGATTTTCTTCTCGCGGGAAATGCTCGAAGGTAATCTGCTCGAAATGAGGCAACAACGTCAAGACATGTTCTTTGTATGGGATAAGATTAGGATGTTTGGTGTCTCACTCTCCTTTGACTTGACTGATAACCAAAGTCGAGTCCCCAAATACGACCAAAGATTTGATTCCCAAGTCTATAGCAGCCTTGAGACCAAAGATGCAAGCTTCATATTCAGCCATGTTGTTGGTACAGCTGAAGCAAAGTCGGGCAGTGAAGGGTGTATGGCAGCCATATGGAGAAATGAGTACCGCACCGATACCGTTGCCAAGTGCATTTGAAGCACCATCAAAGTACAGGGTCCATCGGGATCCTTTTTCAGGTCCGTCATACGGTCTGTTACCTTCAATGTTGTCCAATGTCATGATGTCCTCGTCAGGGAAGTCGAATCTTATAGACTGATAATCTTCGACGGCTTGATGAGCTAGATGGTCAGCTAGTACACTCCCCTTTATAGCTTTTTGGGTAGTATACTGGATGTCATATTCAGTCAGGATCATTTTCCATCTAGCGATTCTTCCAGATAAAGTCGGCTTCTCAAAGATATACTTGATCGGATCCATCTTGGAAATCGGCAAAGTGGTATGAGTCAACATATACTGCCTTAGCCGGCGAGCAGCCCATACCAAAGCGCAGCAAGTTTTCTCGAGCAGTGAGTAGCGAGTCTTAGAGTCGGTAAACTTTTTGCTAAGGTAATAGATGGCATGCTCTTTTCGGCCAGACTCGTCATGTTGGCCCAGTACGCACCCTATTGAGTTATCCAAAATAGTCAGATACATGATCAACGGCCTTCCCTCGACGGGTGGCATCAGAATAGGAGGTTCTAGTAAGTACTCCTTGATCTTATCAAAAGCAACTTGAAAATCATTGTTCCATTCAACTACCTGATCTTTCTTCAACAGTTTGAAGATTGGCTCACAGGTAGATGTCAGGTGAGAGATGAACCTCGCGATATAGTTTAAGCGTCCCAAGAATCCTCTAACCTCCTTTTCAGTACGGGGGGCAGGCATTTCTTGTATAGCCTTCACTTTGGCTGGATCAACCTTGATGCCTTTGTTGATGACAATAAATCCCAAAAGTTTACCAGACCTAACTCCAAAAGTGCACTTGCTTGGGTTCAATCTGAGCTTATACTCCTTCAACCTGGTAAACAGCTTTTGCAAATGACCAAGGTGTTCTTCTTCTATATGTGATCGAGCTATCATGTCGTCTACGTAAACTTCAATCTCATGATGTATCATATCATGAAACAAAGCTACCATGGCGCGTTGATAGGTTGCCCCTGCATTCTTCAGTCCGAATGGCATCACTTTGTAGCAGAAGGTACCCCATTGCATGACGAAAGTAGTTTTTTCCATGTCCTCGGGGGCCATTTTGATCTGGTTGTATCCCGAGAATCCGTCCATGAAGGAAAATACCTTGTGCTGAGCTGTGTTGTCAACCAAGATGTCGATATGTGGAAGTGGAAAATCGTCTTTAGGGCTAGCCCTGTTTAAATCCCGATAGTCCACACACATTCTGACTTTGCCGTCCTTCTTAGGTACGAGCACAATGTTAGCAACCCATTGTGGATAGGAGGTAACAGCTAGAAAGCCAGCGTTGAATTGCTTCATTACTTCAGCCTTGATTTTCTCATACATGTCAGGCCTCATTCGGCACACCTTTTGCTTGATCAGTGGACAGTCTTCTCTAGTTAGGAGATAGTGAACCACGATATCTGTGTCTAACCCTGGCATGTCTTCATAAGACCAGGCGAAGATTTCAACGTATTCGTTCAACAACTGTACTAAGCGCTCCTTGACACCTGGTTCCAGGTTGGAACCCACTTTTACTTCCTTCCTGTCCTCTTCTGTCCCCAAGTTGATGGTTTCTAGCAACTCTTCATGAGGCAGAATGACCCTCTCTTCTTGTTGTAGAAGTCCGACTAACTCTCCCGGCACTTCACAATCTTCGTCAACTTCGTACTCAGCATGATTGACCAAATCTTCAGAGTTATCGAAGGCTAAAGCAGAATAGTCACCCATGGAATCCGGAGTGGATGGGTACCTGCATTTGTGAGTGTTGGTGCATGTAAGGGATAGCCATCCTTAAACAAACAAAAATGCAAAAGGAAAGAAAATGAACACAACAGTTTATAGATGAAAAACGTCCAATGATTCATTAAAACATGGCATATGATTATGAAGAAAATAAAACCCTTACAAATGGACCTACATGCCCCGGGAAAGGCATGAGGTGAAAATAGTGTGCAAATTGTTTTAGTTATTATAGACCATAAAAATGGGAAATTGTTCAAAGATAAAATTACTGGTTGATAAAGGTGATGGGAACAAAATCCTTTGCTTCCCAGTTGCTCAAACCCCCTTCGACGGTCGAAAAGATCCAATCTTCAAAGTGGCTCTCTTCATCTTCATCTTCTACAGCATTGATTCCATGGTATGAGATCTTGACGGGTGGTCCTCCAACCTTGGAGCGACGCATAGCCTTTTGTCCTACAGCCGTAAACCCTAACCCAAACTTGTCTGTATTATGGGGAAAGTCAGGCAATTGTCCCCATACTGTACTCTTCCCTTCTTTGATCACCGCCTTTGCATCCTTGAGAGACCCCATCCTAGATACATGCTTGGGAACGATAGGCACCTCAACCATTATCTTCGCAATTGCTACCTCAGGAGACACTTCCTCGAAATGCTGGAAAGGCGTTTCGATGAACTCGCCTTCCAACTCCATATAGCGGAAGGAATTGAGATGACTTATCATGTATTCTTCCTCACCGTGCATTGTTATAATCTTACCCTTAATAGGATATTTCAACATCTGGTGCAAAGAGGAGGTAACTGCCCCGGCATAATGGATCCACGGTCTTCCTAACAAGCACGAATATGACGGAAGGATGTCCATCACGTAAAAGGTTGAGTTGAAGACTTTTGTTCCTACTTTGATAGGAATATCAACCTCTCCATGAACCATTCTTTTGGACCCATCAAAAGCCCTAACAACAATGTTACTAGGTTTGAGGGTCAATCCTTCGCAATCCAAGCGGTCTAAGGCTTTCTTGAAGAACCAGTATCAACTAAGACATGGGCAAGGGTGGTCCCCCTGCATTCAACTGAGACGTGCAGCGCGTCGTTAGGTTTCCTACCCCTGGGAGTCAAGTCAGCATCAGAAAAGCCAAGGCCATTATCAGCAGTAAGACTGGCCACACATTCCTGAAACTGATCAGCCGAAGTCTCTTGGGGAACATGTGCCGCCTTCAAGAATTTGATTAGGGCCTTAGCGTGAGCCTCAGAACAGAGAAGAAGAGCCAACATTGAAATTTTAGAAGGGGTCTGCCCTAACTGTTCCACAACGTCGTAGTCACTTTTTCTGATTATTTTCAAGATTTCATCCATTTCTTTCTGAGTGGTTTCGGGGATAACCACAGCATGGGCCTTCGTCCTGAAAGGAACTTCCAGTATCCCCTTACCCTTGTCGGTAGTTTCAGCAGATGGTCTTACTTCAGGAGTATCCAATTCTTCAATCACTGGGCCCTGCACAGACGGTCCAACAGGTACAGAAGCTTTCAAGGGTCCGAAAACTGCTCGAGGGGGAGAAATCTCCGGAGAAAAGATCCGGCCACTGCGGTTTATCTTTCTTGTACCCGCGATGTTCCCTATATCAGGGCTTTCTTCTCCAGAAATCTCTTGGACTGTTTTGATTTGTTTGATACCATGGTAGAAGATTTCTCCCCCATAGTTCCATGGTATCATTTTGCTGGATTGGTACGGGACAGGTCCCGGCATGGTGACCTTTAATGGTACACATTCAGAGTTGGGTGTAATCCTGACAGGCCTTTTGCAAGCCTTGGGAGGATTGTCGGAAATGGTTATGATTGCAATATCGTTGGTTGAAGTAGTAAAAGTAGCAGGAGTAACAGTATTGAAGGTATCAACAAGGGTTTTCTGGAAAAGTATCTCTTGAGTATCCATCAGGCGTTGGACACCTGACTTCAACATTGAGCAATCACCTCGTATGTTTAAACAAAAATAGCAGTCTTTACCACAACCAGGAAAGATCCCGGCTCTCAACAAATTTTCTTTAATCACAAGTAACGGCGTCAGCAGGTCAACAACATCAGTAACATGAATGTCCTCCATAACAACATGAATATTATGGTCGTGCTTGGGCATCGGAGCAGATATAACATTGGGCTTCTCAGGAGCATCAAATTCTACTTCCTTAACATCAATCAGATCCTGGATTTTGTTCTTAAGTGCCCAGTAATTATTGGTATTGTGCCCAGAACAGTCGAAATGGTAAGCACACTTGGCATTAGAGTGGTAGTATGGAGAGGAGGTGTTAGGGTTCTTTGGAGCTTCCTTCAAACTGGTCAGATTCAGTTTTAACAAGTGGGGGAGTACCTGAGCGGGCGTCATGTTGATGCGGGTGAACTGCCGTTGTGGCCTTTCCACCCGTTGTTGATTAGTTCTCGACTGATTGTTACGAGGTTGATCATTTGACGAGTTTTGAATCATCACAGCCCCTACAGTCGGCCGGTGCTCAGTTCTTCCTTGTCCCTTCTGAGAATACACAGCAGATGCTTCCTTCTTGGCTGAGAAGGGTTTCTTAACAGCCGTGGATGCAGAAGCATCCTTTTGAATCTTTCCACTCTTAATACCGGCCTTAACCCTTTCGCCGGTCAAAATCAGTTCAGTAAATCCCGCGGAAGAACTTCTGATCAGATGATTGAAGAAGGGGCCAGACAGGGTCCCCAGAAACATGTCAACTAACTCCTATCTAATAGCGGTGGTTGCACCCTTCCCGCCAGATCACGCCACTTTTGGGTGTACTCTTTAAACCCTTCATTGGAAGCCATCCCCATACTTTGTAACTGAGTACGAGTGGGCGCCAAATCAGCATTGTATTGATACTGACGATAAAAAGAAGCTGCCAAGTCTTCCCAATTATGAACCTCTAATCTATCGAGTTGCTAAAACCAGTCTAACTGCGTGCCAAACAAGCTGTCTTGGAAGAAGTGTACCCAGAGGTCCTTATCGGATGAGTGGGGTTGGATTTTTCTGACATATGAACTCAGGTGCATCTTTGGGCATGACAGTCCGTCATACTTCGCAAATGTTGGCACCTTGAACTTGGAAAGGATAACAATCCCAGCTACCAGCCCTAGTTCTTCAAAATCCAATCCGGGCACCCTCTGCAACTCCATAGCTGTCAGTCTATCTTCAAGGTTCTTATATTTATCATCCGCTGGTGGATACTGTTGTTCGGAGTAGTCTTCGTCTTCTTCCTCTTCCTCCTCTTCAACCTCGGATTCAGAAGGCACAGCAATCCCTTTCCCTTTACTGGCCCCTTCGTCAGACATTGAGGGGAACTCAAGAATCTTCCTAGCATTTCTCTCAAACCTTCTTCCAAAAGTGGCCACCCCATGTCTCTTTTTCTTTTTCTCTTTATTCTTCTCCAACAAAACTTTGAGGTCATCTTGACCCTTTGCCAAGGTCATGAGGAGTTGCTGGAACTGTGAATTTTGTGCCTGCAGATCCTTTACCGTTTGCTCCAAATCCATCTTGCTGAAATAAACAGCAGAAAGATAAGGAAACCTGGCGTGAAGACCTGTTTATGCATATGATGAATGGTATGTTATTCATGTAATGCATTCAAGGGTTCAAGAATTCAAATTTGTTGCAACCAAAAAGAACGCACGTCATATTAAGAAGAAACTGTTAGTACATAAGTGCCCCATGGGCAAAATATTACAAAATTCTTAATGTAAAAAGACATTGCACATCCTCTTTGGCGCGATGTAAGTGTTGAGAGTTTCCTCCTCGTGAAGTCGGCGGGTAAGCTCCAAAACCTTCTTCTCACTGGAATAGAAGCTGGCTTCAAAAGTATCTCGTTCTTCCTTGAGTTGGATCCAACTCTTTTGCATTTCTTCCCATGATGTTGGCATGTCAGGATGTAGGATGGTGTATGAAACCTCTCCTTCGGTAATAGGCTCTTTGATCAAGGGGAGAATGTGAGGGTATGGCATCATAAGATTCTGGGAGCGGGTTCGTACCCACTTGAGGTAAGGCTCAAGCGGGATGGAGTTCTTGTGCCCCAGTGTCTTACTATCCACCTTGTTAGGCATCCTCTAAGCTCTGATGAACCTTTGTCGAAGTCCTTGCGCATCGTTGTCGAAGTCAAAAACTAGGTCTAGAATCAGCATGTCATGAGGGCCATCCCTCCGAGCATATCCAAATTGTCTCAAAGCTAGACAGGGGTTGTAGGTGATGCCTCCCCTAATGCCAAGTAGTGGGACATTAGGGAATTCCCCACAACGATCAATGATGATGACATTTTCTCTGGACCGAGAACACCAATGTACATCAGAATGTGTGAGGGTCATCAATCGTTGTGACCACCTTAAACCCTGCTCATTCTTCAAAACTAATTGTGGAAGGTGAGAAATAAACCACCTTGCTAGGAGAGGAGTACAACACATGAGAACACCTCTTTTCCTCATTGTTCGTGTGTAAAATGAGTGTAGGATGTCCCCAAGCAATGTAGGTATAGGATTTCTGGATATGAAAATCTTGACAGCATTCACATCTATAAGTTGATCAGGGTTTGAGAACAAGACCAACCCATAGATAAGGAGTGCCACAATCTTTTCATAGGCTTGTAGATTAAGAGAATTCCAGCAGTCTTGTGCCTTCTCAAACAGAAACTTTACCAAGAAACCCTTGACACCACTTCTGGTTTCCCAATGTCCCTTGATGTCAGATGGTTGCAAGTGTAATGCTTGAGCAACATATTCAAGCTTTGGTTCTTTTTCCGTACCGTTGTAGGGTATTTAATTAAGAATAGGAATTCTCAGGAGTTGAGAAAATTCCTCCAAAGTGGGTACTAGTTGGTAATCAGGGAATGTAAAACAGTGGTGTAGGGGGTCAAATAACTGGAAGAGAACTTTGATCATGTCTTCTTCAATGTTGGAGTTGACCAAGTTGAGAAGTCTACCATGTCTTTCACTGAAGAGAGAATTCTCTGGAATCCTGGATGTAAGCTCCTTGAGTTGAAGAGGGATTCTCACAAGGTTGACTTGGATTGTTTTCCTGCGAAGAGATTCCATGACCTACAAAACAAGAACAAAGATGAAGATCCAAACCCTTGAAATGGTTAGTGGATGCATATGATGCTTTATGATGTTCATGATGTATGCACAAACACATGTACAAGCAAGTCACACAAAACCCTAGTTTCAGGCTTGCATGAGGTTTCATAGGTAAATACCCTCTTGAGTTTAGTTGGCTCAAACCTGTCTTATAAATAGTAACCGGGTTCTAAGGAGCTCAATATCACTGGATTGTTTTCTACGTTCATTGTTTTGGTTTAGCCACTTAACTAGCGACCAAAATATTCCAAGAAAACAACCCTCAATAAGTGTAGTATCGAGTATCTACCAACTTCGGACTGCACCAAAGCCGGTCATCTCACTACCCCTAATAAAGGCCAAGATGGTCAAGTAAGGTTCTAAGAGTTCATTAGTGCTTTATGACATCACTCAGTGGCCCCTTATTCTCTTTGATTGACTCAAAGGCTACCGGTACTCACAAATATGTCGCACTAATATAGCTATTGCTTCAACCATGTCGGTATACCCCGCACAGTTTCCACAATGTATTGCTATTTACCTATGAATGT
Organism: Vicia faba; assembly: GCA_948472305.1. Lineage (NCBI taxonomy): Eukaryota > Viridiplantae > Streptophyta > Magnoliopsida > Fabales > Fabaceae > Vicia > Vicia faba. The sequence continues at coordinate 746,109,444 of OX451741.1, forward strand.
TTCCCAAATCCGGGTAGAGGATTTCAAGCCCAAACAAGAGAATCAAAATGTAAAGCAATCAAAGCAAACAATATGCAAAGGGTGATCTAAGCCCTAAGGTTACTCCACTTTTAAAGTTAGATCCCCAGCAGAGTCTCCAGTTCTGTGATACGATGGGAGAACTGACTTAAGGTTTTGCATTTTTGTATTCGCAAATGTTTCGGTTTAGCAAGAGTCGCCACCGACTTTTTATTTTATCCTAAGGAAAGGTCAAAAAGCACAGGAAAGACCTTTGAGATGTTTTCTTGGGTTCGGGGAGTAGATTATAGAAAGGGAAGGTATTAGCACCCTTTCTATCCATGGTTATCCATGGGCTCTTAGTTACTTACTTAGATCACTTGCTTTGCTTTTAAATTGTTTGAAATGGTGCTTTGTGTGTGGTTTTGAAAGATGTTTTGAAAAGAGGCCATCATTGTGGAAACCTTTGTAATAATTCGTGTTTGAATGTATACAAAGGTGTTTTTGTCTTTTGAAAAGTTTTCAATGTTTGAAAGTAGGGTTTTAAAGTTGTGTTGTGAAGTGTGTTTTGAAAAATAGTAAGGATGTTTTTGCAAGCTTGATCAAGTAACTAAGAGCTATCTACCCTATTTTACTCAAAGATTTTTCTTATGTTTTTAACCCTTTTAACAGTATTGTTTCACCATTGTATTTGGTGAACAACCTTGTGTTAGGATGTTAACGGGACAGGCGCGGGTCATCGTATAAACCATGATAGCAATAGTGTTAAGTATTTTTGACAATTTTTCTTAAGGGACTTGATCATTTTGTTTAGGCAACTCAGATAGCGTCATCGAGGGACTATGATCTTTTGTTTTGTTTTTGTTTTGCCAAAGTACTTGACATGCAACCATGGCCCATTTTTGTAGGCGACAAGTGGATTGTAACCCTAGGGGTGCAAGTGTGTATTGCGTTTGTTTTTCATGCATTGTTATCTTTGGATTAGGTCAAGCTATTTGTTGATTTTATTTTGCATACAAACCCTAGGTCTAATCATGGCATAATTGAAAGCATTTAAAAAGTGCGAGAGTTTAAATCCTACACTATTACACCATGATATAGGGAGGGGGTACAAATTTGAATCGGGGATTATTTGCAAGAAATTAAACCCTAAGTTACTATTACAACCAAATTGAATGTAGAGGATAGATTATTTAAATGTACAATAATTAAGTACAATAAATAAATGTTAGGTAGAATATGTTATGCAAAAAGATTTTTATGTATGTAAAGAGTATTTTTAAATGTGAAGTATAAATAAAAAGTTTATTTTAATTATTTTAATATTTAGGGCAAAAACCCTAATTCTTAAATAAATAGTATTATTTATTAATTATATACAATAATATATTAATTTATACAAAAAATAAAAGTATATTGCAAAAAAAGATATTTTTAGTGTAAAATATTAATAAAAATGAAAATGTATTATTTTTTGTATTTTTTGACCTAATTATTAAATAAAGTATATATATATATATATATATATATATATATATATATATATATATATATATATATATATATATATATATATATATATATATATATATATATATATATATATATATATATATATATATATATATATATATATATATATATATATATATATATATATATATATATATATATATATATATATATATATATATATATATATATATATATATATATATATATATATATATATATATATATATATATATATATATATATATATATATATATATATATATATATATATATATATATATATATTAAACATATTAAATATATAAAAATAAAAATTAATTATTTACAAAAAAGGTGTATATTCAAGAAAATTTGATTTCTAGGTCAACTGGCCACAGTTGACTTTTTCCCCAATACAGTTGATTTCTAGGTCAACTGTCCAATTGACTGGGCAAAAATTTGAATCAAGGCTTGAAACTTGGTATGGACAAACTTGTGGGTCCAACATGGAGTATTAAAGTCACTTTGGGCATTGTAGGTCAAAATATCCCTGTGCAAACTCAAACCCTAATTTAGGTCAACAGTGCAAGGAGGTGTCTTTGAGCAGAGCAAACCCTAGCTTGATCTTGAGTTCCAAGAGCCTTGTTGTTGCACCCCAAAATTTTCCCTCCCATATTCTCCAAAAAAATTGCCAAGCCAAGTCACAAAACTCCCCAAGGTTTGCACAGTGCAACTATCTCCTATACAGTCAAAACTAGGGTTTATGTTCTGATCAGGAAAATAAAGTTTTCAAGGGCCCAACCAAGTCTCATATGCTTACAAAGATGGTCAAGTATCCTCATAGCAAGTTTCAAGGCATTCAGCTCAAAATTGCACAGTCAAAACCCTAAATTGCACTACAGTCAACTGTAGGGGCAAAATGGTCATTTGGCAGTCAAAAGTTCAAATTTTTGGTCAACATATCATTTTGAAGCCACAAACATCATTTGATCAATGCTTGATCATGATTCTCAAAATTTGGCTCAGAAATCATCAAAGATGCAAAAGTTACTATATTTGGACAGTTGAAAAAGTCAACTGAAATTGACCAGGGCATAACTTTCACATGGATTATCAGAAAAATTCCATCCAAAGCTCATTTTGAAGAGAAAGACATTTCCTACAACTCATCTTCATACTTCAAGTCCAAGAAATGCTCTCACAAAAAGTTATCAATTTCAACATTATAGGTCATTTTCAAAAGTCAACAAAAAGGGACTTTAAGTCAAAGGCCATAACTTGAGATTGGAAAATCAAAATGACATGGGACCAAAGGCATTGGTTAAAGGACTCAAAGACCTTTCCAAAATGTCCAAAAACATGAGAAAAGCTTAAACATTGAGCAAGTTATGCCTTGTGGAAGTTGGGAGATTTTTGGATATTTTGAAAAGTCAACTTTGATTCAAATGACCTAAAATTGCTAATGGGCCCATTTTTCTTCCATGATTCATCATCCTAAGCATGTGCACGACCACTTGGCCCAAAGGGAAGTATTTTCTCATTTTTTATTTATTTATTTGAATTATTATTTATATTAATTCATTTAAATTATTTAAATACATGAAAAATATCTAACTTGCCTTAACCAATCTTTTTATGCATGTTTGATACTCAATATTTCGTGTAAATACAAATGGGGAAAGATTTGGAGCTGATTGGCATGATTGAGAGCAAAATACATATGAAAAAGATTCAAAAAGATCCTTAACAAATCAAATCCTTAATCCATAATTGCAAGAGATTTTTATGAATTTTGTTGACCTAATAGCCTCAGTACATAATCAGGATCACAAACCTAATCCTTGGACACTGAAAGCTGCGCAGAAAAGCTCCCTAGAAACTTGAAAAATTCTCCATAAAACTCAAAACTGAAATCAGTGTTCTAGGTTGATTCAAGTCCTAATATTGATTCCAAAAGCTTCCTTGTGGTTCACTGATCATATTCCAATTCATAACACTCATCAAAAGGCAAGGAATTGGTATATAGAACCTTCCCTGTACAGCAAAAAAGTGACAATTGTATTTTCGATTCTAGGCATCCTCATTGCATTTTAATTATATATTCTTGTTCCTTGTGATGTTTTAAAGCTAATCCATACCGTTAATTGCATTTTTCTGTGTTGTATGAGATTATGCCATGACTGTTATTCTAGGGTTTTCAGGAGGATAAATTAAGGCTTTTGCAATAAGGCAAAATTAAGCCTCAAAACCATGACCATCCAACTCAGTGCAGAGAGACGAAGAAGGAACACTTGTCGCGAACAATTTATGAGCCCTGTAGCGCTATTCGCTATTTTCCCTAAAGCCCTCTAAAACCACGCTCTGAAAACCGTGGCTCAATGTTTTTAGTTTCAGGGGAAACGAGGAAGAAGACCTCGTGGCAAAGCATGATTCGTTGTTTTTAAATTTCGCGCGCTCCAACCACTAATGCCTTGGTTTTCCTTTTATTATTTATTTGTTATAATATGTTTGAATGCGTGTGTAGCTCAGCTGGCAAACGTTGAAGGCTTCAACGTCTAAGACCTGGGTTCGAACCCCAGGTCTGTGCAATTTCCTATATTGTTTTGCCATAAATATTCAGGTGCAGTTTCAAAAGTCCAGGTGCATCATACACATTCCTGGTCAACCGTCCACGTGCCCCTGATGGCCAAACCAAAGGCACAGATCTAAAGAGCGCGCTAAGCCCTAGTCCACGCACCACAGGCTAGTCAGAAAAGTCAAAAGGATCAAAGACTTGTTGGGCCAGATTGCTAAGGCCTACACCTCCTAATTTGGGACTGAAACCCCCTGGTTTGCCTTCTCCATACTTTTTCTTATTTTATTTTTAATTGCTATTATATTCTTCTTTATTTGTTTTAATTAATTATTTTTTTTCTTTACAAATTATAAAATGCACAAAAAATCAGAAAAAGAGCAAAATAAAATATTTATTTATTTTAATATATTTTATATAAATAATTGCATGTAAATATTTAGTATTAAATAGGTTTTAACTTTAATTCTTTTCATAATAAAAATCCAAAATATAGAATTAGGTTTAATAATTTTTTATTCCTTTTTTTTTTATTTTCTTTTTTTCACCATAATGTTATTTACTTTATTTATTCTCATAATTAAATTGTACATAAAAATTAGGGTTTCATTTAGTTAAAAATTTCAATATTTTCTTAATAACTAAAAAATAATTAGAACTAGGGTTTGACATTTTAATTTTAATTAAATCTCTTTTTTTCAGTAAATCAAAAAACACAAAAATACTAAAAAAACATTTTCTTTTAACTCTTAATTTTAATTCCTTATTAATAATATTTTGCAAAAGGGTCCAACGCCCTCGTTCGTAATTTATTTAATTTGCGTATTTATTTTATTTCGCTTAAATAGTTATGTATCTCTCCCAAAGCGTTGTAACTTAAATTTCTCGCACTTTTATTTTTATTTGCTTTATTTACTTTCCGTCAAATCGGGTTCGGTTTAATTTTGGCGATGTGGACCCGCGCCATTTGTAAATACTTTAGATTTACTTTTCCCGCAAATATTAACTGTTAAATAAGCATGCAAGAATGAATGGCCCTAATTAAAATCAAGCGTAGATCACAACAAACATGACAAGACAAATATCAATGAAAACGACACACAAATCGCACACACCACCCCTAGGGTACGCCTCACTGTTGCCTTGCCTTCGAAAGGTGATCGTCGAGTAGAGGATGTCTTAGTAAGTCCTCATGATCCGGGAACCTGGCATGAGGGTAGCTTCTAAGGTGTCTTCCCATTGCTCTGGTGATCACCATGTCCCTACAAAATCGAATTGACCCGAACACCTCCAACGGTGGTGCTACCTACCTCTCAATGGTGGGATGGCACTACTTTAAAGGACATCTACACAGACGAATTCCTTAGGGTAGGTAGGTTCTCAAGGATACTTGCTCTAATCTCAAAACAAAATCGAAACATACTTTTCACACCAACACATTTTCAAAAGCTTTCAAAACAAACTTTTCAAACACTCTGACGAACGAGTCGAACTGAAATTTTTCAAAGAAACTTTTAAACCCACATTGAAAAACGAACAAACATTTTTGAAAACACATTGAGCAAGTATCTAAGAGCCCATGGATAACCATGGATAGAAAGGGTGCTAACACCTTCCCTTTCTATAACCTACCTCCCGAACCGAGAGCAATCTCTATAAGGAATTTTTCTGTGCTTTTGTCCTTTCCATTTGGAGAAAATAAAAGACGGTGGCGACTCTTGCTTCCGCGACATTTCGCGAACCAGCGTTAAACAGTCAGTTCCAGATCCACCGATCACAGAACTGGCGACTCTGCTGGGGACCTAAACTTAAAGTGAGGTGTACCTTAGGATTAAGATCACTGTGTTTTCAATTGTCTTCTTTGCTTGCTTTATTATTGTGGGTTGCTTGGGAGTTCTATAGATCCTAACCCGGATCTGGGGGATACCTTCTTAGAAAGTAGCAACAAGACTGTGAGGGAACTGTGCGGGGTATACCGACATGGTTGAAACAGTCTGCTACGTTGATGTGGCACTTTGGTGTGTACCGGTAACCCTTGAGTTCAGTCAAAGAGAGTACGGGGCCTCCGCGTGGTGTCGTGAAGCATCAACAGACCTTAGGAACCTTAATTGAACTATCTTGGCCTCTTTAGGGTAGTGAGATAACTGACTTTGGTGCAGTCCGAGGTTGGTTGATACTCGATACTACACTCAATTGAGGGTTGCTTTCCTGGAATATTTCGGTCGCCAGTTCAGTGGCTAAATCGAAATGATGAACAATGAAAGCAACCCCGTGATATTGGGAACCTTAGAACCCGGTTAATTCTAATAGGACAGGTTGAACCCACCAACTTCAAGAGGGTAATACCCAGACCCCATGCTGGCCTAAACTCTAAGGGCTTCTCTTGTGTGCCTTCGTACCTGACTACTTGCATGCTTGTTATCTGACCCTGGAATTTCTTGCAGGTTTTGTTTATAGTCCTTAATTAGGACTCATAACAGGGTTACTAAGTTCTTGCAGGTTTTGTTTATAGTCCTCAACTAGGACTCATGACAGGGTTTACCAAATTTCTTGCAGGTTTTGTTTATAGTCCTTAATTGGGACTCATAACAAAGTATACTGAATTTCTTGCAGGGTTTGTTTATAGTCCTTAACTGGGACTCATAACAGGGTTTACCTACATCACCCCATGCATAGCATGACATCATACCATTGCATACATCCTAACCCATTTCAAGGATCTCAAGGGCTTGTGATGCAGGTCATGGTGAATCAATTATCCCAGCAAGGGGCAAAGAGGATTTATTTTCCTCTAGCCAAGGTTGTCAGGGGCTATGACCCACTGGATATGGTGAGCCTTTGACCCTTGAAGAAGGACTCTCAACAACATGAAGTACCTTCAATCAAGTTACCGGTTTCCAACTCTAACAAGTTTCTCTGTTTACCCCGCGAGGTCCTTGAAATCATTGCATGCATGTCATACATATCATTGCATAACAGGTACCCTTTCTCTGCAGGTTACTTACCTTCTTCGCTGTTTATTTCAGCCGATCGTCATGAATCCTGAATCATCAGCTGAGCAGTCTATCAAGGCCCTCCAGGCTCAGAATGCCCAATTCCAAGGGCTAATCATGAACTTGACCCAGGGGCAGCAAGATCTGAAGGCTCTGCTCTTGAAGAAGGAAAAGAAGAAGAAGAGGACTGTCTTGTTCAGCCCTAGACGCAGATCTGGGAACACCCTGCAGGACCAAGCTGAGAGGACAACTCCATCTGTGGGGAAAAGTAGTCATCAAGAAGAAAGGATTCCCAGCCCAGTGGTCTCCGACAATGAGACAGATTTCAACGATGAACAGTACCCTCCGGCTGAGGACAGGTACAAACAGTTGGAAGACCGGCTCACTGCTATGGAGATACAAAAGGTGCCTGGCCTGGACTTCGAGGATCTAGGTCTGTCTTCTGGGGTAGTGATCCCGCGCAAATTCAAGGTACCTGCCTTTGCTAAATACGATGGGGCATCCTGTCCTAAGTTGCATCTCAGGGCTTATACAAGGAGGATCCAGCCCTATACAGCTGACAAAAACTTATGGATCCATTTCTTCCAAGAGAGTCTTTCGGGGACTCAGCTCGAGTGGTTCTATCAACTGAATGGAGCCAACATCCGTACCTGGGAAGACTTAGCCACTGCTTTCTACAAGCATTACCAGTACAACGCTGACCTCGCTCCCACGCGCACTCAGCTTCAGGGAATGTCTATGGGTGCAGGCGAAGGCTTCAAAGAGTATGCTCAAAAATGGAGGGACCTTGCTGGAAGGGTACAACCACCTCTGACTGACCGCGAGCTTGTCGACATGTTCTTGGGGACCCTGTCTGGTCCATTCTTCAACCACCTAATTGGGAATTCCGCTGCTGGGTTTACAGATCTTGTCTTGACTGGGGAGAGAATCGAAGCTGGTATCAAGTCGGGGAAGATTCAAGAAACCTCACCTGCTGATGCTCAGAAAAAGCCCCACAGTGGGAGGAAAGAATCCAATGCTATAAATGGTAAAAAGGGTCGTCATGATGTGGGGGCAATCCAGATTTCTGATCCCACGCCCGTTCAACCAAGAAAGAGCAATAGGCGTAGGATAAAGCATCAAGATAGGAAGTATACTAACATCAACATGTCTTTGTCTCAGGCATTACAGCAATTGCTGAGGGCAAAACTGATCACACTAAAGGATCCTCCTCAAAATCCTGACACGTCCTCTCCCAAGTACAACCCGGGCGTGAGATGTGCCTACCATTCTGACAGTCCTGGACATGACACCGACGACTGTTGGACCTTGAAGAACAAAATCCAGGATTTGATTGACGCCAAGGAAGTCGAGTTTGAATACTGATCCTACACCAGATCATCGAGAATGTCTTTTGTTCATTCAAATGTTCAAGTTGTATTTTTCTTTGATTGTTCAAACATTTTATTCATGTCAAACTTTGTTATTTCATTAATGCATCACATGTCTGTTTTGAAACAATATATTCGTGTTCACTATATGCAAATTATTTTCATATTTTTCTGATGTTAACTCTTGATCTAAAATTCTAAGCCTCTTGAGGGAGGATGACGAAAACGATACCGCAATCTTTACAGTATGCTTTTGAACAGACCCCGCTGATGAGGTACAGGCATTGTTTCAATCCCTAAACACTGGAGTTATAAGGATGATAATCCCTCGTCAACCCATCCGAGCCAAAGAAGTAGGAGTTTTTTCTTTTCGAAATTTAAAACCCTTAATCATAACCTGGGGCAGGGTAGTCTCTCAGTTGATCCAAGTGCATAACAAATGGCACCAAAGAGGTCCTTACGAAAAAAAAGAAGACAGTGATGGTTCCGAATAATCAATGAAGAAAGGCAGTCATTATATCTCAAAAATAAAAACCCATTAAGTCAAAACCAATGAAGGAGACTTACAAAACTGGGGCATCCCGCTGACTGTAATTCCAAAAAAAGGAAACAGTTCAGGCAAAAAAAGAAAGGGATAACAAAAATCAAAAAAGAAAGAGGTCCTACAAACCCTCAACAAAAAATGACTGCCTATTCAAAAGAAGTTATCAACATTTGAACCATTATTGAAACATCAAAGCAAAGACTCAAGCAAGGTCTAACGTACGATCAACTGAGTTTAGGTTTGGAGAACATCACGAAGAGCGGGTGGGTACAAATAAAATTTGAGCCTTTATCCTTTGTTTCTTAAACCGTGAACCAGGCCACGTTATAACCCTCAAAAGTCCTAGCTGAAGCATGGGTTAGTTCGAAAGCATACTGTTACAAAAGGTATCCTGACTCCTTAAGGCCTACGGTAAATACGGGGTTGACATCATGTTTTACAAACATTCATTTGTTTTATGAAAAAAGAATACATTTTCAAAATCTTCAAGACAGACATAAGCTTTGCATTTTTAACATAACTTTGTTTGTGTATAACTTTTTGTTTGAACAGCAAGGAAATTCGCACGATGAATACCTAGTGAACAAAAGCACTTTCAATCAAGGGGCATGACATGATCATGGTCCATCATCTAGGGCAGTCCAATCAAGATTCGGAGAATCTCTCAAAGGCCAAAACAGCCAGGGGCAAACCTCCGCCTGAGCCACTTGGGGCATTGGACATGAATTCCCAGCAATGAATCTCGCTTGATCAAACACCTTCTGGTGGCATGACAAAACACTTCTAACAGGGGCAACTCCCTACATCCTGAGAGCATGGACATAGTCGAAAAGATGCTACGCAAAATCAAAGACCCGCTAGGTTGACATACCTAGGCAAAAATAAGGGCTTCCCGGCGAACCAAAAGGGTTCGGGCAAAATGAGGGATGAAAATGAAAAAATCTGTACACCCGGCAAGTCGAAAACCTGAAAAGGCGGCTTGGGCAAAAATGGGTATCCCGGTGGACTGAAAACCCGAAAGGGCGGTCCAGGCAAAAGTTAGGGATTAAAGCGTATGACTATGTCCTGTTATCTTGTCACCTGCCTACCAGAAGAGAGTTTGTCCATCAACAGTTATCAGCACCTCACAGGTCTTCCTCTCCCACCTCAGAAACAGGGGCAATGATGAGTTGTCCAAACAATCTAATCGCTCTGTCCTCCAAGGTACCAAGGTAGGTTCAGCTAAAGAACATGACCAGTATATCTTAATTCCCCGGAGAGCAAGTCAGCAGTCAGTGCACTCTTACCCAAGCAATGTTATCAAATCTCAAGGAAGTTAAGTATCCTCCAGTAGATCTCAATACTCCCCCAGCAGCAGCATACATATATTCTTAACAAGCATCCCCGGCAGTCTTGGCCTAAAGATTGTTCCCCGGCGGCATAACATTCGAAGGAATCACCTTCCCTGCAGTTCAAACCTCCCCAGAAGAGTCCAATCCAGTTTCCCCAGGAAAGTTGGAATTTATCCCCAAGCAATAAGCTTATCCCCAGTAGATTCTGGAAGCTTATCCCCTCGCAGAACACGAACGCGTCGCCCGGCTTTATTCAAAGAGTTATTTCCTCAATAAGATATAACTGGGTTATCCTCAGCCAAAAGCCACGGAAAGGTCGTCGTCAACATAGTTCTTTCCTACCCCCAGCGAAGTCTATTCACACTTCCACAACAAGACATCCTCAGCAAATTATTATCAACACTCAGCAAGGCATCCCTCTTCCCACAGAGTATTGCTTCCCAGCATGGTCGCTAGAGTATCTTTTTCTCCCCGCAGAATCTTCCATTTGCCAAGTTTATTCCTCAACGGAGTCATCTTCTCCTACCGGTATTCTTGCAACTATCATCCCCAGCGGACGCGAAATCTATTCTCCAACAGCAGCCCAGGAGTGACTTCCCGGCACCCGTCAAGGATTTACTTTCCTAGACGGAAATATTCATAAAACATCACATACATACACCATCGTAGCATGCATAGATGCATCATATCATATAAATCTCATTTATGTTGAGAACATCATTGCTTGATCCATATCATGCATTGCATATGACTGACCTTTACCTTTCAGGAAAGATGCAGTTAAATTCTCAAAACATATTTCAAGGCCTTCTCTAGTTCAGCTAAATCGACCCCCAACAGATTTTTCTGATAAAGACTCAGTAGAAGTGATGGTCCCCTCTCCGGCAAGTGCGTGAGGTGGTAATTCCTTCTTCAGATGTTTCCCTCTCCGACGGTGAGTGTGAGGTGATAGTCTCTTATGGTCCCCTCTCCGGCAAGTGCGTGAGGTGGTAATTCCTTCTTCAGATGTTTCCCTCTCCGACGATGAGTGTGAGGTGATAGTCTCTTATGGTCCCCTCTCCGGAAAGTGCGTGAGGTGGTAATTCCTTCTTCAGATGTTTCCCTCTCCGACGATGAGTGTGAGGTGATAGTCTCTTATGGTCCCCTCTCCGGCAAGTGCGTGAGGTGGTAATTCCTTTTTCAGATGTTCCCCTCTCCGACGATGAGTGTGAGCTGATAGTCTCTTATGGTCCCCTCTCCGGCAAGTGCGTGAGGTGGTAATTCCTTCTTCAGATGTTCCCCTCTCCGACGATGAGTGTGAGGTGATAGTCTCTTATGGTCCCCTCTCCGGCAAGTGCGTGAGGTGGTAATTCCTTTTTCAGATGTTCCCCTCTCCGACGATGAGTGTGAGGTGATAGTCTCTTATGGTCCCCTCTCCGGCAAGTGCGTGAGGTGGTAATTCCTTTTTCAGATGTTCCCCTCTCCGACGATGAGTGTGAGGTGATAGTCTCTTATGGTCCCCTCTCCGGCAAGTGCGTGAGGTGGTAATTCCTTCTTCAGATGTTCCCCTCTCCGACGATGAGTGTGAGGTGATAGTCTCTTATGGTCCCCTCTCCGACAAGTGCGTGAGGTGGTAATTCCTTCTTCAGATGTTTCCCTCTCTGACGATGAGTGTGAGGTGATAGTCTCTTATGGTCCCCTCTCCGGCAAGTGCGTGAGGTGGTAATTCCTTCTTCATATGTTTCCCTCTCCGACGATGAGTGTGAGGTGATAGTCTCTTATGGTCCCCTCTCCGGCAAGTGCGTGAGGTGGTAATTCCTTTTTCAGATGTTCCCCTCTCCGACGATGAGTGTGAGGTGATAGTCTCTTATGGTCCCCTCTCCGGCAAGTGCGTGAGGTGGTAATTCCTTCTTCAGATGTTCCCCTCTCCGACGATGAGTGTGAGGTGATAGTCTCTTATGGTCCCCTCTCCGGCAAGTGCGTGAGGTGGTAATTCCTTTTTCAGATGTTCCCCTCTCCGACGATGAGTGTGAGGTGATAGTCTCTTATGGTCCCCTCTCCGGCAAGTGCGTGAGGTGGTAATTCCTTTTTCAGATGTTCCCCTCTCCGACGATGAGTGTGAGGTGATAGTCTCTTATGGTCCCCTCTCCGGCAAGTGCGTGAGGTGGTAATTCCTTCTTCAGATGTTCCCCTCTCCGACGATGAGTGTGAGGTGATAGTCTCTTATGGTCCCCTCTCCGGCAAGTGCGTGAGGTGGTAATTCCTTCTTCAGATGTTCCCCTCTCCGACGATGAGTGTGAGGTGATAGTCTCTTATGGTCCCCTCTCCGGCAAGTGCGTGAGGTGGTAAGTCCTTTTCAGATGTTTCCCTCTCCGACGTTGAGTGAGGTGATCATTCCTTTCAGATTAATTTTCTATGGTTCTCTTCCCGATATGGCAAAGATGGTAATTCCCGCCAAGATTTTTCTCAACGAGCGTTGTTGAAGTTAAAATCACCCAAGGTTCTCTTACTATTCATGCTAAGGTAGTAACCATCCCTGGTTCATTCATCGCCGTTTGAAGCTCCAGACTCAGCTCCTGTAACCAGTCAGGACACATCTATACCAAGCATCTGAAATCAACTCCTGCAACGTATCAGGTACTCATGTTTCTTTTTGCAGGTATGCAGGTTCTCGCTAAGGAATCTCCTACGCGATCAACGTCCAGATGGCATCTATAAGCCCATCATCCTATCCAGCAATCTCCAAATGGCATCTATAAGCCCATTCCGCCATCACTGCCACTATGTGAGCGCAAATTTCTGGGCACTCTGGTGTTCAATCATCTTCTACCCTCGGATTACGAAAGGCACGTCAGCCAATCTGCATCCTCAGGTCTAAGAATATTGAACAGGGGCAACTGTTGCACCCCAAAATTTGCCCTCCCATATTCTCCAAAAAAATTGCCAAGCCAAGTCACAAAACTCCCCAAGGTTTGCACAGTGCAACTATCTCCTATACAGTCAAAACTAGGGTTTATGTTCTGATCAGGAAAATAAAGTTTTCAAGGGCCCAACCAAGTCTCATATGCTTACAAAGATGTTCAAGTATCCTCATAGCAAGTTTCAAGGCATTCAGCTCAAAATTGCACAGTCAAAACCCTAAATTGCACTACAGTCAACTGTAGGGGCAAAATGGTCATTTGGCAGTCAAAAGTTCAAATTTTTGGTCAACATATCATTTTGAAGCCACAAACATCATTTGATCAATGCTTGATCATGATTCTCAAAATTTGGCTCAGAAATCATCAAAGATGCAAAAGTTACTATATTTGGACAGTTGAAAAAGTCAACTGAAATTGACCAGGGCATAACTTTCACATGGATTATCAGAAAAATTCCATCCAAAGCTCATTTTGAAGAGAAAGACATTTCCTACAACTCATCTTCATACTTCAAGTCCAAGAAATGCTCTCACAAAAAGTTATCAATTTCAACATTATAGGTCATTTTCAAAAGTCAACAAAAAGGGACTTTACGTCAAAGGCCATAACTTGAGATTGGAAAATCAAAATGACATGGGACCAAAGGCATTGGTTAAAGGACTCAAAGACCTTTCCAAAATGTCCAAAAACATGAGAAAAGCTTAAAAATTGAGCAAGTTATGCCTTGTGGAAGTTGGGAAATTTTTGGATATTTTGAAAAGTCAACTTTGATTCAAATGACCTAAAATTGCTAATGGGCCCATTTTTCTTCCATGATTCATCATCCTAAGCATGTGCACGACCACTTGGCCCAAAGGGAAGTATTTTCTCATTTTTTATTTATTTATTTGAATTATTATTTATATTAATTCATTTAAATTATTTAAATACATGAAAAATATCTAACTTGCCTTAACCAATCTTTTTATGCATGTTTGATACTCAATATTTCGTGTAAATACAAATGGGGAAAGATTTGGAGCTGATTGGCATGATTGAGAGCAAAATACATATGAAAAAGATTCAAAAAGATCCTTAACAAATCAAATCCTTAATCCATAATTGCAAGAGATTTTTATGAATTTTGTTGACCTAATAGCCTCAGTACATAATCAGGATCACAAACCTAATCCTTGGACACTGAAAGCTGCGCAGAAAAGCTCCCTAGAAACTTGAAAAATTCTCCATAAAACTCAAAACTGAAATCAGTGTTCTAGGTTGATTCAAGTCCTAATATTGATTCCAAAAGCTTCCTTGTGGTTCACTGATCATATTCCAATTCATAACACTCATCAAAAGGCAAGGAATTGGTATATAGAACCTTCCCTGTACAGCAAAAAAGTGACAATCGTATTTTCGATTCTAGGCATCCTCATTGCATTTTAATTATATATTCTTGTTCCTTGTGATGTTTTAAAGCTAATCCATACCGTTAATTGCATTTTTCTGTGTTGTATGAGATTAAGCCATGACTGTTATTCTAGGGTTTTCAGGAGGATAAATTAGGGCTTTTGCAATAAGGCAAAATTAAGCCTCAAAACCATGACCATCCAACTCAGTGCAGAGAGACGAAGAAGGAACACTTGTCGCGAACAATTTATGAGCCCTGTAGCGCTATTCGCTATTTTCCCTAAAGCCCTCTAAAACCACGCTCTGAAAACCGTGGCTCAATGTTTTTAGTTTCAGGGGAAACGAGGAAGAAGACCTCGTGGCAAAGCATGATTCGTTGTTTTTAAATTTCGCGCGCTCCAACCACTAATGCCTTGGTTTTCCTTTTATTATTTATTTGTTATAATATGTTTGAATGCGTGTGTAGCTCAGCTGGCAAACGTTGAAGGCTTCAACGTCTAAGACCTGGGTTCGAACCCCAGGTCTGTGCAATTTCCTATATTGTTTTGCCATAAATATTCAGGTGCAGTTTCAAAAGTCCAGGTGCATCATACACATTCCTGGTCAACCGTCCACGTGCCCCTGATGGCCAAACCAAAGGCACAGATCTAAAGAGTGCGCTAAGCCCTAGTCCACGCACCACAGGCTAGTCAGAAAAGTCAAAAGGATCAAAGACTTGTTGGGCCAGATTGCTAAGGCCTACACCTCCTAATTTGGGACTGAAACCCCCTGGTTTGCCTTCTCCATACTTTTTCTTATTTTATTTTTAATTGCTATTATATTCTTCTTTATTTGTTTTAATTAATTATTTTTTTTCTTTACAAATTATAAAATGCACAAAAAATCAGAAAAAGAGCAAAATAAAATATTTATTTATTTTAATATATTTTATATAAATAATTGCATGTAAATATTTAGTATTAAATAGGTTTTAACTTTAATTCTTTTCATAATAAAAATCCAAAATATAGAATTAGGTTTAATAATTTTTTATTCCTTTTTTTTTATTTTCTTTTTTTCACCATAATGTTATTTACTTTATTTATTCTCATAATTAAATTGTACATAAAAATTAGGGTTTCATTTAGTTAAAAATTTCAATATTTTCTTAATAACTAAAAAATAATTAGAACTAGGGTTTGACATTTTAATTTTAATTAAATCTCTTTTTTTCAGTAAATCAAAAAACACAAAAATACTAAAAAAACATTTTCTTTTAACTCTTAATTTTAATTCCTTATTAATAATATTTTGCAAAAGGGTCCAACGCCCTCGTTCGTAATTTATTTAATTTGCGTATTTATTTTATTTCGCTTAAATAGTTATGTATCTCTCCCAAAGCGTTGTAACTTAAATTTCTCGCACTTTTATTTTTATTTGCTTTATTTACTTTCCGTCAAATCGGGTTCGGTTTAATTTTGGCGATGTGGACCCGCGCCATTTGTAAATACTTTAGATTTACTTTTCCCGCAAATATTAACTGTTAAATAAGCATGCAAGAATGAATGGCCCTAATTAAAATCAAGCGTAGATCACAACAAACATGACAAGACAAATATCAATGAAAACGACACACAAATCGCACACACCACCCCTAGGGTACGCCTCACTGTTGCCTTGCCTTCGAAAGGTGATCGTCGAGTAGAGGATGTCTTAGTAAGTCCTCATGATCCGGGAACCTGGCATGAGGGTAGCTTCTAAGGTGTCTTCCCATTGCTCTGGTGATCACCATGTCCCTACAAAATCGAATTGACCCGAACACCTCCAACGGTGGTGCTACCTACCTCTCAATGGTGGGATGGCACTACTTTAAAGGACATCTACACAGACGAATTCCTTAGGGTAGGTAGGTTCTCAAGGATACTTGCTCTAATCTCAAAACAAAATCGAAACATACTTTTCACACCAACACATTTTCAAAAGCTTTCAAAACAAACTTTTCAAACACTCTGACGAACGAGTCGAACTGAAATTTTTCAAAGAAACTTTTAAACCCACATTGAAAAACGAACAAACATTTTTGAAAACACATTGAGCAAGTATCTAAGAGCCCATGGATAACCATGGATAGAAAGGGTGCTAACACCTTCCCTTTCTATAACCTACCTCCCGAACCGAGAGCAATCTCTATAAGGAATTTTTCTGTGCTTTTGTCCTTTCCATTTGGAGAAAATAAAAGACGGTGGCGACTCTTGCTTCCGCGACATTTTGCGAACCAGCGTTAAACAGTCAGTTCCAGATCCACCGATCACACTTGTGATGAGAAATGTAGATGAATATGGGAGGGAAAATTTTGGGGTACAACACCAACGCTATTGAAGAAGATCTGTTTGTTGCTACTGTGGATAAACTCTTAACTCTGCTCCCGACTATTAAGTTGAACCTGTTGAAAGCTGGTATTTTCCCAGGTTGTGACCAAGACTGCCATGCTTGCCTATCCTCCCCATTTGACTTCCCTTTGTTGAAGAAAGGTATCCAACGACTGATGGATAACCAAGAAATTTTGTTTGAGAATGCTCTTGTTTCACCCGTTCCAGTGAAAGAAGTTTCAATAATAACCATCTACGCCAATCCTTCCAGGGCCCCTAAAGGACCCGTTAGGATTACACCTTCTCCAAAGACTGCTCCGCTTAAGATGACAATTCCCGGGCCATCCCCATACAAATAAGATAAATCAGTACCATGGAACTATGGTGGAGAAATCTACTACCATGGTATTAAACAGATTGAAATGACTGCCGAAGAAGAAAGCTCCGAAGAGGACAGTCCCGACATTATCAATATTGTTGGAACTAGCAAGATCACCCGCAGTGGTAGAATCTTCTCTCTAGAGATTGCTCCTCCAACAGCAGTCTTTGGACCCGTGGCCATTCCGAAGATTACCTATACACCAGTGATCGTACCTGCAAGCGTACCCACCAACAAAGACAATACAATTCCTATCCCTGTTTCCACTGCTGAGAATAAAGGAAAGAATGTTCAAGAGGAGCCTGTCCTGACGAAGGCTCAATCACTAGTTATTCCTGAAACATCCAAGAAGGAGATGGAATAAATCCTGAGGATCATTAAGAAGAGTGATTATGATATGGTTGAACAATTGGGGAAGACCCCTTCCAAGATCTCTATGCTAGCCCTATTGCTGTGCTCTGAAGCACATGCCAAAGCTTTGGTAAAATTTCTGAAGACAGCTCACGTGCCGCAAGAGACGTCTGCTGACCAGTTCCAGGACTGTGTGGCCAGTTTGACAGCTGATAATGGCCTGGGCTTCTTCGATGCTGACTTGACACCCAGAGGGAGAAAACATAACGATGCACTACATGTCTCAGTGGAGTGCAGAGGAATAACCCTAGCTCATGTCTTGGTTGATACTGGGTCGTCTTTAAACGTCTTGCCGAAGAAAGCCCTTGATAGGTTGGATTGCAAGGGGATGACTCTAAAACCCAGTAACATAGTGGTTAGAGATTTTGATGGTTCTAATAGGATGGTCCACGGGGAGGTGGACATCCCAATCAAGGTGGGAACTCAAGTTTTCAACTCGACATTCTATGTGATGGACATCCGTCCTTCTTACTCTTGTCTGTTGGGACGCCCCTGGATCCACAATGCCGGAGCAGTCACCTCTACCTTGCATCAAATGCTCAAGTACCCCGTCCAAGCGAAGATCATAACTGTCCATGGTGAGGAGGAGTATATGATTAGTCATCTGTATTCCTTCCGTTATGTGGAGTTAGATGGCGAGTTCATAGAGACCCCTTTCCAAAATTTTGAAGAAGTCTCTCTGGAAATAGCGGCAACCAAGGTGGTATCCTCGATTCCTTAGATCACAAGACCTCCACCTCGGATGTCATCTCTCAAGGATGCAAGGGCAGTAGTGGAAGCAGGGGGTGCACAATCTGGGGTCAGCTTCCAGACATTCCTTACAAATCAGACAAGTTTGGCTTGGGGTTTACTTCGACTGCTCAGAAGGCGGTGCGTCGTGCCCGTGCTGGGGGGCCACCTGTGAAGATCAGCCACCAAGGGGTTAATGCACTAGAGGACAATGAAGAAGATGGCAGCTTGGAAGACTGGATATTCTCTACTGTTAGCGGAGGACTTTGCAACTGGGAAGCCAAAGACTTCATCCCGATAACTTTCATATCGCAGTAATTTATCTTTTACATTTATGTTGGACTGTAATAATTCGCAAACAATTCATACTTTGAAAACCTTTTGTCTTACCCGAGGCACAATGGTTCATATTTAAGGGTTTTTATTTCATCTACATATGTCATTCAATGAATCATGGACGCTTTTTCACATATAAACTTTTTATGCTCATTGCCTTTCTTTTACATTTTATTGTTTTAAGATGGCTATACCCTTACACACACCCACACTCACAAATGCAGGTACCCTTCCATTCCGGATCCCATGGGTAACGATACTGCTATAGCCTTAAGTGACTCCGAAGATCTGATCTACCAAGCCGAATACGAAGGTGTGGAAGATTGTGAGGTGCCAGGGGAATTGTCCAAATTACTACAGCAAGAGGAAAGAGCAATTCAGCCTCATGAGGAGTTGTTGGATACATTCAACTTGGGAACAGAGGAAGATAAAAAGGAAATCAGAATAGGTGCCAATCTAGTTCCGAGTGTCAAGGAGCACCTAATTCAGCTATTGAATGATTATGTTGAGATCTTTTCCTGGTTATACGAAGACATGTCGGGACTCGATACAGACATTGTGGTACACCGTCTACCCACCAGAGAAGACTGTCCACCAGTGAAACGAAAGGTCCGCCGCATGAGACCTGACATGTCAGAGAAGATCAAAGCAGAAGTTATGAAATAGTTCAATGCTGGATTTCTGGCGGTTACTTCCTATCCTCAATGGGTTGCTAACATTGTCCCCATGCCTAAGAAGGACAACAAAGTGAGAATGTGCGTGGGTTATAGAGATTTAAACAGGGCCAACCCTAAAGATGACTTTCCACTTCCACACATCGACATCCTGGTTGATAATACAGCCCAACACAAATTATTTTCTTTCATGGACGGATTCTCAGGCTATAACAAGAACAAAATGGCACCTGAGGACATGGAGAAAACTACATTTGTCACACAGTGGGGTATGTTCTGCTATAAAGTGATGCCATTCAGACTGAAGAATGTCGGGGCAACCTATCAACACGCCATGGTAGCTTTGTTTCATGATATGATACATCATGAGATAGAGGTCTACGTAGATGACATGATAGCCCGATCACAAACTGAAGAGGAACACCTTGATCACTTGCAAAAGCTTTGTGTTAGGTTGAAGGAGTACAAGCTAAGATTGAACCCAAACAAGTGCACATTCGGAGCCCGACCCGGTAAACTCTTAGGTTTCATTGTCAGCAAGAAAGGCATCGAGGTTGATCCTGCCAAAGTTAAAGATATACAAGAAATGCCTGCTCCTCGCACTGAGAAGGAAGTCAGAGGTCTTTTGGGACGCCTAAACTACATTTCCAGGTTCATTTCTCACCTAACATCTACTTGTGAGCCAATCTTCAAACTGTTGAAGAAAGACTAGGTAGTCAGATGGAACGACGAATGCCAAGTTGCTTTCGATAAAATCAAGGAGTATTTGCTAGAACCTCCTGTCTTGATGCCACCCGTCGAGAGAAGACCGCTAATCATGTATCTGACCGTCTTAGAGAATTCAATGGGGTGCGTACTGGGGCAGCATGACGAGTCTGGCCTAAAAGAGCATGCCATTTATTACCTTATCAAAAAGTTTATCGATTGTGAAACTAGATATTCACTGCTCGAGAAAACTTGTTGCTCTTTGGTATGGGATGCTCGCCGGCTAAGGCAA
This sequence comes from Vicia faba, assembly GCA_948472305.1. Lineage (NCBI taxonomy): Eukaryota > Viridiplantae > Streptophyta > Magnoliopsida > Fabales > Fabaceae > Vicia > Vicia faba. The sequence continues at coordinate 746,129,908 of OX451741.1, forward strand.
TATATGTTGACTCATACCACTTTGCTGATATCTAAGATGGATCCGATAAAGTACATCTTTGAGAAGCCTGCTCTGTCTGGGAGGATAGCTAGATGGAAGATGATCCTAACGGAATACGACATATAGTACACTACCCAAAAAGCTATAAATGGTAGTGTGCTAGATGATCATCTAGCTCATCAAGCTGTAGAAGATTACCAGTCCATGAAGTTTGACTTCCCTGATGAAGACATCATGACATTAGACAACTGCAAAGAGATATGGCCATATGACGGACCTGAACAAGGATCTCGATGGACCCTGTACTTTGATGGGGCCTCCAATGCACTTGGTAATGGTATCGGTGATGTGCTTATATCTCCAGAAGAATGCTATACTCCTTTCACCGCCAGACTTTGCTTCAACTGAACGAACAACATGGCAGAGTATGAAGCATGCATCTTTGGACTCAAGACTGCCATAGACTTGGGAATCAAATCTTTAGTTGTGTTTGGGGACTCAGCTTTGGTCATCAGTCAAATCAAAGGAGAGTGGGACACTAAGCATCCTAACCTCATCCCTTACAAAGAACATGTTTTGACATTGCTACCACATTTCGAGCAGATTACCTTCGAGTATTTCCCGTGAGAAGAAAATCAGCTAGCAGATGCTCTAGCTACAATGTCATCTATGTTTAAACTTAACTGGGATAATGAGGCTCCCCAAATCACCATTGAACGGATGGACGAACCAGCACACTATCACGAGATTAATACCGAAGAAGTAGTAGACCAACTGTGGTTTCACGAAGTCAAAAGGTATTTCGAGGCTCAAGAATATCCCGAAGGAGCTTCAGTCAATGACAAAAAGTTCTTAAGGAGATTCTCAGCTAAGTTCTTCCTAAGTAATAGCATCCTATACAAGCGCAATCATGATTCTATTTTGCTCCCTTGTGTGGACAAGATTGAAGCTGAAAAGGTCATGGCTGAATTGCATGAGGGTACCTTTGGCACTCACTCGAGTGGGCATACGATGGCAAAGAAGATTCTACGGGTAGGCTATTACTGGTCTACCATGGAAGCTGACTGCTATCAACACTCCTGCACCTACCATAAGTGTCAAATCTATGCAGACAAGGTGCACGTGCCTCCGGTTCATCTAAATGTCTTAACAGCTCCTTGGCCCTTCGCTATGTGGGGAATCGACATGATTGGGGAGATCAAGCCTACAACATCCAATGGACATCGTTTTATTCTGGTGGCCATTGACTACTTCACCAAGTGGGTCGAAGCAGCTTCCTTCACATCCGTTACTAAGAATGTTGTTGCCCGCTTCATCAAGCAGAATCTTATTTGCCGGTACGCTATCCCTGAAAGGATCATCACTAATAATGGTAGAAACCTTAACAATACTATAATCACCGCCTTGTGCGAGCAGTTCAGGATTCAACATCATAATTCATCTCCCTATCGGCCAAAGATGAATGGTGCAGTTGAAGTTGCTAACAAAAATATCAAAAAGATCATACAGAAGATGACAATCACCTACAAGGACTGGTGTGATACGGTGGGAGAACTGACTTGAGGTTTTGCATTTGTGTTTGCAAATGTTGCGGTTTAGCAAGAGTCGCCACCGACTTTTATTTTATCCAAAAGGAAAGGTAAAAAAGCACAGGAAAGACCTTTGAGATTGTTTTTGGGTTCGGGGGGTAGATTATGAAAAGGGAAGGTGCTAGAACCCTTTTCATCCATGGTTTTCCATGGGCTCTTATTTACTTGTTTTAGATCACTTGCTTTGCTTTGACAATTGTTTGAAATGGTGCTTTGTGTGGTTTTGAAAGTATTTTGAAAAGAGGCCATCGTTTAGGAAATCTTTGTAATGATTCTTGTTTATAAGAATGTATACAAAGATGTTTGTCTTTTGAAAAATGTTTCAATGTTTTGAAAGTTGTTTGGAAAATGTTTTTAAATGTATGTGTGTTTTTGAAAATAGCAAGGATGGTTTGCAAGTTTGATCAAGTAACTAGAAGCATCTACCTACTCAAAAGTCTTTCCTATACATTTTTATTCCTTTGACATTGTTAACCTACCATTGTTTTGGTAGATAACCCTATCTTTGGATGTTAAACGGGACGTGCGTGGGTCATCGTATGACCATGATAACAATATTGCGAAGTATATTAGCAAGTTTTGAGGGACCAAGATCATTTGTTTTAGGCAACTTTTGATAGCGTCATCGAGGGACTATGATCTTTTGTTTTATATTGTTTTGCCAAGATATCTAGCATGCATACCATGGCCATTTTTAAGGCAACCAAGTGGATGAAACCCTAGGGGTGCTTGTGTGTAATGTGTTGTCATTTTTCATGCATTTTGTTTGTCTTGAATTAGGTCATTCTATTTGTTTGATTTTTTTTGTCTTATCATACAAACCCTAGTTTACTAACATGTATATAATGCGATAAATTGCGTAATGTAAATCTAAACTATTACAACAATATTATGGGAGGGGGGATACAAGTTTTGGAATGGGGATATTTGCACAAAATAAAACCCTAGTTTACTATTACAACCCAATTGAATTTATTGTACAATAAATAAATAAACAATTATTTAAATATGCAATAAAATGTAAATATGCAAAAATGTTTTGTAATTGTTTTATGCATGAGAAAATAATATTATCTAAGTCCTAAAAATAAGAAAAATAATGTTATTATTTTTTAAAAGGGGAAACCCTAATTTTTTGATTAAAAGAAAAATATATGTCTTCTAATATTCTTGTCCATTTTTGTTTAAGAAAAATAATAATAATATTATGTACAAATATTAAAAATTAAAATATCTGGGAAAATAATATTTTATGTGTATAAAATGTAAAATAAAATATTAAGTATTTTATTATTATTTACAAGTTTATTTAAGAAAATAAATTATATTAAACTTAATAACCTATTTTTATGCCATAAAAAATAATAAAAATAATAAAATAAAATTCAAAAAAATTAAGAAAATATTTTTTGGGATTTTCCAAAGTTCAGAAAAAAAATAAAGTCAAAAATATAAAAATAACAAGAAAATATGAAAAATAACAAAATATGAATCAGGGGGGGGGGTGTGAATAAAAACAGGCCCAAGGCGCCAGGCCCAGACAGCCTTCATCCCTGACCTCCAACTTCGTCCCAAACGCGCGCTTCTGTGTTCAAATCCTGTTCTTGCTATTCTTTGCATAAAATCAAAAACTTGTAACATGAAAAATGTAGCTCATGATTACACGATTCCAATGATATAAAGTTTGTGACCTAACACTCAAAAATCAAGGAGAATTTTATCACCCCTAATTTCTGACCTAAAATTTTCATGAACTTCAAGCTTCAAATTCTCACTACTCAGTTAATATAAATAAAAACTATGCATATGTACGACTTAAGCAAGTTAAGGACTACATCTTTGCTTCACAAATCGTGACCTAAGGATGCCTAAATAGAGAGATAGAAACTTGACAAATACCTTGTCCATTTGAGTTTGGATATGGAAATGTGGAGACTTTGAGTGAGGCCTGAAGTTCTTGTAAGCTTCCTTGAAGTTCCCTCAAGCTTCTCCAATGCTCAGCTTGCCTTGTAGATGCTTGAATCTCCCTGTAGAAGTCAACTTGCAAACCTTCAAAATGAAAATGGTGATCCTTGAAACAGGGGTTACAGTTGCAAGACAAAGGCCTGGACAGCTTAAGTGTGATGTATGGAAGGTGTTTCAAGGGTTGAATCAAGAAACGCACGAGCCAATATTGATTTGGCTTGAGATTTGCAGAAGCTGCCCTGTTTTTGGCAGAAATGGTGTTTTTTGTGTTTGAGGGTGTTTGAGATGTTAGCAATTTGTGCTTAGGCTTGTTACAATGTTCTGAGGTTCTTTTAAATGAATCCAAGCCTTGCCTTTATCAGATGGATGAGTTGTATTGACTTTTGCAAGTTTACTTGCTTTTGAAGAAAGTTGAAGTGACAATGCCTAAAAGCATGTACTTGCTAGTTCCTTAGCTGATAAGTGTTGGTAAACATGCCTGATAACTGTGGAGCTTTCTTGTGACAAAGAAACAGGTTCAATGCTCAAGGAATGCAAAGTTGCAAAAGGCTAGCTTTATGAAAATGGTATTGAGAACTTTATGCCATAAATGGATTAATTCTTTGTGCAAAGCTCCATAGGTCAGAATAAAGCCAATATCCAATGTGTTAGCATTAAATTAGGAGTGTAGAAAGGATTAGGACCTGTAATACCAAGTACAAGCATGTTTGAAACTGATTTGCAACTTGTAACATTGTGAAAATGCCTTGTACAAAAGTGATAAATTGCCATTTTCTCTTCTTCGATTCTCCCTAACCACAAATGATCTTGGAGAGTTCTTGGACATTTTGGAAATATTGTAACATTCTATACAATCCATATTTGAAATGCAACTTGAGATACCTCTTGGAACTAGGTGAAAACTTTCCATGAAGTTAGGTCAAAAATCTGCCTAAACTAGGGCAAAATTTCACTAAGTTAAAAAGTTTATGGACCCTTATTCACAAAATCATAACTTGAGATCCAAGCATCTTTTGGGAAAACTTTGTGAATTAAAGTTGTATATTTCATGGAGGACTACAAATTTCATGTTTGAAGTTTTCTTTGAATCCAATTGCATCATGGTGAAAAAGTTGTAGAAAGTTGAGAACAAATAAGAAATTTTCCATAACTTAGAAAAATTCTAAGTTATGAAAAATTTCAAATTAAAACCCTAATTTGCAAAATTAGGTTTCTTGGTCAACAAGTTCACATTTTGGCATATCTTGATGAATTATGACCCTTGGCACTTGATTTTGACCAAAAAGTCAAAGTTTGACTTTCCAATGTACAATTGATTTTTGATCAGTTGACTGGAAAATTCATCTATCAATCCAATGCTTTTGAGATATTTTGAACTATGTGTTTAGGTCAAGATGATGCCATTGAGTCCTTGAAATCATGCTTGAACCCAATTGGTCATTGGCTAGGTCAAAAATCAGAAATTGCCCTTTCTCAATCAAAACCCTAATTTTGACCATTTTGCCCTTTTGATGATCTGATCAAATTTCTTGAGGAGTTATGATACAAACTTGATCAAATGGTACATAGGAGCCTAGAATGCTGTTGTGGATAAAAAATTATGAAGTTTGACTGTAAATTGGCCATGGTTGACTTTTTCCCCAATATAGCTAATTTTTAGGTCAACTGTTCAATTGATTGGGCAAAAATGTGGTTCAAGGCTTGAAACTTGGTATGAGAAATCTTAGGGGTCCAAGATGGTGTATGAAAGTCGCATTAAGCATTGATGGTCCAAAAATCCTTGTGCAAACTCAAACCCTAATTTCAGGTTAACAGTGCCAGAGGAGGTCTTGAGCTGAGCAAACCCTAATCTTGTCTGGAGTCCAAGAAGTCTTGTGGGGAAAAATCTTGATAATATGAGAGGGCAAAATTTGGGGTACAACAGCTACCCCTGTTCAATCTTCTTGAACCTGATGAGTTAGATTGGCGAGTTTGTCGTTCGTGACTCGAAGGTAAAAGATGATTGGACACTAGAGTGCCCGTAAATTTGCACTCGTCAAAACGTAATTGAGGGAATGGGCTTAAAGATGCCATTTGGAGATGTGATAGAATCTTTTTGGAGATGGGCTTAAAGACACCATCCAAGAATGTTTGTTGAATTGTATGTTGTAAGTGTGAATAATGAGTATCAGAATGGTATCTGCGTCTGGAACATATTTGTACTGTATCTGGGGACTGAATCTGAATGAGCAAAGGAATAGAATCCGTGTCTAGAGCGTATCAAAGCTGTATCTGAATGTTGAATCTGAATAAGCAATAGAATAGCATCCGTGTCTGGAGCGTCTCTGAGCTAGGGAGAATCAGAATAGGTGACAGAATGGCAACCGTGTCTGGAGCGTATCTGGATTGGAAACTAAATAGGTAGCAGAATGACTTCCGTTTCTGGAGTGTATCTGTACTTCAAATTGATAGTTGAATCTGAATGAGAAATAGAATGGCTTCCGTGTCTGGAGCGTATCTAATCTGTATCTGATAGTTAAAATCTAAATAAGTGTCAGGATGGCATCCGTGTCAGGAGCGTATCTGAACTGTATCTGAAATCTGAATCGGAATGAGCAACAGAATGACTTCTACGTCTGGAGTGTATCTGTACTGTATCATGATTGTATACTATTAACGGTAGCTTGTTAATATTATCCTGAAAAGGGTAAAATGTTAGCTGAAACACAAAGTTATGTTGTATGATGCAATATATGTGTTATATCAATGTTTATGATATATGAATGTAATGTATGCGCATGTAAGTTGATTAGTTGTCTTGCAGAGGAAAATAAATCCTTGACGGCTGGGGATAATGAAATCTTTGACTGCTGCCCGGGAAAATAAATCCCTGACTGCTGAGGATAAGAAAATCCTGGGCGACTGCTGGAGATTAAGAAATCTTTAACAACTTCTGTGGGGATGTGAGAATCCTTCATGTCTTGAAGTTGGAGTATTGACAAAAATTCTGTTACGAGTGATGCCAAACTGCTTGAGAAATCTGCTTGGGGAGTCCAGAGAACTTTGATGACTTCTACTGGGGATTGCACAAAGGGAATCCTTACTCGGCTGGGGAATAGGGAAAACTCTGATGGTTTCTGCGGGGAACTAAGAATGAGAATCTTCATTCTGTTGAGGAGTAAAAACTTTGGTGACTTCATGCTGGGGAGTGATGAAGACCCTGGCAACTTCACTGGGGAATCAAGAATGAGAATCTTCATTCTGTTGGGGAGTAAAAACTCTGTGGGGGAAGAAAGCTTACTGTTGGAGAGTAAGTTCAAGAGTTTTCGGTCGTCTGCCACTCTACTGAGAAGTTATCCTAGGTTGGGGAGAGACAAAAGTTAACTGTTATCCGGTTGATTTTCAGGCTTTAAGATAACTTGGATGGTTTCCACTGGGGATTAGAAGTCTTGACTTGACTGGGGATGAAGGTTTCAGCTCCGCTGGGGATCTGTAACTTAAAGTTTTGGTTCCGCTGGGGATTGGGAGTTTGAAGTTTTAACTCTGATGGGGATTAAGGTTTGAAATTTAGCTCCATTGGGGATACATATTTCAAGGTTTTAGCTCCGCTGGGGATCTAGATGATGTATTGTAGGGATTGCTCCTGGAATAACCTAAAGACGTTTTCCTATCCTTTCAGTCTGTCATTAGTTGTTCTTTTCCATCCTGTTTATTTGTAAACAATAATTATGTTCAAATGCATATGTTCATCAATGAATCATTGGACGTTTTTGCAAATAAAAACACAACTGTAAAAGAAAAAGACAAATTGTTTTTGTACTTTGAAAGAGATATCTTTGTATTTACTTTGAATAAGTGTTTTGTACAAAGGAGACAGGCATCCTAGTAAGAGGATGGTGTCATAAAAGTAATAAAAATTTATACAAAGAAAGATAGCTATGTGTGTAAAAAATCCCATGGGGTTCCCATTTTGCTATAGCCTTCGTAACTCTGAATATCTTGTCCATCCGCTGCTTCGCCCGAAGAAGATTGGATTGATCAGAAGTTCCAGATGTTGTCTGTGAAGAGATTGTCCTTAAAGTGATCCGACGAGACATAGTCATACGGTTTAATTCCCTAACTTTTACCTGGACCGCCCTTTCGGGTTTTCAGTCCACCGGGAAACCCTTTTTTGCCCAAGTCGCCCTTTTGGGTTTTCAACTTGTCGGGTGTACATATTTTTTTGTTTATCCCTAATTTTTTCCTGAACCTCCCTTTCGGGTTTTCAATTCACCGGGATGCCCTTTTTTTGCCTAGGTGTGTCAACCTAGCGGGTCATTTATGCGTAGTATCTTTTGACTATGTCATCGTTCACAGGGTGCGGCAGGTCGTCGCTGTCCATGGTGGTTAAGATCATTGCCCCACTAGAAAAGATGTTCTTGATTACAATTGGTCCTTCGTAGGTAGGAGTCCATTTGCCCCTGGGATCACTTTGTGGCAAAATGATGCGCTTGATCACTAGGTCCCCGACTTGATATGACTAGCGCCTGACTTTCTTATTGAAAGCCTTAATCATCCGTTTTTGATACGTCTGATCGTGGAAAACAGCAGTAAGTCGCTTTTCATCAATCAGGTTAAGTTGATTAAGCCGGGTCTAAATCCAATCGTCTTCACTCAAAGCAGTATCCTTCATGATTCTCAAGGAAGGAATCTGAACCTCGATAGGTAAAACAGCCTCCATGCCATATACCAAGGAATAGGGTGTTGCCCCAATTGAGGTGCGTGCCGTGGTACGGTACCCGTGAAGAGAAAACGGTAAGATTTCATGCCAGTCCTTGTAGGTGACTGTCATCTTTTGTATGATCTTCTTGATATTTTTGTTAGCAGCTTCAACTGCACCATTCATCTTTGGCCGGTAGGGAGATGAATTGTGATGTTGAATCTTGAACTGCTCGCACAAAGCGGTGATCATAGTATTGTTAAGGTTTGTACCGTTATCAGTGATGATCCTTTCGGGGATACCATACGGGCAAATAAGGTTCTTCTTGATGAAGCGGGCAACAACATTCTTTGTAACGGATGCGAAGGAAGTTTCTTCGACCCACTTGGTGAAGTAGTCAATGGCCACCAGGATGAAACGGTGTCCATTGGATGCTGTAGGCTTGATCTCTCCAATCATGTTGATTCCCCACATAGCGAATGGCCAAGGAGCTGTTAAGATATTTAGAGGAACTGGAGGCACGTGTACCTTGTCTGCATAGATTTGACATTTATGGCATGTGCGGGAATGTTGATAACAGTCAGCTTCCATGGTAGACCAGTAGTAGCCTGCCCGTAGAATCTTCTTAGCCATCGTATGCCCTCTAGAGTGAGTGCCAAAGGTACCTTTATGTAATTCAGCCATGATCTTTTCAGCTTCAAGCTTGTCCACACAACGGAGCAGAATAGAATCATGATTGTGCTTGTACAGGATGCCATTACTCAAGAAGAACTTAGCCGAGAACCTCCTTAAGAACTTTTTGTCATTAACTGAAGCTCCGTCAGGGTATTCTTGAGCCTCGAGATACCTTTTGACTTCATGAAACCACGGCTTGTCCACTATTTCTTCGGTATTAATCTCGTGACAATGTGCAGGTTCGACCATCCGTTCAATGGTGATTTGGGGAGCCTCATTGTCCCAGTTAAGTTTAAACATGGATGACATTGTAGCTAGAGCATCTGCTAGCTGATTTTCTTCTCACAGGAAGTGCTCGAAGGTAATCTGCTCGAAATGTGGTAACAATATCAAGACATGTTCTTTGTAAGGGATGAGGTTTGGATGTTTAGTACCCCACTCTCCTTTGATCTAACTGATGACCAAACCTGAGTCCCCAAATACAATCAAAGATTTGATTCCCAAGTCAATGGCGGCCTTGAGTCCAAAGATGCAAGCTTCATACTCTGCCATGTTGTTCGTACAGTTGAAGCAAAGTCTAGCAGTGAAAGGTGTATGGCAACCTTCTAGGGAGATGAGTACCGCGCCAATACCGTTGCCAAGTGCATTGGAAGCACCATCAAAGTACAGGGTCCATCGGGATCCTTGTTCAGGTTCGTCATATGGTTTGAAACCTTCAATGTTGTCCAATATCATGATGTCCTCGTCAGGGAAGTCGAACCTCATGGATTGGTAATCTTCGACAGCTTGATGGGCTAGATGATCAGCTAGCACACTCCCCTTTATAGCATTTTGGGTCGTGTACTGTATATTGTATTCCGTTAGGATCATCTGCCATCTAGCTATTCTTCCAGATAGAGTAGGCTTCTCAAAGATATACTTGATCAGATCCATCTTAGATATTAGCAAAGTGGTATGAGTCAACATGTACTGCCTTAGCCGGCGAGCAGCCCATACCAAAGCACAGCAAGTTTTCTCGAGCAGTGAGTATCGGGTCTCACAGTCGGTAAACTTTTTGCTAAGGTAATAAACGGCATGCTCTTTTCGGCCAGACTCATCATGTTGGCCCAGTACGCACCCCATTGAATTTTCTAAGACAATCAGATACATGATTAGCGGTCTTCCTTCGACGGGTGGCATCAATATATGAGGTTCTAGCAAATACTCCTTGATTTTATCGAAATCAATTTGATAGTCATCATTCCATTTAACTACCTGATCTTTCTTCAACAGCTTGAAGATTGGTTCACAGGTAGATGTTAGGTGAGAAATGAACCTTGCAATGTAGTTTAGGCGTCCCAAGAAACCTCTGACCTCCTTCTCAGTGCGAGGAGAAATCATTTCTTGTATAGCTTTGACTTTGGAAGGATCAACCTCGATGCCTTAGTTGCTGACAATGAATCCTAAGAGCTTACTGGACCTGACTCCGAATGTACACTTGTTTGGGTTCAGTCTAAGCTTGTACTCCTTCAATCTGACAAACAGATTTTGCAAGTGATCAAGGTGTTCTTCTTTAGTTTGTGATCGGGCTATCATGGCATCTACGTAGACCTCTGTTGTACCCCAAAATTTGCCCTCCCTTTCTTCAGGAAACCATCTTGAATTTTCAAGGTCCCTCTGAAACAAATCCAAGCCCTGAGTTATCCTTTTGCACAAACAAGCCACTTTCAAAAGCAAGATGATCTCACGAACTCCAAAAACAACGCTTTTATCTTGAGAAAATAAAATTCTAAATACTTAGAATGTTTCTCTAAAATAAGTGTTTTTAGAAAAATCAGCGCTTCAGAACTTCTGGACCCATTCCAGATGAAAACGGTCAGAAGTTGCAAGCTTGGCTCAGCGTGGTCAGAAGTTGGCTCTTCAGCAGCTACATCAGTTCAATCAGAAGTTGTAAACGTGGATCAGTAGGTAAGCCTCAAACAAAACATGCCCTTTCAGCAGTTACACAAGCTCAGTCAGAATTTGCTAAAGGAATGCAAGAGAAGCAGGAAAGTCTGAAGGCTCCTTCAGAACAGGTTGAAATCAGAAGATGAAAGATCAGAAGAGTGGGTGTTACACTGATACAGGAGCTCTAAGCCAAGAAGGTCCAGAAGTAAACCCAAGGAACGTACCAGAAAGCCAGAAGAATCTCCAGAGCTTACTAAGACAGCAGGAAGCCAAGGCCAGAGCATGGTTTACGCTGCTGATTCAACGCTGGTTTCCATTACCAGAATGTTGATGTTGATAGGTCTTGTCACCATTTAATGCCCATTAATGCTTCCAACCACTCCTGAGCATTCACGTGTGGCTGGGAAAACGCTTTTGCACAGATTTTGGCATGGGTCTTCACGCCACCGCCCACTTCAGAGGTCACTTCTCCCCAATCTACGCCTGCTGCTGCAACCTAGGCTGAAAGCTAGCTGTTATCACAACTTCCCAGGAATTTCTGTCAAAGAACAAATTCAAACTCTGTTGGCGCTTTAATGTTCAAGGCATCCACAAGAACTTTGCCTATAAATAGAGAGCTTTCACCACTGCAAAAGGCGTTCAAAAAAGAAACAGAAAAATTGCTAAGAGAAAAAACAGCAACCCTTAGCAACATAGCGTTCTGAAACTCTGCCAAAATCTCCAGTTTTGTTTCATAACTTTGAGTTTCTCACCTTCAACTTCATCAAATATCCAGTTTTTTCTGTAAACCAAAAACACTCTTTCCAAACTTCTGACCCTGCATACGTATACACCTTTACTTCCCCTTTCCAAAGAAAATCTGTCCAGAACACCACCAGAACCAAAAGCTAAACTTTCACCCACAACTTTCCCCAACAGTCAGGTAAGCACCTGCTGACCCTCATCACGCTGTTAAGCATCATCAGTTGTGCATATTCAAATAACATAATGTAAATATCATGTTGTTGCTGTTTATTTCTGAGGATTTTTATACCTCAGAACGTTCTGAGCCAGTATAGGATTGGCCTGTGACCTTGTTGATTCTGACCTCTGAAACATTTTTGTATTTGCTGGATCTGTTCCAAATATGTTTCCTGTTTTGTGGAGTAACAACAGAGTTGCAGATGTTCTGACTAGTACAGGGAAAAGCCAAATGCTGACTTTGACGTTAGCATATCTGAAGCCTGTCTTGCTGTCAATGATATCAGAACCTCTGAGAGTTATTGCCTTTTCAGCAGAATCAGAACTTCTGGTTTCTCCACTAACAAACTTCTGTCTTGCAGCGCAGGGAAATCAGAACTTCTGATTTCCCCACTAACAAGGTTCTGTTTTGCAGGTACCAGAGTCAGAAGTTTTGACTCATCCAGTTTCACTAACAGGTTGATCATCTGGCAGCGGATCTGAGTCAGAACTTCTGATGACCTCCCAACAGCGCGCGGGCTCCCTCTCTCTCTCTCTATATATCTTGTTTTTTGCTATTTTCTTTTTTGTCTATTTTTCTCGTTGAACCCCCCATGTACAAATGTGTATCCCCCTCCCCTAATTGTTGTAATAGCGTAGGATTTTATATTTCCGCTTCTTATTGCTAGTAATTAGGACGTGTATGGAAAGATAAAATCAATGAAATAGAAAAACCTAATTCAAAGAAAAAAACTCTTGTATGCAATAAAACACACTAACACCCCTAGGGTTACATCCACTTGTTGCCTTTCAAAAATTGGGCCATATTGCATGTTAGGTCTCTTTGGGCAAAGCAATACAATCAAATGATCATAGTCCCTCGATGACGCTTTCAAAATGTTGCCTAAACAAATGATCAAGTCCCTTAAAGAAAATGCCCAAAGATACTTGGCACCATTGCAATTATGGTCTAAACGACGATCCACGCCCGTCCCTTTCACATCCTAACACAAGATTGTCCACCAAATACAATGGTGGAACAAGATTGTTAAAAGGGTTAAAAACATAGCAAAGATCTTTGAGAACTTTAGGGTAGATCGCTCTTAAGTACTTGCCAATTTGCAAAACAAAACACTTGCCTATTTTTTCCAAAACAACACATCACAATACACTTTCAAAACAACTTTCAAAAACATGGAAAACTTTTCAAAAGACATACACCTTTGTATACATCCCAACATGGATCATTACAAAGGTTGCCACCACATCGGCCTCTTTTCAAAACATTTTTTCAAACACACACATACACCACAATTTCAAACAATTGAAAATTAAGGCAAGTTGATCTAAGCAAGTACCTAAGAGCCCATGGATAACCATGGATAGAAAGGGTGCTAATACCTTCCCTTTCTATAATCTACTCCCCGAACCCAAGAAAAATCTCAAAGGTTTTTGCTGTGCTTTTTAAACCTTTCCTTAGGATAAAATAAAAAGTCGGTGGAGACTCTTGCTCAACCGAAACATTTGCGAAACAAACGCAAAACCATAGTCAGTTCTCCCACCGTATCACAGAACTGGCGACTCTACTGGGGAATGTTTTAAAAGTGGAGTAACCTTAGGGCTTAGATCACCCTCTTGCATGACAAATTGTTTGAATTGATTGCTTTATATTTTTTGGCTCTCTTGTTTGGGTTTGCAATCCTACACCCGGATTTTGGGAAACATTCATAGATAGCAATACGTTGTGGAAACTGTGCGGGGTATACCGACACGGTCGAAGCAATAGCTATATTAGTGCGACATATTTGTGAGTACCGGTAACCCTTGAGTTCAATCAAGGAGAGTACGGGGCCGCTGAGTGATGTCACTGAGCACTAATGACCTAGAACCTTACTTGACCATCTTGGCCTTTATTAGGGGTAGTGAGATGACCGGCTTTGGTACAGTCCGAAGTTGGTAGATACTCGATACTACACTCATTGAGGGTTGTTTTCTTGGAATATTTTGGTCGCTAGTTAAGTGGCTAAACCAAAACAATGAACAATGAAAACAATCCCGTGATATTGAGCTCCTTAGAACCCGGTTACTATTTATAGGACAGGTTTTTAAGCCAACTACACTCAAGAGGGTACTTACCTATGAAACCCCACGCAAGCCTGAAACTAGGGTTTGGTATGAATTGCTTGTACATATGTGTTGTGCATACATCATGGACATCATAAAACATCATATGCATTCACTAACCATTTCAAGGGTTTTGGATCTTCATCTTTGTTCCTGTTTTGTAGGTCATGGAAGTTCCTCGCAGAAAAACCATTCAAGTCAACCTTGTGAGAATCTCTCCTCAACTCAAAGAGCTCACCTCAAGAATTCCGGAAAGCTCATCCTTCAGTGAAAGACATGGTAGACTGCTCAGCCTAGTCAACACCAACATTGAAGAAGACATGGTGAAAGTGCTATTCCAGTTCTTTGACCCTCTTCACCACTGTTTCACTTTCCCCGATTACCAGTTGGTACCCACTTTGGAGGAGTTTTCTCAACTCCTGAGAATTCCTATCCTTAATCAACTACCCTTCAACGGTACGGAAAAGGAACTAAAGCCAGAAGATGTTGCTCGAGCATTACATCTACAACCTTCTGACATCAAGGGGCATTGGGAAACTAGAAGCGGCATCAAGGGATTCTTAGCAAAATTCTTGTTTGAGAAGGCACAAGAATGTTGGAACTCATTGGACCTACAAGCCTTTGAAGAAATTGTGGCACTCCTTATCTATGGGTTGGTCTTGTTCCCAAATTCTGACCAATTGGTAGATGTCAATGCCGTCAAAATCTTCTTGTCCAGAAATCCAATACCAACATTGCTTGGGGACATCCTTCACTCATTTTACACACGAACAATGAGAAAGAGGGGTGTTCTCATGTGCTGTACTCCTCTCCTTGCAAGGTGGTTTATTTCGCACCTTCCACAATCTGTCTTGAAGAACGACCAAGGTTCAAGGTGGTCCCAACGGTTTATGACTCTTACTCACTCTGATGTACATTGGTGTTCTCGGTCCAGAGAAAATGTCATCATCGTCGATCGTTGCGGAGAATTTCCTAATGTTCCTTTACTTGGAATTAGAGGAGGCATCACCTACAACCTTTGCCTAGCTTTGAGACAATTTGGATATGCACGGAGGGATGGTCCTCATGACATGTTGATTCCTGACCTAGTTTTTGACTTCGACAACGATGCGCAAAGACTTCGCCAAAGATTCATCAGAGCTTGGGGAAAGCTCAACAAGGTTGATAGCAAGACTCTGGGACACAAGAACTCCATCCCTCTTGAGCCTTATCTCAAGTGGGTACGAGCCCGAGCCCAAAGCCTGATGAAATCTTCCCTGATTTCTATGGGCATAGATAGCAGAGGTAGATGCATCTTTCTAAATTTTCCCGCTTCTAATACCGGCTTCCACCCTTTCGCCAGTTAGAATCAACTCAGTGAAACATGCAGAGGAGCTTCCAATCAGGTGATTAAAGAAAGGACCTGACAGAGTCCCCAAGAACATGTCCACAAGCTATCTTTCAGATAAAGGTGGTTGCACCCTTCCGGCCAAATCCCTCCATTTTTGGGCGTAGTCTTTGAAACCCTCGTTGGTAGCCATGGCCATACTCTGTAGCTGAGTACGGGTTGGCGCCAAGTCGGCGTTATATTGATATTGTTTATAGAATGCGGCCGCTAAATCTTCCCAATTATGCACATCAGACCTCTCCAACTGGTAGAACCAATCCAACCGTGTCCCCGATAAACTGTCCTGGAAAAAGTGAACCCATAGGTCTTTGTCAGAAGAATGTGGTTGAATTTTCCTAACATAAGATCGTAGGTGCATCTTTGGGAAAGACACCCCGTCATACTTAGAAAACAGAGGTACTTTAAATTTAGGAGGGATTACAATTCCCGAAACCAATCCTAACTCTTCAAAGTCCAGCCCAGGCACTCTCTGTATCTCCATAGCAGCTAGACGTTCTTCCAAGTTCTTGTATTTGTCATCGGCAGGAGGATACTGCTATTCAGAATAGTCCTCATCCTCCTCTTCCTCTACCTCAGAATCAGATGGCACTGCAGTTCCCTTACCTTTTCCTTCTCCCTCTTCAGATGTTGATGGGAATTCCAAAGCCCGTCTGGATTGTCCTTCAAACCTTCTGCCTAAGATAGCCACACCAGCTCTCTTCTTCTTCTTTTTCTCTTTTTCCTTATCTAGTAGAGTCTTGAGCTCCTCCTGCCCCTTGGCTAGGGTCAAGAGTAGCTGTTGAAATTTTGAATTCTGAGCTTGTAAGTCTTTGAGCGTTTGTTCAATATCCATCTTGCTGAAATAAAAAGCAGAGAGATGAGGAAACTTGGTGTGAAGACCTGTTTATGCATATGGTGAATGATATGTATTCATGTAATGCATTCAAGGATTCAGAAATTCAAATTTGTTTTAAACAAAAAAGGAACACACGTCATATTAATAAGATAGAATTTATTAGTACATCAATACCCCATGGGCAAAATAATACAAAATTCTAAGGTAAAAAGACGTTGCGCATCCTCTTTGGTGCAATGTAGGTGTTGAGAGTCTGCTCTTCATGAAGTTGGCGAGTGAGTTCCAAAACCTTCTTCTCGCTTGCATAGAATTGGGCTTCAAAAGTATCGCGCTCTCCCTTGAGTTATATCCAACTCCTTTGTAAGTCTTTGAGTGATGTTGGCATGTCAGGATGTAGGAGGGTGTATGGAACCTCTCCTTCCATAACAGGCTTTATAATCACTGGGAGAATGTAGAGGTAAGGCATCATAAGACTTTGGGCGCGGGTTCGTACCCACTTGAGGTAAGGCTCAAGAGGGATAGAATTCTTGTGTCCCAAGGTCTTACTGTCTACCTTATTGGGCATCCTCCAAGCTCGGATGAACCTTTGTCGGAGTCCTTGGTTGTCGTTGTCAAAGTCGAAAACCAAACCTTGAACCAGCATGTCATGTGGGCCATCCCTTCAGGCATAACCAAACTGTCTCAGAGCCAAGCAAGGGTTGTAGGTGATGCCTCCCCTAATGCCAAGTAGAGGGACATTAGGGAATTCTCCACAACGGTCAATGATGATGACATTATCTTTTGATCGAGAACACCAATGGATATCTGAATGGGTAAGAGTCATCAATCGTTGTGACCACCTCAAACCTTGCTCATTCTTCAAAACTGATTGGGGAAGATGAGAAATAAACCATCTTGCCAGTAGAGGAGTGCAACACATGAGAACACCTCTTTTCCTCATTGTACGAGTGTGAAAAGAGTGGGGGATATCCCCAAGCAATATAGGCACCGGGTTGCGAGCCATGAAGATTTTGACAGCACTCACATCTATAAGTTGGTCAGGATTAGGGAACAAGACCATCCCATAGATGAGAAGAGCTACAATCTCCTCAAAATCTTACAAGTCTATAGAATTCCAACAGCTTTGGGCCTTCTCAAACAGAAACTTTGACAAGAAACCTTTGACACCACTTCTAGTTTCCCAATGTGTTGTGACATCAGAGGAGTGCAAGTGTAAGGCTTGAGCAATCTCTTCTGGCTTTGGATCTCTTTCCGTACCGTTGAAGGGTAGTTGATTGAGAATAAGAATCCTCAAGAGTTGATAAAATTCCTCCAAAGTAGGCACAAGTTGGTAGTCAGGAAATGTGAAGCAATGATGCAAAGGGTCAAAGAACTGGAAGAGAACTTTCAGCATATCCTCCTTAGTGTTGGCAGTGAACAAGTTGAGAAGACGACCATGTCTCTCGATGAATGGAGAGTTCTCAGGAATATTTGAAGCAAGCTCCTTTAGTTGTGGAGGAATTCTCACAAGGATGACTTGGACAGTTTTCCTACGAAGTAAATCCATAACCTACAAAACATGAACAAAGATGAAAATCCAAAATCCTTGAAATGGTTAGTGGATTCATATGATGCTTCTTGATGTCCATGATGTTATGCACAAGTATATATGTACAAATAAATCACACAAGTTCCTAGTTTAGGCTTGCATGGGGTTTCATAGGTAAGTACCCTCTTGAAGTTTAGTTGGCTCAACCTGTCCTAGAAATAGTAACCGGGTTCTAAGGAGCTTAATATCACTGGATTGTTTCCTTGTTCATTGTTTCAATTCAGCCTCTTTACTGGAGACCAAAATATTCCAAGGAACCAATCCTCAATGAGTGTAGTATCGAGTATCTACCAACTTCAGACTGCACCAAAGCCGGTCATCTCACTACATCCTAAAAGGCCAAGTTGGTCAAGTAAAGGTTCTAAAAGTCCATTAGTGCTTCATGACATCACTCAGCAGCCCCGTATTCTCTTTGATTGACTCAAAGGCTACCGGTACCCACAAATATGTCGCACTAATATAGCTATTGCTTAGACCATGTCGGTATACCCCGCACAGTTTCCACAACGTATTGCTATTTACCTATGAATGTTTCCCAAATCCGGGTAGAGGATTCAAACCCAAACAAATAGAACCAAAGTGTAAAGCATACAAGTCAAGCAAGATAAGCATGTAAAGGTGATCTAAAACCCCAAGATAACCCCACTTTTATATTACTCCCCAGCAGAGTCGCCAGTTCTGTGATGCGGTGGGAGAACTGACTTGAGGTTTTGTGTTTGTGTTCGCAAATGTTGCGGTTTAGCAAGAGTCGCCACCGACTTTTATTTTATCCATAAGGAAAGGTAAAAAATCACAGGAAAGACCTTTGAGATTTTTTTTGGGTTCGGGGGGTAGATTATGAAAAGGGAAGGTGCTAGCACCCTTTTCATCCATGGTTTTCCATGGGCTCTTAGTTACTTGTTTTAGATAACTTGCTTTGCTTTGACAATTGTTTGAAATGGTGCTTTGTGTGGTTTTGAAAGTATTTTGAAAAGAGGCCATCGTTTAGGCAATCTTTGTAATGATTCTTGTTTATAAGAATGTATACAAAGATGTTTGTCTTTTAAAAAATGTTTCAATGTTTTGAAAGTTGTTTGGAAAATGTTTTGAAATGTGTGTGTGTTTTTGAAAATAGCAATGATGGTTTGCAAGTTTGATCAAGTAACTAGAAGCATCTACCTACTCAAAATTCTTTCCTATACATTTTTATTCCTTTGACATTGTTAACCTACCATTGTTTTGGTAGATAACCCTATCTTTGGATGTTAAACGGGACGGGCGTGGGTCATCGTATGACCATGATAACAATATTGCCAAGTATCTTAGCAAGTTTTGAGGGACCAAGATCATTTGTTTTAGGAAACTTTTGATAGCGTCATCGAGGGACTATGATCTTTTGTTTTGTATTGTTTTGCCAAGATACCTAGCATGCATACCATGGCCATTTTTAAGGCAACCAAGTGGATGAAACCCTAGGGGTGCTTGTGTGCAATGCGTTGTAATTTTTCATGCATTTTGTTTGTCTTGAATTAGGTCATTCTATTTGTTTGATTTTTTTTGTCTTATCATACAAACCCTAGTTTACTAACATGTATATAATGCGATAAATTGCATAATGTAAATCTAAACTATTACAATAATACTATGGGAGGGGGGATACAAGTTTTTGCATGGGGATATTTGCACAAAATAAAACCCTAGTTTACTATTACAACCCAATTGAATTTATTGTATAATAAATAAATAAACAATTATTTAAATATGCAATAAAATGTAAATATGCAAAAATGTTTTGTAATTGTTTTATGCATGAGAAAATAATATTATCTAAGTCCTAAAAATAAGAAAAATAATTTTATTATTTTTTAAAAGGGGAAACCCTAATATTTTGATTAAAAAAAATATATGTTTTCTAATATT
Source organism: Vicia faba (assembly GCA_948472305.1). NCBI lineage: Eukaryota > Viridiplantae > Streptophyta > Magnoliopsida > Fabales > Fabaceae > Vicia > Vicia faba. Next base: position 746,149,513 of record OX451741.1, read on the forward strand.
CTGGTCCATTTTTGTTTAAGAAAAATAATAATAATATTATGTATAAATATTAAAAATTAAAATATGTGGGAAAATAATATTTTATGTGTATAAAATGTAAAATAAAATATTAAGTATTTTATTATTATTTACAAGTTTATTTAAGAAAATAAATTCTATTAAACCTAATAAACTATTTTTATGCCATAAAAAATAATAAAAATAATAAAATAAAATGCAAAAAAATTAAGAAAATATTTTTTGGGATTTTTCAAAGTTCAGAAAAAAAAATAATAAAGTAAAAAATATAAAAATAACAAGAAAATATGAATCAGGGGGTGCAAAAGCAAAATGGGGGGTGTGAATAGAAACAGGCCCAAGGCGCCAGGCCCAGACAACCTTCATCCCTGACCTCCAGCTTCGTCCCAAACGCGCGCTTCTGTGTTCAAATCCTGTTCTTGCTATTCTTTACATAAAATCAAAAACTTGTAACATGAAAAATGTAGCTCATGATCACACGATTCCAATGATATAAAGTTTGTGACCTAACACTCAAAAATCAAGGAGAATTTTATCACCCCTAATTTCTTACCTAAAATTTTCATGAACTTCAAGCTTCAAATTCTCACTACTCAGTTAATATAAATAAAAACTATGCATATGTACAGCTTAAGCAAGTTAAGGACTACATCTTTGCTTCACAAATCGTGGCCTAAGGATGCCTAAATAGAGAGATAGAAACTTGACAAATACCTTGTTCAGTTGAGTTTGGATATGGCAATATGGGGACTTTGAGTGAGGCCTGAAGTTCTTGTGAGCTTCCTTGAAGTTCCCTCAAGCTTCTCCAATGCTCAGCTTGCCTTGTAGATGCTTGAATCTCCCTGTAGAAGTCAACCTGCAAACCTTCAAAATGAAAATGGTGATCCTTGAAACAGGGGTTAAATTTGCAAGACAAAGGCCTGGACAGCTTAGGTGTGATGTATGGAATGTGTTTTAAGGGTTGAATCAAGAAACGCACGAGCCAATATTGATTTGGCTTGAGATTTGCAGAAGCTGCCCTGTTTTGGGCAGAAATGGTTTTTTTGTGTTTGAGGTGTTTGAGATGTTAGCAATTCGTGCTTAGGCTTGTTACAATGTTCTGAGGTTCTTTGAAATGAAGCCAAGGCTTGCCTTTATCAGATGGATGAGTTGTATTGACTTTTGCAAGTTTACTTGCTTTTGAAGAAAGTTGAAGTGACAATGCCCAAAAGCTTGTACTTGCTAGTTCCTTAGATGATAAGAGTTGGTAAACATGCCTGATAACTATGGACCTTGCTTGTGACAAAGAAACAGGTTCAATGCTCAAGGAATGCAAAGTTGCAAAAAGGCTAGCTTTATGAAAATGGTATTGAGAACTTTATGCCATAAATGGATTAATTCTTTGTGCAAAGCTCCATAGGTCAGAATAAAGCCAATATCCAATGTGTTAGCATTCAATTATGGAGTTTAGAAGGGATTAGGACCTGTAATACCAAGTACAAGCATGTTTGAAACTGATTTACAACTTGTAACATTGTGAAAATGCCTTGTACAAAAGTGATAAATTGTCATTTTCTCTTCTTCGATTCTCCCTAACCACAAATGATCTTGGAGAGTTCTTGGACATTTTGGAAAGCTTGTAAAATGCTCTACAATCCATCTTTGAAATTCAACTTGAGATACCTCTTGGAACTAGGTGAAAAATTTCTATGAAGTTAGGTCAAAAATCTGCCTAAACTAGGGCAAAATTTCACTTAGTTAAAAAGTTTATGGATCCCTATTCACAAAATCATAACTTGAGATACAAGCATTTTTTTGGAAAACTGTGTGAGTCAAAGTTGTATATTTCATGGAGGACTACAACTTTCATGTTGGAAGTTTTCTTTGAATCCAATTTCATCATGGTTAAAAAGTTGTGGAAAGTTGGGAAAAAATAAGAAAATTTTCATAACTTAGAAAAATTCTAAGTTATGAAAAATTTCAAATTAAAACCCTAATTTGCAAAATTAGGTTTCTTGGTCAACAAGTTTCACATTTTGGCATATCTTGATGAATTATGACCCTTGGCACTTGATTTTGACCAAAAAGTCAAAGTTTGACTTTCCAGTGTTCAGTTGATTTTTGATTAGTTGACTGGAAAATTCATCTGTCAATCCAATGCTTTTGAGATCTTTTGAACTATGTGTTTAGGTCAAGATGATGCCATTGAGTCCTTGAAATCATGCTTGAACCCAATTGGTCATTGGCTAGGTCAAAAATCAGAAATTGCCCTTTCTCAGTCAAAACCCTAATTTTGACCTTTTGATGATCTGATCAAATTTCTTGAGGAGTTGTGATCCAAACTTGATCAAATGGTACATAGGAACCGAGAATGTTTTTGTGGATAAAAAATTATGAAGTTTGACTGTAAATTGACCATGGTTGACTTTTTCCCCAATACAGTTGATTTTTAGGTCAACTGTCCAATTGACTTGGCAAAAATGTGATTCAAGGCTTGAAACTTGGTATGAGCAATCTTAGGGGTCCAAGATGGTGTATGAAAGTCACATTAAGCATTGATGATCCAATAATCCTTGTGAAAACTCAAACCCTAATTTCAGGTTAACAATGCCAGAGGAGGTCTTGAGCTGAGCAAACCCTAATCCTGTTTGGAGTCCAAGAAGTCTTGTGAGGAAAAATCTTGATAATATGAGAGGTAAAATTTTGGGGTACAACAACTGGCATGAGATGCTACCATTTGCTCTCCACGGGTACTGTACCACGGCTCGCACATCAACTGGGGCAACACCATATTCCTTGGTTTATGGCATGGAGGCTGTTTTACCTATCGAGGTTCAGATTCCCTTCTTGAGAATCATGAAGGATGCTGGTTTGAGTGAAGACGATTGGATTCAGACCCGACTTGATCAGTTGAACTTGATTGATGAAAAGAGACTTATTGCTGTTTGTCACGGTCAGACGTATCAAAAACGGATGATCAAGGCTTTCAACAAGAAAGTCAGACGCCAAGTATATCAAGTTGGAGATCTAGTGATCAAGCGTATCATCTTGCCATAAAGTGATCCCAGGGGCAAATGGACTCCTACCTATGAAGTACCATTTGTAATCAAGAACATCTTTTCTGGAGGGGCAATGATCTTAACCACCATGGATGGTGACGACCTGCCACATCCTGCGAACGCAAACATAGTCAAAAGATACTACGCATGAAAGACCTGCTAGGTTGACACACCTAGGCAAAACAAGGGCATCCCGGTGAACCAAAAAGGTTCGGACAAAAATTAGGGATAAAATAAAAAAAATTTGTACACCCGTCAAGTTGAAAACCCGAAAGGGCGACTTGGGCAAAAAAGGGTTTCCCGGTGGACTGAAAACCCGAAAGGGCGGTCCAGGCAAAAGTTAGGGAATTAAAGCGTATGAATATGTCTCGTCGGATCACTTTAAGGACAATCTCTTCACTGACAAACCTGGAGCTTCTGATCAATCCAATCATCTTCGGACGAAGCAACGGATGGACAAGATATTCAGAGATACGAAGGCTATAGCAGAATGGGAACCCCATGGGATTTTACACATAGCTATCTTTCTTTGTATAATTTTTTCTTACTTTTATGACACCATCCTCTTACTAGGATGTCTGTCTCCTTTGTACAAAATACTTATTCAAAGTAAATACAAAGACATCTCTTTCAAAGTACAGAAAACTATTTGCCTTTTTCTTTACACTTGTGTTTTTATTTGGAAAGACGTCCAATGATTCACTGATGAACATATGCATTTGAACATAATTACTGTTTACAAATAAACAGAATGGAAAAGAACAATTACTGACAGGTTGAAAGGATAAGAAAACGTCTTTAGGATATTCCATGAGTCATCCCTACAGTACATCATCTAGATCCCCATCAGAGCTAAAACTCCAAACTCCCAATCCCCAGCATAGCTAAAACTTCTAACTATCAATCCCCCAGCGGAAACCATCCAGTTTCTCTAAATTCCCCAACAATTTATCATGAAGTCTGAAAATCAACCAGATAACAGTTAACTTTTGTCTCTCCCCAACCTAGGATAACTCCCCAGTAGAATGGCAGACAATCCAAACTCCTGAACCTACTCCCAACAGTAAGCCTTCTTCCCCACAGAGTTTTCATTGCTTCCCAACAGAATGAAGATTCTCATTCTTAATTCCCCGCAGAAGTCATCAGAGTTTTCTCTATTCCCCAGCAGAATAAGGATTCCCATTGTGCAACCTCAAGTAGAAGTCATTAAATCCTTTGGATTCTCCAAGCAGATTACTCAAGCAGTATACGGCATTGCTCGCAACAAAATTTTTTGTTAAATACTCCAACTTCAAGACGGGAAGGATCCCTATATCCCCAGGGAAGTCATCAAGGATTTTTAATCCCCAACATTTGCCAAGGATTTCTTATCCTCAGCAGTCAAGGATTTATTTTGCCCGGCAACAGTCAAGGATTTATTTTCTTCAGCAATACAGCACATCAGCTTACATGTGCATACATTACATCCATATATCATAAACATTGATAAAACACATATACTGCATCATACATTTCATGCAACATAACTTTGTGTTTCAGCTAACATTTTACCCTTTTCAGGATAAGATTAACAGCTACCATTAACAATGTTCAAAGATTCATGATACAATACAGATACACTCGTGACACGGAATTTATTCTGTTACTTATTCAAATTCAGATTTCAGATTCTAGTTCAGATACGCTCCAGACGCGGATGCCATTCTGTTACTTATTTAGACTTCAACATTCAGATACAGTTCATATACGCTCCAGATACGGATGCCATCCTGATACTCATTCAAATTTCAAGACCATATACGCTCCAGACACGGAAGTTATCCTATCACTTATTCAGATACAGTACAGATACACTCCAGACACGGAAGTCATTCTGTTACTCATTCGGATTTCAACTCAAGATATAGTTCAGATACACTCCACACACGGAAGTCATTCTGTCACTTATTCAGATTACAGTTCAGATACGCTCCAGACACGGATGCCATTCTGACCCTTATACAGATTTCAAGTTCGATTACAGTTCAGATACGCTCCAGATACGGATGCCCTTCTGATACTTATTCAAATTCAGATTTCACACTCTTCATACAATACAGATACGCTCCAGACACGGATGTTATTCTGTTTCTCATTCAGATTTCAAGTCTCCAGATACAACTCAGATACGTTCCAGACACAGATACCATTCTAATACTTGTTCTTTTGACTTACAACTTACAATTCAACACATTCTTGGATGGCATCTACAAGCCCATCTCCAACAATATTCTATCATCTCTCCAAATGGCATCTTTAAGCCCATTCCCTCAACTATACTTTGTCGAGTGCAAATTTATGGGCACTCTAGTGTCCAATCATCTTTTACCTTTGAGTCACGAATGGCAAACTCGCCAATCTAACTCTTCAGGTTCAAGAAGATTGAACAGGGGAAGCTGTTGTACCCCAAAATTTCCCCTCTCATTTATCAAGATTTTTCTCACAAGACTTCTTGGACTCAAGACAGGATTAGGGTTTGCTCAGCTCAGGACATCTCATCTTGCACTGATAACCCAAGATTAGGGTTTGAGTTTGCACAAGGATTTTTGGACCACCAATACTTCAAATGACTTTCATACATCATGTTGGACCCCTAAGATTTCTCATGCCAAGTTTCAAGCCATGAACCACATTTTTGATCAGTCAATTGGACACTTGACCTAAAAATCAGCTGTATTGGGAAAAAAGTCAACCATGGCCAATTTACAGTCAAACTTCATAATTTTTTATCCACAAAAACATTTTAGACTCATATGTACCATTTGATCAAGTTTGATCATAACTCCTCAAGAAATTTGATCAAATCATCAAAAGGGCAAAATAGTCAAAATTAGGGTTTTGATTGAGAAAGGGCAATTTCTGATTTTTAACCTAGCCAATGACCAATTGGGTTCAAACATGATTTCAAGGGTTCAATTGTATCATCTTGACCTAATTACATGGTTCAAAAGATCTCAAGTTCATTGGATTGACAGGTGAATTTTGCAGTCAACTGATCAAAAGTCAACTGTACACTGAAAAGTCAAACTTTTACTTTTTGGTCAAAATCAAGTGCCAAGGGTCATAATTCATCAAGGTATGTCAAAATATGAAGCTTGTTCACCAAGAAACTCAAAATTTCAAATTAGGGTTTTGAATTTGGAAAATTTCATAACTTAGAATTTTTCTAAGTATGGAAATTTTCTTATTTTTTCCCAACTTTCCACCACATTTTCACCATGATGCAATTTGATTCAAAGAAACCTTCCAACATGAAAGTTGTAGTCCTCCATGAAACATACAACCTTTCTTCACAAACTTTTCCCAAAATATTCTTGGATCTCAAGTTATGAATTTGTGAACATAGGTACATGAACTCGATAACTTAGTGAAAATTTGCCCTAATTTAGGCAGGTTTTTGACCCAACTTCATGGACATTTTTCACCTAGTTCCAAGAGGTATCTAAATATGCATTTCAAAGATGGATTATAGAGAACATTGCAAGCTTTCCAAAATGTCCAAGAACTCTCCAAGATCATTTGTGGTTAGGGAGAATAGAAGAAGAGAAATTGGCATTTTATCACTTTTGTTCATGCCATTTTCACAAGTGTATCAAGTTGCAAATCAGATCCATGATGCTTGTACCTTTCATTACAGGTCCTAAACTCATTCTGCACTCCATAATTAAATACTAACTCAGAAGATAAAGGCTTTATTTTGGCTTTTGGAACATTGTACAAAAGATAATTCCATTAATGGCATAAAGGGCACATTGCCATTTTCATAAAGGTGAGCTTTTACAACTTTTCCAACCTTGAGCCTTGGACCTGTCCCTTTGGTGCAAGCAATTCACACAGGTTTTAAGCAATGTGTACAAGCTCTATGCAGCTCTAAAACTAGCCAGTACAAGCATGTTAGCTTTAGTCACTTCACTTTGCTTAAGATACAAGAAAGTTTGCCAAAAGGTGAAGAACTGGTACAACTGCTAAGAGTGGACTTTGTATCATTCTATACAAATATACAAAGTCATTACAAGGCAAGGACACGACTTCTTAGCATCCAAAACTCTCCCAAACACAAAAACATCATTTTTCTACCCAAACATTGCAGTTCTGCAAAATCATTGCCAACTTCATTTTTTGCTCGTGCGTTTTGTGGATTGACATTTGAAACACTTCATACATATCCTACCAAAGCTATCCAAGCCCTTGTCCTAGTTCTGTAAGATCTGTTTCATCCATTACCATTTTCACTTTGGAAGCTTGCAACTTGACTTCTATAGAGAGTTTCAGCCATCCACAAAGCAAACTAAGCATTGAATAGCTTGAAGGAAGTTCAAGGAAGCTCACACGATCCTCAGGCCTCACTCAAAGTCCCCACATTGTCATATCCAAATCCAGCTGAAGGAGGTATTTTTCAAAACTCTATCTCTCTATTTAGGCATCCTCAAGCCACGATTTATGAAGAAAAAATGTAGTCCTTATCATGGTGAAGTTGTACATATGCATACTTGCCATTTATATTAACTGAGCTAAGAGAATTTGAAGCTTGAAGTTGCTAAAATATTTAGGTCACGATTTAGGGCCATGAAAATTCTCCCTGATCTTTGAGAGTTAGGTTACAAATTTTATATCATTGGAATCGTGAGATAAAATGCTACATGTTTTGTGTTATAAGTTTTTGTTTTTATGCAAGCAATAACAAGTTACAGATTTGAAGAAAAACGCGCGCAAGGAGAAGAAGCTGGAGGACATGGATGAAGTTCTGGGCCTTGGCGCCTTGGGCTTGTTGTTTTTGATTTTCACACCCCCCTGACCATTATTTGCACCCCCTGACTTTATTTGTTATATTTTTCATATTTTCTCATATTTTTTATATTTATTGCTTTTATTTATTTTTCTGAACATTAAAAAATCATAAAAATAATTTCTTTATTTATTTGCATTTTTATTTTATTTTTCTATTATTTTTTGCATAAAAAAATGGTTTATTAGGATAATATACTTTATTTTCTTAAATAAAATTTGTAAATATATTTTAAAATACCATACATTTTTATTATATTATTTATACACATAAAAAAATTTATTTTCATACATATTTTAATTTTAATATTTGTACATAATATTATTTATTATTTTTCTTGTACAAAAATGAACAAAACATTAAAATAGAACATATATTTTCTTTAATCAAAAAATTAGGGTTTCCCCCTTTCAAAAGTAATAATATTTTTTCTCTTATTTTTAGGGCTTAAATAAATCATTTTTATCATACAAAAAATCAAATACAAAACATTTTTGCATAAATACATTTGCATTGCATTTTAATATTTGTATATTTATTTAATGAGCACAATATTCAATTGGATTGTAATAGTATTTTTAGGATTTATTTTGTGCAATATCCCCATTCAAAAACTTGTATTCCCCCTCCCATAATAATTGTTGTAATAGCTTAGTTTATATTTACGCAATTTATTGCTTTTATACCATGTTTAGTAAACTAGGGTTTGCATGACAAGAAACAAAAACAAGCAAAATAGAAAAACCCTAATTGCAAGATAAATGCATGAAAATGACACACATTGTATACAAGCACCCTTAGGGTTTCACCCACTTGGTTGCCTAAATAAAAATGGCCATGTTACGCATGCGAAGTATCTTGGCAAAACAAAACAAAAATAAGATCATAGTCCCTCGATGACGCTATACAAAATGTTTCCTAAACAAATGATCTTGGTCCCTCAAACAATGCTAAGATACTTGGCAACATTGCTATCATGGTCATACGATGACCCACGCCCGTCCCGTTTACATCCAAAGATAGGGTTGTTTACCAAATCAATGGTAAATCAAAAATGTCAAAGGAATAAAAATGCACAAGAAAGACATTTGAGTTGGTAGATGGCTTCTAGTTACTTGATCAATTTCAAAACAATCCTTGCTATTTTTAAAAACAAACACACACACATTTCCAAAACATTTCCAAACATCTTACAAAATATTGAAACATTTTTCAAAAGACAAACATCTTTGTATACATTCTTACAAATGAGAATCATTACAAAGATTGCCTAAACGATGACCTCTTTTCAAAATACTTTCAAAACCAAACAAAGCACCATTTCAAACAATTTCAAAGCAAAGCAAGTGATCTAAACAAGTAACTAAGAGCCCTTGGAAAACCATGGATGAAAAGGGTGCTAGAACCTTCCCTTTTCATAATCTACCCCCCGAACTCAAGAAAACATCTCAAAGGTCTTTCCTGTGCTTTTTTACCTTTCCTTTTTTTGGATAAAAGAAAAGTCGGTGGCGACTCTTGCTAACCGCAACATTTGCAAAAACAAACGCAAAACCTCAAGTCAGTTCTCTCACCGCATCATAGATGTCAAGAAACATTCCTCTGGAATCAAAAGACGGTGATGGTTCCCTACCAAATAGCCAGTCATTATCTCTCAAAAAGAAAAACCCACTAAGTCAAAACCTACAAAGGAGACATAAGAAAACTGGGGCATCCCGATAACTGTAATCTCAAAACAAGAACAGTCATGCAAAAATTTGGGATAACAAATCAAAAGAAAGAAGTCATTACAAATCCTCAACAATATGAGAAAAAAAATGTTGCAAAAATGACTTCCTTCCAACAAACTTAACTTGTTTGAACCATAACTAAAATGTCATCCCAAACTCAATTGGAGTTCAAACGTACAATTAACTGAGCTTAGGACTGAAGAACATCATGAAGAACGGGTGGGTACAAATACATTTGAGCCTTTATCCTTTGTTTCTTAAACCGTGAACCAAGCCACGTTACAACCCTTCAAAAGTCCTAATTGAAGCATGGGTTAGTTCGAAAGCATACTGTTACAAAAGGTATCCTGACTCCTATAAGGCTTTACTCAAAATCCTGAGTTGAATTTTTCTTACAAAACTTCTTTACTTGCTAAAAACGCATTTTTCAAAACATCAAGACAAGCATAAAATTTGCATTACTTGAATATCACTGTTTGCATATGGCTATTTGTTTGACAATGGAGGAATTCACACAATGAATATCCAGTGAACGAAAGCTCTCTCAGTGAACAAAATCACTTTAAGTAGGATGTCACTCCTCCTATCAACAGGGGGCATGACATGTCATTATCCAGCACACCTGGGGCAGTCCAGTCAAGATTCCAAGAAATCTCTCAAGAATTGCAGAGTAACCAGGGGCAGGTCTCCATCTCCGTCACTTGGGGCATTGAATGTCAATCTCATCAAAGGGTTACGTACAATCAAACATTTCCTGGCAGTGCCACAAACACTTGCTGCTAGGGGCATTGACAAATCTCCCCAAAATACTTCTCATAGGATGATTCCCTAGCAAGAGTTTAATCTCTAGAAACCTTTCTCCTGCTGGGACAATCTCAAGAATCCTCAAAGACTTTCCCCTAACGAAGTTGTCACCTCTCAAGCAGATCGACAACAGGGTTTATTTCCCCAACAAACGACAGGATTCCCCAGCTTGAGGTAGCCTTTCCGACTACTACAAATAAAAGGACCATAACTCCTCTTCCCCAGTAGACTACTCTATAATCCCCAACAAGTTACTGCGAAATCTGGACCCGACCAGATATCATTTCAACTTCGACTCCCCAGTAGAGCAACAGACGACTAAGACTCCTAAACTCTTTTCCCAAGCGGGAATAAACATGCTCCCCACAGAGTTTTCAATATCCCCCAGCAGATTTCTCCTCAAACAACAAAACAGGAATTCCCAATGGAAGCATTATAAGCAAAGTTTAAAGACACACCAACTCTTCAAGAGCAGTCTAGGATTTAACGGTTCCCCGACATTTATCAAGGATTTATTTTTCCAGACGAAAATGCATTCATAAACATTTCACACCTCCTATTTATATACATGATAAGTGCATACAATGCAATCTAATTTATTTTGAGAACATCATGACATCGTGCATTTCATACATCATGACATTGCATACAGCTAACGTTTTACCTTTTCAGGAAAAAGTCAACAGATAAAGGTCATCATTCTTTTGAGGTTGTAGTCATCCAAGATTCCTTCATCATCCTGTTGAGGTTGTAGTCATCCAAGATTCCTTCATCATCCTGCTGAGGTAGTAATCGTCCAAGATTCCTTCATCATCCTGTTGAGGTAGTAATCGTCCAAGATTCCTTCATCATCCTGCCGAGGTAGTAATCGTCTAAGATTCCTTCATCATTCTTTTGAGGTTGTAGTCATCCAAGATTCCTTCATCATTCTTCTGAGGTTGTAGTCATCCAAGATTCCTTCATAATCCTGCTGAGGTAGTAATTGTCCAAGATTCCTTCATCATCCTGCTGAGGTTGTAGTCATCCAAGATTCCTTCATCATCCCGTTGAGGTTGTAATCATCCAAGATTCCTTCATCATCCCGTTGAGGTAGTAATCGTCCAAGATTCCTTCATCATCTTTCCGAGGTAGTAATCATCCAAGATTCCTTTATCATTTTTTTGAGGTTGTAGTCATCCAAGATTCCTTCATCATCCTGTTGAGGTAGTAATCGTCCAAGATTCCTTCATCATCTTGTTGAGGTAGTAATCGTCCAAGATTCCTTCATCATCCTGCCGAGGTAGTAATCGTCCAAGATTCCTTCATCATCCTGTCGAGGTAGTAATCATCCAAGATTCCTTCATCATCCTGCCGAGGTAGTAATCGTCCAAGATTCCTTCATCATCCTGCTAAGGTTATAGTCATCCAAGATTCCTTCATCATCCTGCTGAGGTTGTAGTCATCCAAGATTCCTTCATCATCCTACTGAGGTTGTAGTCATCCAAGATTCCTTCATCATCTCGCTGAGGTTGTAGTCATCCAAGATTCTTTTACCATCCTGCTGAGGTTGTAGTCATCCAAGATTCCTTCATCATCCTGTTGAGGTTGTAGTCATCCAAGATTCCTTCATCATCCTGCTGAGGTTGTAGTCATCCAAGATTCCTTCATCATCCTGCTGAGGTTGTAGTCATCCAAGATTCCTTCACCATCCTACTGAGGTTGTATTCATACAAGATTCCTTCATCATCCTGCTGAGGTTGTAATCATCCAAGATTCCTTCATCATCTGTTGAGGTAGTAATCATCCAAGATTCCTTCATCATCTAATGAGGTAGTAATCGTCCAAGATTCCTTCGTCATCCTGCTGAGGTAGTAATCGTCCAAGATTCCTTCATTATCCTTAGTCCAGATACAATCATCTTTGGATGGCATCTTTAAGCCCATCTCCAACAACTATCCATTACCTCTCCAAATGGAATCTTTAATCCCATTCCCTACATAATCAACTAACACATCTTCGAGTGCAAATTTTATAGGCACTCTAGTGTCCAATCATCTTCCACCTTCGAGTCACGAATGGCAAAACTCACCAATCTAACTCTTCAGGTGTAAGAAAATTGAACAGGGGCAACTGTTGTACCCCAAAATTTGCCCTCTCATTCTTCAAGGCCTTTCTCACAAGGATTTTCAAGGTTCAAGCTTAAACAAGTGCATTGGGATTTTCCAATACCAAAATTAAAAGGAAACTGTCAAAAAGGGGAGAAAACAGATAAAAATAACATTTTGACAAATTTGGAGGAAAACGGGTCTCCTTCGACTGGACAAGTCTGCTGCCTACAAGCCTACTTCGACTTGGACAAGTTTGCTACCTGCATGCTTGCTTCATTTGGACAAGTTTCGATAGGACATAGTAACCATCTCCATGCATCCTTCATTTTGAGCAAGAGCCTCCTTCGAATGCAACTTGGATTACAACCTTCATTTTGAATAGGAGCCTCCTTCGAACGCAACTTGGGAATACCCTTCGAATCAGAAGCCAGGAACTTCCCTCACGTTAAAAGGCAATAACTCCCTTTATGTTTGTTTCGATCCACATGCTTCGATTGGGCAATATGCTTCCTTCGAGCATGAGCTTTCGATTTGGCAATATGTTATCTTCGATACAAGCTTCGACTGGGCATTAGCTTGTTTTGACCACAAGCCTCGACTGAGGCAAAGGCTTCCTTCGAACAGGTGTGCTTCGATCTCACTCTTGCATTCGACTCAAGACCAAATATCGTTTTCCAGGCTATGTTGCTTCCAAATCTTTACATAATCAGAGGCTTGTACAAGGGTTTTACACTTTGTCTTTTAGATACTACTATTCTTGGTTAAAGGCTACATACTCTTTCTTTTCATAGAGAGTACTTTAGTCACAAAATTAGCTTTCAACCTGATTTTAGTCTGAGCACAAGCAAGGCCAGAAGCATAAGTCACATCTTCTGCACCCCAACTGCCAAGAGGCCCCCCACATGTACTTTCATGTTACATTATTTTATCATTTCTTTGCAAGGCTGGCTTTGGACAACATGTCCATTCTTTCTCTATAAATAGAGGAACATTTGCAAAGCTAGGAGAGGATCTTGGGACCAGAGGAACGAATCCCCCAAATTTTCTCAAACACAATAAAACTCTCAAAGTTCATCAACACTTGAGAAATCACAAAAAACCCAGAATCCCAAACACTCACCTCTTTCAATTCTGAAGAACACCCCACACATAGAAGTTTGTTCAAACTCAAAGAAAACCTTTTGTGACAACTCTTCAAACCAAAAGCAAACCCCCTGTGACTACTCTTCGAATTCCAGAAACATCCAGGTAGCAGTTCAAGTTTGAATCCCACACCCATTCAAATCCTCCATCAAGGTAAGTCACTCTTACCCTTGAACCTTTCATTTCATGGCATAACATATAAATAATCTTTTCGTTCGTTTCAAGCATGTATATACCATTGTTCCATTCGTTTCTACCCTTTTAACATGGTTTTTTTAGAGTTAACCCTTTCCTTTTGCTTTCTGTTTACCTGAACTTGCCTTAACAATTAAACTGTTTACAAGACAAATACTAGCATGGCCTCATGCCATGTTGCCATTTAATGCTTAAAATGAAAGAAACAGGAAACAGGAAATAGGAAACGAAGCTTCTGGCTTCTACCCTCTTTCTCCAGGTCAAACGAAAGAGACAACCAGGAGGAAAACCATGTTGACTTCTAGGCCCAGACGAAAAAAAGCATGCCTTCATTAATTCCAGGCTCAGTCGAAAGGCATTCCCTCACTTATTTCAACCTCCAGTCGAAGAAGACAACAATGCAGAACCAGAAAGCTTCGCCATACACTGACTTCCAGACCAATCGAAGGACAGGACCTCACTGGTGCTAGCCCCAATCAAAGGAAGCCAACAGAATGTAAGTCGAAGGATGCTACTGCCTGGGTCGAAGGAGCTTTTTTTTTACTTCTTTTTATCTTATTTTTGCCTTTACATTTCTATGCACTTCAATATGGTTGTAATAGTGTAGGATTTATTTTTTGCACTTTTTATTACTTTTGTACAAATGCTAGTAATTAGGTGTGTATGGCAAGATAAAAACAACAAGTAGACAACCCCTAATCAAGACTAAATGCATGTAAATAAAGCACATATGCACACCCTAGGGTTAATCTCACTTATTGCCTATCGGAAAATAGTCATGTCCCTCGAGCATGGGCGTTTTAGCAAAGACCCTCGATAAAAGATCGTAGTCCCTCGACGACCCTCGATGTTGCCTTTGGTAAACGATCTAGTCCCTAAAACGACATTGCTAAAACGTCCCATATGTTTCCTTATATAACTATATAAACGTCCCAATGCTCGTCCCTTCACATCCAACGATGGGGCTTCTTACCAAATCAGTGGTAAGATAGCAACATATAAAGGAGGAGGAAAAGCATATCTAAGACCTTTCGAGTAGGTAGGTTTGCTCTCAGTTGCTTGCTTGCTCACAATAAAAACATTTTATACACCCATACTCACACTTTTGAACTATTTTCAAAACAAACACTTTGTAGGCGTTCTTATAGAAACGAGAACCATTACGAAGTTCCATTTTAAAAATACTTTCAAAAACACATCTCACAAACACATTTTTGAACTATTTTCGAAACAAACACTTTGTAGGCGTTCTTATAGAAACGAGAACCATTACGAAGTTCCATTTTCAAAATACTTTCAAAAAAACCACACACCACAAGCACACATTCAAACAAAAGCAAGTGATCTAGCAAGTAACTAAGAGCCCATGGAAAACCATGGATGAAAAGGGTGCTAATACCTTCCCTTTTCATAATCTACCCCCCGAACTCAAAAAACATCTCTAAAGGTCTTTCCTGTGCTTTTTCACCTTTCCTTTTGGATAAAAGAAAAGTCGGTGGCGACTCTTGCTAAACAGCAACATTTGCAAACACAAATACAAAACCTCAAGTTAGTTCTCCCACCGTATCACACATACCAATAAAAGGAAAATGTAGATATCCCATTTAGGAAGTTGACCATGACCTAACTTTCGATCCTTACTGCCTGTATGTTTAAAGTCTTAATCCTGAATAGTTAGACTTTGGATTTTGATGCACAATAATCTTGTGCTAACCCCTGGCCTGTAACTTTCGAAAGTTACACTTGTTAGTTGCATTTTCAAGTTTAGACATGTTCTCTATATCCTTCAATTGGCTAAGCATTGAAGCCTTTCGAATCTCAACCTGGGAGATTTGCATTCCTACACTCGAAGGAGGCAGAAAGGAGTTTTGAAATGAAGAGTGCACCTCATGTTAGTAATTAGGATGTATGTCAAGATAAAACCAACAAGTAGACAACCTAAAAATCAAAGACTAAATGCATGCAATCAAACACACTTTGCACACATGCACCTCTAGGGTAATCCCACTTGTTGTCTCGGAAAATAGTCATGTCCCTCGAATATGGATGTTTTAGTAGAGACCCTCGATAAAAGATCATACTCCCTCGATGTTGCCTTCGGTAAACGATCCAGTCCCTATACGAAATTGCTAAAACGTATTATAGGTTCCCTTCTATGACTATACAAACGACCCATGCCCGTACCTTCACATCCAATGATGGGGCTTCTTACCAAATCAATGGTAAGATAACAACATCTAAAGGAGGAGGAAAAGAATGTTAGACCTTTTGAGTAAGTAGGATGCTCGTAATTGCTCACTTGCTCACAACAAAAACATTTTTCCACACCAACACTTTCAATTGAAACATTTTCAAAAGACGAAGCTCTTTGTACGCATTCTTATAGAGACGAGAATCATTACAAAGGAACTTTTCAAAATACCTTTCAAAAACATCTTCCACAAACACCTTTTTGAACTATTTTCAAAACCAACACTTTGTACGCATTCTTATAGAAACGAGAATCATTACAAAGATATTTTTCAAAAAAATTTAAAACCCACACCACAAATCATATTTTCAAACAAAGCAAGTGATCTAGCAAGAAACTAAGAGCCCGTAGATAACTACGGATGAAAAGGGTGCTAACACCTTCCCTTTTCATAACCTACCCCCCGAACTCAAGAAAAAAATCTCAAAGGTCTTTCCTGTTCTTTTCACCCTTTCCTTTATTGAATAAAAGAAAAGACGGTAGCGACTCTTGCTATCCGCAATGTTGTACCCCAAAATATTCCCTCCCATATTTCTCAATACATTTCAAGTGAGGTCCTCAAATTGCTCAAGAAAGTCCAAGGGTTGACCAGACAAACTCTCTCCTAAGGCAGTCTACCTCAAATTAGGGTTTCAGTTTGCACCAAGGTACTTGAGTCAAAAGGATCCCAAATTCTCCCCATTGTCCTAATATGTTCTCAAGATTATCCATGTCAAGTTTCAAGCCTTGCAGAGGAATTTTGCTCAATCAATTGCTCAAAGGCCTGAAAATCGACTATGCTAGGGCAAAAGTCAATTGTGTCCTACATATAGTCAAACATCAAGATTTTTGGTCAACATTCTCATTTTTAAGTATTATTAATCATTTGACAAGGGTTGATCATGATTCCTCAAGGATTTCTCACAATTCATCAAAACCCAAAAGTTGCTAAATTAGGGTTTTGCAAGAAAAGTCAACTCAACTTTGACCATGCATAACTTTCTCATACTTTATCAAAAATGACCCATCCAAAGCTCATTTTTAATAGGATGTAATTCCCTATAATCCATCTTCAGCTCCCAAGTTCAAAATATGCACTCACAAGAAGATATAAATTTGGCCATTATAGGTCATTTTGGGAGGTCAACAAAAACACATTTTTTGTCAAAGCTTCATACATGAACAAGGAAGACTCAATTGAGATGAGACCAAAATGGTTGCTTAGAGTACATCTTAAGCTTTCTAAAAAGTCCAAGAACATATCTCTAGGGTCAAAATTGAAGGAGTTGTGCATTGGTGAAGTTGACCCTTTTTGTAAAATTGCCAAAAGTCAAATATGCCCAAAATTGCAATTTTTGTCAAATGGGTCCAACTTTTTATGCTTGCGTTGAGTTTGTAATGTGACCCACGACCCATAATCCTTTCTATTTGTCATTTTTCATTTTTTTCATTTATTTTTATTTTATTTCAATTAAATCAAATTAAATCAAAATAAAATCATGAAAATATCAAAAACTAATCAAAGCTTGAGATTTTGTGCATGTTTAGGTCTATTATACAGCTGGAGATGGAATCAAATCGTGCAAGCTTCAAATGGACACAAAAAGATTGGATTTTCTCAATTTGGAAAGATTTTCACAAAGGATCAAATCTTGAATCAATGATCATAATTGGAGAAGATTTGAAACCAAATTGCAACCCTAATTCATTCTAGGGTACATAAGGAACAGGTTGAGATAAAAAAAAGAGGAGATTGGAGGCGTGCAAAGGTGAAAGCAACTTTCAAAAAAATCAAGAAAAGTTGTAAACTAATTTCCCAGTTCCAGGCTTCCTCAAGCCATTCCAGTCACACAAATCATTTGCTGGATGTTCTAGGATCCTATTCCAATCACTAACAAGCCTCATAACATCCAAAAACGCACTGTAAGAGTCCCACGACTTCCATGTTTTTTTGAATTCGTATATTATGATTCTGGCATCTTTAGCACGAAAAATTTACATATTCTTAATCCTTGTGATGTTTGCAAACTGATGGTTATGTTTAATTTCATTTTTGCTGACTATACATCAAGATGCCATAGTTAGGGTTCTTGGTTCGTTTTTGGGGTTTTTATGTACAGGTACAATTGGCCATGGATAAGGGTACCATGATGCTCGTGAGGTTGCCACGAGTTGATTGGTACCATTATTTTGCATTTATCACGCTTGCATAGGATTTTGGAGAAGCCCTGGGTTATACCTACACCCCTTGACCGTAGGTAAAAGTTACAGAACTTTTAGCAACGGTGGGAGGAAGGAGATGATAGCGTGGCATCCTGTGAATGGCCAGTTTTGAATTTTGCGCATTTTGTAAATATCACTTTGTTTTTTCCATATAATATTTGTTTATTGTTCCTTCTACAAAAAGCTAAGCCAGCTCAGATGGTCATCATGCATTGGGATAACGCTTAAGGGCCTGGGTTCGATCCCCAGGTCCCCATATTATTCCATATTATTTTGCATTACCTAATCAGGTGTACAGGCGTCCCACAAAGCCCACCATACGTCATCAGCTTTCAGCCATTAGATCCCAAGCAAGACAAATCCAAGGTCTCTCCATGAGGATCCACAATACACCCCAGTCAAGCTAGCAACATGGGATCTGGAAAAGTCAAATGCGCTAGGCGCTATTGGGCTCAGAAAGTGCAATCAGCCCCCCCTCCTTTTCTACAAAACCAGGCCCATTCTATTTTTCTAATTTTCCTTTTATTTAATTTCTTTTATTTAATTATTTTTCTAACACAAAATTAATTTCTTTTTTTACAAAAAATCATAAAATCAATTTCACCAATTTAGAATTTAGGTTTTATTTTATTTTATCAAATTTAATTTTATATTAGTTTTAATTTAATTTAGGTTAATTCTAACTTTTTTCATATATTTAAAATAAATTAGAAAAAATAGGGTTATCATGTGATTTAAGTTTTATTTATTTTCTCAATAAAACAAAAAATACAAAAATAGGTCAAACTAATTATTTTTTCTTAATTTAAATTAATTAGTGATTAGTTTTTTTATTTATTCAATTAAAACTTTATTTTCTCAAAAAATAGCAAAAACAACAAAAAAACGATCTTTCTTCCAATTAGGTTTAGATGGGGTCAAAACCCTAATTTCTCTCGTTCTCGGTTCATCGCGCGCATTTATTATTTTTGCGATATTAATGTAAATGCTCACAGTATGTAATAGTTTAACTAGAATTTTCTTTATTTATCATTTTTACGGGTTTTTGGCTATGTAATTAATCCCCCTCCCCGAAGCCTTGTAATAGCGTAGTTTTATTTATCGCATTTTAATTTTCGCAAATATTAACTGTTAGATGTATGTTAATAGGATTGTATGGTAAGATTACATGACAATTTAAAATGGCTAGCAAACCCTAAACGTGCAAAGATAATAACTTGAAATCAAATCACTCGCACGTATGCACTCTTAGGGTATACTCTCACTTCGGTTGCTTTCGGTAAACGATCATTAAGTATAGGGTGTTTTAGTGGTCGCCCTTCTGTCTAAACAAAGATCAAACGTCTCGTTCGGAAATGTTACCTCGGAAAGGTTTCCTCGGAAGTGTTGCCTCGAATATGATCTTAAGACATTAGGGCTACTACTAAGACGTCCTAACATTGCTTTAGTGATCGTACGTCCCTTTCGAATTGACCCTTACAACTCCAACGACGGTGCTACCTACTTCTCAATAGTAGGATATCGTTGTCTAAAGGAAACAAGAACAAAAACATTCTTTTTTCGAGTAGGTAGATACTAGTAGGTACTTGCTCAAAATCAAACTTTTCACACGTACACTTTTCAAACAAAAGTTTTCAAAAAAACTTCGTAACACTCTTGAAGACAGAAGCAAGGGTTAAAACGAAGTAAAACAAAAACTTTTCAAAACAAACACACACACAATAAATTTTTAAAATGATGAGCAAGTACCTAAGATCCCGTAGAAAACTACGGATATAAAGGGTGCTAATACCTTCCCTTTCTATAATCTACCCCCGTACTCAGAATATCTCGAAAAAGGAATCTTTTTGTGCTTTTTTCCTTTCCATTTGGATAAAATAAAAGTCGGTGGCCACTCTTGCTTACCGCGACATTTTGCAAACACAAACGTAAAACGCAAACCAACATTTTCCAAAACAGTCGGTTCTGCCACCGTATCACAGAGCTGGCGACTCTGCTGGGGAATAATAAGTGGGGTATACCTTAGGATTTAGTTCATCATAAATTGCTTCTCTTGTTTATTTTGGTTGCTTTACTTTTAAGGGTTTTGTATTGGGAGTTACTATAGATCCTAACCCGGATCTGGGGGACACCTTTTAGGTAAGTAGCAATAAACTGTGAGGGAACTGTACGGCATAGACCGATACGGTTGAAGGAGTAGCTATGTTGATGTGGCACATTGGTTGGTACCGGTATCCCTTGTGGAGAAACGAGGAGAATACGGGGCTGCTATGTGTGTCATTAAGCATCAACTGACCTTAGAACCCTTAATCGACCAACTTGGCCAGTAGGAAGTAGTGAGATAGCCGACCTCGGTATAAAGCTGAGAACTGGTTGATACTCGATGCTACATTATTGAGACCATACTCTCGAGATAGTTCCGGCTGCAAGAAAAGATTGCTTAAGCTGAAACCATGACCGATAGAGGATGGTCAGTGATATTGAGAACCTCTAGAACCTTGTTACTATTACTAGGAAAAGTTGAAACCAACTGAACTTCAAGAGGGTAATACCTTTGACTCCATGCAAGCCTTAAACTTAAGGGTTTTGTGTGACTTGTTTGCCTTTACCATGTTTGTTATCTGCTATACCTGTTGTTTGTTTTTATCATGACATTATGCATCATAACATAGCATGCATACTTCATTATACTAACCATTTCAGAGACCGGGGGGATTTATCTTTGTTCTGTTTTGCAGATTATGGCTTCCATGCGCAGAAACACCATCCGAGTTAACTTTGTGCAAATACATGCTCAACTCAAAGAGTCAGCCTCAAAAGTTTATGAGACTTCTTCATTCATTAGGAGACATGGTCAGCTCCTTATCTTGGTTACTTCAAAGTTTGATGAGCAGATGATGAGTGTGCTTTTCTAGTTCTTCGATCTTGTGCATCATTGCTTCACGTTCCCAGATTATCAGCTAGTTCCCATTTTGGAAGAGTTTTCTCACTTATTAGGCATATCCATCCTTGAGCAGATGCCCTTCACAGGTTTGGAAGAGACTCCTAGACCAGAAGAAATTGCCTTAGCTCTGCATCTGAAACGGGCTGATGTAGTATCCAATTGGGAAACACGAAGCGGGGTTGAAGGTTTCTTAGTCAAGTTTCTGATAGATCAAGCTCAGCTATTCTGGGATAGTTTGGAATTTCAGGCTTTCGAAGATATCTTGGCTCTCCTCATCTACGATTTGGTCCTCTTCCTGAATCCGGATTCTTTTGTGGATGTGAATGCAGTTAAGATCTTCCTGTCTCGCAATCCAGTGCCTACTCTATTGGGTGATATCTTGCATGCCCTCTACACTCGTACTGTGCGAAGGAGAGGGACTCTCATGTGTTGCATGCCTTTTCTGGCGAGGTGGTTTATTTCGCACCTCCCTAAGATCGTGTTGAAGAATGAAGAAGGTTTGGGATGGTCTTACAGGATAATGTCCCTTGCCCATACAGGCGTTCTTTGGAGTTCCAAGGCTATGGAAAGCACTGCTGTCATTGATCGATGTGGGGGATACCCTAATGTCCCGTTGCTTGGAATCAGAGGGGGTATAACCTAAAATCCTTGTCTAGCTTTGCGACAGTTTGGTCGTGCTCGGAGAGATGGTCCTCATGAACTACTTCTTACGGATATTTCATTTGACTACAAGGAGGACGTAGACGAGCATCGTCGGAGGTTTATACGAGCTTAGGGCGTGGTGAACAGATTTGACCCTCAAGAGCTAGGACCAAGGACTTCCCTCCCTATGCAGCCTTACCTCCAGTGGATCCGAGCTCGTGCTCAGAAGCTTGGGATGCCTTATGAAGCTGTGTTGCCAGTGATTGTGGAGCCCACCAATGAAGAGGGCATTCCTTATACAGTCCTTTATCCCTACATGCCCCCTGATCTTGGGGAATTGAAGAGATCCTGGATTCAGCTGAAAGAGGAGAGGGATACCTACCGGGAAAAGTACCATGAGCAAGAAAGGAAGATCTTGAAGCTCACCAGGCAACTCGAGAATGAAAGAACGATCAATGACTATGTCAGTACAAAGGGGAAGCGTCCATGGGATTTCTGATTTTGCTTTTTCTAGTTTAGATTTGTTTTTCATTTACTTCTTTGTAAACGCCTTAAAGGCATTGTTGAACCTTTTTACAAATTAATCTAATAAAGTTTGTTTTATTTTTGGTTTGCAAATTTAAATCTCCCAAAGTCTTTGAAATCATTACATACGCATCCCATTATCATGCACATCATTACAGGTACCATTACAGATTTCTCATCTTCTTCGCTGTTTATTTCAGCAGAAATGTCTTCTGATCAAGCTATCAAAGATCTTCAGGCACAAAATGCCCAATTCCAAGAGATGTTCTTGAGCTTGGCTAAAGGGCAAGAGGATTTGAAAGCTCTCATTTTGAAAGAGAAAGAGAAGAAGAAGAAGAAGAAGAAGAAGAAGAAGGTCGTTCTTCTGAGTATGGGTAAAAGGTTTGGGGATAGGTTGAAACAACAAGTTGATTTGTCCTTTTCATCCAAGGAAGGGGAGAACCAAGAAGAAGAAAAGGGCCCCAGTCATGCAATCTATGATGATGATACAGATTATGATGAGGAACAATATCCTCCTGCCGAGGATAGGTACAAGCAACTTGAAGACCGTCCGAGTGCAATGGAGATTCAGAAGATCCCTGGTCTGGATTTTGGAGAGCTAGGACTGGTATCTGGAGTGGTGATCCCTCATAAGTCCAAAGCTCCTGTTTTTGCTAAATACGATGGAGTATCATGTCCAAAACTCCATCTCCGCTCGTATGTCCGGAAAATTCAACCCCACACTCCTGATAGAAATTGGTGGGTACATTTCTTTCAAATAGTCTGTCAGGGACTCAGCTTGAATGGTTTTATCAATTGGAAGGAGCCAATGTCCGAAACTGGGAAGACCTTGCTACTGCTTTTTACAAGCAGTATCAGTATCACCCTGACCTTGCTCCCATTCGTACTCAGCTTCAGGGCATGTCTATGGGTGCGCGAAGGTTTTAAGGATTATGCTCAGAAGTGGAAAGACTTAGCTGGAAGAGTCCAACCCCTTATGTCTGATAGGGAGTTGGTTGACATGTTTTGGGGACGCTATCTGGTCCATTTTTCAATCATCTGATCGGCAGTTCATCATCTGGGTTTACTGAGTTAATTTTGACTGGGGAGAGAGTAGAAGCTGGTATCCGAAGTGGTAAGATACAGAAAGATACTTCATCAAGTGCAATAAAGAAGCCTTTCACCGGTAAGAAGGAAGCTAGTGCAGTCTACGGCTCGAGGAGCCAAATCAGACCTGAACACCGCCAAGCAGTAAATGCGGTAGTGATATCAAGAGCCACAGTTGCTCCACAATGCAATAATCAACAGAGGGTGGAAAGACCATAGAGATAGTACACTAGACTCAATATGACCTTGTCTCAAATTCTACCACAGTTATTGAAGACCAACCTGGTAACTTTGAGGGAAGCCCCGAAGAATCCCAACACCACATCTTCGCTATATAACCCGAATGCCTGTTGCGCCTATCACTCTGACGGCCCAGGTCATGATACAAACAACTATTGGGCCTTAAAAAACAAAGTGCAAGACTTAATCGAAGCCAAAGAGATTGAGTTTGACGCTTCGGAAAAGCCCAACATCATAACTTCTCCTATGCCCAAACATGGTCATGGAGTAAATGCTGTGGAAGATGATTTATTTGTGACCTCCGTGGAAGATATTGCTACTCCTTTGATGACAGTTAAGAAGAATCTATTGTTGGTCGGTTTATTTCCGGGCTGTGGCAAAAGTTGCCACATGTGTTCAATTCTGCCTGCTGGTTGCCATTTATTGAAATCAGGTGTTCAGTGCCTGATGGATAACAAAGAAATCATGTTCGAAAAGACTATGATTATGTTGGTTCCAATTGAAGAAGTTGCCATCATAACCATTTCCGCCAATCCTTCAGAGGCTTCCTCGAGAAAGCCTGTTAGGATTACATCCGTCCCAAGAATTTCTCCGTTAATAATTATTGTCCCTGGTCCTATCCCATACACTTCGGATAAGGTTGTCCCTTGGCACTATGGTGCAGATGTGTATTACCATGGAGTTAAACAAGACTTAAAAGTGAGGGAGCTGGTGCTGATGTCAGCAATATTGTCGGAGCTAGCAAGGTCACCAGAAGTGGAAGACTCTTTTCTCCCAAGATTTTCCCTCTGACTGTTCACAAACCTGTTGTTATTCCATCTGCTAGTACATCAGCTACCATCCCAGTTCCTATTCCAGTTATCACCCCTGTCACCGAGCCATCTGGGAATCGAGGCAAAGAAATCACAGGTGAGCCTGCCCGGACGGAGGCGCCTAAGGAGATCATTGTAGAAACCTATAAGCAGGAGATAGAGGAAATTCTGAAGATTATCAAGAAGAGCGACTACAACATAGTCGAGCAGCTGGGGCAGACCCCGTCGAAAATCTCCATGTCATCCTTGTTATTGTGTTCTGAAGCCCATGCAAAGGCTTTAATCGCTTTCCTCAAAACCTCGCATGTGCCGCAGGAAACTTCAGCCGATCAATTCAAAGACTGTGTAGCTAGTTTGACCGTTGACAATGGGTTAGGTTTCTCAGACACAGATCTGACTGCTAAAGGAAGAAATCACAATGATGCTCTGCGCGTCTCGATTGAGTGCAGGGGCACTACTATGGCCCATGTACCGGTGGATATCGGGTCCTCATTGAATGTTTTGCCAAAGAAAGAATTAAACTGTCTGGATTGTGAAGGTTTGATTCTAAAGCCGAGTAATATTATGGTCAGGGCTTTCGACGGGTCAAAAAGGATGGTGCACGGGGAGGTGGACGTCCCGGTTAAAGTTGGCTCTCAGACTTTCGCATCTACTTTCTATGTGATGGATATTCGACCATCATATTCTTGCTTGTTGGGTCGCCCTTAGATTCATAAGGTTGGGGCAGTGACTTCTACGTTCCATCATATGTTGAAATATCCGATAAAGGGGAAGATTGTCACGGTACAAGGTGAAGAGGAGTATATGGTGAGTCATCTTAATTCTTTTCGCTATATGGAGATAGATGGGGAATTCATTGAAACCCCTTGTCAGAACTTTGAAGAAGTCCCCCAGACTTTGGCGTCGACTGAAGTTGCTACTGACAAACCTCTGATGAAGATGGCTTCCCTCAAGGATGCCAGGGCTGTAATTGAAAAAGGTGGGTGTGCAAATTGGGGTCAGCTCCCTGATTTCACACACAAAACTGACAAGTTTGATTTGGGCTTTACTACAGGGGATCAAAGGGTTGTTAGGCGCGTGCGGATTGGAAGACCTCCTCTATACATCAATAATCAAGGAGTTAATGCAATTGAAGATGGTGAAGAAGATTCAGATATCGACAGCTGGATCTACCTGACAACCAATGGTGGATTGAGCAACTGGACGACGAAGGACTTCATACCTGTCTCTTTTATTCCACAGTAATTGACTTTTGTTTTGAGATTTGTAATAGACAATTTGAAACTTTACGGCCCGGTGCCTTGCCCGAGGCACCTTGGCTTTGCTTGTGAGGGCTTATTATTTGTCATTTTCATATATCATTAATAAAGCATTGGACGTTTCTTGCATTACAAATTTTGCGCTCCTTGTTTTTCTTTTTTGTCTCTCACTTTATTAAAACAGCTATTCTCTCACACACACTCACCTATCATAATGCAGATCCACATCCACTCTGGATCCCATTGATAACAACTTGTTACTGCCAGTTATGACTTTGAAAATCCGATCAACCAAGCCGAGGAAGAAGGTGAGGATGATTGTGAGGTGCCTGGAGAACTTGCTAGACTGTTACTACAGGAAGAAAGGGTCATACAGCCTCATGAAGAGCCAGCTGAATCAGTAAATTTGGGTACCGAGGAAAACAGGAAAGAGGTCAACATAGGTGCGAATCTCGAGCCTAGTGTCAAGCAACGGTTGATACGAATGCTACACGACTATGTTGAGATCTTCTCCTGGTCCTACGAAGATATGCCTGGTCTGGACACCGATATTGTGGTTCACCTCCTGCAGACTAAAGAAGACTGCCCTCCGGTAAAGAAGAAGGTTCGCCGTATGCACCCTGAGATGTCTGAGAAAATCAAAGTTGAAGTCATGAAACAGTTCGACGCGGGATTTTTAGCAGTCACCTCTTACCCGCAGTGGGTTGCCAATGTTGTGCCGGTGCCTAAGAAGAATGTTAAAGTACGGATGTGTGTGGACTATAGAGATCTGAACAGGGCGAGCCCCAAGGATGATTTCCCACTTCCTCACATCGATATTCTGGTTGACAACACCGTGCAACATAAGATCTTCTCCTTCATGGATGGTTTTTCCGATTATAATCAGATCAAGATGGCTCCTGAGGACATGGAGAAGACAACATTCGTTACACAGTGGGGAACCTTTTGTTACAAGGTAATGCCTTTCGAGTTGAAGAATGTTGGGGCAACTTATCAGCACGCCATGGTCGCTTTGTTCTACGACATGATTCACCATGAGATTGAGGTTTATGTTGATGACATGATTGTAAGGTCCCAAACTGAGGAAGAACACCTTGACCACCTCCAGAAACTATTTGACAGGTTGAAGACGTACAAGCTGAGGTTAAACCCGAACAAGTGCACCTTCGGGGTAAGGTCTGGTAAGCTGCTGGGTTTCGTCGTCAGTGATAAAGGTATTCAGGTGGATCCTACAAAGGTGAAAGTTATACAAGAGATGCCAGCTCCCCGCACAGAAAAGGAAGTTAGAGGCTTTTTGGGACGTCTGAACTATATCGCCCGATTCATTTCACATTTGACTTCTACTTGTGAGCCAATCTTCAAGCTGCTGAAGAAGGATCAAGTGGTAAAATGGAATGACGAATGTAAGACCGCCTTCGAAAGGATCAAGGAATACCTCCAAGAGCCACCAATTCTGATGCCTCCAGTTGAAGGAAGACCTTTGATCTTATACTTGACAGTACTGGATAATTCAATGGGGTGCGTGTTGGGGCAGCATGACGAGTCTGGCCGAAAAGAGCACGCTATTTACTACCTTAGCAAAAAGTTTACCAACTGTGAGACTCATTACTCATTGCTCGAGAAAACTTGATGCGCTTTGGCATGGGCTTCTCGCCGGCTGAGACAGTATATGCTGACTCACACCACCTTATTGATATCAAAGATGGATCCAATCAAGTATATCTTTGAGAAGCCTGCCTTGTCCAGAAGAATAGTAAGATGGCAGATGATCTTAACCGAGTATGACATCCAGTACACAACCCAAAAAGAAATCAAGGGGAGTGTATTGGCGGATCATTTGGCGCATCAGGCCGTGGATGACTACCAATCCATGAATTTCGAGTTCCCGAATGAGAACATCATGTTGGTGACTGATTGTGAAGAACCTAGACCGGATGAAGGACCTGAGGAAGTATCCCAATGGTCTATGTATTTTGACGGAGCCTCAAACGCGTTGGGTAATGGCATTGGCGTTGTGATTATATCTCCTGAAGGTTGTCATACTCCGCTCACCGCCCGATTATGTTTTAACTGCACCAACAACATGGCGGAGTATGAAGCATGTATCCTGGGTCTTCGAGCAGCTATTGACCTAAGGATTAAGTTTTTGAGTGTATTCAGAGATTCTGCTCTAGTAATCAGTCAGATCAAAGGCGAGTGGGATACGAAGCACCCAAATCTTATTCCTTACAAAGAATACGTATTGACATTGCTCCCTCACTTTGAGGAGATAACCTTTGAACATTTCCCAAGAGAGGAGAATCAGTTAGTGGACGCACTAGCTACCATGTCTTCTATGTTCAAAGTCAGATGGGACAATGAAGCTCCCCAGATTACCATCGAGAGGTTGGATGAACCCGCACATTGTTGTGACATTGAGACGGAAGAGGTAGTAGATAAACCCTGGTTCCACGAGGTAAAGAGGTATCTTGAGGCTCAAGAGTACCCGGAGGGTGCATCTGTTAATGATAAGAAGTTCTTGAGAAGGTTTGCTGCAAAGTTCTTCATTAGCAATGGGATTCTCTATAAGCGTAACCATGATTCAACCTTACTGCGATGTATGGACAAAAGCGAGGCATAAAGGATCATGGCAAAGCTACATGAAGGTACCTTCGGAACTCATTCCAGTGGACACACCATGGCAAAGAAAATCCTACGGGCAAGATATTATTGGTCTACTATGGAAGCCGATTGTTATCAGCATTCTCGGACCTGTCATAAGTGCCAAGTCTATGCTGACAAGGTGCATGTACCTCCATTTCCTCTGAATGTTTTGATAGCTCCTTGGCCCTTTGCAATGTGGGGCATCAACATGATTGGCGAGATCAGGCCTACTGCATCTAACGGGCATCGTTTCATTCTGGTGGCTATTGATTACTTTACAAAGTGGGTTGAGGCGACTTCCATTTCTACAGTAACAAAGAACGTCGTGGCGCGATTTATCCGACACAATCTGATTTGTCAATATGGTGTATCAGAGAGAATCATTACGGACAATGGTACAAATCTCAACAACACGATGATCACCGAGCTCTGCAAACAGTTCAAGATACATCATCACAACTCTTCTCCCTACCGGCCGAAGATGAATGGGGTTGTTGAAGCAGCTAATAAGAACATCAAGAAGATTGTGCAGAAAATGACAATGACATACAAAGACTGGCATGAGATGTTACCATTCGCTCTTCATGGGTATCGTACCTCAGCACGGACATCAACAGAGGCAACACCCTACTCTCTAGTGTATGGCATGGAGGCAGTATTACCCATTGAGGTCCAGATACCTTCTCTCCGAATTATGAAGGATGCAGGTTTGAGCGAAGATGACTGGATCCAGACCCAACTTGATCAGCTGAACTTAATCGATGAAAAGAGACTTACTGCTATTTGTCATGGTCAGACGTATCAAAAGCGAATGATCAAGGAATTTAACAAGAAAGTCAGACGTCAGGAATATCAAGTCGGGGATCTGGTGATCAAACGCATCATACTGCCGCAAGGTGATCACAGGGGCAAATGGAACCCTACATACGAAGGGCCATTTGTGGTTAAGAACATTTTCTCGGGAGGAGCTATGATTCTAACCACCATGGATGGTGACGACCTTCCTCACCCCGTCAATGCAGACATAGTGAAAAAATACTACGCATAATCAAAGACCCACTAGGTTGACTGGTCTAGGAAAAAATAAGGGCTTCCCGGAGAACCAAAAGGGTTCGGGAAAAAGTAAGGGATGAAAATGAAAAAACTGTACACTCGGCAAGTCGAAAACCTGAAAAGGCGGCTTGGGCAAAAAAGGGTACCCCAGTGGACTGAAAATCCGAAAGGGCGGTCCAGGCAAAAATTAGGGATCAAAGTGTAACATTATGTCTCATTGGATCATCTTGTAACCAGACGTCGATATAGACTATCAAGCTCGGACGGCGCCAATCAATTTGTTTCACATAGCTGTTTTCTTTCTTTTACACAAATTGTATAAATTCTGTTCTTTCAGCGGCGCTCTCTTACTAGGACGTCAGCCCCTGTGTGCAAAACGCCTATTACAAGCCAACTTCAAAATCAATACAATTCATTTTACAATAAATTTCAAACTGGTTTTTCTTTTTTGTTTTGCAAGAACGTCCAATAATTCATTTTTGATATATGCATTTGGAAATAATTGTTGCTCGTAAATATTTGCATATGAAACAAAAGACAATTGCTCGTAATTCTAAGAACAGGGGCAAACAAGAAGTGTCCAAACCTTACAGTTGCTCTATCCACCAGGTACATGGATAGAACCAGCTGGAGAATACAACTAAAGGTACATACACTCCCCGCAGAGTAGGAAGTATCCAAAGACCGTGGTGTTAATTCTACCCAAGCAGAGTTTATCTATCACCGACAATAGAAGTTCACCATCGGTGAAGTTTATTTCTTCCACATGCAGAAATTCAATCCCCGGTAGAGTGCATCATCACCAGCAACGGTAATTCATCCCCAGCAGAGTTATTTCTCCAAATTAACAGATCATCCGATGGAGTATCTCTCCTCCCCACAGAGTCATTCTATCACCAAATTATTCTCCAGCAGAGTCTCTCCCGGTGGTTTATTCTCAAGCAGAACAGACGCAAGTCTTCATCTAATCATCTTCGGTCGTTACTGTGATGCGGTGGGAGAACTGACTTGAGGTTTTGTGTTTCGTCGCAAATGTCGCGGTTAGCAAGAGTCGCCACCGACTTTTCTTTTATCCAAAAAGGAAAGGTAAAAAAGCACAGGAAAGACCTTTGAGATATTTTCTTGAGTTCGGGGGTAGATTATGAAAAGGGAAGGTGCTAGCACCCTTTTTATCCATGGTTTTCCATGGGCTCTTAGTTACTTGTTTAGATCACTTGCTTTTGCTTTGAAATTGTTTGAAATGGTGCTTTGTATGGTTTTGAAAGTATTTTGAAAAGAGACCTTTGTTTAGGAAATCTTTGTAATGATTCTCGCTCGTAAGAATGTATACAAAGATGTTTGTCTTTTGAAAAATGTTTCAATGTTTTGAAAGATGTTTGGAAATGTTTTGGAAATGTGTGTGTGTTTGTTTTTAAAAATAGCAAGGATTGTTTTGAAATTGATCAAGTAACTAGAAGCTTATCTACCTACTCAAATGTTTTTCCTGTGCATTTTTATTCCTTTGACATTGTTGATTTACCATTGATTTGGTAAACAACCCTATCTTTGGATGTAAACGGGACGGGCATGGGTCATCGTATGACCATGATAGCAATGTTACCAAGTAGCTTAGCATTGTTTGAGGGACCAAGATCATTTGTTTAGGAAACCTTTTGTATAGCGTCATCGAGGGACTATGATCTTATTTTTGTTTTATTTTGCCAAGATACTTCGCATGCGTAACATGGCCATTTTTATTTAGGCAACCAAGTGGGTGAAACCCTAAGGGTGCTTGCGTGCAATGTGTGTCATTTTACATGCATTTGTCTTGTATTAGGTCTTGTCTATTTGTTTGATTTTTTTTTGTCTTATCATGCAAAACCCTAATTTACTACACATGGTATAAATGCGATAAATTGCATAAAAGTAAACTAAGCTATTACAACAATTATTATGGGAGGGGGATACAAGTTTTTGAATGGGGATATTGCACAAATATAAACCCTAAAACACTATTACAACCCAATTGAATATTACATGCATTAAATTAATAAACAAGTATTTAAAATGCAATGCAAATGTATTTATGGAAAAAATGTTTTGTACTTGATTTTTTGTATGAGAAAATAAATTAATTAACCCTAGAAAATAGGGGAAAATAATGTTATTATATTTGAAAGGGAGAAACCCTAATTTTTTGATTAAAGAAAAATAAGGTTCTATTATTATATTTTGTCCATTTTTGTACTAGAAAATAATAAATAATATTATATACAAGTATTAAAAATTAAAATATGTATGAAAATAATATTTTATGTGTATAAATAATAAAAATAAAAATGTATGGTATTTTTAAATGTATTTACAATTTATATAAGAAAATAAAATTCTATTTATTCTAATAAGATATTATCTATGTAAAAATAAATAATAATAAAATAAAATAAAATTGCAAAAAAATTAAGAAATTAATTTTGTGGTTTTTTAATGTTCAGAAAAAATTATTAAAATCAATAAACATAAAAACATGAGAAAATATGAAAAAAAATAACAAAATAAGTCAGGGGGTGCAAACAGTGGTCAGGGGGTATGGATAACAAAGGAAAACAGGCCCAATGCGCCAAGGCCCAGAACATCAGCTTCGTCCTTGTCCTTGGTTCCTTCCCTGCGTGCGCGTTTCTGCCTTCAAACTGTAACTTGCTATTGCTTGCATAAAATCAAAAACTCATAACATAAAAGATGTAGCTTGTAATCTCACGATTCCAATGATATAAAATTTATAACCTAACTCTCAAAGATCAGAGAGAATTTTATAACCCCTAATTTCTGACCTAATTTTTTCAGCATGTTCAACATTCAAATTCTCTTAGCTCAGTTAATATAAATGGAAAGTATGCATATGGACAGCTTCACCATGCTAGAGACTACATTTTTGCTACACAAATTGTGGTTTGAGGATGTCTAAATAGAGAGATAGAGTTTAAAAAAATACCTCCTTCAGCTGGATTTGGATATGGCAATGTGGGGACTATGAGTGAGGCCTGAGGATCGTGTGTGCTTCCTTGAAGTTCCTTCAAGCTATTCCAATGCTTAGCTGGCTTTGTGGATGACTGAAACTCTTTGTTGAAGTCAAGTTGCAAGTTTCCAAAATGAAAATGGTGATGGCTGAAACAGGGGTTACAACAACAATGTAAGGGCTTGGATAGCTTGGATATGATGTGGATGAAGTGTTTCAAGTGTCAAGAGGCAAAACACACGAGAAAAATATGACTTGGCTAGGATTTTGCAGAGACTGCAATGTTTGGGCAGAAATTTGTGTTTTTTGAGTTTGAGAGTGTTTTTGGATCTTTAGCATTCATGTTCTAGCTTGTAATAAGTTTGTGAATATGTATGGAGTGATACAAAGTCCACTCTCTAGCAGTTGTACAAGTTCTGATCCCTTTTGCCACTTTTCTTGCATTTGAAGAAAGTTTAAGTGACTTGTGCAAACATGCTTGTACTGCTTGCTTGCTAGCTGCAGAGAGTTGGTACACAATGCTTGATATCTGTGGAAGTTTTTTGTAACAAAAGAACAGGTCCAAGGCTCAAGGCTGATAAAGTTGGAAAAGCTTGCCTTTATGAAAATGGCAATGTGCCCTTTATGTCATTAATGGATTTATTTCTTGTACAATGTTCCAAAAGTGAAAACAAAGCCTTTATCCATTGAGTTAGCATTTAATTATGGAGTGTAGAATGAGTTTAGGACCTGTAATGCAAGGTACAAACATGCTTGATCAGATTTGCAACTTGACACTTTGTAAAAATGGCTTGACCAAAAGTGACAAAATGCCAATTTCTCATCTTCGATTCTCCCTAACCACAAATGATATTGGAGAGTTCTTAGACATTTTGGAAAGCTTGTCATGTTCTCTATAATCCGTCTTTGAAATGAATTTTGAGATACCTCTTGGAACTAGGTGAAAAATGTCCATGAAGTTGGGTCAAAAATCTGCCTAAATTAGGGCAAATTGTCACTAAGTTATTTAGTTCATGAACCCCTATTCACAAATTCATAACTTGAGATCCAAGCATCTTTTGGGAAAACTTTATGAATCAAAGTTGTATATTTCATGGAGGACTACAACTTTCATGTTGGAAGTTTTCTTTGAATAAAATTGCATCATGATGAAAGAGTGGTGGAAAGTTGGGAAAAAATAAGAAAATTTCCGTACTTAGAAAAACTCTAAGTTATGAAAATTTTCAAATTCAAAACCCTAATTTGCAATTTTGGGTTTCTTGATAAAAAAGTTTCACATTTTGACATATATTGATGAATTATGACCCTTGGCACTTGATTTTGACCAAAAAGTCAAAGTTTGACTTTTCAGTGTACAGTTGATTTTTGATCAGTTGATTGGAAAATTCATCTGTCAATCCAATGAACTTGAGATCTTTTGAACCATGTAATTAGGTCAAAATGATGCCATTTAGTCCTTGAAATCATGTTTGAAATCAATTGGTCATTGGCTAGGTTAAAAACCAGAAATTGCCCTTTCTCAGTCAAAACCCTAATTTTGACCATTTTGCCCTTTTGATGATTTGATCAAATTTCTTGAGAAGTTGTGATCCAAACTTGATCAAATGATAAATATGAGTCTAGAATGTTGTTGTGGATAAAAAATTATGAAGTTTGACTGTAAATTGGCCATGGTTGACTTTTTTCCCCAATACAGCTGATTTTTAGGTCAACTGTCCAATTGACTGGTCAAAAATATGATTCAAGGCTTGAAACTTAACATGAGCAATCTTAGGGGTACAATATGGTGTATGAAAGTTACATGAAGCATTTATAGTCCAAAAATCCTTGTGCAAACTTGTTATACCCCAAAATTTGCCCTCTCATATTATCAAGATTTTCCTCACAAGACTGCTTGGACTCTAGACAGGACTAGAGAATTCAATGGGGTGCGTACTGGGCCAACATGACGAGTCTGGCTGAAAAGAGCATGCCATTTATTAACTTAGAAAAAAGTTTACCGACTGTGAGACCCGATACTCACTGCTTGAGAAAACTTGTTGCACTTTGGTATGGGCTGCTCGCCGGCTAAGGCAGTATATATTGACTCATACAACTTTGCTGATCTCTAAGATGGATCCGATCAAGTACATCTTTGAGAAGCCTTCCCTATCTGGAAGAATAGATAGATGGTAGATGATCCTAACGGAATACGATATACAGTACACGACCCAAAAAGCTATAAAGGGGAGTGTGCTAGCCGACCATCTGGCCCATCAAGCTTTCGAAGATTACCAATCCATGAGGTTTGACTTCCCTGACGAGGACATCATGACATTGGACAGTGTTAAAGATTTCAAACCATATGACAGACTTGAACAAGGATCCCGATGTACCCTGTACTTTGATGGGGCCTCCAATGCACTTGGCAACGGTATCGGCGCAGTACTCATCTCCCCAGAAGGTTGCCATACACCTTTCACTGCTAGACTTTGCTTCCATTGTACGAACAACATGGCAGAGTATGAAGCTTGCATCTTTGGACTCAAGGCTACCATAGACTTGGGAATCAAATCTTTGATTGTGTTCGGGGACTCAGCTTTGGTCATCAGTCAGATCAAAGGAGAGTGGGATACTAAACATTCAAACCTCATCCCTTACAAAGAACATGTCTTGACATTGTTACCACATTTCGAGCAGATTACCTTCGAGCACTTCCTGTGAGAAGAAAATCAGCTAGCAGATGCTCTAGCTACAATTTCATCCATGTTTAAACTTAACTGGGATAATGAGGCTCCCCAAATCACCATTGAACGGATGGTCGAACCTGCACATTGTCACGAGATTAACACCGAAGAAGTAGTGGACCAGTCGTGGTTTCACGAAGTCAAAAGGTATCTCGAGGCTCGGGAATACCCTGAAGGAGCTTCAGTCAATGGCAAAAAGTTCTTAAGGAGATTCTCAGCAAAGTTCTTCTTGAGCAATGGCATCTTGTATAAGCGCAATCATGATTTTATTCTGCTCCGTTGTGTGGACCAAGATGAAGCTGAAAGAATTATGGCTGAATTGCATGAAGGTACCTTCGGCACTCACTCTAGCGGGCATATGATGGCTAAGAAGATTCTACGGGCAGGCTATTACTGGTCTACCATGGAAGCTGACTGCTATCAACACTCCCGCACTTTCCACAAATGTCAAATCTATGATGATAAGGTACACGTGCCTCCAGTTCCTCTAAATGTCTTAACAGCTCCTTGGCCATTCGCAATGTGGGGAATCGACATGATTGGAGAGATCAAACCTACAGCATCCAATGGACATCGCTTCATCCTGGTGGCCATTGACTACTTCACCAAGTGGGTTGAAGCAGCTTCCTTCGCATCCGTTACAAATAATGTTGTTGCACGCTTCATCAAGCAGAATCTTATATGCCGGTACGATATCCCCAAAAGGATTATCACTGATAACGGTACAAACCTTAACAATACTATGATCATTGCTTTGTGCGGGCAGTTTTGGATTCAACATCACAATTGATCTCCTTACAGGCCAAAGATGAATGGTGCAGTTGAAGCTGCTAACAAAAATATCAAGAAGATCATACAAAAGATGATAGTCACCTACAAGGACTGGCATGAAATGCTACCGTTTTCTCTTCACGGGTACCGTACCACGGTACGAACATCAACTGGGGAAACACCCTATTCTTTGGTATATGGCATGGAGGCTGTGTTACCTATCGAGGTTCAGATTCCCTCCTTGAGAATCATGAAGGATTCTGGTTTGAGTGAAGATGATTGGATTCAGACCCGGCTTGATCAACTTAACCTGATTGACGAGAAGCGACTTACTGCTATTTGCCATGGTCAGACGTATCAAAAACGGATGATCAAGGCTTTCAACAAGAAAGTCAGGCGCCAGGTATATCAAGTCGGGGATCTGGTAATCAAGCGCATCATCTTGCCGCAAAGTGATCCCAGGGGCAAATAGACTCCTACCTACGAAGGACCATTTGTGATCAAAAACATCTTTTCTGGTGGGGAAATGATCTTAACCACCATGGACGGTGATGACTTGTTGCACCCTGCGAATGCAGACATAGTCAAAAGATACTACGCATAAATGACCCGCTAGGTTGACACACCTAAGCAAAAAAAGGGCATCCCGGTGAATCGAAAACCCGAAAGGGCGGTTCAGGCAAAAATTAGGGATAAACAAAAAAAATCTGTACACCCGGCAAGTTGAAAACCTGAAAGGGCGACTTGGGAAAAAAAGGGTTTCCCGGTGGACTGAAAACCCGAAAGGGCAGTCCAAGCAAAAGTTAGGGAATTAAAGCGTATGACTATGTCTCGTCGGATCACTTTAAGGACAATCTCTTCGCAGACAACATCTGGAACCTCTGATCAATCCAATCATCTTCGGACGAAGCAACGAATGGACAAGATATTCGGAGATACGAAGGCTATAGCAGAATGGAAACCCCATGGGATTTTTACACACATAGCTATCTTTCTTTGTATAAAATTTTTCTTACTTTTACGACACCATCCTCTTACTAGGATGTATGTCTCCTTTGTACAAAACACTTATTCAAAGTAAATATAAAGATGTCTCTTTCAAAGTGCAAAAAATATTTGTCTTTTTCTTTTACACTTGTGTTTTTATTTGCAAAAATGTCCAATGATTCATTGATGAACATATGCATTTGAACATAATTACTGTTTATAAATAAACAGGATGGAAAAGAACAATTACTGACATATTGAAAGGATAGGAAAACGTCTTTAGACTATTCCAAGAGAAATCCCCTGCACTACATCATCCAGATCCCCAGTGGAGCTAAAACCTTGAAATACATATCCCCAATGGAGTTATAATTTCAAATCCTCAATTCCCATCAAAGTTAAAACTTCAAACTCCAGTGGACCAAAACTTTGAGTTACAGATCCCCAGCGAAGCTGAAACCTCCATTCCTAGTCGAGTCAAGACTTATAATCCTCGGCGGAAACCATCCAATTTCCCCAGTAAGTTATCTTAAAAGCCTGGAAATCGACCAGATAACAGTTAACTTTTGTCTATCCCCAACCTAGGATAACTTCCCAGTAGAGTGGAAGACAACCAAAAACTCCTGAACTTACTCTCCAGCAGTAAGCTTTCTTCCCCACAGAGTTTTTACTCCCCAACAGAATGAAGATTTTCATTCTTGATTCCCCAGTGGGGTTGCCAGAGTCTTCATCACTCCCCAGCATGAATTTGTCAGAATTTTTATTCCCCTGCAGATTGAAGATTCTCATTCTTAGATCCCCGCAGAGGTCATCAGAGTATTCCCTATTCCCCAGCCGACTAAGGATTTCTTTCTGTGTAATCCTCAGTAGAAGTCATCAAAGTTCTCTGGATTTCCCAAGCAAAATTCTCAAGCAGTTTGGCATTGCTCTCATAACAGAATTTTTGTCAATACTCCAACTTCAAGACATGAAGGATACTCGCATCCCCACAGAAGTTGTCAAGGATTTCTAATTTCCAACAATCAGCAAGGATTTCTCATCCTCAACAGTCAAAGATTTTGAACCTCCAGCAGTGGTCAAGGATTTATTTTCCCCGGCAGCAGTCAAGGATTTCATTATCCTCAGCTATCAAGGATTTATTTTCCTTAGCAATACAGCAAACTAGCTTACATGCACATACATTACATTCATATATCATAAATATTGATAAAACACATTTATTGCATCATACATTTCATGCAACATAACTTTGTGTTTCAGCTAACATTTTACCCTTTTCAGGATAAGATTAACAAGCTACCATTAACAATATACAATCATGATACAGTATAGATACACTCCAGACACAGAAGTTATTCTGTTTCTCATTCATATTCATATTTCAGATACAGATTAGATACGCTCCAGACACGGAAGCCATTATATTTCTCATTCTGATTCAACTATCAATCTCAAGTTCATATACACTCCAGACACGGAAGTCATTCTATCTCTTGTTCAAATTAAAATTCAGATATACTCCAGACACGGAAGTCATTCTGTCCCTTATTCAGATACAATCCAGATACGCTCCAGACACGGTTGCCATTCTGTCACCTATTCTGATTTTCCCCAGCTCAGAGATGCTCCAGACACGGATGTTATTCTATTGATTATTCAGATTCAACATTCAGATACAGCTTGGGTACGCTCCAGACACTGATTCTATTCCTTTGCTCATTCAGATTCAGTCCCCAGATACGTTCCAGACACGGATACCATTCTGATACTTATTATTCTGACTTACAACATACAATTCAACAAACATTCTTGGATGGCATCTTTAATTCCATCTCCAACAAGATTCTATCACATCTCCAAATGGCATCTTTAAGCCCATTCCCTCAACTACATTTTGACGAGTGCAAATTTACGGGCACTCTAGTGTCCAATCATCTTTTACCTTCGAGTCACGAACGGAAAACTCACCAATCTAACTCTCCAGGTTCAAGAAGATTGAACAGGGGCAGCTGTTATACCCCAAAATTTTCCCTCTCATATTATCAAGATTTTCCTCACAAGATTGCTAGGACTCCAGACAGGATTAGGGTTTGCTCAGCTCAAGACATCTCCTTGCACTAATAACCTGAAATTAGGGTTTGAGTTTGCACAAGGATTTTTGGACCACCAATTCTTAATGTGACTTTCATACACCATCTTGGATCCCTATGATTGCGCATACCAAGTTTCAAGCCTTGAATCACATTTTTGCCCAGTCAATTGGACAGTTGACCTAAAAATCAGTTGTAATGAGGAAAAAGTCAACCATGGCCAATTTGCAGTCAAACTTCATAATTTTTGATCCACATCAACATTCTAGGCTCATATATATCATTTGATCAAGTTTGGACCACAACTCCTCAAGAAATTTGATCAAATCATCAGAAGGGGAAAATAGTCAAAATTAGGGTTTTGACTGAGAAAGGGCAATTTCTGATTTTTGACCTAGCCAATGACCAATTGGGTTCAAGCATGATTTCAAGGACTCAATGGCATCATCTTGACCTAATCACATAGTTCAAAAGATCTCAAATGCATAGGATTGACAGATGAATTTTGCAGTCAA
Source organism: Vicia faba (assembly GCA_948472305.1). Taxonomy (NCBI): domain Eukaryota; kingdom Viridiplantae; phylum Streptophyta; class Magnoliopsida; order Fabales; family Fabaceae; genus Vicia; species Vicia faba. Next base: position 746,189,091 of record OX451741.1, read on the forward strand.
GTCATCAAAAATCAACTATACACTGAAAAGTCAAACTTTGACTTTTTGGTCAAAATCAAGTGCCAAGGGTCATAATTTATCAAGATATGTCAAAATGTGAAACTTGTTGATCAAGAAACCCAATTTTGAAAATTAGGGTTTTAATTTGAAATTTTTCATAACTTAAAATTTTTCTAAGTTATGGAAATTTCTTATTTTTCCCCAACTTTCCACAACTTTTTCACCATGATGCAATTGGATTCAAACAAAACTTCCAACATGAAAGTTGTAGTCCTCAATGAAATATACAACTTTTTTTCACAAAGTTTTCCAAAAAGATGCTTGGATCTCAATTTATGATTTTGTGAATAAGGGTCCATAAACTTTTTAACTTAGTGAAATTTTGCCCTAGTTTAGGCAGATTTTTTACCTAACTTCATGGCAACTTTTCACCTAGTTCCAAGAGGAATCTCAAAATTCATTTCAAAGATGGATTATATAGAATGTTACAAGCTTTCCAAAATGTCCAAGAACTCTCCAAGATCATTTATGGTTAGGGAGAATCGAAGAAATGAAAATGGCAATTTATCACTTTTTGTGCAAGGCATTTTCACATTGATACAAGTTGCAAATCAGTTTCAAACCTGTTTGTAATTGGTTTTACAGGTCCTAATCCCTTCTACACTCTATAATTAAATGCTAACACATTGGATAATGGTCTTGTTCTGAACTTTGTAGCATTGTACATTGAATTAATCCAAAAATGGCATAAAGTTCACATTGCTACTTTGATAAAGCATGCTTTATGCAACTTCGCAAATCTTGATCCATGGACCTAATCTCTTTTTGCAAATGAGATCCACAGTTATCAGGCAAAGTTTACCAACTATGTGCAGCTAGCAAGCAAGCCTGTACAGGCTTTGGCATTGTCACTTCCCACTTTTCTTCAAAAACAAGAAACTTGCAAAAGTCAAGGGATCTGATCCATCTGATAAAGGAAAGACTTTGTATCATTTGAACCAACCTCAGAACATTGTAACAAGCCAAATACATGAATTCATAACTTCTCAAACACCCTAAAACACAAAAATCCCATTTTCTGCCCAAATAGGGCATCTTCTGCAGAACCACCTCCAAAACAATATTGGCTCGTGCGTTTTGCTTTGAATCACTTCAAACACATTCCATACATCACACCTAAGTTATCCAGGCCTTTGTCTTCCAATTGTAACCCCTGTTTCAAGGATCACCATTTTCATTTTGAAGGTTTGCAGGTTGACTTCTACAAGGAGTTTCAGGCAACTTCAAGGCAAGCTGAGCATTGGAGAAGCTTGAGGGAACCTCAAGGAAGCTCACAAGAACTTCAGGCCTCACTCAAAGTTCCCGCATTGCCATATCCAAACTCAAATGAACAAGGTATTTGTCAAGTTTCTATCTCTCTATTTAGGCATCCTTAAGCTTAGGTTTGTGAAGCAAAAATGTAGTCCTTAACATGCTTGAGATGTACATATGCATAGTTTTTATTTATATTAACTGAGTAGTGAGAATTTGAAGCTTGAAGTTCATGAAAATTTTAGGTCCAAAATTAGGGGTAATAAAATTCTCCTTGATCTTTGAGAGTTAGGTCATGATTTTTATATCATTGGAATCGTGAGTTAACATGCTACAAGTTTCATGTTGCAAGATTTTGTTTTTATGCACGTATGCAAGAGTTACAGGTTGAAGAGGAAACACGCACGTTTATGGTCTGGAGGTCAGGGACGAAGTGAGCTTGGGCTTGCTGTCTCTACTTTTTGCATCCCCCATTTTGCTTTTGCACCCCCCTAATTCATATTTTGTTATTTTTCATATTTTTTTTGTCATTTTTATATTTTTGACTTTTATTATTTTTTCTGAACATTAAAAAATCCCAAAAATATTTTCTTAATTTTTTGCATTTTATTTTATTATTTTTATTATTTTTTATGGCATAAAAATAGTTTATTAGGTTTAATAGAATTTATTTTCTTAAATAAACTTGTAAATAATATTAAAATACTTAAATATTTTATTTTATTATATTATACACTTAAAATATTATTTTCTCACATATTTTAATTTTTAATATTTATACATAATATTATTATTATTTTTCTTGAACAAAAATTAATAAAATGAATAATATAGAATATATTTTCTTTTAAACAAAGTTTAGGGTTTCTCACCCTTTCAAAAATAATCACAATATTTTTTTCTTATTTTAGACTTAAATAATTTATTTTTCACATACATAAAAAATAAATACAAAAACATTTTTGCATACATACATTTTATTGCATATTTAAATAATTGTTTATTTATTTATTGTACCAAAATTCAATTGGATTGTAATAGTAAACTAGGGTTTTATTTTGAGCAATATCCCCCATTCAAAACTTGTACCCCCTTCCCATAATATTGTTGTAATATTTTAGATTTACTTTACGCAATTTATCGTATTATATGCATGTTTAGTAAACTAGGGTTTGTATGATAAGACAAAATCAAACAAATAGCATGACCTAATTCAAGACAAACAAATGCATGAAAAATGACAACACATTGCACACAAGCACCTCTAGGGTTTCACCCACTTGGTTGCCTTAAAACATGGCCATGGTATGCATGCTAGGTATCTTGGCAAAACAAAACAAAACAAAAGATCATAGTCCCTCGATGACGCTATCTTGGTTGCCTAAAAAACAAATGATCTTGGTCCCTCAAAACTTGCTAAGATACTTGGCAATATTGTTATCATAGTCATACGATAACCCACACCCGTCCTGTTTAACATCCAAAGATAGGGTTGTTTACCAAATGCAATGGTAAAAAAATAATGTCAAAGGAATAAAAATGTGCAAGAAAGACTTTTGAATAGGTTAGATAGCTCCTAGTTACTTGATCTCTTTCAAATAATCCTTGCTATTTTCAAACAAACACACACACATTTCAAAACATTTTCCAAACAACTTTCAAACATTGAAACATTTTTCAAAATACAAACATCTTTTAATACATTCTTACAAACAAGAATCATTACAAAGATTGCCTAAACAAAGGCCTCTTTTCAAAATACTTTCAAAACCACATAAAGCACCATTTCAAACAATTGTAAAGCAAAAGAAAGTGATCTAAAATAAGTAACTAAGAGCCCATGGAAAACCATGGATGAAAAGGGTGCTAGCACCTTCCCTTTTCATAATCTACCCCCTGAACCCAAAAACAATCTCAAAGGTCTTTCATGTGCTTTTTTACCTTTCCTTTTGGATAAAATAAAAAGTCGGTGGCGACTCTTGCTAGATCGCAACATTTGCGAACACAAATGCAAAACATCAAGTCAGTTCTCCCACCGTATCACAAAACTCAAACCCTAATTTGGGGTTATCAGTGCAAGATGAGATGTCCTGAGCTGAGCAAACCCTAATCGTGTCCTGAGTCCAAGAAGTCTTGTGAGAAAAATCATGATAAATGAGAGGGCAAATTTTGGGGTACAACAGCTGCCCCTGTTCAATCTTCTTGAACCTGAAGAGTTAGATTGGCGAGTTTTGTCGTTCGTGACTCGAAGGTAAAAGATGATTGGACACTAGAGTGCCTGTAAATTTGCACTCGTCAAAGTGTAGTTGATGGAATAGGCTTAAAGATGCCATTTGGAGAGGTGACAGAATCTTGTTGGAGATGAGCTTGTATATGCCATCCATGAATGTTTGTTGTAAGTCAAAAGAGTGAGCATCAGAATGGTGTCCGTATCTGGAATGTATCTGACCTGTATCTGAACTTTGTATCTGAGTAAGTGGTAGAATGGCAACCGTGTCTGGAGCGTATCTAAGCTGGGGAAAATCAGAATAAGTGATAGAATGGCAACCATGTCTGGAGCGTATCTGAACTGAACTGTATTTGAAAGATGAAACTGAATAAGTGACAGAATGGCAAGCGTGTCTGGAGCGTATCCGTACTGTATCTGAATGTGGAGGTCTGAATGAGTATCAGAATGACTTCTATGTCTGGAGTGTATCTGTACTGTATCTAGAAGTTTGATCTGAATGAGAAATAGAATGGCTTCCGTATCTGGATCGTATCTGAACTGTATCTGAATTCTGAATAAGTGACAGAATGACTTTCGTATCTGGAGTGTATCTGTACTGTAATCTGATAGAGTAACAGAATGACTTCCGTGTCTGGAGTGTATCTGTATTGTATCTGAAATCTTTGAACATTGTTAACGATAGTTGTTAATCATATCCTGAAAAGGGTAAAACGTTAGCTGAAACACAAAGTTATGTTGCATGAAATGCATGATGCAATAAATGTGTCTCATCAATGTTTATGATATACGGATGTAATGTATGCGCATGTAAGCTAATTTGTTGTTTTGCTGAGGAAAAATAAATCCTTGACTGCTGTTTGGGAGAATAAATCCTTGACTGCTGAGGATAAGAAATCCTTGGCGACTGTTGGGGATTAAAAATCCTTGATTGCTGAGGGTAAGAAATACTTGGCAACTTCTGTAGGTATGTGAGGATCCTTTATGTCTTAAAGTTGGAGTACTGACAAGAATTCTATTGCGAGCAACGCCGTATACTGCTTGAGTAGTCTGCTTGGGGAATCCAGAGGACTTCTACTGGGGGTTGCCTAATGGGAATCTTTATTCTGCTGGGGAATAGAGAAAACTCTGATGACCTCTGCGGGGATTTAATAAGGAGAATCTTCATTCCGTTGGGGAGCAATGAGAAATTTGGCGACTTCACTGGGGAATTAAGAATGAGAATCTTCATTCTGTTGAAAAATAAAAATTATGTGGGGAAGAAGGCTTACTGCTGGGGAGCAGGTTCAGGAGTTTTTGGTCGTCTTCCACTCTACTGGGGAATTGTCCTAGGTTGGGGAGAGACAAAAGTTAAATGTTATCTGGCTGATTTCCAGGCTTCAAGACAACTTGCTGGGGAATTTAGAGAAACTGGATAGTTTCCGCTAGGGATTGAGAGTTTGAAGTTTTAACTCTGATGGGGATTAAGGGTTTGAAATTTTAGCTCCGCTGGGATCTAGATGATGTACTGTAGGGATTGTTCATGGATTAGCCTAAAGACGTTTTCCTATCCTTTCAGTCTATCAGTAATTGTTCTTTTCCATCCTGTTTATTTGTAAATAGTAATTATGTTCAAATGCATATATTCATCAATGAACCATTGGACGTTTTTGCAAATAAAAACACAAGTGTAAAGAAAAAGTTAAATAGTTTTCTGTACTTTGAAAGAAATATCTTTGTATTTACTTTGAATAAGTATTTTGTACAAAGGAGACAGACATCCTAGTAAGAGGATGGTGTCATAAAAGCAGGAAAAATTTATACAAAGAAAGATAGCTATGTGTTGTACCCCAAAATTTGCCCTCCCATTTCCTCAACATTTTCTCATCATAAGACCCTTGAAGATCAAGATCCAGTTAGGGCTTCCTCTGCTCAAGACTTCTCCTTGCACTGTGGACTCAAATTAGGGTTTGTGTTTGCCCTAGGATGTTTTGACCTAAAATGCCTAAGATGACTTTCATGTTTCATGTTGGACTCCCAAGTTTACCCATGCCAAGTTTCAAGTCTTGATTCCAAGTTTTGCTGAGTCAATTGGACAGTTGACCTAGAAATCAACTGTATTGGGGAAAAAGTCAACTGTGGCCAATTGACAGTCAAACCTCATGATTTTTGACCTACATCAACACATTGAACTCATATGGACCATTTGATCAAGTTTGGATCACAATTCCACAAGAAATTTGATCAGATCATCAAAAGGGCAAAATGGTCATTTTTAGGGTTTTGACTGCACAAAGGTAATTTTTGACTGTTTGACCTAGCCAATGGCAAACCAAGCTCACATATGGACTCAAGGACCCCATGGAATTATCTTGACATGCTCAACAAGCTCAAAAGATCCCAAGTACACAAGATTGACAGTTGAATTTCCCAGTCAATTGATCAATTTTGACTGTATACTGAAAAGTCAAACTTTGACTTTTTGGTCAAAATCAAGAGTCAAGATTCATTTTTCATCAAAACATGCCAAATCATGAAACTTGTTCACCAAGAAATCACAAAATGCAAATTAGGGTTAGAAAATGGAATTTTTCATAACTTAGAATTTTTCTAAGTTATGAAAAACCCTAATTTTTTCCCAACTTTGCCCCATCTTTTCACCAAGATCCATTTGGATTCAAACAAAAGTCAAAACATGAAAGTTGTAGCTTGTTACATAATCTACAACTTTGATTCACAAAGTTTTCTCATTTGAAGCTTGTATCTCAAGTTACAAATTTTTGAATAAGGGCACTAAACCATTTTTAACTTAGTGAAATTTTAACCTATTTTGACAAGGTTTTCTACCCCACTTCAAGGCCATTTTCCATACCCTTCCACTTGGAATTTCAACTTGCATTTCAAAGATGGATTATAGTACACATTCCAAGCTTTCCAAAATGTCCAAGAACTTCTCAAACAACCCCATAACTTGAGAGATTCGAATTTCACAAGTTGGCAAAAATTCACTTTTGTTCTTCATCAAAACATGTTCATAATCTTGCAAATTTGAACTCAGCTTGCTTTATGCTTGATTACAGGTCCTTGAACCATTTCATACTCAATAATTAATGCATATTCAATGTGTTAAAGTGTTGTTCTTTGAGTGCAAGCATTGTATGCAAGATTAATCCTAAACTAGATAAAGTGAACTTTCCATTTTTGAAAAGATTAACTTTATGTCCAATTGCAAATCAAGAAAGTACATGGAAGATCTGCTTGGCACAAGATTATGTGCATAACACACTGATCAAGAGAGGCTTATGCAGCACATTAGGAGGCCCCCTACTGACCTAAATCATCAAGTTGCATTTGTTTGCTTCAAGTTCAAGAAAAGGGCATAACTTGTACCAACTTCAATCTCAGCCTTAGCACACAAGAACAAAGCTATCAAACACATTCCAAAGAACATATCCAAGCTTTGGCACGAGTCCTTGACCTCTCAAGCACCCTCCATCTCAGAATCATCCTCAAACTGCAAAAACAGGGTTGCCTCTGCAGTTTGAGTGCCAACTCCCATTTCCCTCGAGCATTCTTACCAAAATCAATCCATACACATTCCCTAGCATGTATGCAAGCTAACCATGACCTAAAACCTGGCCTGTAATCCCTCTAACAGTTTCCACCATTTTCATTTTTTCCTCTTGCAGTTGAAGTTCCACAGCTCGATACAAGAAGTTTCAAGACAAAGTAAGCATTGAAACAGCATCCTTGGACCTCAAGGAAGCTTTTCCAATCACTACCTTGCACCAGAAGTTCCTCATTCTCCAGATAGAAGTTCAACTACACAGGTAAAACTTTGAACTCGTATCTCTCTTATCATGCATCTTTAGTCTTAAGTTTGTGAAGAAACAAGGTTCTACTCATAGCCCTGAACATGTACATATCTTTACATTTCATTTCTTTTGCCTGAGTAGAGAGAATTTGGAGTTTAAAAATGGCAGAAAAACTAGGTTAGGATTTGGGGGAGGAGAAATTCTCCCTCATCTTAGAGAGTTAGGTCAAGTTCTATACATGGTTGGAATCGTCTCTTCATGCTGAGCATTTTTTATGTTATGAGTTTTTGCTAAAAAGCCAGGAATCGAGAGTTGGACATTGAAGAACAGGGGCGCGCGTTTTTTCAAAGGTTGTTGCTGGAGGTTGAAGACAGTGGTCTTTGGGCTGGGCCTGTGTATCTTTTCTTATTTGCACCACTTCATTACTCATGAACCCCCTGAGTCCATTTGCTTCATTTTTGATCTTTTTTGACTTTTTCTTTTTTTGTTTGACTTGTTTATTTTTTCTCAGCATATTAAAATTTCGAAAACATTTTTCTCACCACTTTTTGATTTTTATTTGATTTTATTTGATTTTCCTTTAGTTTATACATAAATACATATATTATTATTATTTAGGATAAATAGAAAAAAATGTGAAAACACTTCTATTTTTATTTTTATTTTATATTATCCTCTGAAAATATTTCACATAAAAATACTTTTTTTTATTATTTTTATTAAAATATTAAATATATATTATTTTGTATATAATGCATATTTAAGAACTTAATATATATATATATATATATATATATATATATATATATATATATATATATATATATATATATATATATATATATATATATGTTTATTAATATATTTAAGTTAAAATATAAAAATACTTGAATTTTTCATTTTATTCATATTTGATACAAAAAATACTTTTTTTCATAATATACTTCATTTTATTTTTATTTTTGTAAATAATAAATAAATGTTTGTATTAAATCAATTAATATCCATTTTCATTAAAATTAGGGTTTTTTGCCCTAAATTCAAAATACTCCAAAAATAATATATTTTTATTTTCTTTTCTCTTTTACATAAATAATATTTTTTCATACATATACAAAACATTTCTTTTGCATCTTGCATTCTTATTTAATTTTTGTACACTGATTAAATTGCAAATATTCAAAACTGATGTAATAATTTTAGATTTAAATTCTTGTCAATATCCCCATTTGAACATTTGTACCCCCTTCCCATATTTGGTTTTGTAATAGCTTAGTAAATTTATTTTCGCACTTTATTGCTTTTTAATGATAACATGTTAGAATTAGGGTTTGTATGTGAAAAACGACAAAAATAGTTATGACCTAATCTCAAGATAAACAAGCATGAAAATGGACACACAAATCACACTTGCACCCCCCCTAGGTTACTCCACTTGTTGCCTTTCAAAATTGGGCCATATTGCATGTTGAATTTCTTTGGGCAAAACAAACCAATTGAATGATCATAGTCCCTCGATAAAACTTTTCAAAACAAACAAAAATAAATGATCAAGTCCCTTAAAGAAAATGCCCAAAGACATTTAACGCCGTTGCAATTATGGTCTAAACGATGACCCGCGCCCGTCCCTTTCACATCCTAACATAAGGTTGTCCACCAAATTCAATGGTGGAACAAACTTGTTAAAAGGGTTAAAACATAGCAGTAATATTTTGAGAAATTTAGGAGTAGATAACCTCTTAGTTACTTGAACCAATCTTGCAAACAAAACACTTGCCTAATTTCAAAACCATACCTCACAACACTTTCAAAAAACAACTTTCAAAAACAAAGGAAAACTTTTTTTTCAAAAGACATACACCCTTGTATACATCCCCACATGGATCATTACAAAGGTTGCCACCACATTGGCCTCTTTTCAAAACATTTTCAAACCCACACACAAAGCACCATTTCAAACAATTGAAAACAAAAAGGCAAGTGATCTAAGCAAGTAACTAAGAGCCCGTGGATAACCATGGATAGAAAGGGTGCTAATACCTTCCCTTTCTATAATATACTCCCCGAGCCCAAGAAAACATCTCAAAAGGTTTTTGCTGTGCTTTTTAGCCTTTCCTTAGGATAAAATGAAAAGTCGGTGGCGACTCTTGCTTAACCGAAACATTTGCGAATACAAAACACAAAACCCCAAGTCAGTTCTCCCACCGTATCACAGAACTGGCGACTCTGCTGGGGATGAAACTTAAAAGTGGAGTAACCTTAGGGCTTAGATCACCTTTGTTTTCAATTGTTTGCTTTGTTTGCTTTTATATTTGTGGGCTTTGCATCGGAGTTCATAGATCCTAACTCGGATCTGGGAAATACCCTTTTTAGGTAGCATAATCTGTGAGGGACCTGTCCGGCGTAGACCGACATGGGTGAAGCAGTGGCTACGTTGGTGTGGCATCTTAGTCTGTACCTATATCCCTTGTGTTGTAACGGGGAGAATATAAGTCTTCTAAGGGGTCATTAAACACCAACCAACCTTAGAACCCTAAATTGACCAACTTGGCTATTAGGACAGTAGCAGTATGCTACACTCATTGAGGCTAAACTCTCGAGATGGTTCTGGCCGCGAGAAAAGATTGCGATGCTGGAGTTATGACCGATTGAGGGTAGCCAATGATTTGAGATCCTCTAGAACCCGGTTACTTTTGATAGGACAGGTTTTAACCAACAAAACCAAAAGAGGGTAATACCTGAAACTCATGCTGGCCTGAAACCTAAGGGTGTCTTGTGTGACTTGTGTGCCTTATTTACCTATGTGAATACTTGTGGTGTGCTTCATCATAGCATCATGCCATCATACCATTACATGCATCCTGTATAAAGGACTAACCCATTTCAAAGACAAAAAAAGTTTCATCTTTGCTCTGTTTTGTAGGACATCATGATGCCCGTGCGTAGGAATACTGTCCGCTCAACTTTGTTCAACCACCAGTTTTACTCAAGGATTTGGTTGGTAGGATTCCAAACACTTCTTCCTTCATCAACAGACATGGTTCTCTCCTTGGCTTGGTCACTGCAAAATGGGACCAACAACTGATAAGTGTTCTGACCCAGTTTTATGACCCTCTGTACCATTGTTTCACCTTTCAAGACTTCCAGCTGGTTCCTACCCTGGAAGAATTTTCTTATTTGCTTGGGATCCCTGTCTTGGAACAAACTCCATTCACTGGTTTGGAAAAGACTCCTAGGCCTGAAGAGATTGCTGCAATTCTCCCCTTGACCAAAGAAGAGGTATTGTCCAACTGGGAAACTAGAAATGGGATCAAGGGCTTTTTGGTCAAATTTCTGGTTGGCAAGGCTAATGATTTCTGGAATGACTTGGACTTCAAGGCATACGAGGATATTCTGGCTCTTTTGATCTATGGTCTGGTATTGTTTCCCAACCCTGACACCTTTATCAGTATCCATGTCATAAGGATCTTCATGTCTCAAAATCCGGTACCCACTCTTTTGGGTGACATTCTACAACAACTCTATGCTCGTACTGCTCGAAAACGGGGAACTCCGTGGTGTTGTGCTCCTTTGCTAGTAAGGTGGTTTATTTCGCACCTTCCTAAGTTCGTACTGAAGAATGAAGAAGGAAAAGGTTGGGCTCGGAGGTTAATGTCTCTCACTGATAATGACATCACCTGGACTCTCAGAGGTTTGGATGAGGTAGCTGTTATTGACCGTTGCAGAGAATACCCTAATGTTCTGTTGATTGGTATCCAAGGAGGAATCTCTTACAATCCGTGTTTAGCTCTCCGTCAGTTTGGAAGAGCCAGAGGAGACGGGCCTCATGAAATGCTGGTTCCTCACTTCCATTTTGAGTTTCAGGCAGACAGTGACAAACTACGCCAGGGGTTCATCAGAGCCTGGGACAGAATCCACAAAGCCAACCCACATGAGTTGGGACCAAAGACTTCCCTGCCATTGAGGCCCTATTGCAAATGGGTCCGCATCCGTGCTCAAAGGTTAGGTATGCCCTACGAAGCTGTTAGACCTCTCATTCTTGAGTCTCCTGTTGAAGATGAGGTTCCTCCAACTGTCCTCCCTCCTCAGATACCTACTGATTTTGACACCATGAAGAGATCTTGGGCGCAGCTGAAGGAAGAACGGGATTTCTATCGGGAGAAGTTCAACGAGCAGGAACGGAAGGTTCAGAGGCTGACTAAGCAATTGGAGGAAGAGCGGGTCCTGAACAACTACATCAGCACTGAAAAGAGGAGGCCATGGGAGCATTGATGAGCTTTGGATGTTTCCTTTTATAGTTTATTTCCTTTCCAGTATTTTTCATTCCTGTAATGCCTAAGGGCAAATTATTGAACAATTGAAAGTTTTAATCTAATGAAGTGTGTTTCCCTTTTTTTGTCTACAAAGTTGAATCTTGTTTGTCTTTGAAAACATAAAACATACGCATTCCATTGCACCATATGCATAACAGGTACCCTATTTCACAGGTTGCTTAATCTCCTTCGCTGTTTATTTTGCACAGTCATCATGAATCCAGACTCCTCCAGTGAGCAAGCAATCAAGGCCCTTCAGGCCCAAAATTCACAGTTTCAAGAGATGGTCCTAAGCCTAGCCCAAGGTCAGCAAGAGTTGAAGACTCTACTCCTGAAGAAGAAGAAGAAAAAGAGGATTGCGTTGTTCAACACCGGACGCAGATTTGGGAACACACTCCATAATGAAGCTGATCCAACTACTTCTTCTGCTGAGAAAAACAGTCCCCAAGGGGGAGGAGCTCCTAGTCCCGCAGTCTCCGACAACGAGACGGACTATAACGACGAACAATACCCACCTGCTGCTGACAGATACAAGCAATTGGAGGACCGCTTGAGCGCCATGGAAATTCAGAATGTGCCGGGGTTGGATTTCGGAGATTTGGGGTTATCTTCTGGGGTAGTAATTCCACACAAGTTTAAGGCGCCTGCCTTCGCCAAGTATGATGGGGTCTCTTGCCCAAAGCTACATCTGAGGTCGTACGTAAGGAAAATCCAACCTTACACGGCGGATAAGAACCTCTGGATTCACTTCTTCCAAGATAGCCTCTCGGGGTCACAGCTTGAATGGTTCTACCAATTGGATGGAGCTAGCATCCGACACTGGGAAGATTTGGCAACCGCATTCTACAGACAATACCAATACAATTCTGATCTCGCTCCTACGCGTACCCAACTTCAGGGTATGTCTCTAGGAACGGGTGAAGGGTTCAAAGAGTACGCTCAAAAATGGAGAGATTTGGCTGGCAGGGTGCAGCCTCCATTAACTGATCGAGAGCTGGTTGATATGTTTCTAGGGACGTTGTCTGGTCCGTTTTTCAATCATTTGGTTGGTAACTCCTCCGCTGGGTTTACAGATTTGATATTGACAGGAGAAAGAATTGAAGCTGGCATCAGGTCAGGCAAGATACAAAAGGCTTCCTCCACAAGTGCTGAGAAGAGGCCGTTTAAGAAAGAAGCAAGTGTCGTCTATGGTACTAGAAGACAAGTCAAGCCCGAAGGTCGCCAAGCTGTCAATGCTTTGGTCATCTCAAAACCTGTTGCTGCTCCTCAGCAGTACAATCAACCAAGAAGCGAAAGGCCCAAGAGGCAGTATACTCGACTGAGTATGACTTTATCTCAAATTTTACCCCAACTGTTATCCACCAACCTGGTGACCCTCAAAGAAGCTCCTAAGGTCGTCAACACTGCGTCCCCTAAGTATAGCCCAAATGCCCGGTGTGCTTATCATTATGATAGTCCCGGGCACACTACTGATGATTGCTGGGCCTTGAGAAACAAAGTGCAAGATCTGATCGACGCAAAGGAAATTCAGTTTGAAGCACCGGAAAGACCAAATGTTGTAACTGCTCCTATGCCCCAGCATAGAGTAAATGCCATTGAGGAAGAATTGTATGCTGTTTCGGTAAATGAAGTTGTTACCCCTCTGAAGACTGTCAAGAAGAACCTACTGTGGGCCGGTTTATTTCCGGGTTGCGGTGAAGGTTGCCTGTTTTGTGCTGTTTCCCTATCTGGTTGTCCCTTGCTGAGGTTAGGCGTCCAAAGCCTAATGGATAGCAAGGAGATTCTATTCAAGAAGTCTGCTGTTCAGTGGGTTCCGGTAAAAGAAGTTTCTGTGGTTACCATCTTCAATAATCCAATCAAGGCTCTCCCGAAGAAGCCTGTTCAAATCATGATTGTTGCACCTGTGGTTATTACTGTTCCGGGGCCTCTCCCCTACGTATCTGATAAAGCTGTCCCCTGGCATTATGGGGCAGACGTATATGTGAATGGAATCAAACAAGAATTCGACACTAGCGCCAGTATCTGTGATATCACTGGTCCAGCCAAGGTCACCCGCAGTGGCAGGCTCTTCTCGCCTGACATTGCACCGCCTGCTATTCGAAAACCCCTCCTTATAACACCTACAAGTTTACCTGTTCCCGCTACTGATCAAGTTGTTTCCCCTGCCGCCGAGTCATCTAATGCTCGGGGCAAAGGGATTGAAGAGGAGCCTGCCCGGATGGAGGCACCGACACCTATAAATGCTGAGGCCTCCCGACAAGAAGTGGAGGAGATCCTGAAAATAATAAAGAAAAGTGATTTCAATGTTGTCGAGCAGCTGGGGCATACACCCTCCAAGATCTCTATGCTCTCTTTATTGCTATGCTCCGAGGCCCATGCTAAAGCCTTAATCTCATTTCTCAAGACGGCCCATGTGCCGCAAGAAACGTCTGCAGTCCAGTTCACTGATTGCATAGCAAATCTGACAGCAGACAATGGCTTGGGTTTTTCAGATGCTGACCTGACTGCGAAGGGAAGAGACCACAATGATGCCCTGCATGTCTCTATCGAATGCAGGGGCACTACTCTGGCGCATGTATTGGTGGATACTGGTTCTTCCTTGAATGTTCAACCGAAAAAGGCTTTAGACCGTTTGGATTATGAAGGCCTAGAACTGAAACCCAGCAATATCATCGTCAGGGCCTTCGACGGTTCAAAAAGGATGGTTCATGGAGAGGTTGACATCCCTATTCGTGTGGGCTCTCAAGTATTTGACTCTACTTTTTATGTGATGGATATACGTCCATCGTACTCTTGTCTACTGGGTCGACCTTGGATCCATAAAGCTGGGGCAGTGACCTCCACCTTGCACCAGAAGCTGAAATACCCTGTCAGGGGGAAGATCGTCACTGTGCAAGGAGAAGAGGAGTATATGGTGAGCCATTTGAATTCCTTCAGATACATTGAGATGGACGGGGAGTTTATCGAAACCCCCTTTCAGCATTTCGAGGAGGTACATCCAATTTCAGCAGCAGCAGAAACAGCGGTCGAAGAGAATGTTTCCTTGAAGATGGCTTCCCTAAGGGATGCCCGGGCTGTGGTTCAGAAAGGCAATTGTGTAAACTGGGGTCAGCTTCCTGACTTCACTCAGAAGAATGACAAGTTTGGGCTGGGCTTTACTGCAGAGGCTCAGAGGGCTGTGCGCAAGGAGAAGGTCAGAAAGGCTCCGGTGTTTATCTCCAGCTCAAGGGTGAATGCTATCGAGGAGGATGTAGAGGAAGCAGAGTTTAACAGTTGGATCTACCCGACTAGCAGCAACGGACCAAGCAACTGGACGGCAAAGGATTTTACCCCTATCACATTTGTCACGCAGTAATTAATTTCTTTTGATTTCCAAATTTGTAACAAACAATATGTTAAAAATTTGTCGGCTCGGTGTCCTACCCGGGGCATCGTAGCTCCATTTGTGAGGGCTTTTTGTATGACATTTTCATATATCATCAATCAAAACATTGGACGTTTGTTGCATTTCAAATCTTGTGCTCTTTTCCTTTCTGTGTTATATATATTGCAAAACAGCTATATTTACACACACTCACTTATACAGGTTTCAATCCACTCTGGATCTCACTGGTAACAGCTCTGCTACCGCCAGTTATGACTTCGAAAATCCGATCAACTTAGCCGAAGACGAAGGTGAAGATGATTGCGAAGTGCCTGGTGAACTCGCAAGACTGCTACTCCAGGAAGAGAGAGCTATTCAGCCACATGAAGAGCCGGTGGAGACAATTAACCTGGGTACCGAGACAGATAGGAAAGAGGTCAAGATTGGTGCCAATCTAGAGCTCAGCGTGAAGCAACGATTGATCCAGATGCTACAAGACTACATGGAGATTTTTGCTTGGTCCTATGAAGATATGTCAGGTTTGGATGCCGACATTGTAGTTCACCACGTACCAACCAAGGAAGATTGCCCTCTGGTAAAGCAAAAAGTCCGACGGATGCGTCCAGAGATGTCTGAAAAGATCAAAGCCGAGGTTATGAAACAGTTTGATGTCGGGTTCCTTGCAGTGACTTCTTACCCTCAGTGGGTTGCCAATGTGGTGCCAGTACCAAAGAAGGACGGTAAAGTTAGAATGTGTGTTGATTACAGGGATCTGAACAGGGCCAGCCCCAAGGATGACTTCCCCTACCTCACATTGATGTCCTTGTTGACAATACAGCTCAACACAAGGTGTTCTCCTTCATGGATGGTTTTTCAGGGTATAATCAGATCAAGATGGCTCCAGAGGATATGGAGAAGACTACCTTTGTAACTCAGTGGGGCACCTTCTGTTATAAGGTCATGCCATTCGGATTGAAAAATGTTGGGGCAACCTATCAACGTGCCATGGTTGCTTTATTTCATGATATGATCCATCATGAGATTGAGGTATACGTGGATGACATGATTGCAAGGTCTCAAACTGAGGAGGAGCACCTTGACCATCTGAGGAAGTTATTTGACCGACTCAAGTTGTACAAGCTGAGATTGAATCCCAACAAATGCACCTTTGGGGTGAGGTCCGGAAAATTGCTAGGTTTCATTGTGAGTGATAAGGGTATTCAGGTGGACCCTGCCAAGGTAAAAGCCATACAAGAGATGCCGACTCCAAAAACAGAGAAAGAAGTCAGAGGCTTCCTGGGACGACTGAATTACATTGCCCGATTCATCTCACATCTGACTGCTACTTGTGAGCCAATCTTCAAATTGCTGAAGAAAGATCAAGTAGTACGCTGGAATGATGAATGACAGGCCGCCTTTGAAAAGATAAAGGAATATCTCCAAGAGCCACCCATTCTTATGCCACCGGTGGAAGGAAGACCTCTGATACTATACTTGACAGTACTTGACAATTCAATGGGGTGTGTGCTGGGGCAGCATGACGAGTCTGGCCGAAAAGAGCACGCTATTTATTACTTGAGCAAAACGTTTACCGACTGTGAGTCTCGTTACTCACTGCTTGAGAAAACTTGTTGCGCTCTTGTATGGGCTGCTCGCCGGCTGAGACAGTATATGCTGACTCACACTACTTTATTGATTTCAAAGATGGATCCCATAAAGTACATATTTGAAAAGCCCGCTCTGTCTGGAAGAATAGCGAGATGGCAAATGATCTTGACAGAATATGACATCCAGTATACAACTCAGAAAGCAATTAAGGGAAGTGTATTGGCGGATCATTTGGCACACCAACCTGTGGACGATTACCAATCATTGAACTTTGATTTTCCGGACGAAGACATCATGGTGGTAACTGACTGTGAAGTACCTGGACCGGATGAAGGACCTGAGGAAGGATCCCGATGGTCTATGCATTTTGATGGAGCCTCCAATGCTTTGGGTAACGGCGTTGGCGCTGTAATCATATCTCCTAAAGGAACTCATACTCCACTCACCGCCCGATTATGTTTCAGCTGCACCAACAATATGGCAGAATATGAGGCATGTATCATGGGTTTACAAGCTGCAATCGACTTAAGGATAAAATTTCTAAGTGTCTTCGGAGATTCCGCTCTCGTAATCAATCAGATCAAAGGCGAGTGGGATACGAAACACCCGAATCTTATTCCTTACAAGGAGTATGTGTCGACCTTGCTTCCCCACTTTGAAGAGATAACTTTCGAACACTTCCCTAGAGAGGAGAATCAGCTAGCGGACGCCCTGGCTACGATGTCTTTAATGTTCAAAGTTAAATGGGACAATGAGGCTCCCCGAATCATTATCTGGAAGTTGGATGAACCGGCATACTGCTGTGAGCTCGAGGCTGAGAAGGTGAATGAAAAACCCTGGTATCACGAGGTGAAGAGGTACTTGGAAGCTCAGGAATACCCTGAAGGTGCGTCTGTCAATGATAAGAAGTTCATGAGGAGGTTTGCTGCAAAATTCTTCCTCAGCAACGACATTCTCTACAAACGGAATCATGATTCAACTCTGCTACGTTGTGTGGATAAGGCTGAAGCAGAGAAAATTATGATGGAATTACATGAAGGCACGTTTGGAACACATTCCAGTGGACACACCATGGCTAAGAAAATCCTTCGGGCAGGATATTTCTGGTCCACAATGGAAGCCGATTGTTACCAACACTCCCGAACTTGTCATAAATGCCAGATCTATGCTGACAAGGTGCATATCCCTCCGGTTCCTTTGAATGTCCTGACGACACCTTGGCCTTTTGCGATGTGGGGCATCGATATGATCGGTGAGATCCGACCGACGGCATCCAATGGGCATCGCTTCATCTTGGTGGCGATCGATTACTTCACGAAGTGGGTTGAGGCAGCTTCCTACGCCATGGTAACCAAGAGCGTCGTGGCACGTTTCATCCGGCATAATCTGATCTGTCGGTACGGAGTCCCGGAAAGAATCATTACAGACAATGGTACCAATCTCAATAACAAAATGATCACTGAACTCTGTGAACAATTCAAGATACAACACCACAATTCTTCTCCCTACCGGCCGAAGATGAATGGGGCTGTAGAGGCAGCCAATAAAAATATCAAGAAAATTGTGCAGAAGATGACAGTGACCTATAAAGATTGGCACGAGATGTTACCGTTCGCTCTTCATGGGTACCGCACCTCAGCAAGGACGTCAACCAGGGCAACTCCCTTCTCCTTAGTCTATGGCATGGAGGCAGTCTTGCCAATTGAAATCCAGATACCCTCTCTCCGGATAATGAAGGATGCAGACTTGAATGAAGATGACTGGATCCAGAATCGACTTGATCAATTAAATCTGATTGACGAAAAGAGGCTCACTGCTATCTGTCATGGTCAAACGTATCAAAAACGGATGATCAGGGCATTTAACAAGAAAGTCAGACCGCAAGAGTATCAAGTTGGGGACCTGGTAATCAAACGCGTCATCCTTCCTCAAAGTGATCCCCGGGGCAAATGGACCCCTACATACGAAGGGCCATTTGTGGTTAAACGTGTGTTCTCAGGAGGAGCCATGATCCTAACCACCATGGATGGTGACGACCTTCCTCACCCCGCCAATGCAGACATAGTGAAAAAATACTACGCATAAATAAAAGACCCGCTAGGTTGACATACCTAGGAAAAAATAAGGGCTTCCCGGCGAACCAAAAGGGTTCGGGCAAAAATAAGGGATGAAATGAATAAAAAATCTGTACACCCGGCAAGTCGAAAACCTGAAAAGGCGGCTTGGGCAAAAATGGGTATCCCGGTGGACTGAAAACCCGAAAGGGCGGTCCAGGCAAAAGTTAGGGATAAAAGCGTAACACTATGTCTCATTGGATCACTTCGTATCCGGAATTCGGCATCAACTATCTGGCTCCAGGTTTCGGCATTGACCAATCAGCTTCACCTTCAACTAGGTAGCAAAGCGATGAGACGTTCGAAGACATAAAGACGATAGCAGAGTTGGAACCCAGTGGGATTGTTCACATAGCTGTTTTGTTTCCTTGTTCAAATTGTAAACTCTATGTTATTTGGCGGCGTCCTCTTACTAGGATGTCAGCCTCTTGTACAAAAACGCCTATTCACAGGCAAAGTTTAAATCAATACAAATTCACTTGTCCATACAAATTACCATTGTTTTCCTTTTTCTGTTTTGTCTTGCAAAGAACGTCCAATGTTCATTTTTGATATATGCATTTGACATTAAATTGCTGATTCGTAAATGTTTACACATAAAACAAGAGATTGATTACAGGTGACATCAGAGACAGGGGCAATGTGAAGTTGTCTAACGCAGTCTGGTCGTTTTGTCCGCCAAGGTACCAAGGTAGATTCAACTAAAGAATGTGGCCAAATCATCTCAACTCCCCGCAGAGTAAAACAAGATTCAGCAATACTTTCCCCAAGCGGAGTTGACTCTCCGACAATCCTGAAAAGGCATAACATTCCCTAGTAGATCCTGGAAGCTTATCCCCTGCAGAGTACGAACGTCTCTCCCGAGTTTTATTTAGAGTTATTTCCTTACAAGGACTTATAACTGGGTTATCCTCAGCTAAAAACCACGGAAGACCGCCCTCGGCAAAGTTCCTTCAATCCCCAGCGGAGTTTATCATCATTATCCCCAGCGGAATCCATCATTAAAGTCTTCAACAGGCCTCTCAGCAAACTTCGGCCAAGTATCTCTTCCACAGAGCAACTCCCCGGCCGTCCGTCAAGGATTTATTTTCCTAAGACGAAATTACATTCATAAGCATTTCACATTTTCATACATCTTGCTTACATATATGATAAAGTGCATACAACACCATCTCATGTTGAACATCATGACATCATGCATATCATACATCATGACATTGCATACAACTTACGTTTTTGCCTTTTCAGGAAAAAGACAATCCCAAAAACAACTACCTTCAACTGTCACAATTCCAGATTCGATACCTGTATCTAGCCAGGGCACATCTGAGAGTGATCAGTTTCCAGACTCGATTCCTATATCTAGCCAGGGCGCGTCTGAAGAGTTCGAAGATTCGATTCCTGTATCTAGCCAGGGCACATCTATCAACTACAACATCTCCAGATTCGATTCCTGTATCCAGCCAGGGCATATCTGTTGACCACATTTCCAGACTCGATTCCTGTATCTAGCCAGGGCGCGTCTGAAGAGTTCGAAGATTCGATTCCTGTATCCAGCCAGGGCACATCTATCAACTACAACATTTCCAGACTCGATTCCTGTATCTAGCCAGGGCACGTCTGAAGAGTTCGAAGATTCGATTCCTGTATCTAGCCAGGGCACATCTATTAACGACTATTTCCATATTCGACTCCTGTATCCAGCCAGGGAACATTTGTGAGCAACCAATTGTAGATTCGATACCTGTATCTAGCCAGGGCATATCTGCATAAGAAGACTGAAGATCAAACACCTGTAACAAGCCAGGAAAACATCCGTCTTTCTCAAATACACAAGTTCTCGCTAAGGAATCTCTTATGCGATCGACACTTCCAAATGGCATCTATAAGCCCATTCCCGACAAGGTTATGTCACATCTCCAGATGGAATCTATAAGCCCATCTCCCTATCCACCATCTCTCCAAATGGCATCTATAAGCCCATTCCCGACACCACATTGTTGAGACTCCAGCATGCGAGTGCAAATTTCCGGGCACTCTAGTGTCAAATCTCCTTTTACCCTCGAGTCACGAAAGGCAAACTTGCCAATCTAACTCTTCAGGTCCAAGAAGATTGAACAGGGGCAACTGTTGTACCCCAAAATTTGCCCTCCCATTTCCTCAACATTTTCTCATCATAAGACCCTTGAAGATCAAGATCTAGTTAGGGCTTCCTCTACTCAAGACTTCTCCTTGCACTGTGGACTCAAATTAGGGTTTGTGTTTGCCCTAGGATGTTTTGACCTAAAATGCCTAAGATGACTTTCATGTTTCATGTTGGACTCCCAAGTTTACCCATGCCAAGTTTCAAGTCTTGATTCCAAGTTTTGCTCAGTCAATTGGACAGTTGACATAGAAATCAGCTGTATTGGGGAAAAAGTCAACTGTGGCCAATTGACAGTCAAACCTCATGATTTTTGACCTACATCAACACATTGAACTCATATGGACCATTTGATCAAGTTTGGATCACAATTCCACAAGAAATTTGATCAGATCATCAAAAGGGCAAAATGGTCATTTTTAGGGTTTTGACTGCACAAAGGTAATTTTTGACTGTTTGACCTAGCCAATGGCAAACCAAGCTCACATATGGACTCAAGGACCCCATGGAATTATCTTGACATGCTCAACAAGCTCAAAAGATCCCAAGTACACAAGATTGACAGTTGAATTTCCCAGTCAATTGATCAATTTTGACTGTATACTGAAAAGTCAAACTTTGACTTTTTGGTCAAAATCAAGAGTCAAGATTCATTTTTCATCAAAACATGCCAAATCATGAAACTTGTTCACCAAGAAATCACAAAATTCAAATTAGGGTTAGAAAATGGAATTTTTCATAACTTAGAATTTTTCTAAGTTATGAAAAACCCTAATTTTTTCCCAACTTTGCCCCATCTTTTCACCAAGATCCATTTGGATTCAAACAAAAGTCAAAACATGAAAGTTGTAGCTTGTTGCATAATCTACAACTTTGATTAACAAAGTTTTCTCATTTGAAGCTTGTATCTCAAGTTACAAATTTTTGAATAAGGGCACTAAACCATTTTTAACTTAGTGAAATTTTAACCTATTTTGACAAGGTTTTCTACCCCACTTCAAGGCCATTTTCCATACCCTTCCACTTGGAATTTCAACTTGCATTTCAAAGATGGATTGTAGTACACATTCCAAGCTTTCCAAAATGTCCAATAACTTCTCAAACAACCCCATAACTTGAGAGATTCGAATTTCACAAGTTGGCAAAAATTCACTTTTGTTCTTCATCAAAACATGTTCATAATCTTGCAAATTTGAACTCAGATTTCTTTATGCTTGATTACAGGTCCTTGAACCATTTCATACTCAATAATTTAATGCATATTCAATGTGTTAAAGTGTTGTTCTTTGAGTGCAAGCATTGTATGCAAGATTAATCCTAAACTAGATAAAGTGAACTTTCCATTTTTGAAAAGATTAACTTTATGTCCAATTGCAAATCAAGAAAGTACATGGAAGATCTGCTTGGCACAAGATTATGTGCATAACACACTGATCAAGAGAGGCTTATGCAGCACATTAGGAGGCCCCCTACTGACCTAAATCATCAAGTTGCATTTGTTTGCTTCAAGTTCAAGAAAAGGGCATAACTTGTACCAACTTCAATCTCAGCCTTAGCACACAAGAACAAAGCTATCAAACACATTCCAAAGAACATATCCAAGCTTTGGCACGAGTCCTTGACCTCTCAAGCACCCTCCATCTCAGAATCATCCTCAAACTGCAAAAACAGGGTTGCCTCTGCAGTTTGAGTGCCAACTCCCATTTCCCTCGAGCATTCTTACCAAAATCAATCCATACACATTCCCTAGCATGTATGCAAGCTAACCATGACCTAAAACCTGGCCTGTAATCCCTCTAACAGTTTCCACCATTTTCATTTTTTCCTCTTGCAGTTGAAGTTCCACAGCTCGATACAAGAAGTTTCAAGACAAAGTAAGCATTGAAACAGCATCCTTGGACCTCAAGGAAGCTTTTCCAATCACTACCTTGCACCAGAAGTTCCTCATTCTCCAGATAGAAGTTCAACTGCACAGGTAAAACTTTGAACTCGTATCTCTCTTATCATGCATCTTTAGTCTTAAGTTTGTGAAGAAACAAGGTTCTACTCATAGCCCTGAACATGTACATATCTTTACATTTCATTTCTTTTGCCTGAGTAGAGAGAATTTGGAGTTTAAAAATGGCAGAAAAACTAGGTTAGGACTTGGGGGAGGAGAAATTCTCCCTCATCTTAGAGAGTTAGGTCAAGTTCTATACATGGTTGGAATCGTCTCTTCATGCTGAGCAATTTTTATGTTATGAGTTTTTGCTAAAAAGCCAGGAATCGAGAGTTGGACATTGAAGAACAGGGGCGCGCGTTTTTTCAAAGGTTGTTGCTGGAGGTTGAAGACAGTGGTCTTTGGGCTGGGCCTGTGTATCTTTTCTTATTTGCACCACTTCATTACTCATGAACCCCCTGAGCCCATTTGCTTCATTTTTGATCTTTTTTGACTTTTTCTTTTTTTGTTTGACTTGTTTATTTTTTCTCAGCATATTAAAATTTTGAAAACATTTTTCTCACCACTTTTTGATTTTTATTTGATTTTATTTGATTTTCCTTTAGTTTATACATAAATACATATATTATTATTATTTAGGATAAATAGAAAAAAATGTGAAAACACTTCTATTTTTATTTTTATTTTATATTATCCTCTGAAAACATTTCACATAAAAATACTTTTTTTTATTATTTTTATTAAAATATTAAATATATATTATTTTGTATATAATGCATATTTAAGAACTTAATATATATATATATATATATATATATATATATATATATATATATATATATATATATATATATATATATATATATATATATATATATATATATATATATATATATATATATATATATATATATATATATATATATATATATATATATATATATATATATATATATATATATATATATATATATATATATATATATATATATATATATATATATATATATATATATATATATATATATATATATATATATATATATATATATATATATATATATATATATATATATATATGTTTATTAATATATTTAAGTTAAAATATAAAAATACTTGAATTTTTCATTTTATTCATATTTGATACAAAAAATACTTTTTTTCATAATATACTTCATTTTATTTTTATTTTTGTAAATAATAAATAAATGTTTGTATTAAATCAATTAATATCCATTTTCATTAAAATTAGGGTTTTTTGCCCTAAATTCAAAATACTCCAAAAATAATATATTTTTATTTTCTTTTCTCTTTTACATAAATAATATTTTTTCATACATATACAAAACATTTCTTTTGCATCTTGCATTCTTATTTAATTTTTGTACACTGATTAAATTGCAAATATTCAAAACTGATGTAATAATTTTAGATTTAAATTCTTGTCAATATCCCCATTTGAACATTTGTACTCCCCTTCCCATATTTGGTTTTGTAATAGCTTAGTAAATTTATTTTCGCACTTTATTGCTTTTTAATGATAACATGTTAGAATTAGGGTTTGTATGCGAAAAACGACAAAAATAGTTATGACCTAATCTCAAGATAAACAAGCATGAAAATGGACACACAAATCACACTTGCACCCCCCCTAGGTTACTCCACTTGTTGCCTTTCAAAATTGGGCCATATTGCATGTTGAATTTCTTTGGGCAAAACAAACCAATTGAATGATCATAGTCCCTCGATAAAACTTTTCAAAACAAACAAAAATAAATGATCAAGTCCCTTAAAGAAAATGCCCAAAGACATTTAACGCCGTTGCAATTACGGTCTAAACGATGACCCGCGCCCGTCCCTTTCACATCCTAACATAAGGTTGTCCACCAAATTCAATGGTGGAACAAACTTGTTAAAAGGGTTAAAACATAGCAGTAATCTTTTGAGAAATTTAGGAGTAGATAACCTCTTAGTTACTTGAACCAATCTTGCAAACAAAACACTTGCCTAATTTCAAAACCATACCTCACAACACTTTCAAAAAACAACTTTCAAAAACAAAGGAAAACTTTTTTTTCAAAAGACATACACCCTTGTATACATCCCCACATGGATCATTACAAAGGTTGCCACCACATTGGCCTCTTTTCAAAACATTTTCAAACCCACACACAAAGCACCATTTCAAACAATTGAAAACAAAAAGGCAAGTGATCTAAGCAAGTAACTAAGAGCCCGTGGATAACCATGGATAGAAAGGGTGCTAATACCTTCCCTTTCTATAATCTACTCCCCGAGCCCAAGAAAACATCTCAAAAGGTTTTTGCTGTGCTTTTTAGCCTTTCCTTAGGATAAAATGAAAATTCGGTGGCGACTCTTGCTCAACCGAAACATTTGCGAATACAAAACGCAAAACCTCAAGTCAGTTCTCCCACCGTATCACACTATGTGTATAAAATTCCATGGGGTTTCCATTCCGCTATAGCCTTCGTATCTCCGAGTATCTTGTCTGTCCATTACTTCGTCCGAAGATGATTGGATTGATCAGAAGCTTCAGGTTTGTCAGTGAAGAGATTATCCTTAAAGTGATCCAACGAGACATAGTCATACGCTTTAATTCCCTAACTTTTGCCTGGACCGCCCTTTTGGGTTTTCAGTCCAACGGGAAACCCTTTTTTTCCCAAGTCGCCCTTTCGGGTTTTCAACTTGCCAGGTGTATAGATTTTTTTGTTTTATCCCTAATTTTTGCCCGAACCTTTTTGGTTCACCGGGATGCCCTTGTTTTTCCTAGGTGTGTCAACCTAGCGGGTCTCTTATGCGTAGTATCTTTTGACTATGTCTGCGTTCACAGGGTGCGGCAGGTTGTCGCTGTACATGGTGGTTAAGATCATTTCCCCACCAGAAAAGATGTTCTTGATTACAAATGGTCCTTCATAGGTAGGAGTCCATTTGCCCCTGGGATCACTTTGCGGCAAGATGATGCGCTTGATCACTAGATCCCCAACTTGATATCCTAGCGCTTGACTTTCTTGTTTAAAGCCTTGATCATCCGTTTTTGAAACGTCTGACTGTGGCAAATAGCAGTAAGTCTCTTTTCATCAATCAAGTTCAACTGATCAAGCCGGGTCTGAATCCAATCGTCTTCACTCAAACCAGCATCCTTCATGATTCTCAAAGAGGGAATCTGAACCTCGATAGGTAAAACAGCCTCCATTCCATATACCAAAGAGTAGGGTGTTACCCCAGTTGATGTGTGTGCCGTGGTACGGTACCCGTGAAGTGCAAAGGGTAGCATCTCATGCCAGTCCTTGTAGGTGATTGTCATCTTTTGAATGATCTTCTTGATATTTTTGTTAGCAGCTTCAACTGCACCATTCATCTTTGGCCGATAGGGGGATGAATTATGATGTTGAATCTTGAACTGTTCGCACAAAGCGGTGATCATAGTATTGTTAAGGTTTGTACTGTTATCAGTTATGATCCTTTCGGGGATACCATACCGGAAAATAAGGTTCTGCTTGATGAAGCGGGCAACAACATTCTTAGTAACGGATGCGAAGGAAGCTGCTACGACCCACTTGGTGAAGTAGTCAATGTCCACCAGAATGAAGAGGTGTCCATTGGAAGCTATAGGCTTGATCTCTCCAATCATGTCGATTCCCCACATAGCGAAGGGCCAAGGAGCTGTTAAGACATTTAGAGGAACCGTGGGCACGTGCACCTTGTCTGCATAGATTTGACACTTGTGACAGGTGCGGGAGTGTTGATAGCAGTCAGCTTCCATGGTAGACCAGTAATAGCCTTCCCGTAGGATCTTATTTGCCATCGTATGCCCGCTAGAGTGAGTGCCAAAGGTACCTTCATGCAATTCAGCCATGATCTTTTCAGCATCAATCTTGTCCACACAACGGAGAAGAATAGAGTCATGGTTGCACTTGTACAGGATGCCATTACTTAGGAAGAACTTAGTCGAGAATCTCCTTAAGAACTTTTTGTCGTTGACTGAAGCTCCTTTGGGATATTCCTGAGCCTCGAGATACCTTTTGACTTCGTGAAACCATGGCTGGTCCACTACTTCTTCGGTATTAATCTCGTGACAGTGTGTCGGTTCGTTCATCTGTTCAATGGTGATTTGGGGAGCCTCATTATCCCAATCAAGTTTAAACATGGATGACATTGTAGCTAGAGCATCTGCTAGCTGATTTTCTTCTCGCGGGAAGTGCTCGAAGGTAATCTACTCGAAATGTGGTAGCAATGTCAAAAATTGTTCTTTATAAGGGATGAGGTTTGGATGTTTAGTATCCCACTCTCCTTTGATCTGACTGATGACCAAAGTTGAGTCCCCAAACACATCTAAAGATTTGATTCCCAAGTCTATAGCAGCCTTGAGTCCAAAGATGCACGCTTCATATTCTGCCATGTTGTTCATACAGTTGAAGCAAAGTCTGGCGGTGAAAGGAGCATGGCATCCTTCTGGAGATATAATAACAGCATCGATACCATTACCAAGCGCATTGGAGGCCCCATCAAAGTACAGGGTCCATCGGGATCCTTGTTCAGGTCCGTCATATGGTCTGATATCTTCAACATTGTCCAATGTCATGATGTCTTCGTCAGGGAAGTCAAACTTCATGGATTGGTAATCATCTACAACTTGATGAGCCAGATGATCGACTAGTACACTGCCCTTTAT
The DNA here is from genome assembly GCA_948472305.1 of Vicia faba. Classification (NCBI taxonomy): domain Eukaryota; kingdom Viridiplantae; phylum Streptophyta; class Magnoliopsida; order Fabales; family Fabaceae; genus Vicia; species Vicia faba. The sequence continues at coordinate 746,216,597 of OX451741.1, forward strand.
AGCTTTTTGGGTCGTGTACTGTATGTCATATTTCGTTAGGATCATCTGCCATCTGGCTATCCTCCCGGACAGAGCAGGCTTCTCAAAGATGTACTTTATCGGATCCATCTTAGATATCAGCAAAGTGGTATGAGTCAACATATATTGCCTTAGACGGAGAGAAGCCCATACCAAAGCGTAGCAAGTTTTCTCGAGCAGTGAATATCTGGTTTCACAATCGGTAAAATTTTTGCTAAGGTAATAAATGGCGTGCTCTTTTCGGCCAGACTCGTCATGCTTCCCCAGTACACACCCCATTGAATTCTCTTTGACGGTCAGATACATGATTAGCGGTCTTCCCTCTATGGGTGGAATCAAGACAGGAGGTTCCAACAAGTACTCCTTGATTTTATTGAAAGCAACTTGACATTCATCATTCCATCTGACCACCTGATCTTTCTTCAACAACTTGAAGATTGGTTCACAAGTAGACGTTAGGTGAGAAATGAACCTAGCAATGTAGTTTAGGCGTCCCAAAAAACCTCTGACCTCCTTCTCAGTGCGAGGAGCAGTCATTTCTTGTATAGCTTTGACTTTGGCAGGATCAACCTCGATGCCTTTGTTGTTGACAATGAAACCTAAGAGTTTACCAGACCGGACTCCGAATGTGCACTTATTTGGATTTAATCTGAGCTTGTACTCCTTCAACCTAACAAACAGCTTTTGCAAGTGATCAAGGTGTTCTTCTTCAGTTTGTGATCGGGCTATCATGTCATTTACGTAGACTATCTCATGATGTATCATATCATGAAACAAAGCTACCATGGCGCGTTAATAGGTTGCCCCGGCATTCTTCAGTCCGAATGGCATCACCTTGTAGCAGAATGTACCCCACTGTGTGACAAAAGTAGTTTACTCCAAGTCCTCGGGTGCCATTTTGATCTGGTTATAGCTTTAGAATCCGTCCATGAAAGAAAATACTTTGTGTTGAGCTGTGTTGTCAACCAGGATGTCGATGTGCGGAAGTGGAAAATCATCTTTAGGGCTGGCCCTATTTAAATCTCTATAATCCACGCACATTCTCACTTTACCGTCCTTTTTAGGCACGGGAACAATGTTAGCAACCCATTGAGGATAGGAAGTAATAGCCAGAAATCCAGCATTGAACTGTTTCATAACTTCCGCTTTGATCTTCTCTGACATGTCAGGTCTCATGCGGCGGACCTTTTGTTTCACTGGTGGACAATCTTCTCTTGTGGGTAGACGGTGTACCACAATGTCTGTATTGAGTCCCGGCATGTCTTCGTATGACCAGACAAAGATTTCAACATAATCATGCAGTAGCTGAATTAGGCGCTCCTTGACACTCGGCTCTAGATTGGCACCTATCTTGATTTCCTTTTTATCATCCTCAGTTACCAAGTTGTATCCAACTGCTCCTCATGAGGCTGAATTGCTCTTTCCTCTTGCTATAATAATCTGGCCAATTCCCCTGGCACCTCACAATCTTCCTCACCTTCGTATTCAACTTGGTAGACCAGATCTTCAGAGTCACTGAAGGCTATAGCAATATCGTTACTAATGGGTTCCGGAATGGAAGGGTACCTACATTTGTGAGTCTGGGTGTGTGTAAGGGATAGCCATCTTAAAACAATAAAATGTAAAAGAAAGACAATGAGCATAAAAAGTTTGTATATGAAAAAGCGTCCATGATTAATTGAAATGACATATGAAAATGAAATAAGAACCCTTATAAATGGACCTTTGTGCCTGGGGTAAGACACAAGGTTTTTAAAGTATGAATTGTTTGTGAATTATTACAGATCCAACAGGAATGGAAAAGATAAATTACTGAGATATGAAAGTAATCGGAACAAAGTCTTTTGCTTCCCAGTTGCACAGTCCTCCACCGACAGTAGGAAATATCCAATCTTCCAGGCTGCCATCTTCTTCACTGTTGTGATACGGTGGGAGAAATGACTTGAGGTTTTTGTGTTTTATTGCAAATGTTGCGATTAGCAAGAGTCGCCACTGACTTTTCTTTTATCCAAAAAGGAAAGGTGAAAAGCACAGGAAAGACCTTTGAGATTGTTTCTTGAGTTCGGGGGGTATATTATGAAAAGTGAAGGTATTAGCATCCTTTTCATCCATGGTTTTCCATGGGCTCTTAGTTACTTGCTAGATCACTTGCTTTTGTTTGAATGTGCTTGTGGTGTGTGTTTTGAAAGTATTTTTGAAAATGGAAATTCGTAATGATTCTCGTTTCTATAAGAACGCATACAAAGTGTTTGTTTCGAAAATAGTTCAAAGGTGTGTTTGTGAGATGTGTTTTTAAAAGTATTTTTAAAATGTAACTTTGTAATGATTCTCGTTTCTATAAGAACGCATACAAAGTGTTTGTTTCGAAAATAGTTCAAAGATGAGAGTGTGGGTGTATAAAAATGTTTTTGTTGTGAGCAAGCGAGTAGCTAGGAGCGAATCTACCTACTCGAAAGGTCTTAAATGTGCTTTTCCTCCTCCTTTAGATGTGGATATCTTACCATTGATTTGGTAAGAAGCCCCATCGTTGGATGTGAAGGGACAGGCGTTGGGACGTTTGTATAGTCAGAAAAGGAAACATATGGGACGTTTTAGCAATGTCGTTTTAGGGACTAGATCGTTCACCGAAGGCAACATCGAGGGACTACGATCTTTTATCGAGGGTCTTTGCTAAAACGCCCACGCTCGAGGGACATGACTACTTTCCCATAGGCAACAAGTGGAATTACCCTAAGGGTGTAAGTGTGCAAATGTGTTTTATTTACATGCATTTAGTCTTGATTAGGGTGATCTACTTGTTGGTTTTATCTTTCCATACAAACCCTAATTTACTAGCATTGATATGAAAGCGATAAATTGCGGAAAGTAAAATTACTAAGCTATTACATCATTATGGGGATGGGGTATACAAATGTACAAATGGGGATGACAAGTAAAGTAAACCCTAATTACTATTACAAGGCTTTTAAAATTACATAATTCATAATGCAAAAATAGTAGAATATGCAAGAAGATGTAAAGTGATAAAAATTATTTTTTAGGGTTTTTCATTGAAGAAAAACCTAAGTCTAAGTTAATTGTTTAGAAAATTGTTTTTTGAGGTTTCATTTGAACAAAAAGGTTTTATAAAGTTAGGTCACTTCCAAGCAATGCAATATGTCCAAAAGAACCTAAAAAATCTCCAAAAATCAAGAAATTTGGTGCCTGAGCTGACACGGGCCGTGTCGGGGGACACAGGCACCCGTGTCAGGACCTGTTCATGACTTTTATGTGTATTTTTTGTCCCATCCATCCTGACACGGCTGTGTCACCTGACCCGGGCGCCCGTGTCAGCCCTTGTTCATCATTTTCTGGTCATGTACGCATCAGTAACTCTAACACGGGCTGTGTCGATTGACACGGGCACCCGTGTCAGCCTCTGTACCTGCATTTTACTATGTTTTTCAACCCAAATAAGCTAACACGGGCCGTGTCATGTGACACGGGCAACCGTGTCAACCTCTGGTCTGGCTTTTTGTTAGTTTTTTCTCTTTGATCTGTCTTGTTATATCTTTTAAGCGCAAAAGCAAATGATGTATGAACAATGAGATCACAGTTTGAGAAAGTTTACCTCTCGAAGCGGAAGCTTTGGGACACGTACAGATGTTTCTGAGTGTAAAGTGGTGATTGATCAAGCTCCTTTGAACCTTCTTGAAGTAACTCCAACCTTCCTTTTGTACTGAAAATGGTTGAACTACTCCAACCGAGTCAAGTTGCAATGTATGTTTTTTGAATTTGGAAGATGGTGATAGTGATGTTACAGAAGTTGTATTTGTGTTTGAACAACTTCTATATGGTTTATATGAAGTGTTTGGATGGTTTGTTTGGAGAAAACTTGCAAGGTGTGAGATTCAAAGGTGTGGACTTCAAAGCTCAAAAATGGAGGTTTTATGGACAAATCTGGTTTTTTGACAGCAAAAATGAGTTTGAGTGTTTGTTTCTCCTTCTATTTTTTCTGGACTTTCTCTCTATTTTCTATAACCTCTTTTCCAACCTCTTTCTCTTGTTATTGGCATCTCTATTTATAGAGAAGGTTTGAGACTTGCAACAAAACTCAGATTTTGAATCACATGTTATGGTTATCTTGCTTGTTTTTGAAGCAAACATGAAGGACATGTTTCCAATGCTTGTACCAAGCTATGTAAAGTGGTTGATCACTTTAAACATGTGTTTTCTGACTTGTAGAAGTTGAGTGTGATTATAACAACAAGTTAAAGGCTCAAGAAATTGACTTTATGATTAAAGTGAACTTTGCAAGAATGGCAATGGTGCCTTTGTGCCAAAAATGGAAAGATGCAATGGACAATGCTTGAACCACTTGGATAATGGTTTAATCAATTGTGTAAACATCTGATTATGGATAGATTTTCAAGTCAATAGGCCTACAAAGTGAAGATTATGCAGCATGGCTAAGATTTGGTTCCTTGTTTATCACAAATCTTCCTTGTAAATTAAGAATGAATGTCTAACTTCAGATCCTTGAATCTCCTAGCTCAAATATGATAAATGCATGCTCTTGAATGTTTTGGAAAGCTTGAAACACCCTCTATAAATTTCATGTTGGCCATTTTGACAAAATCATCTTGTAACTATGTGAAAAAATGCCAAGAAGTTGGGATAAAATCCTGGCCAAAACTGCCGAAAATTTCTCTAAGTGTTAAATGAAAATGCCATGACTTCATGAACTTATAACTTGAGATCTAAGCATATTTAGGAGAAGTTATGTAAAGAAATGTTGTAGATATCATGGAGATCTACAACTTTCATGTTGAAAGTTTCCCTTGAACTGTCTTGCATCTTAGTGAAAGAATGGCATGAAGTGATAAAATTATCATGTATAAAGACACTTAAAAAATTTCTAAGTATTGGAAATCTTGACTTTTCAAGTTGACTTTTGACTTTCTTGACTTCTTAATGATCAAGCTTGATATTCTTGGATGTCTTGATGAAATTTGATCTTTGGAATGTAATGTTGACCAAATAGTCAAAGTTTCACTTTCTAGTATGCAATTGACCATTTTGCCCTCTTGCCAATTCCAAGCCTAAATTGATGTATTAGTGCTGCAAACTTGATGTCATAAAAGATATTGTGAGCAAATACTTGACAAAATGAGAGGGCAAATTTTGGGGTACAACAGCTGCCCTTGTTCAATCTTCTTAAACCTGAAGAGTTAGATTGGCGAGTTCTGTCCTTCTTGACTCGAAGGTGGAAGATGACTGGACACTAGAGTGCCCAGAAATTTGCACTCGAAGATGCGATGATAGGAGGAATGGGCTTAAAGATGCCATTTGGAGAGGTGATAGAGAGTTGTTGGAGATGGGCTTGTAGATGCCATCTAAGAATTCTTGTTGAATTGTAATTTGTAAGTTGAAAGAATGAGTATCAGAATTGCGTCCATGTCTGGAGTGTATCTGAGCTGTATCTGAATGAGTATCAAGATGGAATCTGTATCTAGAGCATATCTGAACTGTATCTAGAAGCTGAATCTGAATGAGTATCAAGATGGCATTCGTATCTGGTGTGTATCTGAACTGTATCTGAAAGCTGAATCTGAATGAGTATAAGGATGGCATCCATATCTGGTGCATATCTGAACTGTATCTAGAAGCTCAGCAGGATGATGAAGGAATCTTGGATGATTACTACCTCAGCAAGGTGATGAAGTAATATTGGACGATTACTACCTCAGTAGGATGATGAAGGAATCTTGAATGATTACTACCTCAGCAGGATGATGAAGGAATCTTGGACGATTACTACTCCAAAAGATGATGAAGGAATCTTGGACGATTACTACTCCAAAATATGATGAAGGAATCTTGGACGATTACTACTCCAAAAGATGATGAAGGAATCTTGGACGATTACTACCTCAGCAGGATGATGAAGGAATCTTGGATGATTACTACTCCAAAAGATGATGAAGGAATCTTGGACGATTACTACTCCAAAAGATGATGAAGGAATCTTGGACGATTACTACTCCAAAAGATAATGAAGAATCTTGGACAATTACTACTCCAACAGGATGATGAAGGAATATTGGATGACTTCAACCTCAGCGGGATGATGAAGGAATCTTGGACGATTACTACCTCAGCAGGATGATGAAGGAGTCTTTGACGATTACTACCTCAGTAGGATGGTGATGGAATCTTGGATGACTACAACCTCAGCAGGATGATGAAGGAATCTTGGACGATTACTACCTCAGCAGGATAATGAAGGAATCTTGGATGACTACAACCTCAGCAGGATGATGAAGGAATCTTGGACGATTACTACCTCAGCAGGATGATGAAGGAATCTTAGATGACTATAACCTCAGTAGGATGATGAAGGAATCTTGGACGATTACTACCTCAGCAGGATGATGAAGGAATCTTGGATGACTACAACCTCAGCAGGATGATGAAGGAATCTGGATGACTGCTACTCCAAAAGGTAATGAAGGAATCTTTGATGACTTCTACCTTAAAAGGTAATGAAGGAATCTTGATGACTTCTACTTCAAAAGGTAATGACCTTTATCTGTTGATCGATCTTTCCTGAAAAAGTAAAGAGTTAGTTGTATGCAATGTCATGATGTATGCATTGTGTAATGATGTTCTCAAAATAAATGAGATTGTGTCATATGCACTTTATCATGTATGTAGATAAGATTTATGAAATGTGATATGTTTATGAATGTATTTTTGTCTGGGAAAATAAATCCTTGATAAATGCTGGGGAGTCGTTAAATCCTGGACTGTTGTGGAAGAGTATGTGTGTCTTCAAACTTTACTTGGAATGTTTCCACTGGGGATTCCTGTTTTGTTGTTTAAGGAGAAATCCGTTGGGGGATTTTGAAAAATCTGTGGGGAGAATGTGTGTTCCTGCTTGGGAAAAGAGTTCAGGAGTCTCGGTTGTCTGTCGCTCTACTGGGGAGTCGAAGTTGAACTGATATTTGGTCGGGTCCAGGTTTCACAGTAACTTGCTGGGGATTGTAGAGTAGTCTACTAGGGAAGAGGAGTTGTGGTCCTCCGATTTGTAGTAGTCAGAGAGGCAAACTCAAGCTGGAGAATCCTGCCGTTTGTTGGGGAAATAAACCCTGTTGCTCAGTCTGTTGGAGAGGCGGTGGCTTTATTAGAGAAAAATCCTCGAGGATTCTTGAGGTCGACTTAGCTGGGAAGAGATTATCAGAGATTGAAACTCTGGCTGGGATTCATCCTATGAGAAGGATTTTGGGGAGATTTGTCACTGTGCCTAGCGGCAAGTGTTTGTGGCATTGCCAAAAAATGTTTCATTGTACATAACCCTTTGGTGAGATTGACGTTCAATGCCCCAAGTGACGGAGATGGAGGCCTGCCCCTGGTTACTCTACACTTCTTTGAGGGGTTTCCTGGAATCTCGACTGGACTGCCCCAGGTGTGCTGGATAGTGACATGTCATGCCCCCTTGTTGATAGGAGATTTGTCAATGGAAGTGTCATCCTTTTTGAAGTGATTTTGTTTACTGAGAGAGCTTTTGTTCATCAGATATCTGTTGTGTGAATTTCTCCATTGTCAAACAAATAGCCATACGCAAACAGTGATATTCAAGTAATGCAAAGTTTATGTTTGTCTTGAAGTTTTGAAAAATGCATTTTTAGCAAGTAAAGAAATTTGTAATTCAACTCAGGATTTTGAGTAAAGCCTTACAGGAGTCAGGATACCTTTTGTAATAGTATGCTTTCGAACTAACCCATGCTTCAATTAGGACTTTTGAAGGGTTTAACGTGGCTTGGTTCACGGTTTAAGAAACAAAGGATAAAGGTTCAAAGTTTATTTGTACCTACCCGTTCTTCATGATGTCCTTCAGTCCTAAACTCAGTTAATTGTGCGTTTGAACTCCAATTGAATCTGGAATGACGTTTTGGTGATGGTTCGGACAAGTTTAGTTTGTTGGAAGGAAGTCTTTTTTTTTGCAACCTTTTTCATGTTGTTGAGGATTTGTAGTGACCTCTTTTTGATTTATTATCCCTGATTTTTTCCTGACTGTTCTTGTTTTAAGATTACAGTCAGCGGGATGCCCCAGTTTTCTTAAGTCTCCTTTGTAGGTTTTGACTTAGTGGGCTTTTCTTTTTGAGAGATAATGACCACCTATGTGATTAGGAACCATCACCGTCTTTTTATTCCGGAGGAATGTTTTGACGTCATTCGTTGTATTACGAGATGAGAGTTTACGGCTTAATGCGCGTTTGAATTAATTGAGAGACTACCCTGCCCCATGTTTTGATTAAAGGTTTCAATTTGTGTTAAAACAGAAAACTTCTACTTCTTTGGCTCGAAGGGGTTGACTAGGGATTATCTTCCTTATAACTCCAATGTTTAGGATTTGAAAAAACGCTTGTACATCGTCAGCAAGGTCTGCTCAAAAGCATACTATATAAGATTACGGCATTATTTTTGTCATCCTCCCTCTAAAGGCTTGTAACTTTTAGCAAGAGTTAAATGTCATAAAAAGAGTAAAAAAGCACAGTTTAAATGTAATGAAAATGAGTGGATAAAATCAAGACAAACATATGCAATGCATTAATGAAACAAAGTTTGACATTAATAGATAATTGTTTGAAAACAAAAGGAATTACAACTTGAAAATTCAAATGAAACAAAAACACTCTCAATGATTTGGCATAGGAGCAGTGATCATGTTTGGAGTCTCCGGAGGGTCAAACTCGATCTCCTTGGCATCAATCAAGTCTTGGATCTTGTTCTTCAAAGTCCAACAGCCATTGGTGTCATGTCCAAGACTGTCAGAATGATAAGCACATCTTACGCTTGGATTATACTTAGAAGAGGAGGTTTCGAAATTTTGAGGAGGATCCTTTAGCGTGATCAGCTTCAACTTCAGCAAGTGTTGTAACGCTTGAGACAAAGGCATGTTGATGTTAGTGTACTGCCTTTCTTGATATCTTACCATACGCCTATTGCTCTGTCTTTGTTGAACAGGCGTGGGATTAGAGATCAGGATTGCCCCTACATATTGATCATGACGACTCTTTTGACCATACACAACATTGGACTCTTTCTTCCCACTGTATGTATTTTTCTGAGCATCAGAGAGTGTAGCTCCTTGGATCTTTCCACTTTTTATGCTAGCTTCGACCCTTTCGCCGGCCAGTATTAGCTCAGTGAACCCAGCTGAGGAGCTTCCGATCAAGTGATTGAAGAAAGGTCATGTCATAGTTCCCATGAAGATGTCAATCAGCTCCCTGTCAGTTAAAGGGGGTTGCACCCTACCAGCCAGATATCTCCATTTTTGGGTGTATCCTTTGAAGCTTTCGTTGGAACTCATGGTCATGTTTTGCAATTGCACACGAGTTGGTGCAAGATCAGCATTATACTGATACTGCTTGTAGAAAGCAGCAACTAAATCCTCCCAAGTGTGGATGCGAGAACTCTCCAATTGATAGAACCATTCGAGTTGAGTCCCTACTAGGCTCTCTTGGAAGAAATGGATCCAAAGCTTCGGATCAGTTATGTATGGTTGAATCTTGCGGACATAAGACTTTAAGTGTATCTTGGGGCAAGAGACTCCATCATACAGGGCAAAGGTAGGGACTTTGAACTTTGGCGGGATGACCACTCCAGAAACCAAACCCATGTCTCCTAAATCCAAACCGGGTATCTATTGAATCTCCATTGCATTGAGGCGGTCCTCCAGTTGTTTGAACTTGTCATCAGTGGGAGGATATTGTTCCTCGGAGTAGTTAGCTTCAGCTTCATCAATCTCCAGACTGTTGTCTTCTTCATGACTACCCCCCATGTTGGATGGAGTTGAAAGATCTAGAGCTCTCTTGACTGGTCCTCTAGGTTTTCTTCTCAATTTCAGGACACCTACTGACTTCTTGGACTTCTTGTCTTTGAGAAGGAGAGTCTCCAGGTCCTCTTGCCCCTTATCCATAGCCAGGAACATTTGTTGAAATTGAACGTTTTGAGCTTGGAGATCTTTCACTGTTTGTTCCATATCCATCTCACTGAAATAAACAGTAGGAAGATAACGATACCTGTATGGGAGAAACCTGTCATGATATGATGCATGATATGTGGATGCATGTATTCAAGGATCTCGCGGGGTAAACACAAGAAAAAGTTAGAAGTTTGAACTTTGATCAACATCTTTGATTGGAGAACTTTGTATCGGTGGATATCCTTCCACGAGAATCAAGCTCACCATGTCAAGTGGGTCATAGCCCTTGACTCAAATTGTTGTACTTGATCTTTGACGGTGTTTGGTCAGAGGAAAATAAATCCTCTTGCCCCTTTATAGACGTTTGGTTCATTGTGAACCTGCATCAAAGACCCTCGAGATCCTTGAAATGGTTATTGAAAATGCTATGGTATGATGTTATGATGTTATGCACAAGTATGCGAAGTAAACAAGCTTATACAAATAATCATGCACACACAAAGCAGACATGTCCTTAGGTTTAGGCTTGCATGGAGTTTGTAGGTAAGTACCCTCTTGAAGTTTAGTTGGCTTAACATGTCCTAACAATAGTAATCGGGTTCTAAGGAGCTCAATATCACTGGATTGTTTCCTTGGTCATTGTTTCAGCTCAAGTCTCTTTAATAGCGACCAAAATATCCCAAGAAACTAAACCTCAATGAGTGTAGTATCGAGTATCTACCAACTTCGGACTGCACCAAAGTCGGTCATCTCACTACATCCTAAAAGGCCAAGTTGGTCAAGTAAAGGGTTCTAGAAGTTCATTAGTGTTTCATGACATCACTCAGCGGCCCCGTATTCTCTTTGATTGAATCAAATGCTACCGGTACCCACAAACATGTCACACTAACATAGCTATTTCTTAGGCCATGTCGGTATACCCCACACAGTTTCCACAACGTATTGCTATTTACCTATAATGTTTCCCAAATCCGGGTGGAGGATTCAAACCCAAACAGAGAACCATAATGTAAAGCAAACAAGTCAAACAAATGTAAGCAAATAAATGTGATCTAGCCCTAAGGTAACCCCACTTTTAAAAAGTCCTCAGCAGAGTTGCCAGTTCTGTGATACGGTGGGAGAACTGACTTGAGGTTTTTGCGTTTTATCGCAAATGTTGCGGTTAGCAAGAGTCTCCACCGACTTTTCTTTTATCCAAAAAGGAAAGGTGAAAATCAAAGGAAAGACCTTTGAGATTTTTTCTTGAGTTCGGGGGGTAGATTATGAAAATGGAAGGTATTAGCACCCTTTTCATCCATGGTTTTCCATGGGCTCTTAGTTACTTGCTAGATCACTTGTTTTTGTTTGAATGTGCTTGTGGTGTGTGTTTTGAAAGTATTTTTGAAAATGAAACTTCGTAATGATTCTCGTATCTATAAGAACGCATACAAAGTGTTTGTTTTGAAAATAGTTCAAAGGTGTGTTTGTGAGATGTGTTTTTGAAAGTATTTTGAAAATGTAACTTTGTAATGATTCTCGTTTCTATAAGAACGCATACAAAGTGTTTGTTTCGAAAATAGTTCAAAGATGAGAGTGTGGGTGTATAAAAATGTTTTTGTTGTGAGCAAGCGAGTAACTAGGAGCGAATCTACCTACTCGAAAGGTCTTAAATGTGCTTTTCCTCATCCTTTAGATGTGGCTATCTTACCATTGATTTGGTAAGAAGCCCCATCGTTGGATGTGAAGGGACGGGCGTTGGGACGTTTGTATAGTCAGAGAAGGCAACATATGGGACGTTTTAGCAATGTAGTTTTAAGGACTAGATCGTTCACCGAAGGCAACATCGAGGGACTACGATCTTTTATCGAGGGTCTTTGCTAAAACGCCCATGCTCGAGGGACATGACTATTTTCCCATAGGAAACAAGTGGAATTACCCTAAGGGTGTAAGTGTTCAAATGTGTTTTATTTACATGCATTTAGTCTTTATTAGGGTGATCTACTTGTTGGTTTTATCTTTCCATACAAACCCTAATTTACTAGCATTGATATGAAAGCGATAAATTGCGGAAAATAAAATTACTAAGCTATTACATTATTATGGGGATGGGGTATACAAATGTACAAATTGGGATGACAAGTAAAGTAAACCCTAATTACTATTACAAGGCTTTGACAATTACATAATTCATAATGCAACAATAGTAGAATATGCAAGAAGATGTAAAGTGAGAGAAATTGTTTTTTAGGGTTTTTCATTGAAGAAAAACCTAAGTCTAAGTTAATTGTTTAGAAAATTGTTTTTTGAGGTTTCATTTGAATAAAAAGGTTTTATAAAGTTAGGTGACTTCCAAACAATGCAATATGTCCAAAAGAACCTAAAAAATCTCCAAAAATCAAGAAATTTGGTGCCCGAGCTGACACGGGCCGTGTCGGGGGACACAGGCTCCCCTGTCAGGACCTGTTCATGACTTTTATGTGTATTTTTGGTCCCATCCATCCTGACACGGGCGCCCGTGTCAGCCCATGTTCATCATTTTCTGGTCATGTACGCATCAGTAACTCTGACACGGGCCATGTGGATTAACACGGGCACCCGTGTCAGCCTCTGTACCTGCATTTTACTATGTTTTTCAACCCAAATAAGCTGACACGGGCCGTGTCATGTGACACAGGCCGTATCATGTGACACGGGCACCCGTGTCAACCTCTGGTCTGGCTTTTTGTTAGTTTTTTCTCTTTGATCTGTCTTGTTATATCTTTTGAGCGCAAAAGCAAATGATGTATGAACAATGAGATCACAGTTTGAGAAAGTTTACCTCTCGAAGCGGAAGCTTTAGGACACGTACATATGTTTCCGAGTGTAAAGTGGTGATTGATCAAGCTCCTTTGAACTTTCTTGAAGTAACTCCAACCTTCCTTTTGTACTGAAAATGGTTGAACTGCTCCAACCGAGTCAAGTTACAATGTATGTTTTTTGAATTTGGAAGATTGTGATAGTGATGTTACAGAAGTTGTATTTGTGTTTGAACAACTTCTATATGGTGTATATGAAGTGTTTGGATGGCTTTTTTGGAGAAAACTTGCAAGGTGTGAGATTCAAAGGTGTGGACTTCGAAGCTCAAAAATGGAGGTTTTATGGACAAATCTGCTTTTTTTGACAGCAAAAATGAGTTTGAGTGTTTGTTTGTCCTTCTATTTTTTCTGGACTTTCTCTCTATTTTCTCTAACCTATTTTCCAACCTCTTTATCTTGTGATTGGCATCTCTATTTATAGAGAAGGTTTGAGACTTGCAACAAAACTCAGATTTTGAATCACATGTTATGGTTATCTTGCTTGTTTTTGAAGCAAACATGAAGGACATGTTTCCAATGCTTGTACCAAGCTATGTAAAGTGGTTGATCACTTTAAACATGTGTTTTCTGACTTGTAGAAGTTGAGTGTGATTATAACAACAAGTTAGAGGCTCTATAAATTGACTTTATGATTAAAGTGAACTTTGCAAGAATGGCAATGGTGCCTTTGTGCCAAAAATGGAAAGATGCAATGGACAATGCTTGAACCACTTGGATAATGGTTTAATCAATTGTGTAAACATCTGATTATGGATAGATTTTCAAGTCAATAGGCCTGCAAAGTGAAGATTATGCAGCATGGCTAAGATTTGGTTCCTTGTTCATCACAAATCTGCCTTGTAAATTAAGAATGAATGTCCAACTTCAGATCCTTGAGTCTCCTAGCTCAAATATGATAAATTCATGCTCTTGAATATTTTGGAAAGCTTGAAACACCCTCTATAACTTTCATGTTAGCCATTTTGACAAAATCATCTTGTAACTATGTGAAAAAATGCCAAGAAGTTGGGATAAAATCCTGGCCAAAACTGCCGAAAATTTCTCTAAGTGTTAAATGAAAATTCCATGACTTCATGAACTTATAACTTGAGATCTAAGCATATTTAGGAGAAGTTATGTAAAGAAATGTTGTAGATATCATGGAGATCTACAACTTTCACGTTGAAAGTTTCCCTTGAACTGTCTTGCATCTTAGTGAAAGAATGGCATGAAGTGATAAAATTATCATGTATAAAGACACTTAGAAAATTTCTAAGTCTTGGAAATCTTGACTTATCAAGTTGACTTTTGACTTTTGACTTTCTTGACTTCTTAGTGATCAAGATTGATATTCTTGAATGTCTTGATGAAATTTGATCTTTGGAATGTAATGTTGACCAAAAAGTCAAAGTTTGACTTTCTAGTATGCAATTGACCATTTTGCCCTCTTGCCAATTCCAAGCCTAAATTGATGTATCAGTGCTGCAAACTTGATGTCATAAAAGATCTTGTGAGCAAATACTTGACAAAATGAGAGGGAAAATTTTAGGGTACAACAATTATCCTCTAGTGCATTAACCCCTTGATGGTTGATCTTCATAGGTGGCCCTCCGGCACGGGCGCGGCGCACAGTCTTCTGACCAGTCGAAGTAAATCCCAAGCCAAACTTGTCTGATTTGTAAGGAATGTCTGGAAGCTGGCCCCAGATTGTGCACCCCCCCCCCCTTCTTTCACTACTGCCCTTGCATCCTTGAGAGATGACATCCGAGGTGGAGGTCTTGTGATCACAGGAGTTGAGGATACCGCCTTGGTTGCCGCTATTTCAGGAGAGACTTCTTCAAAATGTTGGAAAGGGGTATCTATGAACCTGCCATCTAACTCCACATATCGGAAGGAATTCAGATGACTAATCATATACTCCTCCTCGCCATGGATAGTTATGATCTTCCCTTGGACGGGGTACTTGAGCATTTGATGCAAGGTGGAAGTGACAGCTCCGGCATTGTGGATCTAGGGGCGTCCCAACAGACAGGAGTATGAAGGACGGATGTCCATCACATAGAATGTCGAGTTGAAAACTTGAGTTCCCACCTTGATTGGGATGTCCACCTCCCCGTGGACCATCCTCTTAGAATCATCAAAAGCTCGCACCACAATGTTACTGGGTTTTAGAGTCAGCCCCTCGCAATCCAACCTATCAAGGGCTTTCTTCGGCAAGACGTTTAAAGACGACCCATTATCAACCAAGACATGAGCTAGGGTCGTTCCTCTGCACTCTACTGAGACATGTAGTGCATCATTGTGTTTTCTCCCTCGGGGCATCAAGTCAGCATCGGAGAAGCCCATGCCATTATCAGCTGTTAAACTGGCCACACAGTTCTGGAACTGGTCAGCAGACGTTTCTTGCAGCATGTGAGTTGTCTTTAGAAATTTAACCAAAGCTTTGGCATGTGCTTCAGAGAAAAGCAGCAGGGCTAGCATAGAGATCTTGGAAGGGGTCTGCCCCAGTTGTTCAACCACATCATAATCACTCTTCTTAATGATCCTTAGGATTTCTTCCATCTCCTTCTTGGATGTTTCAGCAATAACTAGTGATTGAGCCTTCATCAGGACAGGTTCCTCTTGAACATTCTTTCCTTTATTCTCAGCAGCGAAAGTAGGGACAGGAATTGTATTGTCTTTATCAGCGAGTACACTTTCAGGTACAGTTATTGGTATAGGTGTAATATTCGGAATGGCCACGGGTCCAAAGATTGTTGTTGGAGGAGCAATCTCTGGAGAAAATATTCTTCCACTATGGATAACCTTGCTTGTTCCGGCAATGTTATCAATGTCGGGATTATCCTCTTCCGAGCTTTCTTCTTCAGCAATTTGTTCAATCTGTTTAATACCATGATAGTAGATTTCTCCACCATAGTTCCATGGTACTGATTTATCTGATTTGTATGGGGTTGGCTCGGGCATTGTTATCTTCAACAGAGTAGTCACTGGAGCAGATGTAATCCTAACGGGTTTTTTAGGAACCCTGGAAGGATTGGCATAGATGGTTATTATTGAAACTTTTGGAACTGGAATGGGTGAAATAGGAGCTTTCTCAAACAAAATTTCTTGATTATCAATCAATTGTTGGATCCCTTTCTTCAACAGAGGACAGTCAAATGACGAGGACAAGCAAATATGGCAATCTTTGTCACAACCTGGGAAGATGCCAGCTTTTAACAAATTCAACTTGATGGTCAGGAGCGGAGTTAACAGTTCATCCACGGTAGCAACAAATAGATCTTCTTCAATAGCATTGGCATTGTGACCATGCCTCGGCATTGGAGCGGAGATAACATTCGGTTTCTCAGGAGCTTCAAATTCAACTTCCTTAGCGTCTATCAGATCTTGAATCTTGTTCTTCAGAGCCCAACAGTTATTGGTGTCGTGCCCTGGACTTTCTGAATGGTTCGCGCATCTGGCGTTGGGATGCTAATGTAGAGAAGTAGTATTAGGATTTTTAGGGGCCTCCTTTAGCATGGCCAGGTTCAACTTCAAGAGATGTGGTAGGACTTGAGCGGGAGTCATGTTAATCTTGGTAAATTGTCGTACTGGCCTTTCTACCCTTTGCTGATTAATTCTCGGCTGATTGTTTCTCGGCTGGTCTGATGCAGGATTTTGAATCATAACAGCCCCCACCGCTGGATGGCGCTCGGTTCTTCCTTGATTTCTCTGTGCATAGACAGCAGACACTTCCTTCTTTCCTGTGAAGGGCTTTTTTACAGTTGCGGAGGTAGATGTGTCTTTCTGAATTTTCCCGCTTCTTATACTGGCTTCTATCCTCTCGCCAGTTAAAATCAATTCAGTGAAGCCTGCAGAGGAACTTCCAATCAGATGATTAAAGAAAGGGCCTAATAAAGTTCCCAAGAACATGTCCCCTAGCTCCCTTTCATATAAAGGTGATTGCACCCTTCCGGCTAGATCCCTCCACTTTTGGGCGTAGTCTTTGAAGCCCTCATTGGTAGCCATAGCCATACTCTGCAGCTGAGTACGGGTTGGCGCCAAGTCGGTGTTGTATTGATACTGTTTATAGAAAGCGGCTGCCAAGTCTTCCCAATTATGAACATCTTCCCTCTCCAACTGGTAGAACCAATCAAGCTACGTTCTTGATAAACTGTCCTGGAAAAAGTGGACCCACAGGTCTTTGTCAGAAGAATGTGGTTGAATTTTCCTGACATAAGATCATAGGTGCATTTTGGGACAATACACCCCATCATACT
Source organism: Vicia faba (assembly GCA_948472305.1). Lineage (NCBI taxonomy): Eukaryota > Viridiplantae > Streptophyta > Magnoliopsida > Fabales > Fabaceae > Vicia > Vicia faba. The sequence goes on from OX451741.1 coordinate 746,233,657, forward strand.
TGGCAAAAAGTGGCACTTTAAACTTAGGAGGGATTACTATTCCTGATACCAGCCCTAGCTCCTCAAAGTCTAACCCTGGTACTCTCTGTACTTCCATAGCAGCTAGACGTTCTTCCAGGTTTTTGTATTTGTCATCGGCCGGAGGGTATTGCTGTTCAGAGTAGTCCTCTTCTTTCTCTTCTTCTGCTTCATAATTTGACGGTACTGCCGTTCTTTTTCCTTCCCCCTCTTCAGATGTTGATGGGAATTCCAAAGTCCGTCTGGCTTGTCCCTGAAATCTTCGGCCTATGATAACCACACCATTTGGCTTCTTCTTCTTTTTCTCTTTTTCTTTTTCTAGCAAAGTCTTCAGCTCCTCCTGCCCCTTGGCTAAGGTCATGAGCAATTGTTGAAATTATGAATTCTGAGCTTGCAAATCTTTGACCGTTTGTTCCAGATCCATCTTGCTGAAATAAACAGCAGAGAGATGAGGAAACTTGGTGTGAATAATTGTTTATGCTTATGATGAATGATATGTATTCATGCAATGCTTTCAAGGATTCAGAAATTCAAATTTGTTTTAAACAAAAAAAGCAACACACGTCATATTAATAAGATAGAATTTTTTAGTACATCAATGCCCCTTGGGAAAAATAATACAAAATTCTAAGGTAAAAAGACGTTGCGCATCCTCTTTGGTGCAATGTAGGTGTTGAGAGTCTGCTCTTCGTGAAGTAGCCGAGTGAGTTCCAAAACCTTCTTCTCGCTTGCGTAGAATTGGGCTTCGAAAGTATCGCGCTCTCCCTTAAGCTGTATCCAACTCCTTTGCAGATCTTCGAGTGATGTTGGCATGTCAGGATGTAGGATGGTGTATGGAACCTCTCCTTCCTTAACAAGCTCTAAAATCACTGGGAGAATGGAGGGGTAAGGCATCATAAGACTTTTGGCCCGGGTTCATACCCACTTGAGGTAAGGCTCAAGAGGGATGGAATTCTTGTGTCCCAAGGTCTTACTGTCCACCTTGTTTGGCATCCTCCAAGCTCGGATGAACCTTTGTCGGAGTATTTGGTTGTCGTTGTCGAATTTGAAAACCAAGCCTTGAATCAGCATGTCATGTGGGCCATCTCTTCGGGCATAACCAAACTGTCTTAGAGATAAGCAAGGGTTGTAGCTAATGCCTCCCCTAATGCCAAGTAGAGGGAAATTAGGGAATTACCCACAACGGTCAATGATGATAACATTCTCTTTGGATCGAGAACACTGTTGTACCCCAAAATTTTCCCTCCCATATTTCTCAATACATGTCAAGAATCATCTCCAAGTTGTTCAAGATGGCTCAAGAGTTGGACAGTCAAATCATCTCCTAAGGCAGTCAATTCAAAATTAGGGTTTTGTGTTGCATCAAGGTCCTTACATACAAATGACCTCAAGTTCTCCCCAATGTCCTAATATGTTCTTAATTTCATCCATGACAAATTTCAAGCCTTGCAGAGGAAGTTTGGTCAGTCAATTGCTCAAGAAGTCCAAAAATCGACGGTGCTAGGGCAAAAGTCAACTGTGACTCAAATACAGTCAAACCTCAAGATTTTTTGTCAACATTCTCATTTTGAAGGATAATTCATCATTTGATCAAGGGTTGATCATGATTCATCAACGATTTCTCAAGATTCATCAAGATTCAAAAGTTGCTAAATTAGGGTTTTGTAGGAAAAGTCCACTCAACTTTGACCAAGCATAACTTTCTCATACTTTATTAGAAATGACCCATCCAAATCTCATTTTGAAGAGGATGAAATTTCCTACAATCCATCTTCACACCCCAAGATCCATAAATGCACTCACAAAAGGTTACAAATTTGGACATTATAGGTCATTTTTGAAAGTCAACAAAAACACCTTTTTTGCCAAAGCTTATAACTTGAGCATGGAAGATCAAAATGATATGAGACCAAAATGGTTGGTTAGAGGACATCTCAAGGTTTATAAAAAGTCTAAGAACACTTCCAAAAGTTCAAAATTGAAGAAGTTATGCATTGTTGAAGTTGGGCATTTTTCCAAAATTGCTAAAAGTCAACTATCCTCCAAACTCCAATTTTTGACAAAAGGGCCCACTTTTTTCCATTTGATTTGGTCTTATAATACCACACACGTGTCCCATATTCAATTTCATGGCCATTCATTTACTTTTCTATTTTATTTAATTTTATTGATTTAATTCATTTTTAATCAATATTAAATCAAATAAAATCTAAAAATTAATGGAATGAGATTCTTGTGGTCATTACAGCTTACAAATATCATGAGAAACTCAATCAAACTCGTGCCAAGTCAAAACATGCACAAAATCTCAGATTAGATGCAAATATGGAAACTTGATAATGGTGATCAAATCAAATCTCCATTCATCAATTCTTATGGATTCAAGCCCAACTCTTGACCTAATTCACTTCCAATATACATGTACAAGTGAGTCATAGCAAGGACACGACCTAAGCATTGCAGAAACGGCCAGAAGAAGTTTGAGAAAAAGCTTGAAAACTTGGAATCTGAAATCCACCTTAGAGCTCGATTCAAAGCAAAATCTTGACACTAGTCCCTTGCTGGCAATCCCCTGAAGCGAAAGCAACCGGAACCAAGCCTTCTCATCGCCTGAAACTCACTGTAAGTGTCCACGAACCAAGCTCTGAACACGAAATCCAAACCTCTGATTCTTGCATCCTTTCATTAAAATCTTTGCATATTTGTGTTTGTCGTTTGATTTAGAACATTTTGGCAATATTCAATTTTGTTTTCATGGCCTGTAACATAGCGCCCGAATCTAGGGTTCTTGTTCTTGTTTTTTAGGCATTTTGGATACAGGAAAAATCAAGGCCAATAAATGGTACAGGGATGCTCAGGGAGGAGAGGTGATCACGTTGATACCCTTCACTTGCGTTTACATGGCCTAGGAAGGATTTTTGAAACATCCCACGAACTTTCCTGCGGATAAAAATCCGCAGGTAAATAACCAGGGATATTTGGAGAAGATGATAACGTAGCTAGGCGTAATTGGCCAGTTCAAATTATTAGCGCGTTTTTTTATTTATTTATTCCAGGCTTAGCATTTTATTTTACATATAATGATCAGTTTTTAATCCAATAACAAATATGCAGCGTAGTTGAGTTGGTGGGGGAGGCGTGTCAAAACCCCTTGGGACCTGGGTTCGAATCCCAGGTCCCCCAATATTTGTTACAATTTTGTTTCAGGTTATTCCATGTAGCATCCAAGGCGTGGACCATCATGTGCTGCCAAGATCTCAAACGCCAAGTGGCCCACAAGGCAAATCCAATGGCCTAGGTTGAAGGACCACCATGGTCTCAAGTCAACAAACACGCGCTGGATTGGGAAAGTCAAGCAGGCTGAACGTTTGGGCCTGGAATTTTGTTGAACCAACCTCCTTTCTAGGCCCACACCCCCTGAGTATTTCTTTTACTTTTTATTTCTTTATCTTTATTTATTTACTTATTTTGTTAACTATTATTATTATTATTAAAAAATTAACCAATTAACATTTTTTCATAATAATCAGAAAACCCAAAAAAATAATATCTTTATTAATTTCACTATTTCATTATTTTTGTAAATAAACTTTAACCAATTAATTTAGTTTTTAATTAGGTACAATTTTAATATCTTTTGCAATAAATTAAAATTAATATAGAATTAGGGTTTTTAATAACTTTTAATCATTCTTATTTTATTTCCTTATTTATAAAAAAAAATTAATTAATTAATTAATTAATTAACTTAGATTTAATTTCCATTTAATTCAAAAATAACAAAAAAATCTCTTTCTTTCTTAAAAAGGGTCAAAACCCTAAAAATGCTCCGATTTAAGTTTCTCGCATGCGTATTATTTTTATCCGATAATGTAATTGCTTCGGGAATGTAATAGTTTTAAATTAGGACTTTATTTATTTATCGCTTTCTTTTATTTTTCCGCAATTTAAATTAAAGGGTTTGTCTTTGGCGACGTAAATACCCGACACCTTGTAATAGCTTAAATTTAATTTCCCGCAATTTAATTTCCGCACAATATTAACTGTTAGATGTTGATAAATAGGTAATGCATGACAAGATTAATCTTTAACTTAAAATCAACAATAGCTCACCCATGACATGTACAGATTAAAATTAACCGAATTGACACACTCGCACATGCCACTCTTAGGGTACACCACACTTGGTTTCCTCGAACGTGGTCATTGAGTATAGGAAGTTTTAGAGGTCGCCCTCTTGTCCAAAGATCATAGTTACCTCGAAACGGTTGCCTTAGAAAAGTGATCTAAGACATTAGGGTTACCACTAAGGCATCCTAACATTGCTTTAGTGACCATACGTCTCTTAATCGAATTGACCCTTAAACTCCAACGACGGTGCTACCTACTCATCAATAGTGGGATAACATTGTCTTAAAGGACACTAGTACAGTTTAATTCCTTTTTCGAGTAGGTAGATGGTTCTTAAAGTACTTGCTCCTTTTAAAACAAAACAAAACTTTTCACACTTACACCCCTTTCAAACAAAAAAACTCTTTTCAAACCCACAAACACAAAGAAAAGCAAACTATTAAAAACACTTTGAGCAAGTACCTAAGAGCCCGTGGATAACCACGGATAGAAAGGGTGCTAACACCTTCCCTTTCTATAATCTACCTCCTGAACCCGAGAAATATCTCAAAAAGGAATTTTTTTGTGCTTTTGTCCTTTCCTTGTTGGATAAAATAAAAGACGGTGGCGACTCTTGCTTACCGCGACATTTTGCGAAAACAAACGCAAAACGCGAACCAGCATTCCAAAACAATCAGTTCTATCCCACCGATCACAAACACCAATGAATATCTATATGGTTCAGTGTCATTAACCTTTTTGACCACCTCAAACCTTGCTCATTCTTCAAGACTAATTGGGGAAGATGAGAAATAAACCATCTTGCCAGGAGAGGAGTGCAACATATGACAACACCTTTTTTCCTCATTGTACGAGTGTGAAAAGAGTGGAGGATATCCCCCAAGCAATGTAGGTACCGGGTTAGGAGACATGAAGATTTTGACAGCACTTGCATCTATGAGTTGGTCAGGATTAGGGAAAAAGACCATCCCATAGATGAGAAGAGCTACAATCTCCTCAAAAGCTTGCAAGTCTAGAGAATTCCAACAGCTTTGGGCCTTCTCAAACAGAAACTTTGACAAGAAGCCTTTGACACCACTTCTAGTTTCCCAATGTGTTGTGACATCAGATGAGTGCAAGTGTAGGGCTTGAGCAATCTCTTATGGCTTTGGATCTCTTTTCGTACCGTTGAAGGGTAGTTGATTGAGAATTGGAATCCTCATAAGTTGAGAAAATTCCTCCAAAGTGGGCACAAGTTGATAGTCAGGAAATGTGGAGCAATGATGCAAAGGGTCAAAGAACTGGAAGAGAACTTTCAGCATATGCTCCTCTGTGTTGGAAGTGACCAAGTTGAGTAGACGACCATGTCTCTCGGTGAATGGAGAATTCTCAGGAATCCTTGAAGCTAGCTCCTTCAGTTGTGGAGGAATTCTTACAAGGTTGATTTGAACAGTTTTCCTACAAAGTGAATCCATAACCTACAAAATAGGAACAAAGATGAATTTCCAAGATCCTTGAAATGGTTAGTGAATGCATATGATGTTCATGATGTTTATGATGTTATGCACAAGTATATATGTACAAGCAAATCACATAAGTTCCTAGTTTAGGCTTGCATGGGGTTTCATAGGTAAGTACCCTCTTGAAGTTTAGTTGGCTCAACCTGTCCTAGAAATAGTAACCGGGTTCTAAGGAGCTCAATATCACTGGATTGTTTCCTTGTTCATTATTTCAATTCAGCCTCTTTATTGGCGACCGAAATATTCCAAGGAACCAACCCTCAATGAGTGTAGTATCGAGTATCTACCACTTCGGACTGCACCAAAGTCGGTCATCTCACTACATCCTAAAAGGCCAAGTTGGTCAAGTAAAGGTTCTAGAAGTTCGTTAGTGCTTCATGACATCACTCAGCGGCCCCGTATTCTCTTTGATTGACTCAAAGGCTACCGGTACCCACAAATATGTCACACTAACATAGATATTGCTTAGACCGTGTCGGTATACCCCGCACAGTTTCCACAATGTATTGCTATTTACCTATAATGTTTCCCAAATCCGAGTAGAGGATTTAAACCCAAACAATAGAACCAAAATGTAAAGCAAACAAGTCAAACAATTGTAAGCAAGTAAAGGTGATCTAAACCCTAAGGTAACCCCACTTTTAGTTAAATCCCCAGCAGAGTCTCCAGTTCTGTGATACGGTGGGAGAACTGACTTGAGGTTTTGCGTTTCGTCACAAATGTCGCAGTTAGCAAGAGTCGCCATCGACGTTTGTTTTATCCAAGATGGAAAGGTAAAAAAGCACAGGAAAGACCTTTCAGATGTTTTCTTGAGTTCGAGGGGTAGATTATGAAAAGGGAAGGTGCTAGCACCCTTTTCATCCATGGTTTTTCATGGGCTCTTAGTTACTTGTTTAGATCACTTGCTTTTGCTTTTAAATTGTTTGAAATGGTGCTTTGTGTGGTTTTGAAAGTATTTTGAAAAGAGACCTTTGTTTAGGCAATCTTTGTAATGATTCTCGCTCGTAAGAATGTATACAAAGATGTTTGTCTTTTGAAAAGTGTTTCAATGTTTTGAAAGATGTTTGGAAAATGTTTTGAAATGTGTGTGTTTGTTTTTGAAAATAGCAAGGATTGTTTTGAAATTGATCAAGTAACTAGAAGCTTATCTACCTACTCAAAAGTCTTTCTTGTGCATTTTTATTCCTTTGACATTGTTGATTTACCATTGATTTGGTAAACAACCCTATCTTTGGATGTAAACGGGACGGGCATGGGTCATCGTATGACCATGATAGCAATGTTGCCAAGTATCTTAGCATGTTTGAAGGGACCAAGATCATATTGTTTTAGGCAACCTTTGATAGCGCCATCGAGGGACTATGATCTTATTTTTGTATTGTTTTGCCAAGATACTTCGCATGCATACCATGGCCATTTTTTTTTAGGAAGCCAAGTGGGTGAAACCCTAAGGGTGCTTGTGTGCAATGTGTGTCATTTTACATGCATTTGTATTGTATTAGGTCTTGTCTATTTGTTTTTTGTTTTTTGGTCTTATCATGCAAAACCCTAATTTACTACACATGGTATAAATGCGATAAATTGCGTAAAAGTAAACTAAGCTATTACAACAATTATTATGGGAGGGGGGATACAAGTTTTTGAATGGGGATATTGCACAAATATAAACCCTAAAATACTATTACAACCCAATTGAGTATTATATGCATTAAATAAATAAACAAGTATTTAAAATGCAATGCAAATGTATTATTGGAAAAAATGTTTTGTACTTGATTTTTTGTATGAGAAAATAAATTAATTAACCCTAGAAAATAGGGAAAAATAATGTTATTATTTTTGAAAGGGAGAAACCCTAATTTTTTGATTAAAGAAAAATAAGGTTCTATTATTATATTTTGTCCATCTTTGTACTAGAAAATAATAAATAATATTATATACAAGTATTAAAAATTAAAATATGTATGAAAATAATATTTTATGTGTATAAATAATAAAAATAAAAATGTATGGTATTTTTAAATGTATTTACAATTTATATAAGAAAATAAAATTCTATTTATTCTAATAAGATATTATCTATGTAAAAATAAATAATAAAAAAATAAAATAAAATTGCAAAAAAATTAAGAAATTATTTTTGTGATTTTTTAATGTTCAGAAAAAATTATTAAAATTAATAAACATAAAAACATGAGAAAATATGGAGAAAAAAAATAACAAAATAGGTCGGGGGGTGCAAATAGTGGTCAGGGGGTGTGGATAACAAAGGCAAACAGGCACAATGCGCCAAGGCCCAGAACATCAGCTTCGTCCCTGTCCTTGGTTCCTTTCCTGCGCGCGCGTTTCTGCCTTCAAACTGTAACTTGCTATTGCTTGCATAAAATCAAAAACTCATAACATAAAAGATGTAGCTTGTAATCTCACGATTCCAATGATATAAAATTTATAACCTAACTCTCAAAGATCAGAGATAATTTTATAACCCCTAATTTCTGACCTATTTTTTTTAGCATGTTCAACATTCAAATTCTCTTAGCTCAGTTAATATAAATGGAAAGTATGCATATGTACAGCTTCACCATGCTAGAGACTTTTTGCTTCACAAATCGTGTCTTGAGGATGTCTAAATAGAGAGATAGAGTTTTAAAAAATACCTCCTTCAGCTGGATTTGGATATGGCAATGTGGGGACTTTGAGTGAGGCCTGAGGATCGTGTGAGCTTCCTTGAAGTTCCTTCAAGTTATTCCAATGCTTAGCTGGCTTTGTGGATAACTGAAACTCTTTGTAGAAGTCAAGTTGCAAGCTTCCAAAATGAAAATGGTAATGGCTGAAACAGGGGTTACATCAACAATGTAAGAGATTGGATAGCTTAGATATGATGTGGATGAAGTGTTTCAAGTGTCAAGAGGCAAAACGCACGAGCAAAATATGACTTGGCTAGGATTTTGCAGAAACTGCAATGTTTGGGCAGAAATTTGTGTTTTTTGAGTTTGAGAGTGTTTTTGGATCTTTAGCATTCGTGTTCTAGCTTGTAACAAGTTTGTGAATATGTATGGAGTGATACAAAGTCCACTCTCTAGCAGTTGTACAAGTTCTGATCCCTTTTGCCACTTTTCTTGCATTTGAAGAAAGTTGAAGTGACTTGTGCAAACATGCTTGTACTGCTTGCTTGCTAGCTGCAGAGAGTTGGTACACAATGCTTGATATCTGTGGAAGTTGTTTGTAACAAAAGAACATGTCTAAGGCTCAAGGCTGATAAAGTTGGAAAAGCTTGCCTTTATGAAAATGGCAATGTGCCCTTTATGCCATTAATGGATTTATTTCTTGTACAATGTTCCAAAAGTGAAAACAAAGCCTTTATCCATTGAGTTAGAATTTAATTATGGAGTTTATAATGAGTTTAGGACCTGTAATTCAAGGTACAAGCATGCTTGATCAGATTTGCAACTTGACACTTTGTAAAAATGGCTTGATCATAAGTGACAAAATGCCAATTTCTCTTTTTCGATTCTCCCTAACCATAAATGATCTTGGAGAGTTCTTGGACATTTTGGAAAGCTTGTCATGTTCTCTATAATCCATATTTGAAATGCATTTTTAGATACCTCTTGGAACTAGGTTAAAAATGTCCATGAAGTTGGGTCAAAAATCTGCCTAAATTAGGGCAAATTTTCACTAAGTTATTTAGTTCATGGACCCCTATTCACAAATTCATAACTTGAGATATAAGCATCTTTTGGGAAAACTTTGTGAATAAAAGTTGTATATTTCATGGAGGAATACAACTTTCATGTCGGGAGTTTTCTTTGAATCAAATTGCATCATGATGAAAAAGTGGTGGAAAGTTGGGGGAAAATAAGAAAATTTCCATACTTAGAAAAATTCTAAATTATGAAAATTTTCAAATTCAAAACCCTAATTTGCAATTTTGGGTTTCTTGATCAACAAGTTTCACATTTTGACATATCTTGATGAATTATGACCCTTGGAACTTAATTTTGACCAAAAAGTTTAAGTTCGACTTTTCAGTGTACAGTTGCTTTTTGATTAGTTGACTGGAAAATTCATCTGTCAATCCAATGAACTTGAGATCTTTTGAACCATGTAATTAGGTCAAAATGATGCCATTGAGTCCTTGAAATCATGTTTGAACCCAATTTGTCATTGGCTAGGTTAAAAACCAGAAATTACCCTTTCTCAATCAAAACCCTAATTTTGACCATTTTGCCCTTTTGATGATTTGATCAAATTTCTTGAGGAGTTGTGATCCAAACTTGATCAAATGATACATATGAGTCTAGAATGTTGTCGTGGATCAAAAATTATGAAGTTTGACTGTAAATTGGCCATGGTTGACTTTTTTCTCCAATACAGCTGATTTTTAGGTCAACTGTCCAATTGACTGGTCAAAAATATGATTCAAGGATTGAAACTTAACATGAGCAATCTTAGGGGTCCAAGATGGTGTATGAAAGTCACATGAAGCATTGATAGTAAAAAAATCCTTGTGAAAACTCAAACCCTAATTTGGGGTTATCAGTGCAAGATGAGATGTCCTGAGCTGAGCAAACCCTAATCTTGTCCTGAGTCCAAGAAGTCTTGTGAGAAAAATCATGATAAATGAGAGGGAAAATTTTGGGGTACAACAGTTACCCCCAGCGAGAATAAAGAATTCAATTCCTTGTACTCTCCAATAGCAGTCCAGGGTTTATTCTCCCCAGCTAGAGAGTATCATAAGAGCATTGCATATCCATACATCGTAGCATGCGCATATGCTTCATATAGCACAATCTCATTTATTTCGAGAACATCATTACTGAACACATTTCATACATCATGACATTGCATACGACTAACTCTTTACCTTTCAGGGAAAGATACAATCAAGTTCTGTCAAGAATTCTCTGGTTCAGTCAAATCAATACTAAGATTTCTATTCCAATTCAAGATATGAAGCCCAGACTCGACCGAATAATATCTTGATTTCTCCAAACACCATGAAGCCTGGAATCGAACAGATAGTGGTATATCCCAAATTCACAGCTATAAATCGACCAGAAAATAGTTGAATCCTCAGCAAGTTACTGTGAAGCCTGGAAATTGACCAGATAGCAGTACAAGACACCATGAAGCCTGGAATCGACCAGATAGTGGTATATCATAAACACCAGCTGTGAAGCCCAGAAATCAACCAGAAAACAGCTTGATTTAGAACATTTTGGCAATATTCAATTTCGTTCTCATGGCCTATAACATAGCGCCCGAATCTAGGGTTCTTGTTCTTGTTTTTTAGGCATTTTGGATACAGGAAAAATCAAGGCCAATAAATGGTACAGGGATGCTCAGGGAGGAGAGACAATCACGTTGATACCCTTCGCTTACGTTTACATGGCCTAGGAAGGATTTTTGAAACATCCCACGAACTTTCCTGCGGATAAAATCCGCAGGTAAATAACCAGGGATATTTGGAGAAGATGATAACGTGGCTAGGCGTAATTGGCCAATTCAAATTATTAGCGTGTTTTTTTATTTATTCCAGGCTTAGCGTTTTATTTTACATATAATGATCAGTGTTTAATCCAATAACAAATATGCAGCGTAGTTGAGTTGGTGGGGGAGGCGTGTCAAAACCCCTTGGGACCTGGGTTCGAATCCCAGGTCCCCCAATATTTGTTACAATTTTGTTTCAGGTTATTCCATGTAGCATCCAAGGCGTGGACCATCATGTGCTGCCAAGATCTCAAACGCCAAGTGGCCCACAAGGCAAATCCAATGGCCTAGGTTGAAGGACCACCATGGTCTCAAGTCAACAAACACGCGCTGGATTGGGAAAGTCAAGCAGGCTGAATGTTTGGGCCTGGAATTTTGCTGAACCAACCTCCTTTCTAGGCCCACACCCCCTGAGTATTTCTTTTACTTTTTATTTCTTTTTCTTTATTTATTTACTTATTTTGTTAACTATTATTATTATTATTAAAAAATTAACCAATTAACATTTTTTCATAAAAATCAGAAAACCCAAAAAAATAATATCTTTATTAATTTCACTATTTCATTATTTTTGTAAATAAACTTTAACCAATTAATTTAGTTTTTAATTAGGTACAATTTTAATATCTTTTGCAATAAATTAAAATTAATATAGAATTAGGGTTTTTAATAACTTTTAATCATTCTTATTTTATTTCCTTATTTATAAAAAAATATTTTTTTTTATTTAATTAATTAATTAATTAACTTAGATTTAATTTCCATTTAATTCAAAAATAACAAAAAAAAATCTCTTTCTTTCTTAAAAAGGGTCAAAACCCTAAAAATGCTCTGATTTAAGTTTCTCGCACGCGTATTATTTTTATCCGATAATGTAATTGCTTCGGGAATGTAATAGTTTTTAAATTAGGACTTTATTTATTTATCGCTTTCTTTTATTTTTCCGCAATTTAAATTAAAGGGTTTGTCTTTGGTGATGTAAATACCCGACGCTTTGTAATAGCTTAGATTTAATTTCCCGTAATTTAATTTCCGCACAATATTAACTGTTAGATGTTGATAAATAGGCAATGCATGACAAGATTAATCTTTAACTTAAAATCAACAATAACTCACCCATGACATGTACAGATAAAAATTAACCGAATTGACACACTCACACATGCCACTCTTAGGGTACACCTCACTTGGTTTCCTCGAACGTGGTCATTGAGTATAGGAAGTTTTAGAGGTCGCCCTCTTGTCCAAAGATCATAGTTTCCTCGAAACTGTTGCCTCGGAAAAATGATCTAAGACATTAGGGTTACCACTAAGGCATCCTAACATTGCTTTAGTGACCACACGTCCCTTAATCGAATTGACCCTTAAACTCCAATGACGGTGCTACCTACTCATCAATAGTGGGATAGCATTGTCTTAAAGGACACTAGTACAGTTTAATTCCTTTTTTGAGTAGGTAGATGGTTCTTAAAGTACTTGCTCCTTTTAAAACAAAACAAAACTTTTCACACTTACACCCCTTTCAAACAAAAAAACTCTTTTCAAACCCACAAACACAAAGAAAAGTAAACTATTGAAAACACTTTGAGCAAGTACCTAAGAGCCCGTGGATAACCACGGATAGAAATGGTGCTAACACCTTCCCTTTCTATAATCTACCTCCCGAACCCGAGAAATATCTCAAAAAGGAATTTTTTTGTGCTTTTGTCCTTTCCTTGTTGGATAAAATAAAAGACGGTGGCGACTCTTGCTTACCGCGACATTTTGAGAAAACAAACGCAAAATGTGAACCAGTATTCCAAAACAGTCAGTTCTATCCCACCGATCACAGAACTGGCGACTCTGCTGGGGAAGATGTATAAGTGAGGTGTACCTTAGGATTAGATCATTGTGTTTTCAATTGTTTGCTTTGTATGCTTTATATTTGTGGGCTTGTATCGGAGTTCTATAGATCCTAACCCAGATCTGAGGATACCCTTTAGGTAAGTAGCAATAAACTCTGATGGATATGTACAGCGTAGACTGATACGGATGAAGCATTAGCTACGTTGGTGTGGCACTTTAGTCTGTACCGATATCCCTTGTGTTGGAACGAGGAGAATATGGGTCTTCTAAGGGGTCATTAAGCACCAACTGACCTTAGAACCTTAAATTGACCGACTTGGCCATAGAACAGTAGCAGTATGCTACACTCATTGAGACTAAACTCTCGCGATGATTCCGGCTGCAAGAAAAGGTTTTAAACTGGAATTATGACCGATTAAGGGTAGTCAGTGATATTGAGATCCTCTAGAACCCGGTTACTATTTTTAGGACAGGTTTAAACCAACTGAACTGAAAGAGGGTAGTACCTAAGCTCCATGCCAGCCTGAAATCTAAGGGCTCTTTTGTGTGACTTCTGTGCCTTTGCCATGTTTGCTTTTTGTGGATACTTGTGGTGTGCCTCTATCATGACATCATGATATCATAGCATTGCATACATCTTGCATAAGGACTAACCTATTTCAAAGACAAAAGTGTTTCATCTTTGCTCTGTTTTGTAGGTCATCATGATACCCATGAATAAGAATACTATCCAAATCAACTTTGTCCAAGTCCCTACCTTGCTTAAAGAGTTGGTTGCCAAGATGCCTGACACTACTTCCTTCATCAGGAGGCATGGTTCTCTTCTCAGTTTGGTCACCTCCAAATTGGACGAGCAGATGATGAGTGTTCCGGTCCAATTCTATGATCCGATGTACCATTGTTTTACTTTTCAAGACTATCAGCTGGTTCCTACCCTAGAAGAGTTCTCTGAGCTGCTCGGTATCTTTGTTTTGGAGCAGACTCCGTTTACTGGTTGGGAGAAGACTCTTAGGCCTGAAGAAATTGTTGCAGCCCTTCATTTGACCAAAGAAGAGGTAATGGCTAATTGGGAGACTAGAAGTGGAGCTAAAGGTTTTCTGACTAAGTTCTTGGTTGGCAAGGCTAATTACTTCTGGGATAGCCTAGACTTTAAGGTGTTCGAGGATATTCTGGCTCTTCTGATTTATGGCTTGGTATTGTTTCCGAATCCTGACACTTTTGCTGATGTGAATGCCATAAAGATCTTCATCTCTCAGAACCCGGTACCCACTCTCTTGGGTGACATCCTTCATCAGCTTTATGCTCATACTGCCCGAAAGCGGGGAACCTTGATGTGATGTGCTCCTTTATTGTCGAGGTGGTTTATTTCGCACCTCCCTAAGTCAGTATTGAAGAACAAAGAAGGAATGGGATGGGCTTATAGGGTGATGTCTCTTTCTCATAATGACATTATATGGACTCTCAAAGGTATGGACGAGGTGACTGTCATTGATCGCTGTGGGGAGTATCCTAATGTTCCATTGATAGGGATCCATGGAGGAATTTCTTACAACCCATGCTTAGCTCTCTGTCAGTTTGGAAGAGCCAGAAGAGAAGGACCTCATGAGATGTTGATTCCTCATATCATCTTTGATTTTCATGGAGATAGCGATGAGCTATGTCGTAGATTCATAAGGGTTTGGGACAAAGTTTACCAATCAGATCCACATGAGCTGGGCCCAAAGACTTCTCTGCCAATGGAGCCATATCTTAGATGGGTCCGCATCCGTGCCCAGAAGCTAGGTATGCCATATGAAGCTGTCCGGCATGTCACTCTTGAAGTTGCTAATGAAGATGGGGTTCTTCCAACCATTCTCCATCCTTATATGCCCACTGACATTGGGGCACTGAAGAGGTCTTGGATGTAATTGAGGGATGAACGGGATTCTTATCGGGAGAAGTTCAATGAGCAGGAGCAGAAGATCCAGAGGTTGACCAGGCAGTTAGAGAATGAGCAGATTCTCAACGACTATGTCCGCACTGATAAGAAGAGACCATGGGAGCATTGATGGACCTTTGATGATTTCCTTTCCAGTTTTTTGGTTACTTTTCAGTATTTCCATTCTTGTAACGCCTTAAGGGCAATTTGTTGAACAATTTAAATTTTGAAGTTTAAATCTAATAAAGTGTGTTTCCTTTCTTGTTTACAAATTTGAATCCCGGGTGTCTTTGAAATCATGAATCATACGCATTTCATCCCATGCACTTCATAAACATGTACCCTTTTACAAGTCTCTTATCTTCTTTGCTGTTTATTTCAGCAATCATCATGTCTACTGAACCTTCAACTGAGCAAGCTATCAAGGCCCTCCAGGCTCAGAATGCCCAATTTCAGGAACTGTTCATGAATCTAGCTAAGGGTCAGCAGGACCTAAAGACCTTGATTCTGAAGGAGAAAAAAAAGAAGAAGAAGAAAACCATCCTGTTCAACACTGGACACAAGTTTGGGAACAGGCTGCAAAATGAAGTTGATCTAACCACCTCATCTAGAGGGAAAGATAGTCCACAAGAAAGGAGGGCTCCTAGCCCTGTGGTCTCCGACAACGAGACGGACTACGATGAAGAATAGTATCCTCCTGCTGAGGATAAGTACAAACAACTGGAAGACCGTTTGAGTGCTATGAAAATTCAGAAGGTGCTCGGTCTGGACTTCGGAGATCTAGGTATATCATTTGGGGTGGTGATTCCCCATAAATTCAAGGCACCTGCCTTTGCCAAGTATGACGGAGTTTCCTGTCTGAAGCTGCACCTCCGGTCATATGTGAGGAAGATCCAGCCTTACACTGCTGATAAGAACTTATGGATCCATTTCTTTTAAGACATTCTCTTAGGGACTCATCTTGAGTGGTTCTATCAATTAGACGGAGCCAGTATCCGCAGCTGGGAAGATTTGGCTACTGCATTCTACAGGCAGTATCAGTACAACTCCTACCTCGCTCCTACGCGTACCCAACTCCAGGGTATGTCAATGGGAACAGGTGAAGGATTTAAAGATTATGCTCAGAAGTGGAGAGACCTTGTCGGAAGGGTGCAACCACCTTTGGATGATCGTGAGCTTGTTGACATGTTCCTGGGGACCCTGTCTGGTCCATTTTTCAACCACTTGATTGGAAGCTCTTCATCTGGGTTTACAGATCTTATTTTGACTGGTGAACGGATTGAAGCTGGTATTAAGGCTGGGAAGATTCAGAAGGGTGCCTCATCGAGCACCGAGAAGAAGCCGTTTAATAAAGAGTCCAGTGTTGTCTACAGTGCCAAAGACAAAATAGACCTGAACACCGTCAGGCTGTCAATGCGGTTGTTATTTCAAAACCTACTGGTGCTCCTCAGTACAACAATCAACAAAAGGACGAGAGACCTAAGAGGCAATTCACTAGTCTCAGCATGACTTTATCTCAGATTTTGCCACAGTTACTGAAGACTAATCTGGTGACTCTAAGGGAAGCCCCAAAGAATTCAAATACAACATCACCAAGGTATAACCCTAACGCCTGCTACGCTTATCACTCTGATAGCCCGTGGCATAATACAGATGATTGTTGGGCTTTGAAGAACAAGATACAAGACTTAATTGATGCAAAGGAGATTGAGTTCGAGGCGCACGAGAGGCCTAATGTTGTGACTGCTCCCATTCCCAAACATGGAGTAAATGATGTAGAGGAAGACTTGTTTGTAGTTTCTGTGGATGACATTGTTACCCCTCTGATGACTGTCAAGAAGAATCTGTTGCTAGCCGGTTTATTTTCGGGTTGTGACGAAGATTGCCATATGTGTTCTGTTTTACCTACTAGTTGCCCATTCCTGAAGTCAGGTATCCAAAACCTGATGGATAGTAAGGAGATCCTGTTTGAGAAGACTGTTGTTCCCCCTATTCCTACTGAAGAAGTCGCCATCATTACCATTTTCTACAATTCTTCCAAGGCTCCCTCGAGGAAGCCTGTTAGAATTACATATGTTCCGAAGATAGCACTTGTGATCATTACTGTTCCGGGGCCCATCCCCTACACCTCTGATAAGGCTGTCCCTTGGCACTATAGGGCTGATGTTTATGTTCTTGGAGTTAAGCAAGAGTTGGATGCTGATACTGGTGTCAGCAACATTACTGGACCTGCTAAAGTCACCCGCAGCGGCAGACTTTTCTCACCTGATATTGCTCCACCAATTGTCCGAAGACCTGTCGTTATTACACCTGCAAGTGTACCTACCACTATTCCTGATCAAGTTCTTATTCTTACCCCTGTCGCTGAGTCATCTGACGCTCGGGGCAAAGGGATCACCACTGATGTGCCTGCCCAGACGGAGGCACCAAAGACAATTACTGTTGAAGCTTCCAAACAGGAGATGGAAGAGATTCTGAAGATTATTAAGAAGAGTGATTATAATGTAGTTGAGCAGCTGGGGAAAACCCCATCCAAGATTTCTATGTTGTCACTGTTGTTGTGTTCAGAGGCCCATGCTAAGGCCCTGATTACCTTCCTGAAGACTGCCCACGTGCCACAAGAGACATCAGCTGATCAGTTTACCAATTGTGTGGCCAATTTAACTGCTGATAATGGTTTGGGTTTCTTCGATGCCGATTTGACCGCCAAGGGGAAAAATCATAACGATGCCCTGCATGTCTCCATTGAATGCAGGGGCACTACTCTTGAACATGTATTGGTGGAAACTGGTTCTTCATTGAACGTCTTGCCTAAAAAAGCTCTAGACCGGTTGGATTGTGAAGGGTTGGAGCTGAAACCAAGTAACATCATTGTCAGGGCCTTTGATGGGTCTAAGAGGATGGTGCACGGCGAAGTTTATATTCCAATTAAAGTTGGTTCTCAGGTCTTCAATTCTACCTTCTATGTGATGGACATTCGGCCATCTTATTCTTGTTTGTTGGGTCGTCCATGGATCCATAAAGCTGAGGCCGTAACCTCGACGCTCCACCAGAAGCTGAAGTACCCGGTCAAAGGGAAGATTGTGACAGTACAGGGGGAGGAATAGTACATGGTCAGCCACCTAAACTCGTTCAGATACGTAGAGATGGATGGGGAGTTCATTGAGACCCCATTTCAGCACTTTAAAGAGGTCCCCTAAACACTGGCATCAGCTGAGACTATAGTTGAAGATTCTCCTATGAAGATGGCTTCCTTAAAAGATGCCCGGGCTGTCATTGAGAAGGTTGAGTGTGCAAATTGGGGCCGACTCCCTGATTTTACACAGAAGACTAACAAGTTTGGTTTGGGTTTCACTACAGAAGCTCAAAGGGTTGTTCGAAGTGCAAGGATCGGAAGACCTCATGTGTTCGTCAGTAACTCGGGAGTGAATGCCATTGAAGATGATGTGGAAGAGTCTGAATTCGACAGCTGGATCTATCCTGTGACTGATGGTGGACCAAGCAACTGGACAGCAAAGGATTTCATCCCTATTACTTTTGTTACCTAGTAATGAACTTTTTGTTTTGAATTTGTAATAGACAATGTTTTGAAACTTTATGGCCCGGTGTCTTACCCGGGACACCGTGGCTTCATTTGTGAGGGCTTTTGTGTGTCATTTTCATATATCATTAATAAAAGCATTGGATGTTCTTGCATTTCAAATCTTGCGCTCCTTGTCTTTCTTTATTATATATTGCAAAACAGCTATTTTACACACACTCACATATACAGGTCCACATCCACTCTGGATCTCACTGGTAACGACTCTGCTACTGCCAGTTATGACTTTGAAAATTCGATCAACTTAGCCGAAGACGAAGGTGAAGATGATTGCGAAGTGCCTGGTGAACTTGCAAGACTGCTACTCCAGGAAGAGAGGGCCATTCAGCCACATGAAGAGCCAGTGGAAACAGTGAATCTGGGTACTGAGACAGACAAGAAGGAAGTCAAGGTTGCTGCCAATCTGGAGCCTAGTGTGAAACAACGGTTGATTCAGATGCTGCGTGACTATGTTGAGATCTTTTCCTGGTCTTACAAAGATATGCCTGGGTTAGATACTGACATTGTGGTTCATCGCCTTCCTACCAAGGAAGACTGCCCTCCGGTAAAACAGAAGGTTCGCCGTATGCGCCCAGAGATGTCTGAGAAAATCAAGGCTAAATTTATGAAACAATTTGACGCAGGTTTTTTAGCAATTACTTCTTACCCTCAGTGGGTCGCCAATGTGGTTCCTGTGCCGAAGAAGGATGGGAAGGTCTGAATGTGTGTTGACTACAGGGATTTGAACAGGGCAAGCCCTAAGGATGACTTCCCTCTACCTCACATCGACGTTCTGGTTGACAACACTGCTCAGCATAAGGTATTCTCCTTTATGGATGGTTTCTCCAGATATAATCAAATTAAGATGGCTCCCGAAGACATGGAGAAGACCACCTTTGTTACTCAGTGGGGTACCTTTTGCTACAAGGTCATGCCTTTTGGGTTGAAAAATGCTGGGGCAACATATCAGCGAGCCATGGTTGCTTTGTTTCAT
Organism: Vicia faba; assembly: GCA_948472305.1. Classification (NCBI taxonomy): domain Eukaryota; kingdom Viridiplantae; phylum Streptophyta; class Magnoliopsida; order Fabales; family Fabaceae; genus Vicia; species Vicia faba. The sequence continues at coordinate 746,253,135 of OX451741.1, forward strand.
GACATGATCCATCATGAGATTGAAGTATACGTTGACGATATGATTGCAAGATCCCAGACTGAGGAAGAACACCTTGACCATCTACAGAAGCTTTTTGACAGGTTGAAGTTGTATAAGCTGAGGTTGAACCCGAACAAGTGCACCTTAGGGGTGAGGTCTGGTAAGCTATTGGGTTTCATCATGAGCGACAAAGGTATTCAAGTGGATCCTGCCAAAGTGAAGGCCATACAATAGATGCCAGCTCCTAAGACAGAGAAAGAGGTCAGAGGCTTTCTGGGACGTCTGAATTACATCGCCCGATTCATCTCTCACCTAACTGCTACTTGTGAACCAATCTTCAAGCTACTGAAGAAAGATCAAGTGGTATGTTGGAATGATGAATGTCAGGTCGCTTTCGAAAGGATCAAAGAGTATCTCCAAGAGCCACCTATTCTGATGCCACCAGTTGAAGGGATACCTCTGATCTTATACTTGACAGTACTTGACAACTCAATGGGGTGTGTGTTGGGGCAGCATGACGAGTCTGGCCGAAAAGAGCATGCTATTTATTACCTTAGCAAAAAGTTTACCGACTGTGAAACCTGATACTCATTGCTCGAGAAAACTTGCTGCGCTTTGGCATGGGCTGCTCGCCGGCTGAGACAGTATATGTTGACTCACACTACTATGTTGATTTCAAAGATGGATCCAATCAAGTATATCTTCGAAAAGCCTGCCTTGTCCGGAAGAATAGCAAGATGGCAGATGATCTTGACTGAGTATGACATTCAGTACACAACTCAAAAAGCAATCAAGGGAAGTGTATTGGCATACCATTTGGCACATCAGGCAGTGGATGATTACCAGTCTATGAACTTTGAATTTCCGGACGAGAATATTATGTTGATAACTGATTGTGAGACACCTGGACCGGATGAAGGACCTGAGGAGGGATCCCGATGGTCTATGTACTTTGATGGAGCTTCAAATGTTTTGGGAAATGGCATTAGCGTCGTGATCATATCTCCTAAAGGCTCTCATACTCCATTTACCGCCCGACTATGTTTCAACTGCACCAACAACATGGCGGAGTATGAAGCGTGAATCATGGGTCTTCGAGCAGCAATTGACCTAAGGATTAAGTTTCTAAGTGTCTTCAGAGATTCCGCTCTCGTGATCAGTCAGATCAAAGGCGAGTGGGATATGAAACAACCTAATCTTATTCCTTATAAGGGGTATGTGTTGACATTGCTTCTCCATTTCGAGGAGATAACCTTTGAACACTTCCCTAGAGAGGAGAATCAGTTAGCGGACGCGCTAGCTACGATATCTTCTATGTTCAAAGTCAATTGGGACAACGAGGCTCCCCGTATCATTATTGAAAGATTGGACGAACCTGCACATTATTGTGATCTTGAGACTGAAGAGGTAACAGAAAAGCCCTGGTTTCACGAAGTAAAAAGGTACCTTGAAGCTCAAGAGTACCCCGAGGGTGCATCTGTTAATGATAAGAAGTTGTTGAGGAGGTTCGCGGCGAAGTTCTTCATCAGCAATGGAATTCTATACAAACGTAACCATGATTTGACCTTACTGCGTTGTGTGGATAAGAATGAAGCAGAAAAGATCATGGCAGAGCTGCATGAAGGTACCTTCGGAACCCATTCCAGTGGACATACCATGGAAAAGAAAATCCTTCGGGCAGGATATTACTGGTCCACAATGGAAGCCGACTGTTCTCAGCATTCTCGGACATGTCACAAGTGCCAGGTCTATGTTGATAAAGTGCACATACCTCCAGTCCCTCTGAATGTTTTGACAGCGCCTTGGCCTTTTGCAATGTGGGGCCTTGATATGATCGGTGAGATCAGGCCTACGGTATCCAACGGGCATCGTTTCATCCTGGTAGCGATTGATTACTTTACGAAGTGGGTTGAAGCAGCTTCCTTCGCTACCGTAACCAAGAATGTTGTGGCACGGTTCATTCGGCACAATCTGATCTGTCGATATGGTGTACTAGAGAGGATCATTACGGACAACGGTACCAATCTTAACAATAAGATGATCACTGAGCTCTGCGAGCAATTCAAAATACAGCATCATAACTCTTCTCCCTACCGGCCGAAGATGAATGGGGTTGTCGAAGCGGAAAATAAGAACATTAAGAAGATTGTGCAGAAGATGAAAGTGACATACAAAGACTGGCACGAGATGTTACCGTTTGCTCTTCATGGGTATCGTACCTCAGCACGGACGTCAACAGGGGTAACACCCTATTCCTTGGTATATGGCATGGAGGCAGTCTTGCCCATTGAAGTCCAGATACCCTCTCTTCGAATCATGAAGGATGCATATTTGAGTGAAGACGACTGGATTTAGACCCGGCTTGATCAACTGAACCTGATCGGCGAAAAGAGACTTACTGCTATTTGTCATGGTCAGACGTACCAAAAACGGATGATCAAGGCATTTAACAAGAAAGTTAGACGACAAGAGTATCAGGTTGGGGATCTGGTAATCAAGCACATTATCTTACCTCAAGGTGATCCCAGGGGCAAATGGACCCCTACTTACGAAGGGCCATTTATGGTTAAGAACATCTTCTCAGGAGGAGCTATGATTCTAACCACCATGGATGGTGACGGCCTTCCTCACCCCATCACTGCAGACATAGTAAAAAGATACTACGCATAATCAAAGACCCGTTAGGTTGACTGGCCTAGGCAAAAATAAGGGCTTCTCGGTGAACCAAAAGGGTTCGGGCAAAAATAAGGGATGAAAATAAAAAAAATCTGTACACCCGGCAAGTCGAAAACCTGAAAAGGCGGCTTGGGCAAAAATGGGTATCCCGGTGGACTGAAAACCCGAAAGGGCGGTCCAGGCAAAAGTTAGGGATTAAAGCGTAACACAATGTCTCATTGGGTCACCTCGCATCCAGACTTCGGTATCGATTATCAAGCTCGGACGACACTAATCAATCAGATTCATCTTCAACTAAGCAGCAAAGTGATGAGATGCTTGAAGACATAAGGGCAATAGCAGAGTGGGAACCCAGTGGGATTGTTTACATAGTTGTTTTGTTTCTTTTTTTACAAATTGTATAAATTCTATTTGTTCGGCGGCGTTCTCTTACTAGGACGTCAGCCTCTTGTACAAAAAACGCCTATTTTTAGGCAAACTTCAAAAATCAATACAAATTCATTTTCAGACAAATTTCAAATTGTTTTTCCTTTACCTGTTTTGTTTTGCAAAGAATGTCCAAAGGTTCATTTTTTATATATGCATTTGACATTAATTGCTGATCATAAATAATTACATGTGAAACAAAAGATAAATTACGGGTAATATCGGAAACAGGGGCATAAGAAATGTCCAAACTGTGTAGTTACTTTGTCCACCCGGTACCAAGGTAGGTTCAGCTGAAGAAGATGGATGTGATACCTTTACTCCCCGCAGAGCAATACAGTAATGGTAGCTCTCCCAGCTAAGACTTGCAGTTGAACGAATCAGCAATACTCTCCCCCAAGCAGAGTTAGTCTACCATCAGCCCTAAAAAGGTCTGGTATCCCCAGAAGGTCTTAATATTCTTCAACGGAGTATAAAGACATTCCCCAGCAAGTATAAGAATACCCCCGACAGTCTTAATATTCCACAATGGAGTATAAGAATGTTCCCCGGCGGAGTACAAGATACCCCCAGTGGAGCCATTTCCCTAGCGCAGTCTAAAAAAGTTTTCCCAACGGAGTTGAATCGTCATTCCTAGTAGACTTTGGAAGCTTATCCCCTGCAGAGCGCAAATAAATCTCCCCAGCCAAATTCAGAGGGTTATCCCCACAAGAGTCTGACTGGGTTATCCTCAGCAAGTTGCAATTGAAAGATCATCCCCTAGCAAAGTTCTTTCCTTTCCCTAAGTAGGAGTTCAATCCTCAACAGATCTAGTATCACCAGCAACGTTAATCCATCCCCAGCGGAGTTCATCATTAAAATCCCCAGCAGAGCTTATCAACAGAATCCCCAGTGGAGTTATCATTAAAATCTTCAGCAGCACACCTCTTCCCCACAGAGTAATTCCCCTCGGAGTAATCTCTTCATCAGTTTATTCCCCAATGGAGTTCTTTTCTCCGGCAGGCTTATTCTCAAAATCACCTTCGTTCACCATCCCTAGCGGAAACGAAGAACTCAACTCTACTCTCCAGCAGCTCTGGGATTTATTTTCCCCAGCTAAAGCATTACATGTCCATACATCATGATACATGCATATACACATCATACCATTCAATCTCATTTATATTGAGAACATCATTGTTTGATACATATCATGCATTACATACAGCTAACCTTTACCTTTCAGGAAAGATACAACCAAAATTCAAGTTATGAAGCCCGGGTACGACCGAATAGTATCTTGATTTCTACAACATATTGTGAAGCCCGGATTACGACCGAATAATGATGTCAGACTACCGCGAAGCCTGGGTTACGACCAGATAGCGATATCTCTCAAAAGTAAGCTATAAAGCCTGAAGGACGACCAGATATTAGTTTATTCCCCAGTGAGCCATGAAGCCCGGAGTACGACCGGATAACAGCTCAAAAAGCACCATGAAGCCTGGATTCGACCAGATAGTGGTATATCATAAACACAAGCCGTGAAGCCCGGATCACGACCGGATAACAGCTCAGCAAGTTATTGTGAAGCCTGGATTACGACCAGAAAGCAATACAAGACCGTGAAGCCTGGATTACGACCAGATAATGTTAGAAGATGTTGTGAAGACTGGGTTACGACCAGATAGCAACCAAGAGCACTACGAAGCTTGGATTTCGACCAAATAGTGGTATGATACATCGTGAAGCCTGGATTACGACCGGATAGCATTAAGGGACACTGTGAAACTTGGATTACGACCAAATAACAGTTTACCCAGCCAGTTACTGTGAATCCTGGATTCGACCGGATACTAGTAAACCCAACATTCAAAGGAAAGCCCGGATAACCACTTGATTTCTTCTGAAGCCTGGATTTCGACCAGATAAGAAGTGAGGTATCATGAGGCCTGGGTTCGACCAGATAATGGTACAACATATTGTGAGGCCTGGATTATGACCAGATAGCGGTACAAGGCACTGTGAAGCTTGGATTTCGACCAAACAGCAATTTACATGGACAGTTACTAAGAAGCCCGGAGTCGGCCGAACATTAGTGGGCCCTAAACTCAAGTTGAAGCCCGGATGCGACCGGATAACCACTTGATTTGTTCTGAAGCCTGGATTTTGACCAGATAAGAAGTGAGGTATTGCGAAGCCTGGATTACGACCGGATAGCAAGTTTAATCTCATCTCCTCAGTAAGTCACTGTAAAGCCTGGATTACGACCAGATAGCAGTCGGTCTTATCACTATGAAGCCTGGGTTGCAACCAGATAGTAGTTCACTCTCACCTCTTCAACAGAGATGATTCCCCAGTAGAATAACGGACGACCGAAGCTCCTAAAGTTCTATTTCTCCTAAGAACAACATTCCCCAGCGGAATCTCCCTCAACAACAGGTATACAAGCTCTCGCTAAGGAATCTCTTACGCGATCGACACTCCTTCGGATGGCATCTTTAAGCCCATCTCCCATCATCAATCTCCAAATGGCATCTGTAAGCCCATTCCCGACATCACAAGACAAATACTACTTCATGCGAGTGCAAATTTCTGGGCACTCTAGTGTTCAATCATCTTCCACCTTCGGAACACGAAAGGCCTGAACGCCAATCTATATCCTCAAGTTTAAGAATATTGAACAGGGGAAACTGTTGTACCCCAAAATTTTCCCTCCCATATTTCTCAAGACATGTCAAGAATCATCTCCAAGTTGTTCAAGATGGCTCAAGAGTTGGACAGTCAAATCATCTCCTAAGGCAGTCAATTCAAAATTAGGGTTTTGTGTTGCATCAAGGTCCTTACATCCAAATGACCTCAAGTTCTCCCCAATGTCCTAATATGTTATTAAGTTCATCCATGACAAATTTCAAGCCTTGCAGAGGAAGTTTGGTCAGTCAATTGCTTAAGAAGTCCAAAAATTGACTATGCTAGGGCAAAAGTCAACTGTGACTCAAATACAGTCAAACCTCGAGATTTTTTGTCAACATTCTCATTTTGAAGTATAATTCATCATTTGATCAAGTGTTGATCATGATTCATCAAGGATTGCTCAAGATTCATCAAGATTCAAAAGTTGCTAAATTAGGGTTTTGTAGGAAAAGTCAACTCAACTTTAACCAAGCATAACTTTCTCATACTTTATGAGAAATGACCCATCCAAAGCTCATTTTTAATAGGATGCAATTTCATACAATCCATCTTCACACCCCAAGATCAAGAAATTCACTCACAAAAAGTTACAAATGTGGACATTATAGGTCATTTTTGAAAGTTAACAAAAACACCTTTTTGCCAAAGCTTATAACTTGAGAATGGAAGATCAAAATGAGATGAGACCAAAAGGGTTGGTTAGAGTAAATCTCAAGGTTTCTAAAAAGTCTAAGAACACTTCCAAAAGTTCAAAATTGAAGAAGTTATGCATTGGTGAAGTTGGGCATTTTTCCAAAATTGCCAAAAGTTAACTATCCTCCAAACTCCAATTTTTGACAAAAGGGCCCACTTTTTTCCATTTGATTTGGTCTTATCAGACCACACACGTGTCCCATCTTCAATTTCATGGCCATTAATTTATTTTTCTATTTTATTTAATTTTTATTGATTTAATTCATTTTTAATCAATATTAAATCAAATAAAATCTAAAAATTAATGGAATGAGATTCTTATGGTCATTACAGCTTGCAAATATCATGAGAAACTCAATAAAACTCGTGCCAAGTCAAAACATGCACAAAATCTCAGATTTAATGCAAATATGGAAACTTGATAATGGTGATCAAATCAAATCTCCATTCATCAATTCTTATGGATTCAAGCCCAACTCTTGACCTAATTCACTTCCAATATACATGTACAAGTGAGTCATAGCAAGGACACGACCTAAGCATTGCAGAAACGGCCAGAAGAAGTTTGAGAAAAAGCTTGAAAACTTGGAATCTGAAATCCACCTTAGAGCTCGATTCAAAGCAAAATCTTGACACTAGTCCCTTGCTGGCAATCCCCTGAAGCGAAAGCAACCGGAACCAAGCCTTCTCATTGCCTGAAACTCACTGTAAGTGTCCACGAACCAAGCTCTGAACACGAAATCCAAACCTCTGATTCTTGCATCCTTTCATTAAAATCTTTGCATATTTGTGTTTGTCGTTTGATTTAGAACATTTTGGCAATATTCAATTTTGTTTTCATGGCCTGTAACATAGCGCCCGAATCTAGGGTTCTTGTTCTTGTTTTTTAGGCATTTTGGATACAGGAAAAATCAAGGCCAATAAATGGTACAGGGATGCTCAGGGAGGAGAGACGATCATGTTGATACCCTTCGCTTACGTTTACATGGCCTAGGAAGGATTTTTGAAACATCCCACGAACTTTCCTGCGGATAAAAATCCGCAGGTAAATAACCAGGGATATTTGGAGAAGATGATAACGTGGCTAGGCGTAATTGGCCAGTTCAAATTATTAGCGCATTTTTTTATTTATTCCAGGCTTAGCGTTTTATTTTACATATAATGATCAGTGTTTAATCCAATAACAAATATGCAGCGTAGTTGAGTTGGTGGGGGAGGCGTGTCAAAACCCCTTGGGACCTGGGTTCGAATCCCAGGTCCCCCAATATTTGTTACAATTTTGTTTCAGGTTATTCCATGTAGCATCCAAGGCGTGGACCATCATGTGCTGCCAAGATCTCAAACGCCAAGTGGCCCACAAGGCAAATCCAATGGCCTATGTTGAAGGACCACCATGGTCTCAAGTCAACAAACACGCGCTGGATTGGGAAAGTCAAGCAGGCTGAACGTTTGGGCCTGGAATTTTGCTGAACCAACCTCCTTTCTAGGCCCACACCCCCTGAGTATTTCTTTTACTTTTTATTTCTTTTTCTTTATTTATTTACTTATTTTGTTAACTATTATTATTATTATTAAAAAATTAACCAATTAACATTTTTTTTATAAAAATCAGAAAACCCAAAAAAATAATATCTTTATTAATTTCACTATTTCATTATTTTTGTAAATAAACTTTAACCAATTAATTTAGTTTTTAATTAGGTACAATTTTAATATCTTTTGCAATAAATTAAAATTAATATAGAATTAGGGTTTTTAATAACTTTTAATCATTCTTATTTTATTTCCTTATTTATAAAAAAAAATATTTAATTAATTAATTAATTAACTTAGATTTAATTTCCATTTAATTCAAAAATAACAAAAAAATCTCTTTCTTTCTTAAAAAGGGTCAAAACCCTAAAAATGCTCTGATTTAAGTTTCATGCACGCGTATTATTTTTATCCGATAATGTAATTGCTTCGGGAATGTAATAGTTTTTAAATTAGGACTTTATTTATTTATCGCTTTCTTTTATTTTTCCGCAATTTAAATTAAAGGGTTTGTCTTTGGCGACGTAAATACTCAGCGCCTTGTAATAGCTTAGATTTAATTTCCCGCAATTTAATTTCCGCATAATATTAACTGTTAGATGTTGATAAATAGGCAATGCATGACAAGATTAATCTTTAACTTAAAATCAACAATAGCTCACCCATGACATGTACAGATAAAAATTAACCGAATTGACACACTCGCACATGCCACTCTTAGGGTACACCTCACTTGGTTTCCTCGAACGTGGTCATTGAGTATAGGAAGTTTTAGAGGTCGCCCTTTTGTCCAAAGATCATAGTTGCCTCGAAACGGTTGCCTCAGAAAAGTGATCTAAGACATTAGGGTTACCACTAAGGCATCCTAACATTTCTTTAGTGACCACACATCTCTTAATCGAATTGACCCTTAAACTCCAACGACGGTGCTACCTAGTCATCAATAGTGGGATAGCATTGTCTTAAAGGACACTAGTACAGTTTAATTCCTTTTTCGAGTAGGTAGATGGTTCTTAAAGTACTTGCTCCTTTTAAAACAAAACAAAACTTTTCACACTTACACCCCTTTCAAACAAAAAAACTCTTTTCAAACCCACAAACACAAAGAAAAGCAAACTATTGAAAACACTTTGAGCAAGTACCTAAGAGCCCGTGGATAACCACGGATAGAAAGGGTGCTAACACCTTCCCTTTCTATAATCTACCTCCCGAACCCAAGAAATATCTCAAAAAGGAATTTTTTTGTGCTTTTGTCCTTTCCTTGTTGGATAAAATAAAAAACGGTGGCGACTCTTGCTTACCGCGACATTTTGCGAAAACAAACGCAAAACGTGAACCAACATTCCAAAACAATCAGTTATATCCCACCGATCATAAACACCAATGAATATCTGAATGGTTAAGTGTCATTAACCTTTTTGACCACCTCAAACCTTGCTCATTCTTCAAGACTGATTGGGGAAGATGAGAAATAAACCATCTTGCCAGGAGAGGAGTGCAACACATGAGAACACCTTTTTTCCTCATTGTACGAGTGTGAAAAGAGTGGAGGATATCCCCAAGCAATGTAGGTACCGGGTTGCGAGACATGAAGATTTTGACAGCACTTACATCTATGAGTTGGTCAGGATTACGGAACAAGACCATCCCATAGATGAGAAGAGCTACAATCTCCTCAAAAGCTTGCAAGTCTAGAGAATTCCAACAGCTTTGGGCCTTCTCAAACAGAAACTTTGACAAGAAGCCTTTGACATAACTTCTAGTTTCCCAATGTGTTGTGACATCAGATGAGTGCAAGTGTAGGGCTTGAGCAATCTCTTATGGCTTTGGATCTCTTTTCGTACCGTTGAAGGGTAGTTGATTGAGAATTGGAATCCTCAGAAGTTGAGAAAATTCCTCCAAAGTGGGCACAAGTTGATAGTCAGGAAATGTGAAGCAATGATGCAAATGGTCAAAGAACTGGAAGAGAACTTTCAGCATATGCTCCTCTGTGTTGGAAGTGACCAAGTTGAGTAGACGACCATGTCTCTCGGTGAATGGAGAATTCTCAGGAATCCTTGAAGCTAGCTCCTTCAGTTGTGGAGGAATTCTTACAAGGTTGATTTGAACAGTTTTCCTGCAAAGTGAATCTATAACCTACAAAATAGGAACAAAGATGAATTTCCAAGATCCTTGAAATGGTTAGTGAATGCATATGATGTTCATGATGTTTATGATGTTATGCACAAGTATATATGTACAAGCAAATCACACAAGTTCCTAGTTTAGGCTTGCATGGGGTTTCATAGTTAAGTACCCTCTTGAAGTTTAGTTGGCTCAACCTGTCCTAGAAATAGTAACCGGGTTCTAAGGAGCTCAATATCACTGGATTGTTTCCTTGTTCATTGTTTCAATTCAGCCTTTTTACTGGCGACCGAAATATTCCAAGGAACCAACCCTCAATGAGTGTAGTATCGAGTATCTACCACTTCGGACTGCACCAAAGCCGGTCATCTCACTACATCCTAAAAGGCCAAGTTGGTCAAGTAAAGGTTCTAGAAGTTCGTTAGTGCTTCATGACATCACTCAGCGGCCCCGTATTCTCTTTGATTGACTCAAAGGCTACCGGTACCCACAAATATGTCACACTAACATAGATATTGCTTAGACCGTGTCGGTATACCCCGCACAGTTTCCATAATGTATTGCTATTTACCTATAATGTTTCCCAAATCCGAGTAGAGGATTTAAACCCAAACAATAGAACCAAAATGTAAAGCAAACAAGTCAAATAATTGTAAGCAAGTAAAGGTGATCTAAACCCTAAGGTAACCCCACTTTTAGATAAATCCCCAGCAGAGTCGCCAGTTTTGTGATACGGTGGGAGAACTGACTTGAGGTTTTGCGTTTCGTCACAAATGTCGCAGTTAGCAAGAGTCGCCATCGACTTTTCTTTTATCCAAGATGGAAAGGTAAAAAAGCACAGGAAAGACCTTTCAGATGTTTTCTTGAGTTCGAGGGGTAGATTATGAAAAGGGAAGGTGTTAGCACCCTTTTCATCCATGGTTTTCCATGGGCTCTTAGTTACTTGTTTAGATCACTTGCTTTTGCTTTTAAATTGTTTGGAATGGTGCTTTGTGTGGTTTTGAAAGTATTTTGAAAAGAGACCTTTGTTTAGGCATACTTTGTAATGATTCTCGCTCGTAAGAATGTATACAAAGATGTTTGTCTTTTGAAAAGTGTTTCAATGTTTTGAAAGATGTTTGGAAAATGTTTTGAAATGTGTGTGTTTGTTTTTGAAAATAGCAAGGATTGTTTTGAAATTGATCAAGTAACTAGAAGCTTATCTACCTACTCAAAAGTATTTCTTGTGCATTTTTATTCCTTTGACATTGTTGATTTACCATTGATTTGGTAAACAACCCTATCTTTGGATGTAAACGGGACGGGCGTGGGTCATCGTATGACCATGATAGCAATGTTGCCAAGTATCTTAGCATGTTTTAAGGGACCAAGATCATATTGTTTTAGGCAACCTTTGATAGCGTCATCGAGGGACTATGATCTTATTTTTGTATTGTTTTGCCAAGATACTTCGCATGTATACCATGGCCATTTTGTTTTAGGAAACCAAGTGGGTGAAACCCTAAGGGTGCTTGTGTGCAATGTGTGTCATTTTACATGCATTTGTCTTGTATTAGGTCTTGTCTATTTGTTTTTTGTTTTTTGGTCTTATCATGCAAAACCCTAATTTACTACACATGGTATAAATGCGATAAATTGCGTAAAAGTAAACTAAGCTATTACAACAATTATTATGGGAGGGGGGATACAAGTTTTTGAATGGGGATATTGCACAAATATAAACCCTAAAATACTATTACAACCCAATTGAGTATTATATGCATTAAATAAATAAACAAGTATTTAAAATGCAATGCAAATGTATTTATGGAAAAAATGTTTTGTACTTGATTTTTTGTATGAGAAAATAAATTAATTAACCCTAGAAAATAGGGAAAAATAATGTTATTATTTTTGAAAGGGAGAAACCCTAATTTTTTTATTAAAGAAAAATAAGGTTCTATTATTATATTTTGTCCATTTTTGTACTAGAAAATAATAAATAATATTATATACAAGTATTAAAAATTAAAATATGTATGAAAATAATATTTTATGTGTATAAATAATAAAAATAAAAATGTATGGTATTTTTAAATGTATTTACAATTTATATAAGAAAATAAAATTCTATTTATTCTAATAAGATATTATCTATGTAAAAATAAATAATAAAAAAATAAAATAAAATTGCAAAAAAATTAAGAAATTATTTTTGTGATTTTTTAATGTTCAGAAAAAATTATTAAAATCAATAAACATAAAAACATGAGAAAATATGAAAAAAATAACAAAATAGGTCAGGGGGTGCAAATAGTGGTCAGGGGGGTATGGATAACAAAGGCAAACAGGCCCAATGCGCCAAGGCCCAGAACATCAGCTTCGTCCCTGTCCTTGGTTCCTTCCCTGCGCGCGCGTTTCTGCCTTCAAACTGTAACTTGCTATTGCTTGCATAAAATCAAAAACTCATAACATAAAAGATGTAGCTTGTAATCTCACGATTCCAATGATATAAAATTTATAACCTAACTCTCAAAGATCAGAGATAATTTTATAACCCCTAATTTCTGACCTAATTTTTTCAGCATGTTCAACATTCAAATTCTCTTAGCCTAGTTAATATAAATGGAAAGTATGCATATGTACAGCTTCACCATGCTAGAGACTTTTTGCTTCACAAATCGTGGCTTGAGGATGTCTAAATAGAGAGATAAAGTTTTAAAAAATACCTCCTTCAGCTGGATTTGGATATGGCAATGTGGGAACTTTGAGTGAGGCCTGAGGATCGTGTGAGCTTCCTTGAAGTCCCTTCAAGCTATTCCAATGCTTAGCTGGCTTTGTGGATGACTGAAACTCTTTGTAGAAGTCAAGTTGCAAGCTTCCAAAATGAAAATGGTGATGGCTGAAACAGGGGTTACATCAACAATGTAAGGGCTTGGATAGCTTGGATATGATGTGGATGAAGTGTTTCAAGTGTCAAGAGGCAAAATACACGAGCAAAATATGACTTGGCTAGGATTTTGCAGAAACTGCAATGTTTGGGCAGAAATTTGTGTTTTTTGAGTTTGAGAGTGTTTTTGGATCTTTAGCATTCGTGTTCTAGCTTGTAACAAGTTTGTGAATATGTATGGAGTGATACAAAGTCCACTCTCTAGCAGTTGTACAAGTTCTGATCCCTTTTGCCACTTTTCTTGCATTTGAAGAAAGTTGAAGTGACTTGTGTAAACATGCTTGTACTGCTTGCTTGCTAGCTGCAGAGAGTTGGTACACAATGCTTGATATCTGTGGAAGTTGTTTGTAACAAAAGAACAGGTCCAAGGCTCAAGGCTGATAAAGTTGGAAAAGCTTGCCTTTATGAAAATGGCAATGTGCCCTTTATGCCATTAATGGATTTATTTCTTGTACAATGTTCCAAAAGTGAAAACAAAGCCTTTATCCATTGAGTTAGAATTTAATTATGGAGTTTAGAATGAGTTTAGGACCTGTAATGCAAGGTACAAGCATGCTTGATCAGATTTGCAACTTGACACTTTGTAAAAATGGCTTGATCAAAAGTGACAAAATGCCAATTTCTCTTCTTCGATTCTCCCTAACCACAAATGATCTTGGAGAGTTCTTGGACATTTTGGAAAGCTTGTCATGTTCTCTATAATCCATATTTGAAATGCATTTTGAGATACCTCTTGGAACTAGGTTAAAAATATCCATGAAGTTGGGTCAAAAATCTGCCTAAATTAGGGCAAATTTTCACTAAGTTATTTAGTTCATGGACCCCTATTCACAAATTCATAACTTGAGATCTAAGCATCTTTTGGGAAAACTTTGTGAATAAAAGTTGTATATTTCATGGAGGACTACAACTTTCATGTTGGAAGTTTTCTTTGAATCAAATTTCATCATGATGAAAAAGTGGTGGAAAATTGGGAAAAAATAAGAAAATTTCCATACTTAGAAAAATTCTAAGTTATGAAAATTTTCAAATTCAAAACCCTAATTTGCAATTTTGGGTTTCTTGATCAACATGTTTCACATTTTGACATATCTTGATGAATTATGACCCTTGGAACTTGATTTTGACCAAAAAGTCAAAGTTCGACTTTTCAGTGTACAGTTGCTTTTTGATCAGTTGACTGGAAAATTCATCTGTCAATCCAATGAACTTGAGATCTTTTGAACCATGTAATTAGGTCAAAATGATGCCATTGAGTCCTTGAAATCATGTTTGAACCCAATTTTTCATTGGCTAGGTTAAAAACCAGAAATTGCCCTTTCTCAATCAAAACCCTAATTTTGACCATTTTGCCCTTTTGATTATTTGGTCAAATTTCTTGAGGAGTTGTGATCCAAACTTGATCAAATGATACATATGAGTCTAGAATGTTGTCGTGGATAAAAAATTATGAAGTTTGACTGTAAATTGGCCATGGTTGACTTTTTTCTCCAATACAGTTGATTTTTAGGTCAACTGTCCAATTGACTGGTCAAAAATATGATTCAAGGATTGAAACTTAACATGAGCAATCTTAGGGGTCCAAGATGGTGTATGAAAGTCACATGAAGCATTGATAGTCAAAAAATCCTTGTGAAAACTCAAACCCTAATTTGGGGTTATCAGTGCAAGATGAGATGTCCTGAGCTGAGCAAACCCTAATCTTGTCCTGAGTCCAAGAAGTCTTGTGAGAAAAATCATGATAAATGAGAGGGAAAATTTTGGGGTACAAGAGTTACCCCCAGCGAGAACAAAGAATTCAATTCCTTGTTGTTGTACCCCAAAATTTGCCCTCCTCTTTCTCCACAAGAAATCACAGCTTCGGGCTTTTCCTGATTTTTTCAGACTGGCTCAAGAATCGGTCAAACAGACTTTTCTTATCAGTCAGACAAAATTAGGGTTTTCATTGATTTTAAAGCAGTTCAGGCAGATTGCTAAGGTTTGGTTGAGTTGGCTCAGGTTTTGATCAGGCAGGCGCTTCTCTGACATTTAATCAAGAATCAGGGTTTTTGTGTGCCTATTTCTCATAAAGAATTAATTTTAAAGTTCTTTTCAGTTTACTCTGAGATTTGGATTGAGGCATTTGAATCAAGAGTTTGCAGTGTTTGATTAAATCAGTAAAAGGAAAAGACATTTGGGCATGTGTTGATTTGACTGTGCATTGCAATGTTTAAATTCGGAGCACCGGACGTTTATTAATTATTTCTTTTTTTCTAAAGTCAGAATAATTGGATTTATTTCCAATTGTTTTAATTTAAGAAATTCAAATAATTAAGTTAAACAATTGAAAGGAAATAAAAGGAATTAATTGATCAAAAAGGATTTCATTCATCTTTAATTGTTTTGTTACAATTTATTATTTGAACAAACTGTAAATTTATTTACATCTTTGCTTACAATAATAATAGTACAAATAATTGAAATGAAATAAAACTATCCTAAAAAATCCCTAAGTCTTCATCTTCTATCCATTGCTCCTTTGCTCAATTATTTTCATCTGCAAAACAAAGAAGAAAGAAAAGTCAAAGCAGATAAAATAATTAAAAGCACACAGATAAAAATAATTCATCATTAAAAGCAACTGGCCGGAATCAGTTTGCCCTCTCTGCAAATCACGAGATTTCTCCCGGTTCACAAAGAGGGATGAAAGATGCTTGCAAAAGAAAAAGACATGAAATGCACAAAAGTTGTAATTGCACAATTTCAAAATGGTCAAACAAACTGCATAGTTCATGGTTCAAGTTTGTCAAAAGCTGCATAATTCCAAAAGTTCTAAACCAAGGATAAAAGGCAAACTGAACTAGGCCAACAAAGTCCAAACTGAGTTCCAATTTCAAACTTTCCACAAGCTGCCAAAGAGCTATCAAAAGGCTATTCAAAACAAATACAAAATGCTGTCACAAAGAAGCAGAAAATATGGAAAAAGAGATAAAAGTATGCAGTGTAAAACAACTATTGCAAGCAAACTCTTCAAAAGTCATCATTTTCCAGCAGTGCTTTTTCAGTAAAAGGACAGATTTTAAACAATATTTTATGCTTTAATCTGTACTAGAGAGAGAGAGAAGAGAAAAGAAGAAAGAGGCTTACAGTCTTAGGCTGGACAAGATATATAAAACAATGATATCAACACAGTACCAAAGAGGGTAGGTTACATAACCAAGAAATAACACAAACCAAAAGGAGACCACAAACTCTATCAAACTTTTCAACACCAAGCCAAGGCCTATAACCTCAAACTTGCATCCAGCTCTAAACCAGTGTGTGCTCAGAGCCTCTCCAAAAACCTGTGTCAAAGCCATAAGCCTGAAGCCCAAGCTTAACAACACATAACCTGTCAAACCTGAAGCATCAGGCTTGAAGCCAAAGCTTAAACTGTCAAACCAGTAAACCTGCATTCAAAAGCCATAACCTGTTTGAGCCTTAAGCAAAAGAAACCATCAACTTGCATAAGCCTCAAAGCAAGACCCTGTAACAACAAGCCAAACCTTGAAGCTTGTAACATGTCAAACATTCAAATATAAACAGATCCATACAAGCCATCAACCTGCATATGTATTAAAGCCTCAAGCTTGCATCCTACCCAAACTGAAACAAATTCATACCAAGCTTGCAAGCCTAAGCATCAACCTGTCTAAGCCCTCAAGCCCCTCAAGCTTAATCTGTCCAAGCTCTCAGAACTCAAAGAGTTCATCATCAAGGTAACCCAACATATCAACAAATTCCAATCAAAACATATCAACAGGCAACTCAGTACACAAGCCTTCAAGGCAACACAGATACAAGAAAGCCAACAAACCCTCAGAACTGTGTTCATCATTGGGCAACTCGCAAGCACACAAGCACACAGAAGAGTGGAAAAGGAGCATACAGGGCATCTCAGGTAAAACATCATTGAAAGCAAGCAGACAACAAGGCAACGAAAGAATACAGAGTACCAGAACTCCCAGCAAAGCAAGCTAGCTCATCAGCGCTTTCCCCTCGCCTCTGGCCGCCACAGCGCCTCCCAATCCTCTCCTCCTCCGTCTCCAAGGTCAAAGGTAGTATTTTTCTACTCCTTCTTCTCACACCTCATGCAAAACATAATAATAATCATGGAATCAGTACATGAAAGTTTAAAATCGTGTAATCCCTAAAGACCTAAGACATAAAGAGGGCGAAATCGTTACCTTTTCGCGTTTTGGCTTGGTCCAACCATGGAGAGGGAAGGAGCCAGAGGTAGCGCTGGGTGGCCTGGCAACAGGGACGGAAAATCGCGTTCATAAACATTGACTCAGCGAGGACGAAGAGGGACAAGGACGAACGGCGCCGCGCCTCTACAAATCCTAGTTTCCAAATGAATACAACCTAATTGAAACCCTCACAACAATTGTTCTAACGCAATGGGTCGGGTCACCCCACCAAAGCCTTAAGCCAGCGCGCATGCCCCCCCCCCCCCCCCCTTTTTTCCTTCTTATTTCCTTTTGTTTGTTTTGTTTGGGCCTGCCCCCCCCCCCCCCCCCCCCCCCCCCCTCTTACACCTTTGAGCCCATCCTATTCCTTTTTCTTTTTAAACAAAAAAAACTATTATTCTATTATCATTAAATATCCTTTTATACCTTACTTTGTTAAATAAATACACTAATTTTACTTTACATTAATTAACCATACTTTTTTATATACCAAAAGACATGAATATTAAATATTATTAAAGTTTAAAACTTTTTCTTTCTTTTATTTCTTTTATTAAAACCTTTTTATTTAAATGTAAATCTTGTATAAAACATTTATAAAAATACATAAAAAATATTTTTTTTAAGTTGAATATATTTTTTTAAATAAAAAACTTTGTACATAAAATACTAGCATCAATACATTAAAAAAAAGGATATAATTCTTAAAACATTTCTATTTCTTTTCTTAAAACATTTTATTTGTACATATTAATAAAAATACAAATATCCAAAAAGAAATAAATAACCAATACCTAATTTTTCATTAAGTTAATCCTTCTCAACCTGTAAATAAATCATACACTAACACATTTACACATACACTACACATTTACAATACACATTTGATTATCTTTATACATTGATACGTTTACATTTGCTTATGCTGTACATTTGATACATATTTACATTTGTGATCGATTTGATTTGGTTGTAATTTATTTGGACACTACTCTCCCATTTAAGTCTCATCCCCATTTGTAAACATTTGTACCCCCACTCCCGGATATTTATTTGTAATAGCGTAGACTTTAAATTCCCGCAATTTACCGCTTTCAAA
This sequence comes from Vicia faba, assembly GCA_948472305.1. Taxonomy (NCBI): domain Eukaryota; kingdom Viridiplantae; phylum Streptophyta; class Magnoliopsida; order Fabales; family Fabaceae; genus Vicia; species Vicia faba. Next base: position 746,271,496 of record OX451741.1, read on the forward strand.
TATACCATGGTTAGACCTAGGGTTTGCATGTACATAAAATCAAACGCTAGATAACCTAATACAAAGACAAATACATGAAATCAATACACAATCACACTTGCACCCCTAGGATAATCCCACTTGTTGCCTTCCAAAATGGGCCATGCTTGCACGTTGAGTATCTTTGGCAAAACAAAACAATTCAAATGATCATAGTCCCCCGATGACGCTTTCGAAAGTTTCCTATCAAAATGATCATAGTCCCTTCAAACAAATTACCAAAGACACTTGGCATCATTGCATTCATGGTCCATACGATGACCCGCGCCTGTCCCGTTAAACATCCTAAAACGCAAAATTGCCCATCAAATACAATGGTGGAACAAAATTGTTAAAAAGGGTTAAAACATGAGAAAAACCTTTGAGTAAATTTAGGGGTAGACAAAAATCTTAGTTACTTGACAAACTTGCAAAAACACTTGCCTACTTTTTAAACCACACTCCACAAATACTTTTAAAACAAACTGTCAAAAACATTTGAAACATCTTTTCGAAAAGATACACACCTTTGTATATACTCAAACACGAGTCATTACAACGGTTGCCGAAACAAAGGCGTTTATTTTAAAACATTTTCAAAACACAAATACACACACCATTTCAAGCAATCAAAAATCAAGGCAAGTGATCTAAAACCAAGTAACTAAGAGCCCATGGATAACCATGGATGAAAAGGGTGCTAATACCTTCCCTTTTCATAATCTACCCCCCGAACCCACGAAACATCTCAAAAGGTTTTTCCTGTGCTTTTTTTAACCTTTCCTTTAGGATAAAATAAAAAGTCGGTGGCGACTCTTGCTAAACCGAACAAGTGTGAATACAAACGCAAAAACTCAAGTCAGTTCTCCCACCGTATCACAGAACTGGCGACTCTGCTGGGGAGATTTCTAAAAGTGGGGTTACCTTAGGGTTTAGATCACCTTTACATTCTTGCTTTGATTGCCTTGATTGCTTTATTCTTTTGGGTCCTTGTTTGGGTTTGTTGTAAATCCTACACCGGATTTGGGGCACCTTTTTAGGTAAATAGCAATAAAACTGTGAGGGAACTGTGTGGGGTATACCGACACGGTTGAAGCAGTAAGCTATGTTAGTGTGACATATTTGTGAGTACCGGTAACCCTTGAGTTCAATCAAGGAGAGTACGGGGCCGCTGAGTGATGTCGTGAAGCACTAACGAACTCTTAGAACCTTAATTGACCATCTTAGCCTTTTTAGGGGTAGTGAGATGACCGACTTTGGTGCAGTCCAAAGTTGGTAGATACTCGATACTACACTCATTGAGGGTTGTTTTTTTGGAATATTTTGGTCGCCAGTTAAGTGGCTAAATCAAAACAATGAATACAGAAAACAATCCAATGATATTGAGCTCCTTAGAACCCGGTTTCTATTTCTAGGACAGGATGAGCCAACTAACTTCAAGAGGGTACTTACCTACAACCCCATGCAAGCCTAAACCTAAGGACTTGTTTGCTTTGTGTGAATATGTTTACCTGTATATACACTCACTTGCTTTTGCATACATGTACATAACATCATGACATCATAGCATTTTTCAATAACCATTTCAAGGATCTCGAGGGTTCTTTTGATGCAGGGTTACGTTGAACTGGGCGTCTACCAAAGGGCAAGAGGTTTCTCCTCTAACAAATGCCATCAAAGATCAAGTGCAACAACTTGAATCAGGGGCTATGACCCACTTGACATGGTGAGCTTGATTCTCGTGGAAAGACATCCACCATTACAAGGTTCTCCAATCAAAGATCAAAGTTTAACCTCTAGCATTCTCTTGTGTTTACCCCAAGAGATCCTTGAAAGCATGCATCCCCATATCATGCATTTCATCTTGACGATTTTTCCTTTTTCAGGTTTCCTTACTCTCTTACTGTTTATTTCAGTAAGAGATGGCTCTAGAGAGGACTGTCAAGGATATCCAGGACCAGACTGCTCAGCTGCAGGAAATGTTCTTGAACCTGTCCCTGGGGCAAGAAGAAATGAAAGCTCTCCTCACAAAGGGCTTGGTCCAGGAGACTTCAAACAGTGCCAGGAGTGATCAGCTGGGGGAGCTGCAGTTTGATTTGGCAACATTGAGGATCCAAGTGATGGGGTAGCTAGTGGGCCAGATGGCTCTCATCTAAGACTTGTCTCAAAGACAAGAGGAACTCAGAGTTCTTGTCAACCAACTGCTTCGGAACAGCCAACTGGGCCAAACATCTGAGGTTGAAGAGCAAGTCACCACTCAACCTCCATCCACTCAAGAAGACAATGGGAAGGATCCTCTGCTTGATTCAGAGCCACAAGCCCAGCAACAACCTCACCAGCGTCAACGGGGTAATCGGCGTAAGCAAGAGACATCGGGAAGACAGTTCACAGAGACTGACATACCGTCATCTCTGATACTAGAGCGCTTGTTGGAGGTCAATCTGACTGCTCTGAGGGATCCTATCCGGAAGCCCAATACCTCCGCTCCTAACTATCATCCCGATGCATTTTGTGTTTACCACTCTTATAGCCCGGGACACGAAACCGACGACTGTTGGGCCTTGAAGAACAAGATTCAAGATCTGATCGACATTGGAGTGCTGAGGTTCATGCCAGACGGCGAGATGAAAATATTCTGTTAAGGAGTTCTCCACCTGAAGTGACAAAGCTAAAGCTGAGAGACTTTTGCTTCATTTGAATTTTCAAAGTTGTAATTTCTTTTGTTCTCAAACAATTAACTGTTGATATTAAACTCTGTTTCATTAATGCATTGCATATGTTTGTCTTGAATTCATCCATTCGTTTTCACTACTCTTATGCTTTCTCTATGATATCTAACTCTTGATAAAAAGCTATGAGCCTTTAGAGGGAGGATGACGAAACAATACCATAATCTCATACAGTATGCTTTTGAACAGACCTTGCTGATGATGTACAGGCATTTCTTTCAATTCCCAAACACTGGAGTTATAAGGAAGATAATCCCTAGTCAACCCCTTCGAGCCAAAGAAGTAGGAGTTTTCTGTTCTAAACAATCAAAACCTTTGATATAAACCTAGGGCAGGGTAGTATCTCAGTTAATTCAAAAGAAAATGCGTGTTGAAGTCGCAAACTCTCAGTTCGTAACACAACGAACGACGTCAAAAACGAAAGAAAGCATTCCTTTGGAATCAAAAGACAAGGGAGGTTCCCTATCACATAGGCAGTCAATCTCTCAAAAGAGAAAAGCCCACCAAGCCAAAACCTGTAAAGGAGGCTTAAGAAAGCTGGGGCATCCCGCTGACTGTGGTCTCAAAAACAGAGACAGTCAGGCAAAAGTTAGGGATAACAAATCAAAATCAAAATAGAGAGGTCATTACAAATCCTCAACAACATGAAAAATGTTGCAAAAGAAAAAAGGAGATGATGACTGTCTCCCAAACTCAACTGGTGAACTATCACTCATAAGTCGTTCCAAACTCGGATAGAGTGCGACGCATAATTAACTGAGCTTAGGATTGAAGAACATCACGAAGAGCGGGTGGGTACAAATATACTTTGAGCCTATATCCTTTGTTTCTTAAACCGTGAACCAGACCACGTTACAACCCTTCAAAAGTCCTAATTGAAGCATGGGTTAGCTCGAAAGCATACTGTTACCAAAGGTATCCTGACTCCTGTAAGGCTTTGCTCTAAATCTTGTGTTGATTTGTCTTATGAAAAGTTTTCTGCTAAAAAAAACGCATTTTTCAAAACTTCGAGACAAACATAAACTTTGCATTGCTTGAATATCATTGTTCGCATTTGGCTATTTGTTTGACAGCGAAGAAATTCATACAGCGAATGTTCGGAGGAACGAAAACTCTCTCAGGGAGTTCAAATCACTTCAAAAGGACGACACTTCCATTACAAGTATCCTATCAACAAGGAGCATGACATGTCACCATCCAATTAACCTGGGGCAGTCCAGTCAAGGTTTCAACAGATCTTTCAAAGTTCAGTTAACCTGGGGCAGTCCAGTCAAGGTTTCAACAGATCTTTCAAAGTTCAGTTAACCTGGGGCAGTCCAGTCAAGGTTTCAACAGATCTTTCAAAGTTCAGTTAACCTGGGGCAGTCCAGTCAAGATTTCAACAAAATCTCTCAATTACAGAGTAACCTGAAGAGACTCCTTCATCCTCACTTGGGGCATTCGAATGTCAAAAGTGTTCAACAATTCCTTCATCACCTGTTGGAAGATACGGTCCAGATGTGCTCCAGACACGGTTGCCATTCTGTCACCTTTCTTAAGTTCCAGATCAACACCTGTAACAAGCCAGGAAAATATCTGTGGACGACTGATTGTGGATTAACACCTGTAACAAGCCAGGAAATTATCTACATCACCACTTGGGGCATTCGAATGTCAAAAGTGTTCAACAATTCCTTCATCACCTGTTGGAAGATACGGTCCAGATGTGCTCCAGACACGGTTGCCATTCTGTCACCTTTCTTAAGTTCCAGATCAACACCTGTAACAAGCCAGGAAAATATCTGTGGACGACTGATTGTGGATTAACACCTGTAACAAGCCAGGAAATTATCTACATCACCACTTGGGGCATTCGAATGTCAAAAGTGTTCAACAATTCCTTCATCACCTGTTGGAAGATACGGTCCAGATTTGCTCCAGGCACGGTTGCCATTCTGTCACATTTCTTAAGTTCCAGATCAACACCTGTAACAAGCCAGGAAAATATCTGTGGACGACTGATTATGGATTAACACCTGTAACAAGCCAGGAAATTATCTACATCACCACTTGGGGCATTCGAATGTCAAAAGTGTTCAACGATTCCTTCATCACCTGTCGGAAGTTACGGTCGTCAAAGATCAATTTCTCACAAAATTCAAGTTATGAAGCCCGGATTTGACCGGATAGTATCTTGATCTCTACAGCACATTGTGAAGACCGGACTACGACCGAATAACAGTGTTAGACTACCGCAAAGTCTGGATTACGACCAGATAGTGGGATCTCCTGAATTCAAGTTATGAAGCCCGGATTTGACCAGATAGTATCTTGATCTCTACAGCACATTATGAAGACCGGACTACGACCGGATAACAGTGTCATACAATCGCCAAGCCTGGATTACAACCAGATAGCAGTCAAGAATACTACGAAGCCTGGAGTCGATCAGATAGTGGTATATCTTTTACACAAGCCATGAAGCCCGGATTTGACCGGATAATAGCTTAGCAAGCTATTGTGAAGCCTGGACCACGACCAGATAGCAATACAAATTTCTGTGAAGCCTGGATTACGACCAGATAGCAGTTAACCCTCAAGAGTGAAGACCCTCATCCTTAAAACCTCAGAAGATTGGTATACTCCCAGTTTCTGACCGTTAATAGAATGAAGATTTTCATCACCTCATCATGAAGAAACCCTACACCGGTTCCTTCTCAACCTCAGATGCAGTTTTACACTGACTCATCATGAAGCAACCCTACACCGGTTCCTTCTCAAAACCAGATGCAGTTTTACACGGACTCATCATCAGGAAACCCTACACCGGTTCCTTCTCAAACTCAAAAGATTCTTGGAATCCCCAGCCAGAGAGCCTCACAGAATCTAATTCCCCTCAGAATCAAGTTTCAAGATCCCCAACGGAGCTAAAACTTCCAACTATTAATCTCCAAGCAGAGTGAAGACTCTCGTTCCCAGCACCTCACAGAATATTCGAATATTCTCCAGTGAAGATCTCCTCAAGACAGGAATTCCCCAGTAGATTGGCATACAACCCAAGCTCCTGATTCCCCAACAGTGGTCCCAGGACTTCTCATCTTCAACGATCAAAAGATTCTTGCCCTCCCCTGCAGTAGTCAGGAATTATTTTCCCCGGCAGCAATCAAGATTCTTTTGTCTCCAGTCATCCAGGATTCATCTATCCTCAGCAAGACGGCTCATCAGCTTACATACGCATTCATCACATTCATGTCATAAACATTGATATAACATACATTGCATCATGCATCATGACATTGCATACAACTAACTCTTTACCTTTTCAGGAAAGATCAGTCAACGGACAAAAATCATCATCTTCCGAGATTCTCTCTAGAAATGGTTCAGATGTGACCCAGACATGGCGACATTCTGATACTTATTCCAGCTTCACCCAGAGATAGTTCAGATGTGACCCAGACATGGCGACATTCTAATACTTATTCCAGATTTATTCAGATGCAGTTTTACACGGACTCATCATCAGGAAACCCTACACCGGTTCCTCTTCAAACCCAGATGCAGTTTTACACGGACTCGTCATTAGGAAACCCTACACCGGTTCCTTCTCAACTTTAAGACTTCTGAAAACAGTTCACAGATGCTTCCCAACAACGGATGTTGCTCTATGGCTTATTCAACTTCAAGACTTCTGAAAACAGTTTACGGATTCTTCCCAACAATGGATGTTAATCTATCGCTTGTTCAGATGCAACTTTTGAAAACAGTTTACGGACGCTTCCCAACAACGGATGCTACTCTATTGCTTATTCAACTCCAACTTCTTAAAACGGTTTACGGATTCTCCAAACATGGATGTCAATCTATTGCTTGTTCAGACCCCCAGTTCAGAGATGTTCCAAAACATGGATGCCTTTCTGTGATACGGTGGGAGAACTGACTAGGGTTTTGTGTTTGTTTTTGCAAATGTTTCGGTTGAGCAAGAGTCGCCACCGACTTTTTATTTTATCCCAAGGAAAGGTTTAAAAAGCACAGCAAAAACCTTTGAGATATTTCGTGGGTTCGGGGAGTAGATTATAGAAAGGGAAGGTATTAGAACCCTTTCTATCAATGGTTATCCATGGGCTCTTAGTTACTTGCTTAGATCAACTTTCCTTGATTTTCAATTGTTTGAAATGGTGCTTTGTGCGGGGTTTTGAAAAATGTTTTGAAAAGATGCCTTGTCTAGGCTACCCTTGTAACAATTCTTTACTCGAATGTTTTACAAAAGGTGTTTGTCTTTTTGAAAAGATGTTTCAAGGTTTTTGAAAGTTTATTTTGAAAGTGTTTGTGAAGTGTGGTTTGAAAAATAGGCGATTGTTTTTGTTTTGCAAGTTGACAAGTACTTAAGAGCTATATACCCTAAAGTTCTCAAAGATTTTTGCTATGTTTTAACCCTTTTAACAATTTTGTTCCACCATTGCATTTGGTGGACAATCTTGTGTTAGGATGTGAAAGGGACGGGCGCGGGTCATCGTTTAGACCATAATTGCAATGGTGCCAAGTATCTTTGGGCAATTTTCCTTTAAGGGACTTGATCATTTTTTAGGCAACTTTCGAAAGCGTCATCGAGGGACTATGATCATTTGATTGTTTTGTTTTGTCCAAAGAGACCTAACATGCAATATGGCCCATTATTGAAGGCAACAAGTGGAATACCCTAGGGGTGCAAGTGTGATTAGTGTTGTCCATTTCATGCTTGTTTATCTTGAAATTAGGTCAAACTATTTTTTTTGTTTTTGATTCGTATACAAAACCCTAATTCTAACATGGCATAATTAGAAAGCATTAAAGTGCGAAAAAATAAAGTTCCTAAGTTATTACAACACAATATATGGGAAGGGGGGTACAAATGTTCAAATGGGGATATTTTGACAAGGAATTTAAACATAGGCTATTACATCAATTTGAGAATTATACAAATTATTTAATATACAACAATTAAATAAAAATATAATAAATATGCTAGATGCAAAAAATGTTTTGTATATGTATGAAAAAAGTATTTTTTTTTATATGTCAAATAAAAAAAATAAAAAGTATTAATTTTTGGAGTTTTTTTAGGTATTTAGGGCAAAACCCTAATTTATTAAATAAAAGGTATTAATTATTTAATATGTACAATATTTATTAGTTATGTACAAAAATAAAATAAAAATGAAGTATATTTGTAAAAAGGTATTTTTAATGTTAAATATTAATAAAAATAAAAATGTATATATTTTGTATTTTTGTCCTAAATATTCTAATAAATATATATGTATTTGTATTACTTACTAAATATATTAAATATGTACAAAAATAAAATATTTAATATTTACAAAAAAAAGTATATTTTATATAAAATGTTTTCAAGAGAGAAAATAAAAATAAAAAATCACAACTAAAATATGTTTGTATTATTTTTTAGTTATTTTAAAATAATAGTATTTGTATATTATTTATGTATAAAGCTAAAAGAAACAAAATAAATGTCAAAAAATGCAAAAAACGTGAGAAAAATAATTTTAATGTTTTTTCATGTTTAGACAAAAATATAAAAACAAAATCAAAAGGAAAAAATCAGAAATAATAAAGATATTTCAAAATGGGCCAGGGGGTGCAACTGTAAAAGCATGGTGCAAAAAAGAAATCAACTCAGACCCAGCCCAAGAATACTTTGTCTTCAACCTTCAGACAAAACCTTTGAAAATACGCGCCCTTTCTTGCTTCAAACACAACTCCTGATTCCTGGACTTTTAGCACAAACTCATAACATGAAAAGTGTTAAGCATCAAGCCACGATTCTGGACATGTAAAGAACTCATCCTAACTCTCAGAAATGAGAGAGAATTTCTCCATTCCCAAATCTTAACCTAACTTTTTATCAATGTTCAGACCTCAATTTCTCATAGCACAGGCAAAATAAATGGAAAGTAAAGACATGTATAGTTTCAGGGACATGAGCATGACATTTTTCATTCACAAACTTAGAGCTAATTCTTCCTACATTGAGAGATAGCAGTTCATGAACATACCTGTTCAGTTGGAATTGTGTCTGGCAATGGAGGAGCTTTCAGGGCAAGATAATGATTTGTACAGCTTGCTTGAAGTGTAGTGATGCTATTCCAATGCTTGGTGTGTTATGAATCGTGCCAAATCAAGCTGCAGAAGTCCACCTGCAAGAGAGAAAAATGGAAATGGCAAATGGTGCTATGGCTGTTACAGTCTCAGTTCAATGTTTGGAATAGTTTATATGGATGTTATGGAAGGTATATGAAATGGTTTGGGTGAAAATGCACGATGGAAATGAGCTGTGGGATTCAAGTTGCAGAATATGCCCTGTTTTGCCACAAAACTGTAATTTTCTGTATATGGATGGATGAAGGGTGGTTTGGTCGTGTTTTAGGTCAGTTAGGGAGTGTGAAATGTGAGGACAAAGTTTGCTTAGGTTTGTCTTTGCAGGAATGTGTTGTGTAGTACAAAATGTAAGCTTTCTTCTTACTTAAGCAAAAGTTGTCAAGTTGGTTCCTAGGCCAAGGCAGGTCCCTCAAGCATGCTGCACCCTTGAGCCTTGATCAGTGTGATATCTCCATGAATCTTGTGTCCAAAGATATGCATTTTACCACTTGGATTGCAAATTTGACATAAAGTGCAACTTTACCAAAATGGATATATTGCTTTTTCTAAATAAGGATTAATTCTCCATGTAATGACAAAATGCATAGAACAACATCTTGGCACAATGGTTTAGCATTGAATTATTGAGTGAAAATGGGATTAGAGGCCTGCAATGTAGCTTGCACATGCTGAGTTTGAAAATGCACAAGTTATGGACATGTAATTTGGTCATGAACAAAGTGAGTTTTTCCCATATTGCCAAATTCGATTCTCCCTAACCATGAGGTTGTTTGATGAGTTCTTGGACATTTTGGAAAGCTTGGAATGTGTACTACAATCCATCTTTGAATGAAAATTGAAATTCCAAGTGGAAGTATATGAAAAATGGTCTTGAAGTTAGGCAAAAATCCTGCCTAAAATAGGTCAAATTTTCTCTAAGTTAAGAATGGTTTGGTACCCTTGTTCCAAAAATTGTAACTTGAGCTACAAGCTTCTTTTGGGAAAACTTTGTGAATCAAAGTTATAGATTTTTCCATAGGCTACAACTTTCATGATTTGACTTTTCCTTGAATCCAAATGCATCTTGATGAGAAAGTGGGGCAAAGTTAGGAAAAAATTAGGGTTTTTCATAACTTAGAAAAATTCTAAGTTATGAAAAATCTTCATTTCAAACCCTAATTTGAAATTCTTGATTTCTTGATGAACAAGTTTCATGATTTGGCATGTTTTGATGAAAAATGAATCTTGACATTTGATTTTGACCAAAAAGTCAAAGTTTGACTTTTCAGTATACAGTCAAAATTGATCAATTGACTGGGAAATTCAACTGTCAATCTTATGCATTTGGGATCTTTTGAACTTGTTGAGTATGTCAAGACAATTCCATTGGGTCCTTGAGTCCATATGTGAGCTTGGTTTGCCATTGGCTAGGTCAAACAGTCAAAAATTGCCTTTGTGCAGTCAAAACCCTAAAAATGACCATTTTGCCCTTTTGGTGATCTGATCAAATTTCTTGTGGAATTGTGATCCAAACTTGATCAAATGATCCATGTGAGTTCATAATGTTGATGTGGGTCAATTTTCATGAGGTTTGACTGTCAATTGGCCACAGTTGACTTTTTCCCCGATACAGCTGATTTATAGGTCAACTGTCCAATTGACTGGGCAAAGTTTGGAATCAAGGCTTGAAACTTGGTATGGATAGACTTGGGAGTCCAAAATGAAGCATGAAAGTCATCTTAGGCATTTTAGGTCAAAACATCTTTGTGCAAACACAAACCCTAATTTGGGTCAACAGTGCTAGGAGAAGCCTTGAGCAGAGAAAACCCTAACTGGATCTTGAGCTCCAGGGGCTTTGTGATGAGAAAATATTGAGAAAATGGGAGGGCAAATTTTTGGGTACAACAGTTGCCCCTGTTCAATCTTCTTGAATCCGAAGAGTTAGATTGGCAAGTTTGCCTTTCGCGACTCGAGGGTAAAAGGAGATTGGACACTAGAGTGCCCTTAAATTTGCACTCGTCAAAGCAATGGATGTGGGAATGGGCTTAGAGATGCCATTTGGAGATGGGCTTAAAGATGCCATCTGGAAGGGTGACAGAATATTGTCGGGGATAGGCTTAAAGATGCCATTTGGAATGAGTATCAGAAAGGTGTCCATGTTTAGGACCATCTCTGAACTGGGGTCTGAATAAGCAATAGATTGACATCCGTATCTGGAGGCATCTGTAAACTGTTTTCAAAAGTTGAGAAGAGTCTGAACAAGCGATAGATTAACATCCGTTGTTGGGAAGAATCTGTAAACTGTTTTCAGAAGTCTTGAGGTTGAATAAGCAATAGAGCAGCATCCGTTGTTGGGAAGCGTCCGTAAACTGTTTTCAAAAGTTGCATCTGAACAAGCGATATATTAACATCCGTTGTTGGGAAGAATCCATAACTGTTTTCAGAAGTCTTGAGAAGAAACTGAACAAGCGATAGGTTAACATCCGTTACTGGAGAACCCGTGAACTGTTTTCAGAAGTCTTGAGGTTGAATAAGCAATAGAGCAGCATCCGTTGTTGGGAAGCGTCCGTAAACTGTTTTCAAAAGTTGCATATGAACAAGCGATAGATTAACATCCGTTGTTGGGAAGAATCCATAACTGTTTTCATAAGTCTTGAGAAGAAACTGAACAAGCGATAGGTTAACATCCGTTACTTGGAGAACCCGTGAACTGTTTTCAGAAGTCTTGAGGTTGAATAAGCAATAGAGCAGTATCCGTTGTTGGGAAGCGTTCGTAAACTGTTTTCAAAAGTTGCATCTGAACAAGCGATAGATTAACATCCGTTGTTGGGAAGAATACATAACTGTTTTCAGAAGTCTTGAGAAGAAACTGAACAAGCGATAGGTTAACATCCGTTACTTGGAGAACCCGTGAACTGTTTTCAGAAGTCTTGAAGTTGAAGAGGAACCGGTGTAGGGTTTCCTGATGATGAGCTCGTATAAAACTGCATCTGGATGAATCTGGAATAAGCATCAGAATGTTGCTATGTCTGGGTCACATCTGAATTATTTCTAGAAAGAATCTCGGAAGTAATGATTTTTGTCTGTTGACTGTTCTTACCTGAAAAAGGTAAAAAGTTAGTTGTATGCAATGTCATGATGTATGATGCAATGTATGTTATATGAATGTAAATGAATGCGCATGTAAGCTGGAGAGCTGTCTTGCGGAGGATAGATGAATCCGAGATGGCTGAAGATAAAAGCATCTTGACTGCTGCCGGGAAGAAAAATTCCTTGGCTGTTGCTGGGGAATTAGGAGCTCGGGTTGTCTACCAATCTTCTAGGGAATTCCCGTCTTGTGGAGATCTTCACTGGAGAATCTTCGAATATTCAATGAGGAACTGAAAATGAAAGTCTTCAGATTTGATTGGGGAATACCAGATCTTCAATCGTTGAGGGGCCTTAGAATCACTTGCGGGGATTTGGAATTTCCTTGGTGACTTGCAGGGTAAGAGAATTTCTGATGATGTCTACTGGGGATTTTAGAACCTGGAAGACTCATGCTGGGGAGGTATGATTTGAGAATCTTCAGTTTGGTGGGAAGCATCTCTGTGGGGAGAAGATTCACTAGTCTGGTTTCGCTGGGGATCGATGGTTTGAAGTTTTAGCTCCGCTGGGGATACTGAAACTTAACTCTGAGGGGAATTGAGTTCTGGAGGGTTCTCTGGCTGGGGAAATCAGTTTTGAGAGAGCTTTTATTGATGAGGACCCTGAAATCTGACTCTGTTTAGGGAATTAAGTTTTGACAGAGGAATGGGGATTTCAAATCTGCTCGGGACTTCCTTTGAAAGGGTATCAAGATATCTGACCGCACCTTCAACTTTTTAGTGATCACCTTACTTGATTCATAAGGAAATGATTATGTTCAAATGCATATGCCTATTTAACAAAACATTGGACGTTTCTCAAATAAAACATAAGTGCAAAAGAAAAGAGAAAAGGAACGGCGCAAATTTCTAGAAAAGTATTTGTATTAACTTTCTATGAGTATATTTTTACAAAGGAGACAATCATCCTAGTAAGAGGATTTCGTCGTAAATATTGAAAAATTTATACAAAAGAAAGATGGCTATGTGAGATAATTCCATGGGATTCCATTCTGCTACAGCCTTCACAACTCTGAATATCTGTCCATTCAATGCTTCGCCTGCCGATGGCTGGATTGATCAGAAGCTTGGAACTGGTTGATGAAGAGATTGTCTTTGAAGTGATCCGACGAGACATAGTCATACGCTTTAATTCCCTAAATTTTGCCTGAATCACCCTTTCGAGTTTTCGATCCACCGGGAAACCCCTTTTGCCCAAGCCGCCCTTTCGGGTTTTCAGCTTGCCGGGTGTACAGATTTTTTTGTTTTTATCCCTAATTTTTGCCTGAACCGCCCTTTCGGGTTTTCGGTTCACCGGGATGCCCATTTTGCCCAAGCCGCCCTTTCGGGTTTTCGACTTGTCGGGTTATTTTATGCGTAGTATCTTTTGACTATGTTTGCGTTCGCAGGGTGCGGCAAATCGTCGCTGTCCATGGTGGTCAGAATCATTGCACCACCAGAAAATATGCTCTTGATTACAAATGGTCCTTCATATGTAGGAGTCCATTTGCCCCTGGGATCACTTTGCGGCAAGATAATCCGCTTGATTACGAGATCTCCGACTCGATACACTTGACGTCTGACTTTCTTATTGAAGGCCTTGATCATCCGTTTTTGATACGTCTGACCATGGCATATAGCAGCGAGTCGCTTCTCGTCGATCAAATTGAGTTGATCAAGTCGGGTCTAAATCCAATCATCTTCATTCAAACCTGTGTCCTTCATAATCCTTAGAGAAGGAATCTGAACTTCCATAGGCAGGACAGCTTCCATGCCATATACCAAAGAAAATGGGGTTGCCCCGGTTTAAGTACGTGTCGTCGTACGGTATCCATGTAGAGCAAACGGTAACATCTCATGCCAGTCTTTGTAAGTGACTGTATTTTCTGAATGATCTTCTTAATGTTTTTGTTCGCAACTTCAACAGCACCGTTCATCTTCGGCCGATAGGGAGATGAATTGTGATGATAAATCTTGAACTGTTCGCACAATGCGGTGATCATCGTGTTATTCAGATTTGTACCGTTGTCTGTGATGATCCTGTCTGGAACACCATACCGGCATATGAGATTTTGCTTGATGAAGCGGGCAACCACATTTTTCGTAACAGAGGCGAAGGAAGCTGCTTTGACCCATTTGGTGAAATAGTTAATGGCAACCAGGATGAAGCAATGTCCGTTGGATGCCGTGGGCTTGATCTCTCCAATCATGTCAATGCCCCACATTGCAAACGGCCATGGAGCTGTCAAAACGTTGAGAGGAACTGGAGGGATATGAACTTTGTCAGCGTAGACTTGACACTCGTGGCAAGTACGGGAATGTTGATGGCAGTCAGCTTCCATGGTAGACCAGTAATAGCCTGCCCTTAGGATCTTCTTAGCCATTGTATGCCCGCTCAAGTGAGTGCCAAATGTGTCGCTGTGTATCTCAATCATGATCAACTCTGCTTCAGCTTTGTCTACGCATCGGAGTAATACACAATCATGGCTTCGTTTGTAGAGGATGCCGTTGCTCAGGAAGAATTTGGCAGCAAACTTCCTTAAGAACTTCTTGTCATTTACGGAAGCTCCTTCGGGATAATCTCTAGTCTGGAGATACCTTCTGATCTCATGGAACCAGGGTTGTTCCACTACTTCTTCGGTATTAATCTCGTGACAATGTGCAGGTTCATCCATTCGCTCGATGGTGATTTGGGGAGCCTCATTATCCCAGTTGAGTTTAAACATGGAGGACATTGTAGCTAGAGCATCCGCTAGCTGATTCTCTTCTCGCGGGAAATGCTCGAAGGTAATTTGCTCGAAATGAGGCAACAATGTCAAGACATGTTCTTTGTATGGGATAAGATTAGGATGCTTGGTATCCCACTCTCCTTTGATTTGACTGATAACCAAAGCCGAGTCCCCAAATACGATCAAAGATTTGATCCCCAAGTCTATAGCAGCCTTGAGACCAAAGATGCAAGCTTGATACTCAGCCATGTTGTTTGTGCAGCTGAAACAAAGTCGGGTCGTGAAAGGTGTGTGACAACCTTCCGGAGAAATGAGTATTGCGCCGATACCGTTTCCAAGTGCATTTGAAGCACCATCAAAGTACAGGGTCCATCGGGATCCCTTTTCGGGTCCGTCATATGGTCCGTTACCTTCAATGTTGTCCAAATTCATGATGTCTTCATCTGGGAAGTCGAATCTCATGGGTTGATAATCTTCGATAGCTTGATGAGCCAGATGGTCAGCTAGTACACTCCCTTTTATAGCTTTTTGGGTGGTGTACTGGATGTCATACTCAGTTAGGATCATTTGCCATCTAGCTATTCTTCCAGATAAGGCGGGCTTTTCGAAGATATACTTGATAGGATCCATTTTGGAAATCAACAAGGTAGTATGAGTCAACATATACTGCCTTAGTCGGCGAGCAGCCCATACCAAAGCGCAGCAAGTTTTCTCGAGCAGTGAGTAGCGAGTCTCACAGTCGGTAAACTTTTTGCTAAGGTAATAAATAGCATGCTCTTTTCGACCAGACTCGTCATGCTGGCCCAAAACACACCCCATTGAGTTATCCAAAACGGTCAGATACATGATCAATGGTCTTCCTTCGACGGGTGGCATCAGAATAGGAGGTTCTAGCAAATACTCCTTGATCTTATCAAAAGCAGCTTGGCAATCGTCGTTCCATTCGACTACCTGATCTTTCTTCAAGAGTTTGAAAATTGGCTCACAGGTAGGAGTCAGATGAGAGATGAATCTGGCAATATAGTTCAAGCGCCCCAAGAACCCTCTAACCTCCTTTTCAGTACGGGGAGCAGGCATCTCTTGTATTGCTTTCACTTTTGCTGGATCGACTTCAATGCCTTTGTTGCTTACAATGAATCCTAGAAGTTTACCAGACCTAACTCCAAAAGTGCACTTACTTGGATTCAGCCTGAGTTTGTATTCTTTCAACCTGGCAAACAGCTTTTCTAGATGTTCAAGGTGCTCCTCCTCTGTTTGCGACCGAGCTATCATATCGTCTACGTAAACTTCAATCTCATGATGTATCATATCATGAAACAAAGCTACCATGGCGCGTTGATAGGTTGCCCCTGCGTTCTTCAGCCCGAACGGCATCACCTTGTAACAGAAAGTGCCCCATTGCGTGATAAAAGTTGTTTTCTCCATATCCTCGGGGGCCATTTTGATTTGATTGTAGCCCGAGAATCCATCCATGAAGGAAAACACTTTATGCTGAGCTGTGTTGTCGATCAAAATGTCAATGTGTGGAAGTGGAAAATCATCTTTGGGGCTGGCCCTATTCAAATCCCGGTAGTCCACACACATCCTGACTTTGCCATCTTTTTTAGGTACTGGCACGATGTTAGCGACCCATTGAGGATAAGATGTAATAGCCAGAAAGCCAGCTTGAATTGCTTCATCACTTCTGCTTTGATCTTTTCAGACATGTCAGGCCTCATTCGGCGGACTTTTTGCTTGATCGGTGGACAATCCTCTCTTGTGGGGAGACGGTGAACCATGATGTCTGTGTCTAAACCCGGCATGTCTTCATAAGACCAAGCGAAGATTTCAACATACTCATTTAACAACTGTATCAGGCGCTCCTTGACACTTGGTTCTAGATTGGCACCCATTTGCACCTCCTTCCGGTCTTCCTCGGTTCCTAAGTTGACAGTCTCCAACAACTCTTCATGAGGTAAGATGGCCATTTCCTCTTGCTGTAGAAGTCTGGCTAGTTCCCCTGGTAATTCATAACCTTCGTCATCTTCATACTCGGCTTGATTGACCAGATCTTCAGAGTTATTGAAGGATGTAGCAGAACAGTCACCCATGGAATCCAGAGTGGATGGGTACCTGCATTTGTGAGTGTGAGTGTGTGTAAGGGATAGCCATCCTTAAACAAAAAATGCAAAAGGAAAGAAAATGAACACAACAGTTTATCAAATGAAAAACGCCCAATGAATCATTAAACATGGCATATGGATATGAAAATAATCAAAACCCTTACAAATGGACCTACATGCCCCGGGCAAGGCATGAGGTAAAAAGATAGTGTACGGATTGTTCGGAAATAAATATTACAGACCAATAGGAAATGTTTGACAGATAAATTACTGATGAATAAAAGTGATGGGGACAAAGTCTTTTGCCTCCCAGTTGCATAATCCTCCTTTGATAGTTGGGTAAATCCACTCTTCGATGCTGCTCTCTTTGTCTTCATCCTCCAAAGCGTTGATTCCGTAGGGAGAAATTTTGATTGGCGCTCTTTCAATCTTCGAACGGCGTATAGCTTTCTGGCCCGCGGCAGTGAACCCTAATCCAAATTTGTCTGTTTTATGTGGAATATCAAGCAACTGCCCCCATGCTGAATTCTTCCCCTCCTTTATTGCGGCCTTCGCGTCCTCCAGAGATGCCATCCTGGCCATCTGCTTCGGTACTTCAGCTACCAACTTTGCTACTGTTATCTCAGGAGGGACTTCTTTGAAATGCTGGAAAGGCGTCTCAATGAACTCACCCTCTACCTCCACATACCGGAAGGAGTTCAGGTGGCTGATCATATACTCCTCTTCACCATGGACGGTTATGATCTTTCCCTTGACAGGATACTTTAACATTTGATGTAAGGAAGAGGTGACTGCCCCAGCATTGTGTATCCAAGGCCTACCCAACAAGCAAGAGTATGACGGACAGATGTCCATCACATAGAAAGTAGATTTAAACACCTCAGTGCCCACCTTGATGGGAATATCAACCTCCCCATGGACCATCCTCTTCGAACCATCAAAAGCTCTAACAACAATATCACTCGGCTTCAGCTCTAACCCTTCACAATCTAGTCGGTCCAAAGCTTTCTTAGGCAGTACATTCAGCAACGAACCAGTGTCGACCAAGACATGTGCGAGAGTAGTTCCTCGGCACTCGACTGAAATGTGAAAAGCATCATTGTGGTTTCTACCTTTAGGAGTTAGGTCAGCATCAGAGAAACCTAATCCATTGTCCGTAGTAAGGCTGGCCACGCAATTTTGGAATTGATCCGCAGAGGTTTCCTAGGGCACATGAGCTGCCTTTAGGAATTTTATCAAAGCTTTGGCGTGCGCTTTTGAGCAAAGTAGTAGTGCAAACATGGAGATCTTTGAGGGGGTTTGCCCCAGTTGTTCTACCACATCGTAATCACTCCTTTTGATTATCTTCAAGATCTCTTCCATTTCTTTCTTGCAGGTTTCCGGGATGACCAAGGGTTGAGCCCTCGTCCTGACGAGCTCATCTTGGGTTCCCTTGCCTTTATCAGCAGCGGTAGGAGGGACAATACTAGGAACAACAACATCTTCAATCAATGGGGTTCTAGTGGAGAGTTTTATTGGTGCAGGGATAACCTTGTCAGCAGACGAGGGTCCAAAGATTGCTCTTGGAGGGGCAATCTCTGGAGAAAATATTCTCCCGCTCCGGGTGATTTTGCTTGTGCCCGCAATGTTTCCAATGCTGGCTTCTTCCTCATCCGAGCTTCCTTCAGTTATTTCAATTTGTTTAATACCATGGTAGTAGACGTCACTGCCGTAGTTCCATGGTATTGACTTCTCAGAAATGTAGGGGACAGGCCCTGGCATTGTTATCTTCAAAGGAACAGATTTCGTAGTTGGTGTAATCTTAACAGGCTTTCTGACGGCCTTGGAAAGATTGGCGTGAATGGTTATGATTGAGACATCTTCAGTATGGGTTGGAATGGCAGAAACTTTTTCAAACAAAATTTGTCGACTGTCCATTAGGCCTTGGATGCCTTTCTTTAGTAACGGACAATCAAACGGCAGAGAGTAACAGCAGTAGCAATCTTCTTTACATCCCGGGAAAATCCTGGCCTTTAACAGATTCAACTTGATGGTTAGCAACGGAGTTATCAGATCATTGACATCAGCAACATACAAATCTTCTTCAATGGCATTGACATTTCGGCCGTGCTTCGGCATTGGAGCAGATATCACGTTCGGCTTCTCTGGAGCGTCGAACTCCACCTCCTTCGCCTCTATCAGGTCTTGGATTTTATGCTTGAGTGCCCAACAATCGTTGGTGTCGTGCCCAACACTGTCAGAATGGTAGGCGCATTTAGCATTAGGATGATAATGCGGAGAGGACGTATTCACATTTTTTGGTGCCTCTTTGATAGTGGCGAGATTCAACTTTAACAGATGGGGAAGCACTTGCGCTGGCGTCATATTAATGCGGGTGAACTGCCGTTGTGGCCGTTCCACCCGTTGTTGATTTGGTCTGGACTGGTTATAGCGAGGCTGCTCACTTGAAGGGTTTTGGATCATTACGGCCCCCACAGTTGGCCGGCGTTCAGTCTTCCCTGCTCTTCTCTGAGAGTATACCACAGCTGTTTCCTTCTTGAAAGGCTTCTTCTCAACACTTGCAGCGGCACCCTTCTGAATCTTCCCTGACTTGATGCCAGCTTCTATTCTCTCGCCTGTTAAGATTAAATCGGTAAACCCCGCGGAAGAGTTACCAATTAGATGGTTGAAAAATGGACCATACAGGGTCCCTAGAAACATGTCAACAAGTTCACGGTCGGTTAAAGGAGGCTGCACCCTGCCAGCCAAATCCCTCCATTTTTGTGCATATTCTTTGAATCCTTCGCATGTTCCCAGTGACATACCCTGAAGTTGGGTACGCGTGGGAGCAAGGTCAGAATTATACTGATATTGTTTGTAAAAGGCGGTGGCCAAGTCTTCCCAGTTTCGGACGCTGGTTCCCTCTAGCTGATAGAACCACTCCAGTTGAGCCCCAGAAAGGTTGTCTTGAAAGAAATGGATCCAAAGGTTCTTATCTGCCGTATAAGGTTGGATCTTCCTTACGTAGGACCTGAGATGCATTTTTGGACAGGACAGCCCGTCATACCTCACAAAAACTGGCACTTTGAACTTTAGGGGAATCACAATCCCGGCAACTAAACTCAAGTCTTCGAAATCCAAACCCGGCACTCTCTGTAGCTCCATGGCTGCCAACCTGTCTTCTAAACCTTTGTATTTATCATCAGCCGGAGGGTATTGTTGATCAGAGTAGTCTTCATCCTCTTCAGCCTCCTCTTCTTCCATATCGGACTCGGAAGGTACCGCAGCCGCACCCCCTTTACTGGTTCCTTCCTCAGAAGTAGGAGGAAATTCAAGCACTCTTCTGGCTTCTCCTTCAAATCTTCTCCCTAAAGTAGCCACCCCGAGTCTCTTCTTCTTCTTTTTCACTGGGTCTTTATTCCCCAGCAAGGTCTTTAGATCCTCCTGACCCTTAGCCAAGGTCATCAGGAGTTGCTGAAACTGTGCATTTTGAGCCTGTAGGTCCTTGACTGTTTGCTCGAGATCCATCCTACTGAAATAAACAGCAGACAGATAAGGAAACCTGGCGTGAGACCTGCTTATGCACATGATGAATGGTATGCTTATGTATGCAATGCATTCAAGGATTTAGAATATTCAAACTTGTTGCAGACAAAAAAGAACGTACGTCATATTAATAAGAAGAAATTTGTTAGTACATAAATGCCCCATTGGCCAAATATTACAAAAACAACTTCTCAAGGTAAAAAGACATTGCGCATCCTCTTTGGTGCAATGTAGGTGTTGAGGGTCTCTTCCTCATGGAGTCGGCGGGTAAGCTCTAGAACCTTCTTCTCACTAGCGTAGAAGCTGGCTTCAAAAGTGTTCTGTTCCTCCTTGAGTTGGATCCAACTCTTTTGCATTTCCTCCCACGATGTAGGCATGTCAGGATATAGGATGGTGTAGGGAACCTCTCCTTCCTTGACGGGCTCTTTAATCACAGGGAGAACATGAGGATAAGGCATCATTAGACTCTGGGCTCGGGCTCGTACCCATTTGAGATAAGGCTCAAGAGGGATGGAGTTCTTGTGCCCCAGTGTCTTGCTATCAACCTTGTTGGGCCTCCCCCAAGCTCTGATGAATCTTTGGCGAAGTCCTTGCGCATCGTTGTCGAAGTCAAAAACTAGGTCAGGAATCAACATGTCGTGAGGGCCATCCCTTCGTGCATATCCAAATTTCCTCAAAGCTAGGCAAGGGTTGTAGGTAATGCCCCCTCTAATGCCAAGTAATGGGACATTAGGGAACTCTCCACAACGATCGACGATGATGACATTTTCTCTGGACCGAGAGCACCAATGTACATCAGAGTGAGTAAGAGTCATCAATCGTTGGGACCACCTTAAACCTTGGTCATTCTTCAAGACAGATTGTGGAAGGTGCGAAATAAACCACCTTGCAAGGAGAGGGGTACAGCACATGAGAACACCCCTCTTTCTCATTGTTCGTGTGTAAAATGAGTGAAGAATGTCCCCAAGCAATGTTGGTATTAGATTTCTGGATAAGAAGATTTTGACGGCATTGACATCTACCAGCTGGTCAGGATTTGGGAACAAGACCAACCCATAGATAAGGAGTGCCACAATTTCTTCAAAGGCTTGTAGGTCCAATGAATTCCAACATTCTTGTGCCTTCTCAAACAAGAATTTTGCTAAGAATCCTTTGACCCCGCTTCTGGTTTCCCAATGCCCCTTGATGTCAGAAGGCTGTAGATGTAATGCTCGAGCAACATCTTCAGGCTTTGGTTCCTTTTCCGTACCGTTGAAGGGTAGTTAATTAAGGATAGGGATTCTTAGGAGTTGAGAAAACTCCTCCAAAGTGGGCACCAACTGGTAATCGGGGAAAGTGAAGCAGTGATGAAGAGGGTCAAAGAACTGGAATAGCACTTTCAACATGTCCTCTTCAATGTTGGTGTTGACTAAGCTGAGCAGTCTACCATGTCTTTCACTGAAGGGCGAGCTTTCCGGAATCCTTGATGTGAGCTCCTTGAGTTGAGGAGGGATTCTCACAAGGTTGACTTGGATGGTTTTTCTTCGAAGAATTTCCATGACCTACAAAACAAGAACAAAGATGAAGATCTAAACCCTTGAAATGGTTAGTGAATGCATATGATGCTTTATGATGTTTATGATGTATGCACAAAACATATGTACAAGCAATTCACACCAAACCCTAGTTTCAGGCTTGCATGAGGTTTCATAGGTAAGTACCCTCTTGAGTGTAGTTGGCTTAAAAACCTGTCCTATAAATAGTAACCGGGTTCTAAGGAGCTCAATATCATTGGATTGTTTTCATCGTTCATGCTTTTGGTTTAGCCACTTAACTAGCGACCAAAATATTCCAAGAAAACAACCCTCAATGAGTGTAGTATCGAGTATCTACCAACTTCGGACTGCACCAAAGCCGGTCATCTCACTACCCCTAATAAAAGGACAAGATTGTCAAGTAAGGTTCTAGGTCATTAGTGCTTAGTGACATCACTCAGCGGCCCCGTACTCTCCTTGATTGAACTCAAGGGTTACCGGTACTCACAAATATGTCGCACTAATATAGCTATTGCTTCGACCGTGTCGGTATACCCCGCACAGTTTCCACAACGTATTGCTATCTATGAATGTTTCCCAAAAATCCGGGTGTAGGATTGCAAACCCAAACAAAAGAGCCAAGATATAAAGCAATCAAAACAAACAATTAATCATGCAAGAGGGTGATCTAAGCCCTAAGGTTACTCCACTTTTAAATTTGTCCCCAGCAGAGTCGCCAGTTCTGTGATACGGTGGGAGAACTGACTAGGGTTTTGCGTTTGTTTTCACAAATGTTTCGGTTGAGCAAGAGTCGCCACCGACTTTTTATTTTATCCCAAGGAAAGGTTTAAAAAGCACAGCAAAAACCTTTGAGATATTTCGTGGGTTCGGGGAGTAGATTATAGAAAGGGAATGTATTAGCACCCTTTCTATCCATGGTTATCCATGGGCTCTTGGTTACTTGCTTAGATCAACTTGCCTTGATTTTCAATTGTTTGAAATGGTGCTTTGTGCGGGGTTTTGAAAAATGTTTTGAAAAGATGCCTTGTCTAGGATACCCTTGTAACAATTCTTTACTCGAATGTTTTACAAAAGGTGTTTGTCTTTTTGAAAAGATGTTTCAAGGTTTTTGAAAGTTTGTTTTGAAAGTGTTTGTGAAGTGTGGTTTGAAAAATAGACGAGTGTTTTTGTTTTGCAAGTTGACAAGTACTTAAGAGCTATCTACCCTAAAGTTCTCAAAGATTTTTGCTATGTTTTAACCCTTTTAACAATTTTGTTCCACCATTGCATTTGGTGGACAATCTTGTGTTAGGATGTGAAAGGGACGGGCGCGGGTCATCGTTTAGACCATAATTGCAATGGTGCCAAGTATCTTTGGGCAATTTTCCTTTAAGGGACTTGATCATTTTTTAGGCAACTTTCGAAAGCGTCATCGAGGGACTATGATCATTTGATTGTTTTGTTTTGCCCAAAGAGACCTAACATGCAATATGGCCCATTATTGAAGGCAACAAGTGGAATACCCTAGGGGTGCAAGTGTGATTAGTGTTGTCCATTTTCATGCTTGTTTATCTTGAAATTAGGTCAAACTATTTTTGTTGTTTTTGATTCGCATACAAAACCCTAATTCTAACATGGCATAATTAGAAAGCATTAAAGTGCGAAAAAATAAAGTTCATAAGTTATTACAACACAATATATGGGAAGGGGGGTACAAATGTTCAAATGGGGATATTTTGACAAGGAATTTAAACCTAGGCTATTACATCAATTTGAGAATTATACAAATTATTTAATATACAACAATTAAATAAAAATATAATAAATATGCTAGATGCAAAAAATGTTTTGTATATGTATGAAAAAAGTATTTTTTATATGTCAAATAAACAAAATAAAAAGTATTAATTTTTGGAGTTTTTTTAGGTATTTAGGGCAAAACCCTAATTTATTAAATAAAAGGTATTAATTATTTAATATGTACAATATTTATTAGTTATGTACAAAAATAAAATAAAAATGAAGTATATTTATAAAAAGGTATTTTTAATGTTAAATATTAATAAAAATAAAAATGTATATATTTTGTATTTTTGTCCTAAATGTTCTAATAAATATATATGTATTTGTATTACTTACTAAATATATTAAATATGTACAAAAATAAAATATTTAATATTTACAAAAAAAAAGTATATTTTATATAAAATGTTTTCAAGAGAGAAAATAAAAATAAAAAATCAGAACTAAAATATGTTTGTATTATTTTTTAGTTATTTTAAAATAATAGTATTTGTATATTATTTATGTATAAAGCTAAAAGAAACAAAATAAATGTCAAAAAATGCAAAAAATGTGAGAAAAATAATTTTAATGTTTTTTCATGTTTAGACAAAAATATAAAAACAAAATCAAAAGGAAAAAATCAGAAATAATAAAGATATTTCAAAATGGGCCAGGGGGTGCAACTGTAAAAGCATGGTGCAAAAAAGAAATCAACTCAGGCCCAGCCCAAGAAGACTTTGTCTTCAACCTTCAGACAAAACCTTTGAAAATACGCGCCCTTTCTTGCTTCAAACACAACTCCTGATTCCTGGACTTTTAGCACAAACTCATAACATGAAAAGTGTTAAGCATTAAGCCACGATTCTGGACATGTAAAGAACTCATCCTAACTCTCAGAAATGAGAGAGAATTTCTCCATTCCCAAATCTTAACCTAACTTTTTATCAATGTTCAGACCTCAATTTCTCATAGCACAGGCAAAATAAATGGAAAGTAAAGACATGTATAGTTTCAGGGACATGAGCATGACATTTTTCATTCACAAACTTAGAGCTAATTCTTCCTACATTGAGAGATAGCAGTTCATGAACATACCTGTTCAGTTGGAATTGTGTCTGGCAATGGAGGAGCTTTCAGGGCAAGATGATGATTTGTACAGCTTGCTTGAAGTGTAGTGATGCTATTCCAATGCTTGGTGTGTTTTGAGTCGTGCCAAATCAAGCTGCAGAAGTCCACCTGCAAGAGAGAAAAATGGAAATGGCAAATGGTGCTATGGCTGTTACAGTCTCAGTTCAATGTTTGGAATAGTTTATATGGATGTTATGGAAGGTATATGAAATGGTTTGGGTGAAAATGCACGATGGAAATGAGCTGTGTGATTCAAGTTGCAGAATATGCCCTGTTTTGCCACAAAACTGTAATTTTCTGTATATGGATGGATGAAGGGTGGTTTGGTCGTGTTTTAGGTCAGTTAGGGAGTGTGAAATGTAAGGACAAAGTTTGCTTAGGTTTGTCTTTGCAGGAATGTGTTGTGTAGTACAAAATGCAAGTTTTCTTCTTACTTAAGCAAAAGTTGTCAAGTTGGTTCCTAGGCCAAGGCAGGTCCCTCAAGCATGTTGCACCCTTGAGCCTTGATCAGTGTGATATCTCCATGAATCTTGTGTCCAAAGATATGCATTGTACCACTTGGATTGCAAATTTGACATAAAGTGCAACTTTACCAAAATGGATATATTGCTTTTTCTAAATAAGGATTAATTCTCCATGTAATGACCAAATGCATAGAACAACATCTTGGCACAATGGTTTAGCATTGAATTATTGAGTGAAAATGGGATTAGAGGCCTGAAATGTAGCTTGCACATGCTGAGTTTGAAAATGCACAAGTTATGGACATGTAATTTGGTCATGAACAAAGTGAGTTTTTCCCATATTGCCAAATTCGATTCTCCCTAACCATGAGGTTGTTTGATGAGTTCTTGGACATTTTGGAAATCTTGGAATATGTACTACAATCCATCTTTGAAATGCAAATTGAAATTCCAAGTAGAAGTATGTGAAAAATGGTCTTGAAGTTAGGCAAAAATCCTGCCTAAAATAGGTCAAATTTTCTCTAAGTTAAGAATGGTTTGGTACCCTTGTTCCAAAAATTGTAACTTGAGCTACAAGCTTCTTTTGGGAAAACTTTGTGAATAAAAGTTGTAGATTTTGCCATAGGCTACAACTTTCATGTTTTGTCTTTTCCTTGAATCCAAATGCATCTTGATGAGAAAGTGGGGCAAAGTTAGGAAAAAATTAGGATTTTACATAACTTAGAAAAATTCTAAGTTATGAAAAATCTTCATTTCAAACCCTAATTTACAATTCTTGATTTCTTGATGAACAAGTTTCATTATTTGGCATGTTTTGATGAAAAATGAATCTTGACATTTGATTTTGACCAAAAAGTCAAAGTTTGACTTTTCAGTATACAGTCAAAATTGATCAATTGACTGGGAAATTCAACTGTCAATCTTATGCATTTGGGATCTTTTGAACTTGTTGAGTATGTCAAGACAATTCCATGGGGTCCTTGAGTCCATATTTGAGCTTGGTTTGCCATTGGCTAGGTCAAACAGTCAAAAATTGCCTTTGTGCAGTCAAAACCCTAAAAATGACAATTTTGCCCTTTTGGTGATCTGATCAAATTTCTTGTGGAATTGTGATCCAAACTTGATAAAATGGTCCATGTGAGTTCATAATGTTGATGTGGGTCAATTTTCATGAGGTTTGACTGTCAATTGGCCACAGTTGACTTTTTCCCCAATACAGCTGATTTCTAGGTCAACTGTCCAATTGACTGGGAAAAGTTTGGAATCAAGGCTTGAAACTTGGTATGGATAGACTTGGGAGTCCAACATGAAGCATGAAAGTCATCTTAGGCATTTTAGGTCAAAACATCTTTGTGCAAACACAAACCCTAATTTGGGTCAACAGTGCTAGGAGAAGCCTTGAGCAGAGGAAACCCTAACTGGATCTTGAGCTCCAAGGGCTTTGTGATGAGAAAATATTGAGAAAATGGGAGGGCAAATTTTGGGGTACTACACTTTCTGATACTCGTCCACTCACCAATAACATACAGTTCAACAATCATCTCCAAATGGCATCTATAAGCCCATCCTCCTACCAACATTTCCAAATGGCATCTTTAAGCCCATTTCCAGATGGCATCTCTAAGCCCATCCCCCGACAATATTCTGTCACATCTTCAGGTGGCATCTTTAAGCCCATCACTAAATGGCATCTTTTAAGCCCATTACCTCTACCATCACATCACCAAATGGCATCTTTTAAGCCCATTCCCTCTACCATCACATTACCAAATGGCATCTTTTAAGCCCATTCCCTCTACCATCACATCACCGAGTGTAGATTTTTGGGCACTCTAGTGTCCAATCTCCTTTTACCCTCGAGTCGCGAAAGGCAAGTTTGCCAATCTAACTCTTCAGGTTCAAGAAGATTGAACAGGGGCAACTGTTGTACCCCAAAATTTGCCCTCCTCTTTCTCCACAAGAAATCACAGCTTCGGGCTTTTCCTGATTTTTTCAGACTGGCTCAAGAATCGGTTAAACAGACTTTTCTTATCAGTCAGAAAAAATTAGGGTTTTCATTGATTTTAAAGCAGTTCAGGCAGATTGCTAAGGTTTGGTTAAGTTGGCTCAGGTTTTGATCAGGCAGGCGCTTCTCTGACATTTAATCAAGAATCAGGGTTTTTGTGCGCCTATTTCTCAGAAAGAATTAATTTTACAGTTCTTTTCAGTTTACTCTGAGATTTGGATTGAGGCATTTGAATCAAGAGTTTGTAGTGTTGATTAAATCAGTAAAAGGAAAAGACATTTGGGCATGTGTTGATTTGACTGTGCATTGCTATGTTTAAATTCAGAGCGCCGGACGTTTATTAATTATTTCTTTTTTTCTAAAGTCAGAATAATTGGATTTATTTCCAATTGTTTTAATTTAAGAAATTCAAATAATTAAGTTAAACAATTGAAAGGAAATAAAAGGAATTAATTGATCAAAAAGGATTTCATTCATCTTTAATTGTTTTGTTACAATTTATTATTTGAACAAACTGTATATTTATTTACATCTTTGCTTACAATAATAATAGTACAAATAATTGAAATGAAATAAAACTATCCTAAAAAATCCCTAAGTCTTCATCTTCTATCCATTGATCCTTTGCTCAATTATTTTCATCTGCAAAACAAAGAAGAAAGAAAAGTCAAAGCATATAAAATAATTAAAAGCAGACAGATAAAAATAATTCATCATTAAAAGCAACTGGTCGGAATCAGTTTGCCCTCTCTGCAAATCACGAGATTTCTCCCGGTTCACAAAGAGGGATGAAAGATGCTTGCAAAAGAAAAAGACATGAAATGCACAAAAGTTGTAATTGCAAAATTTCAAAATGGTCAAACAAACTGCATAGTTCATGGTTCAAGTTTGTCAAAAGCTGCATAATTCCAAAAGTTCTAAACCAAGGATAAAAGGCAAACTGAACTAGGCCAACAAAGTCCAAACTGAGTTCCAATTTCAAACTTTCCACAAGCTGCCAAAGAGCTATCAAAAGGCTATTCAAAACAAATACAAAATGATGTCACAAAGAAGCATAAAATATGGAAAAAGAGATAAAAGTATGCAGTGTAAAACAACTATTGCAAGCAAACTCTTCAAAAGTCATCATTTTCCAGCAGTGCTTTTTCAGTAAAAGGACAGATTTTAAATAATATTTTATGCTTTAATCTGTACTAGAGAGAGAGAGAAGAGAAAAGAAGAAAGAGGCTTACAGGCTTAGGCTGGACAAGATATATAAAACAATGATATCAACACAGTACCAAAGAGGGCAGGTTACATAACCAAGAAATAACACAAACCAAAAGGAGACCACAAACTCTGTCAAACTTTTCAACACCAAGCCAAGGCCTATAACCTCAAACTTGCATCCAGCTCTAAACCAGTGTGTGCTCAAAGCCTCTCCAAAAACCTGTGTCAAAGCCATATGCCTGAAGCCCAAGCTTAACAACACATAACCTGTCAAACCTGAAGCATCAGGCTTGAAGCCAAAGCTTAAACTGTCAAACCAGTAAACCTGCATTCAAAAGCCATAACCTGTTTGAGCCTTAAGCAAAAGAAACCATCAACTTGCATAAGCCTCAAAGCAAGACCCTGTAACAACAAGCCAAACCTTGAAGCTTGTAACCTGTCAAACATTCAAATATAAACAGATCCATACAAGCCATCAACCTGCATATGTCTTAAAGCCTCAAGCTTGCATCCTACCCAAACTGAAACAAATTCATACCAAGCTTGCAAGCCTAAGCATCAACCTGTCTAAGCCCTAAAACCCCTCAAGCTTAATCTGTCCAAGCTCTCAGAACTCAAAGAGTTCATCATCGAGGCAACCCAACATATCAACAAATTCCAATCAAAACATATCAACAGGCAACTCAGTACACAAGCCTTCAAGGCAACACAGATACAAGAAAGCCAACAAACCCTCAGAACTGTGTTCATCATTGGGCAACTCGCAAGCACACAAGCACACAGAAGAGAGGAAAAGGAGCATACAGGGCATCTCAGGTAAAACATCATTGAAAGCAAGCAGACAAAAAGGCAAAGAAAGAATACAGAGTACCAGAACTCCCAACAAATCAAGCTAGCTCATCAACACTTTCCCCTCGCCTCTGGCCGCCACAGTGCCTCCCAATCCTCTCCTCCTTCGTCTCCAAGGTCAAAGGTAGTATTTTTCGACTCCTTCTTCTCACACCTCATGCAAAACATAATAATAATCATGGAATCAGTACATGAAAGTTTAAAATCGTGCAATCCCTAAAGACCTAAGACATAAAGAGGGCGAAATCGTTACCTTTTCGCGTTTTGGCTTGGTCCAACCATGGAGAGGGAAGGAGCCAGGGGTAGCGGTGGGTGGCCTGGCAACAGGGACGGAAAATCGCGTTCAGAAACGTTGACTCAGCAAGGACGAAGAGGGACAAGGACGAACGGCGTTGTGCCTCTGCAAACCCTAGTTTCCAAATGAATACAACCTAATTGAAACCCTCACAACAATTGTTCTAACGCAATGGGCCGGGTCGCCCCACCAAAGCCTTAAGCCAGCGCGCATGCCCCCCCTTTTTTCCTTCTTATTTCCTTTTGTTTGTTTTGTTTGGGTCGCCCCACCTATTCCTTTTTCTTTTTAAACAAAAAAAACTATTATTCTATTATCATTAAATATCCTTTTATACCTTACTTTGTTAAATAAATACGCTAATTTTACTTTACATTAATTAACCATACTTTTTTATATACCAAAAGACATGAATATTAAATATTATTAAAGTTTAAAACTTTTTCTTTCTTTTATTTCTTTTATTAAAACCTTTTTATTTAAATGTAAATCTTGTATAAAACATTTATAAAAATACATAAAAAAATAGTTTTTTTAAGTTGAATATTTTTTTTAAAATAAAAAACTTTGTACATAAAATACTAGCATCAATACATTAAAAAAAAGGATAGAATTCTTAAAACATTTCTATTTCTTTTCTTAAAACATTTTATTTGTACATATTAATAAAAATACAAATATCCAAAAAGAAATAAATAACCAATACCTAATTTTTCATTAAGTTAATCCTTCTCAACCTGTAAATAAATCATACACTAACACATTTACACATACACTACACATTTACAATACACATTTGATTATCTTTATACATTGATACGTTTACATTTGCTTATGTTGTACATTTGATACATATTTACATTTGTGATCGATTCGATTTGGTTGTAATTTATTTGGATACTACTCTCCCATTTAAGTCTCATCCCCATTTGTAAACATTTGTACCCCCACTCCCGGATATTTATTTGTAATAGCGTAGACTTTAAATTCCCGCAATTTACCGCTTTCAAATATACCATGGTTAGACCTAGGGTTTGCATGTACATAAAATCAAACGCTAGATAACCTAATACAAAGACAAATACATGAAATCAATACACAATCACACTTGCACCCCTAGGGTAATCCCGCTTGTTGCCTTCCAAAATGGGTCATGCTTGCACGTTGAGTATCTTTGGCAAAACAAAACAATTCAAATGATCATAGTCCCCCGATGACGCTTTCGAAAGTTGCCTATCAAAATGATCATAGTCCCTTCAAACAAATTGCCAAAGACACTTGGCATCATTGCATTCATGGTCCATACGATGACCCGCGCCTGTCCCGTTAAACATCCTAAAACGCAAGATTGCCCATCAAATACAATGGTGGAACAAAATTGTTAAAAAGGGTTAAAACATGAGAATAACCTTTGAGTAAATTTAGGGGTAGACAAAACTCTTAGTTACTTGACAAACTTGCAAAAACACTTGCCTACTTTTTAAACCACACTCCACAAATACTTTTAAAACAAACTGTCAAAAACATTTGAAACATCTTTTCGAAAAGATACACACCTTTGTATATACTCAAACACGAGTCATTACAACGGTTGCCGAAACAAAGGCGTCTATTTCAAAACATTTTCAAAACACAAATACACACACCATTTCAAGCAATCAAAAATCAAGGCAAGTGATCTAAAACCAAGTAACTAAGAGCCCATGGATAACCATGGATGAAAAGGGTGCTAATACATTCCCTTTTCATAATCTACCCCCCGAACCCACGAAACATCTCAAAAGGTTTTTCCTGTGCTTTTTTTAACCTTTCCTTTAGGATAAAATAAAAATTCGGTGGCGACTCTTGCTAAACCGAACAAGTGCGAATACAAACTCAAAAACTCAAGTCAGTTCTCTCACCGTATCACACTTGTACTCTCCAATAGCAGTCCAAGATTTATTCTCCCCAGCTAGAGAGTATCATAAGAGCATTGCATATCCATACATCGTAGCATGCGCATATGCTTCATATAGCATAATCTCATTTATTTCGAGAACATCATTACTCAACACATTTCATACATCATGACATTGCATACGACTAACTCTTTACCTTTCAGGGAAAGATACAATCAAGTTCTGTCAAGAATTCTTTGGTTCAATCAAATCAATACTAAGATTTCTATTCCAATTCAAGATATGAAGCCCAGACTCGACCGAATAATATCTTGATTTCTCCAAACACCATGAAGCCTGGAATCGAACAGATAGTGGTATATCCCAAATTCACAGCTATGAAGCCCATAAATCGACCAGAAAATAGTTGAATCCTCAGCAAGTTACTGTGAAGCCTGGAAATTGACCAGATAGCAGTACAAGACACCATGAAGCTTGGAATCGACCAGATAGTGGTATATCATAAACACAAGCTGTGAAGCCCAGAAATCAACCAGAAAACAGCTTAACAAGGTATTGTGAAGCCTGGAAATCGACCAGATAGCAATACAAGATACCATGAAGCCTGGAATCGACCAGATATGGGTATAAGACA
The DNA here is from genome assembly GCA_948472305.1 of Vicia faba. NCBI lineage: Eukaryota > Viridiplantae > Streptophyta > Magnoliopsida > Fabales > Fabaceae > Vicia > Vicia faba. The sequence continues at coordinate 746,303,619 of OX451741.1, forward strand.
CCGTGAAGCCTGGATTACGACCAGATAGCGGAAAAGGATACTGAAGCCTGGGACACGGCCAGATAACAGTATGAGGCACTACGAAGCTTGGAATTCGACCAAATAGCAGTTTACTCGGCCAATTACTAAGAAGCCCGGAAATCGACCGGATATTAGTATGCCTTAAATTCAAGTTGAAGCCCAGATACGACCGGATAACAACTTAATTCCTTCTGAAGCCTGGAGCACGGCCAGATAAGAATTGAGAAATTGTGAAGCCTGGATAACGACCAGATAGCAAGTTTAATCTCATCCCCCAATAAGTCGTTGTGAATCCTGGAACACGACCAGATAGCGGTCAGACTTATTTTCCTCAGCAAATCACTGTGAAGCCTAGAGCATGACCAGATAGTAGTTCATTTTCATCTCCTCGACTAAGAGATGATTCCCCAGTAGATTAACGAACAACTGAAGTTCCTAAAACTCTATCTCTCTCAAGACAGAGACCAACATTCCCCAGCGTTGTCCTCCTTGACAACAGGTATACGGGCTCTCGCAAAGGAATATCTTATGCGATCGACACTTCTTATGATGGCATCTTTAAGCCCATCCTCTATCATTAATCTCCAAATTGAATCTATAAGCCCATTCCCGATATCTCAAGACAAATACCACTTCATGTGAGTGCAAATTTCTGGGCACTCTAGTGTTCAATCATCTTCCACCTTCGGATCACGAAAGGCAGACAGGCCAATCTACATCCTCAGGTATAAGAAGATTGAACAGGGGCATCTGTTGTACCCCAAAATTTTCCCTCCCATATTTCTCAGTACATTTCAAGTGAGGTCCTCAAATTGCTCAAGAAAGTCCAAGGGTTGACCAGATAAACTCTCTCTTAAGGCAGTCTACCTCAAATTAGGGTTTCAGTTTGCACCAAGGTACTTGAGTCCAAAGGATCCCAAATTCTCACCATTGTCCTAATATGTTCACAAAATCATCCATGTCAAGTTTCAAGCCTTGCAGAGGAAGTTTGCTCAGTCAATTGCTCAAAGGCCTGAAAATTGACTATGCTAGGGCAAAAGTCAACTGTGTCCTACATATAGTCAAACTTCAATATTTTTGGTCAACATTCTCATTTTGAAGTATTATTCATCATTTGATTAAGGGTTGATCATGATTCCTCAAGGATTGCTCACAATTCATCAAAACCCAAAAGTTGCTAAATTAGGGTTTTGTAGGAAAAGTCAACTCAACTTTGACCAAGCATAACTTTCTCATACTTTATCAAAAATGACCCATCCAAAGATCATTTTGAAGAGGATGAAATTCCCTGCAATCCATATTCATCTCCAAAGTTCAAAATATGCACGCACAAGAAGATATAAATTTGGACATTATAGGTCATTTTGGGAAGTCAACAAAAACACCTTTTTTGTCAAAGCTTCATACATGAACATGGAAGACTCAATTGAGATGAGACTAAAAGGGTTGCTTAGAGGACATCTTAAGATTTCTAAAAAGTCAAAGAACACATCTCTAGGGTCAAAATTTAAGGAGTTATGCATTGGTGAAGTTGACCCTTTTTGCAAAATTGCCAAAAGTCAAATATGCCCAAAATTGCAATTTTTGTCAAATGGGTCCAACTTTTTATGCTTGCATTGAGTTTGTAATGTGACCCACGACCAGTGATCCTTTCTATTTGTCATTCTTTCATTTTTGTCATTTATTTTTATTTTATTTCAATTAAATCAAATTAAATCAAAATAAAATCATGAAAATATCAAAAACTAATCAAAGCTTGAGATTTTGTGCGTGTTTAGGTCTATTATACAGCTGGAGATGGAATCAAATCGTGCAAGCTTCAAATGGACACAAAAAGATTGGATTTTCTCAATTTGGAAAGATTTGCACAAAGGATCAAATCTTGAATCAATGATCATAATTGGAGAAGATTTGAAACCAAATTGCAACCCTAATTCATTCTAGGGTACATAAGGAACAGGTTGAGATAAAAAAAGAGGAGATTGGAGGCGTGCAAAGGTGAAAGCAACTTTCAAAAAAATCAAGAAAAGTTTTAAACTGATTTCCCAGTTCCAGGCTTCCTCAAGCCATTCGAGTCACACAAATTATTTGCTGGACGTTCTAGGATCCTATTCCAATCACTAACAAGCCTCATAACATCCAAAAACGCACTGTAAGAGTCCCACGACTTCCATGTTTTTTTGAATTCGTATATTATGATTATGGCATCTTTAGCACGAAAAATTTACATATTCTTAATCCTTGTGATGTTTGCAAACTGATGGTTATGTTTAATTTCGTTTTTGTTGACTATACATCAAGATGCCATAGTTAGGGTTCTTGGTTCATTTTTGGGGTTTTTCTGTACAGGTACAATTGGCCATGGATAAGGGTACCATGATGCTCGTGAGGTTGCCACGAGTTGATTGGTACCATTGTTTTGCATTTATCACGCTTGTATAGGATTTTGGAGAAGCCCAAGGTTATACCTACACCCCTTGACCGTAGGTAAAAGTTACAGAACTTTTAGCAACGGTGGGAGGAAGGAGATGATAGTGTGGCATCCTGTGAATGGCCAGTTTTGAATTTCACGCGTTTTGTAAATATCACTTTGTTTTTTCCATATAATATTTGTTTATTGTTCCTTATACAAAAAGCCAAGCCAGCTCAGATGGTCATCATGCATTGGGATAACGCCTAAGGGCCTGGGTTCAATCCCCAGGTCCCCATATTATTCCATATTATTTTGCATTACCTAATCAGGTGTACAGGAGTCCCACAAAGCCCACCATACGTCATCAGCTTTCAGCCATCAGATCCCAAGCAAGCCAAATCCAAGGTCTCTCCATGAGGATCCACAATACACCCAGTCAAGCTAGCAACATGGGATCTGGAAAAGTAAAATGGGCTAGGCGTTATTGGGCTCAGAAAGTGCAATCAGCCCCCCTCCTTTGCTACAAAACCAGGCCCATTCTATTTTTCTAATTTTTCTTTTATTTAATTTCTTTTATTTAATTATTTTTCTAACAAAAAATTAATTTCTTTTTTTACAAAAAATCATAAAATCAATTTCACCAATTTAGAATTTAGGTTTTATTTTATTTTATCAAATTTAATTTTATATTAGTTTTAATTTAATTTAGGTTAATTCTAACTTTTCTCATATATTTAAAATAAATTAGAAAAAATAGGGTTATCATGTGATTTAATTTTTATTTCTTTTCTCAATAAAACAAAAAATACAAAAATAGGTCAAACTAATTATTTTTTATTAATTTAAATTAATTAGTGATTAGTTTTTTTATTTATTCAATTAAAACTTTATTTTCTCAAAAAATAGCAAAAACAACAAAAAAAATGATTTTTCTTCCAATTAGGTTTAGACGGGGTCAAAACCCTAATTTCTCTCGTTCTCGGTTCATCGCGCGCATTTATTATTTTTGTGATATTAATGTAACTGCTCACAGTATGTAATAATTTAACTAGGATTTTCTTTATTTATCGTTTTTACGGGTTTTTAGTTATGTAATTAATCCTCCCTCCCCGAAGCCTTGTAATAGCGTAGTTTTATTTCTCGCATTTTAATTTTCGCAAATATTAATTCTTGGATGTATGTTAATAGGATTGTATGGTAAGATTACATGACAATTTAAAATGGCTAGCAAACCCTAAATGTGCAAAGATAATAACTTGAAATCAAATCACTCGCACATGCGTACTCTTAGGGTATACTCTCACTTCGGTTGCCTTCGGTAAACGGTCATTAAGTATAGGGTGTTTTAGTGGTCGCCCTTCTATCTAAACAAAGATCAAATGTCCCGTTCGTAAATGTTGCCTCGGAAAGGTTGCCTCGGAAATATTGCCTCGAATATGATCTTAAGACAATAGGGCTATTACTAAGACGTCCTAACATTGCTTTAGTGATCGTACATCCCTTTCGAATTGACCCTTACAACTCCAACGGCGGTGCTACATACTTCTCAATAGTAGGATAGTGTTGTCTAAAGGAAACAAGAGCAGAAACATTCTTTTTTCGAGTAGGTAGATACTAGTAGGTACTTGCTCAAAATCAAACTTTTCACACGTACACTTTTCAAACAAAAGTTTTCAAAAACACTTCGTAACACTCTTGAAGACAGAAGCAAGGGTTAAAATGAAGTAAAACAAAAACTTTTCAAAACAAACACACGCAAGCAATTTTTAAAATGATGAGCAAGTACCTAAGAGCCCGTAGAAAACTACGGATAGAAAGGGTGCTAATAGCTTCCCTTTCTATAATCTACCCCCCGTACTCAAAATATCTCGAAAAATGAATTTTTCTGTGCTTTTTTCCTTTCCAGTTGGATAAAATAAAAGTCGGTGGCGACTCTTGCTTACCGCGACATTTTGCAAACACAAACGCAAAACACAAACCAGCATTTTCCAAAACAATCGGTTCTGCCACCATATCACACGCAACAATTGCAATCAAACGTAAAACACCCAAGTCATTTCTCCCACCGAATTACACTTCAGGATACAAGAAAGACCAAAATGAAGAACTTATTCTGGTAAGAGAGAAATTTCGAGCAACTTGGTTATCTCCTTCAGATTTGTCAATAATAAAGTTAGGGTTGTAGATGCTAAAAAATTTGCAGATTTTAACTGTTGACAATGGGCAAGAGAATGATTAGCGAAAGCCATTGGACGATTATTTGTGCATCCCTATGGGGTTTACAGATTGTAAGATCAAGTATCGCGCCCTCATTTATGTTTTGATAGAGAACTGATTACTTAAGAAAATTGCTGAAGGAATATTGCTTAAATGCCTTGGAGAAAGTGAGGCATATGTAGTAGTGTCAAATGTGCATAGTGGAGAATGTGGCGCACATCAAGCAAGACATAAAATGAAATGGATCTTGGTGCATTCAGGTGTCTATTTGCCTTCAATGCTAAAAGATTGCATCAAATTTTCTAAAGGTTGTCAAGAATACCAAGTGCATGGGGGCATACAACGTGTTTCTGCAAGTGAATTACATGCAATTATAAAACCTTGGCCATTCAGATGATGGGATTTAGATGTGATTGGAGAAATAAAACCAGTGTCATCAAAATAACAAAGGTATATTTTAGTTGGTATTGATTATTTTACAAAATGGGTCGAGGCAGTAGCCTTAACAAATGTCGATCAAGAAGCTGTTATTGATTTTATAGAAAATCACATCATATGTCGGTTTAGGATTCCATAAACAATTACAGTCGACCAAGGATCAGTGTTTACTGGATGAAAAATGCAAGAATTTACGCAAGAAGTTGGAATTAAATTGTTAACTTCTACTCCTTACTATGCTCAGGAAAATGGCCAAGTCGAAGCTTCCAATAAAGTAATAATTAGCCTAATTAAGAAGCATGTAGGAAAGAAGCCAAGGAATTGGCATAAAACACTAGATCAATGTTACCAGTGGAGATACATATGGGCATATGGGCATTTCGACTTGCATATGGGCATGATGCAATGTTACCAGTGGAGATACATGTTTAATCAATAAGAATCCAAAGACAACATGAAATACCATATGAGGATTACTGGAATATGATGGCGGACGAGCTTGTTGACTTAGATGAAGAAAGGATGTTGGCCCTTGATTCGTTAATAAGACAGAAAGAAAGAGTTGCCAGAGCTTATAATAAAAAAGTAAAAGATAAATTATTTGTTGTTGATGATTTAGTATGGAAAGTAATATTACCTATGGACAAAAATGATAGAGTCTTAGGGAAATGGTCCCCAAATTGGGAAGGGCCTTTTAAGGTGATGCAAGTTTTTTCAAATAATGCCTATGAACTTGAGGAGTTAGCCCCAGATCGACGGATCTTAAGAGTAAATGGTAAGTACTTAAAAAAGTATAAGCATATTCTTCAAGAAGTCAGAATTTCGACAGAATGAATATTCGTCGAATCAACAAGCTAGTAAAATTGTGTTTGAAACCAGAAAATTCAAAACATGCATAAAATGTGTACAATAAAGGAAGAAATAATATGGAAAATCTTCGTGATTTCCTAAGTTTAAATCGTGCCATTTGAGGGACACGTGCTACAAAATCAACATGAGTTAATGGGCTACATCTCCCACTAAAAGTGCAATGATGGCAAAAATTAAATGTCACACGTCTCGAAGCTGAAAAGCGTGAAATGTTACCATGATTACATGACGTCACGAAAAAGGCGGAACAATAACGTTCATTTTTGGAGGGATGGAAACGGTTTGGTCAAATGGTAAAACTGACGCTTCAAAGATGCCATTATCTCATATGAGTCGAAATTCAAAAATGGCATCTCTTGGGGGGCATTTTGTTACCTTGAAAAATCTTAAGGTATTCAAGCACGTTATTAAATGATGATATTCTCATAAGCTAAGGGTCATCCTCTAAAGTAGGGGGTTTTGGGAAATTGGAGCCAAAGTGTTTGAAAATTTGGTTTTATTAAACTAGATTTAATGTTTAAAGGGAATGTCACGCCAAACTATCGAAACTGAGCTAGTTCGACCAAAAGGAAATAAAAGAATATATGTTAAGAAATGGTCAAAATTAGTTTAGTCGACCAAAGGGTGAAAGACAGGGAAAATGGTCGAAATTGGTTTTTGTCAACCAAAAGAGTTTCTGGACTTAGAGGAATTATTGTTAATTTCTAAATCTTGCCAAAGGGAAAGTGTCGAAGCGAGTTAGAAGCGGTTTAATTTCAGAAGCTAGGAGCGGGAAGATTTAAATTTCAAAGTCATCAACAGTTGCCAGTGGTTTACAATTTGTTTAAGCACCAAATAGGTGGCGAAGTCCAGTGAAGCGGTTGTCTCAAGATTTTAATATTGTCCGTAGATTTCATATAGGCAGTTACATTGTAAATATTATAAATAAGCAGATTTAGTGTAGTATTTGGTGTGTTCACTTGTATGCTCAAATCACTTGTCAAAACCCTGTCATTCCAAATGTTAGGAAACAAAGAGTGAAGAAGTGTTTGACATACGTGAATCACCACTTTTATTTCAATGCAAATCCTTTATTTTTCAATTATCTCTTTTGAATACTTTATTTGCTTTCTATGTACTGTCGAACAAAGTCTTTACGTTATTTTCTAATTCGCGTAAACAATTCAATACTCTCTGTCAGTCACGAGTCACCAGTCAGTTAGTTTATTGAATCTTATTTTCATATGAATACCATCTGTCAGTCACGAGTCACCAGTCAGTCGATTGATTTATAGTGTGGAAAGCCATTATACTTGTTCCCTTAGTCACGGAAAACCATTTCCCTTGATAAGGATTTCGATAGAATAAGTATAATAATAAAACTCTTAGCACATGTCTTAAGATCAATTGATCGATCTTGCGGGTTACCCTTAGTTTTAAGACTTTGGGAGGACCAACGGTTGTTTAGCATTTTCTACAGTAAATAACTACTAAGTGATCATTTGATTACTTTTTATACTTTATATTAGTGATAAGTTTGTCTCAAGGTATCATGGTGAATTTGATTGAAGTAATGATATCATATACTTGCCTTTGTGCTTGATCACTTTGCTTTTGGTTTTAAACCATGATGTTGTATTGTTTTTGGAGAATGACTTTGTATCATTTCACTAACATGCGCTACACCTACATTGCTATTCTCTGACCTCAGATAGGTGCAACTTCTACATAAGTTCACTTATGATTTCTTAACATAACGCTAAATTATCTCAAATCGGATTACTAATTACTAACATTAATGTCATTAAATTGTATTAATTTTTAACATTTACTTTTCACACTTTTACATTAATTTCATTTAATTTATTTCCTTTTACATTAATGCACTTTAATTTCAACACTTTACATTTCAAGCATTTACATTTCATGTCTTTTATTTTATGTCAGTTATTTTATGCCTTTTCCTCTTTTCCCCTTGAGCATTTCTTTTTCTTTTCATTAAAAGACATTAATAAAGACTAAACCTTAAAAAACCTAGCTTTGATCATTTGGACTATTGGTTACTATCCTTTGCTCGAGGAGGTTGAACTTTTGACTTAGGATAAATCCTTAGCTTGGAGTTTCATCTGATACCTTAAGATTCATCTGGACCATGTATCTGAGACTTTGGGATTTCCTTTATGACCTTTGATTTTATCTGTTGTTTTATATTCATCTGATGTATGGATTATTATCCGAGACATTGGTTTACATCTTATGTTTTTGTTATCTAACACCATGGATTTCATCTGATGCTTTTGGAATCTATTTGGATCTTACTTGCTTGACTTGTGGCTTAACTCCAAAGGAAAGGGAATGCTTTCTTTGACTAATGTCAAAATACTTGCTTCATCTTGGTTAGTTCACTTGCACACACAAAAACTTTCTTTTGGGCTACCTTATAATGAAATCATTTATTTCTTGCAATTTATTTTTATTTTTTAGGATAGTCTCTTCATCTCCTCCCATTCTTTAATTTTCAAAATCTTCTTCCTATTTCAAAATCTTTTTGTTTTCAAACTTGAAACCTCTTTCTCAATAATCCTTGACTTTGTCAAGTGATTTTCAAAATCTTTTTTCCTAATAAATGCTAAGACAACTTAAACATATCAAAAATCATTTTAAAAGACTAAAAACACCAAACTCATTCAAATCTTGTGTGCCCTCTGTGCACTTTTCCTTTTAAAATCTTTCTTCTCAAAGATTGAGCATTAGTTGATTCTTGTAGCGATGCAGACTACTATACTTCTATAATATATTGTGAAGTGATTGACATTTTCCTCTTGAATATTGAGAATTGCCTTGTTAATTAAATCAAAACAAATTTTTTCATATAAAGATTATGCAAATGCACATTCCTCATAATTGTGGGTAGTAAATAAGTTTTCCACTAGAATACGTCTTTTCTTTTAAAATCAACCAAAATAAACAAACTTTTGTTATTTTACCATGAACTACAAGGTTTTGATTCTTCATTGCACTTGAAGGATACATACGCATAAATCTCTTGAAGTCTTGTCAAACAAAAATCATAAAAAAAATTTCTTTTCCCATTTCCTCAATCTTTTGCAAACAACATCTTTTTTATAACACAAATTTTCAAAGAGACTCCTATGGAGTATCATAGATGTGAAGGATGCTAATACATTCCATTTGCATAACCAACCTTCGTATTCAGATATCTTTTTATTAGTTTTTATTTTAAAAACTTTTTGTGGGTTTTATCGATATTTTCCTTTTTCTTTGGAAATATTAAAGTTAGGTGGTGACTCTTGTTTTTTCTGAGTTAAATTAATCAATAGCTTAATCTCAACTTTTTCTGCCGCAACAATAACCTTATACTGTTTCGAGATACTTCACTGTGTCAATTCTTGTTAGAATACTGGATATGTGTAGATTTATTGTATAAGAGTACAAACAAAGAGAATAAAAAGAAAATATGGAGAGGAAAGAAAACAAAGGAGAAAGAGAAGAAAAAAAGAAAAAAGTGAAAAAAAGTTGACGAACGCAAGTTAGAGTCAATTATGGTTCGTTCTAAATAATGAAATGTAAAATATATTATAAATATAAATAAGTGCAAAAAAATATGAAATATATTAAAAATGAAAATAAGTGTGTAACTAAAATTTAAAGTATCATGTCAGATTTTAAAAAGGCAATAGTAATGTTACGTAAGCAATAGTCAACATTTTTTTTATAGAAAATTTAACAAAAGAAACTAATTAGACTAACAATACGGTGTTAAAGAATTTATAATGTTTTAAAATTATTTTACCCCTCATTTTTGTATGCATTTCATTGAATATAATTCAAATCTACATGTTCGAAATTAAAATTTTATCTTACTATTGAACCATACAATTTCAAAATATTTTGAATGCGATCCTCGAATTTTTTTTTAAATAATTATTTTTTTAAATTTTTTTTCTTAAATAACCACATTTTCAAAAAATTTATCAAAGTAATCACTTTTCATACAAAAAAAAATCGTCACACAGAGGAGTAGTCACTCTATGTGGCACATACATACAAATTAAAGAGAAGACGTTATACTGCATGATTTGTCCTCCTCTGTAAAACCATATAGTGTGGTGCATGTATGTAATAATAGAGAGGAGGCGCCACCTAGTGTGGTTTGACAGTAGTATTTATTAATTTTTTTAAATAAAAATAAAAGTAACTAAAAATATTTTATATTAATATTTTATATTACACAATGCATGGATATATTTTTTTGGACGTCCCCTCAACCTAAGCGGGTCCCAGTATGACATAAACGGTCCCGCCTTTACCTCACCCCTTGTCTCACTCCTCTCTGTTGATTTTCCTAAGGTGTTTGGGGTTTGTTCTGACTCGCTTGATTATGAGGTGCTTAATGTGATGATCATGGTACATCAGGATCATACATATAATCGATCGTTTCTCCCCACTGTGATGTGCTTCCAAAGAGATCGGTGTCCATGTTGTTGAAGGTTGATCTTGTTGGTTGGTATATGTGTGGGTGGGATAGTTGATAGTATTGGGATGTTGAATCGTGTTGGAAGCGAAGCAACAGTTCTTGTGGTGTATGAAATCTGTATGATGGTTGGGTACTTCAATGGTGTAATGTTTGACTGTATGTAGGTTGGGTGGTATGGTTGGAAGGAGATGTATCATATGTGTCTTAGGTGTTGTGGTAGGATGAGGAGGGTGCATATTGTTGGTGGTGGGTCGGGTCATGCTCTTGGTATTGTGTTTGTGTGTGTGGCATGAATTGATGACAGGTTTGGTTGGATGTGGTGATGTATGGTTGTTGGGTTTGAGTGGGTTGACATTGTGGTTGGGTTTGGTATTATTGAAGGGTTGGTTGTTGGGTTTGGTATTGTTGAGGGATTGGTTATTAGGTGTTGTTAGGCGTATGTTGCAGCTCTTTGGCGTGGGTCGATCAAATACGTCTCTTGAGACAGAGATAAATTTGTTGAAACCGATGTGTACCATCTCAAATATTGGAGAGTCGGTTTTAAGTCATCTTATGAGATCGGCTCCCTTAGGACCAATTCACGTCGATGCCTCCATTGACGATATTGATTTTTAGCAAAGTCTCTCAAATTATTAAGTCCCCATTGGTCGTCAACTCTGAGTAGATGCCATTATCCCAACCATGTAGGGGGGTCTGTGATACCCTGTTGCATGTTGAACTGTAGCTTCACACGATCATTGTGGTTCATCTCCACAGTAGTGAACCTGATGAGTGTTGTTTTTGCAGTCCAGACTTCAGCATCAGCTGGGTTAATCTCATGGTCGAGATCCTTATACGGCCTCCATACAAACTGTAGAGGAAAAAAGTGTTAAGATAATATTAAACTTAACTAACCTATTGAAAGTGTTGTATAAAATATGTAAGTTTAATACCTCTTCAGGTCCAACATGATCGATAAGATTTCGGTAGACCATTATTGTGTTTCGAGGGGATTTGTTGTAATTCATCCCAAGAACAAACCACCTACATAGAAAAAATGGGTAATAAATTAATACATGTTGGTTATAGTATATAGTATGTAAAATTTGTCTTTTCGTAATCTTACTTTGTAGCAAAGTAGAAGACGAATGACCTTGTGTTGCGGGGGACGGATGTCAGCATTCTCGACCAGCATCATGTCTGGAGCAAAAAGGCGCATGAATAAAAAGAACAGTTGTCGTTCGATGCGTTTTTACACAAGGAACTATACAGATGGACTAAAACAACAGAGCCCCAACTATATGTGTTTATTTTATCAAATTGTCTTAACAAGGGTAAATACATGATATTAACAGTATTACCCATTATTTCAGGAAATAAAAAGTGGCCAAATAATATCATTATGTAACACCGAGATTTCACAAATTTTTCTTGTTCGGTGGAGTTTTCGGTTATTACGAGACTATTATGATATTTTCCAAGAAGATGGAGATTAAACCTTGGCCTCTAGACCCTTGTTCAAATAAAGAGACTCCCAAAAGTTCCTCGCATATGGCATTGTCTTGGTTGACTCGTCCATTGACATCCTTACCATTGATCGGTAGACCGAATAACATGTACACATCCTCTAGTGTGACTGTATATTCACCACATAGAAGATGAAAGGTGTGAGTTTTGGGTCTCCATCTCTCCACTAATGCGAGAATAATTTTATAGTCAACATGGTAATTGATTATGTTGAGTAACGGACCAAAACCGACATGTCATAAGTACGATTCAATTTGTACGTCGTAAGGGACATACTCGTGGACACGACAACGAAATCTTTTAACATCCTATAAAAAACATGAATTATGTATAAGAAATATAATATTTACGTATAACAATCATAAGAATTACGAAAATAAAATTTTGTCTATAAAATATAGGTATTGAAGAAAATAAACTTACAAATGTTTCAATATTGTTGAGAGTTCCTCTATGTTGATCACCCATGGTCAAGAGAGCCATTTTTCTTGATTACTCTTGTGTTCTTGTTGATGTTTAGAGAAAGAAATAGTGTGTGAGTTATGATTGTGATGAACATATAGGGTGGATGTTACATGTATTTATAAGAAAATATTGAGGAATACTATGCATTCACGTGACAAAGCTTTGCATGCAAGATACACATAGGCGCCACACTATGTGGCGTATGCTCTTGTTTTATATACTAAGGCGCCATTCAATATGGCTTGTTACTTTTTGCATTCATGCAAAGCTGCATCATGGCAGTGATCAGATGGCATGAATGCAAGCTTGTTGCTCTCGTGACAAGCCATCCTAGGTGGCACATGCTTGCAAAATAAAGAGGACAAGCCACCCTAGGTGGTGCATGCTTGCAAAATAAAGAGGACAAGCCACCCTAAGTGGCGCATGCTTACAAAATAAAGAGGAAAAGCCACCCTAGGTGGCGCATTAGTGGTATATACCCCATACTTTCATCAGTATATTTAAGCGTCTATTGAAGGCGCATTATTGGTATACATTCATAACTCACAAAAAACATACCTCAACAGATGGATCATTCACAAAATTATACTATTGTTGCTCATATTAATGGTGACACGTTCAACTGCGATAACTTCGATTTTAATTTTTGTAATACCGATTTTATCCGCTTTCAGACAAACAAGAAATCAAGTTTTACATGCTTCAAATATAGACTAGAAGCCAAATTGCAGTGTGGTCCAGTTTACCAAATTCTTTACAAGTCTCGATTTCTATTTGACAACAACCAAGTCATATTTTATCAACTAAAGGTGCGCGATAATGATGATGTTCGAAACATGTTTCGAACTCATGAACAATATGGGTTCAATGAGATTGAGTTATATGTTTTATTACAATAACCATATCAATATCATGTGGTAGATCCTTCTCAATATTTTGAAGAAGAGGATGAATCTGACGAGGATAACCATCCTGAAGTCGATGTTATTGACCAAGAAGAAGAAGATCTCAATGATTGATTGTATGGTCAATGATGACACTGCAGATCAAGAGCATTAACCTCTACCTACGATTCATACGTACAACCCTCTATTTCACACGACGAACTTGAATTTGGAGGAAGATGAACCAACCTCAGATATCTTTCACAATCCTTATATGCAGACCGAAGAGGCCTTGAAAGTTGGAGACAAATTTCGTACAAAAGAAGAGTGTCTTAGAGCTATCAAAAAACACCACATAGAAATTTTAGTTGACTTCAGTATAAATCGAAATAATTCATGGAGGTACATTATTTTATGTCATAAAAAACCAATTTTCCCTTTTCGATTAACTGCATCTTACATAAAGAGAAGTGATTCATGGGAAATATGTACCATTGATCCACTCCACACTTGCATCATCATCGTTCCGACACAGGATCATCGGAAACTTAGTTCTCCACTAACATGTCAAGAAATCTTGCCTCTTATTAGCAAGGATCCATCATTAAAGGTGAGTAAAATTATTTCTCAAATCGCTACAAGATTCAATTATACTCCTCTTACAGGAAGGCAGGGATCGGGAGGACTAAGGCAGTTGAACTTGTGTACGGTAATTGGGAGGAATCGTACAAAGAATTTCCAAAAATTTTGGTGGCACTCAAATATTATGCTCTGGGAACTGTTATAATTTTGGAGACACTCCCGACATTTACCCCCAGACAGAACTCTTGTTAGTGGAAATGAAATATTTCATCGATTATTCTGGGCGTATGAACCATGCATCAAGGATTTTTCATTTTACAAACCTATTATACAGGTTGATGGAACTTGGTTATACGAAAAGTATAAAGGAACATTATTCATGGCAGTGGCACAAGATGGAAACAATGATATTTTTCTGATTGCCTTCGCTCTAGTTGAAGGTGAGACAGGTGGTGCATGGAATTTCTTTCTGAAGAATCTCCGATTACACGTTGCTCCTCAACCCAATATTTGTTTGATTTCAGACAGACATTCATCGATTGTGAGTGCATACAATAACCCTGATAACGGTTGGCAGGATCCCCCTTCAACACATGTCTATTGCATAAACATATCACACAAAACTTCATGCTCCATATCAAAGACAAGACACTTCGAAAGAAAGTTGTTAATGCAGGATATGCCTTAACAGAACCGTCATTCTGACACTATCGCAAAGAAATCCGGTTGATAAACTCGGAAGCATTAAGGTGGATCAATAACATTCCAGTAGAGAAGTGGACTCGGGAATTTGACAATGGTCAGCGATGGGGCCACATGATAACAAATTTGGTGAAATCATTGAACTTTGTCTTTAAAGGCATCCGAAACCTACCAATTACTGCTTTGGTTAGAGCAACATATTTTAGGATTGGGTCATTGTTTGATACAGGAAGTTCAAAATGAAGGGCATTGTTACAATCAGGGCAATTATTCAGTGAATGCACACTGAAAACATTTAACGAGGAGGCTGCCAAAACAAACACCCATAGTGTCACCGTGTTTGACTGTATTCAAGGTTGGTTCAGTGTACAAGAAATAATGGATCATAATGAGGGGTGACCAAGGGGATATTATCGGGTCAAACTAGATAAAGGTTGGTGTGATTGCGAAAAGTTTCAAGCATTTCGCATGCCTTGCTCTCATGTCATAGCGGCATGTTTGCATGTTTGCTTGGACCCAATACAACATATATCCCCCGTTTATGCAGTAAAGAGCGTTTTAAGTGTGTACATCAATACCTTCTCTGTGTTGGCAAATGAGGATTATTGGCCTGATTATCAAGGGGACATTGTTTGGCACAATGAACAAATGCGATGGAAGAAAAAGTGGCGCTCCAATAGCACTCGTATTAGAACTTAAATGGATATGACCAACAAAATGATAAGATTATGCAGTACATATCGTCTTCCCGGACACAATCGAAAAAATTGTCTGAATATTGGGTCTAGCTCTGCAACCTAATTTTTTTATAGTAAACTTTCCGGAGTAATTAATTTGTTGTACGTAAAAAATTTCAATTTAAATTTGGGTTATCATGTCGTGTTCAATTTATTATTCGATTACAACAACCTTCACATAATGATCCAAAAAATTACAATACCATAAAGTCAGGACAACAACACAACAACATGATAAGCAGACAAAACAACTAAACACATCATAATATCTAAGAGATAAAAATCATTAACACAATATCGTCTGGTCCAAGCATCGTCATCATGACATCAACGTTTCATCTCACCTTTTTCCATGATCGACTTACTCAATTTCCGTTCCTCACTGTAATTTGTCTTTCTATTTTTCTGATTTGCTCACCTTCATGAATGGCTCCTTCCAACCAGCGAATCAAGTGACTCTGAAAATACTCGAACGTCCACGTGTTCCAGAGTTTGATCTTCATCGGAGGCTTTGTCGTCGAAAAAATAACATGCGCATCTCTTTTGATCAGTGAAAACCTTGACAAGGGAGTGGAAGACATTTTCTAATGGTGATGTGAGAAATTGTGTGAAAAAATGAAGAAGATGAGTGATTGCATTTATAGAAAATCATATACAACTGTTAAGCCACACTAGGTGGCGCCTCCTCTCTATTATTGCATGCATACACCACACTGCATGACTTTACAAAAGATGACAAGTCATATAGTATGACACCTCCTTTCTAATTTGTATGCATGCGCCACACAAAGTAACTACTCCTTTGTGTGTCGGATGTTTTTTGTTTGAAAAATAATTAGTTTAATAAATTTTTTGAAAATGTAATTATTTAAAAAAATTATAAAAAAATATTTAAAAAAAAACTCCGATCTCTCACTATAGAGTTATAAGCCGTTGTCATCATCTCTTTATTACACACTAAGTATCATCAAATTGTTGTGTATCCACCGTACTATAACACTATTCCGCAACCGAATATTGACACTGACCCATCAGCAACTAGTTTCATTTCCTCTAATCATTATTTTTAAAATCAAAATCCATCCATGTGTGATAGTGATAGAGATTGGTTTACGCAAAAAAAGAAAAGTAAGAAAAAACTTGTAAAGAACACATTACATATTCCAAAACCATCACAAAAGAAAGCCAAAGCAAACAATAAAGCACTTATTATTATTCTTTATCCTATTTCGTCTTCAACTATCCACCACCATACATGGCGCGGGAATGCAGCGCCAACCTCTGCACGTGCTGCACAAGCTTCATCACCAGCACAGGCCTTGTAATCCTCTTCCTCTGGCTCACACTCCGAACTCAACAACCCAAATGTTTCCTCCAATCACTCTACCTCCCCTCTCTCAACAAAACCATCACTTCAAACCACGAACACTCCAACAACACGGTTATCTTCAAACTCAAACTCATCAACACAAACAAAGACAAAGGTGTCCTATACCACACTGTTCATCTCACATTCGCCCTCCTCCTCGACGCCAACACCACGCGCCCACTCGCTAACACCACTCTCGAAGCTTTTTACCAAGGACACGGTAGAACCACCCAGAAATGGAGCTCCGCTGAAGCACACGGCGGTGGAGTCAACAGCACGGTCAACGGAACCGTCTTCTTACGCGTCGATTTCGCCACGCGCGTTAACTATAAGATTATGCTTTTCTATTCCAAACGACACCGTTTGTCTGGAGGGGCAAATGTGGAAGTTAATGTTAGCTCCGGGGAGAAACTGGACCCCAAAGGAATCAGGCTCGGGTCCGAAGCTGCCCCGCTTCGTCTACGCTGGATTGCTCTTTCTACATTTTTAGTTTCTCTATGCTTTTACATGACTTACTAATTTGCTTCATTTTTTATTTTTCAATGTATTTTACAAAGTGATCGAAATTAATTGAATAATGAATTCAGTTAATGATGAATGGTAGTGAAATTTTTAGACGGTAATAATCACTAAAAATCACCACACAATTATGAGTATCCAAATTTGAAATATGATGATGACATTTAACCTATCAGTATCGACTTTTGCAAGTTGATATAGGATTTGCAGACACTTAACTTCCTTTTTGTTGGTGTAACATAATGGAATGAGAGAAAAAGAATGAACAATGAATGATAACAAAGAGGACTACTTCTTAATATTCAAATAGATGAATGAATTTTGGGATACAATATTGATAGCCTAGGTAGCATATTTATACTAGAAATTGAAAATGCCAAAAGGCCCTAATAAAGAGTAAGTATTGGGAATTGTGGACATTAAATAAATTACATTTCTAATATCATCCCTTAATTTAGATAATCTATCAGAAGTTAACAACATCAATTTCATCTCTTAAGCAAAGAAATTGATTTGTTTTAACTGCCTTCGTCAGAAGATCTGCAAGCTGTTTCTGAGTGCTACAGTGCAGAACTTCTAACACTCCTTTCTGAACTTGATTTCTAAGAAAGTGATATTTCGTCTCAATGTGCTTGCTTCTTCCATGTAGCACTGGATTCTTGGCAAGATCAATTGCAGACTTATTATCAATCATCAGCTTCAGAGGTTCCTCAACCTCAACCTTTAAATCATGCAGGAGATTCAGAAGCCAAACTGCTTGACAAGCAGCTACAGCACCTGCGATATACTCAGCTTCACATGTTGACAGAGCTACAACAGGCTGTTTCTTGGAACTCCAGGAAATGGGACCTCCCAGAAATTTAAACAAGTATCCAGAGGTACTTCTCCTGTCCACTCTGTCTCCGCACCAGTCAGAATCAGAATAACTTACTAACTCTGACTTTGTCTTTCTTTCAGAAGGAAACAACACTCCATATTTCAGAGTTTCCTTAATATATCTCAGAATTCTGACAGCAGCTTGGAAATGAGGCCACTTGGGATTACTCATGAATCTGCTGACCAATCCAACTGCATAACAAATGTCAGGTCTAGTATTACATAAATACCTTAGAGAGCCAACCAGCTGTTTGAAGGTTGTAGAATCAACAGAATTACCATCAGAGTCAGAATCCAATTTTTGATTGGTTTCTGATGGTATCACAGCAACTTTGCAGTTCTGCAGCTTAAATCTCTTCAGAAGTTCTTGTTCATATTTTAACTGGTGCAGAATGATACCCTTCTTCGAGTACATAATCTCCATTCCTAGGAAATATGTCATTTTTCCTAGATCTGTCATCTCGAACTCATTCATCAGAACTTCCTTGAACTTCTTTATATCTTCTGGGCAGCTACCTGTTAGCAAGATGTCATCAACATAGAGACACACCATAATCATATTGCTATCAGAGTGTTGTACATAAACTCCATATTCCACCTCACACTTCTGAAACCTCTGCTTCTTGAAAAATGAATCAATTTTCAGATTCCAAGCTCTAGGCGCTTGCTTCAGTCCATACAAAGCCTTATTTAACCTGTATACCATCCCTTCCTGATTCTTTTTCATAAATCCAGGAGGTTGTGACACGTAAACTTCTTCCTGTAATGGACCGTTCAGAAATGCTGACTTCACATCCAGGTGCATTAAAGGCCAGTTTCTGTTTGCAGCTAAAGTAATCACCAGTCTGATTGTTTCATGCCTAGCTACAGGTGCAAACACCTCAAAATAATCTAGCCCAGGTTTCTGAAGAAAACCTCTAGCTACTAGTCTAGCTTTGTGCTTGCCAATGGAACCATCTGGCTTAAGTCTCAACTTAAAAATCCATCTGACACTGATGGCTTTTTTCTTATCTGGAAGTTTAGTCAATTTCCAAGTTGTGTTCCTTTCTATTGCCTCAAGTTCTTCTTTCATGGCATTAAGCCATTTTTTCTTCTTGAGAGCTTCTTCAATGCCCACTGGTTCAAAATCTACTAACATGGCACACTGAACGACTTCTCCTTCAGAGTCAACGTCATTATCCTGCAGCATGTCAAAATCTGCAAACCTTCCGGGTTTTTGTCTGATTCTTTGTGGTCTTTGAGCTTGTTCTGAAGCTGCACCAGAACTACTACTTTCAGAGTTACCACCTTCAGAGTTTTCCCTTCCAGAACTATGATTACCACCAGATTCTGGATCATCATCAGTATCTGGATCTTCTTCTAACTCATCTTCAGAATCTTCAGGATCTTCAGAATCAGATTCATCTTTTGATCTTTCTAAAACATCTTCAGAGGATAACTCTGGTGTTGGCACTACACCAGAATCAGATTGAGATTTGTTCCAATCCCATGCTTCAGACTCTTTCACCACAACGTCTCTGCTGACTTCAACTTTATTAGTTTATGGACAATAAAACTTATAAGCACCTGTACTGTGGTACCCCACCAGCAACATTATTTTGCTTCTATCATCCAGTTTTTGTCTTCTAGCTTATGGAACGTGTTTGTAACAGACAGAGCCAAACACCTTCAGATGAATGACACTCTGCTTATCTCCAGTCCATTTCTCTAAAGGAATAACTTCCTTCAGTTTCTTCGTTGGACACCTGTTCAGAATGTATGCTGATGTGGCAACAGCTTCTCCCCATAGCACGTGAGGTAGCTTTTTCTCTTTCAGCATGCTTCTGGTCATATCAAGCAGAGTTCTGTTTCTTCTTTCAGCAATACCGTTGTGCTGAGGAGTATATGGAGCAGTAACCTCATGTTCTATTCCACTTTCCTCACAAAACTTTTGAAACACTGTAGAGTTATACTCACCTCCACCATTTGTTCTCAGAATTTTTAACTTCTGACCACTCTGCTTCTCAGCCTTCACCTTGAATTTCTGAAACTCAGTAAACACTTCATGCTTGAATTTGATAAGTGTTTACAGTGATTTCTGGTAAACAACCGCTAGTCCTCCAAACTATCGAATAAACTTACTGACTGTTATTCAATTTCTCTAGTAACTCGCAGGATCGACTAGATTGATCCTAGGACGTGTTGGTCATTAGGGTAACTCTCATGATCGAACAGGTATTCATGGTTGGTATTTAGAATGTTGTGTAGGTGTTTGACTTATTTCGATTTCTCTCTTAAAGATCTAAAGGTGTAATCAAAATATATGTGCGCGAAACTAAATTGCATGAATAAAAGTTAATTGTAAAGACATGTGAAAACTGCATAAAAGACAAGTAAATGACTTCGAAACGTAAAGAAAACAGTTAATGTAAAAGATTCGAAATATGAAGAAAGCGTTTAATGCAAGAAAACTGTAAGATTGCTTTAAGTAAAAAAGGGTGTTCGAAGGATAGAAACTTGAAGATAAAGGCATGAAATGTATGACAGTTTCTGAAAGGTAAAGTACTTGAAATGGAAAGAAAGCATTTAAATGTAAGGCATTAGTGAAAAGATTTTGAATAAAAAGACTTTAGATGCAAAAACTTGTAAATGGTATTGACATAAAGATAAGGAAAGTACTGGAAATGATAAAGGGTTTTCATTAAATCATAAACATGTGGTGTTATCATACGTACATTGCTCTTGCATTCTTTTCCCTAGCCATGTGGTAATTTGAATGTTTACTGAGTTTTTTGTACAAATAGATATGACACACGAAATCCTAATGCTAAGACTTCTATTTATACTACTTCGACCATAACGGTCTTGCTATAAGATTCTGCCACGTTCAGAACATGCAGAGCAATGCCTCTCTTTTGCTTCCACGTGTCTTCGAATGCTCCAGCGCATATATTTTAAATTTCGAACATCCCGCTTGCATTTGAATTTCAAATGTTTTGGCACTTCTTCGCTTCGAACGCACTTCTTAGACACAACCTTGTTGTCATTTCGAGACTTCTTTGGATATATTCTCATAATTGTCACTCGAAGCTCCAAGCTTTGATATGCTCATTCGAAGCATTGCTTCTACTATTTCGAAACATGACATTTTGTTTCATTTCGATCGAAACGTCCAATTTACTTTGCTTCTAATAATATTATCAAAATCTTCAGCCAACAAAATGCCCCTTTAAAATATGTATTTCTATTCCTTTGAGAAATACTTATTTTAAACATATACACAAGATTTTGATGCGACCTTCGAATCATCGTAACATTTATTGCATTTGACTCCAGTCACGTCAATCATAGCACTTTTTAGATTCCTTAACCGCCTTGAACCATTTCACAGTATGGTGCAGTTACAAAACAATGATTATCTTTAATCACGCCTATTACCAATGTTAACTTTACGCCACCTCTTCATCAAACCAACCCATGATTACCACGTATCACAACCTTACTCAGTGGATACTTAAACTTCCACATTATAAAAACCCATCAACTTAGTCTTTTTCTTTTCTTCCCACATTCTGAATCTTTTCTCCTTATTTTCTCACCGAAACCCTAAGCTTTCAACATTCTTCCAACAATGTCTTCTTCTACTTCATCCCAACTAAAAAAGGTTTCCAAAAAGAAAGGAAAGACCGCAGGAACTACAATGGAAAGCAAGGTTGTCACTCACCAAGGTCAATCTGTTCTTGTTCCCCATATGATATCAAAGGAGAAAGAAATGCTTTATGCATCCCAGGTACTTATTCCTACCATCGCTGCTGGTAAGAGGTTAGCTTTAATGGGGCCTCTTACAGTTTTTGAAATTCTAAAAGACACCAGCAAAATTTTCCCAGTTTGCTATAATTTCAAACCCCTGTTTAATAAAATGGACGCCCCTAAGGCAATAGAATCTTCTGGCTCAAACACCGTGGAAAATCCAACTGTTCCTCCTAAGGACCCTTTTGTATTAGACTATGTAAAGAGTAACTTCAAACCATTTCGATCTTGCCCTACCTCCGACACTGCTTATCAAAACTGGTTCAATAAGGTAGAAGCTAAGAAATCCCAGCAATGGGAAGAATTAGGTATCTACAACTTGATTAAGCTGTCGAAGCCAGGTTTTACTTACAGCCACCCTCTGTTATTCGCGTCCCTATATTTCTGGGACAGTACTTATAATACTTTCCATCTCCCTGGTGGAATGATTACCCCTACCTTCTTTGACATAGCGGCCATCACTGGGCTATCACCAGTAGGAGAAACATATATCCCTGACAACGAAGAACATTCGAGTATAATCGACTTCGAAGTCAAACTAGCAAGCTTTTCAAAGTTTATCAGCCACTACCATGCTGAAGGAGACAGTGTGTCTGATGTAGAACACATTGCTTTCCTTACCTTATGGCTGTCAAGATATGTCTTTTGCAGTAGATCCCTACAGGTAGCCAGTAGGTTTATTCCTCTAGCTAGAGATTTGCCCGAGAATCGGAGAGTGTGCTTGAGAGAATTGCTACTAGTTGATCTTTATGAAAGCCTAAGGTCAGCTGTTTCGAGCCTAAAATCTCACACCTCCAAGAATATCCTGTTAGCTGGCCCTTTTTGGTTACCTCAGCTATGGCTAAATGCCATGTTCGAACCTTCATTGTCAACTGCCAACACCATTGCTGAACAGGACCCTGAAATAATGGAGAGAATAATCGAAGGCACTCGGCTGTGAAGACTAACCCCAAATGATGATAAGGATGACTTCAAAGTCCTATTCTCAAAGTACATCATGATATTCTCCAAGAGGCATAAATTCGAAGAGACCATGGCGCCTTTTGCTTCAAGGGCTCATGGACCTTCATGGTTCACCATGGCTCTCTCAGAAGTTGTCAAGAGCAAAGAGATTCAAGATGTATGGAGAGCCTTTTTGCTACCCAGACTAATCTCTTCAAGAATAACTCCTGCCAAGAATCATATTTTCCTTTTCGCTTACCAGCCAAATTTTGTTTCGAGACAGTTTGGCTTATGCCAACTAATTCCTGAACCCTTATTTCAAACTGAGAGTGCCATTACCTCTGGGCGAACCTTTAAGGCACGGGAAGCCAAACTACAGCAAGAACAATACCAAGGCTTTGCCCAGTTTGAGCTAATAACTTTCGAACCTACCCACCTTACAGCAAAGGGGTTTCTGGAATGGTGGACAAAGTTTTATCAGACTTATATGTTCGATACTCTTAATATTCAGCAGAAACTAACTGATGCCTTCGATGTGCAGGTACCATGCAAGAAAGGTATGTTCACTCATGCCAAAGAGATTAAAGCTTTTCAAAATTATTTCGAAACTACTTATGATCCCACACACTTGGAATCCACTGTGCACCAAGCGGCTGAGATCTTGAAGGAAAAATTCAAACAAAAAGTTTCTAAGTTAAAACTTCCTTCAGGGTTGTCACCTGAGGATAGGTATAGGTTGGCATTCGAAATGCATCCACCTAAATTTCCTAGATTACCTACCTCAGAACTGGCTCTGGCTTGGTTTCCTCCATACCCTTGGTGGTTCACTTGCAAAGAAATGTTCAAACATCTTCAAAAGAAACCAAAGCCATCTGAGATTGTGACATGGGCTCGACACTGGCTCCACGATTTCCCAGGACATCTTCGCTATGACCTTTCTTCCATGTCGATTAAATATGATCAAGGCACAGGTGCGAATGCTTGGGAAAATCCCAAACGTTTTTCATTTTCCATATCTTTAACTTTTGCTTTAATTGTTTCGATTTTCAGCCATCAGGATAAAGACAACTGCTTCGAAGTCGAAAGAAGGGAGCGCCTCTCAAGCCTCTATCGAAACTACTGACAATGTGACTCCATCCGAAACAACAACCATTGCTGCCACAACAACAACAACACCAACAATAACCAGTGTTCCAACTCCACAGGTAATCATTTAGCCTTGATGTTTCGAATTCACTAATGTTTCATGATTTGCATCTAAATCTTTGTTTAAATCTTTTCAGACCAACAAACTTCCGCCTACCACTCCAAAGAAGCGAAAATCAAACACCACTGGGGAAGACCCCAAGGCTGGAGGAAACTTACCAGCTGCTTCGAAGAAGAAACAGAAGAAGGATATTTCAAAGAGCGCTGTACCAACTAGTGTCTCTGGACTCGATTCCAGGGATGCTGCTCCCTTACCCAAATCCAAAATTCCATCTTCGACCTCCAACGTAATGTTGGAACGCATAGCTAGCAACCTCTCTTCCGAGAGTCCACAGGTAAATTGAACTTTAAACTTTTAACAAAATAATTATTCATTACCTTGGTGCATGCTTTTAATATTCTTTCGCTTCTTGCAGAATATCTTAAATCCAGCTTCTACCACTTCGACCTCACCCTCAAAAGCTGCTGCTCCACTCAACTCCTCTCCTCAAGGAGACTCCAGCAACCTTGTACAGAATAAAGGTTCCTCCAATATGGAGGTTATGGCTGGGGCTTCTGAGCATCAAGACGATCAAAGTACTTCCCCTCCTCTAAAAGAAACAAATGAAGCAACACTTCAAGAATCTGCAGAGGCTTTACAAAGAACTTCTCTCCAAAAGTCCCCTCTTGAAACCCTTCAAGAGGACCCAAAGGACACTCATGCTGAAGGAGAGAAAGCTGATTCTGGTCAAAGAAACGAAGAATCTGCAGAAGAAGAGTCTGAGGAGGAGGATGCCAATGATGGTTCGACTGCTGGGACAGAGTCCAATGCAAATATCAGCAAAAAAGAAGACATCGAAGTGGTGGACTTGGATGACGATGAATAAGATAATGAGCACGAAACGAATGAAGGGGATGGTGACACAACCAACAAACCCATGGAAGTCGAAATGGACGTGACTCCCCTACGTGTGGAACTCCCTCAACCGTCTTTGTCTCAAATGACTGACGAGGAGCTTGCACTCTTGAGACGAAATGACCCTATTGGGTACATGAAGGCGAAGCTGGCTCAAAGGGACATTCCACTTGCTAGGGCTGGCACCAGTTCGACTAGCTATCCTCTTCCCACAGATGAAAGAATTGTACTTCTTAACAAGATCAGGAAAACAATTCTTAATGTGGATATATTTGAAGTGCTCAAACAGGATAACACTGCTTGCTACACTATGAAGGAGTTGCTTACAAAAGTCAACCTTGCTACCTGCTCCTTGCCAGTTAGTACTATCTTGTTCGATCTTCAATCTTTGCTGGACAACGTAACTGGTTACCTTCTCCAAGATGAATCTGCTGCCAGAAAGGTTCAAGAAAAACGCACTGCAATGGATGCTGCTTATGAACAAGCTTCGAAACTCTCTCAAGAAGCTAAGGATCAAGCTATGCATCTAAAGCAAGCAAAAACTGATTATGAGGCTCGAGCCGAGTCCATCCTTCTCTGGGAAAGGCAGATTCAGGAGCTTCAACAGAAGGTTAAAGAAGCTAAAGAACAACAAATAGCCTTCGAAACCAATACTGCTGGTAACTAATTCGAAGAGCTTCTCAACCAGGGGCTTGCAGAAATGGAAACTGCAGAACAACTCAAGGGAGAAGTGGAAACCTTGGAGGGAGCCAGGCGTTTCGCTCAACAGAGACTTGAATCTTTTCGAAGTACCTTCAACAGACTGAAGAATAATTCTTATTTCTAAATTTCAGTGTTTATTTGATTACAATTTGGTTTTTTATATGTAATATTCGAACAACGCCATTTTGGCATCTCATCTTGCCATTTTGGCAATTTTATAATATTTTGGTTACGTTGTTACTATTCGAATCTCCTGCAGGCGTGGCTTATATTTCTTTAAATATTTCCCATTAACCTTTAGGATACGTTTATCATCCATCAGCTCTTTGATTTCATATGCATTGTTTGAGAATACTTTTAATATTCGAAAAGGTCCTTCCCAATGAGGTGACCATTTACCTAGTGTTTTATTTTTCTTGTCCATGGGCAATATGACTTTCCAGACTAAGTCATTAATAATGAATTCTTTTCTCTTCACCCTTTTGTTATATGTCCTGGCCACTCTTTCTTTTTGTCTTATCAATATTTCCAATGCATGTAATCTGACTTCGTCCAACTCAACTAATTCATTCATCATCATCTCCCAATATAATGCAGCTGGGATTTCGTTTTGTCTTTGAATTCGAACTGATTGTAGATGAATTTCTACTGGCAGCACTGCATCATGACCAAATGTGAGTTGGAAAGGCGTAGTGTTAGTAGCTTCCTTAGGAGATGTTCTACAGGCCCATAGTATTTGGTCCAAAGTTTTGTGCCAGTTTCTTGGCTTTTTACCAATATGTTTCTTGATTAAACCTATTATCACTTTATTGGCTGCTTCAACTTGACCATTTGCTTGAGCATAATATGGCGTTGATGTTAGTAATCTGAACCCCATTTCTTGGGCAAATTCTTGCATCTTTCTACCAGTAAACACAGAGCCTTGGTCTGTGGTTATGCTCTCTGGCAATCCGAACCTATAGATAATGTGCTTCTGTATAAACTCAATAATAGCCTCTTCATCAGCAACTATTAATGGTATAGCTTCGATCCACTTGGTAAAATAATCTATTCCTACCAAGATATATTTCTGTCCTTTAGACGAAGCAGGATTTATTTCTCCTATCAAGTCCAATGCCCATCCTCTAAATGGCCATGGTTTGATGATTGAATGCAATTCACTTGCAGGGGCATGTTGAATCCCTGCATGTTTCTGACATTCCTCACATCCTTTAGCAAAGTCTATACAATCTTTGAGCATGCTAGGCCAATACATGCCATATCGAAATAACAGCCATTTCATTTTATGACTTGCTTGATGTGCCCCACATGCCCCATTTTGGACTTCTGACAATGCTAAGTATGCCTCACTTTCTCCTAGGCACTTCAATAATACGCCCTCTTGGGTCTTTTTGAACAATTCGTTCCCCATGAGGAGATATGATAATGCTCTGTATTTTTTCTTTCTATCCACATTCAGAGTTGGGTTTGCTAAATAACTCACCAGTGGACTTCGCCAATCTGCATCTGATAAAGTGTTTATGGCTAATATTTCGAATCCCTGTTTCTCAGCATATCCCAATTTCATACTTTCTAGATCTGATGGTGTGAATCTAGTAGCCATAACTCTACCCCTTAATTCAACTAAATCCTCAAAGTTCCTGACAGAAACTTTATAACCCGAAGCCAACTGAGCTAAGTCATTTGCTTCTTGGTTCTCTATTCTTGGTATGTGTTGAATATCCATGTATTCAAATTTCCTAAGTAGCCTGTTGACTATGACGAAGTATATCATCAAGTTTTCCTTTATGCATTTATACTCCTTCGTTATTTGCTTGACCACCAATTCTGAGTCTCCTTTAATTTCGACTCTAGTTGCCCCCAATTCCAACAAAGCTTCAAGTCCAACAATGAGCGCTTCATGCTCAGCTTCGTTGTTCGAGCAACGAGGACCATATAATTTATACTTAAATTTTGTTGGAATTCCTTCAGGAGAAATTAGAAGAACTCCAACACCACTTCCATTTCTGTGGGTCGAACCATCAAAGTATAATTTCCATGGTTGCATTTCGACGTAACTCATGACAGTCTGCTCAACCAATGAATGGTCCACAATAAAATCAGAAATCACTTGGCCTTTCACAGCTTTTAAAGGCATGAAAGTCAAATAATATTCTGTTAAGGCTAAAGCCCATTTACCAACTCTGCTATGCATTATTGGTTTTGAAAGCATGTGTTTAATGACATCGAAATGAGATGAAACATAAACATCAACAGGCTTTATATAATACTTGAGTTTCATACAAGAGAAATACAAACAGAGACATAGCTTTTCTAAATTGCTATATCTGGTCTCTGCATCATTTAGTACTCTACTTAAATAGTATATGGCTCTTTCGATACCATTGCTATCTTCTTGTGCTAACATACTACCTATACTAACTTCAGAGGCAGATATGTACAATCTCATGGGCTTCCCCCATGAAGGTGGAGACAAGATAGGAGGCTGAGAGAGGTATCTTTTTATCCTGTCAAATGCCTCCTGATGGGCTTCGCTCCATTCGAAGGCTTGGCCTTGCTTTAGACGAAGCAATGGAGAGAAAGCTTGGGTTCTTCCACTCAGATTCGAAATGAACCTTCTGAGGAATTTAATCTTCCCTAGCAGAGATTGCAACTCCCTTTTTGACGTAGGTGCTTTCGTCTCCATTATGGCTTTGGTTTTGTTCTGGTTGATCTCAATCCCTTTCTTGTGAACCACAAACCCAAGGAAATCTCCAACCTGCACAAAAAATGCACATTTAAGGGGATTCATCTTTAAGCCATGTTTTCTCATTCGTTCGAATGATTGGCTCAGATGATACAAATGTGTTTCTGCAGATATAGATTTGATGACTATATCATCAATATACACCTACATAAAGGTTTCAATGAAATCATGAAAAATCAAATTCATTTCCCTTTGATAAGTTGCCCCAACGTTCTTTAAACCAAAAGGCATCACCACCCATTCGTAGGTGCCTAAGGCTCCTGGGCAACGAAATGCTGTCTTGGCAACATCTTCTTCAGCAATGAAAATCTGATTATACCCAGAGTATCCATCTAACATACTTAAGTATTCGAACCCTGCAGCAGAGTCTACTAGCATTTCTGCCACAAGCATGAAGTACTCATCCTTAGGGGTTGCAGTGTTTAAATCCCTAAAATCTATGCAAATTCTTAAAGAACCATTTTTCTTAATAACAGGTACTATATTTGCTAACCATTCGACATACCTTGTGGTTCTGATGAATTTGCAACGCAGCAACCTTTCGATCTCAGCTTTAATCTTTGTGAGAACCGCTGGTGCGAATCTTCTAGGAGTTTGTTTGATGGGCTTCTTGCCATCTTTGATTGGCAGTCTGTGTTCGACTAACTCCCTCTTTAAACCAGGCATTTCGTCATAATCCCATGCGAAGCAATCTTTGTTTTTCTTGAGGACTTCGATTACTTCCTGCTTGAGGCATGGGCTAAGTTTTGCACTTACGTAGGTTATTCTTTTCGTGTTTTCATCCCCTAAGTTGACTTCTTCGAGTGGATCCTGTGCCAACATTTTGGCACTTGAGTCTATGGGGTCCCTTTCGAAGCCTAAGGGTTCTTTATCGTAGATGGCGTCCAACCTTTGATCCATCTCAAGTTCTTTAAAGGGTGAGCATTTCGAGCCATCCCCACTTATTTCGTTCATCTTTACAGCTAATTTATTTATTTCAGCCTCTAAGGCCGCCTTTGATTCGTTCTCAGCCATATAGGCCGAAATCCTTTCGAAGAAGGTGGATTCAGTCATGGATAAGGTTGTCGAAGTCCCAGCCTGCTGGCCGTCTTTGTATAGTGCTTTCGACTCCCTCTTCTTCACTGATTATTCTTCTATCCCAGTAAAGGCCATCATGGCGAAGGGTCATGTAATAGTGGGCGTTTCTGGTTTCGTTGATCTCATCATTTGGAACACACGGAGCAATCTTTGCCAGATGCTTGTCATAATTCCTCTTGTCAACTAAATTGACTGTTGACATGAAGTAACTCTGGTCTGCTTCAATGTTTGCCACGATCCCATCATCTCTCCATAGAACTAATCGTTGATGCATTGACGAAGGAACTGCCCCTACGCCATGGATCCACTCCCTTCCCAGCAATAAGTTGTAGTTGGCCTTGGCTTCGATCACCATAAACATGGTGGGCCTACAGCTTGAGCCTATTGTCAAGTCCAACTGAACCACTCCCAGTGTTTTGCCCACTTTCCCTTCATAATTGGATAGAACCATATTGTGGGGCTTGATGTCTCCTTCGCGGATCTCCAATCTTTTCAGCATGAAGTGGGGTATCAAATTGACTGCAGCACCCCCATCCACTAGAACCTTATTCACGCCATGGGCACCAACTTTTTCCCGAATAAATAGTGGCTTAAGATGGTTCTTCATAGCTGGTTCTGGATGTTCGAAGAACGCATTTTGCTCCTCAACAGCCCCATTGTCCATCACATAGTAGCACACAGGCCTATGCTTCATCAAATCTATGGTATCTTCTTCCTCATATTCATCAATTTCAGTTTCCTGTCCAAATTCACAGGGAAGCACAGATACCACGTTGCAGTTTAGGTTGAACGAAGACTCCCCCTCCGATTCGAAGTTATCAGTTATCATATTTTTGTCTTCTTCTGGGCCTGGAGTGTATTCCTTTGGTTCATCCAGTTGTACTTCAGAGAAAAGCCTCCTATTAACTGGGGGTTTGTCTTCAGTCTGATTTTTTGGTGTGGGTTTATTGGTGCTAGATTCACCTTGGTTCTTTGTTGAAGTTACCCCTTTATTTGCCACAGCTTCTATCTCAGCCTTTCGAATCCTCTGTTGCCTTCGCCACTGGGATCTCGACATGGGGTTCCTTCCTTTGTAGTTCTCTAGTCTTACCTCCTCCCTTTTTGCTATGTTGAATTGCTTCCTGTATGTCATAGCATGTCGTGCATTTCGTTCGGTGTTTCTCCATCTGTCTTTGCCTTTGTCGTTTCTGACTTGCAGCCATCTGTCGGTTGGCACTTCAGCAGGGAGTTTGAAAGCCACTCTTCGAGCAGCCTTGGGATGAGGACTATCAGGCCTTCGTTGTTTGTGTCGGCTATCGAAACGTGGCCCCATCTGAATATTTTCTTGATGGTTCCAGCAAGGGGCGAAGGGAATCGTTTCGAAGGCTCTGGCCATGCTTTGATCATACACAAAAGAACACCTTGGGCATATCAAGCACTTGGTTTCCCCCTTGTAGCAACGAAACACAAATTCCATCAAACTTTCTCCAGCCTTAGGATAACACCTGAATAGCTGGTTATCCTGGCGCCAATTGTTGCCAGTTCGAGCCCTCTGTACCCTCTCGAAGTTCGCAGTGATTCTCTGATTGCAGAGGATGCTGCATCTAGGGCACAGTATCATGCCTGTATCTCCCTTGTGGCATGTCATGAGGTAATCCTTGAGACTAGCATCTCCAGCATGATTATCCTCCATTTTATAATTCTCTTTTTCTAAGTATCTTTCTACCTCCTCCATCTCAGAGCGAGGCCTCTCCATATCCACCATGTTTACCTCAACATCTTCCCCCTTAGCTTCATCATCTCCCCATCCTATGGGCTTTATATCTTCAATGTGGACTTTTGAACTCTCTGGGGCAGAATATTTGACCAAATAGTCAAATTTTCCACTGGGTTCCCCTAAAGTGTCCCATATTTCTTTATGAGGGGAAGTTGGCTTCGTGATTTGGACTTTCTCCAATTCCAGCCTCAGGCCTTCAGTGACCTGTGTCAATTCTTGGTTTTGATTTTCCTGGCCTTCAGTAGCCTGGATTTCTCTTACAACAACTAAAGGTGCTGCTTCAATCGAAGTCTCTGGTAGCTTCTGGACGTCTTTAGTGACCTCCTTATCGACTTCGACTATCACCCAGCTTTCGATTTCAGTACCTTTCTCTCCTATTGGGACATCACTTTGGTCAGCTTCCACCATGTTAATCTCTCCAATGCATGCAGGCTCGAAGTAGTTGGTGTCTGCGACGTCCAAGGGATCTTCGTCCACTTTCATCTTTGCTTTATCAGCAAACTTCAGTCTTCCATCCTTGATTGCATTCTGAATTAGGTCCCTGAAAAGAAAACACTGTGAGGTTTTGTGGCCTAGGAAACTATGATATTTGCAAAATCCTCTCTTCTTTCTTTGATCTAAAGGAGGTATTTTGACATTTGATGGCACAATGAGTTGGCCATCTTTGACAAGTAAATCAAAAATCTCGTCACATTTAGTGACATCGAAGGTATAAACCTTCTTTGGGAATTTGTCACTTTTCTCATTTTCAACAATCTCTTTCCCTTTTGTGGGAACCAATAATTTGCAGGAGTAGGGTGGTGCCTGTTTTAATTCAGCGAGGTCGATTTCGACCTCTTCGAATTCGAATTCAGGATAATCTTCTGCTTCCTTAGTTCCAACATAGGAGATCCTTTCCTTCTTGTTATTTTTAAAAACTCTGGCCTTTTCGGCCTTTAGCCTTTCGACCTGTCGAACCCTGTCGGCTAACTGAGCCATGTCCCTCAAATATTGAGTGTCTAGTTTCTTTCGAATAGAGTAATCCAAGCCACCAGCGGCCATTTCGACTAACTCATGTTCAGGCACCACTGTGTAACATCTGGATTTCAAAAGCCTAAATCTATTCAGATAATCATCTATGGGTTCAATGAACTTTCTCTTGACACTGGCTAATTCCTTCAAGCTTATTTTTGACTGTCCCATGTAAAACTGTTCATGGAATAATCTTTCCAAAAGAGCCCAAGTGTCAATGGACCCAGGAGGCAAAGTGGTGAACCATGTGAAGGCGTTTTTAGTCAGGGAACTTGGGAAGTATTTGATCCTGAGGTCTTCGTTATTGGCTATATCTCCCGCTTCGGTTAGATATCTGGCTATATGTTCGACTGTTGACTCATTGGTATCCCCAGTGAACTTTGTAAATTTAGGGACTTTATACCCCCTTGGTAAATCAATATGCATTATGCAATCTAATATAGGAGAAGCATAATTTAGCCTTCGAATTCCTGTGTTGAGGCCATTCTGGGCCATGACTCTCTCTATCATGGTGGTTAAATTGTTTTCTGCCAAGATGTTATCGTTTCGAATTCTATGAATGACAACATCAGCATCTTGATTTCGACCCACCATGACAACCCCCCTAGGTTGTTCTTCTCGAAACTCTGGGACTTCCAGCCTTTCGACCCTTGCCCCTGGTTCCATAATTTCTCTCTGTGGGCCTGGGATCATTGGGGCTTCTAGCCGTTGTGCCCTTGCCCCCAAGTTAACTTCTCTAGGTGGTCTATAGTTTGGGTCGTTAGCAACTTGTTCCATAACAGGCATGTTTGCTCGAACTCCCGCCTGATTCTGCCTACGCCTCTCTGGGGGAGCAAAGAAATCTGCTATTCGACTCATGTTATCAGCGTTTTCTCTGTTTGTCACAGTCACATTTTGTACTATTGGGGCAAATATTTCCTGCATAGTTTGTGCTAATACCCCTATCATATTATGGTTACTGTCATCTATCAATTGCCTAAAAGCCAACTAGTTTTCTGTGGTTAAAATAGGCATTGTGCTATAACCCACTGACCCTTGGTTATTTGTCATAAACTGATTCGCCCCAGACCCAGACCCTAATTGTGGTGATGAATTCGATGTGGAATTGTGTAAACCTGCCATAAAAGATGTTGGCATTCCATAAGAGGAATTTCTGGTTCTATTACCATCGAAACCGGGTGGTCTAGTTAGTGAAGTGGCGAAATGGGTTTGTGTCCCTGATGGTGGAACAAATCCCCCAGGATAACCAATGGTTCCAGTATTTCCTAAGATCGAACTATTAGTTGATATGCCACTTACTCCATTAGTGTCTATATTACTGGTAGAAGATGCAACAGACTGTGCATTCGAAGGGATCACATTAGACATTCCCATCGAAGCGGACACGTTAGTGCCTGTTGTATGTGGGGCATTTTGCTCCCCTTGTTGATTGTCAGAGTTAGACATCTTGTTCAAACGTTTCCTTCTGGATAATGGTTGATTGATGTTGGTTATTTTACCACTTCTTAGGTTCATAAAACAACAAACTTATCACTCAGAGGGTCTTTTTATAATAGTTATGTCTCAACAATCTTTATTTCTGTTCTAAATTCTGTAACGTCCAACGATTGGTCCCACCGGGTGTGCAAATTTGTTTACAGTGATTTTTGGTAAACAACCGCTAGTCCTCCAAACTATAGAATAAACTTACTGACTGTTATTCAATTTCTCTGGTAACTCGCAGGATCGACTAGATTGATCCTAGGACGTGTTGGTCATTAGGGTAACTCTCATGATCGAACAGGTATTCATGGTTGGTATTTAGAATATTGTGTAGGTGTTTGACTTATTTCGATTTCTCTCTTAAAGATCTAAAGGTGTAATCAAAATATATGTGCGGGAAACTAAATTGCATGAATAAAAGTTAATTGTAAAGACATGTGAAAACTGCATAAAGACAAGTAAATGACTTCGAAACGTAAAGAAAACAGTTAATGTAAAAGATTCGAAATATGAAGAAAGCGTTTAATGCAAGAAAACTGTAAAATTGCTTTAAGTAAAAAAGGGTGTTCGAAGGATAGAAACTTGAAGATAAAGGCATGAAATGTATGACAGTTTCTGAAAGGTAAAGTACTTGAAATGGAAAGAAAGCATTTAAATGTAAGGCATTAGTGAAAAGATTTCGAATAAAAAGACTTTAGATGCAAAAACTTGTAAATGGTATTGACATAAAGATAAGGAAAGTACTGGAAATGATAAAGGGTTTTCATTAAATCATAAACATGTGGTGTTATCATACGTACATTGCTCTTGCATTCGTTTCCCTAGCCATGTGGTAATTTGAATGTTTACTGAGTTTTTTGTACAAATAGATATGACACACGAAATCCTAATGCTAAGACTTCTATTTATACTACTTCGACCATAACGGTCTTGCTATAAGATTCTGCCACGTTCAGAACATGCAGAGAAATGCCTCTCTTTTGCTTCCACGTGTCTTCGAATGCTCCAGCGCATATATTTCAAATTTCGAACATCCCGCTTGCATTTGAATTTCAAATGTTTTGGCACTTCTTCGCTTCGAACGCACTTCTTAGACACAGCCTTGTTGTCATTTCGAGACTTCTTTGGATATATTCTCATAATTGTCACTCGAAGCTCCAAGCTTTGATATGCTCATTCGAAGCATTGCTTCTACTATTTAGAAACATGACGTTTTGTTTCATTTCGATCGAAACGTCCAATTTACTTTGCTTCTAATAATATTATCAAAGTCTTCAGCCAACACCATGTCATTCTTGTGAACTCATCCACAAAAAACACAAAGTAATTGTTTCCTCCAAGTGAAGGTACTGTAAATGGTCCACACACATCAGAATGTACTACTCCCAGAGCATGTTTCGCTCTGGGGGCTACTTCTGATGTAAATGGCAATCTAGGTTGCTTACCTTTCATGCATATCTCACATGACTTCCCAGGCTTCACAATTTTCGAAATACCACGTACGAGCTTCTTAGAACATAGATGCCCTAAGCTTCTATAGTTTAAGTGCCCTAACCTCTTATGCCACAGCTTACTGTTACTTTCAGCACCTTCTGCACTAAGGCACGTTGCTTCAGTTGTTTCTACATTCACCTTGAATGTTCTGTTGCCTCCTTGTTCAGATTTCATAATTAACTTCTGATTGGAATCATACAACGTCAGAAGATTGTTTTTCATAACAACTGAAAAACCTTTCTCAATCAGCTGACCTACGCTCATCAGATTGCTTCTAATACCAGGAACATACCAGACGTCTTTGATCATAATTTCTTTCCCATTCTTCACTCTAATTCTAACATTTCCCATACCTTCTGTATTAAGATACTTATCGTCAGCACATCTGATCTTTGTACTCCTTCTGGAGTCAAAGTCTGTCAGCCATTGTTTGTTTCCAGTTAAATGATTTGAGCAGCCAGTGTCCATATACCACCAATCTTCTGAGCATTTTCCATCATAGTCAGAGGCCATTAGCAGTACAGGTTCATCATCAGAGTTTCTCTTAGCCATATATGCTTCTTCTGATTTCCTATCCCTGTTTGACCTACAATCTCTGGCAAAATGGCCCAATTGTTTACAGGAGTAACATTGAACCTTCCTTTTGTCATACCTCTCTTTTCCTTTATGATACTTCTTATCATCAGAAGTTGAGGCTTCTGACTTCTGGAATCTATCACCACGTCTATTCTGTTTATGGTCTTTCTTGACAAAAGAAGGCTTCAGAGCTTGCTCAGCTTCTCTCTCAGAAGTTCTCTCAGACAGACGTAACTCTTGTGCTTCTAAGCTGCTTTGTAATTCTTCTATTTTCATGGTTTCCAGATTTTTAGAATGTTCAATAGAAACAACAATGTAATCAAACTGAGGAGTGAGCGACCTCAGAATCTTCTCTATGATTATCTGTTCAGTCAGAGTTTCTCCACACGCCTTCATCTCGTTAGTGATCAGAATTACTCTGGAGATATATTCAGAAACTTTCTCACTGCTCTTCATGTTCAGGTTCTCATATTGCTTTCGTAGGGATTGAAGCTTCACCTTCTTTACTGATGCGTCACCACCGTAACATCTCGTCAGTAAATCCCACGCCCCTTTAGACGTTGTTGAATCAGCAATCTTCTCGAACACATTTTCATCCACACACTGATGGATATAGAACAGAGCTTTCTGGTCCCTCTTTCTCATCAACCTCTCAGCAGTTCTCTGTTCTTCAGTTGCATCTGCTGCAGCTGGTACATAACCATCTGTAACCAGATCCAGAACATCTTGTGCACCGAACAGTACACGCATTTGTATCATCCATCTGTTTCAGTTTTTGCCATTAAAAACTGGAAGTTTAGTGTTCAAACTACCGTCTCCACTCATTTTAAACCTTGCACGGATTTTCAGATCTTAAACACATTGTTTCCCAATCCACAGAATCAAAATTCTGTTCAGAATTTTGTTCAAGATTTCAACAGAAAATCAAAGAACAAAACTCAAACACACAGCTCACAACCACTCGCGTTTCCCAGGAAAAACAGAACCAAAAGCTCCTGATACCAATTTGTTGGTGCAAAGTAATGGAAGGAGAGAAAAAGAATGAACAATGAATGATAACAAAGAGGACTACTTCTTAATATTCAAATAGAGGAATGGATTTTGGGATACAATATTGATAGCCTAAGTAGCATATTTATACTAGAAATTGAAAATGCCAAAAGGCCCTAATAAAGAGTAAATATTGAGAATTGTGGACATTAAATAAATTACATTTCCAATACTTTTAACATCGCATTAGAAAAACACAAACATTTTGTATACCTTGAATCTCATAGTGCAATCCTAAATATATAATTGCATGTAGATTATTGAGCAAGCAAGATACCAAAAATAAGTCTATAATATTTTACACTTAGACCTAGCTGGATTCATCTAGGGGAGCTACCACCTTGAAGTTTAACAAGAGAATAGTAAGCTCCATTTCTTCCAAGTGAAATCAAATCATTATGTGAACCTTGTTCCACAACTTTCCCATTCTTAATCACAACAATGGAGTTTGATTTCTGTATTGTAGATAGCCTATGTGCCACTGCTATACATGTTCTTCCAACCATTATTTTCTCAAGTGCTTCTTGGACCAAAATCTCTGACACACTATCAAGTGCACTTGTAGCTTCATCCAGAAGAAGAATTGCTGGATTCTTTAGTATAGCTCTGGCTAAAGCTATTCTTTGTTTCTGTCCTCCTGATAGCTGAACTCCTCTTTCTCCACAGTTTGTTTCATACCCTTCATTCATTCCACTGCAAAAACAAACACTAGTTTTAATAGGATGAAGCATGAACACAGACATCAGACACGGTACTGGCATTGACACGTAGATACTGATAATAATTTAAGAAAATTAAAGTCATTGAATGAAGAGTTTATACCTTATGAATTCGTGGGCATTAGCAACAGTAGCAGCTCTTCGTATCTCAGATTCAGTTGCATTTTCTTTTCCATAGGCGATGTTATCTCGAATGGTTCCACTAAAGAGGGTTGGTTCTTGACTCACCAAAGCGATATGAGACCTTAGCATTCTCAAGTTATAGGACTTGATGTCTTGTTCATCTATACATACCATTCCCTTGATAGGATCATAAAACCTTTCAATCAGACCAATGATAGTGGATTTACCACAACCACTGTTTCCCACAAGCGCTACTGTCTTTCCAGCCTCAACTTTGAGATTCAGACCCTGGAATACCATTTGCTCGGGTCTAGACGGATAGGCAAAGAATACACTTTTAAGCTCCACCCTGCCCCTGATCTTTCTTTTTTTATCTGACCCCCATAAGGTTTCAGGATCAATCTCACTTTTCCTGTCTAGGATAGCGAAAACCGATCCAACCGCATTGCTTCCTTTAGATATGTCAGAAGTCATGCTACCAGCTTCTGCAATGATGTATGCAGTAAAGAGCAATATTAAAAATGCTTGGAAGAGATGCGTCGGTTCTATGAGACCTTGTATTAGGAGCTTCCCACCATACCAATATGCCAATGCTGTTGATCCAGTGTTGAAAAATTGTGACGTGAAAAGACCAAAGCCTGAAATCCATGACTGTCTAATGCTCTCCTGTTTAGGTCCTGTCATTGTAGATTTGAAGAGGGCTAACATTCTTTTCTGAGAACTGAAAGCAGTTATGGTTCTATGGTTTATAACGGCTTCACTTGCAAGTTGGCTTCCTTCCCTTTGTGCTTTACGAGTTTTTTCCGCCATAGTCTTCATCAAAACACTTCTTGAATAGAAGCTTCCAATGACTAATGGCTGCACTGCAATCATCACAAGTGAAAGCCTCCATGTGAGAACAAGTCCTATAGTGTAGGCAAAGACAGATCCAAAGACTGCTTGAGCAAGAAGAGACATCCGGTCGCCAACAAGGGAACGGACCAAGTTGGCTTCAGAGGCTAGTCTCGCACAGATGGCTGCACTTGTGTTGTCTTCATGATCAAACCATCCTATCTCAAAACTCATCAATTTTTCTAGTATTTTCTCTCGAATTCTTTTCGTCAACCTCTCTCCCATGACAGCAAAATTGTAGTGCTGGAGAATACTAGTGAAGAAGTTAAAAACACCAATTCCTAAGAAAGCGAGGGCTAGGACTCTAGTTTTTGACTTCATCTTAGAGGTATCAGGTTCAAAATAAACCGATATGAGTAATCCAACACAGTATGCATTTACAGGTTGTACTGCTCCTGAGCCTATTGCTCCCAATATTCCTAAAACTCCTCTTCCCCACTCGGGGGCGTTCATTTTCAGCAAACGCCACGTTGATGGAGCTGGATGGTTTGGTCTCTTCAAGTCATCTTCAAAACTATCATCATCATGGTCATATTGGATTGAATATGAGTAAGGCGTGCCGATGGAAAATCCCTGGCTGAAGGGATACAACATTGGAGTGCCCGGTGTGCTTGATTTGAAACTTACTCCTGGACTTTGAGGAACGCTCATCCTGTGAGAGCTCTTTCCTTCTATTTGAGGATTGGAATGTTTGGACTCATCATTCTGAGTTGTTACTTGTTGCAACTCTACCATACGAGCATACTCTCCGCCTTGTCCTCCGTTAATTTCCATGAGCTCATTATGACTACCTGATTCAATCACTCTCCCTGCTTGAAGCACAGCAATATTGTCGGCTGTTCTTATTGTAGACAGGCGATGAGCAATGATGATTGTTGTCCTTCCTTTTGAAGCTTGATCAATTGCTGCCTGTACCACTCTTTCAGATTGAGAATCCAATGCACTTGTTGCTTCATCAAGCAAGAGAACCTTTGGATCCCTAAGTAAAGCTCTCGCAATGGCAATGCGCTGCTTCTGTCCACCAGATAATTGAAATCCAAACTGTCCAACCTATAGGAAAATCATAGTAGTTTTGAGTAATTGCTTCAAATAAAAACAAGTTTATATAGTAGTCTTCTTTTTTTCAACTTACTTGAGTTTCATATCCATCTGGTAATTTGACAATGAAATCATGTGCATTTGCTGCTTTAGCTGCATTTATCACACTTTCCATTGAAGCACCTTCTTTTCCAAACAATATATTCTCTTGTATGGATGTGGCAAAAAGAACAGGCTCTTGATTCACTAGACCAAGATTAGATCTCAACCATTTCAATTGAAGCCTATTAATCTTGTGACCATCCAATAATATTTCTCCTTCTATAGGGTCATAAAACCTTTCAAGCAGTGCAACGATAGTAGATTTTCCCGAACCACTACCCCCAACAAGACCTATCCTCTTGCCTGCTGGAATAACGAGATTGAATTCCTGCAAGACTGGCGAATCTGGCCTAGATGGATAACAGAAATATATATCTTTAAATTCAATTTCTCCTTTCACATGGGATAAAGCCTTTCCTTTCTTCTCTTCAGAATCTATAGTTGGCACCCTATCAACCATTTCGTAAATGCGAGTGACCGCAGAAGTTGCCTCCATGATCGCAGTTAAATTTGGAAGTGCACTCAAAATGCTCCTGAAAAATTCATCAAAGTTAAACATATTTTTTTTTTGTCTTAACCCTCCAGTTCTCAGAGGAATGGAGCGAGCTCTAATGGTTCAGAGTTCGTCCAGGAGATAAGTAAAGTCTGACCGAAGATTGTTCAGGTTCGAAGTTAAACATATCAGTATCAACACGAATATAAAAAAGTAGTGATTATAAAACTAGAGTATAAGTAATGATAAAATCACTCACAATCCTCCCATTAGGATGTTGAATCCAGCTACAAAAACATGGCCACCTTTTTCTCCTTTTTCAGATATCAAAAATGTTCCAACCCAAGCTTGAAAACCCCAACTAACATAAATAATTCCCATACTTCCTAACATCAACCCCTTTGCAAAACCTTGCTTTATTCCAAGTTCCATAGTTTTTTGAAGTGCAGTGCTAAATCTTTTTAGTGTTTGATTCTCCCCAACATAAGAGAAAACAGTTCTTATTGAAGATATTGCTTGCTCAGCAATCCCACCAGCAACACCATAAGATTCTATCATTTTCATTGTGACGTCCAACATCATCTTCCCAAATACAAGCGCCGGAACAATGAACATGACAGACAGTGGTATGGCTGCCAATGCTAGTCTCCATGAAAGTACAATGGCAAAAATATGACAGAAAAAGAATGTTGACATGTAAGTCATGCAGTCTGGTATCTACATGCAGAAAAAGTAAGAAATTAATAAAGCATGATAAAGATTAAGAATTTTAGTAATTCAGAATTTGAAACCATTCTGTTTAGAAGGAAATATGGATAACTGCAGACAAACCTTCTCGCACAAGGCGGATTGGACTATGTTTGCATCCGAGGAGATGAGTGAAACAACTTGGTATGTTGTTGAAGAACCGGCGGTTTGCGTGTCAAAGAAACCAACCTCTTGTCTTAAAACTGATTTTAGGTACTCCATTCTCATTCTCGAAGCCTGTCTCTCTGCTGTTCTATTCCAACATAATCCTTCTGTAGTAACCATTATCAAATTCGTATCAAGCAAGAAAAGTAGTTAGCTTTATTTTTTATAATGCTAGGAAGATATCTAAAACAAAGCTATGAAGTTTGAAGCTTACCAATAAAAGCCGAAAACCCAACTCCAAACGCAACGCATAATAGTTTCAATGCATACTGAAAAAAAGGGAAGTAAAACGATATCTCAAAAACTGTTGAGTACTACAGAAACAAACAAGAACATATCATACTAAAATTTCTCATGTAATAGCCTATAACAGAAGATTAGTACTAGTAACTTTATTTAAACAAACTCACCATGTTCACATCATGCTGCGTTAAACGGCTATTCGTGTCTCCATAAGCATTAATCACATCACTAAGAATGTACATCATGAGAGGATTCTGCAAGCCATCTCCAAGGCTTCCAAGAGTCCCAAAGAACATCAACAACTTATCGACTCCATCTGCATAACGAAACAAACTATTGCTCCCCATTTTGGAAAGATACCTCTTTTTAGAAAGATTCACTAAGCTTTATCAGCTTAGAAAGACTTATATAAACTTGGTTAGATACTGTTAGACAAATAGAAAAATTAGCAGCCAACATGTGACTCTTACTATTGTCTTATTACAAACAAAGCCGTTCTTGATATATATATATACTATTGTTCAAACTTGAACTATGTTTGTGTGACATAGTACGCTGTCTTAATTTGTTTGTACTTGTGGTTATGTTCTTCCTAGATACTTAGCCCGGCACATGATTCCATTTGGTCACTTTTTAATGAATTTGTCTTAGTTGCAGAGAATCATTCACCTGTTATTGTCTTGGATGATGAGATGTGTAACCAATTGGACTAAGTCTTGACAAGCTAATATGGCAATGATTCGATGTTTCTTAGGCATGTTTGTTGGAAGGGTCTTTCTACCTTTGCATTGTTATGTAGGGACAGTGTGACATAAGAGGTATTT
Source organism: Vicia faba (assembly GCA_948472305.1). Taxonomy (NCBI): domain Eukaryota; kingdom Viridiplantae; phylum Streptophyta; class Magnoliopsida; order Fabales; family Fabaceae; genus Vicia; species Vicia faba. The sequence continues at coordinate 746,345,766 of OX451741.1, forward strand.
TTCTTTTTTTGCTGTCATTCTAGCCAAAAAGCTACAAAGATATTATCAATTATTCAATCAATATTATATGTTATATAGATAAACAAATATGAAAGTAGTATGTACTTTGTTCTAGGCTGATCCAATTGTCTCTACTTGTGTGCCATTTGTAACGAAGGAATATAATCTTGAAACAATATCAATAAATATGCTGCCGTCCTTCCTATATTTGTTCAAGTTGTATGTTTTTGGATTGGGATTGCTACCTTTGACTTTTTTTTTTAAAAAATTTAATTTTAACTAATAGATTACTTGTGTGTCTCCACAAGTATCAGTGTGAACTACGAAATTGTTTTCAGTTTGTAATAGGAAAAAAAATTAGAAGTGATTGTTAATTAAGAATTGATCTTACTCTTTATTGTAAATTATTTATTTTCTGTAATAAGTTTGATAAATTAGGTAATAGAATATTTGTAATTTTTTTTAACACAAGAATATTTATAATTATAATTTGTACTTACCCGTAATTATTGATACTATTATATATAGTATGGAATGCAATAGAAAAATATAAACAATTACTTTTCATGACATGGTATCATAAGAGTTCGATCAAACATGTAAATACTTGTTATCTTGGCTGAACAAGGACACCCCACTGGATTGCCTTGAAATCGTGTTTCTTGTTCGTATTTCTCTCGAAATCCTTTCGTCATCAATTGAAAGCTTTCGACTGTTGTCTCATGATTTCCTTATTGTTGTTGTTTCGTGATCTAATTCTATTGTAATTTGCGATTCAGCATTCTCGACAATTGCAGATTGTGCTTTGCAATTCTGTTTTGATATTCTAGGGCGATTCCATTTTGTAATTGTTGTTCTCAGTAATTTTGTTCGGTGTTCGACCAACAGTTGTTTCGATATTTGTGGTTTCATTGATTCGTGGTTTCTGTCCATGGTCTTGGTTCATGACTTCACTGTGGTTGGTTTGATTACTATTTTTATTTATTTAATTGTTTAAAAAAAATAGTGAATAAGAGAAATTATTGTTGCACGTGCAACAACAATGGATTTGAGATTTCTTATTATTTAAAGTAAAAAGGTTATTATATCATGATGACTTCAGAAAATGAGAAAATTAATTTGTGTCCGTTTTACCAACAAAAATTATTCTGCTTGAGAATTTTAGTTAAAGATGTATGTTAAAGGAAATGGATTATGGAGTCACTTAGATGATATGTCTAAGGCATCGACTGAGAAAACTATTTTAGATGCGTGGGAAACTAAAGATGCTCAAATCATCACTTGGATTCTCAATAATATTGACCCCTCAGATGATCAATAATTTACGCTCTTTTTCAACTGCTCAAGAAATGTGGAATCATCTGAAACACGTTTACAGTCAGGACAATTCAACAAAATATTTTCAGTAAGAGCTAGACATAGCCAACTACAAACAAGGTGATTTGTCTATTCAAGAATACTATTATGGTTTTTTGAATCTCTAGACAAAACAATCTTCTATTATACATGCTAATGTTCCCGAGATCTCTCTCGCTGTTATTCAAGAGGTGTACAACACAAGTAGGTGAGATCAATTTCTCATGAAACTTCGTTCAAAATTTGTGGTTGTCAGGGGTCCTTTGCTAAATAGGAATCACGTTCCTTCTTTGGATACTTGTGCTGGTGAACTTCTTAGGGAGGAACAACGTCTGCTTACTCAAAAAATCATGACTCATGATGTTGTTAGCTTCTGTCGTACCCCAAAATTTTCCCTCCCATTTTTACTCAAGACATGCTCATTAAGGTCTTCAATTGCTTAAGGGTGACCAAGAATTGATCAGACAAATTCTTCTCCTAAGCAATGAACCTCCAACCAGGGTTTCACTTTTCATAAAGAATTTTGGGTTGCAAAGATCTCAAGTGATTTCCATGGTCCCTAATATGTTTCCAAGAATTTCCATGACAAAGTTTCATGCCTTGCACTACAAACTTACTCAGTCAATTGCCCAAGTGTTTGAAAATCAACTGTACTAGGTCAAAAATCAATTGTGGCCAATATACAGTCAAACTTCAATATTTTTGGTCAACATCAACATTTTGAAGTGATAATCATCATTTGATCAAGGGTTTATCATGATTCCTCAAGGAATGCTCATAATTCATCAAGAGACAAGAATTACAAAATTAGAATTTCCAAGAAAAAGTCAACTAAACTTTGACCAGGCATAACTTTCACATATTTCATCCATTTTGCCCCAACCTAAGCCTATTTTGAAAAAAAATTCAATTCCCTACAACTTTTGTTTTATTCTCAAGTCCAAAAGATACTTCATTTGGAAGATATGATCTCATGCATTATAGGTCATTCTCAGAAAGTCAATAAAAAACACTTTTTGTCAAGGCAACTTACATCAAGATAAAGTCTTCAAATACAAAATCGATTAAAAGAGAAAGTGTAGAGGACATATTGGGATTTCCAAAAAGTCCAAGGTCATATTTAAAAGATGAAACTTGAGCAAGTTATGAAGTGCACAAGTTGGATAATTTTCGAAGGAAATGCATAAATTCTCAATTGAGCAAATTTGTAATTTTAAATTATCGGGCCTAACTTTTTGGAGTCCAAATATGTTCATGATGTGTCCAAGGACCTCTAAATCTATCCATGCATTTTTTTATTTATTTGAATTTTTATTCATTTAAATATGAATTAAATCAAATAAAATACAAAGAATAATGGGCCATGATATTTGGGTTTGATTTGATCTATTAGAAGGCCCATATTTTCATGCAAGATACATCCAAAGGGATCAGGTTCATGCAAGTAACTAAAGAGATAAAGATATCACAAATATGGACATTTTTCAATGTGTTTTATTCTTGTCTCCAAGGCCATGAATGCATTGATTCTTTATCATGTTTGTTCACTCCTATCTTCCCTCTATAAATACACAACAATGCAAGCCAAAAGGTGCATGAAATTCCTCTTCAAAAAGCTCTCCAAAAGCTTTCTCAAAATTCTCTAAAGAATCAAAAAGTTGCAAAATCTGTAACTTCACTTCCAAGCGCTATCAACCCAAACCAAAATCATCAACCCTCTCCTGAGTTTCCCAGGAGTCCTCCAGAGCCCAGGTTCAAGCCTTACACGTCCCAGATCCTCCTCATAACCATCCTACGGTTTTGGTAAAATTTTGAATCTCAAATCTTCTAAATCATGTAATTTAAATCAATTTTATGCATGCATTCATATTACTATTGATGTGTTGAGTAGATCTAACGTGTTACATGCGAGCTTAGGTACATGAATCCAAGAAAACCATTCTTAGGGCACTCCTCTTCCAGGTCTTGGGTTCGACCCAAGCAGGAAACAATTTTTATTTTTTCTGACTTTTGTTTTGCAGATCCCACAGACGCCTGGTCCCTCTTGTCATTGGACTCGAGGTTTCCGTTTATTCTCACCCCCTAACTATTTTTAAAGCGCCTGGGCCCTCTTGCTGATAGGCTTGATACTTTTTTGAAGCTCACCCCCATTTTATTTTTTTTGCAGGCCCATTTCAATTTTCTTTATTTTTTTTAATTAACATTTCTTTCTAAATCAATTTTATTTCATTACAACATTAAAATCAAAAAATTATAAAAATATTAGGTTAGTCTTTTTTTTAAATTAAATTAACTTGATAAATTAATCAAATAATAACTTTAACTTTTTATTTAATTTAAAAATAAATAGACCTAAGATTTAATTCATTTAATTTCTTTTATTCATAACAAAAATACAAGAAACTTAGAATTATTTTCTTTTTAAATTTCAATTTTATTTAATAATTAACATTTTTTTTCTTTAGATCTAAACTATTTAATTAAGTATCAATTAAACATTTTCTTACATAAAACAAAAACAAACAAATATATTTTCCTTTTTAGGGTTTAAACGTCTTTTCTATTTTGCAAGCGTTATTTACTTTCGCACTTTTTTTCATACTAATGTATTTGCTTATGGGATGTAATAGACTATAATTAGGACTTGTTACTTTACTTCTTTCTTTATTTTCCCCCAAGTTTTGAACTTGTAATAATCCCCCTTCCCGAAGCCTTGTAATAGTTTGATTTATATTTCTTCACTTTTAATTACTGCAAACTATTAACTGTCTAGATGCATGACTAATAGGATTGTATGGCAAGAACATAATAATCAAACGCTAGTCAACCTAACACAAGACAAAAATAACTGAATACAACACACTCTCAAATATACACCTCTAGGGTATCCCTACTTTGGTTGCTTTCGGAAAACAGTCACAACTCTCGAAACGTAAGAGATTTTAGTGGCTACCCTTTGGCTTAAAAGATAAAAAATGACCCTCTCGATGTTGCCTCGGTATGATCTTAAAACCCCAGGGTAGTTACTGTTAGAACAAGATTGGTTCTGATCATATCTCAGAGTTTCTATGATAACAATAAATTATATTTTATATATTTGATACTCTGATAATCATATTTAACTGTTTCAGATAATGTTCTGACAAAGCATCTTGAAGTGCTGAGCTGAAAATAAATGAAGAAGTTCTTTGATGAAAGAACTATTTGTTTTAAGTGCAAGTGCTGATGCTGATGATGTCTCTGATAATGTTCTGACATAAGCATCTTGATATGTTGAACTGAAAATAAATGAAGAAGTTCTTTGATGAAAGAACTATTTGTTTTTAGCGCAAGTGCTGATGCTGATGCTGACTCTGGTAATATAATTATTTAATTACATCTTCTAACGCTTATCAAGTTTCTGTGTAAGCTATGTTTCAGAAGTTTCTTGAAAGCAAGTGATGTTCAGAAGATATTTGAAAGCAAGTGTTGTTCAGAAGATATTTGAAAGCAAGTGTTGTTCAGAAGATATTTGAAAGCAAGCGCTGATCAGAAGTACTTAGCAAGCAAAGCATTGTTTAGAAGATATGCAAGCATGTTATGAATACAAGACGTGAAGCCAAGTTATGAGTGAACATAGAAGCTAACAAGTCTTGTCAAGCTTCAGGAGACATGTTCTTACATAGTGTCTGTTGTACCCCAAAATTTGCCCTCCCATATTCTTCAAAATTTGCAAAGAGCATGATTCATAATCTCTCAAGAGTTGCACAGTTCAAGGGCCTCCTAACAGTCAAAAAACTAGGGTTTTGATTCTGGAAAAGAAGTTGAAGTTTCCAAGGGTCCAATCAAGTCCCACATGCCTATAAACATTGTCAAGTATCCTCATGTCAAGTTTCAAGACTCACAGCACAAAATTGCACAGTCAAAAACCCTAATTGCTCAACAGTCAACTATAGGGGCAAAATGGTCAATTGACAGTCAAAAGTCCAAATTTTTGGTCAACATCTTATTTTGAAGCCACAAACATCATTTGATCAATTCTTGATCATGATTTTCAAGGCATGGCTCAAAAAGTCTCAAGATGCAAAAGTTTCCATATTTGGACAGTTGAAAAAAGTCAACTGTAACTTGACCAAGGCATAACTTCCACATGGTTTATCAGAAAAATTCCATCCAAAGCTCATTTTGAATAGAAAGACATTTCCTACAACTCCTCTTCACACTTCAAGTCAAAGAAATGCTCTCATAAAAAGTTATCAATCTCAACATTATAGGTCATTTTCAAAAGTCAACAAAAAGGCACTTTAAGTCAAAGACCATAACTTGAGATTGGTAAATCAAAATGACATGGGACCAAAGGCATTGGTTAAAGGACTTCAATACCTTTCCAAAATGTCCAAGAACATGATCAAAGCTTAAAAATTGAGCAAGATATGCCTTGTGGAAGTTGGGAAATTTTTGGGAATTTTGAAAAGTCAACTTTGCTTCAAATGCCTCAAAATTGCTAATGGGCCACATTTTCTTCCAAGAATCATCATCCAAGAGCTATGCACGACCATTTGACCCAAAGGGGATTTATTTCATCATTTTTTATTATTTATTTGAATTTTTATCACCATTAATTCATTTAATCAAATAAAATATGACAAAAATACTCAAGCATGCATTTTAAATCTTTTTATGCAGCTAATAGGTCTATCATAACTCCAAGATTTCGTGCACACTCAATTTGGAAAGATTTGGCCATGATTGATATCAAAAGGGCATGGAAAAGATTGAAAAAGATCCATGGAAATCAAATCTCAAAAGCATTGAATGCAAAGGTTTTTGGTTGAAATTTCTACCCTAATTCATTCCTCACATAAGTATAAACCAAAACCTAATGCTCAGGACCTTCAGGCTGCGCTCATACTCAAGAACAAAAACTCACTTTTTCCTTAAAAACTTCCAACCTGTTTTCTTGGTTGCAAGGCATTTCAAGGCGTGAAAAGTACCTCAAAAGTTTGCTGAGACCTCTCTGATCATAACCCAATCAAAATCACATCTCCATACACAAAGAACGGGTAGAACGAAGCCGCCCTGTTCTTGATATTTTGCATAATCGTATTTGCCTTTCCATGCCATATTCATACATTCTAATGCTTGTTTTACACTAACATGAACTCAACGAAACTCATGGTATCATTGAATTGAATTGATATTGCTTGTATAGAAAATTGCCATGGCTATTTTTTAGGGTTTCAGGAACCACGAATTGGGGCTTTACGCTTGGGGGAAAATTGGCCAACCTAAGTGGCACCATTGAAACCAGAAGCTCATGACGAATCAATCCCATATGTCGCGCTCAATTTATGATCAACAGGGTTCTATTCGCTATTTTTGTATGTGTCATTTAGTGGGGGTTTAAAACCCCCGCAATCTTGTTTTATTTTTCAGGCAAAATAAAGAACGAACGAAGAAGAAGATTAGTTGTCATCATATGGTTGGCCAGTTCAAATCCTGGCGCGCGTTTTGTTGAAATTCCAGAATAATGCTTATGTTCCATTATAATATTTGCGTTCCATATAATAAACAAAGAGCGCGCTTAGCACAGTTGGTGGGCAACATGGACAATAGGTACTGGGACCTGGGTTCGATTCCCAGGTCCCCTCTCTTCCTCAATATTGTTTTGTTTAACGTATTTCCATGCAGCGTTCCTTTCAGAAGTCCACCATGCACCCTACGCTCAAGCTGGCCACGCGTCCCACAACATCAATCCAATGGCCATGATCTGGAGTCCATCATGGACATCAGTCAAACATGCCACACGCGCGCTGAGAAAGTCAAACAAGGCCATGAATCAGTGGGCCTAATTGCTTTCTACAAACCTCCAAAAGGGCCAACAAACCCCCCTTTGTTTGTATTTTCTTCCCTTTATTCTTTCCCTTTTTTATTTTGTTTTAATTCTTTTCTCTTAATTTCTTTAAGTTAATTTTAAATAATAAAAATACAAAAATCAGAGAAGACAAAAAATAAAAATTTATTTTATTTAATAGTTTTTGTAAATAAATTTTATTAACTCATTAGTTCTAATCTTAGGTTTAATTTTAATGTTTTTTTTAATAAACTAAAAAATGTAGAAATTAGGGTTTCTAGCTTTTTGTTCTTTTTTTTTTCTTCAATAATTAAAACTTCTTCTTATTATTAATAGTAATTAATTATTTTTGTAAATAAATTTATCATTAAATAATTAGGTTAAAACTAGATCAAACTTAAATATTTTTTTAATAATTAAAATGTTTAGAATTAGGGTTTCAATTTCATTTAATTTTCTCATTAAACTCCATAAATATAAAAAACTCCAAAAAAACAAATTCTTTCTTTTATTTAACTTAATTAATTTATTAATTTCAATTTAATTTCTTTAAAAGGGTCCAACGCCCTCGCTTTCGATTATAATTTCGTTTCGCGCGCTTATTTTATTTCTTTTCTTATAAATTTCATGTAATTACTCCAAAGCCTTGTAATAGATTAATTAGGATATTTATTTTTCCGCATTTTTATTTTATTCAAATCGGGTCTTGGATTAATTTGGCGATGTAGACCCGCGCCTTTGTAATAGCGTAGGACTTTTAATTCCGCATCTTTTAACTGTTAATAACTTGCATGAAAGAATGAATGCCAAAAATAAAAACAAAGCGTAGATCACCAATGCATGAACAAGACAAATATAATTGAAAATGACACACAAATCACACACCACCCCTAGGGTACATCTCACCGTTGCCTTGCCCCTCGAAAAGTGGTCGTCGAGTAGAGGATGTTTTAGTAAGTCCTCATGTCCATGAACATGGCATGAGGGTAGCTTCTAAGGTGTCTTCCCATTGCTCTAGTGACCACACTGTCTCGAACCCTCGAATTGACCCGAACACCTCCAATGGTGGTGCTACCTACCTCTCAATGGTAGGATGGCACTACTTTAAGGACATTTACACAGACTAATTCCTTAGGGTAGGTAGACGACTCGTAGATACTTGCTCTAATTTCAAAACAAATCAAAAACTTCTTTTCACACCGACACCTTTCAAAAAGCTTTCAAAAACAACTTTTCAAACACTCTTGAGGACTGATACAAGAGTCGAACTGAAATTTTCAAAGAAACTTTTTCAAACCCACTCACCTTGAAAAGCAAACAAACAATTTTGAAAACACAAATGAGCAAGTATCTAAGAGCCCATGGATAACCATGGATAGAAAGGGTGCTAACACCTTCCCTTTCTATAAATCTACCTCCCGAACTGAGAGCAATCTCAATAAGGAATTTTTCTGTGCTTTTGTCCTTTCCATTTGGAGAAAATAAAAGACGGTGGCGACTCTTGCTTCCGCGACATTTCGCGAACCAGCGTTAAACAGTCAGTTCCAGATCCACCGATCAGTGTCGTTTGCTCATTTAATGCAAAGACGGCTACATGTATTCAAGTGTCTATGCTAGTGCATTAGAAAATGGAATAGTGCAAGGAAACACACAAACATTTAATGCTCTCCATTTGAAGGAAGCAACAGTCATGTTTCTTCATGCTATATATAGAAGAACATTAATTTCTAGCCAACGAACGCTCAAAAACGCTCCAACGAAATATTGCTGAAACGCTGAAAGAATGAACAACTAAAGTTCTGAATAGAACTGAACAAATTCAAAAAGAACCAAGAACAATGTGAAAGATTCTGGGCTCACAAATTCATTATTCATACACTTTGTGCTAAAATATTCTTAGTGAAAAATCAAAGTTGTGATATAGCTTTCTTAGAAGAAAACTTTGTTTCACTATCTGTAAAGATTTATATCTTGTAATTGTTCCTTGAGAGACCAAGGTTGGTCAGAATTCTCAAGTAGACTAGGACTAGTTTAAGTCTTAGTGGTATGAGTCACTTGTAAGGTTACTTGTGCATTGTTAGTCACAACAGTTGTTGTGTGATTGTAATCAGTTGATTATAGTGGATTAAGTCCTTGTTGTGAAAGGCGAAATCACCTTAACGAGTGGACTGGAGTAGTTTGAGTTCAAACGAACCAGGATAAAAATAACCTTGTCTTTCCATTAATGTTGTGCCTTTAAGAAAAAGAAAAAGAGAAACGTATTCAACCCCCCCCCCCCCCTTCTAAGTGTTTTCTCCCCCTTCAATTGGTATCAGAGCTTGACTCTGAGTTCAACATTTAACCGTGTCAGGAAAAGATCCAGAAGAAAACACAATGGCAAATGAACATAACAACAATAACTACACCAGACCTCCAGTGTTTGATGGAGAAGATTTTGATTATTGGAAAGATAGACTAGAAAGTTTCTTTCTAGGTCATGATAGTGATTTATGGGATATAGTCTTGGATGGTTACAAACATCCTACTGACTCAGAAGGAAATAAGATTGATAGGAAAAATATGGACAGACAACAAAAAGCTGATTTCAAAAATTATCATAGAGCTAGAAATATTTTTCTAAATGCTATCTCTAAAATGGAATATGAAAAAATCACTAATATAGATATAGCACATGATATGTTTGAGTCACTCAAAATGACTCATGAAGGAAATGCTCAAGTGAAGGAGTCTAAAGCTCTGGCTCTCGTCCAGAAGTATGAAGCCTTCAGAGTAGAAGAAACTGAATCTATAGAAGAAATGTTCTCAAGGTTTCAAACTCTGATTGCTGGTCTGAGAGTTTTGAATAAGGGATACACTAAAGCAGATCACATTAAAAAGATCATCAAAAGCTTACCCAAAAGAAGGGCACCTATGGTCACTGCTTTAAAAATATTAAAAGATCTAAACAACGTGTCTCTTGAAGAACTCATCAGCGCTCTCAGAAGTCATGAGATAGAACTTGATGAGCACGAGCTTCAGAAGAAAGGTAAGTCTCTTGCCCTTAAATCAATTAAGAAATATGATACTAACGCTTTTCAGGCTGAAGAGGAAAACTCTGAAGAATCTGCATCAGAAGAAGACGAACTATCCTTGCTCTCCAGAAGGATCAATCATCTGTGGAAGCACAGACAGAAGAAGTTCAAGAACTTCAAGAAGTCAGAAAATAAACCAGAATCTTCTGGACACAAAAAGTCAAACAGAAGAGAATTAATCTGTTTTGAATGCAAAGAACCTGGACACTACAAGAGTGATTGTCCAAAACTTTAGAGAGAAAAACCAAAGAAAAGATTTGGTAAAAAGAAAGGGATGATGGCAACCTGGGACGATTCAGAATCCTCTGAAGATGAATCTGATTCTGAAGATGAGAACGCCAACCTAGCTCTGATGGCTACCATAGCAGATGACTCAGATTGTGAGTCAGAACCAAGAGAGGTATTTTCTGAATTTTCTAGAGATGAACTTGCTGAAAGTATATCATAACTTCTGGAAAACTATAGTAAGCTCAAAATCAAATACAAGAAACTCAAGAAGAGTCTTGCATCTGATCTTGAGAAACATGACACAGAAAAATTTGAACTCAAAGAAAACAATTTTAAACTTAAAGAAGAAATTCAAAATGTTCAAAAAATTTCTAGTTCAGATTATGTGTCAAGTTCTAAAGATATTCTGAAAGAATATGACTATAGCTTTCAAACTTTTCTTGCTAAGAGCATAGATAGAAGCAAAATGGCTCCAATGATCTATGGAGTTAGTGGGAAAAACAGAAGAGGAATTGGATATGAACCTCCCAAAGGGAAGGAAACATATATTCCAAAACCTGTTGCTAAGATGACTTTCTCTTATAAACCTCTGAACAAACAGTTCAAGTTTGGACACACACATGATATAAAATATACATCACATTCTGGAAACTCTTATGCTAACCAAAAGTTCAAACATAACTTGAAATACTCTAACCCAAGAGGACCCAAAAAGATATGGGTACCTAAGGATAAAATAATATGTGTTGCAGATGTCCTTAAAAGCTCAATTGAGATACCAGTCATGGTACCTGGACTCTGGGTGCTCACGACACATGACGGGAAAAAAGTCTATGTTCCAAAACCTGGAATTTAAAGTTGGAGGAGACGTAAAGTTTGGAGGTAATCAGAAAGGGAAGATTATTGGTTCTGGAACCATTGGAAACGGTAACCTTCCTTCTATCTCTAATGTTTTATTAGTAGAAGGATTAGCGCATAACCTGCTGTCCATAAGTCAATTAAGTGACAATGGTTGTGACATTATCTTCAATCAAAATTCATGTAGAGCTGTTAGTCAAAAAGATGGATCAATCCTCTTTTCTGGCAAGAGAAAGAACAACATATACAAAATTGATTTATCAGATCTTAAATCTCAGAATGTCAAATGCCTTTTGTCTGTTAGCGATGAGCAATGGGTATGGTACAGAAGATTGGGACATGTCAGCTTAAGAAAAATCTCTCAACTAAATAAATTAAATTTAGTCAGAGGACTTCCCAATCTGAAGTACAACTCAGAAGCTCTGTGTGAAGCATGTCAAAAAGGAAAATTTTCAAAACCTTCCTTTAAATCCAAAAATGTTGTTTCTTCCTCTAGGCCATTAGAACTACTTCATATTGATCAGTTTGGGCCAGTTAAAACTGCATCCATCAGAGGAACGAAGTATGGATTGGTCATTGTTGATGACTTCAGTAGATGGACTTGGGTCAAGTTTTTAAAACACAAGGATGAGTCACATTTTGTGTTCGTTGACTTCTGTAACCAAGTGCAAAACAAAAAAGATTTTAGAATTATAAAAGTCAGAAGTGACCATGGTGGTGAATTTAAAAACCATTATTTTGAAAAATATTTTAAAGAAAATGGTATTGTTCATAATTTCTCTTGTCCTAGAACTCCCCAGCAAAATGGAGTTGTAGAACGAAAGAATAGAAAATTACAAGAAATGGCCAGAACCATGATCAATGAAACTAATATAGCAAAGCACTTTTGGGCAGAAGCTGTGAACACAGCATGTTCTATTCAGAATAGAATCTCTATAAGACCTATTCTTGAAAAGACTCCCTATGAATTATGGAAAAACAGAAAACCCAACATTTCTTATTTCCATCCTTTTGGATGTACTTGTTTTATTCTAAACACTAAAGAAAATCTGAACAAGTTTGATTCTAAAGCACAAAAGTGTTTTCTGCTGGGATACTCTGAATGCTAAAAATCCTATAGAGTATACAACACAGAAACTCTGATTGTTGAAGAATCAATCAAAGTCAGGTTTGATGATAAGCTTGGCCAGCAACAGCCAAAGAAAATTGATATTTCTGTAGGTATAGAAGATCATCCCTCAAACTCTGAAACTTCATAAGCAAAGAAAGACTCAGAAGCAAAGAGAGACTCAGAAGCAAAGGAAGAATCAGAAGATCACCCTCTTGATAATGCTCTGGATAATCTCTGAATCTTTGAACAAACAACTCAGAAAAGGTTTCCTAGAATATCTTCATCTCATAAAGAAGACGTGACCATTGGGAGAAAAGAAGATCCCATCAGAACAAGATCATCTCTCAGAATTAATGAAGAATCATTGTTTAGATTGGCATCTCTGATTGAGCCAACTTCTATTGATGAAGCTCTGGAAGACAATGATTGGATCTTAGCAATGCAAGAGGAACTCAATCAATTTTCCAGAAACGATGTATGAGATCTAGTTCCAAGACCCAAAGGATTCAACATTATAGGAACCAAATGGGTTTTCAGAAACAAACTGAACGAGCAAGGAGAGGTGATCAGAAACAAAGCACGGCTGGTTGCACAGGGTTATAATCAACAAGAAGGAATTGATTATAATGAGACCTTTGCACCAGTCGCCAGGTTAGAGTCTATTAGATTATTAATTTTGTTTGCTGTTCAAAATAACATTTCATTATATCAAATGGATGTTAAAAGTGAATTTTTAAATGGCTATATAGAAGAAGAATTTTATGTCCATCAACCTCCTAGCTTTAATGATTCAAAACATCCAGAACATGTTTTTAAATTAAAAAAGTCTTTGTACGGTTTAAAACAAGCTCTCAGAGCTTGGTATGATCGTCTGAGTAATTTTCTTTTAGAAAAAGATTTTACCAGAGGGAAAGTGGACACAACTCTATTCAGAAAGACATTTAAAAATGATATCTTAATTTGTCAAATTTATGTTGATGATATTATTTTTGGAACCTCTAATATCTCCCTTGGAAAAGAATTTGCTGAGACCATGCAGGCAGAATTTGAGATGAGCATGATGGGAGAACTGAAGTTCTTTCTGGGAATTCAAATCAACCAGACTCCAGAAGGTACTTACATACATCAGACGAAGTATGTCAAAGAACTTCTGAAGAAATTTCAGATGTCAGAAAGCAAAGATGCTAAGACACATATGCATCCAACATGCATTCTGGGAAAAGATGAGGTAAGTATGAAGGTAGATCAGAAGCTCTATAGAGGTATGATTGGATCCCTTCTCTATCTGACTGCATCTAGACCTGATATATTATTCAGCGTATGTTTATGTGCTAGATTCCAATCAGATCCTAGAGAATCTCACTTAACTGCTGTTAAGAGAATTCTGAGGTATCTGAAAGGTACTACTAATCTAGGTCTGTGTTACAGAAGATCAAATGATTTCAGACTAGTAGGCTATTGTGATGCTGACTTTGTTGGAGATAGAATTGAAAGAAAGAGCGCCTCTGGAAGCTGCCAGTTTTTGGGTGAAAATCTTATCTCGTGGTACAGCAAGAAGCAAGCAACAATTGCACTCTCAACAACAGAAGCTGAGTATATATTTGCTGCTGGATGTAGTTCTCAGATGATTTGGATGAAAAGTCAGCTAGAAGATTTTAATCTTTATAAAAGTAAGATTCATATCTTCTGTGACAATACTTCTGCTATTTGTCTTTCTAAAAATACTATTTTACATTCTAAAGCTAAACACATTAAAATTAAATACCATTTTATAAGGGACTATATTCAGAAGGGAATTTTAAATCTAAACTTTGTAAAAACAGACCATCAATGGGCTGATATTTTTACCGAACCTCTTTCAGAAGATAGATTTAAATTCATTTTGAAAAATATTTGTATGGAATTATGTCCTGAATAAAACTGTATTTATCTTTTGTGCTTGACTTCAGAATATTCTGTTATGAATGCTCTGATTAACAACTCTTCAGAAGTTAGAAGAGAAGTTGCATCAGAAGCTATATGTAATGTTCTGAAATGTTCTAACGTTTCAATTCAAGTATAGCTCAGAAGTTCATTAGATCAAACAACTGTCCCATGCAATCTTCAGAAGATGAACACTTGGTGTGTTTCTGAAAGGTCACGCGTGCTAAGCTAATGACGTTGTTCTAGGTAACTGTTATGATTTGATTAAAATCTCACGCTTTCCCCTCACTTTTCATTTTCATTAAATGCTAAGTCATTTTTTAAATATTTTTTTACAAAACCTATCTCTGAAAAGTCTTCATATAAATACTTTTGTAAAAACCCTTCTCACTTGTTGTTTTGTTGAACCTCTGAATCTTTTATTATAAAATTTTTACGCTCTTCAACTATTTTTATATATACTTTTTGATTATGCCAAAAAGGGGGAGAAAATGAGTATTTTGATATAATCCCGGATTAACAGTTATGGGACTAAGTCAAACATTCTAACAAGATACAAGATTTCTTTCTATGCTTTAAAGAACTTTGCAAGTATCATTTAAACTCTAGAAGTTTATTTCAAATGAACATTATCCTCAAAAGAACCTGATGAAGAAATCTCAGAAGAAAAATTCCAAAGCTCTGATGAAAATTCTCAGGAAGTTTTTCTTATAGAAATATTTATTTCAGGGGGAGATTCCTATCTCTCATTCAAATTTATTTCTATATCTGAATATATTTTTGTCATCGTCAAAAAGGGGGAGATTGTTAGAAAAAGATTGGTTCTGATCATATCTCAGAGTTTTGATGATAACAATAAATTATATTTTATATATTTGATACTCTGATAATCGTATTTAACAGTTTCAGATAATGTTCTGACAGAAGCATCTTGAAGTGCTGAGCTGAAAATAAATGAAGAAGTTCTTTGATGAAAGAACTATTTGTTTTAAGCACAAGTGTTGATGCTGATGCTGTCTCTGATAATGTTCTGACAGAAGCATCTTGATCTGTTGAACTGAAAATAAATGAAGAAGTTCTTTGATGAAAGAACTATTTGTTTTTAGCGCAAGTGTTGATGCTGATGCTGACTCTGGTAATATAATTATTTAATTACATCTTCTAACGCTTAGCAAGTTTCTGTGTAAGCTATGTTTCAGAAGTTTCTTGAAATCAAGTGTTGTTCAGAAGATATTTGAAAGCAAGTGTTGTTCAGAAGATATTTGAAAGCAAGTGCTGTTCAGAAGATATTTGAAAGCAAGCGCTGATCAGAAGTACTTAGCAAGCAAAGCATTGTTTAAAAGATATGAAAGCATGTTCTGAATACAAGACGTGAAGCCAAGTTCTGAATGAATATAAAAGCTAACAAGTCTTGTCAAGCTTCAGGAGACATGTTCTTACATAGTGTCATTTTCTCATTTAATGCAAAGACAGCTACATGCACTCAAGTGTCTATGCTAGGGCATTGGAAAATGGAATAGTGCAAGGAAACACGCAAACATTTAATGCTCTCCATTTTAAGGCAGCAACGGTCATGTTTCTTCATGCTATATATAGAATAACATTAATTGCTAGCCAACGAACGCTAAAAAATGCTCCAACAAAATATTGCTGAAACGCTGAAAGATTGAACAACTAAAGTTCTGAATAGAACTGAACAAATTCAAAAAGAAGCAAGAACAACGTGAAAGATTCTGGTCTCACAAATTCATTATTCATACACTTTGTGCTAAAATATTCTTAGTGAAAAATCATAGTTGTGATATAGCTTTCTTAGAAGTAAACTTTGTTTCACTATCTGTAAAGATTTATATCTTGTAATTGTTCCTTGAGAGACCAAGGTTGGTCAGAATTCTCAAGTAGACTAGGACTAGTTTAAGTCTTAGTGGTGTGAGTCACTTGTAAGGTTACTTATGCATTGTTAGTCACAACAGTTGTTGTGTGATTGTAATCAGTTGATTATAGTGTATTAAGTCCTTGTTGAGAAAGGCGAAATCACCTTGGCGGGTGGACTAGAGTAGTTTGAGTTCAAACGAACCAGGATAAAAATAACCTTGTCTTTCCATTATTGTTGTGCCTTTAAGAAAAAGAAAAAGAGAAACTTATTCAACTCCCCCCCCCCCCTCTAAGTGTTTTCTCCATCTTCAGTTACTAAGGTTTCTTGCCCAGTTGCCTTTGTGACTATACGACATCCCTTCGATTGTCCCTCAAACATCCAACAACTAGGGATACCTACTCACTAATAGTAGGATAATACTGTCTAAAGGAAAAGAGGAAAAGAACAACCTTTCGAGTAAAGTAGGTAGTTGTTAGATGCTTGCTCAAACAATTTTTAGACTTACACAAAACTTTTCTCAAAAACTTTTTCAAACACTTTGTATACGTTCTCTACCATTTCGAGAAACATTACAAAGTTCATCGCACTAAGGCACTTTCAAAAATACTTTTCAAAACATACAAAGCACGAGATATTTCAAAATGAGCTAAGCATCTAAGAGCACGTCGATAACTACGGATGGAAAGGATACCAATACCTTACCTTTCCATAATCTACCCCCTTACTCAGAAAACTCTCGAAAGGTCTTTTTATATTATGTTCACCCTTTCCTTTGTTGGATAAAAGAAAAGTCGGTGGTGACTCTTACTTACCACAACATTTGCAAATACAAATGCAAAACCAGTATAAATAGTCAGTTCTGCCACCGTATTACTGAATTAGAGGCGCTGCTGGGGATGACTTAAAAAGTGGGATTACCTTAGAGTTAGATCATTCTAAATTTGATTTACCTTGTTTGTTTTGTATGCTTTACTTTTGAGGGCTTGTTTGGGTTGTTACTAAAAGATCCTACACCCGGATCTGGGGCATCTTTTTAGGTAAATAGCAATAAATCATGGAGGTTGTACGACATAGACCGATATGAATGAAGTGATAGCTATGTTAGCGCGATACTCTGGCTTGTACTAATGTTCCTTGAGTCAGTTAAGGATAACATTAGGCTTCCTTGTAGTGTCATTAAGCGCTAACCGACCTTTAGAACCTTTAATTGACTCATCCTAAGCCATTATGAAGTAGTGAGATGGTCGACTTTGGTTCCAACCAAAGATTGGTTGATACTCAATGCTACACTAATTGAGATTGGACTTTTGGGATATTTTGGCCACAATACTTCGGTGCTTGAGCTAAAACAATGCCTAAAAGAAAGGTCAGTGATATGAGACTCCTTAGAACCCGGTTACTATTAATAGGACAGGTTGAGCAAACTGAAACTTAAAGAGGATACTTACCTTTAAAACTCATGTAAGCCTTTAAACCTAAGGCTACTTGTGTGACTTGTTTGCTTTCATTTCCTTGCAGGGTTTTGTTTGTATTCATTATCTAACGAAGTGAGTTCCTTGCAGGACTTGTTTGTAGTCATTACCCAATAACCTAGACTTCTTGCAAGACTCACTTGTCTTCATCACCTTACACTTTTGCTTGATGCATAGCATACACATCATAGCATCATACCATAGAATTTCCTTAACCATTTCAAGGATCTCAAGAGCCTGTGGTGCAGGTTATGATAAATCATACGTCTAGCAAGGGGAAAAGGGATTTATTTTCCTCTAGCCAATATCGTCAAAAGACCAAAGCACGATGTCTTGAGTAATAGGCTATGACCCACTCGACATGGTGAGCTTGATTCTCGTAGAAGGGAATTCAATGATACGAAGTTATTTAATCAAAGCTGCAGTCAGATTCTAATAATTTCTTGTGTTTACCCGCGAGATTATTGAAAACATTGCATAAACATGGCATATATATCATTACAGGTATTTCAAGGACAGGTTTCTTATATTTCGCTGTTTATTTCAGCAAAAAGAAATGGTTCTAGAATAGAATATTAAAAACCTTCAAGCCTAGAATGCTCAATTCCAGCAGATATTCCTGGGTCTGGCTAAGGGACAAGAGGAACTGAAGGCTCTCATTCTCAAAGACAAGAAGAAAAATGCCAAGAAACCAGTGGGTGTCTTGAATATGGAAAAGAGACTCAGAGGACCGGCCAAGCAAGCTCTAGAATTCGCAACTCCGTCAAACGAGAGGGACAATCAGGAATAGAAGACAAATGAAGAGGACCACAGTCCAGGGTCGGATGAAGAAGAAGCTGACTATGCGGAAGAACAATATCCTCTTGTTGATGACAAATATAAACAGTTGGAGGATCGTCTCAATGCAATGGAAATTCAGAGGGTACCCGATCTGGTTTTTGAAGAGTTAGGGCTGGTTTCTGGGGTGGTCATCCCGCAGAAATTCAAGGTTCCCATATTTGCTAAATATGACAGGGTTTCATGTCCTAAGCTGCACCTGAGGTCTTATGTCAGGAAGATCCAACCCCACACTGCTAATAGGAATTTGTAGGTGTATTCCTTCCAGGAAATTTTATCGGGGACTCAATTGGAATGGTTTTATCAGCTGGAGGGAACCAACATCCGTAACTGGGAGGATCTGGCTACTGCTTTCTACAGACAGTACCAATACAATGTTGACCTCGCTCTAACCTGTACACAACTTCAAAGCATGTCTATGGGTTCTGGTGAGGGCTTCAAAGATTATGCCCAGAAATGGAGAGATCTTGCAGGAAAATTACAGCCTCCTCTGTCTGATAGAGAGTTGGTAGATATGTTCTTGGGTACATTGTCTGGTCCATTTTTTAACCACTTGACCGGAAGCTCTTCGGCTGGGTTCACCAAGCTGATATTGACAGGTGAAAGAGTAGGAGCTGGAATTAGAAGTGGGAAAATTCCGGTGGTTGTGTCTTCAAATGCTGTGAAGAAGCCTTCCAACAGGAAGAAAGAGGCTAATGCTATGTACAGCCATAAGGGTCATGGTAAAGAAGATCGCCATCAAGTTGTGGGGGAAGTTATGATTTCTAATCCTACACTAGTGCGACAATAACAACGGGGCAATTAGCGAAGGCAAGATGAGCCCAAGAGACAGTTTACCAAAATCAACATGTCATTGTCTTAAGCATTGCAACACATGTTGAGGATGAATCTGATTACATTGATAGAACCTCATCCAAAACCCAAAACTTCTTCTCCTAACTACAATCCTGATGCAAGGTGTGCCTATCATTCTGGCAGTCTTGGACATGATACTAATGATTGTTGGGCACTGAAATACAAGATTCAAAATATGATTAACGCCAAGGAGATTGAATTCGACCCTCCTGAGACTCCCAATGCGATCACTGCTCCCATGCCGAATCATGGCCAAGATTGAGAGCATTTATTTCATTTGAATTCTCAAATTGTAATTTCTTTAGATTGTTCGAACACTTATTTTATGTCAAACTTTGTTATTCCATTAATGTATTGCATATGTTTGTCTTGAATTAATCCATTCGTTTTCACTATACCGAAACTATGCTTTTACTTCCTTTTGTAATATTCGACTCTCGATTGAAAGCTGTAAGCCTTTAGAGGGAGGATGACAAAAACAATACCACAATCTCATACAGTGTGCTTTTGAACAAACCTTGCTGATGATGTACATGCGTTATTTCAATTCCTAAACAATGGAGTTATAAGGAAGATAATCCCTAGTCAACCCCTTTGATCCTAAGAAGTAGGAGTTTTATTTTTCATGCAAATTGAAACCTTTAATCATAACCTGGGGCAGGATAGTTTCTCAGTTAATTCAATAGTGCAGTCAATCACAAACTTTCCCCTCGTACACGACAAGTAGTGTCAGAGGTATCATTCCAAAACAAAAGATGGTGATGGTTTTGCATAATCATTAAAACAAACAGTCGTTATATCTCAAAATAAAAGCCCGCTAAGTCAAAACCTATGAAGGAGACTTAAGGAAAAAAATGGGGGCATCCCGCTGACTATAATCACAAAAGAAACAGTTCAGGAAAAAAGTAGGGATAATAAAAAAAAAGAGGTCGCTATAAATCCTCAACAAAAAGAAAAGGTTACAAAAATGATTGCCTTCTCCAATAAACTTTCAGTATCTAAGCCATCACCGGAATATCAGGGCCAAGATTCCAGAACTCAATTGGGATCTAAAAGCACAGTTAACTGAGTATAGGACTGAAGAACATCATGAAGAATGGGTTGGGTACAAATAAATTTTGAGCCTTTATCCTTTGTTTCTTAAATTGTGAACCAGGCTACGTTACAACCCATAAAAGTCCTAGCTGAAGCATGGGTTAGTTCGAAAGCATATTATTACAAAAAGGTATCCTGACTCCTGTAAGGTTTGATATAAATCTTGAGTTGATATCACATTCTTACAAATTTTGTTTTACTAAAAAATGAATTTTCAAAAACTTCAAGACAAACATAAGCTTTGCATTTTTAATACCACTGTTTGCATATAACTAATTGTTCAACAACAGAGAAATACGCACGACGAATATTCAATGAACGAAAATCCTCTCAATAAACAAAATCACCTCCGATGGAAAGACATTTCCAATAACAGGCCTTTCATAATCAAGAGAAATGACATGGTGTCTAAACTGATCTGGGGGAAGTCGAGTCAAGATTCAAGGAATCCCTCAAAAGTGCTGAATATCCAAAGGTAGGCCTCCATCTGAATCACTTGGGGCATTGAACAGGAAGGGCCACATGCGATCAAGAAAACATTTTTTGGCAGTGCTGCAACACTTACTATTATGGGTAGTGACAATTTTCCGTATCCTGTGAACGTGGACATAGTCGGAAAATACTACACATGAAAAAAGACCCGCTAGGTTGACTGTCCTAGGCAAAAGTAAGGACATCCCGACGAACCAAAGGAGTTCAGGAAAAAAAATTAGGGATATATAAATAAAATTATACACCCGGCAAGTCGAAAACCTGAAAAGGCAACTTGGGCAAAAAAGGGTATCCCGGTGGACTGAAAATCTGAAAGGACAGTCCAGGAAAAAGTTAGGGATTAAAGCGTACGACTATGTCCCGTCATCTCGTCACTTGTCTATCAGTAGAAGGATTGTCACCCTGATCAAAATTTACTCAAGACTCCAAGAGTTGGGATAACATTCAAACCATCCACAAAATCCCCACACAGTAACCACCCCTAGGGGACTATCTTCGCAAAGTTCGTCATCAGTAAGGATACGTTCCCCAGTAGGTATGGAGACATAGACGTCCTCCCATAAAGTCACTGTCATGTCTTCAATATATAACCTAACCATTTCAGACATTCCGGTATCTTCTTAATAGATCAAAAGCTTCAATCATCTCCCCAACATCTTGGAGATTTTTTCGACTTGGTTCATAAACTTCTTGGGTTCCCCAACAAGGCTTCATAAAAATCCCCAAGCAGTTTATGGATTTTTCTTTCCCTAGTAGAGTTTATTTCTCTATCCACGGAAGTTCATCTCCCAACAATTCAACTTCAACAAATATTGAAGAATCACATTCTTTATCCCCAGCAACAGTCGGGGATTTATCTTCTCTTAGTACAATGACACCACAAAGAGAAACTGATACACTCACATATTACAGTCATACAACATTTACAATACATCGTAGCATATGCATAACTGAAACACATATAACATTCTCATTTATTTCGAGAGCATCATGCAATTCATACATCAAGACATCGCATGAAACTGACTTTACCTCTTCAGGTTGAATTCGTAGGTAGACGAATACTATCAACTTACGCATAGCAGGTCAAAGATTAATGCCCGAAACCAGACGGGGAAAATATCTACATGACCAAGTGGTATGAACTCTCATAGCAGGACAAGTTTACCAATAAATACAGCAGGCCACAAATTAATGCCTGAAACCAGACGGGGAAACTATCTATGTGACTAGCCAAAAACAAGCCACATATTAATGCCCGAAACTAGACAGGGCAACTACCTCAACAACTAACAAAAACAGTTCCAGATTAATTCCTGAAACTTGACAGAGCATCTATCTGCGAACAGTTGATTGTGGATTAATTCTCGAAATAAGATGGGGCAACTATCTACACGACCAGATGAAGCAGCCCTACACAGGCTCCTTCTAATATATTTCCAGATGCAGCTTTACACGGGCTCATCCTGAAACAATCTTACACGGATTCCTTCTCACAATTTCCAAATGCAGCTTTACATGGGCTCATCCTGAAGCAATCTTACACGGATTCCTTCTCATCCTGAAATGCATCTTTACACAGGCTCTTCCTGAAGCAATCTTACATGGGTTCCTTCTAATAACCCTCTAGATGCAGCTTTACACGGGTTCATCCTGAAACAATCTTACATGAATTCCTTCTCGCAATTTTCAGATGCAGCTTCACACGGGCTCATCCTGAACCAATCTTACACGAGTTCCTTCTCATGATCTCCAGATGCATCTTTACACAGGCTCATCCTGAAGCAATCTTACACGAATTCCTTCTCACAATTTTCAGATGCAGCTTCACACGGGCTCATCTTGAAGCAATCTCACACGGGTTCCTTCTCATGATCTCCAGATGCAGCTTTACACGGACTCATCCTGAAGCAATCTTACACGGGTTCCTTCTCATAATCTCTAGATGCAACTTTACACTGGCTCATCCTAAAAAAAAATTACACAAATTCCTTCTCACAATTTCCATATGCAACTTTACACTGGCTCATCCTGAAGCAATCTTACACATATTCCTTCTCCTTTTGAAATACAGCTTTACACGGGCTCTTCCTGAAGTAATCGTACACAGGTTCCCTCTAATAACCTTTCAGATGCAGCTTTACATGGGCTCATCTTGAAGCAATCTTACATGGATTCCTTCTCCTCCTGAAATGCAGATTTACACGGGCTCTTCCCAAAGCAATCTTACACGGGTTCCCTCTAATAACATTTCAGGTGAAGCTTTACACGGGCTCATCCTGAAGCAATCTTACACGAATTCCTTCTCCTCCTGAAATGCAGCTTTACACGGGATCTTCCTGAAGCAATCTTACACGGGTTCCCTCTAATAACCTCTCAGATACAACTTCACACGGGCTCATCCTAAAGTGATCTTACACAAGTTCCTACTATGACATTTCCAGATGTAGTCTAACACGAGCTCATCCTGAATAAATCTTACACAAGTTCCTACTAAGACATTTCCAGGTGTAGTCTAACACATGCTCATCCTGAAGCAGCCTTACACGATTTCCTTCTAATACATTTCTGGATGCAGCTTGACATGGGCTCTTTCCAGCATTTCATTCAGATAAAACTAGACGAATGTTTATTCTGATACTCCTATCAACAGTTGCTTTGGATGGCATCTATAATCCCATATCTGACGACTCTCAGTTATCTTCTCCAAATGGCATCTATAAGTCCATTCCAGATAGCATCAACCAACAGTGTTGCTTCATGCAAGTGAAAATTTCTGGGCACTCTAGTGTTCAATCATCTTCCACCTTCAGATTACGAAAAGTAGACAAGCCAATCTAAATCCTCAGGTTTAAGAAGATTGAACATGGGCAACTGTTGTACCCCAAAATTTTCCCTCCCGTTTTTACTCAAGACATGCTCATTGAGGTCTTCAATTGCTCAAGGGTGACCAAGAATTTATCATACAAATTCTTCTCCTAAGCAATCAACCTCCAACTAGGGTTTCACTTTTCACAAAGAATTTTGGGTTGAAAAGACCTCAAGTGATTTCCATGATCCCTAATATGTCTCCAAGAATGTCCTTGACAAGTTTCATGCCTTGCACTACAAACTTGCTCAGTCAATTACTCAAGTGTTTGAAAATCAACTGTATTAGGTCAAAAGTCAACTGTGGCCAATATACAGTCAAACTTCAAGATGTTTGGTCAACATAAATTTTTTGAAGTGGTAATCATCATTTGATCAAGGGTTGATCATTATTCCTCAAGGAATGCTCTTAATTCATCAAGAGTCAAGAATTGTAAAATTAGGGTTTCCTAGAAAAAGTCAACTGAACTTTGACCAGGCATAACTTTCACATACTTCATCCATTTTGCCCCAAGCAAAACCCATTTTGAATAAAATTCAATTCCCTAAAACTTTTGTTTTATTCTCAAGTCTAAAAGATGCTTCATTTGGAAGATATGATCTCATACATTATAGATCATTTTCAGAAAGTCAACAAAAGACACTTTTTGTCAAGGCAACTCACATCAAGATAAAGTCTTCAAATGCAAAATCATTAAAATAGAAAGTGTAGAGCACATCTTGGGCTTTCCAAAAAGCCTAATGTCATCTTCAAAAGATGAAATTTGTGAAAGTTATGAAGTGCACAAGTTGGGCAATTTTCAAAGGAAATGCATGAAATCTCAATTGAGCACATTTGTGATTTTAAGTTATTGGGCCTAGCTTTTTGGAGTTCAAATATGTTCATGATGTGTCCAAGGACCTCTAAATCTATCCATGAATTTTTTTTATTTACTTTAATTTTATTCATTTAAATATGAATTAAATCAAATAAAATACAAAGAATAATGGGCTATGATATTTGGGTTTGATTTTATCTATTAGAAGGCCCATATTTTCGTGCAAGATACATCCAAAGGGACCAGATTCATGCAAATGACCAAAGAGGCAAAGATATCACAAATATGGACATTTTTAATGAGTTTTATCCTTGTCTCCAAGGCCATGAATGCATTGATTCTTTACCATATTTGTTCACTCCTATCTTACCTCTATAAATACACAACAATGCAAGCCAAAAGGAGGACGAAATTCCTCTTCAAAAAGCTCTCCAAAAGCCTTCTCAAAATTCTCTAAAAAATCAAAAAGTTGCAAAATCTGTAACTTCACTTCAAGACGCTATCAACCTAAACCAAAATCATCAACCCTCTCTTGAGTTTCCCAGGAGTCCTCCAGAGCCCAGGTTTAAGCCTTACACGTCCCAGATCCTCCTCATAACCATCCTATGGTTTTGGTAAAATTTTGAATCTCAAATCCTCTAAATTATGTAATTTAAATCGGTTTTATGCATGCATCCATATTACTATTGATGTATTGAGTAGATCTAACGTGTTACATGCGAGCTTAGGTACCTGAATCCAAGAACACCATTCTTAGGGTACTCCTCTGCCAGGTCCTGGGTTCGACCCAGGTAGGAAACAATTTTTATTTTTTCTGACTTTTGTTTTACAAGTCCCACAGGCGCCTGGGCCCTCTTGTCATTGGGCCCAGGATTTCCGTTTATTCTCATCCCCTAACTATTTTTGTAGAACCTGGGCCCTCTTGCTGATAGGCCTGATAATTCTTTGAAGCGCACCCCCCATTTCATTTTGTTTGCAGGCCCATTTCAATTTTCTTTATTTTGTTTTAATTAACATTTCTTTTTTAATCAATTTTATTTCATTACAACATTAAAATAAAAAAATCATAAAAATATTAGGTTAGTCTTTTTTTAATTAAATTAACTTGGTAAGTTAATTAAATAATAACTTTAACCTTTTATTTAATTTAAAAATAAATAGACCTAGGATTTAATTCATTTAATTTCTTATATTCATAACAAAAATACAAAAAACTTAGAATTAATTTCTTTTTAAATTTCAATTTTATTTAATAATTAACATTTTTTTCTTTAGATCTAGATTATTTAATTAATTATCAATTAAACATTTTCTTACATAAAACAAAAACAAACAAAAAGATTTTCCTTTTTAGGGTTTAGACGTCTTTTTCATTTCGCACACGTTATTTACTTTCATACTTTTTTTCATACTAATGTATTTGCTTATGGGATGTAATAGACTATAATTAGGACTTGTTAATTACTGCTTTCTTTATTTTCCCCCAAGTTTTGGAATTGTAATAATCCCCTTCCCCGAAGCCTTGTAATAGTTTGATTTATATTTCCGCACTTTTAATTACTTCAAACTATTAACTGTCTAGATGCATGACTAATAGGATTGTATGGCAAGAGCATAATAATCAAACACTAGAAAACCTAACACAAGACGAAAATAACTGAATACAACACACTCTCACATATACACCTCTAGGGTATCCCTACTTTGGTTGCCTTCGGAAAACAGTCACAACTCTCAAAACGTGAGAGATTTTAGTGACTACCCTCTGGTTTAAAAGATAAAAAATGACCCTCTCAATGTTGACTCGGTATGATCTTAAAACCCTAGGGTAGTTACTAAAGTTTCTTGCCCAGTTTCCTTTGACTATACTACATCCCTTCGGTTGTCCCTCAAACATCTAACAACTAGGGCTACCTACTCACTAATAGTAGGATATCACTGTCTAAAGGAAAAGAGGAAAAGAACAACCTTTCGAGTAAAGTAGATAGCTGTTAGATACATGCTCAAACAATTTTTACACTTACACAAAACTTCTTTCAAAAACATTTTCAAACACTTTGTATACACTCTCTACCATTCCGAGAAACATTATAAAGTTCGCCGCACTAAGGCGCTTTCAAAAATACTTTTCAAAACACACAAAGCACAAGGTGTTTCAAAATGAGCTAAGCATATAAGAGCCCATAGATAACTACGAATGAAAAGGGTGCTAACACCTTCCCTTTCCATAATCTATCCCATTACTCAGAAAAATCTCGAAAGGTCTTTTTCTGTTCTATTCACCCTTTCCTTTGTTGGGTAAAAGAAAATTCGGTGGCGCCTCTTACTTACCATAACATTTGCGAATACAAACATAAAACCAGTATAAACAGTCAGTTCTGCCACCGTATTACATCTCCGAACCTGTGGCAATTGCATATGCTGCTCAAATTTGAGGTAAAGGTCGTGATATGTGACATGTCCAATGTTTTTCTTACAAATAATTTGGACACGTTGCTCGTAGCTGCAGTAAGAAGTTTTGCAATTATTGCAAACAACAAGGTCATATCATCTTTGACTGTCCCACATGTCCTCCACGATCAACACATCATTCGATGAAGGCATTTCATGCTAGTACATGTCAAACAATTGGCTCTTCCACCACTAGTTCATCTGATACTAGTTCTCTACAACCTAAAATGATTCACCAAATGGTACTTGCTGCCCTTTCAGCCTTAGGTATTCAAGGTAAGTCTTCCCATGTTTCTCGTCCATGGTTTCTTGATTCTGGTGTATCCAATCACATGAAAAATTCATCTGAATACTTGCATAATTTACATTCTTATCATGGTAATCAGAAAATTCAAATTGGTTATGGTAATTCCTTGTCTATCACTAGTGTTGGTGACATAAACTCTGATTTTCTGGATGTGCTTGTCTCACCTAAACTTGCTTCTTATTTATTGTCTGTCGGTCAATTGGTGGACAATAATTGTGATGTTAATTTTTCTCGGTCTGGTTGTCTTGTGCATGAGCAGGTGTTAGGGAAAGTGATCGTGAAGGGGCATAAAGTGGGAAGATTGTCTCCAATACAGTTTTTTTCTAATCATTTCTCTCTTCCGTGTAATAACATTTTGAATTCTTATGAGCATTGACATGGAAATTGTGTCATCCAAACTCTGTTGTTTTGTCTCATTCATATAAAACTGTTTTATTGGGAAATAAAAATGTTATTTCTAATGCCTCCATTTCATGTTATGTTTGCAAATTTCCTAAAAGTAAAACACTTCCTTTTCCGTCTGGTGCTCACCGTGCTTCCACTTGTTTTGAGATGATTCATAGTGATGTACAGGGAATGTCTCTTGTAGTTTCTCATGCTCACTATAAATATTTTGTCACATTTATTGATGATTATAGTCGTTTTACTTGGATATATTTTCTCTGTTCTAAACCTGAAGTGTTTTCTATGTTTAAATAATATTTGACATATGTTGAAACTCAATTTCAAGCAAGTGATAAAAATTCCCTTTCTTAATCTGGTGGTGAGTACATGTCTCATGAGTTTCAGGAGTACCTACAACAAAAGGCATCTAATCTGAATGATCTTGTCCCAATACCCCTTAACAAAATGGCATGGCAAAATGTAAGAATCGTCATTTGCTTGATGTAACACACACCTTACTTCTCCAAGCTTTTGTACCATCACGATTTTGGGTGGAAGCTCTTTCCACAGTGGTCTTCTAGATCAATCACCATCCTTCTACGGTTATTGATCTTGATTCTCCTTTCTTTCATCTTTTTAAAATTCATCATGATTATAGTGCTTTACATACTTTTGGATGTGTTTGTTTTGTTCACTTACCTCTATTTGAAAGGCATAAGCTTAAAGCGCAGTCTGTTCAATGTGAGTTTATGGGGTATGATCATTCTCATAAGGGATTTGTGTGTTATGATGTCACTAACCATCATTTTTCGCATTTATAGGAATGTGACATTTTTTGATAATCAATTTATGTTTCCATGTGTTTCTCCTGTCATGAATGATATTGTTAATCTTCCTAAGTTTTCTATTATGCCTCAATCTATAGAAAATTATAAACCAGGTCATGTATATGTCAGAAAACACAAACAATAGGTTTCCATACATGTTGTACCCCAAAATTTTCTCTCTCATGTTTCCCATGATTTCCCCCTACATGGTTGGTCACAAGCCTTTTCCTAAAGAAAAGGAAAATTCATGAGTGATGTTTCTAAGTTTCCTTTGATTGACATCCCCAAAGCGCCTATCTATTGGCACCTCCAAAATACCTTTTGATTGGCATCTTCATAGTGCTCTTTGATTGGCATGAACAAAGGTCCTTCAATTGGCCAGTTAACAAGGCCTTTCAATTGTCATTTTAACAATGTCTTTCGATTGGCATCCAAACAAAGGCATCTTTGAGTGGCATTTTAACAAGCACCTTTCGATTGACATTCCAAAAGATCCTTCGACTAGCACTTCAGAGGGTCCTTCGACTGGAACTTCATACTTTACGTTAATCAGAACATCAAAATGAAATGACCTTCGAATGGCATTTCATTGCAGAGTTGGTCTTAATCTAAGATGCTCCGATGAAGGAAATTTTGAATACTTCGAATCATAACTTAGACTTATCACAAGGCCAAGATCTGGTCGAAGTTGCCTAATAGGGAATTTTTCTTCAAAAAGGACAGGAAATCGAAGCAAAGGGTGGTTTAATCGAAGGAGCCCTAGTATTGAAGCTGGCACAATTTAACTCAGAACCATTAAGTAGAACAAGGTTCTACTAAGGAAAGTCTTGATTGGCTCAAATGGGACTTTGAAGCTGGCAAAGCAATGTAGATTCGAAGAAATGAAGTAGGCTGGCATGACTAAGCAAAAAAAAACATATCCTAACCTTTCCAGGTCCACCCCAAGTTCAAAATGGCATGTTTTCCTTGCAAACATGCAGTCGAAGCAGAAGGAGTCTCAATCGAAGGGGCTGTGACATCAAAGCTGGATTAATTCGAAGTGGAGTTTAGAGCTATCGAAGAGAGTAGATTAGAAGGGAAGTGGATCTACAAAGGGCAAGTCAGCTTTCGATTTTCATCATGTTAGAGGCCCAAACAGCTCATAACAGGTTGGCAGTAACACATAAAAGCAGATTGGCACGTGATTGAATCAAATATAGCAAGTCTTTATGAAGAAATCAAATCAAATCTCTTCATCATAATGGGCCAAGATTTGATACACAAATATTGACCTAAATTCCTTTGTCTATATAAACCTCATGCTCACAAAGAAAAAAAGGGGACGACGAAAAAACGCACGGAGGTAGCCTTAGAAGAAAACGCCGCCTGCCCCACGAGATTCCATAAAGTTACCAAAGATTGTCACACTAAAAGCCGGTTTTGCGCGTAGTCTCTGTCCAGACTAACATTTGAATCGTGAAGCATCCCTCATACAACCCCCCTGTGGGTAATTTTTCCTTTGATCTCAAACTTTTAAGTGTGATTTAAATTCATGTTGAACATATATACATATTGCTGCTAATATTCATGTGTGTTTGAGTGTGTTACATGTGAGTAAGAAGGCACGATCTGAGCTTACCTTCGATTTACACAACTATAACTCGTTTTCGATGGGTTAACACCATAGGGGGAAAATGAGCATGCAGATTCGATATTTAAATTAAATACTGTGTTTTTGTTTCTAATGTAACATTGCAGATTCGTTTGTACCAATAAATATATTTCAACTAGGTTGGTGAGGAAGAGGCGTTGCAGCGAAAAGGACCTGGGTTCGATACCCAAGTCATATATTTTGTGTTTCTAACAAACTTCCTTGCAGAATTCTAGATCAGAGGATGTCATATCCAGATCAAATGCCCCGTACGTGCAGTCTCGCAGGCACCTTCAATCAGCCCCTTGGATCGAAGGGCAACCCAAGCTCCTTCGAATCCCAGGTCCCCCAAAACCTTGTTTATTTTTCTTCTTCTGGTATTCCCATGTGACGTTCAAAGAGTGGACCACTATGCGCTTATAGATCTGGAAGGACTACCATAGGCCAGAGTCAACAAGCATGTGGGCTATTCAGAAAGTCAAACGAGGCTGCTTGTGTTTGGGCCTGGAAATTGCAACTCAAACACCTTCTTCAGGCCCAGCACCCCCCAAAGTTTGCTTATGTTTTTATTTTCTTTTCATGTTTTTTTGCTTTTTATTATTATTATTATCTTAATCAATTAATTAACAAACTAAATTTTTTATAAAATCAGAAAACACCAAAAAATAATATTTATTAATTTCATTATTTATTTTTGTAAATAAAAATTAACCAATTAATTTAGTTTTAAATTAGGTTTAATGATAATATATTTTGCAATAAATTAAAATTGATTTAGAATTAGGGTTTTGATATATTTTTACCTTTCTTATTTTATTTCCTTAATTAAAATAAAAAAAACTCAAAAATATTTTCTTTTAATTGATTAATTCCATTTTTAATTTAGACTTAATTCTTAATTCAAAAAATAACAAAATATGTTTTATTTGATAAAAAGGGTCAAAACCCTAGGACTTTCCGATTCAATTTCTCTCGCGCAAATTATTTTTGATCCATATAATTGTAATTGCTCCAAGGATGTAATAGTTTTAATTTAGGACTTTTATTTATCGCTTTTATTTACTTTTCGCAATTTAATTTTCAAGGGTTTGTTTTTGGCGATGTAAATACCCGACGCCTTGTAATAGCTTAGATTTATTTTCCGCAATTTAATTTCCGCAACCATTAACTGTTAGATGTATGAATAATAGGCTATGCATGACAAGATCTATCTTAACTTAAAATCAATAGTAGCTCACCATGACATGTAAAGATAATATAAACTGAAAATTGACACACTCGCACATGCCACTCTTAGGGTACGCCTCACTTGGTTGCCTCGAACGTGGTCATTGAGTATAGGAAGTCTTAGAGGTCGTCCTCTTGTCCAAAGATCATAGTTGCCTCGAAACGGTTGCCTCAGATAAAATGATCTAAGACATTAGGGTTACTGCTAAGGCATCCTGACATTGCTTTAGTGGCCACACGTCCCTTAAATTGAATTGACCCGAAAACTCCAACGACGGTGCTACCTACTCCTCAATAGTGGGATAGCATTGTCTAAAGGACATTTGCACAGTTTAATTCCTTTTTGAGTAGGTAGATGTTCTTAAGTACTTTCTCTTTTGAAAACAAAAACAAAACTTTTCGCACTTACACTCTCTTTCAGACAAAAACTCTTTTCAAACCCACAATCACAAAGAAAAGCAAATTTTTGAAAACATAGTGAGCAAGTACCTAAGAGCCCGTGGATAACCACAGATAGAAAGGGTGCTAACACCTTCCCTTTCTATAATCTACCTCCCGAACCCGAGAAACATCTCAAAAAGGAATTTTTCTGTGCTTTTGTCCTTTCCTTGTTAGATAAAATAAAAGACGCTGGCGACTCTTGCTTACCGCGACATTTTGCAAAAACAAACGCAAACGCGAACCAGCATTCCAAAAACAGTCAGTTATATTCCCACCGATCACAGAACTGGCGACTCTGCTGGGGAATATCTTATAAGTGAGGTGTACTTTGGGATTAGATCACTATGTTTTCAATTGTATGCTTTAATTTTGTGGGCTTGTATCGGAGTTCTATAGATCCTAACCCGGATCTGGGGATACCCTTTAGGTAAGTAGCAATAAACTGTGAGGGATCTGTACAGCGTAGACCGATACAGATGAAGCAGTAGCTACGTTGGGGTGGCACTTTAGTCTGTACCGATATCCCTTGTGTTGGAACGAGGAGAATATGGGTCTTCTAAGGGGTCATTAAGCACCAACTGACCTTAGAACCTTAAATTGACCAACTTGGCCATAGAACAGTAGCAGTATGCTACACTCATTGAGACTAAACTCTCGCGATGATTCCGGCCGCAAGAAAAGGTTGCTAAACTGGAATTATGACCGATTGAGGGTAGTCAGTGATATTGAGATCCTCTAGAACCCGGTTACTATTTTTAGGACAGGTTTAAACCAACTGAACTGAAAGAGGGTAATGCCTAAACTCCATGCCAGCCTAAACTTAAGGCTGTTTGTGTGACTTGTGTGTCTTCAAACTTGAACTACTTGCACATTCTTGTTATCTGACAACATGAGTTCCTTGCAGGTTTTGTTTACAGTCCTTATCCAATAATTTGGATTTATTGCAGGGTTTACTTACAGCACCTCACACTTTTGCTTAAATGCATATCATACACATCATAACATCATGCCTTAACATTTCCTTAACCATTTCAAGGATCTCAAGGGCTTGTGATGCAGGTTATGGTAAATCAAATGTCCAGCAAGGGGAAAAGGGGATTTATTTTCCTCTAGCCAATGCCGTCTAAAGATCAAAACACGATAACTCGAGTCAGGGGCTATGACCCACTCGATATGGTGAGCTTGACTCTTGAAGAAGGACTCTCAGCAACATGAAGCTCCTTCAATCAAGCTACCAGATTCAAATTCTAACAGTTTCTTGTTTACCCCGCGAGATCCTTGAAAACATTGCATACATATATCATACATATCATTGCATAACAGGTCATCTAGTACAGGTCTCTCATGTTCCCGCTGTTTATTTCAGCAATGGCTCTCCCACAAGACAACCAAGATCTCCAGGCTCAAAACACTCAACTTCAAGAAATGTTCTTGAACCTATCCCAGGGGCAGGAAGAAATAAAAGCTCTCCTCACAAGGGGCTTAGTCCTAGGGAATCCAGGCGGCGTCAGGAATGATCAGTTGGAAGGGCTACAAATTGAGTTGGCAACAATGAAGATCCAGATGATGGGACAGCTGGTGGGCCAGATGGCTCTCATTCAAGACCTGGCTCAAAGACAAGAAGAGCTCAGGGTCCTCGTCAACAAACTACTTCAAAGTGACCAAGTGGGGAAAACAACTAGGGTTGAAGATCAAGTCATCATTCAACCACCTTTGGGGCAAGAAGACAAGGGAAAAGCTCCTCAGCTTGCTTCAGGGTCACAAGCCCAGCATCAACCTCGCCAGCATCAACGGGGTAGTCGGTGTAAGCAAAATACGTCTGGAAGACATTTCTCAGAGACTAACATACCATCATCTCTAATACTGAAATGCTTGTTGGAGGTCAATCTGATTCCTTTAAGGGATCCTCCCCAGAATCCCAATACCTCTGCTCCTAGCTATCATCCCGACGCAGTTTGTGCATACCACTCCTATAGTCCCGGACATGACACCGACGACTGTTGGGCTTTGAAAAACAAGATCCAATACTTGATTGACGGAAGAGTGCTGGAATTCATGCCGGATGGCGAAATGAAAATCTTTCGTTGAGGGTTCTCCACCTGAAATGACTAGTTCAAATTAAGAGACTTTTGTTCATTTAAATTTTGAAGTTGTATCTTTCTTTGCTTATTCAAACAATTATTATCATGTCAAACTTTATTACTTTATCAATGCATTGCATATGTGTGTTCTGAATCAATCCATTCTTATTCACTATATTCAAATTGCTTTCATTTTTGGCAATGTTCAACTCTCGATTAAAAGATTATAAGCCTTAGAGGGAGGATAACGAAAATGATATCAAAATCCTTAAAGTATGCTTTTAAACAGACCCCGCTGACGATGTACAGGCATTGTATCAAATCCTAAACAGCGGAGTTATAAGGAAGATAATCCCTAGTCAACCCCTTTGAGCCAAAGAAGTTGAAGTTTTTTTTTCTTTTCACGAATTAAAACCCTTAATTATAACCTGGGGCAGGGTAGTTTTCTCAGTTTAATCCAGGTGCACAATGAATGGCATCAAAAAAGTCCTTCTGAAACAAAAGACGGTGTTGGTTCGGTATAATCGTCAAGACATGCAGTCATTATCTCTCGAAATAAAAGCCCAATAAGTCAAAACCTATGAAGGAGACTTAAGAAATACTGGGGCATCCTGCTGACTGTAGTCACAAAAAGAAACAGTTCAGGCAAAAGACAGGGATAATAAAAACCAAAAGGGAAGAGATCCTACAAACTCTCAATAAAATGACTGCCTGTTCAAAATAAACTGTCAGTATCTGAACCATCACTGGTATATCAGAGCAAAGACTCAAACAAGATCTAATGCACGATTAGCTAAGTTTAGGATCAAAGAACATCACGAAGAACGGGTGGGTACAAATAAAATTTGAGCCTTTATCCTTTGTTTCTTAAACCGTGAACCAGGCCACATTATAACCCTTAAAAGTCCTAGCTGGAGCACGGGTTAGTTCGAAAGCATATTGTTACAAAAGGTATCCTGACTCCTGTAGGGCTCGCTGTAAAATCCTGAGTTGACATCACATTTTACAAAAAAATCGCTTGTTTTACTGGAAAAAGGCATTTTCAAAAATTTCAAAACAGACATAAGCTTTGCATTCTTAAAATAATATTGTTTGCATATGACTATTTGTTCAACAGCAGAGAAATTCGCACGACGAATATCTAGTGAACAAAAACCTTGTCAATAAAAAGGATCACCTCAAGTGGAAAAACACTTCCAATCAAGGGGCACGGCATGATCATTGTCCATCATCTGGGGCAGTCAAGTCAAGATTCAAGGAATCTCTCAAAATACCAAATA
The DNA here is from genome assembly GCA_948472305.1 of Vicia faba. Lineage (NCBI taxonomy): Eukaryota > Viridiplantae > Streptophyta > Magnoliopsida > Fabales > Fabaceae > Vicia > Vicia faba. Next base: position 746,381,087 of record OX451741.1, read on the forward strand.
GGCAGGGGCAGATCTCCATCTGAATCAATTGGGGCATTGGACATGAATTCCAGCAACGAATCTTGCATGATCAAACGAAGATCTTCTGGTAGTATGGCAACACAACACTACCGACAGTGACACCTCCCTACATCCTAAGAGCGTGGACATAGTCAAAAAGTACTACGCATAATCAAAGACCCGCTAGGTTGACTGGCCTAGGCAAAAATAAGGGCTTCCCGGCGAACCAAAAGGGTTCGGGCAAAAATAAGGGATGAAAATGAAAAAATTTGTACACCCGGCAAGTCGAAAACCTGAAAAGGCGGCTTGGGCAAAAAAGGGTATCCCGGTGAACTAAAAACCCAAAAGGGCGGTCCAGGCAAAAATTAGGGATCAAAGCGTACGACTATGTCTCGTCATCTCGTCACTGGCCTACCAGAAGAAGACTTGTCATTTTGACCGAAAGATACCAAGCACCTCATAGGTGGGGATAATACTCGATCCACAGGGCCTCCGCATGCACCTTCTCCCGCAGAAACAGGGGCAATAAAAATTGTCCAAACTGTACAGCTGCTCTGCTCACCAGGTACAAAGGTAGATTCAGCTGAAGAATATGGCTAAGATACTTTCACTCCCCGCAGAATAAGGAAGTAATGGTAGCTCTCCCAGCTGAGACTTGCAGCTATGTACAAATCAGCAATATTCTCCCAAAGCAGAGTTAGTCTACCATCACCCCTAAAAAACCTTGGTATCCCCATAAGGTCTTAATATTCCCTAGCGGAGTATAAGAATATTCTCCAGCAAGTATAAAAGTATCCCCGACAGTCTTAAAATTCCTCCACGAAGTATAAGAATGTTCCCCGATAGAATACAAGATACCCCTAGTGGAGCCGTTTCCCAGCACAATCTGAAAAGCTTCCCCAACGGAGTTGAATCATCATCCCTAGTAGACTCTGGAAGTTTACCCCCAGCGGAGCACAATAAATATCCTCAGCCAAATTCAGAAGGTTATCCTCACAAGAGCCTAACTGGGTTATCCTCAGCAACTTGCAACGGAAAGATCATCCCCAGCGAAGTTCTTTCTATCCCCAGCGGAGTTCATCATTAAAATCCCCAACAGAGCTTATCAACAGAATCCCCAGCGGAGTTTATCGTTAAAATCTTCAGCAGAACATCTCTTCCCCACAGAGTAATTCCCCTCGGAGTAATCTCTTCATTAGTTTATTCCCCAACGGAGTCCTTTTCTCCTGTAGGTTTATTCTTACTATCATCTTCGTTCATCATCCCCAGCGGAAACGAAGAACTCAACTTTATCCTCCAGCAGCTCCGGGATTTCTTTTCCCCAGCTAAAACATCACATTTTTATACATCATTATACATGCATATACATATCATACCATACAATCTCATTTATATTGAGAACATCATTGCTTGATCCATCTCATGCATTGCATATGACTGACCATTACCTTTCAGGAAAAATGCAGTTAAGTTCTCAGCTTAGTCGAAGATATGACCAGTTCTTAAATCTCAATTGAATTATCCCCGGTTGAATTTCAGATAAGGTTCTCAATCTCGACAGTTTCTCTACGTCATAGTGTGGATGAGTACTATAACCTCAACGGTATACTCCCGGTGAGCACGAGTCAGTTCCTAGATCTTGATGTTTTCCTCCGTCATAGTGTGGACGAGTTCTATAACCTCAATGGTATACTCCCGGTGAGCACGAGACAGTTCCTAGATCTTGATGAAGATGCTTCCCTACGTCATAGTGTGGACGAGTACTATAACCTCAACGGTATAATCCCGGTGAGCACGAGTCAGTTCCTAGATCTTGATGTTTTCCTCTGTCATAGTGTGGACGAGTTTTATAACCTCAACGGTATACTCCCAATGAGCACGATACAGTTCCTAGATCTTGATGAAGATGCTTCTCTACGTCATAGTATGGACGAGTACTATAACCTCAATGGTATATGTTATACCCCAAAATTTGCCCTCCCATATTCCTCAAGAAATTGCCAAGCCAAGCTACAAAATTCCCCAAGGGTTGTGCAGTGCAACAGTCCCCCATCCAGTCCAAATTAGGGTTTTGAGTTTGATCAAGAAAAGGAAGTGTTCAAAGGCCCAATCAAGTCTCATATGCTTACAAAGAGGGTCAAGCATCCTCATATCAAGTTTCAAGGCATTCAGCTCAAGATTGCACAGTCAAAACCCTAAATTGCACTACAGTCAACTGTAGGGGCAAAATGGTCATTTGACAGTCAGAAGTTCAAATTTTTGGTCAATATATCATTTTGAAGCCACAAACATCATTTGATCAATGCTTGATCATGATTCTCAAAATTTGGCTCAGAAATCATCAAAGATGCAAAAGTTGCTATATTTGGACAGCTGAAAAAGTCAACTGAAATTGACCAGGGCATAACTTTCACATGGATTATCAGAAAAATTCCATCCAAAGCTCATTTTGAAGAGAAAGACATTTTCTACAACTCATCTTCATACTTCAAGTCCAAGAAATGCTCTCACAAAAAGTTATCAATTTCAACATTATAGGTCATTTTCAAAAGTCAACAAAAAGGGACTTTAAGTCAAAGGCCATAACTTGAGATTGGTAAATCAAAATGACATGGGACCAAAGGCATTGGTTAAAGGACTCAAAGACCTTTCCAAAATGTCCAAGAACATGTGAAAAGCTTAAAAATTGAGCAAGTTATGCCTTGTAGAAGTTGGGAAATTTTTGTGAAATGGCAAAAGTCAACTATCCTTGAAAATCCAATTTTGACAAAAGGGCCCCATTTTTCTCACTTTGTCCATCCTTGTCATGCCACACACGTGGCCCATGGTTGATTTCAAGACCAAATGTTGACTTTTTTATTTTATTTAATTTTTGATGATTTAATTCATTTTAATTCATTGAAAATTCAAATAAAATTTAAAAATCAATGAAATGGTGTCATATGAACTTGGACAAGTTCTATGTATCATGAACCAACTCAAAAATCAGGCCAAGGTTCATTTACACACTAGGTCTAGGTTTTGGCTAGAAATTAGGAAAAAATGGTTAATGGACAAACCCTAAGGCCAATTCTCTAACAAGCATGAATTAAGGAGAGTTAGCAAGCCTATTCAATTCTATGATGATCATTGAGTCAAACCCTAACCCTAGTGCAGCAAAAAACTCGTTCAAAAGCCATTGGACACTTTGAAAATTTGGACATAAAATGCAAAACTGAAATCAGTGCTAGGGATCTTTTCAAGCCAAAATTTTTGTATCAATAGCTTCCTGAGATAATTCTGAACGATTTTCAATTCATAACCTCAATCAAAGCTCCTGGAACTGGTAGTTACAAGTGGAACTGTACAACAAAATTTTTGAATTCGTGTTCTTGATTCTAAGCATCCTTTTGCATTTTTAATTACATATTCATACTCACAATGATGTTTCCAAGCTGACCAATGCATTTGATTTCATTTTTGTGCCATAAATATGAACTTGCCATTTTCGAATTCTAGGGTTCCAGTGTTCTTAAATTGGGGATTTTGAGTATAGGTAAAATTAGAGCTTCAGAACAACACCATCATACTCCATACATCTGGACGAAGAGATCTGCATGCTTGCGCCTAATTTATATTAGGAAACAAGCTATTCGTTATTTTTTCGTAGCTTACCTAATGCAACGTTTCAAAACCGTTGCTTTATTTGTTTGTGTTTCAGGAAATTGGAAGGGATGATGGCGTGGCACAAGCAGACTGGGCAATTCGAATTCGCGCGCGCTTTAGTCATTAGGCGTTGGATTTAATTTATATTATTTACATTATGTTATATATTAAATGAAACACAAATGCTTCAGTGGTACAGCTGTTACGCTGGCAATGCCTATGGCCTGGGTTCGAATCCCAGGCCTTGTAAAATTTCAATATTATTTTTTCATTTGAATTCACATGCAGCGCTGACGTTAGTACATACCATGCACACTCCTCATCAATTGGCCACGCGTCTTGGAGATCTAATCCAGGGATCAGAATGAAAGCATATGGTGGAGGCCAGTCAAGGCATCACACTGGATCAAAAAAGTCAACAAATTCTCACAAATAATTGGGCCAGGCTTTCAAATCTACACCTCCAAATTTGAGACCATACCCCCCTGGTTCTATCTTTTTTCTTTTTTCTAATTTTCTTTATATTCTATTATTTTTAATTTTACTTGTGTTTTACTTTCTGATTTAATTAATTCTTACAAAAAATATGAAAAACATTAAAAATACAGAAAGGACAAAAAAAAAATATATAATTAATTTTGATTCTTTTTTTAAATAAATTAAAATGTAACTCATTTAGTTTAATTAGGTTTTAATGTTAATTTTAATTCTTTTTTCATAATAAAAATCCAAAAATGTAGAATTAGGTTAATTATTAATTTTTTATATCCTTTTTAATTTTTTTCCTTTTTTCTCACAATATTATTATTTATTATTTATTTTCTATAAAATCAAAAATTGTACATAAATTAGTTTAGAAGTTAATTAGGTTAGAAATTAAATCTTTTTTTCATAATGAACTTAAAAAACATTAAAACTAGGGTTTAGCACTTTAATTCTAATTAATTTTTTTTCCTTTTTTCTTTTAGACCTAAAAAACACAAAAACATTATTTTTCATTTAATTTTTAATTTTAGATTTCTTGATTAATTTTTAATTGTTTGTAAAAGGGTCCAACGCCCTAATTTTGTTAATCTCTTTATTTCGCGCATTTGTTTTATATTGTTTAAATACCTCTGTATATGCCCCAAAGCCTTGTAATAAGTTTAGATTTATTTCTCGCACTTTTTATTTTATTCGCTTTATTTATTTTCAGTCAAATCGGGTTCGGTTTTTTTGGCGATGTGGACCCGCGCCAGTTGTAATAGTTAGATTTATTTTCTCGCAATATAACTGTTAATAAATATGCATGAAAGAATGAATGCCCAAAAAATAAAATCGAATCGTTAGATCACCAATACATGACAAGACAAACAATGAACCGAAAATGACACACAATTCGCACACACCACCCCTAGGGTACGCCTCACTATTGCCTTTCGAAAGGTGGTCATCGAGTAGAAAACGTCTTAGTAAGTCCTCATGGTCCGGGAACCTGGCATGAGGGTAGCTTCTAAGGTGCCTTCACATTGCTCTGGTGACCACCACGTCCCTAAAACTCGAATTGACCCGAACACCTCCAACGGTGGTGCTACCTACCTCTCAATGGTGGGATGGCACTACTTTAAAGGACATTTACACAGACGAATTCCTTAGGGTAGGTAGGTTCTCATGGATACTTGCTCTCTTCAAAACAAAAATTCAAAGACTTTTCACACCAACACTTTTCAAAAGCTTTCAAAACAAACTTTTCAAAACACTCTGACGTACGAGTCGAACTGAAATTTTTCAAAGAAACTTTTTTAAACCCACATTGAAAAGCAAACAAACCTTTTTGAAAACACAATGAGCAAGTACCTAAGAGCCCATGGATAACCATGGATAGAAAGGGTGCTAACACCTTCCCTTTCTATAACCTACCTCCCGAACCGAGAGCAATCTCTATAAGGAATTTTTCTGTGCTTTTGTCCTTTCCATTTGGAGAAAATAAAAGACGGTGGCGACTCTTGCTTCCGCGACATTTCGCGAACCAGCGTTAAAACAGTCAGTTCCAGATCCACCGATCACAGAACTGGCGACTCTGCTGGGGAGTAAAACTTAAAGTGGGGTGTACCTTAGGATTAAGATCACTGTGTTTTCAATTGTTTCCTTGTATGCTTTAAAATTGTGGGTTGCTTGGGAGTTCTATAGATCCTAACCCGGATCTGGGGGATACCTTCTTAGAAAGTAGCAACAAGGCTGTGAGGGAACTGTGCGGGGTATACCGACATGGTTGAAACAGTCTGCTACGTTGATGTGGCACTTTGGTGTGTACCGGTAACCCTTGAGTCAGTCAAGGAGAGTACGGGGCCTCCATATGGTGTCATGAAGCATCAACAGACCTTAGGAACCTTAATTGAACCATCTTGGCCTCTTTAGGGTAGTGAGATAACCGACTTTGGTGCAGTCCGAGGTTGGTTGATACTCGATACTACACTCAATTGAGGGTTGCTTTCCTGGAATATTTCGGTCGCCAGTTCAGTGGCTAAATCGAAACGATGAACAATGAAAGCAATCCCGTGATATTGGGAACCTTAGAACCCGGTTACTTTGATTAGGACAGGATGAACCCACCAACTTCAAGAGGGTACTACCCAGACCCCATGCTGGCCTTAAACCTTAAGGGCCTGTCTTGTGTGCCTTGTGTGCCTTACATGTTTGTCTTTGTAAATATCTGTGTTTAATCATAGCATCATGACATCATCCAGCATCATATGTATTAACTAACCATTTCAGGGGTTCGAATTTTCATCTTTGTTCTTGTTTTGTAGGACATGGAAACTGTTCGTAGAAAGACAATTCCAATCAGTCTTGTAAGGATCTCTCCTCAGCTTAAGGAGCTTATATCCAGGATTCCCGAGAACTCTTCTCTCAGTGAAAGGCATGGAAGCCTCATCAGCTTGGTCAACACCAACATTGAGGAAGATATGATAAAAGTCCTGTTCCAGTTCTTTGACCCTCTGCATCACTGTTTCACCTTCTTGGACTATCAGTTGGTACCTACATTGGAGGAGTTCTCCCGACTCCTGAAGATCCCTATTCTTGATCAGCTACCCTTCAACGGTACAGAAAAGGAACCTAAACTTGAAGAGATTGCTAAAGCCTTGCACCTACAGTTATCTGACCTCAAGGGACATTGGGAAGTTAGAAGTGGTATCAAAGGGTTCTTAGCCAGGTTTCTGTTTGAAAAGGCCTATGATTGTTGGAACTCCCTTGACTTGCAAGCTTTTGAAGAGGTTGTGGCCCTCCTTGTTTATGGTTTGGTGTTGTTCCCTAACCCAGACCAGCTCATTGATATCAGTGCTGTCCAGATCTTTATGTCCAGGAATCCTATACCTACGTTGCTGGGAGACCTCCTTCACTCATGTTACACTCGAACCATGAGAAAAAGAGGTGTCCTTATGTGTTGCACTCCTCTCCTGGGAAAGTGGTTTATTTCGCACCTTCCACAATCAGTCCTGAAGAACGAGCGGGGTTTGAGATGGTCACAACGGTTGATGACTCTTACACATGCAGATATACATTGGTGCCCTAGGTCCAGAGAAGATGTCACTATCATTGATCGTTGCGGGGAATATCCTAATGTTCCTTTACTTGGAATCAGAGGGGGTATTACTTATAGTCCATGCCTGGCTTGGAGACAATTTGGTTATGCTCGGAGGGATGGTCCTCATGACATGTTGATACCTGACATAGTTTTTGACTTCGACAACGATACTCAAGGACTTCGCCAGAGATTTATCAGAGCTTGGAGGATGCCTAGTAGGATAGACAGCAAGACACTGGGGCACAGGAACTCCATCCCTTTGGAGCCTTACCTCAAATGGGTACGAGCTCGCTCTCAGAAGTTAGTAATGCCTTATCCTCACATGCTTCCAGTAATTAAAGAGCCTGCCTTGGAAGGAGAGATGTCTCATGTTATTCAGCACCCTGATATGCCCACATCCTGGGAAGAGATGCAGAAGAGTTGGATCCAGCTTAAAGAAGAGAGGAATTCTCTTGAGACTAGTTTGCATGCCAGTGAAAAGAAGGTTTTGGAGCTCACTCGCCTGTTGCACGAGGAAAGGAATCTCAACACTTACATAGCTCCAGAGAAGATGCGCAACATATTTTGGATGTGACTTGATCTTTTTGTATTTTTGCCCATGAGGCTTTGATGTATTAAAACCATGATTTTCTTAATAATAAAGTGTGTTCCTTTTGGTCTACAACAAATTTGAATTTTCGAACTCTTGAATGCATTGCATAAACACATATCATTCATCATGTGCATCATAAATACTCTTCTTTTCAGGTTGTTTACCGTTCTTCGCTGTTTATTTCAGCATCATGAACCCTCCTGAATCATCAACCGATGCGGCTATCAAGGCTCTTCAGGCGCAGAACGTCCAGTTTCAGGCGCAAAACGCCCAATTTCAGGAGCTGATCAAGGGCTTGTCTCAGGGTCAACAAGAGTTAAAGACCATGCTGTTGAAGAAGACTAAGAAGAAGAGGAGGACTGTGCTATTTAACACTGGGCGCAGACTCGGGAACACTTTGGTTGTTGAAGCTGAAAGGACTCCTCCATCTGTGACGGAAGGTAGTCACCATGAAAGGGAGGTCACTACTCCTGTGGGCTCTGATACTGAAACAGACTTCAATGACGACCAGTACCCTCCTGCTGAAGACCGGTACAAACAGCTGGAAGACAGATTAAAGGCTGTGGAAGTTCAACGGGTACCTGGATTGGATTTCGGAGACTTGGGGTTATCTACTGGAGTGGTGATCCCGCACAAGTTCAAAACACCTGCCTTCGTGAAGTATGATGGGGCTTCCTGTCCCAAGATGCACCTCCGTTCTTATGTAAGGAAGATCCAGCCTTACACAGCAGACAAGAACCTTTGGATCCACTTCTTCCAGGAGAGTCTTTCAGGGACTCACCTCGATTGGTTCTATCAGCTAGATGGAATCAGCATTCGTAACTGGGAGGATCTGGCCACTGCTTTTTACAAGCAGTATCAGTATAATGCCGACCTCGCTCCTACGCGTACCCAGCTCCAGGGTATGTCGCTAGGGTCGGGTGAAGGTTTTAAGGAGTACGCTCAGAAATGGAGAGACCTGGCTGGCAGGGTGCAGCCACCATTGACGGATCGGGAGTTGGTAGATATGTTCTTGGGGACCCTGTCTGGTCCATTTTTCAATCATCTCATTGGTAATTCCTCTGCTGGGTTTACCGATCTAATCCTGACTGGTGAAAGGATTGAGGCCGGTATAAAATCGGGGAAGATACAGAAAGTTGCCTCCTCCGGTACTGAGAAGAAGCCCTTCAAAAAGGAGGCTAGTGCTGTATATAACTCCCGGAGAACAGAGCGACCTGAACACCGCCAATCTGTCAGTGCGGTAATGATTGCCAAACCTGCTGCCGCTCCTCGGCCAACTAATCCTCAAAAGTTTGAGAGACCCCGGAGAGAGTTTACTCGATTAAGCATGACCTTATCACAGATCCTGCCACAGTTGCTATCCACCAATTTAGTGACTGTCAAGGAGGCTCCAAAGTTTCCCAATACTGCATCCCCCAAGTTCAATCCAAATGCTCGCTGTGCTTATCACTCTGATAGCCCGGGGCATAACACAGATGACTGTTGGGCCCTAAGAAATAAGGTTCAAGATCTCATTGATGCAAAGGAGATACAGTTTGAGGCGCCCGAGGGGCCAAATGTTGTAAATGCTCCCTTGCCCCAGCATGGAGTGAATGCTGTTGAGGAAAATTTGTATGTAGCTTCGGTGGATGATGTTGCTACTCCGTTGCTGATGGTTAAGAGGAATCTGTTGCTAGCCGGTTTATTTCCGGGATGTAGCGAAAGTTGCCCTCTATGTGTTGCTTCCCCTGTTGGTTGTTCTCTGTTGAAGTCAGGCATCCAAAACCTGATAGATAATAGAGAGATTTTGTTTGAAAAGACTGTTGTTCCTGCTGCTCCTGTTGAAGAAGTGTCAATCGTTACCATCTTCAACAACTATTCCGAGGCTCCTTCAAAGAAGCCTATACAAGTTTTGTCAGTTCACAAGAATGTTCCCATCACCATTACTGTTCCGGGGCCTATACCCTACAAATCTGATAAGGCTGTCCCATGGCACTATGGGGCGGATGTTTATGTTCTGGGTGTGAAACAAGAGTGCAACATTGATACTGGTGTCTCCAACATCACCGGGCCTGCTAAGGTCACTCGTAGTGGAAGACTGTTCTCGCCAGACATTGCTCCTCCAGCAATTCATAGGCCTTTGATCTTCACACCTGCCAGAGTGCCTGTTTCTCCTTCTGACCAAGTATCCACCCCTGCTGCTGAGTCATCTGATACTCAGGGCAAGGGAACTGCTGCTGATGTGCCTGCCAGGACGGAGGCACCAAAGACCATTGTTGAGGCTTCCAAGCAGGAAATGGAAGAAATTCTCAAGATAATAAAGAAAAGTGATTTCAATGTTGTGGAACAGCTGGGGCACACCCCCTCTAAAATCTCCATGTTGTCACTGCTGCTGTGTTCAGAGGCCCATGCAAAGGCTCTGATTGCTTTCTTAAAAACTGCCCATGTACCCCAAGATACGACTGCTGACCAGTTCACCGATTGTGTGGCCAACCTAACTGCTGATAATGGCCTGGGTTTCTCTGATGCCGATCTGACAGCAAAGGGGAAGAACCATAATGATGCCCTGCATGTCTCCATTGAATGCAGGGGCACTACTCTTGCTCATGTGCTGGTTGACACAGGTTCCTCATTAAACGTGCTGCCCAAGAAGGCTCTGGATAGGCTGGATTGTGAGGGTCTAGAGCTCAAACCAAGTAGCATTGTTGTCCGGGCCTTTGACGGGTCCAAAAGAATGGTGCATGGTGAAGTGGACATCCCAATCAGGGTTGGGTCACAAGTATTTGATTCAAAATTTTATGTGATGGACATCCATCCGTCCTATTCTTGTTTGCTGGGTCGCCCGTGGATCCACAAGGCTGGAGCTGTAACCTCCACATTGCATCAGAAGCTCAAATACCCGGTCAGGGGGAGGATCGTAACAGTGCAAGGGGAGGAGGAATACATGGTCAGCCACCTCAACTCTTTCAGATACGTGGAAATGGATGGGGAGTTCATTGAAACCCCCTTTCAGCATTTTGAGGAGGTACCACCAACCTTGGCAACAGCAGAAGATGAAGAGGTTTCTCCTATGAAGATGGCCTCCTTAAAGGACGCCCGGGCTGTGATCGAAAAAGGCGAATGTGCAAATTGGGGCAAACTCCCTGATCTTACTCCTAAGACTAACAAGTTTGGGCTGGGTTTCACCACGGAAGCTCAGAAAGCGGTGCGCAAGGCAAGAATTGGAAGACCTCCGTTGCTCATCACTCAGCATGGAGTGAATGCTATTGGAGAGGAAGATGAAGTGGGAGAGTCAGAGTTCGATAGCTGGATCTACCCAACGGCCGACGGTGGATTGACCAATTGGACTGCTAAAGATTTTACTCCAATAACTTTTGTTCCCCAGTAATGAATTTCTTTGTTTTTTGATTTGTAATAAACAATAATTTGAGACTATATGGCCCGGTGTCTTACCCGGGGCACCGTGGTTTTATTTATGAGGGCTTTTTGTTTGTCACTATCATATATCATGAATAAAAGCATTGGACGTTTTTCACATTTCAAATTTTGCGCTCCTTTTCTTTCCTTTCTTTACATATTGCAAAACAGCTGTATTTACACACACACTCACTCATACAGGTTTCAATCCACTCTGGATCTCACTGGTAACGACTCTGCTACTGCCGGTTATGACTTCGAAAATCCGATCAACTTGGCCGCAGACGAAGGTGAAGATGATTGCGAAGTGCCTGGTGAACTTGCAAGATTGTTACAACAGGAAGAGAGGGCAATTCAACCCCATGAAGAGCCAGTGGAAATAATAAACTTGGGTACTGAGGAAGACAAGAAAGAGGTGAAGATTGGTGCCAACCTAGAACTCAGCGTGAAGCAACGGTTGACTCAGATGCTGCAGGATTATAAAGAAATCTTTGCCTGGTCCTACGAAGATATGCCCGGATTAGATACCGACATTGTGGTCCATCATTTACCAACTAAAGAAGATTTCCCTCCGGTTAAGCAAAAGGTTCGTCGGATGCGTCCAGAGATGTCTGAGAAGATTAAAGCCGAGGTTATGAAGCAGTTTGATGCCGGGTTTCTTGCAGTAACTTCTTACCCTCCGTGGGTTGCTAATGTGGTGCCGGTACCTAAGAAGGACGGTAAGGTCAGGATGTGTGTCGACTACAGGGATCTGAACAGGGCCAGCCCCAAGGATGACTTCCCTCTACCCCACATTGATGTCCTTGTTGATAATACAGCTCAGCATAAAGTGTTCTCGTTCATGGATGGTTTTTCAGGCTACAATCAGATCAAGATGGCACCTGAAGACATGGAAAAGACTACCTTTGTTACTCAGTGGGGCACCTTCTGTTACAAGGTCATGCCGTTCGGGTTAAAGAATGCTGGGGCAACCTACCAACGTGCCATGGTTACCTTATTTCATGACATGATCCATCATGAGATAGAAGTATATGTGGACGACATGATCGCTAGGTCCCAGACTGAGGAAGAGCACCTAGATCATCTGCAGAAGTTGTTCGACCGGTTGAAATTGTACAAGCTGAGATTGAACCCGAACAAGTGCACCTTCGGGGTAAGATCTGGGAAGTTGCTAGGCTTCGTGGTCAGTGACAAGGGCATTCAAGTGGACCCTGCTAAGGTCAAAGCCATTCAAGAGATGCCAGTTCCTAAGACCGAGAAGGAAGTCAGAGGCTTTCTAGGACGTCTGAATTACATTGCTCGGTTCATCTCACATTTAACTGCTACCTGTGAACCAATCTTCAAGCTGCTGAAGAAAGATCAGGTAGTACGTTGGAATGATGAATGCCAGGCTGCTTTTGACAGAATCAAAGAATATCTCCAAGAACCACCCATCCTTATGCCACCAGTTGAAGGGAGACCTTTGATACTTTACCTGACAGTGCTTGATAATGCAATGGGGTGTGTGCTGGGGCAGCATGACGAGTCTGGCCGAAAAGAGCATGCCATTTATTACCTTAGCAAAAAGTTTACCGACTGTGAGACCCGATACTCACTGCTTGAGAAAACTTGCTGCGCTTTGGTATGGGCTGCTCGCCGGCTGAGACAGTATATGCTGACTCACACTACCTTGTTAATCTCAAAAATGGATCCTATAAAGTACATATTCGAAAAGCCTGCTCTGTCTGGGAGAATTGCAAGATGGCAGATGATCTTGACGGAATACGACATTCAGTACACGACCCAAAAAGCCATCAAGGGAAGTGTATTGGCAGACCACCTAGCACATCAAGCTGTGGATGACTACCAATCAATGAACTTCGAGTTTCCAGACGAAAGCATTATGATAGTAACTGACTGTGAGATACCTGGACCGGATGAAGGACCTGAACCGGGATCCCGATGGTCTATGCACTTTGACGGAGCCTCCAATGCTCTGGGAAATGGTATTGGCGCCATAATCGTATCTCCACAAGGTACTCATACTCCACTCACCGCCCGGCTGTGTTTCAACTGCACCAACAACATGGCGGAGTATGAAGCGTGTATTATGGGTCTTCAAGCTGCGATTGACCTGAGGATCAAATTTCTGAGCGTCTTCGGAGATTCCGCTCTTGTGATCAATCAGATCAAAGGAGAGTGGGATACGAAACATCCAAACTTGATTCCTTACCGAGAATGTGTGTTGGCCCTGATCCCCCATTTCACAGAGATAACATTTGAACACTTTCCAAGAGAAGAGAATCAGCTGGCGGACGCGTTAGCTACAATGTCTTCAATGTTCAAGGTTAAATGGGATAATGAAGCTCCCCGGATCACCATCTGGAAACTGGACGAACCGGCATACTGTTGTGATCTCGAAACTGAATTGGTAACTGAGAAGCCTTGGTACCACGAAGTGAAGAGATATCTAGAAGCTCAGGAATACCCTGAAGGAGCATCTGTCAATGATAAGAAATTCCTGAGAAGGTTTGCAGCCAAGTTCTTTCTTAGCAACGGCATCTTGTACAAGCGAAACCAGGATTCAACTCTACTGCGTTGTGTAGATAAGACTGAAGCAGAAAGAATCATGGAAGAGCTACATGAAGGGACTTTTGGTACACACTCCAGCGGACATACCATGGCAAAGAAGATTCTACGGGCAGGGTATTACTGGTCCACCATGGAAGCTGATTGCTACCAACATTCCAGGACATGCCATAAATGCCAGATCTACGCAGACAAGGTGCATGTTCCTCCGGTTCCCCTGAATGTTCTGACTGCGCCTTGGCCATTTGCAATGTGGGGCATAGACATGATCGGTGAGATTAAACCTACGGCATCTAATGGACATCGCTTCATCCTAGTGGCGATTGATTATTTCACGAAGTGGGTTGAGGCAGCATCCTATGCTACGGTAACCAAGACTGTTGTGGCACGGTTCATTCGGCACAACCTGATCTGTCGGTACGGCGTCCCTGAGCGGATTATTACAGACAACGGTACCAATCTGAACAATAAGATGATCACCGAGCTTTGCGAACAGTTCAAGATACAGCACCACAATTCTTCTCCTTACAGACCGAAGATGAATGGGGCTGTAGAAGCAGCTAATAAAAACATCAAGAAGATCGTGCAGAAGATGACAGTAACGTATAAAGATTGGCACGAGATGTTACCGTTCGCTCTGCATGGGTATCGTACTTCAGCTAGGACGTCAACTGGGGCAACTCCTTTCTCTCTGGTTTATGGCATGGAGGCAGTCTTGCCGATCGAAGTACAAATTCCTTCTCTCCGGATAATGAAGGATGCAAATCTGAACGAAGATGATTGGATCCAGACACGACTTGATCAACTCAACCTTATTGACGAAAAGAGACTTGCTGCTATCTGCCATGGTCAGGCGTATCAGAAACGAATGATCAGGGCATTTAACAAAAAGGTGAGACCACAGGAATATCAAGTCGGGGATCTGGTGATCAAGCGAATCATCCTTCCTCAGAGTGATCCAAGGGGCAAATGGACCCCTACGTACGAAGGGCCATTTGTGGTTAAGCATGTGTTCTCAGGAGGAGCGATGATATTAACCAACATGGATGGTGACGACCTTCCTCACCCCGCCAATGCAGACATAGTTAAAAAATACTACGCATGAAAAAAGACCCGCTAGGCTGACATGTCTAGGCAAAAATTAGGGCTTCCCGTCGAACCAAAAGGGTTCGGGCAAAATGAAGGGATGAAAATGAAAAATCTGTACACCCGGCAAGTCGAAAACCTGAAAAGGCGGCTTGGGCAAAAATGGGTATCCCGGTGGACTGAAAACCCGAAAAGGCAGTCCAGGCAAAAATTAGGGATAAAAGCGTAATACTATGTCTCATTGGATCACTTTGCATCCAGAATCCGGTATCTACATCAAGACGGCATCGATCAGTCAGCTTCACCTTCAACCAAGGTCACCAAGTGATGAGACGCTCAGAGTTATAAAGGCGATAGCAGAGTTGAAACCCAGTGGATCATTCATATTTCACACAGCTGTTTTATTTTCTTTTGTACAAAACTTGTATAAACTCTCTTATTCGGCGATGTTTCTCTTACTAGGACGTCAGCCTCTTGTACACAAAACGCCTATTCACAGGCTATTCAAAATCAATACAAATATACTTTTCAGTTAAACGTGCCAAGTGTTTTTCTTTTTCTGTTTTGATTTGCGAAGAACGTCCAAGGTTCAATTTGTGATATATGCATTGACAATAATTTGCTAGCTCATAAATGTTTGCATACGAGACAAAGAACTAATTGCAGGTGACACCAGAAACAGGGGCAATGAAGAGTTGTCTGGGCAGTCTAATTGTTCTATCCTCTAAGGTACCAAGGTAAGTTCAGTTAAAAAACCTAACCAGGCATCTTAAGTTCCCCAGAGAGTGAGACAGCAAGTCAGTGCATTCTTCCCCAGCATATCAAAACTTCCCCAGGAGAGTCCCATCCAAGTTCCCCAGGAAAGATGGAATTCATTTCCCCAAGCAATAAGCTTATCCCCAGTAGATTCTGGAAGCTTATCCCCGCAGAGCACGAACGCGTCGTCCGGCTTTATTCAAAGAGTTATTTCCTTAACAGGATATAACTGGGTTATCCTCAGCCAAAAGCTAAGGGAAAGTCGTCGTCAACGTAGTTCTTTCCTATCCCCAGCGAAGTCAATTCACACTTCCAATACAACAACGGTATCCCCAACAGAGTTGCTATCAACATTCAGCAAGGCATCACTCTTCCCACAGAGTATTGCTTTCCAGCATGATCGTTAGAGTATCTTTTCTCCCCGCAGAATCTTCCATTCGCCAAGTTTATTCCGCAACGGAGTCATCTTCTCCTACCGGTATCCTTGCAGTTATCATCCCCAGCGGAAGCAAAATCTATTCTTCGACATCAGCCCGGGATACGACTTCCCGGCACCCGTCAAGGATTCATTTTCCTGGACGAAAACATACATAAAACATCACATACATCATTATAGCATGCATAACGCACTGCATCATACAAATCTCATTTATGTTGAGAACATCATTGCTTGATCCATATCATGCATTGCATATGACTGACTTTTACCTTTCAGGGAAGATCCAGTTAAGTTCTCAAGCTACATTTCAAGACCTAGACTGGTTCAGTCAAAGGCCTTCTCTGGTTCAGTTAAATCGTCCCAAGATTTTCCTGATGCTTATCCCTTTGAAGACATTTCAAGACCTAGACTGATCCAGTCAAAGGCCTCCTCTGGTTCAGTTAAATCGTCCCAAGATTTTCCTGATGCTTATCCCTTTGAAGACATTTCAAGACCTAGACTGGTTCAGTCAAAGGCCTTCTCTGGTTCAGTTAAATCGTCCCAAGATTTTCCTGATTGCTTATCCAGTTGAAGACATTTCAAGACCTAGACCGGTTCAGTTAAATCGTCCCAAGATTTTCCTGATTGCTTACCCGGTCAAAGGCCTCTCTGGTTCAGTCAGATCGACCTTAAGATCTCCCTGATTCTTATCCCAGTAGAAGACACCCCAGATTTTTCTCAACGAGCGTTGTTGAAGTTAAAAGTCGCCCAAGGCTCTCTTACCATTCATGCTAAGGAAGTAATCATCCCTGCAACGTGTCAGGTACTCATTTTCTGTTTTGCAGGTATGCAGGTTCTCGCTAAGGAATCTCCTACGCAATCAAACATCCAGATGGCATCTATAAGCCCATTCCCATCATTGCTAACATGTGAGCGCAAATTTCCGGGCACTCTAGTGTCCAATCATCTTTTACCCTCGGATTACGAAAGGCACGTCAGCCAATCTGCATCCTCAGGTCTAAGAAGATTGAACAGGGGCAACTGTTATACCCCAAAATTTGCCCTCCCATATTCCTCAAGAAATTGCCAAGCCAAGCTACAAAATTCCCCAAGGGTTGTGCAGTGCAACAGTCCCCCATCCAGTCCAAATTAGGGTTTTGAGTTTGATCAAGAAAAGGAAGTGTTCAAAGGCCCAATCAAGTCTCATATGCTTACAAAGAGGGTCAAGCATCCTCATATCAAGTTTCAAGGCATTCAGCTCAAGATTGCACAGTCAAAACCCTAAATTGCACTACAGTCAACTGTAGGGGCAAAATGGTCATTTGACAGTCAGAAGTTCAAATTTTTGGTCAATATATCATTTTGAAGCCACAAACATCATTTGATCAATGCTTGATCATGATTCTCAAAATTTGGCTCAGAAATCATCAAAGATGCAAAAGTTGCTATATTTGGACAGCTGAAAAAGTCAACTGAAATTGACCAGGGCATAACTTTCACATGGATTATCAGAAAAATTCCATCCAAAGCTCATTTTGAAGAGAAAGACATTTTCTACAACTCATCTTCATACTTCAAGTCCAAGAAATGCTCTCACAAAAAGTTATCAATTTCAACATTATAGGTCATTTTCAAAAGTCAACAAAAAGGGACTTTAAGTCAAAGGCCATAACTTGAGATTGGTAAATCAAAATGACATGGGACCAAAGGCATTGGTTAAAGGACTCAAAGACCTTTCCAAAATGTCCAAGAACATGTGAAAAGCTTAAAAATTGAGCAAGTTATGCCTTGTAGAAGTTGGGAAATTTTTGTGAAATGGCAAAAGTCAACTATCCTTGAAAATCCAATTTTGACAAAAGGGCCCCATTTTTCTCACTTTGTCCATCCTTGTCATGCCACACACGTGGCCCATGGTTGATTTCAAGACCAAATGTTGACTTTTTTATTTTATTTAATTTTTGATGATTTAATTCATTTTAATTCATTGAAAATTCAAATAAAATTTAAAAATCAATGAAATGGTGTCATATGAACTTGGACAAGTTCTATGTATCATGAACCAACTCAAAAATCAGGCCAAGGTTCATTTACACACTAGGTCTAGGTTTTGGCTAGAAATTAGGAAAAAATGGTTAATGGACAAACCCTAAGGCCAATTCTCTAACAAGCATGAATTAAGGAGAGTTAGCAAGCCTATTCAATTCTATGATGATCATTGAGTCAAACCCTAACCCTAGTGCAGCAAAAAACTCGTTCAAAAGCCATTGGACACTTTGAAAATTTGGACATAAAATGCAAAACTGAAATCAGTGCTAGGGATCTTTTCAAGCCAAAATTTTTGTATCAATAGCTTCCTGAGATAATTCTGAACGATTTTCAATTCATAACCTCAATCAAAGCTCCTGGAACTGGTAGTTACAAGTGGAACTGTACAACAAAATTTTTGAATTCGTGTTCTTGATTCTAAGCATCCTTTTGCATTTTTAATTACATATTCATACTCACAATGATGTTTCCAAGCTGACCAATGCATTTGATTTCATTTTTGTGCCATAAATATGAACTTGCCATTTTCGAATTCTAGGGTTCCAGTGTTCTTAAATTGGGGATTTTGAGTATAGGTAAAATTAGAGCTTCAGAACAACACCATCATACTCCATACATCTGGACGAAGAGATCTGCATGCTTGCGCCTAATTTATATTAGGAAACAAGCTATTCGCTATTTTTTCGTAGCTTACCTAATGCAACGTTTCAAAACCGTTGCTTTATTTGTTTGTGTTTCAGGAAATTGGAAGGGATGATGGCGTGGCACAAGCAGACTGGGCAATTCGAATTCGCGCGCGCTTTAGTCATTAGGCGTTGGATTTAATTTATATTATTTACATTATGTTATATATTAAATGAAACACAAATGCTTCAGTGGTACAGCTGTTACGCTGGCAATGCCTATGGCCTGGGTTCGAATCCCAGGCCTTGTAAAATTTCAATATTATTTTTTCATTTGAATTCACATGCAGCGCTGACGTTAGTACATACCATGCACACTCCTCATCAATTGGCCACGCGTCTTGGAGATCTAATCCAGGGATCAGAATGAAAGCATATGGTGGAGGCCAGTCAAGGCATCACACTGGATCAAAAAAGTCAACAAATTCTCACAAATAATTGGGCCAGGCTTTCAAATCTACACCTCCAAATTTGAGACCATACCCCCCTGGTTCTATCTTTTTTCTTTTTTCTAATTTTCTTTATATTCTATTATTTTTAATTTTACTTGTGTTTTACTTTCTGATTTAATTAATTCTTACAAAAAATATGAAAAACATTAAAAATACAGAAAGGACAAAAAAAAAATATATAATTAATTTTGATTCTTTTTTTAAATAAATTAAAATGTAACTCATTTAGTTTAATTAGGTTTTAATGTTAATTTTAATTCTTTTTTCATAATAAAAATCCAAAAATGTAGAATTAGGTTAATTATTAATTTTTTATATCCTTTTTAATTTTTTTCCTTTTTTCTCACAATATTATTATTTATTATTTATTTTCTATAAAATCAAAAATTGTACATAAATTAGTTTAGAAGTTAATTAGGTTAGAAATTAAATCTTTTTTTCATAATAAACTTAAAAAACATTAAAACTAGGGTTTAGCACTTTAATTCTAATTAATTTTTTTTCCTTTTTTCTTTTAGACCTAAAAAACACAAAAACATTATTTTTCATTTAATTTTTAATTTTAGATTTCTTGATTAATTTTTAATTGTTTGTAAAAGGGTCCAACGCCCTAATTTTGTTAATCTCTTTATTTCGCGCATTTGTTTTATATTGTTTAAATACCTCTGTATATGCCCCAAAGCCTTGTAATAAGTTTAGATTTATTTCTCGCACTTTTTATTTTATTCGCTTTATTTATTTTCAGTCAAATCGGGTTCGGTTTTTTTGGCGATGTGGACCCGCGCCAGTTGTAATAGTTAGATTTATTTTCTCGCAATATAACTGTTAATAAATATGCATGAAAGAATGAATGCCCAAAAAATAAAATCGAATCGTTAGATCACCAATACATGACAAGACAAACAATGAACCGAAAATGACACACAATTCGCACACACCACCCCTAGGGTACGCCTCACTATTGCCTTTCGAAAGGTGGTCATCGAGTAGAAAACGTCTTAGTAAGTCCTCATGGTCCGGGAACCTGGCATGAGGGTAGCTTCTAAGGTGCCTTCCCATTGCTCTGGTGACCACCACGTCCCTAAAACTCGAATTGACCCGAACACCTCCAACGGTGGTGCTACCTACCTCTCAATGGTGGGATGGCACTACTTTAAAGGACATTTACACAGACGAATTCCTTAGGGTAGGTAGGTTCTCATGGATACTTGCTCTCTTCAAAACAAAAATTCAAAGACTTTTCACACCAACACTTTTCAAAAGCTTTCAAAACAAACTTTTCAAAACACTCTGACGTACGAGTCGAACTGAAATTTTTCAAAGAAACTTTTTTAAACCCACATTGAAAAGCAAACAAACCTTTTTGAAAACACAATG
This sequence comes from Vicia faba, assembly GCA_948472305.1. Classification (NCBI taxonomy): domain Eukaryota; kingdom Viridiplantae; phylum Streptophyta; class Magnoliopsida; order Fabales; family Fabaceae; genus Vicia; species Vicia faba. The sequence goes on from OX451741.1 coordinate 746,401,671, forward strand.
AGCAAGTACCTAAGAGCCCATGGATAACCATGGATAGAAAGGGTGCTAACACCTTCCCTTTCTATAACCTACCTCCCGAACCGAGAGCAATCTCTATAAGGAATTTTTCTGTGCTTTTGTCCTTTCCATTTGGAGAAAATAAAAGACGGTGGCGACTCTTGCTTCCGCGACATTTCGCGAACCAGCGTTAAAACAGTCAGTTCCAGATCCACCGATCACAGTATACTCCCGGTGAGCACGAGTCAGTTCCTAGATCTTGATGTTTTCCTCTGTCATAGTGTCGACGAGTTCTATAACCTCAACGGTATACTCCCAGTGAGCATGAGACAGTTCCTAGATCTTGATGAAGATGCTTCTCTACATCATAGTGTGGACGAGTACTATAACCTCAACGGTATACTCCCGGTGAGCACGAGTCAGTTCCTAGATCTTGATGTTTTCCTCCGTCATAGTATGGACAAGTTCTATAACCTCAACGATATACTCCCGGTGAGCACGAGACAGTTCCTAGATCTTGATGAAGATGCTTCCCTACGTCATAGTGTGGACGAGTACTATAACCTCAACGGTATACTCCTGGTGAGCACGAGTCAGTTCTTAGATCTTGATATTTTCCTCCATCATAGTGTGGACGAGTTCAATAACCTCAACGTTATACTCCCGGTGAGCACGAGACAGTTCCTAGATCTTGATGAAGATGCTTCCCTATGTTATAATGTGGACGAGTACTATAACCTCAACGGTATACTCCCGGTGAGCACGAGTCAGTTCCTAGATCTTGATGTTTTCCTCCGTCATAGTGTGGACAAGTTCTATAACCTCAACGGTATACTCCCGGTGAGCACGAGACAGTTCCTAGATCTTGATGAAGATGCTTCCCTACATCATAGTGTGGACGAGTACTATAACCTCAACGATATACTCCCGGTGAGAACGAGTCAGTTCCTAGATCTTGATGTTTTCCTCCGTCATAGTGTGGACAAGTTCTATAACCTCAACGGTATACTCCCAGTGAGCACGAGACAGTTCCTAGATCTTGATGAAGATGCTTCCCTACGTCATAGTGTGGACGAGTACTATAACCTCAACGGTATACTCCTGGTGAGCACGAGTCAGTTCCTAGATCTTGATGTTTTCCTCCGCCATAGGGTGGACGAGTTCTATAACCTCAACGGTATACTCTCGGTGAGCACGAGACAGTTCCTAGATCTTGATGAAGATGCTTCCCTATGTCATAGTGTGGAAGAGTACTATAACCTCAACGGTATACTCCCGGTGAGCACGTGCCAGTTCCTAGATCTTGATGTTTTCCTCTGTCATAGGGTGGACGAGTTCTATAACCTCAACGATATACTCCCGGTGAGCACGAGACAATTCCTAGATCTTGATGAAGATGCTTCCCTACGTCATAGTATGGACGAGTACTATAACCTCAACGGTATACTCCCGGTGAGCATGAGTCAGTTCCTAGATCTTGATGTTTCCCTCCGTCACAGTATGGACAAGTTCTATAACCTCAACGGTATACTCCCATTGAGCACGAGACAGTTCCTAGATCTTGATGAAGATTACCCACCTGTTGAATTATGGACAGGTTCTTAATACTCAGCCGAGGCATTCTCTCAGTTGAAGTACATGCAAGTTCCTAAATCTCAACAAAAGTTAGACTTCCCCAGCGGAATCTTCTACAACAACAAGTATGCAAGTTCTCGCTAAGGAATCTCTTATGCGATCGACACTTCTACAGATGGCATCTATAAGCCCATCCTCCTACCAACAATCTCCAAATGGCATCTGTAAGCCCATTCCCGACATCACAATGCTGATACTACACCATGCGAGTGCAAATTTTTGGGCACTCTAGTGTTCAATTATCTTCCACCTTCGGATCACGAAAGGCTCGAAAGCCAATCTACATCCTCAGGTTTAAGAAGATTGAACAGGGGCAACTGTTGTACCCCAAAATTTTCCCTCTCATGTTTCCCATGATTTTCCCCTACAAGGTTGGTCACAAACCTTTGCCTAAAGAAAAGGAAAATTCATGAGTGATGTTTCTAAGTTTCCTTTGATTGACATCCCCAAAGCGCCTATCTATTGGCACCTCCAAAATACCTTTTGATTGGCATCTGCATAGCGCTCTTTGATTGGCATGAACAAATGTCCTTCAATTGGCCTGTTAACAAGGCCTTTCAATTGTCGTTTTAACAATGTCTTTCGATTGGCATCCAAACAAAGGCATCTTCGAGTGGCATTTTAACAAGCACCTTTCGATTGACATTCCAAAAGATCCTTCGACTAGCACTTCAGAGGGTCCTTCGACTGGAACTTCATACTTTACCTCAATCAGAACATCATAATGAAATGACCTTCGAATGGCATTTCATTGCAGAGTTGGTCTTAATCTAAGATGCTCTGATGAAGGAAATTTTGAATACTTTGAATCATAACTTAGACTTATCACAAGGCCAAGATCTATTCGAAGTTGCCTAATAGGGAATTTTTCTTCAAAAAGGACAGGAAATCGAAGCAAAGGGTGGTTTAATCGAAGGAGCCCTAGTATTGAAGCTGGCACAATTCAACTCAGAACCATTAAGTAGAACAAGGTTCTACTAAGGAAAGTCTTGATTGGCTCAAATGGGACTTTGAAGCTGGAAAAGCAATGTAGATTCGAAGAAATGAAGTAGGCTGGCATGACTAAGCAAAAAAAAAACATATCCTAACCTTTCCAGGTCCACCCCAAGTTCAAAATGGCATGTTGTCCTTGCAAACGTGCAGTCGAAGCAGAAGGAGTCTCAATCGAAGGGGCTGTGACATCGAAGCTGGATTAATTCGAAGTGGAGTTTAGAGCTATCGAAGAGAGTAGATTAGAAGGGAAGTGGATCTACAAAGGGCAAGTCAGCTTTCGATTTTCATCATGTTGGAGGCCCAAACAGCTTATAACAGGCTGGCAGTAACGCATAAAAGCAGATTGGCACGTGATTGAATCAAATATAGCAAGTCTTTATGAAGAAATCAAATCAAATCTCTTCATCATAATGGGCCAAGATTTGATACACAAATATTGACTTAAATTCCTTTGTCTATATAAACCTCATGCTCACAAAGAAAAAAGGGGGACGACGAAAAAATGCACGGAGGTTGCCTTAGAAGAAAATGCTGCCTGCCCCACGAGATTCCATAAAGTTGCCAAAGATTGTCACACTAAAAGCCGGTTTTGCGCGTAGTCTCTGTCCAGACTAACATTTGAATCGTGAAGCATCCCTCATACAACCCCCCTGTGGGTAATTTTTCCTTTGATCTCAAACTTTTAAGTGTGATTTAAATTCATGTTGAACATATATACATATTGCTGCTAATATTCATGTTTGTTTGAGTGTGTTACATGTGAGTAAGAAGGCACAATCTGAGCTTACCTTCAATTTGCACAACTATAACTCGTTTTCGATGGGTTAACACCATAGGGGGCAACTGAGCATGCAGATTCAATATTTAAATTAAATACTGTGTTTTTGTTTCTAATGTAACATTGCAGATTTGTTTGTACCAATAAATATATTTCAACTAGGTTGGTGAGGAAGAGGCGTTGTAGCAAAAAGGACCTGGGTTTGATACTCAGGTCATATATTTTGTGTTTCTAACAAACTTCCTTGCAGAACTCTAGATCGGAGGATGTCATATCCAGATCGAACGCCCCGTACGTGCAGTCTCGCAGGCACCTTCAATCAGCCCCTTGGATCGAAGGGCAACCCAAGCTCCTTCGAATCCCAGGTCCCCCAAAACCTTGTTTATTTTTCTTCTTCAGGTATTCCCATGTGACGTTCAAAGAGTGGACCACTATGCGCTTGCAGATCTGGAAGGACTACCATAGGCCAGAGTCAACAAGCATGTGGGCTATTCATAAAGTCAAACGAGGCTGCTTGTGTTTGGGCCTGGAAATTGCAACTCAAACACCTTCTTCAGGCCCACCACCCCCCAAAGTTTGCTTATGTTTTTATTTTCTTTTCATATTTTTTTGCTTTTTATTATTACTATCTTAATCAATTAATTAACAAACTAACTTTTTTATAAAATCAGAAAACACCAAAAAATAATATTTATTTATTTCATTATTTATTTTTGTAAATAAAAATTAACCAATTAATTTAGTTTTAAATTAGGTTTAATGATAATATATTTTGCAATAAATTAAAATTGATTTAGAATTAGGGTTTTGATATTTTTTTACCTTTCTAATTTTATTTCCTTAATTAAAATAAAAAAAACTCAAAAATATTTTCTTTTAATTGATTAATTCCATTTTTAATTTAGACTTAATTCATAATTCAAAAAATAACAAAATATGTTTTATTTGATAAAAAGGGTCAAAACCCTAGGACTTTCCGATTCAATTTCTCTCGCGCAAATTATTTTTGATCCATATAATTGTAATTGCAACAAAGAAGTAATAGTTTTAATTTAGGACTTTTATTTATCGCTTTTATTTACTTTTCGCAATTTAATTTTCAAGGGTTTGTTTTTGGCGATGTAAATACCCGACGCCTTGTAATAGCTTAGATTTATTTTCCGCAATTTAATTTCCGCAACGATTAACTATTAGATGTATGAATAATAGGCTATGCATGACAAGATCTATCTTAACTTAAAATCAATAGTAGCTCACCATGACATGTAAAGATAATATAAACTGAAAATTGACATACTCGCACATGCCACTCTTAGGGTATGCCTCACTTGGTTGCCTCGAACGTGGTCATTGAGTATAGGAAGTCTTAGAGGTCGTCCTCTTGTCCAAAGATCATAGTTGCCTTGAAACGGTTGCCTCAGATAAAATGATCTTAGACATTAGGGTTACCGCTAAGGCATCTTGACATTGCTTTAGTGGCCACACGTCCCTTAAATCGAATTGACCCGAAACTCCAACGACGGTGCTACCTACTCCTCAATAGTGGGATAGCATTGTCTAAAGGACATTTGCACAGTTTAATTCCTTTTTGAGTAGGTAGATGTTCTTAAGTACTTGCTCTTTTGAAAAAAAAAACAAAACTTTTCGCACTTACACTCTCTTTTAGACAAAAACTCTTTTCAAACCCACAATCACAAAGAAAAGCAAATTTTTGAAAACATAGTGAGAAAGTACCTAAGAGCCTGTGGATAACCACAGATAGAAAGGGTGCTAACACCTTCTCTTTCTATAATCTACCTCCCGAACCCGAGAAACATCTCAAAAAGGAATTTTTCTGTGCTTTTGTCCTTTCCTTGTTGGATAAAATAAAAGATGGTGGCGACTCTTGCTTACCGCGACATTTTGCAAAAACAAACGCAAACGTGAACCAGCATTCCAAAAACAGTCAGTTCTATTCCCACCGATCACAATACCTCTTCCCGGTGCTGAACTGCCGCCTTATCCTGTAACGGTTGAACCACGGTGTTCTATTTGAATATCTCGAACACCAAATAGATATTCACCAGACACATATGATTCCTCACATACTTCTCCGACTGTCACACTCTCTGACATATCTATTCCTACTTGTTATTCACAGACTGTTAAAGATGTGTGTTGGATAAAAGCAATGTATGGGGAACTTTAAGCTCTTCAAGAGAATTTCACATGGGATATTCTCTCTTGTCCTCCTAATGTAAAACCCATTGGTTGCAAATGGGTATATCTTATGAAATTGAATTCTGATGGATCCCTCAATTGTTTCAAGGCTCGCTTGGTTTCCTTAGGAAACAAGCATGAATATGGAATTTATTATGATGAGACATTTGCACTGGTTTCCAAAATGATAATTGTTTGCACCGTAATATCTATAGCTACTTCTAATGGATGGTCTCTTCATAAAATGGATGTGAAGAATGCTTTTCTTCATGGTGATCTAACGATATATATATATATATATATATATATATATATATATATATATATATATATATATATATATATATATATATATATATATATATATATATATATATATATATATATATATATATATATATATATATATATATATATATATATATATATATATATATATATATATATATATATATATATATATGTCACCTCCTTAAGGCATGTTCTCTTCATCCAAGGGTGTTTGCAAGCTTAAACGCTCTTTATATGGTTTAAAACAAGCACCCAGAGCATGGAATGAAAAATTACGCTCCACTATACTTGGATTCTCCTTTACTCAAAGTCAGTATGATTCCTCTCTATTTATCCATAACATGTCTATCGGGGTAAGTGTCTTACTTCTTTTGTATGTTGATGATATGGTTATTACTGGTTCTAATCATGCATCCATTCGAAGACTTAAACAGTAGTTACAGGCTTCCTTTCATATGAAAGATCTTGGTAAAATAAATTATTTTCTTGGTCTTAAGGTTCATTCTACATCCAAGGGCATCAGTATCCATCAACACAAGTATGCTGCAAATTTGATTTCTTTGGCTAGTCTTCAACCGAATAATCTAGTAGATACTCCCCTTGAGGTTAATGTTAAATATCATCGTGATGATGGTGATCTTTTGTCGGATCCCTTATTGTATTGACAACTTTTAGGTAGACTTAATTACTTGACTATTACTCGCCCTGACATATCTTTTAATGTTTAGCAAGTAAGTCAATCCATACATTCTCCTCGCCATCTTCACTTGGTTGCAATTTGTCGTATAATTCACTACTTAAAGGGAACCACTCACATTGGATTATTATTTCTTGTAGTTGTTTAGGTATTGGCTTGCATTTTTGGTAAAACCCAAGTGTATGTGTGAATGTCATGACTGATGTCATAACATTCTAGTTTAGTTTGTACTGATTCATTAGGTACCTTTGCAGAAAAATATTGTCATTCAGGTATTGATGTTTATAAGTGTGTATCTGAGCATTTTGCAAAATGATCACATTTTCCTAAATCAGTAGACAGGTTTCTCAGATGTCATAACAGATGTCAAGACATCCTGTTCTGAACTAACAGGTATGCAGGTTGGTTAAATTCTGAGTTTTTTCAGGAAAATAACTCAGTCTTTCCAGAACAGAATCCTGCGTTTTCTTTGGGTTAACCTAGCTCAACCCTAACCTGGTTAATAAAGTCCTGTGACCTAGTCTTAAGGTCAAACGGAATTAACCCTAGGTTTTTGTGGAAACCCTAACTGAATTTGCAGCTGCTATATATTCAACAGAGCTGCTGTTTTGCAAGTAATCCCTTTTTGGTCAGAAGATCATTTGTAAACTGTATAAGTTTGATTATTGTACTCCAAGCAATTATCATTGTGATAAGTGACTTGGAATAGGCTTTTAATTGTAAGGGTTGTGTAGCACTCAAAGCTTTGAAGCAAGAGTGTTTGAATGTTTCTTGACTAAAGCTGTGAAGCAGAGTCAAGTTAGTTGTGTGCATCACTCAAAGCTGTGAAGCAAGAGTGGTTGTGTTGCTTGATTAAAAAGCTGTGAAGCTTAATCAAGTGTATGTTTTTAAAGAGTGTCTTCATCAATTCATTAGTCAAATTGTTTTATGTATCACTGCTGTGATTGAGGGGGAGTGAGTAGGAACTCAGGTTTAAGTTGTACTTAGATTGAAATTGCATTGGGTAGGTCTTAAGTGAAGGAGATAAACTGGTTGGTTTATTCCTGAATTAACATCTCTTATAGTAGATTTCCTCCCTGGCTTGGTAGCCCCCAGAGTAGGTGTTGTTGCACACTGAACTGGGTAAACAATTGACTGTGTTCTTTATTGTTTTTGTATTTACTGTCATATAGCAAGTCAGATACGGTGTCATAACATTGAACGTGACATTGAGTATCTGCAGCCAGAATTTCAATTGGCATCAGAGCAGGCACCCTGCCTGTATTACTGGGTGAGATCTAGGGATATCACTTTCTGGCACTATGGAAAAAGAAGGAGTTTTTGGAAATAGACCACCCATTCTGGATGGAACTAATTATGACTACTGGAAACCTCGTATGATTGCCTTCTTAAAATCTCTGGACAAAAAGGCTTGGAGAGCTGCTGACAAAGGATGGATCCATCCCACCATAACTGAGAAAGATGGGACAATCAGTCTGAAGCCTGAGGAAGATTGGAGTAAAGAAGAAGATGAGTTAGCCCTGGGAAATTCCAAAGCTTTAAATTCCTTGTTCAATGGAATTGATAGAAACATTTTCAGACTAGTACATCAATATGAACTGGCCAAGGAAGTTTGGGACACTCTCAAAACTACTCATGAGGGCACTTCCAAAGTAAAAATGTCAAGGCTTCAGATGTTGACTACCAAGTTTGAGAATCTAAAAATGATGGAAGATGAAACCATTCATGAGTTTCACATGAACATCTTGGAGATTGCCAACACCTCAGGAGCACTGGGAGAAAAAATGTCAGAAGAAAAACTGGTGAGGAAGATTCTCAGATCCTTGCCTAAAAGATTTGCAATGAAGGTAACTGCCATAGAGGAAGCCCAGGACATTAGCAAGTTGAAAGTGGATGAACTTATTGGGTCTCTTCAGACTTTTGAGATGGGGATCACTGATAATGGTGACAAGAAGAACAAGAGCATAGCACTTGTGTCCAACACTGATGTTGAAGAAAATATTTCAGAAGCTATAGCCATGCTTGGAAGACAGTTCAACAAACTCATCAAAAGAATAGATCCAAAGTCAAGGTCTAATATTCATAACATTCCCTCTGACATTGACAGTTCCAGCAGAAGACAAAGGTCAGAAGAGAAGGGAAATCAAGGCAGAGGAATTCAATGCCATGGTTGTGAAGGATATGGGCATATTCGAGCTGAATGTCCTACCTTTCTTAAGAAACAAAAGAAAGGAATGACAGTTACTTGGTCTGACTGTGATTCAGAAAGTAATTCTGAAGAAGAATCTGCCAAACTAGTTACTGCTTTAACTGGTGTTTGTACCTCTGAAAGTGACATCAGTGATGAAGAGGTGACTTTTGAAGAACTGGCTGATACTTACAAGAAATTGTGTATCAGAAGTACTGAAGTCTGTATGCAGAATGAGAAACAATCAAAACTCATCATAAAGCTGGAGGCTGAAAAAAGGGCAAACCTTGAAACTATAAGTCATCTAGAAGGAGAAGTTCAATTGCTGAACTCACAACTGAATCAAATGACCAAATCTGTCAAGATGCTGACAAATGGAACACACAAATTGGAAGAGATCCTTCAGGTTGGACAAAATGTGGGAAATAAATCTGGACTAGGATTTATGGAAGCAAAGAAATCTGGTACTGATAAGCAAATATCAAAACAGATGTCTCAACACAACTCTCAACATCAGGAACAGAGACATATGAAGAAAAGGTACCAAAGATGGAGATGTCATCATTGTGGGAGATATGGCCACATAAAGCCCTTCTGCTTCAGATTGCATGGATACCCTAATCAGAACTCAGGTGTCAAACCTAAGTCTAAAAAGGTACCACATGCTCCTAAATGGAAGAAAAAGGCTACTGCCCTGATAGCCCACACTTCCCTGAGGGTCTCTGCAAAGGAAGACTGGTACTTTGACAGTGGATGTTCCAGACACATGACTGGAATCAAGAACCTCCTCAATAATGTTAAGCCTCACACCACCAGTTTTGTGACCTTTGGAGATGGTGCTAAAGGTGAAATCAAAGGAGTTGGTGATTTGGACTGCCCTGGAGTTCCAAGTCTGAATGAAGTACTGCTGGTAAAAGGGCTGACTGCTAACCTCATTAGTATCAGTCAATTGTGTGATCTAGGATTCAAGGTCAATTTCTCAAAATCTGAATGTCTTGTAATCAATGACAAACAAGAGATAGTAATGAAAGGAGTCAGATCCAAAGACAACTGTTACTTGTGGGAGCCTGAGAACACTAATTTCACATCTGTGTGTTCCATTGCAAAAGAAGAAAAAGAGGTGAAACTGTGGCACCAAAAACTTGGCCATCTTCATCTAAGAGGTATGAAGAGGATTATCTCCTTGGAGGCAGTCAGAGGGATTCCAAGACTGCAAATTGATGAAGAAAGAGTTTGTGGTGAATGTCAGGTTGGTAAGCAGACTAGGATGTCACATCCAAAGTCAAGACATCTGACCACCTCTAAGGTTCTAGAACTTCTTCATATGGATCTGATGGGACCAATGCAAGTAGAGAGTCTTGGTGGAAAAAGATATGCCTATGTGGTTGTGGATGATTTTTCCAGATTCACCTGGATTAATTTCATTAGGGAAAAATCTGATGTATTTGAAGTTTTTAAAGAATTGTGCAAAAGAATTCAAAGAGAAAAGGAAGGGTGTATTGTCAGAATCAGAAGTGATCATGGCAAGGAATTTGAAAACAACAAGTTTGATGATTTCTGTTCTTCAGAAGGAACTAGTCATGAATTTTCTTCTCCTATAACACCTCAGCAAAATGGAGTTGTGGAAAGAAAAAACAGGACCATACATGAATCTGCCAGAGCAATGTTACATGCCAAAAGACTTCCTATGTATTTTTGGGCTGAAGCAATGAATACAGCCTGCTATGTTCATAACAGGTTCACCTTGAGAAAGGGAACCTAATCCACCATATATGTACTCTGGAAAGGAAGAAAACCAACTGTGAAGTACTTCCATGTGTTTGGCAGCAAATGCTATATTTTGGCTGATCGTGAACAAAGAAGAAAACTGGACCCTAAAAGTGATGAAGGCATATTTCTAGGATACTCCTCAAACAGCAGAGCTTATAGAGTATTCAATTCCAGAACCAAAGCCATGATGGAATCAATAAATGTTATAATTGATGACTATCATGAAGAAATAGATGTTCCTTGTACTGTTGAGACATTCTTTGAGACTTCAACCCAACAGAATGATCTACCCAACTCCACCACAACAGAATCTGAATCAAAGGAAGCTAGCAAGATCCCTTCCATCAGAATTCAGAAGGATCATCCAAAAGAGCTCATCATAGGAGATCCCAACCGTGGAGTCATCACAAGATCTAGAGAAATCATCTCAAACTCTTGTTTTGTGTCCAAAATGGAACCAAGAAATGTCAAGGAAGCTTTAACTGATGAATACTGGATTGGTGCAATGCAAGATGAACTGAACCAATTCAAGCAACATGAAGTTTGGGAACTGGTTCCTAGACCTGAAGGAACTAACATCATTGGGACAAAATGGATATTCAAGAACAAGTCAGATGCTGAAGGAGTTGTCACCAGAAATAAGGCAAGACTTGTTGCTCAAGGATACACCCAGGTTGAAGGGGTTGATTTTGATGAAACCTTTGCACCTGTAGCCAGGCTGGAATCAATCAGACTCCTATTGTCAATTGCTTGTCTTCTGAAGTTCAAGTTATTTCAGATGGATGTGAAAAGTGCCTTTCTAAATGGGTACTTAAATGAGGAAGCTTATGTGGAACAACCTAAAGGCTTTGTGGATCCAACCCACCCTGATCATGTCTACAAATTGAGAAAAGCTCTATATGGCCTGAAACAAGCTCCTAGAGCATGGTATGACAGGTTAACAAAGTTTCTCTCAGACAAAGGCTACAGAAAAGGAGGCTTGGACAAAACTCTCTTTGTCAAAACTGAAGGAGGGAAGTTGATGGTTGCCCAAATATATGTTGATGACATAGTGTTTGGAGGAATGTCAGAACATATGGTTAAACACTTTGCTGACCAGATGCAGGCTGAATTCGAAATGAGTCTCATGGGAGAACTAACTTATTTTCTTGGACTGCAAGTCTCACAGATGGAGGACTCAATCTTATTATCTCAAAGCAAGTATGCTAAGAACATTGTAAAGAAGTTTGGTATGGAGAATGCAAGTCACAAAAGGACTCCTGCTCCTACTCATCTAAAGCTTTCCAAAGATTCAAGTGGGGTTAAGGTGGATCAAAGTCTGTACAGAAGCATGATAGGAAGCTTGTTGTACTTAACTGCCAGCAGACCTGATATTTCCTTTGCAGTTGGAGTTTGTGCAAGATACCAAGCTGATCCCAAAGTCAGTCATATCAATCAAGTGAAGAGAATTCTGAAGTATGTAAGTGGAACTTACAACTATGGGTTGATGTATACTCATGGCTGTGAACCAGCTCTGACTGGCTACTATGATGCTGATTGGGCTGGTAGTGCTGATGATAGAAAAAGCACCTCTGGAGGATGTTTCTTCTTGGGAAATAATCTGGTTTCCTGGTTCAGCAAGAAACAAAATTGTGTGTCTCTTTCTACTGCTGAAGCTGAATACATTGCAGCTGGTAGTAGCTGCTCTCAAATGATCTGGATAAAACAGATGCTCACTGAGTATAATGTCACACAAGATGTTATGACATTGTACTGTGACAATCTGAGTACAATCAACATTTCCAAGAATCCCATTCAGCATAGTAGGACCAAACATATTGACATACGACATCACTTTATCAGAGACCTTGTAGAAGAGAAGACAATCAAATTGGAACATGTTGCCACTGAGCTACAACTGTCTGACATTTTTACCAAGGCTCTGGATGCAAATCAATTTGAAAACTTGAGGGGTAAGTTGGGTATTTGCCAACATGAGGAATTGTAGCAATTAATTTTGCTTAAAACAAGGATTAAAGGAGTTATGCTTGTTCTAAGTGGGTTAAAATTATATTTTCCCATTTCTTTCAATTCTTTTAAGAAGTTGAATAGACACTCCTTTTCTTCCTTCCCCTCTCGTATCCTCATCAAAACCCAGTCTCTCAATCATAATTTTCTCTTCAGTTGCTGTTGGTCCTCTAAGACTGTCAAAATGTCTCAAACACCATCATCATCCAATACGACTATTTCAACCTCTTCCTCTGATCAAGATTCTAGGACAATCTCTTCCTGTTTGGACTCTGAAGTCCTGGAGATCTCTTCTCGTAGAAAAGTGGGAACTAACCCCACCAAGGTCAAAGAGTTGAGAACAAGACATGCAGGAAAGTCCCAAGCTTCTGCCTCTGGTAATCCATCTCATCCTTCTTCTTCAGTTCCCCCTGAAATTGCAAATAGGGAAGGGTCAGCCTATGTTAATCAAGCAATAGCAAAAATTGTTTCAAGAATTCTGAACGAGAACCACTCAGTTCCTGGCATTTCTGTTCCTTTGAATCAAGAAAGTTCAAATCCAGATGTCTCTAAGGATGTTGAGACATCAGACAAAGAGAAGAATGCTGATATTGCTCACAAGAAAAGGAAGAAGCCCGAATCCTCTGAGTCTGATGACAGTACTTGAAGGTTGGTTGTTGTTTGGTGGTGTTGCTGGTTGGTGCTGGTACCTGGTGGAGTTTGGAAGTGTGTTCAGTTCTTTTCTGCTGTTGCTCTTATTATCTTTTTGGATAACTGTATAATCTATATGAACATGTATCTTTGGCCCATTTGTGGCTAAAGAGGGGGAGAATATTTTGGTACTTACTTAATTAGTACTTGTTCAATTAGACATTCTATTTTTCTGCAGTCATTTCTTTCTGCTGCTATCTATCTCTGATTGCTTAGGGTCTTTAGCCAAAAATCTGCCAAAGGGGGAGTTTGTAGTTGTTTAGGTATTGGCTTGCATTTTTGGTAAAACCCAAGTGTATGTGTGAATGTCATGACTGATGTCATAACATTCTAGTTTAGTTTGTACTGATTCATTAGGTACCTTTGCAGAAAAATATTGTCATTCAGGTACTGATGTTTATAAGTGTGTATCTGAGCATTTTGCAAAATGATCACATTTTCCTAAATCAGTAGACAGGTTTCTCAGATGTCATAACAGATGTTAAGACATCCTGTTCTGAACTAACAGGTATGCAGGTTGGTTAAATTCTGAGTTTTTTCAGGAAAATAACTCAGTCTTTCCAGAACAGAATCATGCGTTTTCTTTGGGTTAACCTAGCTCAACCCTAACCTGGTTAATAAAGTCCTGTGACCTAGTCTTAAGGTCAAACGGAATTAACCCTAGGTTTTTGTGGAAACCCTAACTGAAGTTGCAGCTGCTATATATTCAACAGAGTTGCTGTTTTGCAAGTAATCCCTTTTTGGTCAGAAGATCATTTGTAAACTGTATAGGTTTGATTATTGTACTCCAAGCAATTATCATTGTGATAAGTGACTTGGAATAGGCTTTTAATTGTAAGGGTTGTGTAGCACTCAAAGCTTTGAAGCAAGAGTGTTTGAATGTTTCTTGACTAAAGCTGTGAAGCAGAGTCAAGTTAGTTGTGTGCATCACTCAAAGCTGTGAAGCAAGAGTGGTTGTGTTGCTTGATTAAAAAGCCGTGAAGCTTAATCAAGTGTATGTTTTTTAAGAGTGTCTTCATCAATTCATTAGTCAAATTGTTTTATGTATCACTGCTGTGATTGAGGGGGAGTGAGTAGGAACTCAGGTTTAAGTTGTACTTAGATTGAAATTGCATTGGGTAGGTCTTAAGTGAAGGAGATAAACTGGTTGGTTTATTCCTGAATTAACATCTCTTATAGTGGATTTCCTCCCTGGCTTGGTAGCCCCCAGAGTAGGTGTTGTTGCATACTGAACTGGGTAAACAATTGACTGTGTTCTTTATTGTTTTTGTATTTACTGTCATATAGCAAGTCAGATACGGTGTCATAACATTGAACGTGACATTGAGTATCTGCAGCCAGAATTTCATTTCTAGTTGTAATTTCTCTTTAATTGAGTGCTTATAGTGATGCTGATTGGGCAGGGTGTCTAGACACTCGTCGATATGTCATTGGTCGGTGCATGTTTCTTGGTTCTTCGTTGATCTCATGTGTAAGTTCTATAGTTTTAGGATTAACATTGATTTTTGTAAAACAAATAAAGCAACAACATGTTAAATAGGATATATTAATTCGCTAACAGGAGCAGGTTGAGCAAGAAGTCTTATCTTATTTTATGGGCATGTTGAGTTGAAGTGTTTCAACATCTGGAACAACATGTCGAATAAGATGGCCTATGAAGAAGCATAAATCATCGTGCCTTAGTTGAAGTGATTGTGTTAAATCTGTTATGATTTAACAAGTGCGGAATATTCAGGGAATATTATGCAATCCTATGTGGCACTGAGTTAAAGGTCAAGATAATCAAGTTAGAATATCGAAGATTATACAATTTCTAAATACGAAGATTATTTAGGAAACTAATGATTGAAGACCTTGTTTGTAGCAGAAGTTGTTGTTGGTTTGTAACAGTTGATTTGTTGTTATTAGAAAGCCCGAGTCTAGTTAGGAATATGTTATAAATATAAGGGTTTGTAACCAGGGGCGGACCCAGACTTTATATATTGGTGTGGCTAAACATAAAAGAAATTATCGACTAAAATATATTGAAAATAAAAAAATAATATTGTTTGATGAAGTGTATTTACAATGAAAACCGTCTAGTATCAATTTCTTGAAAATGAGCTAAAATAACATCATTGTTAATTGTTCCAAGAACATCTCTTTCTATAAAAGTTACAAGACGATCATTTAACCATTGATCACCCATTTTGTTACATAGCTGACTCTTCACAAACTTCATAGCTGAAAAAACACGTTCCACGCTCGCAGTTGCTACTGGCAAGATTAAAGCCAACTTCAGAAGCTTATAAACTATATCAAAAGTGTTGCATTTTTTTGTTTCCACAAGTTTTGCACAAAGATCTGAAAGTCCGTTTAAATTTGCAAATTTTGGATCACATCGAACATTTCTAACATAATTCTGAAGCTGATGTCGTATCGCCACTTCCGGCACATCTACAAAATCATTTGGATAAAGTTCAACCATCCTCAATAATTTTTTCACATCAAAAGATTCAAATGATGATGAGGGACTCAAACATGAAACACATTGTAAAAGTTCAGTATTCTCTTCATCAAACCTAGCATTGAGCTCATGCAACTGCAAATCTAAAACACTACATAAACAATCATGCTTATAATGATGAAAATTAGAAACACTAGAAGTGATAGCATGTCGTCTAGGTTTCTTCCCTTGCACGTACGCTGCATCCAAATCAGGCACATCAATATCATGCTTATTGCAAATTTCCATAACCTTAGATATAAGTTCTTCCCATCCATCATTTCTCATTTCTTGTAATTCCTGTTTGGTGGCTTTGACAAGTGATAAAGCATTCAAAAGATCTTGATCACGCTTTTGTAGCACTACACTTAAATCATTTGTAAATCCTAAAATCTCAACCATCATGTATAACATGAAAATAAAATCAAAGGACTGAAGCACATCTAGCAAAAGCATAGTTTCACCATATTTTTCAAATGACGTATCTTTCTCGACTTCTTCAAGTACCTCAATAATGGCACCATATAAAGTCATCAAACTAGTGAGAGTCCTAAAGTGGGAACCCCAACGAGTGTCACCCGCTCTAGCAATAGACGATTCTTGATTTAATCCACTACCAGTCTCTATCTCACCCTCTTCAATCAATTTAGCAAATTGAGATACTTGTTTGTCCCGAAGCAATTCTTGTCTCTTGTTAGAAGACCGTATGAAATTAACAAGCATATTGACCTTACCGAAAAAACCACTAACATCTTTGTGAGTCTTAGCACATGCAACAAGTGCTAATTGAAGTTGATGGGCAAAACAATGCACATAATAAGCTGATGGATTTTCATTTTGAATTAAAGTTCTCAAACCACCAAACTTACCTCGCATATTGCTAGTTCCATCATATCCTTGCCCCCTTATGCTAGATAAACTCAAGCCATTAATAGACAACAACTTCTCAAGTGCCTCCTTAAGTGACTTAGCACTTGTTTCTTTAACACTAACAATCCCAAGAAACCTTTCTTTTACCAAACCATCACTATTAACATAGCGAATAACAACGGCCATTTGTTCTTTACCAGCAACGTCACCGGATTCATCAATCAAAACACAAAACACATCATCCGCAATATCACATACAATTTGTTTAGTTATTTCACATGCACAAGCAGCAGCAAGATCCTTTTGAATCTTAGGGGCAGTCATAAAGTTATTTCCTGGAGCACAATTTATTACCTTAGCTATCTCTGGGTTAATTTCCTTTAGAGTTTCCACCAACTCAAGAAATGGCCCCTTAAATAAAGAGTTAAAGGACTCGTCACTCCCTCTAAATGGCATGCCACACCTCAAAATAAACTTAGTAGCTATAAGAGATGTGTTTACACGAACACGATATTCAGAATTCATTTGTTTAGTTTGATTAACAAATGCAGCCTTAATACTTTGGTTTGGGTTCATGAGAGCGTAACTCATATGCACACAATCAATATGACTATTGGAAGAAGTTCCATGATTAGCCAATCTGTGAGAATTCTTCCAATCACCAAACCCCTCTGTCACAAAGTGATCTCCCCCGTATTTAGAGACATTCTTAAACAAAAAACATGGCAAGCAAAATGCCAGGTCCTTAGATTCACTATAATCAATCCAATCATACAAATCAAACCAATTTTTGCAAAATCTACGTCTTTGATTACCTTGAACAAACCAAGGGTAAACAAAATTGTAAGGAGGTTTATGACGACCTATTTTTAAATAAGCTTTCCTTACCTCATTTTGGATGTCAGGATGATAGCTTGAAATTGGAGGCCTAATTCCTGGATCGGTTTCCAACAATTCATAATTGACAACTTTAATACTCTCACTTGGATGTTGAGTTTCTGATGCTTCTAGATTTACCGAAGAAGTAGCTTTGTCTCTAGAAAGCACAGGAAAAAATTTCTTCATCCTATAAAGAGAACAATGAAACCATTAAAATTAGCTATTCACTCTATAAAAAAAATAATAAGAACAATTTATTGTAAAGAAAATATTTATGAGAAATTGAAAATTTACTTTTTTAAAACAAATTGGGGTTTTAGGGTTCAACTCAAATAGAATAAAAGAATAAGAAAATTTTGAAATAGTTAGTTTACCTTTGATTTTCAATCACCCATAAACAATGCAAAATGGTGGGGTTATTGGATTAATGAGAGAAAGAGACAAATATGGAAGTTGGTGGGGTTTGAGAAGAAGAGAAAGGGTTTACTGTGTGAGAGAGAAAGAAATAAAAGAGAGAGAAAATTAAGAGATAAAAGTGAGTTGAAGAGTTATATAATATTAAATATTAAAATTAATTAATTAATTAAATATATATTAATATTAGAAAAAAAATCTGGTGTGGCTATAGCCACACCTAGCCTAAACATGGATCCGCCCATGTTTGTAACCAAGTTTGGAACGGGTTCAAGATGTGGAAGCCTAGGGATTTGTCAAGGTGAACCACTCGAATTGTGAGATGGTCACCATGTTCTCACTCAGAAACCAGTAGGTAATGAGTTGAGTATTATTCTTGGAGGAAGATTTGATGTAACTCCAAGTTGTTGTTCTTGGTTAGGAGAAAATTGTAAATGTGGAGTTTAACCTTGAGTCTTAGCTAGGTATGGTCATGGAAGTGTGTCTTCCAGTTTGTTCATAATTGTGTTGATCCAATTGTTGTTTGTGATTGACGAGGGGTTGATGAGGGCCTCATATCCAGGTGAGTCTTAGATAAAAATATAGCGAGGGTAGTGATTAAGTGATAAGTTGTAAACGAGAGAGTTTAGATTTGAATTGATACTACTATTAGTGGATTTGTCCTTGGCTTGGTATGCCCTCATAGTAGGAGAGTTTCTCTGAATTGGACTAACAATTCTAGTGTGTTGTTATTGCTTTTCAGTACTATTTTTAATGTTTATACGTTGCATGTGTTATTTGTGTCAGATCAGATGTCTCGACATCCTCTTAGGACATATGAGTTCTGTCATGCCAGAATTTCATCATGGAAAAGTAAGAAGAAAGCAAGAGTCTCTAAATCCTCTACTGAATCTGAGTATCGCGCCATGTCTATTGCTTGCTCAAAAGTTATTTGGATGCGTGGTCTTTTGGATGAACATGGATTTCCTCAAACAGAGCCTACATCACTTTATGTTGATAATACAAGTGCCATCAAGATTATTACAAATCCCTTCTTTCTTGAATGCACCAAACATATCGAAGTCGATTATCATTCAATTCATGATGACTATGATGAGCGACTTATAACACTTCCTTACGTCAGTACTCAACTTTAGGTTGCAGATATTCTTACCAAAGTTGTATCGCACCCACGCCATCAGTTTCTTGTTAGAAAATTGATGCTTATTGACCTAGCACATTAATTTGAGGGTGGGGGGGGGGGGGGGTGTTAATTAGGAATTGATCTCATCCTTTATTATAAATTATTTACTCTCCTGTAATAGGTTAGATAAATTAGGCAATAGAATATTTGTAATTATAATTTGAAATTAGATGTAATTACTCATAATATTATATTATAGCATGGAATGCAATAGAAAAAGACAAGCAACCACTTTTCATGATAGTGGTTGGTCTGTCAAAATATTTTTTAGTGAACCAAGTATTTTAAAAATGAAACAATAACTTAGAAACACTAAGGCAACTCACACACACAAAAACCTTTTTTCATAAAAAATTAATTAATCCAAATAAACTAAAGAGCCTTAGAAAAGCCTTTTAAGCGAAATTTGGCCATGTTTAATCGATTAAGCTAATCGGTTAAATTGGTCTAAACTTGCACGGCAAGATGCACATCAAACATCATAAAGATGAAACAAAGTCTCTATATCCAATCCTTCCTTATTGGGCGTTATAATCCATTATTTAAAGGATTTAATTTATTTAGTCAATCTATTAACTCTTTAATTTGGACCATGCATTATTTTCTTTCTTGGAGAATCCAACTACTATATAAAGGGGTGATCTCCTCACGAGAAATCACGCCACTTTTCAATGTTTTCATTTTGAGAGTATTATTTTTTTAAATGGTGGTGCTTATTATACTTGTTCTTAAGGTATACCATCCTAAATAGATTATTTCATTGGTTCTTGAGATAAACTGAAAAATCTCTATCATTGGTTTAGTGAGCTTAGCTGGTAAAAAGCTCTGTTATTGGTTGAAGAGATCTAAAAGGGTCATAAGATCTAATTGTATTAAGGTCTGTGGGAATAATCGATGAGGTTGAGTATGATCAACAGTTGCAACAACTTGAGCAGACACGTGTATATTTTAGTGAATTTATTGATCATATGAAAGACACATGGTTGACTCCTCATAAACATAGATTTGTTGGAGCATGGATTAATCGAGTTCTACATTTGAGTAACACCATGACTAATAAGCATGCTCATTATTATGTCTTTAGTTTGTATTTTTTAATGTGTTGGTTTAATTTTATATGTTTTTATTTTATTTTAGGGATGAGTTTGCTCACTGGAAGTTAAAGTAGATGTTAGGGAATAATATAGGTGACATGGTCAAATGTTGGGAGGCTATGAATAAAAACTTGAAGTTATAACTGGGAAACATTAGAGCTTCTTTTCAAAAAGGTTTTTATGAAGTTGAGCAAGTGTACACAAGTCCATTTTATGGTAATTGGTAATCTACGTGAATCAGTATCTCGAGCTGCTTTGAGATGCATTGGTGAAGAGTCATTGTGGGTTGATTATGGGATAGCCAAAAGGAAAATATATGGTAGAACTCTTAGAAAATCTTATGGTTTACCTTGTGCTTGTGAGTTAGGAAGACACTCACTATATATTGTTGGGAAAGAGTATTAAAAAGTAGGGTTTATGAACTTGCTTACCCCATAACAACTTCAATGTGTCCACCACCCGAGAAATTAAAATTCAAAGGAGGAGTGAAAAATAAAGGGAAGAAATCAGTGGGATATGATGTTTATAGGGACCCTTCATATCATGAGTATGTTGATCAAGCATATCAATCTTCAAAGAGGCAATCTCAACTATCTAAGACTTCCAAGAAGCATTCACAGTCAAAGAAGCAACCATCTTCAAAGAATTGGTTCACTATTCAATTTCCTAATCATATTAGGTCATATATTAAAGATGTAGTTAATGTTGCATCAGATGATAAACGTGAATTTAAAGTCATTGCATCATTGCATGGATATATTATAGATGGTTGGCCAATGGCTCATATAGACTTAGATAACGAAATAAGAGACAAAGAAATATCAAGTTTATATGAGAAGTTATTTGGAAATTGATTATAAAAAATGAGAGAATCTTTGATGATTTTGTCTTTAGGTCCTCATCAACCAGAGAAATAGATGACTCTACCAGATATGATTTATTTGATATCAAATTTCTATAATGTCATTCTTATTTGTTTAGGCAATCTATGTATGACTTTCTTTCCTATGACAAGTTCACATTCACCAAGCGTCTCCATTTATTGCATTGGTTTTGTAAACCAAAATCATTGGGTTCGTGTACTTACTTTACATTTTTAAATATATGAATTACTTTATTTATGATTATTAATCTTTGAATTATTTTTCTAATCAAGTAAACATGAAAGAATGGTTTTTGTTGCCAATAGACACATTGGATCAGAATAAGTTTCGTTTCCCAGCAGCAACATCTTGGATCTTAGGATTCACAAGACTTATAATAAACACTCATGCAATAACTGACATGGGGTGTTGCCTTACTAAACAACACTCCCAAGTACTTAACAACAAGTGCAACAACAATTTCCAACATGGGTGTGTGAATAACTCATCAATCCACTCCAACTTATAATAAACACTCATACAAATCAATGGTGTGTGAATAACTCATGAATCCACTCCAACTTATAATAAACACGCACGCAATAACTAACATGGGGTGTTGCCTTACTAAATAACACTCCCAAGTACTTAACAACAAGTGCAACAACAATTTATTTAGTGACATCTTGAGGGGTCTGGAACAAGCCCATGATGGGCAGGTGGAACAAACAAGAAACATTATCCAGTGTAATGCTTATCTCACGTAATGGCATGTGAAATAACAATGTATCTGGATGCTATATATCTATAAATGTTGGTACTAAGTTTGTGTCTATCCTCGTCAAACAGGTTCTCTTGAGTGAAGATAGACCACACTAAGTCATCCACCTCTTCATCTATGGTGGGAGACAAGGGGGAGCCATTCATGTAAGGTTGGTTCCATGTGTAGCAACCTTTAGTTCTTTCTTCGGGCCTCTCACATGAAAACAATTAAAAATATATATTATAAAACAAAAAATTTAAAATTTAAAATTATTCAAAATAAAGTAACTGTCATTTACTTATCTTAGTGAACCATAAATGACGAGCAACATAACGCTCACACTTTACCAGAAGAGACATATCACACGACCCTTCTGAAAACCTTATAAGATGTGGAGCAGATGCATATCCACTAATATGCTCATCCTCACCAACTAATGACTCTTGATAGCCCTGACCTACACCAACATGTCTTGGAATCTGACTATCATATTCTCGTATTTACGCCACTAAAAAAACACATTAAACTGAATATCTTTCTTAAAGATTTTTGGTAGCTAAAAAATCGCTCCTCCCGAAATACTTGCCTAAAAATATCTAATGTTGTTTTCCTACTAGCCAAATAACTTAAAAAAGAGTTCTGGTAGAAAATACTTTCTCAAACAATTTCAGTATGTTTTAGAAGCTAACCCACTTAGTCAATGATTTCCGATTTAAGTTTTATAGATGGTGTTGTACCCCAAAATTTGCCCTCTCATTTTTATCAAGACATTCTTTTAAGGCTCCTCAAAAACTCAAGACACTCAAGGGTTGACCAGTCAGATGCTCCTCCTAAGCCCAAAGAGCCTACAATTAGGGTTTTGAGTTTTCCAAGGAAGTTTTGGTTGCAAAGGTCTCAAGTGGCTTCCGTGGTTATTCATAGGTCCTCAACAAGGTTCATGTTAAGTTTCAAGTCCTACATCACAAGTTTGCTCAATCAATGGCTTAAATGTTTGAAAATTAATTGTATTGGTAAAAAATTCAACTGTGGTCAATATATAGTCAAACTTCAAGATTTTTGGTTAACATCAAAATTTTGAAGTGATATTCATCATTTGATCAAGGGCTGATCATGATTCCTCAAGGAAAGCCCTCGGATCATCAAAAGTCAAGAATTGCCAAATTAAGGTTTCCTTAGGAGAAGTCAACTGAACTTTGACCAGACATAACTTTAACATGCTTCATCAACTTTCCCCCAACCAAATACCATTTTGAATAAAATTCAATTCTCTACAACTTTTCTTTTATTACCAAGTCCAAAAATTGCTTCATTTGGAAGATATGATCTAGTACATTATAGGTTATTTTCAAAAGTCAACAAAAGACACTTTTTGTCAAGGCAAATTACATCAAGATAATGTATCCAAATACAAAAATGATTAAAAAAAAAAAGAAAGTGTAGAGGAAATCTTGAGATTTTCAAAAAGTTCAATATCATCTTCAAAGAATGAAAATTGAGCAATTTATGAGGTGCACAAGTTGGGCAAATTTCAAGAAATGCATGAAATCTCAATTAAAACAATTTGTGATTTTAGGTTATTGGGCCTAACTTTTTAGAGTTCAAATATACTCATGACATATTCAAGAGCCTCTAATCCTATCCATGCATTATTTTTATTTTTATTTCTATTTATTTGAATTTTTATTCATTTAAATACAAAAGAAATCAAGTGAAATATCAAGTAAATGGATTAATGCTTAAGTGGAATTCATTTGAATCATTCAAGGGCCTAATAATTCGTGCAAGATACACACAAATGATCCAGGTTCATTGCAAGTTCAAAAGGGCAAGAATCACTCAAAAATGACAACTTCTTAATGTGTTGGATTTTTGTCTCATGGCCATGAATGAGTTGTTTCCTTGTCATATTTATTTGTTTCCTTCCATTCTTCTATTTAAGCACAACAATGCAAGCTCAAAAGGGACGAAAATCTTTGCATACAAGAGCCCTCTCAAAATTCTCAAAAATCAAAGAAAAGTTGCAAAATCTGTAACTTCACTTCTAGGCGCTATCAATCCAAACCAAGACCATCATCAATACACTCCTGAGACCTCCAGGAGTCATATCCAGTCCTCACATAGGCCTTAAGCACGCCAAAACCTCTCCTCCCATTCACGCTGGTTGTTAAGTGTGGTGAAGATTCGAAACTTTGATCTCAGGCATTATTAACCATTGCTGACATGATTAATCTGTCATATGCATCATTGGAATGTATTTGACATTTTACATGTGAGTCTTGTTGCAGAAATAAGAACGTGCCATTGTTAGGGCACAAAGCGTTTAAAGATTCAGATCTCTTGTTACAGGCGTCTTTAGGCCAAACTAATGGCACAACTGAGATTGCAGGATCCAAATACTGGATCTAGAGTTTTGCTTTTTTTTGTTTGATTGATTTTGCAGGTTTTGGAGAAAACCCCCCATCAGAGAGGATGGTGTTTACCACCCTCCATGGTGGTTTGAAAAACGCATAGGAGGTCAACGCATGCATGGCAGAACAAAATGTCATGATTGGCCCATTGCTTTTTTTTTATTATTTGATTTGCATAACTAATATTTTCCTTTTTAAAAAATAAATTTTATTTTAATAAACAAAAAATTAGAAATATCAGAAAATCACAAAAATATTAGATTTAAATTTTTATTAATTAAATTAATTTTGATTAATAATTTAATCACCAATTTTTAATTAATTAACTAATTAGAATTAGATTCTCGTAATTTAATTATATTTCCAAATTAAAAATAAAAAAAAAACATTTTTCCAATGCTTAGAACTCGTTTATGGTTTTTCATCTTTTCTCTTTTCTCCTTCGCACGTTTATTTGCTTTATTCGCATTATTTTTATGGATGATGTAATTGTACAAAGGGATGTAATAGTTTAAGCTAAGACTTTTTACGTTTTTTCTTTCCCCCATTTCTAGTTTGTATTCCCCCCATCCCGAAGCGATGTAATAACGTAGTTTAAATTTCTGCATTTTTATTTTTCTGCACTTGTATATATTTAACTGCTAGATGTATGCTTAATAGGATTGCATGACAAAACCTAAAAGCAAACACTAGAACACCTAATATCCAAGATAAATGTAACTGAAATACAACACATTTTGCACACGCGCACCTCTAAGGTACCTCCAGTTGTTGCCTTCGGAAAAATAGTCATGTCCCTCGAACATGGTGTTGCAACTGGTTTTTAAATCAGAGTCGCCACCCTTAATTTTTATCCTAACGGAAGGGAGTATAAAGGAATAATCCTAAAGTTCAGAGATTCTAGATTTGGACTCGGTTCTAGACGAGGGGAAGGTGTTAGGCACCCCTTATCTACCTTGTTCACAAGGATACTAGGTTTAGAAGTATTATTTTTAAGAATCAGGGTAATTATTATTAATAAGGGAAAAGGGTTTGAATTTTAGTTAGTGGGACTCGCAACGATTTTTGATCGTATGCCTACGTATCCTCCTTAGGAGGAATCAGAGTCTCATTTTCGTAGTTCGCGTTGTTGTTAGTATTTTTTATGGATTGCGAAATATATTTGAATTTCCAGCATACATGGTCTAAGAGTGTGAATAGTGGAATTTGTTAGCCCAAGTACGCGGTTAATTTAAATATATTCGCATTCCTTTTTAAAAATTAATTGTTTGAATTGATTTAATTTGCTAAAAAAAGATTTGCTAGTTGGTTGAATATTTTTTATACGTAGAGCGGGGGAGTCTAATATAGTCTCCTCGTATCACGTGGTCAGATATTGGCTATGTGTTACTCGATTTGAAGGATGCGGAGGAAGTCTGATATAGTCTTCCTCACCATGTGGCAAGATATTTTCCACGTGTCGCTTGCGGATGAAATATGCGGAATTGCATGGGTTTTAATATTTTGATGTAAAATATTAAATTAATTTAATTGTGAAAATTGTTTGATTTTTGAATAATAAACCGGTAGAGGGTGTGTCGACCGACTTAATTACTCGAAGATGGACATCCTACTATTCATAAGATGTTTGAATTAATTAAGCTACATATAAAAAAAATTAAACAGAAAAATAGAGGAGATGCTAAGTTAGAATGGAGGTGCATTAGTAGAATGGTAAAACTGAAGCCCAATGCCCATGTTATAATTAGGACCTTAATTCTAATTCTAATTGATTTCTATTTGTAATAACAATGTAAAAATAAATAAAATATCATGTACTGGTAATGGGGGAATTCCCCTCGGTTGATATTCCTGACGTTTCATTCAAACTTTTTTTTTGGTCAAATTAAAACACACAAGCTAATTATATGCCCACACATAGATCCCTATAATCAAATCAAAAGTGAGTCAAAGAGAGATATAACACAAATCCTAAAAGACAAATCTATTCATGGTCTCCCTCCTCTTCTATACCTCTCTTTCTTCTTCATGGATATGAGAACAAACACCATTTAAATAGAGTAAGTAAATTGAAAAAATAATTTTACCCAATAATTCTAGCGGCATAGTAATTGAAGGGTGGTTCGGCGGATCTGAGGGTGTGGTTCAGCAGATCTGAGAAAGTGGTTCGACGGAAGTTGCTTTCAGACGTTGAG
Organism: Vicia faba; assembly: GCA_948472305.1. NCBI lineage: Eukaryota > Viridiplantae > Streptophyta > Magnoliopsida > Fabales > Fabaceae > Vicia > Vicia faba. The sequence continues at coordinate 746,428,070 of OX451741.1, forward strand.
TAGAGCGTTGGCTGGTTGTTCATGGTGTCGTGCAACGAGATCGGCCGGCGTTGCAATCGCGATGTGAGGAAGGCCGAAGCTGGTTGAACGGCAAGGTGGTCTGTACGCGTGAAGTCTGTAGAGATAGGGTGCGGCTGGAGCTTCAGTTGTCCGCGTCGTAGCTTCGAGGTGCTGTCGTGGAAGGTGATGAAGTCACCGACGAGAGTGGATCACAGAGAGATGGCCGATGTTGTGCGGCTGACTTTGTTTTGTTCTTCTCATATTTCTGCAAAAAAGAAAATAAACCTCTGTACCAATTTGTTAGCATCAAGTATTATGTTGTGTTGTACCCTTTAATGAAATTTGGTTAATGGTTTTGACAGGAGGAGCTTGTGAAAGTTAGATTACAGTATATGTTTATCTGGATTAGAATGGAAATGTTTGTTTTGGTTGAATTTAGAATGGTAATGATAATGGTTTGTGTTGGTATGGTTCTACTGTATAAAATAAGCGAGTGGTAGAAAAAGTGGGTTTTGAAATTGTTAGAAAAAATTACTAATATTATTTAAAAAGAGATAGAAAATCAGTAAAATTAAGTAATGTAAATTGCGAGGTAAAAAAAACTGGTTTAATGATGAAATTCCTTTTTCAACAGGAAGGTTAGTTTTCGATGATAAACTATTTAGGTTTGACCAAAAAAATAATAGACAAAATTAAGGGAATGCCATGTGAGTGTTAGTGAAAGTTTCGAAAGAAAAAGTTAGTACGAAAATATAATTTAAAATAAACCTAACCATCAAAATATCATCATGTGGTTAGAACAACAAACAAATTAAAATATGAAAAAGATAAAGAAAAAATTGAAATTATAAGGGAGAGGGCCTCATATGAAATCACCGGCCGTTAATAAAGAAACTGTCATTGTTGTTTGATATAGACAACAATTGTATAATAAACTAAGAACAAGAATTATAAAAATTTGAAAGAAAAAAGCAAGTTTTTTGTGGATGAATTGTAAAATTTCTAGGTGATTTAGAAGTGAAAAACATGTCCTATTTATAGATTAAAAAAAATCATCCAAATTGGAAATAAAACAAACTTGACCAATAAAAAATAAGGTGTGACACAAATTGACATCCAATGGCCAATAAGAAACACCTATTTAAAAAGGAAAGAAAATTAGTGACAAAAAAATAGAGAAAAGAAAAGAAAATATTGAAAGTGCGGCACAAGAGATTCGAACCCGCGACCTTATATTTGTAAGCTTCATCCTTTACCAATTGTGCTATGTTACTCATTTATAAATAACTCAATTGAAAGTATATGAAATGTATGGGAATATTTATTTATTCAAAAATACAAATGATTTGAAATAAATCATTATATTTTTAAACAGGTTTGGAAGTGAATATTTTATAAAAATAAAATAAAATTTTAAAATCAATAATTAAAATAATTTTTACTGTTGAAATAAAGGGTGGGAAATTTTGGGGTATGACACATGGGGACGCTTTAGCAAAGTCCCTCAAATACAAAAAGACCATAGTCCCTCGATGACCCTCCAATGCCGGCTTCGGTAAACGATCTAGTCTCTTACAATAAAATTGCTAAAATGCCATATGAGTTGCCTCTATGACTGTACAATGACACACGCTAATCCCTCAAACATCCAACGATAGGATACCTACTGACTAATAGTAGGATAGCACTGTCTAAAGGAAAAGAGGAAAATAACAAAGACCGTTCGAGTAGGTAGACCGCTTATAGTTGCTTTCTAAAATAAAAAACAATTTTTCACACATACACAAACTCTTTTCTAAATATTTTCAAAGACAAAAACACTTTGTAAGCTATGATACGGTGGCAGAACCGTCTGTTTAATACTGGTTTGCGTTTGTATTCGCAAATGTTGTGGTAAGCAAGAATCGCCACCGAATTTTATTTCATCCAACAAAGGAAAAGGGAAAAGAACAGAAAAAACCTTTTTCGAGATGTTTCTGAGTACGGGGGTAGATTATAGAAAGGGAAGGTGTTAGCACCATTTCTATCTGTGGTTTTCCACGAGCTCTTAGGTACTTGATCATTTTTGAAATTTGCTTGTGCGTGCTTGTTTTGAAATTTTTTTAGTTCGTGATAACCCTTGTATCAGTCCTCAAGAGTGTGACAAAGTTGTTTTAAAAATTGTTTTGAAAAGTGTTTGTGTGACAGTTTTTGTTGAGCAAGTACCTAGGAACATATCTGCCTACTCGAAAAAAGACCGTGCATTCTCATTTCCTTTAGACAGTGCTATCCTACTATTAAGGAGTAGGTATCCCCATCGTTGGAGTCTTAAGGGACATTCGAAGGGACGAAATCGTCACTGAAGATAACATGTAAGGATACCTTAGCATTTCGAGGGGACTATCGTCATAAGATCAATTCGTAGGCAACTCGAGGGACAAGTAGGGACTATGATCTTTACGACGATTTTGAATCGCGGGTCATTGCTAAGGTATCCCTACGTTCGAGGGACACGACCATTATTTCTGAGGCAACCAAGTGAGGCAAACCCTAGGAGTGAGCATGTGCAAGTGTGTGGTTTTTTAGTCAATTATCTTTGCACAATTAGGGTTTTCTACTGTATTAATCATTTGTCTTTTACATGCAAGCCTATTGTCCATACATCTAGAATTTTAATAGTTGCAGAAATTAAAAGCGGAAAACTAAATCTACCCTATTACAAGGCCTCGGGAAGGGGGTTACATGACCAAACATGGGAAATTAAAACAGTAAATAATATGCGGTAAATAAAATCCTAGTTAAAACTATTACAACCTCAAAGCAAATACAATAATTAGAATTAAAACAAATAAAATATTACGCGTGAGAATTAAATACGGGAATCAAAGTTTAAATTCAAAGGGAATCACAAAAAATATTTTTGTTATTTTTTGATTGAGAAAATTAACTATTTGCAAATTAACCCTAATTTTCTAATTGATTTTAATTATGAAAATAAGAATTTAAATTTTCCTAATTAAATTAATCTAATTAATTTAATGAAATAAAATATTTTATGAAAAGATCTGATTTTAATGTTTTTTTGTGATTTTTTTATTTAATAAAAAAATGATTTTGTTTTTTTTGTAAAAATAATTAAAAAAATAATTAAAAGAAATTAAAAAGAAAAATTAAACTGGGCCTGGTGAAGTAGAAACTTGGGGGTGTGGAATGGAATTGTTAAGCCCAGAGTTATAGGCCCATTTGCCCATGTAGGGATTCAGTGCAGCTGGCCTTCAGGAGGTACACCATGCGCCTACATGCTTGAGGCGTTAGATCTGGCCAGGACATGATCTGATGGCGTGGATTTGAGGATTCATGATAGCCCTTTTGAAGGTGAGGCTCGCTGGATTTGGGACAAAGAAATTGGAAAATATGAAAACGTGAGATTCTGGGATCGAACCCAGAACCATTTGCTTCACCGCATGCGCCTTTGCCATATGTGTTGGGATGGTTAGTTGTATATATAATAACATAAATAAAATATAAAGGAAATAAAGTGGTCTTTCCCAAACGCGCGCGTGATTCAAATCACCCAATGAGATTCTACCACCTAATTGTCTTCTTCCCCATAACTGTTGTTTTGGCCACACTTTTACCTACAGTCGTTTCCGTCACTAAAGGCTATAGTGACGGATTTTGTTCGTAGCCATAAACCTGTAAAATTCAAAAACGCAACACAGGCAGAATAAATTCAAACCAAAGACATTGATCAATTGCAAATCATCTTCTAAGCATGATAATACCCCTAATTTTGTCCAATTTTGCCTCTATATGGAATTCCCAATTTGGGACCTCAAAACCCTAATAATGGCATCATGTTATTCCTGCACTTAAACTTCAATCAAACCAACCAAAAACATTAAAAATATGATAGCAAGCATGGATATATGATTAAAACATGTTTATGATGGATAAATTATTGAAAACGAATCTTGAAAAAAAGATGCAAACCGTGGCACTGTGAGGCGCAATTTTTGAAGGGTTTAAGGCTTGAGGATGATTGGAATGGCTTCAGAAGATGTCCAGGAACAGATTTCTGGCCTTAGAATTGCTTGAAATAGCCTTCAATCCTTGTTCTTGCGCATTGTTTTTGTTCAGTATATATAGTGTGATGAATTAGGGCAACAAAAATGGTTTGAATCTTTGTAAATCATGGAAATTTGATTTGATTTCTTTGTTTTATGATATCTTTCCAAAACAAGTATAATCATGCCAATTTGCTCCAATTATCCCTTGATCTGATTTGATATGATTTGGCCAACCTGATTAGATTGTGGTTCCTATAAAAATCAGATCAAAAATCAATCTTGTATATTTTTTTGCAATTTATTTGATTTAATCTAACTTTTAATAAATAAAAAAATAAAAATAAAATAAATAAATAAGAAAATAAAGTGTGGATGCTGATTTGGGTCGTGGACCATGTCACAAACAAGATACAATCATGAAATGCTAGGCCCATTTGGCAAAAAATGCACTTTTGAGCATATTTGACTTTTGGCAATTTTGCAAAAATGGTCAGCTTTGACAAGGCATATCTCCTCCAATTTTAACCATAGAGAGGTTTTCTTGGACTTTTTAGAAAGCTTAGGATGTCCCCTAAACAACCCTTTTTGTTTCATCTCAATTGGGTCTTCCATATTCATGTAAAAATCTTTGACCCAAAAGGTGTTTTTGTTGACTTTTCAAAAGGACCTATAATGTAGAAATTCATATCTTTTGATGAGTGCATATTTTGAACTTGTGGGATGAAGATGAGTTTTAGGGAATTGCATCCTATTCAAAATTAGCCTTGGATGGAAAATTTATGATAAAGTATGAAGAAGTTATGCCTGGTCCAAGTTTGGTTGACTTTTCCTAAGAAACCCTAATTTAGCAACTTTTGGGTTTTGATGAATTTGGGGCATTCCTTGAGGAATAATGATAAACCTTTGATCAAATGATGGATATATCTTCAAAATGTTGATGTTGACCAAAAATCTTGAAGTTTGACTGTATGTGGGCCACAATTGACTTTTGACCTAGTACAGTTGATTTTCAGGCATATGGGAAATTGACTGAGCAAACTTCTTGTGCAAGGCATGAAACTTGACATGGATGATCTTGAGAACATATTGGGACCATGGAAGGCATTTGGTACCTTTGTACTTCAACCGTCGTGATGAGGAGTGAAACCCTAGTTTGAAGCTTATTGCTTTAGGAGGAGGATTTGTCTGGTCAATCCTTAGTCATCCTTGAGCAATTGAAGACCTCTAGAGGCATGTCTTGAGTGAAATGAGAGGGAAAATTTTGGGGTACAACATCTGCCCCTGTTCAATCTTCTTAAACCTGAGGATGTAGATTGGTTGTTTGCCTTTTGAAATTTGAAGGTGGAAGATGATTGAACACTAGAGTACCCAGAAATTTGCACTCGTCTGAGATGGTGCTGGGCTGTGTAGGTAGTATCAGGAATGGGCTTACAGATGCCATCCGGAAGATATGACGGGGAATCTTCGGAGATGGGCTTAAAGATGCCATCTAGAGGATGTTGATTTCCCGAGATATTCCTTTGATGAGAATTCGTGTTCCTGTCATTGAGGAGGAATCTGCTAAGGAATGTTGGTCTCTGTCTTGGGAGAAATAGAATTTTAGGAACTTCAATTGTCTGTTACTCTACTGGGGAATCATCTCTTAGTCGAGGAGATGAAAATGAATTGATATATGGTCGTGCTCCAGGCTTTACAATGATTTGCTAAGGATAATAAGACTGATTGCTATCTGGTCGTGCTCCAGGTTTTACAGTGACTTACTGGGGAGATGAGATTAAACATGCTATTTGGTCGTGCTCTAGGCTTTGCAATCTCAAAAACTGTTATCTGGTCGTGCTCCAGGCTTCAGAAGGCATTAAGTGGTTATCCGGTCGCATCCAGGTTTCAACTTGAATTTAAGGCATACTAACATTCAGTCGTTTCCAGGCTTCAATAGCAATTGGCCGAGTAAACTGCTATCTGGTCGAATTCCAAGCTTCACAGTACCTCATACTGTTATCTGGTTGTGCTCCAGGTTTCACAGTGTCTCTTGCCGCTATTTAGTTGTGCTCCAGACTTTACAGCGTCTTATATCGTCATCTGGTTGTGCTCCAGGCTTCAGTAATTTGGGGAAATTAAGATATTATCCAGTTGATTTCTAGGTTTCATAGCTTGAATTTGAGATATACCACTATCTGGTTGATTCCAGGCTTCGATAGTAATTTGTACTGTTATTTGGTCGTGTCCCAGGCTTCAGTAATTTGGAGAAATTAAGATATTATCCAGTCGATTTCCGAGCTTCATAGCTTGAATTTGAGATATACCACTATCTGTTCGATTCCAGACTTCGTAGTATTTTGTAGAAATTAAGATATTATTCGGTCGATTTCCGGCCTTCATAGCTTGAATTTGAGATATACCACTATCTGGTCGATTCCAGGCTTCGTAGTATTTTGTACTATTATCTGGTTGTGCTCCAGGCTTCATAGTATGATGTATTATTGGTTGACTATTATCCAGTCAGTTTCCGGGCTTCATAGCTTTTGAACTGGAATAGAAATCTTGGTGTTGATTTGACTGAACCAGAGAGAACTCGAGTTGTCTTCAACTGGGAGATAAATCTTAGTATCGGTTTGACTGAACCCGGGAGAGGCCTCAGATTAACTTTGACTGGCATAGAAATCCAGGGAATCTTAGCAGCGATTCGGCTGACCCAGACGAAAGTCTTAGAACATCTTCAACTAGAATAGAAACCTTAGTGTCAGTTTGACCGAACCAGAGAAAATCTTGAAAAGTGTTGGAATATCTTCAATTGGAATATAAACCTTGGTGTCAGTTTGACTGAACCAGAGAGAACTTATGAGAACTTGATTGCATCTTTCCCTGAAAGGTAAAGAGTTATTCGTATGTAATGTCATGATGTATGAAATGTATTGAGTAATGATGTTCTCAAAATAAATGAGATTGTGCTGTATAATATGTATGCACATGCCATGATGTATGGATATGCAATGCTATTGTGATATTCTCTAGCTAGGGAAAATAAATCCTGGACTGCTGTTGGAGAGTATAAGGAGTTGAGTTCTTTGTTTCCGCTGGGGATAGTGACCAAAGATGATTAGCTGGGGATTTACATCCATTCTGCTTGAGAATATTCTACCGTAGGAGACTCTGTCTGAGAATAATCCTGCGGGGGAATGACTCTGTGGGGAAGAGATATACTCTATTGGAAGATCTGCTGATTTGTAGAAATAAACTCAGTTGGGGATGAACTTCCGTTGATGGAGAGAAGAGCTCTGTTGGAGATTGAGCTTCTGCTGTCAGAGAAATAAACTATGCTCGGGAGATGGCTTTATAAACTGATCATGGTTAGAAAACTCGGCTGGGGAATGCAGATATCAGCTTTCTGAAGGAACCTGTTGGGGAAGGAATTCCTGCTTGGGGATACGGAGGTCGGACCTTGGTTATCTCGGATCTATGGGGAATATAGGTATCACTGGCTTGCATGTGATAGTGACTTTGCTTCCAATTGTCTCTGCCCCTTGTACCATGCTGGAAAAAGTACATGCGGAAATTTTGTGGATAGATCTATATCGTGATTGTACTTGAACATGTATTTAATGAGTGTCAGGATGACATCCGTCTCTGGATCCTATCTAAATTGTACTTGAAACATGTGTGGAATGAGTGTCAGAATGACATCCGTCTTTAGATCGTATCTGAACTGTATTTGAAACATGTGTTGGATAAGTGTCAGAACGACATCCGTCTCTGGATCGTATCTAAATTGTATTTAGAGGAGAATCGGGAGTAAGTATCAGGATGATATCCGTCTCTGGATAGTACTTGAACTGTTTCTAGATGAGAAATTTTAAATAAGTACCAGGATAACATCCATCTCTAGATCGTACCTGAATTGTTTCTAGAAGAGAAATCTAGAATAAGTACCAGGATAACATCTGTCTCTGAATTGTACTTGAACTGTTTCTCAATGTATTAAAATCTTGAATAAGTAGCAGAATGACATCCGTATCTGGATCGTATCTGAACCGTTTCTCGATGTATGAAAATCTTAAATAAGTAGCAGAATGACATTCACATCTGGATCGTATCTGAATCGTTTCTCGATGTATGAAAATCTTGAATAAGTAGCAGAATGATATCCACATCTGGATCGTATCTGAACTGTTTCTCGATGTATGAAAATCTTGAATAAGTAGCAGAATGACATCTGTATCTGGATCGTATATGAACTATTTCTCGATGTATGAAAATCTTGAATAAGTAGCAGAATGACATCCGTATCTGGATCGTATCTGAACCATTTCTCGATGTATGAAAATCTTGAATAAGTAGCAGAATGACATCCGTATCTGGATCATATCTGAACCGTCTCTCGATTCTGGTGCTCTTGATGAATGCTGATCAAGGTATAAGTCTTCCACTGATAGACAGGTGACGGGACATAGTCACACGTTTTAAATCCCTAACTTTTTCCTGGACTGCCCTTTCGAGTTTTTAGTCCACCGAGATACCTTTTTGCCCAAGCCTCCTTTTCAGGTTTTCGACTTGTCGGGTGTACAGATTTTTTTTATGTATATCCCTAACTTTTTCCCGAACCCTTTTGGTTCTTTGGGATTCCCTTATTTTTGCCTAGGTGTGTCAACCTAGCGGATCTTTTTTTCATGCGTAGTATTTTCCGACTATGTCCATGCTTTCAGGATGTAGAGAGTTGTCACTGTCCATAGTGTTGTGTTGTAGTACTGTCAAAAATGTTTTCTTGATGGCACATGATTCGTTGCTGGAATGCATGCGTAATGCCCCAAGCGATTCAGATGGAGATCTGCCCCTGGTTATTTGGCACTTTTGGAGATACTACCCCAGGGGTGTTTAGACATCATGTCATGCCCCTTGCTTATGGAAGACATGTTATTGGAAGTGTCTTTCCCACTGAGGTGATTTTGTCCATTGAGAGGATGTTTGTTCATTGAATATCCATTGTGCGGATTTCTCTGCTGTGAGACAATTAGTCATTATGAAAACAATGTCGTTTAAAGAATGCAAAACCCATGTCTGTCTTGAAATTTTTTTGAAAATGTGTTTTGTGTAGTAAAACAAAATTTGCAAGAATGTGATATCAACTCAGGATTCGTAACAAAGCCTACAGGAGTCAGGATACCTTTATAACAGTATGCTCTCAAACTAACCCATGCTTCAGCTAGGACTTTTAAGAGTTATAACGTGACCTGGTTCACGGTTCAAGAAACAAAGAATAAAGGCTCAAATTTTATTTGTACTCAATCTGCTCTTCATGATGTTCTTCAGTTCTATGTTCAGTTAATTGCGCATTTAGATCCCAATTGAGTCTGGAATCTTTGCTCTGATACTTGGTGATGATTCAGAAATTGAACATTTGTTTTGAAAAGGCAATCATTTTTGTAATCTTCTTTTTGTCGAGGATTTGTAGTAACCTCTTTTTTTTTTGGTTTTCGTTATCCTTTCTTTTGCCTGAACTGTTTCTTTTATGATTACAGTCAACGGGATGCCCCAATTTTTCTCTTAAGTCTCCTTCATAGGTTTTGACTTAATGGGCTTTTATTTCGAGAGATAATGACTGCCTGTCTTGACGATTATACGGAACCATCACCGTCTTTTGTTTTGGAAGGACGTCTTCGATGCCATTCATTGTGTATGAAGCGGCAGATTGTGACTAAATGCACCTCTAAATTAACTGAGAAAACTACCCTGCCCTAGGTTATGATTAAGGGTTTTAATTTATGTGAAAAGAAAAACTCCTACTTCTTTGGCTCGAAGGGGTTGCCTAGGGATTATCTTCCTTATAACTCCACTGTTTAGGATTTGAAACAACGCCTATACATCGTCAGCGGGGTCTATTCAAAAGCATACTGTAGAGATTGTGGTATCATTTTTGTCATCCTCCCTCTAAGGCTTAGAGTTTTAATTGAGAGTTGAATATCACAAAAGGAAATAAGAACACATTTTTGAAATAGTGAATATGAATGAATTGATTCAAGACAAACATGTGCAATGCATTGATGAAATACGAGGTTTGATATGAATAAATGTTCAAACAAATCAAAAGAAAATTACACATTGAAATTTCTAATAAACAAAAAAGTCTTCTTGTGAGAACTTGTCACTTCAGATGGTATGCCTTAGAGGGATGGCAGAAGAACTCAACCTGACCGTCTTGTGCGAATTCTAGCGCTCCTTTATCAATCGGGTCTTGAATTTTATTTCTCAACGTCAAACAGTTGTTGGTGTCATGTCTAGGACTGTTGGAGTGGTACACACATCTTGCATTTGGATTGTACCTTGGGGAGGCTATATTGGTATTCTGAGGAGGGTCCCTTAACACAACCAACTTGGCCTTCAACATGCGTTGCAATGCTTGATCCAATGACATGTTGATTTCGGTGAAGCATCTTTCAAATGTATTCTTCTTATGCCGATTGCCCCATTGTCGTTGGCGAGGTTGTGGTTGGGCTTGTGATGTAGTACCAATCTGGAAAGGATTGTTCCTGACCAAACCAACCTCTTCTCTCACTGGGGGCTGATTAATGCCTTGATCCACAATTTTAAATGTTTGTTTCATAGATCTGCATCCCTCTTGGTGAAGCTTGTTGAGGAAGGCTCTTAGCCCTTCTTGTCCTCGAGCTAAGTTTTGGATAAGATCCATCTGCCCCAGCATCTGGATTCTGATTGCTTCTACCTCAGCTTTCAGTTATTCCAATCGTTCATCCTTGTTATTGTCGGTATATTCCTTGGTCAGATTCCCGGCGAAGAGTGTTTTCAGGTCTTCTTGCCCCTTGGACAGATTAAGGAGAAATTCCTTGAACTGGGTATCTTAAGCTTGGAGATCTCTGTTGCATTGTCGGAGAGCCATTGTTGAAATAAACAGCGAGAACATCAGAGACCTGCTTTGAGACCTGCTTATGCAATGATATGTATTATATATGTATGCAATGTTTTCAAGGATCTCGCGGGGTAAACAAGAAAATGTCAGAAGTTGAATTTTGCAGCTTTGATTGAAGAACTTTGTATCGTTGAGAGTCCTTATACAAGAGTCAAGCTCACCATATCAAGTGGGTCATAGCCCCTGACTCAAGTTAACGTGTTTTGATCTTCTGACGATATTGGCTAGAGGAAAATAAATCCAATTTTCCCCTTGCTGGACGTCATATTTATCATAATCTGCATCACAGGCCCTCGAGATCCTTGAAATGGTTAAGGAAATGTTAAGGCATGATGTTATGATGTGTATGCTATGCTTTTAAGCAAAGGTGTGAATTGATATAAGCAAGTAAATCCTACAAGAAATCCAAGTTATTTAATAATAACTGTAAACAAAACCTGCAAGGAACTCATGTTGTCAGGTAATAAAACTCTGCACGTAGTTCAAGTTGAAAGCAAACAAGTCACGCAAACAACCTTAGGTTTAGGCTTGCATGGGTTTTAAGGTTATACCCTCTTGAAGCTGGATTAGTTCAACATGTCCTATAAATAGTAATCACCGACCTTTCCCCCCAAGCCTTGTTCAATCAACGATTGACTCGTAATCAAACAAAACTCAGAAGTCAAACCTCAATGAGTGTAGCATCGAGTATCTGTCGACCTTGGGCATACACCAAAGTCGGCCATCTCGCTACGTCCTACTAGCCAAGTTGTGCAATTAAAGGTTCTAAGGTCAGTTGATGCTTTATGATACCACGTGGCGGCCTCGTACATCTCCCTGATTGACTCAAGGGTTACAGGTACCAACCAAAGTGCCACATCAACGTAGCTACTGCTTTAACTGTGTCGGTATACCCCAGTACAACTCCCTTACAGTTTATTTCTACTTACCTAAAAGGTGTTTCCCGATCTGGGTGTAGGATCAAATAACCCAAACAGTTCCCATAAATATAAAGCAAGCAAGACAATCAAGAGAAATCAATTAAATATAACTTAGATGCTAAGGTTTACCCCACTTTATATTTTATTCCCCAGCAGAGTCGCCAGTTCTGTGATACGATGGCAGAACCGACTATTTAATACTGGTTTGCGTTTGTATTTGAAAATGTTGCGGTAAGCAAGAGTCGCCATCGACTTTTATTTCATCCAACAAAGGAAAAGGGAAAAGAACAGAAAAAACCTTTTTCGAGATGTTTCGGAGTACAGGGGGTAGATTATAGAAAGGGAAGGTGTTAACACCCTTTCTATCCATGGTTTTCAACAGGCTCTTAGGTACTTGCTCATTTTTAAAATTTGCTTGTGCGTGCTTGTTTTGAAAAAGTTTTACTTCGTGATAACCCTTGTATCAGTCCTCAAGAGTGTGACGAAGTTGTTTTGAAAATTGTTTTGAAAAGTGTTTGTGTGTAATTTTTTGTTGAGCAAGTACCTAGGAACTAATCTACCTACTCAAAAAAAAACTGTTCATTCTCGTTTCCTTTAGACAATGCTATCCTACTATTAAGGAGTAGGTAGCCCCATCGTTGGAGTTTTAAGGGACATTCGAAGGGACGAAATGGTCACTGAAGACATCATGTAAGGATACCTTAGCATTTCGAAGAGACTATCGTCATAAGATCAATTTGTAGGCAACTCGAGGGACACGTAGGGACTATGATATTTACGACGATTTTGAATCGCGGGTCATTGCTAAGGTATCCCTACGTTCGAGGGACACGACCATTATTTCCAAGGCAACCAAGTGAGGCAAACCCTAGGAGTGAGCATGTGCAAGTGTGTGGTTTTTTAGTCAATTATCTTTCCACAATTAGGGTTTTCTACTGTATTAATCATTTGTCTTTTGCATGCAAGCCTATTGTCCATACATCTAGCAGTTTAATAGTTGCGGAAATTAAAAGCGGAAAAGTAAATCTACGCTATTACAAGGCCTCGGGGAGGGGTTACATGACCAAACTTGGGGAATTGAAACAGTAAATAATATGCGGTAAATAAAATCCTAGTTAAAACTATTACAACCTCAAAGCAAATACAATAATTAGAATTAAAACAAATAAAATATTACGCGCGAGAATTAAATACGAGGATCAAAGTTTAAATTCAAAGGGAATGACAAAAAATATTTTTGTTATTTTTTTATTGAGAAAATTGACTATTTGCAAATTAACCCTAATTTTCTAATTGATTTTAATTATGAAAATAAGAATTTAAATTGCCCTAATTAAATTAATCTAATTAATTTAATGAAATAAAATATTTTATGAAAAGATCTGATTTTAATGTTTTTTTTGTGATTTTTGATTTAATAAAAAAATGATTTTGTTTTTTTGTAAAAATAATTAAACAAATAATTAAAATAATTAAAAGAAATTAAAAAGAAAAATTAAACTGGGCCTGGTGAAGTAGCAACTTAGGGGTGTGGAATGGAATTGTTAAGCCTAGAATTATAGGCCCATTTTCCCACGTAGGGATTCAATGCAGCTGACCTTCAGGAGGTACACCATGCACATACATGCTTGAGGCGTTAGATCTGGCCAAGACATGATCTTATGGCGTGGGTTTGAGGATGCATGATGACCCTTTTGAAGGTGAGGCTCGCTGGATCTGGGACAAAGAAATTGGAAAATATGAAAACGTGAGATTCTGGGATTGAACCCATAACCCTTTGCTTCACCGCCTGCGCCTTTACCATTTGTGCTGGGATAGTTAGTTGTATATATAATAACATAAATAAAATATAAAGGAAATAAAGTGGTCTTTCCCAAACGCGCGCGTGATTCAAATCACCCAATGGGATTCTGCCACCTAATTGTCTTCTTCCCCATAACTGTTGTTTTCGCCACACTTTTACCTACAGTCATTTCTGTCACTAAAGGATATAGTGACGAATTTTGTTCGTAGCCATAAACCTGTAAAATTCAAAAACGCAGCACAAGCAGAATAAATTCAAACCAAAGACATGGATCAATTATAAATCATCTTCTAAGCATGATAGTACCCCTGATTTTGTCCAATTTTGCCTCTATATGGAATTCCTAATTTGGGACCTCAAAAACCAAACAATGGCATCTCGCCATTCCTGCACTTAAACTTCAATCAAACCAATAAAAAACATTTCAAATATGATAGCAAGCATGGATATATGATTAAAACATGTTTATGATGGATAAATTATTGAAAACGAATCTTGAAAAAAAGATGCAAACCGTGGCACTGTGAGGTGCAATTTCTGAAGGGTTTAAGGCTTGAGGATGATTGGAATGGCTTCAGAAGATGTCCAGGAACATATTTCCGGCCTTAGAATTGCTTGAAACGGCCTTCAATCCTTGTTCTTGCGCATTGTTCTTGTTCAGTATATATAGTGTGATGAATTAGGGCAACAAAAATGGTTTGAATATTTGTAAATCATGGCAATTTGATTTGATTTCTTTGCTATATGATATCTTTCCAAAATAAGTATAATCATGCCAATTTGCTCCAATTATCCCTTGATCTGATTTGATATGATTTGGCCAGCCTGATTAGATTGTGATTCCTACAAAAATCAGATCAAAATCAATCTTTTATATTTTTTTTGCAATTTATTTGATTTAATCTAACTTTTAATAAATAAAAATCAAAATAAAATAAATAAATAATCAAATAAAGTGTGGATGCTGATTTGGGTCATGGGCCATGTCACAAACAAGATACAATTATGAAATGCTAGGCCCATTTGGCAAAAAAATTCACTTTTGAGCATATTTGACTTTTGGCAATTTTGCAAAAATGGCCAGCTTTGACAAGGCATATATCCTCCAATTTTAACCCTATAGAGGTGTTATTATGCTTTTTATAAATCTTAGGATGTCCCCTAAACAACCCTTTTGGTTTCATCTCAATTGGGTCTTCCATGTTCATGTAAGAAGCTTTGACCCAAAAGGTGTTTTTGTTGACTTTTCAAAAGGACCTATAATTTAGAAATTCTTATCTTTTTATGAGTGCATATTTTTAACTTGTGCAATGAAGATGAGTTGTAGGGAATTGCATCCTCTTCAAAATGAGCCTTGGATGGAAAATTTCTGATAAAGTATGAAGAAGTTATGCCTGGTCAAAGTTTGGTTGACTTTTCCTAAGAAACCCTAATTTAGTAACTTTTGGGTTTTGATGAATTTGGGGCATTCCTTTAGGAATCATGATCAACCCTTTATCAAATGATGGATATCTCTTCAAAATGTTGATGTTGACCAAAAATCTTGAAGTTTGACTGTATGTGGGCCACAATTGACTTTTGACCTAATATAGTTGATTTTCAGGCATCTGGGCAATTGACTGAGCAAACTTCTTGTGCAAGGCATTAAACTTGACATGGATGATCTTGAGAACATATTGTGACCATGGAAGGAATTTGGGACCTTTGGACTTCAATCATCTTGATGAGGAGTGAAACCCTAGTTTGAAGCTTGTTACCTTAGGAGGAGGATTTGTCTGGTCAATCCTTAGTCATCCTTGAGCAATTGAGGATCTCTAGAGGCATGTCTTGAGTGAAATGAGAGGGAAAATTTTGGGGTACAACATACACGTTCTCAATGATACGAGAATCATTATAAATTTCGCTGCACTAAGGCTTCTTTTCAAAAATATTTTCAAATACACTTATACAAAAAAGCATTTTCAAAGTGAGATAGCAACTAAGAGCCTATAAATAACTACGGATGAAAAGGGTGCTAGCACCTTCCCTTTTCATAATCTACCCCCCGAACTCAAAATCTTTAAAAAGGTCTTTCCTGTTCTTTTCACCCTTTCCTTTGTTGTATAAAAGAAAAGTCGGTGGCGACTCTTGCTAACCATAACATTTGCAATAAAATTCAAAAACCAGTAAAGTCAGTTCTCCCACCGTATTACAGAACTGGAGACTCTTCTGAGGACAATCTAAAAGTGTGGTTACCTTAGAGATAGTTCATATTTTAAATGCTTTCCTTATTTGACTTGCTTGATTTATTCTTGAAGGGTTGTTTGGGTATTCTTGTAAAGATCCTATACCCGGATATGGGGCACTTTAGGTAAGTAGAAATAGATCGTGGATACTGTACGGCATAGATTGATATGGTTGAAGTGATGGCTACGTTAGTGTGACACATTTGTTGGTACTGGTATCCTTTGTGTTGAATCAAGGAGAATACAGGGCCGCTGTGTGGTGTCATGAAGCACTAACTGACCTTAGAATCTTAGTTGAACAAACTTGGCCATTAGAAAGTAGTAAGATAGTCGGCTTCAGTGCAAAACTGAAGATTGGTTGATACTCAATACTACACTCATTGAGATCAGACTTTCTGGATATTTCGGCCGCGAGAAAAGATCGCTTGAGCTGAAACGATTCCCGATGAAGAAAGATCAATGATATTGAGATTCTTGAGAACCCGATTACTTTCTTATAGGATAGGTTGAGGCAACTAAAACTTCAAGAGGGTATTTACCTACAACTCCATGCAAGCTTAAAACTAAGGCTTAATGTGTTTTTCTTGTGTATGATTAATTATTCGAACATAACATTATAACATCATTACCCATATTATTTTCTTAACCATTTCAAGGATCACAAGGGACTGCGATGCAGGTTATGATGAACCAGGCGTCTAGCAAGGGGCAAAGGGATTTATTTTCCTCTAACCAATTTCGTTAAAGACCAAAGCACGATGTCTTGAGTCAATAGCTAGGACCCACTCAACATGGTGAGCTTGATTCTTGTAGAAGGACATTCAACGATACGGAGCTCTTCAAATTGAAGTTGCAGTCAAAATTCAACTTATAACATTTTCTTGTATTTATTCTGTGAGATCCTTGAAAACATTTCATCCACATATCATGTATGTCATTACATAACAAATATTCTCAAGACAGGTTTCTCATTTTCTCGCTGTTTATTTCGGTAAAAAAAATGGCTCTCAAACTGACCGACATAGATCTAAAAGCTCAAGATGCTTAGTTCAAGGAAATGTTCCTAAATCTATCCAAGGGGCAAGAAGAATTGAAAACACTCCTCGTTGGGAACATGGCCAAGAAAAACCCTGAAGATAACAAGAATGACCAGTTGGAACAACTGCAAGCTGAGATGGAAAGGATGAGAATCCAGATGAGCAGTCATATGGCTCTTATCCAAAATTTAGCTCGGGGACAAGAAGAGTTGAGGATTCTCATCAGTAAGCTTCATCAAGACAGATACGATCGTCTGGGGAAAACGAGGTCGGAATTATATTGATACTGCTTGTAGAAAGCAGTGGCCAAATCCTCCTAGTTACGAATGTTGGTTCCATCCAGCTGATAGAACCATTCGAGGTGAGTCCCTGAAAGACTCTCCTGGAAGAAGTGGATCCATAAGTTCTTGTCAGCTGTGTAAGGCTGGATCTTCCTTACATAAGAACGGAGGTGCATCTTGGGACAGGAAGCACCGTCATACTTCACAAAGATAGGCGCCTTGAACTTGTGTGGGATCACCACCCCAGAAGATAAACCCAAGTCTCCGAAATCCAACCCAGGCACACGTTGAATCTCCATAGCATTTAACCTGTCCTCCAGCTGTTTGTATCGGTCCTCAGCAGGAGGGTACTGTTCGTCATTGAAGTCTGTCTCAGTGTCAGAGACCACAGGACTGGGGACCTCTCTCCCTTGGTGACTACCTTCCCCCACAGATGGAGTAGTCCTCTCAGCTTCATTCTGCAATGTGTTCCCGAGTCTGCGCCCAGTGTTGAATAGCACAGTCCTCTTCTTCTTCTTATTCTTCTTCAGGAGCAAAGCCTTCAGCTCTTGTTGTCCCTGGGCCAAGTTCATGACCATCTCCTGGAATTGGGCATTCTGGGCCTGGAGGGCCTTGATAGCTTACTCGGTAGTGAGTTCAGGATTCATGATGCTTGAGTGCTGAAATAAACAGCGAAGAAGATTAAGCAACCTGTAGGAAAAAGGGCACCTGTAATGCATATGATGAATGAAATGCGTATGAATTATGTTTTCAAAGACAATCGGGAATCAACTTTGTAAACAAAAGGAACACACTTTATTAGATTTAAACTTTAAATTGTTCAACAATTTGCCCTTAGGCGTTACAAAAATGAAAATACTGAAAAGGAAATAAAGTTTTAAAAGAAACATCCAAAGCCTATCAGTGCTCCCATGGCCTCCTCTTCTTAGTACAGATATAGTCATTCAGGGTTCGCTCGTTCTCCAATTGCTTGGTCAGCTTCTGGATCTTCTGTTCCTATTCGTTGAACTTTTCCCGATAATAATCCCTCTCTTCCTGTAGTTGCGCCCAAGACCTCTTTAGTGTATCAACATCAGTGGGTATCTGAGGAGGGAGAACAGTTGGAGGAACCCCATCTCCATCAGAACCTTCAAGAATGATAGGCCTGACAGCTTCATATGGCATACCTAACTTCTGAGCACAGATGCGGACCCATCTGTGATAGGGTTCCATTGGCAGAGAAGTCTTCAGTCCCAACTCATGTGGGTCAGCTTTGTGAATTCTGTCCCAAGCTTTGATGAATCTACGGCGCAGTTCGTCACTATCTTTCTGAAACTCAAAACTGATGTGAGGCACCAGCATCTCATGAGGCCCTGCTCTTCTGGCTCTTCCAAACTGACGGAGAGCTAAACATGGATTATAAGAGATTCCGCCCTGAGTGCCAATCAATGGAACATTAGGATATTCTCCGCAGCGATCAATAACAGCCACCTCATCTAAACCTCTGAGAGTCCAAATGATGTCATTATCAGTGAGAGACATTAACCTATGAGCCCAGCTTCTTCCTTCTTGGTTCTTTAGCACGAACTTGGGGAGGTGCGAAATAAACCACCTCACCAGTAAAGGAGTACAACACCACAGCGTTCCTCGTCTTCGGGCAGTACGAGCATAGAGTTGTTGCAGGACATCACCCAAGAGAGTGGGTACAGGCTTCCGAGACATGAAGATCCTTATGGCATTGATATTGACAAAGTTATCAGGATTTGGAAACAATACTATCCCATAGATTAAGAGAGCCAGAATGTCCTCGTACGCCCTGAAGTCTAAGTCATTCCAGAAACTGTTAGCTTTACCAATCAGAAACTTAGCCAAGAAGCCCTTAACTCCGCTTCTAGTCACCCAGTTGTCCATTACCTCTTGGTTGGTCAAGGGAAGGGCTGCAGCAATCTCCTCGAGCCTAAGAGTCTTTTCCCAACCAGTGAAGGGAGCCTGATCCAAGATAAGGATACCCAGCAAATCAGAGAACTCTTCCAGGGTGGGGACCAGCTGGAAGTCTTGAAAGGTGAAGCAATTGTACAAGGGGTCATAGAACTGGGTCAAGACACTCATCAGTTGTTGGTCCCACTTTGCAGTGACTAAGCCGAGAAGAGAACCATGCCTCTGGATGAAGGAAGTGGTGTTTGGAATTCTGCTAACCAATTCTTCAAGCAACTCAAGTGGGTGAACAAAGTTGAACCGGATAGTGTTCCTTCGCATAGGCATTATGATGTCCTACAAAACAGAGCAAAGGTGAAACCCTCTTGTCTTTGAAATGGTCAGTCCTTATGCAGGATGCATGCAATGTTTATGATGGCATGATGTTATGATAAAGCACACCACGAGTATTCACAAAGGCAAACATGATAAGGCACACAAGTCACACCACAACCCTTAGAGTTTAGGCCAGCACGGAGTTCAGGTACTACCCTCTTTCAGTTTGTTGGTTAAGACCTGTCCTAATCAAAAGTAACCGGGTTCTAGAGGATCCCAATATCACTGACTACCCTCAATCGGTCATAACTCCAGCATCGCAATCTTTTCTTACGGCCAGAACCATCGCGAGAGTTTAGCCTCAATGGGTGTAGCATACTGCTACTGTTCTATTGGCCAAGTTGGGTCATTTAAGGTCCTAATGTCGGTTGGTGCTTAATGACTCCTCAGAAGACCCATATTCTCCTCGTTGCGACACAAGGGATATCGGTACAGACCAAGGTGCCACACCAACGTAGCCACTGCTTCACCCGTGTCGGTCTACGCCGGACAGGTCCCTCACAGCTTATGCTACCTAACAGGGTATCCCCAGATCCGGGTTCGGATCTATGTGACTCCGATGCAGCCCACAATAATAAAGCAAACAAGCACAACAATTGAAAACACAAGTATGAACTATCCTAAGGTACACCTCACTTTGAGTATTCCCCAGCAGAGTCGCCAGTTCTGTGATCGGTGGATCTGGAACTGACTGTTTAACGCTGGTTCGCGAAATATCACGGAAGCAAGAGTCGCCACCGTCTTTTATTTTCTCCAACATGGACAGGACAAAAGCACAGCAAAATTCCTTATGAGATAGTTTCTCGGTTCGGGAGGTAGATTTATAGAAAGGGAAGGTGTTAGCACCCTTTCTATCCATGGTTATCCATGGGCTCTTAGATACTTGCTCATTGTGTTTTCAAAAGTGTTTGCTTTTCAAAGTGTGAGTGGGTTTGAAAAGGTTTCGTTTAAAGATTTCAGATCGACTCTTGTATCAGTCCTCAAGATTGTTTAAAAAATTGTTTTGAAAGCTTTTTGAAAGTGTCGGTGTGAAAAGAGTTTTGATTTGTTTTTGAATAGAGCAAGTATCCATGAGTCATCTACCTACCCTAAGGAATTAGGTTGTGTAAATGTCCTTAAGGTAGTGCCATCCCACCATTGAGAGGTAGGTAGCACCACCGTTGGAGGTATTCGGGTCAATTCGTTTGTAGGGACAGTGTTGTCACCAGAGCAATAGTAGGACACCTTAGAAGCTACCCTTATGTCATTGATCCTTTTTTAGTCTGAGGCAACCGTTTCGAGGCAACTGGATCATGTCATGGACATAAGGACTTACTAAAACATCCTATACTCGACGACCACGTTTCGAAGGCAACAAGTGAGGCGTACCCTAGAAGTGGTGTGTGTATTTGTGTGTTGTATTCAGTTAATGTTTGTCTTGTTAATTAGTGAGCTACGAGTTGTTTTTATTTACATACATTCTTTCATGCAAGTTTAGCAGTTAAGGGGTGCGGAAAGTAAATTGCGGAAACATAAATCCTACGCTATTACAAGGCGCGGGTCTATACATCGCCAAATTAACAAAGACTTGTTTTAATAAAAAAAATGCGGAAAATAAATAAATTCCTAATCACTATTACATGGCTTGAGCAGTTACATAATATTTGAAAAAAAAAAGAATAAATGCGCGAAAGAACTAAAGTTGAACGTTTGAGGGCGTTAGACCCTTTTGAAATTAAATGGAATTAGAAAGCTAATTAATTATTTAATAAAAGAAAAAGAAATGTTTTTTATGTTTTTGGTATTTAATGAAAATAAAGAAAAGAATTTAAAATTAGAAGGAAACCCTAGTTCTAAATTATTTTTAATTATTAAAGAAAAGGTTAAAGTTTAAGACCTAATTTACGCTAGTTAATTATTTACATATTTATTTACAAAAAAATTAATTAATAATAATAATAATGAGAAAAAAAATATTTATTCAGAAAAGGATGAAAAGGCCAAAAACCCTAATTTCTATATATTTTAATTTATTAAGAAAATGTTAAAATTGAAACCTAAATTAACTAAGTTAATTATTAAAGTTTATTTACAAAATAAATTAATAGTGAATTAAATATTAATTAAAAATATTTTTAGTTTTTTGATTTTCTGGTTTTATTATGAAAAGAAAATTATTTGAAGTGAATTAAATAAAAAATGATTAAAAGAACTAGAAAAAGAAAAGAAAAGAAAATTAAAAAATATACAAACATTGGGGGGGGGGGTGTCTGGCCCATTTGGAGGTTTTTGAAGCATTTTGGCCCACTGAATCAAAGCCCTCTTTTGACTTTTTGTGCTTGCGTGTGCATCCATTGACTGAAGCATATGGTGAACCTCTTTTGTGGCCTTTGGATTGAAGCTCATGGGCGCGTGGCAAGCTAGCATGTGAGGTTGTATGATGAGCCCTTTGATGAACACTGCATGGGAATAAGTTGAACAAAATAATAGAAATTATTTGGGGGGACCTGGGATTCGAACCCAGGTCCCAAGGATGGCATAACACGTTCCCAACCACTGAAGCACTCAAACACATTCGTTAGTAATATGGAAAAGAAAAATTATATAGAAAAACTGCATTATATGCCAGCAATGAAGAAAGCGCGCGCTCCAATTCAAATTACCCAGACGTGTATGGACACGTCACCGTCTTCTTCTTCAGACCTTCAAAAAAGAAATAAGATAGCGGGGGTTTTTAACCCCCACTAAGTGCAACGGCGAAAAATAGCGAATAGGAATTGGGGCCATATAAAAAAGGCGCGATGGGTCTATTGGATTCGTCTTGTCCTTCTCAATTCAACCATGGGTGTTTGGGGTTCCAATTTTACAGTATGGGGAAATCCCCAATTTTGAAGCTTGAAAAAAACCTAAAACGCTTTAATGGTGAATCCTGATTTAACACATTAAAATGCAATTGGATTATCCTATTAGCTTCAGAAAGCCCCTAGCAATACAAAACGATAAAAAAAATGAATCAAATGCTTATGAAATGTGATATACAGTTTTGAAAAATGAAGCAAACCGAATGAGTTATATGGCGCGATTTCTTGAGGTTCTTGACTCGTTTCTGATTGCTAAAGCTCCCTAGGGATACCAGGAATGTGTTTTGATTGAAATGGAGGTTTAAAACGTGCTGCAAATGGGTTTTCAGATTGGCTTTTTTCTCTTCAAAATTTCAAATGTGTTTGGCCGTTTTTTCATCTTTTTAGGTCGTCCATCCTTTTGTGATAGCTTGCACATATGTTATGTAAAGAGTTTCAATAAGAATTAAGGGCCTTGAAGCCTTGCATTCATGCTTAAGATTTTGCCATAACCTCCATTGAAACACTTTCCATTTTTGTGTCAAAATTTGAATTCTTGCTTGGAATAGCCCTTTGCACGAATTTGGAATGGTCATGATGGTGTATAAAAGCATTTCAATACAAAATATATCCCCTAATTAACTTCTTTGATTTTTATTTGATTTTAAAAGATTTAAAATGAATTAAATCAAATAAAATTAAATAAAAATGGAAAAATTAATTTTAAATCATGAAATAATTTGTGGGACACGTGGGAAGCATGGCCAAGCTGAAACAAGTGGAAAAAGTGGGCCCCTTTTGTCAAAAATGAAGTTTCAAGGATAATTGACTTTGGCCATTTCACAAAAATTTCCCAACTTCTCCAATGCATATCTTGCTCAATTTTGAAGCTATGAACATGTTCTTGGACATTTTGGAAAGTTCTTGAAGTCCTCTAACCAATGTCTTTGGTCCCATGTCATTTTGATTTACCAATCTCAAGTTATGGTCTTTGACTTAAAGTGCCTTTTTGTTGACTTTTGAAAATGACCTGTAATGTTGAAATTGATAACTTTCTGTGAGAGCATTTCTTGGACTTGGAATGTGAAGATGAGTTGTAGGAAATGTCTTCCTCTTCAAGATGAGCATTGGATGGGATTTTTCTGATGAACCATGAAAAAGTTATGCCTTGGTCAATTTACAGTTGACTTTTCAGCTGTCCAAAAATAGAAACTTTTGCATCTTGAGACTTTTTGAGCCATTCTTGTGAAATCATGGTCAAGACTTGACCAAATGATGATTGTGGCTTCAAAATAAGATGTTGACCAAAAATTTTGACTTTTGACTGCCAAATGACCATTTTGCCCCTATAGTTGACTGTTGAGCAATTAGGGTTTTTGATTGTGCAACTTGACCTTGTGAGCCTTGAAACTTGACATGTAGGTGCTTGACAATGTATATGAGCATATGGGACTTGATTGGGCCCTTGAAAACCTCAGCTTCCTTGCAAGAACCAAAACCCTAGTTTGACTGGCTTAGGAGGATGGTTGACTGTGTAGCCTTTGAGTAGACCTTGAACCATTTGAGGTGAAACTTTGAAGATTATGGGATGGAAAATTTTGGGGTACAACAGTTGCCCCTGTTCAATCTTCTTAAACCTGAGGATGTAGATCGGCTGGCGGGCCTTTCGTAATCCGAAGGTGGAAGATGATTGAACACTAGAGTGCCCAGAAATTTGTACTCACATAGTAGAATATCAGCAGCGTGATGGCGGGAATGTGCTTACAAATGCCATTTGGAGACTGATGGATAGGAGGATGGGCTTATAGATACCATCTGGAAATGTGACAGAACCTTGTCGGGAATGGGCTTATAGATGCCATTTGGAGACTGTTGGTATGTGGATGGGCTTATAGATGCCATCTAGGTGTCGATCGCGTAAGAGATTCCTTAGCGAGAACTTGCGTACCTGAAAAAGAAAATAATTACCTGGCCTGTTACAGGAGTTGATCTTCAAATTCTTTATGTAGGTGTGCCCTGGCTGGATACAGGAATCGAATCTTTAAACTCTTCAGACGTGCCCTGGCAAGATACATGAATCGAGTCCGGAGAATAGTCGTCAACAGATACACCCTGGCAAGATACAGGAATCGGATCTTCCAAACTCTTCAGATGTGCCCTGGCAAGATACAGGAATCGAGTCTAGAATTAGTCGTCAATAGATACACCCTGGCAAGATACAGGAATCGGATCTTCGAACTCTTCAGACGTGCCCTGGCAGGATATAGGAATCGAGTCTGGAATATAGTTGTCAACAGATACACCCTGGCAAGATACAGGAATCGGATCTTCAAACTCTTCAGACATGCCCTGGCAAGATACAGGAATCGAGTCTGGAATATAGTCGTCAACAGATACACCCTGGCAAGATACAGGAACCGGATCTTCAAACTCTTCAGACGTGCCCTGGCAAGATACAAGAATCGAGTCTGGAATTAGTCGTCAACAGATACACCCTGGCAAGATACAGGAATCGGATCTTCGAACTCTTCAGACGTGCCCTGGCAAGATACAGGAATCGAGTTTGGAATATAGTCGTCAACAGATACACCCTGGCAAGATACAGGAACCGGATCTTCAAACTCTTCAGACGTGCCCTGGCAAGATACAGGAATCGAGTCTGGAATTAGTCGTCAACAGATACACCCTGGCAAGATACAGGAATCGAATCTTCGAACTCTTCAGACGTGCCCTGGCAAGATACAGGAATCGAGTCTGGAATATAGTCGTCAACAGATACACCCTGACAAGATACAGGAATCGGATCTTCGAACTCTTCAGACGTGCCCTGGCAAGATACAGGAATCGAGTCTGGAGTATAGTCGTCAATAGATACACCCTGGCAAGATACAGGAATCGGATCTTTAGTTGCGACCGTTGATAGTAATCATCTTTGTATTAACCTTTATCCTGAAAAGACAAAACGTTAGTTGTATGTGATGTCATGATGTATGACGTGCGTGATGTTCTCAGAATAAATGAGATTGTATGCTCATGATGCGTATGTGCATGCTATAATATATGAAGATGCGATGTTCATGAATGTATGTTTTT
This sequence comes from Vicia faba, assembly GCA_948472305.1. Taxonomy (NCBI): domain Eukaryota; kingdom Viridiplantae; phylum Streptophyta; class Magnoliopsida; order Fabales; family Fabaceae; genus Vicia; species Vicia faba. The sequence goes on from OX451741.1 coordinate 746,453,503, forward strand.
GTCTAGGAAAATAAATCCTTGACGGATGCCAGGGAATTAAATCCTGGGCTGATGTTGAAGGATAGTGCTTTGTTTCCGCTGGGGATGATGGTTGCAAGAATAAACCAGTAGGAGAAGATGACTCCGTTGGGGAAATAAACTTGGCGAATAGATTACCCTGCGGGGAATACTCTGTGGGGAAGAGATGTGCTTTGCTGAGATGCTGATGATAACTCCGCTGGGGATATCGTTGTTGTTATGTTGGAAGATTGGGTGAACTCCGCTGGGGATGGGAAGACTTCGCCAGGGACGATCTTTCCGTGGTTTTTAGCTGAGGATAACCCAGTTATATCCTGGTGGGGAAATAACCTTTGAATAAAACCGGGGAGACGTGTTCGCTCTGCAGGGGATAAGCTTCCAGAATCTACTGGGGATAAGCTTACTACTGGGGAGATTGATTGAACTCTCCTGGGGGAATCTTTCAGCTTGGACTGGGGAATGGCTCCACTGGATGTCTGATATTCCACCGGGGAACAATCTTATATTAAGACTGCCGGGGATGCTTGCTAGGAATGTTTGTATACTCCACTGAGGAACGTTGAGATCTGCTGGGGATACCCAATTTCCTTAAGGCTGACAGTGGACTAACTCTGCTTGGGGAGAGTATTTTTGACTTGCTGGCTCACTCTCTGGGGAATTAAGACATCTTGGTTATGTTCTTCAGCTGAACTTACCTTGGTACCTTGGTGGACAGAGCAATTAGATCGCTTAGACAACTTGTTGTACCCCAAAATTTGCCCTCCCATTTCCTCAACATTTTCTCATCACAAGACATTTAAAGATCAAGGTCCAATTAGGGTTTCCTCTGCTCAAGACTTCTCCTTGCACTGTGGACTCAAATTAGGGTTTGTGTTTGCCTACAGATGTTTTGACCTAAAATGCCTAAGATGACTTTCATGCTTCATATTGGACTCCCAAGTTTACCCATACCAAGTTTCAAGTCTTGATTCCAAGTTTTTCCCAGTCAATTGGACAGTTGACCTATAAATCAGCTGTATTGGGGAAAAAGTCAACTGTGGCCAATTGACAGTCAAACCTCATGAAATTTGATCCACATCAACATTATGAACTCACATGGACCATTTGATCAAGCTTGAATCACAATTCCCCAAGAAATTTGATCAGATCACCAAAAGGGCAAAATGGTCATTTTTAGGGTTTTGACTGCACAAAGGCAATTTTTGACTGTTTGACCTAGCCAATGGCCAACCAAGCTCACATATGGACTCAAGGACCCCATGGAATTATCTTGACATGTTCATCAAGCTCAAAAGATCCCAAGTACACAAGATTGACAGTTGAATTTCCCAGTCAATTGATCAATTTTGACTGTATACTGAAAAGTCAAACTTTGACTTTTTGGTCAAAATCAAGAGTCAAGATTCATTTTTCATCAAAACATGCCAAATCATGAAACTTGTTCACCAAGAAATCACAAAATGCAAATTAGGGTTTGAAAATGGAATTTTTCATAACTTAGAATTTTTCTAAGTTATGGAAAACCCTAATTTTTTCCCAACTTTGCCCCATCTTTTCACCATGATCCATTTGGATTCAAACAAAAGTCAAAACATGAAAGTTGTAGCTTGTTGCAAAATCTACAACTTTGATTCACAAAGTTTTCTCATTTGAAGCTTGTATCTCAAGTTATGATTTTTTGAATAAGGGCACTAAACCATCTTTTAACTTAGTGAAATTTGACCTATTTTGACAAGGTTTTCTACCCTACTTCAAGGCCACTTTTCATACCCTTCCACTTGGAATTTCAAATTGCATTTCAAAGATGGATTGTAGTACACATTCCAAGCTTTCCAAAATGTCCAAGAACTCATCAAACAACCTCATAACTTGGGAGATTCGAATTTCACAAGTTGGCAAAAATTCACTTTTGTTCTTCATCAAGACATGTTCATAACCTTGCCAATTTGAATTCAGTTTGCTTTATGCTTAATTACAGGTCCTTGAACCAATCCATACTCAATAATTTAATGCATATTCAATGTGTTAAGGTCATGTTCTTTGTGTTCTAACATTGCATAATGGTTTAATCCTAAACTAGATAAAGTGGAATTTCCATTTTTGAAAAGTTTAGCTTTATGTCAAGTTTGTAATCCAACAAGTACAAAGAAGATCTGGTTAACACAAGATTATGGGCATAACACACTGATCAAGAGGAGTTGATGCAGCACATTAGGGGGTCCTATACTGACCTAGAACACCAATTTGCTTTTGATAGCTTAAGTGTGAAGAAAGGTCCATAACATATACTATCTCTCATATCAGTCAAGACACACAGCACAAAAGATATCAAACACATTCCATAGACCACATTGAAGCTTTTGCTCGAGCCATTTGCCTTTCAAACACCCTCCATCTCAGAATCATCCTCAAACTGCACAAACAGGGGTGCCCCTGCAGTTTGAGTGCAATCTCTCAATCCCTTCAAGCATTTCTGTCCAAACCTGTTCCTCTACCTTCCTTACAACATATGCAAGCTATCCAGAAGCTAAGGCACGATCTGTAGTTGCTCTAACCACTTCCACCATTTTCACATCTTTAGCTTGCAGGTGAAGTTCTATAGCTTGGTACAAGAAGCTTCAAGACAAAGTGAGCATTGAAAAAGCATCCCTGGACTTCAAGGAAGCTTTTCCAATCATTACATTGCACTGAAAGTCTCTCATTCTCCACATAGAAGTTCAACTGCACAGGTAAAAGTTTGAATTCGTATCTCTCTTATTAGGCATATTTAGTCTTAAGTTTGTGAAGAAACAAAGTCCTACTCATAGCCCTGAACATGTACATAGCTTTACTTTTCATTTCTTTTGTCTGAGTGAAGAGAATTTTAGCTCTGAAAATGGTAGAAAAATTAGGTCAGAAAAGAGGGGGAGAGAAATTCTCCCTCATCTTGGAGAGATAGGTCATGTTCTTTATATGGTTAGAACCGTCTCTTCATGCTGAACATTTCTTGTGTTATGAGTTTTTGCTAAAAAGCCAGGAATCAAGAGTTAGAAGGGACTGAACATTGGCGCGCGTTTTTCAAATAACATGTGCTGGAGGTTGAAGAAGGAGTGAAGTGGGCTGGGCTTGGATTTGTGTTGCTTTTCACACCCCATTTTTTGGTTTACACCCCCTGAGCCCATTTGTTTATTTTTCAACATTTTTGACTTTTTCTTTTTAGGTTGACTTTGTTTATTTTTTCTCATGCCATTAAAATTTTTAAAATATTTTTTCCATCATTTTTTGTATTTATGGCATATTTGTTTGTTCATTTCTTTTATTTATATACAAATATATATATACACTATTATTAAAATAAATAGAAAACAATGTAAATACATTTTTATTTTTATTTTTACTTTCTGAAAATATTCACACAAAAAAATACTTTTATTTATTTTATTAAAATATTAAATAAATATTTATTTTGTATAATACTCATTTAGGGTTTAGTATATATATATACATGTTTATTAATATATTTAAGATAAAAAAATATAAAATGCTTGATTTTCTTCATTTTTATCAATATTTGATACAAAAATACTTTTTTCACAAAATACCCCATTTTATTTTATTTTTGTACATAATAAATAAATAGTAGAATTAAATTAAATAATAATACTTTTTATATAAAATTGGGGTTTCTTACCCTAAGTTTCAAAATACTAAAAATAAATACATTTTTATTTCTTTTTCCTTTTACATAACTATTTTCTCATACACATAAAAAAACTTTCACTTTTTTTACATTTTACATATTTATTTTATTTACATTTAAATTATGCAATTTATTTACCATGCAAATATCCAATTGTTGTAATAATTTAGATTTAAATTCTTGTCAATATCCCCATTTGAACATTTGTACCCCCCTTCCCATATTTGGTTGTGTAATAGCTTAGTAATTTTAATTTCGCACTTTATTGCTTTCTAAATAATAACATGCTAGAATTAGGGTTTGTATGCGAAAAAACGATAAAAAAAATAGTTTGACCTAATACAAGACAAACAAGCATGAAAATGGACACACAAATCACACTTGCACCTCCTAGGGTATTCCACTTGTTGCCTTCAAATAAATGGGCCATATTGTATGTTGAGCATCTTTGGGCAAAGCAAACAGTTTGAATGATCATAGTCCCTCGATAAAAACTTTTCAAAACAAACAAAAACAAATGATCAAGTCCCTTAGAGAAATTGCCCAAAGACATTTAACGTCGTTACAATTATGGTCTAAACGATGACCCGCGCCTGTCCCTTTCACATCCTAACACAAGGTTGCCCACCCAATACAATGGTGGTGCAAACTTGTTAAAAGGGTTAAAGTATAGCAATAATCTTTTTGAGAAATTTAGGAGTAGATAACCCCTTAGTTACTTGAATCAACTTGCAAAACAAAACACTTGCCTGATTTCAAAATCACACATCACTACACTTTCAAAACAACTTTCAAAAACAAATGAAAACCTTTTCAAAAGACATACATCTTTGTATACATCCCCACATGGATCATTACAAAGGTTGCCACCACATTGGCCTCTTTTCAAAATATTTTCAAACCCACTCACACTCAAGCACCATTTAAAACAATTGAAAACAAAAGGCAAGTGATCTAAGCAAGTAACTAAGAGCCCATGGATAACCATGGATAGAAAGGGTGCTAATACCTTCCCTTTCTATAATCTACTCCCCGAACCCAAGAAAACATCTCAAAAGGTTTTTGCTGTGCTTTTTAACCTTTCCTTAGGATAAAATAAAAAGTCGGTGGCGACTCTTGCTAACCGCAACATTTGCGAATACAAACGCAAACCTCAAGTCAGTTCTCCCACCGTATCACAGAACTGGCGACTCTGCTGGGGAAAGTCTTTTAAAGTGGAGTAACCTTAGGGTTTAGATCACCTTTGTTTTCAATTGCTTGCTTTGTTTGCTTTTACATATTGTGGGCTTTGTATCGGAGTTTTATAGATCCTAACCCGGATCTGGGGAAAACCTTTTTAGGTAGCAACAAGGCTGTGAGGGAACTGTGCGGGGTATACCGACATGGTTGAAGCAGTCTGCTACGTTGATGTGGCACTTTGGTGTGTACCGGTAACCCTTGAGTTCAGTCAAGGAGAGTACGGGGCCTCCATGTGGTGTCATGAAGCATCAACAGACCTTAGGAACCTTAATTGAACCATCTTGGCCTTTTTAGGGTAGTGAGATAACTGACTTTGGTGCAGTCCGAGGTTGGTTGATACTCGATACTACACTCAATTGAGGGTTGCTTTCCTGGAATATTTCGGTCGCCAGTTCAGTGGCTGAATCGAAACGATGAACAATGAAAGCAATCCAGTGATATTGGGATCTTTAGAACCCGGTTACTTTTGATAAGACAGGTTGAGCCCACAAAACTTCAAGAGGGTAACACCCAAACTTCATGCAGGCCTAAACTCTAAGGGTTTGTGTGACTTGTGTGCCTTACCATGTTTGCTTTTGTGAATGTTTATAGTGCATCATTACATCATGCAAACATCATGAGCATTGACTAACCATTTCAAGGATTTCGAATCTTCATCTTTGTTCTTGTTTTATAGGACATGGAAACTGCTCGCAGAAAGACAATTCCGATTAGCCTTGTAAAGATCCCTCCTCAGCTTAAGGAGCTTCTGTCCAGAATTCCCGAGAGTTCTTCATTCAGTGAGAGACATGGAAGACTCATCAACTTGGTTAACACCAACATTGAGGAAGACTTGATAAAGGTCCTGTTCCAATTCTTTGACCCTCTGCATCACTGTTTCACCTTCTTGGACTATCAGTTGGTACCTACATTGGAAGAATTCTCCCGACTCCTGAAGATTCCTATCCTTGATCAGCTACCCTTCAACGGTACAGAAAAGGAACCTAGACTTGAAGAGATTGCTAAAGCCTTGCACCTACAGACATCCGACCTCAAAGGACATTGGGAAGCGAGAAGTGGTATCAAAGGGTTCTTAGCTAGGTTTCTGTTTGATAAGGCCCAAGAATGTTGGAACTCTCTTGACCTACGAGCTTTTGAAGAAGTTGTAGCCCTCCTTGTCTATGGTTTGGTGTTGTTCCCTAATCCAGATCAGCTTATCGATGTCAGTGCTGTCCAGATCTTTATGACCAGGAATCCTATACCTACACTGTTGGGGGACATCCTTCACTCATGTTACACTCGAACCATGAGAAGAAGGGGTGTCCTTTTGTGTTGCACTCCTCTCTTGGGAAGGTGGTTTATTTCGCATCTTCCACAAACAGTTTTGAAGAACGAGCGGGGTTTGAGATGGTCACAACGGTTAATGACTCTCACGCATGCAGATATACATTGGTGTCCTAGGTCCCGGGAAGACGTCACTATCATTGATCGTTGTGGGGAATACCCTAATGTTCCCTTATTTGGAATCAAAGGAGGTATAACCTACAACCCATGCCTGGCTTGGAGACAGTTTGGTTATGCTCGGAGGGATGGCCCTCATGACATGTTAATTCCTGACATAGTCTTCGACTTCGACAACGATACTCAAGGACTTCGTCAGAGATTTATCAGAGCTTGGAGGATGCCAAGTAGGATAGACAGCAAAACACTGGGGCACCGGAACTCCATCCCGTTGGAGCCTTACCTCAAGTGGGTACGAGCCCGCTCTCAGAAGTTGGTAATGCCTTACCCTCACACGCTACCTGTAATCAAAGAGCCAGTCTTGGAAGGAGAAGCATCCTATACCATTCAACATCCTGACATGCCCACCTCCTGGGAAGAGATGCAGAAGAGCTGGATCCAACTTAAGGAAGAACGGAATTCTCTTGAGACCAGTCTACATGCTAGTGAAAAGAAGGTCTTGGAACTCACCCGCCTGCTGCACGAGGAAAGGAATCTCAACACCTACATCGCGCCAAAAAGGATGCGCAATGTCTTTTTACCTTAAGGAGTTTATTTTGTAATATTTGGCCCATGAGGCGTTTATGTACTAACGAATTTTTCCTTATTAATATGATGTGCGTTCCTTTTTGTCTACAACAAAGTTTAAATGTTCTAAATCCTTGAATGCATTGCATACATACGCATTCCATTGCACCATATGCATAGCAGGTACCCTAATTCACAGGTTGCTTAATTTTCTTCGCTGTTTGTGTGAACAGTCATCATGAATTCGGAGTCATCCAGTGAGCAAGCAATCAAGGCCCTTCAGGCCCAAAGTGCACAGTTTCAAGAGATGGTCCTAAGCCTAGCCCAGGGACAGCAAGAGTTGAAGACTCTACTCCTGAAGAAGAAGAAGAAAAAGAGGACGGCAATGTTCAACACCGGACGCAGATTTGGGAACACACTCCACAATGAAGCTGATCCAACCACTTCTTCTGCTGAGAAAAACAGTCCCCAAGGGGGAGAAGCTCCTAGTCCCGCAGTCTCCGACAACGAGACGGACTATAACGAGGAACAATACCCACCTGCTGCTGACAGATATAAACAATTGGAGGACCGTTTGAGCGCTATGGAAATTCAGAACGTGCCGGGACTGGATTTCGAGGATTTGGGATTATCTTCTGGAGTAGTAATTCCACACAAGTTTAAGGCGCCTGCATTCGCCAAGTATGATGGGGTCTCCTGCCCAAAGCTGCATCTGAGGTCGTATGTAAGGAAAATCCAACCTTACACGGCAGATAAGAACCTCTGGATTCACTTCTTCCAGGACAGCCTCTCGGGGTCTCAGCTTGAATGGTTCTACCAATTAGACGGAGCTAGCATCCGGCACTGGGAGGATTTGGCGACTGCTTTCTACAGACAATACCAATATAATTCTGATCTCGCTCCTACGCGTACCCAACTTCAGGGTATGTCTCTAGGGACGGGTGAAGGATTCAAAGAGTACGCTCAAAAATGGAGAGACTTGGCTGGCAGGGTGCAGCCTCCATTAACTGATCGAGAGCTGGTCGATATGTTTCTGGGAACGTTGTCTGGTCCGTTTTTCAATCATTTGGTTGGAAACTCCTCCGCTGGGTTCACAGATCTGATATTAACAGGAGAAAGAATTGAGGCTGGTATCAGGTCAGGCAAGATACAGAAAGCTGCCTCTACAAGTGCTGAGAAGAGGCCGTTTAAGAAAGAAGCAAGCGCCGTCTATGGCCCTAGAAGACAAGTCAAGCCCGAAGGTCGCCAAGCCGTTAATGCTTTGGTCATCTCTAAACCTATTGCTGCTCCTCAGCAGTACAATCAGCAAAGAAGTGAAAGGCCCAAGAGGCAGTATACCCGATTGAGTATGACGTTATCTCAAATTTTACCCCAACTATTATCCACCAACCTGGTGACCCTCAAAGAAGCTCCTAAGGTCGTCAACACTGCGTCCCCTAAATACAACCCAAATGCCCGGTGTGCTTATCATTCTGATAGTCCCGGGCACACTACTGATGATTGTTGGGCCTTGAGAAACAAAGTGCAAGATCTGATTGACGCAAAAGAAATTCAGTTTGAAGCGCCGGAAAGACCGAATGTTGTAACGGCTCCTATGCCCCAGCATAGGGTAAGTGCCATTGAGGAAGAGGTGTATGCTGTTTCGATAGATGAAGTTGTTACCCCTTTGAAGACTGTTAAGAAGAACCTGCTGCGGGCCGGTTTATTTCCGGGTTGCGGCGAAGGTTGCCCATTCTGTGCTATTTCCCTATCCGATTGTCCCTTGCTAAGGTTAGGCATCCAAGGCCTAATGGATAGCAAGGAGATTTTATTCAAAAAGACTGCTGTTCAATTGGTTCCAATGAAAGAAGTTTCCGTGATTACCATCTTCAAAAATCCAATCAAGGCTCCCCCAAAGAAGCCTATTCAAATCTTGACAGTTGCGCCTGTGATCATTACTGTTCCAGGACCCCTCTCCTACGTGTCTGGTAAGGCTGTCCCCTGGCATTATGGGGCAGACGTATATGTAAATGGAATCAAGCAAGAATTTGATGCTAGTGCCAGTATCTGCGATATCACTGGTCCGGCTAAAGTCACCCGCAGTGGCAGGCTCTTCTCGCCTGACATTGCGCCTCCCGCTATTCGAAGACCCCTCCTCATAAAACCTGCAAGTTTACCAAGTCCTGTTGCTGATCAAATTGTGTCCCCTGCTGCCGAGTCATCAAATGCTCGGGGCAAAGGGATTGAAGAAGAGCCTGCCCGGATGGAGGCACCAATACCCGTGAATGCTGAGGCCTCCCGACAAGAAATGGAGGAGATTCTGAAAATAATAAAGAAAAGTGATTTTAATGTTGTTGAGCAGTTAGGGCATACACCCTCCAAGATCTCCCTGCTCTCCCTATTGCTATGTTCCGAGGCTCACGCTAAGGCATTAATCTCATTTCTCAAGACGGCCCATGTGCCGCAGGAGACGTCTGCAGTTCAGTTCACTGACTGCATAGCAAATCTGACGGCGGACAACGGCTTGGGCTTTTCAGATGCCGACCTGACCGCAAAAGGAAGAAACCACAATGATGCCCTGCATGTCTCTATTGAATGCAGGGGCACTACTCTGGCACATGTATTGGTGGACACTGGTTCTTCTTTGAATGTTCTTCCGAAAAAGGCTTTGGATCGTCTGGATTATGAAGGCCTGGAGTTGAAACCCAGCAATATCATCGTCAGAGCCTTTGACGGCTCCAAGAGGATGGTTCATAGAGAGGTTAACATCCCTATTCGTGTGGGCTCTCAAGTGTTTGACTCTACCTTTTACGTGATGGATATACGTCCATCGTACTCCTGTCTGTTGGGTAGACCTTGGATCCACAAAGCTGGGGCAGTGACCTCCACCTTACACCAAAAGCTGAAGTATCCCGTCAGGGGGAAAATTGTCACTGTGCAAGGAGAAGAGGAGTATATGGTGAGCCATTTGAATTCCTTCAGGTACATCGAGATGGACGGAGAATTTATTGAAACTCCCTTCCAACATTTCGAGGAGGTACATCCAATTTCAGCAGCTGCGGAGACAATGGCCGAAGAGAATGATTCCTTGAAGATGGTTTCCCTAAGGGATGCCCGGGCTGTGGTTCAGAAAGGCGATGGTGCACACTGGGGTCAGTTTCCTGACTTCACTCAGAAGAACGACAAGTTCGGGCTAGGCTTTACTACAGAGGCTCAGAAGGCAATCCGCAAAGAGAAAATTGGAAAGGCTCCGGTGTTTATTTCCAGCTCAAGAGTGAACGCTATCGAGGAGGATGTAGAGGAAGTTGAGTTTGATAATTGGATCTACCCAACTGCCGGCGACGGACCAAGCAACTGGACAGCAAAGGATTTTACCCCTATCACATTTGTCACGCAGTAATTGATTTCTTTTGATTTCCAAATTTGTAACAAACAATATGTTAAAACTCTGTTGGCTCGGTGTCCTGCCCGGGGCATCGTAGCTCCATTTGTGAGGGCTTTTTGTATGACATTTTCATATATCATCAATCAAAACATTGGACGTTTGTTGCATTTCAAATCTTGTGCTCCTTTTCTTTCTGTGTTATATATATTGCAAAACAGCTATATTTACACACACTCACTTATACAGGTTTCAATCCACTCTGGATCTCACTGGCAACAGCTCTGCTACCGCCAGTTATGACTTCGAAAATCCGATCAACTTGGCCGAAGACGAAGGTGAAGATGATTGCGAAGTGCCTGGTGAACTCGCAAGACTGCTACTACAGGAAGAGAGGGCTATTCAACCACATGAAGAGCCTGTGGAGACAATTAACCTGGGAACTGAGACAGATAGGAAAGAGGTCAAAATTGGTGCCAATCTAGAGCTCAGCGTGAAGCAACGGTTGATCCAGATGCTACAAGACTACATGGAGATCTTTGCCTGGTCCTATGAAGATATGCCTGGTTTGGATGCCGACATTGTAGTTCACCATTTGCCAACCAAGGAAGATTGCCCTCCAGTAAAGCAAAAAGTTCGACGAATGCGTCCAGAGATGTCTGAGAAGATTAAAGCTGAGGTGATGAAACAGTTTGATGCAGGTTTCCTTGCAGTAACTTCTTACCCTCAGTGGGTTGCCAACGTTGTGCCAGTGCCGAAGAAGGACGGTAAGGTCAGAATGTGTGTCGACTACAGGGATCTGAACAGGGCCAGTCCCAAGGATGACTTCCCCCTACCTCACATTGATGTCCTTGTTGACAATACAGCTCAACACAAGGTGTTCTCCTTCATGGATGGTTTTTCAGGGTATAATCAGATCAAGATGGCTCCAGAAGATATGGAGAAGACTACCTTTGTGACCCAGTGGGGCACCTTCTGTTATAAGGTCATGCCATTCGGATTGAAAAATGCTGGGGCAACCTATCAGCGTGCCATGGTTGCTTTATTTCATGATATGATCCATCATGAGATTGAAGTATACGTTGATGACATGATTGCAAGGTCTCAAACTGAGGAGGAACACCTTGATCATCTGAGGAAGTTGTTTGACCGACTCAAGTTGTACAAGCTGAGATTGAATCCCAACAAATGCACCTTCGGGGTGAGGTCCGGAAAATTGCTAGGTTTCATTGTAAGTGATAAAGGTATCCAGGTAGACCCTGCCAAGGTTAAAGCTATTCAAGAGATGCCGACCCCAAAAACAGAGAAAGAAGTCAGAGGTTTCCTAGGACGACTGAATTACATTGCCCGATTCATATCACATCTGACTGCTACTTGTGAGCCGATCTTCAAATTACTGAAGAAAGATCAAGTGGTACGCTGGAATGATGAATGTCAGGCCGCCTTTGAAAGAATAAAGGAATACCTCCAAGAGCCACCCATTCTTATGCCACCAGTGGAAGGAAGACCTCTGATACTATACTTGACAGTGCTTGATAATTCAATGGGGTGTGTGCTGGGGCAGCATGACGAGTCTGGCCGAAAAGAGCACGCTATTTATTACTTGAGCAAAAAGTTTACCGACTGTGAGTCTCGTTACTCACTGCTTGAGAAAACTTGCTGCGCTCTTGTATGGGCTGCTCGCCGGCTGAGACAGTATATGCTGACTCACACTACTTTATTGATTTCAAAGATGGATCCCATCAAGTACATATTTGAAAAGCCCGCTCTGTCTGGGAGGATAGCGAGATGGCAAATGATCTTAACAGAATATGACATCCAGTATACAACTCAGAAAGCAATTAAGGGGAGTGTACTGGCTGATCATTTGGCACACCAACCTGTGGACGATTATCAATCATTGAACTTTGATTTTCCGGACGAAGACATCATGGTGGTAACTGACTGTGAAGTACCTGGACCGGATGAAGGACCTGAGGAAGGATCCCGATGGTCTATGCATTTTGATGGAGCCTCCAATGCTTTGGGTAACGGCGTCGGCGCTGTAATCATATCTCCCAAAGGAACTCATACTCCCCTCACCGCCCGATTATGTTTCAGCTGCACCAACAACATGGCAGAATATGAGGCATGTATCATGGGTTTACAAGCTGCGATCGATTTGAGGATCAAGTTTCTAAGTGTCTTCGGAGATTCCGCTCTCGTGATCAATCAGATCAAAGGCGAGTGGGATACGAAACACCCGAATCTCATTCCTTACAAGGAGTATGTATCGACCCTGCTCCCCCACTTTGAAGAGATAACTTTTGAGCATTTCCCCAGAGAGGAGAATCAGCTAGCGGACGCACTAGCCACGATGTCTTCAATGTTCAAAGTTAAATGGGACAATGAGGCTCCCCAAATCACGATCTGGAAGTTGGATGAACCGGCATACTGCTGCGAGCTCGAGGCCGAGAAGGTGACTGAAAAGCCCTGGTATCACGAGGTAAAGAGGTACTTGGAAGCTCAGGAATACCCTGAAGGTGCATCTGTCAATGATAAGAAGTTCATGAGGAGATTTGCTGCAAAATTCTTCCTCAGCAACGGCATTCTCTACAAACGGAATCATGATTCAACTCTGTTACGTTGTGTGGATAAGGCTGAAGCAGAGAAAATTATGATGGAACTACATGAAGGTACATTTGGGACCCATTCCAGTGGACACACCATGGCTAAGAAAATCCTTCGGGCAGGATATTTCTGGTCCACGATGGAAGCCGATTGTTACCAACACTCCCGAACTTGTCATAAATGCCAGATCTATGCTGACAAAGTGCATATCCCTCCGGTTCCTTTGAATGTCCTAACGGCACCTTGGCCTTTCGCAATGTGGGGCATCGATATGATCGGTGAGATCCGACCGACGGCATCCAATGGGCATCGTTTCATCTTGGTGGCGATCGATTACTTCACGAAATGGGTTGAGGCGGCCTCATATGCCACGGTAACCAAGAGCGTCGTGGCGCGTTTCATCCGGCATAATCTGATATGTCGGTACGGTGTCCCGGAAAGAATCATTACGGACAACGGTACCAATCTCAATAACAAAATGATCACTGAACTCTGTGAACAATTCAAGATACAGCACCACAATTCTTCCCCCTATCGGCCGAAGATGAATGGGGCTGTAGAGGCAGCCAATAAAAATATCAAGAAAATTGTGCAGAAGATGACAGTGACCTATAAAGATTGGCACGAGATGTTACCGTTCGCTCTTCATGGGTACCGCACCTCAGCAAGGACGTCAACCGGGGCAACTCCCTTCTCCCTAGTCTATGGCATGGAGGCAGTCTTGCCAATCGAAATCCAGATACCCTCTCTCCGGATAATGAAGGATGCAGACTTGAATGAAGATGATTGGATCCAGACTCGACTTGATCAACTAAATCTGATTGACGAAAAAAGGCTCACTGCTATCTGTCACGGTCAAACGTATCAGAAACGGATGATCAGGGCATTTAACAAGAAAGTCAGACCGCAAGAGTATCAAGTTGGGGACCTGGTGATCAAACGCATCATCCTTCCTCAAAGTGATCCCCGGGGCAAATGGACCCCTACTTATGAAGGGCCATTTGTGGTTAAACGTGTGTTCTCAGGAGGAGCCATGATCCTAACCACCATGGATGGTGACGACCTTCCTCACCCCGCCAATGCAGACATAGTGAAAAAATACTACGCATAAATAAAAGACCCGCTAGGTTGACATACCTAGGCAAAAATAAGGGATGAAATAAATAAAAATCTGTACACCCGGCAAGTCGAAAACCTGAAAGGGCGGCTTGGGCAAAAAAGGGTATCCCGTTGGACTGAAAACCCGAAAGGGCGGTCCAGGCAAAAGTTAGGGATAAGAGCGTAACACTATGTCTTATTGGATCACTTCGCACCCGGAATTCGGCATCAACTATCTGGCCCAAATTTCGGCATTGACCAATCAGCTTCATCTTCAGATTAGGCAGTAAGGCGATGAGACGTTCGAAAACATAAAGGCGATAGCAGAGTTGGAACCCAGTGGGATTGTTCACGTAGCTGTTTTGTTTTCTTTTTCAAAATGTAAACTCTATACTATTTGGCGATGTCCTCTTACTAGGATGTCAGTCTCTTGTACAAAAAACGCCTATTTACAGGCAAAGTTTAAATCAATGAAAATTCACTTGTCCATACAAATTGCCATTGTTTTTCTTTTGTTGTTTTGTCTTGCGAAGAACGTCCAATGTTCATTTTTGATATATGCATTTGACATTAAATTGCCAATTCATAAATGTTTGCATATGAAAAGAGATTAATTACAAGTGACATCAAAGACAGGGGCAATGTGGAGTTGTCTAATGCGGTCTAGTTGTTTTGTCCGCCAAAGCACCAAGGCAGGTTCAACTGAAAATGTGACCAAATCATCTCAACTCCCCGCAGAGTAAAGCAAAATTCAGCAGCACTTTCCCCAAGCAGGAGTCGATTCCCCGTCGATCCTGAAAAAGGCACAACATCCCTCGGCAGGTCTTAAAAGCTCATTCCCAGTAGATTCTGCGAGCTTATCCCTGGCGAAGTACGAACGTCTCGCCCGAGTTTTATTTAGAGTTATTTCCTCACAAGGACTTATAACTGGGTTATCCTCAGCTAAAAGCCACGGAAGACCGTTCCCGGCAAAAGTTCCTTCAATCCCCAGCGAAGTTTATCTTTGGTTTTCCCAAGCAGAGTCTATCTTTGGGGTTCTCCAGCGGAGTTTATCATCATTATCCTCAGCGGAATCCATTGTTAAAATCCTCAGCAGGCCTCTCATCAGAGCTTTGGTCAAGCATCTCTTCCGCAGGACAGCTTCCCGGTCATTCGTCAAGGATTTATTTTCCTAAGATGAAATTACACTCATAAACATTTCACATTTTCATACATCTTGCTTACATACATGATGAAACACGTACAACATCAAATGTTGAATATCATGACATCATGCATATCATACATCATGACATTGCATACAGCTTACGTCTTTGCCTTTTCAGGAAAAAGACAATCTCAAAAACGACTACCTTCAACTGTCACAATTCCAGATTCGATACCTGTATCTAGCCAGGGCACATCTAAGAGTGATCAGTTTCCAGACTCGACTCCTGTATCTAGCCAGGGCACATCTGAAGAGTTCGAAGATTCGACTCCTGTATCCAGCCAGGGCACATCTATCAGCTACAACATTTCCGGATTCGATTCCTGTATCCAGCCAGGGCATATCTGTTAACCACATTTCCAGACTCGATTCCTGTATCTAGCCAGGGCACGTCTGCAGAATTCAAAGATTCGACTCCTGTATCCAGCCAGGGCATATCTATTGACGACTATTTCCAGACTCGACTCCTGTATCTAGCCAGGGCACGTCTGCAGAGTTCAAAGATTCGACTCCTGTATCCAGCCAGGGCACATCTGTGAGCAACCGATTGAAGATTCGATACCTGTATCTAGCCAGGGCATATCTGCATAAGGAGACTGAAGATCAAACACCTGTAACAAGCCAGGAAAACATCTGTCTTTCTTAAAACACACAAGTTCTCGCTAAGGAACCTCTTATGCGATCAACACTTCCAAATGGCATCTATAAGCCCATTCCCGACAAAGTTCTATCACTTTTTCAGATGGCATCTATAAGCCCATTCCCGACACCACAATTGTTGAGACTCCAGCATGCGAGTGCAAATTTCCGGGCACTCTAGTGTCCAATCTCCTTTTACCCTCGAGTCACGAAAGGCAAACTTGCCAATCTAACTCTTCAGGTTCAAGAAGATTGAACAGGGGCAACTGTTGTACCCCAAAATTTGCCCTCCCATTTCCTCAACATTTTCTCATCACAAGACATTTAAAGATCAAGGTCCAATTAGGGTTTCCTCTGCTCAAGACTTCTCCTTGCACTGTGGACTCAAATTAGGGTTTGTGTTTGCCTACAGATGTTTTGACCTAAAATGCCTAAGATGACTTTCATGCTTCATATTGGACTCCCAAGTTTACCCATACCAAGTTTCAAGTCTTGATTCCAAGTTTTTCCCAGTCAATTGGACAGTTGACCTATAAATCAGCTGTATTGGGGAAAAAGTCAACTGTGGCCAATTGACAGTCAAACCTCATGAAATTTGATCCACATCAACATTATGAACTCACATGGACCATTTGATCAAGCTTGAATCACAATTCCCCAAGAAATTTGATCAGATCACCAAAAGGGCAAAATGGTCATTTTTAGGGTTTTGACTGCACAAAGGCAATTTTTGACTGTTTGACCTAGCCAATGGCCAACCAAGCTCACATATGGACTCAAGGACCCCATGGAATTATCTTGACATGTTCATCAAGCTCAAAAGATCCCAAGTACACAAGATTGACAGTTGAATTTCCCAGTCAATTGATCAATTTTGACTGTATACTGAAAAGTCAAACTTTGACTTTTTGGTCAAAATCAAGAGTCAAGATTCATTTTTCATCAAAACATGCCAAATCATGAAACTTGTTCACCAAGAAATCACAAAATGCAAATTAGGGTTTGAAAATGGAATTTTTCATAACTTAGAATTTTTCTAAGTTATGGAAAACCCTAATTTTTTCCCAACTTTGCCCCATCTTTTCACCATGATCCATTTGGATTCAAACAAAAGTCAAAACATGAAAGTTGTAGCTTGTTGCAAAATCTACAACTTTGATTCACAAAGTTTTCTCATTTGAAGCTTGTATCTCAAGTTATGATTTTTTGAATAAGGGCACTAAACCATCTTTTAACTTAGTGAAATTTGACCTATTTTGACAAGGTTTTCTACCCTACTTCAAGGCCACTTTTCATACCCTTCCACTTGGAATTTCAAATTGCATTTCAAAGATGGATTGTAGTACACATTCCAAGCTTTCCAAAATGTCCAAGAACTCATCAAACAACCTCATAACTTGGGAGATTCGAATTTCACAAGTTGGCAAAAATTCACTTTTGTTCTTCATCAAGACATGTTCATAACCTTGCCAATTTGAATTCAGTTTGCTTTATGCTTAATTACAGGTCCTTGAACCAATCCATACTCAATAATTTAATGCATATTCAATGTGTTAAGGTCATGTTCTTTGTGTTCTAACATTGCATAATGGTTTAATCCTAAACTAGATAAAGTGGAATTTCCATTTTTGAAAAGTTTAGCTTTATGTCAAGTTTGTAATCCAACAAGTACAAAGAAGATCTGGTTAACACAAGATTATGGGCATAACACACTGATCAAGAGGAGTTGATGCAGCACATTAGGGGGTCCTATACTGACCTAGAACACCAATTTGCTTTTGATAGCTTAAGTGTGAAGAAAGGTCCATAACATATACTATCTCTCATATCAGTCAAGACACACAGCACAAAAGATATCAAACACATTCCATAGACCACATTGAAGCTTTTGCTCGAGCCATTTGCCTTTCAAACACCCTCCATCTCAGAATCATCCTCAAACTGCACAAACAGGGGTGCCCCTGCAGTTTGAGTGCAATCTCTCAATCCCTTCAAGCATTTCTGTCCAAACCTGTTCCTCTACCTTCCTTACAACATATGCAAGCTATCCAGAAGCTAAGGCACGATCTGTAGTTGCTCTAACCACTTCCACCATTTTCACATCTTTAGCTTGCAGGTGAAGTTCTATAGCTTGGTACAAGAAGCTTCAAGACAAAGTGAGCATTGAAAAAGCATCCCTGGACTTCAAGGAAGCTTTTCCAATCATTACATTGCACTGAAAGTCTCTCATTCTCCACATAGAAGTTCAACTGCACAGGTAAAAGTTTGAATTCGTATCTCTCTTATTAGGCATATTTAGTCTTAAGTTTGTGAAGAAACAAAGTCCTACTCATAGCCCTGAACATGTACATAGCTTTACTTTTCATTTCTTTTGTCTGAGTGAAGAGAATTTTAGCTCTGAAAATGGTAGAAAAATTAGGTCAGAAAAGAGGGGGAGAGAAATTCTCCCTCATCTTGGAGAGATAGGTCATGTTCTTTATATGGTTAGAACCGTCTCTTCATGCTGAACATTTCTTGTGTTATGAGTTTTTGCTAAAAAGCCAGGAATCAAGAGTTAGAAGGGACTGAACATTGGCGCGCGTTTTTCAAATAACATGTGCTGGAGGTTGAAGAAGGAGTGAAGTGGGCTGGGCTTGGATTTGTGTTGCTTTTCACACCCCATTTTTTGGTTTACACCCCCTGAGCCCATTTGTTTATTTTTCAACATTTTTGACTTTTTCTTTTTAGGTTGACTTTGTTTATTTTTTCTCATGCCATTAAAATTTTTAAAATATTTTTTCCATCATTTTTTGTATTTATGGCATATTTGTTTGTTCATTTCTTTTATTTATATACAAATATATATATACACTATTATTAAAATAAATAGAAAACAATGTAAATACATTTTTATTTTTATTTTTACTTTCTGAAAATATTCACACAAAAAAATACTTTTATTTATTTTATTAAAATATTAAATAAATATTTATTTTGTATAATACTCATTTAGGGTTTAGTATATATATATACATGTTTATTAATATATTTAAGATAAAAAAATATAAAATGCTTGATTTTCTTCATTTTTATCAATATTTGATACAAAAATACTTTTTTCACAAAATACCCCATTTTATTTTATTTTTGTACATAATAAATAAATAGTAGAATTAAATTAAATAATAATACTTTTTATATAAAATTGGGGTTTCTTACCCTAAGTTTCAAAATACTAAAAATAAATACATTTTTATTTCTTTTTCCTTTTACATAACTATTTTCTCATACACATAAAAAAACTTTCACTTTTTTTACATTTTACATATTTATTTTATTTACATTTAAATTATGCAATTTATTTACCATGCAAATATCCAATTGTTGTAATAATTTAGATTTAAATTCTTGTCAATATCCCCATTTGAACATTTGTACCCCCCTTCCCATATTTGGTTGTGTAATAGCTTAGTAATTTTAATTTCGCACTTTATTGCTTTCTAAATAATAACATGCTAGAATTAGGGTTTGTATGCGAAAAAACGATAAAAAAAATAGTTTGACCTAATACAAGACAAACAAGCATGAAAATGGACACACAAATCACACTTGCACCTCCTAGGGTATTCCACTTGTTGCCTTCAAATAAATGGGCCATATTGTATGTTGAGCATCTTTGGGCAAAGCAAACAGTTTGAATGATCATAGTCCCTCGATAAAAACTTTTCAAAACAAACAAAAACAAATGATCAAGTCCCTTAGAGAAATTGCCCAAAGACATTTAACGTCGTTACAATTATGGTCTAAACGATGACCCGCGCCTGTCCCTTTCACATCCTAACACAAGGTTGCCCACCCAATACAATGGTGGTGCAAACTTGTTAAAAGGGTTAAAGTATAGCAATAATCTTTTTGAGAAATTTAGGAGTAGATAACCCCTTAGTTACTTGAATCAACTTGCAAAACAAAACACTTGCCTGATTTCAAAATCACACATCACTACACTTTCAAAACAACTTTCAAAAACAAATGAAAACCTTTTCAAAAGACATACATCTTTGTATACATCCCCACATGGATCATTACAAAGGTTGCCACCACATTGGCCTCTTTTCAAAATATTTTCAAACCCACTCACACTCAAGCACCATTTAAAACAATTGAAAACAAAAGGCAAGTGATCTAAGCAAGTAACTAAGAGCCCATGGATAACCATGGATAGAAAGGGTGCTAATACCTTCCCTTTCTATAATCTACTCCCCGAACCCAAGAAAACATCTCAAAAGGTTTTTGCTGTGCTTTTTAACCTTTCCTTAGGATAAAATAAAAAGTCGGTGGCGACTCTTGCTAACCGCAACATTTGCGAATACAAACGCAAACCTCAAGTCAGTTCTCCCACCGTATCACACAACTCATTATTGCCCCTGTTTCTGATGTTACCTGTAATTAATCCTTTATTTCGTATGCAAATATTTATGAGTTTAGCAATTAGTGTCAAATGCATATATCACAATTTGAACATTGGACGTTCTTCGCAAAACAAAACAGAAAAAGGAAAAAACAATTGGCAATTGGTCTTGAAAAGTGAATTTGTATTGATTTTTGAATTTGCCTGTGAATAGGCGTTTATGTACAAGAGGCTGACGTCCTAGTAAGAGAACGCCGCCGAACAACAGAGTTTATACAATTTTGTACAAGGAAAACAAAACAGCTGTGTGAAAAGAATAATCCCACTGGGTTTCAACTCTGCTATCGCCTTTATATCTTCGAGCGTCTCATCACTTTGCTGCTCGGTTGAAGATGAAGCTGACTGATCGATGTCGTCTGAACTTGATAGTTGATACCGGATTCTGGATGCAAGGTGATCCAATGAGACATAATATTACGCTTTAATCCCTAACTTTTTCCTGGACTGCCCTTTCGGGTTTTTAGTCCACCGGGATACCCATTTTTGCCCAAGCTGCCTTTTCAGGTTTTCGACTTGCCGGGTGTACAGATTTTTTTATTTCATCCCTCATTTTGCCCAAACCCTTTTGGTTCGCCGGGAAGCCCTAATTTTTGCCTAGGTATGTCAACCTAGCGGATCTTTTATCATGCGTAGTATCTTTTTACTATGTCTGCATTGGCGGGGTGAGGAAGGTCGTCACCATGCATGGTGGCTAGGATCATGGCTCCTCCTGAGAACACATGTTTAACCACAAATGGCCCTTCGTACGTAGGGGTCCATTTGCCCCTGGGATCACTTTGAGGAAGAATGATGCGTTTGATTACCAGGTCCCCAACTTGATACTCTTGTGGTCTGACTTTATTGTTAAATGCCCTGATCATCCGTTTTTGGTATGTCTGACCATGACAAATAGCGGTGAGTCTCTTTTCGTCAATTAGATTTAAATGATCAAGTCGAGTCTGGATCCAGTCATCTTCGCTCAGATCTGCATCCTTCATTATCCGGAGAGAGGGTATCTGGACTTCAATCGGCAAGACTGCCTCCATGCCGTAGACCAAGGAAAAAGGAGTTGCCCCGGTTGACGTTCTTGCTGAGGTACGGTACCCATGAAGAGCGAACGGTAACATCTCGTGCCAATCTTTATAGGTCACTGTCATCTTCTGCACAATCTTCTTGATATTTTTATTCGCTGCTTCTACAGCCCCATTCATCTTCGGTCGGTAGGGAGAAGAGTTGTGGTGTTGTATTTTGAATTGCTCGCAGAGCTCAGTGATCATCTTGTTATTAAGATTGGTACCATTATCCGTAATGATCCTTTCCGGGACACCGTATCGACAGATCAGATTGTGTCGAATGAACCGTGCCACGACAATCTTGGTTACAGTGGCGTAGGAAGCTGCTTCAACCCACTTTGTGAAGTAATCAATCGCTACCAGGATGAAGCAATGCCCGTTAGATGCCGTAGGTTTAATCTCGCCGATCATATCTATGCCCCACATTGCAAAAGGCCAAGGCGCTGTCAATGCATTCAGAGGGACTGGAGGGACGTGCACCTTATCTGCATAAATCTGGCACTTGTGACATGTCCGAGAATGTTGGTAACAGTCAGCTTCCATTGTGGACCAGAAATATCCTGCCCGAAGGATTTTCTTTGCCATGGTGTGTCCACTGGAATGTGTTCCGAAGGTACCTTCATGTAGCTCTGCCATGATCTTTTCTGCTTCAGTTATATCCACACAACGCAATAAAGTTGAATCATGGTTTCTCTTGTATAGAATACCGTTGCTGAGGAAGAACTTTGCCGCAAACCTTCTCAGGAACTTTTTGTCATTGACAGATGCACCTTCAGGGTATTCTTGAGCTTCCAGATACCTCTTCACCTCATGATACCAGGGTTTCTCAGTTACTGTCTCAGCCTCAAGATCACAACAGTATGCAGGTTAGTCCAGTTTCCAGATGATGATCCGGGGAGCCTCATTGTCCCATTTGACTTTGAACATAGAAGACATCGTAGCCAACGCGTCCGCCAACTGATTCTCTTCTCTTGGGAAATGTTCAAAAGTTATCTCTGTGAAATGGGGGATCAGTGTCAACACACATTCTTTGTAAGGAATAAGATTCGGATGTTTCGTATCCCACTCGCCTTTGATCTGATTGATCACGAGAGCAGAATCTCCGAAGACACTCAGAAACTTGATCCTTAAGTCAATCGCAGCTTGAAGACCCATGATGCATGCCTCATACTCCGCCATGTTGTTGGTGCAGTTGAAACATAGACGGGCAGTAAGTGGAGTATGAGTGCCTTTCGGGGATATGATCACAGCATCGATGCCGTTACCCAAAGCGTTGGAGGCTCCGTCAAAGTGCATGGACCATCGAGATCCTTTCTCAGGTCCTTCATCCAGTCCAGGTACTTCACAATCAGTCACTATCATAATGCTCTCGTCAGGGAACTCAAAGTTCATTGATTGGTAGTCGTCCACTGCCTGGTGTGCCAAATGGTCTGCCAATACACTTCCTTTGATAGCTTTCTGAGTTGTGTACTGGATGTCATATTCTGTCAAGATCATCTGCCATCTCGCTATTCTTCCAGACAGAGCAGGCTTTTCGAATATGTACTTTATTGGATCCATCTTCGAGATCAACAAGGTAGTGTGAGTCAGCATATACTGTCTCAGTCGGCGAGCAGCCCATACCAAAGCGCAGCAAGTTTTCTCGAGCAGTGAGTATCGGGTCTCACAGTCGGTAAACTTTTTGCTAAGGTAATAAATGGCATGCTCTTTTCGGCCAGACTCGTCATGCTGCCCCAGCACACACCCCCATTGAGTTGTCAAGTACTATCAGGTATAGTATTAGAGGTCTCCCTTCAACCGGTGGCATAAGAATGGGTGGTTCTTGGAGATACTCTTTGATTCTGTCAAAAGCGGCCTGACATTCATCGTTCCAACGTACTACCTGATCTTTCTTCAGCAGCTTGAAGATTGGTTCACAAGTAGCAGTTAGGTGCGAGATGAATCGGGCAATGTAATTTAGACGTCCCAGAAAGCCTCTGGCCTCTTTCTCTGTCTTGGGAACTGGCATCTCTTGTATGGCTTTAACCTTGGCAGGGTCCACTTGAATACCCTTGTCGCTCACGACGAAGCCTAGCAACTTTCCAGATCTTACCCCGAAGGTGCACTTGTTCGGGTTCAGTCTCAGCTTGTATAACTTCAGACGGTCAAACAGCTTCTGTAGATGGTCAAGGTGTTCCTCCTCAGTTTGAGACCTTGCAATGATATCGTCGACATACACTTCAATCTCATGATGGATCATGTCATGAAATAAAGCAACCATGGCACGTTGGTAGGTTGCCCCAGCATTTTTCAGTCCAAAAGGCATGACCTTGTAACAGAAAGTGCCCCACTGAGTAACAAAGGTAGTATTTTCCATATCTTCAGGAGCCATCTTGATCTGATTATACCCTGAAAAACTATCCATGAAGGAGAACACCTTATGCTGAGCAGTATTGTCAACCAGAACGTCGATGTGAGGCAAGGGGAAGTCATCCTTGGGGCTCGCCCTATTCAGATCCCTGTAGTCAACACACATTCGGACCTTACCATCCTTCTTTGGCACTGGAACCACATTGGCAACCCATTGAGGGTAAGAAGTCACTGCTAGAAACCTGACATCAAATTGCTTCATAACCTCAGCTTTGATCTTCTCGGACATCTCTGGACGCATACGGCGGACCTTTTGTTTAACCGGAGGGCAGTCTTCCTTGGTAGGCAAATGATGGACCACAATGTCGGTATCCAACCCAGGCATGTCTTCGTAGGACCAGGAAAAGATCTCCACATAATCATGCAACATCTGAATCAACTGTTGTTTCACGCTGAGCTCTAGATTGGCACCAATCTTGACTTCCTTTCTATCTGTCTCAGTACCCAGATTTACCGTTTCCACTGGCTCTTCATGTGGTTGAATGGCCCTCTCTTCCTGGAGTAACAGTCTTGCAAGTTCGCCAGGCACTTCGCAATCATCTTCACCTTCGTCTTCGGCTAAGTTGATCGGATTTTCGAAGTCATAACTGGCAGTAGCAGAGTCGTTACCAGTGAGATCCAGAGTGGATTGAAACCTGTACGAGTGAGTGTGTGTAAATACAGTTGTCTTGCAATATATAAAGAAAGAAAGGGAGCGCAAGATTTGAAATATGAAAAACGTCCAATGCTTTTATTCATGATATATGAAAGTGACAAACAAAAGCCCTCACAAATAAAACCACGGTGCCCCGGGTAAGACACCGGGCCATAAAGTTTCAAATTATTGTTTATTACAAATCCAAAACAAAGAAGTTCATTACTGGGTGACAAAAGTGATGGGTGTAAAGTCTTTTGCGGTCCAGTTGCTAGGTCCACCGTTAGTCGTTGGGTAGATCCAGCTGTCAAACTCGGATTCTTCCACTTCGTCTTCATCCCCAATAGCATTCACTCCTGGATTGGTGATGAGCATCGGAGGCCTTCCAATCCTTGCCTTGCGCACAACCTTCTGAGCTTCTGCAGTGAAACCCAAGCCAAATTTGCCAGTCTTTGGAGTAAAATCAGGGAGCCTGCCCCAGTTTGCACATTCACCTTTTTCAATCACAGCCCGGACGTCCTTTAAGGAGGCCATCTTCAAAGGAGAACCCTCTTCAGTCACTGCTTCTACTGCTGCCAATGTTTGTTGCACCTCTTCAAAATGTTGAAAGGGGGTCTCAATGAACTCCCCATCCATTTCTACGTACCTGAAGGAGTTGAGGTGGCTGACCATGTATTCCTCTTCCCCTTGCACTGTTACAATCTTCCCCCTGACCGGGTATTTGAGCTTCTGATGTAAAGTTGAAGTTACAGCCCCAGCCTTGTGGATCCACGGGCGACCCAACAAACAAGAATAGGATGGACGGATGTCCATCACATAGAATTTTGAATCAAATACCTGCGAACCAACCCTGATCGGGATGTCAACCTCACCATGTACCATCCTTTTGGACCCGTCAAAGGCCCAGACAACAATGTTACTTGGTTTGAGCTCTAAACCCTCACAGTCCAGCCTGTCTAGAGCCTTCTTGGGCAGCACGTTTAGTGAAGAACCAGTGTCAACCAGCACATGAGCAAGAGTAATGCCCCTGCATTCAATGGAGACATGCAGGGCATCATTATGGTTCTTCCCCTTGGCCGTCAGATCAGCATCAGAGAAACCCAGACCATTATCAGCAGTTAGGTTGGCCACACAGTCGGTGAATTGATCAGCAGACGTTTCTTGGGGTACGTGAGCCGTCTTCAAGAAAGCAATCAGGGCCTTGGCATGGGCCTCTGAACACAGCAGCAGTGATAGCATGGAGATTTTGGAGGGGGTGTGCCCCAACTGTTCAACGACGTTGAAATCACTTTTCTTTATAATCTTGAGGATCTCTTCCATCTCTTGCTTGGAAGCCTCAACAATGGTCTTTGGTGCCTCCGTCCGGGCAGGCATATCAGCAGCAATCCCCTTGCCCCGAGCGTCAGATGACTCGGCAGCAGGGGTGGAAACTTGATTAGGGGGGAAAACAGGCACACTGGCAGGTGTGATGACCAGAGGCCTTTGAATTACCGGAGGAGCAATGTCTGGTGAGAATAGTCTTCCACTACGAGTGACCTTAGCAGGCCCAGTGATGTTGGTGACACTGGTACCAGCGTTGAACTCTTGCTTCACTCCCAGAACATAAACATCTGCCCCATAGTGCCACGGGACAGCTTTATCAGACTTGTAGGGGATGGGCCCCGGAACAGTAATGGTGATGGGAGCAATCTTGTGAACAGGCAAAATTTGGACAGGCTTCTTTGAAGGAGCCTTGGAAGGGTTATTGAAAATGGTAACAATCGAAACTTCTTCAACAGGGGCACCAGGAACGGCAGTCTTCTTGAACAAGATCTCTTTACTATCCATCAGGTTTTGGACGCCTGATTTCAGCAAAGAACAACCAGCAGGGGAATCAACACATAAAGGGCAACATTTGCTACATCCCGGAAATAAACCGGCTAGCAACAGGTTCCTCTTGACAGTCAGCAGCGGAGTAGCAACATCATCCACAGAAGCTACATACAAATCCTCCTCAACAGCATTCACTCCATGCTGGGGCATGGGAGCGGTCACAACATTTGGCCTCTCGGGCGCCTCGAACTGTATCTCCTTGGCATCAATAAGGTCCTGAACCTTATTCCTCAAGGCCCAGCAATCATCAGTAGAATGTCTCGGGCTATCAGAGTGATACGCGCAACGGGCGTTGGGGTTGTATTTCGGAGATGCTGTGTTTACCATCTTTGGAGCCTCTTTGACAGTTACTAGGCTAGTTGACAGTAGTTGCGGCATGATCTGAGAGAGAGTCATGCTGAGCTGAGTATACTTCCGTTTGGGCCTCTCAGCTCTGGGTTGGTTGTACTGTTGTGGAGCAGCAGCAGGCCTAGAAATAACCACCGCGTTGACAGCTTGGCGGCGTTCAGGTTTGTTCTGCTTTCTTGGACCATACACAGCACTGGCCTCCTTCTTGAAGGGCTTCTTTTCAGCATTTGAGGAGGCGCCCTTCTGTATCTTCCCCGATTTTATACCAGCCTCGATCCTTTCACCAGCCAGGATCAGGTCAGTAAACCCAGCAGAGGAATTACCAATGAGATGGTTGAAGAATGGACCAGATAGGGTCCCCAAGAACATGTCCACTAGCTCACGATCTGTTAATGGTGGCTGCACCCTGCCAGCCAGATCTCTCCATTTCTGTGCGTACTCCTTAAAACCTTCACCCGTTCCCAGTGACATACCCTGGAGTTGGGTACGCGTGGGAGCGGGGTCGGAATTATATTGATACTGCTTGTAGAAAGCAGTGGCCAAATCCTCCCAGTTACGAATGTTGGTTCCATCCAGCTGATAGAACCATTCGAGGTGAGTCCCTGAAAGACTCTCTTGGAAGAAGTGGATCCATAAGTTCTTGTTTGCTGTGTAAGGCTGGATCTTCCTTACATAAGAACGGAGGTGCATCTTGGGACAGGAAGCACCGTCATACTTCACAAAGGCAGACGCCTTGAACTTGTGTGGGATCACCACCCCAGAAGATAAACCCAAGTCTTCGAAATCCAACCCAGGCACATGTTGAATCTCCATAGCATTTAACCTGTCCTCCAACTGTTTGTATCGGTCCTTAGCAGGAGGGTACTGTTCGTCATTGAAGTCTGTCTCAGTGTCAGAGACCACAGGACTAGGGACCTCTCTCCCTTGGTGACTACCTTCCCCCATAGATGGAGTAGTCCTCTCAGCTTCATTCTGCAATGTGTTCCCGAGTCTGCGCCCAGTGTTGAATAGCACAGTTCTCTTCTTCTTCTTATTCTTCTCCAGGAGCAAAGCCTTCAGCTCTTGTTGTCCCTGGGCCAAGTTCATGACCATCTCCTGGAATTGGGTATTCTGGGCCTGGAGGGCCTTGATAGCTTGCTCGGTAGTGAGTTCAGGATTCATGATGCTTGAGTGCTGAAATAAACAGCGAAGAAGATTAAGCAACCTGTAGGAAAAGGGGCACCTGTAATGCATATGATGAATGAAATGCGTATGAATTATGTTTTCAAAGACAATCGGGAATCAACTTTGTAAACAAAAGGAACACACTTTATTAGATTTAAACTTTAAATTGTTCAACAATTTGCCCTTAGGCGTTACAAAAATGAAAATACTAAAAAGGAAATAAAGCTGTAAAAGAAACATCCAAAGCCCATCAGTGCTCCCATGGCCTCCTCTTCTCAGTACGGATATAGTCATTCAGGGTTCGCTCGTTCTCCAATTTCTTGGTCAGCTTCTGGATCTTCTGTTCCTGTTCGTTGAACTTTTCCCGATAATGATCCCGCTCTTCCTGTATTTGCGCCCAAGACCTCTTTAGTGTATCAACATCAGTGGGTATCTGAGGAGGGAGAACAATTGGAGGAACCCCATCTCCATCAGGACCTTCAAGAATGATAGGCCTGACAGCTTCATATGGAATACCTAACTTCTGAGAACGGATGCGGACCAATCTGTGATAGGGTTCCATTGGCAGAGAAGTCTTCAGTCCCAACTCATGTGGGTCAGCTTTGTGAATTCTGTCCCAAGCTTTGATGAATCTACGGTGCAGTTCGTCACTATCTTTCTAAAACTCAAAACTGATGTGAGGCACCAGCATCTCATGAGGCCCTGCTCTTCTGGCTCTTCCAAACTGACGGAGAGCTAAACATGGATTATAAGAGATTCCTCCTTGAGTGCCAATCAATGGAACATTAGGATATTCTCCGCAGCGATCAATAACAGCCACCTCATCTAAACCTCTGAGAGTCCAAATGATGTCATTATCAGTGAGAGACATTAACCTATGAGCCCAGCTTCTTCCTTCTTGGTTCTTTAGCACGAACTTGGGGAGGTGCGAAATAAACCACCTCACCAGTAAAGGAGTACAACACCACAACGTTCCTCGTCTTCGGGCAGTACGAGCATAGAGTTGTTGCAGGACATCACCCAAGAGAGTGGGTACAGGATTCCGAGACATGAAGATCCTTATGGCATTGATATTGACAAAGTTATCAGGATTTGGAAACAATACTAGCCCATAGATTAAGAGAGCCAGAATGTCCTCGTACGCCCTGAAGTCTAAGTCATTCCAGAAACTGTTAGCTTTACCAATCAGAAACTTAGCCAAGAAGCCCTTAACTCCGCTTCTAGTCACCCAGTTGTCCATTACCTCTTGGTTGGTCAAGGGAAGGGCTGTAGCAATCTCCTCGAGCCTAAGAGTCTTTTCCCAACCAGTGAAGGGAGCCTGATCCAAGATAAAGATACCCAGCAAATCAGAGAACTCTTCCAGGGTGGGGACCAGCTAGAAGTCTTGAAAGGTGAAGCAGTTGTATAAGGGGTCATAGAACTGGGTCAAGACACTCATCAGTTGTTGGTCCCACTTTGAAGTGACTAAGCCGAGAAGAGAACCATGCCTCTGGATGAAGGAAGTGGTGTTTGGAATTCTGCTAACCAATTCTTCAAGCAACTCAGGTGGGTGAACAAAGTTGAACCGGATAGTGTTCCTTCGCATAGGCATCATGATGTCCTACAAAATAGAGCAAAGGTGAAACCCTCTTGTCTTTGAAATGGTCAGTCCTTATGCAGGATGCATGCAATGTTTATGATGGCATGATGTTATGATAAAGCACACCACGAGTATTCACAAAGGCAAACATGATAAGGCACACAAGTCACACCACAGCCCTTAGAGTTTAGGCCAGCACGGAGTTCAGGTACTACCCTCTTTCAGTTTGTTGGTTAAGACCTGTCCTAATCAAAAGTAACCGGGTTCTAGAGGATCCCAATATCACTGACTACCCTCAATCGGTCATAACTCCAGCATCACAATCTTTTCTTGCGGCCAGAACCATCGCGAGAGTTTAGCCTCAATGGGTGTAGCATACTGCTACTATTCTATTGGCCAAGTTGGGTCATTTAAGGTCCTAAGGTCAGTTGGTGCTTAATGACTCCTCAGAAGACCCATATTCTCCTCGTTGCGACACAAGGGATATCGGTACATACCAAGGTACCACACCAACGTAGCCACTGCTTCACCCGTGTCGGTCTACGCCGGACAGGTCCCTCACAGCTTATGCTACCTAACAGGGTATCCCCAGATCCGTGTTAGGATCTATGTAACTCTGATGCAGCCCACAATAATAAAGCAAACAAGCACAACAATTGAAAACACAAGTATGAACTATCCTAAGGTACACCTCACTTTGAGTATTCCCCAGCAGAGTCGCCAGTTCTGTGATCGGTGGATCTGGAACTGACTGTTTAACGCTGGTTCGCGAAATGTCACGGAAGCAAGAGTCGCCACCGTCTTTTATTTTCTCCAACATGGACAGGACAAAAGCACAGCAAAATTCCTTATGAGATAGTTTCTCGGTTCGGGAGGTAGATTTATAGAAAGGGAAGGTGTTAGCACCCTTTCTATCCATGGTTACCCATGGGCTCTTAGATACTTGCTCATTGTGTTTTCAAAAGTGTTTGCTTTTCAAAGTGTGAGTGGGTTTGAAAAAGTTTCGTTTAAAGATTTCAGATCGACTCTTGTATCAGTCCTCAAGAGTGTTTGAAAAATTGTTTTGAAAGCTTTTTGAAAGTGTCGGTGTGAAAAGAATTTTGATTTGTTTTTGAATAGAGCAAGTATCCATGAGTCATCTACCTACCCTAAGGAATTAGGCTGTGTAAATGTCCTTAAGGTAGTGCCATCCCACCATTGAGAGGTAGGTAGCACCACCGTTGGAGGTATTCGGGTCAATTCGTTTGTTGGGACAGTGTGGTCACCAGAGCAATAGTAGGACACCTTAGAAGCTACCCTTATGCCATTGATCCTTTTTTAGTCCGAGGCAACCGTTTCGAGGCAACTGGATCATGTCATGGACATAAGGACTTACTAAAACATCCTATACTCGACGACCACGTTTCGAAGGTAACAAGTGAGGCGTACCCTAGAAGTGGTGTGTGTATTTGTGTGTTGTATTCAGTTAATGTTTGTCTTGTTAATTAGTGAGCTACGAGTTGTTTTTATTTACATACATTCTTTCATGCAAGTTTAGCAGTTAAGGGGTGCGGAAAGTAAATTGCGGAAACATAAATCCTACGCTATTACAAGACGCGGGTCTATACATCGCCAAACTAACAAAGACCCGTTTTAATAAAAAAATGCGGAAAATAAATAAATTCCTAATCACTATTACATGGCTTGAGCAGTTACATAATATTTGAAAAAAAAAATAATAAATAAATGCGCGAAAGAACTAAAGTTGAACGTTCGAGGGCGTTGGACCCTTTTGAAATTAAATGGAATTAGAAAGCTAATTAATCATTTAATAAAAGAAAACAAATGTTTTTTATGTTTTTGGTATTTAATGAAAATAAAGAAAAGAATTTAAAATTAGAAGGAAACCCTAGTTCTAAATTATTTTTAATTATTAAAGAAAAGGTTAAAGTTTAAGACCTA
Organism: Vicia faba; assembly: GCA_948472305.1. NCBI lineage: Eukaryota > Viridiplantae > Streptophyta > Magnoliopsida > Fabales > Fabaceae > Vicia > Vicia faba. Next base: position 746,484,807 of record OX451741.1, read on the forward strand.
ATTTATGCTAGTTAATTATTTACATATTTATTTACAAAAAAATTAATTAATAATAATAATAATAATGAGAAAAAAAATATTTATTCAGAAAAGGATGAAAAGGCCAAAAACCCTAATTTCTATATATTTTAATTTATTAAGAAAATGTTAAAATTGAAACCTAAATTAACTAAGTTAATTATTAAAGTTTATTTACAAAATAAATTAATAGTGAATTAAATATTAATTAAAAATATTTTTAGTTTTTTGATTTTCTGGTTTTATTATGAAAAGAAAATTATTTGAAGTGAATTAAATAAAAAATGATTAAAAGAACTAGAAAAAGAAAAGAAAAGAAAATTAAAAAATATACAAACATTGGGGGGGGGGTGTCTGGCCCATTTGGAGGTTTTTGAAGCATTTTGGCCCACTGAATCAAAGCCCTCTTTTGACTTTCTGTGCTTGCGTGTGCATCCATTGACTGAAGCATATGGTGAACCTCTTTTGTGGCCTTTGGATTGAAGCTCATGGGCGCGTGGCAAGCTAGCATGTGAGGTTGTATGATGAGCCCTTTGATGAACACTGCATGGGAATAAGTTGAACAAAATAATAGAAATCATTTGGGGGGACCTGGGATTCGAACCCAGGTCCCAAGGATGGCATAACACGTTCCCAACCACTGAAGCACTCAAACACATTCGTTAGTAATATGGAAAAGAAAAATTATATAGAAAAACTGCATTATATGCCAGCAATGAAGAAAGCGCGCGCTCCAATTCAAATTACCCAGACGTGTATGGACACGTCACCGTCTTCTTCTTCAGACCTGCAAAAAAGAAATAAGATAGCGGGGGTTTTTAACCCCCACTAAGTGCAACGGCGAAAAATAGCGAATAGGAATTGGGGCCATATAAAAAAGGCGTGATGGGTCTATTGGATTCGTCTTGTCCTTCTCAATTCAACCATGGGTGTTTGGGATTCCAATTTTACAGTATGGGGAAATCCCCAATTTTGAAGCTTGAAAAAAACCTAAAACGCTTTAATGGTGAATCCTGATTTAACACATTAAAATGCAATTGGATTATCCTATTAGCTTCAGAAAGCCCCTAGCAATACAAAACGATAAAAAAAATGAATCAAATGCTTATGAAATGTGATATACAGTTTTGAAAAATGAAGCAAACCGAATGAGTTATATGGCGCGATTTCTTGAGGTTCTTGACTCGTTTCTGATTGCTAAAGCTCCCTAGGGATACCAGGAATGTGTTTTGATTGAAATGGAGGTTTAAAACGTGTTGCAAATGGGTTTTCAGATTGGCTTTTTTCTCTTCAAAATTTCAAATGTGTTTGGCCGTTTTTTCATCTTTTTAGGTCGTCCATCCTTTTGTGATAGCTTGCACATATGTTATGTAAAGAGTTTCAATCAGAATTAAGGGCCTTGAAGCCTTGCATTCATGCTTAAGATTTTGCCATAACCTCTATTGAAACACTTTCCATTTTTGTGTCAAAATTTGAATTCTTGCTTGGAATAGCCCTTTGCACGAATTTGGAATGGTCATGATGGTGTATAAAAGCATTTCAATACAAAATATATCCCCTAATTAACTTCTTTGATTTTTATTTCATTTTAAAAGATTTAAAATGAATTAAATCAAATAAAATTAAATAAAAATGGTCTTGCTCAATTTTGAAGCTATGAACATGTTCTTGGACATTTTTGAAAGGTCTTGAAGTCCTCTAACCAATTTCTTTGGTCCCATGTCATTTTGATTTACCAATCTCAAGTTATGGTCTTTGACTTAAAGTGCCTTTTTGTTGACTTTTGAAAATGACCTATAATGTTGAAATTGATAACTTTTTGTGAGAGCATTTCTTGGACTTGGAATGTGAAGATGAGTTGTAGGAAATGTCTTCCCCTTCAATATGAGCATTGGATGGGATTTTTCTGATGAACCATGAAAAAGTTATGCCTTGGTCAATTTACAGTTGACTTTTCAGCTGTCCAAAAATAGAAACTTTTGCATCTTGAGACTTTTTGAGCCATTCTTGTGAAATCATGGTCAAGACTTGACCAAATGATGATTGTGGCTTAAAAATAAGATGTTGACCAAAAATTTTGACTTTTGACTGCCAAATGACCATTTTGCCCCTACAGTTGACTGTTGAGCAATTAGGGTTTTTGACTGTGCAACTTGACCTTGTGAGCCTTGAAACTTGACATGTAGGTGCTTGACAATGTATATGAGCATATGGGACTTGATTGGGCCCTTGAAAACCTCAGCTTCCTTGCAAGAACCAAAACCCTAGTTTGACTGGCTTAGGAGGATGGTTGACTGTGTAGCCTTTGAGTAGACCTTGAACCATTTGAGGTGAAACTTTGAAGATTATGGGAGGGCAAATTTTGGGGTACAACAATGCTCATGAACTAAAATAACTTAGTGGAATTTTGCCCTAGTTAGGCAGATTTTTGACCTAACTTCATGCCATTTTTTCACATATTTCCAAAGGGAATTTTCAAAAGAAATTCAAATATCAGTTATATATAACATTTCAAGCTTTCCAAAATGACCAAGAACTCCCTGAGATCATTCCTGAGTAGGGAGAATCGAAGAGATGAAGTTGGTGATTTATCACTTTGATTTCAAGCCATTTCATGATGAACAAAAATTCAAATCCTCAAACATGCTGAACAAATCTTAATTTTCAGGATCCTAACTTGACTTTCACTCCATAATTAAATGTTTTCACAGTTGTTGGAAGCTTTAAGCCAAGCATTGAGTGCATTGTACAAGATTAATTCCATTTTTGGGAGAAAGGCAACATTGCCATTTTGGAAAAGCAAGCTTTATGCAAAGTCAGCTTACATTGAGCCTTGCACTTGTTTTTTCTGCACAAACACACTCCACTCAATCAGAACAAGCATGTTAAAAGGACTCAGCCCCCTACAAGCTTGGTACTACACCTTGGAACCATGTTTACTAGCTTTGCTTCACAAACAAGAAACCAAGCAAACATGTGAGTTTTTTAAATCTGAGTTGTTACAAGACTTAAGACCTTTTTCTTATAAATAAACACATTATTTGCAAGTTGACACACGAATGCTAAGATTCAGAAACACTCCCAAACACTTTTCCATTGAAAATCTTCCATAGCTTGTTAGTTTTGAACCTTACTCAGCCATCTCCAAATCCACTCGTACGTTTTGAGTTTTAACCACCTAAACACTTAATATACATCACACCTAAGTGATCCAGACCCCTGTTCCCTTACTGTAACTCCTCCTCCTCCATCCACCATTTTCAAACATCAAGCTTGCAGGTTGACTTGAGTAGGGAGATTCAGGGACTTTCAAGACAAAGTAAGGATTGGAATACACTCAGGGAGGTCCAGGCAAGCTAAACAGAACCTCGGGCCTTCTCAAAACTTGCCCAAACTCCATTCACGATCTCAACTGAAAGGGGTAAAAACTCAAACTTCTATCTCTTCATACAAGCATCATTTTGTCCTGATTTGTGAAAACAAAATGTAGATATCCTTGCACTAAAGCTAACCATGTTCATAGTTTTCATTTATATTAACTGTGCATAGAGAATTTTGGATTTGAAATTTATGTAAAAATTAGGTTTCAAATTAGGGCAAGTAAAATTAGCTTTGATCTTTGACTTTTACATAAATTATATGGTTGAACTCGTGAGAAGAAACACTGTAACTTTCATGTTTGAACTTTCCATTTTTATGGAGAAATGAGAGAGATACAGGTGGTCCGGCTATGACTCAAGGTTGAAGATGAAGTTGCCTTCAGGAGGCGTTTTCTAATATATATTTATGCTTTTGTTTATATGAATGGATGTACAGCCATCCCAGTGGTAAGGCAGCGCGCAAAAATGCTATAGGTCACGGGTTCGAGCCTTAGCGCTTGCCTTTTGCATTTTCTCACATTTTTCCTTTTTTTGTCACACATTTTTTCCTTTTTTTATCACTTTGCAGCGTTGAGCTTTTTGTTTCATTAGGCCTATGATTTTTTCTAACTCTGCATCCTGTTTACTCTGACACCCCTGGCCCATACAATTTTATTTATTTATTTTACTTTTATTTTATTTTATTAAATATATTTTTCTTAATATTAAAAATCATAAAAAATATAAAAATGATAGATTTATATTTTAGCTTATTTTATTTTATTTTTCTCACAAAAAATATTTTATTTAGTTATATATATTATCCATTTTTATTAATTAAATTTGTAAATTAAATTAGAACTAGTTTAAGATTTATTTTTTCTTTGTACCCATTAAATATTTATTTTAATATAAAAAGACCAAAATACCTCATAATGCCATGTATTATTTTCAAGACAAAAAATACAAAAATACTTACTTTTTCTTAAAGAAATTTATTCTCTTTTAATCAAATAGAATTATGGTTTATTCAAAAATCTTTTCTAAAAAATATTTTCTTTTCTTAATTGATTTAAGTTAATCTCGATTTATTTATTAGGTTTAGGTTAAAACTTTTTCACATAAAAAAACCAAACAAAAATCTTCTTTGCATTTACATACCTTTGCATATTTAATTCATCTTGTATATTATTTATTCCAATATTTATACATATTCAATTTGGTTGTAATAGATTAATTAGGTTTATATTATTGCAATCCCTATTCATAAATTGTATACCCCCTCCCACAAGTGTTGTAATAGCGTAGTAATCTTTAAATTTCGCAATTTATCGCTTTTACATGACATGCTAGTAACTAGGGTTTGTATGGCAAGATGAAACAAATCAAATAGAAAACCCTAAATTAAGACAAAATCAAGCATGAAAATGACACACTTGCACACAAAACACCCCTAGGAGTATCTCACTTGGTTGCCTTACAAAAATTGCCATATTACGCATGTAAGGTATCTTAGCAAAAAACAAACAAATACAAGATCATAGTCCCTCGATGACGCTATTCAAAGTTGCCTTACAAAAATGATCTTAGTCCCTCAAAAAATGCTAAGATACTTTGCAAAATTACTAATCATGGTCATACGATGACCCGCGCCCGTCCCGTTTACATCCAAAGATAGGGTTGCTTACCAAATCAATGGTAAGACAACAATGTCAAAGGAAAAGAAAATGAACAAGAAAGACATTTGAGTAGGTAGATTACTTTTAGTTACTTGCTCCAGTTCAAAACAAACACACACATTTCCAAACATCTTACAAAATTGAAAACATTTTCAAAAAGATCAACATCTTTGTATACATTTTTACGAACGAGAATCATTACAAAGATTGCCTAAACAATGGCTTCTTTTACAAAATACTTTCAAAACCACACAAAGCACAATTTCAAACAAATGCAAGTGATCTAGCAAGTAACTAAGATCCCATGGAAAACCATGGATGAAAAGGGTGTTAATACCTTCCCTTTTCATAATCTACCCCCCAAACTCAAGAAACAATCTCAAAGGTCTTTCCTGTGCTTTTTCACCTTTCCTTTTGGACAAAAGAAAAGTCGGTGGCGACTCTTGCTAACCGCAACATTTGTGATCAAACACAAAACAATCAAGTCAGTTCTCCCACCGCACCACACACGCCCAAAAGGAAATTCACCAAAATCAACATGTCCTTGGCTCAAGCATTGCAATACACGTTGAGGATGGAGTTGATTACGTTGAAGGATCCTCCTTAGAATCCCAACACCTCCTCTCCTCAGTACAATCCGAACGCGAGGTGTGCATACCATTCTAATAGTCATGGACATGATACGAATGACTGTTGGGCGTTGAAAAATAAGATTCAAGACTTTATCGACGAGGGAGTGCTGGAGTTCACACAAGACGGTTAGACTGGATTCTTCTCTCATCCTTCGAAGGTACACCATCTGAAGTGACAAGTTCAGACGGAAAGGCTTTTTGTTCATTAGAATTTTCAAATTGTAATTTCTTTTGATTGTTCAAACACTTATGTCAAGCTTTGTTATTTCATTAAGCATTGTATATGTTTATCTTGATTTAATCCATTCGTTTTCACTATACTGAAACTATGCTTTTACTTCCTTTTTGTGATATTCAACTCTCGATTAAAAGTTGTAAGCCTTTAGAGGGAGGATGACGAAAACAATACCATAATCTCATACAATATGCTTTTGAATAGACCTTGTTGATGATGTACAGGCATTTTTTCAAATCCTAAATAGTGGAGTTATAAGGAAGATAATCCCTAGTCCACCCATTTGAGCCTAAGAAGTAGGAGTTTTTTTTCCACACAAATTGAAACCTTTAAACATAACCTGGGGCAGGGTAGTTTCTCAGTTAATTTAAATGTGCATTCAGTCCAATGCTCTACCTTAATACACGACGAATAGTGTCAAAGATGCTCTTCTAAATCAAAAGGCAGTGATGGTTCCCCGTAATCACTAAAACAGGCAGTCATTATTTTTCAAAAGAAAAGTCTGTTAAGTCAAAACCTATGAAGGAGAATTAAAAAAAATGGGCATCCCGCTGACTGTAATCACAAAAGAAGCAGTTCAGGAAAAAGGTAGGGACAATAAAATATAAAAAAAGAGGTCGCTACAAATCCTCAACAAAAGAAAAAATGTTACAAAAAAAATGACTGCCTTCTCAAATAAACTTCCGGTGTCCGAACCATCACTGGAATATCAGGGCAAAGATTCCAGACTCAATTAGGATCTAAACACATAATTAACTGAGTATAGGACTGACGAATATCACGAAGAACGGATTGGGTACAAATAAAGTTTGATCCTTTATCCTTTGTTTCTTAAACCGTGAATCAGACCATGTTACAACCCTTAAAAGTCCTAACTGAAGCATGGGTTAGTTCGAAAGCATACTATGATCGGTGGAAATAGAACTGGCTGTTTTTGAAATGCTGGTTCGCGAAATGTCGCGGTAAGCAAGATTCGCCACCGTATTTTATGTTCTCCAACAAGGAAAGGACAAAAGCACAGCAAAATTCCTTTTCGAGATGTTTCTCGGTTCGGGAGGTAGATTATAGAAAGGGAAGGTGTTAGCATCCTTTCTATCCGTGGTTATCCACGGGATCTTAGGTACTTGCTCACTATGTTTTCAAAAATTGTTTGCTTTTCTTGTGTGTGTGGGTTTTGAAAAAGTTTCGTTTTGAAAACTTCTAGGTAACTCTTGTATCTGTCCTCAAGAGTGTATGAAGTATTTGTTTGAAAACTTTTTGAAAGTGTAGGTGCGAAAAGATGTTTTTGTTTTTTGAAAGAGCAAGTACCTAAGAGAAATATACCTACTCAAAAGGAATTAAGCTGTGTAAATGTCCTTTAGACAGTACTATCCCACTATTGAGAAGTAGGTAGCACCATCGTTGGAGTTATTCGGGTCAATTCGATTATAGGGACATGTGTGGTCACCAAAGCAATAGTAGGACGCCTTAGCGGTAACCCTAATGTCCTAGATCCTTTTTTATCCGAGGCAACCGTTTCGAGGCAACTGGATCTTTAGACAGGAGGGCGACCTCTAAAACACCCTATACTTAATGACCACCTCGAGGCAACCAAGTGAGGCGTACCCTAGGAGTGGCATGTGCGAGTGTGTCAGGATTCAGTTTAAAATTATCTTTGCACATGTTTATTGGTGAGCTACGAGTTGATTTTATTTTTCATACAAGTCTTGTCATGCATAATTAACAGTTAATAATTTGCGGAAAATAAATTGTGGAAAATGAATCTATGCTATTACAAGGCGTCGGGTATTTACATCGCCAAAAACATAACCCTTGAAAATAAATTGCGAGAAAATAAAGAAAGCGATAAACGTCCTAATTATCTATTACATCCTCGGAACAGTTACATAAATATAATCAAAATAAATATGCGTGAAAAAGAAATTGAATCGGGGACGTCCTTAGGGTTGTGACCCTTTTTGAGAAAAGAATGGAGTTGTGGTCTTTTTTGCAATTAATTAAATATTAAACCTAATTTAATAATTAAATAATTAATTAAAAGAAAAAGTATTTTTTGTGTTTTTTAGGTCTTTAATGAAAATAAAAATAAAATAAAATAAAGTCAAAAGTTAGTAAAACCTAATTCTAATTTATTTTATTTATTATGAAAAGAATCAAAATTAAACCTAATTTAAACTAAATTGGTTTGTTAGCATTTTATTTACAAAATAATTAAAATTAATAAATAAGAATAATAATAATAATTAATAAAAATATTTACATTTTTTAATTGTCTGAATTTATTATGAAAATAATATTAATTATGTTAGTTAAATAAATAATAATAATAATAATAGTTAGTAAAAGGAATTAAAAGAAAAAGAAAATAAAAAGGAAAGAATCAAAGAAACCAGGGGGGGTGATGGCCCAAATATGGAGGTGTGTTTGTAACCTTCAAGCCCAGTAAGCCACAAGCCTTTTTGACCTTGGGGAATTGTCCACGCGCAGGGTTGACCAGGAACATGGTGTTCATCATCTTTTGGCCTTTGGATTTATGATTATGGCCACATGGCATGCTGAGCGCTGGAGGTATATGGTGAAGCCTTTCATAAAGCCTGGATGTAATTCTGTATAGAAAAATATGAAACAAATATTGGGTGGACCTGGGAATCGAACCCAGGTCCCAATGATAACCAGCCAGATCACCAACCACTGAGCCATGCGCCTGCATTTGTTAGTATAATGGACAATGAATATATTATATAAAACAACAACATATGCTGGAAATTGTGAAAAAGCGCGCGTTCCCTTTGAATGGACCAACCACATGCTTACATGCCTTCATCTTCTTCGCTGTGTACCTGTAAAAACAAATAGATAGCGGGGGTTTTTAACCCCCACAACCTGCAAGGACGAAAAATAGCGAATAGGCCCCTGATGCACATAAATATTTCGCGAGCATGGTGTTTGATTCGTCTGGCCTTGACGAATTCAACCATATGCGTTAGGGGTTCTAATTTTGCCTGAGTAATAAAGCCCCAATTTGGAAGCTTGGAAACCCTAGGATTCGTTCATGGCAACTTCTGATTTAGGACATCTTAATCCAATTAACCTATGCCAAAAGCTTCATATGATTGCTAACAACACAAAACAAACAAAAAATCACATTAAATGCTCATGAATTGGATGTTACGATTTTGAATAAAAGTGTCAAACCGTGAGCCTGTTTGCAACAATTTCTTGAGCTTCAACGCCTGGTTTTGATTGCAATAGGTTCCTCACACTCCCAGCAACGTATTTGAATCACTATAATGCTTTGAATCACGTTGGAACCTGTAAAACAGTTTTCAAGTTTTCTTGATTTTTTTCAATGTTGCTTATGGCTTTCTGCAGAAATTCTCACGTTCAATGCATTAGGGTTAGGTTCTGTATATATAATGGACTGAATTTAGGTTAAATCTTTGACCAAAAATCCATTGCATTGATGTTTCAATATTTGATTGAAAATCAAATATTTTTCAATCTTTTTGATTGAAGAAAGTTGCTAAATTTGGAGTTTTTGATATCCTTGATTGGCACACGAAATCTCCAGCATATATTGGTCATCTTTGCTTCACCAAAAGATTGAGAAATCATATCTTTGAATTTCCTACATTTTAAATTAATTAAATGAATTAAAAATCAATTAAAAATCCAATTAATTAATAAAAATAAGAAAATAATTCAATTTAATCTCAATGGGTCGTGCATAAGCCTTGGATAAAGTTTCAAGAAGGAATTTGAGGCCCATTAGCAAAAACATGGTGTTTTGAGCAAAGTTGACTTTTGCAAATTCACAAAACTTTCCCAACTTCTCCAATGCATATCTTGCTCAATTTTGATCATATGAACATGTTCTTGGACATTTTGGAAAGGTCTTGAAGTCCTCTAACCAATGCCTTTGGTCCTATGTCATTTGGATCTACCAATCTCAAGTTATGGTCTTTGACTTAAAGTGCATTTTTGTTGACTTTTGAAATTGACCTATAATGTAGAAATTGATAACTTTTTGTGAGAGCATTTCTTGGACTTGGAATGTGAAGATGAGTTGTAGGAGATGTCATCCCCTTCAAAATGAGCATTGGATGGGATTTTTATGATGAACCATGAAAAAGTTATGCCTTGGTCAAGATACAGTTGACTTTTCTACTGTCCAAAAATAGTAACTTTTTGCACCTTGATGATTTTTGAGCCATTCTTGTGGAATCATGATCAAGACTTGATCAAATGATGATTGTGGACTCAAAATAAGATGTTGACCAAAAATTCTGACTTTTGACTGCAAAATGACCATTTTGCCCCTGTAGTTGACTGTAGAGCAAATAGGGCTTTTGACTGTGGAATTTGGCACTGTGAGTCTTGAGACTTGACATGTAGATGCTTGAAAATGTATATAGGCCTATGGGACTTGATTGAGCCATTGAAAACCCCAAATTCATTGAAGGAACCAAAACCCTAATTTGGACTGGCTTAGGAGATGTTTGGACTGTGCAATCCCTTGAGAAATCTTGAACCATTTAAACATGATTCTTGATAATTCTTGAGGAATATGGGAGGGTAAATTTTGGGGTACAACAGTTGCCCCTGTTCAATCTTCTTAGACCTGAGGATGTAGATTGGATTGCGTGCCTTTCGTGATCCAAAGGTGGAAGATGATTGAACACTAGAGTGCCCAGAAATTTGCACTCCCATAGTAGTATCAGCAATGTGATGTCGGGAATGGGCTTACAGATGCCATTTGGAGATATGGTGGATAGGAGGATGGGCTTATATATGCCATCTGGAGATGTGACAGAATCTTGCCAGGAATGGGCTTATGGATGCCATTTGGAGATTGTTGGTAGATAGTTGTGGAGATGGGCTTAAAGATGCCATCCAGGGGTGTCGATCGCGTAAGAGATTCCTTAGCGAGAACTTGTGTACCTGAGAAAGAAAGATAATTTCTTGGCCTGTTACAGGTGTTGATTTTCAAACTCTTCATGCAGATACTTTCCTGGCTAGATACAGGTGTAGATCTACAATCAATCGCTCACAGATATGCCCTGGCTAGATACAGGTATCGAATCTGGAACTTCAAAAGGTTGATCGAGATAGCTTTCCTGGCTGGATACAGGCGTAGACCTCTAATCAGTCGCTCACATACATGCCCTGGCTAGATACAGGTATCGAATATGGAACTTCAAAAAGTTGATGGGTTGTCTCTACTGACAGGTTATCTCAGAAAAATCTTTAGGAATCGATTTAACTGAACCAGGGGAGGTTTTATCTTATTTGACGAGTTGTCTCTTTGGACGGGTTATCTTTAATGACGGGTTGTCTTCAATGACGGATTGTCTTCAATGACAGGTTGTCTTCAACGACGGGTGGTCTTCAATGACAGGTTATCTTCAATGACGGGTTGTCTTCAATGACGGATTGTCTTCAATGACAGGTTGTCTTCAATGACAGGTTGTCTTCAACAACGGGTTGTCTTCAATGACGGGTTGTCTTCAATGACGGGTTGTCTTCAATGACAGGTTGTCTTCAATGACAGGTTGTCTTCAATGACGGGTTATCTTCAACGACAGGTTGTCTTCAATGACAGATTGTCTTCAACGAAGGATTATCTTCAACGACGGGTTGTCTTCAATGACGGATTGTCTTCAATGACAGGTTGTCTTCAACGACGGGTTGTCTTCAATAACGGATTGTCTTCAATGACAGGTTGTCTTCAATGACAGGTTGTCTTCAATGACAGGTTGTCTTCAATGACGGGTTGTCTTCAATGACGGATTGTCTTCAATGACAGATTGTCTTCAACGACGGGTTGTCTTCAATGACAGCTTGTCTTCAATGACGGGTTGTCTTCAATGACGGATTGTCTTCAATGACAGATTGTCTTTAACGACGGGTTGTCTTCAATGACAGGTTGTCTTCTTTGACTGGATTTGTCTTCTTTGACTGGATTTGAGACTTAACTGCATCTTTCCTGAAAGGTAAAGGTCAGTTATATGCAATGCATGATATAGATCAAGCAATAATATTCTCAACATAACATAAGATTGTATGATATAATGCGTATATGCATGTATCATGATGTATGACAATGGGATGTTTATGAATGTATCTCCGTCTAGGAAAATAAATCCTTGACGAATGTCGGGAAGTTCGTTGAATCCTGGGCTGATGTTGAATAGTAGAGTTCTTCGTCTCCGCTGGGGATTATGAACAAAGGTGATTGCAAGAATAAACTGGTAGGAGAAGATGACTCCGTTGGGGAATAAACTTATCGAAGAGATTACTCTGCGGGGAATTACTCTGTGGGAAGAGATACTTCGCTGAGGTTTTGATGATAACTCCGTTGGGGATTCCTGTTGATAAGTTATGTTGGGGAATTTGATGAACTCCGCTGGGGGATAGGAAGAACTTCGCCGAGGACGATCTTTCCGTTGTAATTGGCTGAGGATAACCCAATTATAGGCTCTGGTGGAGAATAACCTCTGAATATGGATGGGGAGAGATATTCGTACTCTGCAGGGGATAAGCTTCCAGAATCTACTGGGGAGGATGATTCAACTCTCCTGGGGAACTTTTTGGACTGTACTGGGGAAATGGCTCCACTGGGGTGTCTGTATTCCGCCGGGGAACAATCTTATATTTCTGTCGAGGAATATTAAGACTGTCGGGGATGCTTGTTGAGGAATATTTGTATACTCTGCTGGAGAATATTGAGATTTTCTGGGGATATCCAGCTTCCTTAGGGCTGACAGTAGCCTAACTCTGCTTGGGGAGAGTGTTGCTGACTTGCTAGGGATACCGTGCCTTTTCGGGGCTGATGGGAGACCAACTCTGGTTGGGGAGAGTATTGCTGAAACCTGTCTTACTCTCGGGGAGTGGAAGTATCCTGGTTACATTCTTCAGCTGAACTTACCTTGGTACCTCGATGGACAGAGCAACTTGTACAGTTCGGACAACTCTTATTGCCCCAGCTTTTATGGGAGAAGGAGGCCTATGAGGTGCTGATAACTGCTGATTGACAAATCTTCTTCTGGTTGGCAAGTGGCGAGATGACGGGACATAGTCGTACGCTTTTGATCCCTAACTTTTGCCTAGACCGCCCTTTTGGGTTTTCAGTCCACCGGGATACCCGTTTTTGCCCAAGCCGCCTTTTCAGGTTTTCGACTTGTCGGGTGTACAGATTATTCATTTTCATCCCTTATTTTGCCCGAACCCTTCTGGTTCGCCGGGAAGCCCTTATTTTTGCCTAGGCCAGTCGACCTAGCGGGTCTTTGATTATGCGTAGTATTTTTTCGACTATGTCCATATTCTCAGAGTGTAGGGAGTTGCCACTGTCAGTAGTGTTGTGTTGCCATACCACCAGAAGATGTTTGATCGTGCAAGATTCGTTGCTGGAATTCATGTCCAATGCCCCAAGTGACTCAGGCAGAGATTTGCCCCTGGCTATTTGGCATTTTTGAGAGATTCCTTGAATCTTGACTGGACTGCCCCAGATGACGGACAATGATCATGCCATGCCCCTTGATTGGAGGTGTTTTTCCATTTGAGATGACCCTTGAGAAGATTTTTGTTCACTAGATATTCGTCGTGCAAATTTCTCTGTTGTTCGAACAAATAGTCATATGCAAACAATGTTATTTTAAAAATGCAAAGCTTATGTCTGTCTTGAAGTTTTTGAAAATGCAGTTTTTAATTAAAACGAGCTAATTTTTGCAAAACGTGATGTCAACTCAGGATTTTACCGCAAGCCTTACAGGAGTCAGGATACCTTTTGTAACAGTATGCTTTCGAACTAATCCATGCTTCAGCTAGGACTTTTAAGGGTTATAACGTGGCCTGGTTCACGGTTCAAGAAACAAAGGATAAAGGCTCAAATTTTATTTGTACCCACCCGTTCTTCGTGATGTTCTTCAATCCTAAACTCAGCTAATCGTGCATTAGACCTTGCTTGAGTCTTTGCTTTGATATACCAGCGATGGTTGAGATGTTGACAGTTTATTTTGAATAGGCAGTCATTTCCTTTTTTAGGGTTTGTAGGACTTCTTTCTTTTTTATTTTATTATCCCTGTTTTTTTTGCCTGAACTGTTTCTTTTATGATTACAGTCAGCGGGATGCCCCAGTTTTTGTAAGTCTCCTTCATAGATTTTGACTTATTGGGCTTTTATAATGACTGCCTGTCTTTATGATTATACAGAACCATCCCCATCTTTTGTTTTGGAAGGACTCCTTTGATGTTGTTCATTGTGCACCTGGATCAACTGAGAAAACTACCCTGCCCCAGGTTATGATTAAGGGTTTTTAATTTTTGAAAAGAAAAACTCCAACTTGTTTGGCTCAAAGGGGGTCGACTAGGGATTATCTTCCTTATAACTCCAGTGTTTAGGATTTGAAACAATGCTTGTACTTCATCAGCGGGGTCTGTTCAAAAGCATACTGTAAAGATCGTGGTATCGTTTTCGTCATCCTCCCTCAAAAGGCTTAGAATTTTTTTATCGAGAGTTGAACATCAAAAAATGAAAGCAGTTTTAAGCATAGTGAACATAATTACTTCAAAACAGACACGTGTAATGCATTAATGAAATAACAACGTTTGACATGAATAAATGTTTGAACAATCAAAGAAAAATACAACTTGAACATTCGAATGAACAAAAGTTTTTTTCAATTCTAGCCATGTTTTGGCAAGGGAGCAGTGATCACATTGGGAGTCTCGGGCGCTTCGAACTCGACCTCCTTTGCATCGATTAGGTCCTGAACCTTGTTCCTCAAAGTACAACAATCATTTGTAGCATGCCCCGGGCTGTCAGAATGATAAGTGCAGCGGGCGTTGGGGTTATACCTTGAAGGTGTCTTGTTAGGATTCTTAGGAGGGTCCCGTAGAGTTACCAAATTGGTCTTCAGCAACTGTGGCAATATCTGGGACAAGGTCATGCTGAGGGGAGTGAATTGCCTTCTAGGTCTCTCTTCCCTTTGTTGGTTGCGATGTTGAGGAACACTGGCCGGTTTTGAAATAACTACCACGTTGACATCTTGGCGGTGCTCAGACCTATTCTGCCCTCTTGAACCATAGACAACACTAGATTCTTTCTTGAATGGTTTCTTCTCAGTGTTCGAGGAGTCACCCTTCTGTATCTTCCCAGACTTGATACCCGCTTCTATCCTCTCACCAGTCAAGATCAGATCTGTAAACCCAGCAGAAGAATTCCCGATCAGATGGTTGAAGAACGGACCAGACAGGGTCCCCAAGAACATGTCCACAAGCTCACGGTCAGTCAAAGGTGGTTGTACCCTTCCAGACAGGTCTCTCCACTTTTGCGCACATTCCTTGAATCCTTCACCCGTCCCTAGTGACATACCCTGGAGTTGGGTACGCGTAGGAGCGAGGTCGGAATTATACTGATACTGCTTATAAAACGCAGTAGCCAAGTCCTCCCAGTTACGAATGCTGGTTCCATCCAGCTGATAGAACCATTCGAGTTGAGTCCCTGAAAGACTATCCTGGAAGAAATGGATCCATAGATTCTTGTCAGCTGTATACGGTTGGATCTTCCTCACATATGATCTGAGATGCAGCTTAGGACATGAACCTCCGTCGTACTTTTCAAAGGCAGGCGCCTTGAACTTATGCGGGATCACCACCCCAGAAGATAAGCCTATGTCTCCCAAGTCCAACCCGGGCACATGCTGAATCTCCATAGCACTTAGGCGGTCCTCCAGCTGTTTGTACCTATCCTCAACAGGAGGGTACTGTTCATCATTGTAATCTTTCTCGTTGTCGGAGACCATGGGACTAGGAACCCTTCCCTCTTGGGGATTGTCTTTCCCTACAGAGGAAGTAGCCAGATCAGCCTCATTTTGCAGTGCATTCCCAAACCTCCGTCCAGTGTTGAACAATACATTCCTCTTCTTCTTCTTCTTCAGAATCAGAGTCTTCAACTCCTGTTGACCCTGGGCTAAGCTCATGACCAACTCTTGGAACTGGGCGTTCTGGGCCTGAGGGCCTTGATAGCTTGTTCAGTAGTAGGCTCAGAAGACATGATAATTGTTGAAATAAACAGCGAAGAAGATAAGTGATCTGTAATGGTACCTGTAATGCGATGATGTGTATGATATGCATGTAATGTTTTCAAAGATCTCGCGGGGTAAACAAGAAAATTGTCAGAATTTGAATTTTGTAGCTTGATGGAAGGAACTTCATGTTGTTGAGAGTCCTTTTTCAAGAGTCAAGGCTCACCATATCGAGTGGGTCATAGCCCTTGACTCAAGTTATCATGTTTTGATTTCCAAACAACCTTGGTTAGAGGAAAATAAATCCCCTTTGCCCCTTGCTAGACATTTTGATTCGTCATGACGTGCACCACAAACCCTTGAGATCCTTGAAATGGGTTAGTCCTTATGTAGGATGTATGCAATGGTATGATGGTATGATGTTATGCTATGCGTGGAGTGATGTAAGTAAACCCTGTTATAAGTCCCGATCAAGGACTGTAAATAAAACCTGCAAGAAACTCATGTGTCAGATAAGAATATGCAAGTAGTTCAAGTTTTAAGGCACACAAGTCACACCAGAAAGCCCTTAGAGTTTAGGCTAGCATGAAGTTTAGGTACTACCCTCTTTCAGTTTCGTTGGTTAAGACCTGTCCTAAAAATAGTAACCGGGTTCTATAGGATCTCAATATCACTGACTACCCTCAATCGGTCATAACTCCAGCTTCGCAATCTTTTCTTACATCCGGAACCATCGCGAGAGTTTAGCCTCAATGAGTGTAGCACACTGCTACTGTTCTATGGCCAAGTTGGGTCAATTTAAGGTTCTAAGGTCGGTTGGTGCTTAATGACTCCTCAGAAGACCCATATTCTCCTCGTTCCAACACAAGGGATATCGGTACAGACCAAGGTGTCACACCAACGTAGCTACTGCTTCACCCCTGTCGGTCTACGCCAGACAGGTCCCTCACAGCTTATGCTACCTAAAGGGTATTCCCCAGATCCGGGTTAGGATCTATGAAAATCCGATGCAAGCCCACAATATGAAAGCAAACAAGGCATACAATTGAAAACATAAGAATGGTCTAATCCTAAGGTACACCTCACTTATATAAGTATTCCCCAGCAGAGTCGCCAGTTCTGTGATCGGTGGAAATAGAACTGACCGTTTTTGAAATGCTGGTTCGCGAAATGTCGCGGTAAGCAAGAGTCGCCACCGTCTTTTATATTCTCCAACAAGGAAAGGACAAAAGCACAACAAAATTCCTTTTCGAGATGTTTCTCGGTTCGGGAGGTAGATTATAGAAAGGGAAGGTGTTAGCACCCTTTCTATCTGTGGTTATCCATGGGCTCTTAGGTACTTGCTCACTATGTTTTCAAAAATTGTTTGCTTTTCTTGTGTGTGTGGGTTTTGAAAAAGTTTTGTTTTGAAAACATCTAGGTAACTCTTGTATCTGTCCTCAAGAGTGTATGAAGTATTTGTTTGAAAACTTTTTGAAAGTGTAGGTGCGAAAATATGTTTTTGTTTTTTGAAAGAGCAAGTACCCAGGAGAAATCTACCTACTCAAAAGGAATTAAGCTGTGTAAATGTCCTTTAGACAGTACTATCCCACTATTGAGAAGTAGGTAGCACCGTCGTTGGAGTTATTCGGGTCAATTCGATTATAGGGACATGTGTGGTCACCAAAGCAATAATAGGACGCCTTAGTGGTAACCCTAATGTCCTAGATCCTTTTTTATCTGAGGCAACCGTTTCGAGGCAACTGGATCTTTAGACAGGAGGGCGACCTCTAAAACACCTTATACTTAATGACCACCTCGAGGCAACCAAGTGAGGCGTACCCTAGGAGTGGCATGTGCGAGTGTGTCAGGATTCAGTTTAAAATTATCTTTGCACATGTTTATTGGTGAGCTACGAGTTGATTTTATTTTTCATACAAGTCTTGTCATGCATAATTAACAGTTAATAATTTGCGGAAAATAAATTGCGGAAAATGAATCTACGCTATTACAAGGCGTCGGGTATTTACATCGCCAAAAACATAACCCTTGAAAATAAATTGCGAGAAAATAAAGAAAGCGATAAACGTCCTAATTATCTATTACATCCTCGGAACAGTTACATAAATATAATCAAAATAAATATGCGCGAAAAAGAAATTGAATCGGGGACGTCCTTAGGGTTGTGACCCTTTTTGAGAAAAGAATGGAGTTGTGGTCTTTTTTGCAATTAATTAAATATTAAATCTAATTTACTAATTAATTAATTAATTAAAAGAAAAAGTATTTTTTGTGTTTTTTAGGTCTTTAATGAAAATAAAAATAAAATAAAATAAAGTCAAAAGTTAGTAAAACCTAATTCTAATTTATTTTATTTATTATGAAAAGAATCAAAATTAAACCTAATTTAAACTAAATTGGTTTGTTAGCATTTTATTTACAAAATAATTAAAATTAATAAATAAGAATAATAATAATAATTAATAAAAATATTTACATTTTTTAATTGTCTGAATTTATTATGAAAATAATATTAATTATGTTAGTTAAATAAATAATAATAATAATAGTTAGTAAAAGGAATTAAAAGAAAAAGAAAATAAAAAGGAAAGAATCAAAGAAACCAAGGGGGGTGATGGCCCAAATATGGAGGTGTGTTTGTAACCTTCAAGCCCAGTAAGCCACAAGCCTTTTTGACCTTGGGGAATTGTCCACGCGCAGGGTTGACCAGGAACATGGTGTTTATCATCTTTTGGCCTTTGGATTTATGATTATGGCCACATGGCATGCTGAGCGCTTGAGGTATATGGTGAAGCATTTCATGAAGCCTGCATGTAATTCTGTATAGAAAAATATGAAACAAATATTGGGTGGACCTGGGAATCGAACCCAGGTCCCAATGATAACCAGCCAGATCACCAACCACTGAGCCATGCACCTGCATTTGTTAGTATAATGGACAATGAATATATTATATAAAACAACAACATATGCTGGAAATTATGAAAAAGCGCGCGTTCCCTTTGAATGGACCAACCACATGCTTACACGCCTTCATCTTCTTCGCTGTGTACCTGTAAAAACAAATAGATAGCGGGGGTTTTTAACCCCCACAACCTGCAAGGACGAAAAATAGCGAATAGGCCCCTGATGCACATAAATATTTCGCGAGCATGGTGTTTGATTCGTCTGGCCTTGACAAATTCAACCATATGCGTTAGGGGTTCTAATTTTGCCTGAGTAATAAAGCCCCAATTTGGAAGCTTGGAAACCCTAGGATTCGTTCATGGCAACTTCTGATTTAGGACATCTTAATCCAATTAACCTATGCCAAAAGCTTCATATGATTGCTAACAACACAAAACAAACAAAAAATCACGTTAAATGCTCATGAATTGGATGTTACGATTTTGAATAAAAGTGTCAAACCGTGAGCCTGTTTGCAACGATTTCTTGAGCTTCAATGCCTGGTTTTGATTGCAATAGGTTCCTCACACTCCCAGCAACGTATTTGAATCACTATAATGCTTTGAATCACGTTGGAACCTGTAAAACAGTTTTCAAGTTTTCTTGATTTTTTTCAATGTTGCTTATGGCTTTCTACAGCAATTCTCATGTTCAATGCATTAGGGTTAGGTTCTGTATATATAATGGACTGAATTTAGGTTAAATCTTTGACCAAAAATCCATTGCATTGATGTTTCAATATTTGATTGAAAATCAAATATTTTTCAATCTTTTTGATTGAAGAAAGTTGCTAAATTTGGAGTTTTTGATATCCTTGATTGGCACACGAAATCTCCAGCATATATTGGTCATCTTTGCTTCACCAAAAGATTGAGAAATCATATCTTTGAATTTCCTACATTTTAAATTAATTAAATGAATTAAAAATCAATTAAAAATCCAATTAATTAATAAAAATAAGAAAATAATTCAATTTAATCTCAATGGGTCGTGCATAAGCCTTGGATAAAGTTTCAAGAAGGAATTTGAGGCCCATTAGCAAAAACATGGTGTTTTGAGCAAAGTTGACTTTTGCAAATTCACAAAATTTTCCCAACTTCTCCAATGCATATCTTGCTCAATTTTGATCATATGAACATGTTCTTGGACATTTTGGAAAGGTCTTGAAGTCCTCTAACCAATGCCTTTGGTCCCATGTCATTTGGATCTACCAATCTCAAGTTAAGGTCTTTGACTTAAAGTGCATTTTTGTTGACTTTTGAAATTGACCTATAATGTAGAAATTGATAACTTTTTGTGAGAGCATTTCTTGGACTTGTAATGTGAAGATGAGTTGTAGGAGATGTCATCCCCTTCAAAATGATCATTGGATGGGATTTTTCTGATGAACCATGAAAAAGTTATGCCTTGGTCAAGATACAGTTGACTTTTCTACTGTCCAAAAATAGTAACTTTTTGCACCTTGATGATTTTTGAGCCATTCTTGTGGAATCATGATCAAGACTTGATCAAATGATGATTGTGGACTCAAAATAAGATGTTGACCAAAAATTCTGACTTTTGACTGCAAAATGACCATTTTGCCCCTACAGTTGACTGTAGAGCAAATAGGGCTTTTGACTGTGGAATTTGGCACTGTGAGTCTTGAGACTTGACATGTAGATGCTTGACAATGTATATAGGCCTATGGGACTTGATTGAGCCATTGAAAACCCCAAATTCATTGAAGGAACCAAAACCCTAATTTGGACTGGCTTAGGAGATGTTTGGACTGTGCAATCCCTTGAGAAATCTTGAACCATTTGAAGATGATTCTTGACAATTCTTGAGGAATATGGGAGGGCAAATTTTGGGGTACAACACATACTATTACAAAAGGTATCCTGACTCCCATAAGGTTTACTATAAATCCTGAGTTGAATTCATATTCTTACAAAATTCTACTTGTTTACTAAAAATGCATTTACAAAACTTCAAGACAGACATAAGCTTTAAATTTTTAAAAAATGCCATTGTTTGCATATGACTAATTGTTCGACTGCAAAGAAATTCGCACAACGGATATTTAATGAACAGAAATCCTCTCAATGAAGAGAATCAGCTCAGATGAAAATAAATTTCCAGTAACAGGCCTTTCATAATCCAGGGGTATGACACGGTGTCTAACTGATCTAGGGCAGTCAAGTCAAGATTCAAAGAATCTCTCAAAAGTTCCGAATAGCCAGGGGAAGATCTCCATCTGAATCACTTGGGGTATTGAACATGAGTTCCAGCAAAGGGCCATGTACTATCAAGCAAACATTTTCTGGCAGTGCTACAACACTTACTACTATGGACAATGACAATTCTCCGCACCTTGTGAACACGAACATAGTAAAAAATTACTATGCATGAAAAAAGACCCGCTAGGTTGACTGGCCTAAGAAAAAATAAGGGTATCCCGACGAACCAAAAGAGTTTAGTCAAAAATTAGGGATATATAAATAAAATTGTACACCCGGAAAGTCGAAAACCTGAAAAGGCGGCTTGGGAAAAAAGGGTATCCCGGTGGACTAAAAATCTGAAAGGACAGTCCAGGCAAAAGTTATGGATTAAAGCGTATGACTATGTCCTTCATCTCGTCACTTGTCTATCAGTAGAAGACTTATCTCCCTGATCAGCATTCACCAAGGGCTCTAGAAGTAGAGGTATGTTCAAGTCTCCAAGATCCCCACAGAGTAATCTTCACAAGTTCATACATTCCCTGCAATTGCCATGACAGATCACTCTGGCTAATAAAGGAGTATGATTTTCTCCCCAGAAATATCACCAACCTACACAGTTTTAATCAGTACAGTTAATGGAGTTTCTCTTCCCCAGCTGAGCTTGTTCCTCCAAGGTTGTAAAACCCCCTTTCATAATTCTGTTCTCTAGCAGAGTTCATTTCCTTAACAAGGGTGTTTCCTCAACAAGAGTATTTCCCCAACATGGTTTATTTCTCCAACAGTTTATCATCTTCTAGATACAGTTCAGATATAATCTAGATATAGATTCATACTGACACTCATTATAGATTCTCTTCTAGATACAATTCAGATACAATCTAGATATAGATTCATTCTGACACTCATTCCAGGCTCTCTTCTAGATACAGTGCAGATACAATCAAGATATAGATTCATTCTAACACTCATTCCAGATCCATTTCTAGATACATTTCAGATACAATCGAGATATAGATTTATTCTGACACTCATTCCATGCTCTCTTCTAGATACAGTGCAGATACAATCAAGATACAGATTCATTCTGACACTCATTCCAGATTCTCTTCTAGATACAATTCAGATACAATCTAGATATAGATTCATTCTAACACTCATTCTAGATTCTCTTCTAGATACAGTTCATATACAATCAAGATACATATTCATTCTGACATTCACTCCATATCCATTTCTAGATACAGTTTAGATACACTCTAAATATAGATTCATTCTGACACTCATTCCAGATCCACTTCTAGATACAGTGCAGATACAATAAAGATACAGATTCATTCTAGCACTCATTCTAGATTTCTCTTCTAGATACAATTCAAATACTATCAAGATACAAGTTCATTCTGATACTCATTTAGTACATCTTCCAGATACAGTTCAGATACGATCAAGATTAAGATTCATTCTGATACTCATTCAGTATATCTTTCAGATATGGTTCAAATACAGTCCAGATATGGATATCATTTTGATACCCATTCAATACATCTTCAGATACAATCAAGGAATAAACACTCCCTAGCTTGAGTATGATTTTACCATAAATCATCGGCTAAAATCCTCTCCCCGGTGAAGTTGCCACTATCCCCAAAGATTTTCTATGGAACCTGGAATTAAATCAAATACCAGCCAACCTTATCTTTCCCAGATAAGTCGGAAGGTTATCCACCTCTTCCATCCCCAGTCAGGGCATAAACTCCCCAATAGAGCAATGAACGACCAATGTTCTTGAACTTTTCTCCCCAAGTAGGAATTAACATTCTCCAGCAGAGTTTCCTCACGCAAAAAGCAGAAATCAATGTTCCCCAACGAATTTTCCTCAAACAGCAAGCAGGAGTCCCCAGCTGAAACAATCCCTAGAAGATCGAAGATATACATACTTCCCAGCAACAATCAGGGATTTATTTTCCCCAGACAAATATGTTGCTCGAGTTTGCAAATGCACTTCAAAAACATGTTACATTCATGCATCATTTACAAGCGTCATAGCATATGCATACGAATCGCATATAGCACAATCTCATTTATTTTGAGAACATCATTACACAATGCATTTCATACATCATGACATTTCATAGAGCTAACTCTTTAACTTTTTAGGAAAGATCAGTCAACAAACATCATCAACTACTTATATGACCTAATCTTTTCAACGACTACATCTAACGAAGGGCTATTTCAGCATTGTCCTCAGAAGGTCTTTCTCAAAATATATCTGTTGGTTCAGTTTAAATCGACCAACGATTTATCCTGATTCTTTTCCAGTGGACTCTTTCTCTGGTTCAATTTAAATCGACCCGATGCTTTATTTTGATTCTTATACAGTTAAAGACAATTAAAGACCTCTGCTGGTTCAGTTTAAATCGACCAATGATTTATCCTGATTCTTTTCCGGTGGACTCTTTCTCTGGTTCAGTTTAAATCGACCCAATGATTTATTCTGATTCTTATCCAGTTAAAGACAATTAAAGACCTCAGCTGGTTCAGTTTAAATCGACCAATGATTTATCCTGATTCTTTTCTGGTGTCCTATGGTTCAGTTTAAATCAACCCAATGATTTTTTCTGATTCTTATCCAATCAAATACAATTCAAGACCTCTGCTGGTTCAATTTAGATCGACCAATGATTTATCCTGATTCATTTTCGGTAGATACTTTCTCTGGTTCAATTAAATCGACCCTAAGATTTTTCTGATTCTTATCCAGTTAAATATAATTCAAGACCTCTGCTGGTTCAATTTAAATCGACCAATGATTTATCCTGATTCGTTTCCAGTAGACACTTTCTCTGGTTTAGTTAAATCGACCCTAAGATTTATTCTGATTCTTATCCAGTCAAAGACAATTCAAAACCTCTGTTGTTTCAGTTTAAATCGACCAATGATTTATCCTGATTCATTTCTGCTAGATACTTTCTCTGGTTCAATTTAAATCGACCCTAAGATTTATTTTGATTCTTATCCAGTTAAATACAATCAAGGACATCTGTTGGTTCAGTTTAAGTCGCCCAAAGATTTATTCTGATTCTTCTTCCAGTCAAAATCAACAAATACTTTGGATGCCATCTATAAGCCTATCTCCGACGACTCTCCGTCACCTCTCCAAATGGCATCTATAAGCCCGTCTCCGACGACTCTCCGTCACCTCTCCAAATGGAATCTATAAGCCCATTCCCAATACAATCAACTAACAACGTCACTTCTTGCATAGGCAAGTACAAATTTCTGGGCACTGAAGTGTTCAATCATCTTGTACCTTTAAGTCACAAATGGCAGACATGCCAATCTAACTCTTCAGGTTTAAGAAGATTGAATAGGGGAAGCTGTTGTACCCCAAAATTTCCCCTCCCATTTTTCTCAAGACATTATTTTAAGGATCCTAAAAAACTCAAGACACTCAAGGATTGACCAGTCAGATGCTCCTCCTAAGCCCAAAGAGCCTACAATTAGGGTTTTGAGTTTTCTCAAAGAAGTTTAGGTTGAAAAGGCATCAAGTGGCTTACATGGTTTTTCATATATCCTCAAAAGGTTCATGTCAAGCTTCAAGTCCTACATCACAAGTTTGCTCAGTCAATGGCTCAAATATTTGAAAATCAATTGTATTGCTCAAAAAGTCAATTGTGGTCAACATACAGTCAAACTTGAAGATTTTTGGTCAACATAAACATTTTGAAGTGATATTCATCATTTGTTCAAGGTTTGATCATGATTCCTCAAGGAAAGCCCTCAGATCATCAAAAGTCAAGAATTGCCAAATTATGGTTTCCTTGGGAGAAGTCAACTGAACTTTGACCAGGCATAACTTTCAAATGCTTCATCAACTTTTCCCCAACCAAATCCCATTGTGAATAAAATTCAATTCTCTACAACCTTTGTTTTATTTACAAGTCCAAAAAATGCTTCATTTTGTAGATATGATCTAGTACATTATAGGTCATTTTCAAAAGTCAACAAAAGACACTTTTTGTCAAGGCAACTTACATCAAGATAATGTCTCCAAATGCAACAATGATCAAAAGATAAAGTGTAGAGGTCATCTTGACATTTTCAAAAAATCCAATATCATCTTTAAAGAATGAAAATTAAGCAAGTTATGAGGTGCACAAGTTGAGAAATTTTCAAGAAATGCATGAAATCTCAATTGAGAAAATTTGTGATTTTAGGTTATTGGGCCTAACTTTTTAGAGTTCAAATATACTCATGACACATCCAAGAGCCTATAAACCTATCCATGCATTATTTTTATTTTTATTTTTATTTATTTGAATTTCATTTCATTTAAATACAAAAGAAATCAAGTGAAATATCAAGTAAATGGATCAATGCTTAAGTGGACTTCATTTGGATCATTCAAGGCCCCAATAATTCGTGCAAGATACACACAAATGGTCCAGATTCATTGAAAGTTCAAAAGGGCAAGAATCACTAAAAAATGACAACTTCTTAATGTGTTGGATTTTTGTCTCATGACCATGAATGAGTTGTTTCCTTGCCATATTTATTTGTTTCCTTCCATTCTTCTATTTAAGCACAACAATTCAATCTCAAAGGGGACAAAAATCCATGCATACAAGAACCCTCTCAAAATTCTCAAAAATCAAAGAAAAGTTGCAAAATCTGTAACTTCACTTCTAGGCGCTATCAATCCAAATCAAGGCCATCAATACACTCATGAGACCTCCAGGAGTCATATCCAGTCCTCACATAAGCCTGAAGCACACCAAAACCTCTCCTCCCATTCACGGCGGTTGGTAAGTATGGTGAAGATTCGAAACTTTAATCTCATGCATTATTAACCATTGCTGACATGATTAATCTGTTCATATGCATCGTTGGAATGTATTTGACGTTTTACATGTGAGTCTTGATGTAGAAATAAGAACGTGCCATTTTTAGGGCACAAAGCATTTAAAGATTCAGATCTCATGTTACGGACGTCTTTAGGCAAAACTAATAGCACCACTGAGATTGCAGCATCCAACATACTGGATCCAGAGTTTTGCTTTTTTTGTTTGATTAATTTTGCAGGTTTTGAAGAAAAACCCCCATCCGAGATGATGGTGTTTCCCACCCTCCATGGTGGTTTGAAAAACGCAGAGGAGGTCAACACAGGCATGGCATAATGAAATATCATGATTGGCCCATTGCTTTTTTTTATTATTGTATTTGCAGAATGAAATGTCATGATTGGCCCATTGCATATTTGGATGGTTCTAATTGCACCGACACATTTGTGAGGTCTAGAATGCATCACCATTTATATAAATAGGGGTTTTAGGTTATAGGGTAAGACATATCAAAAAATGCTTCTTCCTGAGTATCTAATTAATGTGGAAGTGTATTACAATGAATGCAACCTTGTTGTTGAATTCAAGATTCCAAATGGCTCCAAATCCCTTGCCACCTTGAAAGAAACGTTGAATGGTTTGCTGCCTGATTACGTTAATAGAAGGGTGACAAATGTCAAGTTTCGAGAGGATTGGACTGATACAAATGGAAGGGTGAAATACAACTGAATCGAGTTGAAGAATGATGTAGATGTGAAGGCCATGTGAAAATCATTTCGCTGTAGGATAACTAAAAGTCTGATCGAGTTGGATACGGAGATCCGAAGATCCGTCGACGATATAATAAAGATGCTAAAACATCCAGAGTTATCCGGTAGTGATTAGGTTTTCGTGTTTAGTTGTTTTAAGGTTATGTTTGTTTTACTATGTTATGTTATGTTCATCATCAAATCGAAACATGTAATCGCCAAAAGATTATGCAATAAATAAGATGTTTGTGTGTTACAAAATATACATATAATACAACCATAATAAAATAAATCTACATAGGCCCTCCACGGGCTACGTCGTTTAACCTAGCTAAACTATATATACCTCACCATTAGGGTTTACCAAACCCACGAGGCTATCTAAATGAACGACAATGAACTGTAGGCGGCCGTCCTGATCACCTGCAGGAGGTGGAGGTGGTGGTGGTGGCTCGGCAGAAACCCTGGCACTTTAAACCCCAGAACATCACATGTTGTAGCCAATGGTATGACCAAAGGGTGTGAAACACTGTAAAACCAATCCAGGTATCCATCCTCGCACTGCCCATGATGCTGAACCTCAACGGTTATATCCATGATCTCACAGAGGGAGCTGATGATGTGACTTTGAAACCATCTATCAATGCCATCGGCTGGAGTCTCTAGAACTGGACGAGGGATGCCCTACACATAACCATACTGGCGTAGACACCTCTCAGGCAAGTGTCTAGCCACATGATTCTCCCATTTAATATACCCTGAATACGAACTAGACACCTTAAATGGACGATGAGGGTAATGAGATATATATGGTGTCCAAACGACATCCTCTAACATCAGTGCATATAGCCTTCTCTTGTACTCCATCAAACCTCCTGGATGGGCTTGCTCAC
Source organism: Vicia faba (assembly GCA_948472305.1). Lineage (NCBI taxonomy): Eukaryota > Viridiplantae > Streptophyta > Magnoliopsida > Fabales > Fabaceae > Vicia > Vicia faba. The sequence goes on from OX451741.1 coordinate 746,512,390, forward strand.
CCTTCCATCTCCTCGCACATGGAACAATAGTCGGCACACACTGGTCTTCTGCTCACAGATATGAGGGAAGTGTTCATATATCCAACACTGCATAAATAAAAACCATCAAATAAATACACCCAAATAACTAATAAAAACCATCAAATAAAATCTAGTGTACTTGTAACAAGCTAAGGCAACCAACAAGCTGCTTGGTCTCAACATGAGAAGCAATGTCAAGTGTCGTGTACAACATGGTCAAGGTCGCCACTCCTCAAGCCTAACATGGAGTGTTAAGTGTGCTGAACAGAGATAAGTACTGAATATCAATGTAAACTCCAGACTTGTCCGTAAAGAGAGTACATGTCACCAGATGTAGCATGTACATCCTAGAGGCAGCCTGGTACCTACGTGCCTCCACAAGATACCCATACAACTTCCTCAGCCAAGACATCAAAAGGTGAAATCCCCGGGTTTCAGCAAAATCCTTTAGCACATCCACCTCAGACACCTCCAAATCATCCATAACCATGTGCACCGTCGTCGCATAGTTAATAACTACTGGTGTAAAGAATGTACTAGCAACCAGAATGTGAAACAACTGATTGACATCATCTAATGTGATAGTCATCTCCTCTAATGGAAGATGAAAATATGATGTCTCTTTGTGCCACCACTCAATACAAGCAAATAACAGGGAGGCGTCCAACATGGTCAAGGAGCACTCAACAAACTCCAATAGATGAAAATCTCTAACGATACTCCTGACCTCCTCAGGCATCAGACTCTCAGGGAAGTTCTTCAACTTTGAACCATGAGAAGCGACCCTCAACACTTGACGCTTCTGTAAGAAGCAAAAACAAAATATTATACATCAAATCTTGTAAGCAAAAATAAAAATTATGCACTTAAAGAAAATTAAATATATACCTAACCATGCCATATCATGTAAGCGACATGGTTAGCAAATCTTGTCAGTACGGACTTGTCTGAAGGTCCTCCAGGAAACACTCCATCTGTGTGTATTGATGGCTCCGTAGACGTACGCGTCGTGGTGTCCGTATCAGTGGGCGACACCTCGTCAACATGCTCAACCACAACCTCCTGCTCCACAACCTGCTCAACCTCCGACTCCACAACAAGAACACGAACATGTACCTCCTCGATAACCTATACAACTGTCGGCTCCACAACAGGAACAAAAACATGTAACTCCGTAACAGTTGGCTCCACAATATGCTCCGCAGCTGGCTCCTCAGCAGTGGAAACTCTCAATCCTCGAAGGCGGAGTGCACGAAACTGAGCGTGCTGCTCAGCCATCCATTTTCGGTGAGAACCGATCGGAGGACGTCGGCTAGCCCATAGCTCAGAAACATGTGCCACATCAGCCCGGGCCTGAGCTTCCGCTCTGTTAGTCTGCATGCCCGCAACGGTACCGTCTTTGCCCCTGATCCTCACTGTAAAATAAGAAAAAAAAATTAGGAAAATATGAACTATCGAAAATTTCTAAATTTTCGGTATTTTAAAAAAAAAATTGAACTATTGAAAATTTCAAAATTTCCGGTATGATGTAAAGTCCTGGGAATTTTGAAATTTCCGATATAAAAGGAAAATGTTTACACCAGACCGGTACGAAAATATCATAATTTCTGAAAATCAATATAAAATACAAGATATTTCGCAAATATATCAGAAATTTCTTATTGTCTCACTAAATTTCTGGTGTCACCTTGAAATTTCCAATATCTTCACCAAGATTTAAAAAATTCTAATTAATCATAAAAATTTTGAATTTCTAAAAAATATTTGAATTTGGATAATTTAATGTATAAGATCGGTTTCACGTTTATTCTTCGCACAGTCTACAGAGATATTGGGTCAACCCATGAGCTTTTCAGGGTTAAAAAAAATATAAATACGGCGAAAAGTAGGGTTTTTGTCTTTTCTCGCAGCTTCATTCGGGTCTTCTCCTCTTCCTGTCGCACCACACAATTCTACTGCGTAAGCTTTCTTTTGCATTTCTATCTCTTCAATTTATCTTTTACCCATGTCTTGCTTCGCAATTTTATTCAGTTTTTTTTTCGTTTTCGATTACTGTCACTATTGATCATTCCGTGGTTCTTCGAAATTGTACTCTTTCAATTCTGATGTTGCGATGATTTCAATAATCACGATTCGGTAATGTGTTGTTCTCTGCTCCGATCTGTGATTACTTGTTGAAAAGTTTTGAATGAATTGTGATCTGAACTATGATTATCTTACTGAAATTTGTAATATTCAGAACCCTAATTGTAGATTTGTTGACGTGTTATGCATTGTAATTTTAGATTTGTAACCTTTTCTTTGTATTGACATTGTAAATGTGGATGTGTTTTGAGCAGAATGGATACTCAAGCCAAGAATGCTGAGGTTGAGACAATTGTTGGGCGCACTGGTTCAAGGGGACAGGTGACTCAAGTTAGAGTGAGATTTATTGAAGACCCGAGCCGTCGCATTATGAGGAATGTGAAAGGACCTGTCAGAGTGGGTGATGTCCTCACTCTACTGGAGTCTGAAAGGGAAGCAAGGAGGTTGCGGTAGAGGAATATACTCAATGTTCTGGTTCTGGATTTAATAATAAATCATTGGTTTTTTGGGGTGTTTTGTTGATGGCCAATGTTATTTTGAAACACTTATATTTATATTCTGCACTTTGTTATGAACTGGCCTTTTATTTGGTCTGATTTTGAGCAAATAATAATGATTTTGCTGTTTGATTTTGCAAGTGAAATCACCATTTGCGGGTGTGCATAGTATTTTCTTTGGTAGGAAAATTGATCTATATGACAAATATATGATTAGTAGGGCTAAATAATCTTTTAATCTCTGCATTGCAATGCACATTGTTTTTGCTTTTAGTATTTACAAAATGGTTGATTCAAACAATTCTCCACCATCTCACTGCTCATAGCTCATAACTCACCAATTTTCTCTTAAGGTACGAAACGATGAAACACTTGTTGAAAATGGATTTCTCATTGTATTTGTTTTGCCTTTATGAAGAATGACAAAAACCAATGTGTTCGTCTTCCTTCTTTTACATGTTGTGTTTTACAACCCTGTCACTTCTTTCTTTACATTTTATAATGTACTAGTAATATGTAATTTGGTGATATATAAATAATAATTAAAAATAAAAAACTTAAGTTATATAGTAGTTTCAAGTTTTCTGACATTGTTTAAAATTTTGTAATAGAGTTATGAACCACTAGGGGTGGGCACCGGTTCGGGCCGGTTCGGGTTCGGGCCCAAACCCCCAATCCGAAGTTATCCACGGGTGGTATATTACGACCCAAATCCGACCCAATTATGATTCGGATTAGTCGGGTTCGGGTTGCATCGATTTCGGGTATCTATAGGATTAATTTCGGGTACCATTTTTAATGGGCTTATTGAAATATTAAGCCCAAATTCAGAATTTAGTAGTTTTACCCCCTTTTTTTTGTACAGTTTTCAAAATTTTCATTTAACTACTTAAAATTTCCAAAAAAAAAAATGACATACTCTATAATATAAATTCATAGTTAAAAAACATTACAAATTAACATAGTATCAAATTCAAATACATTACAAACTCCAATTCAAATACATTAAAAATTCCAATTTAAATAGATTACAAATTCCAATTTAAATAGGTATCAAATACATTACAAATTCAATTAAATTTAGCAAAGCCTACATAGTAACACAACCAACATATAAACTCCAATTCTTTGAGATTAATCCATTCCATAAAATAACCGGGAAGCTTCTTGCACTCCTGCACTCCTGCATAAAAGCTATTTGTTCCGTATGAAACAGTCTCAAGCTAAACATGGACAAACAATTGCTAAACTAAATAGTATAGTAATTACAGATATTTATGGCACTTGCAAACATAATTAACAAAAAAATTAAAGTAAATTGGAACTACAGTATTTGACTTCATATGAACTATATGAGAGGTACTCACCAATTCTCACTCATGAACTATATGAAGTATATATTAGCATCTTTACTATTCAAAATTAAAACAACAGAAGCTGGGACACAAAATCTATTTCTTCTTTTCTTGCATCATGCCAACAACTAAAGCCCTTATGAATCTTGTCTAAAGCTATAATGACAGGACATGAAAGCAGTTCCTATATAAGATATATAAAAAGCATAAACCCCATTCCCTTCTTTAACATCCAAGTAGAGTAACTTAAAAGTCCATTTTTCAGTCATAATTTCACAGGCAGGCATAAATTAAAGAATAATAAGTCACACTTCTCATTTCAGAAGTCACACAATCAACAATAAAATAACACATTCACAAGTCACACTTCGCATTTCAGAACAGCATTCACAAGTCACAACTTCAAAAAGCAAAATCAAAACATTCAAAAATTAAACGCTACCTGATCTTTATCATCGTGACAGTCTGATGCTACTGTTGAACAAGGCAAGAACTATAATTGGACTGCAGCAAGAGAACCATCTTTCTCCCTTGTACCCAACACAGCTCTAGAGTCACCAATGTGGACTTCCTTTGAAAGAAAGCATTGAGGATGAAGAATTTATCTGGTCCAGAACAAATCATAACTCAGAGATGATCTCCATAAATAAAAAAAATCAACCAAACATAAATTCTACTTTTTGAAGCCCTCTAAATTATATTTTCTTTCTACCACATGCTTATTATGCCAATGCCATATAGTTTTTAAGTAATAAAAAGATGGAACAGAGATGAGAAGTGCAATGCTTGTGTAATAAACAGATATGTTCCAGATCTCCTCTCATTTTTTATGTTGGTGTTGGTGTTCACTACTGAAATACATAAGGAACAGAGCCACACCACCAATTTATTATATAGCACTATTTGCACACGACTGATACCGGAGCAATAATCTATGAATCATGTAAATAAGTGAAAAATGAATTGTTACCTTTAAGAATCGCGAACAGTTTTTGGGGATTGAGTTGTCTTTCACATATGCTACCTTGTTACCTCTATATTCTTCGGGTACACAATCATTGTCATATCTGTCCACAATTTCAACAACCTAGATATCCATTGTTCAAAAAAATATCACAATAAGCATATGGATGTTGATTGGAAAGGAAAAAGATAAAGAAATTGCATAGCATGAATGTAAGAAGAAATGATATATACACTATACGATGCACGGAGTGTAACAATTCCAACAGGAATAAAAATCAAACCCATCAACAGAAATGTAGAAATGACCTGCAAAGAACATGATTGAGAATTAGAATGCACACTTTTCACAAAGGCACCATAAAATATTCAAGTATTGTAAAAGAACTAACTGCCGCAGGTGTAAGGACGGGTTTACATGCTGGAAGGTTCTGCTGTGTAAACTGATGGAGTGCTGCAAGACCACCACAAACAGCATCAATTATCATAACAAGTTGAAAACCAGGGCAAAAAGAAAGTAAAAAACCCACCACCATGTCGTACAGGGCGTCCTGGATTAGCCCGTGCACTCGTGCAATATAGGTAGTTTTAAGCTATTACGAAATTAAAAAGCATCAACTAACACTTTTAAAAATCATTTGGAATTGCTAAACAATTTTAATAGAACAAATTGATTGCAGATCGCAGAAAATTACAGTTTGTTCAAGTTTTGTTATGTCGACAATACTTTGAATTCGATAGTGTGTCACAAAACAATAGTGATTTGTTCAACTAGTGCTACATTACAGATAGCACTGCTATAGAATCACTAGTTTTCCATAGATTTACAAGTCAATACCTGCTTAACCAAAGTTCTGGAGCATAACATATAGTTCTTTTAATTTCCCGACATGATGTTTCCACCAACCAAGAATGTCAAAAGTGTCTTTATCCTTTTCATTAAAACTTATGCACTTTCCTTTTATATAGTTCTGAAGTTCAGTTTCTTCTTCAACTGCATCCAAAGACATCAAATGTTGTTGAAACGCATTTGCCCTAGCTACGGATGTGGGTAATTCATCGCTGGCTGCTGTTTCACCATGAGAAACAGCCGCTGCAACAGATGGAATTAAGCCTCCAGCAGTGTCGTATTGTTGTTTATAAAGGTTGAACATGGTTAAAAGATTGTCATTTATATCTTTTAATAGTGATTTACTAGTTTCCGAATTTTTTCCATACATATCATCAAAACACCATTCCACAAATCTCAACTTATATCGGGGATCAAAGATAACACCAAAATAAAGGAGTTGGTTCATCTTTGTGATATCAACCCAATATTTACTATACTTTTCCAGCATATCCCTAGCCACCTCAGCAAACAATCCATTAAGGTCCATATTTAACCTCTTAAGTTCAATGTAAATTGAAGCAAGGTATGGAAAAGCAGTATGCAAACTTGCTTTTGTGGAAACAGAAAAAATCTTTGTGGCTTCATAATAGTTCTTCAAAAACTTAATAAAAACCCTAACATTATCCCAATCTTGACTACTAGGGGGGGAGTCAACCTCAAAGAAATCCCTATAGGCTTCATCCGCATCTTCTAGCTTCTCAAAAGCACTTTGAAACTTCTCCGCGGAATCTAACATCAAATATGTCGAGTTCCATCTAGTTGAAACATCAAGACATACTGATTTCTTGCATAAAATCCCAGCATACTCCACACATTCTTTGAACTTTAAAGCCCTATGGGGTGAAGATCTAACAAACCTAATTGCATTTCTCACACTTGAAATTGAGGTGTTGGCAACTTGTAATCCATCTCTCACAATCAAATTCAGCACATGTGCACAACACCTCATGTGAAAACCAAATCCATCCATTAAGAGGCCATTCATGTTTCTTACTTTTTGTTCTAAATATTTAACAGCAACATCATTTGAGGTGGCATTATCTACCGTGATGGTAGAAACATTTCTTAGCCCCCACTCCTTTAAAACATCTTCAACCTTCTTACCAACAGTTTTTCCCCGATGGTTTGGGATACTCGTAAAGCTGATTATCCTCTTTTGGTATTGCCATTCTCTATCAATAAAATGGGCCGTGAGGGTCAAATAGTTCAGATTTTGGACAGATGTCCAACAATCGGTTGTAATTGCCACCCTACTACAATCAGAATTAAAGAACGCCCTCAACCTCACTTTCTCATCAAGATATAACTGAAAGCAGTCTCTAGCTATAGTTCGCCTAGACGGTATAGAAAATTGGGGCTGCATCTGCCTACAAAAGTACTTAAACCCCTCTCCTTCCACTGTACTAAATGGTTTTTCATCCAAAATGATAAAATAAGCCAACCCACTTTGACAAGCTACAGGATTAAACCTAGAACTTAATATTTCCTCAGTTGTTGAATATGACAAGATTGTTTGGGTAGTGTCTGTGGACAAGTTCAACGGATACTTGGGACATGTTTTCATGTGACTCTTTAAGTTTGATGTTCCATGTTTCTTAGAGTCACACATATACTTTTGATGGCAGTACTTACAAGCAGCTGTTGGTGGGTCACTATTAGGAATAAGGTTAAAATGATCCCAAACCTCGGATCTCTTTCTATTACCATTTGCATTGCGTCTTCTTTTCCTTGGGTTAGTTGGTGGAAGTTCGGGTATTGTTGTAGTTTGATGATTAGGTTGGGAATGTTCATTGGCATTTGGTGTGTGTTGCCTAGATGCTGAAACAATTTGTTGGTGTTTAGGTTTTAAAAAACTATGCCAAAATTATACTAAAAAAACATCAAAGTAAGCCTAAAATTACCGGTATTTTGCATATCTCTAACTCCACCAGTTCCATGCTCATCTCCCTCTCCTTGCACATGTCCAACTCCATGCCCATGTCCAACTCCTTGCATTTCTTTACCTCTTTGCATTTAAAACAATATATTCAAAGTTATTAGAGCTAATCAAATTTAAACTGAACTCTTTTAAAGTTATTAGAACAAAATAAAACAAAACTAACACATACTTTCTTCAATTCTCTGAAGAGATTTCTCAGTAACACTGTAATGAAAACAACAACAGTGATTAAAATATTGAAAACAACAAAAACTGAACATTGTATTTGAACTATTGAAACGAAAATAAATAAATAAATACTGAGTTTATATGAACCTTAATAGCTCCAACACCAAAACTGAACTCAGAAAAAAGCTTTCTCCTATGTGACGAAAATGACGAGTTTAGAATAAATACCGAGTTTCTAATCCATTGGAAAAAAGAACAAATCAAAATAAAAAATAAAAATCTGAACACAAACCTCTTTGAAAACAAAGAAACGACACGGCGGCGCAGTGGTAGAGCTCGTTGTTCAGTGGAAGAGATTTCGTTGAGGACGACACGGCGGCGCAGTGGATGGTTTACGTTAGGGGTTTTGCTTGGGGTGACGGCGCCGGTGGTAACATTGTTACTGTCTTTTAGGGTTTTTCTTTTAGAACTGAGAAGAAGAAGAAAATTACATGAAAAGAGGAAAATTGATGGAATGGGGCATATCGTTTAAGAACACATCAAATTGGACCGGTCGGATTCGAGTACCGACGGGCCCAACTAATTGAACCGAAACCGACTTGATTTATCCATGCTTACCCGATTATCTCACCCGATCAACCCGTGCATCCGAAATAACCCGATCCGCAGCTGCTATATACATTCGGTTCGGGCGGGTATTTTCGGGTGGTTCTCTTCTGTCCACCCCTATGAACCACAAAGTCTTTCTGGATAAGTATGGTATTAAGATTACTTGTAATATTTACTCACAAAAAAAATAAAATAACTTGTAATAGTTTCTAAGAAAATTATTGAAGACAACTTTTTTTTTTGAAGAAATTTATCCAAAAACAACTTTTCTTCCAAGAATAATATTTTCGAAGGAAACCAGAAAGTGAAGAAAGAGCTCAATAAGTAGAAAGAAAGAAGGTGACTAAAAGATTGAAGAAAATTGTGTATGTACTTTAACAAGTAATTTTGATGATAGAGAAAGAAAGATTTGTTTATCATGATTATCGTGAATATGAAATAAACCATGATTCAAAGCTAAAATTATTTCTAATTGTTTAAAATCATTTTTGTCAATTGTAGAAAAAGTTTGTTCATGGACAAAAGTTTTTTTGAAAGGAGAGGTTTTAAGGTGACATAACAAATGCCAAATCATTGGTTTAGATATCGAATCTGTTTTGGAATAAAAAATGAACGTAATGGTTTGATAATCGATTATGGGCAGAGAAAATATTAACACCCTACTTATTTTTGCGAATAAAAATGTTAATTTACGTTATAAAATATATGCACATGATGCATGATATATGTACATGAAACATTCTTTTTTTTTTTGTCTTATATGTAAATTATGGATTTTTGTGAGATGGTAACATCATTGTATGATGTGAGGATGAATGAATGTGATGGTGTATGACATTCATATGAATAAATATGAGATATTTTCCCTTTTATGTAACTTTGTCATTTGTGAAAAGTTAAAAACTTGATAGAAAAGCAAGATGTGATGCATATGGCTTATGAAATATTCTTTTTTGTAGTCTTTTTATTTTATTTTTAAATAAAAATGCATATGATAAGAAGATAAAAATCAAATATGATATTTTCAATTGGTATTAAAATATTTTTTCTGTTTAAAATAAAAGTCTTTTAAGATTGTGGTATACAAATTAAAAATAATAATAAAGAAAAGAATAAATATAACACATTTATAAAAATAAAGTGAAATTTAATACCTTAAAAATAATGCAGACATGATTAATTAAACGTAAAATTGGTAAAAATCAATTAATGTTGTTTTAGAAAAGTAAAACAATATTTATTTTAAGATAAATTTTTTAAATTAAAGAAACACTTATTTTGACATAGAGGGAGTACAAAATGTGAAATGGTCTTAAAAAATCAAAGTATGAAGAATTGAGAAATTTTTAAAAACTAAATGCAAAATATGAAGCATGCTTCATAATCAGATGAAATAAAAAATAATTTACCTATCTTTGCATTATTGCTTTTGCACTTGTTTTTCCATAATTTCTTAAGTATTTTCTGTCGTTTATGTAATAGATTTTCTCCTTTATTCTTACAAAGTCTCTCTTATTATTTGTATAATATGTTAAGTGTTTTTAGCTTAATGAAACGAACATGTTAGTGTTTTATACCTTCTTCTTACCATAACCTATTTTGAGGTTATTGTTCCCGTTTCTTTATGGCCATTTTAGGGAGATGTATTTGTTTGATTATTGGAGGTCTATGAGAAAAACGTCCGACCAAGGGTTTACTCTCCTTCACTCACCAAGTGAAAATTTGGTTTGAGGTTGGAGTTAGGGAGGTGCCACTCTCCTTCCTCTAGAGTGATTAACTATCAAGAAAGAGTGAGGCTAGTGCACCACACATGGGTTTGAGGTTTATGATGTCTTTGTGGGTGCATCACCTCTGCATTCGAGGTTTGATATCTTTGGTTGTGCGGAAAAAATCATAAAGATTTGATGAAAAAATTGTGAGAATTAGAAAAGGATTCTCACAAATGACTTTGTGAGAATCAGAAGACGGTTTTTACCGATGACACAATTATTCCGTATTAGAGTATAATATGAGCATTATAGAAAAACATTGAATATTATGTTGAGTTCTATGATGATTAATAGAAGGAATATTTACATGATTATCACTCAAACATTCAAGTCACTATTTTAGAGTTGAAACTACACAAGTATGAATGTGAAAGATATATGACATGACTCAAAGTTGCATACAGGTGATTTGTTTAAATCGACCTAGATGATTCAATTTAGATTCTGGAGAGCTGTTTCATGTATCTCAATAATAGAGATAAGATTGATGACACGATCGGGTGTTATGCTCTATAATAGAGGCACACATATTAATTAATCAATAAAATATTTAATTTGGATTGGACCATGTAATATGGCCGGTCTTGTTGAGTTTTTGCCTAGCCCATAACAAATTTATATTTAGATGACTTAGTATCTCAATTTTAATAGAAATGGAGTTAAAAAACGTGACCCTAGTATTAGTGTTTAATCTTATTAATATCCCATTGCATTTATACGAACTTAGAATCTCAAAAGCCTTTATATTTTATATTTTTCTTATATATTTTTTAATATGTATGAAAAATTGCAGTTTAATTATGATGTAAATAAATTATTGATGTAAATAAATTTAAAAAAATACATATATTTCACATTTGTTTTTAACTAAAACTAATAAGTAATCCGTGCTACCGCACTAGACATGTTTGTATTCACATTACATGTCTATCAAACTATCATTTACAAAATTTGAATTTATTTTTCAAGTAGTTAACAATTACATAGTTATAAATATAAGCTAATAATATGTATTTGCTTTTTAAGCATTAATCCGTAGTTATAATAAACTTTACTACCGATTCTCCAACTTCAATTATATTAAACAACAACAATTTTTTTTAAAGATGAACATTAAAATGAACAGCTGATATCTCATAGATACGTTCATGAATCCAGATGAATTAACAAACTCCAATTAAATTCAAATGAATTAATTCTAAAATTTTATTAAACCTATTTGATGTGGTGATAAAACTTTATGTTATGTGTATTAATTAAATATATGATAATACATCATTGTAGAAATGTAAAAAGAATGATAAATTTAAGTTTTTTCATAACAAATTTATGTATTTTTCTATGATTATTGTCTCATATTCTTTTATCAAAAATAAATATTTATAACATTTTTTAGTATAATTTATCATAAAAAAAACACTAACACTTTTTAATAAATTGAATTTTGATATAATTTATTATATTTTAATAATAGTTTTAATTATAGTTAATATATTACTAAAATTTAAAAAAAAACTTAAATAAATTTAATAACAACACCCATGTAAATTTTGAATTCTAAAAGTAAAATGATATTTAAAAAATTAAATTTTTGAAGATTAAAGGTAAATCAGATTTAATATTAAAAAATATTTTCTTTTATTAGTTAGATTTGAAATAAAAATAAGTCATATTACAATTAGCATAAATTTATTCATTACTGAACAGAGTAATATTTTTAAAATATAAGTCAAAATCAGATTTAATCTCCATAATATTTTTAAAAATACATGATTTTTAATATTTCTTAAAAATAAAATATTATTTAAACTATAATAATATTTACTTTCAATTTTATATAAATCATAATTTTGCTTTAAAAAAAATATTTTATTTTTTATTAATATTTCTTAGAAAAATATAACTTTTTAATAATTATTAATAAGAATCACATTTTTAAAATAAATTATTTAAAAATATACAAAATTTTATCGATTTCAATTGTTCACTTTATATATTTAATTTCAGATTAATCACTACTCATTTTAGTATATTTATTTTAAAATAAATTTATTTTATCATTTTGTAATAATTTATTTTATCATTTTTAAAATTATTAATTTTTCATTTTTTTCACCTTTTATTAAAAAAATAGTAAAATAAGTATAAAAATAAAAATAAAAAAGGAAAAAAAAAGATTTTGTTTAATTTTTTCAAGTTGCACTTTTAAGATAGATTTTATTTTAAGAAAAACATTAATACAATTGATTTAAATATATTAAGAATTGAAATCAAAAGTAATTTAATTTAAATTTTGATTATGTTCATCAATTATTTGAATATTGCTTTTTTTCAATTTCAACAATTATCACAGTCGCGTATAACATTCATAACTGTTAACACATTCTCACACATTTTCTAATTTTTTTTCATAATCATTTATCATTTAAAAATCTCAAATCTATTTATTAATTTCTATTTTTTTTACATAATCATTTATCATTTAAAAATCTCAAACTTATTTATAATCCTGCATATAAAGATAATGATTTCAAGGTCCTTTTCCTGAGAAGAAATCTGAAAAAATGAGACTCAAGAGAAGACTTCAAAATTAAGGTGTGACTAATTATGTAAGTATGTGAAATAAGTGGAGCCAAATTTGTAGATAAACAAATTTAACAACACACTGAACATATAGTGAAACCAAACATAAAATTATAAAACAGAAGAAAGCCTAAATAGAAGGAGTAAGATTAGCCATAAACTGATCAATTGAAAACGGTGACAAATCAGATATAAAAGCAACTTCTTTCTTTCAGCTTCTTCAACAAGACTTCAATAGAATCATTTATTCAATCTGGTACAAGTTTTCCAATTGTTCTTTAGTCTAATATTGTCTGCAACATGCCATAGCAAAAAGATAGTAATAGACATCATTATCATAATATGAATATACTGAATTTCATAGGCCAGACACAATACAGAAGGACAAAATGAATGTGAAAACAGAGAAAATAGAACTTGTTCATCAGAAGAGAGTTCTCACAAACGACTTTGTGAAAGTCAGAAGACGGTTCTCACTGATGACACAAATATTATGTATTAGAGTATAATATGAGCATTATAGAAAAACTTTGAATATTATTGATGAGTTCTACGATGATTAATAAAAGTAATATTTACATGATTATCACTGAAAAGTTCAAATCATTGTTTTAGGGTCTCTGAAACTACACAAATATGAATGTGAAAGATATATGACATGACTCAAAGTCACACTTGCATACAAGTGATTTGTTTAAACCGAGCTAGGTGATCCAAATTGAATTGTGGAGAGTTGTTTCATGTATCTCAACAATGGAGATGAGATTGGTGACATGATCCAGTCTTATGCGCTACAATAGAGACATACATATTAATTAATCAATAAAATATTTTTTCTGAATTGGACCATGTAGTCTGACTGGTCTTGTTGAGTCTTTGCCTAGTCCATAATAAATTTATATTTAGATGACTTACTATCTTAATTTTAATGGAAATGGAGTTAAAAAACGTGACCATAATATTAGTGTTTAATCTTATTAATATCTCATTGCTTTTATAAGCACTCATAATCTCATTATTGATGTAAATAAATTTTAAAAAAATACATATATTTCACATTTGTTTTTAACTAAAACTAGTAAGAAATCCGTATTACCATACGGATCTTGTCTACATTCATATTACACGTTTATCAAACTATCATTTGTCAAGTTTGAATTTATTTCCAATTGATTAACATTCACATAGTTATAAATATTGACTAATAATACGTATTTGCTTTTTAAGCATTGATCCGTAGTTATAATAAACCGTATAACCGATTCTCTAACTTCAATTATATTAAACAACAACAATTTTTTTTTAAGTGATTGACATTAAAATGAAAAATCTACCGTTGGTATCTCTAGATACGTTCTCATCTCCCCGTGAATCCAGATGAGTTAACAAACCCTAGTTGAATTCAAATGAATTAATTCTAAAATTTTATTAAACATATTTTAAATATTAACTTATTTTTCCAAACCTAAAATATATGACATCTCCCATCAAATTTCAAATTTACACAGTTTACTAATCTAAAATGTATGACAATATCCCGTCAAAATTTATTTTCTACATTTTTATAAAGAGACAAAACATATTTTTGATGTGGTGATAAACTTTATGTTATGTGCATTAATTAAATAAATGATAATACATCGTTGTAGAGATGTAAAAAGAATGACAAATATATATTTTTCATAACAAATTTATGTATTTTTCTATCATTATTGTCTCATATTCTTTTATAAAAATAAACATTTATAACATTTTTTTAGTATAAATGATAACGTTTTATCATAAAAAAACACTAACACTTTTTAATAAATTGAAAATTTCATATTATTTATTATATTCTAATAATAGTTTTAATTATAGTTAATATATTACTAAAATTGTAAAAAAAATTAAATAAATTTAATAACAACACCCATATAAATTTTGAACACTAAAAGTAAAGTGATATTTAAAAAATTAAATTTTTGAAGATTAAAGGTAAATCAGGTTTACTATTAAAAAATATTTGCTTTTATTTGTTAAATTTGAAATAAAAATAAGTTATATTACAATTAGCATAAGTTTATTCATTATTGAATAGAGTAATATTTTTAAAATATAAGCCAAAATCAAATTAAAATCAGATTTAGTCTCCATAATATTTTTTTAAATACATGATTTTTAATATTTTTTTAAAATAAAATGTTATTTAAACTATAATAATTCTTACTTTCAATTTTAAACAAATCATAAATTTGCTAAAAAAATATATTTTATTTTTATTAATATTTCTTAGAAAAATATAATTTTTTAATAAGAATCACATTTTTAAAAAGAAAATTGTTTAAAAATGATACAAAATTTTATCGATTTCAATTATTCACTTTATATATTTAATTTTAGGTTAATCACTACTCATTTTAATATATTTATTTTATCATTTTTGAATAATTTATTTTATCATTTTTAAAATTATTAATTTTTCATTTTTTTCACTTTTTAGTAAAAACATAGTAAAATAAGTATAAAAATAAAAATAAAAAAGGAAAAAAAAAGATTTTGTTTAATTTTTTCAAGTTGCACTTTTAAGATAGATTTTATTTTTAAAAAAAAATTAATACAATTGATTTAAATATATTAAGAATTGAAATCAAAAGTTATTTAATTTAAATTTTGATTATGTTCATCAATTATTTGATTATTGTTTTTTTTCAATTTCAACAATTTTCGTGTATAACATTCACAAATGTTAACCCATTCTTACACAATTTTTAATTTTTTTTTCATAATCATTTATCATTTAAAAATCTCAAATCTATTTATCAATTTCTATTTTTTTTACATAATCATTTATCATTTAAAAATCTCAAAATTAATTATAATCCTGCATATAAAAATAATGATTTTAAGGTCCTTTTCCTGGGAAGAAATATGAAAAGATGGGACTCAAGAGAAGACTTCAAAACTAAGGTGTGATTAATTATGTAAGCATGTGAAATAAGTGGAGTCAAATTTGTAGATAAACAAATTTAACAACACACTAAACGTATAGTGAAACTAAACATCAAATTATAAAACAGAAGAAAGCCTAAATAGAAGGAGTAAGAGTAGTCATAAACTGATTAATTGAAAACGGCGACACTTCAGGTACAAAAGCAGCTTCTTTCTTTCGGCTTCTTCAATAAGGCTTCAATAGAATCATTTATTCAATCTGGTACAAGTTTTTCAATTGTTCCTTAGTCTAATATTGTCTGCAACATGCCATAGCAAAAAGATAGTAATAGGCATCATTATCATAATATGAATATACAAAATTTCATATGCCAAACACAATACAGAAGGACAAAATGAATGTGAAAACAGAGAAAATAGAACTTGTCCATTAGAAGAGGGTTCTCACAAACAATTTTATGAGAATCAGAAGACGATTCTCACCGATGACGCAATTATTCCGTATTAAAGTATAATATGAACATTATAGAAAAGCTTTAAATATTATGGATGAGTTCTACGATGATTAATAGAAGAAATATCTACATGATTATGACTCAAACGTTCAAGTTATTGTTTTATAATTTAGGAACTACACAAGTATGAATATGAAAGATATATGACATGACTCAAAGTCACACTTACATACAGTTGATTTGTTTAAACGGACCTAACTGATCCAACTTAGATGGTGGAGAACTGTTTCATGTATCTCAAGAGTGAAGATGTATCTCAACAGTGAAGATGAGATTGGTGACATGATCCAGTATTATGGTATACAATAGAGACCCACATATTAATTAATCAATAATTTTTTTTGTCTGAATTGGACCATGTAGTCTAGCTGGTCTTTTTGAGTCTTTGCCTAATCCATAATAAATTTGTATTTAGATTATTAGTATCTCAATTTTAATGGAAATGGAGTTAAAAAACATGATTATAGTATTAGTGTTTAATCTTATTAATATCCCATTGCTTTTATAAGCATGTAAAATCTCAAAAGCCTTTGTATTTTATATTTTTCTTATGAAAAATTGCAGTTTAATTATGGTGTAAATAAATTATTGATGTAAATAAATTTTAAAAAAATACATATATTTCACATTTGTTTTTAACTAAAAAAAATCTATCATTTGTATAAAGTTAATCCAAACAAATCCATTCATTTTTTTATTACTTTGGAAATTGAATTCTTTAAAGAAACCAAACCAAGTGAACTCACAACTTGAATTAAATATTTGAATTTCAAATGTTTTATAGATATTAAGGATGTTTAAAACTAAATAAACTCGATAAATTTTTTTTTTAATCCAATCGAATCAAATAAAAAATAGTATAAAACCATATTTGACTAGAACGTGTTTGTGTCATTTTGTAATAGAATCACACAATATGTTTGTAATTAGCAAATCAAACTAAGCCAAAACAAAGTATTTTATTATATTATAAAATCTTACTCACAATTATATATTTTATCATATTTTTTTATATATATATTATCTTTAATTCAGCAAATACTATTATATATTTTATCATATTTTTTTATATAATATTTATTTTAATTTACAAAATTATTATATATTTTTTATTTTTATTTTTAATTTGTTGATATTAATAAAAATAAAATTAAAGAAAAAGTTTGACTTACTTATATTCATATCTTTTTATATATAAATTTTAATAATAAATAAGAAACTTTAGTGCTATCAAGATAGTATAATCTCATGCATGTACCTATGTATAACTACATGATATACACGATATACTATTTTAATGTTATTCAAGACTGCAATGTCATAAAATAAAATCTGTAAGATGAAATTCATATTTATATATTAAATTATAAAATTTATTTTATAATACTATATGAAAGGTTAAACACAAGTTTGTTGTATTTTATATAATTCAATAAAATTTAAGAAAATCAAATTAACTAATTCAATTTAAACTTTGATTTGATTTTTTTATTTAAAAAGTCATCCAAATCAAATCAACTTTTATGTTTTATTCTTTATAATTTAAATAATTTTTCGCGTCAAAATCGTCTAAATATATAACAAACACTTATAGATACTATTATATGCCTGATGAATTTTATATAATATGAAATTGTTTGATTATTTTTTAGTGAATTTCTTATTTCATTGAAATTTGTAAAATATTTTACAAAATATATTCTTTATTACTTACTTTTAATAAACTTGTTTTTTAAAAGACTATAACCCACTTTGTAAGAATTAAATCAAAAGATTTCTAGAATATTGAAGTACCGACTAGAGGTCTATTTTAAAGTTTTTCTTAATTATTAAGTCTTAATTAGTTATGCTATAAGATTCTTAGTTAGTAAGGAAATGAATAAACTACAGCTAGTAATTAGCACCACTACACTATCATTTAGAGATATGTCAATTTATATTTGTTAACAAATTTTTTTGTAGAGATTATTTATTCGAAGGATTGAAGTTGATAATATTATATAATATATATAATTATATAATTTTGCATAAAAATATTAATGTATTACAAAATTAAAAGTTATTAGTAGATCATTTTATTTTTATGTTTTATTTTATAATGTATTATTTTACTATCTAAATAACTAACCCTAGAAAAGTGTCTCCAATACATATAATGTACACACTGTCTCATCATTTTATTTTCTCAATTATCTCTGTCTCCTTCATTCATCATCTCCTATGTTCTCATCATCATCATCATCATAAAATCACTTTCCTTTGTTCACCGTATTTATGATAATTACTCTTCAAACCCACTTTACTTCTATTAGTAATATATTTTTCATTCAATTAATAAATTAGTAGTTACAGATTTTTCACACTCACACATAATCAACCACTTGCGCTGAACGACAGCGGTACTGTAGTAGTAAATTAGCAGAAGCATGATAGCAATAAGTTCTATTAATATTTTATTTACTGAAAAAAATATTAGCAATAACAAGTACTTTTGTTTTCTTTGTTATTGATGCAAGATGTATTTTTATTTTTAAAAAAGAAAATATGCAAAATATTTATATTTTTTTAACAGAAAAAATAACGAAATACTAGTTTCATAGTTTTGATCAAAAAATATAGAAATTTTCTTAAGATTCGATCTCTGTGGAGATCTGTAGAAATGTGGATGAGGGAAAATATTCCCTCGTGAAAAGGACTAGGGCGGGAGTGGAAAATAAATTGGGGGACGAAACAGAAAATGGAGAAGTATTCTCCGAACATTCTCTACCCCATCGTTGACATCCCCACCACCGCCATGTATTTTCCTTAACCATATACTTTTCTTAGCATATACATTATAGGTTGATTTCAAACCTATATAAGTGTATCTTAACCATGATGTAAAGATATACCAAAGTTGAAACATATTGTGAATTTACAACATAATAGGACTCTTCCTCTCCTTTCATGAGTGTTGTATTTTATTTTAATTATAATTTTATTTGATATTAAATTGGTATTAGAGTAGGTTATGTCATGCTATTATAAGTGTCAAAAAATATTTTTGAGTGTGTCAGAAATAAAAGAGTTCTCATTGTGTCAAAATTATTGTGAGTTTTTTGAGAGAGATATGATAAACAATTATAATTTTGTCTGGTCCGGTCCAAAATTAAATACAAAAATAGATTTTAGTTATTGAGAAATTTTGATGACAACACATCTAAAAACTCACAATGTTTGGAGCTTTGTGGATTTCGGTTTACAACAAGGAGCTGATGAAATCGCTCGTAAAAAAGACCACTTGACACTTTCACAAATTCATCAAGGAATTGATTATTCAATATTTAGGAAAATTACAAATATCAAGACTGCTAAAGAAGGATGAGACATATTGAAGTGTCACATAAAGGAGTAGAGAAGACTCAGAAGTCCAAATTACAATTGTTGCATAGAGAATATGAAAGGTACAAAATGTCTAATTCAGAAGCAGTAGAATAATATTTTTCTCGTGATATAAATATCGTCAACAAGATGAAAGTATATGGAGAAGATATTCCTGATAGGAAAGTGGTAGAAATATTTTACCTATAATACTGATGAAGTTTGACCATGTGGTGACTATAATAATTGAGTCCCACGACACATACACTTTGTCTGTAGCAGAGTTATAGGAAAGCATTGAAAGTCATGTCAACAGAATATTATAAAAGACTGAGAAAGTGGTAAAATAAGAAAATCTCAAGAGTCAGGTAAATTTCAATAACTCTGCTACAGACTCTATCATTTGACCTCTATCATTTCTAAATGGAATGTGTTGGCAAGCAAAGAAGCTGCTGGAGATAATTCATTCGGACTTGTGTTTGAAATTATGGCACTGTGATAACAAAAGTCAAGATTAATGTCTCAACAACGCACAATATCACGTCAGATGTTATAACATCTGCTGATAGAAAAATAGACTTGCTGAAAACAGAAAGATTATACAGAAAAGTACATTGCTGAAACTTAAAGAACACAATCAATTGTTAACTCATTTAGGTATAACTCACCTACTCTGAGTGATACCAAGTCAGGAAGGAAATACACTATCATCAGTATCAATTTAAAGCCTAAACAATCCCAGTTTACAACTTCTCACTTAATCCCTATCCAATGCAATTTATTCCTAGGAACCTCCTAGATAAGAGAATCCATCTCACTCCCTATCACCGGAGTGATATCAAATAATCCAATCCCAGAGAATGTCTCAAGAAACCAAAAGGTTACTCTTCCAATACAAAAATACTTAGTGTTGCTTAAAAGATTAACTAAGAACAATACTCAACTATTTGCTTAAAAACTTAGAGGAGAACAACAATTTGATAAACAATCAACAATCAGTCAACTCAATGCATTAAAACATACATGAGGACATACAAAGAAACACATGAAAAACCTAAGAAACTCTCAAACCCTAAACCCTTATTTTTCACAAGGTTTTACAATAAAAACAATGCTTAAAAAACTAGGTCTTGAACGTCACCTTAAATAGACTCATGCATTAGACTTGGACTCTTCAATCAAATTTAATCTTCAGCTGTAAATCTCTGCATAATCTTCTCCATAAAAATAGAAACACAAACAAATCTTTCAAATATTTCCTAAAAAGTCTCAAAGAACCTTTTCACGAAACAAATCAAATCTGCAATTATTCCTAAAAAATCCTTAATTGCCTGTGCCTGTTATGAGTACTAGAAGCCTCCAAAAACTCATATTTTCAATCAAATCTTCAAGGATATTAGCCAGTTGTATGTCATGATGTTCTGTTGTAACATGTTGTAACATCTAATGGAACATCTGCCAAATAAAGTACCAGCAGACTCTGATGTACCAGATGGTCAAGATGTTATTAAATCTTGTTCAACATTAGGCTGCAATACATGTTTTCCAAATGAAACATGTTTTGATACAATTGTTTCCAACTCTTTGTTTTACCAAAATTGTTACCAACTATAAAATCACAAACCTGACAATCTTCCAATTTGGCAAATTTTGACTAAAACAACCTTTTCACAAAAACCTGGAGAGATGAATAAAATCACAAACACAAGTTACATGAATACATATACACTTTGTAAAAACTTAACACAACTAAAAGCTTGTACAATCAAACAAGTTTATTACTCCCCCTGTCATACACAATTAGTCCTCCCCCTTAATGGAAAACCCCCAAATCAGAGTACATGCAGTAGAAGACACAACGAAAGCAGCAACAACAACTTCAAGGCATGACAAACCATCCCTCTCTCCCTTAATAGTTGCATACAACAAGCAACCGCAAACATCTACTCTCCCAAAAGAAGTAGCATACAGTCTTATCACAATACTAAATCAACATGTCAAGACATGTGATGTAACATCGGGACACACAAAACACTAACACTTTACTCCCCTTTTTTAGCCAAAATATTGACAAGAAATAGAGTAAATGTACACATGTGGAAATATAAAAAGCCTTCGGATCAAATATATTTCACACAAGCAACACCTCAGATGGAAGCACACACCACAAATGGAAACACGTATATTGCGCACCAGTAATACCACAGATGGAAGCACAAAATCTGATGGAACCAAACTTCACCAAATTTCAGGTGATCTTCCACCTCTTACCCCTGTCAAAGAGCCTCATTCCTCTGTCGAAGATCCTCCTGCACTCCTTGGCGTTGTAGCCAGCCCCACTATCTCGGAGAACACCTTCCTTCCATCCCTTCTCAGTAGCAATTTGTCCAGGCATGTCATGCCTCAGAATATAGAGGAAAGATGTAGTATTAGTTGCATTCCTCCATATTTGTAATTGATATAACTCTTCAATATTACAAGTTCCAATCCTATTGCGTACAATAATAAGTTGTTCCTTGTTGTCTATATGCTCAAGAATAATAACCCTTCCTTCAATAAGATTCTTGATTAGTTGATTACAACTACCAAGGTCCTTGTTACATCCATGTTAAATGAGATATATGAAATAACTCAGATCTTCACTATGAAATGTCATGACATCCTTCTTGGCATCATGTCAAATAAAGTACCAGCAGACTCTGTTGTATCAGCTGATCAAGATATTATGAGATCTTGTTCAACATTAGGCTGCAATACACATTTTCCAAATTAAACATGTTTTTGATGAAATTGTTTGAAAATCTTTGTTTTACCAAAATTGTTGCCAACTATAAAATCACAAACCTGACAATCTTCCAATTTGGCAAATTTAGGCTAAAACAACCTTTGCACAAAAACCTGGAGAGATGAATAAAACCACAAACACAAGTTACATGAATACATGCACAATTTGTAAAAACTTAACACAACTAAAAAGCTTGTACAACCAGACAAGTTTATTACTCCCCCTGTCATACACAATCAATCCTCCCCCTCAATGGAAACCCCCTAAATTAGAGCACATGCAACAGAAGAAACAGTAGAAGCAGCAGCTTCAGTGTATGACAAACTGTCATTCTCCCTCTTAATAGTTGCATACAACAAGAAACCACAAACATCTACTCTCCCAAAAGTAGTAGCATACAGTCTTATCACAATACTAAATCTACATGTCAAGACATGTGATGTAACATTGGGACACATAAAAAACTAACACTTTACTCCCCCTTTTTAGTCAAAATATCGATAAAAAATAGAGTAAATGTACACATGTGGAAACATAGAAAGTCTTGGAACCAAATATATTGCACACAAGCAATACCTCAAATGGAAGCACACAGTTCAAATGGAAACACGCATATTGCACACGAGTAATACCATATATGGAAGCACAAAATCTGATGGAACCAAATTTCACCAAATTTCAGGTGGTCTTCTACCTCTTACCCCTGTCAAAGAGCCTCCTTCCCCTGTAAAAGATTCTCCTGCACTCCTTGGTGTTGTAGCCAGCCCCATATGTCTTACAGAACACCTTCCTTCCATCCCTTATGAGTAGCAATATGTCCAGACATATCATGCCTTAGAGTATAGAGGAAAGGTGCACCATTAGTTGCATTCCTCCATATATAATTGAAATAATTCTTCAATAGTAAAAGTTCCAATCCTACCGCGTACAATAGTAAGTTGTTCCTTATTGTCTATATGCTCTAGAGTAATAAAATTTCCTTCAATAAGATTTTTGATCAGCTGATTAAAACTACCAAGGTCCTTGTCCCAGCCATGTTGAATGAGATATCTGAAAGAACTCAAATCTTCACTATGAAATGTCATGACATCCTTCTTGACATCATGTCTCTTCAATACCAGTTCAGATAAAATTTCTCTTGTTTCCCTACCTTCAACTTCAACAGTATACCAAGAAGTACATTCCTGCTTCTTACTAATCCAAAAAAACAAACTATTCCTCAAGGTAAAACATCCATCAGTATTTGATATATTCATATCTAATTTAGTGATGTTTCCTTTATCAGAGTGATTTATAGTCATTTCCTTGAATTTTTCTATCTGTCCTTCAATAGATAGACCTTTACTGGATTGAGAATTCACTAATTCAGTGCTTGTGAATTCACAAATTTCCTCCCTTAGTGCTCCATCAGTTTGCACACAGGATGTTCCAACATCGTCTATAACATCCACCTTTTCTTCAGTAATTGAATCATCAATTATCACATTGATAGATTACATTTCATTCCAGTTTTGGAGTTAAAAACTCTATAAGCTCTTCTGCTTGAAGAGTAGCCCAAAAATATTCCTTCATCCCCTATAGAGTCCTTCTTGTCGACTTGATCTTTGTAAGTAAAGATATGGCATTTACTTCCAAAGATATGAAAGTATTTAACTTTAGGTTTCCTTCCTTTTTATACCTTATAGAGAGTAGTAGTATTACCTTATCTCAAAGTGACCATGTTATGAATATAGCTGTAGTGGTAGAAATGTTGAGACTAAGCCATTGGATTGACTTAACTCGCAAAAACCAATGAAGTCGCCACCACACTTTTATAGTATCCAAAAGACTAGGAAAATAGTGAATAAAACCTAAAGTAAAATAGAGATCAAGATATGAGGGTTGTTTATGCAAAGGGAAGATATTAGCATCCTAAATATTTATGGTACTCCGCAGGAACCTCTTTAAAAATCTGTGTGTTTTGGCTATAAAAGGTATATACAAAAATAAGATTGGGGAGATGAAAAGAAGTATTTTTTACAATTTTGGATTTGATAAAGCTTCCAATGAGATTTAGGCCTACATACCAATAATGTGAAATGTTGAAATAAAAACCCATGTAGTTCAGGTAAAAAAGACCAAAATTGGTTTGTTATGATTAGTTTTGATGTAAAAGACATTTTGTCTTATCTGAGTGGAAAACCAATCAACTATGACAATCATGGTAAAAAGAGAACTTGCTTCATCTTAAATATGGAAAACTTACAGCCTGGATCAAATCAACAGTGCCAATATCAACATATAAGTGGAAAGTTACTTCAATATTACCATGTTTATTAAAGTGATGAGGTTTGCAAACACTCAAAGAAAAGACTCGTGTCTTAAACTTTCTGAAAATCTTAAAGGAAAAAATGCTCTGAGGCATAAAAAGTTTGAGTGAGGTTAACGACTTTTAGTCTTTAAAAATATGTCAAAGTATAATTAAATTGATTAAGGTTTAATTAAGAAAAAAGTTTTTTGAAAATGCATGGACCTAAGTCCAAGTTTATTATGAAAGCGGTTCAAGTTTGAAAACAAGAAGAGTTTTTAAAAAAGAGGGAGAAGATTTTGAAATTAAAGAAAATAGGAGGAGATGAAGGGACTATCCTATGTACACAAAGTAAAAGCTAAGGTAAGGAAATGTCTAACCAACAAGAAGCCAACACTTGACATAAAGAAGTAAATGTAGAATTGTCATCCTTTGGATTAAATCCACAAGCATAGAATATACCAAAATCATACCAATCTTCCATCTGAAAATAAATCACAAGCCAAGAGTACCAAAGAAACCCAAGGTATTAAAACCGAAGCAAGGTCTTCAATATTGAACCATGTGCCATATAGATCACTTAAGGCTAACATAACAACACCTACACACAGAAGATTTTCCAATACACAAGCAATATAACAATAAAGCAACACAAGGTCCAAAGGTCTCAAGGTCTCAAAATATCAAGGCTTCTAATCCTAAATCCAAGAGATCCACAACTCCAATATTCTAAGGATAGTAACCAATAATCCATAAAGAGTCTTAAGTATTTTCATGTTCAAGTTGGTTATTAAGTGTCTTCAAAAGAAAAAGAAAGCTCAAGTGAGCAAAGATAAAATGACATAAAAATAAATACTCAAGTGGGAAAAAATAAAATGACATAAAGATAAATGGTTAAGTGAGAAAAAGGAAAATAGAATGAAATGTAAATGCTAAAGGTAAAAGTACATAAAAGTAAAGACGTAAAATAAAAAGCATAAAGCAAAGTTAATTATTAGTGAGTTAGAAGTTAGAAGTTATAAGTTAACGATCACAAATATGATCAACAATGATTCAATGATGATCTTGGACCAAAGAATAATGAAAACTCATTATAGGATTGATAGACTCAAAACCTTCTAACGACAAGCTTCATAGGTATGGATCCAAAATAAACAATCAACTATACTTAGACATACAAACATAATGTTTGGGCCACGAATGAACATTTTCCGAATCGGGACAAATTTAGCACTATGTTAAGCAATCTTAAGTGCGTATTCCACGAACTCTCTGAGTATTCAGAAACTTGACTTTGTCTTCAAAGATATGAGCAGCAATCCTTCTGATGAACAAATCTTAACTTCTGAACTTTGCGTTGGAAGCTTGTTTTCTTGTATAATCTATTTTCTGATCTCAAAGTAGCAGCTTGTCAGAAATTATTTCTTCTTGTGATTTGTGACTTCCAAAGTATCAGCTTGTTGAGAAGTACACATGTGATCTTCTTCTTGGAGAACATTCAACATTCTTCTGAACTACTAATGTTTCTCCATAAGTGAATGTGAACAGTCTTTCTGATGTGCTTGGCGTATTTCTGATTCTTCAGACAATAGTCCTGAATCAATTAGAATTTCTTATTTGCACACTCAAGAAACTTATTAGAACTAAAATTGTAATTCATAAAATATATGCATTGTTATCATCAAAACACAGATTTAAACACATATTCAAATCTTGTTCTAATAGATATTGTAATACGGTGGCAGAACCGACTATTATACTGGTTTTACGTTTGTGTTTGAAAATGTTGCGGTAAGAAAGAGTCGCCATCGAATTTTATTTTATCCAACAAAGGAAAGGGTGAAAAGAACATAAAAAGACCTTTCAAGATTATTTCTAAGTAAGGGCGGTAGATTATGGAAAGGGAAGGTGTTAGCACCCTTTCCATCAGTAGTTTTCTACGGGCTCTTAGATGCTTAGCTCATTTTTGAAATACCTTGTATTTTTGTGTGTTTTTGAAAAGTATTTTGAAATGCCATAGTGAGGCAGTTGGCTTTATGATAACTCTTGTATCAGTCCTCAAGAGTGTTGATAAAGCGAATGTTTTTGAAAAGGTTTTTGAAAATTGTTTTGTGTAAGTGTAAAAAGTTTGTTTTGAGCATATCATCTAGGAACTATCTACTTTACTCGAAAGGGTCATTCTTTTCCTCCTTTCCTTTAGACAGTGCTAGCCTACTATCAGTGAGTAGGTAGCCCTAGTCGTTTGGATGTTTGAGGGACATTCGAAGGGACGTTTTATAGTCACAAAGGCAATTGAGCAAGAAACCTTAGTAACTACCCTAGGGTTTTAAAATCATTGTTTACCGAGACAATATCGAGAGGGTCATCGAGGGACTTATGATCTTTTCAAACCGGAGGGTAGCCACTAAAATCTCTCACATTTAGAGAGTTGTGACTATTTTCCAAAGGCAACCAAAGTGGGAGTACCCTAAAGGTGCGCATGTGCAATTATATTGTGTTTCAGTTATTTATCTTTATGTTAGGTTTCCTAACGTTTTGTTTTTAATTTCTTGCCATACAATCTTATTAATTATACATCTAAGTAGTTAATATATGTACATAAAATATAAAGTTCGGAAATCAAAACCTAGCTATTACAAGGCTTCGGGAAGGGGATTAATTACATATCCAAAATTGGGAAAAGAAAGACAGTAAAGTAAAGTCCTAATTTAAGTCTATTACACCCAATGAACAGATACAATAATATGAAGATAATAATAATACTAAAATCATAAAAATGCACGAATTAGAAAAGACGTCTAAAACCCTAAAATGTTTCTAAGTTAAAAATAAATCTTTTTGTCGTTTTGTTTTATTTTATGAAAAAATTGAATTCGAATAAATCCTAATTCTATTCATTTTAAAATTAAGAAAATGGTTTAAATAAATATGATTTAATTTACATAATTAATTTAATTAACAAAAAATACCAACCTAATGTTTTTTTGTGATTTTATTTGTTTTTACTGATTAAACAAATTAAAACAAAATTAAAAGAAGTAAATAGTAAAGATAAAACAAAAATATAAATGGGCCTAATTGCAAAAGAAATAGAGGGGGTATGAAGTGAAATTCGCTGGGCCTAAGCGAGAGAAGCCCAGATCTGCCCCTGGATTCAGTGGGGATATCCCCAGGAGAGTCCATGGTGAGGCTGTGTGCTTAGGGCGTTGGATCCGGATCAGACGTGCATCTGATGGCCCAAACTTGATGGTGTATGGCGAGCGTGCGTAGCCAGGAAGCATTGAATCTGCATAAAATGTTAGAAAAAATAAAATTGCAAGGCATGGGTATCAAACCCAGGTCCTTTTGACTACACACATCCTTCTTCACTATCTGAGCTGGATTTAAGATTCGAAGGAATCTATTTCACATACCTTAGTAAATGTATCATGTTACTTTAGACTTTACATGTGACACACTAACCATCATAAACATTATGCAGCATGAATATACAATCAAAATAAATTACATATGAAATGAATTTGAGATCGAAGGTTTGTTACTAGTGGAGTGCTTGTTTTAGATTGAGGAGGCCTACCGAGGTTGCTTCGATTCTGACAACCTTGTTGGAACTTTGGAAGTTTTGTGGAGCTCTTATGGGGCAACGTGGATGTGTGGAAAAAATACTTTCGTTTGGCAATGTGTCTGCAGCTTCGATTGGTATTCTGTGTGATGCAGTCTGTAAGAATGTTTCTGTGATAATGTTTTTCTTGTCTCTTTTTTTAGTCCATGGCATTGTATTTTTAGGCCTGTATTTATATGGGTATGGGGGGAATGCAAATGGAAAGGGACAATAATTAACCAGGCTTTGAAGGCAAAATTAGAAAAATTAAAGGATTGCCATCTTTGATGAATTCCTACCCTTTTGGGGTTTGGGATGAACCTGGACATGTTTCACTCCCTGACTCCTTTGAATGCCTCTACGCCTTATTCTTCAATTGGCTCTGAATTTCTCATTTTGATGGCTTTGAAAATACCTAACTATCCCAATAAAACATTTCATTCTGGCCAGTCGAAGCTTCTTTTGTCATCTCCTTTGAATGTAATTGTGCAGGAGGCTTGGGCTTGGCAGCATGTAGGACTTTGGCCAGAAAGCTTCTTGTGTCAGTCATTCTATTGTTGTATTGTTGAACTAGGGAAAATAGGTCCCTGATTTTTGCTGGGGATGAAGAGTGTAAGTCTTCAAATTTTGTTGAAGTTGAAATGTTGGGAGATGGATTTCCATTGTTAGAGAAATAAACTCTATTGAGGAAGGGAAACTCCATGAACTGCTTGGGGATTTTTATGAAATCATGTCGGGGAATCCCGAAAAGCTTGTGACCAAGGTTATGGAATTCTTTAAGATGCCGAGGCAGTAATTGGAGATTCTTGTTTCGCTGGGTGTGATATGGTGGCAGAACCAATTGTTTTTACTGGTTTGTGTTTTGCGTTTTTTGTTCGCAAAATGTCGCGGTAAGCAAGAGTCGCCACCGACTTTTATTTCATCCAATCATGGAAAAGGAAAAAGAACAGAAAAAACCTTTTTTCGAGATATTATGAGTACGGGGGAAAGGGAAGGTGTTAGCACCCTTTTTTATCCATGGTTTTACATGGGCTCTTAGGTACTTGCTAATTTTTTCAAATTGCGTGTGTGTGTTTGTTTTGAAAATGTTTTACTTCGTGATAACCCTTGTATCAGTCCTCAAAGATGTGACGAAGATGTTTTGAAAATTTGTTTTGAAAGGTGTTTGTGTGAAAAGTTTTTTATTGAGCAAGTACTTAAAATTCTACCTACTTGAAAAAAGATTATTTGTTCTCATTTTCTTTAGACAACGCTATCATACTATTAAGGAGTAGGTAGCCCCGTAGTTGGAGTTGTAAGGGACATTCGAAAGGGACAAGTATAATCACTAAAGCAATAGTTAGAAAACTTTAGTAGTAACCCTAGAGTCTTAAGATCTTTCCGAGGCAACATTTCCGAGGCAACATTTGAATGGGACAATTTGATCTTTTAGACTGGAGGGCAACCACTAAAATCTCCTATGCTTAATGATTGTCTAGCGAAGGAAACCGAAGTGAGGTAAAACCTAGGGGTGAATATGTGCATATGAGTTGTTTCAGTTATTTAATCTTTGCACATTAGGTGATCTGCCGTTTTAAATTTCCAGACATTCTTGCCATACAATCCTATTAGCATTTATCTAGACAGTTAAATACTTGCAGGAGTTTAAAAGTGCGAGAAAATAAACCTAGCTATTACAAGGCTTTGACAGTTACATGATTATTTTGACGGGAAATAAAAGATGCGAAATTTAAAACCCTAATTAAAACTATTACAAACCATCGGCAGTTACAATAATAATAAAACAAACAAAAGTGCGCGCGGTAAATTAAATGCGAGGGGTGTTAAAAAATAACCTAAATCCTAATTGAAAGAAAGATATTATTTTTTTAGAGAAGAATTAATTGAGTTATGTACGACTAAACCCTAATTCTAATTATTTTAATTATGAAAAAAAAGAAATTGAAATTAACCTAATCTAGCTAAATTAAATAATTTCAAGAAAATAAAATATTTTACAAAGAAAACTAGATTTTGTGTATTTTGGGTTTTTTTATTTGAGAAAAGAAATTTAATTGTAAAATTAAACCTAATTTCTATTTGATTTTAATTATAGAAAAGAAATTAAATTAACCTATATTTCTAATTAAATTAAATAATTTATTAAAAAAAATGCTTTTTTTTTGTATTTTGTGATTTATTGATTTTATGATTAAATGAAAAAAAGGTGATTACTTTTTGTGGAAAAATAATTAAACAAAATAATTAAACAAAGGAAATAAAAATAAGAAAGAATTGAAAATAGGCCTGTATGTTGTTAGCAAATCTGGGGGTGCACTATCTGAATTTCCAAGCCCAAAATGCTTCAAGCCCAGTCAGCCTGCCTAATAATAAAATAATAGGTGGAAAACCTTAGGGGTCGCGGGTCCTATTAGAAACATGTTTCAAACAAGAAAACATGGGCCTCTTTGGAAAAAATGCAAATTTGATCAATGTTGACTTTTGACAATTTTCCAAAAATTGCCAATTTTGACAATGCACAACTCTCTCAATTTTGACCCTAGGAGGGTGTTCTTCGACTTTTTAGAAATCTTAGGATGTTCCCTAAACAACCCTTTTGGTTTCATCTCAATTGGATCTTCCATGTTCATGTATGAAGCTTTGACCCAAAAGGTGTTTTTGTTGACTTTTCAAAAGGACATATAATGTGAAAATTCATATCTTTTGTTGAGTGCATATTTTGAACTTGTGGACTGAATATGAATTGTAGGGAATTGAATCCTCTTTAAAATGAGCCTTGGATGGAAAATTTCTAATAAAGTATGAGGAAGTTATGCTTGGTCAAAGTTTGGTTGACTTTTCTTGAGAAATCCTAATTTAGCAACTTTTGGGTTTTGATGGATTTAGGGAATTCCTTGAAGAATCATGATCAAACCTTGATCAAATGATGAAAGTAACTTCAAAATGTGGATTTTGACCAAAAATCTTGAAGTTTGACTGTATGTGGGCCACAATTGACTTTTGACCTAATACAGTCGATTCTCAAGCATCTGAGCAGTTGACTGAGCAAACTTCTTGTGCAGTGCTTGGAATTTGACATGGATGGTCTTGAGAACATATTAGGACCATGGAGAGCATATGAGGTCTTTGGAGTCCACCTATCTTAATGAAAATGGAAACCCTAATTTGAGACACACTGCCTTAGGAGAGAGTTTGTCTGGTCAACTCTTGGGCAAACTTGAGCAAATTGAGGATCTCTAAGAGTATGTATTGAGTAAAATGAGAGGGAAAATTTTGGGGTACAACAGCTGCCCTTGTTCAATCTTCTTAAACCTGAGGATGTAGATTGGTTGTCTGTCTTTCGTAATCTGAAGGTGGAAGATGATTGAACACTAGAGTGCCCAATAATTTGCACTCGTCTGAGATGTTGCTGGACTGTGTAGGTAGTATCGGGAATGGGCTTACAGATGCCATTTGGAGGATATGACATAGAATCTTCGGAGATGGGCTTAAAGATTCCATCCGGAAGATATGACGGAGAATCATCAGAGATGGGCTTAAAGATGCCATCTAGAGGATGTTGATTTCCTGAGATGTTCCTTCGATGAGAGTCATGTTCCTGTTGTTGATGAGGAATCTGCTGAGGAATGTTGGTATCTGTCTTGGGAGAAATAGAATTTTAGGAGCTTCAATTGTCCGTTACTCTACTGGGGAATTAACTCCAGAGGTGAACTGCATATCTCGTCAGTGTATAGGCTGCATCGCGACCTACTAGGGAAAGGTGAAACTGATCGTGTTTGATCAGGTCCAGGTCTTACAGTGTTATGGACTGTTGTCTGGAGATAAGAGAAAAGAAACCTGGATGGTAAGGTTATGAGAAGGAACCTGGATAGTAGGGCTTATGGGAAGGAACCTAGGTAAGGTTGCTTCATGAGGAGTTTGGGTAAAACTGCATCTGAACCAAGAAGGAACCTGGGTAAGGTTTCTTTGTGAGGAGTTTGGGTAAAACTGCATCTGAACTGAGAAGGAACCTAGGTAAGGTTGCTTCAGGATAAGTCTGAGTGAAACTTCAGAAGGAACCTGGGTAAGGTTGCTCGTGATGAGTCTGTGTAGGGCTTTATGAGGAACCTGGGTAGTGCTACTTCAGGATAAGTCTATGTAAAACTTCAGCAGGAACCTGTGTAAGGTTACTTTGAGCTAAGTTTGTGTAAAACTTCAAGAGGAACCTGGGTAAGGTTACTTTGTGATAAGTTCGTGTAAAACTTCATAAGGGACCTGGGTAAGGTTACTTTAGGATAAGTTCGTGTAAAACTTCAGGAGGAACCTGGGTAAGGTTACCTTGGGATAAGTCTGTGTAAAAGTTCAAGAGGAACCTGGGTAAGGTTACTTTGTGATAAGTTCGTGTAAAACTTCAGAAGGAACCTGGGTAAGGTTACTTGGGGATGAGTTCATGTAAAACTTCAACAGGAACCTGGGCAAGGTTACTTTGGGATGAGTTCATGTAAAACTTCAGAAGGAACCTGGGTAAGGTTACCTTGGGATAAGTTCGTGTAAAACTTCAGGAGGAACCTGGGTAAAGTTATTTCGTGATAAGTTTGTGTAAAACTTTAGGAGGAACCCGGGTAAGGTTATTTCGGGATAAGTTCATGTAAAAACTTCAGAAGGAACCTGGGTAAGGTTACTTTGTGATAAGTTCGTGTAAAACTTCAGAAGGAACCTGGGTAAGGTTACTTTGTGATAAGTTCGTGTAAAACTTCAGAAGGAACCTGGGTAAGGTTTCTTTATGATAAGTTCGTGTAAAACTTTATTTGGGAATGTATGAGAAAAGACCCGTGTAAGATTTTTCAGGATAAACCCATGTGAAGCTGCACTTAGGAGAAACCCGTGTAAGATTGCTTCGTGACGAACCCGTGTAAAGCTGCATTTGATCGTGCAGATGATTACTCTGTTTAGTTTCAGGAGCTAATCTTGAACTTGCTGGAAGTTGTTGATGATAACCATCTCTCCTGAAAAGGTACATGATTAATCGTATATGATGCATGACATGCATTATATGATGATGTTCTCAAAATAAATGAGATTATACCGTATGCAATATGTATGTGCACGTCATGATACATGAACATGAAATGCTATTGTGGCACGTCCGAGTTTAGGAAAATAAATCCCTGACTATTGTTGGAGAGTAATGGAAATTGAGTTCCTGACTGTCGTAGAAAAAGTAGTTCTTCTACTTCCGCTGGAGATGGTGAACCAGAGATGACTATGCTGGGGATTTGTCCCTTGTTTACGGATATTCTGCCGAGGAGAGACTCTGCTTGAGAACAACTCCGCGGGGGAATAATTTCGTTGGAGAGAGAAGCTTCCATAGATGAAGGGATAAACTCTATCGGGGATTGAGCTTCTGTATTCAGAGAAATAAACTCTGTTAGGGAAAAAACTTTATGAACCGCTTGCGATTACAAAATTCAGCCAAGGAATATAGACGTCGACTCTCTGAAAGAGCTTGGCTGGGGAAAGTAACTCTTGTTTGGGGAGGCAGAGATCAAAACTTTGGTTGCCTCTACTCTGTGGGGAGTGTAGATGTTATTGGGACACATGCTGAGGCTACGACAATGACTTCGTATCAAGACTTTTCTGCCCCTATACCTTCTGGAGAAAGTGCCTGCGGCGGCCTTGTGGATTGAGTGTTATCCCAACTTATGAGGTGCTTGGTAACTTTCGATCTAAATGATAAGTCTTCTACTGATAGGCAAGTGACGAGATGACGGGACATAGTCGTACGCTTTAATCCCTAACTTTTTCCTGGACTGTCTTTTCAGATTTTTAGTCCACCGGGATACCCTTTTTTGCCCAAGCCACCTTTTCAGGTTTTCGGCTTGCCGGGTGTACATATATTTTTTGTTTTTATCCCTAATTTTTGCCTGAACCCTTTTGGTTCGCCAGGATGCCCTTATTTTTTACTAGGCCAGTCAACCTAGCGGGTCTTTGTTCATGCGCAGTATTTTCTGACTATGTCCACGCTCTCAGGGTGTAGGGAGTTGTCACTGTCGGTAGTGTTGTGTTGCCACACTACCAGAAGATGATTGTTTGATCGTACAAGATTCGTTGCTAGAATTCATGCCCAATGCCCCCTAAGTGATTCATATGGAGATATGCCCCTGGATATTTGGCATCTTTAAGAGATTCCTTGAATCTTGACTTGACTTCCCCAGATGATGGATAATGATCATGCCATGCCCCTTGGTTGGAAGTGTTTTTCCACTTGAGGTGATCCTTTTTATTGAGAAGGTTTTTGTTCACTAGATATTCGTCATGCGAATTTCTCTATTGTTGAACAAATAGTCATATGAAAACAATGTTATTTTAAGAATGCAAAGCTTACGTCTGTCTTGAAGTTTTGAAAATGTAGTTTTTTTATTTAGTAAAATAGAATTTTGCAAAGATGTGATATCAACTCAGGATTTGTAACGAACCTTCAGGAGTTAGGATACCTTTTGTAACAGTATGATTTCGAACGAACCCATGCTTCGGCTAGGACTTTTAAGGGTTATAACGTGGTATGGTTCATGGTTTAAGAAACAAAGGATAAAGGCTCAAATTTTATTTGTACCCACCCGTTCTTCGTGATGTTCTTCGATCCTAAACTCAGCTAATTATGCATTTAGATCCCGTTTGAGTCTTTGCTCTGATATTCCAATGATGGTTCGAATACTGACAGTTTATTTTGAATAGGAAGTCATTTCTTTTTTGTTGAGGGTTTATATGACCTCTTTCTTTTTTATTTTATTATCCCTGTCTTTTGCCTGAACTATTTCTTTTTGTGATTAAAGTCAGTGGGATGCCCCTGTGTTTTTTCTTAAGTCTCCTTCATAGGTTTTGACTTAATGGGCTTTTATTTCGAGAGATAATGACTGCCTATCTTGATGATTATAGGGAACCATCACCGTCTTTTGTTTCAGAAGGACGTCTTTGATGCCATTCATTGTGTACGAAGCGGCAGATTGTGACTGAATGTGCCTCTGAATTAACCGAGAAAACTACCCTGCCCCAAGTTATGATTAAGGGTTTTAATTTGTGTGAAAAGAAAAACTCCTACTTCTTTGGCTCGAAGGGGTTGACTAGGGATTATCTTCCTTATAACTCCACTGTTTAGGATTTGCAACAACGCCTGTACATCGTCAGCAGGGTCTGTTCAAAAGAATACTGTAGAGATTGTGGTATCATTTTCATCATCCTCCCTCTAAAGGCTTACAGTTTTTTAGTCGAGAGTTGAATATCACGAAAAGGAAGTATAAAGAAGTTTAAGCATAATGAAAACAAATTAAATCAAGACAGACATGTGTAATGCATTAATGAAATAATATAGTTTGACATGACAATAATTGTTCGAATAAGCAAAGAAAATACAACTTTAGAATTTAAATGAACAAAAATGCTTTCAATCCTAGCCATGTTTTGGCAAGGGAGCAGTGATCACGTTGGGAGTCTCAGGAGGGTCGAATTCGATCTCCTTGGCATCAATCATATTCTGAATCATGTATTTCAGCGCCCAATAATCGTTAGTATCGTGCCCCGGGCTACCAGAATGATAAGCACACCTTGCATCTGGGTTGTAGTTAGGAGAAGAAGTCTTAGGGTTCAGATGAGGGTTTATCACTGTAATCAGATTCATCTTCAACATGTGTTGCAATGCTTGTGACAATGGCATGTTGATTTGGGTGAACTGCCTTTGAGGTATTTCCACCCTTGGCTGATTGTTTCATTGTTGTGGTCGTTGTGCACATGCGGAATTAGAGATCAGCACTGCCCCCACAGATTGGTGTCAGTCTGCCTTGCTACGCCCCTTCTGGCCATTCACAACATTGGCTTCCCTCTTTCCACCAAATGACTTCTTCTCTGTACTCGAAGAGCTATTTTTCTAGATCTTACCACTCCGGATCCCAGCTTCTACTCTTTCTCCAGTCAATATCAGCTTAGTGAAACCAGTTGAGGAGCTACCAATCAAGTGATTGAAGAATGGACCAGACAACATCCTGAGAAACATGTCAACCAACTCCCTATCAAACAAAGGGGGTTGGACTCTCCCTGCCAAATCTCTGCACTTATGTGTATATTCCTTAAAGCCTTCACTTGCACCCATGGACATACTCTGGAGTTGAGTACGAGTAGGAGCAAGGTCGGCGTTGTATTGATACTATTTATAAAAAGTGGCAGCTAAATCTTCCCAATTTCGGACATTGGCTCTCTCTAGTTGATAGAACCATTCAAGCTGAATCCCTGACAGACTATCTTGAAAGAAATGAACCCACAAATTTCTATCAGCGGTGTGGGGCTGGATCTTTCTGACATATGAGCGGAGATGGAGTTTTGGGCAGGAGAGCCCATCATACTTTGCAAAAATTGGAGCTTTGAACTTATGCGAGATGACCACTCCCGTCACCAATCCCAATTCTTCGAAATCCAACCCAGGTATCCTTTGGACCTCCATAGCATTCAAGCGATCTTCCAACTTCTTGTATCTATCCTCAGTGAGAGGATACTGGTCATCATTTTAGTCGGTATCATTGTCATAAATTGCAGGATTGGGGTCCTTCTCTTCTTCTTGATTCTCCCCTTCCTTGGATGAAGAGGTCAGATCAGTTTTTCGCTTCAACCGCTCTCCAAACCTTCTGCCCATATTCAGAATACCAATAACCTTCTTCTTTTTCTTCTTCTCTTTCAGAATGAGGGCTTTCAGATCCTCCTACCCTTTTGCCAGATTTATGAACATTTGCTGAAACTGGGCATTTTGTGCCTGAAGGTCCTTGATGGTTTGCTCGGAAGACATTTTGTGCTGAAATAAACAGCGAAGAAGATGAGAAACCTGTAATGGTACTTGTAATGATGTGCATGATAATGGGATGCACATGCAATGATTTCAAAGACTTCGGGAAATTTAAATTTGCAAACCAAAATAAACAAGAACTTTATTAGCTGAATTTGAAGTTCAAATGCCTTTTAGGCGTTACAATTAAAAATAAATCTGAAACTATAAAAGACATCAAAATTTCCATGGATGCTTCCTCTTTGTGCCGAGATAGTCATTGAGTCCTCTTTCTTCATGCAACTGCTTTATGAGCTCTAAAACCTTTCTCTCCTAAGCATGGAACTGATCCTTGTAAGTATCCCGCTCCTTCATCAACTGAATCCAAGACCTCTGTAATTCTCCAAGATCAGTGGGCATATAAGGATAGAGAACTGTGTAAGGAATATCCTCCTCCGTAGTGGGTTCTACAATCACTGGCAAAACAGCCACATAGGGCATCATGAGCTGCTGGGCACGAGCTCGTACCCATTGTAGGTAAGGTTCCATAGGAACGGAAGTCTTTGGTCCCAAAGCCTTGGTGCTAGATCTGTTTACCATGCCCCAGGCTCGTATGAATCTCCGGCGATACTCCTTGACATCATCCTCATAGTTGAATATAATACCCTCGATAAGTAACTCATGGGGACCATCCCTTCGAGCGTAACCAAATTGTCGCAGGGCTAAACAAGGGTTGTAGGTTATACCCCCTCTGATGCCAAGTAGCGGGACATTAGGGTACTCTCCGCAGCGATCAATAATAGAAGTGTATTCCATAGCTCTAGAACACCAAAGAATATCCGTATGAGCGAGTGACATTATCCTTTGCGACCAACCCAAACCTTCTTCATTCTTCAGTACGGACTTAGGGAGGTGAGAAATAAACCACCTCGACAGCAGTGGCATGCAGCACATAAGAATCCCTCTTCTCTTCATGGTACGAGTATGGAGAGTATGCAAAATATCTCCGAGCAAGGTAGGCACAGGGTTGCGAGAGAGAAAGATCTTGATAGCATTCACATCTAAGAATGAGCCCGAATTAGGGAATAAGACTAACCCATAGATTAGAAGAGCCAAGACCTCCTTGAAAGCCTGAAAATCCATATCATCCCAAAACAACTGGGCTTTGTCTATCAGAAACTTAGCTAGAAAACCCTTGACTCTGCTTCTTATTTCCCAATTGGATACCACGTCGGCCCGTTTCAGGTGCAAAGCTGAGCCAATGACTTCTGGCTTAGGAGCTTCTTCTAAAACAATGAAGGGAAACTGTTCAAGAATGGGTATATCCAATAGCTGAGAGAATTCTTACAAGGTAGGTACCAACTAATAGTCTGGAAAGGTGAAGCAGTGGTGCTTGGGATCAAAGAACTGAAAAAGTACACTAATCATCTTTTCATCAAAGTTTGAAGTAACCAGGTTGAGAAGTCGACCATGTCTCTTGGTGAACGCAAAAGTTTCAGAAACCCTTGATGCTAGCTCTTTGAGTTGGGAAGGTATCTTCACAAAGCTGATTCAGATGGTATTTCTATGGACGGAGGCCATGATCTGCAAAACAGAACAAAGATAAATTACCTTGGTCTTTGAAATGGTTAGTGCAATAAGAATGGATGCCATGTTATGATGCATGATGTCATGATTATGTTGAGAAATCACAGATATAACAAGCACAAATAAATCACACCAAGTCCTTAGGTTTAAGGCTTGCTTGAGTTTAAGGTAGTACCCTCTTGAAGTTGGATTGGTTCAGCCTGTCCTATAAATAGTAACCGGGTTCTAGAGATTCTCAATATCACTGTCCATCCTTTATCGGGCATTGTTTCAGCTCAATCAATCTTTTCTTGCAGCCAAAATATCCTGAAAGTCTGATCTCAATGAGTGTAGCATCGAGTATCAACCAGTTCTCAGCTCTACACTGAGGCCGACTATCTCACTGCTTTCTAATGGCCAAGTTTGTTCAACTAAGGTTCTAAGGTCCGT
This sequence comes from Vicia faba, assembly GCA_948472305.1. NCBI lineage: Eukaryota > Viridiplantae > Streptophyta > Magnoliopsida > Fabales > Fabaceae > Vicia > Vicia faba. The sequence goes on from OX451741.1 coordinate 746,551,551, forward strand.
TAGTGCTTCACGACACCACGCGGCGGTCCCGTATTCTCCTCGTTTCCCCATGAAGGATACCAGTACCAACCAAAGTGCCACACTAACACATCCATCACTTAAACCATATCGGTCTACACCGTACAGTCTCCATGATCTATTGCTGTTTACCTAATGAGTGCCCCCAGATCCGGGTGTAGGATCTTTAATAATACCCAAACAAAACCCTTGAATTTAAAGCAGGCAAGGCAAAACAAGAAAGCAATTTTAAAATGACCTAGATCCTAAGGTAAACCCCACTTTACATTTCATCCCAAGCAAAGTCGCCAGTTCTGTGATACGGTAGCAGAACCAACGGTTTTTACTGGTTTGCATTTTGCGTTTTTTGTTCGCAAAATATTGCGGTAAGCAAGAGTCGCCACCGACTTTTATTTCATCCAATCATGGAAAAGGAAAAAGAACAGAAAAAAAACCTTTTTTCGAGATATTCTGAGTACGGGGGGTAGATTATAGAAAGGGAAGGTGTTAGCACCCTTTCTATCCATGGTTTTCCATGGGCTCTTAGGTACTTTCTCATTTTTCAAATTGCATGTGTGTGTTTGTTTTGAAAATGTTTTACTTCGTGATAAACCTTGTTACAATCCTCAAGGATGTGACAAAGTTGTTTTGAAAATTTATTTTGAAAGGTGTTTGTGTGAAAAGTTTTTTATTGAGCAAGTACTTAAGATTCTACCTACTTGAAAAAAGATTATTTGTTCTCATTTTCTTTAGACAGCGCTATCATACTATTAAGGAGTAGGTAGCCCCGTCGTTGGAGTTGTAAGGGACATTCGAAAGGGACAAGTACAATCACTAAATTAATAGTTAAAAAAATTTAGTAGTAACCCTAGAGTCTTAAGATCTTTCTGAGGCAACATTTCCGAGGCAACATTTCTGAGGCAACATTTGAATGGGACAATTTGATCTTTTAGACTGGAGGGAAACCACTAAAATCTCCTATGCTTAATGATTGTCTACCGAAGGAAACCGAAGTGAGGTAAAACCTAGGGGTGAATATGTGCATATGAGTTGTTTCAGTTATTTAATCTTTGCACATTAGGTGATCTGCCGTTTTAAATTTCCATACATTCTTGCCATACAATCCTATTAGCATTTATCTAGACAGTTAAATACTTGCAGGAGTTTAAAAGTGCGAGAAAATAAACCTAACTATTACAAGGCTTTGACAGTTACATGATTATTTTGACGGGAAATAAAAGATGCAAAATTTAAAACCCTAATTAAAACTATTACAAACCATCAACAGTTACAATAATAATGAAACAAATAAAAGTGCGCGCGGTAAATTAAATGCGAGGGGTGTTGAAAAATAACCTAAATCCTAATTGAAAGAAAGAGATTAATTTTTTAGAGAAGAATTAATTGAGTTATGTACGACTAAACCCTAATTCTAATTATTTTAATTATGAAAAAAAAGAAATTGATTAATCTAATCTAGCTAAATTAAATAATTTCAAGAAAATAAAATATTTTAAAAGAAAACAAGATTTTGTGTATTTTGGGTTTTTTTATTTGAGAAAAGAAATTTAATTGTAAAATTAAACCTAATTTCTATTCGATTTTAATTATAGAAAAGAAATTAAATTAACCTATATTTCTAATTAAATTAAATAATTTATTAAAAAAATGCTTTTTTTTGGTATTTTGTGATTTATTGATTTTATGATTAAATGAAAAAAAGGTGATTAATTTTCGTGGAAAAACAATTAAACAAAATAATTAAACAAAGGAAATAAAAATAAGAAAGAATTGAAAATGGGCCTGTATGTTGTTAGCAAATCTGGGGGTGCACTATCTGAATTTCCAAGCCCAAAATGCTTCAAGCCCAGTCAGCCTGCCTGATTCTGTGTAACGTTGACATGAATGTGTACCATGGTCCCTCATGGGTGGAGCACTAGATCTGATGACACGCTGGATCAAATGGTTGGACGCAAGTGTGCATGGTGGTCACCAGGAAGGATGATGCATTGGATCTGTTACAAGAAAGTGAAATAAAGAAAATTTTGTTGGGACCTGGGATTGAACCCAAGTCCTTATACTCACTACCAATGCCTTATTGCCATCTGAGCTCTGCGCTTTTGTTGTATGTAAAATACAAACACAATATTATATATGAAATAAAGTGGTTAGTGGAAAAAACAAAGAAACGCGCACGCTGGTTCATACGGGCGAATGGTTGGCTGACACATAGCCGTCTTCTTCATTTCTCCGTCGTTTTAGACATATGACTTTTACCTACAGTCACATGTTCATAGCCATAGCCCCTGCAAATTTCCAAAATGCACAATACGCACGATAAATGATTTCTAATTACATAGATCCATTCATGGTGATCTCGTGAACACCATGGTACCCTTCTTTTTTGGCTAATTTCACCTGTGTAAGAAAGCCCTAAATTGCACACGTAAACCCTAACAATGGCAACGACATGTATATGCTTCAAAAACGCAATTGAATAACGTAGTTAGCTTGCAAACATGATGAGGATTATAAATATATGAATAGAATGGATTTATAATGCGTAAAACATAGAAATCGAATTTGAGTTTGGGATGCAAACCGTGATACTTCTATGCGAGGATTCTTGATGTTTTGAAGCCTGCAAATGGTTGGGAATGCTTCCTGAGATGCCAAGGAATTGATTTCTAGCTTTGAATCGTCTTGAATAGCCCTCTATCCCATAATTTGAAACTCACTTTTTTGTCAAAAATTTTGAGTTTGCTTTGTCCTTTTCACGACTGTAACCCTTGTCTTTATGATTTGGAATTGTTGTATACATATAGTAGAGCAAATTAGGTCAATAAAATTGCATCATATCTTTGAGAATTATGAAAATGTGATTTGATTTGATTCATGTATGATATCTTTCTAAAACAAGCTTCAATCCAATCTTTTCCAATCCTAACGAGTCTTGCACGAATTGATCATTATTCTAGCTGTACATAGACTCCAAATGTGCACAAAAATCCCAAGATTTGATTTGCTTTTATTATTTTACCATTTAATTTGATTTATTTTGGTTTAAATGAATAAAAAATCAAAATAAATGATAAAAATAATAAAATAATAGGTGGAAAAGATCAGGGGTCGTGGGTCCTATTAGAAACATGTTTCAAACAAGAAAACACGGGCCCCTTTGGAAAAAATGCAAATTTGATCAATGTTGACTTTTGACAATTTTCTAAAAATTGCCAATTTTTACAATGCACAACTCTCTCAATTTTGACCCTAGGAGGGTGTTATTGGACTTTTTAGGAAGCTTAGGATGTCCCCTAAACAACCCTTTTTGTTGCATCTCAATTGCATCTTCCATGTTCATGTATGAAGCTTTGACCCAAAAGGTGTTTTTGTTGACTTTTCAAAAGGACCTATTATGTGAAAATTAATATCTTTTGATGAGTGCATATTTTGAACTTGTTGGATGAAGATGAATTGTATAGAATTACATCCTCTTCAAAGTGAGCCTTGGATGGAAAATTTCTGATAAAGTATGAGGAAGTTATGCTTGGTCAAAGTTTGGTTGACTTTTCCTAAGAAACCCTAATTTAGCAACTTTTGGGTTTTGATGAATTTAGGACATTCCTTGAAGAATCATGATCAACCCTTGATAAAATGATGAAAGTCACTTAAAAATGTGGATGTTGACCAAAAATATTGAAGTTTGACTGTATGTGGGCCACAATTGACTTTTGACCTAATACAGTCGATTCTCAAGCATCTGAGCAGTTGACTGAGCAAACTTCTCGTGCAGTGCTTGAAATTTAACATGGAGGGTCTTGAGAACATATTAGGACCATAGATAGAATATGAGGTCTTTGGAGTCCACCTATCTTAATGAAAATGGAAACCCTAATTTGAGACACACTCCCTTAGTATAGAGTTTGTCTGGTCAACGCTTGGGTAAACTTGAGCAAATTGAGGATCTCTAGGAGTATGTATTGAGTAAAATGAGAGGGAAAATTTTGGGGTACAACACTGGGGATATAAGAACACCTGACATCATTAGGGTGTATGTTGAGGATATGGCAGTGACTTTATAGTAGGATGCCCCTGCCTCTGTACCTGCTGGAGAAAGTATCTGCGGGGATTTTGTGGATGGCATTTAGACATTGTCCCGTTTCTTAAAGCCATTAGTAACTGTCTTTCTTTTTTTTATGTGTGTATTTGTAAACGGTAATTACATTCAAATGCATATGTTCAAAAATAATCACTGGACGTTTTCGCAAACAAAAACAGAAAAATAAAACAAATAGTTTTGCACTTTCGAAGAGATAACTTTGTATTAATTTGAAGAAATTGTGCCTATAATAGGCATTTTTGTACAAGGAGACGAACATCCTAGTAAGAGAATTCCGTCGTAAGGATGAAAACTATACAAAATAGTATACAAATAAAAACAACTATGTGAAATAACCCCATTGATTTCCTATTATGCTGTTGCCTTTATGTCTTTGAGCATCTCATCTCTTTGCTGCTTGTCCGAAGCTGACTGGATTGATTAGTACCATTTGAGATTGATAGTTGATACTGAAGATTGGCTGTAAGGTGATCCAATGAGACATAGTCATACGCTTAAAAGTCCTAAATTTTTCCTGGATCACCCTTTCGGGTTTTCAGTCCACCGGGATACCCTTTTTTGCCCAAGCCGCCTTTTTAGGTTTTCGACTTGTCGGGTGTACAAATTTTCTTCTTATGTATATCCCTAATTTTTGCCCGAACCCTTTTGGTTCGCTGGGATGCCCTTATTTTTTCCTGGGGCAGTCAACCTAGCGGGTCTTTGCTCATGCGTAGTATCTTTTAACTATGTCCGTGTTTACAGGGTGCGGAAGGTCGTCACAGTCCATAATGGTTAAGATTATGGCTCTGCCAGAAAATATGTTCTTAATCACAAATGGCCCTTCGAATGTGGGAGTCTATTTTCCCCTGGGATCACCTTGCGGCAATATGATGCGCTTGATTACTAGGTTACAAGCCTGATATACCTGACGTCTGACCTTCTTGTTAAAAGCTCTAATCATATGTTTTTGATACATATGACCATGGGAGACAGCCGCGAGCCTCTTCTCATCGATCAAGTTTAATTAATCAAGTCGAGTCTGAACCCAATCGTCTTTATTCAAACCTGCATCCCTCATGATTCTAAAGGAAGGTATCTGGACCTCGATGGGTAGGACAACTTCCATACTGTATATCAAAGAGAAGGGAGTTGCCCCTGTTGATATGCGCAATGTGGTACGGTAACCATGAAGAGAAAATGGTAATATCTCATGCCAGTCTTTGTATGTCATCTTCATCTTCTGTATGATCTTTTTGATATTTTTATTAGCAGCTTCTACATCGCCATTCATCTTCGGCTGGTAAGGAGAAGAATTATGATGTTGGATCTTGAATTGCGTGCAGAGCTCGGTGATCATAATATTGTTGAGATTGGTGCCATCATCCGTAATGATTCTTTTTGGAATACCATACTAACAGATAGGGTTGTGTCTGATGAATCGGGCCACAACATTATTGGTAACAGAAGCAAATGAGGCCGCCTCGACCCATTTTATGAAGTAATCAATGGAAACGAGGATGAAGCGGTGCCTATTAGAAGCTGTAGGTATAATATCCCCAATCATATCTATTCCCCATATTGCGAATGGCCAGAGAGAAGTCAAAATGTTCAAGGGGACCAGAGGAACATGTACTTTATCAGCATAGATCTGGCACTTGTGACAAGTTTGTGAATGCTGATAATAGTCTGCTTCCATAGTGGACCAATAGTATCCTGCTCGTAGGATCTTTTTAGCCATTGTGTGCCCACTAGAATGGGTGCCAAAGGTACCTTCGTGCAAATCTGTCATAATCTTTTCTGCTTCACTTTTATCCATACACCAGAGCAAAGTAGAATCGTGGTTGTGCTTATAGAGGATTCCATTACCGAGGAAGAACTTGGCAGAGAATCTTCTTAGGAACTTTTTATCATTGACTGGAGTTCCCTCGGGATACTCTTGGGCTTAGAGATATCTTTTGACTTCACGAAACCAAGGTTTGTCCACTACTTCATTAGTACCAATCTCATGACAGTATGTTGGTTGGTCCATTCTCTCAATAGTGATCTGAGGAGCTTCATTATCCCACCTGACCTTGAACATGGATGACATAGTAGCTAGCACGTCCGTTAGTTGATTTTCCTCTCGTGGAAAATTCTCAAAGGTAACTTCTTCAAAGTGTGGAATCAGTGTCAAAGCATGATCTCTGTAAGGGATGAGTTTGGGATGCTTCATGTCCCATTCTCCTTTGATTTGGATGATTACTAAGGCCGAGTCTCCAAATACACTCAAGAATTTGATCCTCAAGTCGATAGTAGCTTTGAGACCCATAATACATGCTTCATATTCAACCATATTGTTAGTACAATTAAAACATAGCCTGGCAGCGAAAGGAGTATAAGAGCCTTCGGGAGATATGATCACAACACCGATGCTATTGCCAAGTGCGTTAGAAGCTCCATCAAAAACCATAGTCCATCGGGATCCTTTCTCAGGTCCTTCCTCCGGTCCAGGTTCTTCAAAATCAGTTACTAACATGATGCCCTTGTATGGGGACTCAAAATTCATGGATTGGTAGTCGTCCACAGCCTGATAAGCCAAATGATCAGCTAATACACTTCCCTTAATTGCTTTCTAAGTTGTATATTGAATATCATATTCAGTCAGAATCATTTGCCATCTTGCTATTCTTCCAGAGAGAGCGGGCTTCTCAAAGATGTATTTGATAGGATCCATTTTAGATATCAATAAGATAGTGTGAGTCAACATATACTGTCTTAGTCGGCGAGCAGCCCATGCCAAAGCGCAACAAGTTTTCTCGAGCAATGAGTATCTTGTTTCACAGTCGGTAAACTTTTTGCTAAGGTAGTATATTACATGCTCTTTTTGACCAGACTCGTCATGCTGCCTCAACACACACTCCATTGAATTCTCTAACACTATTAAGTACATGATACGAGGTCTTCCTTTAACTGGCGGCATCAAAATTGGAGGCTCTTAAAGATATTCCTTGATCTCGTCAAAGGCGTTCTGAAAATCATCATTCCACTTCACTGCTTGATCTTTCTTCAGTAATTTGAAGATTGGCTCACAAATAGCGGTTAGATGGGAAATGAATCTGGCAATGTAGTTTAGACGTCCCAGGAATCTCCTAACCTCCTTCTCAGTGAAAGGAGTTTGAATTTCTTGTATAGCTTTAACCTTTTCAGGGTCCACTTCAATACCTTTGCTACTGATAACGAAGCCTAAGAGTTTACCGGACCTTACTCCAAAAGTGCACTTATTCGGGTTCAACCTTAATTTGTATTTCTTCAGCCTTTCAAATAGCTTTTGCAGGTGGTCAAGGTGCTCCTCTTCACTCTGAGACCTAGATATCATATCATCAACGTAGACCTCTATCTCGTGATAGATCATATCATGAAACAAAGCTATCGTGGCACGCTGATAGGTTGCCCCGACGTTATTTAACCCAAATGGCATAACTTTGTAGCAGAAAGTGCCCCACTGCGTGATGAAGGTCGTTTTCTCCATGTCCCCAGGTGCCATTTTGATCTAATTGTACCCGAAGAAACCATCCATGAAGGATAATACCTTATGTTGTATGGTGTTGTCATCCAGAACATCAATATGGGGAAGCAGAAAGTCATCCTTGGGGCTTGCCCTATTCAGGTCTCTAATCGACACACATACGTACTTTACCTTTCTTTTTAGGTACTAGAATAACATTAGCAACCCATTATGGATAAGAGGTGACAACTAAGAAACCAACATTGAACTATTTCATGACTTCAACCTTGATCTTTTCTGACATCTCTGGCCGCATACAACGAACCTTCTGTTTCATTGGAGGGCGATCCTCTTTTGTCAGAAGACAATGGACCACAATTTCAGTGTCAAGTCCTGGCACGTCTTTGTATGACCAGGCAAAGACCTCAACATAGTCATGTAGCATCTGAATTAACCGCTCCTTGACATTATGCTCCAGATCGACACCAATCTTGACTTCCTTCTTATCTTCATCAATACCCAAGTTCATTGTCTCAACCGACTCTTCATGAGGTTGTATTGCGCTTTCTTCTTGTTGTAACAGTCTGGCAAGTTCCCCTGGTACTTCACAATCTTCCTCACCTTCGTCCTCGACTTGGTAGATCGGATTTTCAAAGTCATAATTGGCAATAGCATAACCGTTATCAATAGGATCCAGAGTGGATATGCAGTTTGATATGTGGGTGTGTGTAAGAGCATATCTATTTTTGATAAAGTAAAAAGTAGAAAAGAAAAATAGAGATCGTAAAATTTGTATGCAAAACTTCCAATGATTTATTAATGACATATGAAGATGAAGTAATAACCCTCAGAAATAGACCATTGTGCCTCGGGTAAGACACAAGGCTTTAGAGTTTCAATTGTTCAAATATTACATATCCCAAAAAACTAAAAGACAATTACTCTTGAATAAAAATAATAGGAACAAAATCTTTGGCCTCCCAATTATTGAGTCCATCGCTGATAGTTGGGAATATCCACTTATCCATGTCGCAATCATTATCAGTGTCTTCTAAAGCATTGACTCTATGGTTGCTGATGCGTAGTGGTGGTTCCCCGGCACGAGCACGACGAACAGCTCTTGGGGCCCCTGAGGTGAAACCCAAACCAAATTTGTCATATTTGTAGGGAATATCCGGAAGTTGGCCTCAAATGATACACCCACGTTCCTTGACTGCTGCTTTGGCATCCTTCAGAGAAGCCATCTTTAACGGAGGTCTGGTAATCTTTGGGACACTAGTAGCAATCTTGGTTGCAAAAACTGTTTGTGGAACCTCCTCAAAGTTCTGGCAGGGGTCTCAATGAACTCGCCATCCATCTCAACATACCTGAATGAGTTCAAGTGGCTCACCATATATTCTTCCTCACCATGGACTGTGATAATCTTTCCATTAACTGGGTACTTCAACATTTGATGCAGAGTAGAAGTAATAGCACCAGCTACATAGATCCAAGGTCGACCCAATAAACAAGAGTAAGACGTGCAGATGTCCATTACGTAGAAATTTGAGTCAAAAGTATGAGTACCAACTTTGATAGGGATGTCTACCTCCCCGTGCACCATTCTCTTGGAACCATCGAAGGCCCTCACCACAATATTAATGGGCTTCAGTGTGAGTCCTTCATAATCCAACATGTATAAAGCATTCTTGGGTAAGGCATTCAACAATGAACCTGTATCTACCAGAACATGAGCAAGGGTAGTGCCCCTACACTCAATGGAGACATGTAGGGCATCATTATGCTTTCTTCCCTTGGATGTCAGATCTGAATCAGAGAAACCCACTCCATTGTCAGCTATCAAACTAGCAACGCAATTCTTGAATTGATCAGCGGAGGTCTCTTAAGGCACATGGGCAGACTTCAGGAATTTTACTAAAGCCTTAGCATGGGCTTCAGAGCATAAAAGTAAGGCCAACATTGAGTTTTTTGAAGGGGTCTGCCCCAATTTCTCCACGACGTTGTAATCACTTTTCTTTATTATATTCAGTATCTCTTCCATTTCTTTTTTAGAAGCCTCGGGAGTGACTTCTTTGTGCGCCTTCATTCGGACAGTCTCAACCAATACCTCTTTTCCCTGAGTCTCAGCTGACTCAGTAGTAGGGATAATAATAGGGATAACAGTAGGAGTAGCAATGGGAGTACTAACAGAAGTAGCAGCAGGAATAATCACAAGAGTAGCAACAGTTTTTAGAGAGATTTCAGGAGAGAAAACCCTTCCGCTTCTCGTAATTTTACTGGTCTCGACGATGTTGTCGATGTCAGGATCAGTATCTTCGGCCACTTTATCTTTAACAACCAATAGGTCTTGCTTGACGCCATGGTAGTAGACATCAGCCCCATAATTCCAAGGAACAAATTTATCAGAGGAATATGGTATTGACCCAGGAAGGGTGATAATCAAGGGAGAAAACTTGGGAACAGATGTAATCCTGACGAGCCTTTTGGTGGAGACCCTGAGAGGATTGTCTGAAATGGTGATTATTGAGACATCTTCACACAAATTTCTTGCAAAGGGAATTTTTTCAAACAAAATTTCTTTGTTAATCATCAGGCGCTGGACACCCATCTTTAACAACAAACAACCATCTGGTAGAGACATACATAAGTGGCAACCCTCGCCACAACCCGGAAATAAACTAACTTGCAACAAATTCTCTTTAACAATTAGAAGAGGAGTAGCTAATTCATCCACAGAAGAAGCAAATAGGTCGTTATCAACAGTGTTGACGCCCTGACCATGTTTGGGCATTGGCGCAATTATTACATTAGGTATCTCTGGAAGGTCAAACTCAATCTCCTTCGCCTTGATAAGATCGCACACCTTATTTTTCAGAGCCCAATAATTGTTTGTATCATGCCCTGGACTTTTAGAATGGTAGGCACATCGAGCATTTGGGTTGTAGCGGGGAGATGCAGTATTGGGATTCTTAGGAGCTTCCTTTAGAGTCACCAAATTGGACTTCAACATGTGTGGAAAAACTTGGGATAAGATCATGTTGATCCGAGTGAACTGTCTTCTGGGCGCATCCGGCCTGCGCTGCTTGTTTCTTTGTTAATTTGATGCAGGATTGGAGATCATAACAGCCCCTACCGTCGGACGAGGTTCAGTTTTGCTTTGATTTCTCTGGCCATAAGCAGCACTGACCTCCTTTTATCCAATGAAGGGTTTCTTTGCTGTACTGGAGGATGCATCTCTTTGGATCTTACTGTGATACGGTGGTAGAACCGACTTTTATACTGGTTTTATGTTTGTGTTTGCAAATGTTGCAGTAAGCAAGAGTCGCCACAAACTTTTCTTTTATCCAACAAAGGAAAGGGTGAAAAGAATAGAAAAGACCTTTCGAGATTATTTCTGAGTAAGGGGGGTAAATTATGGAAAGGGAAGGTGTTAGCACCCTTTCCATCCGTAGTTTTCTACGGGCTCTTAGATGCTTAGCTCATTTTTTAAAATACCTTGTGTTTTTGTGTGTTTTTGAAAAGTATTTTGAAATTCCTTAGTGCGGCGATTCACTTTATGATAACTCTTGTATCAGTCCTCAAGAGTGTTGACGAAGCGAATGTTTTTGAAATGTTTTTGTGTAGGTGTAAAAAGTTTTTTTTTTGAGAAAGCATCTAACAACTATCTACTTGTACTCGAAAAAGTTCGTTCTATTCCTCCTATCCTTTAGACAGTGCTATCCTACTATTAGTGAGTAGGTAGCCCTATTGTTGGATGTACGAGGGGAATTCGAAGGGACATTTTATAGTCACAAAGGCAATTGGGAAAGAAGCTTTAGTAACTACCCTAGGGTTCTAAGGTCATACTTTTATAGAGGCAACATCGAGAGGGTCATCGAGGGACTTATGATCTTTTTGAACCAGAGGGTAGCCACTAAAACCTCTCACGTTTCGAGAGTTGTGACTATTTTTCAAAGGCAACCGAAGTGGGAATACCCTAGAGGTGTATATGTGCAAGTGTGCTTGTTTCAGTTATTTGTCTTTGAATTTAAGTTTGCTAGTGTTTTATTTTTATTCTTGCCATATAATCCTATTATCATACATCTAGGTAGTTAATATATGTACATGAATTAAAAGTGCAGAAATGTAAATCCTACGCTATTACAATGCTTCGGGGAGGGGTATTTACATATCCAAAAATTTGGGGAAGCAAAATAAAGAAAAAGCAGTAAAGCCCTAGTTAATCTATTACATACTGTTAGCGGGTACATTATTATAAAAAATGCGAGAATAAGATAATGCACGCAAAATAGAGACAAACGTCTAAAACCCTAAGAAATTGCTAAGTAAACATAAAGAAACTTTTTTGGTTTTGTTTATTTTAAGAAAATAGTTAAACTAAATTAAATGAGAAAAAACTAAATATAATCTTAATTAATTAAATAAAAGAAAATGATTGTTAGTTAAAATTAATTCAAATAGAACTAATTCTACTATTTTTGTGTTTTTATTAAGAAAATATTTGAATTAAATAAACCTAAGTCTAGTTGATTTTAAATTGATAAAATGAAGATAAAATAATTAATTTAATTAATTTAAAATTAATTTAAGAAAACCTAAGTCTATTTAATATTTTTTTTTGATGTTTTATGATTTGTTAAAAAAAAGATTAAAATGGAGTAAATAATAAAATAAAATAAATAAGAAAGCTAATGGGCCTGGTGCTGATTATTAAACAGGGGGTATGCATCTGAAATTTGTTTGGCCCAAAGAATGAAAGCCCATACGCTCAAAAAAAGAAAAAAACCAAGGGGTGAGAAGATTAAAAAATTTTAGACCAAAATTAGGGAGTCCAGAGGCTGTATGGATCTAGTGGGAGGATCCTTTGGATGTCCATGATGGGGACGCGTATTTGCTGTGCTTGGATCTGGCTGCGTTGACATTGGAAGGTGTAGATCTGGTGGCCCATGGTGCGCGCATATAGCCTGGCTGTATTAGATCTGCAAAGAAGAAATGGAAAAATAATATGCAAGAGGCAGGGGTCGAACCCCTGACCTCTCACACACACATAACGCCTTAACACTCACACACCCGACTATTGGGATGACTTTACATCTGTTAATATATATCAAACAATTATAATATATTGTAAAATGAGTCATAGCACTGAGTTGCCACACGCGTGCAATCTAGTGTGGTCCAAACATTTGAATGGACCAATCATTTTGTTCCTTTCTGCCACGCCTCAGTCAGCATCGATCAAGCCACCGGAGGTGGTGGCTCCGGTCATCCCTTCCGGCTGCTCTAAATTTCCTACCTACGAAAATCAAGCACGACAAGAACAAAAATGACCCTACCCCCCTAATTTGGGGTCTATAAATTCAATGGTGATGTTTATTTAGTATGAAGGCTCATAGATTATGAGTTATGAAGCTTTTCAGTTTGTGATGCCCTAACAATGGCATCACACCAATCAGGCCTTAAAGTTCTCATGCTATACGTCCCACATGTTCTAATGGACCTCCTGATCACAAATCAAACCATCAAAAACATCAACAACACATAAATCTGAAATTTCAAATATGACAAACCTTGTTTGACCAGTGACACACGATCCTGCAGTTTGAAGGTGCTATAGACTTTGAAAATGGCAGGAATCGACTGCTGGAACCTTCAGGAATGTGATGCAGTCTTTTGTTTGGACTGAGGGAGGCTGGATCAACGGTTATGGAAATTGACAACTTTGGAGATTTTTGCAAGTTTTGTGGCTCTTTCTAGGCTATGTGTCGCGTCAGTTTAGCTTGCAGATGGATGATATTTATAGAGGAGTGGGAGGGGATAAGGTAAGAAGGAAAGAAATCATAGTAATAAGGTCATGATAAAGCCATTATTCAAAATTTGGAAAATTGCCTAACATGGAGATTTCATGCCATTCTCATATTTGGATGAACCTGGAAAGTCTTGCACGTATTCATGGGCCTAAAACTGATAAAAAATGTCAGCCCATATGCCCAAAACAAATATCCATTATTTTATGCATTTTATTTTATATTTATTTGAATAAAATAAAATAAAATGTGTATAAAATAGCTAGGAAATTGCAAGACATGGTAAGAATGAGATTAGAGGTCCCTTATAAGTTTAATAAGATGTTTGAAGTCCAAGAAATTAAGCCATTGACCCAAAAGTTCAAATTTGCTCAATGCACAACCCTTGAAATTTCCAAAATTTTCCCAACTTGGGCAAGCCATAACTTGCTCAATTTTTATCTCATGATGATGATATTGGACTTTTTGGAAATCCAAATATGTATAATTCAATTTCTCTTTTGATCAATTTTACATTTGAAGAGTCTATCTTTATGTAAATGGTCTTGACAAAAAGTGCCTCTTGTTGACTTTCTGAAAATGACCTGTAATATATGATCTTGTATCTTTTAAATGGTGCATCTCTTGGACTTGAGGTCAAAAGAGAAGTTGTAGGGAATGAGATTTTATTCAAAATGAGCTTTGGTTGGGGAAAAATGGATGAAGTATGTGAAAGTTATGCCTGGTCAAAGTTCAGTTGACTCTTCCTATAGAAACCCTAATTTAGCAATTTTTGACTTTTGATAGATTAGGAGCATTTATTGAGGAATCATGAACAACCCTTGATCAAATGATGGATATCACTTAAAAATGTTAATGTTGACCAAAAATCCCGAAGTTTGACTGTATTTGGGCCATAGTTGACTTTTGACCTAACATAGTTGATTTTCAAGCATTTGAGCAATTGACTGAGCAAACTTGTAGTGTAAGGCATGAAATTTGTCATGGACAATCTTGAAGGCATATTAGAAAAATGGAAAACATTTGAGGCCTTTTTAACTCACACATATTTATGAAAAGTGAAACCCTAGTTATAAGTTCATTGCTTAGGAGGAGAATTTGTCTGGTCAATTCTTTGTCAACCTTGAGAAATTGAGGACCTCTAGGAGCATGTATTGAGTAAAATTGGGAGAGAAAACTTTGGGGTACAACAGCTTCCCATGTTCAATCTTTTTAAACCTGAAGAGTTAGATTGGCTTGTCTGCCTTTCGTGATCTGAAGGTGGAAGATGATTGAACACTAGAGTGTCCAGAAATTTGCACTCGTATGAAATAACACCGATGGTTGATGATGTTGGAAATGGGCTTATAGATGACATTTGGATAAGATGACAAAGATTCGTTGGAGATGGGCTTAAAGATTCCATCCAAAGTAGATGTTGACTTCATAAGAGGTCTCTTTATGGGGAATCCTGTTCCTGCTGTCTGAGGAGGACTCCGCTGGGGAATGTGGGTTTATGTTGTTCTCACTTTTTAGGAAAACTCAGTGGGGGAATAGAATCTAGGAACTTCAGTTTTCCAAGACTCTACTGAGGAGTTATCTCTGTACTGGAGAGATGAAAGTTCGTTGCTTTCTGGTTGAAATCCAGGCTTCACAGTAACTTGCTGGGGATAATGGAATTAACTGCCACCTGAAAATCTATTAAAAAGAGCCTGTGTAGGGATGTTCCAAGATGAGCCTGTGTTAGCTTGTATCCGGAGATATATGAGAAGGAGCCTGTGTGGGGCTGTTTCAGGATGAGTCAGTGTTAGACTGGACCTGGATGATGAGAAGGAACCCGTGTAAGATTGCTTCAGGATGAGTCAGTGTTAGACTGCATTTGGAGATCATGAGAAGAAACCCGTGTGAGATTGCTTCGTCTGGTTATATAAATAGTTTTCCTATCTGGTTTCAGGTGTTAATCTACAAATCATCTGTTCATAGATAGTTATTGTTGTACCCCAAAATTTGCCCTCTCTTTTTCACAAGAAATCATAGCTTCGGGCTTTTCCTGATTTTTCAGATTGGCTTAAGAATCGGTCAAACAGACTTTTCTTATCAGTAAATCCAAAATTAGGGTTTCCATTGATTTTGAATCAGTCCAAGCAGATTATTAGGGTTTCTATTGGTTTGTTTGAGTTTGGCTCAGGGTTTGATCAAGCAGACGTTTCTTTGACAGTAAATCCAAAATTAGGGTTTGCACGCGCATTCTTAGAAGAATTTGAATCCACAGTGTCTAAATTGACTGTCACACTGCTTTGACGCTTGTTCAAGATTTCAGTTTGTTTCTCAAAACCTGAACCTCTGGGATAGAAGCTGAGGCTTATGATTGAAAGATTGAAGTTTTAGTTTAATCAGTGAAGTGAAAGGCGTATGGATGTTTGTTTGTTTAGCTGTGCAATTGGTTAACTGACATACCAGGCTTATTGTTGGTTAATGCAGGGTTTGTGAGACTACAACGTTTATTAATTATTTATTTTATCTAAGTTAGAATAATTGGGATGTACTTCCAGTTATTTTAATTCAAGAAACTTAAATAATTAAATAGACAGTGAAATAAAGAATTATCTGACAAAAGGACTTTTATTTATTTTTAATTATTGGTACAAGTTATTTGAATACAGTAAATTTATTTACAGTATTTACAATAATGTTTATTACAAATGATTAGAAACAAAACAAAAATATATCCTAAGCCTCTTGAAGTCTTCATCTTCTACTGCTGCTTCCCTTGCCCCAACTGGTATTTACCCGCAAAGACAGAAAAAGAAATCAGTACAGATGAATTAAAAAAAAAGGCATTCTCAGATAGATAAATAAAAGTTCATCATTAAAGGTTGTTTGCCGGAATCAGTTTATTTTGGGTTTTCATCATATTTTGCTCATCCTCTTTGCAAATCACAAGAAGATTTCTCTTCTTGGTTCACAAAGAGGAAAGTAAAATTGTTTGCAAGCATATAAATCAATTAAGCAAAAGGCACAAAGGCTGCATAAAAAGTTCACAAGGCTGCACAAGTGCAAACTGAAAATGCCAAGCTAAATTGCAAAGTTCAAACTGAAACTAAACCAAATTGCAAGGTTCAAACTGAACAAACAAGTTGCACAAGTTCCAAACTGTCAAGAAGATATCAAAAGATATCAAAAGCTATCAAACTGTCATTAAAGAAAAGAAGAAAGTACAATATGCAGAAGAAAACCAAATCGCAAGCAACTTGTAAAACCTTTTCATCATTTTCCCTAGGCCAACACCTTTTCAGAATAGAAAGTACAGTTAAAGCAATAAAATATGCTTTCTGGAGAGAGAAAGAGAGTAAAAAAGCAGGCTTACAGTTTTTGAGCAGGCTTAGAAGACATAGATAAATATAACATTATCCTAACACTGTTAAGGGAGGCAAGAGAACACATAAAGAAAAATATAACACAAAGCTGTAAACACATAACACAAGCCTCAAGCCTGTAACCAAAACAAGCCTGTAGCCTCAAAACTGCCTTCAAGCTTACAAACATAAGCAAGCCTCAAGCCTGTAACCAAAACAAGCCTGTAGCCTCAAAATTGCCTTCAAGCTTACAAACTGCTTCAAGCCTCAAGCCTGTACCAGCTAACAAACTTACAGAACCTTACCAAAACCTCCAAACTTACAAACTGCACAAGCTTGCCTCAAAGAAGCAAGCCTCCAAGCCAAAAACCTGTCAAACTGCATAGCATCACAAGCCTGCTTCAGCCTGCCTAAAAACCTGTCAAACTGCACAAGCTTGCCTCAAAGAAGCAAGCCTCCAAGCCTAAAAACCAGTTATCAGAACAACAACTGAAACACCAACTCAGAATCATCATCATCATTGAAAAGGCCAAGCCCAAAAAAGAGGAAAAAACAAGCATCTCAGAATCAAAGAACAAGCATTAAAATACTCAGAGGCAAGCATTCAGATAAGCAAAAGAGAGAATTCAGAAGCAAATAATACAACATTTTTAGAGTTAGGGTCATCACAAAATGAAGCAAGAGGTACGGAATACCAGACAAGCCAGCAAGCTTTCATCACCGCGTCCCTCCGCCTCGGCCACCTGAGAAGCTCCTCCATTCCAAACTTCTCTCCAACAACAAACCCTAAAGGTATTGTCCTCCTTCATTTTTTACACCTCACATAAACAAATAATACAGAAGTTCAGAACATGTAAAAGTTTATTCATGCAAATCCGAAAACCCTAAAAAATGCTTAGAAGAAAAAATCGTTACCTTTTTTTTCTTCTTTTTCACCGCCTGAACAACCATGGAGAGAGGAGAGTGGAGATGGCGCCTGGTAGCCTGAGGCGAGGAGAGAAGCATCAATGGCTAGGTGTTTGAGAACAAGGAAGAGGCAATGAAGAAGAAGGAGAGCGGCGCCATTCGTCAAGCTGAACAAACCCAATTCTGAGACAAACACATTCAAACCCTAACAACAAAAAACATGGTAACGCTTCTGGGTGTGCCCCTTGATCCAACCCCTAAGCCCAATTCTAAAGCCAGCGCCTGCACCCCCCTGTTCTTTCTTTTTCTTAGTTTGTTTTTGTTGATTATTTGGGCCAAGAACAAACCCCCCTAAGCCCATTTAACTTCCTTTTTTATTTTATTTTTATAAACCAATACCTTTTTTTTATTATCACTTCATTTTATTTTTCTTTGTTAAAAATAATACATTACCTTGTTGTATAAATTTTACTAATACTTTTTATTACACTTAAAATATGTAAATATTAGATTTTATTAAGTTAATTAGTTTTAAAACTTTTGTTTAATTAATCTTATACAAATTCCTAAATAACATTAACAAATACATAAATAATAGAATTAATTAAATAGTTCTTTCTTTTATTTATAATTAACAAAAACACAAAAATAATATTAATACTTAATAAATACACTAGGTTAACATTTTAATCATTTGTAAATAATCATATACATTTCACAAATACTTTTGATTCTCTTTTATCCTTATACTTTGCTATATTTTTACATTGAGAATGCGACGATTCGATTTGGTTGTAAATAATATTTGGACACTACTATCCTGATAAGACTCATCCCCATTTGTAAATATTTATACCCCCATCCCCAGATACTTATTTGTAATAGCTTAGACTTTAAATTCCCGCAATTTATCGCTTTCCATATACTGTATAGTAATTAGGGTTTGTATGCGAAGATTCAAAATCAATCGCTAGATAACCTAATACAAGATAAATGCATGAAAATCAATACACAATGCACACTTGCACCTCTAGGGTAATCCGGCTTGTTGCCTTCAAAAATGGGCCATGGTTGCATGTTAAGTGTCTTTGGCAAAACAAAAACAAATCAAATGATCATAGTCCTTCGATGACGCTATCAAGTTGCCTAAACAAAATGATCATAGTCCCTCAAGAAAATTGCCAAAATACTTGACACTATTGCTCTCATGGTCTATACGATGACCCGCGCCCGTCCCGTTAACATCCTAACGCAAGGTTGTTCACCAAATACAATGGTGAAACAACACTGTTAAAAGGGTTAAAAACATAAGGAAAGATCTTTGAATAAAAATAGGGTAGACAACTCTTAGTTACTTGATCAAACTTGCAAAGAAAACATCCTTGCTACTTTTCAAAAACACATATCACAACACAATTTCCAAACAACTTTCAAAACATTGAAATATCTTTTCAAAAAGACATACATCTTTGTATATACTCAAACATGAGTCATTACAAAGGTTGCCTAGACAAGGCATCTTTTTTCAAAACATTTTCAAAACCACACACACAAAGCACCATTTCAAACATTGAAAAGCAAAGGCAAGTGATCTAAAACAAGTAACTAAGAGCCCATGGATAACCATGGATGAAAAGGGTGCTAGCACCTTCCCTTTTCATAATCTACCCCCCGAACCCAAGAAAACATCTCAAAGGTCTTTCCTGTGCTTTTTGACCTTTCCTTATGATAAATAAAAAGTCGGTGGCGACTCTTGCTAAACCGAACATTTGCAAACACAAACGTAAAACCTCAAGTCGGTTCTCCCACCGTATCACAGAACTGGCGACTTTGCTGGGGATTCTTCTAAAAGTGGGGTTACCTTAGGGTTTTAGATTACCTTTACATGATTGATTTGATTGCTTTACTTTTTTTGGTTCCTTGCTTGGGTTTGTTGTAAATCCTACACCCGGATTTAGGGGCACCTTTTTAGGTAAATAACAATAAACTGTGAGAGAACTGTGCGGGGTATACCGACATGGTTGAAGCAGTAGATATGTTAGTGTGACATATTTGTGAGTACCGGTAGCCCTTGAGTAGTCAAGGAGAATACGGGGCCGCTGAGCGATGTCATGAAGCACTAACGAACTCTTAGAACCTTACTTGACCATCTTGGCCGTTTTAGGGGTAGTGAGATGACCGACTTTGGTGCAGTCCGAAGTTGGTAGATACTCGATACTACACTCATTGAGGATTGTTTTCTTGGAATATTTTGGTCGCCAGTTAAGTGGCTAAACCAAAACAATGAACACAAAAAATAATCCAGTGATATTGAGCTCCTTAGAACCCGGTTTCTATTTTAGGACAAGATGAGCCAACTAACTTCAAGAGGGTACTTACCTATGAACCCCATGCAAGCCTAAACCTAAGGACTTGTTTGCTTTGTGTGAATATGATTACCTGTATATACACTTGCTTACTTTTGCATACATGTACATAACATCATAACATCATATCATAACATTTTCAATAACCATTTCAAGGATCTTGAGGGTATTTTGATATAGGGGCACGTTGAACTAGACGTCTACCAAAGGGCAAGAGGGTTCCTCTCTAAACAAACTTCGTCAAAGATCAAGTGCAACAACTTGAATCAGGGGCTATGACCCACTTGACATGGTGAGCTTGATTCTCGTGGAAAGACATCCACCGATACAAAGTTATCCAATCAAAGATGTTGATCAAAATTCAACCTCTAACATTTTCTTGTGTTTACCCCGAGAAATCCTTGAAAACATTGCATACATATATCATACATATCATTGCATAATAGGTTTCTCCTATACGGGTCCCCTTATCTTCTTACTGTTTATTTCAGTAAGATGGATATGGAACAAACGGTGAAAGATCTCCAAGCTCAAAACGCTCAATTCCAACAAATGCTTCTGGCTATGGGTAAAGGGCAAGAGGATCTGAAAGCTCTCCTTCTCAAACACAAGAAGAAGAAGTCCAAGAAGGCAGCAGGCATCCTGAACTTGAAAAGAAGACCTAAAGCCCTAGATCTTTCAACTCCACCCAGCATAGGGGTCAGTCTTGAAGAAGACCACAATTTGGAGATCAATGATGTTGAAGCTGACTACTCCAAAGAATAATATCCTCCCGCTGATGACAAGTACAAACAGTTGGAGGATCGCCTCAGTGCTATGGAGATTCAACAAATACCTGGCTTGGATTTAGGAGACATGGGTCTAGTTTCTGGATTAGTCATCCCGCCAAAGTTCAAGGTGCCTACCTTTGCCTTGTATGATGGAGTCTCTTGCCCTAAGATGCACTTAAAATCTTATGTCCGCAAGATTCAACCATACACAACTGATCCAAAGCTTTGGATCCATTTCTTCCAAGAAAGCCTGGTAGGGGCTCAACTCGAGTGGTTTTATCAATTGGAGAGTTCTCGCATCCACACCTGGGAGGACTTAGCTGTTACTTTTTATAAGCAGTATCAGTATAATGCTGATCTTGCACCAACTCGCGTGCAATTGCAGAACATGACCATGGGTTCCAACGAGAGCTTCAAAGGATATGCCCACAAGTGGAGAGATCTGGCTGGTAGGGTACAACCTCGCTTAACTGACAGGGAGCTGATTGACATCTTCATGGGAACTTTTACAGGGCCTCTCTTCAATCACTTAATTGGAAGCTCCTCAGTCGGGTTCACCGAGCTAATACTGACCGGCGAAAGGGTCGAAGCTGACATCAAAAGTGGAAAGATCCAAGGAGCTACACCCTCTGATGCACAAAAAATCCCCCACAATGGGAGGAAAGAGTCCAATGCTGTGAACAGTCAAAAAAGTCACCGACACGTAGGGGAAGTCCTGGTCTCTGGTTCTACGTTACACCGACAACAACAAAAGGGAAATCAACAAAGGCCGGACGAGCCTAAGAGACAGTTCACCAACATCAACATGCCGCTGTCTCAAGCACTGCAACACTTGTTGAAGATGAATCTGATTGCATTGATATGGCCTCATCTAAACCCCAAGACTTCTTCTCCTAACTACAATCCTAAGGCCACATGTGCTTATCATTCTGATAGTCCCGGGCATGATACTAACGATTGTTGGGCATTGAAGTACAAGATTCAGAATTTGATTGATGCCAAGGAGATTGAGTTTGGTCCTCCGGAGACTCCAGCATAATCAATGCTCCTTTGGCAAATCATTGAGAGTGTCTTTGTTCCATTTGGATTTTCAAGTTGTAATCTCTTTGTTATTCAAACAATTATCTATTAATGTCAAACTTTGTTTCATTAATGCATTGCATATGTTTGTCTTGATTTGATCCACTCATTTTCATTACACTTCAACTATGCTTTCTACTTTCTTTATGACATTTAACTCTTGCTAAAAGTTACAAGCCTTTAGAGGGAGGATGACGAAAACAATACCATAATCTCATACAGTATGCTTTTGAATAGACCTTGCTGATGATGTACAGGCGTTTCTTTCAAATCCTAAACACTGGAGTTATAAGGAAGATAATCCCTAGTCAACCCCTTCGAGCCAAAGAAGTAGGAGTTTTCTGTTCTAAACAAATTGAAACCTTTGATTTAAACCTGAGGCAGGGTAGTCTCTCAGTTAATTCAAAAAAAGATGCGCATTGAGGTCACAAACTCTCAGTTCGTAATACAAACGAATGACATCAAAAGCATTCCTCTGGAATCAAAAGACGGTGATGGTTCCCTATCACATAGGCAGTCAATCTCTCAAAAGAGAAAAGCCCACTAAGCCAAAACCTATAAAGGAGGCTTAAGAAAGTTGGGGCATCCCGCTAACTGTAATCTCGAAAACAGGAACAGTCAGGCAAAAGTTAGGGATAACGAATCAAAAGAAAGAGGTCACTACAAATCCTCAACAACATGAAAAATGTTGCAAAAAAAAAAAGCAAAAATGACTGCCCTCCAAAATTCAACTGGTGTGAACCATCACCAAAAACGTTGTTCCAAACTCGAATAGAGTTCGACGCGCAATTAACTGAGTTTAGGATTGAAGAACATCATGAAGAGCGGGTGGGTACAAATACACTTTGAGCCTTTATACTTTGTTTCTTAAACCGTGAACCGAGCCACGTTACAAACCTTCGAAAGTCCTAATTGAAGCATGAGTTAGTTCGAAAGCATACTGTTACAAAAGGTATCCTGACTCCTGTAAGGCTTTGCCCTGAATCTTGTGTTGAATTTGTCTTATAAAAAGTTTTCTGCTAAAAAACGCATTTTTTCAAAACTTCAAGACAAGCATAAACTTTACATTATTTGAATATCGTTGTTTGCACATGGTTATTTGTTTGACAGCGAAGAAATTCATACAGCGAATGTTCGGAGGAACGAAAACTCTCTCAGTGAGTAAAAATCACTTCAAGTGGGATGACACTTCCGTTACAAAAATCTCATATAAACAAAAGGGGATTTTATTTTGGTATTGTCCATTTAACCTGGGGCAGTCCAGTCAAGATTTCAACAAATCTTTCAAAAAAAAAAAAAAAAAAAACTGGGGCAGCTCAGTCAAAATGTCAAGAAATCACTCAATTGCAGGATAACAAGAGGCAAGTCTCCATCTCTGACACTTGGGGCATTGAACGTCAATCCCGACAAAGGGTTACATACAATCAAACATTTCCAGGCAGTGCCACAAGCACTTGCTACTAGGGGCAGTGACAAATCTCCCCAAAACCCTGTTCATAGGATGATTCCCCAGCTTGAGTTTGCCTCTCCGACTACTACAAATCAAAGGACCACAACTCCTCTTCTCCAGTAGACTACTCTACAATCCCCAGCAAGTTACTGCGAAACCTGAACCCGACCAGATATCAGTTCAACTTCGACTCCCCAGTAGAGCAACGAACGACTAAGACTCCTGAACTCTTTTTCCAAGCAGAAATAAACATACTCTCCACAGAGTTTTCAACTTCCCCCAGCGGAGTTCTCCTTAAACAACGAAACAGGAACCCATTGGAAATATTTTAAGCAAAGTTTGAAGACACACATACTCTTCAATAGCAGTCCAGGATTTTCAATCCCCAACGGAAGTCAAGGATTTATTTTCCCCGACAGCGGTCAACGATTTTATTATCTCCCGCTATCCAGGATTTATCTTCCTCAGCAAGACAGCTCATCAGCCTACATACACACACGTCACGTTCATAAATCATGAGCATTGACAAAACACATATATTGCATCATACATTTCATGCAACATAACTTTGTGTTTCAACTAACAATTTACCTTTTTCAGCAAAAGGTCGACAACAACCTTTTTTTTTTTTAAATTTAAGATGCAGTTTTACACGGACTCATCATGAAGCAACCCTACATCGGTTCCTTCTCTTTCCAAGATGCAGTTTTACAAGGACTCATCATGAAGCAACCCTACACCGGTTCCTTCTCTTTCCAAGATGCAGTTTTACACGGACTTATCATGAAGCAACCCTACACCGGTTCCTTCTCTTTCCAAGATGCAGTTTTACACAGACTCATCATCAGGCAACCCTACACCGGTTCCTTCTCTTTCCAAGATGCAGTTTTACACAGACTCATCATCAGGCAAACCTACACCGGTTCCTTCTCAAATCCAGATGCAGTTTTACACGGACTCATCATGAAGCAACCCTACACCGGTTCCTTCTCAAATTCAGATGCAGTTTTACACGGACTCATCATCAAGCAACCCTACACCGGTTCCTTCTCAAAATTTCAGATGCAGTTTTACACGGACTCATCATGAAGCAACCCTACACCAGTTCCTTCTCAAATTCAGATGCAGTTTTACACGGACTCATCATGAAGTAACCCCACACCGGTTCCTTCCCTTTCCAAGATGCAGTTTTACATGGACTCATCATGAAACAACCCTACACCGGTTCCTTCTCAAATTCAGATGCAGTTTTACACGGACTCATCATGAAGCAACCCTACACCGGTTCCTTCTCAAATTCAGATGCAGTTTTACACGGACTCATCATGAAGCAACCCTATACCGGTTCCTTCTCAAATTCAGATGCAATTTTACATGGACTCATCATCAGAAAACCCTACACAGGTTCCTTCTTTCAACTTACCAAATTACAATTCAACAGGAATTCTTGGATGGCATCTTTAAGCCCATCTCCAACAACTATCCATCATATCTCCAAATGGCATCTGTAAGCCCATTACCGACATCACAATACCTGTAGAGATTGAAGATCAATACCTGTAACAAGCCAGGAAAACTATCTTTCTATCTCAGGTCAGAGATTAATACCTGAAACCAGACAGGACAAATATCTACTCGACCAACTCATGCTTATTCAACTCCAAGACTTCTGAAAGCAGTTTATGGATTACCCAAATACGGATGTTAATCTATCGCTTGTTCAGACTCAACTTCTGAAAACAGTTCACGGATGCTTCCCAACATGGATGTCAATCTATTGATTATTCAGACCCCCAACTCAGAGATGTTCCAAACATGGATACCTTTCTGATACTCGCCCACTCACCTACAACAAACATTCTTGGATGGCATCTATTAAGCCCATCTCCGACAAGATTCTGTCACATTCTTGGATGGCATCTTTAAGCCCATCTCCGACAAGATTCTGTCACATCTCCAAATGGCATCTTTAAGCCCATTCCCTCAAACTACGCTTTGACGAGCGCAAATTTTTTTGGCACTCTAGTCTCCAATCTCCTTTTATCCTCGAGTCACGAAAGGCAAATCTGCCAATCTGACTCTTCAGGTTCAAGAAGATTGAACAGGGGCAACTGTTGTACCCCAAAATTTGCCCTCTCTTTTTCACAAGAAATCACAGCTTCGGGCTTTTCCTAATTTTTCAGATTGGCTTAAGAATCGGTCAAACAGACTTTTCTTATCAGTAAATCCAAAATTAGGGTTTCCATTGATTTTGAATCAGTCCAAGCAGATTATTAGGGTTTCTATTGGTTTGTTTGATTTTGGCTCAGGGTTTGATCAAGCAGGCGTTTCTTTGACAGTAAATCCAAAATTTGGGTTTGCACGCGCATTCTCAGAAGAATTTGAATCCATAGTGTCTAAATTGACTGTCACACTGCTTTGACGCTTGTTCAAGATTTCAGTTTGTTTCTCAAAACCTGAACCTCTGGGATAGAAGCTGAGGCTTCTGATTGAAAGATTGAAGTTTTAGTTTAATCAGTGAAGTGAAAGGCGTATGGACGTTTGTTTGTTTAGCTGTGCAATTGGTTAACTGACATACCAGGCTTATTGCTGGTTAATGCGGGGTTTGTGAGACTACAACGTTTATTAATTATTTATTTTATCTAAGTTAGAATAATTGGGATGTACTTCCAGTTATTTTAATTTAAGAAACTTAAATAATTAAATAGACAGTGAAATAAAGAATTATCTGACAAAAGGACTTTTATTTATTTTTAATTATTGGTACAAGTGTTATTTGAATACAGTAAATTTATTTACAGTATTTACAATAATGTTTATTACAAATGATTAGAAATAAAACAAAACTATATCCTAAGCCTCTTGAAGTCTTCATCTTCTACTGCTGCTTCCCTTGCCCCAACTGGTATTTACCTACAAAGACAGAAAAAGAAATCAGTACAGATGAATTAAAAAAAGGCATTCTCAGACAGATAAATAAAAGTTCATCATTAAAGGTTGTTGGCCAGAATCAGTTTATTTTGGGTTTTCATCATATTTTGCTCATCCTCTTTGCAAATCACAAGAAGATTTCTCTTCTTGGTTCACAAAGAGGAAAGTAAAATTGTTTGCAAGCATATAAATTAATTAAGCAAAAGGCACAAAGGCTGCATAAAAAGTTCACAAGGCTGCACAAGTGCAAACTGAAAATGCCAAGCTAAATTGCAAAGTTCAAACTGAAACTAAACCAAATTGCAAGGTTCAAACTGAACAAACAAGTTGCACAAGTTCCAAACTGTCAAGAAGATATCAAAAGATATCAAAAGCTATCAAACTGTCATTAAAGAAAAGAAGAAAGTACAATATGCAGAAGAAAACCAAATTGCAAGCAACTTGTAAAACCTTTTCATCATTTTCCCTAGGCCAACACCTTTTCAGAATAGAAAGTACAGTTAAAGCAATAAAATATGCTTTATGGAGAGAGAAAGAGAGTAAAAAACCAGGCTTACAGTTTTTGAGCAGGCTTAGAAGACATAGATAAATATAACATTATCCTAACACTGTTAAGGGAGGCAAGAGAACACATAAAGAAAAATATAACACAAAGCTGTAAACACATAACACAAGCCTCAAGCCTGTAACCAAAACAAGCATGTAGCCTCAAAACTGCCTTCAAGCTTACAAACAGAAGCAAGCCTCAAGCCTGTAACCAAAACAAGCCTGTAGCCTCAAAACTGCCTTCAAGCTTAGAAACTGCTTCAAGCCTCAAGCCTGTACCAGCTAACAAACTTACAGAACCTTACCAAAACCTCCAAACTTACAAACTGCTTGCCTCAAAGAAGCAAGCCTCCAAGCTAAAAACCTGTCAAACTGCACAAGCATGCCTCAAAGAAGCAAGCCTCCAAGCCTAAAAACCAGTTATCAGAACAACAACTGAAACACCAACTCAGAATCATCATCATCATTGAAAAGGCAAAGCCCAAAAAAGAGGAAAAAGAAAGCATCTCAGAATCAAAGAACAAGCATTAAAATACTCAGAGGCAAGCATTCAGATAAGCAAAAGAGAGAATTCAGAAGCAAATAATACAACGTTTTCAGAGTTAGGGTCATCACAAAACGAAGCAAGAGGTACGGAATACCAGACAAGCTAGCAAGCTTTCATCACCGCGTCCCTCCGCCTCGGCCACCTGAGAAGCGCCTCCATTCCAAACTTCTCTCCAACAACAAACCCTAAAGGTATTGTCCTCCTTCCTTATTTACACCTCACATAAACAAATAATACAGAAGTTCAGAACATGTAAAAGTTTAATCATGCAAATCCGAAAACCCTAAAAAATGCTTAGAAGAAAAAATCGTTACCTTTTTTTTATTTTTCACCGCCTGAACAACCATGGAGAGAGAAGAGTGGAGATGGCGCCTGGTAGCCTGAGGCGAGGAGAGAAGCATCAATGGCTAGGTGTTTGAGAACGAGGAAGAGGCGATGAAGAAGAAGGAGAGCGGCGCCGTTCGTCAAGCTGAACAAACCCAATTCTGAGACAAACACATTCAAACCCTAAAAACAAAAAACGTGGTAACGCGTCTGGGCCCGCCCCTTGATCCAACCCCTAAGCCCAATTCTAAAGCTAGTGCCTGCACCCCCCTGTTCTTTCTTTTTCTTAGTTTGTTTTTGTTGATTATTTGGGCCAAGAACAAACCCCCCTAAGCCCATTTAACTTCCTTTTTTTTATTTTTATAAACCAATACCTTTTTTTTATTATCACTTCATTTTATTTTTCTTTGTTAAAAATAATACATTACCTTGTTGTATAAATTTTACTAATACTTTTTATTACACTTAAAATATGTAAATATTAGATTTTATTAAGTTAATTAGTTTTAAAACTTTTGTTTAATTAATCTTATACAAATTCCTAAATAACATTAACAAATACATAAATAATAGAATTAATTAAATAGTTCTTTCTTTTATTTATAATTAACAAAAACACAAAAATAATATTAATACTTAATAAATACATTAGGTTAAAATTTTAATCATTTGTAAATAATCATATACATTTCACAAATACTTTTGATTCTCTTTTATCCTTATACTTTGCTATATTTTTACATTGAGAATGCGACGATTCGATTTGGTTGTAAATAATATTTGGACACTACTATCCTGATAAGACTCATCCCCATTTGTAAACATTTGTACCCCCATCCCCAGATACTTATTTGTAATAGCTTAGACTTTAAATTCCCACAATTTTTACGCTTTCCATATACTGTATAGTAATTAGGGTTTGTATGCGAAGATTCAAAATCAATCACTAGATAACCTAATACAAGATAAATGCATGAAAATCAACACACAATGCACACTTGCACCTCTAGGGTAATCCCGCTTGTTGCCTTCAAAAATGGGCCATGTTTGCATGTTAAGTGTCTTTGGCAAAACAAAAACAAATCAAATGATCATAGTCCCTCGATGACGCTATCAAGTTGCCTAAACAAAATGATCATAGTCCCTCAAGAAAATTGCCAAAATACTTGACACTATTGCTCTCATGGTCTATACGATGACCCGCGCCCGTCCCGTTAACATCCTAACGCAAGGTTGTTCACCAAATACAATGGTGAAACAACACTGTTAAAAGGGTTAAAAACATAAGGAAAGATCTTTGAGTAAAAATAGGGTAGACAACTCTTAGTTACTTGATCAAACTTGCAAAGAAAACATCCTTGCTACTTTTCAAAAACATACATCACAACACAATTTCCAAACGACTTTCAAAACATTGAAACATCTTTTCAAAAAGACATACATCTTTGTATATACTCAAACATGAGTCATTACAAAGGTTGCCTAGACAAGGCATCTTTTTTCAAAACATTTTCAAAACCACACACACAAAGCACCATTTCAAACATTGAAAAGCAAAGGCAAGTGATCTAAAACAAGTAACTAAGAGCCCATGGATAACCATGGATGAAAAGGGTGCTAGCACCTTCCCTTTTCATAATCTACCCCCCGAACCCACGAAAACATCTCAAAGGTCTTTCCTGTGCTTTTTGACCTTTACTTAGGATAAATAAAAAGTCGGTGGCGACTCTTGCTAAACCGAACATTTGCGAACACAAACGCAAAACCTCAAGTCAGTTCTCCCACCGTATCACAGTTATCCTGTCTGGTTTCAGGTGTTAATCTGGAACTTGAAAATTATCGGTCGTTGAGATAGTTGTCTTGTCTGGTTTCAGGTGTTAATCTCTGACCTGAGAAAGAAAGATAGTTTTCCTGGCTTGTTACAGGTGTTAATCTTCAATCTCCTCATGTAGATAACTTTCCTGGCTTGTTACAGGTGTTAATCTTCAATCTCCTCATGTAGATAGCTTTCCTGGCTTGTTACATGTATTAATCTACAGTCGGTCGTCCATAAATAATTCTCCTGGCTTGTTACAGGTGTTAATCTGGAACTTGAAAATTGTCGGTTGCTGAGATAGTTGTCTTGGCTTGTTATAGGTATTAATCTCTTACCTGAGAAAGAAAGATAGTTTTCCTGGCTTATTATAGGTATTAATCTACAATCGGTAGTCCACAAATAGTTTTCCTGTCTTGTTACATGTATTAATCTATAATCGTTAGTCCACAGATAGTTGTCCTGGATTATTACAGGTATTAATCTTCAATCTCCTCATGTAGATAGTTCTCCTGGCTTGTTATAGGTATTAATCCACAGTTGGTCGTCCGTAAATAGTTCTCCTGGCTTGTTACAGGTATTAATCTGGAACTTGTTTTTGTCGGTCACTGAGATAGTTGTCCTGTTTTGTTACAAGTATTAATCTCTGACCTGAGAAAGAAAGATAATTTTCCTGGCTTATTATAGGTATTAATCTTCAATATCCTCATGTAGATAGTTCTCCTGGCTTGTTACAGGTATTAATCCACAGTCGGTCGTCCATAAATAGTTCTCCTGGCATGTTACAGGTGTTAATCTGGGACTTGTTTTGTTGGTCACATAGATGGTTTCCCTGTCCGGTTTCAGGCATTAATTTGTGGCCTGCTGTATTTTTTGGTAAACCCATCTTGTTCCGGGAGTTCATACCACTTGGTCGTGTAGATAGTTTCCCCGTCTGGTTTCGGGCATTAATATTTTGACCTGCTGCATAAATTGACAGTGTTTGTCTTTCTGCAAACTCAACCTGGAAAGGTAAAGTCGGTTTCATGTGATGTCATGATGTATGAATTGCATGATGCTCTCAAAATAAATGAGATTGTGATATACATATTTGTGCTGTATATGCTATGATGTTTGTAGAAATGATGTATAAATGCAATGTATGAACATGTCAGTTGTTCCATTGCTGTATTGTTGAATTAGGGAAATAAATCCCCGACTGTTGCTGGGGGGAAGAAATGTAGGTCTTCAAATCTTATTAAAGTTGAATTTCTGGGAGATGATCTTCCATTATTAGAGAGATAAACTATGTTGGGGAAGGGAAAATCTGTGAGCTGCTTGGGGATTTTGTTAAAATCATGCTGAAGAATCCTGAGAAGCTTGGCGAATTCACTGGGGGATCTTTTGTTGGAGCGGTAATTTGGAAATTTTGCTCTGCCGGGGATATGAGAACCTGACACCATTAGGTTGCATGCTAAGAATATGGCAGTGACCTTATAGTAGGATGCACCTGCCTCTGTACCTGCTGAAGAAGGTATCTGCGGGATAAAATATCTGCGGGGATTTTGTGGATGGCCCTTAAATATCATCCCGTTTCTTAAAGTCATTAGTATCTGTCTTTCTGTTTTTTATGTGTATATTTGTAAGCAGTAATCACATTCAAATGCATATGTTCAAAAATAATCACTAGATGTTTTGCAAACAAAACAGAAAAATAAAAACAGAAATTTTGCACTTTAAAAGAGATAACTTTGTATTAACTTGAAGAAGTGTTTATGTACAAGGAGACAAACATCCTAGTAATAGAATGTCGTCGTAAGAATGGAAACTATACAAAAATAATATACAAAGAAAAACAACTATGTGAAATAATCCCATTGGGTTCCCATTCTGCTATTGCCTTTATGTCTTTGAGCGCCTCATCTCTTTCATTGCTTGTCCGAAGCTGACTGGATTGATTAGTACCACTTGAGCTTGATAGTTATACTGAATCTTGGTTGTAAGGTGATCCAACGGGACATAGTTATACGCTTTAAATCCCTAACTTTTTCCTGGACCACCCTTTTCGGTTTTCAGTCCACCGGGATACCCTTTTTGGCCTAAGCCACCTTTTCAGGTTTTCAACTTGCCGGGTGTACAATTTTTTTTATGTATATCCCTAATTTTTTCCCGAACCATTTTGGTTCGCCAAGATGCCCTAATTTTTTTCCTAGGACAGTCGACCTATCGGGTCTTTGTTTATGTGTAATATCTTTTAACTATGTCCGCGTTTACCGGGTGTGGAAGGTCATCACCGTCCATAGAAGTTAAGATCATGGCTCCACCAGAAAATATGTTCTTGATCACGAATGGGCCTTCATATATGGGAGTCCATTTGCCCCTGGGATCACCTTGTGGCAAGATAATGCGCTTGATTACTAGGTCACCAGCCTGATATACCTGACATTTGACCTTCTTGTTAAAAGCCTTGATCATATGTTTTTGGTACATCTGACCATGACAGACATCCGTGAGCCTCTTCTCATCAATCATGTTTATTTGGTCAAGTCGAGTATGAACCCATTCGTCTTCTCTCATCCCTGCATCCTTTATGATTCTCAAGGAAGGGATCTGGACTTCTATGGGCAGGACAACTTCCATACTGTATACCAAAGAGAAATGGGTTACCCCTGTTGATGTGTGCATAGTGGTGCAGTAACCACGAAGTGCAAATGGTAACATCTTGTGCCAGTCTTTGTATGTCACCATTATCTTCTTTATGTTTTTTTTGATATTTTTATTAGTAGCTTCTACAACGCCATTCATCTTCGTCCGGTAAGGAGAAGAGTTATGATGCTGGATCTTGAATTGCGTGCAGAGCTTGCTGATCATAGTGTTATTGAGATTGGTACAATTATCTGTAATGATTCTTTCTGGAATACCGTACCGACAGATAAGGTTATGTCTGATGAATTAGGCCACAATGTTCTTGGTAACAGAAGTAAATGAAGCTGCCTCGACCTACTTCGTGAAGTAATCAATGGCAACTAGGATGAAGCGGTGTCCATTAGAAGCTGTAGGTCTAATTTCTCCAATTATGTCGATGCCCCACATTGCGAACGACCAAGGAGCAGTCAAGACATTTATAGGAACTGGAGGCACATGTACCTTATCAGCATAGATCTGGCACTTGTGACAAGTCCGCGAATGCTGATAACAGTCTACTTCCTTAGTGGACCAATAGTATCCTACCCGTAGGATCTTTTTAGCCATTGTGTTCCCACTAGAGCGGGTTCCAAAGGTACCATCGTGCAAGTCATCCATACTTTTCTCTACTTCACTCTTGTCTATACACCGAAGCAAAGTAGAATCATGGTTGCACTTGTAGAGGATCCCGTTACTGAGGAAGAACTTGGCAGAGAACCTCCTTAGGAACTTCTTATCATTGACTGAAGCTCCCTCAGGATACTCTTGGGCTTCGAGATATCTCTTAACTTTATGGAACCAAGGTTTGTCCACTACTTCTTTAATATAAATCTCGTGACAGTATGCTGGTTCATCCATCCTTTCAATAGTGATCTAAGGAGCCTCATTATCCCACCTGACTTTGGACATGGAGGACATCGTAGCTAGCGCGTCCGCTAGTTGATTTTCCTCTCGTGGAAAATGCTCAAAAGTAACTTCTTCAAAGTGTGGAATCAATGTCAACACATGCTCTCTGTAAGGGATAAGATTAGGATGCTTCGTGTCCCATTCTCCTTTGATTTGACTGATTACTAAGGCCGAGTCTTCAAATACACTCAAGAACTTGATCCTCAAGTTAATGGAAGCTTTGAGACCCATAATACATGCTTCATATTCATCCATATTGTTGGTACAATTGAAACACAATCTGGAAGTGAAAGGAGTATGACAGCCTCCAGGGGATATGATCATAGCGCCGATGCCATTGCCAAGTGCATTGGAAGCTCCGTCAAAAACCATAGTCCATCAGGATCCTTTTTAAGGTCCTTCATCTGGTCCAGGTTCTTCACAATCAGTTACTAGCATGATGTTCTCGTCTGGGAACTCAAAATTCATGGATTGGTAATCGTCCACAGCCTGATGAGCCAAATGATCAGCTAGTACACTTCCCTTAATTTCTTTCTGGTTTGTGTATTGAATGTCGTATTCGGTCAGGATCATTTGTCATCTTGCTATTCTTCCAGAGAGAGCGGGCTTCTCAAAGATGTACTTGATAAGATCCATTTTAGATATCAACAAGGTAGTGTGAGTCAACATATACTGTCTTAGTCGGCGGCATCCCATGCCAAAGCGCAACAAGTTTTCTCGAGTAGTGAGTATCTTGTTTCACAGTGGGTAAATTTTTTGCTAAGGTAGTATATTGCATGCTTTTTTCGACCAGACTCGTCATGCTGCCCCATCATATACCCCATTAAGTTCTCTAACACTATTAAGTACATGATCAGAGGTCTTCCTTCAACTGGAGGCATCAAAATTGGAGGCTCTCGAAGATATTCCTTGATTTTGTCAAAGGTGTCCTGGCAGTCGTTATTCCACTTTACTGCTTGATCTTTCTTCAGTAATTTGAAGATTGGCTCACAAGTAGCGGTCATATGTGAAATGAATCTGGCTATGTAGTTTAGGCATCCCAATAATCCCCTGACCTCCTTTTCAGTGCGAGGAGTTGGAATTTCTTGTATATCTTTTAACCTTTGCAGTTTCAACTTCAAAACCTTTGTTGCTGACAACGAAGCCTAGTGTTTTACCAGATCTTACCCCAAAGGTGCACTTATTCGGGTTCAACCTCAGTTTGTATTTCTTCAACCTTTCAAATAGATTCTGCAGGTGATCAAGGTGCTCTTCTTCAGTCTGAGACCTGGTTATCATGTCATCAACGTAGAACTCTATCTCGTGATGGATCATATCATGAAACAAAGCTACCATGGCACACTTATAAGTTGCCCCGATGTTCTTTAGCCCGAATGGCATAACTTTGTAACAGAAAGTTCCCCACTGCGTGACGAAGGTTGTTTTCTCCATGTCCTCAGGTGCCATTTTGATCTGATTATACCCAGAGAAACCATCCATGAAGGAGAATACCTTATGTTGCACGGTGTTGTCAACCAGAACATCAATATGGGGAAGCGGGAAGTTATCCTTGGGGCTTGCCCTGTTCAGGTCTTTGTAATCCAGACACATACGTACCTTACCGTTCTTCTTGGGTACTAAAACAACACTGGCAACCCATTATGGATAAGAGGTGATAGCTAAGAAAGCGGCATTGAACTATTTCATGACTTCAGCCTTGATCTTTTTCGACATCTCAGCCGCATATGACGAACCTTCTGTTTCACTAGAGGGTAATCCTATTTTATCGGTAGGCGATGAACCACGATATCAGTGTCAAGTCCTAGCATGTCTTCGTATAACCAGGAAAAAACCTCAACATAGTCATGTAGAATCTATATTAACCACTCTTTGACACTATGCTCTAGATCGACACCTATCTTGACTTCTTTCTTGTCCTCTTCAGCACCCAATTTAACTGTCTCAATCGGATCTTCATGAGACTGTATTGCCCTTTCTTCCTGTTGTAATAGTCTGGAAAGTTCTCCTGGTACTTCACAATCTTGCTCACCTTCGTCTTCGGCTTGGTAGACCGGATTTTAAAAGTCATAACTGGAAATAGCAGAACCATTATCAATGGAATCCAGAGTGGATGTGGATCTGCAGTTTGATATGTGGGTGTGTGTAAGAGCATAACTGTATATTTTTTGATAAAGTAAAGAGGCAGAAAAGAAAAACAAAGAGCGTAAAATTTGCATGTAAAACATCCAATGTTTTATTGATGAAATATGAGAATGAAGTAATGACCCTCACAAATAGACCATTGTGCCTCGGGTAAGACACAAGGCTTTAAAGTTTCAATTGTTCAAATATTACATTTCCTCAAAAACAAAAAAGATAAATTACTCTTGAATAAAAGTAATGGGCACAACATCTTTAGCCTCCCAATTACTGAGTCCACCGCTGATGGTTGGGAAGATCCACTTGTCCAGGTCACAATCGCTATCACTGTCTTCCAGAGCATTGACTCCATGGTTGTTGATCCGTAAAGGTGGTCCCCTGACGCGAGCACGACGAATGACTTTCTAGGCTCCTGAAGTAAAATCCAAACCAAATTTGTCAGATTTGTAGGGAATATCTAGAAGTTGGCCCCAAATTATACACCCACCTTCTTCGAATACCTCCTTGGCATCCTTCAGAGAAGCCATCTTCAGTGGAGGTCTGGTAATCTTCGGGACCTTGGAAGCAGTCTTGGCTGCATCAACGGTCTGTGGAACCTCCTTAAAGTTCTGATAGGGGGTCTCAATGAACTCGCCGTCCATTTAGACTTATCTGAAAGATTTCAGGTGGCTCACCATGTATTCCTCCTCCTCATGGACTGTGATAATTTTCCCATTGATCGGGTACTTCAGCATCTGATGCAGGGTGAAAGTAACAACACCAGCCCCATGGATCAAAGGTCGACCCAATAAACAGGAATAGGAAGGGAGGATGTCCATCACATAGAAGGTGGAATTAAAGGTCTAAGTACCAACCTTGATAGGGATTTCCACCTCCCCGTGCACCATTCTTTTAGAACTGTCGAAGGCCCTCACCACAATGCTACTGGGCTTTAGTGTGAGTCCTTCACAATCTAGCCTGTCCAGAGCATTCTTGGGCAAGTCATTCAGTGATGAACCTATATCCACCATAACATGGGCTAATGTAGTTCCCCTGTACTCAATAGAGACATGTAGGGAATGATTGTGTTTCCTTACCTTGGGAGTTAAATATGCATCAGAGAATCCCAGGCCATTGTCAGTTGTCAAACTAGCCACACAATTCTCGAATTGATCAGTTGAGGTCTCCTGAGGTACATGGGCATACTTCGGGAATTTTACTAAAGCCTTAGCGTGGGCTTCAGAGCACAGCAGTAAGGCCAACATTGATATTTTTGAAGGGGTCTTCCCCAATTGCTCCACGACATTATAATCATTCTTCTTGATTATCTTTAATATCTCCTCCATTTCCTTTTTAGAAGCCTCGGGAATGATTTCTGGGTGGACCTTCATCCAGATAGGCTCAACCAATACCTCTTTTCCCCGAGTCTCGACCGACTTGGTAGCAGGGATAACAACAGGACTAGCAGTAGGAGTAGAAATGGGAATACTGACAGCGGTAGCATGAATAATCACAGGGGTAGTAGTAGGAGTACTATAAGAAGTAGCAGCATGAATGATCACAGGAGTAGAAATAGTTTTTGGAGAGATCTCGGGAGAGAAAATCATTCGCTTCTCGTAATTTTACTAGTTCCAACGATATTGTCAACATCAGGATCAGTACCTTCAGCAACTTTGTCTTCAACAACCAATGTATCTTGCTTGACGCCATGGTAATAGACGTCATCCCTATAATTCCAGGGAACAACTTTATCCGAGGAGTATGGCATTGGCCCAGGAATGGTGATGATCATGGGAGCAAACTTTGGAATGGATGTAATCCTAACGGGTCTTTTGGTGGAGACCCTGGGAGGATTGTCGAAAATGGTGATTATTGAGACATCTTCACATGAACTTCTTGTAAGAGGAACTTTTTTGAACAAAATTTATTTGTTAACCATCAGGTGCTGGACGCCCATCTTCAATAACAAACAACCATCTGGTAGAGACATACACAAGTGGCAACCTTCACCACAACCCAGAAATAAACCGGCTCACAACAAATTCCTTTTAACAGTCAGAAGAGGAGTAGTTAATTCATCCACTGAGGAGACAAAACGGTCATCATCAACAACATTAGCGTCTTGTCCATGTTTGGGCATGGGTGCAGTTATTATGTTAGGTGTCTCAGGAAGTTTAACTCAATCTCTTTCGCCTCAATGAGATCTTGTACCTTATTCTTTAAAGTTCAACTATCATTTATATCATGCCCCAGAGTTTCATAATGGTAGGCACATCGAGCATTTAGGTTGTAACCGGGAGAGGCAGTATTGGGATTCTTAAGAGCTTCCTTTAGAGTCACCAAATTGGATTTCAACAGATGTGGCAAGACCTGGGATAAGGTCATGTTGATCCGGGTGAACTGTCTTCTGGGTGCATCTGGTCTGTGCTGATTGTTTCTTTGTTGGTTTGAGGCAGGGTTGGAAATCATAACAACCCCTACCGTCGGATGACGTTCAGTTTTGTTATGATTTCTTTGGCCACAAGCATCACTGACCTCCTTCTTTCCTGTGAATGGTTTCTTTGATGTACTGGAGGATGCTTCTCTCTGGATTTTACCACTTTTAATGCCAGCCTCTACCCGTTCACCAATCAATATCAGTTCAGTGAACCCAGCAGACGAGCTTCCAATCAGATGGTT
The DNA here is from genome assembly GCA_948472305.1 of Vicia faba. Taxonomy (NCBI): domain Eukaryota; kingdom Viridiplantae; phylum Streptophyta; class Magnoliopsida; order Fabales; family Fabaceae; genus Vicia; species Vicia faba. Next base: position 746,589,373 of record OX451741.1, read on the forward strand.
AAAGAATGGACCAGACAACATGCCCAAGAACATGTCCACCAGGTCTCTATCAGACAATGGAGGTTGGACTCTTCCCGCAAGGTCTCTCCATTTTTGGGCATAATCTTTAAAACCTTCACTGGAACCCATAAACATACTTTGCAACTATGTACGAGTCGGGGCGAGGTCAACATTATATTGATACTTCTTATAGAAAGTAGCAGCCAGATCTTCCCAATTGCGAACGTTGGTTCTCTCCAGTTGATAGAACCATTCCAGTTGAGTCCCTGCCAAACTTTCCTGGAAGAAATGGACCCACAGATTCCTGTTAGTAGTGTGGGGTTGAATCTTCCGGACATACAACCTTAAATGAAGCTTAGGACAGAAGACACTGTCGTACTTAGCAAATGTAGGGACTTTGAATTTTTGCGGGATGGCCACCTCTGAAATCAGTCCTATCTCCTCAAAATCCAGCCCGGGTATCCTTTGGATCTCCTTAGCATTGAGTCGATCCTCTAGATGTTTGTATTTATAATCAGCAGGAGGATATTACTCCTCAGAATAGTCAGGTTCATCTTCCTCAGACCCTGGATTGTTTTTTTCTTCCACTGGCTTCTCTTCTTGATTGTCCCCCTCATTTGACGGGGTTGCAAAATCTATAGCTCGCTTAACCAGTCCTCTGATCCTTCTTCCCAAATTCAATACACCAGTTGGTTTCTTTGCCTTCTTGGTATTCTCTTTAATGATCATAGCTTTCAGATCTTCTTGCCCCTGGGCCAGAGCCAGGAACATTTGCTGAAACTGAGTGTTCTGAGCTTGAAGATCCTTTATTGTCTATTCAAGAGCCATTTCTTTTGCTGAAATAAACAGCGAAAAGATAAGAAATATGTCTTGAAATACCTGTTTATGCAATGAAATGCATGATAATGTTTATGCAATGTTTTCAAGGACTTTTAAGATCTTAAATTTTCTTAGTCAAAGAGAAGAACAAACATTAATTGCATTTATAAGTTTAAATGATTACAATGATGCCTCTTTGGCTTACAATGTAAGAAACAAAGATAAACAAAACTCCTAAATCAAACAAGACTCAAGCTTCCCATGGGCGCATCCTCTTTGGTGCAATATAGGCATTCAAACTTTGTTCTTTACGCAATTGTCTTGTAAGCTCCAAAACCTTTTTCTCGCTTGCATAGAACTGGACTTCAAAGGTATCTCATTCCTCTTTAAGTTGAACCCAAGACCTTTGCAATTCCTCGAGAGTAGTTGGCATGTCAGGATGGAGAATGGTATGAGGTACATCTGTATCTGCAATGGGTTCCATGATGATGGGTAGAATGGCGGGGTAAGGCATCATGAGATTTTGAGTGCGAGCTTGCACCCACTTAAGATAAGGCTCCAAAGGGATGGAGTTCTTATGCCCTAGTGTCTTGCTATCCACTCTGTTTACCATGCCCCAAGCTCGGATGAACCTCTGACGGTACCCTTGAACATCATCCTCATAGTTGAACATAATAGCTTGAACCAATACATCATGAGGAGCATCCCTCCTAGCATACCCAAACTATCGCAATGCCAAACAAGGGTTGCAAGTGATTCCTCCCATAATTCCTAGGAGAGGGACATTCTGGAATTCCCTACAGCAATCAATGATGGTAATGTCTTCCACAGATCAAGGACACCAGTGAATATCCGAATGTGTGAGAGACATCAGCCTGCTAGACCATCGTAAGCCTTGTTCGTTCTTCACAACAGACCGAGGTAGGTGCGAAATAAACCACCTAGCCAACATAGGAGTGCAACATATAGGGGTTCCTCTTCTCTTTACAGTGCGAGTATGAAAAGAGTGTAAAATGTCTCCCAATAAAGTAGGCACCGGGTTACGTGACATGAAAACTTTGACCGCATTCATGTCTATGAGTTGGTCCGGGTTAGGGAACAAAACCATCCCATAGATGAGAAGTGCCAACACTTCTTCAAAGGCTTGTAAATTGGAAGTATCCCAGAAATAGTGAGCTTTCTAAAACAAGAACTTGGCTAGAAATCCTTTGACACTGCTTCTTATTTCCCAGATGGCCACAATGTCAGACCGTTGTAAATATAGGGCTTGAGCAATTTTTTCAGGTTTTGGGTCTCTTTCCATACCATTGAAGGGTAACTGATTGAGGATAGGCACACCCAATAATTTAGAAAACTCTTCCATGGTAGGTACCAATTGGTAGTCGAGAAATTTAAAGCAGTGATGTAAAGGGTCAAAGAATTGGAAGAGAACTTTTACCATGTCTTCATCAGGGCTTGAGGTGATCAAATTGAGGAGTCGACCATGTCTTTTAGTGAACGGGGAATTCTCAGGAACTCTTGATTCCAATTCCTTGATTTGAAGAGGCACCCTTACGAGGCTAACTTGGATAGTATTTCTGCGAATGGGAGTCATGCCCTACAAAACAGACACAAAGGTAAGTCCTAAAAGTCCTTGAAATGGTTAATGTGATATGCCATGTTATGATGTTATGTACAAACAAATATATACAAGCACACAAACAAATTCTTAGGTTTAGGCTTGCATGGATTCCATAGGTAAGTACCCTCTTGAAGTTTAGTTGGCTCAACCTGTCCTATTAATAGTAACCGGGTTCTAGGGAATCTCAATATCATTGATCTTTCTTCATCGTCATTGTTTCAGCGCAAGCCTCTTTATTGGAGACCGAAATATCCCAAAAGTCAGATCTCAATGAGTGTAGTATCGAGTATCAACCAACTTTGGACGACACCAAAGCCGGCTATCTCACTACTTCCCAATGTCCAAGTTGTTCAATTAAAGGTTCTAAGGTCAGTTGGTGCTTCATGACACCACACATCGGCACCATATTCTCCTTGACTACTCAAGGGCTACCGGTACCAACAAATGTGTTACACCAACATAGCTATCGTTTCAACCATGTCAGTATACCCCTCACATTCCCCACAATCTATTGCTACTTACCTAAAAGGTGCCCCTGATCCGGGTGTAGGATCTTTACAAGTGAACCCAAGCGAAAAACCTTAAAGGTAAAGCAATCATAGCATACAAGGAAAGCAAATTAAATTTTACCTAAGCTCTAAGGTAACCCCACTTCTTATAAGTATAAATCCCCAACAGAGTCGCCAGTTCTGTGATACGGTGACAAAACCAATTATTATACTGGTTTTGCATTTGTGTTCGCAAATGTTGCGGTAAGCAAGAGCCGCCACCGACTTTTCTTTTATACAATCAAGGAAAGGGTGAAAAGAATAGAAAAAGAATTTTCAGGATTATTTCTGAGTAAGGGGGGTAGATTTAGAAAGGGAAGGTGTTAGCACCATTTCCATCCGTAGTTTTCTACAGGCTCTTAGATGCTTAGCTCTTTTTTGAAATACCTTATGTTTTTGTGTGTTTTTGAAAAGTATTTTGAAATGGCTTAGTGCGGCGATTTTCTTTATGATAACTCTTGTATCAATCCTCAAGAGTGTTGACGAAGCAAATGTTTTTGAAAGTGTTATTGAAATGTTTTTGTGTAGGTGTAAAAAGTTTGTTTTTGAGCAAGCATCTAAAAGCTATCTACTTGTACTCGAAAAGGTTCGTTCTTTTCCTTTTATCCTTTAGATAATTCTATCCTACTATTAGTGAGTAGGTGGCCCTATCGTTGGATGTACGAGGGGCATTCGAAGGAACGTTTTATAGTCACAAAGGCAACTGGGTAAGAAGCTTTAGTAACTACCCTAGCGTTCTAAGATCATATTTTTACCAAGGAAACATCGAGAAGGTCATCGAGGGACTTATGATCTTTTTGAACTAGAGGGTAGCCACTAAAACCTCTCACGTTTCGAGAGTTGTGACTATTTTCTGAAGGCAACCGAAGTGGGAATACCCTAGAGGTGTATATGTGCAAGTGTGCTTGTTTCAGTTATTTGTCTTTGAATTTAAGTTTCTAGCGTTTTATTTTTATTCTTTCCATACAATCCTATTATCATACATCTAGGCAGTTAATATATGTACAGGAATTAAAAGTGCGGAAATGTAAATCCTACGCTATTACAATGCTTCGGGGATGGGGTATTTACATATCCAAAATTTGGGGAAAGAAAATAAAGAAAAAGCAGTAAAGCCCTAGTTAATCTATTACATACTTTCAGCAGGTACATTATTATAAAAAATGCGAGAATAAAATAATGCGCGCGAAATAGAGACAAACGTTTAAAACCCTAAGAAATTGCTAAGTAAACATAAATAATCTTTTTTGGTTTTGTTTATTTTAAGAAAATAGTTAAACTAAATTAAATGAGAAAAAACTTAATATAATCTTAATTAATTAAATAAAAGAAAAATGATTGTTAATTAAAATTAATTCAAATAAAAATAATTCTACTATTTTTGTGTTTTTATTAAGAAAATATTTGAATTAAATAAACCTAAGTATAGTTGATTTTAAATTGATAAAATGAAGTTAAAATGATTAATTTAATTAATTTAAAATTAATTTAAGAAAACCTAAGTCTATTTAATATTATTTTTTTGATGTTTTATGATTTGTTAAAAAAAGATTAAAATGAAGTAAATAATAAAATAAAATAAATAAGAAAGCTAATGGGCCTGGTGCTGATTAGTAAATAGGGGGTATGCATCTGAAATTCGTTTGACCCAAAGAATGACAAGCCCAGGCGCTGCAAAAAAATAAAAAAATCAGGGGGTGAGAAAATTAAAAATGTTTAGGCCCAAATTAGGGAGTCCAGAGGCTGTATGGATCCAGTGAGAGGATCCTTTGGATGTCCATGATGGGGACGCGTATTTGCTGCGCTTGGATCTGGCTGCATTGACATTGGAAGGTGTAGATCTGGCGGCCCATGGTGCACGCATATAGCCTGGCTGTATTGGATCTGCAAAAAATAAATGGAAAAATAATATGCAAGTGGCAGGGGTCGAACCCATAACCTCTCACACACATAACGCCTTAACACTCACACACCCAACCGTTGGGACAACTTTACATCCGTTAATATATATAAAATGATTATAATATATTGTAAAACGAGTCATAGCGCCGAGTTGTCACACACGCGAAATCCAGTGGGGTCCAAAAATTTGAATGAACCAATCATTTTTTCCCTTTCTGCCATGCCCAACTCAGCGCCGGTCAAGCCATCAGAGGTGGTGGCTCCAGTCATCCCTTCCGACTGCTCCAAATTTCCAACCCGTGAAAATCAAGCACAACAAGAACAAAAATGACCCTACCCCCTAATTTGGGGTCTACAAATTCAATGGTGATGTTTATTTAGTCTGGAGGCTCCTAGATTACGAGTTGTGAAGAATTTCAGTTTGTGATGCCCTAATAATGGCATCACATCAATCAAGCCTTAAAGTGATCATGCTATACGTCCCACATGTTCCAATGGACCTCCTGATCACAAATTAAACCATCAAAAACATCAACAACACATAAATATGAAATTTCAAATATGAAAAACCTTGTTTGAGCGATGACACACGATCCTGCAGTTTGAGGGTGCATGGACTTTGGAAATGGATGGAATCGACTGCTGGCACCTTCAGGAACGTGATGGAGTCTTTTGTTTGGACTGAGGAAGGCTGGATCAGCGGTTTTGGAAATTGACAACTTTGGAGATTTTTGCAATTTTCGTGGCTCTTTCTAGGCTGTGTGTTGCATCCGTTTGTCTTGCAGATGGATGGTATTTATAGAGGAGAGGGAGGGGACAAGGTAAGAAGGAAAGAAATCATAGCAGTAAGGTCATGATAAAGCCATTATTCAAAATTTGAAAAATTTCCTAACATGGAGATTTCTGAATTTTTTTTATTAATAACCAAGTATTAAAAAAATATTTCGCAAATAACCGGGTTTCGGAAAAAATTACGCAAATAACCATGTTTGAGATGGCTCCATAAAGGAGGAGCCAAGTCATTTGGCGCATGCACCTAGGGTTTTGCCCTAGGCGCCATCTCACTTGGCGCCTCCATTGGCTTTTAGCCAAGTGAGATGGCGCATGCTCCTTAAAAAGGAGAGGAGGCGCCATCTCACTTGGCGCCTAGGGCAAAACTAGGGTTTTTTGCCGTTTTATAAATAATTCGTCCGTTTCTTTGAAATTTCTCACACTTTCTCGCACTGTATTTTTATTTTGTACTCCCTTATTTACGTAATGACGTCGCCTATGATTTTTAGCAGAGATGGTTACGTTATATTCTCCGCCACGAAACCCGCGATGAAAATGAAATTCTGGCACATTCACTCCATGGAGCGTCTGAAGCGGGAGTTGATGCGGTGGCTAGATGGAGACATCGCCGAGGGGGAAAAAATTCGAAGGATCCAGCGAAAACGAACAACAACCTCGCATGCGACAGGAAGACCTAATGTGTGGTTGGAGGAAGTCAAAACAGACAGTGATGTAATGCTGATGATGCATGGGTCAGATGAAATTGTGTTAACAGTTGTAATTTCCTAGATTGATTATCGTTAATCATTGTTGTACGCGAAAACCCTAATTTAATTTCCTAGATTGATTATCGTTAATCATTGTTGTACGCGAAAACCCTAATGTAATTTCCTATATTGAATTTCTTAAATTGTGTGAACAGTTTTATTAACGGAAAACCCATAATGTTTACAACACAAATATTGAAAAGATTTATTGTATTACAAAATTTATGTGGTCGAGCCAGACGCCCGATTCGGACAGTTTTTGCGATTGTGTCCGACCTGACGGCATAAACCACACTTTCTTTCCAACCTGTCAAGATCGTCCATTTCTGTTGTTATGCGCCTGCTTTTGGGACGACCCTTCTTGTTCCTTCGCATTTGGTCATTGTGCCAAACTATATCACCGCTGTATTCAGGCTAATAGTCCGGTTTTGCCACCAAAGGAAAGTTGTTGTTGTAAACAGTTAGCAACGTCTCAGATTTATAAACGTTTGATAGCAGTTGAAGCGCGTCTTGATGGGTATGCGCACAAGCGGCAATGACATGAGAGCAAGGCATACGAAAAGCTTGAAACCTGCCACAATCGCACCATTGAGAAGGTAAAATGACCCTGTATTCCTGTCTTGCCAGGCCTTCATTGTGGTCAATTGTCTCTTTCACAATGAAGTTGTGGCTATGGCGGTCAAACCGTGTAACCATGTGAGTGTTGGCTTTTGCACTTTCAGCCTTAATGTATTTCATACAGCTTTCACTCCACAGTTGTCCTGATTGCAAGACCGAATACCACATTTCACCTCTTTTGGCAAATAACGCAGCCATCCTAAAATACGTGGATTTCACCAAGGCAGTGATGGGGAGGTTTCGTATGCCCTTGAATACCCCATTCATTGATTCAATGAGATTTGTTGTCATATGCCCCATCTTTGGCCATTGTCGTATGACCTAGTCCACTTTTCGACCGGTATGTTGTCGATCCACGTACCGGCTTCTGGGTTAGACAAACGGATCTCGTTGCGGTAATATTTGAATGTGGGCTGTGTCAGTGCGTATCCCGCATTCATCACCGCTTTCCGCAATGTTTTGTCCTTGACCTCCCTCGAGAAATTCTGGACGATATGCCTGATGCAATAGACATGCGTAGAAGGAGGGTCATGCCAACCATTTGCCGGATTATTATAGGCACTTTCAATAGAGGCATGTCTGTCCGAGATCAAACATAGATCCGGTTGAGGAGCCACGTGTGTACGAAGATTTTTCAGGAAAAAGCTCCAAGCACCACCGGTCTCCCCCTCGACAAGGGCAAACGCAACGGGGAAAATGTTATTGTTGCCATCTTGTGCAACTGCCATCAAAAGAGTGCCTTTGTACTTGCCATACAACCAAGTCCCGTCTATTTGTAGAATTGGTTTACATGATGCAAACCCTGCGATGCATGGTTGAAATGCCCAAAAGACGCGACTGAATATTCCGTTGCCATGTAGAACACTACCATCTTGGGCGTAAGCGGGCAATGTTTCCAGAACATAAACACTACCTGGAGAATATGTCTTTAGTGCATTGAGGTAGCGGGGAAGTTCTCGGTATGACTCCTCCCAGTTTCCATACACCCTTTCAATCGCCTTAGTCTTTGCTAACCACGCCTTACGGTAAGACGGAGTGTAGTTAAAAACTGTGGTGATGTGGGAGATGATTGTTTTCACCTTCAAAGAAGGGTCGTTGCTCACCAGGGGTAGGATTTCTTGACAGATTAGATCATGGTTGAGTTTTCGGTGGTCTTGTGATTGAGTGGAACTTACACAAGTATGGGTTGTCATGGAACCTATGACCCAGCAGTCACCCCTTAGTCTGTATGAAGCGGTCAGCTTGAACATGCAGTCAGGGTGGACACACTTGATCTTGTACCTTTCCGGGTTTACACGATCCACCTTATAATCAACCGAGTTGAGCATGTGAAATGGCGCCTCCCTTACTGTCCAATCGTATTACATGCATGGGCTTATGCTGCCACCTAGCCTGGCCCTATAATACACACATAAAAGTTTTGTCTAAGCCTGCCACCCGTCAGCTCCAATAGGCATGCATGCAACAGAGAAAGGCATCCCAAAGGCTGCCACCTAGCCTGAGACAATGCTGTAAAACGTGACACCTCTTATTCGCCAAATGGGGGTGGCGACAACATTCATTTTTGTACTATTTCGCCAAGTGAGATGGCGCCTCCCTTACTGTCCAATCGTATTACATGCATGGGCTTATGCTGCCACCTAGCCTGGCCCTATAATACACACATAAAAGTTTTGTCTAAGCCTGCCACCCGTCAGCTCCAATAGGCATGCATGCAACAGAGAAAGGCATCCCAAAGGCTGCCACCTAGCCTGAGACAATGCTGTAAAACGTGACACCTCTTATTCGCCAAATGGGGTTGCGACAACATTCATTTTTGTACTATTTCGCCAAGTGAGATGGCGCCTCCCTTACTGTCCAATCGTATTACATGCATGGGCTTATGCTGCCACCTAGCCTGGCCCTATAATACACACATAAAAGTTTTGTCTAAGCCTGCCACCCGTCAGCTCCAATAGGCATGCATGCAACAGAGAAAGACACCTTACATTATTTGTAAATGCATGCATGCATATGTGTAACTCCCTAAGCATGCAAATGTGACACCTCGCATGCATGCAACCACTACATCAGAATTAGTTGCCTATAAATACATACCTTATGAAACATATCTCACACCCACACAACTCTCACTCTCTCACTCTCTGCTACGAAATATTTCTTAAGTCTATCATACTCCTTATTTCTTCCTAAGTCTTTCATTCACTCAAGCGTTCTGAAGAATGGCCCTTCTAACAATGGGAGATACTCACAGAGGCACAAGGGAAAACATTGCTGCATTTGTAAGTCTCTTCTTTGGTTATACATTTTTCATACTTTAAAAAACGTGTTGTTCATCTTAATTAATCTTACTCTTGTTTAATTATGATCTCAGGATACACAAAGATTCAGAATCCGTTCGCACAAATACCTGGCCCCCGACCCTTTTATCGTCCCTTATCTGGAATATGCAGGTTTTGGACACGTGATAAAGATCTCCAACTGCACCATTGACTCCAAATTCATCCTTGCAATGTTGGAGAGGTGGAGACCGGAGACCCATACATTTCACCTACCAATAGGTGAATGTACCATCACTCTCGAAGATGTCTACATGCTACTGGGCCTCCCTATTGACGGTAAAGCGGTGAACGGGTCGGTTCAACAACCCAACTCACAGTGTGAAGAACTGTTGGGTAGGGACATGGTAGAAGGGGGTGGAGCAAGAGGGCAGGGAATACTACTCACTGACCTGAAACGGCATTATGCAAGTATGGAATTAAATGAAAATTCCTCAGAAAATGACCGAGTAGTAAAAGCCCGGACGTATATAATGATACTTTTTGGTACTTTTTTATTTCCCGAAAGTACGGGAAATAGTGTAAATTTCATGTACTTACATTTACTAACCAATTTTGATAAAACTAGAAAATTTAGTTGGGGTTCTGCAGTATTAGCCCACCTGTACAGTTCCTTGTGCAAAAACGCAGTCAAGGAAAAATGTACATTTTATGGGTGCGCATTTTTACTACAAGCCTGGGGTTGGTGGAGGATGGAGTCCTTAAACCCCATCAACAACAACACTTTTGGTTTCCCTTACGCAACAAAGTAAGTCATTAAGTTATAGCATTTATAACTATTCTTCTCTTTCCAAAATATATGCTAAAAATAACATGTTTCTCATTTCCTATAGGTACTGCGTGAGGGGTATGGATTACGGCAAGAATCCCAGATTCAATGTCGCACTCTACCGGAATCTGTTGGATCACCTAGGCCCAGATGACGTAAGTCGTAGCTTTTAACTTTTGTTCATTTTATTTATTTATACATTACTTTTGCGCTTACCTGATTTAAATTTTATCGCAGTTCGTCTGGAGACCATATTTGGGTTTGGACCATTCTCCAAATCCAGAGGATGCAGCAACTTGGACTGCAAAGACTGCACTCATTCGGTTCAACATTGTGGAGATGCACCACAGCGACCGCGTGAAGATGCAGTTCGGAATGATCCAAGAGATACCAAGTGACCCAACAGATTTGTCCCCCTGGCATCTAAAAAGGGTCGACGCCCAGTGGAATCTAACCAACTGGAAAGACTTTGCTCCAGAATGGTGTAAAATGTGGCAAAGGCGTCACCGCTACATCTTGCAATCCCCTGTTTTCCTTACTCAAGGTAACATGCGACACACCGATCAATATATGTCGTGGTACAGGTCGGTTAGTAACCCAGATATGCACGTGTCTCATCCGAGGTACTTGGTTGACCCACGCACACAATGGGCACAACCCTCGATTCCCCACCAACAAACCCAAAATCCTTCAACCTCAAACCCACCCCCAAGAAGAAACAGACCAACAAACACACAACCACATTCCCCACCACAACACAACTACAACCAAATGCCGTACTACCAACCACAGTCACCGCCAAACTACCAATACCCAGATATGCCTCAAACCCAACCACAATACCAACCCCAATACCAGCAAACCCACATACCCCATACCCAATTTCAGTCTTCCACATATCCCAATATGGGGCCCTCAACATCCAGCCTTAGCCCTGATATGGGAATGTCAGAAGATTACGACCAACCCGACCAAACCTACCATCAACCACCATATCACCAAACAACCCAACATCCACAATACCAAACACCCCAAGATCCATTTCCTTTCTACCCCCCATACTCAGACGACCAATGCTACCGACCAACCATGGAACCCCACCCACCGCCAACACGACCAAACTTCGAGGGCATGGGTAACCGACTGTACCAGAGCGGATCTTCGAGATACGGAGATCTTACTGATTTTATGGATTCGGATCGCATTGACTTCGCTGGGCCATCGACCTTGCCGCAACAAGAAACGAGACGGCACCCAACAAGAGAAAGGCGAGGACGGGGATGCGGAACTGGGGGTCATTACCGGGTTCCTGGGGATCATTGATGTATCTTTTTTTTTTTCAGTATTTTTTGTATCTATTTTTTTACTGTTATTTAAATGTAAAACAGTTGAATGTAATTATTTTTTTTCAAATAAAAAATCAATTTTGGTTATCTCTGTCTAATACGCAACGCGCAGGAAAGGAAAATTTTTTTTTTTTTTTGACCTACTTTTCCACATAGGCGCCATCTCATTTGGCTTAGGGCTTGCCATTTGCCCTTAGGCGCCAAATGAGATGGCGCCTCCCTTATAAAAATAGGAGGATGCGCCAAATGAGATGGCTCCTCCTTTATGGAGCCATCTCAAACATGGTTATTTGCGTAATTTTTTCCGAAACCCGGTTATTTGCGAAATATTTTTTTAATACTTGGTTATTAATAAAAAAAATTCGAGATTTCTTGCCATTCTCATATTTGGATGATCCTGGACAGTCTTGCACAAATTCATGGGCCTAAAACTGATCCAAAATGCCAGCCCATATGCCCAAAAGAAATATCCATTATTTTATGCATTTTATTTTATATTTATTTGAATAAAATAAAATAAAATGTGTATAAAATAGCTAGAAATTGCAAGGCATGGTAAGAATGAGATTAGACGTCCCTTATAACTTTAAGAAGATGTTTGAAGTCCAAGAAATTAAGCCATTGACCAAAAAGTTCAAATTTGCTCAATGCACAATCCTTGAAATTTCCAAAAATTTTCCAACTTGGGAAATCCATAACTTGCTCAATTTTTATCTCATGATGATGATCTTGGAATTTTTGGAAAGCTCAAGATGTATAATCCAATCTCTCTTTTGATCAATTTTGCATTTGAAGATTTTATCTTGATGTAAATGGTCTTGACAAAAAGTGCCTTTTGTTGACTTTTTGAAAATGACCTGTAATGTATGAGCTTGTATCTTTTAAATGGCGCATCTCTTGGACTTGAGGGAAAAAGAGAAGTTGTAGGTAATGATATTCTCTTCAAAATGAGCTTTGGTTGGGGAAAAATGGACGAAGTATGTGAAAGTTATGCCTGGTAAAAGTTCAGTTGACTCTTCCTATAGAAACCCTAATTTAGCAATTTTTAACTTTTGAAAGATTATGAGCATTTATTGAGGAATCATGATCAAACCTTGATAAAATGATAGATATCACTTCAAAAATTTTATGTTGACCAAAAATCATGAAGTTTGACTGTATTTGGGCCACAGTTGACTTTTGACCTAACACAATTGATTTTCAAGCATTTGAGCAATTGACTGAGCAAACATGTAGTGTAAGGCATGAAATTTTTCATGGACAACCTTGAAGGCATATTAGGACAATGGAAAACATTTGAGGCCTTTGGAGCTCACACATCTTGATGAAAAGTGAAACCTTAGTTAGAGGTTCATTGCTTAGGAGGAGAATTTGTCTGGTCAATTCTTTGTCAACCTTGAGCAATTTAGGACCACTAGGAGCATGTCTTGAGTAAAAGTGGGAGGGAAATTTTGGGGTAAAACACTTACCACTCTTAATACCAGCTTCTGCTCTCTTACCGATCAATATCAACTCAGTAAACCCAGCTGAAGAGCTTCCAATTAGATGGTTGAAGAATGGACCAGACAACGTGCCCAAGAACATGTCTACCAGCTCCCTATTAGATAGAGGAGGCTGGACTCTTATGGCAAGGTCTCTCCACTTTTAGGCATAATATTTGAAACCCTCGTCGGAACCCATAGACATACTTTGTAATTGTGTACGAGTTGAAGCGAGGTCAACATTATATTGGTACTGCTTGTAAAAAGCAGCAGCCAGGTCTTCCCAATTACGAATGTTGGTTCCCTCTAATTGATAGAACCATTCCAACTGCGCCCCTGATAAACTTTCTTAGAAGAAATGTAACCACGGATTCCTATCAGTAGTGTGGGGTTGAATCTTCCTGACATATGATCTTAAGTTCAGCTTAGGATAGGAGACACCGTCGTACTTAGCAAATGTGGGGACCTTGAATTTCTGCGGGATGACTACCCCTGAGACCAGTCCTAGCTCTTTAAAATCCAGCCCGGGTACCCTCTCAATCTCCATAGAATTGAGACGATCCTCCAGCTATTTGTATTTATCATCAGCAGGAGGATACTGTTCCTCAGAGTAGTCAGCCTCTTCCTCATCAGTCCCAGGGTTGTTGTCTCCTTCCTTGGGCTTTTCTTCTTGATTGTTTCCCTCATCTGACGGAGTTGTGAAATCTAGAGCTCGCTTGGCCGGTCCTCTGAACCTTCTTCCCATATTCAAAACACCAGTTGGTTTCTTTACCTTCGTTGTCTTCTATTTGATGATAAGATCTTTCAGATCCTTTTTCCCCTTAGCCAGAGCCAGGAACATTTGTTGGAACTGAGCATTTTGATCTTGAAGGTCCTTTACTGTTTGTTCAAGAGCCATTTCTTTTGCTGAAATAAACAGAGAAAAGAATAAGAAGCCCGTCTCAAAATACCTACTTATTTAATGGTATTCATGTTGTTGTACCCCAAAATTTTCCCTCTCATATTTCTCAACACATGGCAAGAGAGGTCCCCAAATTGCTCAAGGAAGTTCAAGAGTTGGCCAGACAAACTCTCTCCTAAGGCAATCTATCTCAAATTAGGGTTTCTATTTTCATCAAGATGCTTGAGTCCAAAGGATCCCAAATTCCTTCCGTTGTCCTAATATGTTTTCAAGATTATCCATGTCAAGTTTCAAGCCTTGTAGAAGAAGTTTGCTTAATCAATTGCTCAAAGGCCTGAAAATCGACTATGCTAGGTCAAAAGTCAACTGTGGCCCACATACAGTCAAACTTCAAGATTTTTGGTCAACATCCTCATTTTGAAGTATTATTCATCATTTTATCAAGGGTTGATCATGATTCCTCAAGGATTGCTAACAATTCATCAAAACCCAAAAGTTGCTAAATTAGGGTTTTGTAGGAAAAGTCAACTCAACTTTGACCAGGCATAACTTTCTCATACTTTATCAGAAATGACCCATCCAAAGCTCATTTTTAAGAGGATGCAATTACCTATAATTCATCTTCAGCTCAAAAGGTGAAAATATGCACTCACAAAAAGATATGAATTTTGACATTATAGGTCATTTTGAAAAGTCAACAAAACACCTTTTGGGTCAAAGCTTCATACATGAACATGGAAGACTCAATTGAGATGAGACCAAAAGGGTTGCTTAGGGGACAACCTAAGCTTTCTAAAAAGTCCAAGAATACCTATCTAGGGTCAAAATTGAGAAAGTTATGCATTGGCCAAGTTGACCATTTTTGCAAAATTGCCAAAAGACAAATGTGCTCAAATTTGCATTTTTTGTCAAGTGGGCCTAGTTTTTCATGATTGAATCTTGCTTATGACATGGTCCACGATCCAAATCAGTACCCACACACCTTTTTATTTATTTATTTATTTTATTTTGATTTTTATCATTTAAAAGTCAAATTAAATCAAATAAATAGCAAAAAATATCAAAGATTTGTTTTGTGATCAGATTTTGGGTGGAATCAAATCCAATTTTGTTGGAAAATCATATCCAAAACGTGCAAAACAAATTGAACCAAAATTGGCATGAATTGGCTTGATATAGAAAGATATCATACAAGGATAAAGACCAAACCAAATCTTCATAATGGACCAAGATTCAATTCGTTTTTGTTGACCTAGTGTGTTGAATTACATATACATAACATAGCCAAGGCAAGAAAGGAGGTTGAACAGTCGTGCAGAGCCAAGAATAAAACTTCAAAAATTCAAGAAAAAGTGGTGATCCAATTTCCATCCTAGAGGCCAATCCAAGCCATTCTAACATTGCCAACAAATTACTGGACATCTCAGGAACGTATCCCAATCAATTGCAAGCCTTTTCACGCATGGAATTGTAAGTTACAGGTACCACGGTTTGCCTCCAAACTCAATTTTGATTTTGTTGATTTACTCATCCTACGCATGTTTTGATTATATATTCTTGTTCATCATTGAGTTTGCAAACTATTGGTACCACTTAATTTCATTTTTGACGCCTGTACATGATATTGCCATAGCTAGGGTTTTATGTTCTTGTTTAGGGCTTTGCAGTATAGGCTAAATTGGGCTTGGATTCTGGTACCATGAGACTCGAGAGGATGAGACGAGTTGATTGGTACCTTTGAATTTCATTTATATTGCTTGTATAGAATTTTTGAGATGAACAGGTCTGTAGCTACAACGAGGAAACCGTAGGTAAAAGTATCTTAGGCTAAAACGAAGGTTGGGAGGAAGAAGACAATGCGTGGCACTCACTGGTTGAGTGATTTGAATTTTAGCGCGTTTTTGAATACATTATTGTTTTTTTAATTATATTATTTCACTTCTATTATGTGTACAACAAAAACGTGTGGCTCAGTTGGCAGGTATGCATTGGAGTTGGATATAAGGGTCTGGGTTCGATCCCCAGGTCCCAATATTTGTTTCATATAATTTTGCCTCACATAATTAGGTACACCACAGGTCCTAGCTTCCACCATATGCCACCAATATCTGGCCATCAAATTCACCAGCGATCTAGATCCAAGGCCTGTCCATTGAAGGTCCACCATGTACTCCAGGTCAACGTATGCATCAGATCTGGCAAAGTCAAGCAGGCCTTAGCTACTGGGCCCCGAAAATTCAGATTCCAACCCCCATGGTTGCTAATACACAGGCCCATCTCATCTTTCTTTATTTTTTTAAAATTCTTTTAACACTTTCTCTAATTTTTTTTAATTCACTAATTAATCTTTTTTTTCTTCATAAAGTCATAAAAATCAAGAAATCAAAAATTAGAATTAGACTTTTTTAATCAAAATTAATTTTATTAATTTAATTTAATTTAGTCTAATTTAGGGAAATTGTAATTTATTTTCACAATTAAAATTAAATTAGAAAATTAGGTTATCTCTTGATTTAATTTAATTTTCTCTTTTTCTCTAATAAATAAAAAAACCAAAAATAAGTTTGTTAGATTGAATTAATTAATTTTTCTTAATTTAAAATTAATTAGAATTAGGATTTTCCTTTAATTTAACTATTTCATTATTTTCTTAAAACATGACAAAAAACATTTTTTAATCAATCGTCAATAGGTTTGGTCAAGGGTCAAAACCCTGTCGCTTCGTATTTAATTCGCCACACGTTTATTATTTTTGTCAATATTTTTGTAACTGCTCACTGGTTTGTAATAGTTTAATTTAGGGCTTTTATTTATCGCTTGTTCCCCGAGTTTTTGGCTATGTAATTAATCCCCCTCCCCGAAGCCTTGTAATAGCGTAGATTTACTTTCTCGCTTTTTTAATTCCCGTAAATATTTAACTGCCTAGATGTATGCTAATAGGATTGTATGACAAGAATGCATGACAAATTAATACGGTTAGAAAACCCTAATGTGCAAAGATTAAATAACTGAAAACATATCACTCGCACATATCACTCTTAGGGTATACTCTCACTTCGGTTGCCTTCGGTAAATGATAATTAAGCATAGGGTGTCTTAGTGGTTTCCCTCCTGTCTAAAAAGATCAAATGTCTCGTTTGAAAGTTGCCTCGGAAAAGTTGCCTTGGAAATGTTGCCTCGGATATGATCTTAAGACTCCAGGGTTATTACTAAGGTGTCCTAACATTGCTTTAGTGATCGTACGTCCCTTTCGAATTGACCCTTACAACTCCAACGATGGGGCTACCTACTCCTTAATAGTAGGATAGCGCTATCTAAAGGAAACAAGAATAGAAACAATCTTTTTTTCGAATAGGTGGATGCTAGTAGGTACTTGCTCAAATAAAACTTTTCACACTTAAACATTTCAAAACAATTTTCAAAACAACTTCGTCACACCTTTGAGGACTGATACAAGGGTTATCACGAAGTAAAACATTTTCAAAAACAAAGCACATATACAAGTAATTTTAAAAAATATGAGCAAGTTCCTAAGAGCCCATGGAAAACCATGGATAGAAAGGGTGCTAACACCTTCCCTTTCTATAATCTACCCCCGTACTCAGAATATCTCGAAAAAGGATTTTTTTCTGTACTTTTTTCCTTTCCAATTGGATGAAATAAAAGTCAGTGGCGACTCTTGCTTACCGCGACATTTTGCGAATAAAAAACGCAAAACGCAAACCAGCATTCAAACAGTCGGTTCTGCCATCGTATCACAGAACTGGCGACTCTGCTGGGGAATATATAAGTGGGGTATACCTTAGGATCTAGTTTATCATAATTGCTTCTCTTGATTGCTTTGCTTTCTTTAATTTTAAGGGTTTTGTTTGGGGTTACTATAGATCCTACACCCGGATCTGGGGAATACCTTTTAGATAAGTAACAATAGACTGTGAGAGAACTGTACGACATAGACCGATACGGTTGAAGCAGTAGCTACGTTGGTGTGGCACATTGGTTGGTACCTGTATCCCTTGTGGAGAAACAAGGAGAATACGGGGCCGCTGCATGGTGTCGTTAAGCATCAACTGACCTTAAAACCTTTAATCGCCCAACTTGGCCATTAGAAAGTAGTGAGATAGGCGGCCTCAGTGTAGAGCTGAGAACTGGTTGATACTAGATGCTACACTCATTGAGACCATACTCTCGGAATAGTTCCGGCCACAAGAAAAGATTGCGTGAGCTGAAACCATGACCGATGGAGGATGGTCAGTGATATTGAGATCCTCTAGAACCCGGTTACTTTGTTAGGACAGGTTAAAGCCAACTTAACTTCAAGAGGGTATTATCTTTGACCTCATGCAAGCCTTAAACCTAAGGGCTTTGTGTGATTTGACTGTGTTTGCAACATTTGTGTTTTCTATACCTGTGGCTTATCATGACATCATGCATCATAACACGACATTCATGCTTCATTACACTAACCATTTCAAAGACCAAGGGAATTTATCTTTGTTCTGTTTTGCAGATCATGGCTTCCGTGCTTAGAAATACCATCCGAGTCAACTTTGTGCAAATACCTGCCTAACTTAAAGAGTTAGCATCAAGAGTTTATGAAACGTCTACTTTCATTAAGAGACACTGTCAACTTCTCAGCCTGGTTACTTCAAACCTTGATGACCAGATGATGAGCGTACTATTTCAGTTCTTCGATCCCGTGCATCATTGCTTCACCTTTCCAGATTACCAGCTGGTACCCACCTTGGAAGAGTTCTCTCATCTATTGGGCATATCCATTCTTGAACAGGTACCCTTCATAGGTATGGAATAAATTCCTAGGCTAGAAGACATCGCCTCAGCTTTGCATTTAAAACGGGCAGATGAGGTATCCAATTGGGAAACTCGAAGCGGGGTCGAAGGTTTTCTAGCCAAATTTATGATAGACCAGGCTCAGCTATTCTGGGATGATTTGGATTTTCAGGCTTTTGAAGATGTCTTGGCTCTTCTTATCTATGGTTTGGTTCTCTTCCCTAATCCGGATTCCTTTGTAGATGTGAATGCTGTCAAGATTTTCCTTTCTCGCAACCCTGTGCCTACCTTGCTGGGAGATATCTTGCATGCTCTCTATACTTGTACTATGAGGAGAAGGGGGACTCTTATGTGTTGCATGCCGTTGCTGTCAAGGTGGTTTATTTCTCACCTCCCTAAGTCTGTACTGAAGAACGAAGAAGGTTTGGGTTGGTCTTACAGAATAATGCCACTTGCTCATACATATATTCTTTGGTGTTCCCGGGCTATGGAAGACACTGCTGTTATTGACTGTTGTTGGGGATACCCTAATGTCCCATTACTTGGTATCAGAGGTGGTATAACTTACAATCCTTGTCGAGCTTTGCGACAATTTGGTCGTGCTCGGAGAGATGGTCCCCATGAGTTACTTCTCGAGGACATTGTATTCGATTATAAGGAGGATGTTAAGGAGCATCGCCGGAGGTTTATACGAGCTTGCAGCATGGTGAACAGATCTGACCCCGAAGAATTGGGACCGAAGACTTCCCTTCCTATGCATCCTTATCTCCAATGGGTCCGAGCTCGTGCCCAGAAGCTTATGATGCCTTATGAGGCCGTATTACCAGTGATTGTGGAGCCCACTAATGAAGAAGGCATTCCTTACACGATTCTCTATCCTTACATGCCCATCAATCCTGGGGAGTTACAAAGGTCTTGGATTCAGATGAAGAATGAGTGGGACACTTACCGAGAGCAGTTCGATGAGAAAGAAAGGAAGGTTTTAAAGCTCACCAGGCAGCTCGAGGAAGAAAGAGTGATCATTGACTACATCAGCATAAAGAGGAAGTGTCCATGGGACTTTTGGTTTTGCTTTTTTCTAGTTTTAGATTTGTTTTATTTACTTCTTTGTAACGCCTTAAAGGCATTGTTGAACCCTTGAAGTTTAAACTAATAAAGTTTTCGTTTATTTTGGTTTGCAAATTTAAATCTCCCAAAGTCTTTGAAATCATTACATGCGTATCCCATTATCATGCACATCATTACAGGTACCCCTATAGGTTTCTCATCTTCTTTGCTGTTTATTTCAGTAGAAATGTCTTTCAATCAAGCCATCAAAGATCTTCAGGCACAGAACGCCCAATTCCAACAGATGTTCATAAGTATAGCTAAAGGGCAAGAGGATCTGAAGACCCTTATTCTGAAAGAGAAGAAGAAGAAGAAGGTCGGTGTGATACGGTGGGAGAACTGACTTGGATTTTGCGTTTGTGTTCGCAAATGTTTCGGTTTAGCAAGAGTCGCCACTGGCTTTTTATTTTATCCTAAGGAAAGGTAAAAAAGCATAGGAAAGACCTTTGAGATGTTTTCTTGGGTTCGGGGAGTAGATTATAGAAAGGGAAGGTATTAACACCCTTTCTATCCATGGTTATCCATGGGCTCTTAGTTACTTGCTTAGATCACTTGCTTTGCATTTCTATTGTTTGAAATGGTGCTTTGTGTGGGGTTTTGAAATATGTTTTGAAAAGAAGCCATCGTTGTGGCAACCTTTGTAATGATTCTTGTTTGAATGTATACAAATATGTTTTTGTCTTTTGAAAAGTTTTCAATGTTTGAAAGTAAGGTTTTGAAGTTGTGTTGTGAAGTGTGTTTTGAAAAGTAGCAAGGATGTTTTTTGCAAGCTTGATCAAGTAACTAAGAGCTATCTACCCTATTTTACTCAAAGACCTTTCTTATGTTTTTAACCCTTTTAACAGTGTTGTTTCACCATTGCATTTGGTGAACAACCTTGTGTTAGGATGTTAAACGGGACAGGCGTGGGTCGTCGTATAGACCATGATAGCAATTATGTCAAGTATTTTTGGCAATTTTCTTGAGGGACTTAATCATTTTGATTAGGCAACTCTGATAGCGTCATCGAGGGACTATGATCTTTTTGTTTGTTTTTGTTTTACCAAAGTACTTGACATGCAACCATGGCTCATTTTTGAAGGCAACAAGTGGATGAAACCCTAGGGGTGCAAGTGTGCATTGTATTTATTTTTCATGCATATTTATCTTGGATTAGGTCAAACTAATTGTTGATTTTCTTTGCATACAAACCCTAAGTCTAAGCAAGGCATAATTGAAAGCTTTTTAAATGTGCGAGAATTTAAATGCTAGACTATTACAACATGATTTAGGGAGGGGGGGGGGGGGGGGTACAAATTTGAATTGGGGATATTTGACAAGAAATTAAACCCTAGATTACTATTACAACCCAATTGAATGTACAAGATACAATATTTAAATGTACAATAATTAAATAAAAATACAATAAAATGTGTTATGCAAAAATGTTTTCTATGTATGTAAAAAAGTATTTTTTCAATGTAAAAATAAAATAAAAAAAGATCAATTTTAATTATTTTCTATTTAGGGCAAAAACCCTAATTTTCTTAAATAAATAGCATTATTTATTATTTATTTACAAATATATATCAATTTGTACAAAAAATAAAAGTATATTGTAAAAGAGGTATTTTTAGTATGTAATATTAATAAAAATAAACATGTATTATTTTTGATGTTTTTTTTGCTCTTATGTTCTTTTTAATAGAATAAAATATATAAGTATTAAATACGTTAAATGTATAAAGATAAAAATTAATTATTTATAAAAATGTGTATATTCAAGAAAATGTTTTTAAATGTGAATAAAAATAATAAATGAAAATAAATACATATTTTTTCATTATTTTAGGTTTTAATAAAAAGAATATAAAGCATTTAAATATTATTTATACTAGTAATAATTAGAATAAATTCCAAATAAATATAAAAATTTATGAAAATAATTTTTAGGTATTTTTTATGTTAGAAGATAAAATATCAAAATCAAAAATGAAATAAAATGCAAAAAATGACAAATATGCAAGTAAATGGGCCAATGGGGTGCAAACTGAATATGCATGTGTGAGAAGCAAAAGCAACTCAGGCCCAGCCCAAGCAACTTCATCATCTTCCTCAGTTTCAAACAACACACGCGTTCTGTACTTCCAATGCTATCTCCTGATTCTTTGATCTTTTGACAAAACTCACAACATGAAACTTGTAGAGCATCAATCAACGAATTCAGCCATATACAAAACTTGGATTAACTCTCAAAGACCAGAGAGAATTTCTCTGGCCCTAATTTTTAACCTAGTTTTTTCAGAAAGTTCATGAGTGAAATTCTCTCAGCACGATTAATGTAAATGAAAACTAAGCATATGTATGGCTTCAGGGCTATGAGTACAACATATTTCATTCATAAACCTAAGCCTAACCATTCCTAAATAGGGAGATAAAAGTCCATGAAATACCTGTTTCAGTTGACTTCGAGATGGACAATGTAGCAACCTTCAATGGTGTTTGAGCTTCTATTGAGCTTGCCTGAGGTCCAAGGAAGCTTCTCCAATGCTTGGCTTGCTTTGAAACAACTTGAATCGTGCTGTAGAACTCAACCTGCAGAGCTTTGAAATGAAAATGGCAAAGTGTGTTAGAGGTGTTACAGCTGGCAATGGGGGCCTGGGATAGTTCAGGTGAGTTGATTGGAAGGTGTTGGAACTATCTTGTGTCAAAACGCACGATGGAATTTGGTTGTGGCTTGCAAGATGCAGAACTTGCCCTGTTTTGCAGAAAAACAGTGATTCTGATTATGAGGAGCTTTGAGTGATGAAAGGGTCGTGTTTTAGGCTTGTTGGGAGGTATGGAAGTTGTTCACACAGTTCTTGTAAGCTTGTGTTAACAGATATGAGAGATCACTTATGATTTGCAACTTTCCTTCTACTTGAAGCAAGAGAATGAAAGTGATGTTGTAGCCTTGCACAGGCCCTCCTATCACCCTGCACACAACACTCTTGGCCCCTATAATTCATGGATTTGGTTTGCATTCTCAGATTTTGTCCAAGGCTCAATGCTTGGTGTTTTGACATAAAGTAACTTTTCCAAAAATGGCAATATGCCTTTTACCATTTAGGGCTTAATTTTGCATGTAATGTCCATATGAATAAGATAATACCTTAACTCAATGGTTAGGCATTAAATTATGGAGTATGAACTGGTTTTGAGGCCTGCAAGCTAGCACCAAACATGCTGATTTGAAAATGCAAGTTTGTATGAACATGCATTGGCCATGGACAAAAGTGAGTTTTTGCCAACTTCAAGCATTCGATTCTCTCTGACCACAAGGGTGTTTGAGGAGTTCTTGGACAATTTGGAAAGCTTGGAAGACGTACTATAATCCATCTTTGAAATGAAACTTGAAACTCCAAGTGGAACTATGTGAAAAAGGGCCAAGAAGATGGGTCAAAATCCTGCCTAGATTAGGGCAAATTTTCTCTAAGTTAAAAGATTTAGGTACCCTTGTTCCGAAAATCATAACTTGAGATACAAGCTTCTTTTGAGAAAACTTTGTGAATCAAAGTTGTAGACTTTGTGATAGACTACAACTTTCAGGTTGCAAGTTTTGTTTGAATCCATTTGCATCTTGGTGAAAAAGTGGGACAAAGTTAGGAAAAAATAAGCAAATTTCATAACTTAAAAAATTTCTAAGTTATGAAAATTTTCCATTTTAAACCCTAATTTGCATTTTTGGGTTTCTTGATGAACAAGTTTCATAATTTGTCATGTCTTGATTAAAAATAACTCTTGGCACTTGATTTTGACCAAAAAGTCAAAGTTTGACTTTTCAGTATACATTCAAATTTTCATCAGTTGACTGAAAAATTCATCTGTCAATCCTATGCACTTGAGATCTTTTGAACTTGTTGAATGGGTAAAGACAATTTCATTGAGCCCTTGAGTCCATATGTGAGCTTAATTTGCTATTGGCTAGGTCAAACAGTCAAAAATTGCCTTTGTGCAGTCAAAACCCTAAAAATGACCATTTTGCCCTTTTGGTGATCTGATCAAATTTCTTGTGGAATTATGATCCAAACTTGATAAAATGGTTCATAGGAGTTCATAATGTTGATATGGGTCAAATTTTATGAGTTTTGACTGTCAATTGGCCACAGTTGACTTTTTTCCCCATACAGTTGATTTATAGGTCAACTGTCCAATTGATTGGGCAAAAATTTGAATCAAGGCTTGAAACTTGGTATGGACAAACTTGTGAACCCAACATGAAGCATGAAAGTCAATTTGGGTATTGTAGGTCAAAATATACCTGTGCAAACTCAAACCCTAATTTGGGCCAATAGTGCAAGGCGGGATCTTGAGCAGAGCAAACCCTAGCTTGACCTTGAATTCCAAGAGTCTTGTGATGAGAAAGTATTGATGAAATGAGAGGGCAAATTTTGGGGTACAATAGTTTCCCCTGTTCAATCTTCTTGAACCTGAAGAGTTAGATTGGCAAGTTTGCCTTTCGCGACTCGAAGGTAAAAGAGGATTGGACACTAGAGTGCCCGTAAATTTGCACTCGTCCGAATATGGCTGAGGAAATGGGCTTAAAGATGCCATTTAGAGATGGTAGAATCTTGCTGAAGATGGGCTTAAAGATGCCATCCAAGAATCTTTGTTGGATTGCAATGCTGTAGGTCAAAAGAACGAGTATCAAAATGGTATCCGTGTCTGGAATGCACTTGAACTGTATCTGGAGATTGAGTCTGTATGAGCAAAGGAATGGCGTCCGTGTTTGGAGCGTATCTAAGCTGTAACTGCATTTGAACTTCGAATGAATATCAGAATGACTACCGTGTCTGGAGTATATCTGTATTGTATCTGAATTTGAGATCTGTATGAGTAGCAGAATGACTTCCGTGTCTGGAGTATATCTGAGACTGTAACTGGGATCTGAATAAGTGACAAAATGACTTTTGTGGCGATTGCACTGGGGAGAATCAAGCTGCTGGTGTAAGGGCTAGAATGGCATCCGTGTCTGGAGCATATCTGAACTTGAAGTTGATAGTTGAATCTAAATGAGAGATAGAATGGCCGCTGTGTCTGGAGCGTATCTAGTCTGTATCGGATTGCTGAAGTCTGGATAAGTAGTAGAATGACCGCCGTGTCTGGGGTGTATGTGTACTGTATTTGACTTGAAATTCTGAATGAGTAATATAATGACTGCCGTGTCTGGGGTGTATCCATACTGTATCTGAATAATTGTTAACGATAGCCTTTTAATCTTATCCTGAAAAGGGTAAAATGTTAGCTAAAATACAAAGTTATGTTGCATGATATGTATGATGCAATGAACTGTATTTCATCAATGTTTATGATATATGAATATAATGGTTATGCATGTAAGCTGAGTAACCGTCTTGTTGAGGAAGATAAAATCCGGATAGCTGGAGATAATGAATTGTTTGACTGCTGCCGGGGAAAATAAATCCTTGACCGATGCGGAGGATTCAAAAATCTTTGATTGTTGAAAAAATAAGAAAGCCTTGCTGACTGCTTGGGGAATAAGGGAAACTCTGAAAATCTCTAATAGGGAGTTAAAATCTGGGAGACTTCTGCTGGATAAATGAGACTGAGAATCTTCAATCTGCTGGGAAATAACTCTGGGGAAATGTTCACTATTCTGGCTCTGCCGGGGATAGGATTTTCAGGGTTTTTGGGCTCCACTGGGGATCTTGAAGCTTAACTCTGATGGGAATTTTGAAATTCAGCTCAGTTGGGGAATCAAGCTTTAGAAAGCATTGGCTCTGCTGAGGATCCTGAAGCTTAACTCCGTTGGGGAAATATAACCAAATTTTAGCTTTGTTAAGGATCTGAATGATGTATCGTGGGGGATTTCTTCTGGAATGGCACAAAGATATCTTCCTACACCTTCAACCTATCAGTAAATTATCCTCTTTCAATTTCGTTTTATTTGTAAGCAGTGATTATGTTCAAATGCATATGCCTATTTAACAAAACATTGGACGTTTTCAAATAAAACATAAGTGTAAAAAAGAAAAGAGAGGCAAGCGAATTTCTGCACTTTGAAGTATATTTGTATTAACTTTTGCGAGTATTTTTGTACAAAGGAGACAAACATCCTAGTAAGAGAATGTTGTCGTAAAAATTGAAAAATTCTATACAAAAGAAAGATGGCTATGTGTAACAATTCCATGGGATTCCTATTCTGCTGTAGCCTTCACAACTCTGAATATTATGTCCATTCGCTGCTTCGCCCGCCGATGAATGGATTGATCATAAGCTTGGAGGTTTGTTGGTGAAGAGATTGTTCTTAAAGTGATCCGACGAGACATAGCCATACGCTTTAAATTCCCTAACTTTTTCCTGGACCGCCCTTTCGGGTTTTCGATCCACTGGGAAACCCTTTTTTGCCCAAGTCGCCTTTTCAGGTTTTCAACTTGCCGGGTGTACTGATTTTTTTGTTTTATCCCTAATTTTTGCCTGAACCGCCGTTTCGGGTTTTCGATCCACCGGGATGCCGATTTTTGCCCAAGTCGCCCTTTCGGGTTTTCAACTTGTCGGGTTGTTTTATGCGTAGTATCTTTTGACTATGTCTGTGTTCGCAGGGTGTGGCAGATCGTCGCCGTCCATGGTGGTCAAAATCATTGCCCCACCAGAAAAGATGCTCTTGATCACAAATGGTCCTTCATAAGTAGGAGTCTATTTGCCCCTGGGATCACTTTGCGGTAAGATGATCCGCTTGATTACAAGATCTCCAACTTGATATACTTGACGTATGACTTTCTTGTTGAAAGCCTTGATCATCCGTTTTTGATACGTCTGACCATGGAAAACAACAGTAAGTCGCTTCTCGTTGATCAAATTAAGTTGATGAAGCCGGGTCTGAATCCAATCATCTTCACTCAAACCAGCGTCCTTCATAATCCTTAAGGAAGGAATGTGAACTTCCATGGGTAGGACAGCTTCCATGCCATACACCAAAGAAAATGGGGTTGCCCCTGTTGAAGTATGTGCCGTGGTACGATATCCATGCATAGCAAACGGTAAGATCTCATGCCAGTCCTTGTAGGTAACTGTAATCTTTTGAATGATCTTCTTGATATTTTTGTTCGTGGCTTCAACAACATCGTTCATCTTCGACCGATAGGGAGATGAATTGTGATGATAAATCTTGAACTTTTCACATAGAACGGTGATCATAGTATTGTTCAAATTCGTATCGTTGTCTGTGATGATCCTGTCGGGGACACCATACCAGCATATGCGGTTCTTCTTGATGAAGCGAGCAACCACATTCTTTGTAATAGAGGCAAAGGAAGCTGCTTCGACCCACTTGGTAAAATAATCAATAGCGACCAAGATGAAGCAATGTCCATTGGACGTTGTGGGCTTGATCTCTCCAATCATGTCAATGCCCCACATTGCGAATGGCTAAGGAGCTGTCAGAACATTGAGAGGAACAGGAGGAATATGTACCTTGTCGGTGTAGACTTGGCATTTGTGGCAAGTACGGGAATGTTGGTGACAATCAGTTTCCATGGTAGACCAGTAGTAGCCTGCCCTTAGAATCTTCTTAGCCATCATATGTCCGCTCAAATGGGTGCCAAATGTGCCACTGTTATCTCAATCATGATCAACTCTGCTTCAGCTTTGTCCACACAATGAAGTAAAACACAATCATGGCTGCGCTTATAAAGGATGCCATTGCTTAGGAAGAACTTGGCAGCAAATCTCCTTAAGAACTTTTTGTCATTGATGGAAGCTCCTTCAGGGTATTCTTTAGTCTGGAGATACCTTTTGATTTCGTGAAACCAAGGTTGTTCCACTACTTCTTCGGTATTAATCTCGTGAAAGTGCGCAAGATCATCCATTCGCTCGATGGTAACTTGGGGAGCCTCGTTATCCCAGTTGAGTTTAAACATGGAAGACATTGTAGCCAAAGCATCTGCTAGCTGATTTTCTTCTTGCGGGAAATGCTCGAAGGTGATCTGCTCGAAATGAGGTAACAATGTTAAGACATGTTCTTTGTATGGGATAAGATTAGGATGTTTGGTGTCCCACTCTCCTTTGACTTGACTGATAACCAAAGTCGAGTCCCCAAATACGACCAAAGATTTGATCCCCAAGTCTATAGCAGCCTTGAGACCAAAAATGCAAGCTTCATATTCGGCCATGTTGTTGGTACAACTGAAACAAAGTCGGGCAGTGAAGGGTGTATGGCAACCTTCCAGAGAAATTAGTACCGCACCGATACCATTGCCAAGTGCATTTGAAGCACCATCAAAGTACAGGATCCATCGGGATCCTTGTTCGGGTCCGTCATACGGTCTGTTACCTTCAATGTTGTCCAATGTCATGATGTCCTCGTCAGGGAAGTCGAATCTCATAGATTGGTAATCTTTGACGGCTTGATGAGCTAGATGGTCAGCTAGTACACTCCCCTTTATATCTTTTTGGGTAGTATAATGGATATCATACTCAGTCAGGATCATTTGCCATCTAGCGATTCTTCCAGATAAAGTAGGCTTCTCGAAGATATACTTGATCGGATCCATTTTGGAAATCAACAAAGTGGTATGAGTCAACATATACTGCCTTAGCCGGCGAGCAGCCCATACCAAAGCGCAACAAGTTTTCTCGAGCAGTGAGTAGCGAGTCTCACAGTCGGTAAACTTTTTGCTAAGGTAATAAATGGCATGTTCTTTTCGACCAGACTCGTCATGTTGGCCCAGCACACACCCCATTGAGTTATCCAAAATAGTCAGATACATGATTAACGACCTTCCTTCGACGGGTGGCATTAGAATAGGGGGTTCTAGCAAATACTCCTTGGTTTTATCAAAAGCAACTTGACAATTGTTGTTCCATTCAACTACCTGATCTTTCTTCAACAGTTTGAAAATTGGCTCACAAGTAGATGTCAGGTGAGAGATGAACCTGGCGATATAGTTCAAGCGTCCCAAGAATCCTCTAACCTCCTTTTAAGTACGGGGGACATGCATTTCTTGTATAGCCTTTACTTTAGCTGGGTCAACCTCAATACCTTTGTTGCTGACAATAAACCCCAAAAGTTTACCAGACTTGACTCCAAAAGTGCACTTGCTTGGGTTCAGTCTGAGCTTATACTCCTTCAACCTGGCAAACAGCTTTTGCAAATGTTCAAGGTTTTCTTCTTCTGTCTGTGATCGAGCTATCATGTCGTCTACGTAAACTTTGATCTCATGATGTATCATATCATGAAACAAAGCTAGCATGGCGCGTTGATAAGTTTCCCCTGCGTTCTTCAGTCTGAACGGTATCACTTTGTAGCAGTAAGTACCCCATTGCGTGACAAAAGTTGTTTTCTCCATGTCCTCGGGGGCCATTTTAATCTGATTGTAACCCGAGAATCCATCCATGAAGGAAAATACCTTGTGATGAGCTGTGTTGTCAACCAAGATGTCGATATGTGGCGACGGAAAATCGTCTTTGGGGCTAGCCCTGTTCAAATCCCGATAGTCCACACACATTCTGACTTTGCCGTCCTTCTTAGGTACAAGCAAAATGTTAGCAACCCATTGTGGATAGGAAGTAACAGCCAGAAAGCCAGCGTTGAATTACTTCATTACCTCAGCTTTGATCTTCTTAGACATGTCAGGCCTCATTCGACGAACCTTTTGTTTGATTGGTGGACAGTCTTCTCTTGTAGGGAGACGATGAACCACAATATCTGTGTCTAGTCCCGACATGTCTTCATAAGACCAGGCGAAGATTTCAACATATTCGTTTAACAACTGCACTAAACGCTCCTTGACACTGGGTTCCAGGTTGGCACCCACTTTTACTTCTTTCCTGTCTTCCTCTGTCCCCAAGTTGATGGTTTCTAGCAACTCTTCGTGAGGCAGAATAACCCTCTCTTCTTGTTGCAAAAGTCTGGCTAACTCTCCCGGCACTTCACAATCTTTGTCAACTTCGTACTCAGTGTGATTGACCAAATCTTCAGAGTTATCGAAGGCTAAAGCAAAATAGTCACCCATGGAATCCGGAGTGGATGGGTACCTGCATTTGTGAGTGTGTGTGTGTAAGGGATAGCCATCCTTAAAACAAACAAAATGCAAAAGGAAAGAAAATGAACACAGCAGTTTATAGATGAAAAACGTCCAATAATTCATTAAAACATGGCATATGATTATGAAGAAAATCAAGCCCTTACAAATGGACCTACATTCCCCGGGCAAGGCATGATGTGAAAATAGTGTGCAAACTGTTTAGTTATTACAGACCATAAATGGGAAATTGTTCAAAGATAAAATTACTGGTTGATAAAGGTGATGGGAATAAAATCCTTTGCTTCCCAGTTGCTTAAACCCCCTTCGACGGTCAGAAAGATCCAATCTTAAAAGTGGCTCTCCTCATCTTCATCTTCTACAACATTGATTCCATGGGGAGAAATCTTGACGGGTGGTTTTCCAATCTTAGAGCGACGCATAGCCTTTTGTCCTGCAGCAGTAAACCCTAAACCAAACTTGTCCGTCTTATGGGGAAAGTCAGGCAATTGTCCCCGTACTGTGCTCTTCCCATCCTTAATCACAACCTCTACGTCCTTGAGAGATGCCATGCTAGCCACATGCTTGGGAATGATAGGCACTTCAACCATTGCCTTCGCGACTGCTACCTCGGGAGAAACTTCCTCAAAATGTTGGAAAGGCATTTCGATGAACTCACCATCCAACTCCACATATCAAAAGGAATTGAGATGACTGATCATGTACTCTTCCTCGCCGTGCACTGTTATAATCTTACCCTTAATAGGATATTTCAGCATTTGGTGTAAAGATGAGGTAACTACCCCGACATAATGGATCCACGGTCTTCCTAGCAAACATGAGTATAACAGATGGATGTCCATTACGTAGAAGGTGGAGTTGAACACTTCGGTGCCTACCTTGATAGGAATATCAACCTCTCCATGAACCATTCTTTTGGAACCATCGAAAGCCCTAACAATGATGTTACTAGGCTTGAGAGTCAGTCCTTCGCAGTCCAAGCGGTCTAAGGCTTTCTTTGGCAGCACGTTCAAGGAAGAACCAGTATCAACCAAGACATGGGCAAGAGTAGTTCCCCGACATTCAACTGAAACATGTAACGCATCGTTGTGTTTCCTTCCTTTGGGAGTTAAGTCAGCATCGGAAAAGCGAAGGCCATTATCAGCAGTAAGACTGGCCACACATTTTTGAACTTGGTCAGCCGAAGTCTCTTGGGGTGCATGTGACGCTTTCAAGAATTTGATTAGGGCCTTGGCATGGGCCTCAGAACATACCAGAAGAGCAAACATTGAAATTTTAGAAGGGGTCTGCCCCAGTTGTTCTACAATGTCGTAGTCACTTTTTCTGATTATTTTCAGGATTTCATCCATTTCTTTCTGAGTGGTTTCAGGGATAACCACATCATGAGCCTTTGTCCTGACAGGCATTTCCAGTATCCCCTTACCCTTGTCGGTATTATCAACAGATGGTCTTACTTCAGGAATATCCACTCCTTCAATTACTGGGCCTTGCACAGAGGGTCCAGCAGGTGCAGAAGCTTTTAGGGGTCCAAAAACTGCTCGAGGGGGAGCAATCTACGGAGAAAAGATTCGGCCACTGCGGGTTATCTTGATTGTACCCGCGATGTTCCCTATATCAGGGTCTTCTTCAGAAATCTCTTGGACTGTTTCGATTTGTTTGATGCCGTGGTAGAAGATTTATCCCCCATAGTTCCACGGTATCATTTTGCTTGATTGGTACGGGACAGGTCCCGACATGGTGATCTTTAAAGGTACACATTCAGAGTTGGGTGTAATCCTGATAGGCCTTTTGCAAGCCTTGGGAGGATTGTCGGAAATGGTTATGATAGCAATATCGTTGGTTGAAGTATCACAAGTATCAGGAGTAATTAGATTGAAAGTGTTAACAGGGGTTTTCTGGAAAAGTATCTCTTGAGTATCCATCAGGCGTTGGACACCCGACTTCAACATGGGATAATCGCCTTGAATGTTCAAACAAAAATAACAGTCTTTACCACAACCAGGAAAGATCCCGGCTCTCAACAAATTTTCTTTAATCACAAGCAATGGAGTCAACAGATTGGCAACATCAGTAACATGGAGGTTTTCCAAAATGGCATGCACATTGTGGCCGTGCTTGGGCATCGGAGCAGATATAACATTGGGCTTCTCAGAAGCATCAAATTCAACCTCTTTGGCGTCAATTAAGTCCTGAATTTTGTTCTTAAGTTCCCAACAATTATTGGTATTGTGTCCAGCACTGTCGGAATGGTAAGAACACTTGGCATTAGAGTGGTAGTACGGAGAGGAGGTGTTAGGGTTTTTTGGTGCCTCTTTCAAACTGGTTATATTTAGCTTCAAAAATTGGGGAAGGATCTGAGCGGGTGTCATGTTGATGCGGGTGAACTGCCGTTGTGGCGGTTCTACCCGTTGTTGATTAGGTCTCGACTGATTGTTACGAGGTTGATCACTTGACGAATTTTGAATCATCACGGCCCCTGCATTCGGCCGACGCTTAGTTCTTCCCAATCCCTTCTGAGAATACACAGCAGATGCTTCCTTCTTTGCTGGGAAAGTTTTCTTAACAACCGTGGATGCGGAAGCATCCTTTTGAATCTTTCCACTTTTAATACCGGCCTCAACCCTTTCGCCGGTCAAAATCAGTTCAGTAAATCCCGCAGAAGAGCTCCCAATTAGATGGTTGAAGAAGGGGTCAGACAGGGTCCCCAGAAACATATCAACTAACTCCCTATCTGATAACGGCGGATGCACCCTTCCAGCCAGATCACGCCACTTCTAGGTGTACTCCTTAAACCCTTCATTTGGAGCCATTCCCATATTTTGTAACTGAGTACGAGTGGGCGCCAAATCAGCATTGTACTGATACTGACGATAAAAAGCAGCTGCCAAGTCTTCCTAATTGTGAACCTCTAATCTCTCGAGAGGTTGAAGCATCAAACTGATCTTACCTCTTCATCCAAGGATGGGGAGAACCAAGAAAGGGAAAAGGACCCTAGTCCTGCAGTTTCTGACAATGATACTGATTACGATGATGAGCAATATCCTCCTGCTGGTATCGGGAGTGGTCATCCCTCATAAGTTCAAAGCTCCGGTTTTTGCCAAGTACGATGGATTATCCTGTCCAAAACTTCATCTCTGCTCGTATGTCAGGAAAATACAACCCCACACTGCT
The DNA here is from genome assembly GCA_948472305.1 of Vicia faba. NCBI lineage: Eukaryota > Viridiplantae > Streptophyta > Magnoliopsida > Fabales > Fabaceae > Vicia > Vicia faba. Next base: position 746,622,346 of record OX451741.1, read on the forward strand.
GATAGAAATTTGTGGGTGCACTTATTTCAAGATAGTCTGTCAGGGACTCAGCTTGAATGGTTCTATCAGTTGGAAGGAGTCAGTGTCCGAAACTGGGAAGATCTTGTTGTTGCTTTTTACAAGCAGTATCAGTACAATGCCGACCTTGCTCCCACTCGTACTCAGATCCAGGGTATGTCCATGGATGCAAGTGAAGGTTTTAAGGACTATGCTAAAAAGTGGAGAGACTTAGCTGGAAGAGTCCAACCCCCGTTGTCTGATGGGGAGTTGGTTGGCATGTTTCTAGGGACGTTATCTGGTCCATTTTTCAATCACTTGATCGACAACTCGTCATCTGGTTTCACTGAGTTGATTTTGACTGGAGAAAGAGTGGAAGCTGGCATTCGAAGTGGTAAAATATAGAAGGATGCCTCTTCGAGTTCGGTAAAGAAACCTTTTGCTGGTAAGAAGGAAGCCAGTGCAGTCTACAGCCCGAGGGGCCAAAGCAGATTTAAGCACCGTCAAATGGTAAATGCTGTAGTGATACCAAGACCCGCGGTTGCTCCTCAATGCAACAATCAACAAAGGGTGGAAAGAACATAACGGCAGTTTACCCGCATCAACATAACTTTGGCTGAAGTTCTACCTTATCTGTTAAAATCCAACTTGGTGACCTTGAGAGAGGCCCCTAAGAATCCAAACACTACTTCTCCCAGATACAATCCCAACGCGCGGTGCGCCTACCATTCTGAGAGTCCTGGCCATGATACAAATGATTTCTGGGCTCTGAGAAACAAAGTGCAAGACTTTCTTGAAGCCAAGGAGATAGAGTTTGATGCTCCAGAAAAGCCGAATGTTATAACTGCTCCAATGCACAAACATGGTCGTGGAGTTAATGCTGTTGACACTGATTTGTTTGTGACCTCTATTGAAGAAATTTCTACTCCTCTTATGACTGTTAAGAAGAATTTGCTATTGGCCGGTTTATTTCCGGGTTGTGGTGAAGGTTGCCACATGTGTTCGACTCTACCTTCCGGTTGTTGTTTGTTGAAGTCAGGTGTTCAGCACCTGATGGATAATAAAGAAATTTTGTTCGAAAGGACTATGATTCCTGTTGTTCCAAATGAAGACATTGCCATTATAACCATTTCCTCCAATCCTTCCAAAGTTTCCTCGAGAAAACCTGTTAGGATTACACCTGTTCCAAGAATTGCTCCGCTAATAATCACTGTTCCTGGTCCCATCCCGTACACTTCAGACAAGGCTGTCCCATGGAATTATGGTGTTGATGTGTATTATCATGGTATTAAGCAAGGATTGAAGAATGAAGAAGCTGATACTGATGTCAGTAATATTGTCGGGACTAGTAAAGTTACCCAAAGTGGAAGGGTCTTCTCTCCCGAGATTTCCCCGAAGATTATCATCAAGCCTACTGTTATTCCAACTGCTGCTCCAACCAACACTCCTGACATTTCTCCTGTTCCTACTCCAGTTATTGCACCTATTTCTATTCCTATTCTTACTCCAGTTTTCACCCTTGCTGCTGAGCCATCTAGGACTCGGGGAAAAGAAATTATAGGTGAGCTTTCCCGGACGGAGGCACCTAAGAAAATCGTTGTGGAAGCCTCTAAACAAGAAATAGAGGAAATACTGAAAATTATCAAGAAGAGTGACTACAATGTGGTCGAGAAGCTGGGGAATACCCCGTCAAAGATCTCCATGTTTTCTTTGTTGTTGTGTTATGAAGCCCATGCGAAGGCTTTGATTGCATTTCTCAAGACTGCGCATGTGCCGCAGGAAACTTCAGCAAATCAATTCAAAGATTGCATGGCTAGCCTGACTGCTGACAATGGGATAGGCTTTTCAGACGCAGATCTGACCCCTAAGGGGAGGAATCATAATGATGCTCTGCATGTATCGATTGAGTGCAGGGGCACCACGATGGCGGATGTGTTGGTAGATACCGGGTCTTCGCTGAATGTTCTGCCGAAGAATGCATTAGACTGTTTGGATTGTGAGGGTTTGAATCTAAAGCCTAGTAACATTATGGTAAGGGGTTTTGACGGATCAAAAATAATGGTGCACGGGGAGGTGGACATCCCTGTTAAAGTGGGTTCATAGACTTGTGGGTCCACCTTCTACGTAATGGATATCAGACCATTGTATTCTTGCTTGCTGGGTCATCCTTGGATCCATAGGGCTGGGGCAGTTATCTCCACGCTCCATCAAATGCTAAAGTACCTAGTGAAGGGGAAGATTGTCACGGTGCAAAGTGAAGAAGAGTATATGGTGAGTCATCTCAATTCCTTCCGCTACGTAGAGATGGACGGAGAATTCATAGAAATTCCTTGTCAGAATTTCGAAGAGGTCCCTCAGTTCTCGGCATCAACTGAATTTACTACCAACAAACATCCGCTGAAGATGGCTTCTCTCAAGGACGCCAGGGCTGTAGTTAAAGAAGGTGGGTGTACCAATTGGGGTTAAGTCCCTGATTTCACTCACAAAACTAACAAATTTGGTTTGGGCTTTACTACAGGGGCTCAAAGGGCTGTTAGGTGCGCGCGGGCTGGAAGACCTCCTCTACACATCAGTAATCGGGGAGTTAATGCAATTGAGGACAACGAAGAAGATTCAGATATCGACAACTGGATCTACCCAACAACCAATGGTGGACTGGACAACTGGACGGCGAAGGACTTCATACCTGTTTCTTTTATTCTGCAGTAATTGAATTTTGTTTTAAGATTTGTAATAAACAGTTTGAAACTTTATGGCCCGATGCCTTGCCCAAGGCACCTTGGCTTTGTTTGTGAGGGCTTTTTATTTGTCATTTCATATATCATTAATAAAGCATTGGACGTTTCTTGCATTACAAATTTTGCGCTCCTTGTTTTTCTTTTCTGTCTCTCACTTTATCAAAACAACTATTCTCTTACACACACTCACGTATCATAATGCAGATCCATATCCACTCTGGATCCCATTGATAACGACTCTTCTACTTCCAATTATGACTTCAAAAATTCGATCAACCAAGCCGAGGACGAAGGTGAGGACGATTGTGAGGTGCCTGGAGAACTTGCTAGACTATTACAGCAGGAAGAAAGGGCCATACAACCTCATGAAGAGCCAGTTGAGTCAGTGAATTTGGGTACAGAGGAAGACATGAAAGAAGTTAAAATAAGTGCGAATCTGGAGGCTAGTGTCAAATAGAGGTTGGTAGAGATGCTACACGATTATGTTGAGATCTTCTCCTGGTCCTATGAAGACATGCCTGGTTTGGACACTAATATTGTGGTACATCGCCTGCCAACTAAAGAAGACTGCCCTCCGGTAAAGCAAAAAGTCCGCCGTATGCGCCCTGAAATGTCAGAGAAAATCAAGGCCGAGTTCATGAAACAGTTCGACGCAGGATTCTTAGCTGTCACTTCTTATCCGCAGTGGGTTGCAAATGTCGTTCCGGTACCTAAGAAGGATGGTAAGGTATGGATGTGTGTGTACTATAGATATCTGAACAGGGCAAGCCCCAAGGATGACTTCCCACTCCCTCACATTGATGTTCTGGTCGACAACACCATGCAACACAAGATCTTCTCCTTCATGGATGGTTTTTCTGGCTATAACCAGATCAAGATGGCTCCTAAAGACATGGAGAAGACAACCTTCGTTACACAATGGGGCACCTTCTGTTACAAGCTAATGCCTTTTGGGTTGAAGAATATTGGGGAAACTTATCACCGCGCCATGGTCGCTTTGTTCCACGACATGATTCACCACGAGATCGAGGTTTACGTTGATGACATGATAGCCAGGTCCCAGACTGAGGAAGAGCACCTTGATCATCTCCAGAAACTGTTTGACGGGTTAAAGACGTACAAGCTAAGGTTAAATCCGAACAAGTGTACCTTCAGGGTAAGGTCTGGTAAGCTTCTGCGTTTCATCGTCAGTGACAAAGTTATTCAGGTAGACCCTGCAAAGGTAAAAGCCATACAAGAGATGTCGGCTCCCCGCACAGAAAAAGAAGTTAGAGGTTTCTTGGGACGTCTGAATTACATCGCCAAGTTCATTTCACATCTGACTGCTACTTGTGAGCCAATCTTCAAGCTGCTAAAGAAAGATCAAGTGGTAAAGCGGAATGATGAATGCCAGACTTCTTTCGACAGAATCAAGGAATACCTTTAAGAACCACCAATTCTGATGCCTCCAGTTGAAGGAAGACCTTTGATATTATACTTGACAGTGCTAGACAATTCAATGGGGTGTGTGCTGGGGCAACATGACGAGTCTGGTCGAAAAGAGCATGCCATTTATTACCTTAGCAAAAAGTTTACCGACTGTGAGACCCGATACTCATTGCTCGAGAAAACTTGTTGCGCTTTGGCATGGGATGCTCGCTGACTGAGACAGTATATGCTGACTCACACTACCTTGTTGATATCAAAGATGGATCCGATCAAGTATATTTTCGAGAAGCCCGCTCTCTCCAGAAGGATAGCAAGATGGCAAATGATCTTAACCGAGTACGACATCCAATACACAACCCAAAAAGCAATCAAGGGGAGTGTGTTGGAAGACCATTTGGCGCATCAGGCCGTGAATGACTACCAGTCCATGAATTTCGAATTCCCAGATGAGAATATCATGTTTGTAACTGGCTGCGAAGAACCTGGACCGGATGAAGGACCTGAGGAAGGATCCCGATGGTCTATGTATTTTGATGGAGCCTCGAACGCATTGGGTAATGGCATCGGCACTGTAATTATATCTCCTGAGGGCTGTCATACTTCGTTCACTTCCTGATTATGTTTTAAATACACCAACAATATGGCGGAGTATGAAGCGTGTATCATGGGTCTTTGAGCTGCCATTGACCCGAGGATTAAGTTCTTGAGTGTATTCAGAGATTTAGTTCTGGTGATAAGTCAGATCAAAGACGAGTGGGATACGAAGAATCTGAATCTTATTCCTTACAAAGAGTATGTACTGACATTGCTCCCACACTTTGAGGAGATAACCTTTGAACATTTCCCACGAGAAGAGAACTAGTTGGCGGACGCGCTAGCTACTATGTCTTCTATGTTCAAAGTTAGGTGGGACAATGAAGCTCCCCAGATTACCATTGAGAGGTTGGACGAACCCGCGCACTGCTGTGACATTGAGACTGAAGAGGTAGCAGATAAACCCTGGTTTCCCGAGGTAAAAAGGTATCTTGAGGCTCAAGAATACCCCGAGGGGGCATCTATTAATGATAAGAAGTTTCAGAGAAGGTTCCCTTCGAAGTTCTTCATCATTAATGGAATCCTTTATAAGCGTAACCATGATTCGACCTTACTATGGTGTATAGAAAAGAGCGAAGCGGAAAGGATCACGACGGAGTTACATGAAGGTACCTTCAGAACTCATTCCAGTGGACATACCATGGCAAAATGGGAGGCTCTTGAAGGTATTCCTTGATCCTATCAAAGGTGTTGTACCCCAAAATTTTCTCTCTCATTTTACTCAATACATACTCCTAGAGATCCTCAATTTTCTCAAGTTTGCCAAGAGTTGACCAGACAGACTCTCTCATAAGGCAGTGTGTCTCAAATTAGGGTTTCCATTTTCATCAAGATGTGTGGATCAAAAAGGCCCCAAATTATTTCCAAGGTCCTAATATGTTCCTAATATTCTCCATGTCAAGTTTCATGCCTTGCACAAGAAGTTTGCTCAGTCAACTGCTCAAATGCTTGAGAATCGACTATATTAGGTCAAAAGTCAACTATGGCCCACATACAGTCAAACTTCAAGATTTTTGGTCAACATCAACATTTTTAAGTGACTTTCATCATTTGATCAAGGGTTTATCACGATTCTTCAAGGAATTCCCTGAATTCATCAAAACCCAAAAGTTGCTAAATTAGGGTTTCTTAGGAAAAGTCAATCAAACTTTGACCAAGCATAACTTCCACATACTTTATCAGAAATTTTCCATCCAAGGCTCATTTTGAAGAGGATGCAATTCCCTACAATTCATAATCATACCACAAGTTCAAAATATGCACTCATCAAAAGATATGAATTTCTACATTATAGGTCCTTTGGAAAAGTCAACAAAAACACCTTTTGGGTCAAAGATTCTTATTTGAACATGGAAGAACCAATTGAAACTAGAACAAAAGGGTTGCTTAGGGGACATCCTAAGCTTTATAAAAAGTCCAAGAACACCCCTCTAGGGTTAAAATTGGAAGAGATATGTCTTGTCAAAGTTGACCTTTTTTGCAAAATTACCAAAAGTCAAATGGACCCAAAATTACATTTTTTTGCCAAAGGGGCCTAACGTTTTATGCTTGCCACTCACTTATAATATGGTCCACGACCCAAATATTCACCCACACATTATTTTCTTCATTTTTCATTTTATTTTTATTTTTTATTAATTAAAATTTGAATTAAATCAAATTAATGACAAATAATAGCAAACATATGTTTTGATATGATTTTATGATAGGATCTCAATCAAATTATGCAGAGATATCAAGACCAAAACGAATCAAGGCTGATTGGTACAACAAAGGAATGATTTGGTTCAATTTAGAAAGATTACCTATGGCATTAAAATCATATCAAATCTTCTTAATTCCAAAAGATTCAAGCCAATTTTATAACCCTAATTCACTCAAGGGTATATAATGAACAAGTACAAGGAAAATTACAAAGGTTGCAGTCATGAAAAAGCAAGAACAAAACTCTAAATTTCAAAGAAAAGAGTGGATCGGATTTCAAGCTACAGGCCAATTTAAGCCATTCCAACATTGCCAATCGCATTCTGAAGCATCTCTGAAGCTAACTGGATCATTTGCAAGTCCTCTCGCGCCCAGAAACGCATGCTACCACTCACACGGTTTGCTTTATTTTTTGAAATCGATTACATCAATTCTTGCATCATTAGCACATTTGATTGATATATTTGTGATTATGGATATGTTTGCAACGTGACTGAATAATTCAATTGAATTTTTAATGCCTAGATATGCATTTTCCATTCCTAGGGTTTCAAGCTCCATTTTAGGGTTTCTTAATTCAAGCGAAATTAGCCCAAGAATAGGGTACTGGAAGGATCGTGGCATCAAGACCAGTTGATCCCTGGTCTTCAAATTCATTTATCATGTGTATTTTTGATGTTTGAAGCATGCAGGTTTTAGTTACAGACATGGTCTGTAGGTATAGGTTACATACCTAAGACGACGGGATGGAGGTAGATGAAGGTGATTTGTCACCACCTCATTGGGCTATACAAATCAACGCGCGCGTTTTGTCTTTTTCCCACTAATCAACTTGTTTGTTATATTGTATTGTGTTTTCATTATTTGTACAACAAAGCAGCATAACCCAGTGGAAGAGCGCGTTGTTGGTGAGTATAAGGACCTGGGTTCGATCCCAGGTCCAAACATTTTCATATTTTATGATTTATCTTACGCAAATTCCATGCATCTCACGCCCAGGCCTATACCACACGCTCACAAGATCCAGCCAGTGAATCGTCCCTGATTCAGATCCAACGGTCCATCAAAGGCAGTGTATGGTGGACTCTCAAAAGCCAATTGCGCTGGATCCCACGTAGGGCACTTGGGCCACAAACCTTGGGCCCATCAAATCCAGAGCTTCACCCCCATTTTACTTCATCATTCCAGGCCCATCTCCAATCTTTTTCTATTTTTATTTTATTTCTTATTCTCTTATTATTCACTCAATTGATTTTTTTTCTAAAAATAACAAAAATCCTTTTTTATCAAATCAAAATCACAAAAATAATAAAAATAATTTTATAAAATATTTTATTTTCTTTAATTAATTAGTTTAGTTTAAATTAGGTTAATTTCAATTTCTTTTTATAATTAAAACTAATTAGAAATTAGGGTTGTAAATAATTATTTTTTCTCCAAAAATAACAAAATAATTTTTTAATTAGATTTTAGGTCTCTTAATTAATTCTTCGCATTTAATTCGTCACGCGTCTTAATTACCGTTTCGATTATTATTTACGTAACCGTTTCGAGGTTGTAATAGATTTTAATTAGGCTTTTAATTGCCATATTTTATTTTCAGTTAAATAACTCCATATCTGCGAAAGCCATGTAATAGTTAGGTTTTATAATTTCGCACTTTTAAATTTCCGCAATTATTAACTGTTAGATGTATATTAATAGGATTGTATGGCAAGAACATCTGAAAATTAAAACGGTAGATCACCTAATGTGAAAAGACTAATTAACTGAAAAATTCACATGCACATATTCACTCCTAGGGTTTGCCTCACTTCGGTTGTCTTCGGTAAAATAGTCATTCAAGCGTAGGAGATTTTAGTGATTGACCTCCTGTCTAAAAGATCAAATGTCCCATTCGAATGTTGCCTCAGAAATATTGCCTCAAAAAGATCTTAAGACTCTAGGGTTACTACTAAAGTTTCCAACCCATTGCTTTAGTGATTGTACTCGTCCCTTTCGAACGTCCCTTAAAAACTCCAACGACGGGGCTACCTACTCCTTAATAGTAGGATAGCGCTGTCTAAAGGAAATGAGAACGAACAATCTTTTTTCGAGTAGGTAGAATCTTAAGTACTTGCTCTACAAAACTTTTCACACAAACACCTTTCAAAACAAATTTTCAAAAACAACTTCGTCACACCCTTGAGGACTAATACAAGGGTTATCATGAAGTAAAACTTTTTTTCAAAACAAGCACACATAAGCAATTTTAAAAATATGAGCAAGTACCTAAGAGCCCATGGAAAACTATAGATAGGAAGGGTGCTAACACCTTCCCTTTCTATAATCTACCCCCCGTACTCAGAAATCTCAAAAAAGGTTTTTTCTGTTCTTTTTCCTTTTCCATGATTGGATGAAATAAAATTCGATGGCGACTCTTGCTTACCGCGACATTTTGCGAACAAAAAACGCAAACTAATATTAACAATCGGTTCTTCCACCGTATCATAGAACTGGCGACTCTGCTGGGGAAGTTAAAGTGGGGTATACCTTAGGATCTAGGTCATTTCAAATTGCTTTCTTGTTTTTTTTATTCTTAATGGGTTTTTGCTTGGGTTACTATAGATCCCACATCCGGATCTGGGGGCACTTTTTAGGTAAACAACAATAGATCGTGGAGACTGTATGGCATAGACCGATATGGTTTAAGCGATGGCTGTGTTGGTGTGGCACTTTGGTTGGTATCGGTATCCTTCATGGGGAAACGAGGAGAATACGGGGCCGCCGCATGGTGTCGTGAAGCACTAACGGACCTTAGAACCTTAGTTGAATAAAATTGGCCGTTAGAAAGTAGTGAGATAGCCGGCCTCGGTGTAGAGCCAAGTATTGGTTGATACTCGATGCTACACTCATTGAGATCAGACTTTCGGGATATTTCGGCCGCAAGAAAAGATTGCTTGAGCTGAGACAACACCCGATAAAGGATGGTCAATGATATTGAGATCCCTTAGAACCCAGTTAATTTTTAAGACAGGTTTGAAACCAACTAAACTTCAAGAGGGTATGACCTTTAACCTCATGCAGGCCTTAAACCTGAGGACTTTGTGTGATTTGACTGTGTATGTTATACCTGTGGTTTATCATGACATCATGCATAGCATCCATTCTTATTGCACTAACCATTTCAAAGACCAAGGAAATTTATCTTTGTTCTATTTTGCAAATCATGGCTTCCATTCGTAGAAACACTATCCGAGTCAACTTTGTGAAGATACCTTCCCAACTTAAAGAGCTAGTATCAAGGGTTTCTGAAACTTATGCGTTCACTAAGAGACATGGTCAACTTCTCAACCTGGTTACTTCAAACTTTGATGAAAATATGATGAGTGTACTCTTTCAGTTCTTTGATCCCAAGCACCACTGCTTCACCTTTCCAGACTATCAGTTGGTGCCTACCTTGGAAGAATTCTCTAAGCTGTTGGATATACCCATTCTTGAACAGTTGCCCTTCACAGGTCTAGTAGAAGTTCCTAAGCCAGAAGTCATTGCCTCAGCTTTGCATCTGAAACGGGCCAACGTGGTCTCCAATTGGGAAACAAGAAGCAGAGTCAAAGGTTTTCTAGCTAAGTTTCTGATAGACAAGGCCTGACCATTTTGGGATGATATGGATTTTCAGGCTTTTGAGGAGGTCTTGGCTCTTCTAATCTATGGGTTAGTTCTATTCCCTAATCCAGACTCATTCATAGATGTGAATGCTATCAAGATTTTCCTCTGTCGCAACCCCGTGCCTACCTTGCTCGGAGATATTTTGCACACTCTTCATACTCGTACCATAAAGAGAAGAGGGGTTCTTATGTGTTGCATGCCGTTGCTGTCGAGGTGGTTTATTTCTCACCTACCTAAGTATGTACTGAGGAATGAAGAAGGTTTGGGTTGGTCACAAAGGATAATGTCACTCACTCACATGGATATTCTCTAGTGTTCCCGAGCTATGGAAAACACTGCTATTATTGACCACTGTAGGGAGTACCCTAATGTCCCATTACTTGGTATTTGAGGGGGGTAAAAACTAAAATCCTTGTTTAGCTCTGTGACAATTTGGTTACGCTCGAAGAGATGGTCCCCACGAGTTACTTATTGAGGGTATTGTATTCAACTACGAGGATGATGTTCACGAGTATCGTCGGAGGTTCATACGAGCTTGGGTCATGGTAAACCAATCTGGCACCAAGGATTTGGGGCCAAAGGCTTCCATTCCTATGGAACCTTACCTCCAATGGGTACGAGCTCGTGCCCAGAAGCTTATGATGCCTTATGTGTCCGTTTTACCAGTGATTGTGGAACCCACTACTGAAGGGGGGTATTCCTTACACAGTTCTCTATCCTTATATGCCCACTGATCTTGGGGAATTGCAGAGGTCTTGGATTCAGTTTATGAAGGAGAGAGATACTTATAGGGATTAGTTCCATTCTCAGGAGAGGAAGGTTTTAGAGCTCACGAAGCAGCTCCATAAGGAAAGAGGACTCAATGCTTATCTCGGCACGAAGAGGAAGCATCCATGGTAATTTTCGAACTTTGAATTCAGCTAATAAAATCTTTGTTTATTTTGGTTTACAAATTTAAATTCCCCAAGGTCTTTGAAATCATTGCATACGCATCCCATTCATAGCATTGCATGTACAGGTACCATTACAGGTTTCTCATCTTCTTCGCTGTTTATTTCAGTAGAAATGTCTTCCAAACAAAGCATCAAGGACCTTCAGGAACATAATGCCCAGTTCCAACAAATGTTCATAAGTCTGACAAAAGGGAAGGAGGATCTGAAAGAGAAAAAGAAAAAGAAGAAGGCTGCCGATATTCTGAATATGGGCAGAAGGTTTGGAGAGCGGTTGAAGCGACAAGTCGATCTGACCTCTTCATCCAAAGAAGGGGAGAATCAAGAAGAAGAGACAAGAGAGAAGGATCCCAGTCCTGTAGTTTCTAACAATGATACCGACTATAATGATGAGCAATATCCTCCCGCTGAGGATAGATACAAGCAGTTGGAAGATCGCTTGAGTGCCATGGAAGTCCAGAGGATACCTGGGCTGGATTTCGAAGAATTAGGATTGGTTTCGGGAGTGGTCATCCCGCAGAAGTTCAAAGCTTCAAGTTTTGCAAAGTATGATGGGGTGTCATGCCCAAAACTCCATCTCCGCTGTTATGTCAGAAAGATTCAGCCCCACACTGCTGATAGAAATTTGTGGGTTCATTTCTTTCAAGATAGTCTGTCAGGGACTCAACTTGAATGGTTCTACCAACTGGAGAGAGCCAATGTCCAAAATTGGGAAGATTTGGCTACTGCTTTCTACAAGCAGTATCAATACAACGCCGACCTTTCTCCTACTCGTACTCAACTCCAGAGTATGTCCATGAGTGCAAGTGAAAGCTTTAAAGACTATGCACATAAATGGAGAGACTTGGCTGGAAGAGTTCAACCCCCGTTGTCTGATAGGGAGTTGGTTGATATGTTTCTGGGGACGCTATCTGGTCCATTTTTCAATCATTTGATCGGAAGCTCGTCAACTAGTTTCACCGAGCTAATTCTAACTGGAGAAAGAGTAGAAGCTGGGATTCGGAGTGGCAAGATATAGAAGGACGCCTTTTCGAGTTCGGTAAAGAAGCCTTTTGCTGTTAAGAAGGAAGCCAGTGCCATCTATAGTCCAAGGGGCCAAAACAGGGATGAACATCATCAGAAAGTAAGTTCTATAATGATACCTAGGCCTGCAGTTGCTACACAATGCAGCAATCAACAAAAAGTGGAAAGACCACAATGACAGTTTACCCGAATCAACATGACATTGGCTGAAGTTCTACCTCATCTGCTGAGATCCAACTTGCCAACCTTGAAAGAGGCTCCCAAGAATCCAAATACTACATCTCCCCGATATAATCCAAATGCTCGATGTGCCTATCATTCTGAGAGCCCTGGACACGATACAAATGACTGTTGAGCTCTAAGGAATAAAGTACAAGACTTGATTGAAGCCAAGGAGATAGAGTTTGATGCTCCAGAGAAGCCAAATATCATAACTTCTCCCATGCCTAAACACGGTCGTGGAATTAATGCTGTTGATACTGATTTGTTCATTACCTCTGTTGATGAAGTTTCTACTCCTCTCATGACTGTGAAGAAGAATTTGCTGTTGGACATTTTATTTCCGGGTTATGGTGAAGGTTGCCACATGTGTTCGTTTCTACCTTCTGGTTGCCGTTTGCTAAAGTCAGGTGTTCAACGCCTGATGGACATCAAAGAAATATTGTTCGAGAAAACTTTGATTCCCATTGTTCCATCTGAAGACATTGCCTTTATAACCATTTCCGCCAATCCTTCCAAGGTCTCCTCGAGAAGACCTGTTAGGATTACATCTGCTCCAAGAATTGCTCCGCTGATAATCTGTTCTTGGTCTTGTCCTGTATGTCTCAGACAAAGCCCTCCCCTGGCATTATGGTGCCAATGTGTACTATCATGGCATCAAACAAGATTTGAAAGATGAAGAGGCTGATCCTGATATTGGTAACATTGTCGGAACATGCAAAATACCCGAAGTGGAAGGGTCTTCTCTCCCGAGATTTCCCCTAAGACTGTCAACAAGCCTATCATCATTCCATCTGTTATTCCTGCTGTAACATTAACTACTGCTCCTGTTCTTACTCCAGTTATTACCCCTATTGGCGAATCGTTTGATACCCGCGGCAAATAAATTATAGGTGAGCCTGCCCGGACGGAGGCGCCTAGAAAAATTGTTGTGGAAGTCTCTAAGCAGGAGATAGAGGAAATACAGAAAATAATTAAGAAGAGCGACTACAATATGGTCGAGCAGCTGGGGAAGACCCCATCAAAGATATCCATGTTGTCTTTGCTGTTGTGTTCTGAAGCCCATGCGAAGGCTTTGATTGCATTCCTCAAGACTGCGCATGTGCTGCAGGAAACTTCAGCTGATCAGTTCAAAGATTACGTGGCCAGCCTGAATGTTGATAATGGGCTGGGTTTTTCAGATGCAGACTTAACACTGAAGGGAAGGAAGCATAATGATGCCTTGCATGTCTCGATTGAATGCAGGGGCACCACTATGGCTCATGTGCTGGTAGGTACTGGGTCTTTGCTGAATGTGTTTCCTAAGAAGGCGTTGGACCGGTTGGATTGCGAGGGTTTGACTCTAAACCCTAATAACATTTTGGTAAGGGCTTTTGACGGATCAAAGATAATGGTGCACGGGGAGGTGGACATCCCTGTCAAAGTGGGTTCTCATACTTTTAGGTCAACCTTCTATGTGATGGACATCAGGCCGTCGTATTCTTGCTTGCTGGGTCGTCCTTGGATCCACGAGGCTGGGGCAGTTACTTCCATACTACACCAAATGCTGAAGTATCCGGTAAAAGGGAAGATTGTCACAGTGCAGGGTGAAGAGGAGTATATGGTGAGCCACCTCAATTCCTTCCGCTACGTAGAGATGGACGGGTAATTCATAGAAATTCCTTGTCAGAATTTCGAAGAGGTCCCTCAGATCTTGGAATCGACTGAAACTACTACCAACAGTAAACCTCCTCTGAAGATGGCTTCTCTCAAGGACGCCAGGGCTGTGGTTGAAGAAGGTGGGTGTGCCAATTGGGGCCAGCTCCCTGATTTCACTCACAAAACTGACAAATTTGGTTTGGGCTTTACTAAAGGGGCTCAAAGGGCCGTTCGACGCGCTCGGGCTGGAATACCTCCCCTACACATCAGTAATCGAGGAATTAATGCCATTGAAGACATCATGAGGACTCAGACATTGACAGCTGGATCTACCCGACTACTAATGATGGACTGAGTAACTGGACGGCTAGGGACTTTATACCAGTTTCTTTTATTCCATAGTAATTGACTTACTTGTTTTGAGATTTGTAATAAACAATTTAAAACTTTACGGCCTTGTGCCTTGCCCGAGGCACACTGGTTTTGTTTGTGAGGGCTGTTATTTGTCATTTCATATATCATTAATAAAGCATTGGACGTTTCTTGCATACAAATTTTGCGCTCTCTGTTTTTCTTTTCTGTTTTCACTTTATTAAAACAACTATTCTCTTACACACACTCACGTATCATAATGCAGATCCATATCCACTTTGGATCCCATTGATAACAGCTTTGCTATTTCCAGTTATGACTTCAAAAATCCGATCAACCAAGCCGAAGACGTAGGTGAGGATGATTGTGAGGTGCCTAAAGAACTTGCTAGACTACTACAACAGGAAGAAAGGGCCATATAGCCTCATGAAGAGCCGGTTGAGACAATGAAATTGGGTACTGAGGAACACAGAAGAGAGGTTAAAATAGGTGCAAATCTGGAGCTTAGTATCAAATAGAGGTTGATACAGATGTTGCACGACTATGTTGAGATCTTCGCCTGGTCCTATAAGGACATGTCTGGTCTGGACACTGATATTGTGGTACATCGCCTACCGACTAAAGAAGACTGTCCTCCGGTTAAGCAGAAGGTCTGCCGTATATGTCCCAAAATGTCAGAGAAGATCAAGGTAGAGGTCATGAAATAGTTTGATGCAGGATTCTTGGTTGTCACTTCTTATCCACAGTGGGTTGCCAATGTCGTCCCGGTACCTAAGAAGGATGGTAAGGTACGGATGTGTGTAGATTACAGAGATCTGAACAGGGCAAGCCCCAAGGATGACTTCCCACTTCATCACATTGACGTTCTGGTTGACAACATCGCGCAACACAAAATCTTCTCCTTCATGGATGGTTTCTCTGGCTACAACCAGATCAAGATGGCTCCGGAAGACATGGAGAAGACAACCTTCGTTACACAATGGGGCACCTTCTGCTACAAGGTGATTCCTTTTGGGTTGAAGAATGCTGGGGCAACTTATCACGTGCCATGGTCGCTTTGTTCCATGATATGATTCACCATGAGATTGAAGTTTATGTTGACGACATGATAGCCAAGTCTCAAACCGAGGAAGAGCACCTGGATCATCTACAAAAGTTGTTCGACAGGTTAAAGATATATAAGCTGAGGTTGAATCCGAACAAGTGTACCTTCGGGGTAAGGTCTGGTAAACTTCTGGGTTTTATTGTCAGCGACAAAGGCATCCAAGTAGATCCTGCAAAGGTAAAAGCTATACAAGAAATTCCAGCTCCCCGTACAGAGAAGGAAGTTAGAGGTTTCTTGGGACGCCTGAATTATATCGCCAGGTTCATTTCACATCTGACTGCTACTTGTGAGCCCATCTTCAAGCTTCTGAAGAAAGATCATGTGGTAAAGTGAAATGATGAATGCCAGACCGCTTTTGAAAGAATCAAGGAATACCTTAAAGAACCACCAATTCTGATGCCACCAGTTGAGGGAAGACCTTTGATATTGTACTTGACAGTGCTGGACAATTCAATGGGGTGTGTGCTGGGGAAGCATGACGAGTCTGGTCAAAAAGAGCATGCAATATACCACCTTAGCAAAATGTTTACCGACTGTGAGACACGATACTCATTGCTCGAGAAAACTTGCTGCGCTTTGGCATGGGCTGCTCGCTGACTGAGACAGTATATGCTGACTCACACTACCTTGTTGATATCGAAGATGGATCTGATCAAGTATATTTTCGAAAAGCCCGCTCTCTCCGGAAAGATAGCAAGATGGAAAATGATCTTAACCGAGTACGACATACAATATACAACCCAAAAAGCAATCAAGGTGAGTGTATTGGCCGATCATTTGGCTCATCAGGCCGTGGATGATTACCAATCCATGAATTTCGAGTTCCCGGATGAGAATATCATGTTGGTAACTGACTATGAAGAACCTGGGCCAGATGAATGACCTGAGGAAGGATCCCTATGGTCTATGTATTTTGATGGAGCTTCAAACACACTGGGTAACAACATTGGCGCTATAATCATATCTCCCGAGGGCTGTCATACTCCATTCACTGCCCGATTATGTTTCAACTGCACCAAAACATGGCGGAGTATGAAGCATGCATCATGGGTCTTCGAGCTGCTATTGACCTAAGGATCAAGTTCCTAAGTGTATTCGGGGATTCCGCTTTGGTGATAAGTCAGATCAAAGGCGAGTGGGATACGAAGCACCCGAATCTCATCCCGTACAAAGAGTACATACTGACATTACTCCCACACTTTGAGGAGGTAACTTTTGAACAATTCCCACGAGAGGAGGACCAGTTAGCGGACGCGCTAGCTACCATGTATTTATGTTAAAAGTTAGATAGGACAATGAAGCTCCCCAAATCACCATTGAGAGGTTGGATGAACCAGCACACTGTTGTGAAATCGATACCGATGAAGTGGAAGACAAACCCTGGTTTCACGAAGTCAAAAGATAACTCGAGACTCAAGAGTATACCGAAGGTGCATCTGTCAATGATAAGAAGTTTATGAGAAGGTTTGCTACAAAGTTCTTCCTCAGTAATGGAATCCTCTATAAACGCAACCATGACTCCACACTACTACGGTGTGTAGA
The DNA here is from genome assembly GCA_948472305.1 of Vicia faba. NCBI lineage: Eukaryota > Viridiplantae > Streptophyta > Magnoliopsida > Fabales > Fabaceae > Vicia > Vicia faba. The sequence goes on from OX451741.1 coordinate 746,639,304, forward strand.
CAAGAATGAAGCAAAGAGGATCATGACAGATCTACATGAAGGCACCTTCGGAACCCATTCCAGTGGACACACCATGGCTAAGAAGATTCTAAGGGCAGGATATTACTGGTCCACTATGGAATCCGATTGTTATCAACACTCTCGAACTTGTTATAAATGCCAAATCTACGCTGATAAGGTGCATGTGCCTCCGGTCCCCTTAAATGTCTTGACAGCTCCATGGCCATTTGCAATGTGGGGCACTGACATGATCAGAGAAATCAGGCCCACCGCTTCCAATGGACATCATTTCATCTTAGTAGCCATTGATTACTTCACGAAGTGGGTTAAGGCAACTTCCTTTTCTACAGTTACTAAGAACGTCATGGCGCGGTTTATCCAACATAATCTGATCTGTCGATATGGTGTGCCAAAGAGAATTATTACTGACAATGGTACAAATCTCAACAACACAATGATCACCGAGCTCTGTAAACAGTTCAAGATACATCATCACAATTCTTCTCCCTACCGGCCGAAGATGAATGGCGTTGTTGAAGCAGCTAACAAGATCATCAAGAAAATTATACAGAAGATGACAGTGACATATAAAGACTGGCATGAGATGTTACCATTTGCTCTTCATGGGTACCATACCTCAGCACAGACGTCGACAGGGGCAAACCCCTATTCTCTGGTATATGGCATAGAGGCAGTCCTACCCATCGAAGTCCAGACACCTTCTCTCAGGATCATGAAGGATGCGGGTTTGAGCAAAGACGACTGGATCCGAACTCGACTTGATCAGTTAAATCTAATCAATGAAAAGAGACTTACTGCTATCTGCCATGGTCAAACGTATCAAAAGCGAATGATCAAGGCTTTTAACAAGAAAGTCAGGCGTCAAGAATATCAAGTCGGGGATCTAGCAATCAAACGTATCATACTGCCGCAAGGTGATCCCACGGGAAAATGGACCCCCACGTACGAAGGGCCATATGTGGTTAAGAACATTTTCTCGGGATGAGCTATGATTCTAACCACCATGGATGGTGACGACCTTCCTCACCATTTCAATGCAGACATAGTGAAAAAATACTAAGCCTAATCAAAGACTCGCTAGGTTGACTGACCTAGGCAAAAATAAGGGCTTCCCGATGAACCAAAAGGGTTCGGGCAAAAGTAAGGGATGAAAATGCAAAAAAAAATCTGTACACCCGGCAAGTCGAAAACCCGAAAGGGCGGCTTGGGCAAAAAGGGGTATCCCGGTGGACTGAAAACCCGAAAGGGCGGTCCAAGAAAAAGTTAGGGATATAAAGCGTACCACTATGTCTCATTGGATCATCTTGCAAACAGACTTCGACATTGACTATCAAGCTCGGACGACGCCAACAAATCTGATCAACCTTCGGCCAAGAAGCAAAGTGATGAGACACTTGAAGATATAAAGGCAATAGAAGAGTTGGAACCCAATGGGGTTGTTTCACATAGCTATTTTTCTTTCTTTTACACAAATTGTATAGTTTCTATTTTTCGGCGGCGTTCTCTTACTAGAGCGTCAACCTCTTTGTACAAAAACGCCTATTACAGGCCAACTTCAAAAATCAATACAAATCATTTTCACAAGAAACTTCAATCTGTTTTGTCTTTTTCTGTTTTGTTTTGCAAGATTGTCCAATGACTTATTTTTGATATATGAATTTGAAAATGGTTGCTGCTCATAAATATTTACATAAGAAACAAAAGACAATTACTCGTAATTCCAGAAACAAGGGCAAAAACAAGAAGTGCCAAACCCTACAATTACTCTGCCCAGTAGGTACCAGGATAGATCCAGCTTAGGAACATAATTATTGGTACATACACTCCCTACATATTAAAAGTATCCAAAGGCATTTGATGTCAGCTTTCTCGAAACAGGACGTAACCACCCCACCTGAGGTTCATAATCGCGGGCGAGTCAGTAAAATTCATCCCCCAAGCAGAGTTTATTTCTCCAGATACAGAGGCTCAATCCACGACATAGTTCATCACTTCACATAAAAAAATGCATTTTCTAAGTTCATTCCCCGCAAAGTTTATTCTCAAGCAGCATCTCTTCCCGACAGAATATTTACAAATCTCCAGCAACTGTTAGGGATTTATTTTCCCAGACGCAAGCATACCCTAATAGCATTTCATGAACATACATCATGACATACGCATACATATCATATACAACATAATCTCATTTATTTTGAGAACATCATCTCACCCAGCATTTCATGCATCGCATATAACTAAACCTAATATCTTTCCAGGAAAAAACGTTTAGCTTCAACAAATCCAGCAGTTATGCAAGTCACATCTGCAGACGACTAATGGAAACTCAGTTCTCAAAACCAAATGGGTCAACTAATATACACTATCACTTCAAAGTAACCCTACTATCCAGGTTCCTTCTCATAACCCTACTATCTAGGATTTCATATCGAAGTAACCCTACTATCCAGGTTCCTTCTCACAACCCTACTATCCAGGATTTCATATCGAAGTAACCCTAGTATCCAGGTTCCTTCTCACAGCCCTACTATCCAGGCTTTCATATCGAAGTAACCCTACTATCCAGGTTCCTTCTAACAACCCTAGTATCCAGGCTTTCATATCAAAGTAACCCTACTATCTAGGTTCCTTCTCACAGCCCTACTATCCAGGTTCGTTCTCATGGCCCTACCATCCAGGCTTTCATATCGAAGTAACCCTACTATCCAGGTTCCTCCTCACAGCCCTACTATCCAGGCTTTCATATCAAAGTAACCCTACTATCCAGGTTCCTTCTCATAACCCTACTATACAGGCTTTCATATCGAAGTAACCATACTATCCAGGTTCCTTCTCACAACCCTACCATCCAGGCTTTCATATCGAAGTAACCCTACTATCCAGGTTCCTTCTCACAGCCCTACTATCCAGGCTTTCATATCAAAGTAACCCTACTATCTATGTTCCTTCTCACAACCCTACCATCCATGCTTTCATATCGAAGTAACCCTACTATCCAGGTTCCTTCTCACAGCCTACTATCTAGGCTTTCACATCGAAGTAACCCTACTATCCAGGTTCCTTCTCACAACCCTACTATCCAGGCTTTCATATCGAAGTAACCCTACTATCCAGGTTCCTTCTCACAGGCCTAATATCCAGGATTTCATTTCGAAGTAACCTTACTATCCAGGTTCCTTCTCACGGCCCTACTATCAAGGCTTTCATATAGAAGTAACCCTACTATCCAGACGACAGTTTACAACATCGTAAAACCTAGACCCGACCAGTTTCGGTCATTTTCACCTTTCCCCAGTAAGTCGCGATGCAGTCTGTATATTGACCAGATATGTAGTTCACCTCAGGAGTTAATTCCCCAGTAGAGTAACAGACAACTGAAGCTCCTAAAATTCTATTTCTCTCAAGGAAAATACCAACATTCCTCAGCAGATTCCTCCTTAACGACAGGAGTAGGGACTCTCATCAAAGGAATATCTCAGGAAATTAACATCCTCTAGATGGCATCTTTAAGCCCATTTCTGACGATACTCTGTCACATATTGGATGACATCTTTAAGCCCATCTCCGACAATTCTCTAGCAACTTTAAAATTGCATCTATAATCCCATTCTCGATATCATAAATCAAGTATCACTTTATGCGAGTGCAAATTTCTAGGCACTCTAGTGTTCAATCATCTTCCACCTTCAGATCACGAAAGGCAGACGAGCCAATCTACATCCTCAAGTTTAAGAAGATTGAACAGGGGCAGTTGTTGTACCCAAAAATTTTCCCTCTCATTTTACTCAATACATACTCCTATAGATCTTCAATTTGCTCAAGTTTGCCAAGAGTTGACCAGACAGACTCTCTCCTAAGGCAATGTGTCTCAAATTAGGGTTTGCATCTTCATCAATATGTGTGGATCACAAAGGCCCCAAATGTTTCCAAGGTCCTAATATGTTCACAATATTCTCCATGTCAAGTCTCATGCCTTGCACAAGAAGTTTGCTCAGTCAACTGCTCAGATGCTTGAGAATCGACTGTATTAGGTCAAAAGTTAACTATGGCCAACATACAGTCAAACTTCAAGATTATTGGTCAACATCAACATTTTGAAGTGACTTTCATAATTTGATCAAGGTTTGATCATGATTCTTCAAGGAATTCCCTGAATTCATCAAAACCCAAAAGTTGCTAAATTAGGGTTTCTCAAGAAAAGTCAACCAAACTTTGACCAAGCATAACTTCCACATACTTTATCAGAAATTTTCCATCCAAGACTCATTTTTAAGAGGATGCAATTCCCTACAATAAATCTTCATCCCACAAGTTTAAAATATGCACTCACCAAAATATATGAATTTCTATATTATAGGTCCTTTTGAAAAGTCAACAAAAACACCTTTTGGGTCAAAGCTTCTTATATGAACATGGAATACCCAATTGTAATGAGACTAAAAGGGTTGCTTAGGGGACATCCTAAGCTTTCTAAAAAGTCCAAGAACACCCCTCTAGGGTTAAAATTGGAAGAGATATGTCTTGTCAAAGTTGACCTTTTTTGCAAAATTACCAAAAGTCAAATGGACCCAAAGTTACATTTTTTTGCCAAAGGGGCCTAACTTTTTATGCTTTCACCTCACTTATAATATGGTCCACGACCCAAATATTCACCCACACATTATTTAATTCATTTATCATTTTATTTTGATTTTTTATTAATTAAAATTTGAATTAAATCAAATAAATGACAAATAATAGCAAATATATGTTTTGATATTATTTTATGACAGGATCTCAATAAAATTATGCAGAGATATCAAGACCAAAACGAATCATGGCTGATTGGTACAATAAAGGAATGATTTGGCTCAATTTAGAAAGATTACATATGGCATGAAAATCATATCAAATCTTCTTAATTCCAAAAGATTCAAGCCAATTTTATAACCATAATTCACTCAAAGGTATATAATGAACAAGTACAAGGCAAATTACAAAGGTTGTAGTCGTGAAAAAGCAAGAACAAAACTCCAAAATTTCAAAGAAAAGAGTGGATCAGATTTCAAGCTACAGGCCAATTTGATCCATTCCAACATTGCCAATCGCATCCTGGAGCATCTCTGAAGCTAACTGGATAATTTGCAAGTCCTCTCGCGCCCAGAAATGCACGCTACCAGTCACACGGTTTGCTTTATTTTTTGAAATCGATTACATCAATTCTTGCATCATTAGCATATTTGATTGATATATTTGTGATTATGGATATGTTTGCAACGTGACTGAATGATTCAATTGAATTTTTTATGCCTAGATATGAATTTGCCATTCCTAGGGTTTCAAGCTCCATTTTAGGGTTTCTTAATTCAAGCGAAATTAGCCCAAGAACAGGGTACTGAGAGGATCGTGGCATCAAGACTAGTTAATCCTTGGTCTTCAAATTCATTTATCATGTGTATTTTTTATGTTTGAAGCATGCATGTTTTAGTTACAGACATGGTCTGTAGGTTATAGGTTACATACCTAAGACGATGGGCTGGAGGTAGAAGAAGGTGATTTGTCACCACCTCATTGGGCTACTCAAATCAGCGCGTACGTTTTGTCTTTTTCCCACTAATCCACTTGTTTTGTTATATTGTATTGTGTTTTCATTATTTGTACAACAAAGAAGTATAGCCCAGTAGAAGAGTGCATTGTTGGTGAGTATAAGGACCTGGGTTCGATCCCAGGTCCAAACATTTCCATATTTTCTGATTTATCTTACACAGATTCCATGCATCTCACGCCCAGGCCTATACCATACACTCATAAGATCCAGCCAGTGAATCGTCCCTAATTCAGATCCAACGGTCCAGCAAAGGTAGTGTATGGTGGACTCTCAAAAGCCAATTACGCTGGATCCCACGTAGGACACTTGGGCCCATCAAATCCAGAGCTACACCCCCATTCTACTTCATCATTCCAGGCCCATCTCCAATCTTTTTCTATTTTTATTTTATTTCTTATTCTCTTATTATTCACTCAATTGATTTTTTTTCTAAAATAACAAAAATCTTTTGTTATCAAATCAAAATCACAAAAACATAAAAATATTTTTTATAAAATATTTTATTTTCTTTAATTAATTAGTTTAGTTTAAATTAGGTTAATTTCAATTTCTTTTTATAATTAAAACTAATTAGAAATTAGGGTTGTAAATAATTAATTTTTCTCCAAAAATAACCAAATAATTTTTTAATTAGATTTTAGGTCTCTTAATTAATTCTTCGCATTTAATTAGTCGCGTGTCTTAATTACCGTTTCGATTATTATTTATGTAACTGTTTCGAGGTTGTAATAGATTTTAATTAGGGTTTTAATTGCCGCATTTTATTTTCAGTTAAATAACTCTGTATCTGCGAAAGCCATGTAATAGTTAGGTTTTATATTTTCACACTTTTAAATTTCCGCAATTATTAACTGTTAGATGTATGTTAATAGGATTGTATGGAAAGAACATCTGAAAATTGAAACGGTAGATCACCTAATGTGCAAAGACTAATTAACTGAAAAATTCACATGCACATATTCACTCCTAGGGTTTGCCTCACTTCGGTTGCCTTTGGTAAAATAGTCATTTAAGCGTAGGAGATTTTAGTGATTGCCCTCCTGTCTAAAAGATCAAATGTCCCATTCGAATGTTGCCTCAGAAATGTTGCCTCGGAAAGATATTTAGATTCTAGGGTTACTAGTAAAGTTTCCAACCCATTGCTTTAGTGACTGTACTCGTCCCTTTCGAACGTCCCTTAAAAACTCCAACGACGGGGCTACCTACTCCTTAATAGTAGGATAGCACTGTCTAAAGGAAATGAGAACGAACAATCTTTTTTCGAGTAGGTAGAATCTTAAGTACTTGCTCAACAAAACTTTTCACACAAACACCTTTCAAAACAAATTTTCAAAAACAACTTCGTCACACCCTTGAGGACTGATACAAGGGTTATCATGAAGTAAAACTTTTTTTCAAAACAAGCACACACAAGCAATTTTAAAAAGATGAGAAAGTACCTAAGAGCCCATGGAAAACCATGGATAGAAAGGGTGCTAACACCTTCCCTTTCTATAATCTACCCCGTACTCAAAAATCTCGAAAAAAGGTTTTTTCTGTTCTTTTTCCTTTCCCATGATTGGATGAAATAAAAGTCGGTGGCGACTCTTGCTTACTATGACATTTTGCAAACAAAAAATGCAAACCAGTATTAATAGTCGGTTCTGCCACCATACCACAAAAGGCATCCTGGAAGTCGTCATTCCATTCCACCACTTGATCTTTCTTCAGTAATTTGAAGATTGGTTCATAAGTAGCAGTTAGATAGGAAATGAGTCTGGTGATGTAGTTTAACCGTCCTAGGAATCCCCTAACTTCCTTCACAGTGCGAGGAGCAGGCATTTCTTCTATTGCTTTTAACTTTGCAGGTCCACTTTAATACCTTTGCCACTGATAACGAAGCCTAAGAGCTTACTGGATCTTACTCAAAAAGTGCATTTATTTGGGTTCAACCTTAATTTGTATTTCTTCAGTCTTTCAAATAGCTTCTGCAGGTGGTCCAGGTGTTCCTCTTTAGTTTGAGATCTGTATATCATATCATCCACATAGACCTCTATCTCACGATGGATCATATCGTGAAACAAAGCTACCATGACACGCTGATAGGTTGCCCCGATGTTCTTCAACCCAAATGGCATAAGTTTGTAACAGAAAGTGCCCCACTGTGTGACGAAAGTCATTTTCTCCATGTCCTCAGGTGCCATTTTGATCTAATTGTATCTGGAGAAACCATCTATGAAGGAGAATACTTTATGCTGTGCAGTCTTGTCAACCAGATTATCGATGTGGGGAAGCGGGAAGTTATCCTTGGGGCTTGTCCTATTCAAGTCTCTGTAATCTACACACATACGTACCTTACCGTCTTTCTTAGGTACCAGAACAACATTGGCGACCCATTGTGGATAGGAGGTGACATCTAAGAATCCGATGTTGAACTGCTTCATGACTTCAGTCTTGATTTTTATAACATTTTTGGTCACATACGACGAACCTTCTGTTTCACTGGAGGGCAGTCTTCTTTTGTCGATAGACGATGGACCATGATATCAGTGTCGAGTCCTGGCATGTCTTCGTATGACCAGGAAAAGACCTTAACATAGTCATGTAGTATATGAGTTAAATGCTTCTTGACACTATGGTCCATATTGGCACATATCTTGACTTCTTTCTTGTCCTCTTCAGTACCTAAGTTAACTGTTTCAACCGGCTCTTCATGGGGCCGTATGGTCCTTTCTTCCTATTTTAATAATCTAGCAAGTTCCCCTGGTACCTCATAATATTCCTCACCTTCGTCCTCGGCTTGGTAGATCGGATTTTCAAAGTCATGATAGGCCATAGCAGAACCGTTACCAATGGGATCCCGAGTGGATATGGATATGCATTTCGATATGTGAGTGTGTGTAAGAGCATAACTATCTTTGGTAGAAAAAGAAAACAAAGAGCGTAAAATTTTCATGCAAAAACGTCCCGTGATTTATTAATGACATGAAGATGAAGTAACAACCCTCACAGATGGACCATTGTGCCTCGGGTAAGACACAAGGTTTTAAAGTCTAAATTGTTTAAATATTACAAGTCCGAAAAATTTAAAAGACAATTACTCTTGAATAAAAGTAATAGGAACAAAATCTTTGGCCTCCCAATTGTTGAGTCCACCGCCGATGGTTGGAAAAATCCACTCGTCCATGTCACAGCTGCTATCACTGTCTTCCAATGCATTGACTCCCTGATTGTTGATGCGTAATGGTGGTCCCCCAGCGTGAGTACGTCGAACATCTCTTTGGGCCTCCAAAGTAAAACCTAAACCAAATTTGTTAGATTTGTAGGGAATATCCGGAAGTTGACCCTAGATGGTACATCCACCTTCCTCAACTACTGCTCTAGCATCCTTCAGAGAGGCCATTCTCAATGGAGGTTTGGAAATCTTTGGAGCCTTAGTAGCAGTCTTGGTCGCAGAAATCGTCTGTGGAACCTCCTCAAAATTCTAACAGGGGGTCTCAATGAACTCGCCATCCATTTCAACATACCTGAAAGAGTTCAAGTTGCTAACCATGTATTCTTCCTCCCCATGGACTGTGATGATCTTTCCCTTGACTGGGTACTTCAACATCTGATGTAGGGTAGAAGTGACGGCACCAGCCACATGGATCCAGGGTCGTCCCAATAGACAGGAATAGGATGGGAGGATATCCATCACATAGAAGGTTGAATCAAAAGTCTGAGTTCCAAATTTGATAGGGATGTCTACCTCCCCGTGCACCATTCTTTTAGAACCATCAAAGGCCCTCACCACAATGTTGTTAGGCTTCAATGTGAGTCCTTCGCAATCTAACCGGTCAAGAGCATTCTTGGGTAAGACATTTAGAGACGAACCAATATCCACTAGAACATGGGCTAATGTAGTGCCCCTGCACTCAATGGAGACATGCAGGGCATCATTGTGTTTCCTTCCCTTGGGAGTTAAATCAGCGTTAGAAAAACCCACCCCATTATCAACAGTTAGACTGGCCATACAATTCTCGAACTGATCAATAGAGGTCTCTTGGGGCACGTGGGCGGTCTTTATAAATTTTACTAAGGCCTTAACGTGGGCCTCGGAGCACAAAAGTAAGGCAAGCATTGATATTTTTGAGGGGGTCTGCCCCAACTGCTCCATGATGTTGTAATCACTTTTCTTGATTATCTTTAATATCTCTTCCATCTCCTTCCTAGAAGCCTCAAGAATGACTTCTGGATGCGCCTTCGTCTGGACAGGCTTAAACAATACCTCTTTGCCCCGTGTCTTGGTAACAGGGATAACAGTAGGACTAACAATGGGAGTAACACTGGGAATGCTGACAGGAGCGGTAGCAGGAATAATTACAAGAGTAGAAATGGTCTTTGGAGAGATTTCGGGGGAGAAAACCCTTCCACTTCTTGTTATCTTACTGGTCCTAACCATATTGTCGACGTCGGGATCAATACCTTCAGCAACTTTGTCTTTGATAACCAATAGATCTTGCTTGACGCCATGGTAATAGACGTCAGCCCCATAGTTCCAGGGAACAGCTTTATCCGAAGAATATGGTATTGGCCCCGACATGGTGATGATTATGGGAGAAAACTTTGGAACAAGTGTAATCCTGACGGGTCTTTTGGTGGATAGCCTGGGAGGATTGTCTGAAATGGTGATTATTGAAATGTCTTCACATGAATTTCTGGCAAGAGGAACTTTCTCGAACAAGATTTCTTTGTTAACCATTAGGCGCTGGACGCCCATCTTCAGTAACAAACATCCATCTGTTAGAGACATACATAAGTGACAACTTTCATCACAACCCAGAAACAGACCGACTTGCAATAGATTCTGTTTAATAGTCAAAAGCGGAGTAGTTAACTCATCCACGAAGGAAACAAAACGATCATCATCAACAACATTGACACCTTGGCCATGTTTCGGCATTGGTGCCGTTATTACATTAGGTGTTTCTGGAGGGTCAAACTCAATCTCTTTGGCCTCGATAAGGTATGGTAACTTATTCTTCAAGGCCTAACAATCGTTTACATCATGCCCCTGACTTTCAGAATGATAGGCACATCGAGCATTCAGGTTGTAGTGGGGAGAAGTAGTATGGGGTTCTTGGGAGCTTCCTTTAGATTCACTAGATTGGACTTCAATATATGTGGCAAAACCTGGGACAAGGTCATGTTGATCTGGGTGAATCATCTTATGGGCGCCTCCAGCCAGCGTTGATGGTTTCACTGTTGATTCTATACAGGATTGGAGATTATAACAGCCCCTATCGTCGGACAATGTTTAGTTTTGTTTTGATTCCTGTGGCCATAAGCAACACTGATCCCCTTGGTTCTAGTGAAGGGTTTTTTCATCGTGCTTAAGGATGCATCCCTTTGAATTTTTCCGCTCTTAATACCGACTTCTACTCGCTCACCAGTCATGATTAGTTCAGTAAATCCAACCGAAGAGCTTTCGATCAGATGGTTGAAGAATGGACCAGACAACGTGCCCAAGAACATATCCACCAACTCTCTGTCAGATAAGGGGGGCTGGACTCTTCCTGCGAGATCCTTCCATTTTTGGGCATAATTTTTGAAACCCTTACCATCACCCATAGACATACCTTGCAGTTGCGTTCGTGTCGGAGCTAGGTCAGTATTATACTGGCATTGCTTGTAAAAAACAATAGCCAAATCTTCCCAATTGCGAATATTGGTTCCTTCCAACTGATAGAACCAATCCAACTGCGTCCCTGACAAGCTTTCTTGGAAGAAATGTACGCATAGGTTCCTATCAGCAGTATGGGGTTGAATCTTCATGACGTATGACCTTAAATGCAGCTTAGGACAAGAGACACCGTCATATTTAGCAAAAGTGGGGACCTTGAATTTTTGCGGGATGACCATCCCTGAGACCAATCCTAGCTCTTCAAAATCCAGACCGGGTACCCCCTGGATCTCCATAGTATTGAGGCGATCCTCCAGCTATTTGTATTTATCATCAGCAGGAGGATATTGTTCTTCAGAGTAGTCAGCTTCATCTTCCTCAGACTCCGGGTTGTCATTTCCTTCCTTGTTCTTTCCTTCTTGATTATCTCCTTCACCCGACGAGGTTGTGAAATCTAGAGTTTGCTGCTGGTCCTCTGAACCTTCTTCCAAAATTCAAAACGCCGACTGGTTTCTTCTCCTTCTTCTTCTTATCTTTGATTATAAGAGCCTTCAGGTCCTCTTGTCCTTTAGCCAGAGTCAGGAACATTTGTTGGAGTTGAGTATTCTACGCTTGAAGATCCTTTACTATCTGTTCAATATCCATCTCACTGAAATAAACAGTAGAAAGATTAGGAGACCTATTGTGAAAACCTGTTTGTGTTATGATGAATGAGAATGCATATGCAAATGATTTGAAGGAAATTTAGAGATTTAAATTTTTTTAGACAATAGGAAACACACATTGTATTAATAAATCCAAGTTTGATTACATGATGCCTCTCAGGGCTTACAATGGATGAAATAAAATACAAGAATAAAACTCATAATACAAAAAAGTCAAACGCATCCTCTTTAGTGTAATATAGGCGTTCAAACTTCGCTCTTCATGAAGCTGCTTCGTGAGATCCAGAATCTTCTTCTTACTGGCGTGGAATTGGGCTTCGAAGGTGTCACGCTCTTCTTTTAGTTGATCCAATCCTTTTGCAACTCTTAAAGTGAGTTGGGCATGTTGGGATAAAGGACAGTATACAGAACATCTCCTTCAACAACAAGCTCCATGATAATAGGTAGGATGGAGGGGTAAGGCATTACGAGGCTCTGAGCACGAGCTCGTACCCATCTAAGGTAAGGCTAAAGGGGAATAGAATTTTTGTGTCCCAATGTCTTACTATCCACTTTGTTTACCATCCTCCAAGCTCGTATAAACCTTTGACGGTAGCCTTGGTAGTCACTCTCGTAGTCGAACACCACACCTTAGATGAGCGCATCATGAGGACCATCTCTTCGTGCATACCCAAACTGTCACAAAGCTAAGCAAGGGTTGTAAGTGATACCAAAAATAAGTTTGTTAGATTGAATTAATTAGTTTTTCTTAATTTAAAATTAATTAGAATTAGGATTTTCCTTTAATTTAAATATTTCATTATTTTCTTAAAACATGACAAAAAACATTTTTTAATCAATTGTCAATAGGTTTGGTCAAGGGTCAAAACCCTGCTCGCTTCGTATTTAATTCTCCGCGCGTTTATTATTTTTGTCAATATTTTTGTAACTGCTCACTAGTTTGTAATAGTTTAATTTAGGGCTTTTATTTATCGCTTGTTCCCCGAGTTTTTGGCTATGTAATTAATCCCCCTCCCCGAAGCCTTGTAATAGCGTAGATTTACTTTCTCGCATTTTTAATTCCCGTAAATATTTAACTGTCTAGATGTATGCTAATAAGATTGTATGACAAGAATGCATGACAAATTAATACGGTTAGAAAACCCTAATGTGCAAAGATTAAATAACTGAAAACAGATCACTCGCACATATCACTCCTAGGGTATACTCTCACTTCGGTTGCCTTCGGTAAACGATAGTTAAGCATAGGGTGTCTTAGTGGTTTCCCTCCTGTCTAAAAAGATCAATTGTCCCGTTTGAAAGTTGCCTCAGAAAATTTGCCTTGGAAATGTTGCCTCGGATATGATCTTAAGACTCTAGGGTTATTACTAAGGTGTCCTAACATTGCTTTAGTGATCGTACGTCCCTTTCGAATTGACCCTTACAACTCCAATGATGGGGCTACCTACTCCTTAATAGTAGGATAGCGCTATCTAAAGGAAACAAGAATAGAAACAATCTTTTTTTTCCGAATAGGTGGATGCTAGTAGGTTACTTGCTCAAATCAAAACTTTTCACACTTAAACATTTCAAAACAATTTTCAAAACAACTTCGTCACACCTTTGAGGACTGATACAAGGGTTATCACGAAGTAAAACATTTTCAAAAACAAAGCACATATACAAGCAATTTTAAAAAAGATGAGCAAGTACCTAAGAGCCCATGGAAAACCATGGATAGAAAGGGTGCTAACACCTTCCCTTTCTATAATCTACCCCCCGTACTCAGAATATCTCGAAAAGGATTTTTTTCAGTACTTTTTTCCTTTCCGATTGGATGAAATAAAAGTCGGTGGCGACTCTTGCTTACCGCGACATTTTGCGAATAAAAAATGCAAAATGCAAACCAGCATTCAAACAGTCGGTTCTGCCACCGTATCACAGAACTGGCGACTCTGCTGGGGAATATATAAGTGGGGTATACCTTAGGATCTAGTTTATCATAATTGCTTCTCTTGATTGCTTTGTTTGCTTTAATTTTAAGGGTTTTGTTTGGGGTTACTATAGATCCTACACCCGGATATGGGGAATACCTTTTAGAGAAGTAGCAATAGACTGTGAGGGAACTGTACAGCATAGACCGATACGATTGAAGCAGTAGCTACGTTGGTGTGGCACATTGGTTGGTACATGTATCCCTTGTGGAGAAACGAGGAGAATACGGGGCCGCCGTGTGGTGTCGTTAAGCATCAACTGACCTTAGAACCTTTAATCGCCCAACTTGGCCATTAGAAAGTAGTGAGATAGGCGGCCTCAGTGTAGAGCTGAGAACTGGTTGATACTCGATGCTACACTCATTGAGACCATACTCTCGGAATAGTTCCGGCCACAAGAAAAGATTGCGTGAGCTGAAACCATGACCGATGGAGGATGGTCAGTGATATTGAGATCCTCTAGAACCCGGTTACTTTGCTAGGACAGGTTGAAACCAACTTAACTTCAAGAGGGTATTACCTTTGACCTCATGCAAGCCTTAAACCTAAGGGATTTGTGTGATTTGACTGTGTTTGCAACATTTGTGTTTTCTATACCTGTGGCTTATCATAACATCATGCATCATAACACAACATTCATGCTTCATTACACTAACCATTTCAAAGACCAAGGGAATTTATCTTTGTTCTGTTTTGCAGATCATGGCTTCCGTGCGTAGAAATACCATCCGAGTCAACTTTGTGCAAATACCTGCCTAACTTAAAGAGTTAGCATCAAGAGTTTCTGAAACGTCTACTTTCATTAAGAGACACTGTCAACTTCTCAGCCTGGTTACTTCAAACCTTGATGAACAGATGATAAGCGTACTATTTCAGTTCTTCGATCCCGTGCATCATTGCCTCACCTTTCCAGATTACCAGCTGGTACCCACCTTGGAAGAGTTCTCTTATCTATTGGGCATATCCATTCTTGAACAGGTACCCTTCATAGGTATGGAAGAAGTTCCTAGGCCAGAAGACATCGCCTCAGCTTTGCATTTAAAACGGGCAGATGTGGTATCTAGTTGGGAAACTCGAAGCGGGGTCGAAGGCTTTCTAGCCAAATTTCTGATAGACCAGGCTCAACTATTCTGGGATGATTTGGATTTTCAGGCTTTTGTAGATGTCTTGGCTCTTCTTATCTATGGTTTGGTTCTCTTCCCTAATCCGGATTCCTTTGTAGATGTGAATGCTGTCAAGATTTTCCTTTCTCGCAACCCTGTGCCTACCTTGCTGGGAGATATCTTGCATGCTCTCTATACTTGTACTATAAGGAGAAGGGGGACTCTTATGTGTTGCATGACGTTGCTGTCAAGGTGGTTTATTTCTCACCTCCCTAAGTCTGTACTGAAGAACGAAGAAGGTTTGGGTTGGTCTTACAGAATAATGTCACTTGCTCATACAGATATTCTTTGGTGTTCCCGGGCTATGGAAGACACTGCTGTTATTGACCGTTGTTGGGGATACCCTAATGTCCCATTACTTGGTATCAGAGGTGGTATAACTTAAAATCCTTGTCGAGCTTTGCGACAATTTGGTCGTGCTCGGAGAGATGGTCCCATGAGTTACTTCTCGAGGACATTGTATTCGATTATAAGGAGGATGTTAAGGAGCATCCGGTTTAGACGAGCTTGCAGCATGGTGAACAGATCTGACCCCGAAGAATTGGGACCGAAGACTTCCCTTCCTATGCAGCCTTATCTCCAATGGGTCTGAGCTCGTGCCCAGAAGCTTATGATGCCTTATGAGGCCGTATTACCAGTGATTGTGGAGCCCACTAATGAAGAAGGCATTCCTTACACGGTTCTCTATCCTTACATGCCCACTAATTCTGGGGAGTTACAAAGGTCTTGGATTCAGCTGAAGAATGAGTGGGACACTTACCGAGAGCAGTTCGATGAGCAAGAAAGGAAGGTTTTAAAGCTCACCAGGCAGCTCGAGGAAGAAAGAGTGATCATTGACTACATCAGCACAAAGAGGAAGTGTCCATGGGACTTTTGATTTTGCTTTTTTCTAGTTTTAGATTTGTTTTATTTACTTTTTTGTAACGCCTTAAAGGCATTGTTGAACCCTTCAAGTTTAAACTAATAAATTTTTCGTTTATTTTGGTTTGCAAATTTAAATCTCCCAAAGTCTTTGAAATCATTACATGCGCATCCCATTATCATGCACATCATTACAGGTATCCCTACAGGTTTCTCATCTTCTTCGCTATTATTTCAGCAGAAATGTCTTTCGATCAAGCCATCAAAGATCTTCAGGCACAGAACGCCCAATTCCAACAGATGTTCATAAGTCTGGCTAAAGGGCAAGAGGATCTGAAGACCCTTATTCTAAAAGAGAAGAAGAAGAAGAATAAGGTCGGTGTGATACGGTGGGAGAACTGACTTGGATTTTGCGTTTGTGTTTGCAAATGTTTCAGTTTAGCAAGAGTCGTCACCGACTTTTTATTTTATCATAAGGAAAGGTCAAAAAGCACATGAAAGACCTTCTAGATGTTTTCTTGGGTTCGTGGAGTAAATTATAGAAAGGGAAGGTATTAGCACCCTTTCTATCCATGGTTATCCATGGGCTCTTAGTTACTTGCTTAGATCACTTGCTTTGCATTTCTATTGTTTGAAATGGTGCTTTGTGTGTGATTTTGAAAGATATTTTGAAAAGAAGCCATCGTTGTGGCAACCTTTGTAATGATTCTTGTTTGAATGTATACAAATATGTTTTTGTCTTTTGAAAAGTTTTCAATGTTTGAAAGTAAGGTTTTGAAGTTGTGTTGTGAAGTGTGTTTTGAAAAGTAGCAAGGATGTTTTTTGCAAGCTTGATCAAGTAACTAAGAGCTATCTACCCTATTTTACTCAAAGATCTTTCTTATGTTTTTAACCCTTTTAACAGTGTTGTTTCACCATTGCATTTGGTGAACAACCTTGTGTTAGGATGTTAAACGGGACAGGCGCGGGTCATCGTATAGACCATGATAGCAATTGTGTCAAGTATTTTTGGCAATTTTCTTGAGGGACTTAATCATTTTGATTAGGAAACTCTGATAGCGTCATCGAGGGACTATGATCTTTTTGTTTGTTTTTGTTTTACCAAAGTACTTGACATGCAACCATGGCCCATTTTTGAAGGCAACAAGTGGATGAAACCCTAGGGGTGCAAGTGTGCATTGTATTTGTTTTTCATGCATATTTATCTTGGATTAGGTCAAACTAATTGTTGATTTTATTTGCATACAAACCCTAAGTCTAAGCATGGCATAATTGAAAGCTTTTTAAATGTGCGAGAATTTAAATGCTACACTATTACAACATGATATAGGGAGGGGGTACAAATTTGAATTGGGGATATTTGACAAGAAATTAAACCCTAGATTACTATTACAACCCAATTGAATGTACAAGATACAATATTTAAATGTACAATAATTAAATAAAAATACAATAAAATGTGTTATGCAAAAATGTTTTCTATGTATGTAAAAAAGTATTTTTTTCAATGTAAAAATAAAATAAAAAAAGATCAATTTTAATTATTTTCTATTTAGGGAAAAAACCCTAATTTTCTTAAATAAATAGCATTATTTATTATTTATTTACAAATATATATCAATTTGTACAAAAAATAAAAGTATATTGTAAAAGAGGTATTTTTAGTATGTAATATTAATAAAAATAAACATGTATTATTTTTGATGTTTTTTTTTGCTCTTATGTTCTTTTTAATAGAATAAAATATATAAGTATTAAATACGTTAAATGTATAAAGATAAAAACTAATTATTTATAAAAATGTGTATATTCAAGAAAATGTTTTTAAATGTGAATAAAAATAATAAATGAAAAATAAATATATATTTTTCATTATTTTAGGTTTTAATAAAAAGAATATAAAGCATTTAAATATTTTTTATACTAGTAATAATTATAATAAATTCCAAATAAATATAAAAATTTATGAAAATAATTTATAGGTATTTTTTATGTTAGAAGATAAAATATCAAAATCAAAAATGAAATAAAATGCAAAAAATGACAAATATGCAAGTAAATGGGCCATGGGGGTGCAAACTGAATATGCATGTGTGAGAAGCAAAAGCAACTCAGGCCCAACCCAAGCAACTTCATCTTCTTCCTCAGTTTCAAACAACACACGCGTTCTGTACTTCCAATGCTATCTCCGGATTCTTTGATCTTTTGACAAAACTCACAACATGAAACTTGTAGAGCATCAAACAACGAATTCAGCCATATACAAAACTTGGATTAACTCTCAAATACCAGAGAGAATTTCTCTGGCCCTAATTTTTAACCTAGTTTTTTCCAGAAAGTTCATGAGTGAAATTCTCTCAGCACGATTAATGTAAATGAAAACTAAGCATATGTATGGCTTCAGGGCTATGAGTACAACATATTTCATTCACAAACCTAAGCCTAACCATTCCTAAATATGGAGATAAAAGTCCATGAAATACCTGTTTCAGTTGACTTCGAGCTGGACAATGTAGCAACCTTCAATGGTGTTTGAGCTTCTGTTGAGCTTGTCTGAGGTCCAAGGAAGCTTCTCCAATGCTTGGCTTGCTTTGAAACAACTTGAATCGTGCTGTAGAACTCAACCTGCAGAGCTTTGAAATGAAAATGGAAAAGTGTGTTAGAGGTGTTACAGCTGGCAATGGGGGTCTGGGATAGTTCAGGTGAGTTGATTGGAAGGTGTTGGAACTATCTTGGGACAAAACACACGATGGAATTTGGTTGTGGCTTGCAAGATGCAGAACTTGCCCTGTTTTGCAGAAAAACAGTGATTCTGAGTATGAGGAGGTTTGATTGATGAAAGGGTCATATTTTAGGCTTGTTGGGAGGTATGGAACTTGTTCACAAAGTTCTTGTAAGCTTGTGTTAACAGATATGAGAGATCACTTATGATTTGCAACTTTCCTTCTACTTGAAGCAAGAGAATGGAAGTGATGTTTGTAGCCTTGCACAAGCCCTCCTATCACCCTGCACACAACACTCTTGGCCCCTCTAATTCATGGATTTGGTTTGCAGTCTCAGATTTTATCCAAGGCTCAATGCTTGGTGTTTTGACATAAAGTAACTTTTGCAAAAATGGCAATATGCCTTTTACCATTTAGGGCTTAATTTTGCATGTAATGTCCATATGAATAAGATAATGCCTTAAATCAATGGTTAGGCATTAAATTATGGAGTACAAGTTGGTTTTGAGGCCTGCAAGCTAGCACCAAACATGCTGATTAGAAAATGCAAGTTTGTATGAACATGCATTGGCCATGGACAAAAGTGAGTTTTTGCCAACTTCAAGCATTCGATTCTCTCTGACCACAAGGGTGTTTGAGGAGTTAGTGGACAATTTGAAAAGCTTGGAACATGTACTATAATCCATCTTTGAAATGAAACTTGAAACTCCAAGTGGAACTATGTGAAAAATGACCAAGAAGATGGGTCAAAATCCTACCTAGATTAGGGCAAATTTTCTCTAAGTTAAAAGTTTTAGGTACCCTTGTTCCAAAAATCATAACTTGAGATAAAAACTTCTTTTGAGAAAACTTTGTGAATAAAAGTTGTAGACTTTGTGATGGAATACAACTTTCATGTTGCAAGTTTTGTTTTAATCCATTTGCATCTTGGTGAAAAAGTGGGACAAAGTTAGGAAAAAATAAGCAAATTTCATAACTTAGAAAATTTCTAAGTTATGAAAATTTTCCATTTTAAACCCTAATTTGCATTTTTGGGTTTCTTGATGAACAAGTTTCATAATTTGTCATGTCTTGATGAAAAATAACTCTTGGCACATGATTTTGACCAAAAAGTCAAAGTTTGACTTTTCAATATACAGTCAAATTTTCATCAGTTGACTGAAAAATTCATCTGTCAATCCTATGCACCTGAGATCTTTTGAACTTGTTGAATGGGTAAATACAATGTCATTGAGTCCTTGAGTCCATATGTGAGCTTAATTTGCTATTGGCTAGGTCAAACAGTCAAAAATTGCCTTTGTGTAGTCAAAACCTTAAAAATGACCATTTTGCCCTTTTGGTGATCTGATCAAATTTCTTGTGGAATTGTGATCCAAACTTGATCAAATGGTTAATAGGAGTTCATAATGTTTATATGGGTCAAATTTTATGAGTTTTGACTGTCAATTGGCCACAATTGACTTTTTTCCCCATACAGCTGATTTCTAGGTCAACTGTCCAATTGACTGGGCAAAAATTTGAATCAAGGCTTGAAACTTGGTATGGACAAACTTGTGAACGCAACATGAAGCATGAAAGTCAATTTGGCTATTGTAGGTCAAAATATACCTGTGCAAACTCAAACCCTAATTTGGGCCAATAGTGCAAAGAGGGATCTTGAGCAGAGCAAACCCTAGCTTGACCTTGAATTCCAAGAGTCTTGTGATGAGAAAGTATTGATGAAATGAGAGGGAAAATTTTTGGGTACAATAGTTTCCCCTGTTCAACATTCTTGAACCTGAAGAGTTAGATTGGCAAGTTTGCCTTTCGCGACTCGAAGGTAAAAGAGGATTGGACACTAAAGTGCCCGTAAATTTGCACTCGTCCGAATATGGCTGAGGAAATGGGCTTAAAGATGCCATTTGGAGATGGTAGAATCTTGCTGAAGATGGGCTTAAAGATGCCATCCAAGAATCTTTGTTGGATTGCAATGCTGTAGGTCAAAAGAACGAGTATCAAAATGGTATCCGTGTCTGGAATGCACTTGAACTGTATCTGGAGACTGAGTCTTTATGAGCAAAGGAATGGCGTCCGTGTTTGGAGCGTATCTGAGCTATAACTGCATTTGAACTTCGAATGAATATCAGAATGACTGCCGTGTATGGAGTATATCTGTATTGTATCTGAATTTGAGATCTGTATGAGTAGCAGAATGACTTCCGTGTCTGGAGTATATCTGAGACTGTAACTGGGATCTGAATAAGTTACATAATGACTTTTGTGGAGATTGCACTGGGGAGAATCAAGCTGCTGGTGTAAGGGCTAGAATGGCATCCGTGTCTGAAGCATATATGAACTTGAAGTTGATAGTTGAATCTGAATTAGAGATAGAATGGCCGCCGTGTCTAGAGCGCATCTAGTCTGTATCGGATTGCTGAAGTCTGAATGAGTAGTAGAATGACCGCCGTGTCTGGGGTGTATCTGTACTGTATTTGACTTGAAATTTTGAATGAGTAATAGAATGACCGCCGTGTCTGGGGTGTATCCATACTATATCTGAATAATTGTTAACGATAGCCTTTTAATCTTATCCTGAAAAGGGTAAAATGTTAGCTAAAATACAAAGTTATGTTGCATGATATGTATGATGCAATGAACTGTATTTCATCAATGTTTATGATATATGAATAAAATGGTTATGCATGTAAGCTGAGTAACCGTCTTGTTGAGGAAGATAAAATCTGGATAGCTGGAGATAATGAATTCTTTGACTGCTGCCGGGGAAAATAAATCCTTGACCGATGCTGAGGATTCAAAAATCATTGATTGTTGAAAAAATGAGAAACCCTTGCTGAATGCTTGGGGAATAAGGGAAACTCTGAAAATCTCTACTAGGGAGTTAAAATTTGGGAGACTTCTGCTGGAGAAATGAGACTGAGAATCTTCAATCTGCTGGGAAATAACTCTGTGGGGAAATGTTCACTATTTTGGCTCTGCCGGGGATAGGATTTTCAGGGTTTTTGGGCTCCACTGGGGATCTTGAAGCTTAACTCTGATGGGAATTTTGAAATTCAGCTCAGTTGGGGAATCAAGCTTTGAAAAGCATTGGCTCTGCTGAGGATCCTGATGCTTAACTCCGTTGGGGAAATATAACCAAATTTTAGCTTTGTTAAGGATCTGAATGATGTATCGTGGGGGATTTCTTCTGGAATGGCACAAAGATATCTTCCTACACCTTCAACCTATCAGTAAATTATCCTCTTTCAATTTCGTTTTATTTGTAAGCAGTGATTATGTTCAAATGCATATGCCTATTTAACAAAACATTGGACGTTTTCAAATAAAACATAAGTGTAAAAAAGAAAAGAGAGGCAAGCGAATTTCTGCACTTTGAAGTATATTTGTATTAACTTTTGCGAGTATTTTTGTACAAAGGAGACAAACATCCTAGTAAGAGAATGTTGTCGTAAAAATTGAAAAATTCTATACAAAAGAAAGATGGCTATGTGTAACAATTCCATGGGATTCCTATTCTGCTGTAGCCTTCATAACTCTGAATATTTTGTCCATTCGCTGCTTCGCCCGCCGATGAATGGATTGATCAGAAGCTTGGAGCTTTGTTGGTGAAGAGATTGTTCTTAAAGTGATCCGACGAGACATAGCCATACGCTTTAAATTCCATAACTTTTTCCTGGATCGCCCTTTCGGGTTTTCTATCCACTGGGAAACCCTTTTTTGCCCAAGTCGCCCTTTCGGGTTTTCAACTTGCCGGGTGTACAGAGTTTTTTGTTTTATCCCTAATTTTTGCCTGAACCACCCTTTCGGGTTTTCGATCCATCGAGATGCCCATTTTTGCCCAAGTCGCCCTTTCGGGTTTTCATTTTGTCGGGTTGTTTTATGCGTAGTATCTTTTGACTATGTCTGTGTTTGCAGGGTGTGGCAGATCGTCGCCGTCCATGGTGGTCAAAATCATTGCCCCACCAGAAAAGATGCTCTTGATCACAAATGGTCCTTCATAAGTAGGAGTCCATTTGCCCCTGGGATCACTTTGCGGTAAGATGATTCGCTTGATTACAAGATCTCCGACTTGATATACCTGACGTCTGACTTTCTTGTTGAAAGCCTTCATCATCCGTTTTTGATAAGTCTGACCATGGAAAACAGCTGTAAGTCGCTTCTCGTCGATCAAATTAAGTTGATCAAGCCGGGTATGAATCAAATCGTCTTCACTCAAACCAGCGTCCTTCATAATCCTTAAGGAAGGAATCTGAACTTCCATGGGTAGGACAGCTTCCATGCCATACACCAAAGAAAATGGGGTTGCCGCTGTTGAAGTACGTGCCGTGGTACAATATCCATGCAAAGCAAACGGTAACATCTCATGACAATCCTTGTAGGTAACTGTCATCTTTTGAATGATCTTCTTGATATTTTTGTTCGCGGCTTCAACAACACCGTTCATCTTCGGCCGATAGGGAGATGAATTGTGATGATAAATCTTGAACTGTTCGCATAGAGCGGTGATCATAGTATTGTTCAAATTCGTATCGTTGTTTGTGATGATCCTGTCGGGGACACCATACCGGCATATGAGGTTCTGCTTGATGAAGCGGGCAATCACCTTCTTTGTAACAGAGGCAAAAGAAGATGATTCGACCCACTTGGTAAAATAATCAATAGCGACCAAGATGAAGCGATGTCCATTGGACGCCGTGGGCTTGATCTCTCCAATCATGTCAATGCCCCATATTGCGAATGGCCAAGGAGTTGTCAGAACGTTGAGAGGAACAGGAGGAATATGTACCTTGTCGGTGTAGACTTGGCATTTGTGGCAAGTACGGGAATGTTGGTGACAATCAGTTTCCATGGTAGACCAGTAGTAGCCTGCCCTTAGAATCTTCTTAGCCATCGTATGTCCGCTCAAATGGGTGCCAAATGTGCCACTATGTATCTCCATCATGATCAACTCTACTTCAGCTTTGTCCATACAACGAAGTAAAACACAATCATGGCTGCGCTTATAAAGGATGCCATTGCTTAGGAAGAACTTGGCAGCAAATCTCCTTAAGAACTTTTTGTCATTGACGGAAGCTCCTTCAGGGTATTATTTAGTCTGGAGATACCTTGGGGAGCCTCGTTATCCCAGTTGAGTTTAAACATGGAAGACATTGTAGCCAGAGCATCTGCTAGCTGATTTTCTTCTTGCGGGAAATGCTCGATGGTGATCTGCTCGAAATGAGGTAACAATGTTAAGACATGTTCTTTGTATGGGATAAGATTAGGATGTTTGGTTTTCCACTCTCCTTTGACTTGACTGATAACCAAAGCCGAGTTCCCAAATACGACCAAAGATTTGATCCCCAAGTCTATAGCAGCCTTGAGACCAAAAATGCAAGCTTCATATTCGGCCATGTTGTTGGTATAGCTGAAACAAAGTCGGGAAGTGAAGGGTGTATGGCAACCTTCCGGAGAAATTAGTACCGCACTGATACCGTTGCCAAGTGCATTTGAAGCACCATCAAAGTACAGGGTCCATCGGGATCCTTGTTCAGGTCTGTCATACGGTCTGTTACCTTCAATGTTGTCCAATGTCATGATGTCCTCATCAGGGAAGTCAAATCTCATAGATTGGTAATCTTCGACGGCTTGATGAGCTAGGTGGTCAGCTAGTACACTCCCCTTTATAGCTTTTTGGGTAGTATAATGGATATCATACTCAGTCAGGATCATTTGCCATCTAGCGATTCTTCCAGATAAAGCAGGCTTCTCGAAGATATACTTGATCAGATCCATTTTGGAAATCAACAAAGTGGTATGAGTCAACATATACTGCCTTAGCCGGCGAGTAACCGATACCAAAGTGCAACAAGTTTTATCGAGCAGTGAGTAGTGAGTCTCACAGTCGGTAAACTTTTTGCTAAGGTAATAAATGGCATGTTCTTTTCGACCAGACTCGTCATGTTGGCCCAGCACACACCCCATTGAGTTATCCAAAATAGTCAGATACATGATTAACGGCCTTCCTTTGATGGGTGGCATCATAATAGGGGGTTCTAGCAAATACTCCTTGATTTTATCAAAAGCAACTTGACAATCGTTGTTCCATTCAACTACCTGATCTTTCTTCAACAGTTTGAAAATTGGCTCACATGTAGATGTCAGGTGAGAGATGAACCTGGCGATATAGTTCAAGCGTCCCAAGAATCCTCTAACCTCCTTTTCAGTACGGGGGGCATGCATTTCTTGTATAGCCTTTACTTTAGCTGGGTCAACCTCAATACCTTTGTTGTTGACAATAAACCCCAAAAGTTTACCAGACCTGACTCCAAAAGTGCACTTGCTTGGGTTCAGTCTGAGCTTATACTCCTTCAACCTGGAAAATAGCTTTTGCAAATGTTCAAGGTGTTCTTCTTCTGTCTGTGATCGTGCTATCATGTCGTCTACGTAAAATTTGATCTCATGATGTATCATATCATGAAACAAAGCTACCATGGCGCATTGATAAGTTGCCCCTGCGTTCTTCAGTCCGAACCACATTACTTTGTAGCAGAAGGTACCCCATTGCGTGACAAAAGTTGTTTTCTCCATGTCCTCGGGGGCCATTTTAATCTGGTTGTAACCCGAGAATCCATCCATGAAGGAAAATACCTTGTGCTGAGCTGTGTTGTCAACAAAGATGTCGATATATGGCGACGGAAAATCGTCTTTGGGGCTAGCCCTGTTCAAATCCCGATAGTCCACACACATTCTGACTTTGCCGTCCTTCTTAGGTACAGGCACAATGTTAGCAACCCATTGTGGATAGGAAGTAACAGCCAGAAATCCAGCGTTGAATTGCTTCATTACCTCAGCTTTGATCTTCTCAGACATGTCGGGCCTCATTCGGCGGACCTTTTGTTTGATTGGTGGGCAATCTTCTCTTGTAGGGAGACGATGAACCACGATATCTGAGTCTAGTCCCGACATGTCTTCATAAGACCAGGCGAAGATTTCAACATATTCGTTTAACAACTGCACTAAATGCTCCTTGACACTTGGTTCCAGGTTGGCACCCACGTTTACTTCTTTCCTGTCTTCCTCTGTCCCCAAGTTGATGGTTTCTAGCAACTCTTCGTGAGGCAGAATAGCCCTCTCTTCTTGTTGCAAAAGTCTGGCTAACTCACCCGACACTTCACAATCTTCGTCAAATTCGTACTCAACGTGATTGACCAAATATTCAGAGTTATCGAAGGCTAAAGCATAATAGTCACCCATGGAATCCGGAGTGGATAGGTACCTGCATTTGTGAGTGTGGGTGTGTGTAAGGGATAGCCATCCTTAAAACAAACAAAAACGCAAAAGGAAAGAAAATGAACACAGCAGTTTATAGATGAAAAACGTCCAATGATTCATTAAAACATGGCATATGATTATGAAGAAAATCAAGACCTTACAAATGGACCTACATGCCCCGGGCAAGGCATAAGGTGAAAATAGTGTGCAAACTATTTAGTTATTACAGACCATAAATGGGAAATTGTTCAAAGATAAAATTACTGGTTGATAAAGGTGATGGGAATAAAATCCTTTGCTTCCCAGTTGCTTAAACCCCCTTCGACGGTCAGAAAGATCCAATCTTAAAAGTGGCTCTCCTCATCTTCATCTTCTACAACATTGATTCCATGGTGAGAAATCTTGACGGGTGGTTTTCCAATCTTAGAGCGACGCATAGCCTTTTGTCCTGCAGCAGTAAACCCTAAACCAAACTTGTCCGTCTTATGGGGAAAGTCAGGAAATTGTCCCCATACTATGCTCTTCCCCTCCTTAATCACAGCCTCTGCATCCTTGAGAGATGCCATCCTAGCCACATGCTTGGGAATGATAGGCACCTAAACCATTGTCTTCGCGGCTGCTACCTCGGGAGAAACTTCCTCAAAATGTTGGAAAGGCGTTTCGATGAACTCACCATCAAACTCCACATATCGAAAGGAATTGAGATGACTGATCATGTACTCTTCCTCGCCGTGCACTGTTATAATCTTACCCTTAACAGGATATTTCAGCATTTGGTGCAAAGATGAGGTAACTGCCCCGACATAATGGATCCACGGTCTTCCTAGCAAACATGAGTATGACGGACGGATGTCCATTACGTAGAAGGTGGTGTTGAACACTTAGGTTCCTACCTTGATAGGAATATCAACCTCTCCATGAACCATTCTTTTGGAACCATCGAAAGCCCTAACAATGATGTTACTAGGCTTGAGAGTCAGTCCTTCTCAGTCCAAGCGGTCTAAGGCTTTCTTTGGCAGCACGTTCAAGGAAGAACCAGTATCAACCAAGACATGGGCGAGAGTAGTTCCCCGACATTCAATTGAAACATGTAACACATCGTTGTGTTTCCTTCCTTTGGGAGTTAAGTCAGCATCGGAAAATCCAAGGCCATTATCAGCAGTAAGACTGGCCACACATTCCTGAAATTGGTCAACCAAAGTCTCTTGGGGTACATGTGCCGCTTTCAAGAATTTTATTAGGGCCTTGGCATGTGCCTCAGAACAGAGCAGAAGAGCCAACATTGAAATTTTAGAAGGGGTCTGCCCCAGTTGTTCTACAACGTCGTAGTCACTTTTTCTGATTATTTTCAGGATTTCATCCATTTATTTCTGAGTTGTTTCAGGGATAACCACAACATGAGCCTTCGTCCTGACAGGAATTTCCAGTATCCCCTTACCCTTGTCAGTATTATCAACAGATGGTCTTACTTCAGGAATATCCACTCCTTCAATCACTGGGCCTTGCACAGAGGGTCCAGCAGGTGCATAAGCTTTTAGGGGTCCGAAAACTGCTCGAGGGGGAGCAATCTCCGGAGAAAAGATTCGGCCACTGCGGGTTATCTTGCTTGTACCCGCGATGTTCCATATATCAGGGTCTTCTTCAGAAATCTCTTGGACTGTTTCGATTTGTTTGATGCTGTGGTAGAAGATTTCTCCCCCATAGTTCCATGGTATCATTTTGCTTGATTGGTACGGGACAGGTCCCGGCATGGTGATCTTTAAAGGTACACATTCAGAGTTGGGTGTAATCCTGACAGGCCTTTTGCAAGCCTTGGGAGGATTGTCGGAAATGGTTATGATAGCAATATCGTTGGTTGAAGTATCACAAGTATCAGGAGTAATCAGATTGAAAGTGTTAACATGGGTTTTCTGGAAAAGTATCTCTTGAGTATCCATCAGGCGTTGGACACCCGACTTCAACATGGGATAATTGCCTTGAATGTTCAAACAAAAATAAAATTCTTTCCCACAACCAGGAAAGATCCCGGCTCTCAACAAATTTTCTTTAATCACAAGCAATGGAGTCAACAGATTGGCAACATCAGTAACATGGAGGTTTTCCAAAAATGGCATGCACATTATGGCCGTGCTTGGGCATCGGAGCAGATATAACATTGTGCTTCTCAGGAGCATCAAATTCAACCTCTTTGGCGTCAATAAAGTCCTGAGTTTTGTTCTTAAGTGCCCATCAATTATTGGTATCGTGTCTAGCACTGTCGGAATGGTAAGCACACTTGGCATTAGAGTGGTAGTACGGAGAGGAGATGTTAGGGTTTTTTGGTGCCTCTTTCAAACTGGCCAGATTTAGCTTCAACAAATGGGGAAGGACCTGAGCGGGTGTCATGTTGATGCGGGTGAACTGCCATTGTGGCCGTTCTATCCGTTGTTGATTAGGTCTCGACTGATTGTTACGAGGTTGATCACTTGACGAATTTTGAACCATCACGGCCCCTAGAGTCGGCCGGCGCTCAGTTCTTCCCAATCCCTTCTGAGAATACACAACAGATGCTTCCTTCTTGGCTGGGAAAGGTTTCTTAACACACTTTCGCCGGTCAAAATTAGTTCAGTAAATCCCGCAGAAGAGCTCCCAATTAGATGGTTGAAGAAGGGGCCTGACAGGGTCCCCAGAAACATATCAACTAACTCCCTATCTGATAACGGCGGCTGCGCCCTTCCAGCCAGATCACGCCACTTCTAGGCGTACTCCTTAAACCCTTCATTTGGAGCCATTCCCATATTTTGTAAATGAGTACGAGTGGGCGCCAAATCAGCATTGTACTGATACTGACGATAAAAAGCAGCTGCCAAGTCTTCCCAATTGTGAACCTCTGATCTCTCGAGAGGTTGAAGCATCAAACTGATCTTACCTCTTCATCCAAGGACGGGGAGAACCAAGAAAGGGAAAAGGACCCTAGTCCTGCAGTTTCTGACAATGATACTGATTACGATGATGAGCAATATCCTCCTGCTGAGGATAGGTGTAAGCAGCTAAAAGACCGTCTGAGCGCTATGGAAATTCAGAAAATACCTGGTTTGGAAATTCAGCTAAAAGACCGTCATCCCTCATAAGTTCAAAGCTCCGGTTTTTTCCAAGTACGATGGAGTATCCTGTCCAAAACTCCATCTCCACTCGTATGTCAGGAAAATCCAACCCCACACTGCTGATAGAAATTTGTGGGTGCACTTCTTTCAAGATAGTCTGTCAGGGATTCAGCTTGAATGGTTCTATCAGTTGGAAGGAGTCAGTGTCCGAAACTGGGAAGATCTTGCTGCTGCTTTTTACAAGCAGTATCAGTATAATGCCGACCTTGCTCCCACTCGTACTCAGATCCAGGGCATGTCCATGGATGCAAGTGAAGGTTTTAAGGACTATGCTCAAAAGTGGAGAGACTTAGCTAGAAGAGTCCAACCCCCGTTGTCTGATGGGGAGTTGGTTGACATGTTTCTAGGGACGTTATCTGGTCCATTTTTCAATCACTTGATCGACAGCTCGTCATCTGGTTTCACTGAGTTGATTTTGACTGGAGAAAGAGTGGAAGCTGGCATTCGAAGTGGTAAAATACAGAAGGATGCCTCTTCGAGTTCGGTAAAGAAACCTTTTGCTGGTAAGAAGGAAGCCAATGCAGTCTACAGCCCGAGGGGCCAAAGCAGATCTGAGCACCGTCAAATGGTAAATGCTGTAGTGATACCAAGACCCGCAGTTGCTCCTCAACGCAACAATCAACAAAGGGTGGAAAGACCATAACGACAGTTTACCCGCATCAACATGACTTTGGCTGAAGTTCTACCTTATCTGTTAAAATCCAACTTGGTGACCTTGAGAGAGGCCCCTAAGAATCCAAACACCACTTCTCCCAGATACAATCCCAACGCGCGGTGCGCCTACCATTCTAAGAGACTTGGCCATGATACAAATGATTGATGGGCTCTGAGAAACAAAGTGCAAGACTTTCTTGAAGCCAAGGAGACAGAGTTTGATGCTCCAGAAAAGCCAAATTTTATAACTGCTCCCATGCCCAAACATGGTCGTGGAGTTAATGTTGTTGACACTAATTTGTTTGTGACCTCTATTGAAGAAATTTCTACTCCTCTTATGACTGTTAAGAAGAATTTTCTATTGTCCGGTTTATTTCCGGGTTATGGTGAAGGTTGCCACATGTGTTCGACTCTACCTTCCGGTTGTTGTTTGTTGAAGTCAGGTGTTCAGCGCCTGATGGATAATAAAGAAATTTTGTTCGAAAGGACTATGATTCCTATTTTTCCAAATGAAGACGTTGCCATTATAACCATTTCCTCCAATCCTTCTAAAGTTTCCTCGAGAAAACCTGTTAGGATTACACCTGTTCCAAGAATTGCTCCGCTAATAATCACTGTTCCTGGTCCCATCCCGTACACTTCAGACAAGGCTGTCCCATGGAATTATGGTGTTGATGTGTATTATCATGGTATTAAGCAAGGATTGAAGAATGAAGAAGCTGATACTGATGTCAGTAATATTGTCGGGACTAGTAAAGTTACCCGAAGTGGAAGGGTCTTCTCTCCCTAGATTTCCCCGAAGATTATCATCAAGCCTACTGTTATTCCAACTACTGCTCCAACCAACACTCCTAACATTTCTCCTGTTCCTACTCCAGTTATTACACCTGCTGCTATTCCTATTCTTACTCCAGTTGTCACCCTTGCTGCTGAGCCATCTGGGACTCAGGGCAAAGAAATTATAGGTGAGCTTGCCCGGACGGAGGCACCTAAGAAAATCGTTGTGGAAGCCTCTAAACAAGAAATAGAGGAAATATTGAAAATTATCAAGAAGAGCGACTACAATGTGGTCGAGCAGCTGGGGAAGACCCCGTCAAAGATCTCCATGTTGTCTTTGTTGTTGTGTTCTGAAGCTCATGTGAAGGCTTTGATTGCATTTCTCAAGACTGCGCATGTGCCGCAGGAAACTTCAGCAAATCAGTTCAAAGATTACGTGGCTAGCCTGACTGTTGACAATGGGCTAGGCTTTTCAGACGCAGATCTGACCCCTAAGGGGAGGAATCATAATGATGCTCTACATGTCTCGATTGAGTGCAGGGGCACCATGATGGCGGATGTGTTGGTAGATACCGGGTCTTCGCTGAATGTTCTGCCGAAGAAAGCATTAGACTGCTTGGATTGTGAGGGTTTGAATCTAAAGCCTAGTAACATTGTTGTAAGGGCTTTTGACGGATCAAAAATAATGGTGCACGGGGAGGTGGACATCCCTGTTAAAGTGGGTTCTCAGACTTGTGGGACCACCTTCTACGTAATGGATATCAGACCATTGTATTCTTGCTTGCTGGGTCATCCTTGGATCCATAGGGCTGGGGCAGTTATCTCCACGCTCCATCAAATGTTAAAGTACCTAGTGAAGGGGAAGATTTCCACGGTGCGAAGTGAAGAAGAGTATATGGTGAGTCATCTCAATTCCTTCCGCTACGTAGAGATGGACGGGGAATTCATAGAAATTCCTTGTCAGAATTTCGAAGAGGTCCCTCAGTTCTCGGCATCAACTGAATTTACTACCAACAAACCTCCGATGAAGATGGATTCTCTCAAGGACGCCAGGGCTGTAGTTAAAGAAGGTGGGTGTACCAATTGGGGTCAACTCCCTGATTTCACTCACAAAACTAACAAATTTGGTTTGGGCTTTACTACAGGGGCTCAAAGGGCTGTTAGGTGCGCGCAGGCTGGAAGACCTCCTCTACACATCAGTAATCGGGGAGTTAATGCAATTGAGGACAAAGAAGAAGATTCAGATATCGACAACTGGATCTACCCAACAACCAATGGTGGACTGGACAACTGGACGGCGAAGGACTTCATACCTGTTTCTTTTATTCTGCAGTAATTGACTTTTGTTTTAAGATTTGTAATAAACAGTTTGAAACTTTATGGCTCGATGCCTTGCCCAAGGCACCTTGGCTTTGTTTGTGAGGGATTTTTATTTGTCATTTCATATATCATTAATAAAGCATTGGACGTTTCTTGCATTACAAATTTTGCGCTCCTTGTTTTTCTTTTATGTCTCTCACTTTATCAAAACAACTATTCTCTTACACACACTCACTTATCATAATGCAAATCCATATCCACTCTGGATCCCATTGATAACGACTCTTCTACTTCCAGTTATGACTTCAAAAATCCGATCAACCAAGCCGAGGACGAAGGTGAGGACGATTGTGAGGTGCCTGGAGAACTTGCTAGACTATTACAGCAGGAAGAAAGGGCCATACAACCTCATGAAGAGCCAGTTGAGTCAGTGAATTTGGGTACAGAGGAAGACATGAAAGAAGTTAAAATAGGTGCGAATCTGGAGGCTAGTGTCAAATAGAGGTTGGTACAGATGCTACACGATTATGTTGAGATCTTCGCCTGGTCCTATGAAGACATGCCTGGTTTGGACACTAAAATTGTGGTACATCGCCTGCAAACTAAAGAAGACTGCCCTCCGGTAAAGCAAAAAGTTCGCCGTATGCGCCCTGAAATGTCAGAGAAAATCAAGGCTGAGTTCATGAAACAGTTCGACGTAGGATCCTTAGCTGTCACTTCTTATCCGCAGTGGGTTGCCAATGTCGGGGCAAGCCCCAAGGATGACTTCCCACTCCCTCACATTGATGTCCTGGTCGACAACACCATGCAACACAAGATCTTATCCTTCATGGATGGTTTTTCTGGCTACAACCAGATCAAGATGGCTCCTAAAGATATGGAGAAGACAACCTTCGTTACACAGTGGGGCACCTTCTGTTACAAGGTAATGCCTTTTGGGTTGTAGAATGCAGGGGAAACTTATCACCGCACCATGGCCGCTTTGTTCCACGACATGATTCACCACGAGATCGAGGTTTATGTTGATGACATGATAGCCAGGTCCCAGACTGAGGAATAGCACCTTGATCATCTCCAGAAACTGTTTGACAGGTTAAAGACGTACAAGCTGAGGTTAAATCTGAACAAGTGTACCTTCAGGGTAAGGTCTGGTAAGCTTCTGCATTTCATCGTCAATGACAAAGGTATTCAGGTAGACCCTGCAAAGGTAAAAGCCATACAAGAGATGCCGGCTCCCCGCATAGAAAAAGAAGTTAGAGGTTTCCTGGGACGTCTGAATTACATCGCCAAGTTCATTTCACATCTGACTGCTACTTGTGAGCCAATCTTCAAGCTGCTGAAGAAAGATCAAGTGGTAAAGTGGAATGATGAATGCCAGACTACTTTCGACAGAATCAAGGAATACCTTTAAGAACCACCAATTATGATGCCTCCAGTTGAAGGAAGACCTTTGATATTATACTTGACAGTGCTAGACAATTCAATGGGGTGTGTGCTGGGGCAGCATGACGAGTCTGGTCGAAAAGAGCATGCCATTTATTACCTTAGCAAAAAGTTTACCGACTGTGAGACCCGATACTCATTGCTCGAGAAAACTTGCTGTGCTTTGGCATGGGATGCTCGCTGACTGAGACAGTATATGCTGACTCACACTACCTTGTTGATATCAAAGATTGATCCGATCAAGTATATTTTCGAGAAGCCCGCTCTCTCCGGAAGGATAGCAAGATGGAAGATGATCTTAACTGAGTACGACATCCAATACACAACCCAAAAAGCAATCAAGGGGAGTGTGTTGGCGGACCATTTGGCGCATCAGGCCATGAATGACTACCAGTCCATGAATTTCGAATTCCCAGATGAGAATATCATGTTTGTAACTGACTGCGAAGAACCTGGACCGGATGAAGGACCTGAGGAAGGATCCCGATGGTCTATGTATTTTGATGGAGCCTCGAACGCATTGGGTAATGGCATCAGCACTGTAATTATATCTCCCGAGGGCTGTCATACTTCGTTCACTTCCTGATTATGTTTTAACTGCACCAACAATATGGCGGAGTATGAAGTGTGTATCATGGGTCTTCGAGCTGCCATTCACCCGAGGATTAAGTTCTTGAGTGTATTCGGAGATTCCGTTCTGGTGATAAGTCAGATCAAAGACGAGTGGGATACGAAGAATCTGAATCTTATTCCTTACAAAGAGTATGTACTGACATTGCTCCCACACTTTGAGGAGATAACCTTTGAACATTTCCCACGAGAAGAGAACCAGTTGGAAGACGCACTAGCTACTATGTATTCTATGTTCAAAGTTAGGTGGGACAATGAAGCTCCCCAGGTTACCATTGAGAGGTTGGACGAACCCGCGCACTACTGTGACATTGAGACTGAAGAGGTAGCAGATAAACCCTGGTTTCTCGTGGTAAAAAGGTATCTTGAGGCTCAAGAATACCCCGAGGGGGCATCTGTTAATGATAAGAAGTTTCTGAGAAGGTTCGCTTCGAAGTTCTTCATCATTAATGGAATCCTTTATAAGCATAACCATGATTCGACCTTACTATGGTGTGTAGACAAGAGCGAAGCGGAAAGGAGCACGACGGAGTTACATGAAGGTACCTTCGGAACTCATTCTAGAGGACATACCATGGAAAAATGGGAGGATCTTGAAGGTATTCCTTGATCCTATAAAAGGTGTTGTACCCCAAAATTTTCTCTCTCATTTTACTCAATACATACTCCTAGAGATCCTCAATTTTCTCAAGTTTGCCAAGAGTTGACCAGACAGACTCTCTCATAAGGCAATGTGTCTCAAATTAGGGTTTCCATTTTCATCAAGATGTGTGGATCACAAAGGCCCCAAATTCTTTCCAAGGTCCTAATATGTTCCTAATATTCTCCATGTCAAGTTTCATGCCTTGCACAAGAAGTTTGCTCAGTCAACTGCTCAGATGCTTGAGAATCGACTATATTAGGTCAAAAGTCAACTATGGCCCACATACAGTCAAACTTCAAGATTTTTGGTCAACATCAACATTTTTAAGTGACTTTCATCATTTGATCAAGGGTTGATCATGATTCTTTAAGGAATGCCCTGAATTCATCAAAACCCAAAAGTTGCTAAATTAGGGTTTCTTAGGAAAAGTCAATCAAACTTTGACCAAGCATAACTTCCACATGATTTATCAAACATTTTCCATTCAAGGGTAATTTTGAATAAGATGCAATTCCCTACAATTCATATACATCCCACAAGTTCAAAATATGCACTCATCAAAAGATATGAATTTCTACATTATAGGTCCTTTGGAAAAGTCAACAAAAACACCTTTTGGGTCAAAGCTTCTTATTTGAACATGGAAGAACCAATTGAAACTAGAACAAAAGGGTTGCTTAGGGGACATCCTAAGCTTTATAAAAAGTCCAAGAACACCCCTCTAGGGTTAAAATTGGAAGAGATATGCCTTGTCAAAGTTGACCTTTTTTGCAAAATTGCCAAAAGTCAAATGGGCCCAAAATTACGTTTTTTTGCCAAAGGGGCCTAACGTTTTATGCTTGCACCTCACTTATAATATGGTCCACGACCCAAATATTCACCCACACATTATTTTCTTCATTTTTCATTTTATTTTGATTTTTTATTAATTAAAATTTGAATTAAATCAAATAAATGACAAATAATAGCAAAAATATGTTTTGATATGATTTTATGATAGGATCTCAATCAAATTATGCAGAGATATCAAGACCAAAACGAATCAGGGCTGATTGGTACAACAAAGGAATGGTTTGGTTCAATTTATAAAGATTACCTATGGCATGAAAATCATATCAAATCTTCTTAATTCCAAAAGATTCAAGCCAATTTTATAACCCTAATTCACTCAAGGGTATATAATGAACAAGTACAAGGAAAATTACAAAGGTTGCAGTCATGAAAAAGCAAGAACAAAACTCTAAAATTTCAAAGAAAAGAGTGGATCAGATTTCAAGCTACAGGCCAATTTAAGCCATTCCAGCATTGCCAATCGCATCCCGAAGCATCTCTGAAGCTAACTGGATCATTTGCAAGTCCTCTCGCGCCCAGAAATGCACGCTACCACTCACACGGTTTGCTTTATTTTTTGAAATCGATTACATCAATTCTTGCATCATTAGCACATTTGATTGATATATTTGTGATTATGGATATGTTTGCAACGTGACTGAATAATTCAATTGAATTTTTAATGCCTAGATATGCATTTTCCATTCCTAGGGTTTCAAGCTCCATTTTAGGGTTTCTTAATTCAAGCGAAATTAGCCCAAGAATAGGGTACTGGGAGGATCGTGGCATCAAGACCAGTTGATCCCTAGTCTTCAAATTCATTTATCATGTGTATTTTTGATGTTTGAAGCATGCAGGTTTTAGTTACACACATGGTCTGTAGGTATAGGTTACATACCTAAGACGGTAGGATGGAGGTAGAAGAAGGTGATTTGTCACCACATCATTGGGCTATTCAAATCAGCGCACGCCTTTTGTCTTTTTCCCACTAATCACCTTGTTTGTTATATTGTATTGTGTTTTCATTATTTCTACAACAAAGCAGCATAGCCCAGTGGAAGAGCGCGTTGTTGGTGAGTATAAGGACCTGGGTTCGATCCCAGGTCCAAACATTTTCATATTTTATGATTTATCTTACGCAAATTCCATGCATCTGACGCCCAAGCCTATACCACACGCTCACAAGATCCAGCCAGTGAATCGTCCCTGATTCAGATCCAACGGTCCATCAAAGGCAGTGTTTGGTGGACTCTCAAAAGCCAATTGCGCTGGATCCCACGTAGGGCACTTGGGCCACAAACCTTGGGCCCATCAAATCCAGAGCTGCACCCCCATTTTACTTCATCATTCCAGGCCCATCTCCAATCTTTTTCTATTTTTATTTTATTTCTTATTCTCTTATTATTCACTCAATTGATTTTTTTTCTAAAATAACAAAAATCCTTTTTTATCAAATCAAAATCACAATAATCATAAAAATATTTTTATAAAATATTTTATTTTCTTTAATTAATTAGTTTAGTTTAAATTAGGTTAATTTCAATTTCTTTTTATAATTAAAACTAATTAGAAATTAGGGTTGTAAATAATTATTTTTTCTCCAAAAATAACCAAATAATTTTTTAATTAGATTTTAGGTCTCTTAATTAATTCTTCGCATTTAATTCGTCACGCGTCTTAATTACTGTTTCGATTATTATTTATGTAACTGTTTCGAGGTTGTAATAGATTTTAATTAGGGTTTTAATTGCCACATTTTATTTTCAGTTAAATAACTCCATATCTGCGAAAGCCATGTAATAGTTAGGTTTTATATTTTTGCACTTTTAAATTTCCGCAATTATTAACTGAAAAATTCACATGCACATATTCACTCTTAGGGTTTGCCTCACTTCGGTTGCCTTCGGTAAAATAGTCATTTAAGCGTAGGAGATTTTAGTGATTGACCTCCTGTCTAAAAGATCAAATGTCCCATTCGAATGTTGCCTCGGAAATATTGCCTCAGAAAGATCTTAAGACTCTAGGGTTACTACTAAAGTTTCCAACCCATTGCTTTAGTGATTGTACTCGTCCCTTTCGAACGTCCCTTAAAAACTCCAACGACGGGGCTACCTACTCCTTAATAGTAGGATAGCGCTGTCTAAAGGAAATGAGAACGAACAATCTTTTTTCGAGTAGGTAGAATCTTAAGTACTTGATCAACAAAACTTTTCACACAAACACCTTTCAAAACAAATTTTCAAAAACAACTTCGTCACACCCTTGAGGACTGATACAAGGGTTATCATGAAGTAAAACTTTTTTTCAAAACAAGCACACATAAGCAATTTTAAAAATATGAGCAAGTACCTAAGAGCCCATGGAAAACTATAGATAGGAAGGGTGCTAACACCTTCCCTTTCTATAATCTACCCCCCGTACTCAGAAATCTCAAAAAAGGTTTTTTCTGTTCTTTTTCCTTTTCCATGATTGGATGAAATAAAAGTTGGTGGCGACTCTTGCTTACCGCGACATTTTGCGAACAAAAAACGCAAACTAATATTAACAGTCGGTTCTTCCACCGTATCATAGAACTGGCGACTCTGCTGGGGAAGTTAAAGTGGGGTATACCTTAGGATCTAGGTCATTTCAAATTGCTTTCTTGTTTTTTTTTATTCTTAAAGGGTTTTTTCTTGGGTTACTATAGATCCTACACCCGGATCTGGGGGAACTTTTTAGGTAAACAACAATAGATCGTGGAGACTGTATGGCATAGACCGATATGGTTTAAGCGATGGCTGTGTTGGTGTGGCACTTTGGTTGGTACCGGTATCCTTCATGGGGAAACGAGGAGAATACGGGGCCGCCGCGTGGTGTCGTGAAGCACTAACGGACCTTAGAACCTTAGTTGAATAAAATTGGCCGTTAGAAAGTAGTGAGATAGCCGGCCTCGGTGTAGAGCCGAGGATTGGTTGATAATCGATGCTACACTCATTGAGATCAGACTTTCGGGATATTTCGGCCGCAAGAAAAGATTGCTTGAGCTGAGACAACACCCGATAAAGGATGGTCAATGATATTGAGATCCCTTAGAACCCAGTTAATTTTTAAGACAGGTTTGAAACCAACTAAACTTCAAGAGGGTATGACCTTTAACCTCATGCAGGCCTTAAACCTGAGGACTTTGTGTGATTTGACTGTGTATGTTATACCTGTGGTTTATCATGACATCATGCATAACATCCATTCTTATTGCACTAACCATTTCAAATACCAAGGAAATTTATCTTTGTTCTATTTTGCAGATCATGGCTTCAATTCATAGAAACACTATCCGAGTCAACTTTGTTAAGATACCTTCCCAACTCAAAGAGCTAGTATCAAGGGTTTCTGAAACTTCTGTGTTCACTAAGAGACATGGTCAACTTCTCAACCTGGTTACTTCAAACTTTGATGAAAAGATGATGAGTGTACTCTTTCAGTTCTTTGATCCCAAGCACCACTGCTTCACCTTTCCAGACTATCAGTTGGTGCCTACCTTGGAAGAATTATCTAAGCTGTTGGATATACCCATTCTTGAACAGTTGCCCTTCACAGGTCTAGAAGAAGTTCCTAATCCAGAAGTCATTGCCTCAGCTTTGCATCTGAAACGGGCCAACGTGGTATCCAATTGGGAAACAAGAAGCGGAGTCAAACATTTTCTATCTAAGTTTCTGATAGACAAGGCCCGACCATTCTGGGATGATATGGATTTTCAGGCTTTTGAGGAGGTCTTGGCTCTTCTAATCTATGGGTTAGTTCTATTCCCTAATCCAGACTCATTCATAGATGTGAATGCTATCAAGATTTTCCTCTGTCGCAACCCCGTGCCTACCTTGCTCGGAGATATTTTGCACACTCTCCATACTCGTACCATAAAGAGAAGAGGGGTTCTTATGTGTTGTATGTCATTGCTGTCAAGGTGGTTTATTTCTCACCTACCTAAGTATGTAATTAGGAATGAAGAAGGTTTGGGTTGGTCGCAAAGGATAATGTCACTCACTCACATGGATATTCTCTGGTGTTCCCGAACTATGGAAAACACTGCTATTATTGACCACTGTAGGGAGTACCCTAATGTCCCATTACTTGGTATTTGAGGGGGTAAAAACTACAATCCTTGTTTAGCTCTGTGACAATTTGGTTACGCTCGAAGAGATGGTCCCCACGAGTTACTTATTGAGGGTATTGTATTCAACTACGAGGATGATGTTCACGAGTATCGCCGGAGGTTCATACGAGCCCGGGTCATGGTAAACCGATTTGGCACTAAGGCTTTGGGGCCAAAGGCTTCCATTCCTATGGAACCTTACCTCCAATGGGTACGAGCTCGTGCCCAGAAGCTTATGATGCCTTATGTGTCCGTTTTACCAGTGATTGTGGAACCCACTACTGAAGGGGGGTATTCCTTACACAGTTCTCTATCCTTATATGCCCACTAATCTTGGGGAATTGCAGAGGTCTTGGATTCCGTTTATGAAGGAGAGGGATACTCATAGGGATCAGTTCCATGCTCAGGAGAGGAAGGTTTTAGAGCTCACGAAGCAGCTCCATGAGGAAAGACGACTCAATGCTTATCTCGGCACGAAGAGGAAGCATCCATGGGAATTTTCGAACTTTGAATTCAGCTAATAAAATCTTTGTTTATTTTGGTTTACAAATTTAAATTCCCCAAGGTCTTTGAAATCATTGCATACGCATCCCATTCATAGCATTGCATGTACAGGTACCATTACAAGTTTCTCATCTTCTTCGATGTTTATTTCAGTAGAAATGTCTTCCGAACAAAGCATCAAGGACCTTCAGGCACAGAACGCCCAGTTCCAACAAATGTTCATAAGTATGACAAAAGGGCAGGAGGATCTGAAAGAGAAAAAGAAAAAGAAGAAGGCTGCTGGTATTCTGAATATGGGCAGAAGGTTTGGAGAGCGGTTGAAGCGATAAGTCAATCTGACCTCTTCATCCAAAGAAGGGGAGAATCAAGAAGAAGAGACAAGAGAGAAGGATCCCAGTCATGTAGTTTCTAACAATGATACCGACTACAATGATGAGCAATATCCTCCCGCTGAGGATAGATACAAGCAGTTGGAAGATTGCTTGAGTGCCATGGAAGTCCAGAGGATACCTGGGCTGGATTTTGAAGAATTAGGATTGGTTTCGGGAGTGGTCATCCCGCAGAAGTTCAAAGCTCCAAGTTTTGCAAAGTATGATGGGGTGTCCTGCCCAAAACTCCATCTCCGCTCTTATGTTAGAAAGATTCAGCCCCACACTGCTGATAGAAATTTGTGGGTTCATTTCTTTCAAGATAGTCTGTCAGGGACTCAACTTGAATGGTTCTACCAACTGGAGAGAGCCAATGTCCAAAATTGGGAAGATTTGGCTACTGCTTTCTACAAGCAGTATCAATACAACGCTGACCTTTATCCTACTCGTACTCAACTCCAGAGTATGTCCATGAGTGCAAGTGAAAGCTTTAAAGACTATGCACAGAAATGGAGAGACTTGGCTGGAAGAGTTCAACCCCCGTTGTCTGATAGGGAGTTGGTTGATATGTTTCTGGGGACGCTATCTGGTCCATTTTTCAATCATTTGATCGGAAGCTCTTCAACTGGTTTCACTGATCTAATTCTTACTGGAGAAAGAGTAAAAGCTGGGATTCGGAGTGGCAAGATACAGAAGGATGCCTTTTCGAGTCCATTAAAGAAGCCTTTTGCTGGTAAGAAGGAAGCCAGTGCCATCTATAGTCCGAGGGGCCAAAATAGGGATGAACATCGTCAGACAGTAAGTTCTGTAATGATACCTAGGCCTGCAGTTGCTGCACAATGTAACAATCAACAAAAAGTGGAAAGACCACAACGACAGTTTTCCCGAATCAACATGACATTGGCTGAAGTTCTACCTCATCTGCTGAGATCCAACTTGGCAACCTTGAAAGAGGCTCCCAAGAATCCAAATACTACATATCCCCAGTATAATCCAAATGCTCGATGTGCCTATCATTCTGAGAGCCCTGGCCACGATACAAATGACTGTTGGGCTTTAAGGAATAAAGTACAAGACTTGATTGAAGCCAAGGAGATAGAGTTTGATGCTCAAGAGAAGCCAAATATCATAACTGCTCCCATGCCTAAACACGGTCGTGGAATTAATGTTGTTGATACTGATTTGTTCATTACCTATGTTGATGAAGTTTCTACTCCTCTCATGACTGTGAAGAAGAATTTGTTGTTGGACAGTTTATTTCCGGGTTATGGTGAAGGTTGCCACATGTGTTCGTTTCTACCTTCTGGTTACCGTTTGCTGAAGTCAGGTGTTCAACGCCTGATGGACAGCAAAGAAATTTTATTCGAGAAAACTTTGATTCCCGTTGTTCCATATGAAGACATTGCCTTTATAACCATTTCCGCCAATCCTTCCAAGGTCTCCTCGAGAAGACCTATTAGGATTACATCTGCTCCAAGAATTGCTCCGCTGATAATCTGTTCTTGGTCCTGTCCTGTATGTCTCAGACAAAGCCGTCCCCTGGCATTATGGTGCCTATGTGTACTATCATGGCATCAAAAAAGATTTGAAAGATGAAGAGGCTGATCCTGATATTGGAAACATTGTCGGAACATGCAAAATACTCGAAGTGGAAGGGTCTTCTCTCCCGATATTTCCCCTAAGACTGTCAATAAGCCTATTATCATTCCATCTGTTGTTCCTGCTGTAACATCAACTACTGCTCCTGTTCTTACTCCAGTTATTACCCCTATTGGCGAATCGTCTGATACCCGCGACAAATAAATTATAGGTGAGCCTGCCCGGACGGAGGCGCCTAGAAAAATTGTTGTGGAAGTCTCTAAGCAGGAGATAGAGGAAATACTGAAAATAATTAAGAAGAGCGACTACAATATGGTCGAGCAGCTGGGGAAGACCCCATCAAAGATATCCATGTTGTCTTTGCTGTTGTGTTCTGAAGCCCATGCGAAGGCTTTGATTTCATTCCTCAAGACTGCATATGTGCCGCAGGAAACTTCAGCTGATCAGTTCAAAGATTACGTGGCCAGCCTGACTGCTGATAATGGGTTGGGTTTTTCAGATGCAGACTTAACACCGAAGGGAAGGAAGCATAATGATGCCCTGCATGTCTCGATTGAATGCAGGGGCACCACTATGGCTCATGTGCTGGTAGGTACTGGGTCTTTACTGAATGTCTTTCCTAAGAAGGCGTTGGACCGGTTGGATTGCGAGGGTTTGACTCTAAACCCTAGTAACATTTTGGTAAGGGCTTTTGACGGATCGAAGAGAATGGTGCACGGGGAGGTGGACATCCCTTTCAAAGTGGGTTCTCATACTTTTGGGTCCACCTTCTATGTGATGGATATCAGGCCGTCGTATTCTTGCTTGCTGGGTCGTCCTTGGATCCACGAGGCTGGGGCAGTTACTTTCACACTACACCAAATGCTGAAGTATCTGGTAAAAGGGAAGATTGTCACAGTGTGGGGTGAAGAGGAGTATAAGGTGAGCCACCTCAATTCCTTCCGCTACGTAGAGATGGACGGGGAATTCATAGAAATTCCTTGTCAGAATTTCGAAGAGGTCCCTCAGATCTTGGCATCGACTGAAACTACTACCAACAGTAAACCTCCTCTGAAGATGGCTTCTCTCAAGAACGCCAGGGCTGTGGTTGAAGAAGGTGGGTGTGCCAATTGGGGCCAGCTCCCTGATTTCACTCACAAAACTGACAAATTTTGTTTGGGCTTTACTACAGGGGCTCAAAGGGCCGTTCGACGCGCTCGGGCTGGAAGACCTCCCCTACACATCAGTAATCGAGGAGTTAATGCCATTGAAGACATCAATGAGGACTCTGACATTGACAGCTGGATATACCCGACTACTAATGATGGACTGAGTAACTGGACGGCTAGGGACTTTATACCAGTTTCTTTTATTCCACAGTAATTGACTTACTTGTTTTGAGATTTGTAATAAACAATTTAAAACTTTACGGCCTTGTGCCTTGCCTGAGGCACACTGGTTTTGTTTGTGAGGGCTGTTATTTATCATTTCATATATCATTAATAAAGCATTGGACGTTTCTTGCATACAAATTTTGCACTCTCTGTTTTTCTTTTCTGTTTTCAATTTATTAAAACAACTATTCTCTTACACACACTCACGTATCATAATGCAGATCCATATCCACTATGGATACCATTGATAACAGGTTTGCTATTTCCAGTTATGACTTCAAAAATCCGATCAACCAAGCCGAAGACGTAGGTGAGCATGATTGTGAGGTGCCTAAAGAACTTTCTAGACTACTACAACAGGAAGAAAGGGCCATATAGCCTCATGAAGAGCCGGTTGAGACAATGAAATTGGGTACTGAGGAAGACAGGAGAGAGGTTAAAATAGGTGCAAATCTGGAGCTTAGTATCAAACAAAGGTTGATACAGATGTTGCACGACTATGTTGAGATCTTCGCCTGGTCCTATGAGGACATGCCTGGTCTCGACACTGATATTGTGGTACATCGCCTACCGACTAAAGAAGACTGTCCTTCGGTTAAGCAGAAGGTCCGCTGTATATGTCCCAAAATGTCAGAGAAGATCAAGGTAGAGGTCATGAAATAGTTTGATGCAGGATTCTTGGCTGTTACTTCTTATCCGCAGTGGGTTGCCAATGTCGTCCCGGTACCTAAGAAGCATGGTAAGGTACGGATGTGTGTAGATTACAGAGATCTGAACAGGGCAAGCCCCAAGGATGACTCCCCACTTCCTCACATTGACGTTCTGGTTGACAACATCGCGCAACACAAAATCTTCTCCTTCATGGATGGTTTCTCTGGCTACAACCAGATCAAGATGGCTCCGGAAGACATGGAGAAGACAACCTTCGTTACACAATGGGGCACCTTCTGCTACAAGGTGATTCCTTTTGGGTTGAAGAATGCTGGGGAAACTTATCACGTGCCATGGTCGCTTTGTTCCATGATATGATTCACCATGAGATCGAAGTTTATGTTGACGACATGATAGCCAAGTCTCAAACCGAGGAAGAGCACCTGGATCATCTACAAAAGTTGTTCGACAGGTTAAAGATATATAAGCTGAGGTTGAATCCGAACAAGTGTACCTTCGGGGTAAGGTCTGGTAAACTTCTGGGTTTTATTGTCAGCGACAAAGGCATCCAAGTAGATCCTGCAAAGGTAAAAGCTATACAAGAAATTCCAGC
This sequence comes from Vicia faba, assembly GCA_948472305.1. NCBI lineage: Eukaryota > Viridiplantae > Streptophyta > Magnoliopsida > Fabales > Fabaceae > Vicia > Vicia faba. The sequence goes on from OX451741.1 coordinate 746,683,867, forward strand.
TCCCCGTACAGAGAAGGAAGTTAGAGGTTTCTTGGGACGCCTGAATTATATCGCCAGGTTCATTTCACATCTGACTGCTACTTGTGAGCCCATCTTCAAGCTTCTGAAGAAAGATCATGTGGTAAAGTGAAATGATGAATGCCATACCGCTTTTGAAAGAATCAAGGAATACCTTAAAGAACCACCAATTCTGATGCCTCCAGTTGACGGAAGACCTTTGATATTGTACTTGACAGTGCTGGACAATTCAATGGGGTGTGTGCTGGGGCAGCATGACGAGTCTGGTCAAAAAGAGCATGCAATATACCACCTTAGCAAAAAGTTTACCGACTGTGAGACACGATACTCATTGCTCGAGAAAACTTGATGCGCTTTGGCATGGGCTGCTCGCCGACTGAGACAGTATATGCTAACTCACACTACCTTGTTGATATCAAAGATGGATCCGATCAAGTATATTTTTGAAAATCCCTCTCTCTCCGGAAAGATAGCAAGATGGAAAATGATCTTAACCGAGTATGACATACAATATACAACCCAAAAAGCAATCAAGGTGAGTGTATTGGCCGATCATTTGGCTCATCAGGCCGTGGATGATTACCAATCCATGAATTTCGAGTTCCCGGATGAGAATATCATGTTGGTAACTGACTATGAAGAACCTGGACCAGATGAATGACCTGAGGAAGGATCCCGATGGTCTATGTATTTTGATGGAGCTTCAAACGCATTGGGTAACAACATTGGTGCTGTAATCATATCTCCTGAGGGCTGTCATACTCCATTCACTGCCCGATTATGTTTCAACTACACCAAAACATGGCGGAGTATGAAGCATGCATCATGGGTCTTCGAGCTGCTATTGACCTAAGGATCAAGTTCCTAAGTGTATTCGGGGATTCCGCTTTGGTGATAAGTCAGATCAAAGGCGAGTGGGATACGAAGCACCCGAATCTCATCCCGTACAAACAGTACATACTGACATTACTCCCACACTTTGAGGAGGTAACTTTTGAACATTTCCCACGAGAGGAGGACCAGTTAGCGGACGCGCTAGCTACCATTCATTTATGTTAAAAGTTAGATAGGACAATGAAGCTCCCCAAATCACCATTGAGAGGTTGGATGAACCAACACACTGTTGTGAAATCGATACCAAAGAAGTGGAAGACAAACCCTGGTTTCACGAAGTCAAAAGATAACTCGAGACTCAAGAGTATCCCGAAGGTGCATCTGTCAAAGATAAGAAGTTTCTGAGAAGGTTTGCTGCAAAGTTCTTCCCTAGTAATGGAATCCTCTATAAACGCAACCATGACTCCATACTACTACGGTGTGTAGACAAGAATGAAGCAAAGAGGATCATGACAGATCTACATGAAGGCACCTTCGGAACCCATTCCAGTGGACACACCATGGCTAAGAAGATTCTAAGGGCGGGATATTACTAGTCCACTATGGAATCCTATTGTTATCAGCACTCTCGAACTTGTTATAAATGCCAAATCTACGCTGATAAGGTGCATATGCCTCCGGTCCCTTTAAACGTCTTCACAGCTCCATGGCCCTTTGCAATGTGGGGCATTGACATGATCGGAGAAATCAGGCCCACCGCTTCCAATGGACATCGCTTCATCTTAGTAGCCATTGATTACTTCACGAAGTGGGTTAAGGCATCTTCCTTTTCTACAGTTACTAAGAACGTCGTGGCGCGGTTTATCCAACATAATCTGATCTGTCGATATGGTGTGCCAAAGAGAATTATTACTGACAATGGTACAAATCTCAACAACACAATTATCACCGAGCTCTTTAAACCGTTCAAGATACATCATCATAATTCTTCTCCCTACCGGCCGAAGATGAATGGCATTGTTGAAGCAGCTAACAAGATCATCAAGAAAATTATACAGAAGATGACAGTGACATATAAAGACTGGCATGAGATGTTACCATTTGCTCTTCATGGGTACCGTACCTCAGCACGGACGTCGAGAGGGGAAAACCCTATTCTCTGGTATATGGCATAGACGCAGTCCTACCCATCGAAGTCCAGATACCTTCTCTCAGGATCATGAAGGATGCGGGTTTGAGCAAAGACTACTGTATCCGAACTCGACTTGATCAGTTAAATCTAATCAATGAAAAGAGACTTACTGCTATCTGCCATGGTCAAACGTATCAAAAGCGAATAATCAAGGCTTTTAACAAGAAAGTCAGGCGTCAAGAATATCAAGTCGGGGATCTAGTAATCAAACGTATCAAACTGCCGCAAGGTGATCCCACAAGGAAATGGACCCCCACGTACGAAGGGCCATATGTGGTTAAGAACATTTTCTCGGGAGGAGCTATGATTCTAACCACCTTGGATGGTGACGACCTTCCTTAACATTTCAATGCAGACATAGTGAAAAAATACTACGCCTAATCAAAGATTCGCTAGGTTGACTGACCTAGGAAAAAATAAGGGCTTCCCGGCGAACCAAAAGGGTTCGGGCAAAAGTAAGGGATGAAAATGCAAAAAAAAATCTGTACACCCGGCAAGTCGAAAACCCGAAAGGGAGGCTTGGGCAAAAAGGGGTATCCCGGTGGACTGAAAACCCGAAAGGGCGGTCCAAGAAAAAGTTAGGGATATAAAGCGTACCACTATGTCTCATTGGATCATCTTGCAAACAGACTTCTACATTGACTATCAATCTCGGACGACACCAACCAATCTGATCAACCTTCGGCCAAGAAGCAAAGTGATGAGATGCTTGAAGATATAAAGGCAATAGAAGAGTTGGAACCCAATGGGGTTGTTTCACATAGCTATTTTTCTTTCTTTTACACAAATTGTATAGTTTCTATTTTTCGGCAGCGTTCTCTTACTAGAGCTTCAGCCTCTTTGTACAAAAACGCCTATTACAGGGCAACTTCAAAAATCAATACAAATCATTTTCACAAGAAACTTCAATCTGTTTTGTCTTTTTCTGTTTTGTTTTGCAAGATTGTCCAATGACTTATTTTTGATATATGAATTTGAAAATGGTTGCTGCTCATAAATATTTACATAAGAAACAAAAGACAATTACTCGTAATTCCAGAAACAAGGGCAAAAACAAGAAGTGCCAAACCCTACAGTTACTCTGCCCAGTAGGTACCGGGATAGATCCAGCTTGGGAACACAATTATTGGTACATACACTCCCTACATAGTAAAAGTATCCAAAGGCATTTGATGTCAGCTTTCCCGAAACAGGACGTAACCACCCCAACCGAGGTTCATAATCGCGGGCGAGTCAGTAAAATTCATCCCCTAAGCAGAGTTTATTTCTCCAGATACAGAGGCTTAATCCACGACAGAGTTCATCACTTCAGCTAACAAAAATGCATTTTCTAAGTTCATTCCCTGCAAAGTTTATTTTCAAGCAGCATCTCTTCCCGACAGAATATTTACAAATCTCCAGCAACTGTCGGGGATTTATTTTCCCAGACGCGAGCATACCCTAATAGCATTTCAGGAACATACATCATGACATACGCATACATATCATATACAACATAATCTCATTTATTTTGAGAACATCATCTCACCCTGCATTTCATGCATCACATATAACTAACCCTAATATCTTTCCAGGAAAAGACGTTTAGCTTCAACAAATCCAGCAGTTATGCAAGTCACATCTGCAAACGACTAATGGAAACTCAGTTCTCGAAACCAAATGGGTCAACTAATATACACTATCACTTCGAAGTAACCATACTATCCAGGTTCCTTCTTACAGCCCTACTACCCAGGATTTCATATCGAAGTAACCCTACTATCCAGGTTCCTTCTTACAGCCCTACTACCCAGGATTTCATATCGAAGTAACCCTACTATCCAGGTTCCTTCTCACAGCCCTACTATCCAGGCTTTCATATCGAAGTAACCCTACTATCCAGGTTCCTTCTCACAACCCTACTATCCAGGCTTTCATATCGAAGTAACCCTGCTATCTAGGTTCCTTCTCACAGCCCTACTATCCAGGTTCCTTCTCATGGCCCTACCATTCAGGCTTTCATATCGAAGTAACCCTACTATCCAGGTTCCTTCTCACAGCCCTACTATCCAGGCTTTCATATCAAAGCAACCCTACTATCCAGGTTCCTTCTCACAGCCCTACTATACAGGCTTTCATATCGAAGTAACCCTACTATCCAGGTTTCTTCTCACAGCCCTACCATCCAGGCTTTCATATCGAAGTAACCCTACTATCCAGGTTCCATCTCACAACCCTACTATCCAGGCTTTCATATCAAAGTAACCCTACTATCCATGTTCCTTCTCACAGCCCTACCATCCATGATTTCATATCGAAGTAACCCTACTATCCAAGTTCCTTCTCACAGCCCTACTATCCAAGATTTCACATCTAAGTAACCCTACTATCCAGGTTCCTTCTCACAACCCTACTATTCAGGCTTTCATATCGAAGTAACCCTACTATCCAGGTTCCTTCTCACAGGCCTAATATCCAGGATTTCATTTCGAAGTAACCTTACTATCCAGGTTCCTTCTCACGGCCCTATTATCCAGGCTTTCATATCGAAGTAACCCTACTATCCAGACGACAGTTTACAACATCGTAAAACCTAGACCCGACCAGTTTCGGTCAATTTCACCTTTCCCTAGTAAGTCGCGATGCAGTCTGTACACTGACCAGATATGCAGTTCACCTCAGGAGTTAATTCCCCAGTAGAGTAACAGACAACTGAAGCTCCTAAAATTCTATTTCTCTCAAGGCAAATACCAACATTCCTCAGCAGATTCCTCCTTAACGACAGGAGTAGGGACTCTCATCAAGGGAATATCTCAGGAAATTAACATCCTCTAGATGGCATCTTTAAGCCAATTTCTGACGATACTCTGTCACATCTTGGATGGCATCTTTAAGCCCATCTCCGACAATTCTCTAGAAACTTTAAAATTTCATCTATAAGCCCATTCTCGATATCATAAATCGAGTATCACTTTATACGAGTGCAAATTTCTAAGCACTCTAGTGTTCAATCATCTTCCACCTTCAGATCACGAAAGGCAGACGAGCCAATCTACATCCTCAGGTTTAAGAAGATTGAACAGAGGCAGTTGTTGTAAACAAAAATTTTCCCTCTCATTTTACTCAATACATACTCCTATAGATCCTCAATTTGCTCAAGTTTGCCAAGAGTTGACCAGACAGACTCTCTCCTAAGGCAATGTGTCTCAAATTAGGGTTTCCATTTTCATCAATATGTGTGGATCACAAAGGCCCCAAATGTTTACAAGGTCCTAATATGTTCCCAATATTCTCCATGTCAAGTCTCATGCCTCGCACAAGAAGTTTGCTCAGACAACTGCTCAGATGCTTGAGAATCGACTGTATTAGGTCAAAAGTCAACTATGGCCAACATATAGTCAAACTTCAAGATTATTGGTCGACATCAACATTTTGAAGAGACTTTCATCATTTGATCAAGGGTTGATCATGATTCTTCAAGGAATGCCCTGAATTCATCAAAACCCAAAAGTTGCTAAATTAGGGTTTCTCAAGAAAAGTCAACCAAACTTTGACCAAGCATAACTTCCACATACTTTATCAGAAATTTTCCATCCATGGCTCATTTTTAAGAGGATTCAATTCCCTACAATTCATCTTCATCCCACAAGTTCAAAATATGCACTCACCAAAAGATATGAATTTCTACATTATAGATCCTTTTGAAAAGTCAACAAAAACACCTTTTGGGTCAAAGCTTCTTATATGAACATGGAATACCAAATTGTAATGAGACTAAAAGGGTTGCTTAGGGGACATCCTAATCTTTCTAAAAAGTCCAAGAACACCCCTCTAGGGTTAAAATTGGAAGAGATATGTCTTGTCAAAGTTGACCTTTTTTGCAAAATTGCCAAAAGTCAAATGGACCCAAAATTACATTTTTTTGCCAAAGGGGCCTAACTTTTTATGCTTGAACCTCACTTATAATATGGTCCACAACCCAAATATTCACCCACACATTATTTGATTCATTTATCATTTTATTTTGATTTTTTATTAATTAAAATTTGAATTAAATCAAATAAATGACAAATAATAGCAAAGATATGTTTTGATATTATTTTATGACAGGATCTCAATCAAATTATGCAGAGATATCAAGACCAAAACGAATCATGGCTGATTGGTACAATAAAGGAATGATTTGGCTCAATTTAGAAAGATTACATATGGCATGAAAATCATATCAAATCTTCTTAATTCCAAAAGATTCAAGCCAATTTTATAACCCTAATTCACTCAAAGGTATATAATGAACAAGTACAAGGCAAATTACAAAGGTTGCAGTCGTGAAAAAGCAAGAACAAAACTCCAAAATTTCAAAGAAAAGAGTGGATCGGATTTCAAGCTACAGGCCAATTTAAGCCATTCCAACATTGCCAATCGCATCCTGGAGCATCTCTGAAGCTAACTGGATCATTTGCAAGTCCTCTTGCGCCCAGAAATGCACGCTACCACTCACACGGTTCGCTTTATTTTTTGAAATCGATTACATCAATTCTTGCATCATTAGCATATTTGATTGATATATTTGTGATTATGGATATGTTTGCATCGTGACTGAATGATTCAATTGAAATTTTTATGCCTAGATATGAATTTTCCATTCCTAGGGTTTCAAGCTCCATTTTAGGGTTTCTTAATTCAAGCGAAATTAGCCCAAGAACAGGGTACTGGGAGGATCGTGGCATCAAGACTAGTTGATCCCTGGTCTTCAAATTCATTTATCATGTGTATTTTTTATGTTTGAAGCATGCATGTTTTAGTTACAGACATGGTATGTAGGTATAGGTTACATACCTAAGACGATGGGATGGAGGTAGAAGAAGGTGATTTGTCACCACCTCATTGGGCTATTTAAATCAGCACGCACGTTTTGTCTTTTTCCCACTAATCCACTTATTTTGTTATATTGTATTGTGTTTTCATTATTTGTACAACAAAGCAGCATAGCCCAGTAGAAGAGTGCATTGTTGGTGAGTATAAGGACCTGGGTTCGATCCCAGGTCCAAATGTTTCCATATTTTCTGATTTATCTTACGCAGATTCCATGCATCTCACGCCCAGGCCTATACCATGCACTCACAAGATCCAGCCAGTGAATCGTCCCTAATTCAGATCCAACGGTCCAGCAAAGGCAGTGTATGGTGGACTCTCAAAAGCCAATTGCGCTGGATCCCACGTAAGACACTTGGGCCCATCAAATCCAGAGCTACACCCCCATTCTACTTCATCATTCCAGGCCCATCTCCAATCTTTTTCTATTTTTATTTTATTTCTTATTCTCTTATTATTCACTCAATTGATTTTTTTTCTAAAATAACAAAAATCCTTTTTTATCAAATCAAAATCACAAAAACATAAAAATATTTTTTATAAAATATTTTATTTTCTTTAATTAATTAGTTTAGTTTAAATTAGGTTAATTTCAATTTCTTTTTATAATTAAAACTAATTAGAAATTAGGGTTGTAAATAATTAATTTTTCTCCAAAAATAACCAAATAATTTTTTAATTAGATTTTAGGTCTCTTAATTAATTCTTCGCATTTAATTAGTCGTGTGTCTTAATTATCGTTTCGATTATTATTTATGTAACTGTTTCGAGGTTGTAATAGATTTTAATTAGGGTTTTAATTGCCGCATTTTATTTTCAGTTAAATAACTATGTATCTGCGAAAGCCATGTAATAGTTAGGTTTTATATTTTTGCACTTTTAAATTTCCGCAATTATTAACTGTTAGATGTATGTTAATAGGATTGTATAGAAAGAACATCTGAAAATTAAAATGGTAGATCACCTAATGTGCAAAGACTAATTAACTGAAAAATTCACATGCACATATTCACTCCTAGGGTTTGCCTCACTTCGGTTGCCTTTGGTAAAATAGTCATTTAAGCGTAGGAGATTTTAGTGATTGCCCTCTTGTCTAAAAGATCAAATGTCCCATTCGAATGTTGCCTCGGAAATGTTGCCTCGGAAAGATATTAAGATTCTAGGGTTACTAGTAAAGTTTCTAACCCATTGCTTTAGTGACTGTACTCGTCCCTTTTGAACGTCCCTTAAAAACTCCAACGACGGGGCTACCTACTCCTTAATAGTAGGATAGTGCTGTCTAAAGGAAATGAGAACGAACAATCTTTTTTCGAGTAGGTAGAATCTTAAGTACTTGCTCAATAAAACTTTTCACACAAACACCTTTCAAAACAAATTTTCAAAAACAACTTCGTCACACCCTTGAGGACTGATACGAGGGTTATCATGAAGTAAAACTTTTTTTCAAAACAAGCACACACAAGCAATTTTAAAAAGATGAGCAAGTACCTAAGAGTCCATGGAAAACCATGGATAGAAAGGGTGCTAGCACCTTCCCTTTCTATAATCTACCCCGTACTCAGAAATGTCGAAAAAAGGTTTTTTCTGTTCTTTTTCTTTCCCATGATTGGATGAAATAAAAGTCGGTGGCGACTCTTGCTTACCGTGACATTTTGCATACAAAAAATGCAAACCAGTATTAATAGTCGGTTCTGCCACTGTATCACAAAAGGCATCCTGGCAGTCGTCATTCCATTCCACCACTTGATCTTTCTTCAGTAATTTGAAGATTGGTTCATAAGTAGCAGTTAGATGGGAAATGAGTCTGGCGATGTAGTTTAACCGTCCTAGGAATCCCCTAACTTCCTTCACAGTGCAAGGAGCAGGCATTTCTTCTATTGCTTTTAACTTTGCAGGTCCACTTTAATACCTTTGCCGCTGATAACGAAGCCTAAGAGCTTACCGGATCTTACTCCAAAAGTGCATTTATTTGGGTTCAACCTTAATTTGTATTTCTTCAGTCTTTCAAATAGCTTCTGCAGGTGGTCCAGGTGTTCCTCTTTAGTTTGAGATCTGGATATCATATCATCCACATAGACCTCTATCTCACGATGGATCATATCGTGAAACAAAGTTACCATGGCACGCTAATAGGTTGCCCCGATGTTCTTCAACCCAAATGGCATAACTTTGTAACAAAAAGTGCCCCACTGTGTGACGAAAGTCATTTTCTCCATGTCCTCAGGTGCCATTTTGATCTGATTGTTTCTGGAGAAACCATCTACGAAGGAGAATACTTTATGCTGTGCAGTCTTGTCAACCAGAATATCGATGTGGGGAAGCGGGAAGTCATCCTTGGGGCTTGTCCTATTCAAGTCTCTGTAATCCACACACATATGTACCTTACCGTCTTTCTTAGGTACCAGAACAACATTGGCGACCCATTGTGGATAGGAGGTGACATCTAAGAATCCGATGTTGAACTGCTTCATAACTTCAGTCTTGATTTTTCTAACATTTTTGGTCGCATATGACGAACCTTCTGTTTCACTGGAGGGCAGTCTTCTTTTGTCGACAGACGATGGACCATGATATCAGTGTCGAGTCCTGGCATGTCTTCGTATGACCAGGAAAAGACCTCAACATAGTCATGTAGTATCTGAGTTAAATGCTTCTTGACACTATGGTCCATATTGGCACCTATCTTGACTTCTTTCTTGTCCTCTTCAGTACCTAAGTTAACTATTTCAACCGGCTCTTCATGGGGCCGTATGGTCCTTTCTTCCTATTTTAATAATCTAGCAAGTTCCCCTGGTACCTCATAATATTCCTCACCTTCGTCCTCGGCTTGGTAGATCGGATTTTCAAAGTCATGATAGGCCATAGCAGAACCGTTACCAATGGGATCCCGAGTGGATGTGGATCTGCATTTAGATATGTGAGTGTCTGTAAGAGCATAACTATCTTTGGTAGAAAAAGAAAACAAAGAGCGTAAAATTTTCATGCAAAAACATCCCGTGATTTATTAATGACATGAAGATGAAGTAACAACCCTCACAGATGGACCATTGTGCCTCGGGTAAGACACAAGGTTTTAAAGTCTAAATTGTTTAAATATTACAAGTCCGAAAAATTTAAAAGACAATTACTCTTGAATAAAAGTAATAGGAACAAAATCTTTGGCCTCCCAATTGTTGAGTCCACCGTCGATGGTTGGAAAAATCCACTCGTCCATGTCACAGCTGCTATCACTGTCTTCCAATGCATTGACTCCCTGATTGTTGATGCGTAATAGTGGTCCCCCAGCGCGAGTACGTCGAACATCTCTTTGGGCCTCCAAAGTAAAACCCAAACCAAATTTGTTAGATTTGTAGGGAATATCTGGAAGTTGACCCCAGATGGTACATCCACCTTCCTCAACTACTGCTCTAGCATCCTTTAGAGAGGCCATTCTCAATGGAGGTTTGGTAATCTTTGGAGCCTTAGTAGCAGTCTTGGTCGCAGAAATCGTCTGTGGAACCTCCTCAAAATTCTAACAGGGGGTCTCGATGAACTCGCCATCCATTTCAACATACCTGAAAGAGTTCAAGTTGCTAACCATATATTCTTCCTCCCCATGGACTGTGATGATCTTTCCCTTGACTGGGTACTTCAACATCTGATGTAGGGTAGAAGTGACGGCACCAGCCACATGGATCCAGGGTCGACCCAATAGACAGGAATAGGATGGGAGGATATCCATAACATAGAAGGTTGAATCAAAAGTCTGAGTTACAAATTTGATAGGGATGTCCACCTCCCCGTGCACCATTCTTTTAGAACCATCGAAGGCCCTCACCACAATGTTGTTAGGCTTCAATGTGAGTCCTTCGCAATCTAATCGGTCAAGAGCATTCTTGGGTAAGACATTTAGAGACAAACCTATATCCACCAGAACATGGGCTAATGTAGTGCCCCTGCACTCAATGGAGACATGCAGGGCATCATTGTGTTTCCTTCCCTTGGGAGTTAAATCAGCGTTAGAAAAACCCACCCCATTATCAACAGTTAGACTGGCCATACAATTCTCGAACTGATCAATGGAGTTCTCTTGGGGCACGTGGGCGGTCTTTATAAATTTTACTAAGGCCTTAACGTGGGCCTCGGAGCACAAAAGTAAGGCCAACATTGATATTTTTGAGGGGGTCTTCCCCAACTGCTCCACGATTTTGTAATCACTTTTCTTGATTATCTTTAATATCTCTTCCATCTCCTTCCTAGAATCCTCAAGAATTAATTTTGGATGCGCCTTCGTCTGGACAGGCTCAAACAATACCTCTTTTCCCTGTGTCTTGGTAACAGGGATAACAGTAGGACTAACAATGGGAGTAACACTGGGAATGCTGACAGGAGCGGTAGCAGGAATAATTACAAGAGTAGAAATGGTCTTTGGAGAGATTTCGGGGGAGAAAACCCTTCCACTTCTTATTATCTTACTGGTCCCAACCATATTGTCGACGTCGGGATCAATACCTTCAGCAACTTTGTCTTTGATAACCAATAGATCTTACTTGACGCCATGGTAATAGACGTCAGCCCCATAGTTCCAGGGAACAGCTTTATCCGAAGAATATGGTATTGGCCCCGACATGGTGATGATTATGGGAGAAAACTTTGGAACAAGTGTAATCCTGACGGGTCTTTTGGTGGATAGCCTGGGAGGATTTTCAGAAATGGTGATTATTGAAACGTCTTCACATGAATTTCTGGCAAGAGGAACTTTCTCGAACAAGATTTCTTTGTTAACCATCAGGCGCTGGACGCCCATCTTCAGTAACAAACATCCATCTGGTAGAGACATACATAAGTGACAACTTTCATCACAGCCCAGAAACAGACTGGCTTGCAATAGATTCTGTTTAATAGTCAAAAGGGGAGTAGTTAAATCATCCACGGAGGAAACAAAACGATCATCATCAACAACATTGACACCTTGGCCATGTTTCGGCATTGGTGCCGTTATTACATTAGGTGTTTATGGAGGGTCAAACTCAATCTCTTTGGCCTCGATAAGGTATGGTAACTTATTCTTCAAGTCCTAACAATCGTTTATATCATGCCCCAGACTTTTAGAATGATAGGCACATCGAGCATTCGGGTTGTAGCGGGGAGAAGTAGTATGGGGTTCTTGGGAGCTTCCTTTAGATTCACTAGATTGGACTTCAATATATGTGGCAAAACCTTGGATAAGGTCATGTTGATCTAGGTGAATCATCTTATGGGCGCCTCCAGCCTGCGTTGATGGTTTCACTGTTGATTCTATACAGGATTGGAGATTATAACAGCCCCTATCGTCGGACAATGTTCAGTTTTGTTTTGATTCCTGTGGCCATAAGCAACACTGATCCCCTTGTTTCTAGTGAAGGGTTTTTTCATCGTGCTTAAGGATGCATCCGTTTGAATTTTTCCACTCTTAATACCGACTTCTACCCGCTCACCAGTAATGATTAGTTCAGTAAATCTAGCCGAAGAGCTTTTGATCAGATGGTTGAAGAATGGACCAGACAACGTGCCCAAGAACATATCCACCAACTCTCTGTCAGATAAGGGGGGCTGGACTCTTCCTGCGAGATCCCTCCATTTCTGGGCATAATTTTTGAAACCCTTACCATCACCCATAGACATACCTTGCAGTTGCGTTCGTGTCGGAGCTAGGTCAGTATTATACTGGCATTGCTTGTAAAAAACAGCAGCCAAATCTTCCCAATTGCGAATATTGGTTCCTTCCAACTGATAGAACCAATACAACTGCGTCCCTGACAAGCTTTCTTGGAAGAAATGTACCCATAGGTTCCTATCAGCAGTATAGGGTTGAATCTTCCTGACGTATGACCTTAAATGCAGCTTAGGACAAGAGACACCGTCATATTTAGCAAAAGTGGGGACCTTGAATTTTTGCGGGATGACCACCCCTGAGACCAATCCTAGCTCTTCAAAATCCAGCTCGGGTACCCTCTGCATCTCCATAGCATTGAGGCGATCCTCCAGATATTTGTATTTATCATTAGCAGGAGGATATTGTTCTTCAGAGTCGTCAGCTTCATCTTCCTCAGACTCCGGGTTGTCATTTCCTTCCTTGTTCTTTCCTTCTTGATTATCTCCTTCACCCGACGAGGTTGTGAAATCTAGAGTTTGCTGCTGGTCCTCTGAACCTTCTTCCAAAATTCAAAACGCTGACTGGTTTCTTCTCCTTCTTCTTCTTATCTTTGATCATAAGAGCCTTCAGGTCCTCTTGTCCTTTAGCCAAAGTCAGGAACATTTGTTGGAGTTGAGTATTATGCGCTTGAAGATCCTTTACTATTTGTTCAATATCCATCTCACTGAAATAAACAGTAGAAAGATAAGGAGACCTATTGTGAAAACCTGTTTGTGTTATGATGAATGAGAATGCATATGCAAATGATTTGAAGGAAATTTAGATATTTAAATTTGTTTAGACAATAGGAAACACACATTGTATTAATAAATCCAAGTTTGATTACATGATGCCTCTCAGGGCTTACAATGGATGAAATAAAATACAAGAATAAAACTCATAATACAAAAAGGTCGAACGCATCCTCTTTGGTGTAATATAGGCGTTCAAACTTCGCTCTTCATGAAGTTGCTTCGTGAGATCCAGAACCTTCTTCTTACTGGCGTGGAATTGGGCTTCGAAGGTGTCACACTCTTCTTTTAGTTGATCCAATCCTTTTGCAAGTCTTAAAGTGAGTTGGGCATGTTGGGATAAAGGACAGTATACAGAACATCTCCTTCAACAACAAGCTCCATGATAACAGGTAGGATGGAGGGGTAAGGCATTACGAGACTCTGAGCACGAGCTCGTACCCATCTAAGGTAAGGCTAAAGGGGAATAGAATTTTTGTGTCCCAATGTCTTACTATCCACTTTGTTTACCATCCTCCAAGCTCGTATAAACCTTTGATGGTAGCCTTGGTAGTCACTCTCGTAGTCGAACACCACACCTTAGATGAGCGCATCATGAGGACCATCTCTTCGTGCATACCCAAACTGTAGCAAAGTTAAGCAAGGGTTGTAAGTGATACCTCCCCTAATTCCAAGCAAAGGGACATTAGGGAATTCCCCACAACGGTCGATGATAGTAATGACCTCCAAGGATCGAGAAAACCAGTGAATATCCGAATGTCTGAGTGACATCGACCTATTGGACCATCTCAAACCTTGCTCGTTCTTCTCAATGAATCGGGGTAGGTGTGAAACAAACCACCTAGCCAACAGAGGAGTGCAACACATGAGGGCTCCTCTTCTCTTCATGGTGCAAGAGTGGAGAGAATGCAGGATATCTCCCAAACAAAGTAGGCACTGGATTGCGAGATATGAAAATTTTTGACTGCATTCACATCTATAAGTTGGCCAGGATTAGGAAATAGTACCATAATGTGATGCAGTGGGAGAACTGACTGGATTGTTTTGCATTTTATTACAAATGTTGCGGTTAGCAAGAGTCACCACCGACTTTTCTTTTATCCAAAAAGGAAAGGTAAAAAAAGCACAGGAAAGACCTTTGAGATTTTTCTTGAGTTCGGGGGTAGATTATGAAAAGGGAAGGTATTAGTACCCTTTTCATCCATGGTTTTCCATGGGCTCTTAGTTAATTTCTAGATCACTTGCTTTTGTTTGAAATTATGCTTCGTGTGGTTTTTAAAGTATTTTGTAAAAGAGGCCATTGTTTAGGTAATCTTTGTAATGATTCTCGTTCGTAAAAATGTATACAAAGATGTTGATCTTTTTTGAAAATGTTTTCAATGTTTGTAAGATGTTTGAAAATTTGTAGGTGTTTGTTTTTAAAAATAACAAGGATATTTGTTTTGAAATGGAGCAAGTAACTAAAAGTAATCTACCTACTCAAATATCTTTCTTGTTCATTTTCTTTTTCCTTGATATTGTTGTCTTACCATTGATTTGGTAAGCAACCCTATCTTTGGATGTAAACGGGACGGGCGTGGGTCATCGTATAGCCATGATTAGCAATGTTTCAAGGTATCTTAACATTTTTGAGGGACTAAGATCATTTTTGTAAGGCAACATTGAATAGCGTCATCGAGGGACTATGATCTTGTATTTGTTTGTTTTTGCTAAGATACGTTACATGCGTAATATGGCCATTTTTGTAAGGCAACCAAGTGGGATAACCCTAGGGGTGTTTTGTGTGCAAGTGTGTCATTTTCATCCTTGATTTTGTCTTGAATTAGGGTTTTCTATTTGACTGATTTCATCTTGCCATACAAACCCTAGTTACTAGCATGTTATGTAAAAGCGTTAAATTGCGAAATTTAAAGATTACTACGCTATTACAACACTTGTGGGAGGGGGGTATACAATTTATGAATGGGGATTACAATAATATAAACCTAATTAGTCTATTACAACCAAATTGAATATGTACAAATATTGGAATAAATAATATACAAAAATGAATTAAATATGCAAAGGTATGTAAATGTAAAGAAGATTTTGTTTGGTTTTTTATGTGAAAAAAGTTTTAACCTAAACCTAATAAATAAATCAAGATTAATCTTAAATCAATTAAGAAAAGAAAATATTTTTTTAGAAAATATTTTTTTGAATAAACCCTAATTCTATTTGATTAAAAGAAAAATAAATTTCTTTAAGAAAAGGTAAGTATTTTTGTTTTTTGTCTTGAAAATAAAATATGGCATTATGAGATATCTTGGTCTCTCTTATATTAAAATAGATATTTAATGAGTATAAAGAAAAAAATAAATATTAAACTAGTTCTAATTTAATTTACAAATTTAATTAATAAAAATGGACAATATATATAAATAAATAAAATGTTTTTTTGTGAGAAAAATAAAATAAAATAAGTTAAAATATAAATCTATCATTTTTATATTTTTTATGATTTTTAATATTAAGAAAAAATATATTTAATAAAATAAAAATGAAAAAATAAAATGAATAATAAAAATATACTAGGCCAGGGGTATCATGAGTAAACAGGATGCAGAGTTAGAAAAAATCATAGGCCCAATGAAACAAAAAGCCCAGCGCTGCAAATGGGACAAAAAATGGCAAAATGTGAGAAAAATTGCAAAAAGGCGGGCGCTAAGGCTCGAACCCGTGACCTATAACGTTTTTGCATGCTGCCTTACCACTAGGGTGACTGTACATCCGTTTATAAAAACACAAACATAAATATATATTAAGAAATTCCCCCTGAAGGCAACTTCATCTTCAACCTTGAGTCATGGCCAGACCACCTGTATCTCTCTCATTTCTCCATAAAAATGGAAAGTCCAAACATGAAAGTTATGATGTTTTTCCCACGAGTTCAACCATATAACTTATGTAAACTAAAAGTCAAAGATCAAAGCTAATTTTACTTGCCCTAATTTGAAACCTAATTATTACAAAAATTTCAAATCTAAAATTCTCTATGCACAGTTAATATAAATGAAATCTATGAACATGGTTAGCTTTAGAGCAAGAATATCTACATTTTTATTTCACAAATCAAGACCAAAGGATGCTTGTATGAAGAGATAGAAGTTAGAGTTTTTACCTCTATCAGTTGAGATCGTGAATGGAGTTTGAGCAAGTTTTGAGAAGGCCTGAGGATCTGTTTAGCTTGCATGGACCTCCCTGAGTGTATTCCAATCCTTATCTTGTCTTGAAAGACTTTAAATCTCCCTACTCAAGTCAACCTGCAAGCTTGATATTTGAAAAAGGTGGATGGAGGAGGAGGAGTTACAGTAAGGGAACGGGGGTCTAGAACACTTAGGTATGATGTATATTAAGTGTTTAGGTGGTTAAAACTCAAAACACGCGAGTGGATTTGGAGATGGCTGAGTAAGCTTCAAAACTGTCAAGCTATGGATTATTTTCAATGCCAAAGTGTTTGGGAGTGTTTCTGAGTCTTAGCCTTCGTGTGTTAGGTTACAATACACTTGTGTATAAGTATGGAAGAGGTTAGACATCAAGCTTTCTCAAGATTTTTGAGTTATAGCCTTTTGGCTCTATTACTTGCTTTTAAAAAAAAGGTGAGGAGACAAGTCCCTAAGTGTTGTACAAGTATGGTCTGGTTTGGTAGAGGCTTCAGGCAAGTTGCTTTTGGTTTTGGATTCGCTTGTGTGCATAGAAAACAAGTGCAAGGCTCAAGAAGTGAAAAATTGCAAAAGTAGTGCTTTATCAAAATGGAAATGACACCTTTGTGCCAAAAATGGAATTGTTCTTGTACAATGCATTCAATGCTTGGCTTAAAGCTTCCAAAATCTATGAAAACATTTAACTATGGAGTGAGAAACAAGTTAGGAGCCTGCAAAGTAAGATTTGTTCATCATGCTTGAGGATTTGAATTTTTGTTCTTCATGAAATGGCTTGAAATCAAAGTGATAAATCACCAACTTCATCTCTTCGATTCTCCCTACTCAAAAATCATCTCAAGGAGTTCTTGGAAATTTTGGAAAGCTTTAAATGTTCTATATAACTCATATTTGAATTGCTTTTGAAGATTCCACTTGGAACTATGTGAAAAATTGGCATGAATTTAGGTCAAAAATCTGCCTAACTAGGGCAAAATTTCACTAAGTTATTTTAGTTCATGAGCATGTATTCACAAAATAATATCTTGATATCTAAGAATTTTTAAAAGAAATTGTATGAAGAAAAGTTGTAGATTTCATGGAGATATAAAACTTTCATGTTGGAAGTTTCCTTTGAATCATCTTGCATCATGGTGAAAATTTGGCTCAAAGTTGAGAAAAAAAAAGAAATCTTCTATACTTAGAAAAATTTCTAAGTTAAGAAATTTCCACTTTTCAAAACAAAATCTTGAATCCTTGAATTCTTGATGAAAATTTTTCACATTTGGACATATTTTGATGAATTATAATCTTTGGAATTTGATTTTGATAAAAAAGTCAAAGTTTGACTTTTCAGTATACAGTTGACTTTTGATCAGTTGATTGAAAAATTCATCTGTCAATCCAATGGATTTGCAATGTTTTGAATCA
Organism: Vicia faba; assembly: GCA_948472305.1. Classification (NCBI taxonomy): domain Eukaryota; kingdom Viridiplantae; phylum Streptophyta; class Magnoliopsida; order Fabales; family Fabaceae; genus Vicia; species Vicia faba. Next base: position 746,701,780 of record OX451741.1, read on the forward strand.
TGCTATTAGGTCAAAATGATTTAATTGAACTCTTGAAATAATGCTTCAAACCAATTTATCATTTCTTAGGTCAAAAATCAGAAATTGCCCCTTCCCAATCAAAATCCTAATTTTGACCAATTTGCCCTTTTGATGATTTGATCAAATTTCTTGAGGAATTGTGGTACAAACTTTATCAAATGATACATATGAGTCTAAGAAGTTGATGTGGATCAAAAATTAATAAGTTTGACTGTAAATTGGCCATGGTTTACTTTTCCCCCAATACAATTGATTTTTAGGTCGACTATTCAATTGACTGATCAAAAGTGTGATTCAAGGCTTGAAACTTGACATGAGTAATCTTGGGGGTCCTTAATGATCCTTGAAAGTCATATGAAGCATTGATAGTCCAAAAATCCTTGTGCAAACTCAAACCCTAATTTTGGTCATCAGTGCAGGAGGAGGTGTCTTGAGTTGGTCAAACCCTAATGCAGTCTTGAATCAAAGAGATCTTGTGAGGAAATTATTGATAAATGAGAGGGAAAATTTTGGGGTACAACAGCTGCCTCTGTTCAATCTTCTTAAGCCTGGAGAGTTAGACTAGCGAGCTTTGCCATTCGTGACTCGAAGGTGGAAGATGATTGGACACTAGAGTGCCCAGAAATTTACACTCGGCGATGTGATGGTAGAGGGAATGGGTTAGATATGCCATTTTGAGAGGTGATAGAAAGTTGTGGGATATGGGCTTAAAGATGCCATCCAAGAGTGATTGTTGAATTGTAATTTGTAAGCTGAAAGAATGAGTATCAGAATGGTGTCCGTGTCTGGAGCGTATCTGAACTATATCAAAGAGTTGATTTTGAATGAGTATCAGAATGGTGTTCGTGTCTGGAGCATATATGAACTGTATCTGAAGGTTGGATCTGAATGAGTATCCGAATGGCATCTGTGTCCTGAGCGTATCTGAACTATATCTGAAGGTTGAATCTGAATGAGTATTAGGATGGCATCCGTGTCATGGAGCGTATCTAAACTGTATCAAGAGGTTGAATCTGAATGAGTATTAGAATGGAATCCGTGTCATGGAGCATATCTCTACTGTATCAAGAGGTTGAATTTGAATGAGTATCAAAATGGCATCCGTGTCTGGAGCGTATCTCTACTATATCAAAAGATTTTGAATATTTGTTATTGGTCGCTATTAACCTTATCCTGAAACGGGTAAAATGTTAGCTAGAACATAATGTTTATGTTGTATGAAATGCATAGTATAATGCATTCGTGTTATCAATGTTTATGATATATGGATGTAATGCATGCGTATATGAGCTAGTTTGCTGCACTGTTGTAGGACTGGGGAAAATAAATCCCTAACTGTTGCTGAGGATACGTGAGTCTTCGAAGTCGAAGTATTGATGAATTTCTGCCGAGAGAAATAAACTTTTTTGTAAGGGAAATGCCACGTGCTATTTGTAAAATCTTATTGGGGAATCCTAAGAATTTTAACGACTTCTACTGGGGGTCAACAAATTGAAGCTTTGTTTGTAAGGGCAGTGCCATGTGCTGTTTGTAAAATCTTATTGGGGAATCCTGAGAATTTTAACGACTTCTACTGGGGGTCAACAAATTGAAGCTTTGTTCCGCTAGGTATTTAAATGAGGTACTGTAGGGATTTACTTATGGAATAGCTTAGAGATATTTTCCTATCCTTTCAACCTATCAGTAATTGCCTCTTTTCATTTTGTTTATTTGTAAACAATAATTATGTTTAAATGCATATGCTCAACAATGAATCATTGGACGTTTTTGTAAACAAAACAAGCATAAAGAAAAGACAAATAGTTTTTTCACTTTCAAAGGAATATTTTGTATTGACTTTGAATAAGTATTTTTATACAAGGAGACAAACATTCTAGTAAGAGAATATTGTCGTAAAAGGGAAAAATTTGATACAAAGGAAAGATAGCTATGTGTAATAATCCCATGGGGTTTCCATTCTGCTATAGCCTTCGTATCTCTGAGCATCTTTTCTATTTGTTGCCTCATCCAAAGATGATTGAATTGATCAGAAACTCTGAGTTTTCCAGTCGAAGCCAAAGTTAGTCCATAAAGTGATCCAATGGGACATAGTCATACGCATTTATTCCTTAACTTTTGCCTGGACCGCCCTTTCGGGTTTTCAGTCCACCGGGAAACCCTTTTTTGCCCAAGTCGCCCTTTCGGGTTTTCAGTCCACCGGAAAACCCTTTTTTGCCCAAGTCGCCCTTTCGGGTTTTCAACTTGCCAGGTGTACAGTTTTTTTTTTGTTTTATCCCTTTTGCCCGAACCTTTTTGGTTCGCCGGGATGCCCTTGTTTTGCCTAGGTGTGTCAACCTAGCGGGTTTCTTATGCATAGTATCTTTTGACTATGTCCGCGTTTGCAGGGTGTGGCAGGTCGTCGCCATCCATGGTGGTCAAGATCATTGCCCCACCAGAGAAGATGTTTTTGATTACAAATGGTCCTTCATAGGTAGGAGCCCATTTTACCCTGGGATCACCTTGTGGCAAGATGATACGTTTGATCATTAGATCCTCAACTTGATACACTTGGTGTCTGACCTTCTTGTTGAAAGCCTTGATCATCCGTTTTTGATACATTTGACCATGGCAAACAGCAGTAAGTCTCTTTTCATCAATCAAATTCAGTTGATCAAGTCGAGTCTGAATCCAATCGTCTTCGTTCAACCCTGCATCCTTCATAATCCTCAGAGAGAGGATCTGAACCTCAATAGGCAAGACAACCTCCATGTCATAAACCAAAGAATAGGGTGTTTCCCCCGTTGATGTGCGAGTCGTGGTACGATATCCGTGGAGAGAGAATGGTAAGATCTCATGCCAGTATCTGTATGTGATTGTCATTTGTTGTATGATCTTTTTAATGTTATTATTTTCAGCTTCGAAAACACCATTCATCTTTGGCCGATAGGGAGAAGAATTGTGATGCTGAATCTTGAATTGCTTGCACAAGGCAGTGATCATAGTGTTGTTGAGATTTGTACCATTGTTAGTGATGATCCTTTCGGGGATACCGTACCAACAAATGAGATTTTTATTGATGAAACGAGAAACAACGTTCTTGGTAACGGAGGCGAAGGAGACTGCTTCAACCCACTTTGTAAAATAGTCAATGGCCACTAGGATGAAGCGGTGTCCATTGGAGGCTGTCGGCTTGATTTCCCCAATCATATCAATCCCCCACATAGCAAAGGGCCAAGGAGCCGTCAAGACATTCAGAGGAACCGGAGGTACATGTAATTTGTCAGCATAAATCTGACACTTATGGCAGGTTCGAGAGTCCTGATAACAATCTTCTTCCATGGTAGACCAGTAATAGCCTGCCCGTAGGATTTTCTTTGCCATCGTATGCCCACTGGAATGGGTGCCAAAAGTGCCTTCTTGCAATTCAGTCATGATCCTTTTAGCTTCAACCTTATCTACGCATCGTAGAAACACAGAGTCGTGATTGCGTTTATACAGGATGTCGTTACTAAGGAAGAACTTAGCAGAGAATCTCCTTAAGAACTTTTTGTAATTGACTGAAGCTCCTTCTGTATATTCTTGAGCCTCGAGATACCTCTTGACTTCGTGAAACCAAGGATGGTCCATTACTTCTTCAGTATTAATCTCGTGACAGTGCGCTAGTTCATCCATTTGTTCAATGGTGATCTGGGGAGACTCGTTATCCTAATTAAGTTTAAACATAGATGACATTGTGGCTAGTGCGTCTGCTAGGTGATTTTCTTCTCGCAGGAAATGCTCGAAGGTAATCTTCTTAAAATGTGGTAGCAATGTCAAAACATGTTCTTTGTAAGGGATAAGGTTTGGGTGTTTGGTGTCCCATTCCCCTTTGATCTGGCTGATAACCAAAGCTGAGTCTTCGAATACATCCAAGGATTTGATTCCCAAGCCTACCACAACTTTGAGATTGAAGATGCATGCTTCGTATTCCGCCATGTTATTTGTACAATTGAAGGAAAGTCTGGCAGTAAAGGGAGTATGACACCCTTCTGGGGATATGAGTATAACACCAATACCATTATCGAGCGCATTGGAGGCTCCATCAAAGAACAGGGTCCATCGGGATCCTTGTTTAAGTCCGTCATATGGCCTGAATTCTTCACAGTTGTCTAATGTCGTGATGTCTTCATCCGGGAATTCAAACTTCATGGACTGGTAGTCTTACACAGCTTGGTGATCAAGGTGATCGGCTAATACACTTCCCTTTATAACTTTTTGGGTAGTATATTGTATGTCATATTCGGTCAAGATCATCTGCCATCTTGCTATTCTCCCAGAAAGAGCAGGCTTCTCGAAGATGTATTTTATCAGATCCATCTTAGATATCAACAAGGTAGTATGAGTCAACATATACTGTCTTAGCTGGTAAGCAGCCCATGCCAGAGCGCAACAAGTTTTCTTGAGCAATGAATATCTGGTTTCACAGTCGGTAAACTTTTTGCTCAGGTAATAAATAGCATGCTCTTTTCGGCCAAACTCGTAATGCTGCCCCAATACACACCCCATTGAGTTTTCTAAAACAGTCAGATACATGATAAACTGTCTTCCCTCAACTGGTGGCATCAACACAGGAGGCTCTTGTAAGTATTCCTTGATTTTGTCAAAAGCAACTTGGCATTCATCGTTACATTTGACTACTTGATCTTTCTTCAATAGCTTGAAGATTGGCTCACAAGTAGCTATTAGGTGAGAAATGAATCAGGCAATATAGTTCAAACGTCCCAAGAATCCTCTGACTTCTTTTTCAGTGCGAGGAGCAAGCATCTCTTGTATTTCTTTAACTTTGGCAGGATCAACCTCGATACCTTTGTTGCTCACGATAAAGCCTAGGAGTTTACCAGATCGTACCCCAAATGTGCACTTGTTGGGATTCAACCTCAGCTTGTATTTCTTCAGTCTCTCAAACAGCTTTTGTAAGTGATCAAGATGCTCTTCTTCTGTTTTAGATCTGGCTATCATATCGTCCACGTAGACTTCTATTTCATGATGTATCATGTCGTGAAATAGAGCTACCATGGCACGCTGATAGGTTTCCCTAGCATTCTTCAGTCCGAATGGCATCACCTTATAGCAAAAAGTTCCCCACTGTGTGACAAATGTTGTTTTCTCCATGTCCTCAGGCGCCATTTTGATTTGGTTTTAACCTGAGAATCTGTCCATGAAGGAAAACACTTTGTGTTGCACTGTATTGTCAACCAGGATATCAATGTAGGGGAGTGGAAAATCATCTTTAGGGATCGCCCTATTCAAATCTCTGTAGTCCATACACATTTGCACTTTGCCGTCCTTTTTGGGCATGCGAACAACATTGGAAACCCATTGGGGGTAAGAGGTGACAGCCAATAATCCAGCATTGAATTGCTTCATGACCTCTGCTTTAATCTTTTCTGGCATATCAGGCCTCATTCAACGAACCTTTTATTTTACTGGCGGACAATCCTCTCTTGTAGGTAGGCGATGTACCACAATATCTTCATCAAGTCCTGGCATGTCTTCTGATGTGCGATCGACCTAATGTGTCTAACGGTATCTTAACTGCAAGTGCACAACCTATCGCGGTAGTAATAAAAAGATGTCGAACCCACAGGGACTTTGTAATCACTCTAGTGCTATAAAGGTTTGATAGTTTAGCTAAGGCGAATGTTGTCACGTTTGGTTTTTAGAGGTTAAGGTAAGGGAAAAATAAATCAAATTAATGGAATAATAATAATAAAACGGTCGGTGTGTAATGTAGTGAACCTAAGTGGATCTAATCTAACCTAAGCATATAAAGATGTTTAACTTAGATGGTTCTGTAGAAATTATAAGTTTAAAAACCCTCAACTCACACTCTCGTGGTCTTATCTCGGATTATACCCCTAAAGCCCTATGCCTGCTCTCGCTAGCCCATAAGTGTTTAGAAAATACTTTTTGAAAACTTAATAAAATCTAATTCGTTTTAAAGCGCTCTCGCTGTATTTAAATCAAATGCCTAACTTTAGCTATCCGGGTAAAACCTCACACTCTCGTGGTCTCGATCCTAACCTATTCTACTCTTTTTACTCTCGTAACAAAAAGATTGATTTTAATTATAAAAAGTCACAGCCAGAAATTAAGTTAATTTAGATTTTAGCTTAGGCACAATTTAATCCATTTGGTTACTATTATCAAACCCCGACTCTAGAAAATTAGCTAGTCATAATGCTCGAAATAGACATACAGAAAATATAATTGGGAAAGAATAAAGCATTCATGGTAAATAAATAAATAAATAAACATAAACAAATTATATTAAAATTAAATGCGATTAAAAACCTGAATAACAATATTATTCCTCAAGCTCCCTCTTCCACAAGTCGGCAAGATTGGAACTTCGATTTCGGAACTTAAAACAAATTCTGAGGCTAAAAATAAATTCTGACTACAATAGCAATTTCCTAATGTTGGAAATAGCTATTAATTGGTAAAATGGAAAATAAAGCAAGAACAAAAAAATTGCAGTTATTAATTTTGGCAGGGCTTCCGCAAGAAAATTATGTAGCAAAAACTCTCCCCCGTTCCATTAAAATGTCTCCTATTTATAGAAGAGAATTTTTACAGTTAGGAAAATTTAGGAACGTGGACTTGCACTGCTTGAGTGGAGGAAGACTCGGACTGTTCGTTGCTGAAGTTGAGAATTTGTAGGAGTTGAAAAGATCCATTACGTTGCCCACGTCTCCTATTCTGCATGACTTTGAATTACACGTGTAACAGTCGTAATGAGGAGGTGACGGTCGTAATGCGCTTAAATAGCGTGTTACGTTCGTCAATGATGTGTGACGAGCATTCTTAAGGATGTGAGCGCGTTACGCTCGTAATGGAGGTGTGACGGCCATCACAACATCAAACTTTGCAGATTTTGCATATTAGTTCTTTTTCTTCTGATTCTTTGGTTAGCTTTCTTCATGTGATCCTTTTTCACTAATTTGATTTGAAACATGTTGTACCTGTGAAAAGACATAAAAACTCGGAATAATCGGGAGTTAAATGAGTTAATGCATTATGAAAATCAATTAAAAATGTAGCAATTATATGATACGATTTCTCGTTATCATCTTCATACGACCAGGCAAAGACTTCGACATAATCATGCAACAACTGAATCAAACTCTTCTTGATACTGGGTTCCAGATTGGCACCCACTTTGACCTCCTTTTTATCTTCTTCGGTACCTAGGTTGGTCGTATCCACGGGTTCCTCGTGAGGCTGAATGGTTCTCTCTTCTTGTTGTAGCAATCTGGCAAGTTCCCCTGGTACTTCATAATCTTCCTCACCTTCGTCTTCGGCTTGGTAGATCAGATTCTCAGAGTCACAAAAGGCCATAGCAGTATCGTTACCCATGGTATCCAGAATGGATGTATACATGCATTGTGAGTGTAGGTGTGTGTAAGGGTATAGCTATCTTTGAAAGAAAGTAAAATATAAAAGAAAAACAATGAGAACAAAAGTTTGTATGCGAAAACGTCCATGATTCATTGATGTCATATGAAAAATGAGATAAAAACCCTTACAAATGGACCATTATGCCTCGGGTAAGACACAAGGTTTTAAGAGTGAGAATTGTTTTGAATATTACAGATATAACAAAATGTAAAGATAAATTACTGAGGGATGAAAGTCATTGGGATGAAGTCTCTAGCCTCCCAATTGCTGAGCCCTCCATTGGCAGTCGGAAAGATCCAATCCTCCAGGTTGCAATCATCTTCACCATCTTCTACTGCGTTAACCTCACGGTTGCTGATCTTCAAGGGTGGCCCTCCATCACGGACACGGTGTACAGCCTTTTGAGCACTTGAAGTGAAACCTAGGCCAAACTTGTCAGACTTATATGGGATATCTAGGAGTTGTCCCCAGATAGTGCACCCACCTTCTTCCACCACTGCTTTAGCATCATTCAGCGATGACATCCAGAGTGGAGGCCTTGTAATCTTGGGAACAACCTTGGTCACTGCCACCTCTTGAGGGACCTCTTCAAAGTGTTGAAATGGAGTTTCAATGAATTCACCGTCCAATTCCACATATCTGAAGGAATTGAGATGGCTGATCATGCATTCTCCCTCTCCATGAACGATGATAATCTTTCCTTGAATTGGATACTTCAGCATCTAGTGCAATGTAGAGGTAACAGCGCCAGCATTATGGATCCATGTCCAGACTAGCAAGCAGGAATATGAAGGGCGGATGTCCATCACATAAAAAGTTGAATTGAAGGTTTAGGTTCCAACCTTTATGGGAATGTCCACCTCCCCATGTACCATCCTCTTCGAACCGTCAAAAGCCCTTACCACTATGTTGCTTGGCTTCAAAGTCAACCCCTCACAGTCAAGTCTATCAAGAGATTTTTTGGGTAATACATTCAAAGATGAGTCAGTGTCTACCAAAACATGTGCCAGAGTAGTGCCCTTACATTCCACTGAACATGCAATGCCTTATTATGCTTCCTTCCCCTTGGTGTTAGATTAGCATCTGAAAAACCTAAACCATTGTCTGCAGTTAGGTTGGCTACGCAGTCTTGAAATTGATCAGCAGATGTCTCTTGAGGTACATGGGCAGTCTTTAAGAATTTCACCAAGGCTTTTGCATGTGCCTCAGAACATAGTAGTAAAGCCAGCATGGAGATTTTGGAGGGAGTTTGCCTCAGTTGTTCAACTACATCATAGTCGCTTTTCTTTATAATTTTTAGGATCTCTTCCATTTCTTTCTTAGAGGTCTCAGGGATAGCCAATGACTGAGCCTTCATCCGAACAGGCTCCACCTGAATACTCTTTCCTCGAGTCTCGGCAGCGGGAGTGTCAGTAAGAATGATTATAGGGGTTGTAACGGCTTTGTCAATTGGAGTACTTGCAGAGATGATTACGGGTATGGGATCAACCTTTGGAGCAACCACATGGATAATTATGGGTCCAGAAACTACTTTTAGGGGAGCAATTTCTAGAGAAAAGATCTTACCACTTCGGGTAATTTTGCTAGTTCCGGAAATATTACTGACGTCGGAGTCTTATTTCTCAGATTTTGAATCTTCGGCGGCCGCCCAGTCTTGTTTGATGCCATGGTAGTAAATGTCCCCTCCATAATTCCACGACACGGTTTTGTCTGATTCATACGGGACTGGCCCAGGCATTGTGATTAGTAAAGAAGCTGCTTCCGGAACTGATGTAATTCTAACGGGTCTTTTGGTGGAGACCTTGGAAGAATTGGTGGAAATGGTAATGATAGAAACATCTTCAATAGGAACAAGTGATACAAGATTCTTTTCAAACAAAATCTCTTTGTTCTCTATCAGGCACTGAATGCCTGCTTTCAACAAAGGACAGCCAGTTGGTGAGGATAAGTAGAGATGGAAAACTTTATTACAGCTCGGGAACACACGGGCTTTCAACAAGTTCATTTTTACAGTCATAAGTGGGGTCATAAGTTCATCAACTGAGGTAACAAATAAATCTTCTTCAATGGCATTAGTATTGTGGCCATGTCTGGGCATAGGAGCAGAAATGACATTTGGCTTTTCGGGCGCATCAAACTCAATTTATTTTGCTTCAATGAGGTCTTATATTTTGTTCTTCAAGGCCCAAGAGTTATTAGTATCATGACCAGGACTCTCAGAGTGATATGCGCAATGGGTATTGGGATGATAATGAGGGGATGTTATATTGGGGTTTTTCGGAGCTTCTTTCAAAGTCGCCAAGTTGGATCTTAGTAAATGAGGTAATACTTGAGACAGAGTCATGTTGATTCTGGTGAATTGCCTTACTGGCCTTTCCACCCTTGGTTGATTAATTCTTTGTTGATCATTCGTAGGCTTCGGAATCATAACAGCCCCACCATTGGTCGGCATTCAGCCACATCTTGGTTTCTTTGCGGATATGCGACAACCACGTCTTTCTTTCCGATAAAGGACTTCCTTACAGTTGCTGAAGAAGATGTGTCTTTCTGAATCTTTCCATTCTTAATACCGACTTCTATCCTCTGTTTGGTCAATATTAGTTCAGTAAACCCTGCAGATGAACTTCTGATTAAATGATTGAAGAAAGGACCAGATAAGGTGCCTAAGAACATGTCTACCAATTCTCTCTCAGACAGAGGGGGTGGAACTCTTCCAGCCAAATCTCTCCATTTTTGTGCATAGTCCTTGAAACCTTCATTGGAAACCATAGCCATACTCTGGAGTTGAGTACGGGTAGGCGCAAAATCAGCATTGTATTGATATTTCTTGTAGAAAGCTGCAGCAAGATCTTCCCAATTGTGAACATTAGCCCTTTCTAGTTGGTAGAACCAATCAAGTTGAGTCCCAAACAGATTGTAATGGAAAAAATGCACCCATAAGTCTTTATCAGCTGTATGGGGTTGAATTTTCCTCACATATGATCGGAATTGCATTTTAGGGCATGGCACTCCATCATATTTGGAAAATGTAGGCACTTTGAATTTCAGAGGAATCATAATCCCTGACACTAGCCCCAATTCCTCAAATTCCAAGCCTGTCACCTTTTGGATTTCCATCGCGCTCAATCGCTCTTCAAGATGTTTATACTTGTCATCAGCCAGAGGGTATTGTTCCTCAGAGTAGTCCTCTTCTTCTTCCTCCTCTTCCGATTCTGACGGGACAACTGTTTCCTTTCCCTTCCCTTCTCCTTCACTGAATGTTGTTGCAAAATCCAAAGTCCTTCTTGTCTGCCCATGAAATCTTCTTCCCATGTTTAAGACTCTGGTTACCCTCTTTGTTTTCTTTTTCCTCTCTTCATCCACCAGAGTCTTCAACTCTTCTCGCCCCTTGGCTAGGGTCATGAGCAACTGTTGAAACTGTGTATTCTGAGCTTGGAGATCTTTCACTGTTTGTTCGAGATCCATCTTACTGAAATAAACAGTAGAGAGATGAGGAGACTTGTTGTAAAATACTTGTTTATGTTATGATGAATGGTATATGCATATGCAATGTTTTCAAGGATTTCAAAGATTCAAATTTATTTTAAACAAAAAAGAAACACACGTTATATTAATAAGATAAGATTTGAGTACATCAACGCCTCTTGGGAAAAATAATACAAAAACTCTAAGATAGAAAAGTAGTGCACATCCTCTTTGGTGCAATGTAGGCATTCAGAGTATGCTCCTCATGAAGTATCCTAGTGAGTTCCAAAACCTTCTTCTCGCTTTCGTAGAATCGGGCTTCAAAAGTATCTCGCTCTCCTTTGAGTTGTATCCAATCCCTTTGGAGGTCTTCAAGAGAAGTGGGCATGTCAGGATGTAGGATAGTGTATGGAACGTCTCCCTCCATGACAGGCTCAATGACTACCGGGAGAATGGAGGGGTAAGACATCATAAGACTCTGAGCGCGAGTTCGTACCCATTTGAGGTAAGGCTCAAGAGGGATGGAATTCTTGTGTCCCAAAGTCTTGCTATCTACCTTTTTTGCATCCTCCAAGCTCGGATAAATCTCTAGCGAAGACCTTGATTGTCGTTGTCGTAGTCAAATACCAAACCTTGAATCAACATATCGTGCGGGCCATCCCTTCGGGCATAACCAAACTGTCTTAAGGCTAAGCAGGGGTTGTAGGTGATTCCCCCCCTAACACCAAGTAAAGGGACATTAGGAAATTCTACATAACGGTCAACAATGATAACATTCTCTTTGGATCGGGAGCACCAATGAATGTCTGAATGCTTGAGCGTCATCAACCTTTGTGACCACCTTGAACCTTGCTAATTCTTCAATACATATTGGGGAAGATGAGAAATAAACCATCTTTCCAAGAGAGGAGTGCAACATATAAGGACACCTCTTTTCCTCATTATGCGAGTTTGAAAAGAGTGTAGGATATCCCCTAGCAATGTAGGCACCGGGTTGCGAGGTATGAAGATTTTGACGACATTGATATCTATGAGTTGGTCAAGATTTGGAAACAAAACCATCCCATAGATGAGGAGAGCCATAATTTCTTCAAAGGCTTGCAAATCCAAGGAATTCCAACAGCTTTGGGCTTTCTCAAACATAAACTTTTCTAGGAAGCCTTCAACACCACTCCTTGTTTCCCAATGAGTTGTGACATCAGATGAGTGCAAGTGTAAAGCTTGAGCAATATCTTCTGGCTTTGGATCTCTTTCGGTACCGTTGAAAGGTAGTTTATTGAGAATGGGAATCCTCAAGAGTTTGGATAATTCTTCCAAAGTAGGCACAAGTTAATAGTCGGGAAATGTGAAGCAATGGTGCAAAGGATCAAAGAACTGAAAGAGCCGCTTCATCATATCCTCATCTGTGTTGGAGGTGACCAAGTTGAGTAGGCGACCATGTCTCTCGGTGTATGGAGAGTTTTCAGGAATCCTTGAAGCTAGCTCCTTAAGTTGTGGAGGGATTCTCACAAGGTTGACTTGAATAGTTTTCCTGCGAAGTGAATCCATATCCTACAAAACAAGAACAAAGATGAATCCCAAAATCCTTGAAATGGTTAGTGGATGTATATGATGTTCATGATGTTATGTACAAGTATGCATATAAAAAGCAAACAAGTCCTTAGGTTTAGGCTTGCATGGAGTTTTATAGGTAAGTACTCTCTTAACGTTTAGTTGGCTTAAACCTGTCCTAGTAATAGTAACCGGGTTCTAAGGAGTTGAATATGACTGGTTTGTTTCCTTGGTCATTGTTTCAGCTCAAGCCTCTTTAATGGCGACCGAAATATCCCAAGAAACCAAACCTCAATGAGTGTTGTATCGATTATCTACCAACTTTGGACTGCACCAAAGCCGATCATCTCACTACATCCTAAAGGCCAAGTTGGTCAAGTAAAGGTTCTAGAAGTTCATTGTTCTTCATGACATCACTCAGCGGCCCCGTATTCTCTTTGATTAACTCAAAGGCTACCGGTACCCACAAATATGTCGTACTAACGTAGCTATTGCTTAGACCATGTCGGGATACCCTGTACAGTTTCCACAACGCATTGCTACTTACCTATAATGTATCCCAAATCCGGGTAGAGGATTCAAACCCAAACAAAGAACCATAATGTAAAGAATACAAGTCAAACAATGTAAGCAAGTAAATGTGATCTAAACCCTAAGGTAACCCCACTTTTAGAATAGTCCCCAGCAGAGTTGCCAGTTTTGTGATACGGTGGGAGAACTGACTTGATTGTTTTGCGTTTTATCGCAAATATTATGGTTAGCAAGAGTCGCCACCGACTTTTCTTTTATCCAAAAAGGAAAGGTAAATAAAGCACAAGAAAGACCTTTGAGATTGTTTCTTGAGTTCGGGGGGTAGATTATGAAAAGGGAAGGTATTAGCATCCTTTTCATCCATGGTTTTCCATGGGCTCTTAGTTACTTGCTAGATCACTTGCTTTTGTTTGAAATCGTGCTTCGGGTGGTTTTGAAAGTATTTTGTAAAAGAGGCCATTGTTTAGGTAATCTTTGTAATGATTCTCGTTCGTAAGAATGTATACAAAGATGTTAATCTTTTTTGAAAATGTTTTCAATGTTTGTAAGATGTTTGAAAATGTGTAGGTGTTTGTTTTTGAAAATATCAAGGATATTTGTTTTGAAATGGAGCAAGTAACTAAAAGTATTCTACCAACTCAAATGTCTTTCTTGTTCATTTTCTTTTTCCTTGATATTGTTGTCTTACCATTGATTTGGTAAGCAACCCTATCTTTGAATGTAAACGGGACGAGTGTGGGTCATCGTATAGCCATGATTAGCAATGTTGCAAGGTATCTTAATATTTTTGAGGGACTAAGATCATTTTTGTAAGACAATTTTGAATAGCGTCATCGAGGGACTATGATCTTGTATTTGTTTGTTTTTGCTAAGACACGTTACATGCGTAATATGGCCATTTTTGTAAGGCACACAAGTGGGATAACCTTAGGGGTGTTTTGTGTGCAAGTGTGTCATTTTCATGCTTGATTTTGTCTTGAATTAGGGTTTTCTATTTGACTGGTTTCATCTTGCCATACAAACCCTAGTTACTAGCATGTTATGTAAAAGCGATAAATTGCAAAATTTAAAGATTACTACGCTATTACAACACTTGTGGCAGGGGGGTATACAATTTATGAATGGGGATTGCAATAATATAAACCTAATTAGTCTATTACAACCAAATTGAATATGTACAAATATTGGAATAAATAATATACAAAAATGAATTAAATATGCAAAGGTATGTAAATGCAAAGAAGATTTTGTTTGGTTTTTTATGTGAAAAAAGTTTAAACCTAAACCTAATAAATAAATCAAGATTAATCTTAAATCAATTAAGAAAAGAAAAAATGTTTTTAGAAAAAGATTTTTTTGAATAAATCCTAATTCTATTTGATTAAAAGAAAATAAATTTCTTTAAGAAAAGGTAAGTATTTTTATTTTTTGTCTTGAAAATAAAATATGGCATTATGAGATATCTTGGTCTCTCTTATATTAAAATAAATATTTAATGGGTATAAAGAAAAAAATAAATATTAAACCAGTTCCAATTTAATTTACAAATTTAATTAATAAAAATGGATAATATATATAAATAAATAAAATGTTTTTTTGTGAGAAAAATAAAATAAAATAAGTTAAAATATAAATCTATCATTTTTATATTTTTTATGATTTTTAATATTAAGAAAAATATATTTAATAAAATAAAAATGAAAAAATAAAATGAATAATAAAAATATATTAGGCCAGGGGTATCATGAGTAAATAGGATGCAGAGTTAGAAAAAATCATAGGCCCAATGAAACAAAAAGCCCAGCGCTGCAAATGGGACAAAAAAATGGCAAAATGTGAGAAAAACTGCAAAAAGGCAGGCGCTAAGGCTCAAACCCATGACCTATAACATTTTTGCGTGCTGCCTTACCCCTGGGGTGGTTGTACATCCGTTTATAGAAACACAAACATAAATATATATTAGAAAACGCCCCCTGAAGGCAACTTCATCTTCAACCTTGAGCCATGGCCGGACCACCTGTATCTCTCTCATTTCTGCATAAAAATGGAAAGTCCAAACATGAAAGTTATGGTGTTTCTTCCCACGAGTTCAACCATATAATTTATGTAAACTAAAAGTCAAAGATCAAAGCTAATTTTACTTGCCCTAATTTGAAACCTAATTTTTACAGAAATTTCAAATCTAAAATTCTCTATGCACAGTTAATATAAATGAAATCTATGAACATGGTTAGCTTTAGAGCAATAATATTTACATTTTTCTTTCACAAATCAGGACCAAAGGATGCTTGTATGAAGAGATAGAAGTTTGAGTTTTTACCTCTTTCAGTTGAGATCGTGAATGGAGTTTGAGAAAGTTTTGAGAAGGCCTGAGGATCTGTTTAGCTTGCCTGGACCTCCCTGAGTGTATTCCAATCCTTATCTTGTCTTGAAAGTCTCTGAATCTCCCTACTTAAGTCAACCTGCAAGCTTGATATTTGAAAATGGTGGATGGAGGAGGAGGAGTTACAGTAAAGGAACAGGGGTCTGGAACACTTAGGTATGATGTATATTAAGTGTTTAGGTGGTTAAAACTCAAAACGCACGAGTGGATTTGGAGATGGCTGAGTAAGGTTCAAAATTGTCAAGCTATGGCAGATTTTCAATGGCAAAGTTTTTGGGAGTGTTTCTGAGTCTTATCCTTCGTGTGTTAGGTTGCAATACACTTGTGTATAAGTATGGAAGATGTTATACATCAAGCTTTCTCAAGATTTCTGAGTTATAACCTTTTGGCTCTATTACTTGCTTTTGAAGAAAAGTGAGGAGACAAGTCCCTAAGTATTGTACAAGCATGGTCGGGTTTGGTAGAGGCTTCAGGAAAGTTGCTTTTGGTTTTGACTTTGCTTGTGTGCAGAGAAAACAAGTGCAAGGCTCAAGAAGTGGAAAATTGCAAAAGTAGTGCTTTATCAAAATGGAAATGGCACCTTTGTGCCAAAAATGGAATTGTTCTTGTACAATGCATTCAATGCTTGGCTTAAAGCTTCCAAAATCTGTGAAAACATTTAACTATGGAGTGAGAAACAAGTTAGGAGCCTGCAAAGTAAGATTTGTTCAGCATGCTTGAGGATTTGAATTTTTGTTCTTCATGAAATGGCTTGAAATCAAAGTGATAAATCTCCAACTTCATCTCTTCGATTCTCCCTACTCAAAAATGATCTCAAGGAGTTCTTGGACATTTTAGAAAGCTTGTAATGTTCTCTATAACTAATATTTGAATTACTTTTGAATATTCCCCTTGGAACTATGTGAAAATTTGGCATGAAGTTAGGTCAAAAATCTGCCTAACTAGGGCAAAATTTCACTAAGTTATTTTAGTTCATGAGCATGTATTCACAAAATTATATCTTGAGATCCAAGAATTTTTAGGAGAAATTGTGTGAAGAAAAGTTATATATTTCATGTATATATAAAACTTTCATGTTGGAAGTTTCCTTTGAATCATCTTGCATCGTGGTGAAAATTTGGCTCAAAGTTGAGAAAAAATAAGAAATTTTCTATACTTAGAAAAATTTCTAAGTTAAGAAATTTCCACTTTTCAAAACAAAATCTGGAATCCTTGATTTCTTGATGAAAAAGTTTCACATTTGGACATGTTTTGATGAATTATAATCTTTGTCATTTGATTTTGACCAAAAAGTCAAAGTTTGACTTTTCAGTATACAATTGACTTTTGATCAGTTGACTGAAAAATTCATCTGCAATCCAATGGATTAGCAATGTTTTGAATCATGCTATTAGATAAAAATGATGTAATTGAACTCTTGAAATCATGCTTCAAAACAATTGATCATTTGCTAGGTCAAAAATCAGAAATTGCCCCTTCCCAGTCAAAACCCTAATTTTGACCAATTTGCCCTTTTGATGATTTGATCAAATTTCTTAAGGAATTGTGGTAAAAACTTGATCAAATGATACGTATGAGTCTAAGATGTTTATGTGGATCAAAAATTAAGAAGTTTGTCTGTAAATTGGCCAGGGTTGACTTTTTCCCCAATACAGCTAATTTTTGGGTCAATTGTTCAATTGACTGATCAAAAGTGTGATTCAAGGCTTGAAACTTGACATGAGTAATCTTGGGGGTCCCTAATGATCCTTTAAAGTCATATGAAGCATTTATAGTCCAAAAATCCTTGTGCAAACTCAAACCCTAATTTTGGTCATCAGTGCAGGAGGAGGTGTCTTGAGTTGGTCAAACCCTAATGCAGTCTTGAGTCAAAGAGATCTTGTGAGGAAATTATTGATAAATGAGAGGGAAAATTATGGGGTACAACACATCCCATAGATGATAAGAGCCAATATTTCTTCAAAGGCTTGTAAATCCATAGTGTTCCAACAGTCTTGAGATTTTTCCAACAGGAACTTGGCTAGGAATCCTTTGACACCACTTCTTGTTTCTCAGATAACCATGACATTGGATTGTTGTAAGTGTAAAGCTTGGGCAATCTCTTCAGAGCTCGGGTCTCTTTCAGTATCGTTGAAAGGTAATTGATTGAGAATAAGAATTCCCAAGAGTTGAGATAATTCTTCTATAGTAGGCACAAGTTGGTAATCAGGGAAGGTAAAGCAATGGTGCAAAGGGTCGAAGAACTGGAAAAGACCTTCATCACGTCTTTATCAAAGCTTGAGGTAACCAGGTTGAGAAGTCGTCCATGTATTTTAGTGAACAAAGAATTCTCAGGGACCCTTGATGCTAATTCTTTGTGCTGAAAAGGTACTCGTACGAGATTGACTTGGATTGTATTCCTGCGAGTGGGAGTCATGTTCTACAAAACAAAACAAAGATGAATCTCAAGATCCTTGAAACGGTTAGTCTAAAATGCTATGGTATGATGCCATGATGTTATGTACAAGCATATGCACAAGTCAATCAAACAAGTCCTTAGGTTTAGGCTTGCATGAGGTTCATAGGTAAGTACCTTCTTGACGTTTAGTTGGTTCAACCTGTCCTAGAAAGTAAACGGGTTCTAGGGAATATCAATATCACTGATCTTTCTTCATCGGCCATTGTTTTAGTGCAAGCCTCTTTATTGGCGACTAATATATCCCAAAAGTTCAATCTCAATGAGCGTAGTATCGAGTATCAACCAACTTCGGAGTGCACCAAAGTCGGCTACCTCACTACTTCCTAATGGCCAAGTTGTTTAAGTAAGGTTCTAAGGTTAGTTAGTGCTACATGACACCACACAACAGCCCCATATTCTCCTTGACTACTCAAGGGCTACCGGTACCAACAAATGTGTCACACTAACGTAGCTATTGTTTTGACCATGTTGATATACCCCGCACAGTTTCCACAACTTATTGCTACTTACCTAAAAATGTGCCTCAGATCCGGGTAGAGGATCAAAACAAGCCCAAACAAGGAACCATAATGTAAATAAAACAAGTCAAGCAAAGAAAGAAAGTAAATGTTATCTAGCCCTAAGGTAACCCCACTTTTAAGTTTTCCCCAGTAGAGTCGCCAGTTCTGTAACAAGGTGGGAGAACTGACTGGGGTGTTTTGTGTTTGATCGCAATTGTTGCAGGTAGCAAGAGGCGCCACTTACTTTTCTTTTATCCAATAAGGAATGGGTGAAAAGAACAGGAAAGACCTTTGAGATTTATTTTCTTGAGTTCGGGGGGTAGGTTATGAAAAGGGAAGGTATTAGCACCCTTTTCATCTGTAGTTATCTACGGGCTCTTAGTTGCTTGCTAGATCACTTGCTTTTGTTTGAAAATGTGCTTGTGGTGTGGGTTTTGAAAGTATTTCGAAAAGTGTCTTTATAATAGTTCTCGTTTCTATAAGAACGCGTAAAAAAAGCTTTGTCTTTTGAAAGTGTTTCAAATGAAAGTGTTGGTGTATAAAGTGTTTTTGTTGTGAGAAAGCAAGCAACTAGGAGCATCCTACTTACTCAAAAGGTCTATGTTATTTTCCTCCTCCTTTAGATGTTGTTATCTTACCATTGATTTGGTAAGAAGCCCCATCAATGGATGTGAAGGGACGGGCGTGGGACGTTTGTATAGTCATAGAAGGAAACCTATGGGACATTTTAGCAATTTTTGTTTAGGGACTAGATTGTTTACTGAAGGCAACATTAAGGGTCATCGAGGGACTACGATCTTTTATCGAGGATCTTTGCTAAAACGCCCATATTCGAGGGACATGACTATTTTTCCGAGGCAACAAGTGATATTACCCTAGGGGTTCATGTGTGTGAATAGTGTGTTTTATTGCATGCATTTTGTCTTTGAATTTTAGGTCGTCTACTTGTTGGTTTTATCTTGCCATACATCCTAATTACTAACATTTGTACAAAAGAAAAATAAATCCTACACTATTACAACCATATTGAATAGTAAGAAAATATAAAGACAAAATAAAATAAAGAAAGGAAATGGGATTTTTCAATTCAGACAGCCACACTCTTTGATTTTTCACTTCTTGGCTTCCTTCGATTTGGGCCTAGAGTCAGCAAGGTCGTGTCTTTTGATTTCACCCTTTTCCTGCCTCTTTCGATATGGACTTGGAAATCAGCGTGACCTTCCTTCTGGCTGCTTCTTTCGTTTGAGACCTGGCAATTAGTATGGACATCCTACTGACTACTTAATTCATTTGAGGCCTCGGGTCAACGTGAGGCGCACTCTTTGCCTCAAGCTCCTTGCTGCCTCCTTTGACTGTAGGAATGCTAGGCCCTCAGGTTGAGATTCGAAAGACTTGAGTACTTAGCCAATCGAAGGATACAGAGAACCTGTTTTAAACTTTTAAAATGTAACATTCAAGTGTAAATTTCAAAAGCTATAGACCAGGGGTTAGCACAAAATTATTGGGTCTCAAAGTCCAAAGCCTAACTAGTTAGGGTTGTGATTTTCAACATATGGGCAGTCAGGATCGATGGTTAAAACATGGTCAAGCTCCCTGGATGAAATATCTACATTTTCTCTTTATTGGTATGTACACATGATATTTAAATGAAATAGTTCCAAGTTTAAAGAGAACTTACCTCTTGAAGCGCTTAAATCGAAGGAAACTGCCAATGTCTTCCTTGGTGGTGAATGGAAGTTCGTTGGGGCCTTCCTGAGACTAGTCCAGTTACTACTTTGTTCAAGCAGTCACTATATCTAAGGAGGATATGTGAGTGAATCGAAGGTTACTCTATAACAGGTAAGAATTCTAAAGAGTTGAGATCATTCTTCTATAGTAGGCACAAGTTGGTAATCAGGGAAGGTAAAGCAATGGTGCAAAGGGTTGAAGAACTGGAAAAGCACCTTCATCATGTCTTTATCAAAGTTTGAGGTAACCAGGTTTAGGAGTCGTCCATGTCTTTTAGTGAACAAAGAATTCTCATGGACCCTTGATGCTAACTGTTGTACCCCAAAATTTGCCCTCCCATATTCCTCCACATTTTTTATCTCAAGACCCTTGGAGCTCAAGACCCAGTTAGGGTTTCCTCTGCCCAAGACTTCTCCTAGCACTGTTGACCCAAATTAGGGTTTGTGTTTGCATAAAGATATTTTGACCTAAAATGCCTAAGATGACTTTCATGCTTCATGTTGTACTCCCAAGTTTATCCATACTAAGTTTCAAGTCTTGATTCCAAACTTTGCCCAGTCAATTGGACATTTGACCTAGAAATCAGTTGTATTGGGGAAAAAGTCAACTGTGGCCAATTGACAGTCAAAACTCATGAAAATTGACCCACATCAACATTATGAACTCATATGGACCATTTGATCAAGTTTGGATCACAATTCCACAAGAAATTTGATCAGATCACCAAAAGGGCAAAATGGTCATTTTTAGGGTTTTGACTGCACAAAGGCAATTTTTGACTGTTTGACCTAGCCAATGGCAAACCAAACTCACATATGGACTCAAGGACCCCATGGAATTATCTTGACATACTCAACAAGTTCAAAAGATTCCAAATGCACAAAATTGACAGTTGAATTTTCCAGTCAATTGATCAATTTTTGACTGTATACTGAAAAGTCAAACTTTGACTTTTTGGTCAAAATCAAGTGTCAAGATTCATTTTTCATCAAAACATGCCAAATCATGAAACTTGTTCATCAAGAAATCCAAAATCACAAATTAGGGTTTGAAATGAAGATTTTTCATAACTTAGAATTTTTCTAAGTTATGAAAAACCCTAATTTTTTCCTAACTTTGTCCCACTTTCTCATCAAGATGCATTTAGATTCAAGAAAAAGTCAAAACATGAAAGTTGTAGTCCATTGCAAAATCTACAACTTTTATTCACAAAGTTTCCTCAAAAGAAGCTTGTATCTCAAGTTACAATTTTTGGAACAAGGGTACCAAACCATTCTTAACTTAGAGAAATTTGACCTATTTTAGGCAAGGTTTTTACCTAACTTCAAGACCACTTTTCACATACTTCCACTTGGAATTTCAATTTTCATTACAAAGATGGATTGTAGTACACATTCCAAGCTTTCCAAAATGTCAAAGAACTCATCAAACAACCTCATGGTTAGAGAGAATCGAATTTGGCAATATGGGAAAAACTCACTTTGTTCATGACCAAGTTACATGTCCATAACCTTGCATTTTTGAACTCAGCATGCCTTAAGCTAGATTACAGGTCCTTATCTCATTCACACTCAATAATTTAATGCAAACCCCTTGTGTTCAAGCCTTGTATTATGTGTTTAAGCATTACATGGAAGTTTAACCCTTAAATAGAAAAAGCAAATTATCCATTTTAGAAAAGATGAACTTTATGTCAAAGTTGCAAATCAAGAAGTACAAGGCCATATATTTGGGCACAAGTTCAGAAGCAAAACACACTGATCAAGGGGAAAGGTTGCAGCATAGATTGGGGGCCTGCATCAGTCTAGAACACAACTTGATACTTTGTTGCTTAAGAGAGAAGAAAACTTCAAAACTAGGGACCAACTCTCATTTTCTGCCAAGACCAACTTAAGCAAACTTGTTATACACATTCTAAACAACCACCCTGACCTAAAACACAAGCCAACCATCTCCATTACTTTCTCAAACACAGAATCACCATTAAACTGCACAAAAACAGGGCATTCTGCACTTGGACTTGGCTAGCTCATTTCCATCGTGCATCTTGGCCAAAACCACTTCAAACACTTTCCCTACCATCCATACAAACTGTCCAAAGCATTAGAAGCAGACTGTAACACTCCTAATCAACATCACCATTTTCATTTTTCTGTTTTGCAGTTGAAGTGCCATAACACGATTCACTTGGTTTCAAAGCAAACTAAAGCTTGAAATAGCATCCCTGGACATCAAGGAAGCTATACCAATCATCACCTTGCATTGAAAACACCTCCATCACCAGATACGATTCCAACTAAACAGGTAAGTTCATGAACTCTTACCTCTCTATCCAGGCATTGTTAGGTTTAGATTTGTGAAGAAATTATGTCACATTCATGGCCCTGAACATGCCCATATAATTAGTTTTCATTTATGTTATGTGTGCTATGAGAATTTGAGGTCTGAACATGGAACAAAAACTAGGTCAGGAATTGGGGGAGAAGAAATTCTCTCTCATTTCTGAGAGTTAGATTGATTTCTTTATATGTCTAGAATCGTGGCTTCAAGCTCTACAGGTTTCATGTTGCAAGATTTGGCAAATGATCAAGGAATCTGGAGATAGAAAACGCGTGTTGTTGTTGTTCATACAGGTTCTGAGGTTGAAGACAAAGTCTTCTTGGGCTGGGCCTGAGTTGAATTCTTATTTGCACCCTATGTTTACTTTTGAACCCCCTTGGCCCATTGTGCTTATTTGAAACATTTTCTTGACTTTTCTTTTTATTTCTGACTTATTTATTTTTTCTCATAATATTAAAAATATAAAAAATATTTTTCACACTATTTTTGTATTTATTAGGCATTTATTTGTTTAAATTGATGTTTGTACATAAATAATACATAATATCTTTTATTTAAAAATACTAAAATTAATACCAATACATTTTATTTTCTGATTTTCATTTTATTTTATCTTTTGAAAATATTTTATGAAAATATATTTTTTTGTAAATATTAAATATTTTATTTTTGTACATATTTAATATATTTATCATATAATATAAATATTTACATATTTATTAGGATATTTAGGACAAAAATACCAAAAACATATATATTTTTATTTTTATTAAAATTTAACATTAAAAATACCTTTTTGACAAATATACTTCTCTTTTATTTATTTTTTGGTATATAATTAGTAAATATTGTATATAATACATAATAAATAATTAATACCTTTTATTTAGTAAAATTAGGATTTTTGCCCTAAACATGAAAATATTCAAAAATTAACTTTCTTTTAATTATTTTTTATTTTATTTGTGAATAAAATATACACTTACACAACAAATACTTTCACATACATATTGCTTTATTCATACATATCTTTACATTTATATTTGCGCAATTCAATTTGGTTGTAAATATTGGGTATTACCCTCCTATAAAGTCTCATCCCCATTTGAACATTTGTACCCCCCTTCCCATATATTGTGTTGTAATAACTTAGGAACTTTATTTTTCGCACTTTAAAGCTTTCTAATTATGCCATGTTAGAATTAGGGTTTGTATGCAAATCAATTAATCAAAAATAGTTTGACCTAAATTCAAGATAAACAAGCATGAAAATGGACAACACCAATCACACTTGCACCCCTAGGGTATTCCACTTGTTGCCTTCAATAATGGGCCATATTGCATGTTAGGTCTCTTTGGGAAAAACAAACACAATTCAAATGATCATAGTCCCTCGATGACGCTTTCGAAAGTTGCCTAAAAATGATCAAGTCCCTTAAAGAAAATTGCCCAAAGATACTTGGCACCATTGCAATTATGGTCTAAGCGATGACCCATGCCCGTCCCTTTCATATCCTAACACAAGATTGTCCACCAAATGCAATGGTGGAACAAAATTGTTAAAAGGGTTAAAACATAGCAAAGATCTTTGAGAAATTTAGGGTAGATAGCTCTTGATTACTTGCCAACTTGCAAAACAAAACACTTGCCTATTTTTCAAACCACATATCAATACACTTTCAAAACAACTTTCAAAAACAATGAAAACCTTTTCAAAAGACATACACCTTTGTATACATCCCAACATGGATCATTACAAAGGTTGCCACCACATTGGCTTCTTTTCAAAACATTTTCAAACCCACACACACAAAGCACCATTTCAAACAATTGAAAATTAAGGCAAGTTGATTTAAGCAAGTAACTAAGAGCCCATGGATAACCATGGATAGAAAGGGTGCTAATACCTTCCCTTTCTATAATCTACTCCCAGAACCCAAGAAAACATCTCAAAGGTTTTTGCTTTGATTTTTAACCTTTCCTTAGGATAAAATAAAAAGTCGGTGGCGACTCTTGCTCAACCGAAACATTTGCGAAAACAAACGCAAAACCCTAGTCAGTTCTCCCACCGTATCACAGAACTGGCGACTCTGCTGGGGATAAATTTTAAAGTGGAGTAACCTTAGGGCTTAGATCACCCTCTTGCATGAATAATTGTTTGATTTGATTGCTTTATATCTTGGCTCTTTTGTTTGGGTTTGCAATCCTACACCTGGATTTGGGGAAACATTCATAGATAGCAATACGTTGTGGAAACTGTGCGGGGTATACCGACACGGTTGAAGCAATAGCTATATTAGTGCGACATATTTGTGAGTACCGGTAACCCTTGAGTTCAATCAAGGAGAGTACGGGGCCGCTGAGTGATGTCACTAAGCACTAATGACCTAGAACCTTACTTGAACATCTTGGCCTTTCATTAGGGGTAGTGAGATGACCGGCTTTGGTGCAGTCCGAAGTTGGTAGATACTCGATACTACACTCATTGAGGGTTGTTTTCTTGGAATATTTTGGTCGCTAGTTAAATGGCTAAACCAAAACAATGAACAATGAAAACAACCCAATGATATTGAGCTCCTTAGAACCCGGTTACTATTTATAGGACAGGTTTTTAAGCCAACTACACTCAAGAGGGTACTTACCTATGAAACCTCATGCAAGCCTGAAACTAGGGTTTGGTGTGATTTTCTTGTACATATGTTTGTGCATACATCATGAACATCATAAAGCATCATATGCACTTACTAACCACTTCAAGGGTTTAGATCTTCATCTTTGTTCTTGTTTTGTAGGTCATGGAAATTCCTCGCAGAAAAACCATCCAAGTCAACCTTGTGAGAATCCCTCCTCAACTCAAGGAGCTCACATCAAGAATTCCGGAAAGCTCATCCTTCAGTGAAAGACATGGTAGACTGCTCAGCCTAGTCAACACCAACATTGAAGAGGACATGATGAAAGTGCTATTCCAGTTCTTTGACCCTCTTCACCACTGTTTCACTTTCCCCGACTATCAGTTGGTGCCCACTTTGGAGGAGTTTTCTCAACTCCTGAGAATTCCTATCCTTAATCAACTACCTTTCAACGGTACGGAAAAGGAACCAAAGCCGGAAGATGTTGCTCGAGCATTACATCTACAGCCGTCCGACATCAAGGGGCATTGGGAAACTAGAAGCGGTGTCAAAGGCTTCTTAGCAAAATTCTTGTTTGAAAAGGCACAAGAGTGTTGGAACTCATTGGACCTACAAGCCTTTGAAGAGATTGTGGCACTCCTTATCTATGGGTTGGTCCTGTTCCCAAATCCTGACTAGCTTGCAGAGGTCAATGCCGTCAAAATCTTCTTGTCCAGAAATCCAATACCAACATTGCTTGGGGACATCCTTCACTCATTTTACACATGAACAATGAGAAAGAGGGGTGTTCTCATGTGCCGTACTCCTCTCCTTGCAAGGTGGTTTATTTCGCACCTTCCACAATCTGTCTTGAAGAATGACCAAGGCTCAAGGTGGTCCCAATGGTTGATGACTCTTACTCACTCTGATGTACATTGGTGTTCTCGGTCCAGAGAAAATGTCATCATCGTCGATCATTGTGGAGAGTTCCCTAATGTTCCATTACTTGGCATTAGAGGGGGCATTACCTACAACCCTTGCCTAGCTTTGAGGCAATTTGGATATGCACGGAGGGATGGCCCTCATGACATGTTGATTCCTGACCTAGTTTTTGACTTCGACAACGATGCGCAAGGACTTCGCCAAAGATTCATCAGAGCTTGGAGGATGCCCAACAAGGTTGATAGCAAGACACTGGGGCACAAGAACTCCATCCCTCTTGAGCCTTATCTCAAGTGGGTACGAGCCCGATCCCAGAGTCTAATGATGCCTTATCCTCATGTTCTCCCTGTGATTAAAGAGCCCGTTAAGGAAGGAGAGGTTCCCTACGCGATCCTACATCCTGACATGCCTACATCGTGGGAGGAGATGCAGAAGAGTTGGATCCAACTCAAGGAGGAACGGAACACTTTTGAAGCCAGCTTCTACGCCAGCGAGAAGAAGGTTCTAGAGCTCACCCGCCGACTCCATGAGCAAGAGGCCCTCAACACCTATATTGCGCCAAAGAGGATGCGCAACGTCTTTTTACCTTGAGAAGTTGTTTTTGTAATATTTGGCCCATGGGGCACTTATGTACTAACAAATTTCTTCTTATTAATATGACGTGCGTTCTTTTTTCTGCAACAATTGTGAATTTCTAAAATCCTTGAATGCATTGCATAGATAGCATCTCATGCATCATGTGCATAACAGGTACCCCTTTTTTCTACAGGTTGCTTAATCTTCTTCGCTGTTTATTTTGAACAGTCACCATGAATCCAGAATCATCCAGTGAGCAAGCAATCAAGGCCCTCCAGGCCCAGAATGCCCAGTTTCAAGAGATGGTCATGAGCTTGGCCCAAGGTCAACAAGAGTTGAAGGCTCTGCTCCTAAAGAAGAAGAAGAAGAGGATTGCGTTATTCAATACTGGACGCAGATTTGGGAACACACTCCATAACGAGGCTGATCCAACTACTTCCTCTGCAGAGAAAGACAGTCCCCAAGGGGGAGGGGCTCCTAGTCCTGCAGTCTCTAACAACGAGACGGATTACAATGACGAACAATACCCTCATGCTGCTGACAGATACAAGCAATTATAGGACCGCTTGAGTGCCATGGAGATTCAAAATGTGCCGGGGCTGGATTTCGGAGATTTAGGGTTATCTTCTGGGGTGGTAATCCCACACAAGTTCAAGGCGTCTGCCTTTGCAAAATACGACGGGGCTTCCTGTCCAAAGCTGCATCTCCGATCGTACGTAAGGAAGATCCAACCTTACACATCAGACAAGAACCTTTGGATCCACTTCTTCCAAGATAGCCTTTCGGAGTCACAACTTGAGTGGTTCTATCAGCTAGATGGAACCAGTATCCGACATTGGGAAGATTTGGCTACCGCGTTTTATAGACAATATCAATACAATTCTGACCTCGCTCCTACGCGTACCCAACTTCAGGGTATGTCACTAGGAACGGGCGAAGGGTTCAAAGAATATGCGCAAAAATGGAGAGATTTGGCTGGCAGGGTGCAGCCTCCTTTGACTGACCGTGAACTGGTTGACATGTTTCTAGGGACCTTGACTGGTCCATTCTTCAATCATCTGGTTGGTAATTCCTCCGCTGGATTTACGGATTTGATCCTGACGGGTGAAAGGATAGAAGCTGGCATCAGGTCAGGAAAGATACAGAAAGGTGCCTCCGCAAGTATTGAGAAGAAACCTTTCAAGAAGGAAGCTAGTGCCGTCTATGGTCCTAGAAGACAAGTCAAGCCAGAACGCCGCGAATCCGTTAATGCCTTAGTAATTTCAAAGCCTGTTGCTGCTCCTCAGCAGTACAATCAACAAAGGGGTGAGAGGCCCAAAAGGCAGTACACCCGGCTGAGTATGACCTTGTCACAAATCTTGCCGCAACTGCTATCAACCAACTTGGTGACCACCAGAGAAGCTCCGAAGGTCGTGAATACTGCATCTCCTAAGTATAACCCAAATGCTCATTGTGCTTATCACTCTGATAGCCCCGAGCATACTACTGATGATTGCAGGGCGCTGAGAAATAAGGTTCAAGACCTTATTGATGCAAAGGAAATTCAGTTTGAAGCGCCTGAGAGGCCAAATGTTGTAACTGCTCCTATGCCCCAGCATAGAGTAAATGCCGTTGAGGAAGATTTGTATGCTGTTTCGGTGAATGATGTTGCTACCCCTCTATTGACTGTTAAGAGGAACCTACTTCTAGCCGGTTTATTTCTAGGTTGTAGCAAGGGTTGCCTCCTGTGTGCTGTTACCCCTACCGGTTGTCCGCTGCTGAAGTCAGGCATCCAAAGCCTGATGGATAGCAAGGAGATTTTGTTCAAGAAGACCGTTGTTCCGTTTGTTCCCGCTGAAGAAGTATCTGTCGTCACAATTTTCAACAATCCTAACAAGGCTCCCCCGAGGAAGCCAGTCAAAATTATGTCTGTTGCACCCATTACCATTATTGTTCCGGGGCCCCTCCCCTATGAATCTGACAAGGCTGTCCCATGGCACTATGGGGCAGACGTGTATGTGCTTGGAGTGAAGCAGGAGTTCAACACCGGTACCAGTATCAGTAACATCACTGGTCCCGCCAAAATTACTCGCAGTGGCAGGCTCTTCTCGCCTGACATTGCACCACCAGTTATCCGAAAACCTCTTATCATCACACCCGCAAGTGTGCATGTTCCAAATCAAGTTCCTGTGTCTACTACTGCCGCCGAGTCCTCTGATGCTCGGGGCAAAGAAGTTGCTACCGATTTGCCTGCCCGGACGGAGGCACCAAAAAAGACCGCTGTTGAAGCCTCCCAGGAAGAGATGGAGGAAATCCTTAAAATCATTAAAAGGAGTGACTTCAATGTCGTTGAACAACTGGGGCATACCCCCTCCAAGATCTCTATGCTATCATTGCTGCTATGCTCAGAGGCCCACGCCAAGGCCTTGATTTCATTTCTGAAAACGGCCCATGTGCCGCAGGAGACATCTGCAGATCAATTCACTGACTGTGTGGCTAATTTGACCGCTGACAATGGTTTGGGTTTCTCGGATGCCGACCTGACCGCCAAGGGAAAAAACAACAATGATGCCCTGCATGTTTCCATAGAATGCAGGGGCACTACTCTTGCACACGTGTTGGTGGTCACCAGTTCTTCCCTGAATGTATTGCCCAAGAAGGCCTTAGATCGGTTGGATTGTGAGGGCCTGGAATTGAAACCTAGTAACATCATTGTTAGAGCCTTCGACAGTTCTAAGAGGATGGTGCATGGTGAGGTAGACATTCCTATTCGTGTGGGTTCCCAAGTCTTTGACTCAACGTTCTACGTGATGGATATTCGTCCATCTTATTCCTGTTTGCTGGGTCGACCTTGGATTTACAAGGCTGGGGCGGTAACATCCACTCTACACCAGAAGCTCAAATACCCTGTCAGAGGGAAGATTGTTACTGTGCAGGGAGAGGAGGAATACATGGTTAGTCACCTGAATTCATTCCGGTATATCGAGATGGACGGGGAGTTTATTGAAACCCCCTTTCAACATTTTGAAGAGGTACCTCCAACATTGGCGTCAGCTGAGACAGTGGTTGAAGAAGACTTTCCTTTGAAGATGGCTTCCTTGAAGGATGCCCGGGCTGTAATCGAGAAAGGTAAGTGCGCAAACTGGGGTCAACTTCCTGACTTCACTCAAAAGACCGACAAGTTTGGGCTGGGCTTCACTGCAGAGGCTCAGAGGGCTGTTCGTAAAGAAAGGATCAGAAAGCCTCCGGTGTTCATCACCCACCCAAGAGTGAATGCCATCGAGGATGACGTAGAGGAAGCGGAATTTGATAGTTGGATCTACCCGACGACCAGCAACAGACCAAGCAACTGGACGGAAAAAGATTTTACACCTATTACATTTGTCACGCAGTAATGAACTCTTTTATTTTCAATTTGTAACAAACAATATGTTGAAACTTTTATTGGCTCGGTGTCTTACCCGGGGCACCGTGGCTCCATTTGTGAGGGCTTTTTGTATGACATTTCCATATATCATTAATCAAAACATTAGACG
The DNA here is from genome assembly GCA_948472305.1 of Vicia faba. NCBI lineage: Eukaryota > Viridiplantae > Streptophyta > Magnoliopsida > Fabales > Fabaceae > Vicia > Vicia faba. Next base: position 746,731,818 of record OX451741.1, read on the forward strand.
TTGTTGCATTTCAAATCTTGTGCTCTTTTTCTTTCTTTGTTATATATTGCAAAACAGCTATATTTACACACACTCACTTATACAGGTTCCAATCCACTCTGGATCTCACTGGTAACGGCTCTGCTACTTCCAGTTATGACTTCGAAAATCCGATCAACTTGGCCGAAGACGAAGGTGAAGATGATTGCGAAGTGCCTGGTGAACTCGCAAGACTGCTACTCCAGGAAGAGAGGGCCATTCAGCCGCATTAAGAGCCAGTGGAGACGATAAACCTGGGTACTGAGACAGATAGAAAAGAAGTCAAGATCGGTGCCAATCTAGAGCTCAGCGTGAAAAAACGATTGATCCAGATGCTGCATGACTACATGGAAATCTTTGCTTGGTCTTACGAAGACATGCCCGGTTTGGATGCCGACATTGTAGTTCATCATCTGCCTACCAAGGAAGACTGCCCTCCGGTAAAACAGAAGGTCCGCCGCATGCGCCCAGAAATGTCCGAGAAAATCAAAGCTGAGGTTATGAAACAGTTTGATGCCGGGTTTCTAGCAGTGACTTCCTATCCTCAGTGGGTGGCCAACGTGGTTCCAGTGCCAAAGAAAGATGGTAAAGTCCGAATGTGTGTTGATTACAGGGATTTGAACAGGGCCAGCCCTAAGGACGATTTCCCTCTGCCTCACATCGACGTTCTCGTCGACAATACTGCTCAACACAAGGTGTTCTCCTTCATGGATGGTTTTTCAGGGTATAATCAGATCAAGATGGCTCCTGAAGATATGGAAAAGACTACCTTTGTTACTCAGTGGGGAACCTTCTGCTACAAGGTCATGCCATTCGGATTGAAAAATGCTGGGGCAACCTACCAACGTGCCATGGTTGCTTTATTTCATGACATGATCCACCATGAGATTGAAGTATATGTTGACGACATGATTGCAAAGTCCCAAACTGAGGAGGAACACCTTGACCATCTACAGAAGCTGTTTGACCGGTTGAAGTTGTACAAGCTGAGGTTGAACCCGAACAAATGCACTTTTGGGGTAAGATCTGGAAAATTGCTAGGCTTCATTGTGAGCGACAAAGGTATTCAAGTGGACCCTGCCAAGGTGAAAGCCATACAAGAGATGCCGACTCCCAAGACAGAGAAAGAAGTCAGAGGCTTTCTGGGACGACTGAATTACATTGCCCGTTTCATCTCACATATAACTGCTACCTGTGAGCCAATCTTCAAATTGTTGAAGAAAGATCAAGTAGTACATTGGAACGACGAATGTCAGGCTGCTTTCGAAAAGATAAAGGAATATCTCCAAGAACCACCCATTCTTATGCCACCAGTGGAAGGGAGACCTCTAATACTATACTTGACAGTACTTGACAACTCAATGGGGTGTGTGCTGGGGCAGCATGACGAGTCTGGCCGAAAAGAGCACGCTATTTATTACCTGAGCAAAAAGTTTACCGACTGTGAGACTGGGTACTCACTACTCGAGGATACTTGCTGCGCTCTGGTATGGGCTGCTCGCCGGCTGAGACAGTATATGCTGACTCATACTACTCTGTTGATTTCAAAAATGGATCCAATCAAGTACATATTCGAAAAGCCTGCTCTGTCTGGAAGAATAGCAAGATGGCAAATGATCTTGACAGAATATGACATCCAATACACAACTCAAAAAGCAATCAAGGGAAGTGTATTGGCAGACCATTTGGCACACCAACCTGTGGACGATTACCAATCATTGAACTTAGAATTTCCAGACGAAGATATCATGGTAGTAACTGATTGCGAAGTACCTGGACCGGATGAAGGACCTGAGGAAGGATCCCGATGGTCTATGCATTTTGACGGAGCCTCGAACGCTTTGGGTAACGGCATCGGCGCTGTGATCATATCCCCTAAAGGTACTCATACTCCACTCACCGCCCGACTGTGTTTCAACTGCACCAACAACATGGCAGAATATGATGCATGTATCATGGGTCTTCAAGCTGCAATCGACTTAAGGATCAAGTTTCTGAGTGTCTTCGGAGATTCCGCTCTTGTGATCAATCAGATCAAAGGCGAGTGGGATACGAAACACCCAAATCTTATTCCTTACAAGGAGTATGTGTTGACTTTGCTTCCCCACTTTGAAAAGATAACTTTTGAACACTTCTTGAGAGAGGAGAATCAGTTAGCAGACGCACTAGCTACGATGTCTTCAATGTTCAAAGTCAAATGGGACAACGAGGCTCCCCGGATCATTATCTGGAAGTTGGACGAACCTGCATACTGCTGCGATCTTGAGGCCGAAGAGGTAACCGAAAATCCCTGGTATCATGAGGTGAAGAGATATTTGGAAGCTCAAGAATACCCCGAAGGCGCATCGGTCAATGACAAGAAGTTCCTAAGAAGGTTTGCGGCAAAATTCTTCCTCAGCAACGGCATTCTCTACAAACGAAATCATGATTCAACTTTACTGCGTTGTATGGATAAAACTGAAGCAAAGAAGATCATGATGGAACTACATGAAGGTACATTCGGAACTCATTCCAGTGGACATACCATGGCAAAGAAAATCCTTCGGGCAGGATATTTCTGGTCCACAATGGAAGCCGACTGTTACCAACATTCTCAAACTTGTCATAAATGCCAGATCTATGCTGATAAAGTGCATATCCCTCCGGTTCCTCTGAATGTCCTGACGGCACCTTGGCCTTTTGCAATGTGGGGCATTGATATGATCGGCGAAATCCGACCAACGACATCCAACGGGCATCGCTTCATCTTGGTAGCGATTGATTATTTCACAAAGTGGGTAGAAGCAGCTTCCTACGCCACCGTAACCAAGAGCGTCGTGGCACGTTTCATTCGGCATAACCTGATTTGTCGATACGGCGTCCCGGAAAGGATCATTATGGACAATGGTACCAATCTTAACAACAAGATGATCACTGAGCTCTGCGAGCAATTCAAGATACAGCACCACAACTCTTCTCCTTGCCCGCCGAAGATGAATGGGGCTGTAGAAGCGGCAAATAAGAATATCAAGAAAATTGTGCAGAAGATGACAGTGACCTATAAAGATTGGCACGAAATGTTACCATTTGCTCTTCATGGGTACCGTACCTCAGCAAGGACGTCAACCGGGGCAACACCTTTTTCCTTGGTCTATGGCATGGAGGCAGTCTTGCCGATTGAAGTCCAAATACCCTCTCTCTGGATAATGAAGGATGCAGACTTGAGTGAAGATGACTGGATCTAGACTCGACTTGATCAATTAAACCTAATTTACGAAAAGAGACTCACCGCTATCTGTCATGGTCAGACGTACCAAAAACGAATGATCAGGGCATTTAACAAGAAAGTCAGACCACAAGAGTATCAATTTGGGGACCTGGTAATCAAACACATCATCCTTCCTCAAAGTGATCCCAGGGGAAAATGGACCCCTACGTATGAAGGGCCATTTATGGTTAAACATGTGTTCTCAGGAGGAGCCATGATTCTAACCACCATGGATGGTGACGACCTTCCTCACCCCGCCAATGCAGACATAGTAAAAAGATACTACGCATGAATAAAAGACCCGCTAGGTTGACATACCTAGGCAAAAATAAGGGCTTCCCGGCGAACCAAAAAGGTTCGGGCAAAAATAAGGGATGGAATGAAAAGAATCTGTACACCCGACAAGTCGAAAACCTGAAAAGGCGGCTTGGACAAAAATGGGTATCCCGGTGGACTGAAAACCCGAAAGGGCGGTCCAGGCAAAAGTTAGGGATAAAGCGTAACACTATGTCTCATTGGATCACCTTGCATCCAGAATTCGGCATCAACTATCAGGCTCAGACTTCGGCTTCAATCAATCAGCTTCATCTTCAACTAAGCAGCAAATTGATGAGACGCTTGAAGACATAAAGGCAATAGCAGAGTTGGAACCCAGTGGGAATATTGTTCACATAGCTGTTTTGTTTCCTTTTCAAAATTGTATAAACTTTATGTTATTTGGCGGCGTTCTCTTACTAGGACGTCAGCCTCTTGTACAAAAAACGCCTATTTACAGGCAAATTTAAAAATCAATACAAGTTCACTTTTCCAAACAAATTGTCAATTGTTTTTTTCCTTCTTCTGTTTTGTCTCGCGAAGAACGTCCAATGTTCATTTTTGATATATGCATTTGACATTAAATTGCTAATTCATTAATACTTGCATACGAAACAAAAGACTGATTACAGGTGACATCAGAAACAGGGGCAATGTAGAATTGTCCAGGCAGTCTAGTTGCTTTGTCCGCCAAGATACCAAGGTAGGTTCGACTGAAGAATATGACCAAGTTGCCTCAACTCCCCGCAGAGTAAGACAAGATTCATCAATACTCTCCCCAGGAAGAGTTAGTCTATCATCAGCCCTACAATAGGCACCCTGTTCCCCTAGCAAGTCAGCAATACTCTCCTCCAGCAGAGTTAGTCTACGGTTAGCCTAAAGGAAGTTGGGTATCCCCAGAAGATATCATCATTCCCCAGCGGAGTATAGGCATTCATCAGCAAGCATCCCCGACAGTCTTGATCTAAGATTGTTCCCCAGCGGAATACAGACACTCCAGTGGAACCATTTTCCAGTACAGTCCGAAAGTTTCCCCAGGAAATTTGGAATCCATATCCCCAGCAGGTCTTGAAGCTTATCCCCAGTAGATTCTGGAAGCTTATCCCCTGTAAAGTACGGACGTCTCTCCCGGGCTTTATTCAAAGTTATTCCTCACAAGGGCTTATAACTGGGTTATCCTCAGCTAATTGCCACGGAAGATCGCCCTCGGCGAAGTTCTTCCAATCCCCAGCGGAGTTCATCAAAGTTCCCCAACATAACTTATCAACACAATCCCCAACGGAGTTTATCATTGTCATCCCCAGCGGAGTTTATCATTGTTATCCCCAGCGGAGTCCATCATCGAAATCCTCAGCGGAGCTCTCATCCAAACCTCAGCAAAGTATCTCTTCCCACAGAGTAATTCCCTTCAGAGTAATCTCTCCAACAAGTTTATTCCCCAACGGAGTTATCTTCTCCTACCGGTGTACTCTCGCAACCATCATCTCTAGCGGAAACGAAGAACTCTACTTTTCAACGTCAGCCCAAGATTTAATTCCCCAGCCGATCGTCAAGGATTTATTTTCCTAGACAAAAATACATTCATAAACATTTCACATTTCATACATCTTGCTTACATACATGATAAAGTGCATACAACACTATCTCATTTGGAACATCATGACATCATGCATTTCATACATCATGACATTGCATACAATTGACGTTTTGCCTTTTCAGGGAAAAAGACAACCCAAAAGACAACTACCTTCAACTGTCACAATTCCAGATTCGATTCCTGTATCTAGCAAGAGCACATCTGTGAGTGATCAGTTTCCAGATTCGATTCCTGTATCCAGCCAGGGCACATCTGAAGAGTTTGAAGATTCGATTCCTGTATCCAGCCAGGGCATATCTGTTGACGACTAATTCCAGATTCGATTCCTGTATCTAGCCAGGGCACATCTGAAGAGTTTGAAGATTCGATTCATGTATCCAGCCAGGGCATATCTGTTGACGACTAATTCCAGATTCGATTCCTGTATCCAGCCAGGGCACATCTGAAGAGTTTGAAGATTCGATTCCTGTATCCAGCCAGGGCATATTTGTTGACGACTAATTCCAGATTCGATTCCTGTATCTAGCCAGGGCACATCTGAAGAGTTTGAAGATTCGATTCCTGTATCCAGCTAGGGCATATCTATAGACAACAATTCCGGATTCGATACCTGTATCCAGCCAGGGCATATCTGTGAGCAACCGATTGTAGATTCGATACCTGTATCTAGCCAGGGCATATATGCATGAAGAGATTGAGGATCAACACCTGTAACAAGCCAGGAAAACATCTGTCTTTCTCAAAATACGCAAGTTCTCGCTAAGGAATCTCTTATGCGATCAACACTTCCAAATGGCATCTATAAGCCCATTCCCGACAAGGTTCTGTCACGCCTTCAGATGGCATCTATAAGCCCATCTCCCTATCCACCATCTCTCCAAATGGCATCTATAAGCCCATTCCCGACATCACATTTGCTGATACTCCAGCATGCGAGTGCAAATTTCAGGGCACTCTAGTGTCCAATCTCCTTTTACCCTCGAGTCACGAAAGGCAAACTTGCCAATCTAACTCTTCAGGTTCAAGAAGATTGAACAGGGGCAACTGTTGTACCCCAAAATTTTCCCTCCCATATTCCTCAACATTTTTTATCTCAAGACCCTTGAAGCTCAAGACCCAGTTAGGGTTTCCTCAGCCCAAGACTTCTCCTAGCACTGTTGACCCAAATTAGGGTTTGTGTTTGCATAAAGATATTTTGACCTAAAATGCCTAAGATGACTTTCATGCTTCATGTTGGACTCCCAAGTTTATCCATACCAAGTTTTAAGTCTTGATTCCAAACTTTGCCCAGTCAATTGGACAGTTGACCTAGAAATCAGCTGTATTGGGGAAAGAGTCAACTGTGGCCAATTGACAGTCAAACCTCATGAAAATTGACCCACATCAACATTATGAACTCATATGGACCATTTGATCAAGTTTGGATCACAATTCCACAAGAAATTTGATCAGATCACCAAAAGGGCAAAATGGTCATTTTTAGGGTTTTGACTGCACAAAGGCAATTTTTGACTGTTTGACCTAGCCAATGGCAAACCAAACTCACATATGGACTCAAGGACCCCCATGGAATTATCTTGACATACTCAACAAGTTCAAAAGATTCCAAATGCACAAAATTGACAGTTGAATTTTCCAGTCAATTGATCAATTTTTGACTGTATACTGAAAAGTCAAACTTTGACTTTTTGGTCAAAATCAAGTGTCAAGATTCATTTTTCATCAAAACATGCCAAATCATGAAACTTGTTCATCAAGAAATCCAAAATCACAAATTAGGGTTTGAAATGAAGATTTTTCATAACTTAGAATTTTTCTAAGTTATGAAAAACCCTAATTTTTTCCTAACTTTGTCCCACTTTCTCATCAAGATGCATTTGGATTCAAGGAAAAGTCAAAACATGAAAGTTGTAGTCCATTTCAAAATCTACAACTTTGATTCACAAAGTTTCCTCAAAAGAAGCTTGTAGCTCAAGTTACAATTTTTGGAACAAGGGTACCAAACCATTCTTAACTTAGAGAAATTTGACCTATTTTAGGCAAGGTTTTTACCTTATTTCAAGACCACTTTTCACATACTTCCACTTGGAATTTCAATTTGCATTACAAAGATGGATTGTAGTACACATTCCAAGCTTTCCAAAATGTCCAAGAACTCATCAAACAACCTCATGGTTAGAGAGAATCGAATTTGGCAATATGGGAAAAACTCACTTTGTTCATGACCAAGTTACATGTCTATAACCTTGCATTTTTGAACTCAGCATGCCTTAAGCTAGATTACAGGTCCTTATCTCATTCACACTCAATAATTTAATGCAAACCCCTTGTGTTCAAGCCTTGTATTATGTGTTTAAGCATTACATGGAAGTTTAACCCTTAAATAGAAAAAGCAAATTATCCATTTTAGAAAAGATGAACTTTATGTCAAAGTTGCAAATCAAGAAGTACAAGGCCATATCTTTGGGCACAAGTTCAGAAGCAAAACACACTGATCAAGGGGAAAGGTTGCAGAATAGATTGGGGGCATGCATCAGTCTAGAACACAACTTGATACTTTGTTGCTTAAGAGAGAAGAAAACTTGAAAACTAGGGACCAACTCTCATTTTCTGCCAAGACCAACTTAAGCAAACTTGTTATACACATTCTAAACAACCACCCTGACCTAAAACACGAGCCAACCATCTCCATTACTTTCTCAAACACAGAATCACCATTAAACTGCACAAAAACAGGGCATTCTGCACTTGGACTTGGCTAGCTCATTTCCATCGTGCATCTTGGCCAAAACCACTTCAAACACTTTCCCTACCATCCATACAAACTGTCCAAAGCATTAGAAGCAGACTGTAACACTCCTAATCAACATCACCATTTTCATTTTTCTGTTTTGCAGTTGAAGTGCCATAACACGATTCACATGGTTTCAAAGCAAACTAAAGCTTGGAATAGCATCCCTGGACATCAAGGAAGCTATACCAATCATCACCTTGCATTGAAAACACCTCCATCACCAGATACGATTCCAACTGAATAGGTAAGTTCATGAACTCTTATCTCTCTATCCAGGCATTGTTAGGTTTAGATTATTGAAGGAATTATGTCACATTCATGGCCCTGAACATGCCCATATAATTAGTTTTCATTTATGTTATGTGTGCTATGAGAATTTGAGGTCTGAACATGGAACAAAAACTAGGTCAGGAATTGGGGGAGAAGAAATTCTCTCTCATTTCTGAGAGTTAGATTGATTTCTTTATATGTCTAGAATCGTGGCTTCAAGCTCTACAGGTTTCATGTTGCAAGATTTGGCAAATGATCAAGGAATCTGGAGATAGAAAACGCGTGTTGTTGTTGTTCATACAGGTTCTGAGGTTGAAGACAAAGTCTTCTTGGGCTGGGCCTGAGTTGACTTCTTATTTGCACCCTATGTTTACTTTTGAACCCCCTTGGCCCACTGTGCTTATTAGAAACATTTTCTTGACTTTTCTTTTTATTTCTGACTTATTTATTTTTCTCATAATATTAAAAATATAAAAAATATTTTTCACACCATTTTTGTATTTATTAGGCATTTATTTGTTTAAATTGATGTTTGTACATAAATAATACATAATATATTTTATTTAAAAATAATTAAATTAATACCAATACATTTTATTTTCTGATTTTCATTTTATTTTATCTTTTGAAAATATTTTATGAAAATATACTTTTTTTGTAAATATTAAATATTTTATTTTTGTACATATTTAATATATTTATCATATAATATAAATATTTACATATTTATTAGGATATTTAGGACAAAAATACCAAAAATATATATATTTTTATTTTTATTAATATTTAACATTAAAAATACCTTTTTGACAAATATACTTCTCTTTTATTTATTTTTTTGTATATAATTAGTAAATATTGTATATAATACATAATAAATAATTAATACCTTTTATTTAGTAAAATTAGGGTTTTTGCCATAAACATGAAAATATTCAAAAATTAACTTTCTTTTAATTATTTATTATTTTATTTGTGAATAAAATATACACTTACACAACAAATACTTTCACATACATATTGCTTTATTCATACATATCTTTACATTTACATTTGCACAATTCAATTTGGTTGTAAATATTGGGTATTACCCTCCTATAAAGTCTCATCCCCATTTGAATATTTGTACCCCCCTTCCCATATATTGTGTTGTAATAACTTAGGAACTTTATTTTTCGCACTTTAAAGCTTTCTAATTATGCCATGTTAGAATTAGGGTTTGTATGCAAATCAATTAATCAAAAATAGTTTGACCTAAATTCAAGATAAACAAGCATGAAAATGGACAACACCAATCACACTTGCACCCCTAGGGTATTCCACTTGTTGCCTTCAATAATGGGCCATATTGCATGTTAGGTCTCTTTGGGCAAAACAAACACAATTCAAATGATCATAGTCCCTCGATGACGCTTTCGAAAGTTGCCTAAAAAATGATCAAGTCCCTTAAAGAAAATTGCCCAAAGATACTTGGCACCATTGCAATTATGGTCTAAGTGATGACCCATGCCCGTCCCTTTCACATCCTAACACAAGATTGTCCACCAAATGCAATGGTGGAACAAAATTGTTAAAAGGGTTAAAACATAGCAAAGATCTTTGAGAAATTTAGGGTAGATAGCTCTTGATTACTTGCCAACTTGCAAAACAAAACACTTGCCTATTTTTCAAACCACATATCAATACACTTTCAAAACAAATTTCAAAAACAATGAAAACCTTTTCAAAAGACATACACCTTTGTATACATCCCAACATGGATCATTACAAAGGTTGCCACCACATTGGCTTCTTTTCAAAACATTTTCAAACCCACACACACAAAGCACCATTTCAAACAATTGAAAATTAAGGCAAGTTGATCTAAGCAAGTAACTAAGAGCCCATGGATAACCATGGATAAAAAGGGTGCTAATACCTTCCCTTTCTATAATCTACTCGCCGAACCCAAGAAAACATCTCAAAGGTTTTTGCTGTGCTTTTTAACCTTTCCTTAGGATAAAATAAAAAGTCGGTGGCGACTCTTGCTCAACCGAAACATTTGCGAAAACAAACGCAAAACCTTAGTCAGTTCTCCCACCGTATCACACTAACTCTTTGAGTTGAAAAGGTACTCGTACGAGATTAACTTGGATTGTATTTCTGCGAGTGGGAGTCATGTCCTACAAAACAAAACAAAGATGAATCTCAAGATCCTTGAAACGGTTAGTCTAAAATGCTATGGTATGATGCCATGATGTTACGTACAAGCATATGCACAAGTCAATCAAATAATTCCTTAGGTATAGGCCTGCATGAGGTTCATAGGTAAGTACCTTCTTGAAGTTTAGTTGGTTAAACCTGTCCTAGAAAGTAAACGGGTTCTAGGGAATATCAATATCACTGATCTTTCTTCATCGGGCATTGTTTCAGTGCAAGCCTCTTTATTGGCGACCGAAATATCCCGAAAGTTCGATCTCAATGAGCGTATTATCGAGTATCAACCAACTTTGGAATGCACCAAAGTCGGCTACCTCACTACTTCCTAATGGCCAAGTTGTTCAAGTAAGGTTCTAAAGTCAGTTAGTGCTACATGACACCAAACAACAGCCCCATATTCTCCTTGACTACTCAAGGGCTACCAGTACCAACAAATGTGTCACACTAACGTAGCTATTGTTTTGACCATGTTGATATACCCCGCACAGTTTCCACAACTTATTGCTACTTACCTAAAAATGTGCCTCAGATCCGGGTAGAGGATCAAAACAAGCCCAAACAAGGAACCATAATGTAAATAAAACAAGTCAAGAAAAGAAATAAAGTAAATATGATCTAGCCCTAAGGTAACCCCACTTTTAAGTTTTCACCAGCAGAGTCGCCAGTTCAGTAACAAGGTGGGAGAACTGACTGGGGTGTTTTGTGTTTGATCGCAATTGTTGCGGGTAGCAAGAGGCGCCACTTACTTTTCTTTTATCCAATAAGGAAAGGGTGAAAAGAACAGGAAAGACCTTTGAGATTTATTTTCTTGAGTTCGGGGGGTAGGTTATGAAAAGGGAAGGTATTAGCACCCTTGTCATCCGTAGTTATCTACGGGCTCTTAGTTGCTTGCTAGATCACTTTCTTTTGTTTGAAAATGTGCTTGTGGTGTGGGTTTTTAAAGTATTTTGAAAATTGTCTTTATAATGGTTCTCGTTTCTATAAGAACGCGTACAAAAAGCTTTGTCTTTTGAAAGTGTTTCAAATGAAAGTGTTGGTGTATAAAGTGTTTTTATTGGGAGAAAGCGAGCAACTAGGAGAATCCTACTTACTCAAAAGGTCTATGTTATTTTTCTCCTCCTATAGATGTTGTTATCTTACCATTGATTTGGTAAGAATCCCCATCATTGGATGTGAAGGGACGGGCGTGGGACGTTTGTATAGTCATAGAAGACAACCTATGGGACATTTTATCAATTTTTGTTTAGGGACTAGATCGTTTACCGAAGGCAACATGAAGGTTCATCGAGGGACTACGATCTTTTATCGAGGGTCTTTGCTAAAACGCCCATATTCGAGGGACATGACTATTTTTCCGAGGCAACAAGTGATATTACCCTAGGGGTTCACGTGTGTGAATAGTGTGTTTTATTGCATGCATTTTGTCTTTGTATTTTAGGTCGTCTACTTGTTGGTTTTATCTTGCCATACATCCTAATTACTAACATTTGTACAAAAAGCAATAAAAATGCAGAAAAATAAATCCTACACTATTACAACCATATTGAATAGCAAGAAAATATAAAGACAAAATAAAGTAAAGAAAGGAAATGAGATTTTTCAATTCAGACAGCCACACTCTTCGATTTTGCACTTCTTGGCTTCCTTCGATTTGGGCCTAGAGTCAGCAAGGTCATGTCTTTTGATTTCACCCTTTTCCTGCCTCTTTCGCTATGGACTTGGAAATCAGCGTGGCCATCCTTCTGACTGCTTCTTTCGTTTGAGACCTGGCCATTAGTATGGACATCCTACTGACTACTTATTTCGTTTGAGGTCTGGGGTCAACGTGAGGTGCACTCTTTGCCTTAGGCTCCTTGCTGCCTCCTTCGACTGTAGGAATGCTAGGCCCTCAGGTTGAGATTCAAAAGACTTGAGTACTTAGCCAGTCGAAGGATACATAGAACCTGTTTTAAACTTTTAAAATGTAACATTCAAGTGTAAATTTCAAAAGCTATAGACCAGGGGTTAGCACAAAATTATTGGGTCTCAAAGTCCAAAGCCTAACTAGTCAGGGTTGAGATTTTCAACATATGGGCAGTCAGGATCGATGGTTAAAACATGGTCAAGCTCCCTGGATGAAATATCTACATTTTCTCTTTATTGGTATGTACACATGATATTTAAATGAAATAGTTCCAAGTTTAAAGAGAAACTACCTCTTGAAGCGCTTAAATCGAAGGAAACTGCCAATGTCTTCCTTGGTGGTGAATGGAAGTTCGTTGGGGCCTTCCTGAGACTAGTCCAGTTACTACTTTGTTCAAGCATTCACTATATCTAAGGAAGATATGTGAGTGAATCTAAGGTTACTCTATAACAGGTAAGAATTCCCAAGAGTTGAGATAATTCTTCTATACTAGGCACAAGTTGGTAATCAGGGAAGGTAAAGCAATGGTGCAAAGGGTCGAAGAACTAGAAAAGCACCTTCATCATGTCTTTATCAAAGCTTAAGGTAACCAGGTTTAGATGTCGTCCATGTCTTTTAGTGAACAAAGAATTCTCAGGGACCCTTGATTCTAATTCTTTGAGCTGAAAAGGTACTCGTACGAGATTGACTTGGATTGTATTCCTGCGAGTGGGAGTCATGTCCTACAAAACAAAATAAAGATGAGTCTCAAGATCCTTGAAACGGTTAGTCTAAAATGCTATGGTATGATGCCATGATGTTATCTACAAGCATATGCACAAGTCAATCAAACAAGTCCTTAGGTTTAGGATTGCATGAGGTTCATAGGTAAGTACCTTCTTGAAGTTTAGTTGGTTAAACCTGTCCTAGAAAGTAAACGGGTTCTAGGGAATATCAATATCACTGATCTTTCTTCATCGGGCATTATTTCAGTTCAAGCCTCTTTATTGGCGACCGAAATATCCCGAAAGTTCGATCTCAATGAGCGTATTATCGAGTATCAACCAACTTTGGAATGCACCAAAGTCGGCTACCTCACTACTTCCTAATGGCCAAGTTGTTCAAGTAAGGTTCTAAAGTCAGTTAATGCTACATGACACCACACAACCACCCCATATTCTCCTTGACCACTCAAGGGCTACCAGTACCAACAAATGTGTCACACTAACGTAGCTATTGTTTTGACCATGTTGATATACCCCGCACAGTTTCCACAACTTATTGCTACTTACCTAAAAATGTGCCTCAGATCCGGCTAGAGGATCAAAACAAGCCCAAACAAGGAACCATAATGTAAATAAAACAAGTCAAGCAAAGAAAGAAAGTAAATGTGATCTAGCCCTAAGGTAACCCCACTTTTAAGTTTTCCCCAGCAGAGTCGCCAGTTCTGTAACAAGGTGGGAGAACTGACTAGGGTGTTTTGTGTTTGATCGCAATTGTTGCGGGTAGCAAGAGGTGCCACTTACTTTTCTTTTATCCAATAAGGAAAGGGTGAAAAGAACAGGAAAGACCTTTGAGATTTATTTTCTTGAGTTCGGGGGGTAGGTTATGAAAAGGGAAGGTATTAGCACCCTTGTCATCCGTAGTTATCTACGGGCTCTTAGTTGCTTGCTAGATCACTTTCTTTTGTTCGAAAATGTGCTTGTGGTGTGGGTTTTTAAAGTATTTTGAAAAGTGTCTTTATAATGGTTCTCGTGTCTATAAGAACGCGTACAAAAAGCTTTGTCTTTTGAAAGTGTTTCAAATGAAAGTGTTGGTATATAAAGTGTTTTTATTGGGAGAAAGCGAGCAACTAGGAGAATCCTACTTACTCAAAAGGTCTATGTTATTTTCCTCCTCCTTTAGATGTTGTTATCTTACCATTGATTTGGTAAGAATCCCCATCATTGGATGTGAAGGGACGGGCGTGGGACGTTTGTATAGTCATAGAAGGCAACCTATGGGACATTTTATCAATTTTTGTTTAGGGACTAGATCGTTTACCGAAGGCAACATTAAGGTTCATCGAGGGACTACGATCTTTTATTGAGGGTCTTTGCTAAAACGCCCATATTCGAGGGACATGACTATTTTTCCGAGGCAACAAGTGATATTACCCTAGGGGTGCATGTGTGTGAATAGTGTGTTTTATTGCATGCATTTTGTCTTTGTATTTTAGGTCGTCTACTTGTTGGTTTTATCTTGCCATACATCCTAATTACTAACATTTGTACAAAAAGCAATAAAAATGCAGAGAAATAAATCCTACACTATTACAACCATATTGAATAGCAAGAAAATATAAAGACAAAATAAAATAAAGAAAGGAAATGGGATTTTTCAATTCAGACAGCCACACTCTTCGATTTTGCACTTCTTGGCTTCCTTCGATTTGGGCCTAGAGTCAGCAAGGTCATGTGTTTTGATTTCACCCTTTTCCTGCCTCTTTCGATATGGACCTGGAAATTAGCGTGACCATCATTCTGGCTGCTTCTTTCGTTTGAGACCTGGCAATTAGTATGGACATCCTACTGACTACTTATTTCGTTTGAGGTCTGGGGTCAACGTGAGGTGCACTCTTTGCCTCAGGCTCCTTGTTGTCTCCTTCGACTGTAGGAATGCTAGGCCCTCAGGTTGAGATTCAAAAGACTTGAGTACTTAGCCAGTCGAAGGATACATAGAACCTGTTTTAAACTTTTAAAATGTAACATTCAAGTGTAAATTTCAAAAGCTATAGACCAGGGGTTAGCACAAAATTATTGGGTCTCAAAGTCCAAAGCCTAACTAGACAGGGTTGAGATTTTCAACATATGGGCAGTCAGGATCGATGGTTAAAACATGGTCAAGCTCCCTGGATGAAATATCTACATTTTCTCTTTATTGGTATGTACACATGATATTTAAATGAAATAGTTCCAAGTTTAAAGAGAACCTACCTCTTGAAGCACTTAAATCGAAGGAAACTGCCAATGTCTTCCTTGGTGGTGAATGGAAGTTAGTTGGGGCCTTCCTGAGACTAGTCCAGTTACTACTTTGTTCAAGCATTCACTATATCTAAGGAAGATATGTGAGTAAATCGAAGGTTACTCTATAACAGGTAAGAATTCCCAAGAGTTGAGATAATTCTTCTATAGTAGGCACAAGTTTGTAATCAGGGAAGGTAAAGCAATGGTGCAAAGGGTCGAAGAACTAGAAAAGCACCTTCATCATGTCTTTATCAAAGCTTAAGGTAACCAGGTTTAGATGTCGTCCATGTCTTTTAGTGAACAAAGAATTCTCAGGGACCCTTGATTCTAATTCTTTGAGCTGAAAAGGTACTCGTACGAGATTGACTTGGATTGTATTCCTGCGAGTGGGAGTCATGTCCTACAAAACAAAATAAAGATGAGTCTCAAGATCCTTGAAACGGTTAGTCTAAAATGCTATGGTATGATGCCATGATGTTATGTACAAGCATATGCACAAGTCAATCAAACAAGTCCTTAGGTTTAGGATTGCATGAGGTTCATAGGTAAGTACCTTCTTGAAGTTTAGTTGGTTAAACCTGTCCTAGAAAGTAAACGGGTTCTAGGGAATATCAATATCACTGATCTTTCTTCATCGGGCATTATTTCAGTGTAAGCCTCTTTATTGGCGACCGAAATATCCCGAAAGTTCGATCTCAATGAGCGTATTATCGAGTATCAACCAACTTTGGAATGCACCAAAGTCGGCTACCTCACTACTTCCTAATGGCCAAGTTGTTCAAGTAAGGTTCTAAAGTCAGTTAATGCTACATGACACCACACAACCACCCCATATTCTCCTTGACCACTCAATGGCTACCAGTACCAACAAATGTGTCACACTAACGTAGCTATTGTTTTGACCATGTTGATATACCCCGCACAGTTTCCACAACTTATTGCTACTTACCTAAAAATGTGCCTCAGATCCGGGTAGAGGATCAAAACAAGCCCAAACAAGGAACCATAATGTAAATAAAACAAGTCAAGCAAAGAAAGAAAGTAAATGTGATCTAGCCCTAAGGTAACCCCACTTTTAAGTTTTCCCCAGCAGAGTCGCCAGTTCTGTAACAAGGTGGGAGAACTGACTAGGGTGTTTTGTGTTTGATCGCAATTGTTGCGGGTAGCAAGAGGTGCCACTTACTTTTCTTTTATCCAATAAGGAAAGGGTGAAAAGAACAGGAAAGACCTTTGAGATTTATTTTCTTGAGTTCGGGGGGTAGGTTATGAAAAGGGAAGGTATTAGCACCCTTGTCATCCGTAGTTATCTACGGGCTCTTAGTTGCTTGCTAGATCACTTTCTTTTGTTCGAAAATGTGCTTGTGGTGTGGGTTTTTAAAGTATTTTGAAAAGTGTCTTTATAATGGTTCTCGTGTCTATAAGAACGCGTACAAAAAGCTTTGTCTTTTGAAAGTGTTTCAAATGAAAGTGTTGGTATATAAAGTGTTTTTATTGGGAGAAAGCGAGCAACTAGGAGAATCCTACTTACTCAAAAGGTCTATGTTATTTTCCTCCTCCTTTAGATGTTGTTATCTTACCATTGATTTGGTAAGAATCCCCATCATTGGATGTGAAGGGACGGGCGTGGGACGTTTGTATAGTCATAGAAGGCAACCTATGGGACATTTTATCAATTTTTGTTTAGGGACTAGATCGTTTACCGAAGGCAACATTAAGGTTCATCGAGGGACTACGATCTTTTATTGAGGGTCTTTGCTAAAACGCCCATATTCGAGGGACATGACTATTTTTTCGAGGCAACAAGTGATATTACCCTAGGGGTGCATGTGTGTGAATAGTGTGTTTTATTGCATGCATTTTGTCTTTGTATTTTAGGTCGTCTACTTGTTGGTTTTATCTTGCCATACATCCTAATTACTAACATTTGTACAAAAAGCAATAAAAATGCAGAGAAATAAATCCTACACTATTACAACCATATTGAATAGCAAGAAAATATAAAGACAAAATAAAATAAAGAAAGGAAATGGGATTTTTCAATTCAGACAGCCACACTCTTCGATTTTGCACTTCTTGGCTTCCTTCGATTTGGGCCTAGAGTCAGCAAGGTCATGTGTTTTGATTTCACCCTTTTCCTGCCTCTTTCGATATGGACCTGGAAATTAGCGTGACCATCATTCTGGCTGCTTCTTTCGTTTGAGACCTGGCAATTAGTATGGACATCCTACTGACTACTTATTTCGTTTGAGGTCTGGGGTCAACGTGAGGTGCACTCTTTGCCTCAGGCTCCTTGTTGTCTCCTTCGACTGTAGGAATGCTAGGCCCTCAGGTTGAGATTCAAAAGACTTGAGTACTTAGCCAGTCGAAGGATACATAGAACCTGTTTTAAACTTTTAGAATGTAACATTCAAGTGTAAATTTCAAAAGCTATAGACCAGGGGTTAGCACAAAATTATTGGGTCTCAAAGTCCAAAGCCTAACTAGACAGGGTTGAGATTTTCAACATATGGGCAGTCAGGATCGATGGTTAAAACATGGTCAAGCTCCCTGGATGAAATATCTACATTTTCTCTTTATTGGTATGTACACATGATATTTAAATGAAATAGTTCCAAGTTTAAAGAGAACCTACCTCTTGAAGCACTTAAATCGAAGGAAACTGCCAATGTCTTCCTTGGTGGTGAATGGAAGTTAGTTGGGGCCTTCCTGAGACTAGTCCAGTTACTACTTTGTTCAAGCATTCACTATATCTAAGGAAGATATGTGAGTAAATCGAAGGTTACTCTATAACAGGTAAGAATTCCCAAGAGTTGAGATAATTCTTCTATAGTAGGCACAAGTTTGTAATCAGGGAAGGTAAAGCAATGGTGCAAAGGGTCGAAGAACTAGAAAAGCACCTTCATCATGTCTTTATCAAAGCTTAAGGTAACCAGGTTTAGAAGTCGTCCATGTATTTTAGTGAACAAAGAATTCTCAGGGACCCTTGATGCTAATTCTTTGAGCTGAAAAGGTACTCGTACGAGATTGACTTGGATTGTATTCCTGCGAGTGGGAGTCATGTCCTACAAAACAAAACAAAGATGAGTCTCAAGATCCTTGAAACGGTTAGTCTAAAATGCTATGGTATGATGCCATGATGTTATGTACAAGCATATGCACAAGTCAATCAAACAAGTCCTTAGGTTTAGGCTTGCACGAGGTTCATAGGTAAGTACCTTCTTGAAGTTTAGTTGGTTAAACGTGTCCTAGAAAGTAAACGGGTTCTAGGGAATATCAATATCACTGATCTTTCTTCATCGGGCATTGTTTCAGTGCAATCCTCTTTATTGGTGACCGAAATATCCCGAAAGTTCGATCTCAATGAGTGTATTATCGAGTATCAACCAACTTTGGAATGCACCAAAGTCGGCTACCTCACTACTTCCTAATGGCCAAGTTGTTCAAGTAGGGTTCTAAAGTCAGTTAGTGCTACATGACACCACACAACAGCCCCATATTCTCCTTGACTACTCAAGGGCTACCAGTACCAACAAATGTGTCACACTAACGTAGCTATTGTTTTGACCATGTTGATATACCCCGCACAGTTTCCACAACTTATTGCTACTTACCTAAAAATGTGCCTCAGATCCGGGTAGAGGATCAAAAAAAGCCCAAACAAGGAACCATAATGTAAATAAAACAAGTCAAGCAAAGAAAGAAAGTAAATGTGATCTAGCCCTAAGGTAGCCTCACTTTTAAGTTTTCCCCAGCAGAGTCGCCAGTTCTGTAACAAGGTGGGATAACTGACTGGGGTGTTTTGTGTTTGATCGCAATTGTTGCGGGTTGCAAGAGGCGCCACTTACTTTTCTTTTATCCAATAAGGAAAGGGTGAAAAGAATAAGAAAGATCTTTGAGATTTATTTTCTTGAGTTCGGGGGGTAGGTTATGAAAAGGGAAGGTATTAGCACCCTTGTCATCTGTAGTTATCTACAGGCTCTTAGTTTCTTGCTAGATCACTTTCTTTTGTTTGAAAATGTGCTTGTGATGTGGGTTTTTAAATTATTTTGAAAATTGTCTTTATAATGGTTCTCGTTTCTATAAGAACGCGTACAAAAAGCTTTGTCTTTTGAAAGTGTTTCAAATGAAAGTGTTGGTGTATAAAGTGTTTTTATTGGGAGAAAGCGAGCAACTAGGAGAATCCTACTTACTCAAAAGGTCTATGTTATTTTCCTCCTCCTTTAGATGTTGTTATCTTACCATTGATTTGGTAAGAATCCCCATCATTGGATGTGAAGGGACGGGCGTGGGACGTTTGTATAGTCAAAGAAGGCAACCTATGGGACATTTTATCAATTTTTGTTTAGGGACTAGATCGTTTACCGAAGGCAACATTAAGGTTCATCGAGGGACTACGATCTTTTATCGAGGGTCTTTGCTAAAACTCCCATATTCGAGGGACATGACTATTTTTCCGAGGCAACAAGTGATATTACCCTAGGGGTGCATGTGTGTGAATAGTGTGTTTTATTGTATGCATTTTGTCTTTGTATTTTAGGTCGTCTACTTGTTGGTTTTATCTTGCCATACATCCTAATTACTAACATTTGTACAAAAAGCAATAAAAATGCAGAAAAATAAATCCTACACTATTACAACCATATTGAATAGCAAGAAAATATAAATACAAAATAAAATAAAGAAAGGAAATGGGATTTTTCAATTCAGACAGCCACACTCTTCGATTTTGCACTTCTTGGCTTCCTTTTATTTAGGCCTAGAGTCAGCAAGGTCATGTGTTTTGATTTCACCCTTTTCCTGCCTCTTTCGATATGGACCTGGAAATCAGCGTGACCATCCTTCTGGCTGCTTCTTTCGTTTGAGACCTGGCAATTAGTATGGACATCCTACTGACTACTTATTTCGTTTGAGGTCTGGGGTCAACGTGAGGTGCACTATTTGCCTCAGGCTCCTTGCTGCCTCCTTCGACTGTAGGAATGCTAGGCCCTCAGGTTGAGATTCAAAAGACTTGAGTACTTAGCCAGTCGAAGGATACATAGAACCTGTTTTAAACTTTTAAAATGTAACATTCAAGTGTAAATTTCAAAAGCTATAGACCAGGGGTTAGCACAAAATTATTGGGTCTCAAAGTCCAAAGCCTAACTAGTCAGGGTTGAGATTTTGAACATATGGGCATTCAGGATCGATGGTTAAAACATGGTCAAGCTCCCTGGATGAAATATCTACATTTTCTCTTTATTGGTATGTACACATGATATTTAAATGAAATAGTTCCAAGTTCAAAGAGAACCTACCTCTTGAAGCACTTAAATCGAAGGAAACTGCCAATGTCTTCCTTGGTGGTGAATGGAAGTTTGTTGGGGCCTTCCTAAGACTAGTCTAGTTACTACTTTGTTCAAGCATTCACTATATCTAAGGAAGATATGTGAGTAAATCGAAGGTTACTCTATAACAGGTAAGAATTCCCAAGAGTTGAGATAATTCTTCTATAGTAGGCACAAGTTGGTAATCAGGGAAGGTAAAGCAATGGTTCAAAGGGTCGAAGAAATAGAAAAGCACCTTCATCATGTCTTTATCAAAGCTTAAGGTAACCGGGTTTAGAAGTCGTCCATGTCTTTTAGTGAACAAAGAATTCTCAGGGACCCTTGATGCTAATTCTTTGAGCTGAAAAGGTACTCGTACGAGATTGACTTGGATTGTATTCCTGCGAGTGGGAGTCATGTCCTACAAAACAAAACGAAGATGAGTCTCAAGATCCTTGAAACGGTTAGTCTAAAATGTTGTGGTATGATGCCATGATGTTATCTACAAGCATATGCACAAGTCAATCAAACAAGTCCTTAGGTTTAGGCTTGCATGAAGTTCATAGGTAAGTACCTTCTTGAAGTTTAGTTGGTTAAACCTGTCCTAGAAAGTAAACGGGTTCTAGGGAATATCAATATCACTGATCTTTCTTCATCTGGCATTGTTTCAGTGCAAGCCTCTTTATTGGCGACCGAAATATCCCGAAATTTCGATCTCAATGAGCGTATTATCGAGTATCAACCAACTTTGGAATGCACCAAAGTCGGCTACCTCACTACTTCCTAATGGCGAAGTTGTTCAAGTAAGGTTCTAAAGTCAGTTAGTGCTACATGACACCACACAACAGCCCCATATTCTCCTTGACTACTCAAGGGCTACCAGTACCAACAAATGTGTCACACTAACGTAGCTATTGTTTTGACCATGTTGATATACCCCGCACAGTTTCCACAACTTATTGCTACTTACCTAAAAATGTGCCTCAGATCCGGGTAGAGGATCAAAACAAGCCCAAACAAGGAACCATAATGTAAATAAAACAAGTTAAGCAAAGAAAGAAAGTAAATGTGATCTAGCCCTAAGGTAACCTCACTTTTAAGTTTTCCCCAGCAGAGTCGCCAGTTCTGTAACAAGGTGGGAGAACTGATTGGGGTGTTTTGTGTTTGATCGCAATTGTTGCGGGTAGCAAGAGGCGCCACTTACTTTTCTTTTATCCAATAAGGAAAGGGTGAAAAGAACATGAAAGACCTTTGAGATTTATTTTCTTGAGTTCGGGGGGTAGGTTATGAAAAGGGAAGGTATTAGCACCCTTGTCATCCGTAGTTATCTACGAGCTCTTAGTTTCTTGCTAGATCACTTGCTTTTGTTTGAAATGTGCTTGTGGTGTGGGTTTTTAAAGTATTTTGAAAAGTGTCTTTATAATGGTTCTTGTTTCTATAAGAACGCGTACAAAAAGCTTTGTCTTTTGAAAGTGTTTCAAATGAAAGTGTTGGTGTATAAAGTGTTTTTATTGGGAGAAAGCGAGCAACTAGGAGATTCCTACTTACTAAAAAGGTTTATGTTATTTTCCTCCTCCTTTAGATGTTGTTATCTTACCATTGATTTGGTAAGAATCCCCATCATTGGATGTGAAGGGACGGGCGTGGGACGTTTGTATAGTCATAGAAGGTAACCTATGGGACATTTTATCAATTTTTGTTTAGGGACTAGATCGTTTACCGAAGGCAACATTAAGGTTCATCGAGGGACTACGATCTTTTATCGAGGGTCTTTGCTAAAACGCCCATATTCGAGGGACATGACTATTTTTCCGAGGCAACAAGTGATATTACCCTAGGGGTGCATGTGTGTGAATAGTGTGTTTTATTGCATGCATTTTGTCTTTGTATTTTAGGTCGTCTACTTGTTGGTTTTATCTTGTCATACATCCTAATTACTAACATTTGTACAAAAAGCAATAAAAATGCAGAAAAATAAATCCTACACTATTACAACCATATTGAATAGCAAGAAAATATAAAGACAAAATAAAATAAAGAAAGGAAATGGGATTTTTCAATTCAGACATCCACACTCTTCGATTTTGCACTTCTTGGCTTCCTTCGATTTGGGCCTAGAGTCAGCAAGGTCATGTCTTTTGGTTTCACCCTTTTCCTGCCTCTTTCGATATGGACCTGGAAATCAGCGTGACCATCCTTCTGGCTGCTTCTTTCGTTTGAGACCTGGAAATTAGTATGGACATCCTATTGACTACTTATTTCGTTTGAGGCCTGGGGTCAACGTGAGGTGCACTCTTTGCCTCAGGCTCCTTGCTGCGTCCTTCGACTGTAGGAATGCTACGCCCTCAGGTTGATATTCAAAAGACTTGAGTACTTAGCCAGTCGAAGGATACATAGAACCTGTTTTAAACTTTTAAAATGTAACATTCAAGTGTAAATTTCAAAAGCTATAGACCAGGGGTTAGCACAAAATTATTGGGTCTCAAAGTCCAAAGCCTAACTAGTCAGGGTTGAGATTTTCAACATATGGGCAGTCAGGATCGATGGTTAAAACATGGTCAAGCTCCCTGGATGAAATATCTACATTTTCTCTTTATTGGTATGTACACATGATATTTAAATGAAATAGTTCTAAGTTTAAAGAGAACTTACCTCTTGAAGCGCTTGAATCGAAGGAAACTGCCAATGTCTTCCTTGGTGGTGAATGGAAGTTCGTTGGGGCCTTCCTGAGACTAGTCCAGTTACTACTTTGTTCAAGCATTCACTATATCTAAGGAAGATATGTGAGTGAATCGAAGGTTACTCTATAACAGGTAAGAATTCCCAAGAGTTGAGATAATTTTTCTATAGTAGGCACAAGTTGGTAATCAGGGAAGGTAAAGCAATGGTGCAAAGGGTCGAAGAACTAGAAAAGCACCTTCATCATGTCTTTATCAAAGCTTAAGGTAACCAGGTTTTGAAGTCGTCCATGTCTTTTAGTGAACAAAGAATTCTCAAGGACCCTTGATGCTAATTCTTTGAGCTGAAAAGGTACTCGTACGAGATTGACTTGGATTGTATTCCTGCGAGTGGGAGTCATGTCCTACAAAACAAAACAAAGATGAGTCTCAAGATCCTTGAAACGGTTAGTCTAAAATGCTATGGTATGATGCCATGATGTTATGTACAAGCATATGCACAAGTCAATCAAACAAGTCCTTAGGTTTAGGCTTGCATGAGGTTCATAGGTAAGTACCTTCTTGAAGTTTAGTTGGTTAAACTTGTCCTAGAAAGTAAACGGGTTCTAGGGAATATCAATATCACTGATCTTTCTTCATCGGGCATTGTTTCAGTGCAAGCCTCTTTATTGGCGACCGAAATATCTCGAAAGTTCGATCTCAATGAGCGTATTATCGAGTATCAACCAACTTTGGAATGCACCAAAGTCGGCTACCTCACTACTTCCTAATGGCCAAGTTATTCAAGTAAGGTTCTAAAGTCAGTTAGTGCTACATGACACCACACAACAACCCCATATTCTCCTTGACTACTCAAGGGCTACCAGTACCAACAAATGTGTCACACTAACGTAGCTATTGTTTTGACCATGTTGATATACCCCGCACAGTTTCCACAACTTATTGCTACTTACCTAAAAATGTGCCTCAGATTCGGGTAGAGGATCAAAACAAGCCCAAATAAGGAACCATAATGTAAATAAAATAAGTCAAGCAAAGAAAGAAAGTAAATGTGATCTAGCCCTAAGGTAACCTAACTTTTAAGTTTTCCCCAGCAGAGTGGCCAGTTCTGTAACAAGGTGGGAGAACTGATTGGGGTGTTTTGTGTTTGATCGCAATTGTTGCGGGTAGCAAGAGGCGCCACTTACTTTTATTTTATCCAATAAGGAAAGGGTGAAAAGAACAGGAAAGACCTTTGAGATTTATTTTCTTGAGTTCGGGGGGTAGGTTATGAAAAGGGAAGGTATTAGCACCCTTGTCATCCGTAGTTATCTACGGGCTCTTAGTTTCTTGCTAGATCACTTGCTTTTGTTTGAAAATGTGCTTGTGGTGTGGGTTTATAAAGTATTTTGAAAAGTGTCTTTATAATGGTTCTTGTTTCTATAAGAACGCGTACAAAAAGCTTTGTCTTTTGAAAGTGTTTCAAATGAAATTGTTGGTGTAGAAAGTGTTTTTATTGGGAGAAAGCGAGCAACTAGGAGATTCCTACTTACTAAAAAGGCCTATGTTATTTTCCTCCTCCTTTAGATGTTGTTATCTTACCATTGATTTGGTAATAATCCCCATCATTGGATGTGAAGGGACGGGCGTGGGACATTTGTATAGTCATAGAAGGCAACCTATGGGACATTTTATCAATTTTTGTTTAGGGACTAGATAGTTTACCGAAGGCAACATTAAGGTTCATCGAGGGACTACGATCTTTTATCGAGGGTCTTTGCTAAAACGCCCATATTCGAGGGACATGACTATTTTTCCGAGGCAACAAGTGATATTACCCTAGGGGTGCATGTGTGTGAATAGTGTGTTTTATTGCATGCATTTTGTCTTTGTATTTTAGGTCGTCTACTTGTTGGTTTTATCTTGCCATACATCCTAATTACTAACATTTGTACAAAAAGCAATAAAAATGCAGAAAAATAAATCCTACACTATTACAACCATATTGAATAGCAAGAAAATATAAAGACAAAATAAAATAAAGAAAGGAAATGGGATTTTTCAATTCAGACATCCACACTCTTCGATTTTTCACTTCTTGGCTTCCTTCGATTTGGGCCTAGAGTCAGCAAGGTCATGTCTTTTGGTTTCACCCTTTTCCTGCCTCTTTCGATATGGACCTGGAAATCAGCGTGACCATTCTTCTGGCTGCTTCTTTCGTTTGAGACCTGGAAATTAGTATGGACATCCTACTGACTACTTATTTCGTTTGAGGCCTGGGGTCAACGTGAGGTGCACTCTTTGCCTCAGGCTCCTTGCTGCGTCCTTCGACTGTAGGAATGCTACGCCCTCAGGTTGAGATTCAAAAGACTTGAGTACTTAGCCAGTCGAAGGATACATAGAACCTGTTTTAAACTTTTAAAATGTAACATTGAAGTGTAAATTTCAAAAGCTATAGACCAGGGGTTAGCACAAAATTATTGGGTCTCAAAGTCCAAAGCCTAACTAGTCAGGGTTGAGATTTTAAACATATGGGCAGTCAGGATCGATGGTTAAAACATGGTCAAGCTCCCTGGATGAAATATCTACATTTTCTCTTTATTGGTATGTACACATGATATTTAAATGAAATAGTTCCAAGTTTAAAGAGAACTTACCTCTTGAAGCGCTTGAATCGAAGGAAACTGCCAATGTCTTCCTTGGTGGTGAATGGAAGTTCGTTGGGGCCTTCCTGAGACTAGTCCAGTTACTACTTTGTTCAAGCATTCACTATATCTAAGGAAGATATGTGAGTGAATCGAAGGTTACTCTATAACAGGTAAGAATTCCCAAGAGTTGAGATAATTCTTCTATAGTAGGCACAAGTTGGTAATCAGGGAAGGTAAAGCAATGGTGCAAAGGGTCGAAGAACTAGAAAAGCACCTTCATCATGTCTTTATCAAAGCTTAAGGTAACCAGGTTTTGAAGTCGTCCATGTCTTTTAGTGAACAAAGAATTCTCAAGGACCCTTGATGCTAATTCTTTGAGCTGAAAAGGTACTCGTACGAGATTGACTTGGATTGTATTCCTGCGAGTGGGAGTCATGTCCTACAAAACAAAACAAAGATGAGTCTCAAGATCCTTGAAACGGTTAGTCTAAAATGCTATGGTATGATGCCATGATGTTATGTACAAGCATATGCACAAGTCAATCAAACAAGTCCTTAGGTTTAGGCTTGCATGAGATTCATAGGTAAGTACCTTCTTGAAGTTTAGTTGGTTAAACTTGTCCTAGAAAGTAAACGGGTTCTAGGGAATATCAATATCACTGATATTTCTTCATCGGGCATTGTTTCAGTGCAAGCCTCTTTATTGGCGACCGAAATATCTCGAAAGTTCGATCTCAATGAGCGTATTATCCAGTATCAACCAACTTTGGAATGCACCAAAGTCGGCTACCTCACTACTTCCTAATGGACAGGTTGTTCAAGTAAGGTTCTAAAGTCAGTTAGTGCTACATGACACCACACAACAGCCCCATATTCTCCTTGACTACTCAAGGGCTACCAGTACCAACAAATGTGTCACACTAACGTAGCTTTTGTTTTGACCATGTTGATATACCCCGCACAGTTTCCACAACTTATTGCTACTTACCTAAAAATGTGCCTCAGATTCGGGTAGAGGATCAAAACAAGCCCAAATAAGGAACCATAATGTAAATAAAATAAGTCAAGCAAAGAAAGAAAGTAAATGTGATCTAGCCCTAAGGTAACCTCACTTTTAAGTTTTCCCCAGCAGAGTCGCCAGTTCTGTAACAAGGTGGGAGAACTGATTGGGGTGTTTTGTGTTTGATCGCAATTGTTGCGGGTAGCAAGAGGCGCCACTTACTTTTATTTTATCCAATAAGGAAAGGGTGAAAAGAACAGGAAAGACCTTTGAGATTTATTTTCTTGAGTTCGGGGGGTAGGTTATGAAAAGGGAAGGTATTAGCACCCTTGTCATCCGTAGTTATCTACGGGCTCTTAGTTGCTTGCTAGATCACTTGCTTTTGTTTGAAAATGTGCTTGTGGTGTGGGTTTATAAAGTATTTTGAAAAGTGTCTTTATAATGGTTCTTGTTTCTATAAGAACGCGTACAAAAAGCTTTGTCTTTTGAAAGTGTTTCAAATGAAATTGTTGGTGTAGAAAGTGTTTTTATTGGGAGAAAGCGAGCAACTAGGAGATTCCTACTTACTAAAAAGGTCTATGTTATTTTCCTCCTCCTTTAGATGTTGTTATCTTACCATTGATTTGGTAATAATCCCCATCATTGGATGTGAAGGGACGGGCGTGGGACATTTGTTTAGTCATAGAAGGCAACCTATGGGACATTTTATCAATTTTTGTTTAGGGACTAGATAGTTTACCGAAGGCAACATTAAGGTTCATCGAGGGACTACGATCTTTTATCGAGGGTCTTTGCTAAAACGCCCATATTCGAGGGACATGACTATTTTTCCGAGGCAACAAGTGATATTACCCTAGGGGTGCATGTGTGTGAATAGTGTGTTTTATTGCATGCATTTTTTCTTTGTATTTTAGGTCGTCTACTTGTTGGTTTTATCTTGCCATACATCCTAATTACTAACATTTGTACAAAAAGCAATAAAAATGCAGAAAAATAAATCCTACACTATTACAACCATATTGAATAGCAAGAAAATATAAAGACAAAATAAAATAAAGAAAGGAAATGGGATTTTTCAATTCAGACAGCCACACTCTTCGATTTTGCACTTCTTGGCTTCCTTCGATTTGGGCCTAGAGTTAGCAAGGTCATGTCTTTTGGTTTCACCCTTTTCCTGCCTCTTTCGATATGGACTTGGAAATCAGCGTGACCATCCTTCTGGCTTCTTCTTTCGTTTGAGACCTGACAATTAGTATGGACATCCTACTGACTACTTATTTCGTTTGAGGCCTGTGGTCAACGTGAGGTGCACTCTTTGCCTCAGGCTCCTTGCTGCCTCCTTCGACTGTAGGAATGCTAGGCCCTCAGGTTGAGATTCAAAAGACTTGAGTACTTAGCCAGTCGAAGGATACATAGAACCTGTTTTAAACTTTTACAATGTAACATTCAAGTGTAAATTTCAAAAGCTATAGACCAGGGGTTAGCACAAAATTATTGGGTCTCAAAGTCCAAAGCCTAACTAGTCAGGGTTGAGATTTTCAACATATGGGCAGTCAGGATCGATGGTTAAAACATGGTCAAGCTCCCTGGATGAAATATCTACATTTTATCTTTATTGGTATGTACACATGATATTTAAATGAAATAGTTCCAAGTTTAAAGAGAACTTACCTCTTGAAGCGCTTGAATCGAAGGAAACTGCCAATGTCTTCCTTGGTGGTGAATGGAAGTTCGTTGGGGCCTTCCTGAGACTAGTCCAGTTACTACTTTGTTCAAGAATTCACTATATCTAAGGAAGATATGTGAGTGAGTCGAAGGTTACTCTATAACAGGTAAGAATTCCCAAGAGTTGAGATAATTCTTCTATAGTAGGCACAAGTCGGTAATCAGGGAAGGTAAAGCAATGGTGCAAAGGGTCGAAGAACTAGAAAAGCACCTTCATCATGTCTTTATCAAAGCTTGAGGTAACCAGGTTGAGAAGTCGTCCATGTATTTTAGTGAACAATGAATTCTCAGGGACCCTTGATGCTAATTCTTTGAGTTGAAAAGGTACTCGTACGAGATTAACTTGGATTGTATTCCTGCGAGTGGGAGTCATGTCCTACAAAACAAAACAAAGATGAATCTCAAGATCCTTGAAACGGTTAGTCTAAAATTCTATGGTATGATGCCATGATGTTACGTACAAGCATATGCACAAGTCAATCAAATAATTCCTTAGGTATAGGCATGCATGAGGTTCATAGGTAAGTACCTTCTTGAAGTTTAGTTGGTTCAACCTGTCCTAGAAAGTAAACGGGTTCTAGGGAATATCAATATCACTGATCTTTCTTCATCGGGCATTGTTTCAGTGCAAGCCTCTTTATTGGCGACCAAAATATCTCGAAAGTTCGATCTCAATAAGCTTAGTATCGAGTATCAACCAACTTTGGAATGCACCAAAGTAGGCTACCTCACTACTTCCTAATGGCCAAGTTGTTCAAGTAAGGTTCTAAAGTCAGTTAGTGCTACATGACACCACACAACATCCCCATATTCTCCTTGACTACTCAAGGGCTACCAGTACCAACAAATGTGTCACACTAACGTAGCTATTGTTTTGACCATGTTGATATACCCCGCACAGTTTCCACAACTTATTGCTACTTACCTAAAAATGTGCCTCAGATCTGGGTAGAGGATCAAAAAAAGCCCAAACAAGGAACCATAATGTAAATAAAACAAGTCAAGCAAAGAAAGAAAGTAAATGTGATCTAGCCCTAAGGTAACCCCACTTTTAAGTTTTCCCCAGCAGAGTCGCCAGTTCTGTAACAAGGTGGGAGAACTGACTGGGGTGTATTGTGTTTGATCGCAATTGTTGCGGGTAGCAAGAGGTGCCACTGACTTTTCTTTTATCCTATAAGGAAAGGGTGAAAAGAATAGGAAAGACCTTTGAGATTTATTTTCTTGAGTTCGGGGGGTAGGTTATGAAAAGGGAAGGTGTTAGCACCCTTGTCATCCGTAGTTATCTACGGGCTCTTAGTTGCTTGCTAGATCACTTTCTTTTGTTTGAAAATGTGCTTGTGGTGTGGGTTTTGAAAGTATTTTGAAAAGTGTCTTTATAATGATTCTCGTTTCTATAAGAACGCGTACAAAAAGCTTTGTCTTTTGAAAGTGTTTCAAATGAAAGTGTTGGTGTATAAGGTGTTTTTGTTGTGAGAAAGCGAGCAACTAGGAGCATCCTACTTACTCAAAAGGTCTATGATATTTTCCTCCTCCTTTAGATGTTGTTATCTTACCATTGATTTGGTAAGAAGCCCCATCATTGGATGTGAAGGGACGGGCGTGGGACGTTTGTATAGTCATAGAAGGCAACCTATGAGGCATTTTAGCAATTTTTGTTTAGGGACTAGATCGTTTACCGGAGGCAACATTAAGGGTCATCGAGGGACTACGATCTTTTATTGAGGGTCTTTGCTAAAACGCCCATATTCGAGGGACATGACTATTTTTGCGAGGCAACAAGTGATATTACCCTAGGGGTGCATGTGTGTGAATAATGTGTTTTATTGCATGCATTTGATCTTTGAATTTTAGGTCGTCTACTTGTTGGTTTTATCTTGACATATATCCTAATTACTAACATTTGTACAAAAGAAAAATAAATCCTACACTATTACAACCATATTGAATAGCAAGAAAATATAAAGACAAAATAAAATAAAGAAAGGAAATGGTATTTTTCAATTCAGACAGCCACACTCTTCAATTTTGCAATTCTTGGCTTCCTTCGATTTGGGCCTAGAGTCATCAAGGTCGTGTCTTTTGATTTCACCCTTTTCCTGCCTCTTTCGATATGGACCTGGAAATCAGCGTGACCATCCTTCTGGCTGCTTGTTTCGTTTGAGACCTGGAAATTAGTATGGACATCCTACTGACTACTTATTTCATTTGAGGCCTGGGGTCAACGTGAGATTCACTCTTTGCCTCAGGCTCCTTGTTGCCTCCTTCGACTGTAGGAATGCTAGGCCCTCAGGTTGAGATTCGAAAGACTTGAGTACTTAGCCAATTGAAGGATACAGAGAACCTGTTTTAAACTTTTAAAATGTAACATTTAAGTGTAAATTTCAAAATCTATAGACCAGGGGTTAGCACAAAATTATTGGGTCTTAAAGTCCAAAGCCTAACTAGTCAGGGTTGAGATTTTCAACATATGGGCAGTCAGGATCGATGGTTAAAACATGGTCAAGCTCCCTGGATGAAATATCTACATTTTCTCTTTATTGGTATGTACACATGATATTTAAATGAAATAGTTCCAAGTTTAAAGAGAACTTACCTCTTGAAGCGCTTAAATCAAAGGAAACTGCCAATGTCTTCCTTGGTGGTGAATGGAAGTTCGTTGGGGCCTTCCTGAGACTAGTCCAGTTACTACTTTATTCAAGCAGTCACTATATTTAAGGAGGATATATGAGTGAATCGAAGGTTACTGTATAACAGGTAAGAATTCCCAAGAGTTGAGATAATTCTTCTATAATAGGCACAAGTTGGTAATCAGGGAAGGTAAAGCAAAGGTGCAAAGGGTTGAAGAACTGGAAAAGCACTTTCATCATGTCTTTATCAAAGCTTGAGGTAACCAGGTTGAGAAGTCGTCCATGTATTTTAGTGAACAATGAAATCTCAGGGACCCTTGATGCTAATTCTTTGAGTTGAAAAGGTACTCGTACGAGATTAACTTGGATTGTATTCCTGCGAGTGGGAGTCATGTCCTACAAAACAAAACAAAGATGAATCTCAAGATCCTTGAAACGGTTAGTCTAAAATTCTATGGTATGATGCCATGATGTTACGTACAAGCATATGCACAAGTCAATCAAATAATTCCTTAGGTATAGGCATGCATGAGGTTCATAGGTAAGTACCTTCTTGAAGTTTAGTTGGTTCAACCTGTCCTAGAAAGTAAACGGGTTCTAGGGAATATCAATATCACTGATCTTTCTTCATCGGGCATTGTTTCAGTGCAAGCCTCTTTATTGGCGACCGAAATATCCCGAAAGTTCGATCTCAATAAGCGTAGTATCGAGTATCAACCAACTTTGGAATGCACCAAAGTATGCTACCTCACTACTTCCTAATGGCCAAGTTGTTCAAGTAAGGTTCTAAAGTCAATTAGTGCTACATGACACCACACAACAGCCCCATATTCTCCTTGACTACTCAAGGGCTACCAGTACCAACAAATGTGTCACACTAACATAGCTATTGTTTTGACCATGTTGATATACCCCGCACAGTTTCCACAACTTATTGCTACTTACCTAAAAATGTGCCTGAGATCTGGGTAGAGGATCAAAAAAAGCCCAAACAAGGAACCATAATGTAAATAAAACAAGTCAAGCAAAGAAAGAAAGTAAATG
Organism: Vicia faba; assembly: GCA_948472305.1. Taxonomy (NCBI): domain Eukaryota; kingdom Viridiplantae; phylum Streptophyta; class Magnoliopsida; order Fabales; family Fabaceae; genus Vicia; species Vicia faba. Next base: position 746,764,149 of record OX451741.1, read on the forward strand.
TGATCTAGCCCTAAGGTAACCCCACTTTTAAGTTTTCCCCAGCAGAGTCGCCAGTTCTGTAACAAGGTGGGAGAACTGACTGGGGTGTATTGTGTTTGATCGCAATTGTTGCGGGTAGCAAGAGGCGCCACTGACTTTTCTTTTATCCAATAAGGAAAGGGTGAAAAGAACAGGAAAGACCTTTGAGACTTATTTTCTTGAGTTCGGGGGGTAGGTTATGAAAAGGGAAGGTGTTAGCACCCTTGTCATCCGTAGTTATCTACGGGCTCTTAGTTGCTTGCTAGATCACTTTCTTTTGTTTGAAAATGTGCTTGTGGTGTGGGTTTTGAAAGTATTTTGAAAAGTGTCTTTATAATGATTCTCGTTTCTATAAGAACGCGTACAAAAAGCTTTGTCTTTTGAAAGTGTTTCAAATGAAAGTGTTGGTGTATAAGGTGTTTTTGTTGTGAGAAAGCGAGCAACTAGGAGCATCCTACTTACTCAAAAGGTCTATGATATTTTCCTCCTCCTTTAGATGTTGTTATCTTACCATTGATTTGGTAAGAAGCCCCATCATTGGATGTGAAGGGACGGGCGTGGGACGTTTGTATAGTCATAGAAGGCAACCTATGAGGCATTTTAGCAATTTTTGTTTAGGGACTAGATCGTTTACCGAAGGCGACATTAAGGGTCATCGAGGGACTACGATCTTTTATCGAGGGTCTTTGCTAAAACGCCCATATTCGAGGGACATGACTATTTTTGCGAGGCAACAAGTGATATTACCCTAGGGGTGCATGTGTGTGAATAGTGTGTTTTATTGCATGCATTTGATCTTTGAATTTTAGGTCGTCTACTTGTTGGTTTTATCTTGCAATACATCCTAATTACTAACATTTTTACAAAAAGAAATAAAAATGCAGAAAAATAAATCCTACACTATTACAACCATATTGAATAGCAAGAAAATATAAAGACAAAATAAAATAAAGAAAGGAAATGGGGTTTTTCAATTCAGATAGCCACACTCTTCGATTTTTCACTTCTTGGCTTCCTTCGATTTGGGCCTAGAGTCAGCAAGGTCATGTCTTTTTATTTCACCCTTTTCCTACCTCTTTCGATATGGACCTGGAAATCAGCGTGACCATCCTTCTGGCTGCTTCTTTCGTTTGAGACCTCACATTTAGTATGGACATCCTACTGACTACTTATTTCGTTTGAGGCCTGGGGTCAACGTGAGGTGCACTCTTTGCCTCAGGCTCCTTGTTGCCTCCTTCGACTGTAGGAATGCTAGGCCCTCAGGTTGAGATTCGAAAGACTTGAGTACTTAGCCAATCGAAGGATACAGAGAACCTGTTTTAAACTTTTAAAATGTAACATTCAAGTGTAAATTTCAAAAGCTATAGACCAGGGGTTAGCACATAATTATTGGGTCTCAAAGTCACAAGCCTAACTAGTCAGGGTTGAGATTTTCAACATATGGGCAGTCAGGATCGATGGTTAAAACATGGTCAAGCTCCCTAGATGAAATATCTACATTTTCTCTTTATTGGTATGTACACATGATATTTAAATGAAATAGTTCCAAGTTTAAAGAGAACTTACCTCTTGAAGTGCTTAAATCGAAGGAAACTGCCAATGTCTTCCTTGGTGGTGAATGGAAGTTCGTTGGGGCCTTCCTGAGACTAGTCCAGTTACTACTTTGTTCAAGCATTCACTATATCTAAGGAAGATATGTGAGTGAATCTAAGGTTACTCTATAACAGGTAAGAATTCCCAAGAGTTGAGATAATTCTTCTATAGTAGGCACAAGTTGGTAATCAGGGAAGGTAAAGCAATGGTGCAAAGGGTCGAAGAACTGGAAAAGCACCTTCATCATGTGTTTATCAAAGCTTAAGGTAACCAGGTTGAGAAGTCGTCCATGTATTTTAGTGAGCAAAGAATTCTCAGGGACCCTTGATGCTAATTCTTTATGCTGAAAAGGTACTCGTACGAGATTGACTTGGATTGTATTCCTGCGAGTGGGAGTCATGTCCTACAAAACAAAACAAATATGAGTCTCAAGATCCTTGAAACGGTTAGTCTAAAATGCTATGGTATGATGCCATGATGTTATGTACAAGCATATGCACAAGTCAATCAAACAAGTCCTTAGGTTTAGGCTTGCATGAGGTTCATAGGTAAGTACCTTCTTGAAGTTTAGTTGGTTCAACCTGTCCTAGAAAGTAAACGGGTTCTAGGGAATATCAATATGGCTGATCGTTCTTCATCGGGCATTGTTTCAGTGCAAGCCTCTTTATTGGCGACCGAAATATCCCGAAAGTTCGATCTCAATGAGCGTATTATCGAGTATCAACCAACTTTGGAATGCACCAAAGTCGGCTACCTCACTACTTCCTAATGGCCAAGTTGTTCAAGTAAGGTACTAAAGTCAGTTAGTGCTACATGACACCACACAACAGCCCCATATTCTCCTTGACTACTCAAGGGCTACCAGTACCAACAAATGTGTCACACTAACGTAGCTATTGTTTTGACCATGTTGATATACCCCGCACAGTTTCCACAACTTATTGCTACTTACCTAAAAATGTGCCTCAGATTCGGGTAGAGGATCAAAACAAGCAAAAACAAGGAACCATAATGTAAATAAAACAAGTCAAGGAAAGAAAGCAATTAAATGTGATCTAGCCCTAAGGTAACCCCACTTTTAAGTTTTTTCCCAGCAGAGTCGCTAGCTCTGTAACAAGGTGTGAGAACTGACTGGGGTGTTTTGTGTTTGATCGCAATTGTTGCGGGTAGCAATAGGCGCCACTGACTTTTCTTTTATCCAATAAGGAAAGGGTGAAAAGAACAGGAAATACCTTTGAGATTTATTTTCTTGAGTTCGGGGGGTAGGTTATGAAAAGGGAAGGTATTAGCACCCTTGTCATCCGTAGTTATCTACGGGCTCTTAGTTGCTTGCTAGATCACTTGCTTTTGTTTGAAAAGGTGCTTGTGGTGTGGGTTTTGAAAGTATTTTGAAAAGTGTCTTTATAATGGTTCTCGTTTCTATAAGAACGCGTACAAAAAGCTTTGTCTTTTGAAAGTGTTTCAAATGAAAGTGTTGGTGTATAAGGTGTTTTTGTTGTGAGAAAGCGAGCAACTAGGAGCATCCTACTTACTAAAAAGGTCTATGTTATTTTCCTCCTCCTTTAGATGTTGTTATCTTACCATTGATTTGGTAAGAATCCCCATCATTCGATGTGAAGGGACGGGCGTGGTACATTTGTATAGTCATAGAAGGCAACCTATGGGACATTTTAGCAATTTTTGTTTAGGGACTAGATCGTTTATCAAAGGAAACATTAAGGGTCATCGAGGGACTACGATCTTTTATCGAGGGTCTTTGCTAAAACGCCTATATTCGAGGGACGTGACTATTTTTCAGAGGCAACAAGTGATATTACCCTAGGGGTGCATGTGTGTGAATAGTGTGTTTTATTGCATGCATTTTGTCTTTGAATTTTAGGTCGTCTACTTGTTGGTTTTATCTTGCCATACATCCTAATTACTAACATTTGTACAAAAAGAAATAAAAATGCAGAAAAATAAATCCTACACTATTACAACCATATTGAATAGCAACAAAATATAAAGACAAAATAAAATAAAGAAAGGAAATGGGATTTTTCAATTCAGATAGCCACACTCTTCGATTTTGCACTTCTTGGCTTCCTTCGATTTGGGCCTAGAGTCAGCAAGGTCATGTCTTTTGATTTCACCCTTTTCCTGCCTCTTTCGATATAGACCTGGAAATCAGCGTGACCATCCTTCTGGATGCTTCTTTCGTTTGAGACCTGGCAATTAGTATGGACATCCTATTGACTACTTATTTCGTTTGAGGCCTGGGGTCAACGTGAGGTGCACTCTTTGCCTCAGGCTCCTTGCTTTCTCCTTCGACTGTAGGAATGCTAGGCCCTCAGGTTGAGATTCAAAAGACTTGAGTACTTATCCAATCTAAGGATACAGAGAACTTGTTTTAAACTTTTAAAATGTAACATTCAAGTGTAACTTTCAAAAGCTATAGACCAGGGGTTAGCACAAAATTATTGGGTCTCAAAGTCCAAAGCCTAACTAGTCAGGGTTGAGATTTTCAACATATGGGAAGTCAGGATCGATGGTTAAAACATGGTCAAGCTCCCTGGATGAAATATCTACATTTTATCTTTATTGGTATGTACACATGATATTTAAATGAAATAGTTCCAAGTTTAAATAGAACTTACCTCTTGAAGCGCTTAAATCGAAGGAAACTGCCAATGTCTTCCTTGGTGGTGAATAGAAGTTCGTTGGGGCCTTCCTGAGACTAGTCCAGTTACTACTTTGTTCAAGCAGTCACTATATCAAAGGAGGATATGTGAGTGAATCGAAGGTTACTCTATAACAGGTAAGGGAGTGAATTAAAAGATTTTTATATTGTGGTTGAGGGAGTGGGTCGAAGGTTAGTTATCTGGTCACTTGGGGAGTGAATCTAAGGGTTCACTTAGTATATAAAGGGGATGAGTTTTTTAGGAGTGTTAGGAATATTTAAAAAAACGTTGGATGGATGTTTGAGAGTTTTAAGAAATTTCTCAGAACAAGAGTTTTCTTGCAACTATCTAGAGGCCCCTAAGATGTATGGTGGAGGCTCATATTTATAGATGGCTTTAGCTGATGTTTTAGGAGGGAAAACAACAAGTTTAAACAAAAAAGGCATGTTGCGCTTGTAGCTTTCGAGGGGAAATATTCGTATGCCAAATTGGTGCAAGAACAAGGGCAATGTTGCAGGACTGTTGTGCAGTAGTTTTAGAGTGTTATGGCCAGTGTATCAGGCCTGATCTTGGCAGCATATGGGTCTCTGGCCAGCAAGTACCTTTGGACATCTCAACCTTTTATTTTGACCCCCTAGACCTATCCTTCGACCGACTCCTCAACAACATTTCTTTTCAAATCAAAGTATCCTTCGAATGGCTCATATGCGTATCCTTCGAAGGGACCCAAATAGGTGTCTTTCGACTAGGCCTTTTGTAGGTTCCTTCAAATGGTCCAAATACATGCTCCTGGAGTGGATCAATAAAACATGTCATTCAATTGGGACATCCAGGTATGTCTAGAAAGTCCTTCGAATATGCAACCACGGTACGTCTTTTGAACGAGACAATAGATATGTGTCATTATGTGTTGAAGCAAACTATTTCCAAGGGAGATATTGTCTAGTCAAAACTATCGTGAAAGTAACCAATGCTTTGTGGGCGCCATTTCTTTGTGAATTCCAGCCATGGGGGGAGCTTTTTCCTTGTGCATTATGACCTAAAGGGAGTCTTGGTTTTTGTGAGTCGAAGGAATCATGCAAAGGGCAAATGGCCTCTGAATCGAAGGAAAGCCATAGGAGGCTATTGCTTTATGACTCTAAGCAAACATGCAAGGAGCCTTTGCTCAAACGAAAGCTTGTATGAAGAAACACCCCCCCTCAAACTTGCCTGCAAGGGGTCATATGGCCAAACGGAAGAGTGTATGTAGGAGGTCCCTGCCTTGTGACTTCAAGCAAACATGCAAGAGGTCTTTGCTCAAACAAAAGCTTGTATGAAGGGAGTCACATGCCCAAATGAAAGGTGTAACCAAAACTTGTATTGAAGGATTCTCACGCCTCAAACAAAGAATGCATGCAGAGGGTAAAGGGCACAATCGAAGCTTACAACAAAGGAAGGCCACAAGCCCCAAATGAAAGAGGCATGCAGGAGGTAAAATGTGCAATAGAAGGAGACCAGAAAAGAGGCCCTTGCCTCCTGAATCAAAGGACACCAGCATACGACTTTTTGCCTTGTGAATTGAAGCTAGTTGAAGACAAGTGTTGCCCTGTCGAAGCTTGCAACAAGTTGTTTCAAAGGGAGACTATGGCCTTGTGCATGCTAGCATGGTGGGAAATTATGCCTTGTGAAATTGGCAAATATGCAAGAAAGAGGCTACATGGCCAAACGAAAGATGTATACCAATCTTGCACAAAAAGACTAAAATGCTCAAACGAAGCAGGAAATGAACTTGTACAAAAGAAGTCTAGTGCCCAAACGAAGCAGGAAATGAACTTTCCCTAAAGAAGTATAGTGTCCAAACGAAGGGTACAACCAAATCTTGCATCGAAGGAGCCAAAGTGCCCAATCGAAAGATGTAAAATTGAAGAAAACTTGTTTTTCCTTCAATTTTGTCAAAAAGAATATTTTCATCTGTTTTTCCCTTTTAAACAATTTCCCCTTTAACTTTGTGCTGAAAAATATAATTGTACTTGTGTAAGCTTGAATTTTTGAGAAACCTTGTGAGAAATGCCTTGAGAAATGAGAGGGAAAATTTTGGGGTACAACAGCAAGGGACAACCATTAACCAGGCTTTAAAGGAAAAATTGGACAAATTAAAGGATTGCCATCTTTGATGAACTCCTACCCTTTTGGGGTTTTGGGACGAACCTGGACATGTTTCACTCCCCGACTCCTTCGAATTCCTCCACGCCTTGTTCTTCGATTTTCTCTGAATTTCTCCTTTTGATGGCTCTGAAAATACCCAACTAGCCCAATCGAATATTTCATTCTGGCCAGTCGAAGCTTCTTTTGTCATTTCCTTCAAATGTAATTGTGCAAGAGGCTTGGGCTTGGCAGCATGTAGGACTTTGGCCAGCAAGCCTTTTGAACCAAACTCATCAAAAGGCAAAACAAAACTTGTTTCCAACAATTGTGTGTCTTTCGAATGGACCAACTGTATGTCCTTCGAAGGCACCATTTGTTTTTCTTTTGAAGGGACCAAATGTATGTCCTTTGAAGGCACCACTTGTATGTTTCTTCAAATGGACCATACTATGTGTCTAAATGTAGAAAACTGTGTGTTAAAGAGTTTAGAGGTGGAGTAAGAGAAGGCCTGAAGATAGACATTTCCCAGTCGAAGCTTGCATGAATATAACCATTATCCAATCGAAGCTTAGCATGCAGGAGACCACTGCTTTGTGAATCGAAGCAGGCATGCAGGAGGCCACTGCTTTGTGAATCAAAGCAAGTATGTAGGAAGCTACTACTGGTGAATCGAAGCAAACTTGTAGGGGGCTACTGCTGGTGAATCAAAGCAAACTTGTAGGGAGCCATATGCCCAAATGAAGCTTGTGGACCAAAGCTTGCTCGAAGGGGACCCAATGCCAAATCGAAGCTGGTGGACCAAAGCTTGATCGAAGGGGACCAAATACCCAATGGAAGCTTATGAATCAAAGCATGACCGAAGGGGGCTAAATACCCAATCGAAGCTTATGAATCAAAGCATGATCGAAGGGGACCAAATACCCAATCGAAGCTTATGAATCAAAGCATGATCGAATGGGGGGCCAAATACCCAATCGAAGCTTATGAATCAAAGCATGATCGAAGGGGGGCCAAATACCCAATCGAAGCTTGTGAAAAAAATCTTGTTCGAAGGATTTTAGATGGCCAATCGAATCTCATGAATCAAGGAAAACTTGCCCTTCTTTGATTTGATGCCTGAAAGCCAAAAATCCAATTGTACTTGTGCGAACTTACCCTTTTGAAAATCCTTGTGAGAAAATGTCTTGAGAAAAAGGGAAGGAAAATTTTGGGGTACAACAGATATGTTTTAAAAAACCCTACATCTCCACCATTAACTTCAATCTTGACAAAGTTGGAACTTTGTAGTATACATAGTCCAACTTGAGGAGGGATATTAACATAAGTCTGATTAATTAACTCAGTTAGTTATATTTTATCTTAAGCTTGCATAGTTTGATATGTCTGCATTGCTTGCTTTGATTTTGAATGTGTTTCATATAGTTTAATTTTTTTTCCAATTTGTCTAACTTGTTTGGTTTAGTTATAGGTAACATGACTGATAACTAAGATCGATTGAGGCTCAATAAATTGTCCTAGCATGCATCTGTTGCGGGGAAAGAGCCTGGCCCTTACTGCTATTGGTCGATTCCAGTTCATTTGATGTTGATGTGTCAATTTTTAAGGTTCAGGCATCTTCAACTTTGTCTTCCAGGAAGAGATAGGTGTCCCCTGCTAATGGCCTAGAAACCCCACCTATCCAGGTTGATGCACCTAATGTCGATGCAGAAGTTCTTGAGGAAATTAGAAGAGGCTTGTATGACACATCAATATGGGTACTGTAATATAGTGGGAGAACTGACTTAAGGTTTTGTGTTTTATCGCAAATGTTGCGGATAGAAAGAGTCGCCACCGAATTTTCTTTTATCCAATAAAGGAAAGGATGAAAAGAACAGGAAAGATCTTTTGAGAATTTTTGTACCCCAAAATTTGCCCTCTCTTTTCTCAAGGCATTCCTCGCAAAGATTTCTAAAAGCTCAAGCTTGCACAAGTACAATTGGACTTTTAATGCCTCATATAGTTTCCATGGATCATATTGGACTTTCAAGCATCATGTAGAAGAGGAAACTGTTGAAAGGGGAAAGTAGATAAAAAAAGGTGTGCTGAATTCAAAATTTGGTTCAGGCTGTTCGAATCACATGACTGATCGAAAGGAGTGGTTGGAAGATTTTGACAAATCGAAGAAAAGCAAGCTTGCTTCGATTTCCCAAGTTTCAATTGGTCAATGTCTTGCTTCATGCTTTCTTCGATCCACAAGGCAATGGCTTCCTTCATGCTTGCTTCGATCCATAAGGCAATGGCTTCCTTCATGCTTGCTTTGATCCACAAGGCAATTGCTTCCTTCGTGCTTGCTTTGATCCATAAGGCAATGGCTTCCTTTATGCTTGCTTCGATCCACAAGGCAATGGCTTCCTTCATGCTTGCTTCGATCCACAAGGCAATGGCTTCCTTCATGCTTGCTTCGATCCACCTCTAAACCATTTGACACACATAGTTTCTACACTATGAATTACAATTTGAGGTTTGGACATTTGAACTGATGGTTACTGGTAGGAAAGCAATTCATAAACTCTTTCATTTTGACGATGCCAATGAGATCATCTTTCATACTCAAAGTGGTACATACAAGAACATACAATTGTTGGATTCGAAGAACATACAATTAGTGGTCCATTCAAAGAACATACAATTGGTGGTCTATTCGAAGAACATACAATGGGTGGTCCATTTGAAGAACATACAATTGGTTCATTCGAAGAACATACAATTGGTGGATTCAAAGAATATACAATTGGTGGTCCAATCGAGAACATACAATTGGTGTTTCATTTGAAGAACATACAATTGGTGGTCCATTCGAAGAACATACAATTGGTGGATTCGAAGAACATACAATTGGTGGTCCATTCGAAGAACACATAATTGTTGGAAACAATATTGTTTTGTTTGTTGATAAGTTTGGTCGAAGGTTTGTGGATCTATGTGATCAAAACGAAAGGGTGAAGTATTCAAGATGCTTGCTGAACAAAGTCCTATATGCTGCCAAGCCCAAGCTTGATGTACTGTCCACATAACAACCTAAAACCATGTCAAAAAGCAGTCTGTTGCACTGCTATGAAACAGCCTTGCTCCAAGCTGCCACAACACTCCAAAACTGCTGCAAAACAGTCCTGCTATGCTGCTTCTAAACCAGTCCCATATTTGCACCAAACTAGCATATAAGAGCTGCATATCGAAAGCTATGAAAAGAACATACCCAAACTGTTCAAATTTCATTTGTTTTTTCCCCAAAAACTCCAGCAAGACTCTTCTATAAATAAGTTGTTTCCACAACACACAAAGGGGGCTTTCTAACAAGGAAAAAGGAGAAGAAAAAGAGAGAGAGGAGTGGACACGAAGGCTGAAGCCTTGAAAAACTCTTAAACCCAGAACCAAAAAACACAACACCTCTATTATTTCCTTTCGAACTCAAGAGCATTCAAGGCAGCAACTCAAGTTTGAAGCACACATTCCAGCTTCAAGGAAAGTCTTATTGACTTTAAACCTTTCGTTTCAAGCATCATTGATTATTCACCTTCGAAGATATCATGTAATAACCATTGCATTCGAAACTAACCTTTTGCTTGTCTTCTTTTCTTCTCAATTATATATTATGATCTAACCTATACAGACTATAAAAACAATGTTAGAGTGAGAAATTACAGCATGGTTCGACACAGTCTTAGGCTTCGACACACACTACTTTACAGGCCCAAACAGAAGAAAAAAACGTGTGTGAATCGAATGGTGCATGCTTCGAACATACTGCATGAATTGAAATATTTATCTTTTCTCTGTGAATCAAATGGTGCATGATTCGAACATGTTGCATGAGTCGAAAGACTTGTTTTTTCTCTATGAATCGAAGGGTGCATGTTTCGAACCATACTACATGAATTGAAAGATTGGTTTATCTCTCTTTTGTGTTGTTATTGTTTTTTATATATTTTATATATATTTTGCTTCATTTCTATTCAATATGGTTGTAATAATTAGGACTTTTATTGCTTTCCACCCCTTATTTGTAAATTTGTATACCCCATCCCAAAATTATGTAATAGCGTAGGACATTTATATTCCGCAAGTTACCACTTTTTATATAAAATGCTAGTAATTAGGGTGTGTACGGCAAGATAAAATTAACTGTAAGAAAACCCTAATTTCAAATACAAAAATGCATGCAATCAAACACACTATTCACACACGTGCACCTCTAGGGTAATCTCGCATGTTGCCTCGGAAAATAGTCATGTACCTCGAATATGGGTGTTTTAGCAAAGACCCTCCATAAAAAGATTGTAGTCCCTCGATGTTACCTTCAGTAAACGATCTAGTCCCTTACGAAAATTGCTAAAACGTCTCATAAGTTTCCTTCTATGACTGTACGATGACTCACGCCTGTCCCTTCACATCCAACGACTGGGATTCTTACCAAATCAATGGTAATATAACAACATCTAAAGGAGGAGGAAAAGAACATAGACCTTTTGATTAGGTATGACGCTCGTAGTTTCTTGCTCACAAAAAAAAAACCATTTTCACACTTACACTTTCAAAAACATCTTCAAAAACAAAAATCTCTTTGAACTATTTTCAAAAACCAACACTTTGTATAAATTCTTATAGAGACGAGAATCATTACAAAGTTAGCCGCAATAAAGGAATTTTTCAAAATATTTTCAAACTTACACCCATCACAAAACATATTTTCAAACAAAGCATTTTCAAATGATCTAGCAAGTAACTAAGAGCCCGTAGATAACTATGGATGAAAATGATGCTAATACCTTCCCTTATTATAACCTACCCCCTGAAATTAAGAAAACATCTCAAAGGTCTTTCCTATTCTTTTCTCCCTCTCCTTTATTGGGTAAAAGAAAAGTCGGTGGAGACTCTTTCTATCCACAACAATTGCGATAAAACGTAAAACACCCAAGTCAGTTCTCCCGCCATATTACAGAGATGGTGAATCTGCTAGGGAATAAACTTAAAAATGGGGTTAACATAGAGCTAGATCACCTTTATAATGCTTTCTTTATTTGACTTTCTTGCTTTACATTTTTGGGTCCTTGTTTGGGTTTTGATCCTACACCCGGATCAGAGGCACCTTATTAGGTAAGTAGCAATAAATCATGGAGGTTGTACGGTGTATACCGATATGGATAAAGTTATAGCTACGTTAGCGTGATACTCTGGCTTGTACTAATATTCCTTGAGTCAGTCAAGGATAACATTAGGCTTCCTTATAGTGTCATTAAGCGCTAATTGGCCTTTAGAACCTTTAATGGACTCATCCTAAGCCATTAGAAAGTAGTGAGTTAGCCGGCTTCGGTTCCGACCGAAGATTGGTTGATACTCGCTGGTACACTCATTGAGATTGGACTTTTGGGATATTCTTGCCGCAATACTTTGGTGCTTGAGCTAGAACATTACCTAAAAGAAAGGTCGGTGATATGAGACTCCTTAGAACCCAGTTACTATTAATAGGACAGGTTGAGCCAACTAAACTTCAAGAGGTTACTTACCTACAAAATCCATGCAAGCCTAAACCTAAGGAATTGTGTGCTTTATTTGTATATGATTATTTGTACATAAAGACTTGTTTTCTTTGTTCACTTGTACATAACATGATAACATTATACCATATCATTTCCACTGACCATTTCAAGGATCTCATGGGCCTGTGATGTAGGGTCATGATGAACCAGACGTCTATCAAGGGGCAAGGGGATTTATTTTCCTCTAACCAAACACCGTCAGAGACCAAATCACGATAACTTGAGTCAAGGGCTATGACCCACTTGACATGGTGAGCTTGATTCCTGTGGAAGGACATCCAACGATACAAAGTTCTCCAATCAAATCTGAAATCAATATTCCACTTCTAGTATTTTCTTGTGTTTACCCCGTGAGATCCTTGAAAACATTGCATCCACATATCATGCATCATATCATGACAGGTTTTCCCCACACAGGTTTCTCATCTGCTTACTATTTATTTCAGTAGAGATGGCTCTAGAACAGACTATCATAGATCTTCAGACCCAAAATGCTCAACTTCAAGAATTGTTCCTGAACTTATCCAAGGGGAAATAAGAAGTGAAAGCATTCTCATTGAGAGCATGACCAAGAAGAATCCCGAGGACAACAGGGATGACCAGTTGGAACAATTAAAAACTGAAGTGGCAACCATGAAAATCCAGATGATGGGACAAATGGTGGGTCAAATGGCTCTTATCCAAAACTTAGCTCGAGAACAAGAGCTGAGAGCCCTCATCAATAAGCTTCATCAAGACAGATGAAATCATATGGGACAAACAGCTAGAATTGGGGATCGAGTCATTAGTTATCCTCTGATGAGACAGGAAGTTGGTTTGGTCGAGAGAACACCCTTCAAAATGGCTACTATACCAAGAGTCTAACAACAACCTCGCCAAACACGACAAGGTGGTCGGCGTAAGTAAGGAATACAATTTGTTGAGATTAATATGCCCTTGGCTCAAGCATTGCATCATATGTTGGAAGCCAAGCTGGTTACATTGAGGGAGCCTCCTCAAAAACCCTTTACTGTGTCTCCCCGTTACAATCACAAAGAAAGGTGTGCTTACCACTCCAACAGTCCTGGACACGACACTAACCACTGCTGGGCATTGAAGAACAAGATTCAAGACCTGATCGACAAAGGGGTGTTAGAATTCACACAAGATGGTCAACTTGAGTTTTTATGTCATCCCTCAAAGGCACATCATCTGAAGTGACAAAGTTTAGGCGGAGAAATTTTTGTTCATTCGAATTTTCAATTGTAATTTCTTTGTTTGCTTAAACACTTATCTTTATGTCAGACTTTGTTGGCTCTCATTAATGAATTGCATATGTTTATCTTGAATTAATCCATTCGTTTTCACTATACTGAAATTATGCTTTTACCTCTTTTGTATGATATTCAACTCTCAACTAGAAGTCTAAAGCCTTTAGAGGGAGGATGACGAAAACAATACCATAATCTCATACAGTATGCTTTTGGACAGACCTTGCTGACAATGTACAAGCGTTGTTTTAAATTCCTAAACACTGGAGTTATAAGGAAGATGATCCCTAGTCAACCCCTTTGAGCCAAAAAAGTAGGAGTTTTCTTTTTTCACACAAATCAAAACTTTAATCAAAACCTAGGGCAGGGTAGTTTCTCTGATAATTCAAATGTGTGTTCAATCGCAAGCTTTCACTTCGTACACAATGAATGACATCCAAAACATCCTTCTGAATCAAAAGACGACGATGGTTCCCCGTAAAATGGGCAGTCATTGTCTCTCAAAAGAAAAGCCCACTAAGTCAAAACCTATGAAGGAGACCTAAGAAAAACTGGGGCATCCCGCTGGCTGTAATCTCAAAACAAGAACAGCCAGGAAAAAATTAGGGACAGTAAATCAAAAAGAGGGCGCTACAAATCCTCGACAAACATGAAAAATGTTACAAAAATAATTTCCTTCCCAAATAAACTTCTAAGTATCCAAACCATCACCAAAACGTCATTCTAGACTCAATTGGGATTCAAAACGTATAATTAACTGAGTATAGGACTAGAGAACATCACGGAGAGCGGGTTGGGTATAAATACACTTTGAGCCTTATCCTTTGTTTCTTAAACCATGAACCAAACCATGCTACAACCCTTTAAAAGTACTAATTGAAGCATGGGTTAGTTCAAAAGCATACTGTTACAAAAGGTATCCTGACTCCTGTAAGGATTACTGTAAATCTTGAGTTGAATTCATATTCTTACAAAACTTTTTTATCTGCTAAAAATGCATTTTCAAATCTTCAAGACAAACATAAAGTTTGTATTGTTTGAATACTGCTGTTTGCATATAGCTAATTGTTTGACAACGGAGAAATTCGCACGACGAATATCCAATGAACGGAAATTCTCTCAAGAAACAGAATCACTTCAAATGGAAAAAAAACTTCCAATGACAAACTCTCTGTAACCAGTGGGCATGACATATTATTTTCCAACTCATCAGTGGCAGTCAAGTCAAATTCCAATAAATCTCTCATAGTCGGGGGCAGGTCTCCATTGGAATCACTTGGGGCATTGAACATGAATCCCATCAAAGGGGCATGTACAATCAAGCAAAAAAAAATTATGGCAGTAACTACAACACTTACTACTGTGGATAATGACAAATCCCCATAAAGTACCTTTCATAAGGTGATCCCTGTTGAAGTCGCCAGAGCCTTCTCTATAAGGTTATCCTCACCGAATCATCTTCATGGATAAGGGTATAAATCCCACAAGGCCAAATTCATGGATATCCCTATAAAGTTGGATCCATACAATCCCCATCTAGAGTTTCAACCTCCGAAAAACCTCTCCCCGGCTGAATTGGTCTTAAGAGGAATCCTTGAGGAGTTCTACCAGAAGAAAACACTTCTCCGTCAGAGTGTCAAATAGGTTTATTTCCCCAACAAACTATGAATCCTCCAAACTAATACAAATCAATAGACAAAACCCTTTAATCCCCAATAGAGACATTGATATCCCTGAAATTTACTAAAACCTGGACCCAACCAGATAATAGTTTTACTTCTTCGAATCAAACTCCTCTTCCCAAGTAAATTTTCCAATATCCCTAGTGAGTTGCTGCAAATCCTAGAAGCCGACCAGATAACAATTAACTTCTTTATCCCCAACAAGTTGGTAACTTCCATTCTCTCCAATCAAGAGTATAACTCCCCAGTAGAGAAACAGACAACTAAAACTCCTGAACTATTTTTCCTCAAGAAGAAATCAACACTCTCCACAGAGTTTCCCTCAAGAAAAATCAACGCCCCCAGCGGATTTCTACTCAAACAAAAAACGATAATCCCCAGTGGAATGATTTTAAATATGGTTTAAAGATGTGCATACTCTTCATCCCCAACAGCATTCCGGGATTTAACTTCCCAAAGCTCCGCAACACTTGTCAAGGATTTATTTTCCGAAGCAAAGATACATTTCAACAAATATTTCACATTCATATATCATACTACATACATGATAAATGCATAATCTCATTTATTTTGAGAACATCATCAATATATGCATACAAAATACATATATCACAATCTCATTTATTTTGAGAACATCAAGCATCATGACATTGCATACAACTAAAATCTTTACCTTTTCAGGAAAGATCAACAAACAAATATCATCATCAATTTTTAACAAGTTCCAGATTAATACTTGAAATAAGACAGGACAACTATCTGTGAACAACTGATTATAGATTAATACCTGAAACAAGACAGGACAATTATCTACATGAGCATATTAAAGATTAACTCCCGAAACAAGCCAGGAAAACTATCTTTATTTCTCAAATAGGCTAGAGATTAATTCCCGAAACAAGCCAGGGAAACTATCTCTATGACCAACAAAAAGCGGGTTCCAGATTAACACCTGAAACAAGACAGGACAACTATCTATGAACAACTGATTATAGATTAATTCCTGAAACAAGTCAGGGAAAATATCTACACGACCAGCTGAAGCAATCTTACACGGATTCCTTCACAAAACTTCCAGATGCAGCTTCATAGGGGATCATCATGAAGTAGCCCTACCCAGGCTCCTTCTCATACATTTCCAGATGCAGCTTCACACGGGCTCATCATAAATAAATCCTACACGGGTTCCTTCTCGTACATTTTTTTTAGAAACAGTTCAGATACGATCCAAAGACAGATGACATTCTGAAACTTATTCCAAATTCTTTTTCAGATACAGTCCAAATACGATCCAGAGACGAATGACATTCTGACACTTATTCCAGATTCTCTTCTAGAAACAGTTTAGATACGATCCAGATACAGATGTCATTCTGGAACTTATTCCAGATTCTCTTCTAGATACAGTCCAGATAAGATCCATAGACAGATGATATTCTGACACTTATTCCAGATTCACTCTAGAAATAGTTCAGATACGATCCATATACGGATGTCATTCTGATACTTATTCCAGATTCACTTTAGAAACAGTTCAGATACGATCCAGATACGGATGTCATTCTGATACTTATTTCAAATTCTTTCAAATACAGTTCATATACGATCCAGATACGGATGTCATTATGACACTCATTCAATACGGTTCAGATACGATCCATATACGAATTTCATTCTGATACTTATTTCGGATTCCTTCAAATACAGTTCAGATACGATCAAGAGACAGATGTCATTCTGACACTCATTCAATATATCTTTCAAATACAGTTCATATACGATCTAGAGACGGATTTCATTCTGAGACTCATTCAACATATCTTTCAAATACAGTTCAGATACGATCCAGAGACGGATGTCATTCTGACACTCGTTCAATATATCTTTCAAATACAGTTCAGATATGACCCAGAGACGGATATTATTCTGACATTCATTTAATACATCTTTCAGATAAGAATCAGATATAATCCAGTTATGGATATTATTCTGATACTCATCCCACTACATCTTATCCTTCAGATTAAATCGACCAAATATTTATTCTGATATTTCTTCCAATCCCTATCAACAGTCACTATATATGGCATCTGTAAGCCCATCTCTGATAACTCTTCATCACCTCTCCAAATGGCATCTTTAAGCCCTTTCCTTACATAATTAACTAATACATCATCGAGTTAAAATTTATGGGCACTCAAGTGTTCAATCATCTTCCACCTTCAATTCACGAATGGCGGAATCGCCAATCTAACTCTTCAGGTTTAAGAAGATTGAACAGGGGCAGCTATTGTACCCCAAAATTTGCCCTCTCTTTTCTCAAGACATTCCTCACAAAGATTTCCAAAAGCTCAAGCTTGCACAAGTACAATTGGACTTTTAATGCCCCATATAGTTTCCATGGATCATATTGGACTTTCAAGCATCAGGTCGAATAGGAAACTGTTGAAAGGGCAAAGCAGATAAAAAAGGTGTGTCGAATTCAAAATTTGGTCAGGCTATTCGAATCACATGACTGATTGAAAGGAGTGGTTGGCATATTTTGACAAGTCTAAGAAGAGCAAGCTTGCTTCAATTTCCCAAGTTTAAATTGGGAAATGGCTTCCTTCATTCTTGCTTTGATCCACAAGGTAATGGCTTCGTCCATGCTTTCCTCAATCCATAAGGCAATGGCTTCCTTCATGCTTGCTTCGATCCATAAGGTAATGGCTTCCTTCATGCTTGCTTCGATCCACAAGGCAATGACTTCCTTCATGCTTACTTCGATCCACAAGGAAATGGCTTCCTTCATGCTTGCTTCGATCCACAAGGCAATGGCTTCCTTCATGCTTGCTTCGATCCATAAGGAAATGGCTTCCTTCATGCTTGCTTCGGTCCACCTCTAAACCCTTCAACACACATGGTTTCTACACTATGAATTACAATTTGAGGTTTGTACATTTGAAATGATGGTTACTAGTAGGAAAGCAATCCAAAACTTCTTTTGTTTTGACCATGCCAATGAGACCATGTTGCATACTCAAAGTGGTACATACAAGAACATACAATTGGTGGATTTGAATAACATACAATTGGTGGTCCATTCGAAGAATATATAATTGGTGGTCTATTCGAAGAACATAAAATGGGTGGTACATTCGAAGAACCTACAATTGGTTCATTCGAAGAACATACAATTGGTTGATTTGAAGAACATACAATTGGTGGACCATTCGAAGAACATACAATTGGTGGTCCATTCGAAGAACATACAATTGGTGATCAATTCAAAGAGCATACAATTGGTGGATTCAAAGAACATACAATTGGTGGTCCATTTGAAGAACACACACAATTGTTAGAAACAATATTGTTTTGTCTGTTTATAAGTTTGGTCAAAGGTTTGTGGATCTATGTTATCAAAAAGAAAGGGTGAAGTATTCAAGATTCTTGGAGAACAAAGTCCTATATGCTTCCAAACCCAAGCTTGATGTACTGTCCACATAACATCCTAAAACAATGTCAAAAAGCAGTCTGCTGCACTGCTATGAAACATCCCTGCACCAAGCTGTCACAACACTCCAAAACTGCTGCAAAATAGTCCTGCTATGCTGCTCCTAAACCAGTCTCATACTTGTACCAAACTAGCATATAAGAGCTGCACCTCGAAAGCTATGAAAAGAACATACCCAAATTGTTCAAATTTCATTGCTATTTAATATGGTTCTAATGATTAAGACTTTTATTGCTGTCCACCCCTATTTGTAAATTTGTATACCCCATCCCCAAATTATGTAATAGCATAGGACATTTATTTTCTGCAATTTACCGCTTTTTATATAAAATGCTACTAATTAGAGTGTGTATGGCAAGATAAAATCAACCGTTAGAAAACCCTAATTTCAAAGACAAAAATGCATGTAATCAAACACACTATTCACACACGTGTACCTCTAGGGTAATCCGCTTGTTGCCTCAGAAAATAGTCATATCCCTCGAATATGGATGTTTTATCAAAGACCCTCAATAAAAAGATCGTATTCCCTCGATGTTACCTTCGGTAAACGATCTAGTCCCTTACGAAAATTGCTAAAACGTCTCATAAGTTTCCTTCTATGACTATACGATGACCCACGCCTGTCCCGTCACATCCAACGATAGGGCTTCTTACCAAATCAATGGTAAGATAGTAACATCTAAAGGAGGAGGAAAAGAACATAGACCTTTTGAGTAGGTAGGATGCTTGTAGTTACTTGCTCACCAAACGAAAACCATTTTCACACTTACACTTTCAAAAACATCTTCAAAAACAAACATCTCTTTAAACTATTTTCAAAAACCAACACTTTGTATAAATTATTATAGAGACGAGAATCATTACAAAGTTATCCGTAACAAAGGAATTTTTCAAAAATATTTTCAAACTTACACCCATCATAAAACACATTTTCAAATGATCTAGCAAGTAACTAAGAGCCCGTATATAACTATGGATGAAAAGGGTGATAATACCTTCCATTTTCATAACCTACCCCCCGAACTCAAGAAAACATCTCAAAGGTATTTCCTATTCTTTGCACCCTTTCCTTTATTGGATAAAAGAAAATTCGGTGGCGACTCTTGCTATCCGCAACAATTGCCACAAAACGCAAAACACCCAAGTAAGTTCTCGCACCGTATTACAAGAATTTTCTTGTGTTCGGGGGGGGGGGGGGGTAGATTATGAAAAAAGGAAAGTGTTAGCACCCTTTTCATCTGTAGTTATCTACTGGCTCTTAATTGCTAGCTCACTTTGAAATGCTTTGTGTTTGTGTATGATTGCTAATATTTTGAAAATTCCTAAGTGCGACAATTTTGTAATGATTCTCGTATCGTTGAGAATGTATACAAAATGTTTGTTTTGAAAATATTTTGTTGAAATAGAGTGTTTGGAAATATGTTTTGAAAATGCCAATGTAAAGCAATTTTGTAATGATTCTTGCATCGTTGAGAATGTATACAAAATGTTTGTTTTGAAAAGTGTTTTGAAAATGGTTGTTTTAAAAGTGTGAAGAGTGGAAATTGTTTTAATTTGTGAGCAAGTGATTACGACCGATCTACCTACTCAAAAGAAAGTCATTGTTCTTTTCCTCCTCCTTTAGATAGCGCTATTATACCATAAGTTAGTAGGAAGCCCTATCATTGGATGTGAGGGAAAGACGTGAGTCATCATACAATTATAGAAGGCAACTTGTAAGATGCTTTTAGCAATTTTTCATAAGGGACTAAGATTGTTTACCGAAGGCAACATCGAAGGGTCATCGAGGGACTATGATCTTTTAACTGAGGGTCTTTGCTAAAGCATATCACGTTCGAGGGACATCGTTGTTTATATCCGAGGAAACAAGTGAGGTTAACCCTAGAGGTGCATGTGTGCAAAGTGATTTGATTTCAAGTATTTGACTTTGAGATTAGGTTATCTAGAGTTTTGTTTTAGATCTTGACATGCACGCCTAATTACTAACAATAATAAGGAAAGCGGTAAATTGTGAAATTTAAATGTCCTACGCTATTACAACGCTTCGGGGATGGGGGTTATAAATTTATGAATGGGGAGAGGAAGAAATAAACCCTACCTATTACAAACTTTGAGCATTTACAATATTGGAAAATATAGACGAAAGACGAAGATGGTAAAAAGGGGAGAATGTTTAAGAAACCCTAAAATATATCTAAGTATTAAGAAAAGAAATTATTGTTTTTGTTTAGAAAATATTTGAAATGAAAATTCCAGCTAATCCTAATTTTATTTGTAAATTAATTAAAATAAAACAAAGTATAATCAATTTTTATTTATGAAAATTAAATTAATTAATTAAAACCTAAAGAAACTAAATTAAAATTAATTAAAAAAAGGTCAATTAGTTTAATTGATTTAAAAAAGATAGTTAGCTTTGTAATTTTAATAAAAAAACTAAGTCTAAATTAAATTAAATTTTTTCTTTAAAAAAAAGGAAATTAATTGTTAGAAGATATATTTTTGATGTTTTATTTTATTTACTTAAGATAAGAGAATATGTTTTTATGTTTTTAATATAAAATAGAAATTAAAATAATCAAAACAATACAAAAATAAATCAAAAGGGAGAATGAATGAGCCTGAATAAGAAAAAATTAGGGGTGCTGAATAGCAAATTCGTCCTAAGCCCATGGCTGAGCTTGCTGGTCCACTATGGGAAGCTTCTAAGGGAGCATCGTGGATATGAAGATCTGATCCATTGATGAGGGTCTAGTGAATCTAGAGCAAGGGAGCACGGTATGACCTGATGAGGTACCTGCACGGGATCACAAGACAACCACAATGGCGGTGACAAGTGTCACCGCCTGATTAGCATGCTAAATAAATTTTATTTAAAAAAAATTAAATAATAAACAAAACAAAACAAATATTCATAAAAAACTAAACATAACCTCTTTCTCTTCCCTTTATTCTCTCGCCTCTCTCTGTCTTCTAGAGCTCGCCGGAAATTGCCCTAGTAGCGGTAGGCGGCGGCAGAAGGCGAAAGTCACGACAACTTAGCTCTGATTCATTATTTATTTACATCAATCTCTTCGTCTTATTCTCCTCTTCGCTAATCTCTGGCTTGTTTTTGCCGATGTTGAGCGAAATCGAGTAGATCTTAAAGGGGTTTTTGGAAACCCTAGCACTCGGATTTGCGATTCCTTTGTTGCTTTTGGGTGAGACTACTCTATATCTTTTCTATAATGTTCATAATTTTGTGTTTATTCTTCTTCTTTGAAAATTTCTGAAGGGGTTTTGATAGTGAAAATGATGTTAGCTTAGGGTTTGTGGTTCTGCGGCTATGTGTGTTAAACATGGATCTTTCTTTGTTTTGATTTCTGAAGGGATTGTTTGTGATGGAAGATGATGAACAAAACTAGGGTTTCGGTGTTCTTGGATTTCGTTTCTGTATTTTTTGTGTGAATTGTGGCCTCCTTGATAACTTGTGCGATAAATGTTTTTTTACTGAAAAATTAGGGTTTCCTGTTGAACTTGATTTGTGATAACAGGCCTTGAGAAATTGCTTTTCGTCTTGGACTTGTGATTTTCTGTTATACTGATTATTTTCTGATATGTCAACTCTGTTGTATCTATTATTGGGCTTGAATTGATATGTTGTGATTTGATATCTTGCACTTTTGTTATGCTATGCTGCCCCTGTTACTTGTTGGCCCGTTTGCCATTCTAACTTTACTGGTTTTGTGTGAATTCTGTATTGGGCTTGGTGATTCTGATTTTCTGTACTATCCTTTTCAGCAACTTTTGTTGAGCTGAGACATGACACTCTTTTTAATGTCTTATTATTTACTGTGATAATGGTGAGGTCCTTTCACTGAGTTGTACTTGTGCAATAAATTTTCTTTCTGAATCTCTATTGTGAACTAAGATTATCCTTTTCTTGTGATTTGTAGTAGAGGTGATTGGGCCTGTGATTAGCATTTGAAATCTCATTTGAAACAAACAAATATGAGGTTATTTTTGTTGTTGTGAACATGATTAAATGCAACCCCCTTTATTTCTGATTCTTGTCACAAATCCCTAATGATGAAATTGTAAAACTTTTCGAGAATTTCTTGTTTTTGTGTTCAAATATTGATTGTTTGCTAAACATTTTCTCTTATTTGTTTCATGTATAGTTGATGAGGAATGGATGAAGATGGAAAAGTGGAAGAAAAGGTCGTGGCCTCCATAGAAGAATCTTAGAGGGAAACTTGAAAAAGTGAAGAATTGAATCTTTAGCAAATAGAATCCCATAGTACATCTTAGGATTTAGAATGCTTTGATAAGTTCTTGTAACAAGAAAAGCTTGTAATCGCTAAGAACTTTGGAGGTTTAAATCTTGAATAAAAATGAATGAAAGTCTTGTAGTTTTCAGTCTCTTTTGTCTTAAGTCTTGTAATGAAACAAACTTAAAAACAAATAAACTTTTCTTGTAAGCCTTTGTAAAAAAATGTAGGTTTGGATGAATATTGCACTTATAATAATCACAGCTTGGCAATGTGTTGAATTTTGAATGAAATTTGTCATTGGCATGATAACGAATGAATTTGAGAGATTAGTCGAATGATCATGAAAATGATAAAGTGATGTTTCTTAAACAAATCTTGAGTTTAAATATATTCCTCTTAAGATAATCCAAAGAAAACTTCAAGTTCAGAATTCTATCTTCTTGAATGAAAATCAAAGCAAATGACTTATATCATAAACAAAGAAAAAAGCCCACCCTTCAATTGATTGCCATGAACCAACTAGTCCCTAGTATCCTCTTTGTACTTCATGAAAGAATGGATCCACTACATACCATGATTAATGATCCCAAAAAGTGTATTGCCTTTAAGAAATTTTGAAGATACGAAGACTTGAAATACAGAGAGATACTTGTCATGAAAACCGTAAATAAATAATTCTTATTTGAAATTAGTGACAAAGTCATAATCCACTGGACTAAGGGACATATTGAAAAAGCTTTATGGAAGAAAAGATCTTTAATGATTACGAACACAAAACCCTAATTTCTCGTTTCATTACTTGTAGTCTCCAATCTTTAGATGAAATGATTGCCAAGTTGAGGTGTCTTGAGGTGTGAGAAGCCTTGGTAGCCTTGATCCCATCATAATGTATAAACCACTAAAAGTAAAATGAAGAGGGAAAATTTTGGGGTACAACAATTGCCCCTGTTCAATCTTCTTAAACCTGAAGAGTTAGATGGGCATGTCCGCCATTCGTGACTTGAAGGTGGAAGATGATTGAACACATAAGTGCCCATAAATTTGCACTTGCTTGTGCACGAAGTAATGGTGTTGGTTGATTATACCGAGAATGGGCTTAAAGATTCCATTTGGAGAGGTAATAAAGAGTTGTCGGAGGGCTTATAGATGCCATCCAAAGTAACTGTTGATAGAGAAATTAGACTAAGTCTACGCTTGAGTTTAACTGGGAGAAGTATCAGAATAAATCTATGGTCAATTTAATCTGAGCCAGAAAATGTCCACTGGAAGAAGTTCCAGAATAAAACTTTGATCGATTCAATCTGAGCCAGAAGATATATGTGTCCGTCTTTAACTGGGAGAAGTATATGAATAAATCTTTGGTCGATTTAATCTGAGCCAGAAGTATCAGAATAAATCTTTGTTCATTTTAATTTGAGCCATAAGAAGTCTACTGGAAGAAGTTTTAGAATAAATCTTTGGTCGATTTAATCTAAGCCAGCAAATGGTTTTTTCCGTCTTTAATTGGAAGAAGTATCAGAATAAATCTTTGGTCGATTTAATCTGAGCCAGAAAAATCAGAATAAATCTTTGGTCGATTTAATCTGAGCCAGGAAATGTTTAGTGGAAGAAGTATCATAATAAATCTTTGGTCGATTTAATCTGAGCCAGAAGATATCTCCGTTTGTCTTTAACTATGAGAAGTATCAGAGTAAATCTTTGCTCAATTTAATCTGAGCCATAAAAGGTCTAATGGAAGAAGTATCAGAATAAATCTTTGGTTGATTTAATCTGATCCAGGAAAGTTCTACTGGAAGAAGTATCAGAATAAATATTTAGTCGATTTAATCTGAGCCAGGAAATATCTACTAGTAGAAGTAACAAAATCAATCTTTGGTCGATTTAATCGGAGCCGGAAAAATGTCTACTAGAAGAAGTATCAGAATAAATCTTTGGTCGATTTAATCTGAGTCAGAAAGAGTATCTATTGGAAGAAGTGTCAGAATAAACCTTTGGTCGATTTAATCTGAGCTAGAATATGTTTTTGTCCGTCTTTAACCGGAAGAAGTATCAAAATAAATCTTTGGTCGATTTAATCTGAGCCAGAAAAAGTGTCTATTGGAAGAAGTATCAGAATAAATTTTTGGTCAATTTGATGTGATCCAGTAAGAGTGTCTACTGGAAGAAGTATTAGAATAAACCTCTAGTCGATTTAATATGAGCCAGAAGATGTTTTATGCTCGATTGTATCTGAAAAATATATTAGAATGAGTCGATGCTTGTCTGTATCTTAAAAGTGGATCAGGGTGAGTTTTTGCCCGACTGTATCTGAGAAGTGTATTAGAATGAGTCTACGCTCGACTGTATCTAAAAGTAGATCAGAATGAGTCTTAGACCTAATGTATCTGAACAATTTATGGGAACGAGTCTACGCCTGACTGTATCCAGAAGTGGATCAGAATGAGTCTTCGCTCGACTGTATCTGAAAAATGTATTAGAATGAGTCTACGCCCGACTATATCTACAAGTGGATCAGAATGAGTCTTTGTTCGAATGTATCTAAACCATGTTTTCCAGAATGAAACTTTGTGTAGCTGCTCGTCATGTAGATAGTCGCCCCGCCCTATTTTGGGATTTGTTCTACAAACAGTTTGTTTGGTAAACCCGTCCTATTTCGGGAGTTCATACCATTGGTGATAAAGATAGCCGCCACGTCCTGTTTCAGGAATTGATCTTTATCTGACCATAAAGAAATAAAGATAGTTTCCCCGCCCTATTTTGGGAGTTAATCTTCAACCTGTTCCTGCAGATAGTTGCCCCGTCCTGTTTTGGGAATTTATCTATAATCTGTTTTTCACATATAGTTTCCCTGTCTTATTTCAGGAATTAATTTGTGATTTGTTTTTCACAGATAGTTGCCCTGTCTTGTTTCAGGAATTAATTTGTGGCTGGTCATCTAGATAGTTGCCATGTCTTGTTTCGGGAATTAATTTGGGACCTGCTTTTTGTTGGCCATAGAGATAGTTTCCCGATCTTGTTTCGGGAATTAATCTTTGGCCTGATCACGTAGATAGTTGCTCCGTCTTGTTTTGGGAATTAATCTTCGACATGTTTGAAAATTGTTGATGATATTCGGCCGTTGATTGATCTTTCTTGAAAATGTAAAGAGTTAGTTGTATGCAATGTCATGATGTATGAAATGCATATCATAATGATGTTCTCAAAATAAATGAGATTGTGCTATATGCGTTCCGTATGCATATGCTATGATGTATGAATCTGAGATGCTGTTGAAGTGTATTTGTAAGCCCGTGTTGTATTTTGTCTGGGAAAATAAATCCCTGACTATTGTTGGGGATGAAGAGTATGTGTATCTTCAATCTTGTCTAGAATGCTTCTGCTGGGGATTCCTGCTTGTTGTTTGAGGAAACTCCACTGAGGAATGTTGACTTTTGTTTGGGGACAAGAGTTCAGATACATTAGTCGTTCATCGCTCTACTGGGGAGTTTAATTCTTATATACCCTGACTGGGGATAAAAAAGATGGATAACCTTCTGACTTGTCTGGGGAAGATAATTTTTATATACCCTGGCTGGGGATAAAATAGATGGATAACCTTTCGACTCTTATGGGGAGGATAATTCTTATATACCCTGACTGGGGATAAAAGAGATGGATGACCTTCCGACTCGTCTGGGGAAGATAATTCTTATATACCTTGACTAAGGATAAAAGAGATGAATAACCTTCTGACTCATTTGGGGAAGATAATTCTTATATATCCTGACTGGGGATAAAAGAGACGGATAACCTTCCGACTCGTCTGGGGAATTTATTTCTTATATACTTTGACTGGAGATAAAAGAGATGGATAACCTTCTGACTCGTCTGGGGAGGATAATTCTTATATACCCTGACTGGGTATAAAAGAGATGGATAACCTTCCGACTCGTCTGGGGAGGATAAATTTTGATTGATATCTGGTCTGGTTCCAGGTTTCGTAGCAACCCTCTAGGGATAGTGGCAATTTCACTAGGGAGAATAATTTTTCCGGTGATTCATAGCAATCCAGGGAGAATGTAATCTGTTGGGGAAATAAACCCTGTTGGGGAAATAAACCCTGTTGATGGAGAAATACTCTACTGAGGAAACAAATTCTCCTGGGGAAATTGAATTTTGCTAAAGAGAAGAAATCTGCAAGGGTTTTACAGTTTTCAAACTCAGCTGGGGAAGAGAATTTCCATGAATTATACTGATTGGAACTCCGTAGGTGGGAGATATTACCGGGGAGAATATCATGTCCTTTATCTGCTAGGGGGATCTGCTGGTGAGTATGACTATATTATCAGCTGGAATATTCCCTGCTTTCTTTTTGAAGGCATTTTAGACCTGTCAGGGAATGTATCTTTGTTGAAGATGAGCTGGTAAAGATGACTCTATGGGGATAGTCTCGTAGCGATTGCTCTATAGGGATTTATGGATGACTTGAACATTTTCCTATCTCCTAGAGTCCTCAGTAAATGCTGATCAGAATGATAAGTCTTTTACTGATAGACAAGTGATGACATAACGTGATACAGTTGCACGTTTTAATCCTTAACTTTTGCCTGGACCATCTTTTCAGATTTTCAGTCCACCAGGATACCCTTTTTTGTCCAAGCCGCCTTTTCAGGTTTTCGACTTGCCGTGTGTACAATCTTTATATATATATATCCCTAATTTTTGCTTGAACCCTTTTGGTTCGTCGGGATGCCCTTACTTTTTCCTAGGCAAGTCAACCTAGAGGGTCTTTTTTATGTGTATCATCTTTTGACTATGTCCACGTGTTTACCTTGGGTTTTGGTAAACAACCGCTGATCCTCCAAATGGTTACTTATTTGGTTACTCGCAGGATCGATCAGATTGATCCTATGGACATAGGTTGATTTTGAAGTTTGATTGAATTGGATAAGGCTTTAAGTAAATTGGCTTTAAATGAATTGCATAAAGGAAAGGCTTGGTAAAATAAACAAGGCTTTAAAGTAAAGGTTCGACAGGAAATGTAAAGAGAAAAGCAAGTAAAATTCTGGAAAAGTAAATGACTTTAATTGATAAAATTGGTGTTTCACACATACATTTCTCAACAATTCTTTCTCACACGCTGGGTACTCGAATCTATATGAGTGACTTTGTATAGAATTGTGAACACACCCGAGAAACTACATGTCTACTCCTATTTATACTAAAACATCCCAAGTAACCGTCGGGCAGTTACATTGCTTCGAGATCAATCCACTTGGCACGTTCTCCATGCTCGACGCTCCAGATTCTTGCACGTTTGCACGTGGTAACTGCTGGAAACCGTTTTCCCTCCAAACGCTTGAATTTCAAACTGCTCCATTCTGAACCATCAAACACTTTCGTCAAGAGACATCTTCGACGAAAAACTCCTTCGACGTCGAAGGCAACAAGCCTTCTTCCTTGGAAGAAATCTTCTAAGTATTTTGCCATCTTTCGACGGGCACTTCGACAGACTTAGCCAGTCGAAAGCATCTTTCAGCTTTTAATGGCTGACATCAATCAAAACAAAGGTGTCGAATTTAGGAGCCAACAAATTGCCCCCCAAGAATGCCTTATTTTGACTCTGAAAGAAAAAGGCATTCTTTGAAACGCCATTCGACACCTGTCTTTCCACGCTTAGTCACAAGTTAACTTGTGCACTTTTTGTTGCTTTTTACCAACTATTGACAATCCCAAGAAACCATAATTGATTTGATCCTAGGACGTTACTTTCAGTACGGCGTGCAGTACCAAACGTCATTTCAGAATTTGTCATTATGACAATTCCCAAAAACGAGGACGCACGCTGCGTCTCTCCACTTCTGCAGAAACGGCCAAAACAACAAGGGGCTGCCACGCGTCCCACTAACTCTTGCAGCATTAAATGGCATTTAATGTCCTCGTTATTGGGGATTTTTCCCACTACTATAAATAGCAGTGAATATCCCATTGTGGGACTTTTTACGCCAACTAGCCTTCAAACTTCCTTGTTTCCATACAAGCTTGTTATCTTCGCAGAAAACTCTTCCTCTTTCACTTCATCTTCAAACTCAACAATGGCCTCTGCTTCTACTGCTCCCAGTGCTAACGCACCAACTGAACATGTTAAACCCAAAGTTTTCG
The DNA here is from genome assembly GCA_948472305.1 of Vicia faba. NCBI lineage: Eukaryota > Viridiplantae > Streptophyta > Magnoliopsida > Fabales > Fabaceae > Vicia > Vicia faba. The sequence goes on from OX451741.1 coordinate 746,792,942, forward strand.
TCACTGCCCCAGTAGTAAACTCTACAGGCAAACGAAGGGTTCCTGAACCTTCTGACATCGCCGTTCGCGATGCTTACTCGCGCCACTTGATGATCCCGGTTGGATACTCCAACCAGATCTTTGCAATGTCTGGCCCCATGAATCCAAGCATCTCTGAAGCTCTGAAGATCAAGAGCTATTTCCCAATAGTCGAGAAACTCAAGCCAGTAGCATGCGCCAAGAAAGACGCAGAAGACAATGAAGACCCTACACGTGAAAAAATTGACCTCCGCTTCTTCAACAGAGGGGTTAGGGTCTTCAGGTCTTGCCCTAATCTGACCTCCGATTATGTTGCTTGGCTAACAAAGTTGGAGAAGCACCAAACTTCGATTTGGAAGGATATGGGAATCTTCGACCTAGTGATGCTGTCGAAGACGGGTTTGAACTACTCCCCAGAGATGCTGATAGCTTCACTGTTGTTCTGGGACTACTCCCACTTCACTTTTCATCTTCCATGTGGGATGCTAACCCCCACACTCTTCGACGTGGCCGCTATTACTGGCCTTCGACCAACCGGGGATTACTTCGATCCGGAGGAGATGTCGGAGGACCAAATTGGCTTCTCTGAGACCAAGCCAACATACACCACTTTTATCAACCATTATCACGACAGGTCGACAGATGCGGTGTCGGATGTCGAACACATAACGTTTCTGGCCTTATGGCTAACTCGCTTTGTGTTTTGCTCGAAGTCTCTGCAGGTGACCAAAAAGATGGTCACTCTTGCTACCCAACTGCATCACCGCCAAAACATCTGTTTGACAGAACTGATTCTGGCTAGTCTCTATGACTCGATCAGCAATGGGGCCACTCTTCTGAAACATATCGAGGACAGGGCCAGTTTGCTACTCGCTGGGCCTTTTTGGCTACTTCAACTGTGGCTCAATGCCACTTTCGAATCTTTCTTGCCCAAGAGGATTCAGATAAATGAACAAGCTCCAGCGATAGCGAATAGACGCATCGAAGGAATCAAGCTGGCTCTGCTGACACCTACGGACGATGGACTGGAGTTTCAACAAACCTTCACCAACTTCGTTCTAATGTTTGCTCGAAGGAAGGAGTTTGTTTCAACTATGGCTCCATTTGCTCAACGGCGGGTGGGGCCAGCATGGTTCACTAGGCCACATCTAAAGGAGTCGAGTGGTCCCAATGTCGATGAGCATACAATACTTTGGGAGGCGTTCCTTACACCAAGGATCATGCCTCTTCGATTCAAGAGCTCAAAGACTCATTTGAGTCTGATTGCCTATCAACCAAATCTGGTATCTCGCCAGTTTGGTATTATCCAAACCCTGCCTTCTCCGATTTTTCAAAGAGAGAAGTCAATGTTGTACTTCTGCAACGATTATACAGAAGAAGCTGCCATCAAGCATATCGGAAGATATGCTGGTCGAACAATCCTCTCGCTGTTTGACTACCAGCTCAATTTCCTTTGCTCACCATCCTTCGAGGAGTGGTGGAGAAGCTATTATGCTGAGTACTTCTTCGACGAGAAGGACTTCATGGCTGAGTTGCAGAAGTCTTTTGTCCTTGTGTTGGACAAAGTAAAGAAATGTAAGTTCATGCTCTCACATTACTTTTTGTCTTTCTCTTCGACTGCTAGCCTGTTAACTTTTCCTTTGCTTTCAGTTGTTCGAAAGCCTGTAGCCAAGAAGGCTACAGAAGGCCAACAAGGAGGAGGCCCTTCAACAAAACCTCCACCGCCGGCGAAGACTACGGCGCCGACGAAGACCATAAGCAACCAACAGGGGGAAGGCTCTTCGAGGAAGCCTCCTGTATCGGTAACCAGATTTTCTTCATTTTTCTTCTGGCTTTCGATTTTTTATTTTCGATGCAATTATTCAATCGAATTCCTATTGGTTTTCTAGGCACCTTCGCCCAAGAAACGGCCAGGACTGGTGGTCGAATCTGGGAGTGATGAAGAGAGTGATTCCCCTCCTGCCCCCTTAAAAAGGCGAAAGTTGACGAAGGATGCTTCTGTTCCTGCTCCTGCTCCTGAAGGTCGAACCGTCAGAATAAAGGTCGTTGTGAGAAAGCCTAGGCCACCTCCAGTGATCATCGAGGAGCCAACTGAGGAGGAACTGAACGTTCTTCTTAACAAGCCTGTCGAAAGTGACAATTCCAGCCCTGGGGCTGAAGTTAATCCACAGGTAATCCCTTAGACCCTTTTTATAACTTAGGCATAAATACCCGTATTCGATTGTGTCTCTTTCGACATCTGACGATTTGTCCTCTTTCCTTCTTCAGGACACTACTGAAAGTTCTCCGCCAAGGACTTCAGAAACGCTGGAATCTGCTGAACTTAGCAGGCCTCAGGAAAGAGGCTTGGGCAATGACGAAGCCCATACTGAGAATGAGGCCAATGCTGAAACAGTAGAGAAACCAACAGAGGAACCTATGGTGGAGGAACAACAGCCAGTGGAGGAACAACAGCCAGAAACGGTTCAGGTGGTGGATTTGTCAGAAGAGAATCAAGAAGAAAGGGATCAAGGCAATGATGTCGAAGAAAATCAAAATGATGCCGACGAAGAGAACCAAGGTGGTACTGGCGAAGGACACCAGGGTGACGCTAGCGAAGAGCCACAAAATGACGCTGGCGAAGGACCCCAGGGTGATGCTAGCGAAGAACCACAAGTCGACGCTGGTACTGCCTCAGTCCGAGTCGAAGAGCAACCAGTCGAGGCACTTAGCACTCAAGAACCTCAAACCCAAGATAATACTATTGCAAGGGTTACCTCCTCGAAGCACAGGTCAAAAGAGGACTTGGAACTCTTGAAACAGACTGATCCTGTTAGCTACCTCAATGCAATCATCGAGAGTAAGAGTTCGTCTGACACTAGTCAGGAAATTCCTACCCTGTCGGGGAAGTCTACTGAAACTTCTCCTCTTGATGATGCATTGGCGAAGGTTAAGGCCCAATTCTTCAAGAGGGACTTGATGAAGGCTTTAGAGGGGGACCCCACTGCTCCATCATGCTTAAAAGAGGTCTTGAATGCTGTCGACTTTGAAGCTGTAGCCCCAGAAATCTCAGACTTGATCATGGAGTTACACTCTATGATTGATCAAGTTTCAGCGGATTACAGGCGCCAAAGAGGGTTTAACAGTCAGCTTGAAGTGCTGTATGGCAAAAGCTCATCTGCGTGGACTGCTGTCTCAGATTCGACTTCTCGAATTGCTGAGTTGTCGCAACAAAAAGCGTCTGCACAGGAAAGGGTTGATGCCATTGACCGAGAGAACGTTTCCTTCCGGGCACAAATCGCAGAGATAGAGGCGAAGATAAACGCCAACACTGTACTCAAGGAGGAAATTCTTTCGACCATCTCAGACACTGAGAGCCAGACTGAGATCAAACAAGGCCTGGAATTCGCTGAGAGGGCCCAAAGCCTCGACGCTCAAATTGCCAAACTAGTGCAGGAAAACTCCTGGTGCAAGAAGAGGTTGGAGCTGCAGCACGCCAAGTATCTTCGACTCAGGAACTCTCTTACCTTTTGATTGATTCTCTTTTGTAACTATCTTCTGTAATCGTTATTCGACAACAATTGCCATCTTGGCTGAAATTAATAAAATTTCCATTTTGGCATTTTTATGGTTAATTTAGACTTCTTTTATTATTTTATTTTTATCTCTTGAAGTATAGGTTTGTATTTTTTCAAATATTTACCATTTACTCTCAAGAGCCTTTTATCTCCACTTAACTCTTCGACTTCATAGGCTCCACCAGAAAAAGTTTGGATAACTCTGAAGGGTCCTTCCCATTTGGGTGACCATTTCCCCATGCTTCGATCTCTCCGATCCATGGGAAGAATTACCTTCCAAACTAGTTCTTCAGGCAAAAATACCTTAGGTTTTACCTTTCTATTATAAGAGTCTTCTACTCTTTTCTTATGAAGCCTGAGTAAGTCGAGAGTGCGTAATCTCTCTTCGTCTAAATCCACCAGTTCATCTAACATCATGTTCCAATAAACTTCAGAAGGAATATCATAATGCCTCTGAACCCTTGCAGATTGAAGACAAATTTCTGCTGGCAACACTGCATCATGGCCAAACGTTAGCCTATATGGTGTTGTACCAGTGGCTTCTTTTGGGGACGTTCGACAAGCCCATAAAATCTGGTCTAACGTCTTATGCCAATTCTTTGGCTTCTTCCCAACATGTTTCTTTATCAAGCCAATCACCACTTTGTTAGCTGCTTCAATCGAAGTTCGAGAGAAGATAAAAGCAACTTGTCTATCACCAACAGACTTGGAATCGACGAGACTAGGATATGCTGATCACAGTAACTTCGAGATTTCGTTCATTGATAATTTGTCAGAGCAAGATTGGAGGAAACCCATTGTGGACTATCTTCAAAATCCAGGAGCTTCGACAGAACGAAAAACAAAATACAGGGCGTTGAGTTTTGTACTCATGGGTAATGAGTTATTCAAGAAGACGCCTGAAGGGGTGTTGCTGAAATGTTTAAGTGAAACTGAAGCATACATAGCCCTTTCGACGACGCATGCTGGGGCATGTGGGGCTCACCAAGCAGGCCATAAGATGAAATGGTTGTTGTTTCGACAAGGACTATATTGGCCCACTATGCTGAAAGATTGTGTTGAGTTCGCCAAAGGTTGTCAAGAGTGTCAAGTTCATACAGGCATCCAACATGTACCAGCAAGCGAACTTCACTCGATAGTGAAGCCTTGGCCCTTTAGAGGATGGGCGTTGGACCTCATTGGAGAGATTCGACCAGCATCATCAAAGAGTCAGAAATACATATTGGTAGGCATTGATTATTTTACTAAGTGGATCGAAGCTGTCCCTTTAGTCAATGTGGACCAAGAAAATGTCATTGAATTTATTCAAAAGAACATTATCTTTAGATATGGAATTCCTGAGACAATAACAACTGATCAAGGGTCAGTTTTCACTGGTCGAAAGATGCAGGAATTTGCTCAGGAAACAGGTTTCAAACTCCTAACATCCACGCCTTATTATGCACAGGCGAATGGTCAAGTCGAAGCAGCTAACAAAGTGGTGATTGGCTTGATAAAGAAACATGTTGGGAAGAAGCCAAAGAATTGGCATAAGACGTTAGACCAGATTTTATGGGCTTGTCGAACGTCCCCAAAAGTTAGCCTATATGGTGTTGTACCAGTGGCTTCTTTTGGGGACGTTCGACAAGCCCATAAAATCTGGTCTAACGTCTTATGCCAATTCTTTGGCTTCTTCCCAACATGTTTCTTTATCAAGCCAATCACCACTTTGTTAGCTGCTTCGACTTGACCATTCGCCTGTGCATAATAAGGCGTGGATGTTAGGAGTTTGAAACCTGTTTCCTGAGCAAATTCCTGCATCTTTCGACCAGTGAAAACTGACCCTTGATCAGTTGTTATTGTCTCAGGAATTCCATATCTAAAGATAATGTTCTTTTGAATAAATTCAATGACATTTTCTTGGTCCACATTGACTAAAGGGACAGCTTCGATCCACTTAGTAAAATAATCAATGCCTACCAATATGTATTTCTGACTCTTTGATGATGCTGGTCGAATCTCTCCAATGAGGTCCAACGCCCATCCTCTAAAGGGCCAAGGCTTCACTATCGAGTGAAGTTCGCTTGCTGGTACATGTTGGATGCCTGTATGAACTTGACACTCTTGACAACCTTTGGCGAACTCAACACAATCTTTCAGCATAGTGGGCCAATATAGTCCTTGTCGAAACAACAACCATTTCATCTTATGGCCTGCTTGGTGAGCCCCACATGCCCCAGCATGCGTCGTCGAAAGGGCTATGTATGCTTCAGTTTCACTTAAACATTTCAGCAACACCCCTTCAGGCGTCTTCTTGAATAACTCATTACCCATGAGTACAAAACTCAACGCCCTGTATTTTGTTTTTCGTTCTGTCGAAGCTCCTGGATTTTGAAGATAGTCCACAATGGGTTTCCTCCAATCTTGCTCTGACAAATTATCAATGAACGAAATCTCGAAGTTACTGTGATCAGCATATCCTAGTCTCGTCGATTCCAAGTCTGTTGGTGATAGACAAGTTGCTTTTATCTTCTCTCGAACTTCGATTGCTCTTTGTAATCTCGTTTTTGAAATCTTATACCCAGATGCAATTTGTGCCAAGTCATTAGCTATTTGATTTTCGACTCTGGGTATGTGTCGAATATTGACACTTTCAAATTGTTTCAATAAACGATTTGCTATCACAAAGTACATAATGAGATTTTCTCTTATGCATTTATATTCCTTTGTGACTTGCTTAATGACTAACTCTGAGTCTCCCATTATTTCGACTCGAGTTGCCCCCAATTCCAACAATATCTCAAGGCCAGTAATTAGAGCTTCATACTCAGCCTCATTGTTCGAACAAGAACCTTCTATTTTGTACTTGAATGTTGTTGGAATTTTATCTGGAGAAATAATCAAGACTCCTACTCCTGTTCCATCTTTATGGCTGGAACCATCGAAGTAGAATTTCCAAGGTTCTATCTCCACATAATTAATATCCTCAACTTGAATTGAGTGGTCGACTATGAAATCTGCAACCACTTGTCCTTTTACTGCCTTAAGAGGCATAAAGGTCAAGGAGTATTCAGTTAATGCTAATGCCCACTTGCCAATTCGACTATGCAAGATAGGTTTCGACAACATATATTTGAAAACATCAAAATGAGACGAAACATAAACATCAACTGGTTTTATATATTGCTTGAGTTTTGTACAAGAGAAATACAGACATAGACACAATTTTTCAACTTCGCTATATCTAGTTTCTGCATCATTCAAAACTCGACTGAGATAGTAAATGGGTCTTTCGACTCCATTTTCATCCTCTTGGGCTAACATACTTCCCAGAGTTTTGTCAGATGCAGCTATGTACAATCTCATACTCCTATTGCTACAAGGAGGCACCAAAATAGGTGGCTTAGTGAGGTACCCTTTGATTTTGTCGAAGGCTTCTTGTTGCTCCTGCCCCCATTCGAACCCCTCTTTATTCAGTCGAAGTAAGGGTGAAAAGGCCTGAGCTTTCCCACTTAGATTAGATATAAACCTCCTTAAGAAATTTATCTTGCCTAAGAGAGATTGCAATTCCTTCTTATTCGATGGCGCTTTCGCTTCCAGAATTGCCTTCGTCTTGTTCTGGTTGATTTCGATTCCTTTCTTGTGGACAACGAAGCCCAAGAAATCTCCAGCTTTCACACAGAACGCACACTTCAAAGGGTTCATCTTCAGACCATGTTCTCTCATTCTTTCGAACGATTGTCGAAGGTGGTCAATGTGATTCTTCCTGGAAACAGATTTTATAACAATATCATCAATATAAACTTGCATAAAAGTGTTAATAAAATCATGGAAGATAGTATTCATTGCTCGCTGGTACGTTGCCCCAGCGTTTTTTAGGCCAAAAGGCATCACTACCCATTCGTAAGTGCCTAAGGCCCCAGGGCATCGAAAAGCTGTTTTCGACACATCTTCTTTAGCAATGAATATTTGATTATATCCTGAATAACCATCGAGCATACTCAGGTATTCATAACCAGCGGCAGAGTCGACTAGCATTTCCGCCACAGGCATAGGATATTCATCTTTGGGGGTGGCAGCATTCAAATCTCTGAAATCTATGCACACCCTTAATGTGCCATTTTTCTTAATTACTGGCACAATATTTGCAATCCATTCGACATACCTTGTAACACGGATGAATTTGCATTTCAGAAGTCTTTCGACCTCCGTTTTGATCTTCGACAGTATTTCAGGAGCGAAGCGCCTTGGATTTTGCTTGATAGGCTTCTTCCCAGGTTTGATTGGCAACTGAAGTTCTACCAATCCTCTGTCGAGACCAGGCATTTCGTCATAATCCCATGCAAAACAGTCTTTAAACTCTTTCAGCAATTGGATTACTTCCAACCTAAGTTCTGGATCAATTTTGGCGCTGATGTAAGTTGGCCTTTTCTCTGATCCTTCGCCTAAGTTGATTTCTTCTAAAGGGTCTTGTGCTAACATTTTAATGTTGTTCGCCAAGGGATCCTTTTCGAAGCCCAAAGGCTCATCGTCATAGATGGCGTCGAGCCTCTGTTCCTGCATTTCTTCTGGCATGATATCAGGGGGTTTTGGATCGAAATCCTTTCCTGGGCCAACAGCAGATAATTGTTGATCATTGGCCTGTGTGGCCATGTATTTTACTTCGGCTTCGAGAGCCGTTATCATCTTGGTTTCGGCTACATAAGCCGAAATTCGCTTCAAAGATTGTGACTCAGTCATTATCACTGAATTCACTTCCCCAACCAGTTGGTTGGATATCAGTTAACCCACTGAAGTCTATGTGGGACAAGTCTTCTCTGTCCCATTGGAAACCATGCTCAGGATGCAGGTATAGGGAACAAAAGGTGTTTGGCGCTGGCGCCATGTCGAAGTCAGGTGTTGGACATGGCCCTATGTGAGCCAAGTTTTTGTCGAAATCTGCCACACCCAAGTGATTCACTTCGCCAAGGTAGTAGCTTTGATCTGCCTCTATGTTTTCGACCATCCCATCTGGACGCCATAGCAGCAGTCTTTGGTGCATCGATGAAGGCACAGCGCCTACACCATGAATCCATTCACGGCCTAACAAAAGGTTGTAGTTAGGTTTGGCCGATATGACCATGAACATCGTTGGTCGAAGGATAGACCCAACTTTGATATCTAGCTGGATCACTCCCATGGTGGTCCCAATGCCGCCCTCATAGTTCGACAAGACCATATTGTGAGGTTTAATTTCCTCATCCCTTTTGCCAATTTTCCTTAGCATAGAGTGAGGGATAATATTGATAGTTGCCCCACAATCGACCAATATTTTATTCACAGTAGTTTCTTCGAGCTTAGCCCTTATGAACAAAGGCTTGAGGTGATTCTTCATCGCCTCTGTAGGTGGCTCGAAGAAGCCATTTTGTTCCTCAGTAGTGCCATTGTCCATGACAAAATAGCACACTGGCCTATGTTTGGCCATTTCTTGTTCCACTTCCCAGTCACTTGCTTCGACTTCTACCTGTCGATTGAATTCCCTGGGCAGCACTGAAACAATATTCACCATTATATCCAAAGTATCGTCAGACTCAGCATCATCTTCGTCTTCGACCTCACTTTGGTTAGGCCAAACTAGCCTGTTGGTAACTGGCTCTCTCTCTAGAGGCTTCCTTTGTTTCCTTTGAGGAACATTCGAACTAGTTTCTGCCTTAGGTTCGTTGGCAGCCTCCCTTTCAACTTTTCGTCTCCTTTGATATCTCCTCCATTGAGATCGAGACATAGGGTTTTTACCCTTGTAGTTGCTGGACACTTGAGCAACATTAGGTGCAGCAACTTGAGGCTCTTTCTTTTGAGTCAAAGAGGAACCTCTTGGCACATCGAAAGAATGCCATTTCTCCTCACTTGGCCTTTTCCGGCCAGAGGTTTTGTACCAAGTGTCTACTGGCACATTTGTTGGAGGCCTAAAAGTCAATGGCCTCTTGTCTTGGTTAGAACCCCTTCTGGGATCATGTCGAAGGTCAACATTCTCCCTTCTCTTGTTCGCTGCTCTCACGCCTTGTATGTGCTCAGCAGCTTTTTTATCAAAGATCGAACTGCATCTTGGACACAGCATCACCTCTGATTTCTTTTTCTGGCATCTTTGTAAAAAATCTGCCAAGTTTTCGTTTTCCCGAGGGAAAGCCGTCTTATTAGCCTGCTCTTGCCTTATGGCCTCTTCTGATGCTTTTGGGTCAGAAAGTTCAACCATGTTGATATTCATTGTATCTTTATTAGCAAGAGTTAACTGCTTCATTTGTATTTCCAGATTCTCCGTCTGGCCTTGAACAGTGGCCAAGTGGGAACTGGGCTTTGGTCCAGTTTTTTGTGCTTCAGCAGTCTTCGACTTCGGGTTCTCGACCGCTTTCTGGACAGCTTCAATTGTCTTCCTGGATAAATTTCCAGAAAAACTGCCAAAGATTGGCATGTTGATGTGGTCCTTTGAGACTTCGACCATGGTAATTCCTGGCTTCTTCGACTGGATCCTGGTTGCCTCTATCATGTTCACCTCAGATGGTTCTGCATAGTGGGCTTCAGCCTTCAGTGGATTGGAGTCGACAGCCATGGGGGATTTGTCAGCAAACTTTAATCTCCCTTCCTCAATAGCGTCTTGCACAAGATTCCTGAAAAGAAAACATTGAGACGTTTTATGGCCCAAAAAATTGATATTTGCAAAAACCTCTCTTCTTTCTTTGATCAAGAGGAGGCACTTTTACCCCAGGGGGTACTATCATTTGGCCATCTTTAACTAGCAAGTCGAATATTTCATCACATTTTGTGATGTCAAAACTATAAGTCTTTTTTGGGAACCTATCGTTGGTCCTTTCTGGACCAATGGGATTTTTCCCATTTGAGGGGACTAACAGTTTACAAGAGTATGGTGGCCCTTGTTTTAGTTCTGCTAAATCGACTTCTCCTTCTTCGACAGTTAAAGTATCGTCGAAGGATTCTAGATCTTCGTCATCCATCTCAACGTACGCTATTCTTTCTCTCTTGTGAGTTTTCGTTGCCTTAGCTTTTTCAGCTTTGAGGCGTTCGACCTGTCGAACTCTATCGGCCAGTTGGGCCATGTCTCTCAGGTACTGGGTGTCTAGCTTCTTCCTAATGGAATAATCTAAACCGCCTGCGGCTATTTCGACCAACTCATGTTCTGGCACTTGTGTAAAACATCTCGCCTTGAGCAACCTAAATCTATTCAGATATTCGTCTATAGGTTCAGTGAAACGTCTCTTCACACTGGCCAGTTCTTTCAGGCTTATCTTGGTTTGCCCCATGTAGAATTGTTCATGGAACAATCTTTCCAACTGGGTCCAATGATGGATCGAATTGGGGGGGAGAGTTGTAAACCAAGTAAAAGCGTTCTTGGTTAAAGAACTTGGGAAGTACTTGATCCTTAGGTTTTCGTTATTCGAAATGTCTCCTGCTTCGATCAAGTATCTCGCCACATGCTCGACAGTAGATTCTGTCGTGTCCCCTGAGAACTTAGTAAATTTGGGGACTTTGCATCTAGGAGGTAAATCCGTTTGTAACACGTATTCTGACAATGGAGATGTAAAGTTGGGCCTTCGAAAGCCCATGTTCATCCCATTCTGAGTCATGATCCTTTCGATCATGGTTGCCAGATTGTTTTCCAAACCCATGTTTTGGTATTGGATATGCTGAACCACTTCGTCAGCATTTTGGTTTCTGTTAACTAACCTTACCTCTGGGGCTATTACCCTAGGTTCTTCGACAGGTTGTTCGACAGGCTGTTGAGCCTGGTTAATGGTGGTTTCTTCCTCTACAAATATCCCCTGATTTCCCCTTATTTGCGCCCTTTGGGGCTGTCGAACAGGTGGGGGCACTCCAAAGAAATCAGCCAAGCGCGTTATTTGCGCTGTAACTTGCTGATTCGATTGAGTAGTGTTTTGTATTAGAGGGTTTAGCACTGTACTCAAAGTTTGTGCCAACATTTGCACCATATCATGGTTGCTTTCGTCCATTTGTTGCCTCAAGACTGCTGTCGAGGCATTTGTAAGGCCATGGGCTACTTGGGACGTTCCTCCTAAGAGTTGGGTCCTATTTCTATTCGCCATGCCTACTCCAGAGCCTTGGAGTGGCGAAGAGGCACTCACGAAAGGGTCTGAAAAAGTGGACGCAGCATTCGTTAGGCTTGCCACTTCAGAAGTTGGCATACCATAGAATGGAATAAATCCTGGGGGAACCACAGGCCTTGTGCCTAAATTTCCCCTTGGTGGGGGAGTTCCCAAAGGTATTCTGGGGCCTGTTAACGAAGTTATTGGCCCCGTGGTTGTGACCGACACTGCTGGTGTCGAACCAACATTTGTCGCTTCACTTACGGTCATACTAACCGTTGCTCCCACACTCGTTTGTGGGATTTCGTTATTGTTTGGCGGATTCGCCATCTCTTCCCTTCTTCTGGCGGTATTGTTATCGTTAGTGTATATTCTACCACTTCTCAATAACATACAACTCGAAAAGATGAGATTATTTTCAACAATCAACACACAGTCCCATCAGGTGTGCCAATTTGTTTACCTTGGGTTTTGGTAAACAACCGCTGATCCTCCAAATGGTTACTTATTTGGTTACTCGCAGGATCGATCAGATTGATCCTATGGACATAGGTTGATTTTGAAGTTTGATTGAATTGGATAAGGCTTTAAGTAAATTGGCTTTAAATGAATTGCATAAAGGAAAGGCTTGGTAAAATAAACAAGGCTTTAAAGTAAAGGTTCGACAGGAAATGTAAAGAGAAAAGCAAGTAAAATTCTGGAAAAGTAAATGACTTTAATTGATAAAATTGGTGTTTCACACATACATTTCTCAACAATTCTTTCTCACACGCTGGGTACTCGAATCTATATGAGTGACTTTGTATAGAATTGTGAACACACCCGAGAAACTACATGTCTACTCCTATTTATACTAAAACATCCCAAGTAACCGTCGGGCAGTTACACTGCTTCGAGATCAATCCACTTGGCACGTTCTCCATGCTCGACGCTCCAGATCCTTGCACGTTTGCACGTGGTAACTGCTGGAAACCGTTTTCCCTCCAAACGCTTGAATTTCAAACTGCTCCATTCTGAACCATCAAACACTTTCGTCAAGAGACATCTTCGACGAAAAACTCCTTCGACGTCGAAGGCAACCAGCCTTCTTCCTTGGAAGAAATCTTCTAAGTATTTTGCCATCTTTCGACGGGCACTTCGACAGACTTAGCCAGTCGAAAGCATCTTTCAGCTTTTAATGGCTGACATCAATCAAAACAAAGGTGTCGAATTTAGGAGCCAACACCACGTTCATAGGGTGCAGAGAGTTGTCACTGTTTATGGTAGTAAGTGTTGTAGCACTGCCAGAAAATGTTTGCTTGGTCGTACGTGACCCTTTGTATATGGGAGTCTGTTTGCCCCTGGGGTTAGTCTGGTGCACCCGATGTTTGAAGTTATTGATCAACCATAGATTTCCAAGTTTCTGATAGTCTTGACCTTTCTCTGTATTTTTCTAAGAACTGTCATGGTGGAATGACACCATCTGATACTGCTGACATAGACAAGCAATTTAGTGATACAGAAGATTCAATTTTCATAGCGGCTTTTGTTGAAACTCATGATCAATGTAACATCCCTCAAATGATTCAGATGGAGATATGCCCCTGGTTATTCAGAACATTATGAGAGATTCTTTGAATCTCAACTTGACTGCCACATATGAGTTAGACAATAACATGTCATGCCCCTAGATTATGGAAGGTTTGTCATTGGAAGTGTCTTTCCATTTGAAGTGATTCCATTCATTGAGAGGATTTATGTTCATTGAATATTTGTTATGCGAATTTCTCTGCTGTCGAAAAATTAGTTATATGCAAATAGTGGTATTTAAAAATGCAAAGCTTATGTCTGTCTTGAAGTTTTGAAAATTCATTTTTAATGAACAACAGAATTTTGTAAGAATATGAATTCAACTCAAGATTTATAGTAAGCCTTACAGGAGTCAGGATACCTTTTTTGTAATTGTATTCTTTTGAACTAACCCATGCTTCAACTAGAACTTTTAAGGGTTGTAACGTAGCCTAGTTCACGTTTTAAGAAGCAAAGGATAAGACTCAAATTTTATTTATACCCAACCTGTTCTCCGTGATGTTCTCCAACCTTATACTCAGTTAATTGTGTATTTAGATTCCAATTGAGTCTGGAATGATACTTTGGTGATGGTTTGGATACTGGAAGTTTATTTGAGAAGACAGTCATTTTTCTGTTGCTGAGGATTTGTAGTGACCTCTTTTTTTTATTTTATTATCCCTACCTTTTGCCTGTGTAAGTGTTTGTTGGCAGCAATTTTGGTAAAACAATGTTTTGATAATGTTTTGCTAAATGTTTTAACATTTGAAGCAAACTGTTTTGAATGATGTCAAAGCAGATGTCTTGACATATGCCTCATGAGCTGAACGCAACTAATATCAGTTTAAGTTTTCTGTTTCCTATTTTCATGCGCACCATATTTCAGGATTTGTGACTCATAGCTTGCGAAAAATATGGAGGAATATTTTTCTATTTGAATTATCCTTATGGATTATATCTTGGCCTGTTTTCATGGAAATATTCAAAAGATTGGAATATTTGTTTTTCATCCCAAGCCCAATGTCGCGCCTTTATAAGGACTTGCTTCCTTATTCATTCAACTGAAACTTTTGAAGAAGAATACATTCTTTCTATTTTAGAAGTCTAAGTCTTTTAATTGTCATACACTATAGTATTGATTTAATACTTGAGTTGTTCTTTTAGTTGTTAATTGTGGATCATTCATAAGCTTTTAAGTATTGAATGATTGAAGTCTTTAAAACTTATTATTTCAGTTGTTCTTCACTGTAAGTGATTGAAGGGATTTGAGGAGGGCCTCATACCTAGGTGTGTCTTAGGTAGAAGTATAGCACGAGTAGTGATTAAGTGATTAGATTGTGAACTGGTTGTTTACTGAGGGTCTATGAATTGATATTATTTAGTGGACTTGTCTCTGGCTTGGTAGCCCCCCAGAGTAGATGTTGTTGTACACTTAACTGGGTTAACTATCCTTTGTGTTTTTACTGCTTTTATTATTGTTGCACTTTACATTGTCATCGGATATTTGTGTCGTGACATCTCCTTCGACACCACATATATGATACTAGAATTACAATTGGTATCAGAGTAGGAATCCTTCTCTATATTTGGGTGAGACCCAGGGAAAATACTTTCTGGTGCTATGGACAAGGAAGGAGGATTTGTGAATATACCACCCATTCTAGATGGAAGTAATTATGACTATTGGAAACCATGTATGGTGGCCTTCTTAAAGTCTCTGGATAGTAGATCTTGGAAAGCTATTTTAAAAGGATGGAAACACCCTGTCAAATTGGGAGAAAATGGAGAACCTACTTCTGAGTTAAAACCAAAAGAAGATTGGTCTAAAGAAGAAGATGAAATTGATCTTGGAAATTCTAAAGCCTTGAATGCTATATTCAGTGGAATTGACAAGAACTTTTTCAGATTAGTGAACACATGTGAAGTAGATAAAGATGCACGGGGAATTCTTCAATCTACTCATGAAGGCACATCCAAAGTTAAGATGTCAAGACTTCAGTTGCTCAACATAAAATTTGAGAATTTGAGAATGAAGGATGATGAAAGTATTAACGACTTCCATATGAACATTCTTGAGATTGCTAATGCATCCAGTGCTTTAGGAGAGAAGATGTCTGAAGACAAATTGGTGAGAAAGATGCTCAGGTCTCTTCCCAAGAGATTTGATATGAAAGTGACTGCTATAGAAGAAGCTTAAGACATTGACAAGATGAAAGTGGATGAACTTGTTGGATCCCTTCTGACATTTGAATTAAGAATCAATGAAAGATCTGAAAAGAAGAACAAAAGCATAACCTTTGTATCAAATGCTAAAGATGAAGAGGAGGATTGTAATCTGTATATAGATGGAGGAATATCAAATGCCTTAGTTATGCTTGGAAGACAGATTAACAAAGTGATAAAATAATGGATAGGAACCCAAGATCAAATGTCAAGAACATCTCATCTGACATCCATAAGTCAAATGAGTTTGGAAGAAAAAGGGCTGAAGAAAAATCCACTCAAGGGAAGGGAATACAATGTCATGAATGCGAAGGCTTTGGTCACATTAGATCTGAATGTACTACATATCTTAAGAAATAGAAGAAGAATCTATTTGTTACTTGGTCTGAAGAGGACTCAGAGTGATCTTGAAGAATCTGCCAAATATGTTAAACCATTGACACGAAAGTATGTCTCTGATGAAGAGTCTAGTGATGAGGAACTAACCTTTGATGAGCTAGCTACTTCATACAAAGAATTATGTCTCAAAAGTGCATAAGTGTGCCTAGAAGGGGAGAAACAGAAAGCCCTCATAACTCAGCTGAAGGCGGAAAGGGAAGAGCATCTAAAAACTATTTCTTATCTGGAAAGTGAAGTGACTTATTTGAATTCAAACCTTGATAGGATGGTCAAATCTCTCAAGATGTTAAATAATGGGTCTGAAACATTAGATAAAATTCTTCAAGCAAGAAGAGTGATAGGAGACAAGAGTGGTCTAGGGTTTAATGAGAAAAAGGAACCAAATTCAGAAGAACCTTCATTAGATTCCACTCATGCCAAGTCTAAACCAAGGATATCGAATAAAATGTCTAAACATCATGGCAAGAAAGGACATCATGGCAAGAAAAATTTTAATCACACCTGTGAGAATTCCCAGCCCTGGAGATGTCATCACTATGGAAGGCTTGGTCATATAAGGCCTTTCTGTTTCAAGTTGTATGGATATCCTAAAACTACTCCTCTTCCCAAAACTGATCAGATTCCCCAAAATAGCAAAAAGAAGAAACAGTGGGTTCACAAGTCTAATGTTGCTAGTTTCATAGCTCATACATCTCTCAGAGTATCAACCAAAGATGACAGATATCAAATCTCATTCCACCATTTATGTGACTTTTGGTGATGGAGCCAAAGGTGAAATCAAAGGAGTTGGCAAGCTGGAATGTTCAAGAGTCCCCAATCTTGATGATTTGTTACTTGTTAAAGGGTTAACAATTAACCTGATAAGTATAGGCCAATTGTGTGATCAAGGATTCAAAGTTAACTTCACTAAGGAAGAATGTCTTGTTTGCAATGAAAATAATGAAGTTATTATGAAAGGAATCAGATCTAAAGACAACTGTTACTTATGGGTTCCCCAAGAGTTGAACTTATCCTCAACATGTGCTTTGGCCAAAAAAATGAAGTTAAACCATGGCATCAAAAATTGGGACACTTGCATCTGAAAGGAATGAAAATAATTATATCTGAAGAAGCCGTGAGATAGATTCCTAAGCTCAAGATAGAAGAAGGAAGAGTATGTGGTGACTGCCAGATTGGAAAGCAAACTAAGATGTCACATCAGAAGATCCAATATCTTACTACATCAAAAGTTTTGGAACTTCATCACATGGACTTGATGGGGCCTATGCAGGTTGAAAGTCTTGGTGGAAAGAAGTATTCATATGTTGTTGTAGATGACTTATCTAGGTACACATGGATAAGTTTTAGCAGAGAAAAATCAGAAACTTTTGAAGTGTTTAAAGATCTCTGTCAAAAACTTCAAAGGGAAAAAGATAGTCATGTCATCAGAATCAGAAGTGATCATGGAAAGGAATTTGAGAACAATAAATTTGCTGATTTTTTCTCTTCTGAAGGAATAGTCATGAATTTTCCTCTCCTATTACTCCTCGGAAAAATGGGATTATGGAATGCAAAAACATAACCCTTTAAGAATCTGGTAAAGTTATGATTCATACTAAGAAGTTACCCTACCACTTTTGGGCTGAAGCTATGAATACTGCATGCTATATCCATAATAGAGTCACTCTAAGGAAAGGCACCTCAGCCACATTGTATGAAATATGGAAGGGAAGAAAACCTATTGTCAAATACTTTCATGTTTTTGGAAGTAAATGTTATATCTTAGCAGACCATGAACAGAGAAGCAAGATGGATCCCAAGAGTGATAAAGGAATATTCCTGGGTTACTCTACAAATAGCAGAGCTTATGGAGTCCATAAATTTTATTATTGATGATAGAGGATGGAATAATGAAGAAGATGTCTTAGAAGATGTTGGAACATCTCTGTCTGATATTCCAACAGAATCAAATGACAGAAGTATTGATTCTAATCCACCTCAAGAAGATCATGAGCCTAGTCATCTCAATAAAGGGCCTTCAATTAGAACCCAGAGAGATCATCCTAAGGAGCTTACCGTAGGAGATCTAAATAAAGTAGTTACTACCAGATCAAGAGAAGGGATATCAAAATCTTACTTTGTGTCAAAAATTGAGCCTAAGAATGTCAAGGGGGCCCTAACTGATGAGTTCTGGATTAATGTTATGCAGGAAGAGCTAGAACAATTAAGTAGAAATGAAGTTTGGGATCTAGTTCCAAGACCTGAAGGGAAAAATGTGATTGGCACTGAATGGGTGTACAAGAATAAATCTGATGAAAAATGGGTGGTCACTAGAAATAAGGCAAGGTTAGTTGCACAAGGATACACTCAAGTTGAAGGAGTTGACTTTGATGAAACCTTTTCTCCTGTAGCCAGACTTGAATCAATCAGACTACTCTTGGGAATTGCATGCATACTGAAATTTAAATCGTTTCAATTGGATGTAAAGAGTGCATTCTTAAATGGCTATCTAAATGAAGAATTTTATGTGGAACAACCTAAGGTATTTGTTGATCCAAGTTTTCCTAAACATGTGTATAAACTAAAGAAAGCTATGTATGGATTAAAGCAGGCTCCAAGAGCTTGGTATGAGAGATTGATAGAATTTCTTAGTGAGAATGGATATAAGAAAGGTGGCATAGACAAAACTCTTTTTGTCAGGGAAGAAGAAGGGATGATCATGATTGCACGGATTTATGTTGATGATATTGTGTTTGGTGGGATGTTAAATGAGATGGTTCAACATTTTGTCAAGCAAATGCAGTCAGAATTTGAGATGAGACTTGTTGGTAATTAACCTATTTTCTTGGTCTGGAAGTTAAACAAATTGAAGATTCCATATTTTTATCTCGGAGCAAGTATGCTAAGAATATAGTAAAGAATTTTGGGATAGAAAATTCCAGTCACAAAAGAATTCTTGCTCCCACATATCTGAACTTGTCTAAAGATGAAAAAGGAGTAAGTGTGGATCAAAGTCTTTACAGAAGTATGATAGGCAATCTTCTATATCTCACAGCTACCAGACCTGACATTGCCTTTGCTGTAGGGGTGTGTGCTAGATATCAAGCTGATCCTAAAGTTAGCCATGCCAACCATGTGAAGAGAATTCTTAAACATGTGAATGAGACAAGTGACTATGGTATGCTATACTCTCATGGATCTAGTTCTACCTTAATTGGTTATTGTGATGCTGATTGGGCAGGAAGTGCTGATGATAGAAAAAGTACATCAGGAGGATGCTTCTTTCTGGGAAATAATCTCATATCTTGGTTCAATAAGAAGCAAAATTGTCTGTCTCTATCCACTGCTGAGGCTGAGTATATTGCCGCAGGAAGCAGTTGTTCTCAATTGGTTTGGATGAAACAAATGTTAACAGAATATAATGTCAAACAAGATGTCATGACATTATTCTGTGAAAATATAAGTATCATAAAAATATCAAAAAATCCTATTCAACACAG
Organism: Vicia faba; assembly: GCA_948472305.1. Classification (NCBI taxonomy): domain Eukaryota; kingdom Viridiplantae; phylum Streptophyta; class Magnoliopsida; order Fabales; family Fabaceae; genus Vicia; species Vicia faba. The sequence continues at coordinate 746,812,238 of OX451741.1, forward strand.
TAAGACCAAACACATGGATATTCGTCATCACTTCATAAGAGAGCTTGTTGAAGAAAAGATTGTTGCCTTAGAACATGTAGCTATTGAATTGCAACTGGATGATATTTTCACTAAGGCTTTGGACGCTAATCAGTTTGAGAACTTAAGAATAAAATTAGGGATTTGCTTATATGAGGGTTTGTAGCAATTAAGGGTGTGTGGGAATATCATTAAAGTGATATTATATTATTTATGTTTCCAACAAATCAAATTTCGAAAGCAATCATTACAAGACTGTCTCAAAGTTTTTCCCACACGCTACGAAATCACATCCTTCTACTTTCACAAACTCTTCATTCTCCTTTACAAAAAAAGAACCCTTGTCATTCTTCATCTCTTTGCTCAAAAATATTCAAACATGTCTCAACATCATACATTGTCTCCATCAAAATCTGTCAACCACCCTGAGAAACTCTCCCTTGATAGAGTACTTGACGTTACTCCTCTAACAACTATCCCACCTATTGAGAAGAAGGTCAAGAAACCCATATCGTCACCTGCAAAGAAATCCAAAGACGACAGAGGTAATGCTTATACTACTATTGATGATAGGACAGAAGAAGAGATTGTTAATGTTGATAGAAACATTAAAAGTCTAGTAGATAAAGTGTTGGATGATGGTTTTGTTATGCCTTGGATTTCTACCCCTCTTGCTCGTATGCCTGCTCCGACTGACAAAGGAAATGACCCTAAAAGTGCTGCTGAATCATCCATCTCCAAGAAAGATGCTGCTGAAAGCAAACTTGACAAGCTTGCTACTTCAGCTCTAAAGGAAGTGGAAGATGATGTTGAACAAGATGTTGAGAATAACTCTCATACTAAGGAAGATGCTGATTGATCCAAAGCTGCAGAAAATCAAAATGCTGTGAATGTGGTTAATGCTGATGAGCTGTCTGACAATGAGCTCATCTCTAATGTAGTGCCTGGAATTGCTAAAAAGGCTCAAATCTAGAAAAGTGAAGGATGTGAATATCACACCCCCTGCCAAGATAATCAAGAAGAAAACCACGTATTCCCCCTAAAGCCAGAAAGTAAAGTGGTTCCTCCTTCTAGCAAAAGAAAAGTTAGACCTGATAGCTCCAAAGATGATGATGATGCTATAAAGAGATCTAAAAGTAAGAAGAAAGTTGCACTAGTTGAAGAAGCTGACTCTGAGTATGATGTCTGTTGTACCCCAAAATTTGTCCTCTTTTTTCTCAAGGCATTTCTCACAAGGATTCTCAAGGTTCAAGCTTGCACAATTACATTTGGATCTTCCAGTGCCAAGTTAAAAAGGAAACTGTCAAAAAAGTAGGAAAACAGATAAAAATAATCTTTTTGACAAAATTGGAGAAAAACAAGTCTTTCGATTCATCTCCTTCGATTGTCCTTTTGGCCTCTTTCGATGCAAGCTTAGCTTGCATCCTTTGACTGGGCATGTTCCTCTGGCGCTTTGGTTTTGGTTCATAAGGCAGGAGCTTCTTGTACGCCACCTTTGATTACACCTTTTGCCTCACAGGGTTCACAATGCCATGACTGCCTATATGCCTGTTTCGTTTGGATGTTTGATGCTTGCATGTGTTGTACCCCAAATTTTGACCTAAGATACCATCTTCCATCTGCATCATTACATTGCAAGTGTTTTGACCTATCTTTATCAATTTTCAAAACAGATTTTAAATTCATAACTTTTTCAAGTCAAGAGCTGTTTATTTTTGAAACGCTAAATTTATTAATTGATCAATGCTAAAACAATGTTTATTTAATTATTTATTATTCTGAATTTAAATAATTGGAATTTATTTTAAGTTATTATATAATTTAAAGAATTATAAATAATAAAGTAAATATTTGAAAAGAAGTTTGTTAATTGATCAAACAATGTTTATTTAATTATTTATTATTCTAAGTTTAAATAGTTGAAATTTTATTTTCAGTTATTATAATTTAGAAAATTATAAATAATGAAGTAAATAATTGAAGAGAAGTTTAATTGATCAATGATGTTTATTTAATTACTTATCATTCTAAATTTAAATAATTGGAATTGATTTTCAGTTATTATATAATTTAAAGAATCATAAATGATAAAATAAACAATTGGAAAGAAGAAAAGAATTAATTGGTAAAATAATGGAATTTTATTCATCTTTATTCTAATTATTACAATTGTTGTTTAAATACTGTATTATGTACAAAGTATTTACAATGACAATTATATAAAATGTTTAAAGTAAAATAAAAACTATTTTAATTTTTCTAAGATTCTAAATCTTCATCTTCTATCCAATACTTCTTTATGCTCATTTGATTTTAGCTGCAAAGAATTAAAAGAAAAAGTCAGAAATGAATATATAATTAAAAGCAGAAAATTAATTTAGCGTTCATCATTAAAAGTAAACGGCTGGAATCAGTTTTACCCTCTTTGCAAATCACGGGATTTCTTCCGGTTCACAAAAAGGGGATGAATTTTATTGACAAATATGAATGCACAAGTTAAAAATATGCACAAATTCATTTTTTGTCAAAATTGCATATTTCAAAATAAACTGCATATTTCAAAATAAACTTCCTATTTCAAAAACCAATATGCATAAATTCATTTTTTGTCAAAAACTGCATATTTCAAATAAAATGCATAGTACAACAGCATATGCAAGTTTTCAAAGCCAATATGTAACGTAAACTATCCAGCATGTGGGAAGAAGTCAAAATACAAAGGCTCCATGCTGTACAATGCAGTTGACAAAGAGAAATGTACAGATCAAAACCATATATGCTAGCAATATGTTTCTAATTCGCATCATTTTCCAGCTTTTACTTTTTCAGAACAAGTACATAACATCATATTTTAATGTCAAACTGTACTAAGGAGAGAGAAGAGAGAAAGAGTGTAGGTTTACAGGTTTTGGCCTTAGGCAGAAAAGGGATAGAAAACAAAACAGCAGTAACACAATAAGAAAAGGAAAGCATGGAAAAAGGATACAAACAACTGAATGAAGCAGTAGTGTGCAGAGGTATCAAAAGACAACATAGTTAAAAATATTGATAACCTGTAACATAAACCTCAAGGCCAACTAACTGTTATAACAACAACAAACCCTTCAAAAAGTAGAGAGAGTTCAACCTGTTTTCAAACCTTCAAAAACTCAAAAACTGTCAAACAAAATACAAAAACGAATTCTCAAGGTCTCAAAGCAAAAACCTCAAGAACCTACTGTATCAAGCCCAATAACCTGTTTAAGCTTTGAACCTGTAACATAGGCTTCAAGGCCACAAACCTGAAACCATGGCCTAAAAACCAGTATACCCTGTTAAACCATGAAAACCATGATCAACAGCATAAACCATGAAACCAAGGCTATAACCTGCATAAACCAGTAACGCCCAACCTGCCTGAAGCCTCACAAAAAATCAGTAAACACAAAACTGTCCAGCCTAACCAAAAACCAGAATACCAAATAACATAACCCATCAAACCAATGTCCAAACCCATCAAGCCTCAGAGTTATTCATCATAGGCCAATAAAAGAGGCAACAGAAGTGAGACAAGAAGAAGAAGAGGAAAAAGCATACAAACGAAGGCAGCAGTCAAGCATCAACATTGTCAAGCTAGTCAAAACAAATATTTCAACGATAGCATATTCAAGCATACAGAAAAGACCTCAAGATATTCAGTCGTCAAAGCATACTCAACAATCCAAGAAGCAACAGAAGCACAGCAAAGAAGAAGAGAGGAAAAGTATTCAAGCATCAAGCCCACAGAAAGAAGTGAAATCCACAAAAAGGTTTTCAGTTTTATTCATCCTCAAACCAAAAGTAAGACACAAAATACCAGGAGTCTAGCCAAAGCCCAGCATCACGCGCCATCCCCTCGCCTTGGCCTCCTACGCACACCCCCAACCTTTCTTCCTTTGTCTCCAAAGGTAACGATTTCTCCCTCTCTTTTTTTCAAATACCTCAAATAACCATAATAATTTGAAGTCAGAATCAAAATGGATGAAAGATCATAACATGCAGTAACAAAAACCCTAACGAAATAAAAAAATGAAAATTGTTACCGTGAATCTGTCGCCCTAGCGTCTCGTTGGAGGGAAGAGGAAGGTTGAGGATACCGGTGGTCAGGGGCAAGAGAGTTCAGAAGTGGGCGTGAGAGCGCGAAGAAGGCAAAGGCGAAGAAGACGAACAAGGATGAACGAACGGTGCAAAACCTTAACCCTTTTTCCCTAATGAAAACAAAATGTGTTTAACCCTAAACCTTGCTTCAATAATGGACCTTACCCGTTTCCTGCCTAAAAGCCCAAACGAATCCCATTATACACCCCCCACTTCTGTTTTTTTGATTGGGCCCTTTAAAAACCCTTTAGCCCATAAATTGTTATTATCTATCCCTTTATTTTTTGGCCACCCCCCTTTCTATTTGCTTTCTTTTAGTTTTTTTAGAATTTTTATTAATTTAGTTAATTAGTAAAACTTAATCAAATAGATGTGTAATTTAATTAAACAAATTTTAATAATGTGACCAATTTTATTAGTTTAACTTTAGGATTAATTTAGAAATTTTAGTATTATTTTAATTAGATTTAAGTTAATAACTTTTAAAGTTTTAATTTAGTTTAGATTTATTTATTAATTCTTAAATAATACTTTATATTAATATTAAAAAACATATAAAAATAGAAACATAAAAAATAGAAAAATTAAAAACATGTTACTTTCTTTAATTAATTCTCTTACGTTATACCTACTAAATAAAAAATACAAAAAATGTATGTTCACACCATTTAGTCTGTTATTTAATTGTTATGGTTGTATATCACTTATCTATCTAATTTTCTGTTTAATTATTTCATCTTTACTTGTTTATTCTGTTTACGTCTAAATCCAAGAGAAAAATGATTAAATTTGTTGACTTCATGTCCTCAAATCCAATCACGCGAATGTTTTCATTTCATTAAAACTTGAGACAATTTTTTCCCCAAATATTCAATCCTTTCAAAACTTATACCTTTTAAGCCAAAACTTCGACATTAGATCGTCGTACCTTCAAAAAAAACCGTCCGTACCCCTTTTCGGCCAAAACAATTTATTTTTAAATCAAACGAACATTTTAATAAACAGATATTTCAAAAGGTTCCTATAGAATACTATAGATACATTGGGTGCTAATACCTTCCAACTGTATAACCAACCCCCGAACCATAGATCTCTTTTCAAAAAACGCCTTGTATTTTATTACTTTTAGAAAGTATTATTTTACATTGCATATTTTAGGGTTTTATTTCGCTCTTTCCCCTTTTCCCTTGGAAATAATAAAGCGCGGTGGCGACTCTTGCTTTTGTGAGACGAATTAATCAATAATTCGATCTCCGATTTACCCCGCTACATTTTTTATCGCTACAGAATTGGCGAATCTGCTGGGGACAGATTGACCTCTTGCTGGTCCATCCCTAAGTGGGTTAAGCCTAATTTGTTTTATCTGTTTTATTATTATTTGATTTGTTTGATTATGTGTTTAAATTGGGGTTGTTTGGGTTTTTTTTGCAAAGGACGAATCCTATACCCGGATTAAGTTACACTTAAGAATAGGACGGGCAGTATAGTCATGTTAACTTTGAGGGAGTAATCCCGAAGAAGGGGGCATGAGATCCCCCACTCAATGGAAGGCCCTTTTGAACTTAATATTTGTTTACCGAGTAATCGGGAAGGCATTATTATTTTCGACCTGGGAGCCAGAGAAATTGAGGACCGTAGAACCCTAACCCATCTTGGCCTTTTTAGGTGTAGCGCGGAGACTATAACGGAGTAATTCAGAAGTAGTTGTTACGCGATGCTACGCTCGAATGAGTTTCTCTTGAGAATATTGCTAATTATTGAGTAATCAAGACGTTGGTAATATCCGAAGGAGGAATGTAGACTCTGGGAACTCTTAGAACCTTGTCTTACAGGTGTGATTGAACTGTTAGTACATACCTTGGGGTGGGCTTTACCTTTGACTTCATGCTGAAACGTTGAACCTTTGAACCCCATGTTTGTGAACTTGTGTGTAACTGTTGCATTATCATTCATTCATGCATTCATCGACATTTTTTGTAAAAAACTTGTTTTTCAAGGAACTTAAGAATGATTCTTGCAGACATCTCAGGTACTATTATTATGGAATTTGGAAGGAGAAACACTCGAAGTTTTAGTTTTAAGGAGCCCGAGATTGAAGAACTGAAGAGTTTGATTCCTAAGATCAAGAACCCAACGAATTTTCAGAAAAAAGTATGGGTCCATTATACCTCTCATGAAGCTCAAGATGAAGGAAGGCATCCTTAATACGTTGGTCCAATTCTATGATCCTTTGTATCGATGTTTTACCTTTCCGGATTACCAGTTAATGCCCACCTTAGAAGAGTACTCCTACATACTTGGTTTGCCGATCACCGACTGTGTTCCTTTTTCTGGCTTGGAAGAGGAACCCAAATCTCACGAGATAGCGACCATCACCCACTTGAAGAAATCAGAGATAGAGGAGAACATGACTACAAAAGGGGGAATCCGAGGTTTGTCTGCGCAGTTTTTGTTGAGGAAAGCTCGTCATTTTGCTGAGATAAAAGATATAATTGCCTTTGAAGACGTCTTTGCTCTACTCGCTTATGGTCTATTCTTGTTCCCTAACGTTGATAAGTTTGTGGATATCAACGCCATCAGAATTTTCTTGATTGGAAATCCGGTCCCTACGCTGCTAGGAGATACCTACTACTCCATCCATCTTCGAAACTCTTTTCAAGGAGGGATGATTAACTGTTGTGCATCGTTGTTGTATCAGTGGTATGTTTCTCATCTACCTAGGTCTGATGTTTTCTGGGATCTCGAGAAAGAGCCGCGATGGGCGCCAAAAATTATGGCTCTCAATCATTTCGACATTGATTGGTATAATCGAGTTTACTATGATGTGAAGATCATCGATAGCTGTGGCGCTTTTCCTAACGTGCCTCTTCTTGGTACGAAAGGTGGAATTAACTATAACCCTGGTCTCGCGCGCCGTCAGTTTGGATACCCGATGAGGGATAAGCCAAACAACATCCATGTGAGTGGTTTCTTTCTACAAGAAGGACAAGATCACCAGGGAGCTAAGAGGAAGGATCGAAGGAGCTTGGCGCCACATCCATAGGAAAGGGAGAGATATGTTAGGACATAGGGGTGCCGTTTCTTTGGAGCCTTACCTACAATGGGTCCGTGCTAGGGCTTGTGCTCTCAAGATGCCCTATAAACCTGAGAAACCTTTATTCCCTACTGTTGCATCATCATCTGTTGTTATCCCTATCGAGAATATGGGAGAATACCAAGGAAATCTAGCTAGGATGAAGTCCGAGAGAGATTCTTGGAAAGAAAAGCATAATATGTCTGAATATGAGAATCGGGTCCTGGCTCGACAACTAAAGGAAAAGGAGGATTTGCTATTTATTCAAGACGGCTGGTTCATTGATCATGATGAGAAGCTTCGTCAAAAGGATGCTTTACTGAAGAAGTATGCTAGTGAAAGGAAGAGAAAGAAGGAAGGTTCGGTAAGCGTTGCTCTCGTTCCTAGTCCACAAAAGGAAATCATTGATCGACTGGTAGCTGAGAAGAAAGAGATGGAAGACTTTTATGAAGAGAAGATCAGGAACCTCCAGTTACAGTTGGCATTTGGTCCTTCATCTGATGATTCTGAGTGATCTTTAGTTCTTAGTTTTATTTTACTGATGTCATTTTGTAAAACTCTGTAAAAGGGCTTCATGTTCCGAAGTTGTAATTTACTGCTTTTATTATTGGGCTTCATGTTCCAAAGTTGTAATTTACTGCTTTATTATGGGTTTCATGTTCCAAAGTTGTAGTTTACTGCTTTTATTATTGGGTTGTTATCCCAAAGTTGTAATTTATTGTTTTGTTGTTCCAAAGTTGTAAGTTGTAATTTACCGCTTTTGATTAATGAAATGAGTTTTTGTTGTTCCAAATTCCTTTACCATTGATGTGTGCAAAATTATCGAAGTTCCTTGAAAAAAACTATTAAAATGAATCATCATTTGCATCACACATCATGCATCATTCAACATTCCACTTCACATGTTTTCTAGAGTCTTATCCTTGTTTCTTTTTCCACTCCGATAGATTGTCAAGTTGTCTCATCGATACGATACTCGAGCCAATCGTCAAAGAAAGATGGAAGATCTAGAACAGGAAAACCACGAGCTTTGTGAGGAGGTCTCTACCCTTCGTGTCGGGATGGAAAAGTTAACTGCGCTAGTGGAAAGTTTGATGGCTGCTCAGAATCAGCCATCGACTACAGCTGCTGAGATTCAGACTTCAACTACTGTGGTTTCCGAGATTGTCACCGTTCCAACATCTGTGACTCAAATCAACTCTCCGCTTCAACATCAGATGCCAAAAGGTTTTCCGTGGGGAATGCCTTACAACTTTGTGCCAGAGGGGTATCATCCTGTCGTACAGCCTTTGTTTCAACCTACTTTGTCTCTTCCTCAACCAGAGACAACTGCCATGCCGCCTGTATTCCCGTCTGTGACACCTTTCCCGCAACCAGTGATGACAACTGTCGCTCCTGTGGTTCACTCCATGCCATATTTGAATGAACCTACTTATCTTGCCGAGCCTGCTGAAAGTCTGGGTCTTTTTGATAGAATGGAAGAATTTCAAGACCAATTCCAAGAAATGCAGAGGGAGCTCAGAGCGTTAAAGGGGAAGGATTTGTTTGGTAAGAACACGCATGACCTTTGTTTAGTTCCGAATGTCAAGATTCCAGCAAAATTCAAAGTGCCGGACTTTGAGAGATATAAGGGTGATTTGTGTCCTTGGAGTCACTTGACTATGTACGTGAGAAAGATGTCTACATATTCTGATGATCATGACTTGTTGATTCACTATTTTCAAGACAGTTTGACTGGTGCCGCCCTAAAGTGGTATATGGGTTTAGATAGCATTCGGATCCGCAACTTTAACGATCTTAGCGAAGCTTTTGTCCATCAGTATAAGTACAACGTTGACATGGCGCCGGACAGGGATCAACTCCGGGCGATGTCCCAGAGAGACAGAGAATCTTTTAAGGAATACGCCCAGAGGTGGCGTGAAATTGCTGCTCAAATCTATCCTCCTCTTGAGGAGAAAGAGATGACGAAGATATTCTTGAAGACTTTAGGTTCCTTTTACTATGAAAGAATGATTTCCAGCGCACCCAGTGACTTCACCGAAATGGTAAGCATGGGCATGCGGTTGGAGGAAGGGATTCGTGAAGGGCGTTTGGTTAAAGAAGGAAGTCCGTCTAGCAGTACCAAGAAGTTTGGAAGTGTTTTCCCGAAAAGAAAAGAATAGGATGTCAGCGCAATCTTCCCAGGGAGACCGAGGAGAGGTTACTCACACGTTGCAGCAGTCACTCCGGCTGTCCGCCCAGCTTTGATGACCCCAGCTCATCAAACCCCACCAACTCAACAACGGCCATTTCAGCAGCAGCCTCGACAACAGGCTTATCCATTCAACAACCAGAACCGTTCACCAAGAAAACTGCAATTCGATGCCATTCCTATGACTTATACTGAATTGTTCCCTGCTCTTATCAGAAAGAACCTCATAATGACGAAGCCTCCTCCTGTCGCACCAAATAGTACTTCTCCGTGGTACAAGGCGGATCAGTTTTGTGAATATCATCAAGGGTCGCCGGGGCACAACCTTGATAATTGTTTTTCTCTAAAGGCGGACGTGCAGAGTTTGATTAAGAATGGTATCTTGTCTTTCAAGGATGTTAACCCAAATGTTAGAGATGATCCTTTGCCTCGACATGGGGCAGCATCAGTGAATATGGTGGAAGGTTGTCCGAGAAAGTTTCGAGTTTTTCAAGTTGAACAAATAAGGGAGTCGTTGATCAGGTTACATCAGAGCTTAAGAAGACTTGCCTTTGTTAGGCATCAGCATGATTATGATGTTTGTGAATTTTGTTCAAGAGAGGTTGATTGCCCTATTGTGAAGGAGGATATTCAAAAGTTGTTAGACCAGAGGGTTATCACTATTACATATGACAGAGATCCGGAGGATGAAGTGAATGTTATAATACCACAATTCAATTTGCCTGAATCAGTAGAGATCGTTTACGACAGCCAGACTGCACCTGTTGCTCCTTTGATCATTTATCCACCTGGTCTTGTGCCTTACAACTCAGACCAAGCTATACCGTATAAGTATAATGCCACAATGATTGAGAATGGGGTAGAAGTCCCTATACCGACAAGGCCGTCTTTTTTTAACATCGCTGATGTGAGTAGAGTCACGAGAAGTAGATGTGTCTTTGCAGCAGTACCTTTGAAGAGACCAGAAGTTCAAGTCAGGAGGCCCATACCGGCAGAAATTCCAGCGAGAAATGTTGAACCAAGGGTTGAGATAGGCCGATCCAATGAACCTATCCCACATCCTGATGATGATGAGATTCTGAAGCTTATCAAGAGAAGTGAATATAAGATTGTGGACCAACTATTGCAAACTCCTTCCAAGATTTCTTTGCTTGCTTTACTAAGAGATTCTGGTGCCCATAGAGAAGCTTTGATGAAGGTCTTGGACCAGGCGTTCGTGGATCATGATGTGACGGATGACCAATTTGATGGAATTGTGGGAAATATTACTTCGTGTAACAATCTTGGTTTCAGTGATGAAGAGCTTCCGGAGGAGGGAAGGAACCATAATATGGCTTTGCATATCTCAATAAGTTGTGGAAATGATACTTTATCAAGCGTGTTGGTAGATACAGGCTCTTCGTTAAATGTAATGCCCAAAACTACATTATCTCGACTCTCATATCAAGGTGCTCCCATGAGACCTAGTGGGGTAATTGTTAAAGCGTTTGATGGTTCTAGGAAGACTGTCATTGGAGAAGTGGATCTTCCTATAGTAATTGGTCCTCATACTTTTCAGATCACTTTTCAAGTAATGGATATTCGTGCCGCCTACAGTTTCCTATTGGGTCGTCCATGGATCCATGATGCAGGGGCAGTCACTTCCATGCTCCATCAGAGATTGAAGTTTGTAAGGCATGGAAAGTTGGTAATGATTGGTGGAGAGCAGGCTATGGTAGTAAGCCATTTGTCGTCTTTCTCTTTTATTGATGCTGATGAGGATGTTGGAACCCAATTCCAAGCTCTATCTGTTGCTAATAATGAAGTGAAGAAGCAAGGGACATCTATTTCTTCTTTTGAGGATGCACGACGAGTGGTTGAAAGTGGTTCGGCTGAAGGTTGGGGCCAAGTGTTGACTCTGCCCAAGAACAAGTCTGGAGAAGGTCTTGGTTTTCATCCCGTGTCTGCAAGAGTCATGCAGGAAGTGGTTACTCGTCCGATACAAGAGGTTTTCCGAAGCGCAGGTTTTATCCATCCGACTCCTCCTGAAGTTGATGCTATAATAGAAGACGATTTTGAAGAGGATTTACCCGATTTTGTAACGCATAGAGTGGTTTTCCAGAACTGGATTGCTGTTGATGTTCCTGTTATGATGCACATTTCTGAGTAATGTTTTGTTTTATTTTTGAAAAAAACTTTCGTTCTGCCCAAGGCGAAAAGTATTTGTGTCGGGCTACGTTGAAAATAAATCCTTTTGCTCTGCCCATGGCAAAAGAGAAATGTCTGGGCTGTTTGTTTCAAGTATTTCCCTTCATGAATAAAAATGTTATTTTGTCCACTACTGTTTTATTTTTTCACTTTTTCTGGGAAATAGTAATGAAAATTAATTGGTAGTAATAGGAAAATATAATAACTCTTTATTTTTTTGTACAAATCGATTTCTAAAATAAAGCATAATCATATGTGCAGATTAATACATGACTTAACCATTGAAAACAATGATCCTATGCCCTCTCCCAACTTTGAATTCCCTGTGTTCAGAGCCGAAGAAGAGGATAGTGAAGAGATTCCTGATGAAATTTCCCGTTTACTTGAGCATGATGAAGACTATTCAACCGTTTGAAGAACCTTTAGAGTTGATCAATTTGGGTGATGAAGAAGATAAGAAGGAAGTTAAGGTTGGAGCATTGCTTATCCCAGAGGTCAAAGAGAAAATGTTGGAGCTTCTCAAAGAGTATGTTGATGTGTTTGCTTGGTCCTACCAAGATATGCCAGGTTTGGACAACAATATTGTGGAGCATCGTTTACCGTTGAGACCTAAATGTCCGCCGATTAAGCAAAAGTTGAGAAGGACTCGTCCCGATATGGCTGACAAGATCAAAGAAGAAGTTCAAAAACAAATTAATGCAGGTTTCCTTGTTACATCGGTCTATCCTCAATGGTTAGCCAATATAGTGCCTGTTGCTAAGAAAGATGGCAAAGTTCGAATGTGTGTAGACTATAGAGATTTGAATAGAGCTAGCCCAAAGGATGACTTCCCATTACCGCACATTGACGTATTGGTCGACAGTACCGCAAAGTTCAAAGTCTTTTATTTCATGGATGGTTTCTCTGGTTACAATCAAATCAAGATGGCACCAGAAGATATGGAGAAGACAACTTTCATTACACCGTGGGGAACATTTTGTTATCGGGTTATGCCGTTTGGTTTGAGGAATGCTGGTGCAACATACCAAAGAGCCATGACTGCTTTGTTCCATGATATGATGCATAAAGAGATAGAAGTATATGTAGATGACATGATTGCCAAATCGCAAACTGAAGAATATCATTTGGAACATTTATTGAAGTTATTCCAGCGTTTGAGAAAGTATAAACTCCGTCTGAATCCCAATAAGTGCACTTTTGGTGTTTGTTCTGGAAGACTTCTGGGTTTCATTATCAGTCAGAAAGGTATTGAGGTAGATCCTGATAAAGTCAAAGCTATTCGGGAAATGCCCGCACCCAAGACAGAAAAACAAGTAAGAGGATTCCTTGGGAGACTGAACTATATTTCTAGATTTATATCTCATATGACTGCTACCTGTGGGCCGATTTTCAAGCTTCTCCGAAAGAACCAAGGATGTGTATTGACAGAAGATTGTCAGAGAGCTTTTGATAGCATCAATGAATATTTGCTTGAGCCTCCCATTTTGATTCCTCCAGTGGAAGGAAGACCTTTGATTATGTACCTGACTATTTTGGAAGATTCCATGGGTTGTGTGCTTGGTCAACAAGATGAGACTGGAAGAAAGGAACATGCTGTATATTATCTGAGTAAGAAATTCACAGACTGTGAGTCTCGATACTCATTGCTTGAGAAAACCTGTTGTGCTTTAGCTTGGGCTGCTCGCCGTCTGCGCCAGTATATGATTAACCACACCACTTGGTTGATCTCCAAAATGGATCCGATCAAGTATATCTTTGAGAAGCCCGCCTTATCTGGAAGAATAGCCCGTTGACAGATGTTGTTATCTGAATACGACATTGAGTATCACACTCAGAAAGCAATCAAAGGGAGTATTTTAGCCGACCATTTGGCTCACCAACCAATTGACGATTATCAACCTATCAAGTTTGATTTCCCAGATGAAGATGTTATGTACTTGAAAGCTAAATATTGTGAAGAGCCATTACTTGAAGAAGGACCTGATCCCGAATCCCATTGGGGTTTGATATTTGATGGAGCTGTGAATTCTTATGGAAATGGAATTGGGGCAATCATCGTCACTCCCCGAGGTACTCATATCCCGTTCACGGCGAGATTGAAGTTTGACTGCACGAACAACATGGCTGAATATGAGGCATGTATTATGGGTCTCGAAGAAGCAATGGATCTAAGGATTAAGATTCTTGATATTTACGGAGATTCGGCATTGGTAATTAATCAAATCAAAGGAGAATGGGAGACTCGTCATCCTGGTTTGATCCCTTACAGAGACTATGCTAGAAGATTGTTAACTTTCTTTAACAAAGTGGAATTACATCATATCCCTAGAGATGAGAACCAAATGGCTGATGCTTTAGCTTCTTTGTCTTCAATGTTTCAAGTGAATGGTTGGAACGACGTGCCTACAATCCGGGTTATGCGCCTTGATAGACCTGCTCATGTGTTCTCAGTAGAAGAGGTCACCGACGACAAACCGTGGTTCTATGACATTAAACGTGTTCTTCAAACTCAAGAGTACCCGCCTGGGGCATCCAATAAAGATAGGAAGACGTTGAGAAGATTAGCAAGCAATTTCTTCCTCAATGAAGAAGTTTTGTATAAGAGGAATTACGACATGGTCTTGCTCAGATGTGTAGACAGACATGAAGCAGACATGCTGATGCAAGAGGTGCATGAAGGATCCTTTGGCACTCACGCCAACGGACATGTGATGGCTAAAAGGATGCTGAGAGCTGGTTACTATTGGATGACAATGGAATCTGATTGCTGCAAATATGTGAAGAAATGTCATAAATGCCAGATTTATGCGGACAAGATGCATGTGCCACCGACCCTCCTTAACGTTATCTCTTCACCTTGGCCTTTCTCTATGTGGGGCATTGATATGATTGGAATGATTGAACCCAAAGCTTCAAATGGTCATCGTTTCATCTTGGTAGCGATTGATTATTTTACTAAATGGGTGGAAGCAGCATCTTATGCTAATGTAACCAGATAGGTGGTAGTCAGATTTATCAAGAATCAAATCATTTGCCGATACGGCATCCCGAGCAATATCATCACGGATAATGGTTCGAATTTGAATAACAAGATGATGAGAGAGCTTTGTGAGGAGTTCAAGATCGAACATCATAATTCTTCTCCTTACAGACCGAAGATGAATGGGGCTGTTGAGCCTGCTAACAAGAATATCAAGAAGATTGTCCAGAAGATGGTGGTAACTTATAAAGATTGGCATGAAATGCTTCCGTTTGCTCTGCATGGATACCGTACTTCAGTTCGCACTTCAACAGGCGCAACCCCATTTTCCCTAGTTTATGGTATGGAAGCAGTACTCCCCGTGGAGGTTGAGATTCCGTCTTTGAGAGTGTTGATGGAAGCTAAACTTTATGAGGCTGAATGGTGTCAAAGTAGATATGATCAGTTGAATTTAATTGAAGAAAAGAGATTGACAGCTTTGTGTCACGGTCAATTGTATCAGCAGAGAATGAAGAAGGCTTTTGATAAGAAGGTTCGACCACGCGAGTTCAGAGAAGGTGACCTTGTGCTCAAGAAGATATTATCTTTCCAACCTGATTCTAGGGGCAAGTGGGCTCCGAATTATGAAGGACCGTATGTCGTTAAGAAAGTTTTCTCTGGAGGTGCCATGATTCTCACCAATATGGACGGTGAAGAGCTCCCGCGCTCCATGAACGCCGACGCAGTCAAGAAGTATTTCACTTAGGTTTGAGTTGACAGTTTGCTAAATTGAAAACCCAAAAAGGCGGCTTAGGCAAGCTTTTGGTCAGACCAGTCTTGGCATTTGAACACATTTCGGAATTCGAAGTTGTTAGGGAGAATAGTGATCATTGTTTTTGTGTAACCCTTTCTTTCATGTACTATTTCCCAAACTTTTGTAAACCGTTGGAGTCGCGTTTTTAGCGAACTACCATCTTATTAATGAAATTTGAGCATTTACCTTTTGTGGGCAAAATCAAAATTTTTACGGAAATATTTGAAACAAAGTTATTTAAAGTATTCTTATTTTAAAAATGTGTCGTGAATAATGAAAGGAATATTAACAGTTGTTCTGAGGATGGTCAAGCCATGAAATGTGAAACAGTACAGTAATTTATCCTTGCATGATGAACATGTTTTATTTCAAAATCTTCATGAGGTGTTGGTTGTGTAAACTTGTGTTTCTGGTGGTACTAAGTTTGTTGACTCCCCAGTTGTTCCAGTTAAGCGTTGTTTTGGCTACCTTTATTTGGGCAATTTCTGAAGTGTGGTACGCTTTGTATCATGCCAGTGGTCTATTGGTATTAGAAGATTGGATTTGAATACTTTTCTCCTCAGAAGACTTGAACCTTGTGGTGTGTTACGCTCCAACGTTGCTTTGGGGTTCCAATTCCAGTTATTTTCCGTCTTTTTAAAATTGGCCGAGTATCTATTATGTCGTGACATCTTATTGTCTTCAAGTTATTCCATCTGTTCGTTTTGTCAGCATGACATTCATTTACTCATTTACACTTACATCAGTATGTATATTCACCTTTGCCGTGGATTTTGGGTTGTACTTTGTTTATTCAAACAACGTACATGTTTCTTTCCAAGTAGAAAGTTAGCTTAGGCAGAAAATGTGCTTCCTTTCTAAATTCCCCAACTGAGCTAATCCTCATGGATGATTTTTGATTTAGTTTGCCTTGTCCATTTCTGGATAGGATGAATTCCCCAATCGAGTTAATTTCTCATTGGTTGGAGTCTCGTTTGACTGTTTTCTCTCTGGTTTATTCCTGGAGGGAGTTGTTGCCTCTTGCATAGGCTATCTCACGATTTTCCCCAGTGAAGTCGCGACCTAGACGAATGATGCATTTATTTTGCACATTTAAGTATGTGATCTCCTCGGGAAGGATTGATTCCTGGTTCACTTTGACGAAGATTTTATTCTCTGCCAGTATCATCGCAATTTCCTTCTGAGTTATTTTTGGAAAACGACAAGTGGCGGTCTCTTCATGAGCAACTTGTACGTTATTATTTTTGGAAAATGACAAGCGGCGGTCTCTTCATGAGCAACTTGTACGTTATTATTTTTGGAAAATGACAAGCGGCGGTCTCTTCATGAGCAACTTGTACGTTATTATTTTTGGAAAACGACAAGCGGCGGTCTCTTCATGAGCAACTTGTACGTTATTATTTTTTGGAAAACGGCAAGCGGCGGTCTCTTCATGAGCAACTTGTGCGTTATTAGTATTTTTGGAAAACGACAAGCGGCAGTCTCTTTATTTGAGCAACTTGTACGTTATTATTTTTTCTAGAATACAGCAAGTGGCAGCTTCTTTATTTGAGCAGCTTGTATGTCATAGTATTTTTGGAAGACAGCAAGCGGCGGCTTCTTTATTTGAGCAGCTTGTATGTTATTGACATCCCTGGACGACAGCAAGTGGCAGCTTCTTTATTTGAGCAACTTGTATGTCATAGTATTTTTGGAAGACAGCAAGTGGCGGCTTCTTTATTTGAGCAGCTTGTATGTTATTGACATCCCTGGACGACAGCGAGTGGCAGCTTCTTTATTTGAGGCAACTTGTGTATCTGCAATCTTATTATTATTTCAGCATTAATGAGTATATCTCCGGAAATCTCGCAGAGAAGTTTGTTATGAATATTTACCTTCAGAAGTCGGTAATCCGTCGCCAGCAAATTTGATACTCTCTGTCTATCTTTGACCTTAAGCTGTGAGCTCACTGATATTTTTGAGTCATTAATCTGTTTTTGTGGCCTATGCAAGATGTCTTCTTTGTTAGGGTCAGAGTCCGTATTCGCTCAAAGTTTTATTCGCCGTCAAGAGTCTGTCATTTGAAGTCGATGACTCGTTTCCCCAGTAGTGTATAATCCATGTCTCTGTGTTTTGTTGGTGTTTGATTTCTCCAGCATTGTCTTGTTTCATACAATATCTTTCTCTGTGAATTCAATCACTGCATTCATATCAAACATAATGGCGGTATCTTAGGGCAAAAATTTGCGTATTATATATTTAAGTACCTTCAATCTCGTCGAAACGAAGATTTTAATCTTCATATCTCCGGATAGAAGAAACTTAAATAGGGGCAGCTGTTGTACCCCAAATTTTGACCTAAGATACCATCTTCCATCTGCATCATTACATTGCAAGTGTTTTGACCTATCTTTATCAATTTTCAAAACAGATTTTAAATTCGTAACTTTTTTCAAGTCAAGAGCTGTTTATTTTTGAAACGCTAAATTTATTAATTGATCAATGCTAAAACAATGTTTATTTAATTATTTATTATTCTGAATTTAAATAATTGGAATTTATTTTAAGTTATTATATAATTTAAAGAATTATAAATAATAAAGTAAATATTTGAAAAGAAGTTTGTTAATTGATCAAACAATGTTTATTTAATTATTTATTATTCTAAGTTTAAATAGTTGAAATTTTATTTTCAGTTATTATAATTTAGAAAATTATAAATAATGAAGTAAATAACTGAAGAGAAGTTTAATTGATCAATGATGTTTATTTAATTACTTATCATTCTAAATTTAAATAATTGGAATTGATTTTCAGTTATTATATAATTTAAAGAATCATAAATGATAAAATAAACAATTGGAAAGAAGAAAAGAATTAATTGGTAAAATAATGGAATTTTATTCATCTTTATTCTAATTATTACAATTGTTGTTTAAATACTGTATTATGTACAAAGTATTTACAATGAAAATTATATAAAATGTTTAAAGTAAAATAAAAACTATTTTAATTTTTCTAAGATTCTAAATCTTCATCTTCTATCCAATACTTCTTTGATACTCATTTGATTTTAGCTGCAAAGAATTAAAAGAAAAAGTCAGAAATGAATATATAATTAAAAGCAGAAAATTAATTTAGCGTTCATCATTAAAAGCAAACGGCTGGAATCAATTTTACCCTCTTTGCAAATCATGGGATTTCTCCCGGTTCACAAAAAGGGGATGAATTTTATTGACAAATATGAATGCACAAGTTAAAAATATGCACAAATTCATTTTTTGTCAAAATTGCATATTTCAAAATAAACAGCATATTTCAAAATAAACTGCCTATTTCAAAAACCAATATGCATAAATTCATTTTTTGTCAAAAACTGCATATTTCAAATAAAATGCATAGTACAACAGCATATGCAAGTTTTCAAAGCCAATATGTAACGTAAACTATCTAGCATGTGGGAAGAAGTCAAAATACAAAGGCTCCATGCTGTACAATGCAGTTGACAAAGAGAAATGTACATATCAAAACCATATATGCAAGCAATATGTTTCTAATTCTCATCATTTTCCAGCTTTTACTTTTTCAGAACAAGTACATAACATCATATTTTAATGTCAAACTGTACTAAGGAGAGAGAAGAGAGAAAGAGTGTAGGTTTACAGGTTTTGGCCTTAGGCAGAAAAGGGATAGAAAACAAAACAGCAGTAACACAATAAGAAAAGGAAAGCATGGAAAAAGGATACAAACAACTGAATGAAGCAGTAGTGTGCAGAGGTATCAAAAGACAACATAGTTAAAAATATTCATAACCTGTAACATAAACCTCAAGGCCAACTAACTGTTATAACAACAACAAACCCTTCAAAAAGTAGAGAGAGTTCAACCTGTTTTCAAACCTTCAAAAACTCAAAAACTATCAAACAAAATACAAAAACGAATTCTCAAGGTCTCAAAGCAAAAACCTCAAGAACCTATTGTATCAAGCCCAATAACCTGTTTAAGCTTTGAACCTGTAACATAGGCTTCAAGGCCACAAACCTGAAACCATGGCCTAAAAACCAGTATACCCTGTTAAACCATGAAAACCATGATCAACAGCATAAACCATGAAACCAAGGCTATAACCTGCATAAACTAGTAACGCCCAACCTGCCTGAAGCCTCACAAAAAATCAGTAAATACAAAACTGTCCAGCCTAACCAAAAACTAGAATACCAAATAACACAACCCATCAAACCAATGTCCAAACCCATCAAGCCTCAGAGTTATTCATCATAGGCCAATAAAAGAGGCAACAGAAGTGAGACGAGAAGAAGAAGAGGAAAAAGCATACAAACGAAGGCAGCAGTCAAGCATCAACATTGTCAAGCTAGTCAAAACAAATATTTCAACGATAGCATATTCAAGCATACAGAAAAGACCTCAAGATATTCAGTCGTCAAAGCATACTCAACAATCCAAGAAGCAACAGAAGCACAACAAAGAAGAAGAGAGGAAAAGTATTCAAGCATCAAGCCCACAGAAAGAAGTGAAATCCACAAAAAGGTTTTTAGTTTTATTCATCCTCAAACCAAAAGTAAGACACAAAATACCAGGAGTCTAGCCAAAGCCCAGTATCACACGCCATCCCCTCGCCTTGGCCTCCTACGCACACCCCCAACCTTTCTTCCTCCGTCTCCAAAGGTAACGATTTCTCCCTCTCTTTTTTTCAAATACCTCAAATAACCATAATAATTTGAAGTCAGAATCAAAATGGATGAAAGATCATAACATGCAGTAACAAAAACCCTAACGAAATAAAAAAATGAAAATTGTTACCGTGAATCTGTCGCCCTAGCGTCTCGTTGGAGGGAAGAGGAAGGTTGAGGATACCGGTGGCCAGGGGCAAGAGAGTTCAGAAGTAGGCGTGAGAGCAGCGAAGAAGGCAAAGGCGAAGAAGACGAACAAGGATGAACGAACGGCGCAAAACCTTAACCCTTTTTCCCTAATGAAAACAAAATGTGTTTAACCCTAAACCTTGCTTCAATAATGGACCTTACCCGTTTCCTTCCTAAAAGCCCAAACGAATCCCATTATACACCCCCCACTTCTGTTTTTTTGATTGGGCCCTTTAAAAACCCTTTAGCCCAAAAATTGTTATTATCTATCCCTTTATTTTTTGGCCACCCCCCTTTCTATTTGCTTTCTTTTAGTTTTTTTAGAATTTTTATTAATTTAGTTAATTAGTAAAACTTAATCAAATAGATGTGTAATTTAATTAAACAAATTTTAATAATGTGACCAATTTTATTAGTTTAACTTTAGGATTAATTTAGAAATTTTAGTATTATTTTAATTAGATTTAAGTTAATAACTTTTAAAGTTTTAATTTAGTTTAGATTTATTTATTAATTCTTAAATAATACTTTATATTAATATTAAAAAACATATAAAAATAGAAACATAAAAAATAGAAAAATTAAAAACATGTTACTTTCTTTAATTAATTCTCTTGCGTTATACCTACTAAATAAAAAATACAAAAAATGTATGTTCACACCATTTAGTCTGTTATTTAATTGTTATGGTTGTATATCACTTATCTATCTAATTTTCTGTTTAATTATTTCATCTTTACTTGTTTATTCTGTTTACGTCTAAATCCAAGAGAAAAATGATTAAATTTGTTGACTTCATGTCCTCAAATCCAATCACGCGAATGTTTTCATTTCATTAAAACTTGAGACAATTTTTTCCCCAAATATTCAATCCTTTCAAAACTTATACCTTTTAAGCCAAAACTTCGACATTAGATCGTCGTACCTTCAAAAAAAACCGTCCGTACCCCTTTTCGGCCAAAACAATTTATTTTTAAATCAAACGAACATTTTAATAAACAGATATTTCAAAAGGTTCCTATAGAATACTATAGATACATTGGGTGCTAATACCTTCCCACTGTATAACCAACCCCCGAACCATAGATCTCTTTTCAAAAAACGCCTTGTATTTTATTACTTTTAGAAAGTATTATTTTACATTGCATATTTTAGGGTTTTATTTCGCTCTTTCCCCTTTTCCCTTGGAAATAATAAAGCGCGGTGGCGACTCTTGCTTTTGTGAGACGAATTAATCAATAATTCGATCTCCGATTTACCCCGCTACATTTTTTATCGCTACAGCATGCCTATACAAACTTTCCCTCCATGCTTGCCTTGACTCACAAAGTAATGACTAGTTACATACAAGCTTTTGTTTGAGCCACAACTTGCGTGCAAAAGGCTTCACCCTTACTAGCATGCACAAGGTTCAAAGCCTCCTATAACTTCCTTCGATCCCAAGGCAAAAATCTCCCTTTTGGCATCCTTTGATTTGCACTTTTTGCCTCTTGTATGCCTCTTTCGAATATGGACATTTTGCCTTCTGCGTGCCTCTTTCATTTGGGCACGTGGCTCCCTTCATGTAAGTCTTTATTTGATCATTGACCTTTTGTGTGTTTTCTTGGAGTCACAAAGTTTAGACCTCCTGCATGCAGGCTTCGATAGGACATTGGCTATGTTTGTACTAGCTTCGACTGGACAACATTTCTCTTTAGTATGCTGCATTTCTATCCTTAACAAACTTCAGCACACATGGTTGATGGCCCCTTCAAAATACATATAGTGGTGGACTTGAAGGGCATACATACGAGTCCCTGACGAAGGGTACACCTTACTAGTCCATTCGAAGGACACATTTGGCCCTTTTCAACGAAGCATACATGATCCATTCAAGGGACATGTCTGGGCATCCCATTCGAAGGACATGCTTGATGGCCCATTCGAAGGATTTACAAAGCCTACCTTAAGGCATGTTTTGGTGACCTATCCAAGGGTCACACCTTTGGCTCCCTCGAAGGATGCACAAAAGTAACCCATTCGAAGGACACTTGTTGGAGGAAAATCAAATAACATTATTGGAAGAGGAATCTGGTTGAAGGAAGGTTAAGACGAAAGAATGAAATGTTCAAATATGCTTGCTGCCAAGTTCATGCCTAGTACACTGGCCAAAACTGCTGCACAGCAGTCCTGAAACATTGCCTCATTCTTGCACCAAAGTAGCATACAAAGAACTGCCCCTCAAAAGCTACAAAAGAAGGTTACTCAAATTGTTCAAACTTTTTGTTTTCCCTCCAAAAGCTTCATCCAG
Organism: Vicia faba; assembly: GCA_948472305.1. Taxonomy (NCBI): domain Eukaryota; kingdom Viridiplantae; phylum Streptophyta; class Magnoliopsida; order Fabales; family Fabaceae; genus Vicia; species Vicia faba. The sequence goes on from OX451741.1 coordinate 746,834,745, forward strand.
CTTTGCCTATAAATAAGAGGCTCCACAACATGTTTAAGGGGAATTCTTGGCCAGAGGAACGAATATTTCAAAGTTCTCAAACACTCTCAAAATCATCAAACTCTCAAACACTTAAACACTCATCTAAACACTTACCTCTTTCGAATATGAAAATTCCCAAACGTTTTAGTCCCTTTCGAATCCAATAGAAAGAACATCTCACTTGTTCTTCTCTTTCAAATCCAGCAGTAGAAACGCTCCCTTCGCTCCTTCCCTTCGAATCCAGGGACACTCCAGGCAACCACTCAAATTCCAGCACACGTTCCAGCCTCAAGCAAGGTAATTTGCTCTAAACCTTGAAGTTTTCGTTTCTTGCACCAACATGTAAATAAACTTTCTTTTCGTTTCAAACATTTATATACCATTGTTATTATTTTTGTTTCCACCCTTTTAATATGTTTTCAGAGCTAATCCTTTTGTTTTTGCTTCTTGTTTACCAAAAAATGCTTTAAGTACTAACCTGACCATAAGATAATGCTAGCATTGCCTTAGGCCATGTTGCTATTCAAGAATTCAAACGAAAGAAATCAGAAACAGGAAGTAGGAAACGAAGCCTTTGGCTTCCATACTAACCTCCAGGTCAAAATGAAAGAGGCAGTCAGAAGGAACACCATGCTGACTTCCAGACCTAGATGAAAGGAACGCCTACACTTATTCCAGCCCCTAGTTGAAGGAGGCATAAAGGCAAATCGAAGGGCATAACTTCACTAACTTCAGGCCCCAAATTGAAGGAAGCCAGAAAATGCAGAATCGAATGGTGTTTCTTCCTAAATCGAAAGACCCATTTTTCTTGATTTTATTTTATTTTTTCCTTTATATTTTCATGCTATTCAATATGATTGTAATAGTGTAGGATTTTATCTTTCTGCATTTTATTACTTTTGTATGATTGCTAGTAAAATAGGGTATGTATGACAAGATAAAAACAACAAGTACACAACCCCTAATCAAAGACTAAATGCATGCAAATCAAAGACACTATTCACACATGCACTCGTAGGGTAATCTCACTTGTTGCCTCGGAAAAATAGTCATGTCCCTCGAATATGGGCATTTTAGCAAAGACCCTCGATAAAAGATCGTAGTCCCTTGATGACCCTCAATGTTGCCTTCGGTAAACGATCTAGTCCATAAATGACATTGCTAAAACGTCCCATAGGTTGCCTTCTATGACTATACAAATGTCCCACGCCCGTCCCTTCACATCCAATGATAGGGCTTCTTACCAAAACAATGGCAAGATAGTAACATCTAAAGGAGGAGGAAAATAATACTAGACCTTTTGAGTAGGTAGGATGTTCCTAGTTGCTCGCTTTCTCACAACAAAAACATTTTATACACCAACACTTTCATTTCAAACATTTTCAAAAGTTAAAACACTTTTTACGCGTTCTTATAGAAACGAGAACCATTACAAAGACACCTTTTAAAAATCACTTTCAAAAACACATTCCACAAACACCTCTCTGAACTATTTTCAAAACAACACTTTGTACGCGTTCTTATTGAAACGAGAACCATTACAAAGACATTTTCAAAATACTTTCAAAACCCACACCACAATCACATTTCCAAACAAAAGCAAGTGATCTAGCAAGCCACTATGAGCCCGTAGATAACTACAGATGAGAAGGGTGATAATACCTTCCCTTTTCATAACCTACCCCCCGAAATCAAGAAATAATCTTGAAAGGTCTTTCCTGTTATTTTCAACCTTTCCTTATTGAATAAAATAAAATTCGGTGGAGACTCTTGCTATCCACAATAATTGCAATCAAACGCAAAACACCCAAGTCAGTTCTCCCACCGTGTTACAGAACTGGTGACTCTGCTGGGGAAAAGTCTCTTAAAAGTGGGGTTACTTTAGGGCTAGATCACCTTTACTTGCATTTCATTGTTTGACTTGCTTGCTTTACATTATGGTTCCTTGTTTGGGTTTGTTTTGATCCTCTACCCAGATCTAGGGCACCTTTTAGGTAAGTAGCAATAGATTATGGAAACTATGCAGGGTATACCGACATGGTTGAAGAAATAGCTACATTAGTGTGACACATTTGTTGGTACCGGTAGCCCTTGAGTAGTTAAGGAGAATACGGGGCCGCTGTGTGGTGTCATGAAGCACTAATTAACCTTAGAACCTTAATTGAACAACTTGGCCATTAGGAAGTAGTGAGATAGCCGGCTTTGGTGCAGTCTGAAGTTGGTTGATACTCAATGCTACGCTTATTGAGATCGGACTTTTGGGATATTTTGGTCGCCATTAAAGAGGCTTGCACTGAAACAATTCCCGATGAAGAAAGATCAGTGATATTGAGGTCCCCTAGAACTTGGTTACTATTACTAGGACAGGTTGAGCGATCTAATCATCAAGAGGGTACTTACCTACAAACTCCATGCAAGCCTAAATCTAAGGACTTGTCTGCCTTGTGCGTATATGACTATTTGTATATAACAACTTGCTTACTTAGCATACTTGTACATAACATCATGACATCATCCCATAGCATTTTCAATAATAATTTCAAGGATCTCAAAGGCCTATGATCAGGATCATGTTGAACCAGACGCCTATCAAAGGTCGAAAGGATTCATTCTCTGATCAAATGTCGTCAAGACCAAAGCATGGTAACTTGAGTCAAGGGCTACGACCCACTTGACATGGTGAGCTTGATTCTCGTGGAAGGACATCCACCGATACGAAGTTCTCCAATCAAAGTTATTGATCAAAGTTCAACTTCTAACATCTTCTTGTGTTTACCCCGCGAGATCCTTGAAAATATTGCATCCACATAACATGTATCATATCATGACAGGATTTTCCTATACAGGTCTCTCATTTGCTTACTGTTTATTTCAGTAGAGATGACTCTAGAACAGACTATCAAGGATATTCAGGCTCAAAACGCCCAACTTCAAGAAATGTTATTGAACCTATCCAAGGGGCAAGAAGAAGTGAAAGGGCTCGTCACTAGGGGCGTGACTATGAAGAATCCTGAGGACAACAAGGATGACTAGTTGGAATGGCTGCAAACTGAAATGGCAACAATGAAAACCCATATGATGGGATAATTGGTGGGCCAGATGGATCTTATCCAAAACTTAGCTCGGGGGCAAGAGAAGCTAAAGATCCTCGTCAAAAAACTTCATCAAGACAATTGCAACCATATGAAACAAACCATTAAGATTAGGGATCAAGTAATTATTCAGCCTCCCATAAGACAAGAAGCCGGTATGATGGAGAGAAGACCTTTCTAAATTATTGCCACATCACGAGCCCAACAACAACCTCGCCAACAACAATAGGGGAATTAGCGCAAGGAGGTTGCACCTAAGAGACAATTTAGCAGGATCGACATTGTGATACGATGGAAAAATTGACTGTTAATACTGGTTTGCATTTTTTGTTTGCAAATGTCGCGGTAAGCAAGAGTCGTCACCGACTTTTCTTTTATCCAACAAAGGAAAGGGTGAAAAGAATAGAAAAAGACCTTTTTTCGAGATTTTCTGAGTAAGGGGGTAGATTATGGAAAGGGAAGGTGTTAGCACCCTTTCCATCTATGGTTTTCCACAGGCTCTTAGGTACTTGCTCATTTTTGAAAACTGTTTTTGTGTTTGCATGTTTTTGAAATATTTTTGTTTGCTTCATGATAACTCTTGTATCAGTCCTCAAGAGTGTGATAAAGCGTTTTTGAAAATATTTTTCTGAAAGTGTGTAAGTGCGAAAAATTTAGGTTTGAGCAAGTACTTAAGAGTCATCTACCTACTCGAAAAAGGCGTTCTTTTCCTCTTTTCCTTTAGACAGTGCTATCCTACTATTAGTGAGTAGGTAGCCCTATCGTCGGTTGTTGAGGGACTATCGAAAGGGACACTATGGTCATTGAAGGCAACTTGTAAGGATATCTTAGCGTTCGATGGGACTGTCATTGTATAGGCAACATCGAGGGACAAGATCGTTTCTCGTAGGCAACTTGAGGGAAGTTTAGAGACCATGATCTTTTATGATTACTTTTACACCGAGGGTCTTTGCTAAGATACCCCTATGTTCGAGGGACATGACCATTATTTATGAGGCAACCAAGTGAGGTATACCCTAAGGGTGCAAGTGTGCAACAATGTGTTTTTTCAATTATGTTTATCTTGTGATTAGTGATTTACTGATTAATTGGTGCTTGTCATGCACGCCTAAGTTACTAACAATTATATACAAGCATGTAAAGAAAAAGCGAGAAATAAAGTCCTACGCTATTACAGGGCTTTAGTGTAGATACATAAATAATGAACGAAAAGTAAATATGCGGAGATAAAAAAACCCTAGTTAACTATTAAAAACCAGGCGCAGTTATATAAGTGGTAAAAAAAATAAATCGTATGGAAAAGATAATAGTGCGCAAGATTAAGACGGGAAAAAAAGTTTTAAACCCTAAAGAAAATAACTTAATTGGCCATTAAAAATATTTTTGTATTTTATAAAAAATATTTTAATTTTAACCTAATTCTCTAATTAATTTTAATTAATGAAATAAGGTTAAAATTTAATTAAATTAATTAAATTGCAAAAAATATTTTATTAAAAAAACTCTAGATCCTAATTTATGATTTTCTGATTTTTTATGATTTTATGATTAAATATAAAAATAAATGATTTTTGAAATAATTAAAAATAACAAAGGAATTAAATAAAAATAATAAAAAGAAAAGAAGAATGGGTCTGGAGGGGGGTGTGAACCCAATCTGGAGGGGGTGTTGCTGAATTTTGGCCAAGCCCAAATCTGGTTGGCCCACTGCTAGCGCCTGATCTGGTGTGGTGGTGTAAGGGTGGTCTATCATGTGCCTGCAAGCTAGGGGCGTCAGAGATCTTAGGATGTCCTCTAAACAAACCTTTTGGTTTCACCTCAATTGGATCTTCCATGTTCATGTAAGTAGCTTTGACCCAAAAGGTGTTTTGTTGACTTTTTGAAAGGACCTATAATGTCTGAGCTTGTATATTTTGATTTAGGAATTTCTTGAACTTGAGGGATGAAGAGAAGTTGTAGGGAATTGGATTCTCTTCAAAATGAGCCTTGGAGGAAAATTTTATGATAAAGTATGAGAAATTTATGCCTGGTCAAAATTTGGTTGACTTTTCCTATAGAAACCCTAATTTGCCATTTTTTACTTTTGATGAGTTAGGAGAATTTCTTGAGGAATCGTGATAAACCCTTGATAAAATGATGGATAATGCTTCAAAATATTGATGTTGACCAAAAATATTGAAGTTTGATTGTATTTGGGCCACAATTGACTTTTGACCTAATACAGTTGATTTCCAAGCATTTGAGCAGTTGACTGAGCAAACTTGTTGTTCAAGGCATGAAATTTGGCATGAATAATCTTGAGGACATATTAGGATAATGGAGAACATTTGGGATCCTTTAGACTCATACATCTTGCTTGAAATTGAAACCCTAGTTTGAGGTTTATTGCCTTGGGGGGAGAATTTGTCTGGTCAATTCTTGGTCATCCTTGAGCAATTAAGGACCTCTAGAGGCATGTCTTGAGTGGAAATGGGACGGAAAATTTTGGGGTACAACATCTTCCCCTGTTCAATTTTCTTTAACCTGAGGATGTAGATTGGCTAGTCTGCCTTTCGTGATCTGAAGGTGGAAGATGATTGAACACTAGAATGCCCAAAAATTTGCACTCGTCTGAAATGATACTTGACTGTGTAAGTAATACCGAGAATGGGCTTAAAGATGCCATTTGGAGAAGGTGACAGGAGATCGTCGGAGATGGGCTTAAAGATGCCATCCAAAGAATATGACAGAGAGTTATCGGAGATGGGCTTGAAGATGCCATCCGGAATAATGTTGATTTCATGAGATATTCCTTTGTGGAAATTCCTATGCCTGTTATTAAGGAGGACTCGGCTGAGGAATGTTGGTATTTTCTTGGGAAATAGAGCTTATCAGCTTCGGTTGTCCATTACTCTACTAGGGAGTCGTCTCTTGATTGAAGAGATGGAAGTGAACTGCTATTTGGTCAAGATCCAGGCTTCACAGTGACTTGTTGAGGATAATAAGGCTAATTGTTATTTGGTTGTATTCCAGGCCTTGTAGTTTCTTTAACTGGAATAGAAATCAGAAGAATCTTAGGGTCGATTCAACTGAACCAGAGAAAAGCCTTAGAATATCTTCAACTGGAATAGGAATCAGATAGATCTTAGTGGCGATCTGACTGAACCAAAGAAGGTCTTTAATTAACTTTGACTGGAAGAGAAATCAGAAGACTCATAGGATCGATTCAATTGAACTAGATAAAAGTCTTGGGTCAATCTTCAACTGGGATAAGAATCAGAGAGAACTTAGTGGCGATCTGACTGAACCAGAGAAGGACTTTAATTAACTTTGACTGGAACGGAAATCAGAAGAATCTTAGGATCGATTCAGCTGAACCAGACAAAAGTCTTGGGTCAATCTTCAACTGGGATAAGAATCAGAGATATCTTAGTGGTGATCTGACTGAACCAGAGAAGGTCTTTAATTAACTTTGAATTGAACGAAAACTAGAAGAATCTTAGGATCGATTCAACTGAACCAGACAAAAGTCTTGGGTCAATCTTCAACTGGAATAGGAATCAGAGAGATCTTAGTGGCGATCTGACTGAACCAGAGAAGGTCTTTAATTAACTTTGACTGGAACAGAAATCATAAGAATCTTAGGATCGATTCAACTGAACCAGACAAAAGGCTTGGGTCAATCTTCAACTGGAATAGGAATCAGAGAGATCTTAGTGGCGATCTGACTGAACCAGAGAAGGTCTTTAATTAACTTTGACTGGAACAGAAATCATAAGAATCTTAGGATCGATTCAACTGAACCAGACAAAAGGCTTGGGTCAATCTTCAACTGGAATAGGAATCAGAGAGATCTTAGTGGCGATCTGACTGAACCAGAGAAGGTCTTTAATTAATTTTGACTGGAACGGAAATAAGAAGAATCTTAGGATCGATTCAACTGTACCATACAAAAGTCTTGGGCCAATCTTCAACTGGGATAAGAATCAGAGATATCTTAGTGGAGATCTGACTGAATTAGAGAAGGTCTTCTGAGAACGTCATTCCGAGGAAGATGATGAAATAGCCTTTCATCAGGCGTAGCTTTTGATAAAACTACCAGGTCACGTAAGTAGCCAACGGTGTTTATTGATTTGATCTTTTCCCTGAAAAAGGAAAAGAGTTAGTCCTATGCAATGTCATGATGCATGAAAGGCATTATGGTGATGTTCTCAAAATAGATGAGATTATGTCGTATGCGATGTATATGTGCATGCCATAATGTATGAATATCGAATGCTATTGTGATGTTTCTTAGTCTGGGAAAGTAAATCTCGGACTACTGCTGAAGAGTATAAGGAGGCTGAATCCTTCGTTTCTGTTGTGGATGATAGAAGGATATGATTTACCGCTGTAGAGAAATAAACTAAGTCAGGGAATGAACTTTTGTAGTTAGAGAAATAAACTATACTCGGGAGGAGATTTTATAACTGTTTAAAATTATAAAACTCGACTGGGGAATACAAATTGCAGTTGGAGAAGGGATTTTGCTGGAGGAGATAATTCCTGCTTGGGGAAGGAGAGATTGAAACTGTGGTTGTTTCTACTCTATGGGGAACATAGACGTCACGGGGTCATATGTAATGGTGACTTCGTCTCAAAACTGTTTTTGCCCTAGTACCTGCTGGAAGGAGTAACTGTCGGGACTAAAATGGTTTTGTAGACTTTGTCTCATTCCTTAAATTCATGAGCAACTATCTTTCTGTTTCTTATGCAAATATTTGTGAATAGAAATCATATTCAAATTCATATTTAAAGAATAAGTCATTGGATGTTTTTTCAAAACAAAACAAAAAAATAAAAAAATAAAAACAAACAGTTTTGTACTTCCAACGAAACAATTTGTATTGATTTATGAAGTTTGCCTATAACATACATTTTGTATAAAGAGGACGATGTTCTAGTAGGAGAACGCCTTCGTGAGAGTGAAAATTATACAAAATAGTGTACAAAGGGAAGAAAACAACTATGTGTAATAACCCCATTGATTTTCAATTCTGCTATTGCCCTTATGTCTTCGAGCGTCTCATCACTTTGCTACTTGTCCGAAGCTGACTGGATTGATTCGTATCGTTTGAGCTTGATAGTTAATACTGAAGTCTGCTCGCAAGGTGATCCAATGGGACATAGTGATACGCTTTAAATCCCTAACTTTTTCCTGGACCACCCTTTCGGGTTTTCAGTCCATGGGGATACCCTTTTTTGCCCAAGCCGCCTTTTCAGGTTTTCGACTTGCCGGGTGTACATATATTTTTTTTATTCATCCCTAATTTTTGCCCAAACTCTTTTGGTTCGCCGGGGTGCCCTTATTTTTGCCTAGGCCAGTCAACCTAGCGGGTCTTTATTTACGCATAGTATCTTTTTACTATGTCCGCATTAACAGGGTGAGGAAGGTCGTCACCATCCATGGTAGTCAGAATCATGGCTCCACCGGAAAATATGCTTTTGACCATAAATGGCCCTTCGTATGTGGGAGTCCACTTTCCCCTGGGATCACCTTGCGGTAGTATAATGATCTTGATTACTAGATCACCCACTTGATACACTTGACGTCTGACCTTGTTGAAAGCCTTGATCATCCGTTTTTGATACATTTGACCATGACAAACAGCAGTTGAAGATGTGAAAAACACAAGAAGGGGGGTTGAATTGAAAAACTTGAATCAAATATTAATAGCTTAAGGACACAATATTTTTATCCTGGTTCGTTTGATCTCAAACTACTCCAGTCCACCCGTCAAGGTGATTTCGCCTCTCTCCAACGAGGTCTTAATCCACTATACTCAAAGGATTACAACAGCTACTTTAACAACTATTAAAGTCTTCTTAAGTACAACCACAATCCGGTTAATCTCAAGGAAATATTTTACAAATAATTTAACAAGAGTGTGTTGTTGTTTTCTAACAAAATAGTATATCACAACTGTGATAGTTACACAAATTAAGCTTGGAATAAAATGAATTTGCTAAAGCTTTGAATATGTGTGGTTTGGAAGGCTTGGAAAATTGTTGTGTGTGTACGTACGTGCTTCTTTCACAAGCATACTTGTTTATATAGGCAAGCAAGAGACGTTGTCCATAAAGCAAGTTTAATGATAATAACACACTTTCCTTTTGTAGAAGATCTTGTCTGAAGAAAGCCGTTAGCATTTAATTCTGTCTTGAATAACCAGTAACGCTTCAGAGTCTTCTTTGCTGTAACTGCTGATAACGCTTCAGAGTGTTGATGACTTGGTAAAGATGTCTTTGATCAGAGTCGGAGTGTACTTGTTTAGGTGCAGATTCTGGTCATCAAGCTTCAGTGTATAATCTGGTAGCTTCAGCGTGTAGCACATATTGCTGATCTTCTGATGCTGATTCCATTCTGAAGCTGATTCCATTAGAACATCTGCATATATAAAACATAATTTTAAGGAGCATAATTGTTCTTTGTATATATCTTTGAATTTAATTATTCTTTGTATTTTGTTATCATCAAAACTCTAATCAAGGATTATAGAATCAAACTATGTTCTAACAATCTCCCCATTTTTGATGATGACAAAAACCAAATTTTTCAATTAGAAATAAAGAATAAAAAGTATAGAATTAAGAAGAAAGACTCCCCCTGAGTTGATTACTTCCCTTAAATTCTTTGAGTCTTTGAGCATCATAATTTAACTACGTCTTTCATCAGAGTTTTGTACCTGTTCAAGCTTTTCATAAGAAAGAAATTGAGTGGATCAGAATGTTTGAGACTTATGTCTCAGTAATCCGTTATTGAAAATATCTTATTCTTTCTCCCCCTTTTTGTCAGTTATCAAAAAGAACATATAATCAGAGCCAAAAAGGTTTGTATTAAAATTAGAAGCAACGATAAGAAGTTCAGAACAACAGTAATGTAGAAAATATTACAGATAAACAAATTTTAAAACAAAGGAAAATCTAAGATGGAGGAGGAAGGTGCATGAACAAAGCTTCCAACAAGCCCTTGATTTGGGTGTTGGTTTCCTCTTGTTTGGTTAACATGCTCTTGATTTCCGAAATTTTATCATCCTGTTTATCCATTCTTTCCTGCATAACAATATCTTCTCTCTCCAGTTCTTCTAGAGTCTTCCTTTCATAGGAGGAAGCTTGAGAATCTTCAGCAACTGGATGCTTCTCAGAGCATTCTGCAACATCATCTTTTTGAACCAGTTCCTCTGCAGGAATCATCTACTCTGGAGTATCAGTCAGAATGAGACCTTCTGACTCTGGTTGAACTTTGTCTGCTGGACAATGTTTTGACCAGGGAGCATTGTCCAGAGGGAGAACTTCTTCCTTGAGCAGTTGGCTCAGAACTTGATCTTCAATTACCTTTAGCAGATTACTGAAATTCTGTTAAACTTGTCCGTAGCTCTGTTCTTGCATCTTATGAGTTTCAGAACTTATCCATCTTCTGAAACTTGTCCAAAGATAATCTGAAGTAGTAGGATTAATCATCTCAAGACTAGCTTGCTTCAGGGAAGTTATCCACTTCTGCATTTCTGTTTCAAACATCAATAAACTAGTACCAACATCTGGTGAGGGTTCAGATGGTTTTGGTTTTGGAATGGCTGTTTTGTGGGTTATGGCAGCAAGACGTTCAAAAACAGTTAAATCAATGACAATTTTGGCGTTGTCATCTGGATTGTTCTTTGGTGAGGGAGTGGGAGAGTCTGGAATAATTATTGGACTAGTTAGGGAATTTGGTGGAGTTGATTCTAGTGAAGAGGGAATTTGGGGAATATCCTGAATGGTCAGGGGCATACGGATGGCCAGAGGTTCAGTGATTCCAAGAATGGGAATGGTATCAGAATCATCAGTTTGTTTGGATTGAATGTTATGAGATTCTGGTTCACAAGATTCAGAAGGTTGGACCTCAGAAGTTTGAACTTTTGGTTGTGATTGTTCAGGTTGTGGAGAAGGTGGATGAATTTCTGGTTGAGGAGATTGAGGTTGTGGTATTTCTGGTTATGGAGAGAGGGGAATATCTGGTTGTGGTGCTTCTGAAGTGGTTTCAGAGTTTAGATTTTCTGGTATGGGAGCAGAAATATTCTGGTCAAAAGTTTCAATATCTGACAGAACTTTTGCAAGTTCTAGTTGAGTTGTTTCAGTATTTGGATTGATAGGTAGGGAGTAAGTTTCTCTAAGAGTTAAAGTTTCTGAGGGGTCAAACCCTATGTCAAAATCATCAAATGCTTGTGGGGTAGGAATTGGTTCAGATGTTGATAAAGATATTGATTCTTAAACATTAACAGTAGAAGGATTACCTTTCCTTTTAGAAGCTTTGGGAGTCCACTGGGATGATCCTTCTGTTGCTGCCTTCCTTTTCTTGTTCTTCTTCAACACAACTTCTGGAGCCTTCTGTTGCATGTCTTGAATATTTAACTATGGTGCAGTACCATCTGCTTTGCATGCATCCAGATATCTGACGAAAATCTCAGGCTTGGAATCAATTTCTGAGAACATAGGAAAATCATCCAGAGGAATCCTTCTGTTGGTGATTGTTGTAAAAGAAGTAACACTGGGTTCCTCCTTGATGTTCTCAATAATCTTCATCTTTTTCAGATTGTTCACATTCAAAGGCTTTCCAGCAGTTGCCTTTAAAGAGCTGATTTTCTGTGCTTCTGTTAGATGCTCTATCAGCCTATTCTCTGTCAGAATATCTGATATGAGCCTTCCAAGGGGTATCCAGTCCCTTTTAGTGCGCTCATCTTCTCTAGTCTCCTAAACACTGGTCCTCAAATGAATGAACAACAAATGAGCCAGATTCACCTTAGTCTTCTGGGAGATGAAGTAGATCAGAAACTGCTGATCAATGTTTATGTAGTCAGGAGAGCTGGTTGGCTTCCTGTGGTTTATGCATCCCAGAATAATCTTAGCCCATATTCTGTGATGGTCCTTCAGATCCCTTATCTTGCTGGAGGGAAGACCCAGAGTGAAAATTTCCCAAGCAATTGAAGCAACATCAGCACATCTTTCAGCCATGTCTATACACCTTACGCCACCACCACTGTAACCTATCAATCTTTCAATAAGGTCTTCAGTTATGACTATCTTCTTCCCTATTACATACGAAGTGACTTGATGGTTGGAGGATAAAGCATGAATCCAAAATTCCTTCACAAGGATTGGGAACGTTGGACCTAGAAGACAATCAAAATACTTGTTCCATCCTTGAGCCTTTACTTCTTCAGAAAGATTGAATCCATTTTCTTGAAGACTTTCAAAATCCACAATCAATTCTAAAAGCACTTCTAAGTTGTCAATGGGCATGAGGAGAGTTCTGAATGGTTCTTCATATTATTCTGTGGATTCTGTTCTCTGAGTATTGTTAATAGGGATGCTTGAGGAAGCAATGTTGACACAGAAAAGTTTGAGAAGAGAATGAAAGGGTTTTTGAGAGATGCAAACTGAAAACAATTAGATTGTAGAGAAAGTGAAAGTGAAAGTGAAAGAGTGTAAAGGGTGAAAAATGCATTTAAATAGATTTTGAAAACATAAACTGCAAGAGAGAGAAATAAATTGTAATGATTATAAGCATTAATGACAGCTTATTTTAGGGGATTCAGAAAGATATTGGAACAGTTACCCATGACATGTGTCTCAATGCACCCAATCAGCGCTTTTGACCTTTCAGAAAAGTGAACGCGTGTTCAGCCTCAGAAGGTAGCTGATGAATGGATGACAATTGTTTGCTTACGTGAACATCACACTTATATCCTTGAAATGAAATGCTCAGATCTTCATGGATAGATTCTGATACAATCTGTACTTCTAAAATTCTGAAGGCAGGTTGATCAGCAGTTCACAGAAAATAACAAAAATTCTGAAGATTAAGATATGTAAATAAAACAGTTTATTCTGGGCAAAGCTTCATGCTGAGATGTTTCAGAATGAAGTTAAACCTATCTTCAGAAAGAGGTTTTGTAAAGACATCAGCCCATTGATGGTCTGTGTAAATTAATTTTAAATTGAGAATCCCTTTCTGAATATAGTCCCTAATAAAATGATGTTTTATTTCTATATGCTTAGCCCTAGAATGCAAGATAGTATTTCTACTGAGACAAATAGCAGAAGTATTGTCACATAGGATAGGAATGTTTCTCTCAAATATATTGAAGTCCTCAAGTTGGCTTTTCATCCAGAGCATTTGTGCGCTACATCCAGCTGCTGCTATCTATTCAGCTTCTGTTGTTGATAGAGCTATTGTGGATTGTCTTTTGCTTGACCATGAGATCATATTTTCTCCCAGAAACTGGCAGCTTCTAGAAGTGCTTTTACGTTCTACTCTGTCTCCAACAAAATCAGCATCACAGTATCCTACTAAGCTGTAATCACTTGATTTTCTATAAAACAAACCCAGATTAGCAGTACCACTCAGATACTTGAAATTTCGCTTAACTGCTGTTAAGTGAGATTCTCTAGGATCTGATTGGAATCTAGCACAAATGCAAACACTGAATATAATGTCAGGCCTTGAGGCCGTCAGATACAGAAGGGAGCCAATCATACCTCTGTAGAACTTCTGTTCTACCTTTTTACTTACCTCTTCTTTTTCCATAATGCACGTGGGATGCATTGGAATCCTTGATGGCTTACATTCTGAGAGATAAAATTTCTTTAGAAGTTCTCTAACATATTTGCTCTGATGAATGTAAGTTCCTTCAGGAGTTTGATTAATCTGAATTCCCAGAAAGAATTTTAGTTCCCCTATTAGGCTCATTTCAAACTCTGCCTGCATACATTTAGCAAAGTCTCTTCCCAGAGAGGCTTTAGTGGATCCAAATATGATGTCATCAACATAAATCTGACATACTAAATTGTCATTCTTAACTGTCTTACAGAACAAGGTTGTGTCCACTTTCCCTCTGGTGAATTCCTTTTCTAACAGGAAGTTACTTAGTCTTTCATACCAAGCTCCGGGAGCTTGTTTCAGACCATAGAGTGACTTCTTTAGTTTGAAAATATATTCTGGATTTTTGGAACTTTCAAAACCAGGGGTTTGGTGCACATATACCTCTTCTTCTATATAGCCATTTAAGAATGCACTCTTGACTTCCATTTGATACAGAGTGATGCCTTTATTAACAGTAAGTGAAATTAAAAGTCTGATAGATTCTAACCTGGCGACTGGAGAAAAGGTTTCTGTATAGTCTATCCCCTCTTGCTGACTATAACCTTGTGCTACCATCCGTGCTTTGTTTCTGATGACTTCACCTTGTTCGTTCAGTTTGTTTCTGAACACCCATTTTGTACCAATGACTTTGAATCCTTTTGGTTTGGGAACCATATCCCATACGTCATTTCTTGTGAATTGATTTAGCTCTTCTTGCATTGCCAAAATCCAGTCATTGTCCAGAAGTGCTTCATCAATTGTTGTTGGTTCAATCAGAGAAACCAGTCCCGTGAGGGATTCTTCAGAGTTTCTGAAGGTAGATCTTGTTCTAATTGGATCTTCCTTCCTTCCTAAGATTGTTTCTTCTGGGTGATCAATGCTGCTTCTGGATGGTCTTTTCTGGAGTTGATCAACAAAAGGTGCTGGTTTGCTTGCAATGACTCTTTCTGATGTTGAGGGAGTGTCTCTGTTGAGAGCTTCTGATGATTTTTCTTCACTACCTGTGAGTTCAACTTCCATACCTGCAAGGAATTCATTCTACTTTGACTTTTGAGAGTCAAGCTTATCATTAAACCGAACACTGATTGACTCTTCAACAATCTGTGTTTTTGTATTATATACTCTATACCCTCTTGAGCGTTCAGAGTATCCTAACATAATACACTTTTGTGCTTTAGAGACAAACTTGTTCAAATAATTTTTTGTATTTAAAATAAAACATGTACATCCAAATGGGTGAAAATAAGAAATGTTGGGCTTTCTGTTCTTCCACAATTCATATGGAGTCTTTTCCAGAATAGGTCTTATGGATATTCTATTATGAATGTAACACACTGTGTTTATTTCCTCTGCCCAGAAGATCTTAGCAACGTTAGTCTCGTTGATCATGGTTCTGGCCATTTCTTGCAATGTTCTATTCTTTTGTTCTACAACTCCATTTTGCTGGGGAGTTCTAGGACAAGAGAAATCATGCAGAATGCCTTTTTCATTAAAGAATAACTTAAAATCTTTATTTTCAAATTCTCCACCATGATCACTTCTGACTTTGACGATTTTAATATCCTTTTCATTCTGAACTTAGTTGCAGAAGGTAACAAACACAGAGTGTGACTCGTCCTTGTGCCTTAAGAACTTTAACCATGTCCATCTGCTATAGTCATCTACGATTACTAACCCATACTTCTTACCACTGACTGAAGCAGTTTTAACTGGTCCAAATAAGTCAATGTGCAGAAGTTCTAATGGCTTAGAGGTGGAAACAACATTTTTGGATTTGAAAGCAGGTTTTGCAAACTTGCCTTTCTGACATGCTTCACACAGAGCATCTGAATTGAACTTCAGGTTAGGAAGTCCTCTTACCAGATTGAGTTTGTTAATCTGAGATATTCTTCTCATACTAACATGTCCCAATCTTCTGCGCCAGATCCATTGCTCGTTGTTAACAGGCAGAAGACATTTTACATTCTGACTTTTCAGTTCAGAAAGTTTGATTTTATAAATGTTGTTTTTCCTCTTTGCATTAAATAGGATAGTCCCATCTTTCTGACTAACAGCTTTGCATGAATTTTGATTGAAGATTATATCATAACCGTTATCACTTAATTGACTTATGGATAACAAGTTATGCATTAATCCATCAACTAATAAAACATTACTTATAGAGGGAAGATTTCCATTACCTACTGTTCCAGAGCCAATGATCTTTCCTCTCTGATTGCCTCCAAAGCCTACGTGGCCTCCAGGCTTAAGCTCCAAGCTTTGGAACATATGCCTTCTTCCCATCATGTGTCATGAGCATCCAGAGTCCAGGTACCATGATTGGTGTTTTTGCTTTGCTGCTAAAGATATCTGCCACATATATTATTTTATCCTTAGGTACCCACATTTTCTTGGGTCCTTATTTGTTAGTTTTACCAAAACTCTGGTTGAATTGTGGTATGACAGAGTAATCACTACTTGTACATTTTATGTCATGTGTGTGCCCATATATAAAGGTTGAATCAAGTGGAGTACGTTTTATAACTAAATCCATGGCATTTTTTGGTGTAGGTACCTTACCTTGATATCCTATCCCTTTTTTTCCATTTATGCAAACTCTATAGATCATTGAAGCCATTTTTCTTTTGTCTATGTTTTTAGCTAGAAACTTTTGAAAGTTGTGATCATACTCTTTGATGATCTCATCAGTATTGCTGGGAGTTTCAGGGATTGTTTCCTTCTGAGAGTTTTGCAATTGTTTTTCTAGTTTTGAAATTTTATCTTTTAACTCAGAATTCTCCAATCTGAGACTCTCAGTCTTATCAGAGTCAGAAGCAAGATTCCTTTTCAGGTTTCTGAATTTGACTCTGATCTGCTGATACCTTTCCAGAATTTCATTAAGGCTTTCATCTATTTCAGCCTTAGTAAAGTTTATAGTAAAGTCAGGGAATACCTCTTCTGTATCTGATTCTGAGTCTGAACCAGAAGCTTCACTGTCTTCATATACGTTTTCCATGAGAGCTATGTTTTCTCTTTCATCATCTAATTCTGAGTCAGCTTCAGATGTGTCAGAATCATCCCATGTAGCCATGAGGCTTTTCTTCTTTTCTTTGATAAACTTCTTCTTGGGCTTCTCCTTCTGAAGCTTTGGGCAATCACTTTTGTAGTTCCCTTGCTCGTTACATTCATAGCATATGATGTCTTTGTTGTTTGGCTTTCTATATCCTGAAGAACCTTCAGATCTTCTGTGTCCAGAGGAGGATTCTGACCTTCTGTATCTGGAGGAAGATTCATTCTGATTTTTTGATCTTCTGGGATTCTTGAACTTCTTTTGCCTCTGTTTCCACAGTTGGTTCACCCTTCTGGAGAGGAGAGACATTTCATCTTCTTATGATGAGGATCCATCAGAGGTTTCTTCCACAGCCTGCAAAACTTTGGAGTCAGATTTTCTGTTAGATTTTAAAGCTAATGGCTTACCTTACTTTTGAGGTTCATCTGCTTCTAGCTCTATCTCATGACTTCTGAGGGAGCTGACAAGTTTCTCCAGAGAGATTTTGTTGAGATCCTTGGCTAGCTTAAGCATTGTGACAATTGGCCTCCACTGTTTTGGAAAGCTTCTGATGATCTTCTTAACGTGATCAGCAGTGGAATATCCTTTCTCAAAAACTTTTAGACCAGCAACGAGAATTTGGAATCTTGAAAACATAGTTTCTATTGATTCACTATCTTCCATCTTGAATGCCTCATACTTATGAATGAGCGCAAGGGCTTTGGTTTCTTTGACTTGAATGTTGCCTTCATGCGTCATTCTCAGAGAATCAAACATATTCTTGGCAGTTTCTCTATTTGATATTTTCTCATATTCTGAATATGAGATAGCGCTGAGAAGAATTGTTCTGGCCTTGTGATGATTTCTGAATTCACGCTTTTGCTTATCAGACATCATTTTCCTGTCAATCTTCTGACCATGTCCATCCACTGGGTGCGTGTATCCATCATTCACCATGTCCCACAGATCAACATCATGGGCCAGAAAGAAACTCTCAATTATGTCTTTCCAGTAGTCAAAGTTCTCTCCATCAAAGACTGGAGGTTTGCCACTGAATTTGTCCCTTTCTTCATTGTTGTCATTGCTGATGTTTTGACTTGGTCCTGCCATTGTGTTTTTCTGACGATGGATCTTGTACTGACACGGTTAAGTGTTTAAGCTCAGAACCAGGCGCTCTGATGCCAATTGAAGATGTGAAAAACACAAGAAGGGGGGTTGAATTGAAAAAATTGAATCAAATATTAACAGCTTAAGGACACAATATTTTTATCCTGGTTCGTTTGATCTCAAACTACTCCAGTCCACCCATCAAGGTGATTTGGCCTCTCTCCAATGAGGTCTTAATCCATTATTCTCAAAGGATTACAACAACTACTTTAACAACTGTTAAAGTCTTCTTGAGTACAACCAGAAGCCGGCTAATCTTAAGGAAATCTTTTACAAATAATTGAACAAGAGTGTGTTATTTTTTTCTAACAAAACAGTATATCACACCTATGATAGTTACACAAATTAAACTTGGAATAAAATGAATTTGCTAAAGCTTTGAATATGTGTGGTTTGGAAGGCTTGGCAAATTGTTGTGTGCGTACGTACGTGCTTCTTTCACAAGCAGACTTGTTTATATAGGCAAGCAAGAGACGTTGTCCATAAAGCAAGTTTAATGATAATAACACACTTTCCTTTTGTATAAGATCTTGTCTGAAGAAAGCCGTTAGCATTTAATTCTGTCTTGAATAACCAGTAACGCTTTAGAGTCTTCTTTGCTGTAACTGCTGATAACGCTTTAGAGTGTTGATGACTTGGTAAAGATGTCTTTAATCAGAGTCAGAGTGTACTTGTTTAGGCGCAGATTCTGGTCATTAAGCTTCACCGTATAATCTGGTAGCTTCAGCATGTAGCACATATTGCTGATCTTCTGATGTTGATTCCATTTTGATGTTGATTCCATCAGAACTTCTGCATATACAAAATATAATTTTAAGGAGCATAATTATTCTTTGTATATATCTTTGAATTTAATTATTCTTTGTATTTTGTTATCATCAAAACTCTAATCAAGGGTTGTAGAATCAAACTATGTTCTAACAACAGTAAGTCTTTTCTCATCGATCAGATTCAGTTGATCAAGTCGAGTCTGGATCCAATCGTCTTTGTTCAAGCCTGCATCCTTCATGATCCTCAAAGAAGGGATCTGGACCTCAATAGGTAGGACAACCTCCATACCATATACCAGAGAATAAGGTGTTACCCCTGTCGACGTTCATGTTGAGGTGCGATAACCATGAAGAGCAAATGGTAACATCTCATGCCAGTCTTTGTAGGTCACTGTCATCTTCTGTATGATTTTTTAATGTTCTTATTAGCAGCCTCCACAGTGCCATTCATCTTCGGCCAGTAAGGGGAAGAATTATGTTGCTGGATCTTGAATTGTTTACAGAGTTTGGTAATCATTATACTGTTGAGATTCGTATCATTGTCCGTGATGATTCTCTCGAGGACACCATACCGAAAAATCAGGTTATGCTTGATAAATCGCGCCACAACATTCTTAGTAACAGTAGCCAAAGAAGCAACATCAACCCACTTCATGAAGTAATCAATGGCGACCAAGATGAAGAGATGCCCATTGGAAGTGGTAGCTTTAATCTCTCTGAACATGTCGATGCCCCACATTGCAAATGGACAGGGAGCCGTCAAGACGTTCAAGGGAACCGGAGGTACATGCGCTTTATCAGCGTAGATCTGGCATTTGTGACAAGTTCAGGAATGCTGATAACAGTCGGCTTCCATAGTGGACCAATAGTATCATGCCCGTAGGATCTTTTTAGCCATGGTATGTCCACTAGAATGGGTTCTAAAGGTACCTTCGTGTAAATCTGCCATAATCCTCTCTGCTTCGCTCTTGTCTATGCACCAAAGTAAAGTAGAGTCATCGTTGCGCTTGTAGAGGATTCCATTACTGGGGAAGAACTTTACCGCAAACCTTCTCAGAAACTTCTTATCATTGACAGATGCCCCCTCGGGACATTCTTGAGCCTCGAGATACCTTTTCACCTCATGAAACTAAGGTTTGTTTTCTACTTCTTCAGTGTCAATCTCATAGCAGTATGTTGGTTCATCCAACCTCTCAATAGTGATTCAGGGAGCCTCGTTGTCCCACTTGACCTTGAACATAGATGACATGGTAGCTAGCGCGTCTGCTAACTGATTCTCTTCTCGTGGTAAATGTTCAAAGGTGACCTCTTCAAAGTGTGGAAGCAATGTTAGCACATGTTCTTTGTACAGGATGAGATTCGGGTGCTTCTTATCCCACTCTCCTTTGATCTGACTTATTACCAAGGCTAAATCCCCGAAAATGCTCAATAACTTGATCCTCAAGTCAATAGCAGCTTTGAGACCCATGATACATGCCTCATACTCCGCCATATTATTGGTACATTTGAAACATAATCTGGTGGTGAAAGGAGTATGACATCCTTGAGGAGATATAATTATAGCACCAATGCCATTTCCGAGTGCGTTTGAGGCTCCGTCAAAAACCATAATCCATCGGGATCCTTCTTCAGGTCCTTCATCTGGTCCAGGTTCTTCATAGTCAGTCACTAGCATAATATTCTCGTCCGGGAACTCAAAATTCATGGACTAGTAGTCATTCACATCCTGATGAGCCAAATGATCAGCTAGTACACTTCCCTTGATTGCTTTCTGGGTCATTTATTGGATATCGTATTCGGTCAAGATCATTTGTCATCTTGCTATTCTTCCGGAGAGAGCGGGCTTCTTGAAGATGTACTTGATCAGATCCATCTTAGATATCAACAAAGTAGTGTGGGTCAACATATACTGCCTCAGTCAGCGAGCAGCCCATGCCAAAGCACAACAAGTTTTCTCGAGCAGTGAGTATCTTGTTTCACATTCGGTAAACTTTTTGCTAAGGTAGTATATTGTGTGCTCTTTTTGACCAGACTCGTCATGCAGCCCCAACACACACCCCATTGAATTATCTAACACTGTTAAGTACATTATCAAAGGTCTTCCTTCAATCAGAGGCATCAGAATTGGTGGTTCTTGAAGGTATTCTTTGATTCTTTCGAAGGAAGTCTGGCATTCGTCATTCCACTTTATCACTTGATCTTTCTTTAGGAGTTTGAAGATTGGCTCACAAGTAGAAGTTAAATGGGAAATGGACCTGGCAATGTAATTTAGTCATCCCAAAAAGCCTCTGACCTCCTTCTCAGTGCGAGGAGCCGATATCTCTTGTATAGCCTTTACCTTTGCAGGGTCTACCTCAATACCTTTGTCACTAACAATGAAGCCTAGTAGTTTACCAGACTTTACCCCGAAGGTGCACTTGTTCGGATTTAACCTCAGCTTGTACGTCTTCAACCTATCAAACAACTTTTGTAGATGATTGAGGTGTTCTTCTTCTGTTTGAGACCTGGCTATCATGTCTTCCACATAGACCTCTATCTCATGGTGAATCATGTCATGAAACAAAGCTACCATGGCTTGTTGATAGGTTGACCCAAAATTCTTTAATCCAAACAGCATCACTTTGTAGAAGAAAGTGCCCCATTGCATAATGAAGGTTGTCTTCTCCATGTCTTCGGGTGCCATCTTGATCTGATTGTAACCAGAGAAACCATCCATGAAGGAAAATATCTTATGATGTGTGGTGTTGTCAACCAGAACGTCGATATGGGGGAGCGAAAAGTCATCCTTGGGGCTTGCCCTGTTCAAATCTCTGTAGTCCACACACATCTGTACTTTGCCGTCCTTTTTAGGCACCGGGACTACGTTATCAACCCATTGGGGATAAGAGGTGACAGTTAAGAACCTAGCATTGAACTATTTTATAACCTTTTCTTTGATCTTCTCTGACATTTCAGGGTGCATACGACGAACCTTCTGCTTTACCGGAGGGCAATATCCTTTAGTAGGTAAACGGTGAACCATAATATGTGTGTCTAGTCCCAGAATGTCTTCATTTGACTAGGAAAAGATCTCGACATAATCATGCAACATCTGTATCAACCGCTGTTTGACAATAAGCCCCAAATTTGCATCGACCTTGACTTCTTTTCTGTCTTCCTCAGTGCCCAAGTTTATTGTCTTGACTGGCTCTTCATGAGGTTGTATAGGCCCCTCTTCCTGCTATAACAGCCTAGAAAGTTCTCCAGGTACCTCACAATCTTCCTCACCTTCGTCCTCGGCTTGAATGATCGGATTTTCAAAGGCATAACTGGAAATAGCAGAACTGTTATCAATGGGATCCAGAGTAGATATGGATCTACAGTTGATACGTGAGTGTGTGTAAGAGCATAATTGTATAGACAAAGTAAAAGCAAAAAAGAAAAACAAAGAGTGCAACATTTGTATGCATAAACGTCCAATGCTTTATTAATGCCATATGAAAATGAAACATGATAACCCTCACAAATAAACCAACGTGCCCTGGGTAAGACACATGGCCATAAAGTTTATATTGTTTATTACATATCCAAAACAAGAAAGACAATTACATCTAATCAAAAGTAAATGGTATAAGGTCTCTAGTCGTCCAGTTACTGGGTCCACCGTTGGTAGTAGGGAATATCCAGCTATCCACGTCATACTCATTGTCAGCATCTTCCGTGGCAGAGACAATATCAATAACATTGATTCTCGAGCCATGCTTGGGAATAGGTGCAGTTATGACGTTAGGAGTCTCAGGGGGATCAAATTCAATCTCCTTTGACTCGATCAAATCCTACACCTTGTTCTTCAAAGCCCAACAGCCATTCGTGTCATGCCCCAGGGTCTCAGAATGGTAGGCGCATCGAGCATTTGGATTGTAGCGGGGAGAGGCAATATTAGGATCATTCGGGGATTCCTTTAAAGTTACCAGATTGGACTTCAATAATTATGGTAAAACTTGAGACAGAGTCATGTTTATCCGGGTATACTGTCTTACTGGCCTTTCTACACTAGACTGATTGTTCCTTTGTTGAGTAGGTGCAGGTTTAGAGATTATAATATCCCCTACCGTTGTACGGCATTCAGTTATGTCCTAATTCCTTTGATTGTACACATAACTAACCTCTTTCTTCCCAGAAAATGTCTTCTTTACTGTACTGGAGGATGCATCCTTTTGGATCTTACCAACCCTAATTCCAGCTTCCACTCTTTCCTCTGTCAAGATCAATTCAGTAAAGCCGGCTGAGGAGCTTCCAATCAGGTGATTGAAGAATGGACCAGACAGGGTACCCAGAAACATATCCACTAGCTCCCTATCAGACAGGGGAGGCTGGACTCTTCCTGCTAAGTCCCTCCACTTCTGAGTGTAGTCTTTAAATCCCTCGCTCGAACCCATATCCATACTTTGGAGTTGAGTGCGGGTGGGAGAAAGGTATGTATTGTATTGATACTGCTTATAGAAATCAGTAGCCAGGTCTTCCCAATTATGAATGTTGGTCCTTTCCAGCTGGTAGAACCATTCTAACTGAGTTCCGGATAGACTATCCTAAAAGAAGTGGACCCATAAGTCCTTGTCAGTAGTGTGAGGCTGGATCTTCCTCACATAAGATCGGAGGTACATTTTGGGACATGAAACCCCATCATATTTGGAAAACACTGACACCTTGAAATTTGGTGGGATGACAACCCCAGACACCAAACCCAACTCTTCAAAGTCCAGCCCATGCACTTTCTGGATCTCCATTGCACTCAGACGCTCTTCCAGCTGTTTGTACTTTTCCGTCGGCCGGAGGATACTTCTCTTCATTGTAATCAGTCTCATTGTCAGATTCCCTTGGACTAGGGTATTCCTCTCTTGTCTCACCCTCTTGATTATCTCCTTCTTTGGAGGAAGATGTCAGCTCAACCACTTGCCTTAGCGGTCCTTTGAATCTCCTTCCCAGATTTACCACACCAGCTGTCCTCCTTGGCTTCTTAGTCTTGTCTTTAACAATCAGGGCTTTCAGTTCCTCTTGCCCCTTGGAAAGAGCCATGATCATCTGTTGAAACTGTGCATTCTGAGTCTGTAGATCCTTTATTGTTTGTTCTAGAGCCATTTCTGAAATAAAAAGCGAAGAGGATAAGAAACCTACTTTGAAACATGTTTATGCAATGATATGTATTATATATGTATGCAATGTTTTCAAGGATCTCACGGGGTAAACAAGAAAATGTAAGAATTTGCAGCTTCGATTGAAGAACTTCGTATCATTGAGTGTCCTTCTACGAGAGTCAAGCTCACCATATCAAGTGGGTCATAGCCCTTGACCCAAGTTGTTGAGTTTTAATCTTTTGACGACATTGTCTAGAGGAAAACAAATCCCCTTTTCCCCTTGCTAGACATCTGATTTACCATAACCAGCATCACAAACCCTTGAGATCCTTGAAATGGTTAAGGAAATGTTGTGGAATGATGTTATGATGTGTATGATTACGCTAAGAAATCACATGTATAGCAAGCACAAGCAAATCACACCAAAACCTTAGGTTTAAGGCTTGCATGGGTTTTAAGGTCATACCCTCTTGAAGTTGGATTGGTTCAACCTGTCCTATAAATAGTAACCAGGTTCTAAGGGATCTCAATATCATTGACCTTTCCCACAAGCTTCGTTCGATAGGCGACTGACTCGCAACCAAATAAAACTCAGGAGTCAAGTCTAAATGAGTGCAGTATCGAGTATCTGCCAACTTTGGGAATACACCAAAGACGGCCATCTCACTACGTCCTAATGGCCAAGTTGTTCAATTAAAGGTTCTAAGGTCAGTTGACGCTTCATGACACCATGCAGTGGCCCGTATTCTCCTTGATTAACTCAAGGGCTACCGGTACCAACCAAAGTGTCGCATCAACGTAGCCATCGCTTCAACCATGTTGATATACCCCGCAGTCTCCACGATCTATTGCTACTTACCTAAAAGGTTTCCCCAGATCTGGGTGTAGGATCTATAGCAACCCAAACAAATACCCTTAAAAGTAAAGCAATCAAAACAAGAAAATAAGCAATTTTAAAATGATCTAGACCCTAAGGTAAACCCCACTTTATTAAATCCCCAGTAGAGTCGCCAGTTCTGTGATACGGTGGCAGAATCGACTGTTAATACTGGTTTGCGTTTTTTGTTTGCAAATGTCACGGTAAGCAAGAGTCTCCACTGACTTTTATTTTATCCAACAAAGGAAAGGGTGAAAAGAACAGAAAAAGACCTTTTTTCGAGATTTTCTAAGTAAGGGGGTAGATTATGGAAAGGGAAGGTGTTAGCACCCTTTCCATCTGTGGTTTTCCACGGGCTCTTAGGTACTTGCTCATTTTTGAAAATTGTTTTCATGTTTGCATGTTTTTGAAAGATTTTTGTTTGCTTCATGATAATTCTTGTATCAGTCCTCAAGAGTGTGATAAAGCATTTTTGAAAAGATTTTTTTGAAAGTGTGTAAGTGCAAAAATTTTAGGTTTGAGCAAGTACTTAAGAGTCATCTACCTACTCGAAAAAGGCATTTTTCCTCTTTTCCTTTAGACAGTGTTATCCTACTATTAGTGAGTAGGTAGCCCTATCGTCGGATGTTGAGGGACTATCGAAAGGGACGCTATGGTCAATTAAGGCAACTTGTAAGGATATCTTAGCGTTCAAAGGGACTGTCATCATATAGCAAACATCGAGGGACAAGATCATTTCTCGTAGGCAACTCGAGGGACGTTTAGGGACCATGATCTTTTATGATGACTTTTACACTGATGGTATTTGCTAAGATACCCCTACGTTCGAGGGACATGACCATTATTTCCGAGGCAACCAAGTGAGGTATACCCTAAGGGTGCAAGTGTTCAACATTGTGTTTTTCCAGTTATGTTTATCTTGTGATTAGTTATTTACTGATTAATTGGTTCTTGTCATGCATGCCTAAGTTACTAACAATTATATACAAGCATGTAAAGAAAAAGCGAGAAATAAAGTCATACGCTATTACATGGCTTTGATGTAGATACATAAGTAATGAACAAAAAGTATATATGCGAAGATTAAAAAAACCCTAGTTAACTATTACAAACCAGGCGCGGTTACATAAGTGGTAAATAAAATAAATCGTATGGAAAAGATAATAGCACGCAAGATTAAGACGGGAAAAAAGTTCTAAACCCTAAAGAAAAAACCTAATTGCCCATTAAAAGTATTTTTGTATTTTATAAAAAAATATTTGAATTTTAACCTAATTCTTTAATTAATTTTAATTAATGAAATAAGGTTAAAATTTAATTAAATTAATTAAATTGCAAAAAATATTTTTATTAAAAAAACTCTAGATCCTAATTTATGATTTTCTGATTTTTTACGATTTTATGATTAAATAGAAAAATAAATGATTTTAGAAATAATTAAAAATAACAAAGGAATTAAATAAAATAATAAAAAGAAAAGAAGAATGGGCCTGAAGGGGTGTGTGAACCCAATCTGGAGGGGGTGTTATTGAATTTTGGCCAAGCCCAAATCTGGTTGGCCCACTGCTAGCGCCTGATCTGGTGTGGTGGTGTAAGGGTGGTCCATAATGTGCCTGCAAGCTAGGGGCGTCATATCTAGAACCATGCAGATTGGATGGCTGGATCTGAGAGTGCATGATGCGCGCTTAGGAGTGAGACCCATTGGATCTGTAAGCAACACGTTAGAAAATATAAAATGTTGGACGTGGGACTCGAACCCAGGTCCTTCCCTTTGCCAAGCGCTTCCTCTACCATCACACCAGCCTGTTCATTCATTATATGATATTAACATAAAATAATATAACTCAAATAAATGCCCAAAATTCTTTTTCATAAAAAACATACGCTGTTTCGAATGGCCCAATCAGGTCATGCCACGCCTTCATCTTCTTCAACCATTCTTCGTTTTAGCTTGAGGACTTTTACCTACGGACTAAATCTGTCACTAAAACACCTGCAAATTTCAAAAAACTCACGCAAGAAATATAAATCCCATTCAAGATCACGGATCAACTGGGTTTGATCCTCTGAGCATGATGGTGTCCTTTATTAGGCCTAATTTCACTTGTACATGAAAACCCTAAATCGAACCTTTAAACCCTAACAATGGCAAGTTATCATATATGCATTAAAACTGGAAATTAATTATTCAAACACGTTCTAAATGCTCATACAATCAGTAATGCATAACCATAACCTATTTATAATGCGTGTATGATCAAAATCAAATTAAAAAAATAGGATGCAAACCGTGATGATGTACATGATGGTTCTGGATGCTTTGATGCTTGGGAATGATGTTGTTAGCTTTAGAACGTCCCCAGGAATGGATTGCAAGCGTCAAAACTCCTTGAATCTCTCAGCAAAGGTCAATCCGATTGCCACTTTTTTGTGAAAAAATTGAACTTTTGGTGTCTGTTCTATGCGGCCAATCCTCCTTCTTTTGGTCTGGAAATGTTATATATATATATATATATATATATATATATATATATATATATATATATATATATATATATATATATATATATATATATATATATATATATATATATATATATATATATATATATATATATATATATATATATATATATATATATATATATATATATGAGAATGCATTAGGTTAACAAAATTGGATAGAATCTTGAAGATTTGTGAAAGGAAGAATTGATATGCAATTTGGATTTTTTGTTTCTAAACTTTGCCAAAATAAGCTTTTTTTCTTCCAATCAACCCTTTCACGAAATCTTGACTTGATCATCTGATTCTAGACCTATGATATGATCCTAAAACAAATCTTTGGATTTTATTTCATTATTTCACTATTTTATTTGATTTATTTTGATTTAAATGAATAAAAATTCAAATAAATAAAAACAAATCTCATAAAAATAAAATAATGGATTTAAATATCCTAAATAATTTCATGGATATGCTTGAGATCCAAAACCCACGCCCATTAGTCCAAAAGATCCAATTTGCTCACATTGACTTTTGTGCATTTTCATAAAATTGGTCAACTTTAGCAATACATATCTTTCTCAATTTTAACCCTATGAGGGTTTTCTTGGACTTTATAGATATATTAGGATGTCCTCTAAACAACACTTTTGGTTTCACCTCAATTGGATCTTCCATGTTCATGTAAGGAGCTTTGACCTAAAAGGTGTTTTTGTTGACTTTTTGAAAGGACCTATAATGTCTGAGCTTGTATCTTTTGATTGAGGCATTTCTTGAACTTGAGGGATGAAGAGAAGTTGTAGGTAATTGTATTCTATTCAAAATGAGCCTTGGAGGAAAATTTTCTGATAAAGTATGAGAAAGTTATGTCTGGTCAAAGTTTGGTTGACTTTTCCTATAGAAACCCTAATTTGCCATTTTTGACTTTTGATGAGTTAGGAGCATTTCTTGAGGAATCATGATCAACCCTTGATCAAATGATGGATAATGCTTCAAAATGTTGATGTTGACCAAAAATCTTGAAGTTTTACTGTATTTGGGCCACAATTGACTTTTGACCTAGTATAGTTGATTTCTAGGCATTTGAGTAGTTGACTGAGAAAACTTGTTGTTCAAGGCATGAAATTTGGCATGAATGATCTTGAGGACATATTAGGACAATGGAGAAAATTTGGGATCCTTTAGACTCATACATATTGCTTGAAATTGAAACCCTAGTTTGAGGTTTATTGCTTTGGGAGGAGAATTTGTCTGGTCAATTCTTGGTCATCCTTGAGCAATTGAAGACCTCTAGAGGCATGTCTTGAGTGGAAATAGGAGGGAAAATTTTAGGGTACAACGGGCATGTCTCTAGCTCCGGTGCTACAACACATGTTGAAGACATAGCTAATTACATTAAAGGCTCCTCCCCAGAATCCTAACACTGCTGCTCCTAGTTACCATCCCAATGAGAGGTGTGCATACCATTCTGATAGTCCTAGGCATGATATGAATGGTTGTTGGGCTCTGAAGAACAAAATTCAAGACCTAATCGACGAAGGAGTGTTGGAATTTACACAAAATGATCAACTAGAGCTTTTCCATCACCCCTCAAGAGCACCCATGTGAAGTGACAATTTGGGCGAGGAAATTTTCTGTTTATTCGAATTTTCAGTTGTAATTTCTTTGTTTAGTTAAACACTTATCTTTATGCCAAACTTTGGTTATTCTCATTAATGAATTGCATATGTTTGTCTTGAATTAATCCATTCATTTTCATTCAATTTAAACTATGCTTTTTACTCCCTTTATGATATTCAACTCTTGTTTTAAAAATTTGCAAGCCTTTAGAGGGAGGATGACGAAAACAATGCCATAATCTCATACAGTATGCTTTTGAACAGACCTTGCTAACGATGTACAAGCATTATTTTAATTCCTAAATACTAGAGTTATAAGGAATATAATCCCTAGTCAACCCCTTTGAGCCTAAGAAGTAGGATTTTTCTTTATTTTCACAAAATTAAAACCTTTAATCAAAACCTAAGGCAGGGTTGTCTCTTAGTTAATTCAAACGCGCATTCAGTCGCAAACTTTCACTTTGTACACAACGAATGACATCAAAAACATTCCTTCTAAACCAAAAGATGGTGATGGCTCCCTATAAAATAGGCAGTCATTATCTCTCAAAATAAACACCCACTAAGTAAAAACCTACGAAGGAGACTTAAGAAAAACTGGGACATCCCGCTGACTGTAATCTCAAAAACAAGAACAGTCAAGCAAAATCAGGGATAATAAAAAAAAAGAGGACACTACAAAGCCTCAACAACATGGAAAATATGGAAAAAATGACTGCCTTCCAACAAATAAACTTTCAAATTTCTGAACCATCACCAAAACATCATTCAGACTCAATAGGAGTTCAAGCGCACAATTACTTGAGTTTAGGACTGAAGAATATCACGAAGAACAGGCAGGTACAAATACACTTTGAGCCTTATCCTTTATTTCTTAAACTATGAACCAAGCTATGTTACAACCCTTCAAAAGTCCTAATTGAAGCATGGGTTAGTTCGAAAGGATATTGTTACAAAAGGTATCCTGACTCCTGTAAGGCTTACTCCAAATCCCGAGTTGAATTTTCTTACAAAAATTCTTTTATCTGCTAAAATGCATTTTCAAAACTTCAAGACAAGAATAACTCTTCATTATTTGAATATCGTTGTTTGCATATGACTAATTGTTTGACAACAAATAAATTCACACGACGGATGTCTAGCGAATGAAAGCTCTCTCAGTGAACAAAATCACTTCAAATGGGATGACACTTCCAGTGATAGATCTCCTGTAAGCAAGGGGGCATCAGCATGATCATTGTCCAATACATCTGGGGAAATCAAGGCAAATTTCCAATAAATCTCCCAAAAAATACCGAGTAACCAGGGACAGGTTTGTATCTGAATCACTTGGGGCATTAAACGTGAATTCCAACAAAGAGTTACGTATGGTCAGCAAACATTTCCTGGCAGTGCTACAAACACTTGATACTAGGGGCAGTGACAAATCCCCCACGAAGTCCTTTTCATTAGGATGATCCCCAGCTAGAGTTTCGATCTCTGAAAACTTCTCCCCAATTGAGTTGATCTCAAGAACCCTCGAGGAGTTCTGCCAAAAGAAAACACCTCTCCAACAGATTGATAACAAGGTTTATTTCTCCAATAAACGACAAGATTCCCCTGCTTGAATGTGCCTCTCATACTATCACAAATCAATGGACCACAACTCCTCTTCCCCAGTGAATTTTTCTACAACTCCCAGTGAGTTGCTGCAAAGCCTGGAAACCAAACCAGATAACAGTTAACCTCTTTATCCCTAACAAGTTACTAATTTCCTTTCTCTTCCATCAAGAGATAACTCTCCAACAGAGCAATGAACAGCTAAAATTCCTGAACTCCTTTCCCCAAGCAGGAATCAACACTCTCCACTGAGTTTTCTTCTCAAGCAAAATCAACATTCCCCAATGGAGTTCTCCTCAAACAACAAAACAGGAATCCCCAGCGAAAACATTCTAAAAAAAACAAGGTCTGGAAAGGTGTGCATACTCTTCATCCCCAATGGCCATCCGGGGTTCAGCTTCCCAAAACTCCCCAGCACTTGTCAAGGATTTATTTTCCAAGACAAAATTACATTCCGACAACATTTCATGCATGATAAATGCATACAACATAATCTCATTTATTTTGAGAAACATCATTACGCCATGCATTTCATACATCATGACATTGCATACAGCTAACTCTTTACCTTTTCATGAAAGATCAAACAACAGATAACTATCATTTTTCAACAGTTCCAAATTAATACCTGTAACAAGACAAGACAACTATCTGTGGATGATCAATTGTAGATTAATACCTGTAACAAGCCAGGAAAGCTATCTACATGAGCAGATTGAAGATTAATACCAGTAACAAGCCAGGAAAGCTATCTTTCTTTCTAAAGGTCAAAGATCAATACTTGAAACAAGCCAGGACAACTATCTACACGACCAGTTGAAGCAACCCTACCCAGGTTCCTTCTCAAACATTTCCAGATGCAGTTTCACACGGACTCATCATGAAGCAACCCTACTCGGGTTCATTCTCAGACATTTCCAAACGTAGTTTCACACAGACTCATCGTGAAGAAACCCTACCCAGGTTCCTTCTCTACATTTCCAGATGAAGTTTTACACAGACTCATCATGAAGAAACCCTACCCAGGCTCCTTCTCAGACATTTTCAGATGTAGTTTCACACGGACTCATCATGAAGAAACCCTACTCAGGTTCCTTCTCATTTCCTAGATGCAATTTTACCCGGATTCATCATGAAGCAACCTTACCCAGGTTCCTTCTCATTTCCAAATGCAGTTTTATCCGGACTCATCATGAAGCAACCCTATCCAGGTTCCTTCTCATTTCTAGATGCAATTTTACCCGGACTCATCATGAAGAAACCTTACACAGGTTCCTTCTCATTTCCAAATGTAGTTTTACCCAGACTCATCATGAAGCAACCCTACCCAGAAGAAGTTTTACACGAACTCATCATGAAGAAACCCGTCCCAGGTTCCTTCTCATACATTTCTAGATGAAGTTTTACACAGACTTATCATGAAGCAACCCTACCCAGGTTCCTTCTCATACATTTCCAGATGAAGTTTTACACTGGCTCATCATGAAGCAACCCTACCCAGGTTCCTTCTCACTTTCCAGATGAAGTTTTACACAGATTCATCCTGAAGCAACCCTACCCAGGTTCCTTCTCATACATTTCCAAATGAAGTTTTACACTGACTCATCATGAAGCAACCTTACCCAGGTTCCTTCTCATTTTCCAGATGAAGTTTTACACCGAATCATCCTGAAGCAACCCTACCCAAGTTCCTTCTCATACATTTCCAGATGAAGTTTAACACGGACTTATCATGAAGCAACCCTACTCAGGTTCCTTCTCTTAAAATTCCAGATAAAGTTTCACATGGATTCATCCTGAAGCAACCCTACCCAGGTTCCTTCTCATACATTTCCAGATGATGTTTAACACGGACTCCTCCTGAAGCAACCCTACCCAGGTTCCTTCTCTTAAAATTCCAGATAAATTTTCACATGGATTCATCCTGAAGCAGCCCTACCCAGGCTTCCCTCTCATATATCTCCTAAATTAGCCATGCACAGGCTCATCCTAAAGTAATCTTACAAGAATTCCTTCTAATACATTTCCAGACATGGCTTAACATAGGTCCTTTCCCGCATATCATTTAGAGTTAAATCAACCAAATATTTATTCTGAAACTTCTCCCAGTTACAGTCAAACTTAGACTTAGTCTAATTTCTCTCAACAATCACCTTTGGATGGCATCTATAAGCCCATCTCTGACAACTCTCCATCATCTATCCAAATGGAATCTTTAAGTAAATTCCCTACACAATCAACCACCACATCATCAAGTGCAAATTTCTGGGCACTCTAGTGTTCAATCATCTTCCACCTTCAAGTCACTAATGGCAAACTCTCCAATCTAACTCTTCAGGTTTAAGAAGATTAAACAAGGGCAGGTGTGGTACCCAAAATTTACCCTCTCTTTTCTCAAGGCATTTCTCACAAGGATTCTCAAGGTTAAAGCTTTCACAATTACATTTGGATCTTCCAGTACAAAGTTAAAAAGGAAACTGTCAAAAAAGGAGAAAAACAGATAAAAATAATCTTTTTGACAAAATTGGAGAAAAACAAGTCTTTCGATTCAGCTCCATCGATTGGCCTTTTGGCCTCTTTTGATGCAAGCTTGGCTTGCATCCTTCGACTGGGCATGTGCCTATGGCGTGTTGGTTTTAGTTCACAAGGCAGGATCTTCTTGTATGCCATCTTCGATTACACCTTTGGCCTCACAGGGTTCATAATGCCATGATTGCCTATATTCCTGTTTCGTTTGGATGTTTGATGCTTGCATGCCTATACAAACTTTCCCTCCATGCTTGCTTTGACTCAAAAAGTAATGACTAGTTACATACAAGCTTTTTTTTGTGCCACAACTTGCGCGCAAAAGGCTTCCCCCTTGCTAGAATGCACAAGGTTCAAAGCCTCTTATAAATTCCTTCGATCCCAAGGAAGAAAGCTCCCTTTTGGCATCCTTCGATATTCACTTTTTTGCCTCCTGTATGCCTCTTTCAAATCTGGACATTTTTCCTCCTGCGTGCGTCTTTCGTTTGGGCATGTGGCTCCCTTCATGCAAGTGTTTGTTTGAGAATTGACCTTTTGTATGCTTGCTTGGAGTCACAAAGTTTAGACCTCCTGCATACAGGCTTCGACAAGACATTGGTTATGTTTGTACTAGCTTCGACTGGACAACATTTCTCTTTAGTATGTTGCATTTTCATCCTTGACAAACTTCAGCACACATGGTTGATGGCCCCTTCAAAAGACATATAGTGGTGGACTTGAAGGGCATACATACGAGTCCCTGTCGAAGGGTACACCTTACTAGTCCATTCGAATGACACATTTGGCCCTTTTCAAAAAAGCATACATGATCCATTCAAGGGACACGTCTGGGCATCCCATTCGAAGGACATGCTTGATGGCCCATTCAAAGGATTTACAAAGCCCACCTTAAGGCATGTTTTGGTGACCTATCCAAGGGTCACACATTTGGTTCCCTCGAAGAATGCACAAAAGTAACCCATTCAAAGGACACTTGTTGGAGGAAAATTAAATAACATTATGGGAAGAGGAATATGGTCGAAGGAAGGTCAAGACAAAAGAATGAAATGTTCAAAGATGCTCGCTGCCAAGTTCAGGCCTAGTACACTGGCCAAATCTGCTGCACAGCAGTCCTGAAACATTGCCCCATTTTTGCACCAAAGTAGCATATAAAGCACTACCCCTTGAAAGCTACAAAAGCAGGTTACTCAAATTGTTCAAACTTTTGGTTTTCCCTCCAAAAGCTTCAGCCAACTTTGCCTATAAATAATAGGCTCCACAACATGTTTAAGGGGACTTCTTGGCCAGAGGAACGAATATTTCAAAGTTCTCAAACACTCTCAAAATCATCAAACTCTCAAACACTTAAACACTCATCTAAACACTTACCTCTTTCGAATCTGAAAAGTCCCACACATTTTAGTCCCTTTCGAAACCAGTAAAAAGAACATCTCACTTGTTCTCCTCTTTCAAATCCAGCAGTAGAAACGCTCCCTTCGCTCATTCCATTCGAATCCAGGGACACTCAAGGAAACCACTCAAAGTCCAGCACACGCTCCAGCCTCAAGCAAGGTAAGTTGCTCTAAACCTTGAACTTTTAGTTTCTTGCACCAACATGTAAATAAACTTTCTTTTCGTTTCAAACATGTACATACCATTGTTCTTCTTTTTGTTTCCACCCTTTTAATATGTTTTTAGAGCTAATCCTTTTGTTTTTGCTTCTTGTTTACTTAAACATGCTTTAAGTACTAACCTGACCACAAGATAATTCTAGCATGGCCTTAGGCCATGTTGCTATTCAAGAATTCAAATGAAAGAAACAGGAAACAAGCAGTAGGAAACGAAGCCTTTGGCTTCCATACTAACCTCCAGGTCAAAACGAAAGAGGTAGTCAGAAGGCATATCATGCTCACTTCAACGCCCAGACGAAAGACACGCCTACACTGATTCCAACCCCCAGTGGAAGGAGTCAGAAAGGCAAATCAGAGGGCATGACTCCACTGTCTCCAGGCCCCAAATCAAAGGAAGCCAGAAAATGCAGAATCGAAGGGTGTTTCTGCCTAAATCAAAAGACCCATTTTTCTTGCTTTTATTTTATTCTAGCCTTTATATTTTCATTCTATTCAATATGGTTGTAATAGTGTAGGATTTTAACTTTCTGCATTTTATTGCTTTTGTATGATTGCTAGTAAAATAGGGTATATATGGCAAGATAAAAATAACAAGTAGACAACCCCTAATCAAAGACAAAATACATGCAAATCAAACACACTATTCACACATGCACCCTTAGGGTAATCTCACTTGTTGCCTCGGAAAAATAGTCATGTCCCTTGAATATGGGCGTTTTAGCAAAGATCCTCGATAAAAGATCGTAGTCCCTCGATGACCCCCAATGTTGCCTTCGGTAAACGATCTAGTCCCTAAACGACATTGCTAAAATGTCCCATAGGTTGCCTTCTATGACTATACAAACGTCTCACGCCCGTCGCTTCATATCCAATGATGGGGCTTCTTACCAAAACAATGGCAAGATAGAAATATCTAAAGGAGGAGGAAAAGAATACTAAACCTTTTGAGTAGGTAGGATGTTCGTAGTTGCTCGCTTGCTCACAACAAAAACATTTTATACACCAACACTTTCATTTGAAACATTTTCAAAAGTTAAAACACTTTGTACGCGTTCTTATAGAAACGAGAACCATTGCAAAGACACCGTTTCAAAAATCACTTTCAAAAACACATTCCACATAAACCTCTTTGAACTATTTTCAAAACAACACTTTGTACGCGTTCTTATAGAAACGAGAACCATTACAAAGACATTTTCAAAATACTTTCAAAACCCACACCACAAGCACATTTTCAAACAAAAGAAAGTGATCTAGCAAGCAACTAAAAGCCCGTAGATAACTACGTATGAAAAGGGTGCTAATACCTTCCATTTTCATAACCTACCCCCCGAACTCAAGAAATAATCTCGAAAGATCTTTCCTATTATTTTCAACCTTTCCTTATTGGATAAAAGAAAAGTCGATGGAGACTCTTGCTATTCGCAACAATTGCGATCAAACACAAAACACCCAAGTCAGTTCGCCCACCGTGTTATAATGTCGAGCAAGATGTCCAGGACATCTCTCATATCAAAAAGTCTACGAGCAAGAAACTTTATGTTAGGGTACCTGATGCCCTTCTTGACAACATTTTCTTCCATTCTGTTGGGAATGCTAAAAAGTGGAAATATATATTTCAAAGAAGAATTGTTATTGAAATAGAATTGGGAATTGGTGCACTGGAGTGCAAAGAAATTATGGAGCTGATATCTTCTGCTGGATTGATGAAAACTGTTACTAGGTTTTCCAAATTCTATGAGACTCTTGTTAAGGAATTTATTGTTAATATTCCTATTGATTGTGCTGATCATAAAAGTAAGAAGTATAGAAAGGTGTTTGTTAGAGGTAGGTGTGTAGAATTTCCCCTGCTATCATAAATAGATTTCTAGATAGGTCTGAAGATGACTATTGTGAGCTGGAAATAACTGATAATCAAGTGTGCAAAGGCATCACTGCTAACCAAGTGAGTGAGTGGCCCGTGAAGAATAAGCTTCATGTTAGCAAGTTAAGTGTAAAATATGCTATCTTGCATAGAATTGGAGCTGCTAACTGGGTTCCTACCAATCATACTTCAACCATTACTATTGGCTTAGGAAAGTTTATTTATGTTGTTGGAAACAAGAAATTGTTTGATTATGGTACTTATATTTTTTATCAGACTATTAAGCATGCAGGAACATGTGCCATCAAGATGCCTATTGCCTTTCCATCCCTTATCTGTGGAATTATTCTTAATCAACATCCTAGAATTATGAGTGGTAATGATTTAATATGCAAGATGGAGTCTGCTTTGACGCTTCACTTCAAGCTTTTTTCAGGAAAACATGTCCCAAACATTGTTTTGACATCTGCATCTACTGAAAACAAGACCTCAACCAAGGATGACATGATCATTAAATTAAGGGAAGCCTGCAAAGAACTTGATGATGTGATCAAAGTTAGCTAAAAAAGAAAGCTAACTTTTGAAAAGATGATCAAGGAGCTGCAGAAGGACAACAACTTTGATGATAGAGTGATCTCTAAAGGAGGATATTCTAGTGAGGAAGGAAGTTTTGGCTCTGCCAACTCTAGTGGTCCTGAAGACAGTTATACTATTTGCTTTTTATTTATTTGACCCCTTTGTTTCTTTTTGGCACTTGTATGTGATTGACTTTTGGATTCTATGGTTTGTACCTATATTACTGATACTCTCTTGAATGCATCATTTTATTTGGCATATTATGACTTAAAAGGGGGAGAGAAACTGACTGACTGGCCACTGACGACTGGGGAGCTTAATACATAAGGGGGAGTGTGATTGGTGGAAATAGAACTGACTGTTTAAAGCTGGTTTCGTGAAATGTCGCGGAAGCAAGAGTCGCCACCGTCTTTTATTTTCTCAAACATGGACAGGACAAAAGCACAGCAAAATTCCTTATGAGATATGTTTCTCGGTTCGGGAGGTAGATTTATAGAAAGGAAAGGTGTTAGCACCCTTTCTATCCGTGGTTATGCACGGGCTCTTAGGTACTTGCTCTTATGTTTTCAAAATGTTTGCTTTTTAAAATGTGAGTGGGCTTGAAAATGTTTCTTTGAAAGATTTCTGAATAACTCTTGTATCTGTCCTTAAGAGTGTTTGAAAAATTTGTTTTGAAAGCTTTTGAAAGTGTGAGGTGCGAAAAGTATTTTGTTTGTTTTTGAAAAGATCAAGTATCCATGAGTCATCTACCTACCCTAAGGAATTAAGCTGTGTAAGTGTCCTTTAGGTAATGCCATCCCACCATTGAGAGGTAGGTAGCACCACTGTTGGAGGTGTTCGGGTCAATTCGATTGTAGGGACAATGTGGTTACTGAAGCAACAGTAGGACACCTTAGAAGCTACCCTTATGTCCTTGATCCTTTTTTAATTCGAGGCAACCATTTCGAGGCAACTGTTTCGAGGCAACTGTTTCGAGGTAACCGTTTCGAGGCAACCGTTTCGAGGCAACTGGATCATGAACATAAGGATCGCTAAGACGTCTTATACTTGACGACCACGTTTCGAAGGCAACGAGTGAGGCGTACCCTAGAAGTGGCGTGTGCATTGTGTGTTGTATTCATGTTATGTTTGTCTTTGTTATTAGTGAGCTACGAGTTGTTTTTATTTACATACATTCTTTCATGCAAGTTAACAGTTAAGGGGTGCGAAAAGTAAATTGCGAAAACATAAATCCTACGCTATTACAAGGCGCGAGTCTATACATCGCCAAAAATTACAAAGACCCGTTTTTTTGGTAAATAAGTACGGAAATTAAATAAAGCGATAAACCTATTTAACTATTACATTCTTGAAGGCAATTACATAATAATCAAATAAAGTAAATGCGCGCGAATACTAATCGGGAATGTCTAAGGGTGTTGACCCTTTTTAGAAAAAGAAAATTGATTTTTTTGGTCTTTTTGGTAATTAAATGAAATTAAAAACTAATTAATGACTAATTGATTATTTTAATTAAAAGAAAATATTTTTTTGTTTTTTATGTTTTTATGAAATAAAATAAAAATGAAAGAAACAAAATTAAGAGTTAATCCTAAATCTAAGTTATTTTAATTATTTAAGAAAAGGAATTACAATTGCCTAATTAAACTATTTTGGTTAATATTTATTTACAAAATAAAATAATAATAATGATAATAATGTTAATTCTATTTTTTGTTTTTTTATGAAAATGTGCTAATTAAGTTAATTGTTAATAATAAAAATAATTAAAGGGTTAGCAATTAAAAATAAGAGAAAATGACAAAACAAAAAATAAAAAGAAGTAAAACCAAGGGGGGTGTGGGCCAAATAGGAGGTTTATTGAAGCAATCCAAGCCCACTGAAATCTAAGCCACGTTTGACTTTCATGGTTGCCTGCAGTGTGCTTGACTCCAGACCATGGTGTGCTACACTTTTTGTCCTTTGGATTTGCGTTGATGACATATGGCAGCGCTGGGAAGTGGGACTTATGATGCACCTCATATTCGAATCTGCACAGGAAAACGTTGAAGAAAATAATATGGAAATTATAACGGACCTGGGAAGAACTTACAGCGCGGTATGAGCCTCAGGACTTGGCAAAGGTTGCTTTAGCCACGTGCTTGTTTTGATCTGAAGATGCTCGCAACTATGTTTTAGAACTCTCACTTTTTGAATAATTTTTGGTTTTGCTCTTGGCCGTTTCTGCACACACTCTTTTTTGAATGAGGTTGGGAAGGCTTGTATATATAGTAATGTAAAGTGTATCAATAAGAATAATGGTCATTAAGCTTATGCAATTATGTTCTTGATTTCCTCCATAACCAACATTGAACTATTTGCCATATTTGTGAAAATTTGAATTTTCTTGCTTGGAATAGGCCTTGCACGAATTTGGAAGGTATTTCAAGGTGCATCAAAGCTAATCAACACAAAATATATCCCTCCATTAATTTCTTTGATTTTTATTTGAATTTTAAAGATTTAAAATGAATTAAATCAAATAAAATCAAATAAAAATTGAAAAATTAATTTTTAATCTTGAAATAAATTGTGGGACACGTGGGATGCATGGCCAAGCTGAATCAAGTGGAAAAATTGGGCCCCTTTTGTCAAAAATGAAATTTCAAGGATAATTGACTTTGGCCATTTCACAAAAATTTCCCAACTTCTCAAATGCATATCTTGCTCAATTTTGAAGCTATGAACATGTTCTTGGACATTTTGGAAAGGTCTTGAAGTCCTCTAACCTTTGCCTTTAATCCCATGTAATTTTGATTTACCAATCTCAAGTTATGGTCTTTGACTTAAAGTGCCTTTTTGTTGTCTTTTGAAAATGACCTATAATGTTGAAATTGATAACTTTTTGTGAGAGCATTTCTTGGACTTGGAATGTGAAGATGATTTGTAGGAAATGTCTTCCCCTTCAAGATGAGCATTGGATGGGATTTTTCTGATGAACCATGAAAACGTTATGCCTTGGTCAAGTTACAGTTGACTTTTCAGCTGTCCAAAAATAGAAACTTTTGACACCTTGATGATTTTTGAGCCATTCTTGTGAAATCATGATCAAGACTTGATTAAATGATGATTGTGGCTTCAAAATAAGATGTTGACCAAATTTTTTGACTTTTGACTGCCAAATGACCATTTTACCCCTACAGTTGATTGTGAGGCAATTAGGGTTTTTGACTGTGCAACTTGACCTTGTGAGCCTTGAAACTTGACATGTAGGTGCTTGACAATGTATATGAGCATATGTGACTTGATTGAGCCCTTGAAAACCTCAACTTCCTTGCAAGAACCAAAACCCTAATTTGACTGGCTTAGGAGGATGGTTGAATGTGTAGCCCTTGAGTAGACTTTGAACAATTTGGGGTGATGCTTGTCAAAACATTGAAGAATATGGGAGGGCAAATTTTGGGGTACAACAGTTGCCCCTGTTCAATCTTCTTAGACCTGAGGATGTAGATTGGCGTGTGTTCCTTTCGTGATCCGAAGGTGGAAGATGATTGAACACTAGAGTGCCCAGAAATTTGCACTCACATAGCAGAGTATCAGCAGTGTGATAGCGGGAATGGGCTTACAGATGCCATTTGGAAGTGTGACAGAACCTTGTCGGGAATGGGCTTATAGATGCCATTTGGAATGACGGTGGATAGGAGAATCTGAATAAGAAATAGAATAGCTTCCGTGTCTGGAGCATATCTAGTCTGTGCCTGATTGCTGACGTCTGAATAAATGGTAGAATGACCGCCATGTCTGGGGTATATCCATACTGCATGAGTAACAGAATGTCATCCGAATCTGGATCGTATCTGGACTGAACAATAGAATAGCATCCGGGATGAAGCATCTCTAAGTTTTCTTTAGAAGTTTGAATCTGAATAAGCAATAGAATAGCGTCTGGATCTGGAGCATCTCTAGGCTATATCTGAAAGGAAATATGAATAAGTATCAGAACGTCGCCATGCATGGGTCACATCTGAACTATCTCTAGAAGGAGTCTTGAATAAGCAAAAGAATAGCATCCATATCTGGAGCATTTCCAAGCTATCTCTGAAAGGAAATCTGGAATGAGTATCAGAACGTCGCCATGCCTGGGTCACATCTGAACTATATCTAGAAGGAGTCTTGAATAAGCAAAAGAATAGCATCCATATCTGGAGCATTTCCAAGCTATCTCTGAAAGGAAATCTAGAATAAGTATCAGAACGTCGCCATGCTTGGGTCACATCTGAACTATATCTAGAAGGGGTCTTGAATAAGCAAAAGAACAGCATCCATATCTGGAGCATTTCCAAGCTATCTCTGAAAGGAAATCTGGAATAAGTATCAGAACGTCGCCATGCCTGGGTCACATCTGAACTATATCTAGAAGGGGTCTTGAATAAGCAAAAGAATAGCATCCATATCTGGAGCATTTCCAAGCTATCTCTGAAAGGAAATCTGGAATAAGTATCAGAACGTCGCCATGCCTGGGTCACATCTGAACTATATCTAGAAGGAATCTCTGAATAAACAATAGAATAACATCCATATCTGGAGCATTTCCAAGCTATCTCTGAAAGGAAATCTGGAATAAGTATCAGAACATCGCCATGCCTGGGTCACATCTGAACTATATCTAGAAGGGGTCTTGAATAAGCAAAAGAACAACATCCATATCTGGAGCATTTCCAAGCTATCTCTGAAAGGAAATCTGGAATGAGTATCAGAACGTCGCCATGCATGGGTCACATCTGAACTATCTCTAGAAGGAGTCTTGAATAAGCAAAAGAACAACATCCATATCTGGAGCATTTCCAAGCTATCTCTGAAAGGAAATCTGGAATAAGTATCAGAATGTCGCCATGCCTGGGTCACATCTGAACTATCTCTAGAAGGAGTCTTGAATAAGCAAAATAACAGCATCCATATCTAGAGCATTTCCAAGCTATATCTGAAAGGAAATCTGGAATAAGTATCAGAACATCGCCATGCCTGGGTCATATATGAACTATATCTAGAAGGAATCTTGAATAAGCAAAAGAACAACATCCATATCTGGAGCATTTCCAAGCTATCTCTGAAAGGAAATCTGGAATAAGTATCAGAACGTCGCCATGCCTGGGTCACATCTGAACTATATCTATAAGGGGTCTTGAATAAGCAAAAGAATAGCATCCATATCTGGAGCATTTCCAAGCTATCTCTGAAAGGAAATCTGGAATAAGTATCAGAACATCGCCATGCCTGGGTCACATCTGAACTATATCTAGAAGGGGTCTTGAATAAGCAAAAGAACAGCATCCATATCTGGAGCATTTCCAAGCTATCTCTGAAAGGAAATCTGGAATAAGTATCAGAACGTCGCCATGCCTGGGTCACATCTGAACTATATCTAGAAGGAATATCTGAATAAACAATAGAATAGCATCCGTGGTTGGAGCATCTCTAAGTTATCTCTGAAAAGAAGCCCTGAATAAGCAACAGAATAACGTCCATCTGGAGCATATCTGAACTATTTCTGAACAAGTAACTCTGAACAAGCAACAGAATAGCGTCCATCTCTGGAGCATTTCTAAGCCATCTCTGAAGAGAAAATCTGAATAAGCAAAAGAACAACATCCATATTTGGAGCATTTCCCAGCTATCTCTTTAATCTCTTTAATGTAGATATGCCCTGGCTAGATATAGGTATCGAATCCACAATCAATTGCTCACAGATATGCCCTGGCTAGATGCAGGTATCGAATCTGGAATTGCAACAGTTGATAGTAATAGTCTTTGGATTGACCTTTTTTCTGAAAAGGCAAAACATCAGTTGTGCAATGCATGATGTCATGAGGTTGTGTGATATGATGCGTATGTGCATGCTATAATGTATGAAGATGTGATGTTTATTAATGTATTCTCGTCTGGGAAAATAA
This sequence comes from Vicia faba, assembly GCA_948472305.1. Taxonomy (NCBI): domain Eukaryota; kingdom Viridiplantae; phylum Streptophyta; class Magnoliopsida; order Fabales; family Fabaceae; genus Vicia; species Vicia faba. Next base: position 746,877,679 of record OX451741.1, read on the forward strand.
ATCCTTGACGAATGTCGGGAGTTTGTTGAATCCTGGGCTGATGTTGAAGAGTAGAGTTCTTCGTTTCCGCTGGGGATGATGGTTGTAAGAATAAACCGGTAGGAGAAGTGACTCCGTTGGGGAATAAACTTGGAGAAGAGATTACTCTGCGGGGAATACTCTGTGGGAAGAGAGATACTTCGCTGAGGTTTGATGATAACTCCGCTGGGGATTCCGTTGAAGAGTTATGTTGGAAGATTTGATGAACTCTGCTGGGGGGTAGGAAGAACTTCGCCGAGGACGATCTTTCCGTGGTTTTTAGCTAAGGGTAACCCAGTTATATCTTGGTGGGGAAATAACCTTTGAATAAAGCCGGGGGAGAGACGTATGTACTCTGCAGGGGAGAAGCTTCCAGAATCTACTGGGGATAAGCTTCCGGAATCTACTGGGGAGATGGTTCAACTCTCCTGGGGAAACTTTTGAGATTGCACTGGGGAAGTGGCTCCACTGGGGTGTCTTGATTCCACCGGGGAACAATCTTATATTAAGACTGCCGGGGATGCTTGCTTAGGAACATCTGTATACTCCGTTGGGGAATATTGAGATCTTCTAGGGATACCCAACTTCCGCAAGGCTGACTGTAGGCTAACTCTGCTCGGGGAGAGCGTTGTTGACTCGCCGGAGATACTGTGCCTTGTAGGGCTTGTGGGAGACCAACTCTGCTCAGGGATAGTATTGTTGAGTCTTGACTTACTCTGAGGGGAGGGGAGGCATCTTGGTCAAATTCTTCAACTGAATCTACCTTACACCTGGAGGAAAGCAGTTGTACAGTTTGGGCGACTCTTATTGCCCCAGTTTCTGTGGGAGAAGGTACCTGTAGAGGTGCTTGAGGACTGCCGATTGACAAATCTTCTTCTGGTAGGCAAGTGACGAGATGACGGGACATAGTCGTACGCTTTTAATCCCTAACTTTTTCCTGAACCGCCCTTTCGGGTTTTCAGTCCATCGGGATACCCTTTTTTGCCCAAGCCGCCTTTTCAGGTTTTCGACTTACCGGGTGTACAGATTTTCTATTTCATCCCTTATTTTGCCCGAACCCTTTTGGTTCGCCGGGAAGCCCTTATTTTTGCCTAGGTGTGTCAACCTAGCGGGTCTTTGATTATGCACAGTATTTTTTTCGACTATGTCCGTGCTCTCAAGATGCAGGGAGTTGTCTTTGTCAGTAGTGCTGCGTTACCCTACTACCAGAAGATCTTCGTTTGATCGTCCAATTCCCCAAGTGATCCAGATGGAGATTTTCCCCAAGTTTGTTGGCCTTTTGAGAGATTCTCTGAATCTTGACTTAACTGCCCCAGATGATAGACCATGATCATGTCTGCCCCTTGGTTGGAAGTACTTTTGTTCACTTAGATATTCGTCGTGCGAATTTCTCTGCTGTTCGAACAAATAGTCATATGCAAACAGTGTTATATCAAGAATGCAAAGCTTATGTCTGTCTTGAAGTTTTTGAAAATGCATTTTTATGTATAAAAACAGCAAATTTGTAAAATGTGACGTCAACTCGTTATTTTACCGTAAGCCTTAAGGAGTCAGGATACCTTTGTAACAGTATGCTTTCGAACCAACCCATGCTTCAGCTAGGACTTTTAAGGGTTGTAACGTGGCCTGGTTCACAGTTTAAGAAACAAAGGATAAGGCTCAAAATGTAATTGTACCCACCCGCTCTTCGTGATGTTCTTCAAACCTAAACTCAGTTGATCGTGCGTTAGACCTTGTTTGAGTCTTTGCTCTGATATTCCGGTGATGGTTCGGATGTTGACAATTTATTTTGAATAGGCAGTCATTTCTTTTTTGTTGAGGGTTTGTAGGACCTCTTTCTTTTTTTGATTGTGTTATCCCTGTTTTTTGCCTGAACTGTTCCTTTTTGTGATTACAGTCAGCGGGATGCCCCGGTTTTTGTAAGTCTCCTTCATAGGTTTTGACTTGTTGGGCTTTTATTTTGGGAAATGATGACTTCCTATCTTTATGATTATTCGGAACCATCACTGTCTTTTGTTTTGTACGGACTTTTTGGTGCCATTCGTAGTGCACTCGGATCAACTGAGAGAACTATCCTGCCCCAGGTTATGATTAAGGGTTTTAATTTTCGAAAAGAAAAACTCGTACTTCTTTGGCTCAAAGGGGTTGACGAGGGATTATCATCCTTATAACTCCAGTGTTTAGGAATTGAAACAATGCCTGTACCTCATTAGCGGGGTCTGTTCAAAAGCATATTATAGATCATGGTATCGTTCTCGTCATCCTCCCTCAAGAGGCTTAGAATTATTAATTGAGAGTTGATCATCAAAAAATGAAAGCAATTTGAATATAATGAAAATACTTGGATTAATTCAAAAACAGACATATGCAGTGCATTAGTGAAATAAAAGAGTTTTCTATGACATTAATTGTTTGTATAAGCAAAAAAATTACAACTTGGAAATTCAAATAAACAAAAGCCTTCAATGATTGGGCAAAGGAGCATTGATTATGTTTGGAGTCTCTGACGCTTCAAACTGAATCTCTCCGGCGTCGATCATGTCTTGGATCTTGTTCTTCAAAGGCCAGCAGTTGTCCGTAGTATGACCCGGGCTATCAGAGTGGTATGCGCACCTCTCATTAGGATGGTAGTTGGGAGTAGAGGTGTTTGGATTCCGGAGAGGAGCCCTCAAGGTAATCAGCCCTGCCTTCAACATTTGTTGTAGCGCTTGATCCAGTGACATGTTGATTTTAGTGAATTGTCTTTTGGGTGCGACCTCCTTACGTTGATGCCCCTGTCCTTGTTGAGCAGGCCTAGGATTAGAGATCTGGATTGCCCCTACATGTTGATCATGGCGACCCTTTTGGCTGTACGCAACATTGGCCTCTTTCTTACCAGTGTAAGGCTTTTTGTGAGTATCAGAAGGTGCAGCTTCTTGAATCTTTCCAGCCTTGATGCCAGCTTCAATCCTCTCCCCGGTCAAGATCAAATCTATAAACCCAGCAGAAGAATTTCCAATCAGATGGTTGAAGAAGGGACCAGACAGGGTCCCCAAGAACATGTCAACGAGCTCACGGTCAGTCAAGGGTGGCTGCACCCTTCCAGCCAGATCTCTCCACCTTTGTGCATACTCCTTAAAACCTTCACTCGTCCCAAGTAACATACCCTGGAGTTGGGTACGCGTGGGAGCGAGGTTGGAATTATACTGATACTGCTTATAAAAAGCAGTTGCCAAGTCCTCCCAGTTACGAATACTGGTTCCATCCAACTGATAGAACCAATCGAGCTGAGTCCCTGAAAGACTCTCTTGGAAGAAATGGATACATAGATTCTTGTCTGCCGTGTAGGGCTGGATCTTCCTTGCGTATGAACGGAGGTGCAGCTTAGGACAGGAAACCCCATCGTACTTTACAAAGGCAGGTGCCTTGAACTTGTTAGGGATCACCACCCCAGAAGATAAACCTAGGTCCCCAAAGTCCAACCCAGGCACACGTTGGATATCCATAGCATTTAAACGGTCCTCCAGCTGTTTGTACCTGTCTTCAACAGGGGGGTACTGTTCATCATTGAAGTCTGTCTCGGTGTCAGAGACCACAGGGCTAGGAACCTCTCTCCCTTGGTGACTGCCTTCCCCCGCAGATGGAGTAGTCCTCTCAGCTTCATTCTGCAGTGCGTTCCCAGATCTGCGTCTAGGGTTGAACAAAACAGTCCTCTTGTTCTTCTTCTTCTGAATCAGAGTCTTCAATTCCTTTTGACCCTGGGCTAGGCTCATAATCAACTCCTGGAACTGGGCATTCTGGGCCTGGAGGGCCTTGATAGCTTGTCCATTGGATGATTCAGGATTCATGATGACTGCTGAAATAAACGGCGAAGAAGGTAAGTGCCCTGCAACAAGTGTACCTGTAATGCAATGATATGTATGATATGCATGCAATGTTTTCAAGGACCTCGCGGGATAAACAAAGAAGCTTGTTAGAATTTGAATCCGGTGGCTTGATTGAATGAACTACATATTGTTGAGAGTCCTTCTTTAAGAGTCAAGGCTCACCATATCTAGTGGGTCATAGCCCCTGACTCAAGTCATTAACCTTGGCTAGAGGAAAATAAATCCCCTTTTTCCCCTTGCTAGACATTTGATTCATCATGACCTGCATCACAAGCCCTTGAGATCCTTGAAATGGATTAGTCCTTATGTATGATGTATGCAATGGTATGATGTTATGCTGTGGAGTAATGTAGGTAAACCCTGTTATGAGTCCAGATTAAGGACTGTAAACAAAACCTGCAAGAAACTCAAGTGTCAGATAACAAGTATGCAAGTAGTCAAGTTTTGAAGGCACACAAGTCACACAAAGAGCCCTTAGAGTTTAGGCCAGCATGATGTTTAGGGTATTACCCTCTTGAAGTTGGTGGGCTCAAACCTGTCCTATCAAAGTAACCGGGTTCTAAGGATCTCAATATCATTGGATTGTTTTCTGTGTTCATCGTTTCGATTTAGCCACTGAACTGGAGATCAAAATATCCCAAGAAAACAACCCTCAACTGAGTGTAGTATCGAGTATCAACCAACTTCGGACTGCACCAAAGTAGTTATCTCACTACCCCTAAAGAAGCCAGGATGGTTCAATTAAGGTTCCTAAGGTCAGTTGATGCTTCACGACACCACGCGGCGGCCCCGTACTCTCATTGACTGGACTCAAGGGTTACCGGTACTCACCAAAGTGCCACATCAACGTAACAGACTGCTTCAACCATGTCGGTATACCCCACACAGTTCCCTCACAATCTTGTTGCTTCTTTCTAAGAAGGTATCCCCCAGATCCGGGTTAGGATCTATAGAACTCCCGAAACAGGCCCACAATATTTAAATCAAGCAAAGAAAGCAATTGAAAACACAAGTGATCTTAGTCCTAAGGTACACCTCACTTTAAAGTGTCCCCAGCAGAGTCGCCAGTTCTGTGATCAGTGGAAATAGAACTGACTGTATAAAGCTGGTTTTGCGAAATGTCGCGAAAGCAAGAGTCACCACCGTCTTTTATTTTCTCCAACATGGACAGGACAAAAGCACAGCAAAATTCCTTATGAGATATGTTTCTCGGTTCGGGAGGTAGATTTATAGAAAGGGAAGGTGTTAGCACCCTTTCTATCCGTGGTTATCCACGGGCTCTTAGGTACTTGCTCTTATGTTTTCAAAATGTTTGCTTTTTAAAATGTGAGTGGGCTTGAAAAAGTTTCTTTGAAAGATTTCTGAATAACTCTTGTATTTGTCCTCAAGATTGTTTGAAAATTTTGTTTTGAAAGCTTTTGAAAGTGTGAGGTGCAAAAAGTATTTTGTTTGTTTTTGAAAAGAGCAAGTATCCATGAGTCATCTACCTACCCTAAGGAATTAAACTGTGTAAGTGTCCTTTAGGTAATGCCATCCCACCATTGAGAGGTAGGTAGCACCACCGTTGGAGGTGTTCGGGTCAATTCAATTGTAGGGACAGTGTGGTCACCGAAGCAACAGTAGGACACCTTAGAAGCTACCCTTATGTCCTTGATCCTTTTTTAATTCGAGGCAACCATTTCGAGGCAACTGTTTCGAGGAAACTGTTTCGAGGTAACCGTTTCGAGGCAACTGTTTCGAGGCAACTGGATCATGAACATAAGGACCGCTAAGACGTCCTATACTTGACGACCACGTTTCGAAGGCAACGAGTGAGGCGTACCCTAGAAGTGGCGTGTGCATTGTGTGTTGTATTCATGTTATGTTTGTCTTTGTTATTAGTGAGCTACGAGTTGTTTTTATTTACATACATTATTTCATGCAAGTTAACAGTTAAGGGGTGCGGAAAGTAAATTGCGAAAACATAAATCCTACGCTATTACAAGGCGCGGGTCTATACATCGCCAAAAATTACAAAGACCCATTTTTTTGGTAAATAAGTACGGAAATTAAATAAAGCGATAAACCTATTTAACTATTACATTCTTGAAGGCAATTACATAATAATCAAATAAAGTAAATGCGCGCGAATACTAATCGGAAATGTCTAAGGGTGTTGACCCTTTTTAGAAAAAGAAAATTGATTTTTTTGGTCTTTTTGGTAATTAAATGAAATTAAAAACTAATTAATGACTAATTGATTATTTTAATTAAAAGAAAATATTTTTTTGTTTTTTATGTTTTTATGAAATAAAATAAAAATGAAAGTAACAAAATTAAGAGTTAATCCTAAATCTAAGTTATTTTAATTATTTAAGAAAAGGAATTACAATTGCCTAATTAAACTATTTTGGTTAATATTTATTTACAAAATAAAATAATAATAATGATAATAATGTTAATTCTATTTTTTGTTTTTTTATGAAAATGTGCTAATTAAGTTAATTGGTAATAATAAAAATAATTAAAGGGTTAGCAATTAAAAATAAGAGAAAATGACAAAACAAAAAAATAAAAAGAAGTAAAACCAAGGGGGTGTGGGCCAAATAGGAGGTTTATTGAAGCAATCCAAGCCCACTGAAATCTAAGCCACGTTTGACTTTCATGGTTGCCTGCAGCGTGCTTGACTCCAGACCATGGTGTGCTACACTTTTTGTCCTTTGGATCTGCATTGATGACATATGGCAGCGCTGGGAAGTGGGACTTATGATGCACCTCATATTGGAATCTGCACAGGAAAACGTTGAAGAAAATAATATGGAAATTATAACGGACCTGGGAAGAACTTACAGCGCGGTATGAGCCTCAGGACTTGGCAAAGGTTGCTTTAGCCACGTGCTTGTTTTGATCTAAAGATGCTCGCAACTATGTTTTAGAACTCTCACTTTTTGAATAATTTTTGATTTTGCTCTTGGCCGTTTCTGCATACACTCTTTTTTGAATGAGGTTGGGAAGGCTTGTATATATAGTAATGTAAAGTGTATCAATAAGAATAATGGTCATTAAGCTTATGCAATTATGTTCTTGATTTCCTCCATAACCAACATTGAACCATTTGCCATATTTGTGAAAATTTGAATTTTCTTGCTTGGAATAGGCCTTGCACGAATTTGGAAGGTATTTCAAGGTGCATCAAAGCTAATCAACACAAAATATATCCCTCCATTAATTTCTTTGATTTTTATTTGAATTTTAAAGATTTAAAATGAATTAAATCAAATAAAATCAAATAAAAATGGAAAAATTAATTTTTAATCTTGAAATAAATTGTGGGACACGTGGGAGGCATGGCCAAGCTGAATCAAGTGGAAAAAGTGGGGCCCTTTTGTCAAAAATGAAATTTCAAGGATAATTGACTTTGGCCATTTCACAAAAATTTCCCAACTTCTCCAATGCATATCTTGCTCAATTTTGAAGCTATGAACATGTTCTTGGACATTTTGGAAAGGTCTTGAAGTCCTCTAACCAATGCCTTTGGTCCCATGTCATTTTGATTTACCAATATCAAGTTATGGTATTTGACTTAAAGTGCCTTTTTGTTGACTTTTGAAAATGACCTATAATGTTGAAATTGATAACTTTTTGTGAGAGAATTTCTTGGACTTGGAATGTGAAGATGAGTTGTAGGAAATGTCTTCCCCTTCAAGATGAGCATTGGATGGGATTTTTCTGATGAACCATGAAAAAGTTATGCCTTGGTCAAGTTACAATTGACTTTTCAGCTGTCCAAAAATAGAAACTTTTGACACCTTGATGATTTTTGAGCCATTCTTGTGAAATCATAATCAAGACTTGATCAAATGATGATTGTGGCTTCAAAATAAGATGTTGACCAGAAATTTTGACTTTTGACTGCCAAATGACCATTTTACCCCTACAGTTGATTGTGAGGCAATTAGGGTTTTTGACTGTGCAACTTGACCTTGTGAGCCTTGAAACTTGACATGTAGGTGCTTGACAATGTATATGAGCATATGTGACTTGATTGAGCCCTTGAAAACCTCAACTTCCTTGCAAGAACCAAAACCCTAATTTGACTGGCTTAGGAGGATGGTTGACTGTGTAGCCCTTGAGTAGACTTTGAACAATTTGGGGTGATGCTTGTCAAAACTTTGAAGAATATGGAAGGGCAAATTTTGGGGTACAACAGGGAGCCTCATGTCTCAGAAGATGTTCTGACATCTTCCTTTGCTAACAGCTAACTGCTAGCTGAGTTTTTGTTTTGCTTGCTTTGCTTATGTTGCTGCTCTGATAATGTGCTAAAATAATGTTTTAGCCAAAATTTTCATAAGGGGAGTTTGTAAGTGTCTGTTGGCAGAAATTTTGGTAAAACAATGCTTTAATAATGTTTTGCTAAATGTTTTGACATTTGAAGCAAATTGTTTTGAATGACATCAAAGCAGATGTCTTGGCATCTGCATCCTGAGCTGAATGCAACTCATATCAGTTCAAGTTTTTTGTTTCCTATTTTCATGCGCACCATAATTCAGGATTTGTGACTCATAGCTTGCAAAAAATATGGAGGAATATTTTTCTATTTGAATTATCCTTATGGATTATATCTTGGCCTGTTTTCATGGAAATATTCAAAAGATTGGAATATTTGTTTTTCAGCCCAAGCCCATTGTTGCGCCTTTATAAGGACTTGCTTCCTTATTCATTCAACTGAATCTTTTGAAGAAGAATACATTCTTTATATTTTAGAAGTCTAAGTATTTTAATTTTCATACACTCTAGTATTGATTTAATACTTGAGTTGTTATTTGAGTTGTTAATTGTGGATCATTCATAAGCTTTTAAGCATTGAATGATTGAAGTCTTTAAAACTTATTATTTCAGTTGTTCTTCACTGTAAGTGATTGAAGGGATTTGAGGAGGGTCTCATACCTAGGTGTGTCTTACGTAGAAGTATATCATGGATAATGATTAAGTGATTAGATCGTAAACTGGTTGTTAAATGAGGGTCTATGAATTGATACTATTTAGTGGACTTGTCCCTGGCTTGGTAGCCCCTAGAGTAGGTTTCATTGTACACTGAACTGGGTTGAAAATCCTCTGTGTTTTTACTGCTTTTATTATTGTTGCACTATACATTGTCATCAGATATTTGTGTCATGACATCTCCTTCGACATCACATATCTGATACCAGAATTTCAGCTTGAACTGTTTCTTTTGTGATTACAGTCAGCGGAATGCCCCAGTTTTTTCTTAAGTCTTCTTCATAGGTTTTGACTTACCGGGATCTTCTTTTGAAAGATAATGACTGCCTGTTTTACGGGGAACCATCATCGTATTTTGATTTAGAAGGACGTCTCTGATGCTATTTACTGTGTACGAAGTGAAAACTTACGATTGAATACGCATTTGAATTAAATGAGAAACTACTCTGCCCTAGGTTATGATTAAAAGTTTCAATTTGCACAAAAAAGAAAACTCCTACTTCTTAGGCTCCAAGGGGTTGACTAGGGATTATCTTCCTTATAACTCCATTGTTTAGGATTTGAAACAACGCCTGTACATCGTCAGTAAGGTCCGTTTAAAAGCATACTGTAGAGATTACAATATTTTTTCGTCATCCTCCCTCTAAAGGCTTGTAGCTTTTAATCGAGAGTTGAATATCACAAAAGGAGGTAAAATCATAATTTAATTATAGTGAAAACGAATGGATTAATTCAAGACAAACATATGCAATGCATTAGTAAGGATAAACAAAAGTCTGACACAAAGATAAATGTTTGAATCAACTAAAGAAATTACAAATGAAAATTTGAATGAACAAAAAGCTTCTCCGCCTGATCTTGTCACTTTAGATTGTGTGCCTTGCAGCCTCGACATTTGGGGGATGACAGAAGAACTCGATCTGATCATCTTGCATGAACTCGACTATTCCTTCGCCAATCAGGTCATGAATCTTATGTTTCAACGCCCAACAGTTGTCAGTGTCATGCCCAGGACTGTTGGAGTGTTATGCGCACCTTACATTAGGATTGTGACGGGAAGAAGAAGTATTGGGCTTTTGAGGAGGATCCTTCAATGTCACCAGCTTAGCCTTTAACATGTGTTGCAATGCTTGAGACAATGACATGTTGACTTCGGTAAATCGTCTTTTAGGTGTATTTTGCTTACACTGATTCCCCTATTGTTGTTGGCGAGGACATTGTTGGGCTTGCGATGTAGTAGCAATCCGGAAAGACCTATTTTTAACCAAGCTAACTTTCAGTCTCATTGGAGGTTGATTAATGATTTGATCCCCCAATTCTAGTCGTTCGTCCCATATGGTTGTATTCGTCTTGATGAAGTTTTTTGATGAGAGTTCTCAACTCTTCTTGTCCCCGAGCTAGGTTTTGGATAAGAGCCATCTGACCCATCATCTGGATTCTCATCGTTTCCATCTCGGCCTGCAATTGTTCCAACTAGTCATCCTTGTTATTTTCAGGATTCTTCTTGGTCATGCTCTCAGTGAGGAGTGTTTTCAATTCTTCTTTGCCCTTGGATAGGTTTAGAAACATTTCTTTGAACTGAACATCTTGAACTTGGAGATTTATGACGGTCTGTTCGAGAGCCATCTTTACTGAAATAAACAGCAAGCAGATGAGAAAACCTGTATGGGGAAAACTTGTTATGACATGATGCATAATATGTAGATGCAATGTTTTCAAGGATCTCGCGGGGTAAATAGAAGAAAATGTTAGAAGTCGAATCTCATTATAGTTTTGATTGAAGAACTTCGTATTGTTGAATGTCCTTCTACGAGAATCAAGCTCACCATGTCAAGTGAGTCCTAGCCTTTGACTCAAGATAATGTACTTTGTTCTTTGACGACATTTAGTTAGAGAAAATAAATCCTCTTTCCCCTTTCTAGATGGTCCTCTACCTCTTACCCCTGTCAAAGAGCCTTATTCCTCTGTCAAAGATCCTCTTACACTCCTTGGTGTTGTAGTCAGCCCCACTGCCTTGGAGAATACCTTCCTTTCATCCCTTCTCAGTAGCAATTTGTCCAGGCATGTCATGCCTCAGAGTATAGAGGAAAGATACAATATTAGCTGCATTCCTCCATATCTGTAATTGATATAACTCTTCAATAGTACAAGTTCCAATCCTACTGCGTATAATAATAATTTGTTCCTTGTTGTGTATATGCTCAAGAATAATAACCTTTCCTTCAATAAGATTCTTGATCAGTTGATTACAACTACCAAGGTCTTTGTTCCATCCATGTTAAATGAGATATCTGAAAGAACTTATATTTTCACTATGAAATTTCATGACATCCTTCTTGATATCATGTCAAATAAAGTACCAGCAGACTCTGTTGTACCAGTTGATCAAGATACTATGAGATCTTGTTCAACATTAGGCTGCAATACATGTTTTCCAAATTAAACATGTTTTGATAAAATTGTTTCCAGCTCTTTGTTTTACCAAAATTGTTGCAAACTATAAAATCACAAACCTAACAATCTCCCCCTTTGGAAAATTTTGGCTAAAACAACCTTTGCACAAAAACCTGGAGAGATGAATAAAACCACAAACACAAGTTACATGAATACATACACTTTTTAAAAACTTAATACAACTAAAAAGCTTGTACAATCAGACAAGTTTATTACTCCCCCTATCATACACAATCAGTCCTCCCCCTCAATGGAAAGCCCCTAAATTAGAGAACATGTAGCAGAAGCAGCAGCTTCAGTACATGACAAACTATCATGCTCCCCCTTAATAGTTGCATACAACAAGAAACCACAAACATCTACTCTCCCAAAAGTAGTAGCATACAGTCTTATCACAATACTAAATCAACATGTCAAGACATGTGATGTAACATTGGGACACATAAAACACTAACACTTTACTCCCCCTTTTTAGCCAAAATATTGATAAAAAATAGAGTAAATGTACACATGAGGAAACATAAAAAGTCTCGGAACCAAATATATTACACACAAGCAATACCTCAAATGGAAGCACACAGTTCAAATGGAAATACGCATATTGTACACCACTAAAACCATAGAAGGGAGCACAAAATCTGATGGTACCAAACTTCACCAAATTTCAGGTGGTCTTCCACCTCTTACCCCTGTCAAAGATTCTCCTGCACTCCTTGGTGTTGTAGTCAGCCCCGTATGTCTTGCAGAACACCTTCCTTCCATCCCTTCTGAGTAGCAATTTGTCCATACATGTCACACCTCAGAGTATAGAGGAAAGATGCATTATTAGTTGCATTCCTCCATATCTAATTGAAATAATTATTCAATGGTACAAGTTCCAATGCTACTGCGTACAATAGTAAGTTGTTCCTTATTGTCTATATGCTCCAGAGAAATAACCTTTCCTTCAATAAGATTTTTGATCAGTTGATTAAAACTACCAAGGTCCTTGTTCCAACCATGTTGAATGAGAAATCTGAAAGAACTTAAATCTTCACTATGAAATGTCATGACATCCTTCTTAACATCGTGTCTCTTCAATACCAGTTTAGATAAACTTTCTCTTGTTTCCCTACCTTCAGCTTCAATAGTATACCAAGAAGCACATTCTTGCTCCGTACTAATCCAGAAAAACAAACTATTCCTCAAGGTAAAACGTCCATCAGTATTTGATATATTCATATCTAATTTAGTGATGTTTCCTTTATCAGAATGATTTATAGTCATTTCCTTGAATTGTTCTATCTGTCCTTCAGTAAATAGACCTTTGCTGGATTGAGAATTCACTAATTCGGTGTTTGTGAATTCACAAATTTCTTCCCTTAGTGCTCCATCAGTTTGCACACAGGATGTTCCAACATCGTCTCTAACATCCACCTTTTCTTCAGCAATTGAATCATCAATTATCAAATTGATAGATTACATTTCATTCCAGTTTTGGAGTTAAAAACTCTATAATCTCTTCTTCTTGAAGAGTAGCCCATAAATATTCCTTCATCCCCTATGGAGTCCTTCTTGTCCACTTGATCTTTATAAGTAAAGATCTGGAATTTACTTCCAAATATATGAAAGTATATAACTTTAGGTTTCCTTCCTTTTTATACCTCATAGGTAGTAGTAGTAGTAGTACCTCTTCTCAAAGTGACCATATTATGAATATAGTTGTAGCGGTATAAATATTAAGACTAAGCCATTGGATTGACTTAACTCGCAAAAACCAATGAAGTCGCCACCACACTTTTATAGTATCCAAAGGACTAGGAAAAGAACTAATAAAACCTAAAGTAAAATAGAGATCAAGGTATGAGAGTTGGTTATGCAAAGGGAAGATATTAACACCCTAAATATTTACGGTACTCCGCAAGGACCTCTTTAAAAATCTGTGTGTTTTGGGTATAAAAGGTATATACAAAAATAAGATTGGGGAGATGAGAAAAGAAGTATTTTTTTACAATTTTGGATTTGATAAAGCTTCCAATGAGCTCTAGGCCTACATACCAATAATGTGCAATGTTGAAATCAAAACTCATGTAGTTCAGGTAAAAAAGACCAAAATTGGTTTGTTATGATTAGTTTTGATGTAAAAGACATTTTGTCTTATTTGAGTGGAAAACTAATAAACTATGACAATTATGGTAAAAAGAGAACTTGCTTCATCTTAAATATGGAGAACTTGCAGCCTGGATCAAATCAACAGTGTCAATCTCAACATATAAGTGAAAAGTTACTTCAATATTACCATGTTTGTTAAAGTGATGAGGTTTGCAAACACTCAAAGAAAAGCTCGTGTCTTACACTTTCTGAAAATGTTAAAGGAAAAAATTCCCTGAGGCACAAAAAGTTTGAGTGAGGTTAATGACTTTTAGTCATTCAAAAGATGTCAAAGTATGATTAAATTGATTAAGGTTTAATTAAGAATTTTTTTTTTGAAAATGCATGGACCTAAGTCCAAGTTTATTATGAAAGTGGTTCAAATTTGAAAACAAGAAGAGTTTTTAAAAAAGAGGGAGAATATTTTGAAAATAAAGAAGATAGGAGGAGATGAAGGGACTATCCTATGTACACAAAGTAAAAGCTAAGGTGAGGAAATGTCTAACCAACAAGAAGCCAACACTTGACATAAAGAAGTAAATATAAAATTTTCATCCTTTGGATTAAAGCCACAAGCATCGAATAGACCAAAATCATACCAATCTTCCATCTAAAAATAAATCACAAGCCAAGAGTATCAAAGAAACCCAAGGTATTAAACTCGAAGCAAGGTCTTCAATACTGAACCATGTACCATATAAATCACTTAAGGCCAACATAAAAACACATGCACAAAGAAGATTTCCAAATACAAAAGCAATATAACAATAAAGCAACACAAGGTCCAAAGGTCTCAAGGTCTCAAAGTATCAAGGCTTCTAATCCTAAGTCCAAGAGATCCACAGCTCCAATATTCTAAGGATAGTAACCAAAAATCCAAAGAGTCCTAATTCTTTTTATGTTCAAGTTGGTTATTAAGTGTATTCAAAAGAAAAAGGAAGCTCAAGTGAGCAAAGATAAAATGACATAAAATAAATGCTCAAGTGAGCAAAAATATAATGACATAAAGATAAATGGTCAAGTGAGAAAAAGGCAAATAGCATGAAATGTAAATGCTAAAGGTAAAAGTACATAAAAGTAAATGCGTAAAATAAAAAGCATAAAGCAAAGTTAATTATTAGTGAGTTAGAAGTTATAAGTTAGAAGTTAATGGTCACAAATATGATCAAAGATGATTCAATGATGATCTTGGACCAAAGAATAATGAAAACTCATTATAGGATTGATAGAATCAAAACCTTCTAACAACAAGTTTCATAGGTATGGCTCCAAAATAAACCATCAACCATACTTAGACATACAAACATAAAGTTTGGGCCACGAATGAACATTTTCCGAATCAGGACAAATTTAGCGCCATGTTAAGAAATCTTAAGTGCGTATTCCATGAACTCTCTAGGTATTCAGAAACTTGACTTTGTCTTCAGAGGTATGAGCAACAACCCTTCTGATGAACAAATCTTGACTTCTGAACTTTACATTGGAAGCTTGTTTTCTTGTACAATCTATTTTCTGATCTGAAAGCAGCAGCTTGTCAGAAATTCTTTCTTCTTGTGATTTGTGACTTCCAAAGTAATAGCTTGTTGATAAGTACACATGTGATCTTCTTCTTGGCGAACATTCAGCATTCTTATGAACTACTAATGTTTCTCCAGAAGTGAATGTGAACATTCTTTCTGTTGTGCTTGGCGTATTTCTGATTCTTCAAACAACAATTCTGAATCAATTAGAATTTCTTATTTGCATACTCAAGAAACTTATTAGAACTAAAATTTCAATTCATAAAATATATGTGTTGTTATCATCAAAAACAGAGATTTAAACACATATTCAAATCTTGTTCTAATATATATGTATAAAAAACCCTACATTCTCCACCATTAAATTCAATCTTGACCAAGTTGGAACTTTGTAGTATACATAGTCCAACTTGAGGAGGGATATTAACATAATTCTAATTAATTAACTCAGTTAGTTATATTTTATCTTAAGCTTGCATAGTTTGATATGCCTGTATTGCTTGGTTTGATTTTCAATGTGTTTCATTTGTTTTAATTTTTTCCCAATTTGTCTAGCTTGTTTGGTTTAGTTATAGATAACATGACTGATAACCAAGATCGATTAAGGCTCAACAAATTATCCTAGCATGCAACTTTTGTGGGGAAAGAGCCCGGCCCTCACGGCCATTGGTCGATTCCAGTTCATTTGATGTTGATGTCTCAATTTCTAAGGTTCAGGCATCTTCAACTTTGTCTTCCAGGAAGAGATAGGTGTCCCCTGCTAATGGCCTAGAAACCACACCTATCCAGGTTGATGCACCTGATATCGATGCATAAGTTTTTGAGTAATTTAGAAGAGGCTTGTATGACACATCAGTATGGGTACACACAAAAAACTACACTTGATCATTTTTTGTTTGGGTGCCATCTAGACATGTGTTGATAACGTCCAATTTAGGTTGGTGTAACTGGTGTATTGGGTTGAGAATATTTAGGGTTTCATTCAGAAAAACCTTAGGACTTGCCCTCCAAGATCATAGTGTTGATTTAGGGGTTCGCACAAGATTTTTCAAATATTAGGTTCGATCGAGTGAAAGCTTCGAAGAACAGTGGGTTTTGTCGAAGGAATAGTGTGGGACAGTGAATTATTTAGAAATCTTGGGACATGGTAACACGCAATTAGGTTTGATCGCGTGAAATATTTAAAGAACGGGGGTTCTTGAAAATGAGTAGCGTGAGACGGTGAATCAATTGGTGTTAACGGGATACTTGGTCGAGCTCAAGATCAAGGAAAGAGAAAGGGTTATAATCAACATCAAACATTGGGTTTGTAGGATTGCATTGCTACATTTCTCTTGTAAATAAGTTTTTGCAAAGTAAGATTGATTATCTTAATTCCAAACAGAGTTGAGGATCATATGTAGTCATAACAATGACGATTAGTGAACTACCTAAACAAATCCTTGTGTCCCCCCTCTCTCTCTTATTTACTTTCTATAGCAAATTGTTAAATTTATTGATTGGGTAATTAATACGTACATACAAATTCTTTGATTGTTAGAATTGAAATTTCTTTTTTGATTACATTATAATCAATTAGATTGTAATTAGGATTTCATATCAATGAAGTCCAAAGGAAAATATGAAAAATCGATTGCACACCAAGTGTTCGATAATTTGCTAGTTTTTGTTTTTATCTATACTTTCATTGGAAATAGGTTATCATTGTGATCATCATAAAAAGATTGATTGAGAAATTACTGTATTACTTTCTTATCATTGTCTTATATTCCATATGGTATATTACATATATCAGAGTTTCCAATAATTAGTTCGGTTTAGACAACTTGTTTGATCTAAGCTAAAACTTATGATTGCCATAGTTTTTCATCGTTTTTCAAAAATAGAATTTTAAAAGGTAATTGTTACTTTGGGGATCTATTCACCCTCCTCTATAAAAGTTATTGTCATCTAACAACTCATACATCTTCTGATTAGGAGAAACTTAATAGACAACTCCAGGATTACCAGAGTTGATGCATTGGAGATGATGTTGACATATTTGGGAGCTGAGCTAGAGGATTCCTTAAAGGAGATAGAAGACACTAGAGAGTGTCATTCTAGATTTGGATTCCTGAAGAACTTGTATGCACACCATCTGGCTGCAGTAGAGCAGACCGACGGTGATAATGAACATTTTATGTATCATAGAGAATATGCATTGAGATCACACCTCATGTACTAGGTTGACACGTCCATATTTGTGAACAAGAGATCCTATTATGTGGATGTGGTTTATCTCAGATACTTCAGTGGCTTGGAGCAGATTCATGAGTACGGTTGAAGGAGCTTGTTTGGTTTACTTATACTCTAAGTTACTTAAAGGTTGTCTTTGAAAGACCAAACATATGATAGTTAGTTTCACGTTGTTGACAGTAATATATTTGCATCCTTTATTATTTATGTACCATTTTCGTAACACTTGTGCTACACCATTAATAATAATTCATCTGTATCATTTTCAGGCATGGATGTTTAACACTTTCCATGCATCTCTGTTTGATCATATGTTGATCACTTTATTGAGGATACACCACATGCTTTTGCATTCCTCCCGCTTAGAGGGAATTAGTTGACCGAGCTCTTCAAGGGTATCTTGACCATACAAAAACAAATGATATACACTTTCAATCGTACGACAATCATCATCAAACACGTTCATTAGATAACATAGTCTTCTACTCTTGATGGTTGACTTGTGGGTCACGTCTGATGTATCCATGTCTGCCTGAGTGAGTCGTGCACCAATTCGAGTATAAGTAGGTTGTTCTAAGAGACCTTTTTGTGTGTGCTCTTCCCACTATGCCCCCGTAGAGATGTAGATGCCATATATGATAATTTACATAATCATCTGGCACCGAGTGAAGCACAAGGTATCTAGCTCCTAACAAATGGAATTGTGCATTCGACTACTCTAGTATTATTTTAGAGTGTCACATCCTTATATGACATTAGATGTTGAATTAGAGACACATAGACCTACTTATTAAATGATATTAGAGAAGGATCAAGCTAGGGCATATCATGTCGTTGATGTGTTACATGCATGTTGTCATATTATGGATCTTGAGCGAGCATATATATAGAGATGAGACTTTTTGAAAGACACTTCTAGGAGGGCCATTGTAGATTCCATTCTAGTTGAGACACTTACGACATTGTAGTACAGGAGGCAACAAAGGAATAACGAGATCCGACATATTTGTATTAGGGATTATGGATAATATTATTGTTTGTTAATTTGTTATTTTGACTATATTTTAACTGATATTTTGATTTTTCATCTTATTAGATCAGCGTATGGTTTAATTGATAAAAAATTTATTATGATAGTCTAATTATAGTACATGGTCTATCACATTAGTATATTTTTAAAAGTGTGAAAATTTACTACCTAAAGGGTGATTATGCAAGCGCATACCCATATTTTGTCACGTAGGTATATCTTTGGACTAAATTATAGCAAAATAAGGGTGTAATTCAATCACGAATAAATATGCATAAGATTATTTCGGGGATACATATCTGAATTAAATTAAAACAAAAATGAGAGTGTTATTCAATTACGCATTAATTTGGTGTAAATGAATATATCCAGAGATGTACTTCCGAATTTAAAAGGACATTTTCAAATTTTCTTAAGATATTTCTCTTCCACTAAAGGTGAAAGAAGTAATGCCCTTTTAAAGTTTGACCATAACCCATGCTAAGGTTGTTTACAATTGAAGAATAAATGAGTTGCAAATAATATATTCTAGACTAAAGACTCCCAAATTTAAAGACGCCAATTTAAAGTTAGGCACCAATTTTTCATTCAATTTTTTTATTTCATTTTTTTAGACTAAAGACACCTAAATTTAAAGTCAGGTGTGAAACATGCATCAAGCCCATAATAACATAGAATGATGAAGACATCGTGAACAATTTAAGAATCTATAAAATCCCATTATCATAATGATTTACTTAAATATTTTCTATGGTATTTAAGTTTGTCAAAATGCACACAAGGCAAAAAGATAATAATCTAATACTTGGGATGATGAAGTACAACATTACAAGAAAACCGAACATCACTACTCATCATCCTTATATGGATACTCTTTTGGAACTTCCTTGGGAAGTTTTACTTGCAACTCAAACACATCATCACCTCGAAGCGCATCACGTAGCCAAGTGACCTCAGCCTTCATTGATACCTGAGAACAAATGTAGAAGAATCAGGATGAAATCATGAGTAATCTATTTCATATTTGAAAACTAAAGCAAATGACTTATATCATAAACAAAGAAACAAGCCCAACCTTCAATTGATTACCATGAACCAAATAGTCCCTAGTATCCTCTTTGTCCTTCATGAAAGAATGTATCCACTACATACCATGATTAATGATCCCAAAAAGTGTATTGCCTTTAAGAAATTTTGGATATACGAAGACTTGAAATACAGAGAGATACTTGTTATGAAAACCGTAAATAAATAATCCTTAGTTGAAATTAGTGACAAAGTCATAATCCACTGGACTAAGGGACATATTGAAAAATCTTTATGGAAGAAAAGATCTTCAATGATTACTAACACAAAACCCTAATTTCACGTTTTAGTACTTGTAGTCTCCAATCTTCAGATGAAATGATAGACAAGTTGAGGTGTCTTTAGGCATGAGAAGCCTTGGTAGACTTGATCCCATCATAATGTATGAAATGCCTATGATGAAACACAAACCACTAAAAGTAAAATGAAAAAGGGAAATTTTGGGGTACAACAGGTACACGTAAACAAACTACACTTGATCATTTTTTGTTTGGGTGCCATCTAGACATATGTTGATAACGTCCAATTTAGGTTGGTGTAACCAGTGTATTGGACTGAGAATATTTAGGGTTTCATTCAGAAAAACCTTAGGGTTTGTCCTCCAAGATCATAGTGTTGATTTATGGGGTTCGCACAAGATTTTGCAAATACTGGGTTTGATCGAGTGAAAGCTTCGAAGAACGGTGGGTTTTGTCGAAGGAGTAGCGTGGG
Source organism: Vicia faba (assembly GCA_948472305.1). Classification (NCBI taxonomy): domain Eukaryota; kingdom Viridiplantae; phylum Streptophyta; class Magnoliopsida; order Fabales; family Fabaceae; genus Vicia; species Vicia faba. The sequence goes on from OX451741.1 coordinate 746,897,709, forward strand.
ACGGTGAATTGTTTAGAAATCTTGGGACATGGTAACACGCAATTAGATTCAATCGAGTGAAAGCTTTGAAGAACGGCGTTCTTGAAAAGGAGTAGCGTGAGACGGTGAATCAATTGGTGTTAATGGGATAATTGGTCGAGCTCAAGATCAAGGGAAGAGAAAAGGTTATAATCAACATCAAACATTGGGTTTGTAGGATTGCATTGCTACATTTCTCTTGTAAACAAGTTTTTGAAAAGTAAGATTGATTATCTCAATTCCAAACAGAGTTGAGGATCATATGTAGCCATAAAAATGACGATTGGTGAACTACCTAAACAAATCTTTGTGTCCCCCATCTCTCTCTTATTTACTTTCTATAGCAAATTGTTAAATTCATTGATTGGGTAATCGATACATATAGACAAATTATTTGATTGTTAGAATTGAAATTACTTTGTTGATTACATTATAATCAATTAGATTGTAAGTGGTATTTCATATCAACAAAGTCCAAAGGAAAATATGAAAAATCGATTGCACACCAAGTGTTCGATAATTTGTTAGTTTTTGTTTTTATCAATACTTTCATTAGAAATAGGTTTTCGTTGTAATCATCGTAAAAAGATTGATTGAGAAATTATTGTATTAATTTCTTATCATTGTCTTATATTCCATATGGTATATTACACATATCCGAGTTTCCAATAATTGGTTCGATTTAGACAACTTGTTTGATCTAGGCTAAAACTTTTGATTTCCATAGTTTTTTATCGTTTTTAAAAATAGAATTTTAAAAGGTAATTTTTACTTTGGGGATCTATTCACCCTCATCTAGATAAGTTACTGTCATCTAACAACTCATACATCTTCTGATTAGGATAAACTTAATAGACCACTCCAGGATTACCAGAGTTGATGCACTGGAGATGATGTTGACATATTTGGGAGTTGAGCTAGAGGATTCCTTAAAGGAGATAGAAGACACGAGAGTGTCATTCTAAATCTGGATTCCTGAAGAACTTGTATGCACACCATCTGGCTGCAACAAAGAAGATCGACAGTGATAATGAACATTTTATGTATCATAGAGAATATGCATTAAGATCACACCTCATGTACTAGGTTGACACGCCCATATTTGTGGATAAGAGATCCTATTATGTGGGTGCGGTTTATCTCAGATACTTCAGTGGCTTGGAGAAGATTCATGAGTACAACTGAGGGCGCTTGTTTGGTTACTTGTACTCTAAGCTACTTAAAGGTTATCTTTGAAAGACCAAACATATGACAGTTAGTTGCACGTTGTTGACAGTAATATATTTGCATCATTTATTGTTTATGTACCATTTTCGTAACACTTGTGCTACACCATTAATAATAATTCGTTTGTATCATTTTCAGGCATGGATGCTTTAACACTTTCCACGCATCTCTGGTTGGTCATATTGTTGATCACTTTATTGAAGATACACCATATGCTTTTGCATTCATCCCGCTTAGAGGGAATTAGTCAACCGAGCTCTTCAGTGTATCTTAACCATACAACAACAAATGATATACACTTTCAATCGTACGACAATCATCGTCAAACACGTCCATTAGATAACATAGTCTTCTAATCTTGATGGTTGACTTATGGGTCACGTCTGATGTATCCACATCTGCTGAGCGAGTCGTGTGTCAATTCTAGTACACGTAGGTTGTTCTAAGAGGCCCCTTTGTGTGTGCTCCTTCCACTATACCCTTGTAGATATGTAGATGCCATATATGATAATTTACATAATCATTTGGCACTGAGTGAAGCACAAGGTATCTAGATCCTAACAAAGGGAATTATGCATTCAGCTACTCTATTGGTATTTCAGAGTGTCACATTCTTATATGACATTGGATGTTGAATTAGAGACATGTAGACCTACTCATTAAGAGATATCAGAGAAGGAGCAAGCTAGGACATATCATGTCGTTGATGTGTTACATGCATGTTGTCATATTATGGATCTTGAGCGAGCATATATAAAGATATGAGACTTTTTGAAAGACACTTCTAGGAGGGCCATTATAGATTCCATTCTAATTGAGGCACTTACGGCATTGTAGTACAGGAGATTGCAAAGGAACAACGGGGTCCGACATATTTGTATTAGGGATTATGAATAATATTATCGTTTGTTAATTTGTTATTTTGACTATATTTTAACTAATATTTTGATTTTCATTTTATTAGATCAGCGTATAATTGATAAAAAAATTATTATAATAGTCTAATTATAGTACATGGTCTATCACATCAGTGTATTTTTAAAAGTGTAAAAATTTACTACCTAAAGGGTGATTATGCAAGCGCATACTCATATTTTATCACCTACATATATCTTTGAACTAAATTATAGCAAAATAAGGGTGTAATTCAATCACGAATAAATATGCATAAGATTATTTCGGGGATATATATCTAAACTAAATTAAGACAAAAATGAGAGTTTTATTCAATTACACATTGATTTGGTGTAAATGAATGTATCCGAAGATGTACTTCCGAATTTAAAAGGACATTTTCAAATTTTCTTAAGATATTTCTCTTCCACTAAAGGTGAAAGAAGTGATGGCCTTATAAAATTTGACCATAACCCATGCTTAGGTTGTTTACAATTGAAGAATAAATAAGTTACAAATAAGATTTTCTAGACTAAAGGCGCCCAATTTAAAGTTAGGCACCAATTTTTCATTCAATTCTTTTATTTCATTTTTTTTAGACTAAAGACACCTAAATTTAAAGTCAGGTGTGAAACATGCATCAAGCCCATAATAACATAGAATGATGAAGACATCGTGAACAATTTAAGAATCTATAAAATCCCATTATCATAATGATTTACTTAAAGATTTTCTATGGTATTTAAGTTTGTCAAAATGCACACAAGGCAGAAAGATAATAATCTAATACTTGGGATGATGAAGTACAACATTACAAGAAAACAGAACATCACTACTCATCATCCTTATATGGATACTCTTCTGGAACTTGCTTGAGAAGTTTTACTTGCAACTCAAACACATCATCACCTCGAAGCGCATCAGGTAGCCAAGTGACCTCAGCCTTCATTGATACCTGAGAACAAATGTAGAAGAATCAGGACGAAATCATGAGTAATCTATTTCATATTTGAGAAAAATACTCAAATTTCAGAAGACTGGCATTAAAACTATTTTTGTTTCCTAAGTGTTGAAAGCATGAAGTACAATATGTCAAATTAGAAAAGAAATAGAAACTCACCATATCCAAAGCTCCTCTAATAACTCTGCTTAATATGTTGCAGTAGTACATACCTTGGTAGTTGTCAGCAAGCTCAACAAAGTCCACCAAAGGATTATCTTCCAAAACAATACTACAACAAGTCCCTTCAACATCCCAATTGGTCACGGATGCAGTAATACCAAGGAACATTTTAAAACCAACCTGTATAAAAGAATTATTAAGGTTGATAAAAATAAAGTCATCTTCTGCTCTAAATATGCTTTACTAATAACATAATAAAATTCGGAAATAAACCAAAAAATGTTGATCACACAACCAAGTCCCAGCACATAGCCCACTCTCGACAGTCACCCAACTGTTAGATACTGAAATTAAAGAAAAGTAGCAGAAACCAACTACAACATCAAACAAAAGCTAAGAAAATGTAATTAAATAGGTTGTAAAAAAAATCTATATATGAACTTAGGGTCATCCAACAACAATGGGCCAAGAAGATATAATATAAAAAAAAAATAGTTGATGAAGATAAACTCTGGAATTAGCATGATTAGAAAGAGAAAATAAAGTTAAACGGCAATGCTTAATGAAAGCAATGCCATTATATCTAGGTCACATTTCTTTGAATGGCATAACTTATAATGAACATGCAATGCTCCATTTTTTATGTTTACTGATCATTATATTGGGCTCAAACCTGAATAATTTTGTTTCGCCAATTCTATCTTCATATGCAAATAACAACACTTGAAACCAGACTGCATTTCATTCGTGTTCTAAAACCAGTTGACTTTCCCCTCAAATCTAATACATTTTTCTGATTTGAATGCAAAGCAGCTACAAACTCATAATAGTAAAATAATGATAAGTTATGCAAAAGGTGCCCCTTTTATTGCATCTAGTCTAATGTTTTTGAATCATATGCATCTACCACATCCATTTCAGTACTAAATAATAAACCTATAAACATACTTGTTCATATGAATTTGGCTTATGCAGAACGGTGAGGGTCTAAATCTCCCCATGCCTAAAGGCCCTTACTCTCTCAATAGCCAAGAAACTTCTAATCCCTCCCTCATATTTATACACTTTACTGCCTAACCTAACAAACTAACAGGGTACATTGAACATTCACCTTGTTCTGAAGGTGAATAGCAAAGATAAGTTGTAAACAAACTGATCAGGATCCAATGATTCCAATTGTCTGAAGTCCTTCTTCACCTGCTCTAGCAGTGTCTATAACAGACATTTCATACCCTTCTGCTGCAAAATTCTGAAGATGCTTATCTCATGTATTGAGTCGAGCCTCATGTCCTTCTCGTCTTGATTTCAAGACACTATAGTTATCACCATCATGTCCTTCCCTTTTCTAAGATTTCATTAGAAAATTCAAGGAATAACTTCCCATATTGCAGTACAGATTGTAGAACTTTGACAGTTAGCTCCTTCAATTCCCAAAGACCTTTAATCTCTGAACTGACAAGATGCTTCTCTCTTAATCCCTTTCTTTTATTTATATATACATCAGTCTAACCCGCCTAACTAAGAGGGTAACCTATTAATCATTTTGATAAGAAGTGATATCTTTATTAGAAGACCTAATGAAGAATTTCCTTAGTACAGGATGCATCCCTTTAAGCCCTTCCTCTTATTTATAGTTATACACATCATAGCCAAAGATAACCAACATACTAACTAAGCTTTTGATCACATGAACACAATCTAAGTTCTAGTTAGACTTCCAGAGGCCAGGGTTATATTCCTGTTATACTCAGAATCTCTTTTCCAATGTTCTAAGAAGCTTGAAGTTCAAACATGTCCAGCCAAGTACGAAACTTAATTTTTGTGCCCGCAAATATGATTTCCGGTATTTATTTATATTTCATATGTAGATTAAGCCAAGAACCAATACATACTTCCGTACACTCAAACTATTAGATAAATTTTTACTACTTATTAAAGTAGGAACTTGACTTCACAGTTTTTTACTACTTACAAATCAAGCCAATTAATGCGACCCTTGAAAGGACATGACACGGACACGACAGCAAATTAACTTGAAATATATATATATATATATATATATATATAAAATAATGTAATTTATGAGCACAATCTATGAAGATTCTAAAATGAGAACTAAAATATATATTTATTTAAACTTATTACTTTCAATAAATAAAAAAAGACTTAAATTGAGTACTATCAATTAAGAAAAATTATTTAAAACAAAATAATACAAATCTTATCATAGTCACTCCACATTGAGAAAACATGTCTCTAAGTTTGACTCATCCAAAAACAAGTTATATGTAATATGTAATTAACATATAACATGAGTGAAAGAAAGACAAATAACATATAACATATCTAATTAACATAAAACATTTTTGTAATTAACATGAAAATACACACACAAAAAAAGACAATTTACAAAGTGAAACGCCGTCGCCGACGTACGTAATTAACAACAGGAAACAAAAACAAAGACAAATAATAAAAAAAGAAAATAGTATCGGAAGAGAAAGAGTGGAATATCGGTGGTGGCGACTATGAAATACCAGCGTGCGGAGAAGATGAAAACAAACAAAGATGAAAACAAAAAGAGAAGATGAAAAAACAAGGAATATAAGTTGTTTTTATAGGGGGAAAGTGGAATATGAGAGGTGATGTGTCTGTTATTTGAAATAGTATGTCGTATTTGTGTTCGTTGCGTTTCAATTTTTTTTGGACACTTCAAAACTGTGTCTGATACGTATCGTACGAGTGTGTGTGTCGGTGTCTGATATGTGTTTAGTGTGAGGGGACACACCTTCTAATTGGTGTGTCAGAGCTTCATAGGATTAAATGAACAAGCAGAAGTGCCATTTTTAAATTTTTTCTACATGCGTCTAATGAAACCAAACAACAACACAATACCTTTGCAATCACATCAACTGTCTCTCTGAAACCAACACACCTTGAGACATTAGATTTAGCCAAAAACTCATCAATCAAACAGATTCCAATATTATAACCCCTGAAAATACCAAGCAAGCAGCAAAATTCATATTGATGAAAGTAAGTAACCCAAATACAAATACACAAAACCATGTAGCTAAAAATCCCACGAAAAAATGTGAAAAAAACAAATTTTATGGCATCAGAAGATAAGAGAACACAACATATTGAATTAAGAAAGAGTTTCAGAATTGTACATTTGATCTAGCTGCTTGTTGACTTCCTCAACCTCTTCCAGATCTGTAAGCAATTGCCCCACAATTGCCCCATATGTCAGAGTAAATAGCTCGGCATTCTGCACAGTCCAAAAGAAATTTCCAAATTCTAACACAGATGGATACAATTAACTCAAAATAAGGTTTCCATGAACTTCAAACAAAATTGTCATTTTTTTTATGTAAATCAAAATAAAAAATAAGGGAGATGAATCTAGAGTTTATTGGTGTAAAAATTTGGGAAATTGGAAAATTGAGCGATGTTATTTTCTTGGGTACCAAAGAGAGTATAATGAGAGTATTGATTTGGTTTTCTTACAACGCGTTCGATGTTTGCGAATATCGCATCGCCAGATCGAGGAGCAACAGGAGCCATCGTTAGAGCTCAGTCAGATTTGTTAAGCTGTAGAAATAATTAAATTAAATGATTCAAATATGGTAGGAATGAAACAAATCCAATATTTTAAAACTTACCCACAATTTAGGAACCCAATTTAAGATATTAGAAGCCACAAAACCAAAGCAGTTTCTCAGACTATATACAATTTTCCAAAATATAATTTATTTTTATATGATATATTGCTATCACATTATAAAACTAATGCGTGAATATCTACTAAACGACACTGATCAAAATCACACAGCAAGTGATTTGGGATCACAAGATTGTAAAAAAAGTATCATTAATTATAATTTCGCCGATCCGTAACAATTTGTACCTAGAAAACTCGGATCTGAGATGTAGTGAAGATAAAGCTTAAATTGAAGATAAAAATAGACACGAGATTTAGAAACTACGAACCTTTGGTGTTAGTGAAAATCTTGCTAGCGGTGATGACTGATGACTGATGATTGCTCGCTGCTGCCTGCGTTTCGCGCAGGGGACTTGGAGAAACTGATTTGGGGGCTATTTTCGTAACTGTGTTATGTGATAATAGGATAATTTAGTTCACAAAAATTTATATATATTAAGAAATGGTTTTATCAATTTATGAGTTAAAGTAGGATTTTTAAGACAGATTCAGTCCAATAGAAAATTGTAAATCGGTCAGATTTTAACAAAGAGAATTTTATCATATATCTCTATTGTAACCTAAAATTTACCCTCTCATTTCTTAAGGCATTTCTCACAAGGATTATCAAAGTTCAAGTTTGCACAAGTACAATTGGAAGAAACTGTTAAAAAGGATAAAACAGATGAAAATAATCTTTTCAACAAAATTGGAGAAAAATAAGTTTTCTTTGATTTCCCTTGCTTCGATTGGATTTTGGGTCCCCTGCAAATCTACTTCGATTCACAAGGCTTCGATTGGACTTTAGTCTCCTTCAGGCCTTCTTCGATTTCCCTTGTTTCGTTTGGACTTTAGTCTCTTTCAAGACTGCTTCGATTGGACTAGGACTTCCTTAAAGCTTCAATCAATTCAGAAGGAAATGATCTTCATACAAGCTTCGATTAAGTTTTGTTTCCCTTTGAAACAACGTCCTTCGATTCAGGAAGTAAAGGCCTCCTTTTGGTTTTCTTCGATTCAGAAAGTCAATAATCTTCTAAAAGCTTCCTTCGATTCAGAAGGAAATAACCTTCTCAAAAGTGTCCTTCGATTACACCATTGACCCCTTACATGTTTGCCTTGAGTCACAAAGTAGTGACCTCTTGCATACACCATTTCGTTTGGTCATGTGACTTCGTACAAGCAAGCCTTTGATTGGACAAGAGCCGGCTTCACACAAAGCTTCGATTGGAGTTTTGGTTTCCTTCGAATCAGCATCTTTCGAACCCAACTATGGATCCTTCGAAGCAAGTTTGAGCAAATCTCATAGCCTTACCCTACTTGTCAGGCTATTTTGCTTCCAAATCTTTACATAATCAAAAGCTTGTACAAAGGATAGAAGCTTTGTCTATTGGATAATACTATTCTTGGTTAAAATAGCAAAGGCTACGTACTTTTTTTTCATAGAGAGTACTTTTAAAGCAACTTCCAATCTGATTTTTGTCTGAACACAAGCAATGTCAAAAGCATAAGTCCAATCTTCTGCCAGCAGGCCCCCACTTGTACTGGAAACGTGGGAACAACGAAAAGGGATTGACTTGTTTCACCTTTAACCAAACCATGGTTTGTCATCATACAAACCTGGTTACTTCAAACATGTTGATTCTTTTCTCTATAAATAGAAAAGCATTTGCAAGCTCAAAAGAGGAATTTTTGGCCAGAGGAACGAATCTCCAAAATTTTCTCAAACACTTAAACACCTGTCAAACACAAACCCAAAATCCAAATACTTGTCCTCTTTGAATCTGAAAGGTTCCTGTACCTTGTTCCCCTTCGAATCCATCAAGAAGAACCTCACGCTTGTTCTCCTCTTTCAAATCCAGTATCAAAAGCCTAACCTCTGGTCCCTCCCTTCGAATCTAACAACATTCAAGGAAACCACTTCAAGGTCCAGCACACCCTCCACCCTCTAGCAAGGTAAGTTGTTCCAAACCTTGAGCTTTTCGTTTCTTGTATAACATGTAAATAAGCTTTTATTTTGTTTCAAGCATGTACATATCATTGTTCTTTTCGTTTCCACCCTTTTAATATGTTTTCAGAGCTAACCCTTTTGTTTTTCTTCTTGTTTACCTAAACATGCATTAAGTATTAAACTGGTTGTAAGGCAATGCTAGCATGGCCTTAGGCCATGTTGCTACTTAAGAGTTCAAACGAAAGAAACAGTAAACAGGAAGTAGGAAACGAAGCCTTTGGCTTCCACACTAACCTCCAAGTTAAACGAAAGAGGCAACCAGAAGGCAAACCATGCTAACTTCCAGGCCCAGACGAAAAACATGCCTACACTGATTCCAGACCCAGTCGAAAGGCTCTCCCTCACTGCTTTCAACCCCTAGTCAAAGGAGGCAAAAAGACAGATTACATCTTGCACTGGTTCCAGGCCCAGTCGAAAGGCACAATATGCTGACTTCCAGGCCCCAATCGAAAGGCATAACATGCTGACCCCCAGGCCTATGTCAAAATCCACGCCTTCACCCCTTCCAGGCCAGATCGAAAGAAGCCAGGAAGAGCAGAATCGAAGGATGATGCTGCCTGGATCGAAAAGGATTATTTTCCCTTCTTTATTTTGTTTTTGTCTTTACATTTTCTTGCTATTCAATATGGTTGTAATAGTGTAGGATATTTATTTTCTGCATTTTTATTGCTTTATATAAATGTTAGTAATTAGGATGTATGGCAAGATAAAACCAACAAGTAGACAACCCAAAAATCAAAGACAAATGGCATGCAATCAAATACACTATTCACACATGCACCCCTAGGGTTTAATCCACTTGTTGCCTAAAAATGGTCATGTTATGCATGTGAGACGTCTTAGCAAAAACAATCAAAATACAAGATGATAGTCTCTCAATGACGCTACGAATGTTACCTTACAAATGATCTTAGTCCCTCAAGAGAAATACTAAGATATCTCACAACATTGCTATCATGACTATACGATGACCCACGCCCATCCTTTCACATACAATGATGGAGCTTCTTACCAAATCAATGGTAAGATAGCAACATCTAAAGGAGGAGGAAAAGAACACTAAAGACCTTTGAGTTGGTAGGTTGCTCCTAGTTGCTCGCTTGCTCACAGGAAAAACATTTTATACACCAACACTTTCATTTTGAAACATTTTATTCACCACATGATCATTCAATATTTGGAAAAATTGAAAATGTCAAGATTGCTAAAGAAGGATGAGATGTATTAAAGTTGTCACATAAAGGAGTAGAGAAGAATCAGAAGTCCAAATTACAATTGCTGCATAGATAATATGAAAGGTACAAAATGTCTAATTCATAAGCAGTAGAACAATATTTTCTCGGTTATAAATCTCGTCAACAAGATGAAAGTATATGGAGAAGATATTCTTGATAGGAACGTGGTAGAAATATTCTACCTACAATACATATGAAGTTTGACCATGTGGTGACTACAATAATTGAGTCTCACGATACATACACTTTGTCTGTAGCAGACTTATAGGGAAACATTAAAAGTCATGTCAACAGAATATTATAAAAGACCGAGAAAGTGGTAAAATAAGAAACTCTCAAGAGTCGGGTAAATTCCAACATCAGTTCTGAGTCAAGAAATATTGTAGAAGAAATAGGTCAAAATAATTACAATAATAGAGGAAAAGGAAATTATAGAGGTAGCGGCCGAGGAAAATATGGAGGAAGAGGACGTCGCATCTTTAATCAATGGAGAGACAACAATTTCAACGACTTCAATCTAACACATCAAGGAAGAGATGGTCATAATTTTGGATCTACATACCGTGACAATGGAAGAGGTAACTACAATCAAGAAAGGACGAATTATAGTTGTTATCATTGCGGAAAGTTTGGACACAAAGAAGTTGATTGCGATATAAACATCAGGAAAATGTGGCAGAAAACTCGTATAAAAGTACTTGTGAGTATTATGAAAATCTACAAATTTTATTTTTGGAAAGTAATACATTTTCAGAAGAAGAATATATTTAGTATCTAGACACTGTGTGTAGTAATCATATGTGTGGGAAAAAAAATAATTATTTGTTTCCCTGAAGGAAACGGTAAAATCTACCATGAAGTTTGGAAACAATTCAAATTGTCCAATTTTGGGAAAAGGTCGAATTACTATCAGGTTAAAAGATGGATCACAAAAATTTATTGGTGATGTTTTATATGCTCCTGGTCTTCATCATAATCTATTGAGTATGGGACAACTGTCATAGAAAGGTTCCAACATGAAGATCCATAATGGTTACTGCACGTTGATCGACAAAAATGATAGGTTTCTCATAAAGGTAAGAATGACATTGAACCATCTATTTTCTTTGAAAATTCAACATGAAAAATTTCCTTTCTTGAGTTCTATCATTCCAAATGATAATTGGTTGTGACACATGAGATTTGGTCACTTTCATTTTTCTGGCTTGAATTATCTTTCGAAAAAAGAATATGTTTTTGGATTTCATGTTGTGAATATTCCAAATGGAGTATGTGAGACTTGTCAGATTGAAAATAAACATAGAGATTCATTTCTAACTGGAATGTGTTGGTGAGCAAACAAGCTGCTGGAGATAATTCATCCAGACTTATGTTTGAAGTTATGGCACTGTGATAACACAAGCTAAGACTGATGTCTCAACAACACACAATGTCACGGGAGATGTTATAACATATACTGATAGAAAAATAGACTTGCTGAAAACATAAAGATTATACAGAAAAGTACATTGCAGAAACTTAAAGAACACAATCAATTGTTAACCCATTTCGGTACAACTCACCTACTCTGGGGGCTACCAAGTCAGGAAGGAAATCCACTATCAGTAGTATCAATTCGAAGCCTAAACAATCCCAGTTTACAACTTCTCACTTAATCCCTATCCAATGCAATTTATTCCTAGGAACCTCCTAGATAAGAGAATCTATCTCACTCTCTATCACCAGAGTGATATCAAACAATCTCAATCCCAGAGAATGTCTCAAGAAACCAAAAGGAAGATTACTCTTCCAATACAAAAATACTTAGTGTTGCTTAAAAGATTAACTAAGAACAATACTCAACTATTTGTTTAAAAGCTTAGAGGAGAACAACAACTTGATAAACAAGCAACAATCATTCAACTCAATGCATTAAAACATACATGAGGACATACAAATAAACACACGAAAAACCTAAGGAACTCTCAAACCCTAAACCCTTATTTTTCACAAGGTTTTACAATAAAAACCATTCTTAAAAAACTATGTCTTGAACGTCCCCTTAAATAGACTCCTGCAGTGGACTTGGACTCTTCAATCAAATCCAATCTCCAGCTGTAAATCTCTGCATAATCTTCTCTGTAAAAATAGAAACACAAACAAATCTTTCAAATATTTCCTAAAAAGTCTCAAAGATCTTTTTTATGAAACAAATCAAATCTGCAATTATTCCTAAAAAATCCTTGATTGCCTGCGCCTGTTATGAGTACTAGAAGCCTAAAAAAACTCATATTTTTCAATCAAAACTTCAAGGATATCAGCCATTTATATGTCATGATGTTCTGTTGTAACATGTTGTACTATCTTATGGAGCATCTGTCAAATAAAGTACCAGCAGACTCTGATGTACCAGCTGGTCAAGATGTTATTAAATCTTGTTCAACATTACGCTGCAATATATGTTTTCCAAATGAAACATGTTTTGATAAAACATTTGCCAACTCTTTGTTTTACCAAAATTGTTGCCAACTATAAAATCACAGACCTAACAATCTCCCCAATTGGAAAATTTTGACTAAAACAACCTTTGCACAAAAACCTGGAGAGATGAATAAAATCACAAACACAAGTTACATGAATACATATACACTTTGTAAAAACTTAACACATCTAAAAAGCTTGTACAATCAAGCAAGTTTATTACTCCCCTTGTCATACACAATCAGTCTTCCTCCTTAATTGAAAACCCCCAAATCAGAGTACACGCAGTAGAAGACACAACAAAAGCAACAACAGCAGCTTCAACACATGAAACATTATCCTGCTCTCCCTTAATAGTTGCATACAACAAGCAACCACAAACATCTACTCTCCCAAAAGGAGTAGTATACAGTCTTATCACAATACTAAATCAACATGTCAAAACATATGATATAACATCGGGACACACAAAATACTAACACTTTACTCCCCCTTTTTAGCCAAAATATTGACAAAAAATAGAGTAAATGTACACTAATGGAAACATAGAAAGCCTTGGAACCAAATATATTGCACATAAGCAACACCTCAGATGGAGGCACACAACACAAATGGAAACGCACATATTGCACACCAGTAATACCACAGATGGAAGCACAAAATTTGATGGAACCAAACTTCACCAAATTTCAGGTGGTCCTCCACCTCTTACCCCTGTCAAAGAGCCTTATTCCTCTGTCAAAGATCCTCTTACACTCCTTGGTGTTGTAGTCAGCCCCACTTCCTTGGAGAACACCTTCCTTTCATCCCTTCTCAGTAGCAATTTGTCCAGGCATGTCATGCCTCAGAATATAGAGGAAAGATACAATATTAGTTGCATTCCTCCATATCTGTAATTGATATAACTCTTCAATAGTACAAGTTCCAATCCTACTGCGTACAATAATAATTTGTTCCTTGTTGTGTATATGCTCAAGAATAATAACCTTTCCTACAATTAGATTCTTGATCAGTTGATTACAACTACCAAGGTCTTTGTTCCATCCATGTTAAATGAGATATCTGAAAGAACTCAGATATTCACTATGAAATGTCATGACATCCTTCTTGATATCATGTCAAATAAAGTACCAGCAGACTCTGTTGTACCAGCTGATCAAGATACTATGAGATCTTGTTCAACATTTGGCTGTAATACATGTTTTCCAAATTAAACATGTTTTGATAAAATTGTTTCCAGCTATTTGTTTTACAAAAATTGTTGCCAACTATAAAATCACAAACCTAACAATCTCCCCCTTTGGAAAATTTTGGCTAAAACAACCTTTGCACAAAAACCTGAAGAGATGAATAAAACCACAAACACAAGTTAAATGAATACATACACTTTTTAAAAACTTAATACAACTAAAAATCTTGTACAATCAGACAAGTTTATTACTCCCCCTATGATACACAATCAGTCCTCCCCCTCAATGGAAAGCCCCCAAATTAGAGAACATGCAGCAGAAGCAGCAGCTTCAGTACATGACAAACTATCATGCTCCCCCTTATTAGTTGCATACAACAAGAAACCACAAACATCTACTCTCCCAAAAGTAGTAGCATACAGTCTTATCACAATACTAAATCAACATGTCAAGACATGTGATGTAACATTGGGACACATAAAACACTAACACTTTACTCCCCCTTTTTAGCCAAAATATTGATAAAAAATAGAGTAAATGTACACATGAGGAAACATAGAAAGTCTCATAACCAAATATATTGCACACAAGCAATACCTCAAATGGAAGCACACAGTTCAAATGGAAATACGCATATTGCACACCACTAATACCATCGAAGGGAGCACAAAATCTGATGGAACCAAACTTCACCAAATTTCAGGTGGTCTTCCACCTCTTACCCCTGTCAAAGATTCTCCCGCACTCCTTGGTGTTGTAGTCAGCCCCGTATGTCTTGCAGAACACCTTCCTTCCATCCCTTCTGAGTAGCAATTTGTCCATACATGTCACGCCTCAGAGTATAGAGGAAAGATGCACTATTAGTTGCATTCCTCCATATCTAATTGAAATAGTTATTCAATAGTAAAAGTTCCAATGCTACTGCGTACAATAGTAAGTTGTTCCTTATTGTCTATATGCTCCAGAGTAATAACCTTTCCTTCAATAAGATTTTTGATCAGTTGATTAAAACTACCAAGGTCCTTGTTCCAGCCATGTTGAATGAGATATCTGAAAGAACTCAAATCTTCACTATGAAATGTCATGACATCCTTCTTAACATCGTGTCTCTTCAATACCAGTTCAGATAAACTTTCTCTTGTTTCCCTACCTTCAGCTTCAATAGTATACCAAGAAGCACATTCTTGCTTCGTACTAATCCAGAAAAACAAACTATTCCTCAAGGTAAAACATCCATCAGTATTTGATATATTCATATCTAATTTAGTGATGTTTCCTTTATCAGAATGATTTATAGTCATTTCCTTGAATTGTTCTATATGTCCTTCAGTAAATAGACCTTTTCTAGATTGAGAATTCACTAATTCGGTGTTTGTGAATTCACAAATTTCTTCCCTTAGTGCTCCACCAGTTTGCACACAGGATGTTCCAACATCGTCTCTAACATCCACCTTTTCTTCAGAAATTGAATCATCAATTATCAAATTGATAGCTTACATTTCATTCCAATTTTGGAGTTAAAAACTCTATAATCTCTTCTTCTTGAAGAGTAGCCCATAAATATTCCTTCATCCCCTATGGAGTCCTTCTTGTCCACATGATCTTTATAAGTAAAGATCTGGCATTTACATCCAAATATATGAAAGTATTTAACTTTAGGTTTCCTTCCTTTTTATACCTCATAGAGAGTAGTAGTAGTAGTACCTCTTCTCAAAGTGACCATATTATGAATATAGTTGTAGCGGTATAAATATTAAGACTAAGCCATTGGATTGACTTAACTCGCAAAAACCAATGAAGTCGCCACCACACTTTTATAGTATCCAAAGGACTAGGAAAAGAGCGAATAAAACCTAAAGTAAAATAGAGATCAAGGTATCAGAGTTGGTTATGCAAAGGGAAGATATTAGCACCCTAAATATTTACGGTACTCCGCAAGAACCTCTTTGAAAATCTATGTGTTTTGGCTATAAAAGGTATATAAAAAAATAAGATTGGGGAGATGAGAAAAGAAGTATTTTTTTACAATTTTGGATTTGATAAAGCTTCCAATGAGCTCTAGGCCTACATACCAATAATGTGCAATGTTGAAATCAAAACTCATGTAGTTCAGGTAAAAAAGACCAAAATTGGTTTGTTATGATTAGTTTTCATGTAAAAGACATTTTGTCTTATTTGAGTGGAAAACCAATAAACTATGACAATTATGGTAAAAAGAGAACTTGCTTCATCTTAAATATGGAGAACTTGCAGCCTGGATCAAATCAACAATGTCAATATCAACATATAAGTGAAAAGTTACTTCAATATTACCATGTTTGTTAAAGTGATGAGGTTTGCAAACACTCAAAGAAAAGACTCGTGTCTTACACTTTCTGAAAATGTTAAAGGAAAAAATTCCCTGAGACACAAAAAGTTTGAGTGAGGTTAATGACTTTTATTCATTCAAAAGATGTCAATGTATGATTAAATTGATTAAGGTTTAATTAAGAATTTTCTTTTTGAAAATGCATGGACCTAAGTCCAAGTTTATTATGAAAGTGGTTCAAGTTTGAAAACAAGAAGAGTTTTTAAAAAAGAGGGAGAAGATTTTGAAATTAAAGAAGATAGGAGGAGATGAAGGGACTATCCTATGTACACAAAGTAAAAGCTAAGGTAAGGAAATGTCTAACCAACAAGAAGCCAACACTTGACATAAAGATGTAAACGTAGAATTTTCATCCTTTGGATTAAAGCCACAAGCATCGAATAGACCAAAATCATACCAATCTTCCATCTGAAAATAAATCACAAGCCAAGAGTATCAAAGAAACCCAAGGTATTAAACTCGAAGCAAGGTCTTCAATACTGAACCATGTGCCATATAAATCACTTAAGGCCAACATAACAACACATGCACACAGAAGATTTCCCAATACACAAGCGATATAACAATAAAGCAACACAAGGTCCAAAGGTCTCAAGGTCTCAAAGTATCAAGGCTTCTAATCCTAAGTCCAAGAGATCCACAACTCCAATATTCTAAGGATAGTAACCAATAATCCAAAGAGTCCTAATTCTTTTTATGTTCAAGTTGGTTATTAAGTGTATTCAAATGAAAAAGGAAGCTCGGGTGAGAAAAGATAAAATGACATAAAATAAATGCTCAAGTGAGCAAAAATAAAATGACATAAAGATAAATGGTCAAGTGAGAAAAAGGCAAATAGCATGAAATGTAAATGCTAAAGGTAAAAGTACATAAAAGTAAATGCGTAAAATAAAAAGCATAAAGCAAAGTTAATTATTAGTGAGTTAGAAGTTATAAGTTAGAAGTTAATGGTCACAAATATGATCAAAGATGATTCAATGATGATCTTGGACCAAAGAATAATGAAAACTCATTATAGGATTGATAGAATCAAAACCTTCTAACAACAAGTTTCATAGGTATGGATCCAAAATAAACCATCAACCATACTTAGACATACAAACATAAAGTTTGGGCCATGAATGAACATTTTCCGAATCAGGACAAATTTAGCGCCATGTTAAGCAATCTTAAGTGCGTATTCCATGAACTCTATAGGTATTCATAAACTTGACTTTGTCTTCAGAGATATGAGAAACAACCCTTCTGATGAACAAATATTGACTTCTGAACTTTACATTGGAAGCTTGTTTTCTTGTACAATCTATTTTCTGATCTCAAAGTAGCAGCTTGTCAGAAATTCTTTCTTCTTGTGATTTGTGACTTCCAAAGTAATAGCTTGTTGATAAGTACACATGTGATCTTCTTCTTGGCGAACATCCAGCATTCTTCTGAACTACTAATGTTTCTCCAGAAGTGAATGTGAACATTCTTTCTGTTGTGCTTGGCGTATTTCTGATTCTTCAAACAACAATTCTAAATCAATTAGAATTTCTTATTTGCATACTCAAGAAACTTATTAGAACTAAAATTTCAATTCATAAAATATATGTGTTGTTATCATCAAAAACAGAGATTTAAACACATATTCAAATCTTGTTCTAATAGATATGTATAAAAAACCCTACATTCTCCACCATTAACTTCAATCTTGACAAAGTTGGAACTTTGTAGTATACATAGTCCAACTTGAGGAGGGATATTAACATAATTCTAATTAATTAACTCAGTTAGTTATATTTTATCTTAAGCTTTCATAGTTTGATATGCATGCATTGCTTGGTTTGATTTTCAATGTGTTTCATTTGTTTTAATTTTTTTCCAATTTGTCTAGCTTGTTTGGTTTAGTTATAGATAACATGACTGATAACCAAGATCGATTAAGGCTTAACAAATTATCCTATCATGCATCTTTTATGGGGAAAGAGCTTGGCCCTCACGGCCATTGGTCGATTCCAGTTCATTTGATGTTGATGTGTCAATTTCTAAGGTTCAGGCATCTTCAACTTCGTCTTCCAGGAAGAGATAGGTGTCCCCTGCTAATGGCCTAGAAACCACACCTATCCAGGTTGATGCACCTGATATCGATGCATAAGTTTTTGAGTAATTTAGAAGAGGCTTGTATGACACATCAGTATGGGTACACACAAAAACTACACTTGATCATTTTTTGTTTGGGTGCCATCTAGACATGTCTTGATAACGTCCAATTTAGGTTGGTGTAACCGATGTATTGGGTTGAGAATATTTAGGGTTTCATTCGGAAAAACCTTAGGACTTGACCTCCAAGATCATAGTGTTGATTTATAGGTTCGCACAAGATTTTGCAAATATTGGGTTCGATCGAGTGAAAGCTTCGAAGAACAGTGGGTTTTGTCGAAGGAAGAGTGTGGGACAGTGAATTATTTAGTAATCTTGGGACATGGTAACACACAATTAGGTTTGATCACGTGAAATATTTAAAGAACGGCGGTTCTTGAAAAGGAGTAGCGTGAGACGGTGAATCAATTGGTGTTAACGGGATACTTGGTCGAGCTCAAGATCAAGGAAAGAGAAAGGGTTATAATCAACATCAAACATTGGGTTTGTAGGATTGCATTGCTACATTTGTCTTGTAAATAAGTTTTTGCAAAGTAAGATTGATTATCTTAATTCCAAACAGAGTTGAGGATCATATGTAGTCATAACAATGACGATTAGTGAAATACCTAAACAAATCCTTGTGTCCCCCCTCTCTCTCTTATTTACTTTCTATAGCAAATTGTTAAATTTATTGATTGGGTAATTGATACGTACATACAAATTCTTTGATTGTTAGAATTGAAATTTCTTTTTTGATTACATTTTAATCAATTAGATTGTAAATAGTATTTCATATCAATGAAGTCCAAAGGAAAATATGAAAAATCGATTGCACACCAAGTGTTCGATAATTTGCTAGTTTTTGTTTTTATCTATACTTTCATTGGAAATAGGTTATCATTGTGATCATCGTAAAAAGATTGATTGAGAAATTATTGTATTAATTTCTTATCATTGTCTTATATTCCATATGGTATATTACATATATCCTAGTTTCCAATAATTAGTTCGGTTTAGACAACTTGTTTGATCTAAGCTAAAAATTATGATTGCCATAGTTTTTCATCGTTTTTCAAAAATAGAATTTTAAAAGGTAATTTTTACTTTGGGGATCTATTCACCCTCCTCTAGAAAAGTTATTGTCATCTAACAACTCATACATCTTCTGATTAGGAGAAACTTAATAGACTACTCCAGGATTACCAGAGTTGATGCATTGGAGATGATGTTGACATATTTGGGAGCTGAGCTAGAGGATTCGTTAAAGGAGATAGAAGACACTAGAGAGTGTCATTCTAGATTTGGATTCCTGAAGAACTTGTATGCACACCATCTGGCTGCAACAGAGCAGACCGACGGTGATAATGAACATTTTATGTATCATAGAGAATATGCATTGAGATCACACCTCATGTACTAGGTTGACACGTCCATATTTGTGAACAAGAGATCCTATTATGTGGATGTGGTTTATCTCAAATACTTCAGTGGCTTGGAGCAGATTCATGAGTACGGCTGAAGGCGCTTGTTTGGTTTACTTATACTCTAAGTTACTTAAAGGTTGTCTTTGAAAGACCAAACATATGACAGTTAGTTTCACGTTGTTGACAGTAATATATTTGCATCCTTTATTATTTATGTACCATTTTCGTAACACTTGTGCTACACCATTAATAATAATTCATCTGTATCATTTTCAGGCATGGATGTTTAACACTTTCCATGCATCTCTGGTTGATCATATGTTGATCACTTTATTGAGGATACACCACATGCTTTTGCATTCCTCCCGCTTAGAGGGAATTAGTCGACCGAGCTCTTCAAGGGTATCTTGACCATACAACAACAAATGATATACACTTTCAATCGTAAGACAATCATCATCAAACATGTTCATTAGATAACATAGTCTTCTACTCTTGATGGTTGACTAATGGGTCACGTCTGATGTATCCATGTCTGCCTGAGCGAGTCGTGCACCAATTCGAGTATAAGTTGGTTGTTCTAAGAGACCTTTTTGTGTGTGCTCTTCCCACTATGCCCCCATAGAGATGTAGATGCCATATATGATAATTTACATAATCATCTGGCACCGAGTGAAGCATAAGGTATCTAGCTCCTAACAAATGGAATTGTGCATTCAACTACTCTCGTATTATTTTAGAGTGTCACATCCTTATATGACATTGGATGTTGAATTAGAGACACATAGACCTACTTATTAAATGATATTAGAGAAGGAGCAAGCTAGGGCATATCATATCGTTGATGTGTTACATGCATGTTGTCATATTATGGATCTTGAGCGAGCATATATATAGAGATGAGACTTTTTGAAAGACACTTCTAGGAGGGCCATTGTAGATTCCGTTCTAATTGAGACACTTACGACATTGTAGTACAGGAGGCAACAGAGGAATAACGGGATCCGACATATTTGTATTAGGGATTATGGATAATATTATTGTTTGTTAATTTGTTATTTTGACTATATTTTAACTGATATTTTTATTTTTCATCTTATTAGATCAGCATATTGTTTAATTGATAAAAAATTTATTATTATAGTCTAATTATAGTACACGGTCTATCACATTAGTATATTTTTAAAAGTGTGAAAATTTACTACCTAAAGGGTGATTATGCAAGCGCATACCCATATTTTGTCACGTAGGTATATCTTTGGACTAAATTATAGCAAAATAAGGGTGTAATTCAATCACGAATAAATATGCATAAGATTATTTCAGGGATACATATCTGAATTAAATTAAAACAAAAATGAGAGTGTTATTCAATTACGCATTAATTTGGTGTAAATGAATATATCCGGAGATGTACTTCCGAATTTAAAAGGACATTTTCAAATTTTCTTAAGATATTTCTCTTCCACTAAAGGTGAAAGAAGTAATGCCCTTTTAAAGTTTGACCATAACCCATGCTTAGGTTGTTTACAATTGAAGAATAAATGAGTTGCAAATAAGATATTCTAGACTAAGGACGCCCAAATTTAAAGACTCCCAATTTAAAGTTAGGCACCAATTTTTCATTCAATTTTTTTATTTCATTTTTTTTAGACTAAAGACACCTAAATTTAAAGTCAGGTGTGAAACATGCATCAAGCCCATAATAACATAGAATGATGAAGACATCGTGAACAATTTAAGAATCTATAAAATCCCATTATCATAATGATTTACTTAAAGATTTTCTATGGTATTTAAGTTTGTCAAAATGCACACAAGGCAGAAAGATAATAATCTAATACTTGGTGTGATCGGTGGGAATAGAACTGACTGTTTTGGAATGCTGGTTCGCATTTGCGTTCTTTTTCGCAAAATGTCGCGGTAAGCAAGAGTCGCCACCGTCTTTTATTTTATCCAAAAGGAAAGGACAAAAGCACAGAAAAATTCCTTTTTGAGATGTTTCTCGGGTTCGGGAGGTAGATTATAGAAAGGGAAGGTGTTAGCACCCTTTCTATCTGTGGTTATCCACGGGCTCTTAGGTACTTTCTCACTATGTTTTCAAAAGTTTGCTTTCCTTTGTGTCTGTGGGTTTGAAAAGATTTTTTGTTTTGAAGAGAGTGTAAGTGCGAAAAGTTTTGTTTTGTTTTAAAAGGAGCAAGTACTTAAGAACCTCTACCTACTCAAAAAGGAATTAAACTGTTCAAATGTCCTTTAGACAATGCTATCCCACTATTGAGGAGTAGGTAGCACCGTCGTTGGAGTTTTAGGGTCAATTCGATTTAAGGGACGTGTGGCCACTAAAGCAATGTTAGGACGCCTTAGCAGTAACCCTAATGTCTTAGATCATTTTTCCGAGGCAACCGTTTCGAGGCAACTTATGATCTTTGGACAAAAGGACGACCTCTAAAACTTCCTATACTCAATGACCACGTTCGAGGCAACCAAGTGAGGCGTACCCTAAGAGTGGCATGTGCGAGTGTGTCAATTTTCTGTTTATATTATCTTTGTACATGTAATGGTGAGCTACGGTTGATTTTAAATTAAAGCTTAATCTTGTCATGCATAGCCTATTATTCAAACATCTAGCAGTTAATGGTTACGGAAAATAAATTGAGGAAAATAAAACTAAGCTATTACAAGGCGTCGGGTATTTACATCGCCATAAACAAACCCTTAAAATTAAATGCGAAAAAGTAAATAAAAGCGGTAAATAAAATACTAAGTTAAAGTTGTTACATTCTCAGAGCAATTACAATTATATGGATAAAAAATAATATGCGCACGAGAAAATTGAATCGGAACGTCCTAGGGTTTTGACCCTTTTTTCATTAAATAAAGTATATTTTTTTGTCATTTTTTATTTAAGAATTAAGTCTAACTAATGATAAATTAATTAAAAAAGAAAATATTTTTTGAGTTTTATTTTAATTAAGGAAATAAAATTAAAAAGGTAAAAATATATCAAAACCCTAATTCTAAATCAATTTTTATTTATTGCAAAAAATGTTATTATTAAACTATTTAAACTAAATAAATTAATTGATTGTTTATTTACCAAAATAAATAAGTGAAATTAATAAATATTATTTTTTGTGTTTTCTGATTTTTATGAGAAAAATTAATGGTTGGTTAATTAAAAATAATAAAACAAATTAAATAAAAGAAATATGGAAAAGAATAAACCAAAGGGGGAGGTGTGGGCCTGAATTGGTGGTAGGATCAACAATTTTGAGGCCCATCAACGTTTAAGCCTTGTTTGACCTTTCAGATTGCCTATGCGCTTGTTGACCAGAGTGTATGGTAGGCCATCAGCCTGGTTCATTGGATCTTGGTTTGCAGCCACTTGGCAATTGGGATCTGGAGGTATATGGTGAACCATGCTTGGAACGTTGCACCTGAATACCTGAAAAGCAAAACCAAATAATTGTTTGGGGGACCTGGGATTTGAAGGAGCTTGGGTTGCCCTTCGATCCAACGGGCTGATTGAAGGTGCCTACGAGACTGCACGTACGGGGCGTTCGATATGGATATGACATCCTCCGATCTAGAATTCTGCAAGGAAGTTTGTTAGAAACACAAAATATATGACCTGGGTATCGAACCCAGGTCCTTTTCGCTGCAACACCTCTTCCTCATCAACCTAGTTGAAATACATTTATTGGTACAAACGAATCTGCAATGTTACATTAGAAACAAAAACACAGTATTTAATTTAAATATCGAATCTGCAGGCTCAGTTTCCCCCTATGGTGTTAACCCATCGAAAACGAGTTATAGTTGTCCAAATCAAAGGTAAGCTCAGATCGTGCCTTCTTACTCACATGTAACACACTCAAACACCCATGAATATTAGCAGCAATATGTATATATGTTCAACGTGAATTTAAATCATACTTAAAAGTTTGAGATCAAAGGAAAAATCACCCACATGGGGGTTGTATGAGGGATGCTTCACGATTCAAATGTTAGTCTGGACAGAGACTACGCGCAAAACCGGCTTTTAGTGTGACAATCTTTGGCAACTTTATGGAATCTCGTGGGGCAGGCATCGTTTTCTTCTAAGGCAACCTCCGTGCGTTTTTTCGTCCTTTTTTCTTTGTGAGCATGAGGTTTATATAGACAAAGGAATTTAGGTCAATATTTGTGTATCAAATCTTGGCCCATTATGATGAAGAGATTTGATTTGATTCACTTTGAATATCATTCCAAAAATAGCCTAATTCAATCTTTTTGTCCACACCATACCTTTACACGAATTTGATTTGATTTCTTCATAAAGACTTTCTATTTTTGATTCAATCACGTGTCAATCTGCTTTCATGCGTTACTGCCAGCCTGTTATGAGCTGTTTGGGTGTCCAACATGATGAAAATCGAAAGCTGACTTGCCCTTTGTAGATCCATTTCCCTTCTAATCTACTCTCTTCGATAGCTCTAAGCTCCACTTCGAATTAATCCATCTCCGATGTCACAGCCCCTTCGATTAAGACTCCTTCTGCTTCGACTTCCTGTCCTTTTTGAAGAAAAATTCCCTATTAGGAAACTTCGATCATATCTTGGCCTTGTGATAAGTCTAAGTTTTGATTCGAAGTATTCAAAATTTCCTTCATCAGAGCATCTTAGATTAAGACCAACTCTGCAATGAAATGCCATTCGAAGGTCATTTCATTCTGATGTTCTGATTGAGGGAAACTCTGAAGTTCCAGTCGAAGGACCTTTTGGAATGCTAATCAAAGGGCCTTTGTCCATACCAATCGAAGGACCTTTATCAAAACGCCAATCGAAGGCCACTACTATAATACCAATCGAAAGATACTTGTTAAACTACCAATCGAATGCCACTGCTACAATGTCAATCGAAAGATACTTGTTAAACTGCCAATCGAAGGACACTGTTACAATGCCAGTTGAAAGGTACTTGTTAAACTGCCAATCAAAAGGTGCATGTTAAAATGCCAATCGAAGATGCCTTTGTTTGGATTCCAATCGAAAGACATTGTTAAAATGACAATTGAAAGGCCTTGTTAACAGGCCAATTGAAGGAAACTTAGAAACATTACTCATGAATTTTTATTTTTGTTAGGAAAGTGTTTGTGACCAACCATGTAAGGGAAGACCTTTGAAAACATGAGAGGGAAAATTTTGGGGTACAACAGATGCCCCTATTCAATTTTCTTAAACCTGAAGATATAGATTGGCTTTCGAGCCTTTCGTGATCCGAAGGTGGAAGATAATTGAACACTAGAGTGCCCAGAAATTTGCACTCGCATGGTGTAGTATCAGCATTGTGGCGTCGGGAATGGGCTTACAGATGCCATTTGGAGATTGTTGGTAGGAGGATGGGCTTATAGATGCCATCTGCAGGAGTGTCGATCGTATAAGAGATTCCTTAGCGAGAACTTGCATACCTGTTGTTTGTAGAAGATTCCGCTGGGGAAGTCTAACTTTTGTTGAGATTTAGGAACTGACTCGTGCTCACCGGGAGTATACCATTGAGGTTATAGAACTTTTCTTGTTTGGTTCCAAGTATTAATCGCTGAACTGAGAAAGAAAAATAGTTTTCCTGGCTTGTTACAAGTATTAATCTTCAATATCTTCATGTAGATAATTTTCCTGGCTTGTTACAGGTATTAATCTACAATCAGTCGTCCACAGATAGTTTTCCTGGCTTGCTACAGGTATTAAACTGGGACTTGAAAAGGTTGGTCGAGGAGATAGTTGTCCTGGCTGGTTTCAGGTATTAATCTATGACCTGAGAAAGAAAGATAGTTTTCCTGCCTTGTTACAGGTATTAATCTTCAATATCTTCATGTAGATAATTTTCCTTGCTTGTTACAGGTATTAATCTACAATCAGTCATCCACAGATAGTTTTCCTGGCTTTCTACAAGTATTAAACTGGGACTTGAAAAGGTTGGTCGAGGAGATAGCTGTCCTGGCTGGTTTCAGGTATTAATCTCTTACCTGAGAAAGAAAGATAGTTTTCCTGGCTTGTTACAAGTATTAATCTTCAATATCTTCATGTAGATAATTTTCCTTGCTTGTTACAGGTATTAATCTACAATCAGTCATCCACAGATAGTTTTCCTGGCTTTCTACAAGTATTAAACTGGGACTTGAAAAGGTTGGTCGAGGAGATAGCTGTCCTGGATGGTTTCAGGTATTAATCTCTTACCTGAGAAAGAAAGATAGTTTTCTTGGCTTGTTACAGGTATTAATCTTCAATATCTTCATGTAGATAATTTTCCTGGCTTGTTACAGGTATTAATCTACAATCAGTCGTCCACAAATAGTTTTCCTGGCTTGCTACAGGTATTAAACTGGGACTTGAAAAGGTTGGTCGAGGAGATAGCTGTCCTGGCTGGTTTCAGGTATTACTCTCTGACCTGAGAAAGAAAGATAGTTTTCCTGGCTTGTTACAGGTATTAATCTTCAATCTCTTCATGTAGATAGTTTTCCTAGCTTGTTACAGGTATTAATCTACAATCATTCGTCCACAAATAGTTTTCCTGGCTTGCTACAGGTATTAAACTGGGACTTGAAAAGGTTGGTCGAGGAGATAGCTGTCCTGGCTGGTTTCAGGTATTACTCTCTGACCTGAGAAAGAAAGATAGTTTTCCTGGCTTGTTACAGGTATTAATCTTCAATCTCTTCATGTAGATAGTTTTCCTAACTTGTTACAGGTATTAATCTACAATCATTCGTCCACAAATAGTTTTCCTGGCTTGCTACAGGTATTAAACTGGGACTTGAAAAGGTTGGTCGAGGAGATAGCTGTCCTGGCTGGTTTCAGGTATTAATCTCTGACCTGAGAAAGAAAGATAGTTTTCCTGGCTTGTTACAGGTATTAATCTTTAATCTCTTCATGTAGATAGTTTTCCTGGCTTGTTACAGGTATTAATCTACAATCAGTCATCCACAGATAGTTTTCCTTGCTTGCTACAGGTATTAAACTGAGACTTGAAAAGGTTGATGGTAGCCATCTTTTGATTGACCTTTTCCTGAAAAAGGTAAAACGTCAGTTGTATGCAATGTCATGTGGTATGAAATGCATGATGTCATGACGTTCTCAAAAATAAATGAGATCGTGTCATATGCATTTTATCATGTATGTAAATAGGAGGTATGAAATGTGAAATGTTTATGAATTTATTTTCGTCTGGGAAAATAAATCCTTGACAAATGTCGGGGAGTTTGTTAAATCCTGGACTGTTGTTGAAGAGTATGTGTGTCTTCAAACTTTGTTTAGAATGTTTCTGATGGGGATGACGAACGAAGATGGTTGTGAGAATAAACCTGTAGGAGAAAATAACTCTGTTGGGGAATAAACATGGTGAAGAGATTACTCTGCAAGGAATTACTCTGTGGGGAAGAGATACTTTGCTGAGATTTTAATGATAAACTTCGTTGGGGATTCTGTTGATAAGCTTTGTTGGGGATTTTGATGATGAACTCCGCTGGGGATAGAAAGAACTTCGTTGGGGATGATCTTTCAGTTGCAACTTGCTGAGGATAACCCAGTTAGACTCTTGTGAGGATAACCTCTGAATTTGGCTGGGGAGACTTATTTGTGCTTCGCAGGGGATAAGCTTCCAGAATCTACTGGGGAAGATGATTCAACTCCATTGGGGAAACTTTTTTAGACTGCGTTGGGGAAATGGCTCCACTGGGGTATCTTGCATTCTGTCGGGGAACATTCTTATATTCCGTTGAGGAATATTAAGACTGCCAGGGATACTCTTATGCTTGCTGGGGAATATCCTTATACTCCGCTGGGGAATATTAAGACCTTCTGGGGATACCCAACCTTTTTAGGGCTGATGGTAGACCAACTCTGCTTGGGGAGAGTATTGCTGATTCGTTCATAGTTGCAAGTCTCAGCTGAGAGAGCTATCATTATTGTCTTACTCTGCAGGGAGTGAAAGTATCTTAGCCATATTCTTCAGCTGAATATATACCTTGGTACCTGGTGGACAAAGCAACTTGTATAGTTCGGACAATTCTTATTTGCCCCTGTTTTTTGCGGGAGAAGGTGCCTGCGGAGGCCCGGTGGATCGAGTATTATCCCCACCTATGAGGTTCTTGGTATCTTTCGGTCAAAATGACAAGTCTTCTTCTGGTAGGCCAGTGACGAGATGACGAGACATAGTCGTACGCTTTGATCCCTAATTTTTTCCTGGACCGCCCTTTTGGGTTTTCAGTTCACCGGGATACCCTTTTTTGCCCAAGCTGCCTTTTCAGGTTTTCGACTTGCCGGGTGTACAGACTTTTTCATTTTCATCCCTTATTTTTGCCCGAACCCTTTTGGTTCGCCAGGAAGCCCTTATTTTTGCCTAGGCCAGTCAACCTAGCGGGTCTTTGATTCACACGCGGTATTTTTTGACTATGTCCATTCCCTCAGGATGTAGAGAGGTGTCACTGTCGGTAGTGTTGTGTTGCCATACTACCAGAAGATCTTCGTTTGATCATGCAAGATTCATTGCTGGAATTCATGTCCAATGCCCCAATTGATTCTGATGGAGATTTGCCCCTGACTATTTGGCATTTTGAGAGATTCCTTGAATCTTGACTTGACTGCCCCAGATGGTGGACAATGATCATGTCGTGCCCCTTGATTGGAAGTGTTTTTTCACTTGAGGTGATCCTATTTTATTGAAAAGGTTTTTGTTCACTAGATATTCGTCGTGCGAATTTCTCTGCTATTTGAACAAATAGTCATATGCAAACAATGTTATTTTAAGAATGCAAAGCTTATGTCTGTCTTGAAGTTTTTGAAAATGCATTTTTTCAGTAAGATAGGAAAATTTTGTAAAATGTGACGTCAACTAAGGATTTATAGCAAGCCCTACAGGAGTCAGGATACCTTTTGTAACAGTATGCTTTCGGACTAACCCATGCTTCAGCTAGGACTTTTTAAGGGTTATAATATGGCATGGTTCACGGTTTAAGAAACAAAGGATAAAGGCTCAAATTTTATTTGTACCCACCCGCTCTTCGTGATGTTCTTCGATCCTAAACTCAGCTAATCGTGCATTAGATCTTGTTTGAGTCTTTGATATGATATACCAGTGATGGTTCGGATACTGACAATTTATTTTGAACAAGCAGTCATTTGGTTGAGAGTTTGCAGGATCTCTTCCTTTCTGATTTTATTATCCCTGTTTTTTTTTTGCATGAACTATTTCTTTTTGTGATTACAGTCAGCGGGATGCCCGAGTTTTTTTTTTGTAAGTCTCCTTCATAGGTTTTGACTAAGTGGGCTTTTATTTTGAAAGATAATGACTGCATGTCCTTACGATTATACGGAACCATCACTGTCTTTTGTTTCGGAAGGACTTCTTTGATGCCATTCATTGTGCACCTGGATCAACTGAGCAAACTACCCTGCCCCAGGTTGTGATTACGGGTTTTAATTTGTGAAAAGAAAAACTCCAACTTCTTTGGCTCAAAGGGGTTATCTAGGGATTATCTTCCTTATAACTCCGCTGTTTAGGATTTGAAACAACGCCGTTACATCGTCAGTGGGGTCTGTTCAAAAGCATACTGTAGATATTTTGATATCATTTTCGTCATCCTCCCTCAAAAGGCTTAGAATTTTTTAATCGAGAGTTGAACATCACAAAAAATGAAAGCAATTTGAATATAGTGAATACAAATGGATTGATTCAGAACAAACATATGCAATGCATTGATAAAGTAATAAAGTTTAACATGATAATAATTGTTTGAATAAGCAAAGAAAGATACAACTTCAGAATTTAAATGAACAAAAGTCTCTTAATTTGAACTTAGTCATTTCAGGTGGAGAACCCTCAACGGAAGATTTTCATTTCGCCATCTGGCATGAATTCCAGCACTCTTCCGTCAATCAAGTATTGGATCTTGTTTTTCAAAGTCCAACAGTCGTCGGTGTCATGTCCATGACTATAGGAGTGGTATGCACAAACTACGTCGGGATGATAGCTAGGAGCAGAGGTATTGGGATTCCGGGGAGGATCCCTTAAAGGAATTAGATTGACCTCCAACAATCGTTTCAGTATTAGAGATGGTGGTATATCAGTCTCAGAGAAATGTCTTCCAGACGTATTTTGCTTACACCGATTACCCCGTTGATGCTGGCGAGGTTGATGCTGGGCTTGTGACCCTGAAGCAAGCTGAGGAGCTTTTCCCTTGTCTTCTTGCCCCAAAGGTGGTTGAATGATGACTTGATCTACAACCCTAGTTGTTTTCCCCACTTGGTTATTTTGAAGCAGCTTGTTGACGAGGACCCTGAGCTCTTCTTGTCTTTGAGCTAAGTCTTGAATGAGAGCCATCTGGCCCACCAGTTGTCCCATCATCTGGATCTTCATTGTTGCCAACTAAATTTGTAGCCCTTCCAACTGATCATTCCTGATGCCTCCTGGATTCCCTAGGACCAAGCCCCTTGTGAGGAGAGCTTTTATTTCTTCTTGCCCCTGGGATAGGTTCAAGAACATTTCTTGAAGTTGGGCGTTTTGAGCCCGGAGATCTTGGTTGTCTGGTTGGAAAGCCATTGCTGAAATAAACAGCAAGAACATGATAGACCTGTATCAGATGACCTGTTATGCAATGATATGTATGATATGTGTATGCAATGTTTTCAAGGATCTCGCGGGGTAAACAAGAAACTTGTTAGAATTTGATAGAAGAAACTTCGTGTCGTTAAGAGTCCTTCTTCAAGAGTCAAGCTCACCATATCGAGTGGGTCATAGCCCCTGACTCAAGTTATCATGTTTTGATCTCTAGACGACATTGGCTAGAGGAAAATAAATCCCCTTGCCCCTTGCTAGACATTTGATTTACCATAACTTGCATCACAAACCCTTAAGATCCTTGAAATGGTTAAGGAAATGTTAAGGCATGATGTTATGATGTGTATGCTATGCGTTTAAGCAAAAGTGTGAAGTGATGTAAGTAAACCCTGCAATAAATCCAAATTATCGGATTAGGACTGTAAATAAAACCTGCAAGGAACACATGTTGTCAGATAACAAGAATGTGCAAGTAGTTCAAGTTTGAAGGCACACAAGTCACACAAACAGCCTTAAGTTTCGGTTGGCATGGAGTTTAGGTATTACCCTCTTTCAGTTTCAGTTGGTTAAGACCTGTCCTAAAAAATAGTAACCGGGTTCTATAGGATCTCAATATCACTGACTACCCTTAATCGATCATAATTCCAGTTTAGCAACCTTTTCTTGCGGCCGGAATCATCACGAGAGTTTAGTCTCAATGAGTGTAGCATACTGCTACTGTTCTATGGCCAAGTTGGTCAATTTAAGGTTCTAAGGTCATTTGGTGCTTAATGACTCCTTAGAAGACCCATATTCTCCTCGTTCCAACACAAGGGATATTGGTACAGGCTAAGGTGCCACACCAACGTAGCTACTGCTTCATCCGTGTCGGTCTACGCCGGACAGATCCCTCACAGTTTATTGCTACTTACCTAAAGGGTATCCCCAGATCCGGGTTAGGATCTATAGAACTCCGATACAAGCCCACAAAATTTAAAGCACACAAAGCATACAATTGAAAACACAAGTGATCTAATCCTAAGGTACACCTCACTTATAAGAATCCCCAACAGAGTCGCCAGTTCTGTGATCGGTGCGAATAGAACTGACTGTTTTGGAATGCTGGTTCGTGTTTGCGTTTGTTTTCGCAAAATGTCGTTGTAAGCAAGAGTCGCCACCGTCTTTTATTTTATCCAACAAGGAAAGGACAAAAGCACAGAAAAATTCCTTTTTGAGATGTTTCTCGGGTTCGGGAGGTAGATTATAGAAAGGGAAGTTGTTAGCACCCTTTCTATCTGTGGTTATCCACGGGCTCTTAGGTACTTGCTCACTATGTTTTCAAAAGTTTACTTTTCTTTGTGTTTGTGGGTTTGAAAAGAGTTTTTGTTTTGAAGAGAGTGTAAGTGCGAAAAGTTTTGTTTTGTTTTAAAAGGAGCAAGTACTTAAGAACCTCTACCTACTCAAAAAGGAATTAAACTGTGCAAATGTCATTTAGACAATGCTATCCCACTATTGAGGAGTAGGTAGCACCGTCGTTGGAGTTTTTGGGTCAATTCGATTTAAGGGACGTGTGGCCACTAAAGCAATGTTAGGACGCCTTAGTGGTAACCCTAATGTCTTAGATCATTTTTCCGAGGCAACCGTTTTGAGGCAACTTATGATCTTTGGACAAAAGGACGACCTCTAAAACTTCCTATACTCAATTACCACATTCGAGGCAACCAAGTGAGGCGTACCCTAAGAGTGGCATGTGCGAGTGTGTCAATTTTCAGTTTATATTATCTTTGTACATGTTATGGTGAGCTACGAGTGATTTTAAATTAAAGGTTAATCTTGTCATGCATAGCCTATTATTCAAACATCTAGTAGTTAATGGTTGCGGAAAATAAATTGCGGAAAATAAAACTAAGCTATTACAAGGCGTCAGGTATTTACATCGCCAAAAACAAACCCTTAAAATTAAATGCGAAAAAGTAAATAAAAGCGTTAAATAAAATCCTAAGTTAAAGTTGTTACATTCTCGGAGCAATTACAATTATATGGATAAAAAATAATATGCGCACGAGAAAATTGAATCGGAACGTCCTAGGGTTTTGACCCTTTTTTCATTAAATAAAGTATATTTTTTTGTCATTTTTTATTTAAGAATTAAGTCTAACTAATGATTAATTAATTAAAAAAGAAAATATTTTTTGAGTTTTATTTTAATTAAGGAAATAAAATTAGAAAGGTAAAAATATATCAAAACCCTAATTCTAAATCAATTTTTATTTATTGCAAAAAATGTTATTATTAAACTATTTAAACTAAATAAATTAATTGATTGTTTATTTACAAAAATAAATAAGTGAAATTAATAAATATTATTTTTTGTGTTTTCTGATTTTTATGAGAAAAATTAATGGTTGGTTAATTAAAAATAATAAAACAAATTAAATAAAAGCAATATGGAAAAGAATAAACCAAAGGGGGAGGTGTGGGCCTGAATTGGTGGTAAGATCAACAATTTTGAGGCCCATCAACGTTTCATCCTTGTTTGACCTTTCAGATTGCCTATGCGCTTGTTGACCAGAGTGTATGGTAGGCCATCAGCCTGGTTCATTGGATCTTGGTTTGCAGCCACTTGGCAATTGGGATCTGGAGGTATATGGTGAACCATGCTTGGAACGTTGCACCTGAATACCTGAAAAGCAAAACCAAATAATTGTTTGGGGCACCTGGGATTCGAAGGAGCTTGGGTTGCCCTTCGATCCAAGGGGCTGATTGAAGGTGCCTACGAGACTGCACGTACGGGGCGTTCGATCTGGATATGACATCCTCCGATCTAGAATTCTGCAAGGAAGTTTGTTAGAAACACAAAATATATGACCTGGGTATCGAACCCAGGTCCTTTTCGCTGCAACACCTCTTCCTCACCAACCTAGTTGAAATACATTTATTGGTACAAACGAATCTGCAATGTTACATTAGAAACAAAAACACAGTATTTAATTTAAATATCGAATCTGCATGCTCAGTTGCCCCCTATGGTGTTAACCCATCGAAAACGAGTTATAGTTGTGCAAATCGAAGGTAAGCTCAGATTGTGCCTTCTTACTCACATGTAACACACTCAAACACCCATGAATATTAGCAGCAATATGTATATATGTTCAACGTGAATTTAAATCATACATAAAAGTTTGAGATCAAAGGAAAAATTACCCACAGGGGGGTTGTATGAGGGATGCTTCACGATTCAAATGTTAGTCTGGACAGAGACTACGCGCAAAACCGGCTTTTAGTGTGACAATCTTTGGCAACTTTATGGAATCTCGTGGGGCAGGAAGCGTTTTCTTCTAAGGGCACCTCCGTGTGTTTTTTCGTCCTTTTTTCTTTGTGAGCATGAGGTTTATATAGACAAAGGAATTTAGGTCAATATTTGTGTATCAAATCTTGGCCCATTATTATGAAGAGATTTGATTTGATTCACTTTGAATATCATTCCAAAAATAGCCTAATTCAATCTTTTTGTCCACACCATGCCTTTACACGAATTTGATTTGATTTCTTCATAAAGACTTTCTATTTTTGATTCAATCACGTGCCAATCTGCTTTCATGCGTTACTACCAGCCTGTTATGAGCTGTTTGGGCGTCCAACATGATGAAAATCGAAAGCTGACTTGACCTTTGTAAATCCACTTCCCTTCTAATCTACTCTCTTCGATAGCTCTAAGCTCCACTTCGAATTAATCCATCTTCGATGTCACAACCCCTTCGATTGAGACTCCTTCTGCTTCGACTTCCTGTCCTTTTTGAAGAAAAATTCCCTATTAGAAAACTTCGATCAGATCTTGGCCTTGTGATAAGTCTAAGTTATGATTCGAAGTATTCAAAATTTCCTTCATCAGAGCATCTTAGATTAAGACCAACTCTGCAATGAAATGCCATTCGAAGGTCATTTCATTCTGATGTTCTGATTGAGGGAAACTCTGAAGTTCCAGTCGAAGGACCTTTTAGAATGCTAATCAAAGGGCCTTTGTCCATACCAATCGAAGGACCTTTATCAAAATGCCAATCGAAGGACACTACTATAATACCAATCGAAAGATACTTGTTAAACTACCAATCGAATGCCACTGCTACAATGTCAATCGAAAGATACTTGTTAAACTGCCAATCGAAGGACACTGTTACAATGCCAGTTGAAAGGTACTTGTTAAACTGCCAATCGAAAGGTGCTTGTTAAAATGCCAATCGAAGATGCCTTTGTTTGGATGCCAATCGAAAGACATTGTTAAAATGACAATTGAAAGGCCTTGTTAACAGGCCAATTGAAGGAAACTTAGAAACATTACTCATGAATTTTTATTTTTGTTTGGCAAGTGTTTGTGACCAACCATGTAAGGGAAGACCTTTGAAAACATGAGAGGGCAAATTTTGGGGTACAACACTTGGGATGATGAAGTACAACATTACAAGAAAACCGAACATCACTACTCATCATCCTTATATGGATACTCTTCTGGAACTTGCTTGAGAAGTTTTACTTGCAACTCAAACACATCATCACCTCGAAGCGCATCAGGTAGCCAAGTGACATCAGGCTTCATTGATACCTGAGAACAAATGTAGAAGAATCAGGATGAAATCATGAGTAATCTATTTCATATTTGAAAACCAAAGCAAATGACTTATATCATAAACAAAGAAACAAGCCCAACCTTCAATTGATGACCATGAACCAAATAGTCCCTAGTATCCTCTTTGTCCTTCATGAAAGAATGTATCCACTACATACCATGATTAATGATCCCAAAAAGTGTATTGCCTTTAAGAAATTTTGGATATACGAAGACTTGAAATACAGAGAGATACTTGTCATGAAAACCGTAAATAAATAATCCTTAGTTGAAATTAGTGACAAAGTCATAATCCACTAGACTAAGGGACATATTGAAAAATCTTTATGGAAGAAAAGATCTTCAATGATTACTAACACAAAACCCTAATTTCACGTTTCAGTACTTGTAGTCTCCAATCTTCAGATGAAATGATAGACAAGTTGAGGTGTCTTGAGGCATGAGAAGCCTTGGTAGACTTGATCCCATCATAATGTATGAAATGCCTATGATGAAACATAAACAACTAAAAGTAAAATGAAAAACGGAAATTTTGGGGTACAACAGGTACACGTAAACAAACTACACTTGATCATTTTTTGTTTGGGTGCCATCTAGACATATGTTGATAACGTCCAATTTAGGTTGGTGTAACCAGTGTATTGGACTGAGAATATTTAGGATTTCATTCAGAAAAACCTTAGGGTTTGTCCTCCAAGATCATAGTGTTGATTTATGGGGTTCGCACAAGATTTTGCAAATACTGGGTTCGATCGAGTGAAAGCTTCGAAGAACGGTGGTTTTTGTCGAAGGAGTAGCGTGGGACGGTGAATTGTTTAGAAATCTTGGGACATGGTAACACGCAATTAGATTCGATCGAGTGAAAGCTTTGAAGAACAGGGTTCTTGAAAAGGAGTAGCGTGTGACGGTGAATCAATTGGTGTTAATGGGATACTTGTTCGAGCTCAAGATCAAGGGAAGAGAAAAGGTTATAATCAACATCAAACATTGGGTTTGTAGGATTGCATTGCTACATTTCTCTTGTAAACAAGTTTTTGAAAAGTAAGATTGATTATCTCAATTCCAAACAGAGTTGAGGATCATATGTAGCCATAAAAATGACGATTGGTGAACTACCTAAACAAATCTTTGTGTCCCCCATCTCTCTCTTATTTACTTTCTATAGCAAATTGTTAAATTCATTGATTGGGTAATCGATACATATAGACAAATTATTTGATTGTTAGAATTGAAATTACTTTGTTGATTACATTACAATAAATTAGATTGTAAGTGGTATTTCATATCAACAAAGTCCAAAGGAAAATATGAAAAATCGATTGCACACCAAATGTTCGATAATTTGTTAGTTTTCGTTTTTATCAATACTTTCATTAGAAATAGGTTATCGTTGTGATCATCATAAAAAGATTGATTGAGAAATTATTGTATTAATTTCTTATCATTGTCTTATATTCCATATGGTATATTACACATATCCAAGTTTCCAATAATTGGTTCGGTTTAGACAACTTGTTTGATCTAGGCTAAAACTTTTGATTTCCATATTTTTTATCGTTTTTCAAAATAGAATTTTAAAAGGTAATTTTTACTTTGGGGATATATTCACCCTCATCTAGATAAGTTACTGTCATCTAACAACTCATACATATTCTGATTAGGATAAACTTAATAGACCACTCCAGGATTACCAAAGTTGATGCACTGGAGATGATGTTGACATATTTGGGAGTTGAGCTAGAGGATTCCTTAAAGGAGATAGAAGACACGAGAGTGTCATTCTAAAACTGGATTCCTGAAGAACTTGTATGCACACCATCTGGCTGCAACAAAGCAGATCGACAGTGATAATGAACATTTTATGTATCATAGATAATGTGCATTGAGATCACACCTCATGTACTAGGTTGACTCGCCCATATTTGTGGATAAGAGATCCTATTATGTGGATGTGGTTTATCTCAGATACTTCAGTGGCTTGGAGAAGATTCATGAGTACAACTGAGGGCGCTTGTTTGGTTACTTGTACTCTAAGTTACTTAAAGGTTATCTTTGAAAGATCAAACATATGACAGGTAGTTGCACGTTGTTGACAGTAATATATTTGCATCATTTATTGTTTATGTACCATTTTTGTAACACTTATGCTACACCATTAATAATAATTAGTTTGTATCATTTTCAGGCATGGATGCTTTAACACTTTCCACGCATCTCTGGTTGGTCATATTGTTGATCACTTTATTGAAGATATACCATATGCTTTTGCATTCATCCCGCTTAGAGGGAATTAGTCGACCGAGCTCTTCAGTGTATCTTAACCATACAACAACAAATGATATACACTTTCAATCATACAACAATCATCGTCAAACACGTCCATTAGATAACATAGTCTTCTACTCTTGATGGTTGACTTATGGGTCACGTCTGATGTATCCACATCTGCTGAGCGAGTCGTGTGTCAATTCGACTATACGTAGGTTGTTCTAAGAGACCCCTTTGTGTGTGCTCCTTCCACTATACCCCCGTAGATATGTAGATGCCATATATGATAATTTACATAATCATTTGGCACTGAGTGAAGCACAAGGTATCTAGATCCTAACAAATGGAATCATGCATTCAGCTACTCTATTGGTATTTCAGAGTGTCACATCCTTACATGACACTGGATGTTGAATTAGAGACATGTAGACCTACTCATTAAGAGATATCAGAGAAGGATCAAGCTAGGACATATCATGTCGTTGATGTGTTACATGCATGTTCTCATATTATGGATCTTGAGCGAGCATATATAAAGAGATGAGACTTTTTGAAAGACACTTCTAGGAGGGCCATTATAGATTCCATTCTAATTGAGGCACTTACGACATTGTAGTACATGAGATTGCAAAGGAACAACGGGGTCCGACATATTTGTATTAGGGATTATGAATAATATTATCGTTTGTTAATTTGTTATTTTGACTATATTTTAACTGATATTTTGATTTTCATCTTATTAGATCAGCGTATGGTTTAATTGATAAAAAAATTATTATAATAGTCTAATTATAGTACATAGTCAATCACATCAGTGTATTTTTAAAAGTGTAAAAATTTACTACCTAAAGGGTGATTATGCAAGCGCATACTCATATTTTGTCACCTACATATATATTTGAACTAAATTATAGCAAAATAAGGGTGTAATTCAATCACTAATAAATATGCATAAGATTATTTCGGGGATATATATCTAAACTAAATTAAGACAAAAATGAGAGTGTTATTCAATTACACATTGATTTGGTGTAAATGAATGTATCCGAAGATGTACTTCCGAATTTAAAAGGACATTTTCAAATTTTCTTAAGATATTTCTCTTCCACTAAAGGTGAAAGAAGTGATGCACATATAAAATTTGACCATAACCCATGCTTAGGTTGTTTACAATTGAAGAATAAATGAGTTACAAAAAGGATTTTCTAGACTAAAGGCGCTCAATTTAAAGTTAGGCACCAATTTTTCATTCAATTCTTTTATTTCATTTTCTTTTAGACTAAATACACCTAAATTTAAAGTCAGGTGTGAAACATGCATCAAGCCCATAATAACATAGAATGATGAAGACATCGTGAACAATTTAAGAATCTATAAAATCCCATTATCATAATGATTTACTTAAAGATTTTATATGGTATTTAATTTTGTCAAAATGCACACAAGGCAGAAAGATAATAATCTAATACTTGGGATGATGAAGTACAACATTACAAGAAAACAGAACATCACTACTCATCATCCTTATATGAATACTCTTCTGGAACTTGCTTGAGAAGTTTTACTTGCAACTCAAACACATCATCACCTCGAAGCGCATCACGTAGCCAAGTGACCTCAGCCTTCATTGATACCTGAGAACAAATGTAGAAGAATCAGGACAAAATCATGAGTAATCTATTTCATATTTGAGAAAAATACTCAAATTTCAGAAGACTGGCATCAAAACTATTTTTGTTTCCTAAGTGTTGAAAGCATGAAGTACAATATGTCAAATTAGAAAAGAAATAGAAACTCACCATATCCAAAGCTCCTCTAATAACTCCGCTTAATATGTTGCAGTAGTACAGACCTTGGTAGTTTTCAGGAAGCTCAACAAAGTCCACCAAAGGATTATCTTCCAAAACAATACTACAACAAGTCCCTTCAGCATCCCAATTGGTCACGGATGCAGTAACACCAAGGAACATTTTAAAACCAACCTGTATAAAAGAATTATTAAGGTTGATAAAAATAAAGTCATCTTCTGCTTTAAATATGCTTTACTAATAACATAATAAAATTCAGAAATATACCAAAAAATGCTGATCACACAACCAAGTACCAGCACATAGCCCACTCTCGACAGTCACCCAACTGTTAGATACTGAAATTAAAGAAAAGTAGCTGAAACCAACTACAACATGAAACAAAAGCTAAGCAAATGTAATTAAATAGGTTGTAAAAAAAATCTATATATCAACTTAGGGTCATCCAACAACAATGGGCCAAGAAGATATAATATAAAAAAAAATAGTTGATGAAGATAAACTCTGGAATTAGCATGATTAGAAAGAGAAAATAAAGTTAAACGACAATGCTTAATGAAAGCAATGTCATTATATCTAGGTCACATTTCTTTGAACGGCATAACTTATAATGAACATGCAATGCTCCATTTTTTATGTTTACTGATCATTATATTGGGCTCAAACCTGAATAATTTTGTTTCGCCAATTCTATCTTCATATGCAAATAACAACACTTGAAACCAGACTGCATTTCATTCGTGTTCTAAAACCAGTTGACTGCCCCCTCAAATCTAATACATTTTTCCGATTTGAATGCAAAGCAGCTACAAACTCATAATAGTAAAATAATGATAAGTTATGCAAAAGGTGCCCCCTATATTGCATCTAGTCTAATGTTTTTGAATCATATGCATCTATAACATCCATTTCAGTACTAAATAATAAACCTATAAACATACTTGTTCATATGAATTTGGCTTATGCAGAACGGTGAGGGTCTAAATCTCCCCATGCCTAAAGGCCCTTACTCTCTCAATATCCAAGAAACTTCTAATCCCTCCCTCTTATTTATACACGTTACTGCCTAACCTAACAAACTAACAGGGTACATTGAACATTCACCTTGTTCTGAAGGTGAATAGCAAAGATAAGTTGTAAACAAACTGATCAGGATCCAATGATTCCAATTGTCTAAAGTCCTTCTTCACCTGCTCTAGCAGTGTCTATAACAGAATATTTCATACCCTTCTGCTGCAAAATTCTGCAGATGCTTATCTCATGTATTGAGTCGAGCCTCATGTCCTTCTCGTCTTGATTTCAAGACACTATAGTTCTCACCATCATGCCCTTCCCTTTTCTAAGATTTCATTATAAAATTCAAGGAATAACTTCCCATATTGCATTACAGATTGTAGAACTTTGACAGTTAGCTCCTTCAATTCCCAAAGACCTTTAATCTCTCAACTGACAAGATGCTTCTCTCTTAACCCCTTTCTTTTATTTATATATACATCAGTCTAACCCGCCTAACTAAAAGGGTAACCTATTAATCATTTTGATAAGAAGTGATATCTTTATTAAAAGACTTAATGAAGAATTTCCTTAGTACGAGATGCATCCCTCTAAGCCCTTCCTCTTATTTATAGTTATACACATCATAGCCAAAGATAACCAACATACTAACTAAGCTTTTGTTCACATGAACACAATCTAAGTTCTAGTTAGACTGCCATAGGCCAGGGTTATATTCCTGTTATACTCAGAATCTCTTTTCCAATGTTCTAAGAAGCTTGAAGTTCAAACATGTCCAGCCAAGTACGAAACTTAATTTTTGTGCCCGCAAATATGCTTTCCGGTATTTATTTATATTTCATATGTAGATTAAGCCAAGAACCAATACATACTTCCATACACTCAAACTATTAGATAAATTTTTACTATTTATTAAAGTAGGAACTTAACTTCACAGTTTTTTACTACTTACAAATCAAGCTAATTAATGCGACCCTTGAAAGGACATGACACGGACACGACATCAAATTAACTTGAATATATATATATATATATATATATATATATATATATATATATATATATATATATATATATATATATATATATATATATATATATATATATATATATATATATATATATATATATATATATATATATATATATATATATATATATATATATATATATATATATATATATATATATATATATAAAATAATGTAATTTATGAGCATAATCTATGAAGAGTCTAAAATGAGAACTAAAATATATATTTATTTAAACTTATTACTTTCAATATAAAAAAGACTTAAATTGAGTACTTTCAATTAAGAAAAATTATTTAAAACAAAATGATACAAATCTTATCATAGTCACTCCACATTGAGAAAACATGTCTCTAAGTTTGACTCATCCAAAAACAAGTTATATGTAATATGTAATTAACATATAACATGAGTGAAACAAAGACAAATAACATATAACATATCTAATTAACATAAAACATTTTTGTAATTAACATGAAAATACACACAAAAAAATACAATTTACAAAGTGAAACGCCGTCTCCGACATACGTAATTAACAACAGGAAACAAAAACAAAGACAAATAATAAAAAAAGAAAATAGTATCGGAAGAGAAAGAGTGGAATATCGGCGGTGGCGACTATGAAATACCGGCATGCGGAGAAGATGAAAACAAACAAAGATGAAAACAAAAAGAGAAGATGAAAAAACAAGGAATACAAGTTGTTTTTTATAGGGGGAAAGTGGAATATGAGAGGTGATGTGTCTGTTATTTGAAATAGTATGTCGTATTTGTGTTCGTTGCATTTTAATTTTTTTGTTGGACACTTCAAAACCGTGTCTG
The DNA here is from genome assembly GCA_948472305.1 of Vicia faba. Classification (NCBI taxonomy): domain Eukaryota; kingdom Viridiplantae; phylum Streptophyta; class Magnoliopsida; order Fabales; family Fabaceae; genus Vicia; species Vicia faba. Next base: position 746,939,619 of record OX451741.1, read on the forward strand.
ATACGTATCGTACGAGTGTGTGTGTCGGTGTTTGATATGTGTTTAGTGTGGGGGGACACGCCTTCTAATTGGTGTGTCGGAGCTTCATAGGATTAAATGAACAAGCAGAAGTGCCATTTTTAAATTTTTTTATACATGCGTCTAATGAAACCAAACAACAACACAATACCTTTGCAATCACATCAGCTGTCTCTCTGAAATCAACACACCTTGAGACATTTGATTTAGCCAAAAACTCATCAATCAAACGGATTCCAATATTATAACCCCTGAAAATACCAAGCAAGCAACAAAATTCATATTGATGAAAGTAAGTAACCCAAATACAAATACACAAAACTATGTAGCTAAAAATCCCACGAAAAAATTTGAAAAAAACAAATGTTATGGCATCAGAAGATAAGAGAACACAACATATTGAATTGAGAAAGAGTTTCAAAATTGTACATTTGATCTAGCTGCTTGTTGACTACCTCAACCTCTTCCAGATCTGTAAGCAATTGTCGCACAATTGCCCCATATGTCAGAGTAAATAGCTCGGCATTCTGCACAGTCCAAAAGAAATTTCCAAATTCTAACACAGATGGATACAATTAACTCAAAATAAGGTTTCCATGAACTTCAAACAAAATTGTCATTTTTTTATGTAAATCAAAATAAAAAATAAGGGAGATGAATCTAGAGTTTATTGGTGTAAAATTTTGGGAAAGTGGAAAATTAAGCGATATTATTTTCTTGGGTACCAAAGAGAGTATAATGATAGTTTTGATTTGTGTGATACGGTGGGAGAACTGACTTGAGGTTTTGCGTTTGTGTTCGCAAATGTTTCAGTTTAACAAGAGTCACCACCGACTTTTCATTTTATCCTAAGGAAAGGTCAAAAAGCACAGGAAAGACCTTTGAGATTTTTTCGTGGGTTCGGGGGGTAGATTATGAAAAGGGAAGGTGCTAGCACCCTTTTCATCCATGGTTATCCATGGGCTCTTAGTTACTTGTTTTAGATCACTTGCCTTTGCTTTTCAATTGTTTGAAATGGTGCTTTGTGTGTGTGGTTTTGAAAATGTTTTGAAAAAGATTCCTTGTCTAGGCAACCTTTGTAATGATTCTTGTTTGAATATATACAAAGGTGTGAGTATTTTTGAAAAGATAATTCAATGTTTTGAAAGTTGTTTTGAAATTGTTTTTGAAGTTGTGTTGTGATGTGTGTTTGAAAAATGGCAAGGACGTTTTGCAAGATTTTTGATCAAGTAACTAAGAGTTTGTCTACCCTATTTTACTCAAAGATCTTTCTTATGTTTTTTTAACCCTTTTAACAGTGTTGTTTCACCATTGTGTTTGATGAACAACCTTGCGTTAGGATGTTGGACGGGACGGGAGCGGGTTATCGTATGCAATCATTGAAGGCAACTTGTGAGACGCTCTAGCAATTTCGTAAGGGACGAGATCGTTTTATCGAAGGCAACATCGAGGGTCATCGAGGGACTACGATATTTGTTTAACGAAGGGACAATTGCTAGAGTGTCTCATACTCGAGGTACATGATGGCATTTTCCGAGGCAATAAGTGGAATTACCCTAAGGGTGCATGTGTGAATAGTGTGTTTGATTTGCATGCATTTTGTCTTGATTAGGGGTTTCCTACTTGTTGGTTTTATCTTTCCATACACACCTATTTACTAGCATTTGTATAAAGCAATAAAAATGTAGCAAATAAATATCCTACACTATTACAACCATATTGAAGTGCAGAAGAATATAAAGGAAAAAATAAGATAAAAAGAAGAAAAAATGAGCTCCTTCGATTTGGGCAAGAGCAGCCTTCGATTTTCATTTCTAGGCTTCCTTCGATTGGGAGTTTGCACCAGTGAGGTCATGGCCTTCGATTGGGCTTTGGCACCAGTCAGGTCATGTACTTCGATTGGAGGCTGGCACCAACATGGGAGTGCCTTTCGTCTGAGCTTGGACTTAGTGCAAGTATGCCTCTGGCTGGGCCTTTCTTCCTTGTTGCCTTCTTCGATTGGGCCAATGAAATCAGTGTGAGCGTGTCTCTGGCTGGGCCTGGAAGTCAGCATGGAAACCAAAGGCTTCGTTTCATACTCTTGTCTCCTGTTTCTTTCGTTTGAACTTTTTGAACAGCAACATGGCATAAGGCCATGCTAGTATTGCCTTACAATCAGTTAATACTTAATGCATATTTAAGTAAACAAGCAGCAAAACGAAAGGGGTTAGCTCTGAAAACATATTAAGTAGGTGGAAATGAAAAGAACCAAAGTGTTATGTACATGTTTTGAAATGAAAGGGAAGATTATTCACATACTATGCCATGAAACAAAAGGTTCAAGGGTAAGAGTGACTTACCTTGCTTCAGGCCTTGAATGGATGTGGGATTCGAACTTGAACTTCTACCTGGACGTTTTTGGAATTCAAAGAGTAGTCACAAGGGGTTTGCTTTTGGTTCGAAGAGTTATCACACAAGGTTGTCTTTGATTTTGAACAAACTTCTATGTGTGGGATGTTCTTCATAATCGAAAGAGGTGAGTGTTTGGGATTCTGGGTTTTTTTGATTTCTCAAGTGTTGATGAACTTGAGAGTTCTGTTGTGTTTGAAAAAATTTGGGAGATTCGTTCCTCTGGTCCAAAGATCCTCCCTTAAACATATGTTGGAGCCTCTTATTTATAGGCAAAGTTGGCTGAAGCTTTTGGAGGGAAAACAAAATAATTTGAACAATTTGAGTAAACTGCTCTTTGTAGCCTTCGAGGGACAATGCTTGTATGCTATTTCGGTGCAAGAATGAGGCTGTGTTTCAAGACTGATGTGCAGCAGTTTTGGCCAGTGTACCATGCCTGAACTTGGCAACAAGCATCTTTGAATATTTCATCCTTTCATTTTGACCCTCCTTCGACCAGATTCTTCTTCCAAACATATTGTTTGGCTTTCCTCCAACAAGTGTCCTTTGAACAAATCACCTTTGTGCATCATTTGAAGGGGCCATCAACCATGTGCTGAAGTTTGTCAAGGATGGAAATGCAGCACACTAAAGAGAAATGTTGTCCAGTCGAAGCTAGTACAAGCGTAGTCAATGTTTTGTCGAAGCCTTGTGGTCGAAACAAGCTAATGCCCAATCGAAGCTTGTATCGAAGAAAACATATTTCCAAATCGAAATCTCATGCTCGAAGGAAGCATATTGCCCAATCGAAGCCTGTGGGTCGAAACAAACATAAAGGGAGTCATTTCCTTGTGTCTTTTTTTAGCATGAGGGAAGTTCCTGGCTTTTGATTTGAAGGGCGCTTTTTCAAGGGAAGCAAGAACTTAGTCACATCTTGTATGAAGGCACTTCTTGGATCGAACGAAGCTTGTATGAAGCAAAGTATGCAAGAGGCCCTTGGTGTAATTGGATTTGAAGGATGCATAGAGATGGTTACTTTGTCCCATCGAAACTTGTCCAAACGAAGCAAGCATGCAGGCAGCAAACTTGTCCAGTCGAAGCAGGCTTGTAGGCAGTAAACTTGTCCAAATTGAAGTAGGCTTTGCAGGCATCACACTTGGTGAATCGAAAAGGTTTCCTTACAGGGGGTATGTGTGGCCAACATGTCATGGACTTTGATTGCAACCATGTAGGCAGCACACTTGTCTAATCAAAAGGCTGAATCGAAGGAGGTTTCAAATCCAAACGAAGGATGTACCTAAGTTGCATTCGAAGGAGGTTTCAAATCCAAACGGAGGATGTACCTAAACTGGAATTCGAAGGAGGCTAAGAGTCAATCGAAGGGTGCTGAATCGAAGGAGACCTGTTTTCCTCCAAATTTGTCAAAATCATATTTTTATCTGTTTTCTCCCTTTTTGACAGTTTCCTTTTAATTTTGGTACTGGAAAATTCCAAAGTACTTGTGCAAGCTTGAACCTTGAGAATCCTTGTGAGAAAGGCCTTGAAGAATGAGAGGGAAAATTTTGGGGTACAACAGTTGCCCCTGTTCAATCTTCTTGAACCTGAAGAGTTAGATTGGCGGATCCGCCATTCGTGACTTTGAAGGTGGAAGATGATTGAACACTAGAGTTCCCAAAAAATTTGCACTCGAAGATGTGTTAGTTGATTATGTGGGGAATGGGCTTAAAGATGCCATTTGGAGAGGTAATGGATAGTTGTTGGAGATGGGCTTAAAGATGCCATCCAGAAGTGATTGTTGGATTGTATCTATAAGCTGGAACTGGATGATTGCCAGAATGGCGTCCGTGTCTGGAGCGTATCTGAAATGTATTTGAATGAGTGACATAATGACATCCGAATCTGGATCGTATCTGGACCGTATTTTGAATGAGTGACAGAATGACATCCGAATCTGGATCGTATCTGGACTGTATTTTGAATGAGTGACATAATGACATTCGAATCTGGATCGTATCTGGACTTGTGATACGGTGGGAGAACTGACTTGGGATTTGCGTTTAATTTTGCACTTGTTCGGTTTAGCAAGAGTCGCCACCGACTTTTTATTTTATCCTAAGGAAAGGTTAAAAAGCACAGGAAAGACCCCTGAGATGTTTTCGTGGGTTCGGGGGGTAGATTATGAAAAGGGAAGGTGCTAGCACCCTTTTCATCCATGGTTATCCATGGGCTCTTAGTTACTTGCTTAGATCACTTGCCTTTGCTTTTCAATTGTTTGAAATGGTGCTTTGTGTGTGTGGTTTTGAAAATGTTTTGAAAAAGATGCCTTGTTTAGGCAACCTTTGTAACAATAATTGTTTGAATGTTTTACAAAGGTGTTTGTCTTTTTGAAAATATGTTTCAATGTTTTTGAAAGTTTGTTTTGAAATTGTGTTGAGATGTATGTTTGAAAGTAGCAAGGATGTTTTGCAAGCTTTTGATCAAGTAACTAAGAGTTGTCTACCCTATTTTACTCAAATATCTTTCTTATGTTTTTAACCCTTTTAACAGTGTTGTTTCACCATTGTGTTTGATGAACAACCTTGTGTTAGGATGTTAACGGGACAGGCGCGGGTCATCGTATAGACCATGATATCAATAGTTTCAAGTATCTTTGGCAATTTTCTTTAGGGACTTGATCATTTTGTTTAGGCAACTCAGATAGCGTCATCGAGGGACTATGATCATTTTGATTGTTTTTGTTTTTCCAAAATACTTGACATGCATAACATGGCCCATTTGTTTAGGCAACCAAGTGGAGATACCCTAAGGGTGCATGTGTGGATAGTGTGTTTGATTTGCATGCATTTTGTCTTGATTATGGGTTTCCTACTTGTTGGTTTTATCTTTCCATACACACCTATTTACTAGCATTTGTATAAAGCAATAAAAATGTAGCAAATAAATATCCTACACTATTACAACCATATTGAAGTGCAGAAGAATATAAAGGAAAAAATAAGATAAAAAGAAGAAAAAATGAGCTCCTTCAATTTGGGCAGGAGCAGCCTTCGATTTTCATTTCTAGGCTTCCTTCGATTGGGAGGTCGCACCAGTGAGGTCATGGCCTTCGATTGGGCTTTGGCACCAGTCAGGTCATGTACTTCAATTGGAGGCTGGCACCAGCATGGAAGTGCCTTTCGTCTGAGCCTGGACTTAGTGCAAGTGTGCCTCTGGCTGGGCCTTTCTGCCTTGTTGCCTTCTTCGATTGGGCCAGTGAAATCAGTGTGAGCGTGTCTCTGGTTGGGCCTGGAAGTCAGTGTGGAAACCAAAGGCTTCGTTTCATACTCCTGTCTCCTGTTTCTTTCATTTGAACTTTTTGAACAGCAACATGGCATAAGGCCATGCTAGTATTGTCTTACAATCAGTTAATACTTAATGCATATTTAAGTAAGCAAGCAACAAAACGAAAGGGGTTAGCTCTGAAAACATATTAAGTAGGTGGAAACGAAAAGAACCAAAGTGTTATGTACATGTTTTGAAATGAAAGGGAAGATTATTCACATACTATGCCATGAAACGAAAGGTTCAAGGGTAAGAGTGACTTACCTTGCTTCAGACCTTGAATGGATGTGGGATTCTAACTTGAACTTCTACGTGGACGTTTCTGGAATTCAAAGAGTAGTCACAGGGGGTTTGCTTTTGGTTCGAAGAGTTATCACACAAGATTGTCTTTGAGTTTGAACAAACTTCTATGTGGGGGATGTTCTTCAGAATCGAAAGAGGTGAGTGTTTGGGATTCTGGGTTTTTTTGATTTCTCAAGTGTTGGTGAACTTGAGAGTTTTATTGTGTTTGAGAAAATTTGGGAGATTCGTTCCTCTGGTCCAAAGGTCCTCCCTTAGCTTTGCAAAAATTCCTCTATTTATAGAGAAAAAGAATGGACATGTTTTCAATAGCCAGCCTTGCAAAATAATAAAATAATAGATAAAATGAAAGGTACAACTGGGGGGCCTGTTGGCAGTTGGGGTGCAGAAGATGTGACTTATGCTTTTTGGCGTTGCTTGGGGAGCGAAAATAATAAAATAAGGCTCAACTGGAAAGTAAATGTCCACTTGTGCCACAAAAGCAAGATGAATGGTTCAGATGGGTTGCTTCCTTCTGAAGGAAAATAGGCGCAAGGCTCAAGACAAACTTTTCTAAAAGGTAGTATTGTGCTATTAAGTGCAAGTGGTCTTAGACAACAAATGGGTAAAGGCCTAAAAAGGGAAAACACGTAGCCTAGCCTATGGGTCTAAATGTTCAACTTGATCTTTTGAGTCGAATCCTCCATCTTTCTACACCTTTTGACCAAACTAGGACAACACGGCATTCATTTTCCCCAGCTTGTGTATCCTTCGAATGGCCCTTTTCAGAAGGTTATTAACTTCTGAATCGAAAGAAGCTTTTAGATGATTATTGACTTTTGAATTTAAGAAAACCAAAAGGAAGCCTTTCCCTCAGTCGAAGCTTGTGGTTGAAACAGGCTATTGCCCAGTCGAAGCTTGTATCGAAGAAAACATATTTCCAAATTGAAATCTCATGCTTGAAGTAAGCATATTGCCCAATCGAAGCATGTTGATCGAAACAAACGTAAAGGGAGTCATTTCCTTGTGTCTTTTTTAGCATGAGGGAAGTTCCTGGCTTCTGAGTTGAAGGGCGCTTTTTCAAGGGAAGCAAGAACTTAGTCACATCTTGTATGAAGATACTTCTTGGATCAAACGAAACTTGTATGAAGCAAAGTATGCAAGAGGCCCTTGGTGCAAGTGAATTTGAAGGATGCATAGAGATGGTTACTTTGTCCCATCGAAACTTGTCTAAACGAAGCAAGCATGCAGCCAGTAAACTTGTCCAGTCGAAGCAGGTTTGTAGGTAGTAAACTTGTCCAAATCGAAGTAGGCTTTGCAGGCAGCACGCTTGGTGAATCGAAAAGGTTTCAAATCCAAACGAAGGATGTACCTAAGTCGCATTCGAAGGAGGTTTCAAATCCAAACGAAGGATGTACCTAAAATAGCATTCGAAGGAGGCTTTAAGTTCAAAATGAAGGATGTAATCCAAGTTGCATTCGAAGGAGGTTTCAAATCCAAACGAAGGATGCACCTAAACTTGCATTCGAAGGAGGCTTAGAGTCAGTCGAAGGGTGCTGGATCGAAGGAGACCTATTTTCCTTCAAATTTGTCAAAATGTTATTTTTATCTGCTTTCTCCCTTTTTGACAGTTTCCTTTTAATTTTGGTACTGGAAAATTCCAAAGTACTTGTGCAAGATTGAACCTTGAGAATCCTTGTGAGAAAGGCCTTGAATAATGAGAGGGTAAATTTTGGGGTACAACAGTTGCCCCTGTTCAATTTTCTTAAACCTGAGGATATAAATTGGCTTTCGAGCCTTTCGTGATCCGAAGGTGGAAGATAATTGAACACTAGAGTGCCCAAAAATTTGCACTCGCATGGTGTAGTATCAGCATTGTGATGTCAGGAATGGGCTTACAGATGCCATTTGGAGATTGTTGGTAGGAGGATGGGCTTATAGATGCCATCCAAGAATGCTTGTAGAATTGTAATTTGTAAGTTGAAAGAATGAGTATCAGAATGGCGTCCATGTCTGTAGTGCATCTGAACTGTATTAAAAGGTGGGTTGTTTGGTGATGAGTCCGTGTAAAACTGCATCTGAAATTTCCTGAGAAGGAACCTGTGTGGGGTTACTTCCTGATGAGTCTGTGTAAAACTTCCTCTTTGGAAAGAGAAGGAACCGGTGTAGGGTTGCCTGATGATGAGTTCATGTAAAAATTCATCCTGTGTAGGGTTTCCTGATGATGAGTCCGTGTGAAACTGCATCTTGGAAGGAAGGAACCTGTGTAGGGTTGCCTGATGATGAGTCCGTGTGAAACTGCATCTTGGAAGGAAGGAACCTGTGTAGGGTTGCCTGATGATGAGTCCGTGTGAAACTGCATCTTGGAAGGAAGGAACCTGTGTAGGGTTGCCTGATGATGAGTCTGTGTAAAACTGCATCTTGGAAGGAAGGAACCTGTGTAGGGTTGCCTGATGATGAGTCCGTTTGAAACTGCATCTTGGAAGGAAGGAACATGATGATGAGTCTGTGTGAAACTGCATCTTGGAAGGAAGGAACCTGATGATGAGTCCGTGTGAAACTGCATCTTGGAAGGAAGGAACTTGTGTAAGGTTGCCTCATGATGAGTCTGTGTAAAACTGCATCTTGGAAGGAAGGAACCTGTGTAGGGTTGCCTCATGATGAGTCTGTGTAAAACTTCATCCTGTGTAGGGTTTCTTGATGATGAGTCCGTGTAAAACTGCATCTGGAATTGAGAAGGAACCTGTGTAGGGTTACTTCATGATGGTCAAGTAAATAGTTGCCCTGTCTGATTTTAGGTGTTAATCTTTGACCTGAGAAAGAAAGACATATTTCCTGGCTTGTTACAGGTGTTAATCTTCAATCTCTTCGTGTAGATAGTTTTCCTGGCTTGTTACAGGTATTAATCTACAATCATTCGTCCCCAGCTAGTTTTCATGGCTTGTTGCAGGTATTAATCCGGAACTTGAAAAGGTTGCTGGTAGCCATCTGTTGATTGTCCTTTTCCTGAAAAAGGCAAAACGTTAGTTGTATGCAATGTCGTGATGCATGAAATGCATGATGTCATGATGTTCTCAAAATAAATGAGATTGTGTCGTATGCACTTATCATGTATGTATAGTAGGTATGAAATGTAAAATGTTTATGAATGTATTTTTGTCTGGAAAATAAATCCTTGACAAATGTCGGGGAGTTTGTTAACTCCTGGACTGTTGTTGAAGAGTATGTGTGTTGTACCCCAAAATTTGCCCTCTAAATTATCAAGGCATCTCTCACAATGATTCTCAAAGTTCAAGCTTGAACAAGTGCATTGGGATTTTCCAATACCAAAATTAAAAGGAAACTATCAAAAAGGGAGAAAACAGATAAAAATAACATTTTGACAAATTTGGAGGAAAATAGGTCTCCTTCGATTCAGCACCCTTCGACTGACTCTAAGCCTCTTTCGAATGCAAGTTTAGGTGCATCCTTCGTTTGGATTTTAAACCTCCTACGAATGCAACTTGGGTACATCCTTTGTTTGGATTTGAAACCTCCTTCGAATCCACTTGCACAAAGGGCCTCTTGCAGACTTTGCCTCTCACAACTTTCATTTGAGCCACAACTTGCACACAAAAGGCATCCCCCTTACTAGCATGCACAAGGTACAAAGCCTCCTATAACTTCCGTCGATTCCAAGGCAAAAAGCTCCCTTTTGGGGTCCTTCGATTTGCACTTTTTTGCCTTATGTATGCCTCTTTCGAATCTGGACATTTTGCCTCATGTATGCCTCTTTCGAATCTGGACATTTTGCCTCATGTATGCCTCTTTCGAATCTGGACATTTTGCCTCATGTATGCCTCTTTCGAACCTGGACATTTTGCCTCATGCATGCCTCTTTCGAATCTTGACATTTTGCCTCATGTATGCCTCTTTCGAATCTGGACATTTTGCCTCATGTATGCCTCTTTCGAATCTGGACATTTTGCCTCCTGCATGCCTCTTTCGAATCTGGACATTTTGCCTCCTGCATGCCTCTTTCGTTTGGGCATGTGGCTCCCTTCATGCAAGTCTTTATTTGAGCATTGACCTTTTGTGTGCTTGCTTGGAGTCACAAAGTTTAGACCTCCTCCATGCAGGCTTCGACAAGACATTGACTATGTTTGTACTAGCTTCTACTGGACAACATTTCTCTTTAGTATGCTGCATTTCCATCCTTGACAAACTTCAGCACATGGTTGATGGCCCCCTCAAAAGACATATAGTGGTGGACTTGAGGGGCATACATATGAGTCCATGTCGAAGGGTACGCCTTACTATTCCATTCAAATCACACATTTGGCCCCTTCAAATGATGCACAAAGATGATTCGTTCGAAGGAAACTTGTTGGAGGAAACTCAAACAATGTGTTGGAAGAAGAATCTGGTCGAAGGAGGGTCAAAATGAAAGGATAAAATATTCAAAGATGCTTGCTGCCAAGTTCAGACATGGTACACTGGCCAAAACTTCTGCATAGCATTCCTGAAACACTTCCCCATTCTTGCACCGAAATAGCATACAAGCACTGTCCCTCGAAGGCTGCAAAGAGCAGTTTACCCAAATTGTTCAAATTATTTTGTTTTCCCTCAAAAAGCTTCAGCCAACTTTGCCTATAAATAAGAGGCTCCAACACATGTTTAAGGGAGGATCTTGGGACCAGAGGAACGAATCTCCCAAATTTTCTCAAACACAACAAAACTCTCAAGTTCATCAACACTTGAGAAATTAAAACCCAGAATCCCAAACACTTACTTCCTTCGATTATGAAGAACAAATACTATTCAATATCCTTTGAATCTAGTTTGGAAAGAAACATAAGACTTGTTTCTTTCCTTCCTTCGAATCCAGCATTCCAAGCACAACTGTTGGCCCCCTCTTTCAAATCCAGAACCCTGGGCCTCCACTCAAGGTCCCACACCCATTCAAAGCCTCCATCAAGGTAAGTCACTCTTACCCTTGAACCTTTCATTTCATGGCATAACATGTAAATAATCTTTTCGTTCGTTTCAAGCATGTATATACCATTGTTCCTTTCGTTTCCACCCTTTTAACATGTTTTTTAAAGTTAACCCTTTCGTTTTTGCTTTCTGTTTACCTGAACTAGCTTTAACTATTAAACTGTTTGAAAGACAAATACTAGCATGGCCTCAGGCCATGTTGCCATTTAATGCTTTAAAGGAAAGAAACAGGAAATAGGAAATAGGAAACGAAGCTTCTAGCTTCTATCCTCTTTCTCCAGGTCGAACGAAAGAGACAACCAGGAGGAAAACCATACACTGACTTCCAGGCCCATCCAGAGACACGCTCACACTAATTTCACTGGCCCAATCGAAGAAGGCAACAAGGCAGAAAGGTCCAGCCAGAGGCACACTTGCACTAAGTCCAGGCTCAGATGAAAGGCACTCCCATGCTGGTGCCAGCCTCCAATCGAAGTACATGACCTGACTGGTGCCAAAGCCCAATCGAATGCCATGACCTCACTAGTGCGAACTCCCAATCGAAGGCTGCTCCTGCCCAAATTGAAAGACACTCATTTTTTCTTACTTTTATCTTATTTTTTCCTTCATATTTTTATGCCTTTCAATATGGTTGTAATAGCGTAGGATTTTATCTTTCTGCATTTTATTTACTTTGTACAAATGCTAGTAATTAGGCGTGTATGGCAAGATAAAACCCACAAGTAGACAACCTAAAAATCAAAGACAAATGCATGCAATAAAACACACTTTGCACACGTGCACCCTTAGGGTAATCTCACTTGTTACCTCGGAAAATAGTCATGTCCCTCGAGCATGGGAGTTTTAGAAAAGACCCTCGATAAAAGATCGTAGTCCCTCGATGACCCTCAATGTTGCCTTCAGTAAACGATCTAATCCCTAAAACGACATTGCTAAAACATCTCATATGTTGCCTTCTATGACTATACAAATGTCCCAATGCCCGTCCCTTCACATCCAACGACGGGGCTTCTTACCAAATCAATGGTAAGATAGCCACATCTAAAGGAGAAGGAAAAGCACATTTAAGACCTTTCGAGTAGGTAGATTCACTCCTAGTTAGTCGCTTGCTCACAACAAAAAACATTTTTATACACCCACATAAACACACTTTTGAACTATTTTTCGAAACAAACACTTTGTTGGGGTTCTTATAGAAACAAGAACCATTACGAAGTTCCATTTTCAAAAATACTTTCAAAACACACACCACAAGCACATTCAAACAAAAGGAAGTGATCTAAGCAAGTAACTAAGAGCCCATGGATAACCATGGATGAAAAGGGTGCTTGCACCTTCCCTTTTCATAATCTACCCCCCGAACCCACGAAAACATCTCAAAGGTCTTTCCTGTGCTTTTTGACCTTTCCATTGGATAAAATAAAAAGTAGGTGGTGACTCTTGCTAAACCGAACATTTGCAAACACAAACGCAAAAAACCAAGTCAGTTCTCCCACCGTATCACAGAACTGGCGACTCTGCTGGGGATAGAATATTTCTAAAAGTGGGGTTACCTTAGGGTTTTAGAACACGTTTACATGCTTACCTTGTTTGCTTTGATTGCTTTACTTTTTTGGGTTCCTTGTTTGGGTTTTTTTAATCCTACACCCGGATTTGGGGGCACCTTTTTAGGTAAATAGCAATACGTTGTGGAAACTGTGCGGGGTATACCGACACGGTTGAAGCAATAGCTATAAGCACTAATGAACTAGAACCTTACTTGACCATCTTGGCCTTTCATTAGGGGTTGTGAGATAACCGGCTTTGATGCAGTCTGAAGTTGGTAGATACTCGATACTACACTCATTGAGGATTGTTTTCTTGGAATATTTTGGTCGCCAGTTAAGTGGCTAAACCAAAACAATGAACATAGAAAATAATCCAGTGATATTGAGCTCCTTAGAACCCGGTTTCTATTTTAGGACAGGTTGAGCCAACTAACTTCAAGAGGGTACTTACCTACAAACCCCATGCAAGCCTAAACCTAAGGACTTGTTTGCTCTGTGTGAATATGATTGTCTGTATATACACTTTCTTACTTTTGCATACATGTACATAACATCATAACATCATACCTAAGCATTTTCAATAACCATTTCAAGGATCTCGAGGGTCTTTTGATGCAGGTCACGTTGAACCAGATGTCTACCAAGGGGCAAGAGGGTTCTCCTCTAAACAAACGCCGTCAAAGATCAAGTGCAACAACTTGAATCAGGGGTTATGACCCACTTGACATGGTGAGCTTGATTCTTGTGGAAAGACATCCACCAATAACAAAGTTCTCCAATTAAAGATGTTGATCAAAGTTCAAATCTCTAACATTTTCTTGTGTTTACCCTGCGAGATCCTTGAAAACATGCATCCACGTATCATGCATCATATCATGACATGTTTCTCCCATACAAGTCTCCTTATCTTCCTACTGTTCATTTCAGTAGAGATGGCTCTAGAGAAGACTATCAAGGACATCCAGGCTCAAAATGCTCAACTTCAAGAAATGTTCTTGAACCTGTCCCAGGGGCAAGAAGAAGTGAAAGCTCTCCTCACAAAGGGCATGGTCTTGGGGAATTCAGGCAGTGTCAGGAATGATCAGTGGGAAGAACTTCAGATTGAGCTGGCAAAAATGAAGATCCAGATGATGGGACAAGGGAAAAGCTCCTCAACTTGCTTCAGGGTCACAAGCCCAACAACAACCTCACCAGCGTCAACAGGGGCATCAGCGTAAGGAGGTCGCGCCTAAAAGACAATATACTAAGATCAACATGTCACTAGCTCAAGCTCTACAACACATGTTGAAGAAAGAGATAATTACATTAAAGGCTCCTCATCTGAACCCTAAGACTTCTTCTTCTAACTACAACCCGGATGCAAGATGTGCTTATCATTTTGGTAGCCCAGGGCATGAAACAAACAAATGTTGGGCTCTGAAGAACAAGGTCCAAGACATGATTGATGCCAAGGAGATCAAGTTTGACCCTCCGGAGACCCCAAATGTGATCACTACTCCTATGCCAAATCATTGAGAATGTCTTTGTTTCATTTGAATTTTCAAGTTGTAATCTCTTTTATTATTCAAACAATTATCTGTTAATGTCAAACTTTGTTTCATTAATGCATTGCATATGTTTGTCTTGAATTCATCCATTCGTTTTCACTATTCTTAAACTATGATTTCTACTTTCTTTATGATATTTAACTCTTGATAAAAAGCTACAAGCCTTTAGAGGGAAGATGACGAAACAATGCCATAATCTCATACAGTATGATTTTGGATAGACCTTGCTGACGATGTACAGGCATTTCTTTCAAATCCTAAACACTGGAGTTATAAGGAAGATAATCCCTAGTCAACCCCTTCGAGCCAAAGAAGTAGGAGTTTTCTGTTTTAAACACAAATTGAAACCTCTAATTTAAACCTGGGGCAGGGTAGTCTCTCAGTTAATTCAAGATATGCGCATTGAAGTCGCAAAACTCTCAGTTCATAATACAACGAACGGCATCAAAAGCATTCCTCTGGAATCAAAAGACAGTGGTGGTTCCTTATCTCATAGGCAGTCAATCTCTCAAAATAGAAAAGCCCACTGAGCCAAAACCTATAAAGGAGGCTTAAGAGAGATGGGGCATCCCGCTGACTGTAATCTCGAAAACAGGAACAGTCAGACAAAAGTTAGGGATAACAAATCAAAAGAACGAGGTCGCTGCAAATCCTCAACAACATGAAAAATGTTGCAAAAATGACTGTCTTCCAAAATCCAACTTGTGTGAACCATCACTAAATCGTCGTTCCAAATTCGAATAGAGTTCGACGCATAATTAACTGAGTTTAGGATTGAAGAACATCACGAAGAGCGGGTGGGTACAAATATACTTTGAGCCTTTATCCTTTGTTTCTGAAACCGTGAACCAAGCCACGTTACAACCCTTCAAAAGTCCTAATTAGAGCATGGGTTAGTTCGAAAGCATACTGTTACAAAGGTATCCTGACTCTTGTAAGGCTTTGCTCTAAATCCTGAGTTTGAATTTTCTTAGCAAAATTTCTTTACTCGCTAAAATGCATTTAAAAAAAAAAACTTCAAGACAAATATAAACTTTGCATTACTTGAATATCATTGTTTGCATATGGCTACTTGTTTAACAGCGGAGAAATTCACACAATGAATATCCAGTGAACAAAAGCCCTCTCAGTGAACACAATCACTTCAAAAAGGATGACACTTCCATTGACAAATCTCCTATCAACAAGGGGGCATGACATGTCACTATCCAGCACACCTGGGGCAGTCAAGTCAAGATTTCAAGAAATCTCTGAAGAAGTGCAGAGTAACCAGGGACAAGTCTCCCTCACCATCACTTGGGGCATTAAAACGTCAAATCTCAATAAAGGGTTACATACAGTGTCACAAACATCTGATACTAGGGGCAGGTCTCCATCTCTGTCACTTGGGACATTGAGCGCCAGTCCCAACAAAGGGTTGCATACAATCAAACCTTTTGGAAATTCCACGAACATTTTCTACTAGGGGCAATGACAAATCTCCCCAAAATCCTTCTCATAGGATGACTCCAGCAAGGGTTTAATCTCTGAAAACCTTTCCCCAGCTGAGACAACCTCAAGAATCCTCAAAGACTTTCCCCCAACGAAGTTATCACCTCTCAAGCAGACCGACAACAGGGTTTATTTCCCCAACAAACTACAGATTCCCCAGCTTGAGTTTTCCTATCCGACTACTACAAATCAAAGGACAACAACTCCTCTTCCCCGGTAGACTACTCTACAATTCCCAGCAAGTTACTGTGAAACCTGGACCCGACCAGATATCAGTTCAACTTCGACTCCCCAGTAGAGCAACGGACAACCGAGACTCCTGAACTATCCCCCAAGCAGAGTTAGTCTACCGTCAGCCCCGAAAAGGCTTGGTATCCCCAGAAGATCTTAATATCCCCCAGCGGAGTATAAAGATATTCTCCAGCAAGCGTAAGAGTATCCCCGGCAGTCTTAATATTCCTCAACAGAATATAAGAATGTTCCCTGGCGGAATACAAGATACCACAATGGATTCATCTCCCCAGCGCAGTCTAAAAAAGCTTCCCCACCAAAGTTGAATCATCTTACCCAGTAGATTCTGGAAGCTTATCCCCCTGCAGAATACAAGTGCATCTCCCCAACCAAATCCAGAGGTTATCCTCACAAGAGTCTAACTGGGTTATCCTCAGCAAGTTGCAACTGAAAGATCATCCCCAGCGAAGTTCTTTCTATCACCAGCGGAGTTCATCATCAAAATCCCCAGCAGAGCTTATCAACAGATTCCCCAGCGGAGATATCATTAAAATCATCAACAGAACATATCTCCCCCACAGAGTAATTCCCCGCAGAGTAATCTCTTCACCGTGTTTATTCCCCAACGGAGTTCCTCTCTCCTGCAGGTTTATTCTCACAACCATCTTCGATCATCATCCCCAGCAGAAACGAAGAACTCAACTCTATTCTCCAGTAGCTCTGGGATTTATTTTCCCCAGCTAAAACATCACATTCTCATGCATCATGATACATGCATGTACACATCATACCATACAATCTCATTTATGTTGAGAACATCATTGCTTGATCCATATCATGCATTGCATATGACTGAACTTTACCTTTCAGGAAAAATGCAGTTAAGTTCTCAGTCTAGTCGAAGATATGACCAGTTCTTAAATCTCAATTGAATTATCATCGATTGAATTTCAGATAAGGTTCTCAATCTCGACAGTTTCCTCTGTCATAGTGTGGATGAGTTCTATAACCTCAACGGTATACTCCCGGTGAGCACGAGACAGTTCCTAGATCTTGATGAAGATGTTTCCCTACGTCATAGTGTGGACAAGTACTATAACCTCAACGGTATACTCCCGATGAGCACGAGTCAGTTCCTAGATCTTGATGTTTTCCTCCGTCATAGTGTGGACGAGTTCTATAACCTCAACGGTATACTGCCGGTGAGCACGAGACAGTTCCTAGATCTTGATGAAGATGTTTCCCTATGTCATAGTGTGGAAGAGTACTATAACCTCAATGGTATACTTCATTGAGCACGAGTCAGTTCCTAGATCTTGATGTTGTCCACCGTCATAGTGTTGACAAGTTTTATAACCTCAACGGTATACTCCCGGTGAGCACAGGACAGTTCCTAGATCTTGATGAAGATGTTTCCCTATGTCATAGTGTGGATGAGTACTATAACCTTAACGGTATACTCCATTGAGCACGAGTCAGTTCCTAGATCTTGATTTTTTTCCTCCGTCATAGTGTGGACAAGTTCTATAACCTCAACGGTATACTCCATTGAGCACGAGACAGTTCCTAGATCTTGATGTTTTCCTCCGTCATAGTGTGGACAAGTTCTATAACCTCAACGGTATACTCCCGGTGAGCACGAGACAATTCCTAGATCTTGATGAAGATGTTTCCCTACGTCATAGTATGGACGAGTACTATAACCTCAACGGTATACTCCATTGAGCACGAGTCAGTTCCTAGATCTTGATGTTTTCCTCCGTCATAGTGTGGACAAGTTCTATAACCTCAACGGTATACTCCCGGTGAGCACGAGACAGTTCCTAGATCTTGATGAAGATGTTTCCCTACGTCATAGTGTGGACGAGTACTATAACCTCAACGGTATACTATATTGAGCATGAGTCAGTTCCTAGATCTTGATGTTTTCCTCCGTCATAGTGTAGACAAGTTCTATAACCTCAACGATATACTCCATTGAGCACGAGACAGTTCCTAGATCTTGATGAAGATGTTTCCCTACGTCATAGTGTGGACGAGTACTATAACCACAACGGTATACCCCATTGAGCACGAGTCAGTTCCTAGATCTTGATGTTCTCCTCCGTCATAGTGTGGACAAGTTCTATAACCCCAGCGGTATACCTCCGTTGAGCACGAGACAGTTCCTAGATCTTGATGAAGATGTTTTCCTACGTCATAGTATGGACGAGTATTATAACCTCAACGGTATACTCCATTGAGCACGAGTCAGTTCCTAGATCTTGATGTTCTCCTCCATCATAGTGTGGACAAGTTCTATAACCTCAGCGATATACTCCATTGAGCACGAGACAGTTCCTAGATCTTGATGAAGATGTTTCCCTATGTCATAGTGTGGACGAGTACTATAACCTCGACGGTATACTCCATTGAGCACGAGTCAGTTCCTAGATCTTGATGTTCTCCTCCGTCATAGTATAGACAAGTTCTATAACCTCAGCGGTATATTCCATTGAGCACGAGACATTTCCTAGATCTTGATGAAGATGTTTCCCTACGTCGTAGTGTGGACGAGTACTATAACCTCAATGGTATACTCCATTGAGTACGAGTCAGTTCCTAGATCTTGATGTTCTCCTCCGTCATAGTGTGGACAAGTTCTATAACCTCAACGGTATACTCCATTGAGCACGAGACAATTCCTAGATCTTGATGAAGATGTTGCCCTCTGTCATAGTGTGGACGAGTACTATAACCTCAACAATATACTCCCGGTGAGCACGAGTCAGTTCCTAGATCTTGATGTTTTCCTCCGTCATAGTATGGACGAGTTCTATAACCTCAGCAATATACTAAGTTGAGCAGGAGACAGTTCTTTGATCTTGATGAAGATGTTTCCCCCCAATCGGATTATGGACAGGTTCTTAAGACTCATCCGAAGCATTCTCTCAGTTGAAGTACATGCAAGTTCCTAAATCTCCACAAAAGTTAGGCTTTCCCGCCAGAATCTTCTACAACAACAGGTATGCAAGTTCTCGCTAAGGAATCTCTTATGCGATCGACACTCATGCAGATGGCATCTGTAAGCCCATCCTCCTACCAACAATCTCCAAATGGAATCTGTAAGCCCATTCCCGACATCACAATGCTGATACTACACCATGCGAGTGCAAATTTTTAGGCACTCTAGTGTTCAATTATCTTCCACCTTCGGATCACGAAAGGCTCGAAAGCCAATCTATATCCTCAGGTTTAAGAAAATTGAACAGGGGCAACTGTTGTACCCCAAAATTTGCCCTCTCAATTATCAAGGCATGTCTCATAATGATTCTCAAAGTTCAAGCTTGAACAAGTTCATTGGGATTTTCCAATACCAAAATTAAAAGGAAACTATCAAAAAGGGAGAAAACAGATAAAAATAACATTTTGACAAATTTGGAGGAAAATAGGTCTCCTTCGATTCAACACCCTTCGACTGACTCTAAGCCTCCTTCGAATGCAAGTTTAGGTGCATCCTTCGTTTGGATTTGAAACCTCCTTCGAATGCAACTTGGGTACATCCTTCGTTTGGATTTGAAACCTCCTTCAAATCCACTTGCACAAAGGGCCTCTTGCAGACTTTGACTCTCATAACTTTCATTTGAGCCACAACTTGCACGCAAAAGGCATCCCCCTTGCTAGCATGCACAAGGTACAAAGCCTCCTATAACTTCCGTCGATTCCAAGGCAAAAGGCTCCCTTTTGGGGTCCTTCGATTTGCACTTTTTTGCCTCATGTATGCCTCTTTTGAATTTGGACATTTTGCCTCATGAATGCCTCTTTCGAATCTGGATATTTTGCCTCATGTATGGCTCTTTCGAATCTGGACATTTTGCCTCATGTATGCCTCTTTCGAACCTGGACATTTTTCCTCATGCATGCCTCTTTCGAATATGGACATTTTGCCTCATGTATGCCTCTTTCGAATCTGGACATTTTGCCTCATGTATGCCTCTTTCGAATCTGGACATTTTGCCTCCTGCATGCCTCTTTCGAATCTGGACATTTTGCCTCCCGCATGCCGCTTTCGTTTGGGCATGTGGCTCCCTTCATGCAAGTTTTTATTTGAGCATTGACCTTATGTGGGCTTGCTTGGAGTCACAAAGTTTAGACCTCTTCCATGCAGGCTTCGACAAGACATTGACTATGTTTGTACTAGCTTCGACTGGACAACATTTCTCTTTAGTATGATGCATTTCCATCCTTGACAAACTTCATCACATGGTTAATGGCCCCCTCAAAAGACATATAGTGGTGGACTTGAGGGGCATACATATGAGTCCCTGTCGAAGGGTACGCCTTACTAGTCCATTCGAAGCACACATTTGGCCCCTTCAAATGATGCACAAAGATGATTCGTTCGAAGGACACTTATTGGAGGAAAGTCAAACAATGTGTTGGAAGAAGAATCTGGTCGAAGGAGGGTCAAAATGAAAGGATAAAATATTCAAAGATGCATGATACCAAGTTCAGACATGGTACACTGGCCAAAACTGCTGCATAGTAGTCCTGAAACACTGCCCTATTCTTGCACCGAAATAGCATACAAGCACTGTCCCTCGAAGGCTGTAAAGAGCAGTTTACCCAAATTGTTCAAATTATTTTTTTCCCTCCAAAAGCTTCAGCCAACTTTGCCTATAAATAAGAGGCTCCAACACATGTTTAAGGGAGGATCTTGGGACCAGAGAAACGAATCTCCCAAATTTTCTCAAACACAACAAAACTCTCATGTTCATCAACACTTGAGAAATCAAAACCCAGAATCCCAAACACTTACTTCCTTCGATTCTGAAGAACAAATACTCTTCAGTATCCTTCGAATCCAGTTTGGAAAGAAACATAAGACTTGTTTCTTTCCTTCCTTCGAATCCAGCATTCCAAGCACAACTGTTGGCCCCCTCTTTCAAATCCAGAACCCTGGGCCTCCACTCAAGGTCCCACACCCATTCAAAGCCTCCATCAAGGTAAGTAACTCTTACCCTTGAACCTTTCATTTCATGGCATAACATGTAAATAATATTTTCGTTCGTTTCAAGCATGTATATACCATTGTTCCTTTCGTTTCCACCCTTTTAACATGTTTTTTAAAGTTAACCCTTTCGTTTTTGCTTTCTGTTTACCTGAACTAGCTTTAACTATTAAACTGTTTGAAAGATAAATACTAGCATGGCCTCAGGCCATGTTGCCATTTAATGCTTTAAATGAAAGAAACAGGAAATAGGAAACGAAGCTTCTAGCTTCTATCCTCTTTCTCCAGGTCGAACGAAAGAGACAACCAGGAGGAAAACCATACACTGACTTCCAGGCCCAGCCAGAGACACGCTCACACTGATTTCACTGGCCCAATCGAAGAAGGCAACAAGGCAGAAAGGCCCAGCCAGAGGCACACTTGCACTAAGTCCAGGCTCAGACGAAAGGCACTCCCATGCTGGTGCCAGCCTCCAATCAAAGTACATGACCTGACTGGTGCCAAAGCCCAATCGAATGCCATGACCTCACTAGTGCGAACTACCAATCGAAGGCTGCTCCTGCCCAAATCGAAAGACACTCATTTTTTCTTACTTTTATCTTATTTTTTCCTTCATATTTTTTATGCCTTTCGATATGGTTGTAATAGCGTAGGATTTTATCTTTCTGCATTTTATTTACTTTGTACAAATGCTAGTAATTAGGCATGTATGGAAAGATAAAACTCACAAGTAGACAACCTAAAAATCAAAGACAAATGCATGCAATAAAACACACTTTGCACACGTGCACCCTTAGGGTAATCTCACTTGTTACCTCGAAAAATAGTCATGTCCCTCGAGCATGGGAGTTTTAGCAAAGACCCTCGATAAAAGATCGTAGTCCCTCGATGACCCTCGATGTTGCCTTCGGTAAACGATCTAGTCCCTAAAACGACATTGCTAAAACATCCCATATGTTGCCTTCTATGACTATACAAACATCCCAATGCCCGTCCCTTCACATCCAACGATGGGGCTTCTTACCAAATCAATGGTAAGATAGCCACATCTAAAGGAGAAGGAAAAGCACATTTAAGACCTTTCAAGTAGGTAGATTCGCTCCTAGTTACTCTCTTGCTCACAACAAAAAACATTTTTATACACCCACACAAACACACTTTTGAACTATTTTTCGAAACAAACACTTTGTTGGAATTCTTATAGAAACAAGAACCATTACGAAGTTCCATTTTCAAAAATACTTTCAAAACACACACCACAAGCATATTCAAACAAAAGCAAGTGATCTAAGAAAGTAACTAAGAGCCCATGGATAACCATGGATGAAAAGGGTGCTAGCACCTTCCCTTTTCATAATCTACCCCCCGAACCCACGAAAACATCTCAAAGGTCTTTCCTGTGCTTTTTGACCTTTCCATTGGATAAAATAAAAAGTCGGTGGCGACTCTTGCTAAAACGAACATTTGCAAACACAAACGCAAAAAACCAAGTCAGTTCTCCCACCGTATCACAATGTGTGTCTTCAAATTTCGCTTAGAATGTTACCACTGGGGATTCCTGTTTTGTTGTTTGAGGAGAAACTCCGCTGGGGAGTATTGAAAACTCTGTGGGGAGGAAGTTTATTCTTTCTTGGGAAAAGAGTTCATGAGTCTTGATTGTCCGTTGCTCTACCAGGGAGTCGAAGTTGAACTGATATCTGATCGGATCCAGGTTTCACAGTAACTTGCTGGGGATTGTAGAGTAGTCTACTAGAGAAGAGGAGTTGTGGTCCTTGGATTTGGAGAGGCAAATTCAAACTGGGGGAATCTGTAGTTTGTTGGGGAAATAAACCCTGTGGTAGGTCTGCTAGAGAGGTGATGAACTCGTTGGGGAAGTTCTCGAGGATTCTTGAAGTTGTCTCAGCTGGGGAAAAGTTTTTAGAGATTAAACTCTGGCTGGGGAATCATCCTGTGAGAAGGATTTTAGGGAGATTTGTCAATGCCCCTAGTAGAAAGTGCTTGTGGCACTGCCTGGAAATGTTTGACTGTATGTAACCCTTTGTCGGGATTGACGTTCAATTCCCCAAGTGTCGGAGATGGAGACTTTCCCGTTGTTATCCTGCAATTGAGTGATTTCTTGACATTTTGACTGGACTGCCCCAGTTTTTTTGAAAGATTTGTTGAAATCTTGACTGGACTGCCCCAGGTTATCTTTGAAAGACTTGTTGAAACCTTGACTGGACTGCCCCAGGTTCACCGGATAATACCATATCAAATCCCCTTCTGTTGATAGGAGATTTTTATAACGGAAGTGTCATCCCACTTAAATTGATTTTGTTCACTGAGAGAGCTTTTGTTCACTGGATATTCATTGTGTGAATTTCTCTGCTGTTAAACAAATAGCCATATGCAAACATTGATATTCAATTAATGCAAAGTTTATGTTTGTCTTGAAGTTTTTTTTTTGAAAATGCGTTTTAGCGAGTAAAGAAATTTTGCTAAGAAAATTCAAACTCAGGATTTAGAGCAAAGCCTTACAGGAGTCAGGATACCTTTTGTAACAGTATGCTTTCGAACTAACCCATGCTTCAGTTAGGACTTTTGAAGGGTTGTAACGTGGCTTGGTTCACGGTTTAAGAAGCAAAGGATAAAGGCTCAAAGTATATTTGTACCCACCCGCTCTTCGTGATGTTCTTCAATCCTAAACTCAGTTAATTGTGCATTTGAACTCCAAATGAGTCTGGAACGACGTTTTTGGTGATGGTTCACACAAGTTGAATTTCTTGGAAGGTAGTCATTTTTGCAACATTTTTCATGTTGTTGAGGATTTGTAGCGACCTCGTTCTTTTGATTTGTTATCCCTAACTTTTGCCTGACTGTTCCTGTTTTTGAGATTACAGTCAGTGGGATGCCCCAGCTTTCTTAAGCCTCCTTTATAGGTTTTGGCTCAGTGGGCTTTTCTCTTTTGAGAGATTGACTGCCTATGAGGTAAGGAACCACCATTGTCTTTTGATTCCAGAGGAATGCTTTTGATTTCGTTCGTTGTATTATGAACTGAGAGTTTTGCGACTTCAATGCGCATCTTTTGAATTAACTGAGAGACTACCTTGCCCCAGGTTTAAATTAAAGGTTTCAATTTGTGTTTAAAACAGAAAACTCCTACTTCTTTGGCTCGAAGGGGTTGACTAGGGATTATCTTCCTTATAACTCCAGTGTTTAGGATTTGAAAGAAACGCCTGTACATCGTCAGCAAGGTCTGTCTAAAAGCATACTGTATGAGATTATGGCATTTTTTCGTCTTCCTCCTTCTAAAGGCTTGTAACTTTTAGCAAGAGTTGAATATCATAAAGACATTATAAGAATAGTGAAAACGTGTGGATGAATTCAAGACAAACATATTCAATGCATTAATGAAACAAAGTTTGACATTAATAGATAATTGTTTGAATAACAAAAGAGATTACAACTTGAAAATTCAAATGAATAAAAGTTCTTAATGACTTGGCAAAGGAGTAGTGATCACGTTTGGAGTCTCTGGAGGGTCGAACTCGATCTCCTTGGCGTCAATCAAATTCTGAATCTTATACTTCGATGCCCAGCAATCGTTAGTGTCATGCCCGGGACTGTCAGAATGATAAGCGCATGTTGCATTAGGATTATAGTTGGGTGAAGAAATTTTGGGGTTTGGATGAGGTCCTATCAATGTAATCAGATTCATCCTTAACAAGTGTTGCAGCGCTTCAGACAGTGGCATGTTGATGTTGGTGAACTGTCTTTTAGGCTCGCCTGGCCTTCGTTGATTTCCCCTTTGTTGTTGTCGGTGTGACGCAGAACCAGAGATCAGGACTGCCCCTACGTGTTGGTCACAACGACTCTTTTGACTGTACACAACATTGGACTCTTTCTTCCCAATGTAAGGCTTTTTCTGAGCATCAGAAGGTGTAGCTTCTTGAATCTTCCCACTTTTGATGCCAGCTTCGACCCTTTCGCCGGTCAGTATTAGCTCGGTGAACCCGTCTGAATAGCTTCCGATCAAGTGTTTGAAGAAAGGCCCTGTCAAAGTTCCCATGAAGATGTGAATCAACTCCCTGTCAGTTAAAGGGGGTTGCACTCTACCAGCCAGATCTCTCCACTTTTGGGCGTATCCTTTGAAGCTCTCGTTGGAACCCATGGTCATGTTCTGCAATTGCACACGAGTTGGTGCAAGATCAGCATTGTATTGATACTACTTATAGAAAGAAGCAGCTAAATCCTCCCAGGTGTGGATGCGATAACTCTCCAATTGATAGAACCATTCGAGTTGAGTCCCTACTAGACTTTCTTGGAAGAAATGGATCCAAAGCTTCAGATCAGTTGTGTATGGTTGAATCTTGCGGACGTAAGACTTTAAGTGCATCTTAGGGCCAGAGACTCCATCGTAAAGGGAAAAAGTAGGGACTTTGAACTTTGGCGGGATGACCAATCCAGAAACTAAACCCATGTCTCCTAAATCTAAGCCAGGTATTTGTTGAATCTCCATAGCACTGAGGCGATCCTCCAACTGTTTGTACTTGTCATCAGCGGGAGGATATTGTTCCTCAGAGTAGTCAGCTTCAACTTCATCAATCTCCAAATTGTGGTCTTCTTCAAGACTATCCCATATGTATGATGGAGTTGAA
Source organism: Vicia faba (assembly GCA_948472305.1). Taxonomy (NCBI): domain Eukaryota; kingdom Viridiplantae; phylum Streptophyta; class Magnoliopsida; order Fabales; family Fabaceae; genus Vicia; species Vicia faba. Next base: position 746,965,024 of record OX451741.1, read on the forward strand.
AGATCTAAGGTTTTAGGTCTTCTTCTCAAGTTTAAGACGCCTACTGAATTCTTGGACTTTTTCTTCTTTTCTTTGAGAAGGAGAGATTTCAGGTCCTCTTGCCCTTTACCCATAGCCAAAAACATTTGTTGGAACTGAGTGTTTTGAGCTTGGAGATCTTTCACCGTTTGTTCCATATCCATCTTACTGAAATAAACAGTAGGAAGATAAGGAGACCAGTATGGGAGAAACATGTCATGATATGATATGTGGATGCATGTTTTCAAGGATCTCACGGGGTAAACACAAGAAAATGTTAGAGGTCGAATTTTGACTAACATCTTTGATTGGAGAACTTTGTATCGGTGGATGTCTTTCCACGAGAATCAAGCTCAACATGTCAAGTGGGTCATAGCCCCTGATTCAAGTTGTTGCACTTGATCTTTGACGGCGTTTGTTTAGAGGAGAACCCTCTTGCCCCTTGGTAGACATCTGGTTCAACATGACCCTGCATCGAAAGACCCTCGAGATCCTTGAAATGGTTATTGAAAATGCTATGGTATGATGTTATGATGATATGTACATGTATGCAAAAGTAAGCAAGTGTATATACAGGTAATCATATTCACACAAAGCAAACAAGTCCTTAGGTTTAGGCTTGCATGGGGTTTGTAGGTAAGTACCCTCTTGAGTTTAGTCGGCTCAAACCTGTCCTAGAAATAGTAACCGGGTTCTAGAGGATCTCTTTATCACTGACTACCCTCAATCGGTCATAATTCTAGTTTAGCAACCTTTTCTTACGGCCGGAATCATCGCGAGATTTTAGTCTCAATGAGTGTAGCATATTTCTACTGTTCTATGGCCAAGTTGGTCAATTAAAGGTTCTAAGGTCAGTTGGTGCTTAATGACTCCTTAGAAGACCCATATTCTCCTCGTTCCAACAGAAGGGATGTCGGTACAGACCAAGGTGCCACACCAACGTAGCTACTGCTTCATCCGTGTCGGTCTATGCCGGACAGATCCCTCACAGTTTATTGCTACTTACCTAAAGGGTATCCCCAGATCCGGGTTAGGATCTATAGAACCCCGATACAAGCCCACAAAATTTAAAGCATACAAAGCATACAATTTAAAACATAGTGATCTAATCCTAAGGTACACCTCACTTATAAGTATGTCCCCAACAGAGTCTCCAGTTCTGTGATACGGTGGGAGAACTGACTTGGGATTTGCGTTTGTTTTCGCACTTGTTCGGTTTAGCAAGAGTCGCCACCGACTTTTTATTTTATCCTAAGGAAAGGTCAAAAAGCACAGGAAATACCTTTGAGATGTTTTTGTGGGTTCGGGGGGTAGATTATGAAAAGGGAAGGTGCTAGCACCCTTTTCATCCATGGTTATCCATGGGCTCTTAGTTACTTGCTTAGATCACTTGCCTTTGCTTTTCAATTGTTTGAAATGGTGCTTTGTGTGTGTGGTTTTGAAAATGTTTTGAAAAAGATGCCTTGTCTAGGAAACCTTTGTAACAATTCTTGTTTGAATGTTTTACAAAGGTGTTTGTCTTTTTGAAAAGATGTTTCAATGTTTTTGAATGTTTGTTTTGAAATTGTGTTGAGATGTATGTTTGAAAGTAGCAAGGATGTTTTGCAAGCTTTTGATCAAGTAACTAAGAGTTGTCTACCCTATTTTACTCAAAGATCTTTCTTATGTTTTTAACCCTTTTAACAGTGTTGTTTCACCATTGTGTTTGATGAACAACCTTGTGTTAGGATGTTAACGGGACAGGCCCGGGTCATCATATAGACCATGATAGCAATAGTGTCAAGTATCTTTGGAAATTTTCTTGAGGGACTTGATCATTTTGTTTAGGCAACTCAAATAGCGTCATCGAGGGACTATGATCATTTTGATTGTTTTTATTTTGCCAAAATACTTGACATGCATAACATGTCCCATTTGTTTAGGCAACCAAGTGGAGATACCCTAAGGGTGCATGTGTGGATAGTGTGTTTGATTTGCATGCATTTTGTCTTGATTAGGGGTTTCCTACTTGTTGGTTTTATCTTTCCATACACACCTATTTACTAGCATTTGTATAAAGCAATAAAAATGTAGCAAATAAATATCCTACACTATTACAACCATATTGAAGTGCAGAAGAATATAAAGGAAAAAATAAGATAAAAAGAAGAAAAACTGAGCTCCTTCGATTTGGGCAGGAGCAGCCTTCGATTTTCATTTCTAGGCTTCCTTCGATTGGGAGTTAGCACCAGTGAGGTCATGGCCTTCGATTGGGCTTTGGCACCAGTCAGGTCATGTACTTAGATTGGAGGTTGGCACCAGCATGGGAGTGCCTTTCGTCTGAGCCTGGACTTAGTGCAAGTGTGCCTCTGGTTGGGCCTTTCTGCCTTGTTGCCTTCTTCGATTGGGCCAGTGAAATCAGTGTGAGCGTTTCTCTGGCTGGGCCTGGAAGTCAGTGTGGAAACCAAAGGCTTCGTTTCATACTCCTGTCTCCTGTTTCTTTCGTTTGAACTTTTTGAACAACAACATGGCATAAGGCCATGCTAGTATTGCCTTACAATCAGTTAATACTTAATGCATATTTAAGTAAACAAGCAGCAAAATGAAAGGGGTTAGCTCTGAAAACATATTAAGTAGGTGGAAACGAAAAGAACCAAAGTGTTATGTACATGTTTTGAAATGAAAGGGAAGATTATTCACATACTATGCCATGAAACGAAAGGTTCAAGGGTAAGAGTGACTTACCTTGCTTCAGGCCTTGAATGGATGTGGGATTCGAACTTGAACTTCTACCTTGACGTTTCTGGAATTCAAAGAGTAGTCGCAGGGGGTTTGCTTTTGGTTCGAAGAGTTATCACACAAGGTTGTCTTTGAGTTTGAATAAACTTCTATCTGGGGGATGTTCTTCTGAATCTAAAGACGTGAGTGTTTGGGATTCTGGGTTTTTTTTTATTTCTCAAGTGTTGATGAACTTGAGAGTTTTATTGTGTTTGAGAAAATTTGGGAGATTCGTTCCTCTGGTCCAAAGATCCTCCCTTAGCTTTGCAAAAATTCCTCTATTTATAGAGAAAAAGAATGGACATGTTTTCAATAGCCAGCCTTGCAAAATAATAAAATAATAGATAACATGAAAGGTACAAGTGGGGGGCCTGTTGGCAGTTGGGGTGCAGAAGATGTGACTTATGCTTTTTGGCGTTACTTGGGGAGCGAAAATAATAAAATAAGGCTCAACTGGAAAGTAAATGTCCACTTGTGCCACAAAAGCAAGATGAATGGTTCAGATGGGTTGCTTCCTTCTGAAGGAAAATAGGCGCAAGGCTCAAGAAAAACATTTCTAAAAGGTAGTACTGTGCTATTAAGTGCAAGTGGTCTTAGACAACAAATGGGTAAAGGCCTAAAAAGGGAAAACATGTAGCCTAGCCTATGGGTCTAAATGTTCAACTTGATCTTTTGAGTCAAATCCTCCATCTTTCTACACCTTTCGACCAGACTAGGACAACACGACATTCGTTTTCCCCAGCTTGTGTGTCCTTCGAATGGCCCTCTTCAGATGGTTATTAACTTCTGAATCGAAAGAAGCTTTTAGAAGATTATTGACTTTTGAATTGAAGAAAACCAAAAGGAAGCCTTTCCCTCAGTCGAAGCTTGTGGATGAAACAGGCTAATGCCCAGTCGAAGCTTGTATCGAAGAAAACATATTGCCAATTTGAAAGCTCTTGCTTGAAGGAAGCATATTGCCCAATCGAAGCATGTGGATTGAAACAAACATAAAGGGAGTCATTTCCTTGTGTCTTTTTTAGCATGAGGGAAGTTCCTGGCTTCTGAGTTGAAAGGCGCTTTTTCAAGGGAAGCAAGAACTTAGTCACATCTTGTATGAAGATACTTCTTGGATCAAACGAAACTTGTATGAAGCAAAGTATGCAAGAGGCCCTTGGTGCAAGTGAATTTGAAGGATTCATAGAGATGGTTACTTTGTCCCATCGAAACTTGTCTAAACGAAGCAAGCATGCAGGCGGTAAACTTGTCCAGTCGAAGCAGGCTTGTAGGCAGTAAACTTGTCAAAATCGAAGTAGGCTTTGCAGGTAGCACGCTTGGTGAATCGAAAAGGTTTCAAATCCAAATGAAGGATGTACCTAAGTCGCATTCGAAGGAGGTTTCAAATCCAAACGAAGGATGTACCTAAACTGGCATTCGAAGGAGGATTTATGTTCAAAATGAAGGATGTAATCCAAGTTTCATTGGAAGGAGGTTTCAAATCCAAACGAAGGATGCACCTAAACTTGCATTCGAAGGAGGCTTAGAGTCAGTCGAAGGGTGCTGGATCGAAGGAGACCTATTTTCCTTCAAATTTGTCAAAATGTTATTTTTATATGCTTTCTCCCTTTTTGACAGTTTCCTTTTAATTTTGGTACTGGAAAATTCCAAAGTACTTGTGCAAGCTTGAACCTTGAGAATCCTTGTGAGAAAGGCCTTGAAGAATGAAAGGGCAAATTTTGGGGTACAACAGGACTGTATTTTGAATGAGTGACAGAATGACATCCGAATTTGGATCATATCTGGACTGTATTTTGAATGAGTGACAGAATGACATCTGAATCTGGATCGTATCTGGACTGTATTTTGAATGAGTTACAGAATGACATCTGAATCTGGATCGTATCCGGACTGTATTTTGAATGAGTGACAGAATGACATCCGAATCTGGATCGTATCTGGACTGTATTTTGAATGAGTGACAAAGTGACATCCGAATATGGATCGTATTTGGACTGTATTTTGAATGACTGACAGAATGACATCCGAATCTGGATCGTATCTGGACTGTATTTTGAATGAGTGACATAATGACATCTGAATCTGGATCGTATCTGGACTGTATTTTGAATGAGTGACATAATGACATCCGAATCTGGATCATATCTGGACTGTATTTTGAATGAGTGACAGAATGACATCCGAATCTGGATCCTATCTGGACTGTATTTTGAATGAATCTGGAATAAGTATCAGAATGTCAGCCATATCTGGATCGCATCTGAACTGTCTCTAGAAGGAAATTAGAATAAGTATCAGAATGTCATCCATATCTGGATCGCATCTGAACTGTCTCTAGAAGGAATCTGGAATAAGTATCAGAATGTCAGCCATATCTGGATCGCATTTGAACTGTCTCTAGAAGGAATATGGAATAATTATCAGAATGTCAGCCGTATCTGGACCGCATCTAAACTGTCTCTAGAAGGGATATGGAACAAGTATCAGAATGTCAGCCATATTTGGATCGCATCTGAACTGTCTCTAGAAGGGATCTCCGAAGATGATGATCTTTGCCTGTTGATTGATATTTCCTGAAAAGGTAAAGAGTTAGTTGTATGCAATGTCATGATGTATGCATTGTGTAATGATGTTCTCAAAATAAAATGAGATTTGTGTCATATGTATTTTGTATGCATATGTTATGAATGTTGTTGAAGTGTAATTTTGTCTTGGACTTTGCTCAAAATGTTTCCACCGGGGATCCCTGCTTTGTTGTTTGAGGAGAACTCCGCTGGGGGATATTGAAAACTCTGTGGGGAGTATGTTTATTTCTGCTTGGGAAAAGAGTTTAGGAGTCTTAGTCGTCCGTTGCTCTACTGGGGAGTCGAAGTTGAACTGATATCTGGTCGGGTCCAGGTTTTGCAGTAACTTGCTGGGGATTATAGAGTAGTCTACTGGGGAAGAGGAGTTGTGGTCCTTTGATTTGTAGTAGTCGGAGAGGCAAACTCAAGCTGAGGAATCCTGGTGTTGTTGGGGAAATAAACCCTGTCGTCAGTCTGCTAGAGAGGTGACATCTTCGTTGGGGGAAGTCCTCGAGGATTCTTGAGGTTGGTTCAGCTGGGGAAAGGGGGACAGAGATTATACTCTTGCTGGGGAATCATCCTATGAGAAGGACTTTGGGGAGACTTGCCATTGCCCCTAGTAGAGAATGTTTGTGGTATTGCCAAAAATGTCTAGTTGTACGTAACTCTTTGTTGAGATTTGAAGTTTAATGCCCCAAGTGACGGAGATGGAGGCCTACCCCTGGTCACTCTGCACTGCTTCAGAGATTTCTTGAAATCTTGACTGGACTGCCCCAGGTGTGCTGGATAGTGACATGTTAAGTCCCCCTGTTGATAGGAGATTCGTCAATGGAAGTGTCATCCTTCTTGAATTGATTTTGTTCACTGAGAGAGCTTTTGTTCACTGGATATTCATTGTGTGAATTTCTCCGCTGTTAAACAAATAGCCATATGCAAACAATGATATTCAAGTAATGCAAAGTTTATGTTTGTCTTGAAGTTTTTTGAAAATGCGTTTTAGCGAGTAAAGAAATTTTGCTAAGAAAATTCAAACTCAGGATTTAGAGCAGAGCCTTACAGGAGTCAGAATACCTTTTTTAACAGTATGCTTTCGAACTAACCCACGCTTCAGTTAGGACTTTTGAAGGGTTGTAACGTGGCTTGGTTCACGGTTTTAAGAAGCAAAGGATAAAGGCTCAAAGTATATTTGTACCTACCCGCTCTTCGTGATGTTCTTCAATCCTAAACTCAGTTAATTGTGCATTTGAACTCCAAATGAGTCTGGAACGACGTTTTTGGTGATGGTTCACACAAGTTGAATTTGTTGGAAGGCAGTCATTTTTGCAACATTTTTCATGTTGTTGAGGATTTGTAGTGACCTCGTTCTTTTGATTTGTTATCCCTAACTTTTGCCTGACTGTTCCTACTTTCGAGATTACAGTTAGCGGGATGCCCCAGCTTTCTTAAGCCTCCTTTATAGGTTTTGGCTCAATGGGCTTTTCTCTTTTGAGAGATTAACTTCCTATGAGATAAGGAACCACCACTATCTTTTGATTCCAGAGGAATGCTTTGATGTCGTTTGTTGTATTATGAAATGAGAGTTTGCGACTTAAAGTGCATTTGAATTAACTGAGAGACTACCCTGCCCCAGGTTTTGATTAAAGGTTTCAATTTGTGTTAAAATAGAAAACTTTTACTTCTTTGGCTCGAAGGGGTTGACTAGGGGTTATCTTCCTTATAACTCCGGTGTTTAGGATTGAAAGAAATGCTTGTACGTCATCATCAAGGTCTGTTCAAAAGCATATTGTATGAGATTATGGCATTGTTTTCGTCATCCTCCCTCTAAAGGCTTGTAACTTTTAGAAAGAGTTGAATGTCATAAAGTGAGTAAAAAAACATAGTTTAAATGTAATGAAAATGAGTGGATCAAATCAAGACAAACATATGCAATGCATTAATGAAATAGAGTTTGACATTAATAGATAATTGTTTGAATAACAAAGAGATTACAACTTGAAAATTCAAAAGAATAAAAGCTTTTACTGATTCGTCATAGGAGCAGTGATTATGTTTGGAGTCTCCGGAGGGTCAAACTCGATCTCCTTGGCATCAATCATGTCTTGGACCTTGTTCTTCAGAGCCCAACAGTTGTTTGTGTCATGTCCCAGACTGTTAGAGTGGTATGCACACCTTTCATTGGGATGATAGGTAGGAGCAGAAGTATTTGGGTTCCAGAGAGGAGCCTTTAATGTAATCAGCTCTGCCTTCAACATGCATTGTAGCGCTTGAGTCATTGACATGTTGATCTTAGTGAAATGTCTTTTTGGCGCGACCTCTTTACGCTGATGCCCCTGTCTTTTTTGAGCAGGCGTAGGATTAGAGATCAAGATTTCTCCTACGTGTTGGTCATGACGACTCTTTTGACCATACACAGCATTGGACTCTTTCTTCCCATTGTAGGGCTTTTTCTGAGAATCAGAAGGTGTAGCTTCTTGAATCTTCCCACTTTTGATGCCAGCTTCGACCCTTTCGCCGGTCAGTATTAGCTCGGTGAACCCGACTGAAGAGCTTCCGATCAAGTGTTTGAAGAAAGGCCCTGTCAATGTTCCCATGAAGATGTCAATCAGCTCCCTGTCAGTTAAAGGGGGTTGCACCCTACCAGCCAGATCTCTCCACTTTTGGGCATATCCTTTGAAGCTCTCGTTGGAACCCATGGTCATGTTCTGCAATTGCACACGAGTTGGTGCAAGATCAACATTGTATTGATACTGCTTATAGAAAGCAGCAGCTAAATCCTCCCAGGTGTGGATGCGAGAACTCTCCAATTGATAGAACCATTCGAGTTGAGTCCCTACTAGGATTTCTTGGAAGAAATGGATCCAAAGCTTTGGATCAGTTGTGTATGGTTGAATCTTGCGGACATAAGACTTTAGGTGCATCTTAGGGCAAGAGACTCCATCGTATAGGGCAAAGGTAGGGAGTTTGAACTTTGGAGGGATGACTAATCCAGAAACTAAACCCATGTCTCCTAAATCCAAGCCAGGTATCTGTTGAATCTCCATAGCACTGAGGCGATCCTCTAACTGTTTGTACTTGTCATCAGTGGGAGTATATTGTTCCTCGGAGTAGTCAGCTTCAACTTCATCAATCTTCAAATTGTTGTATTCTTCAAGACTATCCCCTATGCTGGATGGAGTTGAAAGATCTAGGGCTTTAGTTCTTCTTCTCAAGTTCAAGACGCCTACTGACTTCTTGGACTTTTTCTTCTTTTCTTTGAGAAGGAGAGCTTTCAGGTCCTCTTGCCCCTTAGTCATAGCCAGAAACTTTTGTTGGAATTGAGCGTTTTGAGCTTGGAGATCTTTCACCATTTGTTCCATATCCATCTTACTGAAATAAACAGTAGGAAGATAAGGAGACATGTATGGGAGAAACTTGTCATGATATGATATATGGATGCATGGTTTCAAGGATCTCGCAGGGTAAACACAAGAAAATGTTAGAGGTTGAACTTTGATCAACATCTTTGATTGGAGAACTTTGTATCGGTGGATCTCTTTCCACGAGAATCAAGCTCACCATGTCAAGTGGGTCATAGCCCCTGATACAAGTTGTTGCACTTGATCTTTGATGGCGTTTGTTTAGAGGAAAATGAAACCTCTTGCCCTTTGGTAGACGTCTGGTTCAACGTAACCCTGCATCAAAAGACCCTCAAGATCCTTGAAATGGTTATTGAAAATGCTATGGTATGATGTCATGATGTTATGTACATGTATGCAGAAGTAAGCAAGTGTATATACAGGTAATCATATTCACACAAAGCAGACAAGTCCTTAGGTTTAGGCTTGCATGGGGTTTGTAGGTAAGTACCCTCTTGAAGTTAGTTGGCTCAACCTGTCCTAAAATAGAAACCGGGTTCTAAGGAGCTCAATATCACTGGATTATTTTCTGTGTTCATTGTTTTGGTTTAGCCACTTAACTGGCGACCAAAATATTCCAAGAAAATAATCCTCAATGAGTGTAGTATCGAGTATCTACCAACTTCAGACTGCACCAAAGTCGGTCATCTCACTACCCCTAAAAAAGGCCAAGATGGTCAAGTAAGGTTCTAAGAGTTCGTTAGTGCTTCATGACATCACTCAGTGGCCCCGTATTCTCCTTGACTACTCAAGGGCTATCGGTACCCACAAATATGTCACACTAACATAGCTACTGCTTCAACCATGTCGGTATACCCTGCACAGTTCCCTCACAGTTTATTTTTATTTACCTAAAAAGGTGCCCCCAAATCCGGGTGTAGGATTAAACAAACCCAAATAAGGAACCCAAAAAGTAAAGCAATCAAATCAAAGTAAGCATATAAAGGTGATCTAAAACCCTAAGGTAACCCCACTTTTAAAAAATTCCCCAGCAGAGTCGCCAGTTCTGTGATACGGTGGGAGAACTGACTTGAGGTTTCGCGTTTGTGTTCGCAAATGTTTCGGTTTAGCAAGAGTCGCCACCGACTTTTTATTTTATCCTAAGGAAAGGTCAAAAAGCACAGGAAAGACCTTTGAGATTTTTTCGTGGGTTCGGGGGGTAGATTATGAAAAGGGAAGGTGCTAGCACCCTTTTCATCCATGGTTATCCATGGGCTCTTAGTTACTTGTTTTAGATCACTTGCCTTAGCTTTTCAATTGTTTGAAATGGTGCTTTGTGTGTGTGGTTTTGAAAATGTTTTGAAAAAGATGCCTTGTCTATGTAACCTTTGTAATGATTCTTGTTTGAATATATACAAAGGTGTGAGTCTTTTTGAAAAGATAATTGAATGTTTTGAAAGTTGTTTTGAAATTGTTTTTGAAGTTGTGTTGTGATGTGTGTTTGAAAAATGGCAAGGATGTTTTGCAATATTTTTGATCAAGTAACTAAGAGTTTGTCTACCCTATTTTACTCAAAGATCTTTCTTATGTTTTTCTTTAACCCTTTTAAAAATGTTGTTTCACCATTATGTTTGATGAACAACCTTGCGTTAGGATGTTGGATGGGACGGGCGCGGGTCATCGTATGCAATCATTGAAGGCAACTTGTGAGACGCTCTAGCAATTTCGTAAGGGACGAGATCGTTTTATCGAAGGCAACATCGAGGGTCATCGAGGGACTATGATCTTTGTTTATCGAAGGGACAATTGCTAGAGTGTCTCATACTCGAGGGACATGATTCCATTTTCCGAGGCAACAAGTGGAATTACCCTAAGGGTGCATGTGTGAATAGTATGTTTGATTTGCATGCATTTTGTCTTGATTAGGGGTTTCCTACTTGTTGGTTTTATCTTTCCATACAAACCTATTTACTAGCATTTGTATAAAGCAATAAAAATGTAGCAAATAAATATCCTACACTATTACAACCATATTGAAGTGCAGAAGAATATAAAGGAAAAAATAAGGTAAAAAGAAGAAAAAATGAGCTCATTCGATTTGGGCAGGAGCAGCCTTCGATTTTCATTTCTAGGATTCCTTCGATTGGGATTTCGCACCAGTGAGGTCATGGCCTTCGATTGGGCTTTGGCACCAGTCAGGTCATGTACTTCGATTGGAGGTTAGCAGCAGCATGGGAGTGCATTTCGTATCAGCCTGGACTTAATGCAAGTGTGCCTCTGGCTGGGCCTTTCTTCCTTGTTGCCTTCTTTGATTGGGCCAGTGAAATCAGTGTGAGCGTGTCTCTGGCTGGGCCTGGAAGTCAGTGTGGAAACCAAAGGCTTCGTTTCATACTCCTGTCTCTTGTTTCTTTCGTTTGAACTTTTTGAACAGCAACATAGCATAAGGCCATGCTAGTATTGCCTTACAATCAGTTAATACTTAATGCATATTTAAGTAAACAAGCAGCAAAACGAAAGGGGTTAGCTCTAAAAACATATTAAGTAGGTGGAAACGAAAATAACCAAAGTGTTATGTACATGTTTTGAATTGAAAGGGAAGATTATTCACATACTATGCCATGAAACGAAAGGTTCAAGTGTAAGAGTGACTTACCTTGCTTCAGGCCTTGAATGGATGTGGGATTCGAACTTGAACTTCTACCTGGACGTTTCTGGAATTGAAAGAGTAATCACAGGGGGTTTGCTTTTGGTTCGAAGAGTTATCACACAAGGTTGTCTTTGAGTTTGAACAAACTTCTATGTGTGGGATGTTCTTCAGAATCGAAAGAGGTGAGTGTGATACGGTGGGAGAACTGACTTGGGTTTTGCGTTTGTTTTCACAAATGTTTCGGTTGAGCAAGAGTCGCCACCGACTTTTTATTTTATCCTAAGGAAAGGTTAAAAAGCACAGGAAAAACCTTTGAGATGTTTTCTTGGGTTCGGGGAGTAGATTATAGAAAGGGAAGGTATTAGCACCCTTTCTATCCATGGTTATCCATGGGCTCTTAGGTACTTGCTTAGATCACTTGCCTTGCATTTTCAATTGTTTGAAATGGTGCTTTCAATTGTTTGAAATGGTGCTTTGTGTGTGATTTTTGAAAGAGGTTTTGAAAAGAGGCCATTTGTTGTGGCAACCTTTGTAATGATTCATGTTTGAATGTATACAAAGGTGTATTTGTCTTTTGAAAAGTTTTCAATGTTTTTGAAAGTTGTTTTGAAAGTGTGTTGTGATATGTGTTTTGAAAAATGGCAAGGATTGTTTTGCAAGATTGGTCAAGTAACCAAGAGCTATCTACCCTAAATTTCTCAAAGATTTTCCCTATGTTTTAACCCTTTTAACAGTATTGTTACACCATTGTATTTGGTGGACAATCTTGTGTTAGGATGTTAACGGGACGGGCGCGGGTCATCGTTTAGACCATGCATGCAATAGTGCCAAGTGTCTTTGGCAATTTTTCTTTAAGGGACTTGATCATTTTTTAGGCAACTTGAGAAAGCGTCATCGAGGGACTATGATCATTTTGATTTGTTTTATTTTTCCAAAGACACTCAACATGCAACATGGCCCTTTATTGAAGGCAACAAGTGGAGTAACCCTAAGGGTGCAAGTGTGATTGGTGTTATTTATTTTCATGCTTTTTTGTCTTTTGTTTAGTCAAACTATTTGTTGGTTGATTTTTGCATACAAACCCTAGGTCTATCATGGCGTAATTAGAAAGCTTTAAAATGCGGAATTTAAAGTCCTAAATTATTACAACACAATTATGGGGATGGGGGTACAAATGTTTGAATGGGGGATATTTAGCAAGAAATTAAATCTAGAACTATTACATCCATATTGAATATACAAGTATTAAAATTATACAATATTAAGACAAATATAATAAATATGCAAAATGTATTATGCACAAAAATGTTTTTCTATGCATGTAAAAGTATTTTTCAATGTAAAGTATACACAAAAATAAAAAAGTCAATTTTTGAAATTTTCATGGTTTAGGGTAAAACCCTAGTTTTCTAAATAAATAGTATTTATTAATTAATTATATACAATATTTATATATTTATTTACAAAAAATAAATAAAAGAGAAATATGTTGAATAAATATACAAATATTTATATACAATATTTATATATTAATAAAAATAAAAAGGTATTGTTTTTACATTTTATCCTAAATATTTTAATAAATATACAAGTATTTATATTATATATTTAAATATACTAAATATGTACAAAAATAAAAATATTAATTATTTACAAAAAAAGTGTATTTTTTAGAAATGTTTTCAAAAGGTAATAAAAAATAATGACTGAAAATATACATGTTTTTGTATCATTTTTAATATTTTAAATAAAAAAGTATTATATTTATTTATATGTACAAGTTCAAATAAAACAAATAAAATCCAAATAAAAATGCAAAAATGGGTGGAAAAATATTTTCAATATTTTTTATGTTTTGACAACAAATAATAAGTCAGAAGAAAAAATAAAAAGTCAAAAATAATTAAAAAAACACACAATGGGCCAGGGGGTGCAAAATGAAAAAAGTGGTGCAAACAGAAAAAACAACTCAAGCCCAGCCCAAGGGGCTTGTCTTCAACCTCCAGTATTTCTGTCAAAAACGCGCGCCCTCCATGTTTGATTCAAACTTCCTGATTCTCTGACTTTTAGCAAAAACTTATAACATCAATAATGTAGAGCATCATGTCACGATTTCAAATATATAAAAAAGTTGTTCTAACTCTCAGAAACGAGAGAGAATTTCTTCTCCCCCAATTTTTGACCTAAGTTTTCTTCCATGTTCAAGTCCAAAATTCTCATAGCACACGCAATATAAATGAAAAGTGAATACATGGATAGTTTCAAGGCTATGAGTAGAACATACTTTCTTCACAAACTTAAGCCTAAATATGCTTGGATAGAGAGATAGAAGTTCACATTTTACCTGTCTCAGCTTGACTTTAAGAAAGTAATATGGACATCTTCAATGGTGTTTGAGGACTTGTACAGCTTGCCTGAGGTCCAAGGATGCTTTCCCTATGCTTGGTGTGCCTTGAATCCTTCTGAATCAAGCTATGGAAGTCAACCTGCAACAATGGAAAGTGAAAATGGCAAACTTGGCTATGGATGTTACAACTTGTATCTAAGGCTTGGGACAGCTTCAATGGATGGTATGGAGTGTATTGGAACTTGTTTGGGCAAAAACGCACGAGTGGATGATGTTGGCCAAGTCAAAATGCAGAATGCCCTGTTTCTTGCAGAAAAATGGGGTTTTAAGGAATGAGGAGGTTTGAGGGATGGTTTGGTCGTGCTTTAGGTTAGTTAGGGTGTATGAAATGTGTTTACAAAGTTTGTTTTAGTTGGTCTTTGCAGGCATGAGAGTTGTGGTTCAATATGCAAGTTTTCTTCTTATCTAAGCAAAGATTGTCAAGTTGGATTATAGGCTCCTACAGGCCCCTCAAGCATGCTGCATTTTCTCTTCTTGATCAGTGGAATTTGTCCATAAACTTGTGCCTCAAAGATCTGCTTGTACTTCCAAGATATGGACTTTGACATAAAGCATTGCTTTTTCAAAATGGCAAATGTGCTTTTTCCATATATGGATTGATTTTGTGTGTATTGTCCAAATGAACAAAATAACACTCTAACACAAAGGATATGCATTTAATTATTGAGTGTAAGAAGGATTAGAGGCCTGTAATCTAGCTTGAACCATGCTGACTTGAAAATGGCAAATGTTATGAACATGTATTTGGCTATGAACAAAGTGACTTTTGCCCATCTTTGCCAATTCGAATCTCCCTAACCACAAGGGTGTTTGATGAGTTCTTGGACAATTTGGAAAGCTTGGAATGTGTACTACAATCCATCTTTGTAATGCAATGGACTACAACTTTGTGAGGAAACTTTGTGAATCAAAGTTGTAGATTTTGCAATGGACTACAACTTTCATGTTTTGAGTTTTGTTTGAATCCAAATGTATCTTGATGAAAAAATGGGACAAAGTTAGGAAAAAATAAGGAAGTTTCATAACTTAGAAAAATTCTAAGTTATGAAATTTTCTCATTTTAAACCCTAATTTGCAAATTTGGATTTATTGATGAACAAGTTTCATAATTTGACATGTCTTGATGAAAAATGAATCTTGACACTTGATTTTGACCAAAAAGTCAAAGTTTGACTTTTCAGTATACAGTCAAATTTTGATCAATTGACTGGAAAATTCATCTGTCAATCCTGTGCATTTGGAACTTCTTGAACTTGTTGAATGTGTCAAGACCATGCCATTGAGTCCTTGAGTCCATGTGTGAGCTTGATTTGCCATTGGTTAGGTCAAACAGTCAAAAAATTGCCTTTGTGCAGTCAAAACCTTAAAAATGACCATTTTTCCCTTTTGGTGATCTGATCAAATTTCTTGTGGAATTGTGACCAAATGGTCCATATGAGTTCATAATGTTGATGTGGGTCAAAAATCACGAGGTTTGACTGTCAATTGGCCATAGTTGACTTTTCCCCAATACAGTTGATTTCTAGGTCAACTGTCCAATTGACTGGGCAAAGATTGGAATCAAGGCTTGAAACTTGGTATGGACAAACTTGTGAGTCCAACATGAAGCATGAAAGTCACTTTGGGCATTTTAGGTCAAAACATCTTTGTGCAAACTCAAACCCTAATTTGGGTCAACAGTGCAAGAAGGAGTCTTGAGCAGAGCAAACCCTAACTTGATCTTGAGCTCCAAGAGTCTTGTAGTGAGAAAAGGTTGATGAAATGAGTGGGAAAATTTTGGGGTACAATAGTGAGTGTTTGGGATTCTGGGTTTTTTTGATTTCTCAAGTGTTGATGAACTTGAGAGTTTTGTTGTGTTTGAGAAAATTTGGGGGATTCGTTCCTCTGGTCCAAAGATCCTCCCTTAAACATGTGTTGCAGCCTCTTATTTATAGACAAAGTTGGCTGAAGCTTTTGGAGGGAAAACAAAATAATTTGAACAATTTGAGTAAACTTCTCTTTGTAGCCTTCGAGGGACAGTGCTTGTATGCTATTTCGGTGCAAGAATGGGGCAGTGTTTCAAGACTGCTGTGCAGCAGTTTTGGCCAGTGTACCATGCCTGAACTTGGCAGCAAGCATCTTTGAATATTTCATCCTTTCATTTTGACCCTCCTTCGACCAGATTCTTCTTCCAAACATATTGTTTGACTTTCCTCTAACAAGTGTCCTTCGAACAAATCACCTTTGCGCATCATTTGAAGGGGCCATCAATCATGTGCTGAAGTTTGTCAAGGATGGAAATGCAGCACACTAAAACTTCCTATACTCAATGACCACGTTCGAGGAAACCAAGTGAGGCTTACCCTAAGAGTGGCATGTGCGAGTGTGTTAATTTTCAATTTATATTATCTTTGTACATGTTATGGTGAGCTACGGTTGATTTTGAATTAAAGGTTAATCTTGTCATGCATAGCCTATTATTCAAACATCTAGCAGTTAATGGTTGCGGAAAATAAATTGCGGAAAATAAAACTAAGCTATTACAAGGCGTCGGGTATTTACATCGCCAAAAACAAACCCTTAAAATTAAATGCAAAAAGTAAATAAAAGAGGTAAATAAAATCCTAAGTTAAAGCTATTACATCCTCGGAGCAATTACAATTATATGGATCAAAAATAATATGCGCGCGAGAAAATTGAATCAGAACGTCCTAGGGTTTTGACCCTTTTTTAAAATAAAACATATTTTTTTCTATTTTTTGAATTAGAAATTAAGTCTAAATTAGTAATGGAATTAATTAATAGAAAAAAGAAAATATTTTTGAGTTTTATTTTAATTAAGGAAATAAAATAAGAATGGAAAAAACATAAAAAAAAAAAATTCTAAATCAATTTTAATTTATTGCAAAATATATTATCATTAAACCTATTTCAACTAAATAAATTAATTAATGGTTTATTTACAAAAATAAAATAGTGAAATTAATAAATATTATTTTTTGTGTTTTCTGATTTTTTATGAGAAAAAAAATTATTGGTTGGTTAATTAACAAAAATAATAAAACAAACTAAATAAAAGGAAAATGGAAAAGAATAAACCAAAGGGGGGGGGGGTGTTGGGCTTAAACTTGGTGTTTGAATGGTAATTCCCAGGCTCAAACGTACTCCAGTCTGTGTTGACTTTCAGATTGCCTGGCCGTTTGTTGACCAAGGTTCATGGTGAACCTCATCCTGGACCACTGGATCTGGATCTGGAACCACCTGGCGCATGGGTACCTGAGGCATATGGTGGACCACGTTCTTGCACGCTGCGTGGGATTACCTGAAAACAAAATATATTAAAGTTTTGGGGGACCTGGGATTCGAACCCAGGTCCCAAGTCCCTCCAACATGATAAAAATCGGAAGCTGACCTACCCCTGCAGGTCCACTTCCCTTCGAATTTGCTTTCTTCGATAGCTCTAAGCTCCACTTCGAATTAATCCAGCTTCGATGTCACAGCCCCTTCGATTGAGACTCCTTCTGCTTCGACTGCATGTTTGCAAGGACAACATGCCATTTTGAACTTGGGGTGGACCTGGAAAGGTTAGGATATGTTTTTTTGCTTAGTCATGCCAGCCTACTTCATTTCTTCGAAGTCGAATTTGAGCCAATCAAGACTTTCCTTAGTAGAACCTTGTCCTACTTATTGGTTCTGAGTCGAATTGTGCCAGCTTCAATACTAGGGCTCCTTCGATTGAACCACCCTTTGCTTCGATCTCCTGTCCTTTTGAAGAAAATTCCCTATTAGGCAACTTCGACCAGCTCTTGGCCTTGTGATGAGTCTAAGTTCTGATTCGAAGTATTCAAAATTTCCTTCATCAGAGCATCTTAGATTAAGACCAACTCTGTAATGAAATGCCATTCGAAGGTCATTTCATTATGATGTTCTGATTAAGGTAAAGTATGAAGTTCCAGTCGAAGTACCCTCTAAAGTACTAGTCGAAGCATTATGAAATTGACTTGATCGAAGGGGTCCAGCGCTCAATCGAAGACTTGCACACCAAAGCTTGATCGAAGGGTTCCAAACACCTAATCGAAGCTTACTAATCAAAGCCTGATCGAAGAGTGCCAAATGCCCAATCGAAGACTGGTGAGTCAAGCCTGTATCGAAGTATTTTGGATACCCAATCGAAGACTTTTCCCAGATGCCAATCGAAAGACACTTTGTTCATCTTCAAAAAACTTTATTTTCGTTAGGCAAATGTTTGTGACCAACCATTTAAGGGAAGACTTTTGAAAACATGAGAGGGCAAATTTTGGGGTACATTAATATGCTTTTGCATTCATCCCGCTTAGAGGGAATTAGTCGACCGATCTCTTCAGTGTATCTTAACCATACAACAACAAATTATATACACTTTCAATCGTACGACAATCATCGTCAAACACATCCATTAGATAACATAGTCTTCTACTCTTGATGGTTGACTTATGGGTCACGTCTGATGTATCCACATCTGCTGAGCGAGTCGTGTGTCAATTCGAGTATACGTAGGTTGTTCTAAGAGACCCCTTTGTGTGTGCTCCTTCCACTATACCCCCGTATATATGTAGATGCCATATATGATAATTTACATAATCATTTGGCACTGAGTGAAGCACAAGGTATCTAGATCCTAACAAATGGAATTATACATTCAGCTACTCTATTGGTATTTCAGAGTTTCACATCCTTATATGACACTGGATGTTGAATTAGAGACATGTAGACCTACTCATTAAGAGATATCAGAGAAGGAGTAAGCTTGGACATATCATGTCGTTGATGTGTTACATGCATGTTGTCATATTATGGATCTTGAGCGAGCATATATAAAGAGATGAGACTTTTTGAAAGACACTTCTAGGAGGGCCATTATAAATTCCATTCTAATTGAGGCACTTACGGCATTGTAGTACAGGAGATTGCAAAGGAACAACGGGGTCCGACATATTTGTATTAAGGATTATGAATAATATTATCGTTTGTTAATTTGTTATTTTGACTATATTTTAACTGATATTTTGATTTTCATCTTATTAGATCAGCGTATGGTTTAATTGATAAAAAAATAATTATAATAGTCTAATTATAGTACATGGTCTATCACATCAGTGTATTTTTAAAAGTGTAAAAATTTAATACCTAAAGGGTGATTATGCAAGCGCATACTCATATTTTGTCACCTACATATATCTTTGAACTAAATTATAGCAAAATAAGGGTGTAATTCAATCACGAATAAATATGCATAAGATTATTTCGGGGATATATATCTAAACTAAATTAAGACAAAAATGAGAGTGTTATTCAATTACACATTGATTTGGTGTAAATGAATGTATCAGAAGATGTACTTCCGAATTTAAAAGGAAATTTTCAAATTTGCTTAAGATATTTCTCTTCCACTAAAGGTGAAAGAAGTGATGCCCTTATAAAATTTGACCATAACCCATGCTTAGGTTGTTTACAATTGAAGAATAAATGATTTACAAATAAGATTTTCTAGACTAAAGGCGCCCAATTTAAAGTTAGGCACCAATTTTTCATTCAATTCTTTTATTTCATTTTTATTAGACTAAAGACACCTAAATTTAAAGTCAGGTGTGAAACATGCATCAAGCCCATAATAACATAGAATGATGAAGACATCGTGAACAATTTAAGAATCTATAAAATCCCATTATCATAATGATTTACTTAAAGATTTTCTATGGTATTTAAGTTTGTCAAAATGCACACAAGGCAGAAAGATAATAATATAATACTTGGGATGATGAAGTACAACATTACAAGAAAACAGAACATCACTACTCATCATCCTTATATGGATACTCTTCTGGAACTTGCTTGAGAAGTTTTACTTGCAACTCAAACACATCATCACCTCTAAGCGCATCACGTAGCCAAGTGACCTCAGCCCTCATTGATACCTGAGAACAAATGTAGAAGAATCAGGACGAAATCATGAGTAATCTATTTCATATTTGAGAAAAATACTCAAGTTTCAGAAGACTGACATCAAAACTATTTTTGTTTCCTAAGTGTTGAAAGCATGAAGTACAATATGTCAAATTAGAAAAGAAATAGAAACTCACCATATCCAAAGCTCCTCTAATAACTCCGATTAATATGTTGCAGTAGTACAGACCTTGGTAGTTGTCAGGAAGCTCAACAAAGTCCACCAAAGGATTATCTTCCAAAACAATACTACAACAAGTCCCTTCAGCATCCCAATTGGTCACGGATGCAGTAACACCAAGGAACATTTTAAAACCAACATGTATAAAAGAATTATTAAGGTTGATAAAAATAAAGTCATCTTCTGCTTTAAATATGCTTTACTAATAACATAATAAAATTCGGAAATAAACCAAAAAATGCTGATCACACAACCAAGTACCAGCACATAGCCCACTCTCGACAGTCACCCAACTGTTAGATACTGAAATTAAAGAAAAGTAGCAGAAACCAACTACAACATGAAACAAAAGCTAAGCAAATGTAATTAAATAGGTTGTAAAAAAAATCTATATATGAACTTAGGGTCATCCAACAACAATGGGCCAAGAAGATATAATATTAAAAAAAATAGTTGATGAAGATAAACTCTGGAATTAGCATGATTAGAAAGAGAAAATAAAGTTAAACGGCAATGCTTATTGAAAGCAATGTCATTATATCTAGGTCACATTTCTTTGAACGACATAACTTATAATGAACATGCAATGCTCCATTTTTTATGTTTACTGATCATTATATTGGGCTCAAACCTGAATAATTTTGTTTCGCCAATTCTATCTTCATATGCAAATAATAACACTTGAAACCATACTGCATTTCATTCGTGTTCTAAAACCAGTTGACTGCCCCCTCAAATCTAATACATTTTTCCGATTTGAATGCAAAGCAGCTACAAACGCATAATAGTAAAATAATGATAAGTTATGCAAAAGGTGTCCCCTCTATTGCATCTAGTCTAATGTTTTTGAATCATATGCATCTACAACATCCATTTCAGTACTAAATAATAAACCTATAAACATACTTGTTCATATGAATTTGGCTTATGCAGAACGGTGAGGGTCTAAATCTCCCCATGCCTAAAGGCCCTTACTCTCTCAATAGCCAAGAAACTTCTAATCCCTCCCTCTTATTTATACACGTTACTGCCTAACCTAACAAACTAACATGGTACATTGAACATTCATCTTGTTCTGAAGGTGAATAGCAAAGATAAGTTGTAAACAAACTGATCAGGATCCAATGATTCCAAT
This sequence comes from Vicia faba, assembly GCA_948472305.1. Taxonomy (NCBI): domain Eukaryota; kingdom Viridiplantae; phylum Streptophyta; class Magnoliopsida; order Fabales; family Fabaceae; genus Vicia; species Vicia faba. The sequence continues at coordinate 746,986,026 of OX451741.1, forward strand.
TGTCTGAAGTCCTTCTTCACCTGCTCTAGCAGTGTCTATAACAGAACATTTCATACCCTTCTGCTGCAAAATTCTGCAGATGCTTATCTCATGTATTGAGTCGAGCCTCATGTCTTTCTTGTCTTGATTTCAAGACACTATAGTTCTCACCATCATGTCCTTCCCTTTTCTAAGATTTCATTAGAAAATTCAAGGAATAACTTCCCATATTGCAGTACAGATTGTAGAACTTTGACAGTTATCTCCTTCAATTCCCAAAGACCTTTAATCTCTCAACTGACAAGATGCTTCTCTCTTAACCCCTTTCTTTTATTTATATATACATCAGTCTAACCCGCCTAACTAAGAGGGTAACCTATTAATCATTTTGATAAGATGTGATATCTTTATTAGAAGACTTAATGAAGAATTTCCTTAGTACGAGATGTATCCCTTTAAGCCCTTCCTCTTATTTATAGTTATACACATCATAGCCAAAGATAACCAACAAACTAACTAGGCTTTTGTACACATGAACACATGAACACAAGTTACATGAATACATACACTTTTTAAAAACTTAATACAACTAAAAAGCTTGTACAATCAGACAAGTTTATTACTCCCCCTATCATACACAATCAGTCCTCCCCCTCAATGGAAAGCCCCCAAATTAGAGAACATGCAGCAGAAGCATGAGCTTCAGTACATGACAAACTATCATGCTCCCCCTTAATAGTTGCATACAACAAGAAACCACAAACATCTACTCTCCCAAAAGTAGTAGCATACAGTCTTATCACAAGACTAAATCAACATGTCAAGACATGTGATGTAACATTGGGACACATAAAACACTAACACTTTACTCCCCATTTTTAGCCAAAATATTGATAAAAAATAGAGTAAATGTACACATGTGGAAACATAGAAAGTCTCGGAACCAAATATATTGCACACAAGCAATACCTCAAATGGAAGCACACAATTCAAATAGAAATACGCATATTGCACACCACTAATACCATAGAAAGGAGCACAAAATCTGATGGAACCAAACTTCACCAAATTTCAGGTGGTCTTCCACCTCTTACCCCTGTCAAAGATTCTCCTGCACTCCTTGGTGTTGTAGTCAGCCCCGTATGTCTTGCAGAACACCTTCCTTCCATCCCTTTTGAGTAGCAATTTGTCCATACATGTCACACCTCAGAGTATAGAGGAAAGATGCACTATTAGTTGCATTCCTCCATATCTAATTGAAATAATTATTCAATAGTACAAGTTCCAATGCTACTGCGTACAATAGTAAGTTGTTCCTTATTGTCTATATGCTCTAGAGTAATAACCTTTCCTTCAATAAGATTTTTGATCAGTTGATTAAAACTACCAAGGTCCTTGTTCCAGCCATGTTGAATGAGATATCTGAAAGAACTCAAATCTTCACTATGAAATGTCATGACATCCTTCTTAAAATCGTGTCTCTTCAATACCAGTTCAAATAAACTTTCTCTTGTTTCCCTACCTTCAGCTTCAATAGTATACCAAGAAGCACATTCTTGCTTCGTACTAATCCAGAAAAACAAACTATTCCTCAACATAAAACATCCATCAGTATTTGATATATTCATAACTAATTTAGTGATGTTTCCTTTATCAGAATGATTTATAGTCATTTCCTTGAATTGTTCTATCTGTCCTTCAGTAAATAGACCTTTGCTGGATTGAGAATTCACTAATTCGGTGTTTGTGAATTCACAAATTTCTTCCCTTAGTGCTCCATCAGTTTGCACACAGGATGTTCCAACATCGTCTCTAACATCCACCATTTCTTCAGCAATTGAATCATCAATTATCAAATTGATAGATTACATTTCATTCCAATTTTGGAGTTAAAAACTCTATAATCTCTTCTTCTTGAAGAGTAGCCCATAAATATTCTTCCATCCCCTATGGAGTCCTTCTTGTCCACTTGATCTTTATAAGTAAAGATCTGGCATTTACTTCCAAATATATGAAAGTATTTAACTTTAGGTTTCCTTCCTTTTTGTACCTCATAGAGAGTAGTAGTAGTACCTCCTCTCAATGTGACCATATTATGAATATAGTTGTAGCGGTATAAATATTAAGACTAAGCCATTGGATTGACTTAACTCGCAAAAACCAATGAAGTCGCCACCACACTTTTATAGTATCCAAAGGACTAGGAAAAGAGCGAATAAAACCTAAAGTAAAATAGAGATCAAGGTATGAGAGTTGGTTATGAAAAGGGAAGATATTAGCACCCTAAATATTTACGGTACTCCGCAAGAACATCTTTGAAAATCTGTGTGTTTTGGATATAAAAGGTATATACAAAAATAAGATTGGGGAGATGAGAAAAGAAGTATTTTTTGACAATTTTGGATTTAATAAAGCTTCCAATGAGCTCTAGGCCTACATACCAATAATGTGCAATGTTGAAATCAAAACTCATGTAGTTCAGGTAAAAAAGACCAAAATTGGTTTGTTATGATTAGTTTTGATGTAAAAGACATTTTGTCTTATTTGAGTGAAAAACCAATAAACTATGACAATTATGGTAAAAAGAGAACCTGCTTCATCTTAAATATGGAGAACTTGCAGCCTGGATCAAATCAACAGTGTCAATATCAACATATAAGTGAAAAGTTACTTCAATATTACCATGTTTGTTAAAGTGATGAGGTTTGCAAACACTCAAAGAAAAGACTCGTGTCTTACACTTTCTGAAAATGTTAAAGGAAAAAATTCCCTGAGGCAGAAAAAGTTTGAGTGAGGTTAATGACTTTTAGTCATTCAAAAGATGTCAAAGTATGATTAAATTGATTAAGGTTTAATTAAGAAATTTTTATTTTGAAAATGCATGGACCCAAGTCCAAGTTTATTATGAAAGTGGTTCAAGTTTGAAAACAAGAAGAGTTTTTAAAAAAGAGGGAGAAGATTTTGAAATTAAAGAAGATAGGAGGAGATGAAGGGACTATCCTGTGTACACAAAGTAAAAGCTAAGGTAAGGAAATGTCTAACCAACAAGAAGCCAACACTTGACATAAAGAAGTAAATATAGAATTTTCATCCTTTGGATTAAAGCCACAAGCATCGAATAGACCAAAATCATACCAATCTTCCATCTGAAAATAAATCACAAGCCAAGAGTATCAAAGAAACCCAAGGTATTAAACTCGAAGCAAGGTCTTCAATACTGAACCATGTGTCATATAAATCACTTAAGGCCAACATAACAACACATGCACACAGAAGATTTCCCAATACATAAGCAATATAACAATAAAGCAACACAAGGTCCAAAGGTCTCAAGGTCTCAAAGTATCAAGGCTTCTAATCCTAAGTCCAAGAGATCCACAACTCCAATATTCTAAGGATAGTAACCAATAATCCAAAGAGTCCTAATTCTTTTTATGTTCAAGTTGGTTATTAAGTGTATTCAAAAGAAAAAGGAAGCTCAAGTGAGCAAAGATAAAATGAAATAAAATAAATGCTCAAGTGAGCAAAAATAAAATGACATAAAGATAAATGGTCAAGTGAGAAAAAGGCAAATAAAATGAAATGTAAATGCTAAAGGTAAAAGTACATAAAAGTAAATGCGTAAAATAAAAAGCATAAAGCAAAGTTAATTATTAGTGAGTTAGAAGTTATAAGTTAGAAGTTAATGGTCACAAATATGATCAAAGATGATTCAATGATGATCTTGGACCAAAGAATAATGAAAACTCATTATAGGATTGATAGAATCAAAACCTTCTAACAACAAGTTTCATAGGTATGGCTCCAAAATACACCATCAACCATACTTAGACATACAAACATAAAGTTTGGGCCATAAATGAACATTTTCCGTATCAGGACAAATTTAGCGCCATGTTAAGTATTCTTAAGTGCGTATTCCATGAACTCTCTAGGTATTCAGAAACTTGACTTTGTCTTCAGAGATATGAGCAACAACCCTTCTGATGAACAAATCTTGACTTCTGAACTTTACATTGGAAGCTTGTTTTCTTGTACAATCTATTTTCTGATCTCAAAGCAGCAGCTAGTCAGAAATTCTTTCTTCTTGTGATTTGTGACTTCCAAAGTAATAGCTTATTGATAAGTACACATGTGATCTTCTTCTTGGCGAACATTCAACATTCTTCTGAACTACTAATGTTTCTCCAGAAGTGAATGTGAACATTCTTTCTGTTGTGCTTGGCGTATTTATGATTATTCAAACAACAATTCTGAATCAATTAGAATTTATTATTTGCATACTCAAGAAACTTATTAGAACTAAATTTTCAATTCATAAAATATATGTGTTGTTATCATCAAAAACAGAGATTTAAACACATATTCAAATCTTGTTCTAATAGATATGTATAAAAAACCCTACATTCTCCACCATTAACTTCAATCTTGACCAAGTTGGAACTTTGTAGTATACATAGTCCAACTTGAGGAGGGATATTAACATAATTCTAATTAATTAACTCAGTTAGTTATATTTTATCTTAAGCTTGCATAGTTTGATATGCCTGCATTGCTTGGTTTGATTTTCAATGTGTTTCATTTGTTTTAATTTTTTTCCAATTTGTCTAGCTTATTTGGTTTAGTTATAGATAACATGACTGATAACCAAGATCGATTAAGGCTCAACAAATTGTCCTAGCATGCATATTTTGTGGGGAAAGAGCCTGGCCCTCACGGCCATTGGTCGATTCCAGTTCATTTGATGTTGATGTGTCAATTTCTAAGGTTCAGGCATCTTCAACTTCGTCTTCCAGGAAGAGATAGGTGTCCCCTGCTAATGGCCTAGAAACCACACCTATCCAGGTTGATGCACTTGATATCGATGCATAAGTTTTTGAGTAATTTAGAAGAGGCTTGTATGACACATCAGTATGGGTACACACAAAAAACTACACTTGATCATTTTTTGTTTGGGTGCCATCTAGACATGTGTTGATAACGTCCAATTTAGGTTGGTGTAACCGGTGTATTGGGTTGAGAATATTTAGGGTTTCATTCAGAAAAACCTTAGGACTTACCCTCCAAGATCATAGTGTTGATTTTGGGGTTCGCACAAGATTTTGCAAATATTGGGTTCGATCGAGTGAAAACTTCGAAGAACAGTGGGTTTTGTCAAAGGAATAGTGTGGGACAGTGAATTATTTAGAAATCTTGGGACATGGTAACACGCAATTAGGTTTGATCGCGTGAAATATTTAAAGAACGGGGGTTCTTGAAAAGGAGTAGCGTGAGACGGTGAATCAATTGGTGTTAACAGGATACTTGGTCGATCTCAAGATCAAGGAAAGAGAAAGGGTTATAATCAACATCAAACATTGGGTTTGTAGGATTGCATTGCTACATTTCTCTTGTAAATAAGTTTTTGCAAAGTAAGATTGATTATCTTAATTCGAAACAGAGTTGAGGACCATGTGTAGTCATAATAATGGTGATTAGTGAACTACCTAATCAAAACCTTGTGTCCCCCTCTCTCTCTCTCTTATTTACTTTCTATAGCAAATTGTTAAATTTATTGATTGGGTAATTGATACGTACATACAAATTCTTTGATTGTTAGAATTAAAATTTCTTTTTTGATTACATTATAATAAATTAGATTGTAAATAGTATTTCATATCAATGAAGTCCAAAGGAAAATATGAAAAATCGATTGCACACCAAGTGTTCGATAATTTGCTAGTTTTTGTTTTTATCTATACTTTCATTGGAAATAGGTTATCATTGTGATCATCGTAAAAAGATTGATTGAGAAATTATTGTATTAATTTCCTATAATTGTCTTATATTCCATATGGTATATTACATATATCCGAGTTTCCAATAATTAGTTCGGTTTAGACAACTTGTTTGATCTAAGCTAAAACTTATGATTGCCATAGTTTTTCATCGTTTTTCAAAAATAGAATTTTAAAAGGTAATTTTTACTTTGGGGATCTATTCACCCTCCTCTAGAAAATTTATTGTCATCTAACAACTCATACATCTTCTGATTAGGAGAAACTTAATAGACCACTCCAGGATTACCAGAGTTGATGCATTGTAGATGATGTTGACATATTTGGGAGCTGAGCTAGAGGATTCCTTAAAGGAGATAGAAGACACTAGAGAGTGTCATTCTAGATTTGGATTCCTGAAGAACTTGTATGCACACCATCTGGCTGCAGCAGAGCAGACCGACGGTGATAATGAACATTTTATGTATCATAGAGAATATGCATTGAGATCACACCTCATGTACTAGGTTGACACGCCCATATTTGTGAAAAAGAGATCCTATTATGTGGATGTGGTTTATCTCAGATACTTCAGTGGCTTGGAGCAGATTCATGAGTACGGCTGAAGGCGCTTGTTTGGTTTACTTATACTCTAAGTTACTTAAAGGTTATCTTTGAAAGACCAAACATATGACAGTTAGTTTCACGTTGTTGACAGTAATATATTTGCATCCTTTATTATTTATGTACCATTTTCGTAACACTTGTGCTACACCATTATTAATAATTCATCTGTATCATTTTCAGGCATGGATGTTTAACACTTTCCATGCATCTCTGGTTGATCATATGTTGATCACTTTATTGAGGATACACCACATGCTTTTGCATTCCTCCCGCTTAGAGGGAATTAGTTGACCGAGCTCTTCAAGGGTATCTTGACCATACAACAGCAAATGATATACACTTTCAATCGTACGACAATCATCATCAAACACGTTCATTAGATAACATAGTCTTCTACTCTTGATGGTTGACTTATGGGTCACGTCTTATGTATCCATGTCTGCCTGAGCGAGTCGTGCACCAATTAGAGTATAAGTAGGTTGTTCTAAGAGACCTTTATGTGTGTTCTCTTCCCACTATGCCCCCGTAGAGATGTAGATGCCATATATGATAATTTACATAATCATCTGGCACCGAGTGAAGCACAAGGTATCTAGCTCCTAACAAATGGAATTGTGATTTCAACTACTCTAGTAGTATTTTAGAGTGTCACATCCTTATATGACATTGGATGTTGAATTAGAGTCACATAGACCGACTTATTAAATGATATTAGAGAAGGAGCAAGCTAGGGCATATCATGTCATTGATGTGTTACATGCATGTTGTCATATTATGGATCTTGAGCGAGCATATATATAGAGATGAGAATTTTTGAAAGACACTTCTAGGAGGGCCATTGTAGATTCCATTCTAATTGAGACACTTACGACATTGTAGTACAGGAGGCAACAAAGGAATAACGGGATCCGACATATTTGTATTAGGGATTATGGATAATATTATTGTTTGTTAATTTATTATTTTGACTATATTTTAACTGATATTTTGATTTTTCATCTTATTAGATCAACGTATGGTTTAATTGATAAAAAATTTATTATGATAGTCTAATTATAGTACATGGTCTATCACATTAGTATATTTTTAAAAGTGTGAAAATTTACTACCTAAAGGGTGATTATGCAAGCGCATACCCATATTTTGTCACGTAGGTATATCTTTGGACTAAATTATAGCAAAATAAGGGTGTAATTCAATCACGAATAAATATGCATAAGATTATTTCGGGGATACATATCTGAATTAAATTAAAACAAAAATGAGAGTGTTATTCAATTACGCATTAATTTGGTGTAAATAAATATATCCGGAGATGTACTTCCGAATTTAAAAGGACATTTTCAAATTTTCTTAAGATATTTCTCTTCCACTAAAGGTGAAAGAAGTAATGCCCTTTTAAAGTTTGACCATAACCCATGCTTAGGTTGTTTACAATTGAAGAATAAATGAGTTTCAAATAAGATATTCTAGACTAAAGACGCCCAAATTTAAAGACGCCCAATTTAAAGTTAGGCACCAAATTTTCATTCAATTTTTTTATTTCATTTTTTTTAGACTAAAGACATCTAAATTTAAAGTCAGGTGTGAAACATGAATCAAGCCCATAATAAAATAGAATGATGAAGACATCGTGAACAATTTAAGAATCTATAAAATCCCATTATCATAATGATTTACTTAAAGATTTTCTATGGTATTTAAGTTTGTCAAAATGCACACAAGGCAGAAAGATAATAATCTAATACTTGGGATGATGAAGTACAACATTAAAAGAAAACTGAACATCACTACTCATCATCCTTATATGGATACTCTTCTGGAACTTGCTTGAGAAGTTTTACTTGCAACTAAAACACATCATCACCTCGAAGCGCATCACATAGCCAAGTGACCTCAGCCTTCATTGATACCTGAGAACAAATGTAGAAGAATCAGGATGAAATCATGAGTAATCTATTTCATATTTGAAAACCAAAGCAAATGACTTATATCATAAACAAAGAAACAAGCCCAACCTTCAATTGATGACCATGAACCAAATAGTCCCTAGTATCCTCTTTGTCCTTCATGAAAGAATGTATCCACTACATACCATGATTAATGATCCCAAAAAGTGTATTGCCTTTAAGAAATTTTGGATATACGAAGACTTGAAATACAAAGAGATACTTGTCATGAAAACCGTAAATAAATAATCCTTAGTTGAAATTAGTGACAAAGTCATAATCCACGGACTAAGGGACATATTGAAAAATCTTTTTGGAAGAAAAGATCTTCAATGATTACTAACACAAAACCCTAATTTCACGTTTCAGTACTTGTAGTCTCCAATCTTCAGATGAAATGATAGACAAGTTGAGGTGTCTTGAGGCATGAGAAGCCTTGGTAGACTTGATCCCATCATAATGTATGAAATGCCTATGATGAAACATAAACCACTAAAAGTAAAATGAAAAAAGGAAATTTTGGGGTACAACAGGTACACGTAAACAAACTACAGTTGATCATTTTTTGTTTGGGTGCCATCTAGACATATGTTGATAACTTCCAATTTAGGTTGGTGTAACCAGTGTATTGGACTGAGAATATTTAGGGTTTCATTCAGAAAAACCTTAGGGTTTGTCCTCCAAGATCATAGTGTTGATTTATGGGGTTCACACAAGATTTTTCAAATACTGGGTTCGATCGAGTGAAAGCTTCGAAGAACGGTGGGTTTTGTCAAAGGAGTAGCGTGGGACGGTGAATTGTTTAGAAATCTTGGGACATGGTAACACGCAATTAGATTCGATCGAGTGAAAGCTTTGAAGAACGGGGTTCTTGAAAAGGAGTAGCGTGAGACGGTGAATCAATTGGTGTTAATGGGATACTTGGTCGAGCTCAAGATCAAGGGAAGAGAAAAGGTTATAATCAACATCAAACATTGGATTTGTAGGATTGCATTGCTACATTTCTCTTGTAAACAATTTTTTGAAAAGTAAGATTGATTATCTCAATTCCAAACAGAGTTGAGGATCATATGTAGCCATAAAAATGATGATTGGTGAACTACCTAAACAAATCTTTGTGTCCCCCATATCTCTCTTATTTACTTTGTATAGCAAATTGCTAAATTCATTGATTGGGTAATCGATACATATAGACAAATTATTTGATTGTTAGAATTGAAATTACTTTGTTGATTAAATTACAATCAATTAGATTGTAAGTGGTATTTCATATCAAAAAAGTCCAAAGGAAAATATGAAAAATCGATTGCACACCAAGTGTTCGATAATTTGTTAGTTTTCGTTTATATCAATACTTTCATTAGAAATAGGTTATCATTGTGATCATCATAAAAAGATTGATTGAGAAATTATTGTATTAATTTCTTATCATTGTCTTATATTCCATATGGTATATTACACATATCCGAGTTTCTAATAATTGGTTCGGTTTAGACAACTTGTTTGATCTAGGCTAAAACTTTTGATTTCCATAGTTTTTTATCGATTTTCAAAATAGAATTTTAAAAGGTAATTTTTACTTTGGGGATCTATTCACCCTCATCTAGATAAGTTACTGTCATCTAACAACTCATACATCTCCTGATTAGGATAAACTTAATAGACCACTCCAGGATTACCAGAGTTGATGCACTGGAGATGATGTTGACATATTTGGGAGTTGAGCTAGAGGATTCCTTAAAGGAGATAGAAGACACGAGAGTGTCATTCTAAATCTGGATTCCTGAAGAACTTGTATACACACCATCTGGTTGCAACAAAGCAGATCGACAGTGATAATGAACATTTTATGTATCATAGAGAATGTGCATTGAGATCACACCTCATGTACTAGGTTGACACGCCCATATTTGTGGATAAGAGATCCTATTATGTGGATGCGGTTTATCTCAGATACTTCAGTGGCTTGGAGAAGATTCACGAGTACAACTGAGGGCGCTTGTTTGGTTACTTGTACTCTAAGTTACTTAAAGGTTATCTTTGAAAGACAAAACATATGATAGTTAGTTGCACGTTGTTGACAGTAATATATTTGCATCATTTATTGATTATGTACCATTTTCGTAACACTTGTGCTACACCATTAATAATAATTCGTTTGTATCATTTTCAGGCATGGATGCTTTAACACTTTCCACGCATCTCTGGTTGGTCATATTGTTGATCACTTTATTGAAGATACACCATATGCTTTTGCATTCATCCCGCTTAGAGGGAATTAGTCGTCCTAGCTCTTCAGTGTATCTTAACCATACAACAACAAATGATATACACTTTCAATCGTACGACAATCATTGTCAAACATGTCCATTAGATAACATAGTCTTCTACTCTTGATGGTTGACTTATGGGTTATGTCTGATGTATCTACATCTGCTGAGCGAGTCATGTGTCAATTCGAGTATACGTAGGTTGTTCTAAGAGACCCTTTTGTGCGTGCTCCTTCCACTATACCCCCGTAGATATGTATATGCCATATATGATAATTTACATAATCATTTGGCACTGAGTGAAGCACAAGGTATCTAGATCCTAACAAATGGAATTGTGCATTCAGCTACTCTCTTGGTATTTCAGAGTGTCACATCCTTATATGACACTGGATGTTGAATTAGAGACATGTAGACCTACTCATTAAGAGATATTAGATAAGGAGCAAGATAGGACATATCATGTCGTTGATGTGTTACATGCATGTTGTCATATTATGGATCTTGAGCGAGCATATATAAAGAGATGAGACTTTTTGAGAGACACTTCTAGGAGGGCCATTATAAATTCCATTCTAATTGAGGCACTTACGACATTGTAGTACAGGAGATTGCAAAGGAACAACGGGGTCCGACATATTTGTATTAGGGATTATGAATAATATTATCGTTTGTTAATTTGTTATTTTGACTATATTTTAACTGATATTTTGATTTTCATCTTATTAGATCAGCGTATGGTTTAATTGATAAAAAAATTATTATAATAGTCTAATTATAGTACATGGTCTATCACATCAGTGTATTTTTAAAAGTGTAAAAATTTAATACCTAAAGGGTGATTATGCAAGCGCATACTCATATTTTGTCACCTACATATATCTTTGAACTAAATTATAGCAAAATAAGGGTGTAATTCAATCACGAATAAATATGCATAAGATTATTTCGGGGATATATATCTAAACTAAATTAAGACAAAAATGAGAGTGTTATTCAATTACACATTGATTTGGTGTAAATGAATGTATCCGAAGATGTACTTCTGAATTTAAAAGGACATTTTCAAATTTTCTTAAGATATTTCTCTTCCACTAAAGGTGAAAGAAGTGATGCCCTTATAAAATTTGACCATAACCCATGCTTAGGTTGTTTACAATTGAAGAATAAATGAGTTACAAATAAGATTTTCTAGACTAAAGGCGCCCAATTTAAAGTTAGGCACCAATCTTTCATTCAATTCTTTTATTTCATTTTTTTTAAACTAAGTCACCTAAATTTAAAGTCAAGTTTGAAACATACATCAAGCCCATAATAACATAGAATGATGAAGACATCGTGAACAATTTAAGAATCTATAAAATCCTATTATCATAATGATTTACTTAAAGATTTTCTATGGTATTTAAGTTTGTCAAAATGCACACAAGGCAGAAAGATAATAATCTAATACTTGGGATGATGAAGTACAACATTACAAGAAAACAGAACATCATTACTCATCATCCTTATATGGATACTCTTCTGGAACTTGCTTGAGAAGTTTTACTTGCAACTCAAACACATCATCACCTCGAAGCGCATCACGTAGCCAAGTGACCTCAGCCTTCATTGATACCTGAGAACAAATGTAGAAGAATCAGGACAAAATCATGAGTAATCTATTTCATATTTGAGAAAAATACTCAAATTTCAGAAGACTGGCATAAAAACTATTTTTGTTTCCTAAGTGTTGAAAGCATGAAGTACAATATGTCAAATTAGAAAAGAAATAGAAACTCACCATATCCAAAGCTCCTCTAATAACTCCGCTTAATATGTTGCAGTAGTACAGACCTTGGTAGTTGTCAGGAAGCTCAACAAAGTCCACCAAAGGATTATCTTCCAAAACAATACTACAACAAGTCCCTTCAGCATCCCAATTGGTCACGGATGCAGTAACACCAAGGAACATTTTAAAACCAACCTGTATAAAAAAATTATTAAGGTTGATAAAAATAAAGTCATCTTCTGCTTTAAATATGCTTTACTAATAACATAATAAAATTCGGAAATAAACCAAAAAATGTTGATCACACAACCAAGTACCAGCACATAGGCCACTCTCGACAGTCACCCAAATGTTAGATACTGAAATTAAAGAAAAGTAGCAGAAACCAACTACAACATGATGAAGTAGTGAAAAACACAAGAAGGGGGGGGGGGGTGAATTGTAAAACTGAAAATCAATGCAATGAAGAAGATATTTTTATCCTGGTTCGTTTGATCTCAAACTACTCCAGTCCACCCGTCAAGGTGATTTCGCCTCTCTCCAACGAGGTCTTAATCCACTATATTCAACTGAATATTACAGACTGCTTTAACAACTGCTAAAGCCTTCTTGATGCAAACCACAACCCGGTTTGTCAAGGAAACACTTTCTTACAAAGAAGATAAATCTAAGTGTGTGAATGTTTTCTACAAAACTGTATCACAACTGTGATGTATACACAACTTAAAGCTTAGAAACTAGATTGCTAAACAATGATTGAATAAGAGAATGTGTAGTGTTTAGAAAACTGAGAGAAGGAAGATTTTGATCAGCTTTTATGCGTGTAAAGATTTTGAGAGCATTAGCCAATTCAATCTTCAAATTATTGTTTATATAGCACTGAGATATTGAACGTTGGAGCAATATTCTTGATTCAATGATAATAACAAACTTTCCTTATCAAGCAGATCTTGTCTGGAATGAGGCCGTTGGTATTAATTTGCTTTCAATGCACAGTACCGTTGCTTACTTAATGCAAGTTCTGGCTTGGCTCATTCTGACTCTGCTTAGCTGCTGATGAACTATTGTGTTTCTTTATCAGAGTGTTGAGCGCAGTTCTGTTCATCAGACTTCAGCATATACGTGAGTTAATCTTCTGATTCTGACATTCTGATATGGCAACTTCTGATGCTGATGTCAGGAACCAAATTTCTGATGCTGATTAGGTGTGATCTTGCTTATATCAATCAGAGTATCTGCAAATCAGAACGTAATAATTTAGGCAGCAGATAGTTCATACATGAATCATATAAGTAATATATCTTTTCACTTTGTTATCATCAAAACTCAAACATAGGGTAGTAGATTCAAACTTTGTTCTAACAATCTCCCCCTTTTTGATGATGACAAAAACTAGATATTTTTAAATGAAAATAACGTGAAAAGGTATCAGAGAGATGCATCAGAGTAAGAAGTTATCAAAGATAAGGGGTAAAAAGATATCAGAGTTGAGAGATACTCCCCCTGAGTTTATTGCTTCCCTTTGATTACAGGTGTTCTTCAGGATCATATCTTTTTTCCTTTCTTTGAATCATCAGAGTATCAGAGTCTTTGACTATCGGAAGCTTTAGATCAGCATATCAGAGCAGAGCTTCAGATCAGCGTATCAGAGCTTTTCTTGTCAGAGCTTTGCTTTGGATCAGAGTATCAAAGCGGATCAGAGCTTCATAGCTTTTAGTCTTCAGAGTGTCCAGGAGCTTCCTTGTACCTGTAGACTTTAAGCAAAACAAAAAACATTTTCAAGTATAATAGAGTTAGAATGTTTGAGAATTTCTGTCTTAGTTAACCGTTATTGTTTAAAATATCATTCTTGTTCTCCCCCTTTTTGTCAGCAATCAAAAAGTGTAGGTGAGTGCGAAAACAATTAAGATCAGAAAAACTTGTCATATTAAAAGGTTCAGAATCAAACAAAACATATTCAAATATTACATCAGAAAATCAAAGAAAACATGAAAAAGACATGAATGAAAAAAAAGCTAAGGTTGGGGAGGAAAGCGTGTGAACAGGTTCTCCAGCATGGCTTTGATCTGATCAGCAGTCTCATTCTGCTTGTGCACCATGCTGACAACAGTGTCAATCTTGCTATCCTACACATCCATTCTTTCTTTCATCTTCTGGTCGTTTTCATCCATCCTCTGCTGCAGACGCATGTCATTCAACTTCAGTTCTTCCAGAGTCTGCCTGTCCAAGGCAGCTTGAGAAGCATCAGAAGCAGGAAGCTTCTGAGAGCTTTCTTCAACGTCTTCTGCTTGACTTGCTTCAGCTTGAATGGTCTTGTCTTCTTCTGGTTGCACCTTTGAAGCTAGTTGTTTCTCAGACCAAGGTTCACTATCCAGAGGGAGCACAACTTCCTGAGGTAGCAGACTGTCAACTTCCTTCAGCAGCTTGCTGAAGTTCTATTGTGCCTGCTCATAGTTGATATCCTACAACTTGAGGGCTTCAGCACGTACCCAAAGTCTGAATTGTGACCAGAGCTGATCAGAAGCAGCTGGGTCAATCATTCCAGGACAGACTTGCTTCAAAGAAGCAATCCATTGCTGCACACCTGTTTCAAAATTCATAATACCAAAGCCAACATCTGGTTATTTTGGTTTAGGTATGGCTATTTTATGTTTCATATCAGCAAGACGGTCAAGACTGGTTAAGTCTATGAAGGTCCTGCTGGGGTTTTCGGTGGTTTGCTTGGCAGCTGTTTGTTTTGGAGATGGAGTGGGAGAATCAGAGATTATGATTGGACTGCTTGGTGTTTTGGGAGTATTGGGTGGTGTAGATTCTGGTGAGGATGGCAACTGGGCCATGGTAACTGTTGTTCCACATGGCAGCTGAATTGCCAGAGGTGATGGTTGAGGTGAATGAGGTTCAGATGGTTGAGGAGAAGGAGTTTCAGAGTGATGAAACTCAGGTTGAGGTGATGGTGGATGAATTTCTGGTTGAGGAGAGGGAGACGGAATTGCTTGTTGAGGAGAAGTTGTTGGAATTTCTGGTTGTTCAGGGATAAGGGGTTCTTCTGGAATTGATGAGAGAGGTTGTTGTTGTTCTGGTTCTTCAGCAGATTGCTGTTGTTCTGGTTGTGGAGGAGGGACAATTTGTGGTTCAGAGTTTGGATTGGCGGAGTGATCAGAAGTGTGTTGATCAATGTCAGACAACACTTTGTCAATTGCTGATGTTGTTGAGATTGTTGGTTTGGGATGTTTGGTTCTGGGTCTTCTGAGTTTTAATGCCTCAGAAGGGTCATCTTCTGGTTCAGTTTCATCTATTGTTGGGATGGGGATTGAGATTCTATGAGAGGTTGAAGGAGGAATAAATGCTGGAATAGTAGAAGAATTTAAAACAGAAGCAGCAGATAAATTACCTCTTTTCTTGGGTGTCTGCTGGGATGATCCTTCTGAAGGTGCCTTCCTCTTCTTCGTCTTCTTCAGAGTCACTTCTTGTTGAGGTTGATGCAGAGCTTTGATAATCAGATTAGGATCTGTACCATTTGCCTTGCACGCATCTAAGTATCTGAGAACCACCTCTGGTTTAGATTCTATCTCAGAAAATAAAGGAAAGTCACTCAGAGGAACTCTTCTGCTGGTGATATCAGCAATAGGAGTAGCTCTGGGTTCCTTTTTGATATTCTCTATCAATTTCATTTTCTTCAAGTTCTTCGTGTTCAGAGGCTTCCCAACTGTTGATTCAATGGTGCTTAACTCTTGAGCTTCTATCAGATGCTCTATCAGCCTATTCTCTGTCAGAATATCTGATATCAACCTTCCAAAGGGTATCCAATCCCTCTTTGTTCTTTCTTCTTCTCTGGTTTCCTTTACACTTGTTCTGAGGTGGTTGAACAGAAGATGAGCCAAGTTGATTTTTACCTTCTGATCAATAAAGTAGATCAGAAACTGCTGATCCACATTTATGTAATCAGGTGAACTAGTTGGCTTCCTATGGTTGAAGCACCCCAGAATTATCTTAGCCCAAACTCTGTGATGATCCTTCAGATCTTTGATCTTGCTGCTGGGCACCCCATGGGTGAAAATCCTTGCAGCTATCACGCCCACGTCAGCACATCTCTCAGCCATATCAACACAGCAGACGCCACCGCCACTGTAACCGATTAACCTTGCTATGTGATCCTCAGTGATCACAATCTTCTTCCCCATAACGAAGGAGGTGACTAGATGCGTTGAAGCCTTCGTATGAATCCAGAATTGCTTGACTAACATAGGGAATGTTGGTCCAACCAACCTGTCAAAATACCTTTCCCATTTCTGTGCCCTAACTTCTTCTGTTAGGTCAAAACCGTTCTCCTTCAAGCTTCCAAAATCAATGATCAATTCAGATAACACTTCAAGATTCTTCACAGGAGTGAGGAGTGTTCTGAATGGCACTTGATAATGTTCAGATGATGCTTTCTTCTGAGGACCTGCAGAAGCACTGCTGGAGGTTGCCATGTTCACACTAAGAGATTTTGAGAAGAAACTGGGAAAAAGGGTTTTGCAAGAGATGAACACAGAAAAATGCAGAGAATGCTTGAGAATTAGTGAGAAACTGTAAAGAATTAGAATGAGAGGTTAATGTGTTTAAATAGAGTTTCAGAATATTTTGAAAAAATAAACGTTTTTAAGAAAGAGAAAAATCATGATTGCATTTTAAAAGCATGATTACTTTTATTAAATGCTTGCTGATTTTGGGGGATTTGAGAAAGATACTTAAAAACGGTTACCAGACATGTGTCTCAATGCACCCAATCAGCGCTTTGCCTTCTCAGAAGCGTGCACGCGTTCTGCTTCAGAAATTTGCTGATGATTGGATGACACTTGTTTGATGTAGTGATCAGCACGTCTGTCTTTGAGCTTAGACTCTCAGATCTTTAGACTTGCATCTGATACAATCTGCATGTTCTATCTTTCTGAAAGAAGATTGATCAGAAGTTCACAGTAAAACAATTACATTCTGAAGGTAAATATATGGAATTAAAACATTTTCACTCTGGACAGACTTTCATGCTGAGATGTTTCAGAATGAAATTAAACCTATCTTCTGAAAGGGGTTTAGTAAAGATATCAGCCCATTGATGGTCTGTATCTATAAATTTTAAGTTCAAAATTCCTTTCTGAATATAGTCCCTAATGAAGTGATGTTTTATTTCTATATGCTTAGCTCTAGAATGTAAAATGGGATTCTTACTTAAGCAAATAGCAGAAGTATTATCACAGAGTATAGGAATGTTACTCTCAAAAATCTGAAAGTCTTCAAGCTGACTTTTCATCCAGAGCATTTGTGTGCTACATCCTGCTGCTGCTATGTACTCAGCTTCTGCTGTTGATAGCGCAATTGTTGATTGCCTTTTGCTGGACCAAGAGATCAGATTTTCTCCCAGAAACTGGCAGCTTCCAGAAGTACTTTTACGCTCCACTCTGTCTCCAGCAAAATCAGCATCGCAGTAGCCTACTAAGCTGTAATCACTAGATTTTCTATAAAACAAACCCAGATTAGTAGTACCTTTCAGATACTTGAAAATTCGCTTAACAGCTGTTAAGTGGGATTCTCTAGGATCTGATTGGAATCTAGCACAGATACAAACACTGAATAATATGTCAGGTCTTGAAGCAGTCAGATAGAGGAGAGAACCAATCATACCTCTGTAGACTTTCTGTTCTACATTTTTGCTTACCTCTTCTCTTTCCAGAATGCACGTGGGATGCATTGGAATCTTTGATGGCTTACATTCTGAGAGGTCAAATTTCTTCAGAAGATCTCTGATGTATTTGCTCTGATGAATGTAAGTTCCCTCTGGAGTTTGATTGATCTGAATTCCTAGAAAGAATTTCAGTTCCCCCATGAGGCTCATCTCAAATTCTGCCTGCATACACTTAGCAAATTTTCTTCCAAGAGAAGGATTAGTATAACCAAAAATAATATCATCAACATAAATTTGACAAACTAAGATGTCATTCTTAACTGACTTACAGAATAGAGTAGTGTCCACTTTCCCTCTCGTGAATTCATTTTCTAATAGAAAGTTACTTAGCCTTTCATACCAAGCTCTGGGAGCTTGTTTCAGACCATATAGTGACTTCTTTAGTTTGAAAACATGTTCTGGATGTTTTGTATTTTCAAAACCAGGGGGTTGGTGTACATAGACTTCTTCTTCTATATAACCATTTAAGAATGCACTTTTGACATCCATCTGATACAGAGTGATGCCTCTATTAACAGCAAATGAAATTAAAAGTCTGATAGATTCTAACCTGGCGACTGGGGCAAAGGTTTCTGTATAGTCTATCCCCTCTTGCTGACTATAACCTTGTGCAACCAGTCGTGCCTTGTTTCTGATGACTTCACCTTGTTCATTTAGCTTGTTTCTGAACACCCATCTTGTTCCGATGACGTTGAATCCTTTTGGTCTGGGAACGAGATCCCATACGTCGTTTCTGGTGAATTGATTCAGCTCTTCTTGCATTGCCAGAATCCAGTCATTATCCAGAAGTGCTTCATCAATAGAAGAAGGTTCAATCAGAGACACAAGTCCCATGAGAGTTTCTTCAGAGTTTCTGAAGCTTGCTCTTGTTCTGATTGGATCTTCCTTTCTTCCTAAGATAGTCTCTTCTGGGTGATCCAAGCTGCTTCTGGGTAATCTCTTCTGAGGTTGATCAACAGCTGTTGTAGGATTGCTAGCAGTGCTCCTTTCAGACGTTGAAGGAGTGTCTGTATTGAGAGCTTCTGATGACTTGTCTTCAGAACATGTAAATTCAATTTCCATACCTGCAAAAACTTCATTCTGCTTTGACTTTTCAGAGTCAAGCTTATCATCAAAACGAACACTGATTGATTCTTCCACAATCTGTGTTTCTGTATTGTATACTCTGTACCCTCTTGAGCGTTCAGAGTATCCTAACATAATACACTTCTGTGCTTTAGAGTCAAACTTGTTCAAATAATTCTTTGTATTTAATATAAAGCAAGTACATCCAAATGGATGAAAATATGAAATGTTGGGCTTTCTGTTCTTCCACAATTCATATGGAGTCTTTTCCAGAATAGGTCTTATTGAGATTCTATTCTGAATGTAGCACGCTGTGTTTATTGCTTCTGCCCAGAAGGTCTTAGCAACGTTTGTCTCATTGATCATGGTTCTGGCCATTTCTTGCAATGTTCTGTTCTTTCGTTCTACAACTCCATTTTGTTGGGGAGTTCTAGGACAAGAGAAATCATGCATAATGCCTCTGTCATTAAAGAATGACTCAAAATCTTTGTTTTCAAATTCTCCGCCATGATCACTTCTGACTTTAACGATTCTAAGATCCTTTTCATTCTGAACTTGGTTACAGAAGGTAACAAACACAGAGTGTGACTCGTCCTTGTGTCTTAAGAACTTTACCCATGTCCATCTGCTATAGTCATCTACGATTACTAACCCATACTTCTTACCACTGACTGAAGCAGTTTTAACTGGTCCAAATAAGTCAATGTGCAGAAGTTCTAGTGGCTTAGAGGTAGAAACAACATTTTTGGATTTAAAAGAAGGTTTTGCAAACTTGCCTTTCTGACATGCTTCACACAGAGCATCTGAATTGAACTTCAAATTAGGAAGTCCTCTGACCAGATTGAGTTTGTTAATCTGAGATATTCTTCTCATACTAACATGCCCCAATCTTCTGTGCCAGATCCACTGCTCGTTGTTAACAGACAGAAGGCATTTTACATTCTGACTCTTTAGTTCAGAAAGTTTGATTTTGTAGATGTTGTTTTTCCTCTTACCATTAAACAGGATAGTCCCATCTTTCTGACTAACAGCTTTACATGATTTTTGATTAAAGATTATATCATAACCGTTATCACTTAATTGACTTATGGATAACAGATTATGCATCAATCCATCTACTAGCAGAACATTATTAATATAGGGAAGATTTCCATTACCTACAGTTCCAGAGCCAATTATCTTTCCCCTCTGATTGCCTCCAAAACCAACGTGGCCTCCAGGCTTAAGTTCCAGGCTTTGGAACATATGCCTTCTTCCCGTCATGTGTCGCGAGCAGCCAGAGTCCAGGTACCATGACTGGTGTTTCTGACTTGCTGCTAAAGATATCTGCAACATGTATTATTTTATCTTTAGGTACCCTGATTTTCTTGGGTCCTGATTTGTTAGTTTTACCAAAACTCTGGTTGAATTTTGGTTTCACAGAGTGCTTACTGCTAGTGTATTTAATATCATGTGTGTGACCATACACAAAATGTGAATTCAAAGGAGTGTGTTTAATGGTTAAGTCCATGACATTCTTTGGTGTAGGAACCTTACCTTGGTATCCTATTCCTTTCCTGCCGTTTCTGCTAACTCCATAGATCATTGAAGCCATTTTGCTTTTATCTATGCTTTTAGCGAGAAACTTCTGGAAACTGTGATCATACTCCTTCATGATCTCATCAGCGTTGCTGGGAGTTTCAGAAATTGGTTCCTTCTGAGAGTTTTGTAAAGTGTTTTCTAATTTTGAAATCTTATTTCTCAGCTCAGAATTCTCCAATTTGAGACTCAGAGTCTTATTAGAGTCAGATTCAAGATTCCTTTTCAGGTCTCTGAATTTAACTCTAATTTGCTGATACCGTTCCAGAATCTCATTAAGGCTTTCAGCAAGTTTAGCCTTTGTAAAGTTAACAACAAAGTTAGGAAATACCTCTTCAGTATCTGATTCTGAGTCTGATTCAAAAGCTTCACTATCTTCTGAGATGTTAGCCATGAGAGCTATGTTTGCCCTCTCATCATCTGATTTTGAGTCAGCTTCAGACGAGTCAGAGTCATCCCATGTAGCCATGAGACTTTTCTTCTTCTCTCTTCCAAACTTCTTTTTGGGTTTTTCCCTCTGAAGCTTTGGGCAGTCACTCTTATAGTGTCCTTGCTCATTGCACTCATAGCAGATGATGTCCTTGGTGTTTGGCTTTTTGCTGCTAGAGGAGCCTTCAGATCTTCTGTATCCAGAGGAAGAATCTGTCCTTCTGTATCTGGAAGAAGACTCGTTCTGATCAGATCTTCTGGGATTCCTGAACTTCCTTTGTGTTTGCTTCCACAGTTGATTTACTCTTCTGGAAAGGAGGGAGAGTTCGTCTTCTTCTGATGAGGATCCATCAGATGTTTCTTCAACTGCCTGCAAAACTTTAGACTCAAATTTTTTGTTAGATTTTAATGCTAAAGGCTTACCTTGCTTCTGAGGATCGTCAGCTTCTAGCTCTATCTCATGACTTCTGAGGGAGCTGATAAGTTCCTCCAGAGTGATTTTGTTGAGATCTTTAGCTAGCTTCAGAGCTGTAACCATTGGTCTCCACTGCTTGGGTAAACTTCTGATGATTTTCTTGACATGGTCAGCAGTAGAGTATCCTTTGTCCAGAACCTTGAGACCAGCTACCAGAATCTGGAATCTTGAGAACATTGTTTCAATGGATTCAGATTCTTCCATTTTGAACGCCTCATACTTCTGAATAAGCGCCAGAGCTTTAGTTTCTTTGACCTGAACGTTGCCCTCATGCATCATTCTGAGTGAGTCAAAAATATTCTTTGCTGTGTCTCTGTTGGAGATCTTTTCATATTCAGTATAGGAGATGGCGCTGAGGAGGATGGTTCTGGCCTTGTGGTGATTCTTGAAGTCACACTTTTGTTGGTCAGACATTGTTTTTCTATCAATCTTCTGACCGCTTGCATTCACAGGGTGCGTGTATCCGTCTGTCACCATATCCCACAGATCAGCATCATGTGCCAGAATAAAGCTTTCAACTCTGTCTTTCCAGTAATCAAAGTTTTCTCCATCAAAGACTGTAGGTTTGCCGCTGAATCGGTCTCTGTCCTCATTGTTGTCATTGCTGGTGTGAGAATAGTTTCCTGCCATTGTGTTTTTCTGACGCTGGATCTTGTACTGACACGGTTAAGTGTTTTAGCTCAGAACCAGGCGCTCTGATGCCAATTGAAGTAGTGAAAAACACAAGAAGGGGGGGGGGGGGGGGGGGTTGAATTGTAAAACTGAAAATCAATGCAATGAAGAAGATATTTTTATCCTGGTTCGTTTAATCTCAAACTACTCCAGTCCACCCGTCAAGGTGATTTCGCCTCTCTCCAACAAGGTCTTAATCCACTATATTCAACTGAATATTACAGACTGCTTTAACAACTGCTAAAGCCTTCTTGATGCAAACCACAACCCGGTTTGTCAAGGAAACACTTTCTTACAAAGAAGATAAATCTAAGTGTGTGAATGTTTTCTACAAAACTGTATCACAACTGTGATGTATACACAACTTAAAGCTTAGAAACTAGATTGCTAAACAATGATTGAATAAGAGAATGTGTAGTGTTTAGAAAACTGAGAGAAGGAAGATTTTGATCAGCTTTTATGCGTGTAAAGATTTTGAGAGCATTAGCCAATTCAATCTCCAAAGTCTTGTTTATATAGCACTGAGATATTGAACGTTGGAGCAATATTCTTGATTCAATGCTAATAACAAACTTTCCTTATCGAGCAGATCTTGTCTGGAATGAGGCCGTTGGTATTAATTTGCTTTCAATGCACAGTACCGTTGCTTACTTAATGCAAGTTCTGGCTTGGCTCATTCTGACTCTGCTTAGCTGCTGATGAACTGTTGTGTTTCTTTATCAGAGTGTTGAGCGCAGTTCTGTTCATCAGACTTCAGCATATACGTGAGTTAATCTTCTGATTCTGACATTCTGATATGGCAACTTCTGATGCTGATGTCAGGAACCAAATTTCTGATGCTGATTAGGTGTGATCTTGCTTATATCAATCAGAGTATCTGCAAATCAGAACGTAATAATTTAGGCAGCAGATAGTTCATTCATGAATCATATAAGTAATATATATTTTCACTTTGTTATCATCAAAACTCAAACATAGGGTAGTAGATTCAAACTTTGTTCTAACAATCTCCCCCTTTTTGATGATGACAAAAACTAGATATTTTTTAAATGAAAATAACGTGAAAAGGTATCAGAGAGATGCATCAGAGTAAGAAGTTATCAAAGATAAGGGGTAAAAAGAAATCAGAGTTGAGAGATACTCCCCCTGAGTTTATTTCTTCCCTTTGATTACAAGTGTTCTTCAGGATCAGATCTTTTTGCCTTTCTTTGAATCATCAGAGTATCAGAGTCTTTGACTATCGGAAGCTTTAGATCAGCATATCAGAGCAGAGCTTCAGATCAGCGTATCAGAGCTTTTCTTGTCAGAGCTTTGCTTTGGATCAGAGTATCAGAGCGGATCAGAGCTTCATTATATTGGGCTCAAACTAGAATAATTTTGTTTCGCCAATTCTATCTTCATATGCAAATAACAACACTTGAAACTAGACTGCATTTCATTCGTGTTCTAAAACCAATTGACTGCCCCCTCAAATCTAATACATTTTTTCAATTTGAATGCAAAGCAGCTACAAACTCATAATAGTAAAATAATGATAAGTTATGCAAAAGGTGCCCCCTCTATTGCATCTAGTCTAATGTTTTTGAATTATATGCATCTACAACATCCATTTCAGTACTAAATAATAAACCTATAAACATACTTGTTCATATGAATTTGGCTTATGCAGAACGGTGAGGGTCTAAATCTCCCCATGCCTAAAGGCCCTTACTCTCTCAATAGCCAAGAAACTTCTAATCCCTCCCTCTTATTTATACACGTTACTGCCTAACCTAACAAACTAACATGGTACATTGAACATTCACCTTGTTCTGAAGGTGAATAGAAAAGATAAGTTGTAAACAAACTGATCAGGATCCAATGATTCCAATTGTCTGAAGTCCTTCTTCACATGCTCTAGCAGTGTCTATAACAGAACATTTCATACCCTTCTACTGCAAAATTCTGTAGATGCTTATCGCATGTATTGAGTCGAGCCTCATGTCCTTCTCGTCTTGATTTCAAGACACTATAGTTCTCACCATCATGTCCTTCCCTTTTCTAGTATTTCATTAGAAAATTCAAGGAATAACTTCCCATATTGCAGTACAGATTGTAGAACTTTGACAGTTAGCTCCTTCAATTCCCAAAGACCTTTAATCTCTCAACTGACAAGATGCTTCTCTCTTAACCCCTTTCTTTTATTTATATATACATCAGTCTAACCCGCCTAACTAAGAGGGTAACCTATTAATCATTTTGATAAGAAGTGATATCTTTATTAGAAGACTTAATGAAGAATTTCCTTAGTACGGGATGCATCCCTTTAAGCCCTTCCTCTTATTTATAGTTATACACATCATTGCCAAAGATAACCAACAGACTAACTAAGCTTTTGTTCACATGAACACAATCTAAGTTCTAATTAGACTGCCAGAGGCCAGGGTTATATTCCTGTTATACTCAGAATCTCTTTTCCAATGTTCTAAGAAGCTTAAAGTTCAAACATGTCCAGCCAAGTATGAAACTTAATTTTTGTGCCCGCAAATATGCTTTCCGGTATTTATTTATATTTCATATGTAGATTAAGCCAAGAACCAATACATACTTCCGTACACTCAAATTATTAGATAAATTTTTACTATTTATTAAAGTAGGAACTTGACTTCACAGTTTTTTACTACTTACAAATCAAGCCAATTAATGCGACCCTTGAAAGGACATGACACGGACACGACAGCTGAAAGGACATGACACGGACACGACAACAAATTAACTTGAATATATATATATATATATATATATATATATATATATATATATATATATATATATATATATATATATATATATATAAAATAATGTAATTTATGAGCACAATCTATGAAGAGTCTAAAATGAGAACTAAAATATATATTTATTTAAACTTATTACTTTCAATAAAAAAAGACTTAAATTGAGTACTTTCAATTAAGAAAAATTATTTAAAACAAAATGATACAAATCTTATCATAGTCACTCCACATTGAGAAAACATGTCTCTAAGTTTGACTCATCCAAAAACAAGTTATATGTAATATGTAATTAACATATAACATGAGTGAAACTAAGACAAATAACATATAACATATCTAATTAACATAAAACATTTTTGTAATTAACATGAAAATACACAAAAAAAAAAAGACAATTTACAAAGTGAAACGCCGTCGCCGACGTATGTAATTAACAACAGGAAACAAAAAAAAAGACAAATAATAAAAAAAGAAAATAGTATCGAAAGAGAAAGAGTGGAATATCGGCGGTGGCAACTATGAATTACCGGCGTGCGGAGAAGATGAAAACAAACAAAGATGAAAACAAAAAGAGAAGATGAAAAAACAAGGAATACAAGTTGTTTTTATAGGGGGAAAGTGGAATATGAGAGGTGATGTGTCTGTTATTTGAAATAGTATGTCGTATTTGTGTTTGTTGCGTTTCAATTTTTTGTTGGACACTTCAAAACCGTGTCTGATACGTATTGTACGAGTGTGTGTGTGTCGGTGTCTGATATGTGTTTAGTGTGGGGGGACACACCTTCTAATTGGTGTGTCGGAGCTTCATAGGATTAAATGAACAAGCAGAAGTGCCATTTTTAAATTTTTTCTACATGCGTCTAATGAAACCAAACAACAACATAATACCTTTGCAATCACATCAGCTGTCTCTCTGAAATCAACACACCTTGAGACATTAGATTTAGCCAAAAACTCATCAATCAAACGGATTCCAATATTATAACCCCTGAAAATACCAAGCAAGCAGCAAAATTCATATTGATGAAAGTAAGTAACCCAAATACAAATACACAGAACCATGTAGCTAAAAATCCCACGAAAAAATGTGAAAAAAACAAATTTTATGGCATCAGAAGATAAGAGAACACATCATATTGAATTGAGAAAGAGTTTCAGAATTATACATTTGATCTAGCTGCTTGTTGACTTCCTCAACCTCTCCCAGATCTGTAAGCAATTGCCGCACAATTGCCCCATATGTCATAGTAAATAGCTCGGCATTCTGCACAGTCCAAAAGAAATTTCCAAATTCTAACACAGATGGATACAATTAACTCAAAATAAGGTTTCCATGAACTTCAAACAAAATTGTCATTTTTTTATGTAAATCAAAATAAAAATAAGGGAGATGAATCTAGAGTTTATTGGTGTAAAATTTTGGGAAAGTGGAAAATTGAGCGATGTTATTTTCTTGGGTACCAAAGAGAGTATAATGAGAGTTTTGATTTGGTTTTCTTACAACGTGTTCGATGTTTGCGAATATCGCATCGCCAGATCGAGGAGCAACAAGAGCCATCATTAGAGCTCAGTCAGATTTGTTAAGCTGTAGAAATAATTAAGTTAAATGATTCAAATATGGTAGGAATGAAACAAATCCAATATTTTAAAACTTACCCACAATTTAGGAACCCAATTCAAGATATTAGAAGCCACAAAACCAAAGCAGTTTCTCAGACTATATACAATTTTCCAAAATATAATTTATTTTTATATGATATATTTCTATCACATTATAAAACTAATGCGTGAATATCTACTAAACAATACTTTTCAAAATCACACAGCAAGTGATTTGGGATCACAAGATTGTAAAAAAAGTATCATTAATTATAATTTCGCCGATCCATAACAATTTGTACCTAGAAAACTCGGATATGAGATGTAGTGAAGATAAAGCTTAAATTGAAGAGAAAAATAGACAAGAGATTTAGAAACTACGAACCTTTGGTGTTAGTGAAAATCTTGCTAGCGGTGATGACTGATGACTGATGATTGCTCGCTGCTGCCTGCGTTTCGCGTATGGGACTTGGAGAAAATGATTTGGGGGCTATTTTTGTAACTGTGTTATGTGATAATAGGACAATTTAGTTCACAAAAATTTATATATATTAAGAAATGGTTTTATCAATTTATGAGTTAAAGTAGGATTTTTAAAACGGATTTAGTCCAATAGAAAATTGTAAATCGATCAGATTTTAACAAAGAGAATTTTATCATATGTATCTATTGTACCCTAAAATTTACCCTCTCATTTCTTAAGGAATTTCTCACAAGGATTCTCAAAGTTCAAGTTTGCACAAGTACAATTGGAAGAAACTGTTAAAAAGGATAAAACAGATGAAAATAATATTTTCAACAAAATTGGAGAAAAATAAGTTTTCTTCGATTTCCCTTGCTTCGATTGGATTTTGGGTCCCCTGCAAATCTACTTCGATTCACAAGGCTTCGATTGGACTTTGGTATCCTTCAGGCCTTCTTTGATTTCCCTTGTTTCGTTTGGACTTTAGTCTCTTTCAAGACTGCTTCGATTGGACTAGGACTTCCTTAAAGCTTCAATCGATTCAGAAGGAAATGATCTTCATACAAGCTTCAATTGAGTTTTGTTTCCCTTTGAAACAACGTCCTTCGATTCAGGAAGTAAAGGCCTCCTTTTGGTTTTCTTCGATTCAGAAAGTCAATAACCTTCTAAAAGCTTCCTTAGATTCAGAAGGAAATAACCTTCTCAAAAGTATCCTTCGATTACACCATTGACCCCTTACATGTTTGCCTTGAGTCACAACGCAGTGACCTCTTGCATACACCCTTTCGTTTGGTCATGTGACTTCGTACAGGCAAGCCTTCAATTGGACAAGAGCCACCTTCACACAAAGCTTCGATTGGAGTTTTGGTTTCCTTCGAATCAGCATCTTTCGAACCCAACTATGGATCCTTCGAAGCAAGTTTGAGCAAATCTCATAGCCTTACCCTACTTGTCAGGCTATTTTGCTTCCAAATCTTTACATAATCAAAAGCTTGTACAAAGGATAGAAGCTTTGTCTATTGGATAATACTATTCTTGGTTAAAATAGCAAAGGCTACGTACTTTTTTTTCCAAAGAGAGTACTTTTAAAGCAGCTTCCGAATTTAAAAGGACATTTTCAAATTTTCTTAAGATATTTCTCTTCCACTAAAGGTGAAAGAAGTCACGCCCTTATAAAATTTGACCATAACCCATGCTTAGGTTGTTTACAATTGAAGAATAAATGAGTTACAAATAATATTTTCTAGACTAAAGGGGCCCAATTTAAAGTTAGGCACCAATTTTTCATTCAATTCTTTTATTTCATTTTTTTAGACTAAAGACACCTAAATTTAAAGTCAGGTGTGAAACATGCATCAAGCCCATAATAACATAGAATGATGAAGACATCGTGAACAATTTAAGAATCTATAAAATCCCATTATCATAATGATTTACTTAAAGATTTTCTATGGTATTTAAGTTTGTCAAAATGCACACAAGGCAGAAAGATAATAATCTAATACTTGGGATGATGAAGTACAACATTACAAGAAAACAGAACATCACTACTCATCATCCTTATATGGATACTCTTCTGGAACTTGCTTGAGAAGTTTTACTTGCAACTCAAACACATCATCACCTCGAAGCGCATCACGTAGCCAAGTAACCTCAGCCCTCATTGATACCTGAGAACAAATGTAGAAGAGTTAGGACGAAATCATGAGTAATCTATTTCATATTTGAGAAAAATACTCAAATTTCCGAAGACTGGCATCAAAACTATTTTTGTTTCCTAAGTGTTGAAAGCATGAAGTACAATATGTCAAATTAGAAAAGAAATAGAAACTCACCATATCCAAAGCTCCTCTAATAACTCCGCTTAATATGTTGCAGTAGTACAGACCTTGGTAGTTGTCAGGAAGCTCAAC
Organism: Vicia faba; assembly: GCA_948472305.1. NCBI lineage: Eukaryota > Viridiplantae > Streptophyta > Magnoliopsida > Fabales > Fabaceae > Vicia > Vicia faba. Next base: position 747,015,068 of record OX451741.1, read on the forward strand.
AAAGTCCACCAAAGGATTATCTTCCAAAACAATACTACAACAAGTCCCTTCAGCATCCCAATTGGTCACGGATGCAGTAACACCAAGGAACATTTTAAAACCAACCTGTATAAAAGAATTATTAAGGTTGATAAAAATAAAGTCATCTTCTGCTTTAAATATGCTTTACTAATAACATAATAAAATTCGAAAATAAACCAAAAAATGATGATCACACAACCAAGTACCAGCACATAGCCCACTCTCGACAGTCACCCAACTGTTAGATACTGAAATTAAAGAAAAGTAGCAGAAACCAACTAGTACATGAAAGAAAAGCTAAGAAAATTTAATTAAATAGGTTGTAAGAAAAATCTATATATGAACTTAGGGTCATCCAACAACAATGGGCCAAGAAGATATAATATAAAAAAAAAATAGTTGATGAAGATAAACTCTGGAATTAGCATGATTAGAAAGAGAAAATAAAGTTAAACGGCAATGCTTAATGAAAGCAATGTCATTATATCTAGGTCACATTTCTTTGAACGACATAACTTATAATGAACATGCAATGCTCCATTTTTTATGTTTACTGATCATTATATTGGGCTCAAACTAGAATAATTTTGTTTCGCCAATTCTATCTTCATATGCAAATAACAACACTTGAAACTAGACTGCATTTCATTCGTGTTCTAAAACCAGTTGACTGTCCCCTCAAATCTAATACATTTTTCCGATTTGAATGCAAAGCAGCTACAAACTCATAATAGTAAAATAATGATAAGTTATCCAAAAGGTGCCCCCTCTATTGCATCTAGTCTAATGTTTTTGAATCATATGCATCTACAACATCTATTTCAGTACAAAATAATAAACCTATAAACATACTTGTTCATATGAATTTGGCTTATGCAGAACGGTGAGGGTCTAAATCTCCCCATGCCTAAAGGCCTTTACTCTCTCAATAGCCAAGAAACTTATAATCCCCCCCTCTTATTTATACACGTTACTGCCTAACCTAACAAACTAATAGGGTACATTGAACATTCACCTTGTTCAGAAGGTGAATAGCAAAGATAAGTTGTAAACAAACTGATCAGGATCCAATGATTCCAATTGTCTGAAGTCCTTCTTCACCTGCTCTAGCAGTGTCTATAACAAAACATTTCATACCCTTCTGCTTCAAAATTCTGCAGGTGCTTATCTCATGTATTGAGTCGAGCCTCATGTTCTTCTCGTCTTGATTTCAAAACACTATAGTTCTCCTCATCATGTCCTTTCCTTTTCTAAGATTTCATTAGAAAATTCAAGGAATAACTTCCCATATTGCAGTACAGATTGTAGAACTTTGACAGTTAGCTCCTTCAATTCCCAAAGACCTTTAATCTCTCAACTGACAAGATGCTTCTTGTGATCGGTGGAAATAGAACTGACTGTTTAAAGTTGGTTCGCAAAATGTCGCGGAAGCAAGATTCGCCACCGTCTTTTATTTTCTCCAACATGGAAAGGACAAACGCACAGCAAAATTCCTTATGAGAGCGTTTCTCGGTTCGGGAGGTAGATTTATAGAAAGGGAAGGTGTTAACACCCTTTCTATCCGTTGTTATCCACGGGCTCTTAGGTACGTGCTCTTATGTTTTCAAAAGATGTTTGCTTTTCAAAATGTGAGTGGGTTTGAAAAAGTTTCATTGAAAGATTTCTGAGTGACTCTTGTATCTGTCCTCAAGAGTGTTTGAAAAATTTGTTTTGAAAGCTTTTGAAAGTGTCAGTGTGAAAATATTTTTGTTCGTTTTTGAAGAGAGCAAGTACCCATGAGTCATCTACCTACCCTAAGGAATTAGGCTGTGTAAAAGTCCTTAAGGTAGTGCCATCCCACCATTGAGAGGTAGGTAGCACCACTGTTGGAGGTGTTTGGGTCAATTCGATTGTAGGGACAGTGTGGTCACCGAAGCAATAGTAGGACACCTTAGAAGTAACCCTAATGTCCTAGATCCTTTTTAATATGAGGCAACCGTTTCGAGGCAACTGAATCTTACACATAAGAGCGACCGCTAAAACGTCCTATACTTGACGACCACGTTTCGAGGCAACGAGTGAAGCGTACCCTAGAAGTGGTGTGTACATTGTGTGTTATTTTCATGTTAACAGTTATCTTTGATCATGGCATTGTGAGCTACGATTTGTTTTTAATTACCATACATTCTTTCATGCAATTTAGAAGTTAGGAGTGTGGAAAAGGAAATACAGAAAGATAAAAGCTACGCTATTACAAGGCGCGGGTCTATACATCGCCAAAATACAAAGACCCGTTTTTGATAAAGATGCGGAAAGTAAAAACAATAAACCTAATTACTATTACATCCTTGAACAGTTACATAATAATCAAATAAGAAAATAGTGCACGAATAAATTAAACTGGGCGTCCGAGGGTGTTGGACCCTTTTGAGAAATTAAGAGTTTTTGTCCTTTGCTTGAAGTTAAATTAAAAGCTAATTATTTAATTAATTATTTACAAGAAAGATGTTCTTTTGTGTTTTTTGTATTTAATGAAAATAAAGAAATTAAAATCAAAAGAAAACCCTAGTTCTATGTTTATTTTAATTATTAAGAAAATGTTAAAGTTAACCTAATTTAAGCTAATTAATTAATTTATATTTTTATGTACAAAAATAATAATTATTAATAAGTAATGATAATAAGAAAATGACAAAAAGAGTCAAAACCTAATTCTATAGAATTTTATTTATTAAGAAAAAGGATTAAAATTAACCCTAAATTAAGCTAAGTTAGTTTTCAATATTTATTAACAAAAATAAGTTAATGGTGAATTTAATAAATAATTAAAATATTTACAATTTTGATTTTCTGATTTTTTTATGAAAAATTAATTTGTGATGAATTAAAACAATTAAGAGAAATTAAGAGAAAAGAAAATAAAATAAAAAAACAAAGCAAACCAAAGGGGGTGTGATGGCCCATGTGGAGGTTTGTGTGGAATTCAGGCCCAAGAAGATCCTAAGCCTGGTTGACTTTCAGGATTGTGTGCACGTTGATTGACTAGAGCATACCATGGCCTCCCTCTCTTGGCCTTCAGATTGTTCATCAGGGGCACTTGGCAGGCTTAGGCGAGAAGACGTATGGTGGAACGTTGGATCACATGCTGCACTGGAATACGTTAGAACAAAAATCAACAATTATATGGGGGACCTGGGAATCGAACCCAGGTCCCAGTGCTTGCCAGCCACGTCACCCACCATCTGAGCCATGAAGCGCATTTGTAAATATAATGATAAACAAATATTATATATGAAAAGTGGTAATTATGCTGGAATTCAGAAAAAGCGCGCCACTCATTTGAATCAACCAGTCACATATTGCCACGCCTGTTATCTTCTTCGTTTCACCTGCAAATATGAACAAGATAGCGGGGGTTTTAAACCCCCACAAAGCAAAAGTCCCAATAATAGCGATTAGAGCTATGGGTCACATAAAAAGGGCGCGAGGGTCTGGTTGAATTCGTCTGGCCTTGACGAATTCAAACATGCTTGTCTCAAGGTCCAATTTTCCCTTATGCCTAAATCCCTAATTGAGAGCTTCAAAAAAACCTAGGTTTCGTCCATGGTGATTTTGGATTCAGTGCGCGTTAGTTCAATTAAACTGTCTCGTTAGCTTCAGAAGGTCCCTAACAACACAAACCAATCAAAAAAATGGATTAAAAGCACATGAAACATGATATACAGATTTGAAAAATAAGGCAAACCGTGTGGCTTATTGTCTTTGATTCTGATGGTGTTAGGGCTCGTTCTTGATGGCAATGGCTTCCTGGAGACTCAAGCAATATGTTTGAATCAAAGAGAAGCTTTGAATTGTGCTGCCAATAGGAAATCAGTTTTCACACTTTTTCTCAATTTTTTGTAACTTTGTTATGGAGTTCTATGGCAGCTTTCACGTGTCTTACACTAGGGTTGGCCTCAGCATATGTATGTGATGAGAATTAGGTTAAAACTTTGGCCCAAAAGTCCATGAAATTAAGTTTGAAATCTTTGATTTTCAATCATATAATTTCCAATCTTTTTTCAATGAAAACCTTGCCAATTATGGATGATTTTCCTATTTTGATTGAGAAACGAGTTTTCCAGCTTGCCCTGATCTGATTTGCTTCACAAAAGATCCAAAAACCATATCTTTTTTATTTTCCTATAATTAAAACCAATTAAATGAATTAATATTAATATAAAATCAATTAATTAATTAAAAATAAGATAATAAATTATTTTAAGCTCAATGGGTCGTGCATAGGCTTTGGGTAAAGATTCAAGAAATAATTTGAGGCCCATTAGCAAAAATGAAGTGTTTTAGGCAAAGTTGACTTTTGAAAGTTCCCAAAAATTTCCCAACTTCTCCAATGCATATCTTGCTCAATTTTGATACTATGAACATTTTATTGGACATTTTGGAAAGTTCTTGAAGTCCTCTAACCAATGCCTTTGGTCCCATGTCATTTTGATTTACCAATCTCAAGTTATGGTCTTTGACTTAAAGTGCCTTTTTGTTGACTTTTGAAAATGACCTATAATGTAGAAATTGATAACTTTTTGTGAGAGCATTTCTTGGACTTGGAATGTGAAGATGAGTTGTAGGAAATGTCATCCCCTTCAAAATGAGCATTGGATGGGATTTTTCTGATGAACCATGAAAACGTTATGCCTTGGTCAATTTGCAGTTGACTTTTTCAGTTGTCCAAAAATAGAAACTTTTGCATCTTGAGACTTTTTGAGCCATGCTTGTGGAACCATGATCAAGAATTGATCAAATGATTATTGTGGCTTCAAAATAAGATGTTGACCAAAAATTTTGACTTTTGACTGTCAAATAACCATTTTGCCCCTGCAGTTGACTGTGAGGCAATTAGGGCTTTTGACTGTGCAACTTGATGTTGTGAGTCTTGAAACTTGACATATAGATGCTTGACAATGTATATAGGCACATGGGACTTGATTGGACCCTTGGAAACCTCAATTTCTTTTCAAGAACCAAAACCCTAATTTTGACTGTGTTAGGAGGTAATTGGACTGTGCAACCCTTGAGAGATTTTGAACCATTTGGAGATTGACCTTGACAAATCTTGAAGAATATGGGAGGGAAAATTTTGGGGTACAACAGTTGCCCCTGTTCAATCTTCTTAGACCTGAGGATGTAGATTGGCTTGCGTGCCTTTCGTGATCCGAAGGTGGAAGATGATTGAACACTAAAGTGCCCAGAAATTTGCACTCACATAGTAGGATGTTAGCAGTGTGATGTAGGGAATGAGCTTACAGATTCCATTTGGAGAGATGATGGATAGGAAGATGGGCTTATAGATGCCATCTGGAGGTGTGACAGAGCCTTGTCGGGAATGGGCTTATAGATGCCATTTGGAGACTGTTGGTATGTGGATGGGCTTACAGATGCCATCTAGGTGTTGATCACGTAAGACATTCCTTAGAGAGAACTTGCGTACCTGAGAAAGAAAGATAACTACCTGGCCTATTATAGGGGTTGATCTTCAAACTCTTTATGTAGATATGCTCTGGCTGGATACAGGTATCGAGTCTACAAACTCTTCAGACGTGCCCTGGCTGGATACAAGAATCGAATATGGAATTAGTCGTCAACAGATTTTCCCTGGCTGGATACAGGTATCGAATCTTCAAACTCTTCAGACGTGCCCTGGCTGGATACAGGAATCGAGTCCGGAATTAGTCGTCAACAGATTTGCCCTGGCTGGATACAAGTATCAAATCTTCAAACTCTTCAGAAGTGCCCTGGCTGGATACAGGAATCGAGTCTGGAATTAGTCGTCAACAGATTTGCCCTGGCTGGATACAGGTATCGAATCTTCAAACTCTTCAGACGTGCCCTGGCTGGATACAGGAATCGAATCTGGAATTAGTCGTCAACAGATTTGCCCTGGCTGGATACAGGTATCGAATCTTCAAACTCTTCAGACGTGCCCTGGCTGGATACAGGAATCGAATATGGAATTAGTCGTCAACAGATTTACCCTGGCTGGATACAGGTATCGAATCTTCAAACTCTTCAGACGTGCCCTGGCTAGATACAGGAATCGAGTCCGGAATTAGTCGTCAACAGATTTGCCCTGGCTGGATACAGGTATCGAATCTTCAAACTCTTCAGACGTGTCCTGGCTGGATACAGGAATCGAATCTGGAATTAGTCGTCAACAGATTTACCCTGGCTGGATACAGGTATCGAATCTTCAAACTCTTCAGACGTGCCCTGGCTGGATACAGGAATCAAATCTGGAATTAGTCGTCAACAGATTTGCCCTGGCTGGATACAGGTATCGAATCTTCAAACTCTTCAGACATGCCCTGGCTGGATACAGGAATCGAATCTGGAATTAGTCGCCAACAGATTTACCCTGGCTGGATACAGGTATCGAATCTTCAAACTCTTCAGACGTGCCCTGGCATGATACAGGAATCGAATCTGGAATTAGTCGTCAACAGATTTACCCTTGCTGTTGGTATCAGAACTTCTGAAGACTGATGTGCTCCCAGCGGACTCAGAACTTCTGACTCCACTTTTGTTTTTCTTTTTTAATAGGAATTTTGTTTTGTAGTGCGCCAGAGTCAGAATTTCTGACCTCCCTTAAGCAGCAACACGCTGATTCTATTTTTACTTTTTCTCACTATTTTTTGCTATCACTTTCTATTTCATTAATCAACAAAATCCAAAATCATTTTTTCTCATGCTTCACTTTATTTCTTAAAACAAAAGACCAAAAATATTTTCTCAAACAAACTTATTTCTTTTCTTAAATACATAACCAATTTCGTTTCTTACACATTCTGATCCATTTCGATATGGTTGTAATAATAATTTAGGATTTAATTTTTACTTGCAACCCCCCATTCATAAATATGTATCCCCCACCCCCTAAAGCGATGTAATGGCTTAGGTTTTATTTTTTCGCATTTTATTCGTTTTTTCATATATTTCTAGTAAATATGATGTATGGCGAGACATGAAAACAACAAAATAGACAACCTTAATCAAGATTAAAATGCATGCAATCAAACACGCTATTCACACACGCACCCTTAGGGTAATCCCATTTTGTTGCATATCGGAAAAATAGTCATGTCCCTCGAACATGAGACGTTTTAGCAATGACCCTTCAATAAAAAAGATCGTAGTCCCTCGATGACCCTCGACGTTGCCTCCGATAAAATGATCTAGTCCCTTATGAAAATTGCTAAAACGTCCCATATGTTGCCTTCGATGATTGTAAAATTGACCCGCGCCTGTCCCTTCACATCCAATATGGGGCTTCTCACCAAATTAATGGTAAGATAGAAACATTAAAAGGAGGAAGAAAAGAACAATTGAAAACCTTTCGAGTAGATAGATTTGCTCCTAGTTACTCGCTTGCTCACGATAAAAACATTTTTACACCTACACTTTCATTTCAAAACATTTTCAAAAAGACAAAAATTTTGTATACGCTCTTATAGAGACGAGAGCCATTGCAAAACATCTTTTCAAAACACTTTCCGAAACACAATCCACAAACACATCTTTGAACCACTTTTCAAAATAAAACTTTGTACGCGTTCTTATAGAAACGAGAACCATTACGAAGAGATTTTTCAAAACATTTTCAAATCCCACATCACAAGCACACTATCAAATGAAAGCAAGTGATCTAAACGAGTAACTAAGAGCCCATGGAAAACCATGGATGAAAAGGGTGCTAATACCTTCCCTTTTCATAATCTACCCCTCGAACCCGAGAAATAATCTCGAAAGGTCTTTCCTGTGCTTTTTTACCTTTCCTTTTGGATAAAATAAAAGTCAGTGTCGAATCTTGCTATCTGCACAAATGCGATCGAAACGCAAAACCTTCAAGTCAGTTATCCCACCGTATCACAGAACTGGCGACTCTGTTGGGGATAAGAATAAAAGTGGGGTTACCTTAGGGTTAGATCACCTTTACTCGCTTTCATTATTTGATTTGTGTGCTTTATATTCAATTCTTCGTATTGGGCTTGCTTTGATCCTCCACCTGGATTTGGGTTACCTTTTTAGGTAAATAACAATAGATTATGGAGACTGTACGGTGTAGACCGATATGGTTGAGACAATGGCTATGTTAGTGTGACGCATTTGTGGGTACCGGTATCCCTCGTGGTGAATGGAGGAGAATACAGGGCCGCTGAGTGGTGTCATGAAGAACTAATTAACTTTAGAACCCTAATTGAAGAAACTTTGCCATTAGGACGTAGTGAGGTAGCCGGTTTCGGTGTAAAGCTGACAATTGGTTGACACTCGATACTACTCTCATTGAGGCTAGACTTTTGGGATATCTCGGCCGCAAGAAAAGATTATTGTGCTGAGACAATGCCTAAAAGAAAGGTCGGTGATATTGAGATCCTTTATAACCCGATCATTACTTCTAGGACAGGTTGAGCCAACTAGACTTCAAGAGGGTACTTACCTACAAAACTCATGCAAGCCTAAAACATAGGGTTTTGTTTGTTGTGTATATATTTGCTTGTACATAAACATCATAAACATCATCAACATCATATGCATGCTCACTAACCATTTCAAGGATTTAGAAGTTTATCTTTGTTTTTGTTTTATAGGATATGAATTCTCTCCGAAGAAACACCATCTGAATCAGCTTTGTAAAAGCACATCCTCAACTTCAAGAGCTAGCCTCAAGAGTGCCCGGGGATTCTTCTTTTACCAAGAAATATGGTCGACTCCTTAGTTTGGCTACATCCAACTTCCAAGAAGAGATGATGTGTGTACTATTCCAATTCTTTGATCCCATACATCATTGTTTCACTTTTCCGGACTACCAGTTGGTACCCACACTAGAAGAGTTCTCTTTGATCTTAGGGGTGCCTGCGCTTAATCAGATATCGTTCACCGGTCAAGAAGGGACTCCAAAACTTGAAGTCATCGCCGAAGCTTTGCATATGAAGAGGGCCGACATCGTAGCCAATTGGGAGACGAGAAGTGGGGTTAAAGGTTTTCTAGCTAAGTTTCTATTGGAAAAAGCTCGTTCATTCTGGGATGACATGGATTTCCAAGCTTTCGAAGACGTGCTAGCTCTTCTCATTTATCGTTTGGTTCTATTTCCCAACTCGGAACAATTCATAGACGTTAATGCCATCAAAGTCTTTCTCTCTCGCAATCCTATACCCACCTTACTAGGAGACATCTTGCATTACCTTCATACCCGCACCATGAAGAAAAGAGGTACCCTTTTGTGTTGTATCCCCCTACTCGCTAAGTGGTTCACTTCACACCTGCCTCAGTCAGCATTGAAGAACGAGCAAAGATTGACTTGGTCTCAAAGGATTATGTCTCTCGCCCACTCTGATATATGTTGGTGCTCGAGATCCTTGGAAGATATTTCTATCATCAACCGCTATGGGGAGTTCCCTAATGTACCTCTGCTAGGTATTAGGGGAGCTATCACCTATAACCCATGCTTAGCACTTTGGCAGTTCGGGTGTGCCCGAAGGGACGGCCCTCATGAGATGCTCATCCAAGGTTTGGTGTTCGACTACGACAAAGAAGACCAAGGTTACCGCCAGAGGTTTACACGTGCTTGGGGAATGGTGAACAAGGTGGACAGTAGGACTTTGGGACATAAAAACTCTATCCCTCTTGAGCCTTACCTTAAGTGGGTACGGGCTCGTGCCCAGAGTCTCTTGATGCCTTACCCTTCCATCCTTCCTGTCATCATTGAGCCTGTTATTGAAGAAGACGTCCCATACACCGTTCTTCATCCTAACATGCCTACTTCTCTCGAATACCTGCAGAAAGCGTGGATTCAGTTGAAGGAAGAACGAGACACCTTTGAAACCCAGTACTACGTCAGTGAGAAGAAGGTTCTAGAGCTCACCAAGCTGCTTCATGAAGAGAAAAACCGGAATACCTACATTGCTCCAAAGAGGATGCGTTCGGTATTTTTGTCTTAGGAGTTGTTGTTGTATTTTGTATCTTTCATTGTAAGCCCAAGGAGGCAGGATGTATTCAAACTTGGTTTTATTTAATATGACGTGTGTTATTTTTTGGTTCGGACAAGTTTAAATCTCTAAATTTCCTTGAAATCATTTGCATATTGCATCTTCATTCATCATAACATCATACAGGTTTCTCATAACAGGTCGCCTTATCCTTCTACTGTTTATTTCAGTGAGATGGATGTTGAACAGACTGTGAAATATCTTCAGGCGCAGAATGCCCAGTTTCAACAAATGCTCATGGCTCTGACAAAAGGACAAGAGGAGTTGAAGACTCTGCTGGCCAAAGAGAAGAAGAAGAAAACGAAGAAACCAACCGATGTTGTGATCATGGAAAGAAGGTTTAAAGGACAAACCAGACGAACTTTAGACTTTGCAACATCATCGGGTGAAGGAGATAATCAAGGAGCCGAGACCCAGGAAATGAACAACGACCCGGTATCCGGAGGAGAGGAAGATCCTGATTACTATGAGGAACAATATCCTCCTGTTGATGATAAATACAAACAACTAGAGGACCGTTTGAATGCCTTGGAGATTCAGAGGGTACCCGGTTTGGACTTTGAAGAATTAGGACTCATCTCAAGGGTTGTCATCCCACAGAAATTCAAGGTCCCAACTTTCGCCAAGTATGATGGTGTCTCTTGCCCGAAACTACATCTGAGGTCATATGTCAGAAAGATTCAACCCCACACGGCTGATAAGAATCTGTGGGTGCATTTCTTCCAAGAGAGCTTATCGGGGACTCAGTTGGATTAGTTCTACCAATTAGAAGGGTCCAATGTTCGCAACTGGGAAGAATTGGCCGCCGCTTTCTACAAACAGTATCAGTATAATGCTGATTTGGCTCCGACTAGGACACAGTTACAAAGCATGTCTATGGGAACGGGTGAAGGTTTCAAAACCTATGCTCAAAATGGAGAGATCTCACAGGCAGGGTCCAACCTCCTCTATCCGACAGAGAATTAGTGGATATGTTCCTAGGCACCTTTTCAGGACCATTTTTCAATCACCTAATTGGGAGTTCCTCAGCTGGGTTTACCGAATTAATCATGACTAGTGAGCGGGTTGAAGCCGGTATAAAAAGCGGCAAAATTCAAAGAGATGCATCCTCAAGTATGGTGAAGAAACCTTTTGTTGGAAAGAAGGAGGTCAGTGCTGCATATGACCATAGGAATCAAAACAAAACCGACCGTCGTCCGGCAGTATGGGCTATCATGATTTTTAATCCTGCGCCAAATCAGCAACGAAATTATAAGCGCAAACCAGAAGCGCCCATGAGATAATTTACCTGGATTAACATGAACATGTCTCAAGTTTTGTCACACCTTCTCAAGACCAATCTAGTAACTTTAAAGGAAGCTCCCAAGAATCATAATATTGCTTCTCCTCGCTACAACCCGAACGCCCGATGTGCCTATCATTCTGAAAGCCCGGGGCACGACACAAATGATTGTTGGGCCTTAAAGAAGAAGGTGCAAGACCTTATCGATGCAAAAGAGATTGAATTTGAGTCCCCAGAAATGCCTAATGTAATAACGGCACCAATGCGCAGACATGGCCAAGGTATCAATGCCATTGACGATGATCATTTTGTTTCCTCTGTGATTGACTTGGTTACTCCTCTGTTGACCATTAAACAGAATCTACTGCAAGTCGGCCTGTTCCCAGGATGCGATAAAGATTGTCACCTATGCAAATCTCTACCGAATGGCTGTCTGTTACTTAAGATAGGCGTCCAACGCCTGATGACCAGCAAAGAAATCTTATTTGAAAAGCTACCTCTTATCAAAAGCTCTTATCAAGATGTTTCAATAATCACCATTTCCGACAATCCTCTCGGGGTCTCCACCAAAGGACCCGTCAGGATTACATCTGCTCCCAGATCTGCACCATTAATCATCACTATGCCAAGACCAATACCATACTCCTCAGATAAAGTTGTTCCCTGGAGTTATGAGGCTGACGTTTGTTACTATGGTGTCAAGCAAGATCAGTTGGCTGTCAAGAATGAAGTTGCGAGAGATATTGATCCTGATATCGGTAACATCGCTGGAACCAACAAAATAACAAGAAGTGGAAGATTCTTCTCACCTGAGATTTCTCCAAAGACCGTTGTTACTCCTGTGATCATTACTACTGCCATTCCTACCGACACCCCCAGTGATACTCCCACTGTTATCCGTACTGCCGATACAAGGGGCAAAGACGCTTTGATTGAGCCCTCCCAAGCAAGAGAATGCCCTGAAGTCATCCTTGAAGCTTCTAGAAAAGAAATAGAAGAAATCCTGAAGATAATTAAGAAAAGTGACTACAACATTGTAGAACAATTGGGGCAGACCCCTTCAAAGATATCATTGTTTTCCTTACTTTTGTGTTCTGAAACTCACGCCAAAGCCTTGGTAAAGTTTCTTAAGACCGCTCACGTGCCCCAAGAGACCTCCTTCGACCAATTTGAAGACTGTGTAGCCAGTCTGACTGCTGATAATGGATTGGGCTTTTCCGATGCTGATTTAACCTCTAAGGGAAGGAAGCACAACGATGCCTTACATATTTCCATTGAATGCGGGGGCACCACACTAGCCCATGTTTTGGTGGATACTGGTTCATCATTGAATGTCTTACCCAAAAATTCCCTTGACCGACTGGATTGCGAGAGGCTCATCTTGAAACCAAGCAACATTATAGTGAGGGCCTTTGATGATTCCAAGAGGATAATGCACGGAGAAATTAGTATCCCCATAAAAATTGGGACTCAGATTTTTGACTCGATTTTTTATGTGATGGACATCTGCCCTTCGTACTCTTGTATATTGGGTCGACCCTGGATCCATGGTTCTGGCGCCGTCACTTCCACCCTACACCAAATGCTAAAATACCCGATCAAAGGAAAGATTGTCACAGTTCACGGAGAAGAGGAATACATGGTTAGCCATTTGAACTCTTTCAGGTATGTTGAAATGGATGGTGAATTCATAGAGACTCCCTGTCAGAACTTTGAGGAGGTTCCAGCAACGGTCGCAACAACCAAGTCTACTCCAAAGGTCCCGAATATTACCAGACCTCCACTAAAGATGGCCTCGTTAAAGGATGCTCGAGCAGTAGTTGAAGAGGGAAGATGTACTATCCGGGGTCAGCTTCAGGATATTCCTTACAAGTCCGACAAATTTGGGTTGGGGTTCACTTCAGAGGCTCAGAAAGCTGTCCTATGTTCTCGCGCAGGGGGACCACCTCTGCGTAACAACAATCAAGGAGTCAATGCAATAGAAGATAGTGATGGCAGCTGTGACATGGACGAATGGATTTTTCCAACCATCGGCGGAGGGCTTAACAATTGGGAGGCCAAGGATTTCATTCCTATTACTTTTATTCAAGAGTAATTGTCTTTTAATATTTTCAGGCTTGTAATATTTAAACAATTCAGACTTTTTAAAACCTTGTGTCTTACCCGAGGCACAACGGTCCATTTGTGAGGGTTGTCACTTCATTCTCATATGTCATTAATGAATCGTGGACGTTTTGCATCAAATTTTGTTTCTTTGTCTTTTCTTTCTTACATTTCTTTCAAAGGTAGCTATGCTCTAACACACACTCACATATTAAAAATGCAGATCTACATCCACTCAGGATCCCATGGGTAACAATTCTGCTATGGCCAGTTGTGACTTTGAAAATCCGATCTACCAAGCCGACGACGAAGGTGAGGAAGATTATGAAGTGCCAGGAGAGTTAGCCAGGTTGTTGCAACAGGAAGAAAGGACCATTCAGCCGCACAAAGAGCCGGTCGAAACAATTAACTTGGGAACTGAGGAAGATAAGAAAGAGGTCAAGGTGGGTTCCAACTTGGAACCTAATGTCAAGAAGAGTCTGATCCAGTTATTGCAAGATTATGTTGAGATCTTTTCCTGGTCGTACAAAGACATGTCGGGACTGGATGCAGACATTGTGGTACATCGTCTGCCTACAAAGGAAGATTGTCCCCCAATAAAGAAAAAGGTTCGTCGTATGAGACCCGATATGTCGGAAAAGATCAAAGCAGAAGTTATGAAGCAATTCAATGCTTGATTTTTGGCTGTCACCTCTTATCCCCAATGGGTGGCCAATGTTGTTCCTGTACCTAAGAAAGACGGTAAAGTGTGGATGTGTGTGGACTACAGAGATTTGAATAGGGCAAGCCCCAAAGATGATTTCCCACTCCCCCACATCGACATCTTAGTTGACAATACAACGCAACACAAAGTGTTTTCCTTCATGGAAGGCTTCTCGGGCTACAACCAAATCAAAATGGCGCCTGAGGATATGGAGAAAACGACCTTTGTTACATAGTGGGACACTTTATGCTATAAGGTCATGCCATTCGGACTGAAGAATGCTGGGGCAACCTATCAACGTGCCATGGTAGCTTTATTTCATGACATGATACATCATGAGATAGAGGTCTACGTAGACGACATGATAGCCAGATTACAGACAGAACATGAGCACCTCGATCACCTATAGAAATTGTTTGAGAGGCTGAAGAAGTACAAGTTGAGATTGAATCCAAACAAGTGTACATTCGGAGTACGGTCTAGTAAACTCCTGGGTTTTATCGTCAGTAACAAGGGTATCAAAGTTGATCCTGCCAAGGTTAAAGCAATACAAGAAATGTCGTCTCCTCGTACTGAGAAAGAAGTCAGAGGATTCTTGGGACGTCTGAATTACATAGCCAGGTTTATTTCTCACCTGACAGCTACTTGTGAGCCAATCTTTAAACTCTTGAAGAAAGATCAAGTAGTCATATGGAACAACGAATGCCATGTTTCTTTTAACAAAATCAAAGAATACCTACAAGAACCTCATGTGTTGTTGCCACCTGTAGAGGGACGGCCATTAATCTTATATCTAACTGTTTTTGAAAACTCAATGGGGTGTGTGCTGGGGCAGCATGACGAGTCTGGCCGAAAAGAGCGTGCTATTTATTACCTGAGCAAAAAGTTTACCGACTATGAAACAAGATATTCACTGCTCGAGAAAACTTGTTGCACTCTGGCATGGGCTTCTCGCCGGCTGAGACAGTATATGCTGACCCACACTACTTTGTTGATATCTAAAATGGATCCGGTAAAGTACATCTTTGAGAAGCCCGCTCTTTCTGGGAGAATAACAAGATGGTAGATGATCCTGACATAATATGACATACAGTATACTACCCAGAAAGCTATAAAGGGCAGTGTATTGGCTGATCATCTTGCTCACCAAGCTATAGAAGACTATCAGTCCATGAAGTTTGAATTCTCGGACGAAGACATCATGACATTAGCCAATTGTGAAGAGATCAGGGCACATGACAGACCTGAACAAGGATCCCGATGGACCTCGTTCTTTGATGGGGCGTCCAACACACTTGGCAATGGTATCAGTGTCGTACTCATATCTCCAGAAGGATGTCATACTCCCTTTACTGCCAGACTTTGCTTCAACTGTACAAACAACATGGTAGAATACGAAGCGTGCATCTTCGGTCTCAAAGCTACTATAGACTTGGGGATCAAACACTTGGATGTATTTGGAGATTCAACCTTGGTCATCAGTCAAGTCAAAGGGGAATGAGACACCAAGCACCCCAACCTTATCCCTTATAAAGAACATGTGTTGACATTGTTGTCGCATTTCGAGAAGATTACCTTCGAGCATTTCCCGCGAGATTAAAATTAGCTAGCAGACGCTTTAGCTACAATGTCATCTATGTTTAAACTTAATTGGGATAATGATGCTCCTCAAATCAGCATTGAGCGGATGAATGAACCGGCCTACTGTCACGAGATTAATACTGAAGAGGTAGTGGACCAACCTTGGTTTCATGAAGTCAAGAGGTATCTCGAGTCTCAGGAATATCTAGAAAGAGCTTCGGTGATTGACAAGAAGTTCCTAAGAAGGTTCTCGGCTAAATTCTTCCTTAGAAACGACATTTTGTACAAACGCAGTCATGACTCTATATTGCTTTGGTGCATAGACAAGGCTGAGGCTGAAAGGATCATGGGTGAACTACACGAAGGCACCTTTGGTACTCATTCCAGTGGGCATACAAAGGCAAAGAAAATCCTACAGGCAGGCTATTATTGGTCTACCATAGAGGCAGATTGCTACCAACACTCTCGGACATGCCATAAGTGTCAGATTTATGCGGATAAAGTGCACGTACCTCTGGTTCCTCTAAACGTCTTGACGGCTCCTTGGCCCTTTGTTATGTGGGGAATCGATATGATTGGGGAAATCAAGCCAACGGCCTCCAATGGACACTATTTTATCTTAGTGGCCATCGACTATTTTATAAAATGGGTTGAGGCAGCTTCCTTTGCTTCCGTTACTAAAAATGTGGTCGTTCGATTCATCAAGAAGAATCTCATCTGTCGGTACGGTATCCCATAGAGAATCCTCACTGATAATGGTACGAATCTAAATAACACTATGATCACCGCCTTGTGCGAGCAATTCAAGATTCAGCATCATAATTCTCCCCCTTACCAGCCAAATATGAATGGTGTTGTAGAAGCTGCTAACAAAAACATTAAAAAGATCATACAGAAAATGACAGTCACATACAAAGACTGGCATGATATGCTACCGTTCGCTCTCCATGGGTATCGTACCATAGCTCGCACATCAACTGGGGCAACACCTTTTTCTCTCGTGTACGACATGGAAGCTGTCTTGCCCATTGAGGTCCAAATCCCCTCTCTAAGAATCATGAAGGATGCTGGTTTGAATGAAGAAGATTGGATCCAGACTCGGTTTGACCAACTAAATTTGATTGATGAGAAGAGGCTTACAGCTATCTGTCATGGTCAGATGTACCAAAAACGCATGATCAAAACCTTTAATAAAAAGGTCAAACATTAGGTATATCGGGTCTGAGACTTGGTAATCAAGCGTATCATTTTGCCACAAGGTGATCCCAGGGGAAAATGGACCCCTACATATGAAAGGTCGTTTGTAATCAAAAGCATTTTCTCTGGTGGAGCAATGATCTTGACTACTATGGATGGCGACGACCTCCCGCACCCTGTGAATACGGACATAGTTAATAGATACTGTGCATGATCAAAGACCCGCTAGGCTGACTGGCCTAGGCAAAAATAAGAGCTTCCCGGCGAACCAAAAGGGTTCGGGCAAAAATAAGGGGTGAAAATAAAAAAAAATATGTACACCCGGCAATTCGAAAACCCGAAAGGGCGGCTTGTGCAAAAAAGGGTATCCTGATGGACTGAAAACCCGAGAGGGCGGTCCAGGAAAAAGTTAGGGATTAAAGCGTATGACTATGTCCCATTGGATCATCTGGCAAACAATCTTCAGCGTCAACCAATCAACTCAATTGGCTCTAAATCAATCCAATCGACTTCGTTGAGGCGACAAGCGGACAAGACATTCATAGACATGAAGACTATAGAAGAACGGGAACCCCATGGGATTATTTCACATAGCTATCTTTTCTTTGTATCAATTTTCATTTTTTACGATGACATTCTCTTGCTAGAATGCTCGTCTCATTGTACAAAAAACACTTGTTCAAGTTAATACAAAGATATCCCTTTTGAAAGTGAAAAACCATATGTTTTTCTTTATTTCTATTTTTTTTTACAAAAACGTCCAATGATTTCATTTTTGAACATATGCATTTGAACGTGATTACTGTTACAAATAAACAAAAAAAAACGGAAAGACAATTACTAATGACTTTAAGAAATAGAATAATATCTGTAAGCCATTCCATAAAACCCTCGCAGGTGCTTTCTCCAGCCAGACCAAAAATTTCCAACCACTGATCTAAAATGTCCCCAATGAGTTGCCCAACTTCTCAGATTTCCCCAGCAGGATATCACAAGCAATGTCTGGCTTTTCCCTTCTACAACAGAGTTTACACTTTGGAACTCACCCATCAGTGCTTCAAAAGAGATTTATTTTCCCCTCTTTCAGCAATGCTACAGCACAAACAATCTTTTAATTCCATACAGTTGCATCCATACGTCATAACATTGACAACTCAAGTACATATAGTGCAATCTCATTTATTTTGAGAGGCAAACATCACACCATGCATCACATACATCATAACATTGCATACAATTAACTCTTCACCTTTTTACAGGAAAGAGCCATTGAACAGTTATTATCGACAAACTTCTGACAGACACAAATTTTCAACAAATCAAATACAAATCAGTTTCCAAGAAAAGGCTGGTTGTTGCTGGTTCATATAAGTCTCTCAACTATTTATTCTAATTCATCTCTAGATTCTTGTTAGTTCAGATAAATCTCTCAACGATTTATTTTGATTCATCTCCAGATTCTTGCTGGTTCAGATAAATCTCTCAATGGTTTATTCTGATTTGTTTCCAGATTCTTACTGGTTCAGATAAATCTCTCAATGGTTTATTCTGGCTCGTTTCCAGATTCTTACTGGTTCAGATAAATCTCTCAACGGTTTATTCTGATTCGTTTCCAGATTCTTACTGGTTCAAATGAATCTCTTAACGGTTTATTTTGATTCGTTTCCAGATTCTTACTGGTTCAGATAAATCTCTCAACGGTTTATTCTGATTCATTTCCAGATTCTTACTGGTTCAGATAAATCTCTCAACGGTTTATTCTGATTTGTTTCCAGATTCTTACTAGTTCAGATAAATCTCCCAACAATTTATTCTGATTCGTTTCCAGATTCTTACTACTTCAGATAAATCTCTCAACGATTTATTCTGATTTGTTTCTAGATTCTTACTGGTTCAGATAAATCTCCCAACGGTTTATTCTGATACGTTTCCAGATTCTTACTGTTTCAGATAAACCTCTCAACGATTTATTCTGATTCGTTTCCAGATTCTTACTTGTTCAGATAAATCTCTCAATGGTTTATTCTGATTCGTTTCCAGATTCTTACTTGTTCAGATAAATCTCTCAACGGTTTATTCTGATTCATTTCCAGATTCTTACTGGTTCAGATAAATATCTCAATGGTTTATTTTGATTCGTTTCCAGATTCTTACTGGTTCAGATAAATCTCTCAATAGTTTATTTTGATTCATTTCCAGATTCTTACTGGTTCAGATAAATCTCTCAACAGTTTATTCAGATTCGTTTCCAGATTCTTACTGGTTCAGATAAATCTCTCAACGGTTTTATTCTGATTCATTTCCAGATTCTTACTGGTTCAAATAAATCTCCCAACAATTTATTCTAATTCGTTTCTAGATTCTTACTAGTTCATATAAATATCTCAACGGTTTATTCTGATTCATTTCCAGATTCTTACTAGTTCAGATAAATCTCTCAACGGTTTATTCTGATTCGTTTTCTGCTAAAATCAAGTTCATACTTTCTGTCAACAATCACCTTTGGATGGCATCTATAAGCCCATCCCTGACAACTCTACATAATTTCTCAAAATGGCATCTTTAAGCCCATTCCCTACACAATCAACCAGCGCATCATCAAGTGTAAATTTCTAGGCACTCTAGTGTTCAATCATCTTCTACTTCCAAGCCACGAACGACAAACACGTCGATCTCACTTTTCAAGTTTAAGAAGATTGAACAGGGGAAGCTTTTGTACCCCAAAATTTGCCCTCTCATTTCTCAAAGGATCAACCTGGACCCTCAAGTTTGTTTCCATCCAGTTGCAAATCTGAAATTACAATTTTTTCCAAGAGAATCGTTCACAGGGGCAAAATGGTCATTTACACACCAAAGGAGTCAACCTATGACTTTTGAACCAAAAATCAAGTTCCAAGAATCATATTTCATTAAGGCATGAAATTGGTTCATCAAAAAATCAAAAGTCATAGGTCACTTTGAAAATCACATTTTTCAAGCATTTAGAAAATTTCCTAAGTGTCTAAAGAATATGACACTTCAGAACTTCTGAGCCAGCCTCTATGCAAGTGCAGTCAGAAGTTACAAACACGGTTCAGAACGTGACGCTTCAATCAGAACATGCAGAAATGATTCTCTTCGGTCAGAACATAATGCTTTAGCCAAAACACGATTCTTCAGCATATAAAGGCTATGTTTAACGCTCTGGTCAGAAGATGCCCCTTCAGCGTTTGGAGTTTAGGTTTCTAATTTTCTGCAATCAGAACATCACCAAACCCCAAACCTTAACCTGTTGCCCTGCTATGGCACAGTCCTGCAAACCAGCTGCCACAACACTCCGAGGTATTGCTGATCCAGTCCACGCCTGCGTTTTTCTTGCACCAATTTAGCATACAAAAACTGTGATTTAAAAACAAAGGGGCAGTATGCCAAAAATGTTTAAAAACTCATTTGTTTTTCCCCCCAAAACCACAGCAAAATCCATCTATAAATAGCTTATTCCATCACACGTTGAAGAAGTTGGTTTTGGCAGAGAGAGAATCACCAAAGAGAAAGAAAACGCCTTGAATCTTTGTAAAATTCCAAGAATCCAAAAAGCTAAAAACACCAAAATACCAAACCTTAGAATTTGATTCTAGAATCAAAACTCCATTGTTCTTTGACTAAAACCATCCCCACAGTTGTTGATTCGTATATTAGGAGCTATCCTAACTTCTGTATTCATACTGCCATACACTTTCCATTCAAAGAGGTAAGAGTATCACCCATTGGTTGTTCCAGAAGTTGAAAACTTCCATCTTGTTGAGTACGTGAAGAAGCAGCTTAGAACATCACCCAAGTCCAGGACCAACCTCCAGTTTGCAGAATCTTTTCCAGCTGAAGGGTAAGTTTCTGCTGACTCTTATCACATTGTTTCAGCATTATAAGATTTGCATGTCCAAAAGTACAATGTAAATATCATGCTTCTGACGTTATACATATTATGAGGCTTCACGTATTTGCTTGCCTAAGTATGGAGTAAATCAGTTTCAAAAGTTTTGAAAGAAATTAGAACTTAGAATTAGGATTATTAGGTTCACACATGCCTCTGATTTATGGCTCTGATATTTATTGTTTCTGAAATGCTGCCATAACTGTCATATGCACATCTTCTGTTTTATGGAGAAATGACCAAATGCAGATGTTCCGACTGCTATCAAGAGAGAGACCATGTTCTTCTAGTGATATCAGAACCTCTGAGATCTATTCGGTTGTTGGTGGTTTCAGAACGTCTGAAACCTATTCTGTTGCTGTTGGTATCAGAACTTCTGAAGACTGATGTTCTCCCAGCGGACTCAGAACTTCTGACTCCACTTTTGTTTTTTTATTAACAGGAATTTTGTTTTGTAGTGCGCTAGAGTTAGAATTTCTGACCTTCCTTAATCAGCAACGCGCTGATTCTATTTTTACTTTTTCTCACTATTTTTTGCTATCACTTTCTATTTCATTAATCAACAAACTCCAAAATCATTTTTCTCATGCTTCACTTTATTTCTTAAAACAAAAGACCAAAAATATTTTCTTAAACAAACGTATTTATTTTCTTAAATACATAACCAATTTCGTTTCTTGCACATTCTGATCCATTTCGATATGGTTGTAATAATAATTTAGGATTTAATTTTTACTTGCAACCCCCCATTCATAAATATGTATCCCCATCCCCCTAAAGCGATGTAATAGCTTAGGTTTTATTTTTTTGCATTTTATTCGTTTTTTCATATATTGCTAGTAAATAGGATGTATGGCGAGACATGAAAACAACCAAATAGACAACCTTAATCAAGATTAAATTGCATGCAATCAAACACGCTATTCACACACGCACCCTTAGGGTAATCCCATTTTGTTTCCTATCGGAAAAATAGTCATGTCCCTCGAACATGAGACGTTTTAGCAATGACCCTTCGATAAAAAATATCGTAGTCCCTCGATGACCCTCGACGTTGCCTCCGATAAAACGATCTAGTCCCTTACGAAAATTGCTAAAACATCCCATATGTTGCCTTCGATGACTGTAAAATTGACCCGCGCCTGTCCTTTCACATCCAACTATGGGGCTTCTCACCAAATTAATGGTAAGATAGAAACATTAAAAGGAGGAAGAAAAGAACAATTGAAAACCTTTCGAGTAGATAGATTCGCTCCTAGTTACTCGCTTGCTCACAATAAAAACATTTTTACACCTACACTTTCATTTCAAAACATTTTCAAAAAGACAAAAATTTTGTATACGTTCTTATAGAGACGAGAACCATTGCAAAACATCTTTTCAAAACACTTTCCGAAACACAATCCACAAACACATCTTTGAACCACTTTTCAAAACAAAACTTTGTACGCGTTCTTATAGAAACGAGAATCATTACGAAGAGATTTTTCAAAACATTTTCAAAGCCCACACCACAAGCACACTGACAAATGAAAGCAAGTGATCTAAACGAGTAACTAAGAGCCCATGGAAAACCATGGATGAAAAGGGTGCTAATACCTTCCCTTTTCATAATCTACCCCTCGAACCCGAGAAATAATCTCGAAAGGTCTTTCATGTGCTTTTTTACCTTTCCTTTTGGATAAAATAAAAGTCGATGGCGACTCTTGCTATCCGCACAAATGCGATCGAAACGCAAAACCTTCATGTCAGTTCTCCCACCGTATCATAGTGGGTACAAATAAAATTTGAGCATTTATCCTTTGTTTCTTAAACTATGAACCAAGCCACGTTCAACCCTTCAAAAGTCCTAATTGAAGCATGGGTTAATTCGAAAGCATACTGTTACAAAAGGTATCCTGACTCATGTAAGGCTTTACTCTAAATCCCGAGTAGAATATTCTTACAAAAATTCTTTTATCTACTAAAACGCATTTTCAAAACTTCAAAGACAAGCATAAACTTTGCATTATTTGAATATCGCTGTTTGCATATGGCTATTTGTTTGGCAGCGGAGAAATTCGCACGACGAATATCCAGTAAACAAAAAACCCTCTCAATGAACAAACTCACTTCAAGTGGGAAGACGCTTCCAATAACATATCTCCTATAAGCAAGTAGGCATGACATACCAATGTCCAACCTGTCTGGGGTAATCAAGGCAAGACTCCAAGAAATCTCTCAAGAAACGCTGAATATACCAGGGGCGGGTCTCCATCTGAATCACTTGGGGCAATGGACACGAGTTCCAGCAATGAATCATGTACGATCAAACAAACATCTTCAGGTAGTGTGGCAACACCTACTACCAGGGGCAGGGACAAATCTCCCCCAAAATCTTGTTCATAGGATGGCCCCCAGCCAGGGTTTTAATCTCTGAAAACTTCTCCCCAACTGAGTCGACCTCAAGAATCCTCGAGGATTTCTACCAAAAGAAGACACCTCTCCAACATACTGGCGACAAGGTTTATTTCCCCAAAAAACTACAGATTCCCCAGCTTGAGTTTGCCTCTCCGATTTCTATAAATAAAGGGACCACAACTCCTCTTCCCTAGTATACTGCTCTACAATCCCCAGCAAGTGATTTGGGATCACAACATTGTAAAAAAAGTATCATTAATTATAATTTCACCGATCTGTAACAATTTGTACCAAGAAAACTCAGATCTGAGATATAGTGAAGATAAAGCTTAAATTGAAGATAAAAGTAGACAAGAGATTAAGAAACTAAAAACCTTTGGTGTTAGTGAAAATCTTGCTAGCGGTGATGACTGATGACCGATGATTGCTCGCTGCTGCCTGCGTTTCGCGTAGGGGACTTGGAGAAACTGATTTGGGGGCTATTTTCTTAACTGTGTTATGTGATAATAGGAAAATTTAGTTCACAAAAATTTATATATATTAAGAAATGGTTTTATCAATTTATGAGTTAAAGTAGGATTTTTAAAACGGATTCAGCCCAATAGAAAATTGTAAATCGATCATATTTGAAAATTGTAAATTGGTCATATTTTAACAAAGAGAATTTTATCCTATGCCCTTGTTGTACTCCAAAATTTGTCCTCTTATTTTTCAAGGCATTTCTCACAAGGATTCTCAAAATTCAAGCTTGCACAAGTACAATTGGAGGAAACTATTAAAAAAGGCAAAACAGATAAAAATAATATTTTCAACAAAATTGGAGAAAAATAAGTTTTCTTCAATTTCCCTTGCTTCGATTGGATTTTTGGTCCCCTGCAAATCTACTTCGATTCACAAGGCTTCGATTGTACTTTGGTCTCCTTCATGCCTTCTTCAATTTCCCTTGTTTCATTTGGACTTTAGTCTCTTTCAAGATTGCTTCGATTGGACCAAGACTTCCTTAAAGCTTCCTTCGATTCAGAAGGAAATGATCTTAATACAAGCTTCGCTGAGTTTTGTTTCCCTTTGAAACAACGTCCTTTGATTCAGGAAGTAAAGGCCTCCTTTTGGTTTTTCTTCGATTCAAAAAGTTAATAATCTTTTGAAAGCTTCCTTCGATTTAGAAGGAAATAACCTTCTCAAAAGTGTCCTTCAATTGCACCATTGACCCCTTACATGTTTGCCTTGAGTGACAAAGCAGTGACCTCCTGTGTTGTACCCCAAAATTTTCCCTCCCATATTTCTCAATACATGTCAAGTGAGGTCATCAAATTGCTCAAGGAGGTCAAAGAGTTGACCAAATAAACTCTCTTCTAAGGCAGCCTAACTCAGATTAAGGTTTCATTTTGCATCAAGATGCTTGAGTCCAAAGGATCCCAAAGAATCACCATTATCCTAATATGTTATCAAGAGCATCCATGTCAAGTGTCAAGCCTTGAAGAGGAAGTTTGCTCAGTCAATTGCTCAAATACCTAGAAATCGACTATGCTAAGTCAAAAGCCAACTGTGGCCCACATACAATCAAACTTCAAGATTTTTGACCAACATCCTCATTTTGAAGTATCATTCATCATTTTATCAAGGGTTGATCATGATTCATCAAGGATTGCTCACAATTCATCAAAACCCAAAAGTTGCTAAATTAGGGTTTTATAGAAAAGTCAATTCAACTTTGACCAAGCATAACTTTCTCATACTTCATCAGAAATGACCCATCCAAAGCTCATTTTGAAGAGGACGCAATTCCCTACAATTCATCTTCAGCCCTCAAGTTCAAAATATGCACTCACAAAAAGATATGAATTTTGACATTATAGGTCATTTTGAAAAGTCAACAAAAACACCTTTTGGGTCAAAGCTTCATACATGAACATGGAAGACTCAATTGAGATGAGACTGAAAGGGTTGCTTAGAGGACATCCTAAGCTTTCTAAAAATTCCAAGAAAACCCCTCTAGGGTCAAAATTGAGAAATTCATGCATTGGCCAAGTTGACCCTTTTTGCAAAATTGCCAAAAAGTCAAATATGCTCAAAATTCCATTTTTTTGCTAAATGAACCCAACTTTTTATGCTTGCACCTCATTTATAACATGGTCCACGACCCAAATGCTCACCACATGTTATTTGCATCATTATTTATTTTATTTTGATTTTTTATTTATTAAAAATTGAATTAAATCAAATAATTAGTAAATAATGGCAAATATTTGTTTTGATTGGATTTTTAAACAGAATCATAAGCTCACTATGCTGGCATATCAGAATCAGATCATATCAAGGCTGATTGGTACGAAATTGGCATGATTAGGCCAGATTTAGAAGGATATCATACAAATTGAAAATCAAATCAAATCTCATCAAAGCTTCAACATTTAATCCAACTTTATTAACCTAGTTCAGGCTAGGTTATATAAGAAGGTTTGCATATCAAAGAAAGGGGCTAGAGGCGTGAAACTGCTAGAAAAGGAACTCAGAATTCTTGACAAAAAGTGAGATCCAAACTATGGAATACAAGGCTAATCAAGGAGTTTTAAAGCCAGAAATCAATTCCCTGACGTTGCAGGAAGCATTCCCAATCAGTTATCGGCGTCAGCACATCCAGAATCTCCTCCTACCATTCTCACGGTTTGCAAAATTATCCATATTCCATTATTATAATTCTTGCACATTAAGCATGTCTAAATTACATATTCGTGTTCATCAACATATTTGCAATGTTTTTGGATAGTTTAATTTGAGTTACAGTGAAGGCATCAACTTTTACCATTGTTAAGGTTCTGTGCTCCAATTTGGGTTTTTGGTTTTCAAGCGAAATCAGACAGAATAATGGGTACCATGATGATCAGAGTTTCAAATCCAGCTGATCCATGGTCCCCAATTGAATTCATATTGCATATACTTGATTTCTGAATGACACAGGTTTCAGCAACAGACCTGCGTCTGTAGGTAAAAGAATTAGAACATAAAACGACGGTTCCAGGGAAGAAGACAACAGCGTTTCACAGCCTGATTAGCTGATTCAAATTCTGGCGCGTTATTATTGCCAGAAACCCGTTGTTCTGATATATATTATTTGTTTTTATTATATCAATAAACTAACATCCAATGCAGTTTTTCATAAGAAGGAAGTCAGAAGCTCATTGTTCTGGGTTCGATCCCAAGCGTGAGTTTTTGGTATTTTCTCCTTTGTTTTCGCCAGAGCCAACACGTGCACCTCTTAAGGTTCATCGTCTTCTGGATCCCAGTCAGAACCAGATCCAGCACGAACAGGCCATTATCTTCTGGATCCCAGTCAGGACCAGATCCAGCACGTGCATGCCCTTATCTTCTGGATCCCAGCCAGAACCAGATCCAGCACACCCCATCTTCTGAGGGTCATCATCTGCTGGATCCACCAGCCAAAACCATATCTAGCACACCCCATGTTCTGAGAGACACCATCTTCTGGATCCGTCAGCCAGAGCCAGATCTGTTGACCGCAGGCTCATTCAGTTATCGCTATTATTTTGATTTAAATTCTTTTCTTTAATTATTCTGTTTGTTTATCAACACAAAAATTATTTTATTAAATTAACCAATCAAAAACCACAAAAAAGATTTATTTTCTTAATAAATGTTTTTTTATTAATTAGTTTAATTAATTAAGGGGAATTTTAATTTCTTTCATAATTAAAATTCAATTAGAAAATTAGGTTAATTCTTGATTTAATTTTTTATTTCTTTCTAAAATAATGAAAAATACAAAAATAGGCTTTAGGGTGAATTAATTTATTTTTCTTAATTTAAAATTAATTAGAATTAGGATTTTCTTTTAATTTAACTATTTCATTATTTTCTTAAAACATGAAAAAAAAACATTTTTTTAATCAATCGTCAATAAGTTTAGTCAAGGTTCAAAACCCTAGTCGTTTCGTATTTGATTCATCGCGCGCTTATCATTTATTTTGACAATATTTTTGTAATTGTTCACTGGTTTGTAATAGTTAATTTAGGGCTTTTACTTATCGCTTTCTCCCCTGTTTTTTTGGTTATGTAATTAATCCCCCTCCTCGAAGCCTTGTAATAGCGTAGATTTACTTTCTCGCATTTTTAATTCCTACAAATATTTAACTGTCTAGATGTATGCTAATAGGATTGTATGACAAGAATGCATGAAAAATTAATACGGTTAGAAAACCCTAATGTGCAAAGATAAATAACAGAAAACAAATCACTCCCACATATCACTCTTAGGGTATACTTTCACTTCGGTTACCTTCGGTAAACGATCATTAAGTATAGGGTGTCTAAGTGGTTGCCCTCCTGTCAAAAAAAGATCAAACGTCCCATTCGAATGTTGCCTCAGAAATGTTGCCTCGAATATGATCTTAAGACTCTAGGGTTATTACTAAGGTATCCTAACATTGCTTTAGTGATCGTACGTCCCTTTTGAATTGACCCTTGCAAACTCCAACAACGGTGCTACCTATTTCTCAATAGTAGGATAACGCTGTATAAAGGAAACGAGAATAGAAACGATCTTTTTTCGAGTAGGTAGATACTAGTAGGTACTTACTCAAATCAAAACTTTTCACACTTACACTTTTCAAACAAATTTTCAAAACAACTTCGTCACACCTTTGAGGACTGATACAAGGGTTATCACGAAGTCAAACATTTTCAAAAACAAAGCACACACAAGCAATTTAAAGATGAGCAAGTACCTAAGAGCCCATGGAAAAACATGGATAGAAAGGGTGCTAATACCTTCCCTTTCTATAATCTACCCCCCGTACTCAGAATATCTCGAAAAAGGATTTTTTTCTGTACTTTTTTCCTTTTCCATGATTGGATGAAATAAAAGTCGGTGGTGACTCTTGCTTACCGTGACATTTTGCAAACACAAAATGCAAAACGCAAACCAGTATCAAATAGTCGATTCTGCCACCGTATCACATTCTGCATACACCCTTTCATTTGGCCATGTGACTTCTGGCAGACAAGCCTTCGATTGGACAAGAGCCAACTTCACACAAAGCTTTGATTAGAGTTTTGGTTTCCTTCGAATCAGCATCTTTCGAACCCAACTCTGGATCCTTCAAATCAAGTTTGAGCAAATCTCATAGGCTTACCCTACTTGTCAGGCTATTTTTCTTCCAAATCTTTACATAATCAGAAGCTTGTACAAAGGATAGAAGCTTTATCTATTGGCTAATACTATTCTTGGTTAAAATAGCAAAGGCTACGTACTTTATTTTTATAGAGTGTACTTTTAAAGAAGCTTCCAACTTTATTTTTGTCCGAACACAAGCAATGTCAAAAGCATAAGTCTAATCTTCTTCCAATAGGCCCCCACTTGTACTGGAAACGTGGGAACAACGAAAAGGGACGAACTTGTTTCACCTTTAACCAAACCATGGTTTGTCATCATACAAACCTGGTTACTTCAAACATGTCGATTCTTTTCTCTATAAATAGAGAAGCATTTGCAAGCTCAAAAGAGGGACTTTTTGGCCAGAGGAACGAATCTCCAAAATTTTCTCAAACACAATAAAGCTCTCAAACACTTAAACACTTGTCAAACACAAACCCAGAATCCAAACACTTGTCCTCTTCGAATCTAAAAGGTCCATGTACCTTGTTCCCCTTTGAATCCAGCAGGAAAAACCTCACGCTTGTTCTCCTCTTTTGAATCCAGTATCAAAAGCCTAACCTCTGGTCCCTCCCTTCGAATCCAACAACATTCAAGGAAACCACTTCAAGGTCCAGTACACCCTCCAGCCTCCAGCAAGGTAAGTTATTCCAAACCTTGAGCTTTTTGTTTCTTGTATAACCTGTAAATAAGCTTTTCTTTCGTTTCAAGCATGTACATACCATTGTTCTTTTTGTTTCCACCATTTTAATATGTTTTCAGAGCTAACCCTTTTGTTTTGCTTCTTGTTTACCTAAACATGCATTAAGTATTAAACTGGTTGTAAGGCAATGCTAGCATGGCCTTAGGCCATGTTGCTATTTAAGAGTTAAAACTAAAGAAAAAGGAAATGAGAAGTAGGAAACGAAGCCTCTGGATTTCACACTAACCTCCAGGTCAAACGAAAGAGGCAACCAGAAGGCACACCATGCTGACTTCCAGGCCCAGAAAAAAAGCACGCCTACACTGATTCCAGGCACAGTCGAAAGGCACAACATGCTGACTTCTAGGCCCCAATCGAAAGGCATAACATGCTAACCCTCAGACCTCAGTTGAAAGCCACACCTTCACCCCTTCTCGGCCAGATCGAAAGAAGCCAGGAAGAGCATAATCGAAGGATGCTGCTACCTGGATCGAAAAGGCTTATTTTCCCTTCTTTATTTTGTTTTTGTCTTTCCATTTTCTTGCTATTCAATATGGTTGTAATAGTGTAGGATATTTATTTTCTGCATTTTTATTACTTTATATAAATGTTAGTAATTAGGATGTATGGCAAGATAAAACCAACAAGTAGACAACCCAAAAATCAAAGACAAAAGGCATGCAATCAAACACACTATTTACACATGCACCCCTAGGGTTAACTCCACTTGTTTCCTAAAAATGGTCATGTTATGCATGTGAGACGTCTTAGCAAAATCAATCAAAATACAAGATCATAGTCCCTCGATGATGCTACGAATGTTTCCTTACAAATGATCTTAGTCCCTCAAGAGAAATGCTAAGATATCTCACAATATTGCTATCATGACTATACGATGATCCACGCCCATCCCTTCACATCCAATGATGGAGCTTCTTACCAAATCAATGGTAAGATAGCAACATCTAAAGGAGGAGGAAAAGAATACTAAAGACCTTTGAGTAGGTAGGTTTCTCCTAATTGCTCGCTTGCTCACAACAAAAACAGTTTATACACCAACACTTTCATTTTGAAACATTTTCAAAAGACAACCCTTTGTATGCATTCTTATAGAGACGAGAATCATTACAAAGACACATTTTCAAAATCACTTTCAAAAACAAACACTTCTTTGAACTATTTTCCAAACAACACTTTGATTGCATTCTTATAGAGACGAGAATCATTACAAATGTACGCTTTCAAAATACTTTCAAAGCCACACCATAAAACAAACTTTCAAACAAAAGCAAGTGATCTAGCAAGCAACTAAGAGCCCATAGATAACTATAGATGAAAATGGTGCTAACACCTTCCCTTTTCATAATCTAACCCCCGAACTCAAGAAAACATCTCTAAAGGTCTTTCATGTTCTTTTAAACCGTTCCTTATTGGATAAAAGAAAAGTCGGTGGCGATATGGTTAAAGCAATGGCTACGTTAGTGTGATGCATTTGTTGGTACCAATATCCTTTGTGTTGAATCGAAGAGAATACGGGGCCGCTGAGCGGTGTCATAAAGGAGTAACTGACCTTAGAACCTTAATTGAACAACTTGGCCATTAGGAGGTAGTGAGATAGGATCATTCAAAAAAAATAACAAAAGTCAAACATCTTTGTTCAATTGGATCAAGAGATCAAGAGATAACATTCAACTGTTCATTCAAGGGATCTCAGTTGGGTTGAAGATTCAGAAGGGGGGTTTGAGGAAAAACCAAGGTTTTGACCTTCAAGAACGGGTGTGTTCTTGAGGGTTTGTTAGTCACGGTCGCACAAGTCAAATTCAGCCGTAGCGAGGGGTTTGGAAATCAAAGGGATTTTTGCAAACAGGTCGTGGAAGCGGAGGATTGATTATGGATCTTGCAGGGAATCTTGATAGGCTCATATCCACTGGAGGTTCTTACAAAAAGAAGAAGATCATAGGGATTTCATTCTGTCTTTATAGTGTAACCTTGTATACAAACTTTCAGTGAAATTGATATTGAGAGGGAGACGTACCCACACGCGAGGACGACAGTGGGGAACTTCCTTACCAAACTGCATACGTATTATTTTTCTTTCTCTCTATCTCTTTACATTTTCTGCAATTTTGTGATTCATTTGGCTTGCTGAGTTTTTTGTTTAATGATAAAATAGTGGTTCAAATACATTCATAAAATCACCATTATTAATCATCAAACAAGCATACGCCAACCGTTTGACAAAATTGCTTGCAAGTTTTAATTCATTGGAAACACCGTTCTAGTGATAAGTTCATTAAAAACGTTAATCAATCTGTGTTTAAGACTCATCTATTTCATACTAATAAAATCCATCAAGTTTATCGTATCTCCAGTTTTCTAGTAGTTGGTTCAAAATAGACGGAAGTTGATTCGGGATCTTACTTTTCCACTATTTTTTTAACAAACTTTGATAAAAGATTTTAAATCCTTGATAAAGAAGGAGGTGATCTATTTACCCCCCATCTCGATCACTTGCCACACCGTCTAACAAGTGGTATCAGAGTGCCAGTTCGCTGGTGCTTTGTGTATACTAATAACGCTATGGCTTTTGAACCAAAGGGGACATATAATAGAGCTCTAGTTTTTAATGGTGAAAACTATGGCTACTGGAAAGACTGCATGCGAGTACACATAAATTCCATTGGCAGGAATGTATGGACTACCATTCAGAAAGGTCCTTTTCAAATTACCACGAGGAATGATGCAGGTGCAATAGTACCTAAACCAAAGGATCAATGGAATGAAATAGATGAAAAGAAGTGGTCGTGCGATTGGAGAGGCAGAAATATGATAATCTCAGCACTTGGTATTGATGAGTATTATAGGGTGTCTCATTGTATGTCTGCTAAAGAATTGTGGGATGGTTTAGAAATTTCCCATGAGGGCACTACTGAAGTTAAATAGTCCCGCATTAACACACTCAATCAAGAGTTTAATCTCTTTCGCATGAAACAAGGAGAATTTGTCTCTGACATGCAAAGGAGATTCCTTCATCTTGTAATCCGTTTAAATGCACTTGGAAAACCTGTTTCCAATGAAATTGCTACTAATAAAATTATGAGATGTCTTAGCAGGGAATGGTAACCTAAAGTAACAGCTATCAAGGAAGCCAACAACCTCACTACGCTTACCATTACAACTCTGTTTGGCAAGATGGAAGAACATCAACAAGAACTAGAAAGTCTTGAAAAATATGAAAATAAGAGTAAGAAGAAGAAGAATAAAGACAAGGAGGGTGAGAAGAAGTTAATAGCTCTAATGGCTTCTAGCTCCAAGTCATCAAACATAGAGAAAAATGATAATGGCTCAAGTAGTGACGAATATTCAGATGATGAAGAAATGGGACTATTTGTTCGGAGATATAATAGGTTTATTCGAAAGAATGTAATCAAGCACTCTGATAAGAATCTCATAAATTTTTAAAAACAGTCTGAAGAGCCAAGACAAGAAGAGAATAAAAAGCAAAGAAGTAAAGGACCTTGCTACAATTATGGTAAAGTTGGACACTACGAACCGGAGTGTCCAAAGATGAAAAGGGACAAAGGAAAAGCTCCACCAAAGAAGTTCAATAAACAAAGAAGAGCTTACATTGCATGGGAAAGTGATAGTGATTCATCAAATGATGGCAATTCGAGTGATAGTGATGAGACTGCAAATTTATGTCCCATGGCACACACAAAAAATTAGTCCTACCACAAGAAAAACAACCACGACAAGCAAGAAAAATGTCTTACATTCGTGGATAGAAGATGGTTTCTAGACAGCGGGTGTTCAAGACACATGACAGGTGACATATCTCTTTTCATTGACTTCAAAGAAAAGAAGAAAGGATATGTTACTTATGGAGACAATAACAAAAGAGCAATACTCAGTAAAGGTAGTGTAGGTAATCCCTCTACCACTACTATTTTTGATGTCCATTTAGTAGAGGGGCTTAAACACAATTTGTTAAGTATTAGCCAATTGTGTGACAAGGGTTATAAAGTTACTTTCACAAACACTTGCTGCATGATTGAAAACACTGAATATAATATTGTGTTTAAGGGTATTAGAGTAAACAACGTCTATATGCTTGACCTTTTTGATGTATCATTAACAAGCACTGAGTGTATAATCACCTTGAATGATGATTCTTGGCTTTGGCATAGACGTCTAGCGCATGTTAACTTTGATTTACTTAATAAGGTTGTATCTAAGGATCTAGTAGTCGGTCTTCCAAAGATAAAATTTACAAAAGATCACCTATGTGACGCGTGCCAAATGGGAAAGCAAACAAGGGTCTCTTTCAAATCTAAAAATATGATTTCCACTTCACGACCCCTTGAGCTTCTCCATATGGACCTCTTTGGACCTTCTAGAACAAAGAGTCTAGGTGTAAATTATTATGGTTTTCTAATCGTTGACGACTACTCCAGATTTACTTGTACTATATTCCTACGTAGCAAAGATGAGACTTTTTCTGCTTTTAAGAGTTTTGCAAAACTATCCTAAAACAGAATGGAATTAAAAATAATTACAATTTGAAGCGATCATGGAGGTGAATTTCAAAACCATCTCTTTGATAAGCATTGTTACAAGCATGGTACTGAGCATAACTTTTCAGCACCTTGAACTCCACAACAGAATGGAGTTGTGGAGTGAAAAAATCGCGTTTTAGAGGAGTTGGCAAGAACAATACTCAATGAGGGTGGATTACCAAAATATTTTTGGGCTGATGCAATTAGCACAACTTGTTATGTTTTAAATAGAATTTTAATTCGTCCTATTTTAGATAAAATACCTTATGAACTTTTAAAAGGAAGAAAGCCAAACTTGTCACATCTTCACGTATTCAGTTGTAAATGTTTTGTGTTGAATAATGGTAAATAGAATCTTGGGAAATTCGATGCAAAATCAGATGAAGGTATCTTTATCGATTACTCACAATCAAGTAAAGCATATAGAATATACAATAAGCATTTGCTTACTGTTGAGGAGTCAGTCCATGTTTCTCTTGATGAATCTTATCCGAAAAATGTCGGAAAAGGTACTTCTCTTGATGGTGCAGGTGTATCTACATAAGACATACTCAAGGAAACAGTTGATGAAATTGATCAATCCAAAACAGTTGACAATGAGGAGGAAGAAGATACAAGGCATGCAAAACATGAGAAAGAAGAGCCAACGAAAGTAAACAATCTTCCACCAACTTGGAAATCCTCAAAAGACCATCCTATTGACAACATATTGAGAGATATTTCAAAAGGAGTGATGACTCTCTCCAAGATAAGTAATTCCTGTTATCACTTTGCTTTTGTTTCACAAGTGGAGCCTAAAAATGCCAAAGAGGCCTTGATTGATGAATTTTGGCTAATGGCCATGCAAGAAGAGCTTAATCAATTTAAAAGAAATGCTGTTTGGGAACTTATCCCTCGTCCACGAGACCATCATATCATAGGCACTAAGTGGGTTTTTAGAAATAAACTTGATGAAAATAGAGTGATAACCCGCAATAAAGCATGTTTAGTGGCATAAGGGTATAACCAAGAGGAGGGAATTGATTATGAGGAGACTTATGATCCATTTGCTCGCCTTGAGGCTATACGTATCTTACTCGCTTACGCGTGTGCAAAAAAATTTAAGCTCTATCAAATGGACATAAAGAGTGCTTTTCTAAACGATGTCATAAATGAAGAGGTATACGTCTCACAACCTCCTGGTTTTGAGAGTAATGAATATCCAGACTATGTTTTTAAATTAAAATGAGGATTATATGGTCTTAAGTAAGCCCCTCAAGTTTGGTATGAAAGACTTAGTAAATTTTTACTTGATCATGGATATTTAAGAGGTAAAGTGGATACCACTCTCTTTATTAAACGTAAAGGAAAGCACATTCTTTTAGTTCAAATATATGTAGACAATATTATTTTTGGTTTAACTAACCTGCATTTGGTCGAAGAATTTTCTAAGGTTATGTAGGGTGAATTTGAGATGAGTCTAATGGGGGAGCTAAACTATTTCCTCAGTCTTCAAATAAAGCAGCTTAATGGGGGCACAATTGTATGTCAAACAAAATATTGCAAAGAGCTTCTTAAATGCTTTGGAATGAACGAATCAAAATCAATTGACACCCCTATGCCTACCAACGGGAAATTAGATAAGGTTGAACATGGTAATAGTGTAGATGTCAAGAAATATAGAGGTATGATTGGATCCCTTTTGTATCATACAACATCTAGGTCTGTCTGACATCATGTTTAGTGTTTGTATGTGTGCACGATTTCAATCAGATCCTAAGGAATCCCACTTGAAAGCTGTCAAGCGTATACTTAGGTATCTCAATGGTACATCTAAGTATGGGCTATGGTATTCCAAGGGAAGCGATTGCAGTTTAGTAGGTTACTCCGATTCTAATTTTGCTGGCTGTAAGTCAGATAGGAAAATCACTAGTGGCACATGTCATTTGTTCTCAAACTCTTTAGTGAGTTAGCATACCAGAAAGCAGGTTTCTGTTGCGTTGTCAACCGCTGAGGCTGAATACGTTGCAACCGGTAGTTGTGCTCAGATTTTATGGCTGAAGCAACAATTTCAAGACTATGATATTCAATTAAAACGTATTTCAATAAAATGTGACAACACAAGTGCTATAAATCTTACTAAGAATCATGTCTGACATTCACACACTAAACACATAGATATTAGGCATCACTTTCTTCGCGATCATGTTGAAAAGAAGGATGTTGTGTTTGCGCATGTTGATACTAAAAAATCAACTTGCTGATATTTTTACAAAACCACTAGCAACAGAACCTTTCTTCAATATTCGTCGTGAGCTAGGGATTTTAGATCTCTCTTACTCGATGTCTTAAGCATACATGTACTTAAATAATATATATATATATATATATATATATATATATATATATATATATATATATATATATATATATATATATATATATATATATATATATATATATATATATATATATATCACCATGCTGTTGAGATGTGTTTTTAGCCTTCGTACGTGTGTCTTAACATCTCATCAACTGAGGTAATATCATTCCTCTCTACTTTCTCTCTAAGAATTCTATGATTACTTGTAAATTAACCTTAATTGTTCCATTAATATTGTCTATATATTTCTTTTACATAAATTGTTTGAACTTGACATATGCAAATTGCATTGCATCATTATGTATGCTTAATTATCTTTAGATAGCTCATATCCAACTGTTCACAGAAACCTATAGAAAATAACATTTCTGTTAAAATTTACTGTTATGAGTGAGCTCATATAGTTATGAGTCGACCCATACAAAAGAAAAATGTAAAAAGAAACCAAAACTGCTTTCTGGTTGGTACATAGAGGCTTGCACCAACACATGCTGAATTAACATTTATTTCAGGTCGATGCATAGTGGTTTGAGTCGACACATGCTACTTCCGGTTGACACATTCGATTCTTGTGTCGATATGAAATCTTAAAATCAGTTTTTCAATACAGGATGTGTCGACACATTCGTGTTTCGTGTCGACACATAAGGTTAATTAATGCCTTTATTTTGGGTTGGGTCGACCCATCTACTCAATTTTTTTTTTAAACTCTTTCCAATTATCTCATTCATTACATACATCGACTAACCCTAGTCATCATTTGTCATTCTCATCATTCATTTCATCTTCCAATACCCTTATCTTCAAATACTTGTCTACTCTTCTTCAACAAAGAAAATGCCTCCAAAGACAAAAGGAATGGGAAAACTTGGTGCAGGACCATCTGGATCTGCTACAGAAATTCTTCCTAGTGCTTTATCCATCATGTATCCTGCCACTGCTGAAGAATTTGAGAAATCTTTCAAAACTAGGTTAGTCATGAAGCCTCATATCTTCAACAAGGCTGAGGTTTTGTATCTTCATATCATAGATGTATGTGATATTTTAGATTCAACAATTAGGGTCCTTTTTAAATGTTAGAGAAGATCACCATGAAGATTTTATAAGAGCCTTCTATGCTGGCTTAGAAACGAATAAAGTTTGGTGTTTTAAGGTTAAAATTGGAACAAGAAGGTATGTATTTGAAGTCATTGACTAGAAAACTATTTTTGGCATTCCATTTGGGAAGACACTACTGAAGAGTTGTGATGATGAAAACTATGACACTGATTATGATGAGGAAGCCTTTATAGCTTCAATTTTGAAACTTGATAGAACTCTTGGTGAGTCTGAGCCTATAACCATTGGTGCAATCAAAAGCATTCCTAGAATGCTTCACTGGATAATTTCTCATATACTGCGTCCTAGATCCGGTGGCCACTCTAGACTAGACAGGGCGGACATTCATATTTTGCATATTCTACTAAATAGGGTACCCATGAACTGGCCAAATTACTTCGTCAAGCGCATATTTCTTATGCGTAATAGTCAAAGGAATAGTGCTCTTGGATATACTGCACACAAAAAATGAGAATCATCAAGTTTTGGAATCTTGAAATTCCTCCTGTCCCACTTGTCTCCCCTACTGTTGCACAAGAGTTCAATCGGGCTACCCTGTCACATATGGGATACATATGGGATAAAAATAGACAGTGTCTTTATTTCAAGGAAAAAGGATCCCATATAAGGGTATACAATTTTGATATACCCTCTGAACAAATTTATGAGGATGAGGATCCTGTTTATGAGGACATGCAGGATATAAATGAGGATGCCCAACCTGAGGAAAATCAGGTTGGAACTGGTTGGGGTGATTGGGTGCCAAACTGGTGGTCTCCAACAAACTATCAATTTGATCAAGCTGCACCACCTCATGCTGCTGCCACTACTGCTGCAGGCTTTTCCTTGGAAGCTCCTACTTATCTCATTGCCATGTTTCAACAGATGGAGGTTGCAAATGAATCACGACATGAGGAAGCGAGACATTGGCATAATCAGCAAAATGAATGGCACAAGGAGCATGAACAATGGCATGAGGAGCATACGTGAATGTACCAAAACCAGCATTCGTGGCACTTGGATTTGATCAAATGGCAGCAAGTATTCTACAATGAAATGACAGGCTTTATGGATGATTGTCGTGACAATCCTGGAATAATGAACAGCTTCAGAAATGTTGATGTCCAATACAGATTTCGACGATATCAATTCATGACCCAGAAACCTAATATCAACCCAACTCCTCTGCCTCCTCCACCCTATAACTATGATGAATCTTGTGATGGAAACAATACTTAAGCATATCATGTCATACATATCATAACATTTATCCTTATGTCTTTTGTTCTAAAATTTGTATTCATGTTCTATTCAAACAATTATTGTTATAGCTTATGTTAAATTGAATATTTTATGCGTTAAATTATTTCACCATAATTAATTTTGTTTACTTGATTATTACACTTATCTATTATCATGCGTATGCCAAGACTCATTCTGTGTGAATGACATTAGTTTTGTTTCGTTACAAGTTTGCTGAGATTGCATCTCAATTCATATGTGTGCTGAAATGCTAAAAATCTATCTTATTCTCTTTTTGATTTTGTCAAAGGGGGAGAAGATAATGGTGTTAGAGAAGGATACTTAATATGAACAAACTCAGTAGGAGCAGCTCATTCATCCATATTGTAT
Organism: Vicia faba; assembly: GCA_948472305.1. Lineage (NCBI taxonomy): Eukaryota > Viridiplantae > Streptophyta > Magnoliopsida > Fabales > Fabaceae > Vicia > Vicia faba. The sequence goes on from OX451741.1 coordinate 747,053,781, forward strand.
CATCACACATCATCAAATATTTGCCATCATCAAAAAGGGGGAGTTTGTGAGTAACGCCTTCATATAATTAGTTTTGAATGATAGCAAATATGTGTGAAATAATCAATGAATATTGAAAATGCTTTACATATATGTGTGCATTATAAAAAAACAGTATAACATGTTTAAAAAGAGTTAAGAATATGTTTTACACAGAAGGATACTTAATATGCACAAACTCAGGAGGAGCAACTCATTCATCCATATTGTATCATCACACACCATCAAATATTTGCCATCATCAAAAAGGGGGAGTTTGTGAGCAACCCCTTCATATAATTAGTTTTGAATGATAGCAAATATGTGTGAAATAATCAATGAATGTTAAAAATGCTTTACTTATATGTGTGCTATTGTACCCCAAAATTTTCCCTCTCATTTCTCAAGATTTTCCTCACAAGCTTTCTATTGGGTCAAGACTGCACAAGGTTTGATCAGTTCAAGATACTTCCTCAACACAGATGACTCAAAACTAGAGTTTAAATTTACACAAGTACAATTGAATTTTTAATGCCCCCTATATTTTCTATGGATCATATTGGATTTCCAAGCATCAGGTCAAAGAGGAAACCATTGAAAGAGCAAAGTAGATAAATTTGAGTTTTTGACAAAATTGGAGAAAAACAAGTTTGCTTCGATTCAAGCCAGCTTTGATTGGGCTTGTATTCCCTTTGCTAGCTTCTTTCGATTCAGAAGGAAATGAACTTCTGAAAATCTTCATTCGATTCATAAGGAAACGACCTCTTTGCTAGCTTCGTTCGATTCAGAAGGAAATTACCTTCATACTAGCTTCTTTCAATTCAGAAAGTTGATGACCTCCTGTTAGCTTCCTTCGATTCAGGAGGCAAAGTCCTCCTGTTTGGATTCCTTCAATTCAGAAAGTTGATGACCTCCTGTTAGTTTCTTTCGATTCAAAAGGCAAAGGCCTCATGTTTGGCTTCCTTCGATTCAGGAGGCAGATACCTCTTTTCTAGTTTCTTTTGATTGTACCCTTTACCTCTTGCATGCATTCTTCATTTGGGCGTTTGGTTTCCTTCAATACAAGCTTTGGTTACATTCTTTGTTTAGGCGTGTGGCTTCCTTAAATACAAGCTTTGGTTACATTCTTCGTTTGGGAAGGTGGCCTCCTTTGAATACAAGCTTTGGTTACATCCATCGTTTAGGCATGTGGCTTCCTTCAATGCAAGTTTTGGTTACATTCTTCTTTTGGGCAAGTGAACCCTTTGAATTCAAGTTTGGGTTACGTCCCCCATTTGGGTATGAAGTTTCCTTCGATGCAAGTTTAATCCATAAGCTTTGTCTGGGCATGTTGCTCCCTTCGAAGCAACCTGCTTTGATACATTCCTAAAACCCTTTGACACATAAGTGGAAAACATAATTTTTGAAGGAACACTGATCAAATCCATAGGCCATGCTACATTATCTTACTTTACAGACCTCAATGCTTGTGTTTCACTCCATAATTATTTTTTAACATCATGAATTAAGTTATTATCTAGGTAATTAAGCCTTTGTCCAAAATATTTTTTTCATGAAAGTAAACTTGTTAGTACAAAATTTGTCTGAAGCCCATGCTTTGCTTAAATCCTGATTATACTTCACCATAAGTTAGGGAAGTCGGCCCATTTTAACCAACAACTTTATTACTTCACCTTGGGATCATGGAAAATCTGACATAGCTTAATATTCACGTTTCAACCAAGCCATATTTTTGTTCAAACTCCAAAACCTTTTCTCTATAAATAGAGAAACCATTGACAAAGAAAAGGGCCAGATATTTTGATAGAGAAAAAAGATCATATAAAACTCTCAAACTCTAATAAAAACTCAAATCCCTTCATACATTAGAGCCTTTCGATTCACCCTTTAACTTCCAGACATCAGCCTTTCGATTCACCCTCTAACTTCCACATATCAGCCTTTCGATTCACCCTCCAGCTTCCACATACATCAGCCTTTTGATTCACTCCCCCTAGCTTTCATATACTAGCCTTAGAACATTTCCAAAGCCTTCAAAAAATACCACTCAAGGAAGTCAGAGAACTTTTAGATTCTCTCTTAATCAACCTTCGATTCAAGTGGTTTTCAAAGCAAAGTAGCAACTGGAATAGCTTCAAGGAGTTTGAGGCAGACTTGATCAAATATCAAACCATTCCTGGAGGTTCTGTCGAAGTACTTCAAATTTCGCTCCAAGAGGTAAAATTTCTTAAAATTGGTACCTTTTATTCAAACTTCATTTGTATATGCATTGAAAAGAAGAAATGTAGATATCATGTCTAGGAATTTAGCCATGCTCTTAGTTTCGATTATCATGGCATATATGTTGAGAACTGCAATTATGACTAGTTAGGCTTCGATTTTGGCATCAAACAAATTTGTGCTAACCTTTGATATGTGGTTTTCGAATGTTACATAGTTAGATATATATTCAGATTTTAGATAGGTTTGATATTTGTATTGTTCGATTTAGTTGAGAATTGAAGCTTTCAAAAAGCTTAACATGTTAATATACATCCCTGTGCTCGAAGGAATGAAATGAAGCCCTGAGTTCATTTTATTTTTAGTGCAAGCTGTACAACCAACGGATGAAACAGATCACCCCAGTGGTACAAACAGCGGGCGCAAAAGGCATTTCTATGTAGGGTCCTGGTTTCAAACCCTGGCAGGACCAGAATCATTTTTATCCTTTATTTGTTTCCTTTTCTTTTTTAAATAAACTTCAAACATTTTTTCTGACCATTCAAAACAACTCCTTTTGAGTTGATATTTTACACACTATTTATTTACAAGTTTTATTTTTATGAGTATATAAAAATATTACAAAAAATATTTTATTTTCGTAATTATTTTAATTAATCAAAACCTTTCTTTAACAAAACCAAAACAAAGTTCATTTTCTTTTCATTCGAATTCATGCATTTATTCACATTCAATATGGTTGTAATAATTAATTAGGATTTAATTTCTTGCAATCCCCATTTGTACATTTGTATCCCCATCCCCAAGTTATGTAATAGCGTAGTAAATTTACTTTCAGCAATTTATCACTTTCATATAAATGTTAGTAATTAGGGTGTGTATAGCAAGATTAAAACCAATGCTTAGAAGACCCTAATTCAAGACAAAATACATGCAATCAAGCACACCATTCACACACATGCACCTCTAGGGTAATCTCACTTGTTGCCTCAGAAAATAGTCATGTCCCTTGAATATAGGCATTTTAGAAAAGACCCTCGATAAAAGATCGTAGTCCCTCGATGTCCTTCGATGTTGCCTTTGGTAAACGATCTAGTCCCTATACGAAATTGCTAAAACGTCTCATAGGTTGCCTTCTATGACTATACAAACGACCCACGCCCGTCCCTTCACATCTAACGATGGGGCTTCTTACCAAATCAATGGTGAGATAACAACATCTAAAGGAGGAGGAAAATAACATAGACCTTTTGAGTAGGTAGGATGCTCATAGTTGCTCGCTTGCTCACAACAAAAACAATTTTCCACAGCAACACTTTCAATTGAAACATTTTCAAAAGACAAAGCTCTTTGTACACATTCTTATAGAGACGAGAATAATTACAAAGACACTTTTCAAAATCACTTTTAAAAACACATTCCACAAACACCTCTTTGAAATATTTTCAAAACCAACACTTTGTACGCATTCTTATAAATACGAGAATCATTACAAAGACGTTTTCAAAATATTTTAAAACCCACATCACAAAGCACATTTTTAAACAAAAGCAAGTGATCTAGAAAGCAACTAAGAGCCCGTAGATAATTACGGATGAAAAGGGTGATAATACCTTCCCTTTTCATAACCTACCCCCCGAACTCAAGAAATAATCTCTAAAGGTTTTTCCTGTTCTTTTCAACCTTTCCTTTGTTGGATAAAATAAAAGTCGGTGGCGACTCTTGCTATCCTCAACAATTGCAATCAAACGCAAAACAACCAAGTCAGTTCTCCCACTGTATTACAGAACTGGTGACTCTTCTGGGGAATTACTTAAAAGGGGGGGTTACCTTAGGGCTAGATAACCTTTACTTACTTTTCATTGTTTGACTTGCTTGCTTTACATTATGGTTCCTTGTTTGGGCTTGTTTTGATCCTCTACCCGGATCTGGGGCACCTTTTAGGTAAGTAGCAATAGATTATGGAAACTGTACGTCGTAGACCGATATGGTTGAAACAATGGCTACGTTAGTGTGACGCTTTTGTTGGTACCGATATCCCTTGTGTTGAATCGAGGAGAATACGTGGCTGATGAGCAGCGTCATGAAGCACTATCTGACCTTAGAACCTTAATTGAACAACTTGGCCATTAGGAAGTAGTGAGATAGCCGACTTTGGTTTAAAGCTGAAGATTGGTTGATACTCGATGTTATATTCATTGAGATCAGACTTTTGGGATATATCGGCCATAATAAAAGATTGATTATGCTAAGACAATGTCTAAAAGAAAGGCCAGTGATATTGAGATCCCCTAAAACCCGGTTACTTCCTAGGACAGGTTGAGCGAACTAAACTTCAAGAGGGTACTTCCCTACAAACTCCATGCAAGCCTAAACCTAAGGACTTGTCTGCTTTGTGTGTATATAACAACTTGCTTGCTTTGCATACTTATACATAACATCATAAACATCATAACATCATAAGCATTCTCACTAACCATTTCAAGGATTTATGAATTTATCTTTGTTTTGTTTTGTAGGCCATGAATCCCATTCGAAGGAATACCATCCGAATCAGCTTCATGAAAGCACACCCTCAACTCCAAGAGTTAGCATCAAGGGTGCCTGGAGATTCTCCATTCACCAAGAAATATGGTCGACTTCTCAGCTTGGCTACCTCCAATTTCCAAGACAAATGATGTGTGTGCTCTTCCAATTCTTTGATCCCATGCATCATTGCTTCACCTTTCCTGACTATCAGTTGGTTCCTACATTAGAAGAGTTCTCTCAACTATTAGGGGCACCCGTGCTCAACCAAATATCGTTCACCGGTTTAGAGGAGACTCCAAAGCCTGAAGTTATTGTCGAAGCTTTACATTTGAAGAGAGCTGACATTATAACAAATTGGGAAACAAGAAGCAGAGTTAAGGGTTTCTTAGCCAAGTTTCTATTGGAGAAGGCTCGTTCTTTCTGGGAGGATATGGATTTTCAAGCTTTTGAAGATGTCTTGGCCCTCCTAATCTATAGTTTGGTTCTTTTTCCCAATCCGGACCAATTCATAACCGAGAATTCCATCAAGGTATTCCTCTCTCATAATCCTATACCTACTTTGCTTGGATACATTTTACATTGTTTCCACACTCGCACCATGAAGAAAAGAGATACTCTTTTATGTTGCATTCCATTACTCTCTAGGTGGTTCACTTTGCACCTACCTCGATCAACATTTAAGAACGAGCAAGGCTTGACGTGGTCTCAAAGGATGATGTCACTCACACACTCTGACATTTATTGGTGTTCTCGATCCTTGGAGGACACTACCATCATTAACCTTTATGGAGAATTCTCTAATATCTCACTCTTAGGCATTAGGGGAGGTATCACTTATAACCCTTCTCTTGCATTACAACAATTTGGGTATGCACGAAGAGATGGTCCTCACGATGCACTCATCCAAGGTTTGGTATTCGACTATGAGGGCGACAACCCATGCTACCGTCAAAGGTTCATACGAGCTTGGAGAATGATAAACAAAGTGGGTAGCAAGACATTGGGGCGTAAGAACTCCATTCCTTTGGAGCCTTATCTTAAGTGGGTACGAACTTGTGCTCAAAAACTCGGTATGCCATACCCTTCCATTTTTCCTATCATCATGGAGCCATTTGTTGAAGGAGATGTTTCGTATGCTATCCTTCATCCTACCATGCCTACTTCTCTTGAAGACTTACAAAGAACTTGGATCCAGCTGAAGGAAGAACGAGACACCTTTGAATCCCAGTTCTACGCGAGCGAAAATAAGGTTTTGGAGCTTACGAGACAACTTCATGAGGAATAAAATTTGAACGTCTACATTGCGCCAAAGAGGATGTGTTCGGAATTTTTGTCTTAGGAGTTTATTTTGCTTTATTTCCTCCATTGTAAGTCCAAGGTTAATGGTTGTAATAAATTTAAACTTATTAATATAATCGATGTTTTCTCCTTTTTTGTCTAAAACAAATATAAATCTTCTAAGTCCTTGAAAACATTGCATCCACCTATCATGCATGTCATATCATGACAGGTTTTTCCTACACAAGTCTCTCATATGCTTACTGTTTATTTCAGTAGAGATGACTCTAGAACAGACTATCAAGGACATTCAAACTCAAAATGCTCAGCTTCAAGAAATTTTCCTGAACCTATCCAAGGGGAAAGAAGAAGTGAAAGCACTCCTCACTAGGGGCATGACCATGAAGAATCCTGAGGACAACAAGGATGACCAGTTGGAACGACTACAAACGGAGATATCCATAATGAAGGTCCAGATGATGGGACAGATGGTAGGCCAGATGTCTCTTATTCAAAATTTGGCTCAGGAACAAGAAGAGCTGAGAGTCCTCGTCAACAAGCTTCTTCAAGAAGGATGAAACCATATGGGGCAAACAACTAGAATTGGGGATCGAGTCATTAATCAACCTCTGATGAGACAAGAAGTTGGTTTTGTGGAGAGTAGACCTTTCAAAATTGTTGTCACGTCACGAGCCCAACAACAACCTCACCAACAACGACATGGGAATTAGTGTAAGGAGGTCGCACCTAAGAGACAATTCACCAGGATCGGCATGTCGCTGGCTCAGGCGTTACAACACATGTTGAAGGAAGAGCTAATTACGTTAAAGGCTCCTCCCGAAATCCCAACACTGTTTCTCCTAGTTACCATCCCAATGAGAGGTGTGCATACCATTCTGATAGTTCGGGGCATGATACAAATGGTTGTTGGGCTCTGAAGAACAAAATTCAAGACCTAATCGACGAAGGAGTGTTGGATTTTACACATAACGATCAACTGGAGCTCTTATATCACCCCTCAAGGGCATCCATTTGAAGTGATGGTCTAGGCGGGGAAATTTTCTATTTATTCAAATTTTCAGTTGTAATTTATTTGTTTGCTTAAACACTTATCTATATGTCAGACTTTGGTTACTTTCATTAATGCATTGCATATGATTGTTTTAAATTAATCCTTTCGTTTTCATTATATTTAAAATATGCTTTCTAATCCCTTTATAATATTCAACTCTTGCTTTAAAAATTTGAAAACCTTTAGAGGGAGGATGACGAAAATAATGCCATAATCTCATACGGTATGCTTTTGAATAGACCTCGCTGACGATGTACATGCGTTTGTTTCAATTCCTAAATACTGGAGTTATAAGGAAGATAATCCTTAGTCAACCCCTTTGGGCCAAAGAAGTAGGAGTTTTCTTTTTCACACAAATTGAAACCTTTAATCAAAACCTGGGGTAGGGTAGTCTCTCAGATAATTCAAACGTGTGTTTAGTCGCCAGCTTTCACTTTGTATACAACAAATGACGTTAAAAACATTCCTCTAATTCAAAAGAATGGTGATGGTTCCTCAAAAATAAGCAGTCATTATTTCTCAAAAGAAAAGCCCAATAAATCAAAACCTACGAAGGAGAATTAAGAAAATCTGGGGCATCCCGCTGACTGTAATCTCAAAATAAGAACAGTCAGGAAAAAATTAGGGATAATAAATCAAAAAGAGGTCACTATAAATCCTCGACAACAAGAAAAGTGTTGCAAAAATGAATGCCTTCTCAAATAAACTTCCAAATATCTGAACCATCATTCCAGATTCAATAGGAGTTCAAACACACAATTGACTTAGCTTAGAACTGGAGAACATCACAAAGAACAGGAGGGTATAAATAATCTTTGAGCCTTATCCTCTATTTCTTAAACCATGAACCAGGCCATGCTACAACCCTTCAAAAGTCCTAATTGAAGCATGTGTTAGTTCAGAAGCATACTGTTACAAAAGGTATCCTGACTCCTGTAAGGCTTTACTCTAAATTCTGAGTTTGAATTCACATTATTACAAAACTCCTTATTTGTTAAAACTTCATTTTCAAAACTTCAAGACAAGCATAAAATTTGCATTATTTTGAATACAATTTTTTGCATATAGCTATTTGTTTAACAACAGAGAAATTCGCACGATGAACATCTGAGGAACGAAAATCCTATCGAGAAACAAAATCATTTCAAATGTGAAGACACTTCTAATGACAAAATCTCCCATAACCAAAGGAGGCAAGACGTGTCAATGTCCAACTCGTCTTGGGGAAGTCAAGTCGAGATTCCAAGAAATCTCTCAAGACATGCTGAATAACCAGGGGCAGATCTGTATCCGAATCACTTGGAGCATTGAACATGAATTCCAGCAAAGGGTTACGTACGGCCAAGCAAATATTTTTTGGCAATGCTACAACACTTTCTACTAGGGGCAGTGACAAATCTCCACGAAATCCCCTTCATAAGATGATCCCCAGTCAAGTCCCCACAGAGTCATCTCTATAAGGTTATCTCCACAAAATAATCTTCACAAATGAGGGTCCAAAACCCACAAAGACCAAATTCATTGGATTCATGCAATCCCTAGCCAGAGTTTCAATCTCCAGAAAACCTCTCCCAGCTGAGTTGATCTCAAGAATCCTCGAGGAGTTCTGCCAAAAGAAGATGCCTCTCCAGCAGATTGGCAATATGGTTTATTTCCTAAACAAACGGAAAAATTCCCCCAGCTCGAGTTTGCCTCTCCGAATATCACAAATCAAGGGATCACAACCCCTCTTCTCCAGTATACTTCTCTACAATCCTCAGTGAGTTGCTGTAAAGACTGGGACATAACCAGATCACAGTTAACATCTTTGTCCCCAACAAGTTTTTAACTCCCTTTCTCTTCCATCAAGAGACAACTCCCCAGTAGAGCAACAAACAACTAAAACTCCTGAATTCCTTTCCCCAAGAAAGAATCAACACTCCCCACAGAGTTATCTTCTCAAGCAAAATAAACATTCCCCAGCAGAGTTCTCCTCAAACAACAAGACGGGAATTCCCAGCAGAAACATTCTAAAATAAGTTTGAAGATACACATAGTCTTCATCTCCAACAGTAGTCTGGGATTTAACTTCCTAAGGCTCCCCAGCATTTGTCAAGGATTTTTCTAAGACAAAGCTACATTCCAACAACATTTCACATTACATACATGATAAATGCATAAAGTATAATCTCATTTATTTTGAGAACATCATCAAGCCATGCATACATCTGCATGCAACTAACCCTATTCCTTGCAGGGAAAATTCAATCAACAAAAGTCCTTTTGGAAAATACCATAACCATTTTCAAAAGGCCAGAGATTAATACCTGAAACCAAACAGGACAACTATCTCTATGGCCAACAAAAAGCAAGTTCCAGATTAATACCTGAAACAAGACAGGAAAACTATCTATGGACGACCAATTGTAGATTAATACCTACATGAACTGAGTGAAGATTAATACCTGTGACAAGCCAGGAAAGCTATCTACATGAGAAGATTGAAGATTAATACCCGAAACCAGACGGGAAAACTATATTTCTTTCGCATAGGTCAGAGATTAATACTTGAAACCAGACAGGACAACTATCTCAACAACCAAGAAAAACAAGTTCCAGATTAATCCCTGAAGCAAGACATGACAACTATCTGTGAACAAATTAATTGTAGATAAATTCCCGAAACAAGACGTGGCGACTATCTACATGACAATCATTTCCTTCAAAGGAGTTCTGAAACGCATTTCCCCTTCAGCACTTCATTCTGAAAAGCATCTCCTTCAGTGTTTCGTTTAGAAAAGGATTTCCCCTTCAGATACAAAATCCTGAAAAGCATTTTCCCCAGAGACTTAGTTCTAGCGAACGTTTCCTTCAGAGGAGTTCTGAAACGCATTTCTCCTTCAACACTTTGTTCTGAAAAGCATCTCCTTTAACGCTTCGTTCTGAAAAGAATTTCCCTTTCAGATAAAGAATCTTGAAAAACATTTACCCCAGTGAACAAGTTCTGGCGAGCATTTCCTTTAGAGGAGTTCTGAAATACATTTCCCCTTCAGCACTTCATTCTGAAAAGCATTCTACATGATACAGTCAAGTTTAGGCTTGGTTTAATTTCTATGAACAATTACCTTTGGATGGCATCTGTAAGCCTATCTTCGATAACTCTTCATCATCTCTCCAAATGGCATCCCTAAGCCCATTCTCGATAATCAACAAATAATTTACCTCATACATAATCATCTAACACATCAACAAGTGCAAATTTCTGAGCACTCTAGTGTTCAATCATCTTTCACCTTCAAGTCACGACTAGCTGATCCGCCAATCTAACTTCTCCAGGTTCAAGAAGATTGAACAGGGGCAGCTGTTGTACCCCTAAAATTTTCCCTCTCATTTCTAAAGATTTTTCTCACAAGCTTTCTATTGAGTCAAGACTGCACAAGGTTTGATCAGTTCAAGATACTTTCTCAACACTGATGACTCAAAACTAGAGTTTAAATTTACACAAGTACAATTGGATTTTTAATGCCCCCTATAAATTCTATGGATCATATTGGATTTCCAAGCATCAAGTCAAAGAGGAAACCATTGAAAGAGCAAAGTAGATAAATTTGGGTTTTTGACAAAATTGGAGAAAAACAAGTTTGCTTTGATTCAAGCCAGCTTCGATTAGGATTGGATTCCCTTCGCTAGCTTCTTTCGATTAATAAGGAAATGACCTTCTGAAAAGATTCCTTTGATTCAGAAGGAAATAATCTCTTTGCTAGCTTCCGTCGATTCAGAAGGAAATGACCTTCATACTAGCTTCTTTCGATTCAGAAAGTTGATGACCTCCTGTTAGCTTCCTTCGATTCATAAGGAAAAGGCCTCCTATTTGGCTTCCTTCAATTCAGAAAGTTGATGGCCTGATGTTATTTTCCTTTGATTAGAAGGAAAAGGCCTCTTGTTTGGCTTCCTTTGATTCAGAAGGAAAAGGCCTCTTTTCTGGTTTCCTTGGATTATACCCTTTACCTCCTGCATGCTTTATTTGTTTGGGTGTGTGGCTTCCTTCAATACAAGCTTTGGTTACATTGTTCGTTTGGGCGTGTGGCTTCCTTCAATACAAGCTTTGGTTACATTCTTCGTTTGGGCAGGTGGCATCCTTCTAATACAAGCTTTGGTTACATCGTTCGTTTGGGCATGTGGCTTCCTTCAATGCAAGTTTTTGTTACATTCTTTGTTTGGGCAAGTGAGTCCTTTGAATGCAAGTTTAGGTTACATCCCCCATTTGGGTATGAAGTTTCCTTCGATGCAAGTTTAATCCATAAGCTTCATCTGGGCATGTTGCTCCCTTTGAAGCAATATGCTTTGATACATTCCTAAAACCCTTCGACACATAAGTGGAAAGAAACTTTTTTGAAGGAATACTGATTAAATCCATAGGCCATGCTACATGATCTTACTTTACAGGGATCAATGCTTGTGTTTCATTCCATAATTAATTGTTTACATCATGAATTAAGTTATTATCCAGGTAATTAAGCCTTTGTCCAAAAGATTTTTTCATGAAAGTAAACTTGCTAGTACAAAATTTGTCTTAAGCCCATGCTTTACTTAAATCCTAATTATACTTCACCATAAGTCAGGGAAGTTAGCCCCTTTTAACCAACAACTTTAGTGCTTCACCTTGGGATCATGGAAAATATGACATAGCTTAATATTCCCGTTTCAACCAAGCCATATTTTTGTTCAAACTCCCAAACCTTTTCTCTATAAATAGAGAAACCATTGACAAAGAAAAGGGCCATATTTTTTGATAGAGAAAAAAGATCATAAAAAACTCTCAAACTCTCAAACTCTAAAAAGAAACTCAAATCCCTTCATATGTTAGAGCCTTTTGATTCACCCTCAAACTTCCACACACCAGACTTTAGATTCACCCTCTAACTTCCACACATCATCCTTTCGATTCACCCTCAAGCTTCCACATACATCAGCCTTTTGATTCACTCCCTCTAGCTTTCATATACTAGCCTTGGAACATTTCCAAAGCCTTTAAAAAAGACCACTCAAGGAAGTCAGAGAAATTTTCGATTCTCTCCTAATCAACCTTCGATTCAAGTGGTTTTCAAAGCAAAGTAGAAACTGGAATAGCTTCAAGGAGTTTGAGGCAGACTTGATTAAATATCAAACCATTCCTGGAGGTTCTGTCGAAGTACTTCAAATTTCTCTCCACGAGGTAAAATTTCTTAAAATTGGTACCTTTCATTAAAACTTTATTTGTATATGCATTGAAAAGAAGAAATGTAGATATCATGTCTAGGAAGTTAACCATGCTATTAGTTTCAATTATCATGGAATATATGTTGAGAACTACAATTCTGACTAGTTAGGTTTTGATTTTGGAATCAAACAAATTTGTGCTAACCTTTGATATGTGCTTTTCAAATGTTACATAGTTAGATGTGTATTCATATTTTAGACAAGTTTGATATTTGTACTGTTCGATTTAGTTGAGAATCGAAGCTTTCAAAAAGCTTAACATGTTAATTTACATATTTGTGCTCGAAGGAATAAAATGAAGCCCTGAGTTCATTTTATTTTTAGTGCAAGCTGTACAACCAACAGATGAAACAGACCACACCAGTGGTACAAACAGCGCGGACGAAAGGCATTTATGTGTAGGGTCTTGGGTTCAAACCCTGGCAGGACCAGAACCATTTTTATCCTTTGTTTGTTTCCTTTTCTTTTTTAAACAAACTTCAAACATTTTTCCAACCAATCAAAACAACTCCTTTTGAGTTGATATTTTACACACTATTTATTTAAAAGTTTTATTTTTATGAATGTATAAAAATATTACAAAAAATATTTTATTTTTGTAATTATTTTAATTAATCAAAACATTTCTTTTACAAAACCAAAATAAAGTTCATTTTCTTTTCATTCCAATTCTTGCATTTATTCACATTCAATATGGTTGTAATAATTAATTAGGATTTAATTTCTTGCAATCCCCATTTGTACATTTGTATCCCCATCCCCAAGTGATGTAATAGTATAGTAAATTTACTTTTCTCAATTTATTGCTTTCATATAAATGTTAGTAATTAGGGTGTGTATAGCAAGATTAAAACAAATGCTCAGAAAACCCTAATTCAAGACAAAATGCATGCAATAAAACACACCACTCACACACATGCACCTCTAGGTTAATCTCACTTGTTGCTTCAGAAAATAGTCATGCCCCTCGAATATGGGCGTTTTAGCAAAGACCCTCGATAAAAGATTGTAGTCCCTCGATGTTCCTCGATGTTGCCTTCCGTAAACGATCTAGTCCCTATACGAAATTGCTAAAACGTCTCATAGGTTGCCTTCTATGACTATAAAAATGACCCACGCCCGTCCCTTCGCATCCAATGACAGGGCTTCTTACCAAATCAATGGTAAGATAGCAACATCTAAAGGAGGAGGAAAAGAACATAGACCTTTTGAGTAGGTAGGATGCTCATAGTTTCTTGCTTGCTCACAACAAAAATATTTTTCCACACCAACACTTTCAATTGAAACATTTTCAAAAGACAAAGCTCTTTGTACGCATTATTATAGAGACGAGAATCATTACAAAGACACTTTTCAAAATCACTTTCAAAAACACATTCCACAAACACGTCTTTGAACTATTTTCAAAACCAACACTTTGTACGCATTCTTATAGAGACGAGAATCATTACAAAGACGTTTTCAAACCAACATCATAAAGCAAATTTTCAAACAAAAGCAAGTGATCTAGCAAGCCACTAAGAGCTCGTAGATAACTACGGATGAAAAGGGTGCTAATACCTTCCCTTTTTATAACCTACCCGCATAACTCAAGAAATAATCTCTAAAGGTCTTTCCTGTTCTTTTTAACCTTTCCTTTTTTGGATAAAAGAAAAGTCGGGGGAAACTCTTACTATTCGCAATAATTGCGATCAAACGCAAAACAACCAAGTCTGTTCTTCCACCGTGTTACATAACTGGAGACTCTGCTGAGGAATTACTTAAAAGTGGGGTTACCTTAGGGCTAGATCACCTTTACTTGATTTTAATTATTTTACTTGCTTGATTTACATTATGGTTCCTTGTTTGGGTTTGTTTTGATCCTCTACCCGGATCTGAGGCACCTTTTAGGTAAGTAGCAATAGATTATGGAAACTGTACGACATAGACCGATATGGTTGAAAAAATGGCTACGTTAGTGTCACACATTTGTTGGTACCGATATCCCTTGTGTTGAACCTAAGAGAATATGGGGCCACTGAGCAGCGTCATGAAGCACTAACTGACCTTAGAACTTTAATTAAACAACTTGTCCATTAGGAAGTAGTTGGATAGCTGACTTTGGTGTAAAGCTGAAGATTGGTTGATACTCGATGCTACACTTATTGAGATTGGACTTTTGGGATATCTCGACCGCAAGAAAAGATTGATTGTGAAGAGATAATGCCTAAAAGAAAGACCAATGATATTGAGATACCCTAGAACCCAGTTACTTTCTAGGACAGGTTGAGCCAACTAAACTTCAAGAGGGTACTTCCCTACAAAATCCATGCAAGCCTAAACCTAAGGACTTGTCTTCTTTGTGTGTACATAACAACTTACTTACTTTGCATACTTGTAAATAACATCATAAACATCATAACATCATAAGCATTCTCACTAACCATTTCAAGGATTTAGGAATTTATCTTTTCTTTGTTTTGTAGCCCATGAATCCCATTCGAAGGAATACCATCCGAATCAGCTTCATGAAAGCACACCCTCAACTCCAAGCATTAGCATCAAGGGTGCCTGGAGATTCTCCCTTCACCAAGAAATATGGTCGAATTCTCAGCTTGGCTACCTCCAATTTCCATGAACAAATGATATGTGTGCTCTTCCAACTCTTTGATCCCATGCACCATTGCTTTACCTTTCCTGACTATCAGTTGGTGCCTACATTAGAAGAGTTCTCTCAACTGTTAGAGGTGCCCGTGCTCGATCAAATACCGTTCACCGGTTTAGAGGAGACTCCAAAGCTTGAAGTCACTACCAAAGCTTTACATTTGAAGGGAGCCGACATTATAACAAATGGGAAACAAGAAGCGGAGTTAAGGGTTTCTTAGCCAAGTTTCTGTTAGAGAAGGCTCGTTCTTTCAGGGAGGATATGGATTTTCAAGCTTTTGAAGATGTCTTGGCCCTCCTAATCTATGGTTTGGTTCTTTTTCCCAATCCGGACCAATTCATAGATGAGAATGCCATCAAGGTCTTCCTCTCTCGTAATCCTATACCTACTTTGCTTGGAGACATTTAACATTGTTTCCACACTCGCACCATGAAGAAAAGAGGTACTCTTTTGTGTTGCATTCCCTTACTCTCTAGGTGGTTCACTTTGAACCTACCTCGATCAACATTGAAGAACAAGCAAGGCTTGACGTGGTCTCAAAGGATGATGTCACTCACACACTCTGACATTTATTGGTGTTCTCGATCCTTGGAGGACACTACCATCATTGACCATTATGGGGAATTCCATAATGTCCCACTCTTAGGAATTAGGGGAGGTATCACCTATAACCCTTCTCTTGCATTATGACAATTTGGGTATGCCCGAAGAGATGGTCCTCACAATGCACTCATCCAAGGTTTGGTATTCGACTATTAGGGCGACAACCAAGGCTACCGTCAAATGTTCATACGAGCTTGGAGAATGATAAACAAAGTGGATAGAAAGACATTGGGGCGTAATAACTCCATTCCTTTGGAGCCTTGTCTTAAGTGGGTATGAACTCGTGCTCAAAAACTCGGTATGACATACCCTGCCATTTTGCCTATCATCATGGAGCCATTTGTTGAAGGAGATGTTCCATATGCTATCCTTCATCCTACCATGCCTACTTCTCTTGAATACTTACAAAGAGCTTGGATCAAGCTGAAGGAAGAACGAGACACCTTCGAATCCCAGTTCTGCGCGAGCGAAAAGAAGGTTTTGGAGCTTACGAGACAGCTTCACGAGGAACGGAATTTGAACGCCTACATTGCGCCAAAGAGGATGTGTTCGACATTTTTGTCTTAGGAGTTTATTTTGCTTTATTTCCTACATTTTAAGACCAAGGGGAATGGTTGTAATCAATTTAAACTTATTAATATAATCGATGATTGCTCCTTTTTTGTCTAAAACAAAATTAAATCTTCTAAGTCCTTGAAAACATTGCATCCACCTATCATGCATGTCATATCATGACAGGTTTTTCCAACACAGGTCTCTCATCTGCTTACTATTTATTTCAGTAGAGATGGCTCTAGAACAGACTATCAAGGACATTCAACTCAAAATGTTCAGCTTCAAGAAATGTTTCTGAACCTATCCAAAGGGAAAGAAGAAGTGAAAGCACTCCTCACTAGAGGCATGACGATGAAGAATCCTGAGGACAACAAGGATGACCAGTTGGAACGGCTACAAACTGAGATAGCCACAATGAAGGTCCAGATGGTAGGCGAGATGGCTCTTATCCAAAACTTGGCTTAGGGACAAGAAGAGCTGAGAGTCCTCGTCAACAAGCTTCATCAAGACAGATGCAACCATATGGGGCAAACAACTAGAATTGGGGATTGAATCATTAATTAGCCTTCGATGAGACAAGAAGTTGGTTTGGTGGAGAGTAGACCTTTCTAAATTGTTGTCACGTCACGAGCCCAACAACAACCTCTCCAACAACGACATGGGAATTAGTGCAAGGAGGTCGCACCTAAGAGACAATTTACCAGGATCGACATGTCACTGGCTAAGGCGTTACAACATATGTTGAAGGAAGAGCTAATTACGTTAAAGGCTCCTCCCCAGAATCCCAACATTGTTGATCCTAGTTACCATCTCAGTGAGAGGTGTGCATACCATTCTGATAGTTCGGGGCATGATACGAATGGTTGTTGGGCTCTAAAGAACAAAATTCAAAACCTAATCGACAAAGGAGCATTGGAGTTTACACTAGACGATCAACTGGAGCTCTTCTATCACCCCTCAAGGGCATCCATTTGAAGTGATGGTCCAGGCGAGGAAATTTTCTGTTTATTTTCTAATATTCAATTGTAGTTTCTTTGTTTGCTTAAACAGTTATCTATATGTCAGACTTTGGTTACTTTCATTAATGCATTACATATGCTTGTTTTGAATTAATCCATTTTTTTCATTATATTTAAACTATTCTTTCTACTCCCTTTATGATATTCAACTCTTGTTTCAAAAAGTTCTAAACCTTTAGAGGGAGGATGACGAAAATAATGCCTTAATCTCATACATTATGCTTTTGAACAGACCTCGCTGATGATGTACAGGCATTTGTTTCAATTCCTAAATAATGGAGTTATAAGATAATCCTTAGTCAACCCCTTTGGGCCAAAGAAGTATGAGTCTTCTTTTTCACACAAATTGAAACCTTTATTCAAAACCTGGAGTAGGGTAGTCTCTTAGTTAATTCAAACGTGCGTTCAATCTCCAGCTTTTACTTCGTATACAATGAATGACATCAAAAACATTCCTCTGATTCAAAAGAATGGTGATGGTTCCTCGAAAATAGGCAGTCATTATTTCTCAAAAGAAAAGCCCACTAAGTTAAAACCTACGAAGGAGAATTAAGAAAATTTGGGGCATCCCGCTGACTGTAATCTCAAAACATGAACAGTCAGGCAAAAAATCAGGGATAATAAATCAAAAAGAGGACACTACAAATCCTCGATAACATGAAAAGTGTTGCAAAAATGACTGCATTCTCAAATAAACTTCCAAATATCTGAACCATCATTCCAGATTCAATAGGATTTCAAACGCACAATTGACTGAGCTTAGGAATGGAGAACATCATGAAGAAAGGATGGATACAAATACACTTTGAGCCTTATCCTCTATTTCTTAAACCATGAACTAGGCCATGCCACAATCCTTAAAAATTCCTAATTGAAGCATGGATTAGTTCGAAAGCATATTGTTACAAAAGGTATCCTGACTCCTGTGAGGCTTTACTATAAATCCTGAGTTTGAATTCACATTCTTACAAAACTCCTTATTTGTTAAAACTGCATTTTCAAAACTTCAAGACAAGCATAAAATTTGCATTATTTTGAATATCGTTGTTTGCATATAGCTATTTGTTTGACAATAGAGAAATTCACATGACGAACATCCAAGGAACGAAAATCCTCTCGAGAAACAGAATCATTTCAAATGGGAAGACACTTCTAATGACAAACTCTCCCATAATCAAAGGAGGCATGACGTGTCACTGTCCAACTTGTCTGGGGACAGTCAAGTCGAGATTCCAAGAAATCTCTCAAGAAACGCTGAATAACCAGGGGCAGATTTGTATCCGAATCACTTGGAGCATTAAACATGAATTCCAACAAAGGGTTACGTACGACCAAGCAAATATTTTATGGCAATGCTACAACACTTACTACTAGGGGCAGTGACAAATCTCCATGTAATCCCCTTCATAAGGTGATGCCCAGTCAAGTCCCCACAAAGTCGTCTCTATAAGGATATTCCCACAGAATAAATTTTCATAAACGAGGGTCCAAAACCCACAAAGACTAAATTCATTGGATTAATGCAATCCCTAGCCAGAGTTTCAATCTCCGGAAAATCTTTCCCAGCTGAGTTGATCTCAATAACCCTCAAGGAGTTCTGCCAAAAGAAGACGCCTCTCCAGCAGATTGGCAATAGGGTTTATTTCCTCAACAAACGGAAAAATTCCCCCAGCTCGAGTTTGCCTCTCTGACTATCACAAATCAAGGGATCACAACCCCTCTTCTTCACTAGACTGCTCTACAATCCTCAGTGAGTTGCTGCAAAGCCTGGGAGATAACCAGATCACAGTTAACTTCTTTGTCCCCAACAAGTTGTTAACTCCCTTTCTCTTCCATCAAGAGACAACTCCCCAATAGAGTAATAGACAAATAAAACTCCTGAATTCCTTTCCCCAAGAAGGAATCAACACTCCCCACAAAGTTATCTTCTCAAGTAAAATCAATATTCCCCATCAGAGTTCTCCTCAAACAACAAGATAGGAATTTCCAGCGAAAATGTTCTAAAACAAGTTCGAAGATACACATACTCTTCATCTCAAACAACAATCTGGGATTTAACTTCCTAAAGCCCCCTAACATTTGTAAAGGATTTATTTTCCAAGACAAAGATACATTCCAACAATATTTCACATTACATACATGATAAATGCATACATCATAATCTCATTTATTTTGAGAATATCAACAAGCTATGCATACATCTGCATGCAACTAACCCTCTTCCTTGCAGGGAAAAGTCAATCAACAAAAGTCCTTTTGGCAAATACCATAACCATTTTCAAAAGGTCAGAGATTAATACCTGATACCAGATAGGACAACTATCTCTACGGCCAACAAAAAGCAAGTTCCAGATTAATACCTGAAACAAGACAGGAAAACTATTTGTGGACGATCGATTGTAGATTAATACCTACATGAACTGAGTGAAGATTAATACCTGTAACAAGATAGGAAAGATATATACATGAGAAGATTGAAGATTAATACCCGAAACTAGACGGGAAAACTATCTTTCTTTCGCATAGGTCAAAGATTAATACCTGAAACCAGACAGGACAACTATCTCAACGACAACCAAAAACAAGTTCCATGTTAATCCCTGAAGCAAGACATGACAACTATCTGTGAATAAATTGATTGTAGATCAATTCCCGAAACAAGACAGGGAAATTATCTACATGATGATCATTTACTTCATAGGATTTCTGAAACACATTTCCCCTTCAACACTTCATTCTGAAAAGCATCTCCTTCAGCGTTTCATTCTAAAAAGAATTTCCCCTTCAGATACGGAATCCTGAAAAGCATTTTCCCCAGAGACTGAGTTCTGGCGAACATTTCCTTCAGAGGAGTTCTAAAATGCATTTCCCCTTTAACACTTCATTCTGAAAAGCATCTCCTTCAGCGCTTCATTCTGAAAAGCATTTCCCCTTCAGATACAGAATCCTGAAAAGCATTTATCCCAGAGACCGAGTTCTAGCGAGCATTTCCTTCAAAGGAGTTCTGAAACACAATTCCCCATCAGCACTTCATTCTGAAAAGAATTCTACAAGAAACAGTCAAGTTTAGGCTTGGTCTAATTTCTATGAACAATCACATTTGGATGGCATCTATAAGCCCATATCTAACAACTCTCCATCATCTCTCCAAATGGAATCCCTAAGCCCATTCTCGATAATCAACAAACAATTCACCTCATACACAATCAGCTAACACATCAGCGAGTGCAAATTTCTGGGCACTCTAGTGTTCAATCATCTTTCACCTTCAAGTCACGAATGGCTGATCCACCAATCTAACTTCTTCAGGTTCAAGAAGATTGAACAGGGGCAGCTGTTGTACCCCTAAAATTTTCCCTCTCATTTCTCAAAATTTTTCTCACAAGCTTTCTATTGGATCAAGACTGCACAAGAATTGATCAGTTCAAGATACTTCCTCAACACTGATGACTCAAAACTAGAGTTTAAATTTACACAAGTACAATTGGATTTTTAATGCCCCCTATAATTTCTATGGATCATATTGGATTTCCAAGCATCTGGTCAAAGAGGAAACCATTGAAAGAGAAAAGTAGATAAATTTGAGTTTTTGACAAAATTGGAGAGAAACAAGTTTGCTTCGATTCGAGCCAGCTTCAATTGGGCTTGGATTCCCTTCGCTAGATTTTTTCAATTCATAAGGAAATGACCTTTTGAAAAGCTTCCTTCGATTTAGAAGGAAATCACCTCTTTGCTAGCTTCCTTCGATTCAAAAGGAAATGACCTTCATACTAGTTTCTTTCAATTCAGAAAGTTGATGACCTCCTGTTAGCTTCCTTCGATTTAGGACGCAAAAGCCTCCTGTTTGGCTTCCTTCGATTCAGAAAGTTAATGACCTCCTGTTTCCTTCGAATAGAAGGCAAAGGCCTCTTGTTTGGCTTCCTTCAATTCAGGAGGCAAAAGCCTCTTTTCTGATTTTCTTCGATTGTACCATTTACCTCTTGCATGCATTCTTTGTTTGGGCGTGTGACTTCCTTCAATACAAGCTTTGGTTACATTATTCGTTTGGGCGTGTGGCTTCCTTCAATACAAGCTTTGGTTACATTCTTCATTTGGGCAGGTGGCATCCTTCAAATACAATATTTGGTTACATCCTTCGTTTGGGCATGTGGCTTCCTTCAATGCAAGTTTTGGTTACATTCTTTGTTAGGGCAAGTGAACCCTTCGAATGCAAGTTTGGGTTACATACCCCGTTTAGGTATGAAGTTTCCTTCGATGCAAGTTTAATCCATAAGCTTCGTCTGAGCATGTTGCTCCCTTCGAAGCAACCTCCTTTGATACATTCCTAAAACCCTTCGACACATAAGTGGAAAACATAATTTTTGAAGGAACACTGATCAAATCCATAGGCCATGCTACATGATCTTACTTTACAGGCCTCAATGCTTGTGTTTCACTCCATAATTAATTGTTTACATCATGAATTAAGTTATTATCCAGGTAATTAAGCCTTTTTCCAAAAGATTTTTTCATGAAAGTAAACTTGCTAGTACAAAATTTGTCTTAAGCCCATGCTTTGCTTAAATCCTGATTATACTTCTCCATAAGTCAGAGAAGTTAGCCCCTTTTAACTAACAAATTTAGTACTTCACCTTGGGATCATGGAAAATCTTACATAGCTTAACATTCACGTTTCAACCAAGCCATATTTTTGTTCAAACTCCCAAACCTTTTCTCTATAAATAGAGAAACCATTGACAAAGAAAAGGGCCAGATTTTTTGATAGAGAAAAAAGATCATAAAAAACTCTCAAACTCTCAAACTCTAAAAAAAACTCAAATCCCTTCATACGTTGGAGCCTTTTGATTCACCCTCTAACTTCCACACATCAGCCTTTAGATTCACCCTCTAACTTCCACACATCATCCTTTCGATTCACCCTCAAGCTTCCACATACATCAGCCTTTTGATTCACTCCCTCTAGATTTCATACACTAGCCTTGGAACATTTCCAAATCCTTAAAAAACGACCACTCAAGGAAGTCAGAGAACTTTTCGTTTTCACATTTCCACAAATTTCATTTTATTTTCATTCCAATTATTGCATTTATTCACATTCAATATGGTTGTAATAATTAATTAGGATTTAATTTCTTGCAATCCCCATTTGTACATTTTTATCCCCATCCCCAAGTGATGTAATAGCGTAGTAAATTTACTTTCCACAATTTATCGCTTTCATATAAATGTTAGTAATTAGGGTGTGTATAGCAAGATTAAAACCAATGCTTAGAAAACCCTAATTCAAGACAAAATGCATGCAATCAAATACACCACTCACACACATGCACCTCTAGGGTAATCTCACTTGTTGCCTCGGAAAATAGTCATGTCCCTCGAATATGGGCGTTTTAACAAAGACCCTCGATAAAAGATCATAGTCCCTCGATGTTGCCTTCGGTAAACAATCTAGTCCCTATACGAAATTGCTAAAACGTCTCATAGGTTTCCTTCTATGACTATAAAAATGACCCACGCCCGTCCCTTCACATCCAATGACGGGGCTTCTTACCAAATCAATGGTGAGATATCAACATTTAAAGGAGGAGGAAAAGAACATATACCTTTTGAGTAGGTAGGATGCTCATAGTTTCTTGCTTGCTTACAACATAAACATTTTTCCACACCAACACTTTCAATTAAAACATTTTCAAAAGACAAAGCTCTTTGTACACATTCTTATAGACACGAGAATCATTACAAAGACACTTTTCAAAATCACTTTCAAAAACACATTCCACAAAAACCTCTTTGAACTATTTTAAAAACCAATACTTTTTATGCATTCTTATAGAGACGAGAATCATTAAAAAGACGTTTTCAAAATATTTTCAAACCTACATCACAAAGCACATTTTCAAACAAAAGCATGTGATCTAGCAAGCAATTAAGAGCCCGTAGATAACTACGGATGAAAAGGGTGCTAATACCTTCCCTTTTCATAACCTACCCCCTAACTCAAGAAATAATCTCTAAAGGTCTTTCCTGTTCTTTTCAACCTTTCCTTTGTTGGATAAAAGAAAAGTCGGTGGCGACTCTTGCTATCCACAACAATTGCGATCAAACGCAAAATAACCAAGTAAGTTCTCCCACCATGTTACATGTGCATTGTAAAAATACAGTATAACATGTTTAAAAAGATTTAAGAATGTATTTTACATATAAAACACTATTATGAGTCGACACAAAGAGTTTTGCATCAAACATACTTAAGCAAAGATCATAAAAACGATTATGCTTCAGTATGAGTCGACACATCCATACCATGCATCGACTCATAACATGTTGATTCTCTTGGAATACAACTTTCAACCTTTATGTATCGATACATAACTTCATGCATCGACACATGATATGTTGATGTCCCTAGAAAACAAGTTTCAACTTTTATGCATCGACACATAACTCCATGCCTCGACGCATAACACATTTTATCTTAAAAAAAAAAAATTCAATTATGTGTCGACATATACATGTTATGTATTAGCTCATGTAAAATTGTTGGCTCTATAATATGTTGTAGTATCAGTTTGCATTGACTCATAACAACTTGAGTTGACCCATTTTGTGTTGCATAACTAACATGAGTCGACTCATGCTAACATGCATCGACTCATAATGAGAATTTATATCTAACCGTTTTCTGTTACATATATAAGTAAGTTTTCACCAGTAAATAAAAAGTGACACATTATTACAATTGTGTGCATCAATTACTGAGCAACAAGAAGCCTGAAAGATACTTCCTCTTCATCACCTTCTCAATCATCTTAATTCAACAACAATAACGAAAGTCAAACATCTTTGTTCAATTGGATCAAGAGATCAAGAGATGACATTCAACTGTTCATTCAAGGGATCTCAGCTAGATTGAAGATTCAGAAGGGGGCTTCGAGAAAAAACCAAGGGTTTGTCCTTCAAGAACGGGTGTGTTCTTGAGGGTTTGTTAGTCACAGTCGCACAAGTCAGATTATGCCGTAGCGAAGGGTTTGGAAATCAGAGGAATTTTTGAAAATAGGTCGTGGAAGCGGAGGATTGATTATGGATATTGCAGGGAATCTTGATAGGCTCATATCAAGTGGAGGTTCTTACAAGAAGAAGAAGATCATAGGGATTTCATTTTGTCTTTGTAGTGTAACCTTGTATACAAACTTTCAGCAAAATTGATATAAGAGTTCTCAATTTTAATTTTGGAATTGAGAGGGAGACGTACCCACACGCGAGGACGACAGTGGGGAACTTCCTTACCAAACTGTCTGCATATTATTTTTCTTTCTCTCTATCTCTTAACATTTTCTGCAATTTTGTGATTCAATTGGCTTGCTGAGTTTTCTGTTTAATGATAAAATAGTGGTTCAAAAACTTTCATCAAATCACCATTATTAATCATCAAACAAGCAAACGCCAACCATTTGACAAAATTGCTTGCAAGTTTTAATTCATTGGAAACACTGTTCTAGTGATAAGTGCATTAAAAACGTTAATCAATATGTGTTTAAGATTCATCTATTTCATACTAATAAAATCCAGCAAGTTTATCGTATGTCCGGTTTTCTAGTAATTGGTTCAAAATAGACGAAAGTTGATTCTGGACCTTACTTTTCCGTGTTTTTTTAACAAACTTTGATAAAAGATTTTAAATCATTGATAAAGAAGGAGGTGATCTATTCACCCCCCCTCGATCACTTGCCACACCGTCTAACATGCCTAAGTGTTTTTGAAAAGGTTTAGTAAGCAATCGATTGCGTAACATGCAAGAAGACCCTACATGTTATTTCATCCCGCTCTCAGATAACCAAACTCTCTTTAATTTTGCAAGCTCATCCTGATTACTTCAAAATGAATCAAAAACCCAAAGACACTTCTGTGAACTTCCCTGTCAAGGAACTCAATGTACATAAGGATGTTGCTGAACTTCTTGTTTAATTATCAAAAGAAACCAAGGAAGTTGGTTCAACTTCGTCTGGAAAGAGTAACATCACCATTTTTGAACCTTTCGAAGGAACATTTGTCCCTAAGAAGATTTTGATCACCAATCTAAATCTTGAGAAGATAAGAAAGATAGAAGCTGCAATTGTTGAACTAATGGAATCAAGTGACTCGGGTTATTATGAGTCAAATGTGGACGATTGTAGATTGGATCTCTCTATTTGAATATTGAAGTGTTCTTTCTTCATTTTGGCCCTTGTATCTGAGCATGTTTTGATGGTATATTGACTTGGCAGTCTTTATGCTTGTGTACCAATAGTTGTCATGATGCTCTAGCATCGTGTTCTAAATTTGCTCCATTGGTTGAAATTTGTCTACTCCTATTTTGAGGTGTGTATTGTTAGACAAAGACAACTTATCTAAAGGGGAGGGGGGGTGAATAGATTTCTAATTAAAAGTTCCAGAAAAATTCTGGTTTTGAAAATTTATTTATCAAAGAGTTTGAGCGAAAAGTTTTCAAAATTAGTCGTCTATACGAACCGTTATTGGAACTCGGATATGCAAATATAAAAAAATTTAATATGGAATGAAATTTATAAATGGAGTCAATATACTTCAATCAATTAACAACTTATTTAACTTTTATAGCAAGTTACTAGTAATGTTATTTCCAATGATAACAAGCAAAAGAATAAACTGAACAATATGTCGAACACTTGGTGTGCAACATAATTTTCAGAATTTTCCTTTGATTTAAACAAGTTAAAAAAATTGTCAAACACTTGGTGTGAAATCAAGGTTTTAGAAGTTTCCTTTGAGTTATGTTGATATGAAAAAGCACTTATAATCAAAAGTGATTATAAATAAATCAATACACAATCTAAAACCAAAAATATTTTTAGGAAAATTTCTAAGCATCGATGGATAACTCAATGCTATTTCACAAATTGATATATGAACATTAAAGCAAGTAAATCGATAAAAGGAAAGAGACACGAGGATTTGTCTTCACAGTTCCCCACTTTTGTCCTCGCGTGTAGGTACGTCTGCGCCTAATTCCAATAGAATTCGGATAATTCTTACTATGCAAAAAGTTGATACAAGAGAAGTGTTCCAAGAGCAACTCCATAAGCCCTAAGCTTGTAGTTGATTCAACCCCTTCTCTTCTTTTGATCTGAAGAAAGAACAAGACACAATAGATCCCAATTGACTTTTCGATATTGCTACTCCTTTGCATTCTTTATCTCCAAAGCTTTGGCATACAATCAATTGTACCTATTGCAACACAATACTTCAATTCAATACTTTGTTCTCTCGCTAATTCCTTTGCATTCTTTATCTCCAAAGGATTCTTTGTGTTCTTTATCTCCAAAGGTCTTCACTGGGCTGCAATCCTCTCTTGAATGTCTTACACGAAAACCCCTAAATCAATCAATGATCTTGGAGGACAAACTCGCGGTTTTTCTGGATGAAGACCCCTAGAAATCTCAACCCAATATTCTCAGCTACACAAGAACCTAATCGGACATTATTAAAACTCGTCTAGATGGCATCCCAACAAAGAATCGTTATAATGGTTTGTTAGTGTGTATGCATAGGTTGGAGGTTGAAGATGAAGAGAAATTCCAAGATATTTTTATGGTATCACCAAGTTGTAATGATGCAAGAAAGATGTATTTATAGTTATGAAAATATTGGGGGCAAAAGAGGGAAATTTAGAATTAAAATAAAATAGAAAATTTAACAAATGAAACAGCATGAGCCGACATGTAGCTTGGATGAGTCGGCTCATAATGTTAATTTTAACAGTATAAGACGGCCTGAAATGGCCTATGAGCTGGCCTGAACAAGGCAGAGGAAAAACTGGTTATTTAGAGAAGCACATGTGCCAGCCTGAATAAGACAAAATAGAACTCCTTATCTAGGACAGTACATGAGCCGACCTGTAGTGACTTATGAGTCAGTTTGTATATGCATTTTTAGTAGGGGTGGCAAATGGACATGCCCACCCCGTTTGCCACCCCTAATTTTTAGTGCATAGTTGAGGATGAGGGCCTAAAACCTAGGGCTGCCCCGCAAAAAAGTGAGTGTGGGGTGAGGAAAGCCCGCAAACACTGCACCTTTTAGGCCTAAAAATGAAAATTTTTATGCTAATAATCATGCCTGCAAAAGCCCATGAAGAAAACGGGGCAGGGCGGGGCGGTCACATTAGAGGATGAGGGCCTAAATTCTTGGCCCGCCCTGCACTAAAGTGCGGGTAAAACGGGCATGCCCAATGGGTCGGGCCCTTTTTCCACCCCTAATTTTTAGTGCATAAAATGTATTTTTGAGACTGGGTCAGTTTTGACTATGTTTCAAATGATTCCTAATACATTTAAATTCATAGGGTTCCACCCATTCTCAGAGATACCTCTCAATATACTGAAATTTTATATTCTCGAAGTTTTGACATCATGCAAAACATAACTTGAGGAAAGTTGCAATCACATGTATGTGCTAGGATAATAATCTCTGTGATGACTTACCAATATTATTGAGGAATACCTTTGCTTAATTTTGGCTAAAAGGGGGAGTACTGGTGTGTAGTGGGCAGTTTTTTTACTAATATCTACTGACTATCAGGGAGCTAATATATGGTGTGTATTCTCTGATGTGCTTATTACTAACTAATACAATTAATACTAATTGGTTTTTTGGAGAGCACACATGTTACAACATGTGGCCTTGTCATTTTCCCAGATTTATGTGTGTTGATCTTGGTGTGTGTTAATAGTAGCTTATGATACTTGACTATTGAGTACTAACTGTTATATGTTCATGCATGCCTAACTCATCTTGAATGATTGCATAACTGACTGTGTTGGAGCTTCATAATGATAATATAGTGTTCGCATGCGTGTAACTACCTCATGACCTCTGTGTCATAGCCTAACTTTTAGCCCTAAGATACCATCTCATTTGCATCTTTGCATTGCATCAAGATCACAAACTTAGTGACTTCTTAATCATATCTCCGAGTCTTGCCTTAAGGAGATCATCAAGCACCCTTTTGTGTATCTTTTAAATTGTGTTTATATACCTTTATGCTTTACTAATCTTAACAAAAATCCAAAAATATGCTTTGTTTCTCTCATTTGTTTTGCAAGGTAGGGATTGGATTAAGAACATCAATCATGGTTTCATCAGCTAGGGGTTGGTTACTTAAGCTCAAATATTGATCAATCATTGATCCCTAAGGGCTTATTCATCAAAACATGACCTATAATATTAGTTCATAATCTCTTCAAGCATCATTCAACATCATTTGATCAAAGATAGCTCATGTTTGGTTGTTTATTTCTCAAGAAACTTCAAGGTTCATGTTTTTATTTCCATGCCTTCTACATCAAGTTTCCTCAAGCTTTGGCCATATTCAATCAAATTTCAAACAATAATCCATCATGTGGAATTCATATATGCATCATTGTGCCTAAAAATGCAAGAAAAGTCCAAAGAATCAAGATGTTTCAGTGTTTTGACCTAAAAAGTTAATATTTCAAAGTCCAAGTTCAAAATATCACAACTCACTTATTTTTCAACATTTTTCATTTCTTCTTTGGGAAAATTACTCTTCTTAACATCCTCTACAACTTCTCTTTACAGTTCAAGAGTCAATTGGGCTTAGAATTTCATCTGTGCTTTGAGATTTCATCTAATGCCTTAGATCTTATCTGATGCTTTTGATATTAATCTGCTTACATGTTGCTTGTGGCTTAATCCAAAGTAATGAGATGCTTTGCTTGACTTATGTCAAATGCTTGCTTCATCTTGGTTATTTCACATGCACACACAAAGGATTTCTCTTGGGGTACATTATAATGAGGCATTTTATTTTATGTCATTTACTTCATGCTTTACGATAGTCTCTTCATCTCTTTCCCATCTTCTTTAATCTTCAAAATCTTCAAAACCTTCTCCCTTTTTCAAAACCTTTTTGTTTTCTAACTTGAAACTTCTTTCTCAGTAAACCTTGACTTTTTCATGTGATTCTCAAAATTTCTTTTCTTAATAAACTCTAAGACATCTTAAGCATATCAAAACCCTTTAAAAAAAATCTAAAAAAAACAAAACTAACTCAAACCTTTTGCCACTTGGCTTTTCATTTTAAAATCTTTTTTCATAGATTAGATATTACTCTTATTTTAGGAGTGATTGCAAACCATCCTACTTCTACAAACATGGAAAAGTGTTAGACATTTTCCACTGATAAGTTGAGATATGACTTGTTGATTTTAAATCCAGGCTGTAAATTCTCCATACTCAAGATGATGCAAATGCTCACTTTCCTATAGTTGTTGATAGTATATTATTCCAGTCAGATAAGACATCATATATTTTCATTAAAATCAACCAAACAAACAATTTTGTTCTTTTTTTAGAAGAACTACATGGTTCTGATTTCTCCATTGCATATTAGAGGTACGTAGGCACGGGACTCTCGAAGTTTTTCCGAATAAAAAATAATAAAATTAATTTTTTCCCATATATCCATTCACATTAAAAACAATCGTTTTTTTAACCAAACATGGATTTTAAAGAGGTTCCCATGGAGTACCATGGTTTTGAAGGGTGCTAATACCTTTCATTTGCATAACCAACCCCCGTACCCTTTTCTCTTTGTGCTTTTCTTTTTGCCTTTCTTTTTTGCTTTGCATGCTTTTGTGGGTTTTATTCGATCTTTTCTCATTCCTTGGAAATAATAAAGTTCGATGGTGACTCTTTCTTTTTGCTGAGATAAGTCAATTAATAGTTTATTCTCAAATTTTCATGCTGCGATAGACTGTCGACTCTGCTGGGGATAACATTCTCAAAAAGGTTAAGCATATCTTGTTTATCTATGTTTTTGTTATTATTATTGTTTTTTGCTGGTTGTCTGGATTTTTCTGTTTTTCAGGGTGCTTGGTGATCTCTTAGAAATCCTATACACGGACTTAGTAAAACTTATGCTTAAGAGGGTGGTATAGTCATGTTGGCTTACTTGAAGTCAATCCTTACTAAGCTGGCATGAGATCCCCCACTCAGTGGAGTCCCCTTTTAAGGTGATAATGTTAAACAAGTCAATTGTGAAGATATTATTACTTTCGACCTGGGAGTCTGAGACGTTGAGGACCTTAGAACCTTTTTTACCTCTCTTGGCCTTTTTAGGATGTAGTGCGGTGGCTATCCTGGACCTAAAAACCTGGTTTAGTTGATACGTGATACTGCACTCATATGATGTTCTCTTGAGAATATTGTTGGTGAATCTTTTTAACTGATAATATCCGAAAGAGGATTGCAGACTCAAGGAAATTTTGTAGAACCTGGTTCTTATTCAGATGGTTTAACCTTAGTTCACACCTTGTGGGTAGTACCTTTGACTCCATGCTCGTGTAGAACCTTTAAACCTACTTTTTTTGTTATCTTGTTTGTAATTGTGCATAATCATGCATTCATGCATTCATAAACATCTTTTTCACCAAGTTTTTGAGTAACTTAGAGTTGCTATTTGCAAACATTACAAATTTGTGATCATGGATTTTGGAAGGAGAAGTACTAAGAAGTTTGGTTTATAAATCCTTACCTAAAATAATTGAGAAAGCTTGGATCTTGGTGACTAGTCCTGTGGATTTCAAGGATCGTTATGGAAGACTTTTGTCTATCCTTTTCACCAACATGGAAGATGGTCTTCTTAATACTCTAGTCTAGTTCTATGATCCTCTCTACAGATGTTTCATATTCCTAGATTATCAGCTTGTGCCTACCTTGGAAGAGTATTCTTACCTTGTGGGTGTACAATCTTTGATTAGATTCCTTTCAGTGGTTTGGAGCCCAAACCTTAGGTTATTGAAGAAGCAATTTGTTTAAGAAAAGTAGAGATAAAAGTTAATCTTACTACTAAGGTTGTTATTCTTGGATTGACTTCTAATTTCTTGATGGTCAAAGCTTCTACTCTTACTAGTGCGGGAAGTATGGTTACCTTTGAGGCTATTCTCGCACTTCTCATTTATGGCCTGGTCTTGTTTCCTAATATTGACAATTTTGTTGGTGTTAATGTCATTCGTATCTTCCTAAATGGAAATCCAATTCTAACCTTACTTATAGATACTTATCACTCTATTCATTATAGGGCCTTGAAGAATAGAGGAACTATCATCTATTGTGCACCTTTACTGTACAAATGGTTTATTTTGCACTCGCCGCAGTCTACTTATTTTTGGGATACCAAGAGTGGTTTGCAGTGATCACAAATGTTAGAATAAGATTTGGTTATGCGTACAATCTCTAGTTTTTAATGAAAACAATGCATATATTTTATATGTAACAATTTTGTTTTCTAATAGTTTCTTTAAGTGTGAAGAAACAATATTCTATTTGATTCTGGATAAAATCATTAAAACCATTGCTGGCACCATAAGAAAAACTATTTTATTCACTTATCAAGAAACATCAGTAGTTCTGATGAATGCTAAATGTTTGCTAGAAGAAGTTATCCATGTGCTTCTACGAAAAGTGTTTGCTTCTAATTAAGAAACCAAGATGTGCTTCTCATATATGCTTTTGTTTTCATCTCAGAAGTCAAGATATGTTTCTAAGAAAAGGATTTCCATGTGCTTCCCAGATAAGCTTTTGCTTCTAGCTCAGAAATCAAGATGTGCTTCTTAGATAAGCTTTTGCTTCCAATTCAGATCTCAAGATTTGTTTGTCAAATAAGCTTTTGCTCCAAGTCAGAAGACAAGGTTCTAATTATGAAGGCTCTTATAATTTTGGAAACATTATACAATGAAACTTCTTCTGGATTAAATCATCATTTCACATCAGAAATATTCCATCAGAAGACTAAGAACAAGAACTTGATCTCTTTTGGACTCTTCACTATTACTTCAGATTACAAGTATTCCATTAGAAGATAAGATCAAGAAAACTTTCACAAGAATAAATAGTACAACAGTACAATACCATTTTCACTAAGGTGAATAATGCATTGTATGACCAAAGAAATTTGTCTCCCACGATCACATGATACCGTTATGGAAACTGGAAAATGAAAGTGACGTTTTATACTATCCAACAGTCTACTTTCTTAGCCTATATAAAGGGAACTATTTCATTGAAAATAAAGATGATTTTTTAAAGAAATAATTGGAACAACAAAAAGATTCATTGTGCAAAGAAACTAAAGAGAGAAAATATTCAATACAGAATCAAAACACAAAGAGTTATTGCTCATTTTTGTGTTAACTTTTATCTAAAACACAAAGTGTTGTTGCGTATTTGTGTGTTATTATTGTTGTAAACACAACGAGTTGTTGCTCATATTTGTGTGTAAACATTTGTTCTTCATTGTAAGTGGTAAATCTGCTTTCTATAAGAACTATTGTAAACACTATTGATTGTAAATCTTTTCAGATTTGTTTTCCTCAAGTGATTAAGTGATAGTCTATATACTTGAGAGGGCTAAGGTGTTTTTCTAAACTCTTAGACGTTGTTTGTAATCTTTCA
Organism: Vicia faba; assembly: GCA_948472305.1. Classification (NCBI taxonomy): domain Eukaryota; kingdom Viridiplantae; phylum Streptophyta; class Magnoliopsida; order Fabales; family Fabaceae; genus Vicia; species Vicia faba. The sequence continues at coordinate 747,086,443 of OX451741.1, forward strand.
AGATTAGTGGATTAAGTCTTTTTTGAAGGCAAAATCACCTTGGCAGGTGGACAAGAGTAGCATGTTTTAAGGTGAATTTCTATAAATCGATTGTGTCATTTTTCTTTCTTAGCTTGTTTATCTTTGATTGCTTGTGAGAAGCATTTCTAAAGAAAAAGTTTTTGAAAACCCAATTGAAACCCCCCATTTCTTCTGTTTTTCTCAGCCTTCAACAAAGGATTATATCTCTTACTCATTCTGATACGGTTTGGTACGACAAAGTTCATGATGTAGTTAAGATTATTGATAGTTGTGGAGAGTTTCCTAATGTGCCTCTTATTAGTACAAAATGAGACATCAACTAAAATCTGATTCTAGCTCGTCATCAACTTGGATATGCCATAAGGGATAAACCAAACAACATTTTGTTTGGAGGTTTATTTCTTAAAGAGAGTGATGATGACAAAGAATTAAAGGAAAATATTATCCATGCTTGGCATCATATTCATAGAAAGGGATAATTTGAATTAGGAAAGAAAGATTGTGTTACTTTGGAGCCTTACATCCAATGGGTGCAAGCAAGAGATATTCAACTCAAGATTCATATGGTCTCAAAAGCCATAGAGCTTTCTATTGTTCCATTGGATGGTAAGGAAGAGCTTCAAGATGCTTTATCTCAGATGGAACGAGAGAGGGATGCTTAGAGGAAGAAATTTCATATCTCAGATGTGAAGATGATGGAATTGTAGAAACTTCTGAATTAGAAGGATGAAGAAGTGTGTGCAATGAAGAATAAAAGAGTGAAAGAGGATGAAGAAGCTTTTGAATTAGAAGGATGAATAAGTGTGTGCAAAGAATACCTGCAAGAGCCTCCTATGTTATTGCCACCTGTTGAGGGAAGGCCTTTGATCTTATATCTAATTGTTTTAGAAAACTCAATGGGGTATGTGTTGGGGCAACATGACGAGTCTGGCCGAAAAGAGCATGCTATTTACTACATGAGCAAAATGTTTACCGACTATGAAACCACATATTCACTGCTCAAGAAAACTTGCTGCACTCTGGCATGGGCTGCTCTCCGGCTGAGATAGTATATGCTGACCTACACTACTTTGTTGATATCTAAAATGGATCCGATAAAGTACATCTTTGAGAAGCCCGCTCTTTCTGGGAGAATAGCGAGATGGCAGATGATCCTGACAGAATATGACATACAATATACTACCCAGAAAGCTATAAAGGGCAGTGTATTGGCTGGTCATCTTGCTCACCAAGCTGAAGAAGACTATCAGTCCATGAAGTTTGAATTCCCAAACGAAGACATCATGATGTTAGACAACTGTGAAGAAATCAGGCCATATGACGGACTTGAACAAGGATCCCGATGGACCCTGTTCATTGATGGGGAATCCAACGCACTTGGCAATGGTATTGGTGCCATACTCATACCTCCAGAAGGATGTCATACTCCCTTTACTGCCAGACTTTGCTTCAACTGTACAAACAACACGGCAGAATACGAAGCGTGCATCTTCGGTTTCAAAGCTGCTATAGACTTGGGGATCAAACACTTAGATGTATTTGGAGATTCAACCTTGGTCATCAGTCAAGTCAAAGGGGAATGGGACACCAAGCATCCCAACCTTATCCCTTATAAAGAACATGTGTTGACATTGTTGCCGCATTTCGAGAAGATTACCTTCGAGCATTTCCCGCGAGAAGAAAATCAGCTAGCAGACGCATTAGCTACGATGTCATCTATGATTAAACTTAATTGGGATAACGAGGCTCCTCAAATCACCATTGAGTGGATGGATGAACCAGCCTACTGTCACGAGATTAATACTGAAGAGGTAGTGGACCAGCCTTGGTTTCATGAAGTCAAGAGGTATCTCGAGTCTCAGGAATATCTAGAAGGAGCTTCAGTGAAGGACAAGAAGTTCCTAAGAAGGTTGTCGGCTAAATTCTTCCTTAGTAATGACATTCTGTACAAACACAATCATGACTCTGTATTGCTTCGGAGCATAGACAAGGCTGAGGCTGAAAGGATCATGGTCGAATTACACGAAGGCACTTTTGGTACCTGAAACCACCAGCAGAAAACACAGAGCCGCCACCGAACTTTATTTATCCCGAAGGAAGGGGAAATGTCGATAAAACCACAAGGCAATGGATAGGATGATATTGCGACCAAGAGAAAGGGTAAGGGAGTCGGTTATGTGAGGGGAAGGTATTAGCACCCCTCACATCCGTTGTACTCAACGGGATACATTTTGTTCGTTTGTCTTAAAGGGTGTGTTTATCTACAACTGTGCTTGCTAAAGGGAAATGTATGGTTTTTATTATTGCGTTCGTGAGGGTTTCGCGACCCTTTGGCTACGTATCCAATGAAGGAATCAGAACACCGTAGTTCCTCCTAGAAAATGGTTGGTTTGTTTGTGTTTTTTAGTGGGCGATGTTAACGCACGCGTTCTAGCAATAGGCACAGCCGGTATCGCGGTAGAACGGAGATAACATGCCCTTTGGGGGAGTTTTGATTTGTTGAGTGTTTTTGCGAGTTTTAAAATAAGTTAAAGTAATGATTAAAGAGTGTTTTTTTGGATTTTTGATTGGTTTGTTTATTTGTTGATTTTTATCTTGCCTAATTACTAGCACTTGTACAAAGTAAATAAAGTGCAGAAAAGATAAAATCCTACGCTATTACAACCATATCAAAAGGCATAAAAAATGAAGGAAAAATAAGACAAAAGTAAGGAAAAAAGGTGTCTTTCGATTCTGGCAGGAGAAGCCTTCGATTTGCCTTCTGTTGGCCTCCTTTGATTGGGGCTGGCAACAGCAAAGTCACGTCTTTCGATTGGGCCCTGGTAGAGGCGAAGTCTTGTCCTTCGATTGGGCAAAGACAGCAGCAAGGTCCTGTACTTCGATTGGGCTTTGGCAGCAACAAGTTATATTCCGTACTTCGATTGGGGGCTGACACCAGCATGAGAGTGCCCTTCGTCTGAGTCTGGACTTAGTGCAAGCGTGCCATCTGCATTTTTGCCTCCTTCGACTGGAGACTGAAAACAATGAGGGAATGCCTTTCGACTGAGCCTGGAAGTCAGTGAAGGCAAGCTTTTTGTTTGGGTCCAGAAGTCAACATGGCGAAGCCTTCTGGTTCTCTTTTGTTCGACCTGGAGAAAGAAGGTAGAAGCCATAAGCTTCGTCCTATTTCCTGTTTCCTGTTTCCTGTTTCTTTCGTTTGAACTTTTTGAACAGTAACATGGCATAAGGCCGTGCTAATATTGCCTTACAATCAGTTAACACTTAATGCATATTTAAATAAACAAACAGCATCACGAAAGGGGTTAGCTCTGAAAACATATTAAGCAGGTGGAAACGAAAAGAACCAAAGTGTTATGTACATGTTATGCTAGAAATGAAAGGGGTTCAAGGTTAAGGATGGCTTACCTTGCTTGGGGCTGGAGCGTGTGCTGGGCCTTTAAGTGGTTTCCTATAATGCTTCTGGATTCGGAAGGAGGAACCAGGGGTTATGTCTTTGATACGGGATTTGAAAGAGAAGAACAAGGGTGAGGTTCTTCCTACTGGATTCGAAGGGTAACAAGGTATAGAGACGTTTCAGATTCTAAGGGGATAAGTATTTTTTTGGATATATGTTTGGATTCTGGATAAGTGTTTGATTCTGGATGTGTCTTTGAATTCTGGATGTGTTTGAATTTCTGGATGTGTTTGAACGAACTTGAGAGTTTTGTAGTTTGAAAAATTTTCTTGCAGAGATTCGTCTGGCCCTTCAGTCCTCTCTTCAAACATGCATTGGAGTCTTATTTATAGGCAGATTGGATGAAGCATTTGGGGGGGAAAACAAAATAATTTGAACAGTTTGGGAATGTTGTTTCGATCCTTTCTTATGTTGCTTTTGTGTTTTTCCATTTTTGTATAAGTTACAGGCGTCAGGTCTGGCTCTGCATAGCAGGTTTTTGGACTGTTGTAGCAGGTTGGTGCAGGTTTTTCTGTTTTGTTTTGGCACCTTACAGCAGGTGTGGGAGAAGTAAACTTGTCCAGATCGAAGGCTTGCATGAAGAGATATTTTCTTTATGGATGCTAGCATGAAGGGAAGCCATTGACTTGTGCGTTGAAGGCAAGCACAGAGGAAGCCATAGCTTGGTCAAAGTTTTCCTGTAGGAGGTTGCTGCTTGGTGAATCAAGACAAACTTGCAGGAGGGCAAAGTTATCTGAATCGAAGCTAGTTGTTTCAAAGGGAAACATTGCCCAGTCGAAGCTTGTGACTGAAGGAGACTGCGTTTCCAAATCGAAGCTTGTGACCGAAGGGAGATTGTATTTCCCATCGAAGCTTGTGGATCTAAGGGAGACTGTATGGCCCATCGAAGCTTGTGGATCGAAACATACACATTGCCCAATCGAAAGTCTGTGTTCGAAGGAAGCAATGTTGCCTAGTCGAAGCATGTTTGCAGGCAGTAAACTTGTCCAGATTCAAATCAGGCTTGCAGGTAGCAACTCGCCCAGATTCGAAGCAGGCTTGCAGGCAGTAAACTTGTCCAGATTCGAAGCAGGCTTGCAGGTAGCAACTCGTCCAGATTCGAAGCAGGCTTGCAGGCAGCAACTTGTCCAATCGAAAGTAGGCATACAGGCAGCAACTTGTCTAGATTCGAAGCAGGCTTGCAGGCAGCAACTTGTACAATCGAAAGTAGGCATACAGGAGGCAAAATGTCCAGATTCGAAAGAGGCCAAGAGTCAGTCGAAGGGTACTGAATCGAAGGAGACCTATTTTCCTCCAAATTTGTCAAAATCATATTTTATCTGTTTTCTCTTTCAATAGTTTCCTCTTTGACTTGATGCTTGAAAATCCAATATGATCCAATTGTACTTGTGCAGACTTAAACCCTGAGAATCCTGACCAGCACACATAGGGAAATAAACCCTAATCCAGGCTCTAATAGAATTGAGCAAGAACCAACCTTGTAACATGATGACAAAATTCATTCCACAACCCGCTAATCAAGAACCAGATGTGCTTCCTTTTTACCTGATAAGAAAAACCTCAAAACAAGATTAGACCAAAAGAGGGCGTAGCCCTAATACTTCAAACCAAAGTGCCTAATTCCCTGAGATACGGGATATGCAAATGACTGAATGATGCAAATGATGCAAATGGAATGCAGAGTTCAAATCCAGACAAGAATAAAAGAGATAGGGCAAATTTGGGGTACGACAGTACCCATTCCAGTGGGCATACAATGGCAAAGAAAATCCTACGGGAAGGCTATTATTGGTCTACCATGGAGGCAGATTTCTACCAATACTTCCGGACTTGTCATAAGTGTCAAATTTATGCTGACAAAGTGCACGTACCTCCGGTTCCTCTGAATGTCTTGACGGCTCCTTGGCCCTTTGCTATGTGGGGAATCGATATGATTGGGGAAATCAAGCCAACGGCCTCCAATGGACACTGCTTTATCTTAGCGACCATCGACTATTTTACAAAATGGGTCGAGGCAGCTTCCTTCGCCTCCGTTACAAAGAATGTGGTCGCTCGTTTCATCAAACAGAATCTCACCTGCCGGTACGGTATTTCATAGAGAATCCTCACTGATAATGGTATGAATCTAAACAACACTATGATCACTGCCTTGTGTGAGTAATTCAAGATTCAGCATCACAATTCTTCCCCTTACCGGCCAAAGATGAATGGTGATGTAGAAGCTGCTAACAAAAACATTAAGAAGATCATACAGAAAATGACAGTCACATATAAATACTGGCATGAGATGCTACCGTTTGCTCTCCATGGGTATCGTACCATAGCTCGCACATCAACTGGGGCAACACCTTTTTCTCTCGTATACGGCATGGAAGATGTCTTGCCTATTGAGGTCCAGATACCCTCTCTAAGAATCATGAAGGATGCTAGTTTGAATGAATAAGATTGGATCCAGACTCGGTTTGACCAACTAAACTTGATTGATGAGAAAAGGCTTACAGCTATCTGTCATGGTCAGATGTACCAAAAACGCATGATCAAAGCTTTTAATAAAAAGGTCAAACGTCAGGTATATCGGGTCGGTGACTTGGTAATCAAGCGTATCATTTTGCCACAAGGTGATCCCAGGGGAAAATGGACCCCTACATATGAAGGGTCGTTTGTAATCAAAAGCATTTTCTCTGGTGGAGAAATGATCTTGACTACTATGGATGGCGACGACCTCCCGCACCCTGTAAATACGGACATAGTTAAAAGATAATACGCATGATCAAAGACCCGCTAGGTTGACTGGCCTAGGCAAAAATAAGGGCTTCCCGGCGAATCAAAAGGGTTCGGGCAAAAATAAGGGATGAAAATAAAAAAATCTGTACACCCGGCAAGTCGAAAACCCGAAAGGGCGGCTTGGGCAAAAAAGGGTATCCCAGTGGACTGAAAACCCAAGAGGGCGGTCCAGGCAAAAGTTTGGGATTAAAGCGTATGACTATGTCCCGTTGGATCATCTGGAAGACAATCTTCAGCGTCAACCAATCAACTCAATTGGTTCTAAAACAATCCAATCGACTTCGCCGAGGCGACAAGCGGACAAGACATTCAGAGACATGAAGACTATAGCAGAATGGGAACCCCATGGGACTATTTCACATAGTTATCTTTTCTCTGTATCAATTTTCATTTTTTACGACGATATTCTCTTGCTAGAATGCTCATCTCATTGTACAAAAAATACTTATTCAAGTTAATACAAAGATATCCCTTTTGAAAGTACAAAACCATCTGTTTTTCTTTATTTCTATGTTTTATTTACAAAAACGTCCAATGATTTATTTTTGAACATATGCATTTGAACGTGGTTACTGTTACAAATAAACAAAAAGAAGCGGAAAGACAATTACTAATGCCTTTAATAAATAGGATAATATCTATAAGCCATTCCATAAAACCCCCGCAGGTACTTTCTCCAGCCAGAGTTGAAACAAATGCGTCCTACTACAGAATCGCTAACATATCCCCAGTATGCAGCCTGTTGGTATCAAGCGTTCTCATTTTCCTGACAGAGCAAAATTTTCCAAACCACTGGTCCAAAATGTCCCTAGTAAGTTGCCCAACTTCTCAGATTTCCCCAGTAGGATATCACGAAGACTACAAGCAATGTCTGGATTTTCCTTTTGCAACAAATTTTATACTTAGAAACTCACCCATCAGTGCTTCAAAAGGGATTTATTTTCCCCGCTTCCAGCAATGCTACGACACAAACAATCCTTAATTCCATACATTTGCATCCATACGTCATAACATTGACAACTCAAGTACATACAGTGCAATCTCATTTATTTTGAGAGGCAAACATCACACCATGAATCGCATACATCATAGCATTGCATATAATTAACTCTTCACCTTTTTACAGGAAAGCGCCATTAGATAGTTATTATCAACAAACTTCCGACAGACACAAATTCTCAACAAGTCAAATACAGATCAGTTTCCGAGAAAAGGCTGCTTTTCACTAGTTCAGATAAATCTCTCAACGGTTTATTCTGATTCATCTGCAGATTATATCACTGGTTCAAATAAATCTCTCATTGGTTTATTCTGATTCGTCTTTAGATTTTCACTAGTTCAGATAAATCTCTCAACGGTTTATCCTGATTCGTCTCCAGATTATTTCACTGATTCAGATAAATCTCCAACGGTTTATTCTGATTCGTCTCCAGATTATTTCACTGGTTCAGATAAATCTCTCAACAGTTTATTCTAATTCGTCTCCATATTTTCACTGGTTCAGATAATTCTCTCAACAGTTTATCCTGATTCGTCTCCAGATTATTTCACTGGTTCAGATAAATCTCTCAACGGTTTATTCTGATTCGTCTCCAGATTATTTCACTGATTCAGATAAATCTCTCAACAGTTAATTCTGATTCGTCTCCAAATTTTAATTGGTTCAGATAAATCTCTCAACGGTTTATCCTGATTCGTCTCCAGATTATTTCACTGGTTCAGATAAATCTCTCAACGGTTTATTCTGATCCGTCTCCAGATTATTTCACTGGTTCAGATAAATCTCTCAATGGTTTATTCTGATTCGTCTCCAGATTATTTCACTAGTTCAAATAAATCTCTCAACGGTTTATTCTGATTCGTCTCTAGATTTTCAATGGTTCAGATAAATCTCTAAATGGTTTATCCTAATTCGTTTCCAGATTATTTCACTGGTTCAGATAAATCTCTGAATGATTTATTCTGATTCGTCTCCAGATTATTTCACTGGTTCAGATAAATCTCTCAACGGTTTATTCTGATTCGTCTCCAGATTTTCACTGGTTCAGATAAATCTCTCAACGATTTATCCTGATTCGTCTCCAGATTAATTTACTAGTTCAGATAAATCTCTCAACGGTTTATTCTAATTCGTCTCCAGATTATTTCACTAGTTCAGATAAATATCTCAACGGTTTAATCTGATTCCTCTCCAGATTATTTCACTGGTTCAGATAAATCTCTCAACGGTTTATTCTGATTCGTCTCTAGATTATTTCACTGGTTCAGATAAATCTCTCAACGGTTTATTTTGATTCGTCTCCAGATTATTTCACTGGTTCAGATAAATTTCTCAACAGTTTATTCTGATTCGTCTCCAGATTTTTATTGGTTAAGATAAATCTCTCAATGGTTTATTCTGATTCGTTCTCTGCTTAAGATCGAGTTCAAATTTTCCATCAGTATTCGTCTTTGGATGGCATCTATAAGCCCATCTCCTACAATTCTCATTTGTTTCTCCAAATGGCATCTTTAAGCCCATTTCCTTACACAATCAACCAGCGCATCATCAAGTGCAAATTTCTGAGCACTCTAGTGTTCAATCACCTTCTACTTGCAAGCCACGAACGACAAACATGTCGATCTCGCTTTTCAAGTTTAAGAAGATTGAACAGGGGCAGTTGTTGTACCCCAAAATTTGCCCTCCCATTTTTTCATACAAGATATAATCCTAGGGTTTCTCGGATATTCAAGTTGGCTCAGAAATCGATCAGACAAATTCTCTTCCGAGGCAGTAAATCAGCAATTAGGGTTTTTCAGTTCTCAAAAGAAAATGAGTTTTCAAATTTTCAAATGGTCTTTATGGTCCTTCATGTGTTACCAAGGATGTTTATGCCAGGTTTCAGGCCTCGCGTCGTGAGTTTGCTCATTCAATGGTTCAGGTGACTAAAAATCAATTGCAAAAGTCAGCCTTTTCAGTATCAAATTCAAACGATTGTAACTTCTTCATTAATCGATATTCTTGAGCGTTTTTGTTTGCATATGACTCTCCTTGACGTCTTCTCCAATTTATCTTCACAAGTCAAGAGCTGATTATGTGTGAAAGATCATCAAAAATTCTAATATTTTAGAGGTAACTTTGTGTCTGACCTAATTTTAGATAATTGTTAGTCTGCCTTTCAAGAGTCGTAATGTCCTCAATTTTCAAGATCCCGGGACGACTATTTTTGTATATTGTCATGAGCGATGTCCTCAACAAGTCCTTTTTAAGAATCGAAGGAAATCGTAAAGACCTTGGAGTTTATCAATTTGTCATGAGTCATTTCTTGATTTAGAGTATTTTCAATTTCTAGTTGATTTCTCAAAGGTTGTGATTCTTATGTTAAGACTGTCCATAGAACGAGATGTTGAATTCGGAGATTCATATTGAGTTCGAAGAAGTGTTGTTTATAACACAAGTTACCATTCCGAAAATTGATTTATGATCTTGTTGAAAATTACTTGAGTTTTCATTTGAATATTGTTTTGATTAGAAAAGAATTACACGACATCACAAGCTTTTGTCCAAATCTAATACGGTTGATTCGCGTGGTTGGTTTTGAATTCAAGGTGTCAGAGAACTAATTCGCTAAAGTTTCTTCAAATTCATTCGAACTTTGGAATGCAAACATGATTAAAGCTATGTTGTGATTCATGGTTTATCTAAGTCATAATTCTCATGAATCAAATCAATTGTTGAACCTAATGCAAGACTTTTTTAAGGCGCTTTGGAATTCAAGACTATTCAAGTATATTCAAGAATTCAAGACTATTCAATGTTTATTCAAGAATTCGAAGTTATTCAAGAACTTAAGATTTACAACAAAGCGTCATTTTTATTTTAATATATTTCACAATTCTCCAAGTCTTCAAATTCAAATTACAAATGAAAGCCACAACGTTACAAAAGTTGCAACAATACAAATTCCTAAGATATTGATTTTTCTTGTCATCTTCAAGTCTTCATCAAACACGGTAAGTCAATCTTCGTCAATTCTCCCTATCGTCCAATGTGCTCGTACATGTAAACAAAAGGAGAGCATTAGTTAGCAAAATTCATGACGGAATAAGAATAAGAAATTTTCAAAGAAATCTCTACATTTTCATCATTAGGGATTGGTAAGAAGAATCAGAAATAAGGGGGGCAATGTTTCATCCGTATCTGGTCCATTGCAAATCACAATCTATTAATTGGTTCACAGAGGACAAAATAAGGAGAAATGCAAGTAAAAAAAAATAAGTTCATCATGGTTTCAAATGCTGCAAAAATAGTTTACATCACAATAAAAAAAGAAAAATCACAAGAGGCTAAAATGCTGTCAAAATGGACTGCATTGCAGCCCTCCATAGGCTGTCCATAAGAGGCCAAAATCTGTCAAAATAGCTGCAAACATACAACCCAAAATTGCACATATATTGGCTAAGTCAAAACTGCAACAAGAAAGACGAAAAGCAGCATAACAAATATGTTCAAACCCAATTGCTTTTTCCCCCCCAAAACTTTTGTTTTTCAGATGAAGATTATAAGCATATAACAGGGCCATTCGGGACAGAGAAAGAAGAACATATTCATTATTCAAAAAAAAAGTAACAGCAAGAACACATACGAAAAACACAGAGAGAGACCAAAGATCAAAAGAGCATACAACATTATAACAAAGCATACAAAACCCCAAAGAATATCATCATTTTCTTAAGACCACCCTACGAAAAGGAAGAGAATACAGAAAAAATGATAGAAATCAACTTCCCTGTCAAGCAAAAGCCAGCAACAAGGTAAGTTTCCATCACTCTTCCGAATTTACTATAAATATGTCATCTGCATACATTTCTGTTTTTTTTTGTTAAATAATCAGATCAAAAAAACCAGAACAGAACAAACCAACAAACCAACAAATCTGGAAAAAAAAATAGTAAAAACCAGTAATAGAACTGACAAACCAGCAAAACAAATCATCATCCAAGAAAGCAAACAAATCCTTCACCATCTCAAACCATCATCATCCAAAGACCAGAAAAATATAACAATCAAGAAAGCCAACAAATCTGTCACCATCTCAAACCATCATCACCCAAAAAACCAGAAGAAAAAATATAACAACCGATCAAAGTCAACCAATCCGTCACCGTCTCAAACCATCACCAACCCACAATCAAAAACCCAATACGCTAGCTGCTCGCAATTCCCTCCAAACAGCTTCTGCAACTCCCTCTGTCCATCATCACCGTAGCCGGAAACATGCAAAATAGAAGAGTGGAAAACCGCGGTAGGATAGATCGTTTTTAGACAGTGATTCCTCCGTCAATCGGAGAGCGTTCATTTGATTCACAGCCGAATTTAGTGAGGGGTGATGCGGCCAAGTTCGGAGAGAGAGGAGAACGATGGGTTAGAGTGAGAGAGAGAAAGAAATAATTGAAAGCCGAGTTAGAGATAAAAATGGAGGTTCAGAGAGAACGTGTTTACAACAAGGAGAGGATGAGAAAGAATCGTTAAATTAAAGAGAGAGAGAGAGAGTGCTGCTTTTTTTTTTAATAATTTGTTTAAAACTTGGAATAAATTATTTAATGTGGTTTAGAGCGTTTCCTTTTCCCTATGCATTGTCGGCGGCCCTTCTTTTTCCCATTTAGGGTTACAATAATTTTATTCCTTCCTAAGCCAAACCGGGTCGGCCCCTTTTGGGCCTATTGGCCCAGTCCGTCACTGTTTCCTTTTTAGTTTACTGGAGGCGTAAATGTAACAAATAAATAGTGTAGTGCAGTTGGTAAAGCATACTTCTAATAACTGAGGGGACTCGAGTTCAACCCCTGTTGGGGCCTTTTTTTTCTTCTTGTTTTCTTTTTAGATGTTTGATAAAAAAATTAGTTTAGGTTTAGTTTTTAATTTTAAAATTCAATTAAATTTAAACACAACTTTTAAATTAGATAAAATTTTCTTAATTAGTTTAAATTAGGAATTTGTAAATAGTTTTATTTATTGATATTTTATCATTTAGTTAACATTTTAATTTCTACATCATAAAAAATATTAAAAGATAAAAAAAAATATACACTTCGATTTAATTTCTTTTAGTCAATTATTTCATTTTTAGAATAGGTTTTATTTTCTTCTTTTCAAATTGCTTTTTCACAAACAAAATACCAAGAATTTATTTCCATATTTTGTTGGTTAATACTATTTCATAAGATTGTTGTAGTTTTAATTAATTGTCCGATTCAATTTGGTTGTATTGTTTGCTATTTGGACCTTTTAATCGCATTTGACTCTTCCCCATTTGTAAAAAAAATTGTACCCCCATTCCCGAAAACCTTGTAATAGCGTAGAATTTCAGTTCCCGCAATTTACTGTCTTCCTTACACTGTATAGTAATTAGGCGTGCATGGCAAGATTCAAAAAATCAATCGCTAGATAACCTAATCAAAGAACAAAATAACTTGAAACAAACACACTTTTTCACACGCGCACCTCTAGGGTAACCTCGCTCGTTGCCTCGGAAATACAGTCATGTCCCTCGAATATGGGATGCCTTAGCAATGACCCTTTGATAAAAAAGATTGTAGTCCCTTGATGACCCTCAACGTTGCCTTCGATAAAATGATCTCGTCCCTTACAAAAATTTCTAAAGCGTCTCATAAGTTGCCTTCGATGACTGTAAAAATGACCCGCGCCTGTCCCTTCACATCCAATGATGGGGCTTCTTACCAAATTAATGGTAAGATAGCAACATTAAAAGGAGGAAGAAAAGAACAATTGAAAACCTTTCAAGTAGATAGATTCGCTCCTAGTTACTCGCTTGCTCACGATAAAAACATTTTTACACCTACACTTTCATTTAAAACATTTTCAAAAGACAAAACATTTTGTGTACGTTCTTATAGAGACGAGAACCATTGCAAAACATCTTTTCAAAACACTTTCCGAAACACAATCCACAAACATATCTTTGAACCACTTTTTGAAACAAAAATTTGTACGCGTTCTTATAGAAACGAGAACCATTACAAAGAGATTTTTCAAAACACTTTCAAAGCCCATACCACAAGCACACTGTCAAATAAAAGTAAGTGATCTAAACGAGTAACTAAGAGCCCATGGAAAACCATGGATGAAAAGGGTGCTAATACCTTCCCTTTTCATTATCTACCCTCGAACCCGAGAAATAATCTCGAAAGGTCTTTCCTGTGCTTTTTTACCTTTACTTTTGGATAAAACAAAAGTCGGTGGCGACTCTTGCTATCCACACAAATGCGATCGAAACGCAAAACACGAAGTCAGTTCTCCCACCGTATCACACCTTGGTATTATGATATCAAACATTTTCTCTAGAGTCAGGAGTACCCACCTGAGGCATCAAACAAAGATATGAATACCTTGAAGAGGTTAGTTGGAAATTTCTTCCTCAGTGGAGATGTTTTGTACATGCAAGACTTTGACATGGTATTGCTCATATACGTGGATATACACGAAGCAGACATGTTGACGCATGAAGTTCATGAAGGATCATTTGGTACTCATACCAATGGACATTCAATGGAAAATATGATGCTTATAATAGGTTACTATTGACTGACAATGGAATTTGATTGCTTTAAGTTTGTGAAGAAGTGCCATAAATTTCATATCTATGCTGATAAGGTTCATATGCCTCCAACTCTTCTAAATGTTATCTCCTCTTCATGGCCTTTCTCTATGTGGGGCATTGATATGATTGGTATAATAGAGCTGAAAGCTTTGAATGGACATCATTTCATCTTAGTGGCAATTGACTACTTTACCAAGTGGGTGGAAGTGGAATCCTATGCTAATATGACCAAACAGGTTGTGGTCAAGTTTATAAAGAATCATATTATTTGTTAGTTGTTGTAACTGGTTTTTAAATAAGAGTTACTAACCTTAATTTTTATCCTAAGGAAGGGAATATATAGGTTAACCCTAAAATAGTCGGAGGTTCTAGATTGTTAGACTCGTTTCTAGACGAAGGGAAGGTGTTAGACACCCCTCATCTACCTTGTTCACAAGGAGACTAGGGTTTAGAAGCACAATCTTTAAGAAATAGGGTTTTAGTTTTTTATTAGGGGAACTCGCCACGATCTTAGTCTTACCCCTACGTACTCTCTTATGAGGAATCAGAGTCCCAATTCGTAGTTCGTATTTGATTTGTGTTTTTTATGGATTACGAAGATATTTAAATTTTCCGCGTACTTAGTCTAAGTGTGTGAATAGAGGAGATATTTCGACAAAGCGCACAGTCGATTTAAATATGTCTGTAACCCTTTTTGAAAATTGATTATGGAATTTAATTAATTATGAAAATAATTTTATTGTTGGTTGAATATTTTTTAGTATATTAATTGCAAAAAACATCTTATTAAATGCATGATTAAAAATGATTTAATGTAATAAAATAAATAATATTTTTTTTATGAGTTATAGAATAATATACGGTTTAATAATAATAATAAAATATTAAAAAATTATAATTATAAAATATAAAAAATATTAAAACAATAAATAAAAAAGAAAATTAAATAAAATGCAAGGGGGTATGAATGATGTCGGGTTAGTAAACATAGGGAGGTGTATACAGCAGAGCCTTGAATTCGGATTTTGAATTCAGACCCAACATATAGGGGGGGTATGTTTTTAGACTATGTAGTAAGAACTGGGGGTATGAGTAGTAGGGGCCCAAGTCCTGATTTTGGACTTGGCCCATTAGGTTGGGGGTGCATTTTTTGTGAGTGTTAGTAAAAAAAATAAAATAATAGGGTGTGTTAGTAATGGGCCAGGCCCAGTGAGGTTTGGGAGGCTCGTTTGACCAAGGTGCGAAAGGGTATACTGTAACCGATGGACACATGCTTTTTATGAGCATTTGATGTAGATTGTGTAATTGAGATTGAGGGAGCGTGATAACAATTATGGAATGACGTGCATTGGATTGTTAAGAAAAATATAATTCTGTTTTACACAATATTTGTTTCATTTCTTGTTTATCCCTCTCGCTCTTCACTCGTTTTCTCTCATCCTCTCCAATGACACAACACCGAAACCCTAATCCCCCACCGCTCTAAACCTGATCCTCGTCGGTGATTTTCTCGCCGAGACACCCAAACCAAACCCCACCTAACCTCTAGATCAAACACAACAATATCAAAGGAATAAAATAATCTAAGTGATTCATTACCCTTGACGCGATTTCACGTTTGTTCTCTGATTCCTGGCCCTTTCGCTAATCTTCCTTCCTTTCTTTCGCAGGTATGAGGTGACGACGAAGGTGATGATAAATAGGAGGTGAAGCAATTGAAAAGATTTATGGTATCGGATTTTGAAACCTAAATCTCAAGTGAGAACATGGCAAGGCACCCGAGTATATCTGCTTCTTCCGATTTTCCTCTTCGTAAATTTTTCTCTTAATTTTCTTTCCTCTGTAATAGTCTTTTTCTCTGTAAATGTTTCTCCCCTATTTTGTTTTTGATTTTCACTTTTTATAGTAATTTTAGGGTTTATAAATTAGGAAACAAAATTACGTTGTCGTTATTTAGGGATTTATTTTGACTGTAATCTGGTTTTCATTGTAATTGCTTTGATAAGATTATGATTATGCATTAATTCATTTCTATTTTGGTTTTGGATTTGACTTGGTATTAGTTGGACAATTGAATGTAAAGTTTTGCTTTTGTTTTGTTTTGTTATATTATTGAGAAATTAAATGTAAGATTGATAAAAAAATCAAGTTTTGATTCTGTTTCCATGTATTGATTCGCACAATATTGGTTTACGCATTATTTTTTCTTGAATTTGTACAGTAAGAGTTTGTTTGCTAATCTGGAATTGAACTGGGCCTGTTTCCTTGATTGGGCTGCGTGTTTTAAGGGCTGTACATTGGACCGTGTAACACGGTGGGAGAACTGACTTGGTCGTTTTGCGTTTTATCACAAATATTGCGGTTAGCAAGAGTCGCCACCGACTTTTATTTTATCCAAAAGGAAAGGCTGAAAAGAACAGGAAAGACCTTTGAGATATTTTCTTGAGTTCGGGGGGTAGATTATGAAAAGGGAAGGTGTTAGCACCCTTTCCATCCATGGTTTTCCATGGGCTCTTAGTTACTTGCTATATCACTTGCTTTTTTTTGAAAAATGTGCTTTGTGTGTTTTTTTAAAGTATTTTGAAAAGGCGTCATTGTTTAGGCAAACTTTGTAATGATTCTCGTTCGTAAGAATGTATACAAAGTGTTGATATTTTTGAAAATGTTTTCAAGTTTGAAAGGTGTTTTGAAAGTGTTGGTGTTTGTTTTGAAAATAACAAGGATATTTGGTTTTGAAATTGAGCAAGCAACTAGGAATAATCTACCTAATCAAAAATCTTTCATGTTTATTTCCTCTTTCCTTTGACATTGTTATCTTACCATTGATTTGGTAAATAACCCTATCTTTGTATGTAAAAGGGACGGGCGTGGGTCATCGTATAACCATGATTAACAATGTTGTAAGATATCTTAGCATTTTCTTTAAGGGACTAAGATCATTCTTAAAGGGCAACTTTGATAGCGTCATCGAGGGACTATGATCTTGTATTTTGTTTGTTTTTGCTAAGATACCTCACATGCATAATATGACCATTTTATAAGGCAACAAAGTGGATTTACCCTAAGGGTGTATGTGTGAAAGTGTATTGGTTTACATGCTTGATTTGTCTTGATTAGGGTTTTCTAAGCATTGATTTTAATCTTTCCATACAAACCCTAATTACTAACATTTGTATATAAAGCGTTAAATTGCGGAATTTAAATGTCCTACACTATTACAACACTTTAGGGGATGGGGGTATACAAATTACAAATGAGGAATTGCAAGAAAATTAAATCTAAATAATTATTACAACCATATTAAATATTGTATAAAAAAATTAATAAACAAAAATGCAAGAATGTAAATATAAAAAGAAATGTGATTTTTGTTTGGTTTTCATGAAAAGGGGTTTTTGACCTAATTAACTAAAATAAAATAATGAACTGAAAAGAAGAAAATTAAGATTAAGTTAGTAAAAAAAATTAATTTAAAGAGAACAAATTTTTTAGGTTTTTTGTGAATTTGATTAATTTAGTAAATATAATTAATTAAATAAAAGTCCTAGGTTCTAAATAGATTTTAATTTACAAGAAAATAATATAATAATAATTAAGACTAATTATCTAAGTATTTAAAAAAAGGATATTAATTTATTAAAGGAAATGTTTTTTGTTCTTTTAGTTTTATGAAGAAAAATAAACTAAATAAATATAAATAATAAAATATAAATATTCTTGGATTTTTTATTAATAAAAATAAAAATAAAAATAAAAATAATAATAATAATAATAATATTAATAATAATAATAATAATATTAATAATAATAATAATAAAAGATGAAAATAAAATAAAATAAAAAAATAAAGTCAGGGAGTGTGATACGATGGGAGAACTGACTTGAAGGTTTTGCGTTTGTGTTTGCAAATGTTGCGGTTTAGCAAGAGTCGCCACCGATTTTTCTTTTATCCAAAAGGAAAGGTGAAAAAGCACAGGAAAGACCTTTAGAGATGTTTTCTTGAGTTCGGGGGGTAGATTATGAAAAGGGAAGGTATTAGCACCCTTTTCATCCATGGCTTTCCATGGGCTCTTAGTTACTCGCTAGATCACTTGCTTTTGTTTGAATGTGCTTGTGGTGTGGTTTTGAAAGTATTTTGAAAATATAACTTTATAATGATTCTTGTTTCTATAAGAACGCATACAAAGTGTTTGTTTCAAAAATAGTTCAAAGATGTGTTTTTGAAAGTGATTTTGAAAAGGTGTATTCTTTGTAATGGTTCTCGTTTCTATAAGAACGCGTACAAAGTGTTTGTCTTTTAAAAATGTTTCAAAGTGAGAGTGTTGGTGTATGAAATGTTTTCGTTGGGAGCAAACGAGTAACTAAAAGAAAATCTACCTACTCAAAAGGTCTTAAATATTCTTTTCCTCCTCCTTTAGATGTTGCTATCTTACCATTGATTTAGTAAGAAGCCCCATCGTTGGATGTGAAGGGACATGCGTGGGTCATCGTATAACCATGATAGCAATGTTGTGAGATGACTTAGCACTTTTCTTTAGGGACTAAGATCATTTCAAAAGGCAACTTTGATAGCGTCATTGAGGGACTATGATCTTGTATTTCAATTGTTTTTGCTAAGACACCCCACATGCATAACATGGCCATTTTTAAGCAACAAGTGGAGTTAACCTTAAGGGTGCTAGTGTACAAGTGTGTTTGATTGCATGCATTTAGTCTTGCTTAGGGTGATCTATTTGTTGATTTTCAAATCTTGTCATACACCCCCTAGTTACTAGCATTTATATTTTAAAGCGATAAGTTGCAGAAATGTAAAGTCCTATGCTATTACAATATTTAGGGGATGGGGGTACATATGTACGAATGGGGATATCAAGGATTTTAAGTCCTAAGTTACTATTACAACCATATCGAATGGATAAGAATGTACAAAAGATGTAAAGTGGACTTATTTTATTTTAAGAAAATATTTTTGATCTTTTGTTTTAAGAAATAAAGCATGTAGAAAATAAAAAAAATGTTTTTCTGGTGTCTTTTTTACTAACGAAAAAGAAAGTAATAGCAAAAATAGTGAGAAAAAGAAAAATAGAATCAGCGTATTGCTGACTAAAGGAGGTCAAAAGTTCTGACTCTGGCCAACTGCAAAACAGATATCCTGTTAGTGAAAAAATGGGTGAAGTTAGAAGTTCTGGGTCCACTGGGAACGAGGTAGTTTTCAGAAGTTTTGGTACCATCGACAACAAAGTAGATTTCAGAAGTTCTGATACCACTGGCAGAACTTGGTCTCCCTATCCATGCTAGTCAAAACATCTGCAACTTGGTCATTTCTCAACAAAACAGAAGATGTGCTTATGACAGTTATAGCAGGTGTCATAGTGTTTCAGAAATAAGAAATATCATAACTATAAATCAGAGGCAAGTATGAATTTTCTAATCCTAATTATGAGTTCTAATTTCTTCAAGAAGTTCTGAACTGATTTACTCCCTACTTAGGCAGACAGATGCATGCAACCTCAGAATATGTACAACATTAGAAACATGATATCTACATTGTATTTTTGAACATGCACATCTGATAATGTTTAAGTAATGTGGTGAGAGTTAGCAGAAGCTTACCTTGCAGCTGGAAGAGATTTTGTGAACTGGATTTAACCTCAACTCTAATGATGTTCTGAGCAGCTTCTTCACGTACTCAGCAGGATGGAAGTTTTCAATTTCTGGAACAGCAAAGGGGTGATGTTCTGACTTCTTTGAGGTGGAGGTGGATGGAGAGTGTATAGCAGTATGAACACAGAAGTTAGGATAACTTCTAATATGTTAATCAGCAAATGCATGGATGGCTTCAGTCAAAAAGCACTTGAGGATAAATGAAGTTTGAATGCAAGGAATCAAAAGTTAACATGTTTTTGTATGTTGTGCTTACAGTTTTTGGAACTCTTGGAATTTTGGCAGGGGTTCAAGGCTTTTCTTTTCTCAAATTTTCGACCCCTTTACAGTTGCAAATGTAGTTCAATTTATAGGCAAGGATTTAGTAGCTTGGAAAAATCAAAGATACAACCATCATATTCTAGGCGCTGACTTGTTCTTGAAGAAAGTTCAAACATGTATGGCTCAAAGCACAAAGTAAGGTGGTCAGCAGCTTATAGCCGTGCCTAAACTAGAATTGTAAGTAGGAATTAAGGAAAAGTAACTTCCACAGCAAAATTAATGAATGGTCCCACCACACTTTTGTACAAGAGTTTGATTTTTCCAAGACAGGAAAGGTGCTTCTATGCCACACGTGGAGAAATCCTTTGAACAAAGACCCATAAGTGGTTGTGAGAATTAAATGAGCATTAAATGATGATGAGCTTGATCAACCCAGAAATCCTACAACATGAGATTCATATCATTGCTTAATTCTGGATCAGAGGTCCAGTATCAGCATAAATCAGAATGAACATCCAACTTATGATCTTTGTATCTTTTTGCTCCAGCATGTTCTGAAGGAGCGTTGAACCTAGCCTTCATATGCTGAAGAATCAATGTTCTGACCCGAGCATTGAACATAGCCTTCATATGCTGAAGAATCATGTTCTGACTGAAGCATCATGTTCTGACCAAAGAGCAATGCTTCTGCATGCTTTGATTAAAGCGTCATGTTCTGGACCGTGTTTGCAACTTCTGACTGCACTTGCATAGAGGCTGACTCAGATGTTCTGAAGTACTTAGAAAATTTTCTAAATGTTTAGAAAATTTGATTTTTTCAAAGTAACTTCTGACTTCTGATTTTTTTTATGAACCAATTTCATGTTTTGATGAAGTATAATTCTTCGAACTTGATTTTGATTTAAAAGTCAATGTTTGACTTTTTCAGTATGCTTTTTACCATTTTGCCCTTATGGATGATTTCCTTGAAAAGTGATGATTCAAGACTAGGAGCTTGATAGAAGCAAACCTAAGAGTCCAGGATGATCCTTTGAGAAATGAGAGGGCAAATTTTGGGGTACAACAGTTACCCCTGTTCAATCTTCTTAAGCCTGAGGATGTAGATTGGTTGATCTGCCTTTCTTGATCTGAAGGCGGAAGATGATTGAACACTAGAGTGCCCAGAAATTTGCACTCGCATGAAGTAATACTGATTGGTGATGCCGGGAATGGGCTTACAGATGCCATTTGGAAAGCGACGGGAAATCACAGGAGATGGGCTTAAAGATGCCATCCGAAAAAGATTGGTTGCATAAGAGATTCCTGGATGAGAGTTCCTGTAACTGCTGTCGAGGGGGGAACTTTGTCGGGGAATATTGACTTATGCACTGAGAAGTAAAGTCTAGGAGCTTCGGTTGTCCATTTCTCTACTGAGGAATTATCTCTTGACTGAGGAGGTGAAAGTAGAACGTATACCCAGTCAGGGTCCAGGATGTACAGCAACTCGTTGAGGAAATTTGTAAGTCGACTGCATCTGATCGGGTCTAGGCCTTACAGTGTTGTGACCTGTTGACTGAATATAAGGGAGAAGGTACCTGGATAGTAGAGTTACATCAAAATGAAAGCCTGGGTAGTAGGGCTATGAGAAGGAATCTGGGTAGCAGGGTTACTTTGGAATGAAAGCCTGGATAGTAGGGCTTGTGAGAAGGAACCTGGGTAGCAGAGTTACTTCAAAATGAAAGCCTGGATAGTAGGGCTTGTGGGAAGGAACTTTGATAGTAGGGTTACTTCGAAATGAAAGCCTGGATAGTAGGGCTTATGGGAAGGAACTTGGATAGTAGGGTTACTTCGAAATGAAAGTCTGGATAGTAGGGCTTGGTGAAGGAACTTGGGTAGTAGGGTTACTTTGAAATGAAAGCCTGGATAGTAGGGCTTGTAGGAAGGAACCTGGATAGTAGGGTTACTTCGAAATGAAATCCTGGATAGTAGGGCTTATGGTAAGGAACCTGGATAGTAGGGTTACTTTGAAATGAAAGCCTGGATATTAGGGCTTATGGGAACGAACCTGGATAATAGGGTTACTTCGAAATGAAAGCCTGGATATTAGGGCTTGTGGGAAGGAACATGGATAGTAGGGTTACTTCGAAATGAAAGCCTGGATAGTAGGGCTTGTGGTAAGGAACCTGGATAGTAGGGTTACTTAGAAATGAAAGCCTGGATAGTAGGGCTTGGTGAAGGAACCTGGATAGTAAGGTTACTTCGAAATGAAATCCTGGATAGTAGGGCTTGTGGGAAGGAACCTGGATAGTAGGGTTACTTCGAAATGAAAGCCTGGATAATAGGGCTTGTGGGAAGGAACCTGGATAGTAGGGTTACTTCGAAATGAAAGCCTGGATAATAGGTCTTGGTGAAGGAACCTGGATAGTAGGGTTACTTCGAAATGAAAGCCTGGGTAGTAGGGCTTGTGGGAAGGAACCTGGATAGTAGGGTTACTTCGAAATGAAAGCCTGGATAGTAGGGCTTGGTGAAGGAACCTGGATAGTAGGGTTACTTCGAAATGAAAGCTTGGGTAGTAGGGCTTGTGGGAAGGAACCTGGATAGTAGGGTTACTTCGAAATGAAAGCCTGGATAGTAGGGCTTGTGGGAAGGAACCTGAATAGTAGGGTTACTTCAAAATGAAAGCCTAGATAGTAGGGTGACTTCGAAATGAAAGCCTGGATAGTAGGGCTCGTGGGAAGGAACCTAGATAGTAGGGTTACTTTGAAATGAAAGCCTGGATAGTAGGGCTTGTGGTAAGGAACCTGGATTGTAGGGTTACTTCGAAATGAAAGCCTGAATAGTAGGGCTTGGTGAAGGAACCTGGATAGTAAGGTTACTTCAAAATGAAAGCCTGGATAGTAGGGCTTGTGGGAAGGAACCTGGAAAGTAGGGTTACTTCGAAATGAAAGCCTGGATAATAGGGCTTGTGTGAAGGAACCTAGATAGTAGGGTTACTTCAAAATGAAAGGCTGGATAGTAGGGCTTGGTGAAGGAACCTGGATAGTAGGGTTACTTCGAAATGAAAGCCTGGGTAGTATGGCTTGTGGGAAGGAACCTGGATAGTAGGGTTACTTCGAAATGAAAGCCTGGATAGTAGGGCTTGTGGGAAGGAACCTGAATAGTAGGGTTACTTCAAAATTAAAGACTAGATAGTAGGGTTACTTGGAAATGAAAGCCTGGATAGTAGGGCTCATGGGAAGGAACCTAGATAGTAGGGTTACTTTGAAATGAAAGCCTGGATAGTAGGGCTTGGTGAAGGAATCTGGATAGTAGGGTTACTTCGAAATGAAAGCCTGGATAGTAGGGCTTGTGGGAAGGAACCTGGATAGTAAGGTCACTTCGTTTAATCTTGTAGATTAGTTGACCCATTTGGTTTCGGGAACTAATTATCTCTTGGTTGCCTGCAGATATGACATGTATAACTGCTGGAATTGTTGGTGATAACAGTCTTTCCTGAAAAGATAACAGGGTTAGTTATACGCGATGCATGAAACGCGTTGTGAGATGACGTCCTCGAGATTATGCTGTATGTGATATGTATGCACATGTCATGATGTATGAGCATGGGATATTGGTCGTGACATATCCGAGTCCGGGAAAATAAATCCCTGACCGCTACTGGAGAAAATAGAATCCTTGACTGTTGTAGATCAATATGGCTCTTCTACTTCCGCTGAGGATGAGTAATGGAAGTGACTGTACTTTTGTCAGGGGGGGGAATTTTGTTTGAGAATAACTCTGCGGGGAACAATTTGGAAGGTGAATTTCCAAAAACTGAAGTAATGAGCTCTGTCGGGGATTGAGCTCCTTTATCCAGATAAATAAACTCTGCTCGGGAGAAAACTATATGAACCGCTTGCGATAACAAAATTTGGTTGGGGAACATAGATGTCGGTTCTCTGAAGGAAATTGGCTAGGGAAAGTAACTCCTGTTTGGGGAAGTCGATGTCAAAGCTTTGGTTGCCCCTACTATGTGGGGAGGCATAGACGCCACGGGGTCGCATTATGAGGAAATGACAATGACTTTGCATCA
The DNA here is from genome assembly GCA_948472305.1 of Vicia faba. NCBI lineage: Eukaryota > Viridiplantae > Streptophyta > Magnoliopsida > Fabales > Fabaceae > Vicia > Vicia faba. The sequence goes on from OX451741.1 coordinate 747,110,276, forward strand.
GGACTTTTCTTCCCCTGTACCTACTGGAGAAAGTGCCTACGGAGGCTTTGTAGATTGAGTGTTATCCCAACTCATGAGGTGCTTGGTAACTGCTGATCAGAATGATAAGTCTTCTACTGATAGGCAAGTGACAAGATGAAGGGACATAGTCGTACGCTTTGATCCCTAACTTTTGTCTGGACCGCCCTTTCGGGTTTTCAGTCCACTGGGATACACCTTTTTTGCCCAAGCCACCTTTTCAGGTTTTCGACTTGCCGGGTGTAAAGATTTTTTTTTGTTTTTATCGCTAATTTTTGCCCGAACTTTTTGGTTCTCCGGGATGCCCTTATTTTTTCCTAGGCCAATCGACCTAGCGGGTCTTTTTCATGCATGGTCTTTTCCGACTATGTCCATGTTCTCAGGATGTAGGGCGTTGTCACCGTCCATAGTGTTGTGTTGTAGTACTGTCAAGATGTTTTCTTGATGGCACATGATTCGTTGCTGGAATGCGTGCGTAATGCCCCAAGTGATTCTGATGGAGATCTGCCCCTGGTTATTTGGCACTTTTGGAGAGACTGCCCCAGATGTGTTAGACATCATGTCATTCTCCTTAGTAATGGAAGACCTGTTGTTAGAAGTGTCTTTCCTGCTGAGGCGATTTTGTCCATTGAGAGGATGTCTGTTCATTGAATATCCATTGTGCGGATTTCTCAGTTGTCAAGCAACTAGTCATATGAAAACAATGTCATTTAAAGAATGCAAAGCCTATGTCTGTCTTGATGTTTGAAAATTCATTTTTTAGTAGAACAAACAAATTTTGTAAAAGTGTGATATCAACTCGGGATTTATAGCGAACCCTATAGGAGTCAGGATACCTTTTGTAACAGTATGCTCTCGAACTAACCCATGCTTCAGCTAGGACTTTTAAGGGTTATAATGTGGCCTGGTTCCCGGATCAAGAAACAAAGGATAAAGGCTCAAAATTTATTTGTATCCACCCGTTCTTCATGATACTCTTCAATCCTATGCTCAGTTAATTGCACGTTTAGAATCCCAGTTGAGTTCTGGAATATTATCCTTGATGTTCCGGTGATGGTTTGGATACTGACAGTTTATTTTGAATAGGCAGACATCTTTTTTGTCGAGGATTTGTATGACCTCTTTCTTTTTGATTTTACTATCCATGTCTTTTGCATGAACTGTTTCTTTCTGATTACAGTCAGCGGGATGCCCTAGTTTTTTTTCTTAGGTCTCCTTCATAGGTTTTGACTTAGCGGGCTTTTATTTGGAGAGATAATGACTGTCTGTCTTGATAATCATGCGGAACCATCATCGTCTTTTGATTTAGAAGGACGTCTTTGATGCCATTCACTGTGTACGAAGCAGAAGATTACGACTGAATGTGCGTCTGAATTGACTGAGAAAACTACGCTGCCCCAGGTTGTGATTAAGGGTTTTAATTTGTGTGAAAGAAAAACTCCTACTTCTTTGGATCAAAGGGGTTGACTAGGTATTATATTCCTTATAACTCCACTGTTTGGGATTTGAAACAACGCATGTACATCGTCAGCAAGGTCTTTTCAAAAGCATATTGTAGAGATTATGGTATCGTTTTTGTCATCCTCCCTCTAAAGGCTTGGAGCTTTTGATCGAGAGTTGAATATCACAAAAAGGGGAGCAGTTTAAATATAGTGAATACGAATGAATTGAGTCAAAACAGACATATGCAATGCATTGATAAAGTAACAGAGTTTGACATGAATAGATGTTCGAACAATCAAAAGAAAATTACAAATTGAAAAATTTTAATGAACAAAAGCCTCTTTGCCTGAATTTGTCACTTCAGATTGTGTGTCTTTGAGGGAAGGTAGAAGGACTCAGCCTGACCATCTTGTGTAAACTCTAACACCCCTTCATCAATCAAGTTTTGAACTTCATATTTCAACCTCCAACAGTCGTCAGTATCATTCCCCGGGCTGTTGGAGTCGTATGCCCACCTTGCATCAGGATTGTAGTTAGGGGACGAAGTCTTGGGATTCAGATGAGATCCTATCAACATAATCAGATTCATCCTTAATAGGTGTTGCAAAGCTTGAGACATCGACTGTTGAGTTTGGTAAACTGCCATTTGGGTATATCCAGCGTACTCTGATTAACCCGTCGTTTTTAGTGAGGTTGTTGTTGGACCCGTGAGGTAGTAGAAATTTGGAAATGTCCACTCTTCACCAAACCAAACTCTTGTCTTCTTGGAGGTTGATCAATGACTTGGTCCCCAACCTCGGCTGCTTGCTTCATACGGTTGTATCCATCTTGATAAAGTTTGTTGATAATGGTTCTCAGCTCTTCTTGTCCACAGGCTAGGCCTTGGATAAGATCCATCTTCCCTAGCATCTGGGTTCTCATTGCTTCAACCTCAGCTTGCAGTTATTCCAACCGTTCGTCCTTATTGTCTTCAGGATTTTTCTTGGCTAGGTTCCCAGCGAGGAGTGCTTTCAACTCTTCCTGCCCCTTGTATAAGCTTAGGAGCATTCCTATGAACCTAGCCTCTTGAATTTGGAGATCTCTGTTGTCTTGTTTGAGAGCCATTACGGAAATAAACAGCGAGAACATGAGAGACCTACTTTGAAACCTGTTTATGCAATGATATGTATGATATATGTATGCAATGTTTTCAAGGATCTCGTGGGGTAAACAAGAAAATGTCAGAAGTTGAGATTTGCAGCTTTGATTGAAAAACTTCGTATCGCCGAATGTCCTTTTACGAGAGTCAAGCTCACCATATCAAGTGGTTCATAGCCCCTGACTCAAGTTATCGTGTTTTGATCTTTTGACGACATTGGCTAGGGGAAAATAAATCCCCCTGCCACTTGCTAGACGTTTGGTTCATCATAACCTGCACCACAGGCCCTTGAGTCCTTGAAATGGCTAAGGAAATTCTATGATATGATGTTATGATGTTATGTACAGATATGCAAGTTTATATACAAATAATCATATTCACACAAAGAAAATAAATCCTTAGTTTTAGGCTTGCATGGAGTTTGTAGGTAAGTACCCTCTTGAAGTTTAGTTGGCTCAACCTGTCTTAGAAATAGTGATCGGGTTCTAAAGGATCTCAATATCACCGACCTTTCTTTTAGGTATTGTCTCAGAACAATCAATCTTTTCTTGCGGCCGAGATATCCCAAAAGTCCAGCCTCAATGAATGTAGTATCGAGTATCAGCCAATTTTCAGCACTACACTGAAACCGGTTATCTCGCTACGTCCTAATGGCCAAGTTTGTTCAATTAGGGTTATAAATTCAGTTAGTGCTTCATGATGCCACTCAGCGGCCCCGTATTCTCCTCGATTCACCACGAGGGATACCTGTACCCACAAATGTGTCACACTAACGTAGCCATTGCTTCAACCATATCGGTCTATGCCGTACAGTTTCCATAATCTATTACTACTTACCTAAAAAGGTGTCCCAGATCCGGGTGGAGGATCAAAGCAAGCCCAAACAAGGAACCAATAATGTAAAGCAAGCAATTCAAACAAATGAAGGAAAGTAAATGTGATCTAACCCTAAGGTAACCCCACTTTTAAGAAAAGATTCCCCAGCAGAGTCGCCAATTCTGCGATACGGTGGGAGAACTGACTTGAAGGTTTTGCGTTTGTGTTTGCAAATGTTGCGGTTTAGCAAGAGTCGCCACTGACTTTTCTTTAATCCAAAAGGAAAGGTGAAAAAGCACAGGAATGACCTTTAGAGATGTTTTCTTGAGTTCGGGGGGTAGATTATGAAAAGGGAAGGTATTAGCACCCTTTTCATCCATGGCTTTCCATGGGCTCTTAGTTACTCGCTAGATCACTTGCTTTTGTTTGAATGTGCTTGTGGTGTGGTTTTGAAAGTATTTTGAAAATATAACTTTATAATGATTCTTGTTTCTATAAGAACGCATACAAAGTGTTTGTTTCAAAAATAGTTCAAAGATGTGTTTTTGAAAGTGATTTTGAAAAGGTGTATTCTTTGTAATGGTTCTCATTTCTATAAGAACGCGTACAAAGTGTTTGTCTTTTGAAAATGTTTCAAAGTGAGAGTGTTGGTGTATGAAATGTTTTTGTTGGGAGCAAGCGAGTAACTAAAATCAAATCTACCTACTGAAAAGGTCTTAAATGTTCTTTTCCTCCTCCTTTAGATGTTGCTATCTTACCATTGATTTAGTAAGAAGCCCCATCATTGGATGTGAAGGGACGGGCGTGGGTCATCGTATAACCATGATAGCAATGTTGTGAGATGACTTATCACTTTTCTTTAGGAACTAAGATCATTTCGAAAGGCAACTTTGGTAACGTCATTGAGGGACTATGATCTTGTATTTCGATTGTTTTTGCTAAGACACCCCACATGCATAACATGGCCATTTTTAGGCAACAAGTGGAGTTAAACTTAAGGGTGCTAGTGTGCAAGTGTGTTTGATTGCATGCATTTAGTCTTGCTTAGGGTGATCTATTTGTTGATTTTCATATCTTGTCATACACACCCTAGTTACTAGCATTTACATTTTAAAGCGATAAGTTGCAGAAATGTAAAGTTCTACGCTATTATAATATTTAAGGGATGGGAGTACATATGTACGAATGGGGATAGCAAGGAATTTAAGTCCTAGGTTACTATTACTATCATATCGAATGGATAAGAATGTACAAAAGATGTAAAATGGACTTATTTTATTTTAAGAAAATATTTTTGATCTTTTGTTTTAAGAAATAAAGCATGTAGAAAATAAAAAAAATGTTTTTTTGGTGTCTTTTTTATTATTGAAAAATAAAGTAATATCAAAAATAGTGAGAAAAAGAAAAATAGAATCAGCGTATTGCTGACTAAAGGAGGTCAGAAGTTCTGACTTTGGCCTGCTGCAAAACAGATATCTTGTTAAAGAAAAAATGGGTGAAGTCAGAAGTTCTGGGTCCACTAGGAACGAGGTAGTTTTCAGAAGTTCTGGTACCACCGATAACAAAGTAGATTTCAGAAGTTCTTATAACAATGGAAGAACTTGGTCTCCCTCGCCATGCTAGTCAGAACATCTGCAACTTGGTCATTTCTCAACAAAATAGAAGATGTGCTTATGACAGTTATAGCAGGTGTCACAGTGTTTCAGAAACAAGAAATATCAAAACTATAAATCAGAGGCAAGTATGAATTTGCTAATCCTAATTCTGAGTTCTAATTTCTTCAAGAAGTCATGAACTGATTTACTCCCTACTTAGGCAGACAGATGCATGCAACCTCAGAATATGTACAACATCAGAAACATAATATCTACATTGTATTTTTGAACATGCACATCTGGTAATGCTTAAGTAATGTGGTGAGAGTCAGCAGAAGCTTACCTTGCAGCTAGAAGAGATTCTGTGAACTGGATTTAACCTCAACTCTGATGATGTTCTGAGCAGCTTCTTCACGTACTCAGCAGGATGGAAGTTTTCAATTTCTGGAATAGCAAAGGGGTGATGTACTGACTTCTTTGAGGTGGAGGTGGATGTAGAGTGTATAGCAGTATGAACACAGAAGTTAGGATAACTTCTAATAGGTGATTCAGAAAATGCATGGATGGCTTCACTCAAAAAGCACTTGAGGACAAATGAAGTTTGAATGCAAGGAATCAAAAGTTAACAGGTTTTTGTATGTTGTGTTTACAGTTTTTGGAACTCTTGGAATTTTGGCAGGGGTTCAAGGCTTTTCTTTTCTCAAATTTTCGACCCCTTTACAGTTGAAAATGTATTTCAATTTATATGCAAGGATTTAGTAGCTTGGAAAAATAAAAGATACAACCATCATATGTTAGGCGCTGACTTGTTCTTGAAGCAAGGTCAAACAAGTATGGCTCAAAGCACAAAGTAAGGTGGTCAACAGCTTTTAGCCGTGCCTAAACTAGAATTGTAAGCAGGAATTAAGGAAAAGTAACTTCCACAGCAAAAGTAATGCATGGGCCCAACACACTTTTGTACAAGAGTTTGTTTTTTCCAAGACAGGAAAGGTGCTTCTATGCCACACGTGGAGAAATCCTTTGAACAAAGACCCATAAGTGTTTGTGAGCATTAAATGAGCATTAAATGATGATGAGATTGATCAACCCAGAAATATTGCAACGTGAGATTCACATCATTGCTTAACTCTGGATTAGAGGTTCAGTCTCAACATAATTCAGAATGAACATCCAACTTCTGATCTTTGTATATTTTTGCTGCAGCATGTTCTGAAGGAGCGTTGAACCTAGCCTTCATATGCTGAAGAGTCAATGTTCTGACTGGAGCGTTGAATATAGCCTTCATATGCTGAAGAATCATGTTCTGACTGAAGCATCATGTTTTGACCAAAGAACAACGCTTCTGCATGCTCTGATTGAAGTGTCATGTTCTGGACCGTGTTTGCAACTTCTGACTGCACTTGCATAGATGCTGACTCAGAAGTTCTGAACTACTTAGAAAATTTTCTAAATGTTTAGAAATTTTGATTTTTAACTTCTGACTATTATTTTTTTTTATGAACCAATTTCATGTTTTGAAGAAATATAATTCTTGGAACTTGATTTTGATTTAAAAGTCAAAGTTTGACTTTTTCAGTGTGCTTTTAACCATTTTTCCCTTATGGATGATTTCCTTGAAAAGTGATGATTCAAGACTGGGAGCTTGATAGAAGGAAACCTAAGAGTCCAGGATGATCCTTTGAGAAATGAGAGGGTAAATTTTGGGGTACAACAGGGAGGTTAGAAAGTGAAACAGGGCGTATGAAATAAGCAAAAATGTTAGGCCCAACAAAGGGAGCCCAGCGCCTGCCTTTAAACAAAAAAGAGTGAATATGTTGAAAAATTGTCAAAAAGGTAGCGTTGGGTGTTAAACCCATGACCTTCCATACATACGCGTGCTACCTTTGCCACTGGGGTGGCGGTACATCCGTTAACTTAATTGAAATGTTAAATACATAATACAAAACAAGTCCTAAATATGGAAATTCATCTTCAACCTCCAGCCAAATCATCTTTAACTTCACCATTCCTCAATAAAAATGAAATATGCAAACATGAAAGTTACTCCATTTTTCCATATGAATCCAACCATATAAATATCATAAGCTATAAATCAAAGATGAATGAGAATTTTTTAAAGTACCAAATTCAAACCTAATTATTTTCAAAGGTTCAATCCTAAAATTCTCCTAGCTCAATCAATATAAATAAAATCTATGGACATGTATAACTTCAGGGCAATGTTGTCCACATTTTATCTTCACAAGTGCAAGCCTAACAATACCTAAATGAAAAGATAGAAGTTCAAGAAATATACCTCAAAACTGGAAATCGTGAAATGAGTTTGAGCTGCTTTCAAGGAGTTGTAATGATCGTGTTAGCTTCATGAAGTTCCCAGGAAGCTAATGCAATGCTTAGCTGGAGTTGAGAGTGGCTGAAATGGCTTGGAGAAGTCAATGTGTAGTGCTCTGTTTTTGGTTATGGAGGATGATGGAATGGAGTTACAGCCGTGTAACAGGGACATGGATGAGTTGTATTTGATGTAGGGAAGCTTTAGGAACTAAAAGGCCAAAGAACACACGAGGGAAATATGAGTTACAAGTCCAAGGTCAGAAACTGTGCAACAATGGAGTTTTTGGGCAATTTCTGGCTTGAGGGAGTTTTGGTGTGTTTCAGGGTGCTTAAGCTCATGTTCTAGCTCACAAATAGTGCCTCTATTTATAAGCAACAAGTTTGGAAGCGTGTTATTGATCAGAATTCAAAATCACAAGCTTAAGCATAACATGTGATTTTTGAGAAATCCAAGTTTCAAAGCCTTGTGTACTTGCTAAGATAGAGTGGTTATGCTTTAAGCACACTTGCTTCTGACTTTGTAGATGGAGTGTGATCAGAGGGAACAAGTTAGAGGCTTAAGAATTGACTTTGTGCATACAGCTTGCTTTTCAAGAATGGTATTCTTCACTTTCTTCCCAAAATGGCAATGTGAATTGGATAAAGCTTAAACCACTTGGATTATAGCTCAAAAGTTTGTGTAATCCATTAATGATGGATAGATACACAAGTTAGAAGGCCTGCAAAGCAAGATTATGCAGCCTAACATTGAAATTGCATTTTTGTTCATCATGAAAATGACCTATAATTCAAGAATGAAATGCCAACTTCATGCCTTAGATTCTCCTTACTCAAACATGATCTCAAGGAGTTCTTGTACATTATAGAAAGCTTGTAATGTTCTCTACAACCCCTCTTTGAATCACGTTTAAAAATTTCTCTTGGAACTATGTAAAAAAATGCCATGAAGTTAGGTCAAAATCCTGCCTAAACTAGGGCAAAATTTTCACTAAGTGTTTAGTTTCATGAACATGAATTCATGGATTAATAACTTGAGATCTAAGAATTTCTAGGAGAAGTTGTGTAAATAAAAGTTTTATATCTCATGGAGATCTACAACTTTCATGTTGAAAGTTTCTTTTAAATCATCTTGCATCATTGTGAAAAATTGACTCAAAGTTATGAAAAAATATGAAGTTTTCAACACTTAGAAAAATTTCTAAGTTTGGAAACTTTGACTTTTCAAAATAAAATCTTGAATTTTTGATTTCATGATGAAAAAGTTTCATATTTTGACATGTTTTGATGAATTGTGATCTTTGACACTTGATTTTGACCAAAAAGTCCAAGTTTAACTTTTCAGTGTACAATTGACTTTTGATCAGTTGACTGAAAATCAACTATCAATCAATTGTTCTTGAGGGATGTTTTGAGTCATGGAATTAGGTAAAAATGATGCAATTGAGTACTTAAGATCATGTTTCCAACCAATCAACCATTTTCTAGGCCAAAAATAAAAAATTGCCCTTTCTCAATCAAAACCCTAATTTTGACCATTTTGCCCTTTTGATGATCTGATCAATATTCTTGAGGAATTATGGTCCAAACTTTATCAAATGATACATATGAGTTTATAATGTTGATATGGATAAAAAATTATGAAGTTTGACAGTAAATTGGCAACAATTGACTTTTTTCCCCAATACAACTGATTTTTAGGTCAACTGCTCAATTCACTGAGCAAAAATGTGATCCAAGACTTGAAACTTGACATGAGTAATCTTGAGGGTCCATAATGATCCATGAAATTCATATGAGGTATTAAAATTTCAATTATCCTTGTGCAAACTCAAACCCTAGTTTCAGTCATCAGTGCTTAAGGAGGTGTCTTGAGCTGATCAACCCTTGTGCATTCTTGAGCCAAAGAAGATCTTGTGAGAAAATATTTGATAAATGAGAGAGCAAATTTTGGGGTACAATAGAACGTGTAACAAAATTTCATCCTTTTTTAATTAATAAAACATAACAATTAAGTTAATTTTAATATATATGATGTTTAATTATAATAAATATTAATAGTAGTAATTATAATAAAATAATAGTACTGTTAATAATATTGTAATAATTAAAACAAAACAATTTCTTCAAAACAAACCCAAAGTTGAACGGGCCATATTTTTTATCATTGGCCCTTAACAAAACTGCTTTGTTCTATGGACTCTTCAACCTTATTTAACTTAAATGAGCCTTATTGTTTTCAAATTATTGGGCCTTTAACAAACGAGTTGCTTATACACCCCTAAACTCATCTGAATCCTAAATGGGCCATTCTGATTTAGAAATGGCCCAATATTTTCTTAATGGTGTGAAATCCATCCTTTAGGATTTGAAATGGGCTATTAAGCTTTAACAAATACAACCTCTTACGAAACAAATGGATTTTAACAATTTACACAGACCTTCTCTGATTTTGAAAGGCCAATGACTTCTTAATGATAACTCTAGAAATTAAGAGATAGAAACCAGTAGGGCAACTTTGCGTTATGACAATTGCCCCTATTTAATTACCTTTCGACTGAATAGTGTGAGAACACACATGTCTCACAAGTTCTGATCGGAAGTTTATTAAATATTGGAAGACCCCAAAATTTATCCGAAAAATTATAAGGATAAGTTGTAGAGTGTTCTCGTGGGTATGAAAAGTAGGCATAGATGGTGATGTATCATCTTACCAACATTTAAACCAAAGTTTATTTTGGTAGAACTTAGACACGATGACACATATAACTCCCTGATATCTAAGAGATTGTAAATTCTTTTGCATATTTACAAAAGTACACGTTTTGAAAAAGTTGACTTACTAATGCTTGGAGACTAATATAGTAAGTTTTGGTTTGATTTGATTTTGTCTATTCATCGCAACCTAGGGGATGAATAAAACAAAGTCAGATAACGCATTGCTGGATGGAGACCGATGCAATGGATTATGCAAATTCATTCGCACATCTATCGCAACCTAGGGGATAGATAATTCAAAAGCTTCCTAACAACATTGTTGCATGGAGATTGACACGATGAGTTATGTTGCGGATTTCTCACACCGCTGCATGGTTATTGACGCAATGGGTTATATCGCAGAAAAAGCTTGATAATAACATTGCTACATGGAGACTGAGGCAATGGGCTATATCACATAAAAAGCTTGATAATAACATTGCAGCATGGAGACTTTGGCAATGGGCTATGTCACAGAAAAAGCTTGATAATAACATTGCTACATGGAGATTGAGGCAATGAGTTATATCGTTAGTTTCACACATTGCTGTATGGAGACTGAGGAAATGAGTTATATCGTAGATGAGGAAACACATCGCTGCATGGAGACGGATGCAATGAGTTATATTGCTGATTTTGCACATTGCTGCATAGAGACTGAGGCAATGAGTCATATTGTAGATTTCACACATTGATGCATGGAGACAGATGTAGTGAGTTATATCAAAACGGAGGAATCACATCGTTGCATGGAGACTGACACGATGAGTTGTGTCGTAGAAAAAACTGTCTTTGATTGATTGAGTCCTAGATAACTAAATCAGATATAAGATTGGGTTTTTACTGGTTGTGTCTATTCTCAACCAAGGCAATAATTTGATGGAGGGTCCAAAGATATTGGTTTTGCCCAAAGTATGTTTGGAAAAATTTCATGTATGATGTATATGCATGATGTCTTAGATTGATATGAACCCGGAGTGATATGCACCGAGTGTCTGTATATGCCCCAAATGTTTTTATATATGTACAAAATGTGTGTATATGTTCTAAAATGTTATGAAAAATGTTTTTTTTTTATATTCTCTTCTTTTAAACCAATGGTTTTGTGTTACCAACTCCCCGATGTTTTAGGTTGCATCATCATGGTATCTTTGAATTGATTTGAACATGGTGAAAAGTGTCAACAGGATCTTAACATTTGTAGGCACATGCGTAGACGTTGGCACAAGCATGGATTCCTTTTGATGTTTTTCTAACCGAAATACTTTTCAATGTTCTATATGGTGCGTTTATTTGTCAAATCCCAAAAATGTTAACACAGTACTCACAAGAAATAATCGTATTATTCTACAAACAAGTCTGAAAAGAAAAAAAACACAATTTGCAAGATGGAAAAAAGTAAATGTTTTATTGATATGCCTCTGAATAAGCGATAGTAAAAGATGTAATTCCTTAAAAGAGGTAATTAAAGAAAGTTTTAAAACTATAAATGGAAATGAAAATGATAATTGATAATGTTGTTTCCCCAATGTTCTTTTGATAGCTCCAATCTTCTTTGCTTTTGAGTTGAATGATTTGGATCCATCTCTTCCTTCGTGGTTTATAGTCACGGTTCTTAGATCGCAGTCTTTTTGTTATTTATTTCTTTTGAATAAAATCCCTAATTTTTTCCTGGATTTCCCTTTCGGGTTTTCAATCCACCGGGATAATTTTTTTGTGTATGTCCCTAATTTTTGCCTGGATCGCCCTTTCGGGTTTTCATTCCACCGGGACGCTCCTTTTTGCATAAGTCGCCTATTTAAGGTTCAAACTTAGTGAGCTTTTTTATATACAGTATTTCTTGACTGCGTCTAAATTTTCCGGATGCGGTAGTTCTTCCCCATCCATTGTTGTGAGTATGAGACCACTACGGAGAATGATTTTTTTTACCACATATGGACCTTTATAGTTGGGTGTCCATTTAGCACGTAAATAGAGGCGAGGTAGAATAATCTTCTTGAGCACCAAATCCCATTCTTCGAACACTCGAGGGCGGGCTTTCTTGTCGAAGGCTTTCTTCATCTACTTCCGATATAATTGATCATGGCACAAAGTTGTCAGGCATTTCTCTTCAATGAAGTTGAGTTGATCAAGTCGCGTCTGAACCCACTCGGCTTCTTCAAGCTTTGTTTCTGTTAGAACTTGAAGTGATGGAATCTCTATTTCAACTGGGAGCACTGCTTCCATGCCATATAGTATAGAGAAAGCAGTTGCACCTATTGATGTGTGTACAGAGGTACGATAGCCATGTAGAGAAAAGGGAAGCATTTCGTTCCAATCTTTGTATGTCTTCACCATTTTATGAATTATTTTCTTGATTTTTGTTGGCAACTTCAACGGCCCCATTCATCTTGGGTCGATATGGTGAAGAATTATGATGCTCGATCTTGAAATTGTCGCATAACTCCTTCATCATTTTATTGTTCAGATTAGACCCATTTTCCGTTATGATCTGTTTTGAACCCCATATCTGCGTATGAGATTTTGCTTGATGAATCGAGTAACCACTTGACTTATCACATTCACATAAGATGATGCTTCTACTCATTTGGTGAAGTAATAAATGGCAACCAGTATGAACCGGTGTTCGTTAGATGATTTCGGTTCAATCATGCCTATCATATCAATTCCCAACATCGAAAATGGCCAAGAAGAGCTCATGACATTAGAGGAGTAGGTGGTGAAACAACCGGCTGAAATCATCAAAGATAAAATTCAACGAAGTCGCCATCAAACGTCTTTTATCCTATGGGAAGGGAAATTTGAACATCAAGAAAACCTGAAGGGGTGAAATCATAGTCTTGTGACCATAAAGATCAGGTAAGGAAGTCAGTTATGTGAGGGGAAGGTATTAGCACCCCACACGTCTATGGTACTCCACAGGATCCACTTGTGTTTGTTCTAATCTAAAAGTGTGTAAAGTCTATGTCTAAAGCTTAAGAGCTAAAAAGAAAGATGAAAAGGGGGGATGCATTCAAAATAAAAGAGAAAATAATGTAGGGAAAATAAAAGTTGTGCTCGTTCGGGCCCTACCCCAATGCCTACGTATCCCTTCTAAGGAATCAGAGCAGTCATAGTTCGGCTCAAAAGTTTCTGTTGGTTTTGTGTTTTTTAATGAACAATATTAATTACGCCTTCTACCGTAACTCAACCTTTGGATACTTATACATCAGCACATAAGTGAGTTAACATGTTCTTCTGAAAAAGTTTGAAAGAAAAAGCCCGAAGGAAAAAAGAGTTTGCGTTGGTTGGTGTTTTCGTTGCAGATCACAACTAGTTGATCTCAAGAGAGAGATGTTATCTACTTTTCTACTTATTCATGAAATGAGTCTTTGATACTTGAAGCACACCAAGGCTTATAATGGAAGATCAATAAGATCGAGAAGAAACCCACTTATCATTTCCCATGCTTTAGCAAAGGTATGATTCTCATCAGTAAGTTTTAAGTGTTTTTGAAGTTTTCTAGAAAAAGAAGTTTTTGTTTTAATGAAAATGCAAAATAAAAATAAAAGTACAAGGGGGACTAGAAAAATAACCCTAGAGTTGTCATGCATTATTGATCCTATTGTTGAGGATAAAAGAGGGGCATCTCTACCTAATATTATCATACATGGATATAAGCCTAATGTCTATTCAATTCACATTTGGAGAAGGGTGAATTAAAAACTTATGGGGAGCTTTTGTACCCTAAAATTTTGCCTCTCAAGGATTATCTCACAAGATATCTATTAATTCAAGATTGCACAAGGTTTGATCAGCTTAAGACACCTCCTCAAGCACTGATGACTCAAAATTAGGGTTTGAGTTTGTATAAGGACAATTGGACTTTTAATGCTTCATATGACTTTCATGGATCATTTTGGACTCCCAATATTGCTCATGTCAAGTTTCAAGCTTTGGATCACATTTTTGCTCAGTCAATTGATCAGTTGACCTAAAATCAACTATATTGGGGGAAAAGTCAATTGTGGTCAACTTATAGTCAAATTTCATAATTTTTGATCCATTTCAACATTTTGAACTCATATATGTCAATTGATCAAGTTTGAATCACAATTCCTCAAAAAATTTGATCAGATCACCAAAAGGGCAAAATGGTCAAAATTAGGGTTTTGACTGAAGAGGCTTAATTTTTGACAGTTGACCAAATACATGACTTATTGGTTTCAGACATGATATCAAGGATTAAAATGTATCATTTTGACCTAATGGTATGGTTCAAAACACTTCCAAAGATCAATTGATTGATAGTTGAAATTCAGTCAACTGATGAAAAGTCAACTGATACACTAAAAAGTCAAACTCTGACTTTTTGATCAAAATCAAGTTTCAAAAATTATATTTCACCAAGACATGTCAAAATATGAAGTTTGTTCATCAAGAAATCAAAAAGTCAAAATTCACTTTGAAAAGTCAAAATTTCCAAGACTTAGAATTTTTTTTCTAAGTGTTGGAAATTTACTTTTTTTCATGACTTTATGCCAAATTTTCACCATAATGCAAGATGATTCAAAAAAACCTCCAAAATGAAAGTTGTAGATCTCAATGAGATCTAAAACATTTTAGGACATAATTTTTTCTAGAAATGCTTGGATATCAAGTTATTAATTCATAAAGACATGTCCATGAAACTAAAACACTAAGTGAAATTTTGAGCATTTTAAGTCAGGATTTTTACTTAACTTCTTGGCCAATTTTCACATAGTTCCAATTGGAGTTTGCAAAGTGATTGAAATAGGAATTGTAGAGCATGTTACAAGCTTTCTAAAAAGTCCCAGAACTCAATGATATCGTGTTTGATCTAAGAGAATCAAAGCCATGAAGTTAGGGTTTCATTCTTGTTTTGCAAGGCAAATTTGTGAAGAACACTTGATCCAATCTTCAAGCATGCTGTACAAATCCCACTTTGCAGGCTTCTAATTTATATTTCACTCCATAATTAAATGTTTACACAACTGTTAGAGCTTTGATCCAAGTATTTGAGACATTGTCCAAATGGTTATTCCATTAATGGCACAAAGGTAACACTTCCATTTTGGAAAAGCAAGCTTTATTGCAAAAGTCACTGCATAAAGCTCCTAACTTGTTTCATCTGAACACAAGCAAAGTAAAAAACCAAAAGCAACATGTCTAGAACCTCCTACCAACTCAGACCATGCTTGTACAACACATTGAAACTTGTTTTCCACTTTTCTTAAAAATCAAGTAACATAGCCATAACTTTATATCTCACAGATCTGTCAACTTCAAACCCTAAGACCTTTTGCTTATAACTATACAAGTTATTTTACAAGCAAACACACTAATGCTCAAGCCTTGAAACACCCTAAAGTATAGAATCACCAAGAACACCTCAAAACTTATCATTTCTAGTTTTGAACACAATCTTCAAATCTACTCGTGCGTTTCTTGATCTTTTGGTTCCTAAAGCTTCTAAATATTATACAAACAATCCCAACACCTGTTATCCAACAGTAACTCCATCTTCAGCAACCTCCATTTTCAAAAACAGGGCACTGCATCTTGAATTCTCTAGACCATTCTAGCCATCCTTAGCATAAACTAATCATTGCATTAGCTTCCTGGAGGTTCAGTGAAGCTAACTCAATCATCACAACACCTTGAAAGGTCCTCTAACTCATTTTATGATTTCCAGTTTTTAAGGTAATTTTTTGAACTTTTAACTCTTCATATAGGCATTGTTAGGCTTCCATTTTCAAAGACAAAATGTACACATCATTGCCCTTAAGCTAACCATGTCCATAGTTTTCATTTATATTGCCCGAGCTTAGAGAATTTTGAGATTGAAATTTCTGGAAAAATTAGGGTTCAGATTAGGGCCAACAAAATTCTCATTCATCTTTGAATTATAGTTTTAGTGATTTATATTTCTGGAATCGTGATAGAATTTGCTACAACTTTCATATTTGCATTTTCCATTTTTGTTGAGAAATGAGTAAGCTACAGGTGGTCTGGCTGGCGTAAGGTTGAAGATGAAGTTCAGGCCATGAAAGCATTTTGTAATGTAATTTTATGATTTCAATTTATACACTATATGTATAGCCATCTCAGTGGTAAGGTAGGGCATGTTTATTGTTAAGGGTGTGGGTTCGAGCCCCAACGCTGCCACTTTTCACAATTTTCCATTCATTTTCACTTTTTTGTTCCTAACTAGCACATTTGGGCCCCAGAAGTGTTGGGCTTTGTCATTTTTTATTTTTCTAACCCCCCTTTCACTATACAACAATGCAAGATCAATGTTTCTTTTATTTTCTGATTTCAAAAATCCTTAATGAGCCAAACTCAAAAACTATTTTACTCCTAAACATCTCAAATTCAAATTTCACTCCCCTGACTTATTTTATTTATTTATTCTATTTTATTTTATTTCTTTTATTTATTATTATTAATATTATTACAATATTTATTTTTATTAATAAAAATCTCAAAAATATTTTATTTATTTATTTATATTAAATATACTCATATTTATTTTCTTTAAGACTAAAAAACATTTCCTTATCAAATTTATTTCTTTTTTATTCAATTAATTAAGACTCAAGTTTATTTATTTCTATTTTAATTAAAACTAATTTAGAACGTTAGGTTTCTTTATCTAATTAATTTCTCTTTTTAAAACTTTTTCATCAAAAACACTAAAAAATATTTTCTTTTTTAATTTACTTAGCTTAATTTCTGATTAGCTATTTTAGTTAAACACGTTAAAATCTTTTCCCCAAAACTAAACAAATTTATGTCTTTTCCATTTATCTCTTGTACATTATATTCACTTATTTATTTCTTATACAATATATTCAATATGGTTGGTTGTAATAGATAACTAGGGTTTAATTTCTTGCAAATTCCCCATTTGTAAATTTGTATACCCCATCCCCCAAAATGATGTAATAGCATAGAATTTACATTTCTGCAATTTATCGCTTTCATATAAATGCTAGTAATTAGGGTTTGCATGGCAAGATGAAATCAATTTTAGAAAACCCTAATCCAAGACAAAACAAGCATGAAGTACAAAACACTTGCATATTTTCCTTTCTAGGGTTAACTCCACTTGTTGCCTTGAGAAAATGGTCATGATATGCATGTGAGACATCTTAGAAAAAACAATAAAAAATAAAAGATCACAGTCCCTCGATAATGCTACAAATGTTTCCTTACAAATGATCTTAGTACCTTAAAAAGAAATGCTAAGATATCTCACAATATTTCTATCCATGACTATACGATGACCCACGCATGTCCCTTTACATCCAAAGATAGGGTTACTTGCCAATCAATGGTGAGATAATGTTGTACCCCAAAATTTTCCCTCTCTTTTCTCAAGACATTTCTCACAAATATTTTCAAAACCTCAAGTTTGCACAAGTACAATTGGACTTTTAATGCCCCATATAGTTTCCTTGGATCATATTGGACTTTCAAGCATCAGGTCGAAGAGGAAACTGTCGAAATGGAAAAGCGGATAAAAAACGTGTGCAGATAACTATGTCAAATTCAAAATCTAGTTCAGGTTGTTCGAACCACACGACTGATCGAAAAGAGTGGTTGGCAGATTTTGACAAATTGAAGAAGAGCAAGCTTGCTTCGATCCACAAGCTTCGAGTGGTAAATTCAGATGAGTGTGGTCCATTCGAAGAACATACAATTGGTGGATTTGAAGAACATACATTTGGTGGATTTGAAGAATATACAATTGGTGGTCCATTCGAAGAACATACAATTGGTGGTCCATTCAAAGAACATATTATTTGTAAATTCTAAGAACGTACATTTGGTGGTCCATTCAAAGAACATACAATTGGTGATCCATTCGAGGAACATACAATTGGTGGATTCGAAGAACATACATTTGGTAGATTCGAAGAACATATAGTTGGTGGATTCGAAGGACATACAATTGGTGGTCCATTAGAAGAATATAAAATTGGTGGATTCGATTAGAAGAATATACAATTGGTGGTCCCAAGTTTGTTGTACTGTCAATAAAACAGCCTAAAACCATGTCAAAAACAGTCTGCTGTAATGCTAGGAAACAACCATGCACCAAGTTACCACAACACTCCAAAATTGCTGCAAAATAGTCCTGCTATGCTGCTCCTAAACCAGTCCCATATTTTCACCAAAATAGCATATAAGAGCTGCACCTCGAAAGCTATGAAAAGAGCATACCAAAACTATTCAAATTTTATTTGTTTTCCCCCCAAAACCCCAGCAAGACTCTTCTATAAGTAGTTTGTTTCACAACACACAAAAGGGGGCCTTTGGAGCAAGGAAAAAGGAGAAGAAAAAAAAGAGAGAGGAGAGAACACAAAGGATGAAGCCTTAAAGCAATCTTAACCCCAAAACTAAAAAACATAACACCTTTGTTCTTTTCTTTCGAACCTAGAACCAAAAAAACACAACACCTCTGTTCTTTTCTTTCGAACCCAAAAACATTTGAAGGTAGAAACTCAAGTCCAAAACACACATTCCAGCTTCAAGGTAAGTCTTCTTGACTTTAAACCTTTCGTTTCAAGCATCATTGATGATTCATCTTCAAAAATAACATGTAATAATCATTGCCTTCAAAGCTACCCTTTTGTTGTTTTACTTTCTTGTCAATTATGTTAAGAACTAATCTGTACATACCATAAAACAATGCTGGAGTGAGAAATTATAGCATGCTTCGACACAAAGCCTTAGGCTTCGACACATAATTCTTTAAAGACCCAAAATGAAGGGAAAGGGGTTGAAATAAGGATATGCGTCGATGGATATAAGCATGCTTTGGCACATGCTTTGACTCATAATATTCTGCTTTGATTTGGAACTACAGGATATGCTTCGATGCATATAAGCATGCTTTGAAACATGCTTCGACTCATAACATTATGCTTCAATTTGGAACTGTAGGATATGCTTCGATGCATATAAATCATGCTTCGACACATGTTGTCGAAAGATTTGTTTTCTCTCTCTTTTGCGCTGTTTTTTTATTTATTTTATATTTTCATATTTATTTTAACTAACCAAAAGCCTTCCATAAAAAAACCTAAAAAAATGATTTCTTGATTTGTTTGATTTCCTTTTAACTTAGGATTAATTTTCCTTTTTTTAAATCATATCCCTTTAGGTTGATTAAGTCAAAACAATTTTCCTAACAAAAATCCAAAGCAAAATACATTTCTTTTAATATTTCTTGTACATTTATTCAATATGGTTGTAATAGATAATTATATTTAATTTCTTGCAATCCCTATTTGTACATTTGTATCCCCCATCCCCTAATGGTGTAATAGCTTAGGATTTTAATTTTCACAATTTACCGCTTTAATATAAATTGTTAGTAATTAGGGTGTGTATGACAAGATAAAATCAACCATTAGAAAACCCTAATTTCAAAGACAAAAATGCATGCAATCAAACACACTATTCACATAGGTACACCTCTAGGGTAACCTCGCTTGTTGCCTCAGAAAATAATCATGTCCCTCGAATATGGGCGTTTTAGCAAAGACCCTTGATAAAAAAAGATCGTAGTCCCTCGATGTCTCTCGATGTTGCCTCCGGTATACGATCTAGTCCCTTACGAAAATTGCTAAAACGTCTCATAAGTTGCCTTCTATGACTATACGATGACCCACGCCTGTCGCTTCACATCCAATGATGGGGCTTCTTACCGATCAATGGTAAGATAACAACATCTAAAAGAGGAGGAAAAGAACAAAGACATTTTTGAGTAGGTAAGACGCTCATAGTTGCTTGCTCACAAACTAAAACCATTTCCACACTTACACTTTTAAAACATCTTCAAAAATAAATATCTCTTTGAACTATTTTTAAAACCAACACTTTGTATAAATCTTATAGAGATGAGAATCTTTACAAAGTTTTCCGCAACAAAGGCATTTTCAAATTTTTTCAAACTCACACCACAAAGCACATTTCAAACAAAGTAAAAAAAATGATCTAGCAAGCAACTAAGAGCCCGTAGATAACTACGAATGAAAAGGGTGCTAACAGCTTCCCTTTTCATAACCTACCCCCCGAACTCAAGAAAATATCTCAAAGGTCTTTCCTGTTCTTTTCACCCTTTCCTTTATTGGATAAAATAAAAGTTGGTGGCGACTCTTGCTATCCACAACATTTGCGATCAAACGTAAAACACCAAGTTAGTTCTCCCACCGTATCACAAAACTGACGACTCTGCTGGGGAGATACTTAAAACTGGGGTTACCTTAGAGTTAGATCATTTTAAATTACTTTACATTGTGTGTTTTGTATGCTTTATCTTTGAGGGTTTGTTTGGGTTGTTACTAAAAGATCCTACACCCGAATTTGGGGCTCCTTTTAGGTAAGTAGAAATAGATCGTGGGGACTGTGCGGGGTATACCGACATGGTTGAAGCGATAGATACATTAGTGTGACACATTTGTTGGTACCGGTAGCCCTTGAGTTTAGTCAAGGAGAATACGAGTCCGCTGTGTGGTGTCATGAAGCACTAACTGACCTTAGAACCTTTAATTGAACAACTTGGCCATTAGGAAGTAGTGAGATAGCCGGCTTTGGTGCAGTCTGAAGTTGGTTGATACTCGATACTACATTCATTGAGATTAGACTTTCGGGATATTTCGGTCGCTAATAAAGAGGCTTGCACTGAAATAATGCTCGACAAAGAAAGATCAATGATATTGAGATTCCCTATAACCCGATTACTTTATAGGACAGGTTGAACCAACTAAACTTCAAGAGGGTACTTACCTATGAACTCCATGCAAGCCTAAACCTAAGGACTTGTTTGCTTTGTGTGTATATGTTTACTTGTACATAACATCATGACATCATACATCATTTCCATTGACCATTTCAAGGATCTCAAAGGGCATGTGATGCAGGGTCATGATTAACCAGATGCCTATCAAGGGGCAAGAGGATTTATTCTCCTCAAACCAAACGCTCTCAAAAACCAAAGTACGGTAACTAGAGTCAAGGGCTATGACCCACTTGACATGGTAAGTTTGATTATCGTAGAAGGACATTCAACAATACGAAGTTCTCCAATCAAAGTTGTGATTAAAGTTCAACATCTAACATCTTCTTGTGTTTTACCCCGTGAGATCCTTGAAAACATTGCATTTTTACGTATCATGCATGTCATTACATAACAAGTATTCTCAAGACAGGTTTCTCATTTTTCTCGCTGTTTATTTCAAAAAGAAAATGGCTCTAGAACAAATAGTTAAATATCTCTAAGCTCTGAATGCCCAGTTCCAATAAGTGCTCCTGAACTTAGCCAAGGGGCAGGAAGATCGGAAAGCACTCTTCACCAAAGGGAGCAAGAAGAAGAATAAGAAGAAGGTTGTCATCCTCAACATGGGAAGAAGGTTCAAGGGGCCTGTCCAACTAGCTCAAAAAGAAGATAATTCTTCTAAGGAAGAAGACAATCAAGAAGAGGAATATGGAAGCACTAGAGCTAGGGATAACCAAGCTACTAAGGATGAAGACTATTCTGAGGAGCAGTACCCGCTGACCGATGACAGATACCAATAACTTGAAGACAGACTAAAAGCTGTGGAGATCCAAGCTATGCCTGGCCTGGACTTTGGAGACTTGGATTTGATTCCTGGGGTGGTCATTCCCCACAAATTCAAGATCCCTTCTTTTTCAAAATATGATGGGGTCTCCTGTCCGAAGCTTCATCTAAAATCCTATGTCCGTAAGATTCAGCCGCACACCATCGATAGGAAGCTATGGGTGCACTTTTCCAAGAGAGTCTATCTGGGACGCAGTTGGAGTGGTTTTACCAATTGGAAGGGACCAATATCCACACCTAGGAGGATCTAGCTGCTGCTTTCTACAAGAAGTACCAATATAATGCTGATCTTGCACCAACTCGTGTGCAGTTGCAGAATATGACCATGGGTTCAAATGAAGGCTTTAAAGAGTACGCCTAAAAGTGGAGAGACCTGGCTGGTAGGGTGCAACCACCCTTAACTGGCAGGGAGTTGGTTGATATCTTTATGGGAACTTTGACAGGACCTTTCTTCAATCACCTAATTGGGAGCTCCTCGACTGGGTTCACCGAGATGATTCTAACTAGGGAGCGGGTTGAAAATGGAATCAGAAGCGGAAAGATCCAAGGGGCTACATCCTCCGATACTCAGAAGAAGCCGTATAATAGGAAGAAAGAGTACAATGTTGTGTACAGCCAAAAGGGTTATAACAAGAGTAACCACAACCAATATGTGGAGGCAATCCTGATCTCTAGTCCTGCATCAGTGCAACAACAAAAATGGGGAAATCAGCAAAGGCCAGACGAGCCTAAGAGATAATTTACCAAAATCAACATGCCACTGTCTCAAGCATTACAACACATGTTAGGGATGAATCTGATTACGTTGATATGACCTTATCTAAACCCCAAAACTTCTTCTCTTAACTATAATCCCAATGCAATATGTGC
Source organism: Vicia faba (assembly GCA_948472305.1). Lineage (NCBI taxonomy): Eukaryota > Viridiplantae > Streptophyta > Magnoliopsida > Fabales > Fabaceae > Vicia > Vicia faba. Next base: position 747,132,873 of record OX451741.1, read on the forward strand.
CTATCATTCCGGAAGTCCTGGGCATGATATTAACGGTTGTTGGGTGCTGAAATTCAAGATTCAAAATATGATTGACTCCAAGGAGATTGAATTCGGCCCTCCTGAGACTCCCAACGTGATCACTGCTCCCATGCCAAATCATTGAGCGTCCAGTTCATTTTGAATTTTCATTTGTAATTTCTTTGTTTGTTTATACACTTATCTTTATGTCAGGTTTTGGTTACTTTCCAATAATGCATTGCATATGTTTGTCTTGAATTAATCCATTCGTTTTCACTATATTGAAATTATGATTTTACTTCTTTTTGTATTATATTATCCTCTCAACTATAAGTCTAAAGCTTTTAGAGGGAGGATGACGAAAATAATACCATAATCTCATACAGTATGCTTTTGGACAGACCTTGCTGACGATGTACATGCGTTCTTTCAATCCCTAAAATCTGGAGTTATGAGGAAGATAATCCCTAGTCAACCCCTTTGATCCAAAGAAGTAGGAGTTTTCTTTTTCACACAAATTAAAACCTTTAATCAAAACCTGAGGCATGGTAGCTTCTTAGTTAATTCAAAGGAGTGTTCAGTCACAAGCTGTCACTTTGCAACAAAAATAGCCTTTTGAATCAAAATATGGCGTTGGTTTCCCAAAAAAAATTATAGGCAATTATTACCTCTCAAAAGAAAATCCCACTAGGTCAAAACCTATGAAGGATACTTAAGAAAAACTGGGGCATCCCGTTGTTAGCTCCTAAATTCGACACGCACAACATATTGGCCTTATGGGCCAAAAATAGATTGAACAAATATAAGCTGGAAATACTTTGACAGATGGGAAAATACTTAGAGAAATTTCTAAGTTAAAATCAATCTTCGACCAAAAGGTTCTTGCGGCCTTCGAATGAAAGGCCTCCATGGCCTTCAACTAAAAGGAAACCTCGTATCAGCAACAAGTGATTTTGAATTTAAAGAAATGGGGGGAAAAGCAGTTCGCTTGGTAGTTGAGGAAAGTAACGTGGCATGAAGATAGAGGTTGAAACATATGCAGAGGACACTTGTACTCATCTTAGAGAAAAGAAACTCCTCGACGGTTACCCAGTTCTAGTATAATTATAGGAAGTTTATGTAGATTTCTGTGTGTTCAACTAACTGTACAAGTCATTCAATACTATTCTAGTACCCGCTACGTGAGAAAGAATACTGAAAATATACATTTGAAACACCATATTTTATAATCAAAGTCTTTTACATTCCTCTTTACATTCCTTTCCATTTTATCTTATTTGCAAAATTCTATTTTTCCTTGCATTTTACTTGCACTTTTTACCAGATTTTTGCACTTAAACTCTTCTCAACCCCTTTTCTACTTACTTTCTACACTCAAACTCATATCAAACCTCAACCTTTCTCAGTCGAACGTGCGTTCTTTATTAATATTAGCATTTATATCCAAATAGCGCCAATAATTAGCATATGTCCTAGGATCAAACAGATCGATCCTGCGAGTAACCAAAAAATTACCCTTTTTGGAAGATCAGCGGTTGTTTACCAATCAACACGGCAAACAAATTGGCACACCCAGTGGGACGTTCCTAATTTTTATTTTTTTGCTTATTTATATTAACATAAATGCTTTGCATAATTTCTTTTTCTTTTACAAAGTGTTTTATGCTATTAAGAAGTGGTAAAAATTAACCACCAACGAGTGTACAACTAGGAGGAGAAATAGAATGGATAATCAGCCAAATAACGGAAAAATACCTCCACCAATTACTTCGGAAACAGCGGTTATACCAACCGTTAGTGAAACTATCTCATTAACCGTTGTTTCGGCACCAACATTAACAGCAACTCAAACAGGACCAATACTTTCGTAAGCATGTCCCAGAGGTCCATTAGGAACACCCCCACCAAGGGAAAATCCAGGATCTCGACCATACGTTTCCCCAGGATTTCCGACAACCTGGATGGGTCGAGACCAGTCTTATGGCATGCCAACTACTAGAATGGCTAGTCTTATGAATGATGCGTCTACATTTTCAGAACCTTTGGTAAGTGCGTCTTCGCCATTACAGGGATCTGGAACTGGTATGGAGAATTTGGGTAGAAACCAACTCTTAGGAGGGGCATCCCATGCAATACCAAGCCTCACAAATGCTTTCGCAACAATTTTGAGGCAACATATGGATGAAAGAAACCATGATATGGTACAAATGTTGGCACAAACTCTGAGTACAGTGTTGAACCCTCTAATACAAAATACCACCCAGTCGAATCAACAAATGTCAGCGCAAATGACGCGAATGTCTAAATCTTTTGGGGTTCCCCAACCTATTCGACAACCCTAAAGAGCGCCAATAAGAGAGAATCAGGGTATAGTCTTAGAAGAAGATGTAACCATTAACCAAAATCCACAGCTAGATAGGAGGAACCACATAGTGGAAATAGAACAACCTAGGGTCGAAATACCCATATTTCCCCCACAGATCCCTAGAGATGGCGATCAAGGTGTAATGGTGGTAAATAGAAACCAAAATGCTGACGAACTAATACAGCAGGTTCAACACCATAATTATGGAACAGATAATAATCTGACAGCCATGATTGAAAGAATCATGATACAAAATGGAATGAACATTGGATTTCATAGGCCAAACTTTACATCCCCATTTTCAGAGTATATCTTGCAAACAGAGTTACCCCCTAGGTGGAAAGTTCCAAAGTTCACTAAATTTTCAGGGGATACGACGGAGTCCACCGTCGAACATGTAGCGAGATATTTGATAGAAGCTTGGTAAATATCAAAAAACGAGAGCCTTAGGATTAAGTACTTCCCAAGTTCTCTAACTAAAAATGCTTTTACTTGGTTTACCACCCTTCCAGCCAATTCGATCCACAACTGGAATCAATTAGAGAGATTGTTCCATGAACAATTTTACATGGGACAAACCAAAATAAGTCTGAAAGAACTGGCTAGCGTGAAAAGGAGATTCACTGAGCCAATAGATGAATATCTAAATAGATTTTGACTGCTCAAAGCCAGATGCTTTACACAAGTGCATGAGCATGAATTGGTCGAAATAGAAGCAGGGGGCCTAGATGATTCTACTAGGAAATAATTAGATACCCAATACCTAAGGGATATGGCCCAATTGGACGATAGAGTTTGACAGGTAGAACGTCTTAAAGTTAAAAAAGCTAAAGCAACTAAGACTCATCGAAGATAAAGGATATCCTATGTCAAAATGGATGATGATGATCCAGAGACATCTAGTGATCCTATAGCTGTCGAAGAAAGCGAAATAGATTTGGCAGAGTTAAAGCAAGGGCCATCATACTCTTGTAGATTGTTAGTGCCCTCAAATTGGAAGAATCCTACTGAGTCTGAAAAGAATAGTGATAGATTCCCAAAGAAAACATATAGTTTTGACATCACAAAATGTGACGAGTTATTTGATTTGTTAGTTAAAGATGGCCAAATGATAGTACCTCCTTGGGCAAAAATGCCTCCTTTAGAACAAAGAAAGAAAAGAGGTTTTTGTAAGTATCAAAATTTTTTGGGCCATAAAACTTCACAATGTTTTCTTTTCAGGGATCTCATTCAAGGAGCGATCAAAGAAGGCAGACTCAAATTTGTTGACAAACCTCCAATGAAAATCGATGCAAACCCATTGCAAGCTGATGCCAACTATGTTGAACCATCAGGCATCAACACGGTCGAAGTTTTTGAAGACTTCGTCAATAAGCCAGTTTTGGCAGTTTCACTGGGAACATCTTCAGAAAGACTATCGAAAGGGTGAGAAGGGCTTCTAAAGGCCTAAGAAAAGGAGCTACTGAAGACTCAAACAAAAAGACTACTGCAGGTTCTTACTTAGCTTCCATCAAGGGTTCGAAAGAGGAACTTGAAGCCAAAATGCAAAAGATGAATCTCGCTGCCAAGAGTAGAAGTCAATATGGTTGAAGTATCTGAGGCAGAGGCTTCAGAAGAGGCCATCAGACAAGAGGAAGTGAATAAAACTGCATTTCCTAAAGAGAATGAGAATCTGGTAGATTTTCTGCAACGATGATAAAAAAGAAGAAGTCTGAAGTCATGCTCTGTCCAAGATGTAGATCCATCTTCGACAAAAAAGGCCGCAAAACACATATAGGGCGTAAGAGTAGTAAAGGAGAAATGGGGCACCAATGCCCAACCCAACATGGAACCTGAGGTTAGATATGATCCCATAAGAGGATATCAGAAAGGACCAATGAACCAGGCGAAGAGGCCATCAACTTTCAGGCCTCCAACAAATGTCCCTGCGAACACTTGGCTGAAAACAGCAAACAGGAAAAGGCCCAGTGAGGAGAAATGGCGAATATTCGATGTTCCAAGAGGATCATCCTTGGCATATAGGAAGGAGGTCCAAACTACAACAACAAACAAAGTGGCTCATGTGTCGAGCAACTACAAGGGAAAAAACCCCATGTCTCTCTCCAAGTGGAGAAGATATCAAAGACGGAGAAAAGCCGAAAGAGAGGCTACAAATGATCATCAACCGGAATCAAGCACCAATGTACCACAAAGAAAGGAAAAAGGAAAACAAAGAAAGCCTTTGGAAAGGAAACCAATTTCTAGAAGATTGGTGTGTCCAGAACAAGGTGAATCAAATGAAGAAGGTAATTCTGAATCTGACGCTACTCTAGATATTATGGTGAATGTAGTATCAGTACTACCCAGGGAGTACGACTGCCAAGTCGAAGTCGAAGAGACTGACTAAGAGGTCAAACAGGAAATGGACAAACATAGGCCATTGTGTTATTATGTGATGAGAAATGGTTTCATAAAAGAGCAAAATGCTTTCTTCGAGCCACCTACTGAGGCGATGAAAAATCAACTCAAACCCTTGTTCATAAGGGAAAAGATAAGGGTGAAAATTCTGGCTACAGATACTCAATGTCACGTCCAATGTTATGACACCGTATCTGACTTACTATATGACAGTAAATACAAAAGCAGTAAATAACACAGTCAATTGTTTACCCAGTTCAGTGTGCAACAACACCTACTCTGGGGGCTACCAAGCCAGGGAGAGAATCCACTATAAGAGATGTTAATTCAGGAATAAACCAACTAGTTTATCTCCTTCACTTAAGACCTACCCAATGCAATTCTAATCTAAGTACAACTTAAACCTGAGTTCCTACTCACTCCCCCTCAATCACAGCAGTGATACATAAACAATTTTGACTTGAGAATTGTTGAAGACACTCTTCAAAACACACACTTGATTAAGCTTCACAGCCTTTTAATCAAGTAACACAATCACTCGTGCTTCACAGCTTTGAGTGGTGTACACAACTAACTTGACTCTGCTTCACAGCTTTAGTCAAGTAACATTCAAACACTCTTGCTTCAAAGCTTTGAGTGCTACACAACCCTTACAATTTAAGCCTATTCCAAGACACTTATCACAATGATAATTGCTTGGAGTACAATAAACAAATCTATACAGATTACAAACTTGATCTTCTAATCAATCAGCAGGGATGATTTCAAAAACCGCAGCTCTGTTGAATATATAGCAGCTGCAACTTCAGTTAGGGTTTCCAAAAACCTAGGGTTGATTCCTTTTGACCTAAAGACCAGGTCACAGTACTTTGTTGATCAGGTTAGGATTGAGCGAGGTTACTCCTCAGAAAACGCAGGATTCTGTTTAGGAAGGACTGAGTTATTTCCTGAAAAAACTCAGACTTATCCAATCCTGTAATCCTGCTAGTTCAGAACAGGATGTCATAACATCTGTTATGACATCTGAGAAAACCTGTCTACTGATTAGCTAAATGTGATCATTTTGCAAACATGCTCAGATACACACTTATAAACATCAGTATTTGAGTTACAATATTTTTCTGCATATGTACCTAAAGAGTTAGTACAACCTGAACTAGAATGTTATGACATCAGTCATGACATTCACACATACACTTGGAATTTACCAAAAATGCAAGCCAATACCTAAACACCTACAAACTCCCCCTTTGGCATATTTTTGGCTAAAGTCCCTAAACAATCAGAGATAGATAGATAGCAGCAGAAATAAGTGACAGCAGAAAAATATAGTGTTAAGTACTAATTAAGCAGTACCAAAAATATTCTCCCCCACTTTAGCCACAAATGGGCCAAAGATTACATGTTTATAAAGTTATACAGTTATCCGAGACAAAATAGCAGAACATACTTCCAAACTCCACCAGCAACACCACCAAGCAGCAATCATCCTTCAAGTACTGTCATCAGACTCAGAGGAGCCACTTTCTTCAATGTTGAGCTGTCCTTCATCTTCTTCCCTCATGCTTGCTTCAGCTTCTTCCTTTTCTAGCTTGGCAATTAGTGCTTCTAGGGTCCTTTTTCTAGCATCCAGATCTTTGCAAGTTTCTTTTAAGACAGCTATGACATCTGATGTTTTGGACTGGCTCTTTGCAGACGATGTCTCAGCTGATGTTATGACAATGTCTGGAGCATGGGATCCCTGAAACAGTTTGTAGTGCAGGCCAAGGGCAGGGGCTCTTTTGCAGACTGTATCTCTTGCTACAAGTATGTCAGGATATTGTGCAAGGATGATTCCACAAATGAGGGAGGGAAAGGCAATTGGTCCTTTGACAGCATAACTGCCAGCATGCTTCAAGGTTTGTTCAAAAATGTACCTTCCATAGTCAAAGGCAGTCTTGGTTCCTACAGCATAGATGAATCTCCCCAATCCTGTGGAGATGGTTGATTTGTGATTTGTAGGCACCCAGTTTGCTGCACCTATTTTATGCAAGATGGCAAATTTCATGCTGAGTTTACTAGCATTCAACTTCCCTTTCAATGGCCAGCACTTTACTTGCCTGGCAGTGATGGTCAAGCATACTTCATTGTCAGTTGCCTCTAGGTCAGGACAGTCCTTATTTGTTCTTCCAAGAAACTTGTTGATTTCTGATGGAGAGAACTTGACCCTTCTTCCTCTAACAAACACACTCTCAAAGTCAGCTGACCTCCCATCAGCACAATCATTGGATAAGTTCACTACAAACTCTTTAACCAGATTTTCATAGCATTTGCCAAACTTCATCACAGTCTTTATTAGCCCAGCATTCCTGATCAGCTCCATGATGTCTTTGCACTCCAAAGCATCATTGTTGAGTTCTCTCTCCAAGGCTATTCTCTTCAAGCAAACATACTTCCACCTGTTTGCATTATCAGGATGATGAAAGGAGATGTTGTCTGTTGGCACTTCAGGCACTCTAGCAATCTTGCTGGAGGGGAGCTTCCTTCTGATGGGAGTATTGTCAATGTCAACCTCAAATTCTGATTCAGAATCAGAAGTTTCAGGTTGTCTAGCAGTCTGCACCTGTGCCTTCTTCCCTTTAGTCTGAATTTTCTCAGCCAACCCTTCAGCCTTGGATTTCTTAACATCAGGCTTAACAGTCTCACTACTCTTTCTTTTCATCAATCTCCTAGCAATGCTAGGGTTCACATTTGCAATCAGTTCATTATCTGAGTAATCTTCATCCACATCAATGATAGGTGGATCAGCAGCCTTTTGAATGTTGTCTTTTGGTGTCACAACATCCTTAGTGACATCTATATTTTCAGAACCTTCCACATTTGGACTTTCTGATTGATTCAAAGGGATAGAAATCCCCGGTACAGATTGGTTGCCACTCAGAATGCTAGAAACCAGTCTAGCAATAGCTTGGTGTACTTGAACTGATCCTTCTTTATTAGGTGTAGAAGACGAAGGAAGAGAAGAGTTACCAGAGATTGTAGCTTGAGCTCTTCCTGCATGTCTGGTCCGGAGCTTTTTGACTCTGGTTGGGTCAGTTGCCATCTCCCTGAGAGGAGTGACCTCAAGAACTTCAGATTCTAAGCATGTAGTGATTGCCCTAGAATCTTGATCAGATGATGATGATGATGAGTGAGACGAAGCCGCCATGGTGGAAGATGATGTCTGAGACATTGTGTTTAACGTTGAGTAGCAGTAGCAGTTTGAGAAAACTCTTTGATTGAGAGGAGAAAACAGGTAGCAAGGATGAGAGAGATAGGGAGTACAAGGGAGTCTTTTCAACTTCTGAAGGCTTTTGAAGGAATTGTGAGTGAATATGATTAACCCACTAAATATAGACTTAATAGAATTAATCCTTTTAACCCTTGTTTTCAGCAAAACTAATTGCTATAATTTCTCATGTTGGTGAATGCCCAATCTGCCCCTCAAATTTTCAAGTTGATTTCCAACAAGCACCTTGGTAGAAGAATCAGTTAGCTGAAGCTCAGAGAAACTATGTTTCAGTTTAAATGATTTCTTCTCTCCAAAGTCAATAGGGTTTAAGGAAATGTTGAATGTTTTCAGATTATCACACAATGTCACAACATCTTGTGTAACATTGTCTTCAGGTAGCATCTGTGTTGACCAGAATTTTTGAGAACAGAATTTATGAGACTTGTTCTTTGCCACATCACATATATTATCAGCCTGTAGTTTAGGAGTTCTTCTGACATCTTCCATAGGAATAGCTCTTTTCATTCCTTCAAGTTTATGCTGCCACTGTTTCATATCTTTTTCTTCTTTGATGATTTGACTCAAAGTGGGGATATCAGTGTTCTCAGGCTGCCACACATAACAGTTATTTTTGGATTTTATTCCTCTCATTACAATATCTAGTTTTTCATTAAACACTAGACATTCAGATCTTGAGAAGTTGACCATGAATCCTAGATCACATAATTGACTGATGCTGATGAGATTAGTAGTCAACCCTTTTACCAGCAGTACCTTATTCAGACTTGGAACTCCAGGGTAGTCCAAATTACCAACTCCTTTGATTTCTCCTTTAGCACCATCTCCAAAGGTCACAAAACTGGTGGTGTGAGGCATAACATTATTGAGGAGATTTTTGAATCCAGTCATGTGTCTGGAACATCCACTGTCAAAGTACCAATCTTCCTTTGCTGAGATCTTCAGGGAAGTGTGTGCTATCAGTGCAATAGCCTTTTTCTCCCATTGAGGAGCGTGTGGTACCTTTTTAGACTTAGGTTTGACATCTGATTTCTGATTAGGATATCCATGTAGTCTGTAGCAGAAGGGCTTTATGTGACCATATTTCCCACAATGATGACATCTCCATCTTTGGTACCTCTTCTTCATGTGTCTCTGTCCCTGATGTTGAGAGTAATGTTGAGACATCTGGTTTGACATTTGCTTCCTGGTAACAAATTTCTTTGTTTCCACAAATCCTAGGCCAGATTTATTTCCCATATTTTGTCCAGCCTGAAGAATCTCTTCCAATTTGTCAGTTCCATTTGTCAACATCTTGACTGATTTGGTCATTTGATTCAGTTGTAAGTTCAGCAGTTGAACTTCTCCTTCTAAATGACTTATAGTTTCAAGATTTGCTCTCTTTTCAGCCTCCAGCTTTACAATGAGTTTTGATTGTTTCTCATTTTGCACACAGACTTCACCACTTCTGATACACAATTTCTTGTAGGTATCAGCCAGTTCTTCAAATGTTACTTCTTCATCACTGGTGTCACTTTCAGAAGTACAAACACTAGTTAGGGCAGTAACTAGTTTGGCAGATTCTTCTTCAGAATTGCTTTCTGAATCATAGTCAGACCAAGTAACAGTCATTACTTTCTTTTGCTTCTTAAGAAAGGTAGGACATTCAGCTCGAATATGTCCATATCCTTCACATCCATGGCATTGAATTCCTCTGCCTTGGTTTTCCTTATCTTCTGATCTTGGTCTTCTGCTGGAACTGTCAATGTCAGAAGGAATGTTATGAACATTTGACCTTGACTTTGGGTCCATTCTTTTGATGAGCCTGTTGAACTGTCTTCCAAGCATGGCAATGGCTTCTGATATGTTTTCTTCTTCATCCTCCTTGTGTTCAACATCAGTGTTGGTTACAAGTGCTATGCTTTTGTTCTTCTTGTCACCATTATCAGTGATCCCCATCTCAAAAGTCTGAAGAGACCCAATAAGTTCATCCACTTTTAACTTGCTAATGTCCTGGGCTTCCTCTATGGCAGTTACCTTCATTGCAAATCTTTTAGGCAAGGATCTGAGAATCTTCCTCACCAGTTTTTCTTCTGACATTTTTTCTCCCAGTGCTCCTGAGGTGTTGGCAATCTCCAAGATGTTCATGTGAAATTCATGGATGGTTTCATCTTCCATCATTTTTAGATTCTCAAACTTAGTGGTCAACATCTGAAGCCTTGACATCTTTACTTTGGAAGTGCCCTCATGAGTAGTTTTGAGGGTGTCCCAAACTTCCTTGGCCAGTTCATATTGATGTACTAATCTGAAGATGTTTCTATCAATTCCATTGAACAAGGCATTTAAGGCTTTTGAATTTCCCAGAGCTAACTCATCTTCTTCTTTACTCCACTCTTCCTCAGGCTTCAGACTGATTGTCCCATCTCTTTCAGTTATGGTGGGATGAATCCATCCTTTGTCAGCAGCTCTCCAAGCCTTTTTGTCCAGAGATTTTAGGAAGGCAATCATACGAGGTTTCCAGTAGTCATAATTAGTTCCATCCAGAATGGGTGGTCTATTTCCAAAAACTCCTTCTTTGTCCATAGTGCCAGAAAGTGATATCCCTAGATCTCACCCAGTAATACAGGCAGGGTGCCTGCTCTGATGCCAATTGAAAATTCTGGCTACAGATACTCAATGTCACGTCCAATGTTATGACACCGTATCTGACTTACTATATGACAGTAAATACAAAAGCAGTAAATAACACAGTCAATTGTTTACCCAGTTCAGTGTGCAACAACACCTACTCTGGGGGCTACCAAGCCAGGGAGAGAATCCACTATAAGAGATGTTAATTCAGGAATAAACCAACCAGTTTATCTCCTTCACTTAAGACCTACCCAATGCAATTCTAATCTAAGTACAACTTAAACCTGAGTTCCTACTCACTCCCCCTCAATCACAGCAGTGATACATAAACAATTTTGACTTGAGAATTGTTGAAGACACTCTTCAAAACACACACTTGATTAAGCTTCACAGCCTTTTAATCAAGTAACACAATCACTCGTGCTTCACAGCTTTGAGTGGTGTACACAACTAACTTGACTCTGCTTCACAGCTTTAGTCAAGTAACATTCAAACACTCTTGCTTCAAAGCTTTGAGTGCTACACAACCCTTACAATTTAAGCCTATTCCAAGACACTTATCACAATGATAATTGCTTGGAGTACAATAAACAAATCTATACAGATTACAAACTTGATCTTCTAATCAATCAGCAGGGATGATTTCAAAAACCGCAGCTCTGTTGAATATATAGCAGCTGCAACTTCAGTTAGGGTTTCCAAAAACCTAGGGTTGATTCCTTTTGACCTAAAGACCAGGTCACAGTACTTTGTTGATCAGGTTAGGATTGAGCGAGGTTACTCCTCAGAAAACGCAGGATTCTGTTTAGGAAGGACTGAGTTATTTCCTGAAAAAACTCAGACTTATCCAATCCTGTAATCCTGCTAGTTCAGAACAGGATGTCATAACATCTGTTATGACATCTGAGAAAACCTGTCTACTGATTAGCTAAATGTGATCATTTTGCAAACATGCTCAGATACACACTTATAAACATCAGTATTTGAGTTACAATATTTTTCTGCATATGTACCTAAAGAGTTAGTACAACCTGAACTAGAATGTTATGACATCAGTCATGACATTCACACATACACTTGGAATTTACCAAAAATGCAAGCCAATACCTAAACACCTACAAAGGGAGATAACCATCAACAAGATTCCGGTTGATTATGGGGATACAATAAATATAATTCCCCAATCTATGCTGAGGAAAATGGGCAAGGGAGATGTAGATATAAAACCCCACAACATGGTTCTATCGAACTATGAGGGAGGTATTGGAACTAATATGGGTGTGATACAATTAGACCTCAAGGTGGGAACAATACTTCGACCAACTATGTTCATGGTCATTTCAGTGAAACCTAACTATAATCTACTCATAGGTAGAGAGTGGATACATGGAATAGGCGCAGTGCCATCTTTGTTGCATCAACGAGTTACAATTTGGCGCCCTGATGGCATAGTGGAGAATATTGAAGCTAAGTAAAGTTATTACTTGGGTGAAGTTAACAATGTTGGAAAAAACAGCTCCGATAGAAACTTGGCTCACATAGGGCCATGCAATCCTCCTGACTTTGATTTGGCACCAGCACCAAATGCCTTTTGCTCCATCTACCTGTATTCCGACCATGGGTTCAAGTGGGATAGAGAAGATTTATCAAACATTGACTATGGAGGAGTTGATGATATACGACCAACAGGCTAGGGAAGTGAATTCAGTGATGATGACTGAATCACAAGCTTTACATAAGATTTCGACATATGTAACCGAAAGTAAAATGATAGCGGCCTTAGAGGTTGAAGTCGAGTATATGGCTCTTGAAGCCAATGGGCAAGTGTTTCTTCCAGAAGGTCATGGGAAAGACTTCGAACCGGAACCACGTGACTCGAAAGGGGAAGAAATGCAAAACCATAGGATAGATACTATCTATGATGACGAGCCTTTGGGTTTTAAAAAGGATCCGTTGGAAAACAGTGTTAAAATGCTAGCGCAAGATCCTCTGGAAGCAATATACCTGGGCAAAGGTTTGGTGAAAAGACCAACATACATCAGTGCAAAGATAAATCCAGAGCTCAGGATCGGAATAATCGAATTATTGAAGGAGTTCAAAGACTTCTTTGCATGGGATTATGACGAAATGTCTTGTCTTGACAGAGAATTGGTAGAGCTTCAACTACCAATAAAGCCTGGGAAAAAGCCTGTCAAGCAAACTCCAAGGACTTTTTCACCAAAGATCTTGTTGAAGATCAAGACAGAAGTCGAAAGACTTCTGAGATGCAAGTTCATCCGAACAACTAGATATGAAGAATGGATTGCAAATATAGTACTTGTTATAAAGAAAAATGGTACCTTAAGGGTATGCATCGATTTTAGAGATTTAAATGCTGTAACACCCAAAGATGAATATCCAATGCATGTGGAGGAAATGCTTGTCGATTCTTCCACTGGATTCGAATACATGATTATGCTTGATGGATACTCGGGGTATAATCAAATTTTCATTGATGAAGAGGATGTGTCGAAAACAACATTTCGATGCCCTGGGGCTTTAGGCACTTACGAATGGGTAGTGATGCCTTTTAGCCTAAAAAACCCAGGGGCAACATATCAAAGAGAAATGAATTCTATCTTCCATGATTTTATTTAAACTTTTGTGCATATTTATATTGATGATATTGTTGTCAAATCTATTTCCGGGAAGAATCATATGGACCATCTTCGAAAATCCTTCAAAAGGATGAGACGCTATGGTCTGAAAATGAATCCCCTAAAGTGCACTTTCAGCATAAGAGCAGGGGACTTCTTAGGCTTTCTGGTCCACAAAAAGGGAATTGAATTAAACCAAAACAACACCAAAGCCATTTTGGAAGCGAAAGCGCCAACTAGCAAGAAGGAGTTACAATCTCTACTTGGAAAGATAAATTTCCTAAGGAGATTTATATCCAACTTAAGTGGAAAAATGCAAGCCTTCTCACCACTACTTCACTCAACAAAGGAGGATTTGAGTGGGGGAAAGAACAACAAGAGGCCTTCGACAAGATTAAAGGATACCTCACCAAGCCACCTATTCTGGTACCTCCTTGTAGAAATAGGAGTATGATATTGTACATAGCTGCATCTGATAAAACTTTAGGAAGCATGTTAGCTCAAGAGGATGAGAATGGTGTAGAAATACCCATCTATTACCTCAGTAGAGTTTTAAACGATGCAGAAACTAGATATAGCGAAGTTGAAAAACTATGTTTATGTCTTTACTTCTCATGTACAAAACTCAAGCAATATATTAAACCAGTTGATGTTTACGTTTTGTCTTATTTTGATGTTTTCAAATATATGTTGTTGAAACCCATCTTGCACAGTCGAATTGGAAAATGAACACTTGCATTAACTGAGTATTCATTAACCTTCATGCCTCTTAAGGCTGTAAAAGGTCAAGTGGTAGTAGACTTTATAGTTGACCACTCAATAAATGAAGAATCAATAAACTACCTGGAGATCGAACCCTAGAAGTTATATTTCGAAGGTTCTAGTTGTTGTACCCCAAAATTTGCCCTCCCATATTCCTCAAGACATGTCAAGAATAATCTTCAAGTTGCTCAAGTTGGCTCAAGAGTTGGACAGTCAAATCACCTCCTAAGGAAGTCAATTCAAAATTAGGGTTTTGTGTTGCATCAAGGTCCTCACATACAAATGACCTCAAGTGCTCCCCAATGTCCTAATATGTTCTTAAGTTCATCCATGTAAAAATTTCAAGCCTTACAGAGAAAGTTTGGTCAGTCAATTGCTCAACAGGCCCAAAAATCGATTGTGCCAGGGCAAAAGTCAACTGTGTCCCAAATAAAGTCAAACCTCAAGATTTTTTGTCAACATTCTCATTTTTAAGGGTAATTAATAATTTGATCAAGGGTTGATCATGATTCATCAAGGATTGCTCAAGATTCCTCAAGATTCAAAGGTTTCTAAATTAGGGTTTTGTAGGAAAAGTCAACTCAACTTTGACCAAGCATAACGTTCTCATACTTTATGAGAAATGACCCATCCAAAGCTCATTTTGAATAGGATGCAATTTCCTATAATCCATATTCACACCCCAAGATCAAGAAATTCTCTCACAAAAAGTTACAAATTTGGACATTATATGTCATTTTTGAAAGTCAACAAAAACACCTTTTTTCCCAAGCTTATAACTTGAGCATGAAACATAAAAATGAGATGAGACCAAACGGGTTGATTATAGGACATCTCAAGGTTTCTAAAAAGTCCAAGAACACCTCCAAACATTCAAAATTGAAGAAGTTATGCATTGTTGAAGTTGGGCATTTTTCCAAATTTGCCAAAAGTCAACTATCCTCAAAACTCCAATTTTTGACAAAAGGACCCACTTTTTTCCACTTGATATGGTATTGTCATGCCACACACGTGTCCCATATTTAATTTCATGGCCATTCATTTATTTTTCTATTTTATTTTATTTTTATTGATTTAATTCATTTTAAATCAATATTAAATCAAATAAAATCTAAAAATTGATGTAAAGGGATTCTAGTGATCATTCCAGCTTGAAAATACCATGTGATACTAAATCAAACTCGTGCCAAGTCAATTCAAGCACAAAATCTCAGATTTGATGCAAATATGGCAACTTGGTTATGGTGATCAAAATCAAATATTCCATCTTTAATGCACATGGATATTGGTCCAAATTTTGACCTAAACTCATTCCATTATATGCACACAAGCCACACAAACCTAGAACACGCACAAAGCTCTGCAGAAACGACCATACCAAGTTTTTTAAAAACCTTGACAAAGTGGAGATCGGATTCTAGTTTGGAGAACTTTTTAAAGCAAAATCACAACGCAGCCCTCTTCCTTGACATCCAGTGGAGCTATACCAATAAAAATCAAGCCTTGAGACCCTCTAAAACTCACTGAAAGTCTCCACGAATATGCCTCTGCACATGAAATCATAAATCATTCTCCTCGCATCTTTTTTCCAATTTGATTGCACTATCATGCTTGCCATTCAATTTCCATTGATTCTGCAATATTTGATTTTGTTTTCGTGACTTATAGCCCTGGATTCAAAGCTAGGGTTCGTATTCTTGTTTTTTGGGCATTCTTGATACGGGCATAATCAGGACCAATAATGGCAATGGATGAGTTCAGGGGAGAGAGACGAGTGCATTGGCACTCTTAGCTTGCATTTACATGGTCTAGGAAGGATTTTTGAGAGATGCTACGAATCTTCATGCGGAACAAAATCCGTAGGTAAATGAACCATGGCGTTTGAAGAAGACGAAGACGTGGCTGGGCGTGATTGGTTCATTTGAATTAATTGCACGTTTTTTTTTATTTTGCCAGGCATAATTAGTTGTTTACCATATAACATTTGTTATATATTCCACTAACAAGTTAACAACATGGCTCAGCTGGCAAGGCGTTAGTGCGTGATACCATTGGGACCTGGGTTCGAATCCCAGGTCCCCCAAAACTTTATGCAATTTTATTTCAGGTACTCATGTGCAGCACCCCAAAGCGTGGATCATCATGCTTCCCATCTCATCAAATGACAAGTGGCCCACCAGGCAGATTCAAGGATCCAGATTGCACGCTCACCATACACTCTGGTCAACAAGCGCATAGGCAATCTGAAAGGTCAAACAAGGCTGAAACGTTGATGGGCCTCAAAATTACTGATCATACTCCCTTTTTAAGCCCAGCACCCCCCCTGAGTTTGTTTCTTCATTTTATTTTTCTTTTCATTATTTTTTCTATATTATTATTATTATCTTAATTAATTAATTAACCAACTAACCTTTTTTCATAAAATCAGAAAACAAATTTTTTTATTTATTAATTTCACTATTTTATTATTTTTGTAAATAAACATTAATTAATTTATTTAGTTTAATTAGGTACAATTTTAATATCTTTTGCATTAAATCAAAATTAATTTAGAATTAGGTTTTTAATATCTTTTAACCATTCTTATTTTATTTCTTTAAATAAATAATAACCCAAAAATATTTTCTTTTTCATTAATTAATTCAATTATTAATTTAGACTAATTTTTAATTCAAAAACAACAAAAACATGCTTTATTTAATAAAAAGGGTCAAAACCCTAAAAACACTTTGATTTAATTTTCTCGCGCGCGAATTATCTTTGATCCATATTTCAAATATTGTAACTGCTTCGGGAATGTAATAGTTTTTAATTAGGATTTTATTTATCGCTTTTATTTACTTTTCGCAATTTAATTTTTAAGGGTTTGTCTTTGGCGATGTAAATACCCGACACCTTGTAATAGCGTAGATTTATTTTCTGCAATTTAATTTCCGCAACCATTAACTGTTAGATGTTTGAATAATAGGCAATGCATGAGAAGATCAATTTTAATTTAAAATCAACAGTAGCTCACCTTAACATGTACAAAGATAATATAACTGAAAAACGATACACTCGCACATGCCACTCTTAGGGTACACCTCACTTGGTTGCCTCGAACGTGGTTATTGAGTATAGGATGTTTTAGAGGTCCCCCTCTTGTCCAAAGATCATAGTTGTCTCTAAACGGTTGCCTCGGATAAAAATGATCTAAGACATTAGGGTTACCGCTAAGGCGTCCTAACATTGCTTTAGTGACCACATGTCCCTTAATCGAATTGACCCGAAAACTCCAACGACGGTGCTACCTACTCATTCATAGTGGGATAGAATTGTCTAAAGGACATTTGTACAGTTTAATTCCTTTTTGAGTAGGTAGATGGTTCTTAAGTACTTGCTCCTTTTAAAACAAAACAAAACTTTTCGCACTTACACCCCTTTCAAACAAAAAACTCTTTTCAAACCCACAATCACAAAGAAAAGCAAACTTTTGGAAACATAATGAGCAAGTACCTAAGAGCCTGTGGATAACCATGGATAGAAAGGGTGCTAACACCTTCCCTTTCTATAATCTACCTCCCGAACCCGAGAAATATCTCAAAAAGGAATTTTTCTGTGCTTTTGTCCTTTTCCTTGTTGGATAAAATAAAAGACGGTTGTGACTCTTGCTTACCGCGACATTTTGCGAAAATAAATGCAAACGCGAACTAGCATTCTAAAACAGTCAGTTCTCATTCCCACCGATCACAGAACTGGCGACTCTGCTGGGGAACATATAAGTGAGGTGTACCTTAGGATTAGATCACTCTGTTTTCAATTGTATGCTTTGTATGCTTTAATTTTGTGGGATTGTATCGGAGTTCTATAGATCCTAACCCGGATCTAGGGATACCCTTTAGGTAAGTAAAAATAAACTGTGAGGGATTTGTCCGGTGTAGACCGACACGGATGAAGCAGTAGCTACATTGGTGTGGCACCTTGGTCTGTACCGATATCCCTTGTGTTGGAACGAGGAGAATATGGGTCTTCTAAGGAGTCATTAAGCACCAACTGACCTTAGAACCTTAAATTGACCAACTTGGCCATAGAACAGTAGCAGTATGCTACACTCATTGAGACTAAACTCTCGCGATGATTCCGGCCGCAAGAAAAGGTTGCTAAACTGGAATTATGACCGATTGAGGGTAGTCAGTGATATTGAGATCCTCTAGAACCTAGTTACTATTTTTTAGGACAAGTCTTAACCAACTGAACTGAAAGAGGGTAGTACCTAAGCTCCATGCCATCCTGAAATCTAAGGGCTCTAAGTGTGACTTGTGTGCCTTTACCATGTTTGCTTTTTGTGGATACTTGTGGTGTGCCTTTATCATGACATCATGACATCATAACATTGCATACATTTTGCATAAGGACTAACCTATTTCAAGGACAAGAGGGTTTCATCTTTGCCCTGTTTTGTAAGACATCATGATGCCCATGCGTAGGAATACTATCCAGATCAACTTTGTCCAAGTACCTACCCTGCTTAAAGATTTGGTTGTCAGGATTCCAGACACTACTTCCTTCATCAGAAGGCATGGTTCTCTTCTCAGTTTGGTCACTTCAAAATTAGACGAGCAAATGATGAGTGTTCTGGTCCAATTCTATGATCCGCTATACCATTGTTTTACTTTCCAGGACTTCCAGCTAGTGCCTACCCTAGAGGAGTTCTCTGAGCTGCTCAATATCTCCGTCTTGGAGCAGACCCCATTTACTGGATGGGAGAAGACTCTTAAGCCCGAAGAAATTGTTGCAGCCCTTCACTTGACCAAGGAGGAGGTAATGGCTAACTGGGAGACTAGAAGTGGAGCTAAGGGTTTTCTGGCTAAGTTTTTGGTTGACAAAGCTAATTACTTCTGGGACAGCTTAGACTTCAAGGCTTTCGAGGACATTCTGGCTCTCTTGATTTATGGTCTGGTATTGTTTCCGAATCCTGACACTTTTGTTGATATTAATTCCATAAAGATCTTCATCTCTCAGAATCTGGTGCCCACTCTCTTGGGTGATATCCTTCATCATCTCTATGCTCGTAGTGCCCGAAAGCGGGGAACTTTGATGTGCTGTGCTCCTTTATTGTCGAGGTGGTTTATTTCGCACCTCCCTAAGTCTGTACTGAAGAACAAAGAAGGAGTGGGCTGGGCTTATAGGGTGATGTCTCTTTCTAATAATGACATTATCTGGACTCTCAAAGTCTTGGATGAGGTGACTGTCATTGATCGCTGTGTAGAGTATCCTAATGTTCCATAGATCGGGACCCATGGAGGGATCTCTTACAACCCATGCTTAGCTCTCCCTCAATTTGGAAGAGCCAGAAGAGAAGGGCCTCATGAGATGTTGATTCCTCATATCATCTTTTATTTTCAGGGAGATAGCGACGAGCTGCGTCGTAGATTCATAAGGGCTTGGGACAGAGTTCACCAATCAGATCCACATGAATTGGGTCCAAAGACTTCTCTGCTAATGGAGCCATATCTCAGATGGGTCCGCATCAGTGCCCAAAAGCTAGGTATGCCATATGAAGCTGTCAGGCCTGTTACTCTTGAAGTTGCTAATGAGGAGGGGGTTCTTCCAACTATTCTCCACCCGTATATACCCACTGATATTGGGACACTGAAGAGGTCTTGAATGCAGTTGAGGGATGAATGGGATTCCTACCGAGAGAGGTTCAATGAACAAGAGCAGAAGATCCAGAAGCTGACTAGGCAACTGGAAAATGAGCAGATCCTGAATGACTATGTCTGCACTGAGAAGAAGAGACCATGGGAGCATTGATGGACCTTTGATGATTTCTTTTACAGTTTTTATTTACTTTTCAGTATTTCCATTCTTGTAACGCCTAAGGGCAGTTTGTTGAACAATTTAAATTTTGAAGTTTAAATCTAATAAAGTGTGTTTCCTTTCTTGCTTACAAATTTGAATCTCAATTGTCTTTGAAATCATAAACCATACGCATTTCATCCCATGCACTTCATAAACAGCTACCCTTTATAGGTTTCTTATTTTCTTCGCTGTTTATTTCAGCAATCATCATGTCTGCTGAACCTTCAACTGAGCAAGCTATCAAGGCCCTCTAGGCCCAGAATGCCCAATTTCAAGATTTGTTCATGAATCTGGCTAAGGGTCAGCAGGACCTAAAGACCTTGATTCTGAAGGAGAAAAAGAAGAAGAAGAAGAGGACCATCATGTTCAATACTGGACGCAGGTTTGTAAACGGGCTGCAGAATGAAGTTGATCTGACCACCTCATCTGGAGGGAAGGATAGTCCACAAGAAAGGAGGGCTCCTAGCCCTATGGTCTCCGACAATGAGACGGACTATGATGAAGAACAGTATCCTCCTGCTGAGGATAAGTACAAACAGCTGGAAGACCGTTTGAGCGCTATGGAAATACAGAAGATGCCCGGTCTGGACTTCAGAGATCTAGGTCTATCCTCTGGGGTGGTGATTCCCCATAAATTCAAGGCACCTGCCTTTTCCAAGTATGATAGAGTCTCCTGTCCGAAGCTGCACCTCTGGTCATATGTGAGGAAGATCCAGCCTTACACTGCTGATAAGAACTTATGGATCCATTTCTTTCACGACAGTCTCTCAGGGACTCAGCTTGAGTGGTTCTATCAGTTGGACGGAGCCAGTATCCGTAGCTGGGAAGATTTGGCTACTGCATTTTATAGGCAGTATCAGTATAACTCCGACCTCGCTCCTATGCATACCCAACTCCAGGGTATGTCAATAGGAACGAGTGAAGGATTTAAAGAGTATGCTCAGAAATGGAGAGACCTTGCCGGAAGGGTGCAACCACCGTTGGCTGATCGTGAGCTTGTTGACATGTTTCTGGGGACCCTGTCTGGTCCATTCTTTAACCACCTAATTGGAAGCTCTTCAGCTGGGTTTACAGATCTTATTTTGACTGGTGAGAGGATTGAAGCTGCTATTAAGGCTGGAAAGATACAGAAGGGTTCCTCTTCGAGCATTGAGAAGAAGTCGTTTAAGAAAGAGTCTAGTGCTGTCTACAGTTCGAGAAGACAGAATAGACCTGAACACTGCCAAGCTGTCAATGTGGTTGTTATTTCAAAACCTGTTGGTGCTCTCAGCATCACAATCAACAAAAGGACGAGAGACCTCGAAGGCAATTCACTCGCCTCAGCATGACTTTGTCTCAGATTCTGCCACAGTTGCTGAAGACCAATCTGGTGACTCTAAAAGAAGCTCTGAAGAATCCAAGTACCACATCACCAAAGTACAACCCTAATGCCCGTTGCGCTTTTCACTCTGATAGCCCGGACATAATATAGATGATTGTTGGGTTTTGAGGAACAGGGTGCAAGACCTAATTGATGCAAAGGAGATTGAGTTTGAGGCGCCCGAGAGGCCCAATGTTGTGACTGCTCCCATGCCCAAACATGGAGTAAATGCTGTAGAGGAAGATTTGTTTTTAGTTTCTGTGGATGATGTTGTTACCCCTCTGATGACTGTCAAGAAGAACCTGTTGCTGGCCGGTTTATTTCCGGGTTGTGGCAAAGGTTGCCATGTGTGTTCTATTTTACCTACTGGTTGCCTATTTCTGAAGTCAGGTATCCAAAACCTGATGGATAGTAAAGAGATCCTGTTTGAAAAGGTTGTTGTTCCATCCGTTCCTACTGAAGAAGTAGCCATCATTTCCATTTTCGACAATTCTTCCAAGGCCCCCTCGAGGAAGCCTGTTAGAATTACATCTGTTCCGAAGATCGCACCTGTATTCATCACTGTTCTGGGGCCCATCCCCTACACCTCTGACAAAGCTGTCCCTTGGCACTATGGGGCAGATGTTTATGTTCTAGGAGTTAAGCAAGAGTTGGATGTTGATACCGGCGTCAGTAACATTATGGGCCTGCTAAAGTCACCTGCAGCGGTAGACTTTTCTCACCTGATATTGCTCCACCAACTGCCCGAAGACCTGTTGTCATTACACCTGCGAGTGTGCCTAATTCCATTCTTGATCAAGTTCTTAGCCCTACCCCTGTCGCCGAGTCATATAACGCTCGAGGCAAAGGGATCACCACTGATGTGCCTGCCCAGACGGAGGCACCAAAGACCATCACTGTTGAAGCTTCCAAACAGGAGATGGAAGAGATTTTGAAGATTATTAAGAAAAGTGATTATAATGTAGTTGAGCAGCTGGGGCAAACCCCATCCAAGATTTCTATGTTGTCACTGTTGTTGTGTTCAGAGGCCCACGCCAAGGCTCTGATTACCTTCCTGAAAACTGCCCACGTGCCACAAGAGACATCAGCTGATCAGTTTACCGATTGTGTGGCTAATTTAACTGCTGATAATGGTTTGGGTTTCTCCGACGCTGATTTGACTACTAAAGGGAAGAACCACAAAGACGCCCTGCATGTCTCCATTGAATGCAGGGGCACTACTCTTGCACATGTATTGGTTGACACTGGTTCCTCACTGAACGTCTTGCCCTAGAAAGCTCTAGACCGGTTTGATTGCGAAGGGTTAGAGATAAAACCAAGTAGCATCGTTGTCAGGGCCTTTGACGGGTCCAAAAGGATGGTGCATGGTGAAGTTGATATTCCAATTAAAGTTGGTTCTCGGGTCTTCAATTCTACATTCTACGTGATGGACATTCGGCCATCCTATTCTTGTTTGCTGGGTCATCCATGGATCCACAAAGCAGGAGCTGTAACCTCAACGCTCCACCAGAAGCTGAAGTACTCGGTCAGAGGGAAGATTGTGACAGTTTAGGGGGAGGAAGAGTATATGGTCATCCACCTCAACTCGTTCAGATACGTAGATATGGATGGGGAGTTCATTGAGACCCCATTTCAGCACTTTGAAGAGGTTCCTCAGACACTGGCATCAGCTGAGACTGTGATTGAAGATTCTCCTATGAAGATGGCTTCCTTAAAGGATGCCCGGGCTATTATTGAGATGGGTGAGTGTGCAAATTGGGGCCAACTTCCTGATTTCACTCAGAAGACTAACAAGTTTGGTTTGGGTTTCACTGCAGAAGCTCAAAGGGCTGTTCGTAATGCAAGGATTGGAAGACCTCCTGTGTTCATCAGCAACTCGGGAGTAAATGCCATTGAAGATGATGTGGAGGAGGCTGAATTCGACAGCTGGATCTATCCTACGACCAACGGTGGACCAAGCAACTGGACAGCAAAGGACTTCATCCATATTACTTTTGTTAACCAGTAATGAACTCTTTGTTTTGAATTTGTAACAGACAATATTGTGAAACTTTATAGCCCGGTGTCTTACCCGGGGCACCGTAGCTTCATTTGTGAGGGCTTTTGTGTGTCATTTTCATATATCATTAATGAAAGCATTGGACGTTTTTTTGCATTTCAAATTTTGCGCTCCTTGTCTTTCTTTATTATATATTGAAAATCAGCTATTTTACACACACTCACATATACAGGTCCACATCCACTCTGGATCTCACTGGTAACGACTTTGCTACTGCCAGTTATGACTTCGAAAATCCGATCAACTTAGCCGAAGACGAAGGTGAAGATGATTGTGAAGTGCCTGGTGAACTTGCAAGACTGCTACTCCAGGAAGAGAGGGCCATTCAGCCACACGAAGAGCCAGTGGAAACAGTGAATATGGGTACTGAGACAGACAAGAAGGAAGTCAAGATTGGTGCAAATCTGGAGCTTAGTATGAAACAGAGGTTGATTCAGATGTTGCGTGACTATGTTGAGATCTTTGCCTGGTCTTACAAAGATATGCCTAGTTTGGATACTGACATTGTGGTTCATCGCCTGCCTACCAAGGAAGACTGTCCTCCGGTGAAGCAGAAGGTTCACCGTATGTGCCCAGAGATGTCTGAGAAAATCAAGGCCAAAATTATGAAACAGTTTGACGCCGGTTTTCTAGCAGTGACTTTTTACCCTCAGTGGGTTGCCAATGTGGTTCCGGTACCAAAGAAGGATGGTAAGGTTCGAATGTGTGTTGACTACATGGATTTGAACAGGGCAAGCCCTAAGGATGATTTCCCTCTACCTCATATCGACGTTCTGGTTGACAATACTGCTCAGCACAAGGTCTTCTCCTTTATGGACAGTTTCTCCGCTTATAATCAAATAAAGATGGCTCCCGAAGACATGGAAAAGACGACCTTTGTTACTCAGTGGGGTACTTTTTGCTACAAGGTTATGCCTTTTGGGTTGGAGAATGCTGGGGCAACGTATCAGTGTGCCATGGTTGCTTTGTTTCCTGACATGATCCATCATGAGATTGAAGTATACGTCGATGATATGATTGCAAGGTCCCAGACTGAGGAGGAACACCTTGACCATCTACAGAAGCTGTTTGATAGGTTGAAGTTGTACAAACTGAGGTTGAACCCGAACAAGTGCACCTTCGGGGTAAGATCTGGTAAGCTGATGGGTTTCGTTGTAAGCGATAAAGGTATTCAAGTTGACCCTGCCAAAGTGAAAGCCATACAAGAGATGCCAGCTCCCAAAACAGAGAAGGAGGTCAGAGGCTTTCTAGGACGACTGAACTACATTGCCCGATTCATCTCACACCTAACTGCTACTTGTGAGCCAATCTTCAAGTTACTGAAGAAAGATCGGGTAGTACGTTGGAATGATGAATGTCAGGCCACTTTCGAAAGGATCAAAGAGTATCTCCAGGATCCACCCATCCTAATGCCACTAGTTGAAGGGAGACCTCTGATCTTATATTTGACAGTACTTGACAACTCAATGGGGTGTGTGCTGGGGCAGCATGACGAGTCTGGACGAAAAGAGCATGCTATTTATTACATTAACAAAAAGTTTACCGACTGTGAGACCCGATACTCACTGCTTGAGAAAACTTGTTGCGCTTTGGCATGGGCTGCTCGCCGGCTGAGACAGTATATGTTGACTCACACTACTCTGTTGATTTCAAAAATGGATCCAATCAAGTATATTTTCGAAAAGCCTGCCTTGTCCGAAAGAATAGCAAGATGGCAGATGATCTTGACTGAGTATGACATCCAGTACACGACTCAAAAATCAATCAAGGAAGTGTATTGGCGGACCATTTGGCACATCAGGCAGTGGATGATTACCAGTCTATGAACTTTGAATTCCTGGACGAGAATATCATGCTGATAACTGATTGTGAGACACCTGGACCGGATGAAGGACCTGAGGAAGGATCCCGATGGTCTATGTACTTTGATGGAGCTTTGAACCCTTTGGGTAATGGCATTGGCGCCGTGATCATATCTCCTAAAGGCTCTCATACTCCGTTTACCGCCCGACTATGTTTCAACTGCACCAACAACATGGCGGAGTATGAAGCGTGCATTATGGGTCTTTGAGCTGCAATTGACCTAAGGATTAAGTTTCTAAGTGTCTTCGGAGATTCCTCTCTCGTGATCAGTCAGATCAAAGGCGAGTGGGATACGAAACACCCGAATCTTATCCCTTACAAGGAGTATGTATTGACGTTGCTTCCCCATTTCGAGGAGATAACCTTTGAACACTTCCCAATAGAGGAGAATCAGTTGGTGGACGCGCTAGATACAATGTCTTCTATGTTCAAAGTCAAATGGGACAACGAGGCTCCCCGGATCATTATTGAAAGATTGGACGAACCTGCACATTGCTGTGATCTTGAGACTGAAGAGGTAACAGAAAAGCCCTGGTATCATGAGGTGAAGAGGTACCTTGAAGCTCAGGAATACCCCGAGGGTGCATCTGTTAATGACAAGAAGTTTCTAAGGAGGTTCGCGACAAAGTTCTTCATCAGCAATGGCATTCTTTACAAGCGTAACTATGATTCGACCTTACTGCATTGTATGGATAAGAATGAAGCAGAAAGGATCATGGCAGAGCTACATGAAGGTACCTTCGGAACCCATTCCAGTGGACATACCATGGCAAATAAAATCCTTCGGGCAGGATATTACTGGTCCACAATGGAAGCTGACTGTTATCAGCATTCTCGGACATGTCACAAGTGCCAGGTCTATGCTGATAAGGTGCACGTAACTCCAGTTCCTATGAACGTCTTGACACCACCTTGGCCTTTTGCAATGTGGGGCATTGATATGATTGGCGTGATCAGACCTACGGCATCCAACGGGCATCGTTTCATCCTGGTAGCAATTGATTACTTTACAAAGTGGGTTGAAGCAACTTCCTTTGCTACGGTAACCAAGAACATTGTGGCACGGTTCATTCGGCATAACCTGATCTGTCGATACGGTGTACCAGAGAGGATCATTATGAATAATGGTACCAATCTTAATAACAAAATGATCACTGAGCTCTGCGAGCAATTCAAGATACAGCATCACAACTCTTCTCCCTACCGGCCGAAGATGAATGGGACTGTCGAAGCGGCAAATAAGAACATTAAGAAGATTGTGCATAAGATGACAGGGACATACAAAGACTAGCACGAGATGTTACCATTTGCTCTTCATGGGTACCGTACCTCAGCACGGACGTCAACAGGGGCAACACCCTATTCCTTGGTATATGGCATAGAGGCAGTCTTGCCGATTGAAGTTCAGATACCCTCTCTTAGAATCATGAAGGATGCAGGTTTGAGTGAAGATGATTGGATCCAGACCCGACTTGATCAGCTGAACCTAATCGACGAAAAGAGACTTACTACTATTTGTCATAGTCAGACGTACCAAAAACGGATGATCAAGGCATTTAACAAGAAAGTTAGACGACAAGAGTATCAAGTTGGGGACCTGGTAATCAAGCGTATTATCTTACCTCAAGGTGATCCCAAGGGCAAATGGACCCCTACTTACGAAGGGCCATTTGTGGTTAAGAACTTCTTCTCATGAGGAGCTATGATTCTAACCACTATGGATGGTGACGACCTTCCTCACCCCGTCAATGCAGACATAGTAAAAAGATACTATGCATAATCAAAGACCCGCTAGGGCGACTGGCCTAGGCAAAAATAAGGGTTTCCCAGAGAACAAAAGGGTTCGGGCAAAAATAAGGGATGAAAATGAAAAAATCTGTACACCCGGCAAGTCGAAAACCTAAAAAGGCGGCTTGGGAAAAAATGGGTATCCCGGTGGACTGAAAACCCGAAAGGGCGGTCCAGGCAAAAGTTAGGGATCAAAGCGTAATACTATGTCTCATTGGATCACCTCGCATCCAGACTTCGGTAGCAACTATCAAGCTCGGACGGCACTAATCAATCAGATTCATCTACTAAGCAGCAAAGTGATGAGACACTTGAAGATATAAAGGCAATAGCAGAGTTGGAACCCAGTGGGATTATTCACATACCTGTTTTGTTTTCTTTTCAAAAACTATATAAATTCTATTTGTTTTGCGGCGTTCTCTTACTAGGACGTCAGCCTCTTGTACAAAAACGCCTATTTACAGGCAAACTTCAAAATCAATACAAATTCATTTTCAGACAAATTTAAAATTGTTTTTCCTTTATCTGTTTTGTTTTGCAAAGAACGTCCAATGTTCATTTTTGATATATGCATTCGACATTAATTACTGCTCATAAATATTTACATGTGAAACAAAGGATGAATTACGGGTGATATCAGAAGTAGGGGAAATAAGAATTGTCTGAGTGGTCTAATTGATCTGTCCACCAAGGTACAAAGGTAGGTTCAACTGAAGAATATGACCAAGATACCATCACTCCCTGCAGAGTAAAACAGTAATGGTAGCTCTCCCCACTGAGACTGGCAGCCATGTACAAATCAGTAATACTCTCCCCAAGAAGAGTTAATATACCATCAGCCCTGAAAAGGTTGGGTATCCCCAGAAGGTCTTAATATTCCTCAGCGGAGTATAAAGACATTCCCCAGCAAGTTTAAGAATACCCCCGACAGTCTTAACATTCCTCAACTAATTATAAGAATGATCTTCGGCGGAATACAAGATACCCCAGTGGAGTCATTTCCCAATGCAGTATAAAAAGGGCTTCCCCGCCAGAGTTGAGTCATCTTACCCAGTAGATTCTGGAAGCTTATCCCCTGCAGAGCACAAATAAATCTCCCCAACCAAATTCAGAAGGTTATCCTCACAAGAGTCTAACTGGGTTATCCTCAGCAAATTGCAACTGAAAGATCATCCCCAGTGAAGTTCCTTCTATCCCCAGCGGCGTTCATCATTAAAATCCCCAACAAAGCTTATCAACAAAATCCACAATGGAGTTATCGTTAAAATCTTCAGCAGAACGTCCCTTCCCCACAGAGTAATTCCCCTCAGAATAATCTCTTCAACAGTTTATTCCCCAACGGAGTTCTTCTCTCCTACAGGTTTATCATCTTCGTTCATCATCCCCCAACAGAAATGAAGAACTCAACTCTATTCTCCAGCAGCTCCAGGATTTATTTTCCCTAGCTAAAACATCACATTTCCATACATCATTATACATGCATATACGCATCATACCATACAATATCATTTATGTTGATAACATCATTGCTTGATCCATCTCATGCATTGCATGTCACTGACCTTTTACCTTTCAGGAAAGATGCAGTTAAGTCCCCAGCTTAGTCAAAGACCTGACCGGTTCTTAAATCTCAATTGAATTATCCTCGGTTGAATTTCAGATCAGGTTCTCAATCTCGGCAGTTTCCCTACGTCATAGTGTGGACGAGTACTATAACCTCAACGGTATACTCCATTGAGCACGATTCAGTTCCTAGATCTTGATGTTTTGCTCCGTCATAGTGTGGACAAGTTCTATAACCTCGACGGTATACTCCGTTGAGCACGAGATAGTTCCTAGATCTTGATGAAGATGTTTCCCTACGTCATAGTATGGACGAGTACTATAACCTCAACGGTATACTCCATTGAGCACGAGTCAGTTCCTAGACCTTGATGTTTTCCTCCGTCATAGTTTGGACAAGTTCTATAACCTCAACGGTATACTCCATTGAGCACGAGACAATTCCTAGATCTTGATGAAGATGCTTCCCTACATCATAGTGTGGACAAGTACTATAACCTCAACGGTATACTCCGTGGAGCACGAGTCAGTTCCTACATCTTGATGTTTTCCTCCGTCATAGTGTGGACAAGTTCTATAACCTCAAAGGTATACTCCATTGAGCACGAGACAGTTCCTAGATCTTGATGAAGATGCTTCCCAATGTGATTGTGTGGACGAGTACTATAACCTCAACGGCATACCCCATTGAGCACGAGTCAGTTCCTAGATCTTGATGTTTTCCTCCGTCATAGTGTGGACAAGTTCTATAACCTCAACGGTATACTCCATTGAGCACGAGACAGTTCCTAGATCTTGATGAAGATGTTTCCCTACGTCATAGTGTGGACGAGTACTATAACATCAATGGTATACTCCATTGAGCACAAGTCAGTTCCTAGATCTTGATGTTTTCCTCCTTCATAGTGTGGACGAGTACTATAACCTCAACGGTATACTCCATTGAGCACGAGTCAGTTCCTAGATCTTGATGTTTTCCTCCGTCATAGTATGGACGAGTACTATAACCTCAACGGTATACTCCATTGAGCACAAGACATTTCCTAGATCTTAATTAAGATTACCCCCCAGTTGAATTATGGACAGCTTCTTAAAACTCAGCTGAAGCATTCTCTCAGTTGAAGTACAAGCAAGTTCCTAAATCTCAACAAAGGTTAGACTTCCCCAGCGGAATCTTTCACAACAACAGGTATGCAAGTTCTCGCTAAGGAATCTCTTATGAGATCGACGCTCCTGCAGATGGAATCTGTAAGCCCATCCTCCTACCAACAATCTCCAAATGGCATCTATAATCCCATTCCCGACAACACAATGCTAATACTACACCATGCGAGTGCAAATTTCTGGGCACTCTAGTGTTCAATTATCTTCCACCTTCGGAACACGAAAGGCTCGAAAGACAATATATATATCCTCGGGTTTAAGAAAATTGAACAGGGGCAACTGTTGTACCCCAAAATTTTCCCTCCCATATTCCTCAAGACATGTCAAGAATAATCTTCAAGTTGCTCAAGTTGGCTCAAGAGTTGGACAGTCAAATCACCTCATAAGGTAGTCAATTCAAAATTAGGGTTTTGTGTTGCATCAAGGTCCTCACATCCAAATGACCTAAAGTGCTCCCCAATGTCCTAATATGTTCTTAAGTTCATCCATGTAAAAATTTCAAACCTTGCAGAGAAAGTTTGGTCAGTCAATTGCTCAAGAGGCCCAAAAATCGACTATGCTAGGGCAAAAGTCAACTGTGTCCCAAATACAGTCAAACCTCAATATTTTTTTTCAAAATTCTCATTTTTAAGGTTAATTCATCATTTAATCAAGGGTTGATCATGATTCATCAAGGATTGCTCAAGATTCCTCAAGATTCAAAAGTTGCTAAATTAGGGTTTTGTAGGAAAAGTCAACTCAACTTTGACCAAGCATAACTTTCTCATACTTTAGGAGAAATGACCCATCCAAAGCTCATTTTGAATAGGATGAAATTTCATATAATCCATCTTCACACCCCAAGATCAAGAAATGATCTCACAAAACGTTACAAATTTGGACATTATAGGTCATTTTTGAAAGTAAACAAAAACACCTTTTTTGCCCAAGCTTATAACATGAGCATGAAACATCAAAATGAGATGATATCAAAAGGTTTGATTATAGGACATATCAAGGTTTCTAAAAAGTCCAAGAACACCTCCAAAAGTTCAAAATTGAAGAAGTTATGCATTGTTGAAGTTGGGTATTTTTCCAAATTTGCCAAAAGTCAACTATCCTCAAAACTCCAATTTTTGACAAAAGGGCCCACTTTTTTCCACTTGATATGGTCTTGTCATGCCACACATGTGTCCCATATTTAATTTCATGGACATTCATTTATTTTTCTATTTTATTTCATTTTTATTGATTTAACTCATTTTAAATCAATATTAAATCAAATTAAATCTAAAAATTGATGTCAAGGGATTCTAGTGATAATTCCAGATTGCAAATACCATGTGATACTCAATCAAACTCGTGCCAAGTCAATTCAAGCAAAAAATCTCAGATTTGATTCAAATTTGGCAACTTGGTTATGGTGATCAAAATCAAATATTCCATCTTCAATGCACATGGATATTGTTCCAAATTTTGACCTAAACTCATTCCATTATATGCACACAAGCCACACAAACCTAGAACATGCACAAAGCTATGCAGAAACGGCCATACCAAGTTTGTGAAAAACCTTGAAAAAGTGGAGATCGGATTCTGGTTTGGAGGCCTTTTTAAAGAAAAATCACAACGCATCCCTCTTCCTTGACATCCAATGGAGCTATACCAATCAAAATCAAGCCTTGAGACCCTCTGAAACTCACTGTAAGTCTCCACAAATATGCCTCTGCACATGAAATCGTAAATCATTCTCCTTGCATCTTTTTGCCAATTTGATTGCACTATCATGCTTGCCATTCAATTTCCATTGATTCTGCAATATTTGATTTTGTTTTTGTGACTTATAGCCCTGGATTCCAAAGCTAGGGTTCGTATTCTTGTTTTTTGGGCATTCTTGATACATGTATAATCAGGACCAATAATGGCCATGGATGAGTTCAGGGGAGAGAGACGAGGGCATTGGCACTCTTAGCTTGCATTTACATGGCCTAGGAAGGATTTTTGAGAGATGCTACGAATCTTCCTGCGGAACAAAATCCGCAGGTTAATGAACCAGGGCGTTTGAAGAATACGAAGACGTGGCTCGGCGTGATTGGTTCATTTGAATCAATTGTGCGTTTTTTATTTCTCCAGGCATAATTAGTTGTTTACCATATAATATTTTTTATATATTCCACTAACAAGTTAACA
Organism: Vicia faba; assembly: GCA_948472305.1. Lineage (NCBI taxonomy): Eukaryota > Viridiplantae > Streptophyta > Magnoliopsida > Fabales > Fabaceae > Vicia > Vicia faba. The sequence continues at coordinate 747,164,718 of OX451741.1, forward strand.
ACATGGCTCAGCTGGCAAGGCATTAGTGCGTGATACCATTGGGACCTGGGTTCGAATCCCAGGTCCCCCAAAACTTTATGCAATTTTATTTCAGGTACTCATGTGCAGCGCCCCAAAGTGTGGATCATCATGCTTCCCATCTCATCAAATGCCAAGTGGCCCACCAGGCAGATTCAAGGATCCAGATTGCACGCTCACCATACACTCTAGTCAACAAGCGCATAGGCAATCTGAAAGGTCAAACAAGGCTGAAACGTTGATGGGCCTCAAAATTACTAATCATACTCCCTTTTTAAGCCCAGCACCCCCCCTGAGTTTGTTTCTTCATTTTATTTTTCTTTTCATTATTTTTTCTATATTATTATTATTATCTTAATTAATTAATTAACCAACTAACCTTTTTTCATAAAATCAGAAAACAAATTTTTTTTATTTATTAATTTCACTATTTTATTATTTTTGTAAATAAACATTAATTAATTTATTTAGTTTAATTAGGTACAATTTTAATATCTTTTGCATTAAATTAAAATTAATTTAGAATTAGGTTTTTAATATCTTTTAACCATTCTTATTTTATTTCTTTAAATAAATAATAACCCAAAAATATTTTCTTTTTCATTAATTAATTCAATTATTAATTTAGACTAATTTTTAATTCAAAAACAACAAAAACATGCTTTATTTAATAAAAAGGGTCAAAACCCTTAAAACATTTCGATTTAATTTTCTCGGGCGCGAATTATCTTTGATCCATATTTCAAATATTGTAACTGCTTCGGGAATGTAATAGTTTTTAATTAGGATTTTATTTATCGCTTTTATTTACTTTTCGCAATTTAATTTTTAAGGGTTTATCTTTGGCGATGTAAATACCCGACGCCTTGTAATAGCGTAGATTTATTTTCCGCAATTTAATTTTCGCAACCATTAACTGTTAGATGTTTGAATAATAGGCAAGGCATGACAAGATCGATTTTAATTTAAAATCAACAGTAACTCACCTTAACATGTACAAAGATAATATAACTAAAAAACGATACACTCGCACATGCCACTCTTAGGGTACACCTCACTTGGTTGCCTCGAACGTGGTCATTGAGTATAGGAAGTTTTAGAGGTCGCCCTCTTGTCCAAAGATCATAGTTGCCTCGAAACGGTTGCCTCAGATAAAAATCATCTAAGACATTAGGGTTACTGCTAAGGCGTCCTAACATTTCTTTAGTGACCACATGTTCCTTAATCGAATTGACCCGAAAACTCCAACGACGATGCTACCTACTCATTCATAGTGGGATAGCATTGTCTAAAGGACATTTGTACAGTTTAATTCCTTTTTGAGTAGGTAGATGGTTCTTAAGTACTTGCTCCTTTTAAAACAAAACAAAACATTTCGCACTTACACCCCTTTCAAACAAAAAACTCTTTTCAAACCCACAATCACAAAGAAAAGCAAACTTTTGGAAACATAATGAGCAAGTACCTAAGAGCCTGTGGATAACCATGGATAGAAAGGGTGCTAACACCTTCCCTTTCTATAATCTACCTCCCGAACCCAAGAAATATCTCAAAAAGGAATTTTTCTGTGCTTTTGTCCTTTTCCTTGTTGGATAAAATAAAAGACGGTGGCGACTCTTGCTTACCGCGATATTTTGCAAAAACCAACGCAAACGCGAACCAGCATTCCAAAACAGTCAGTTCTCATTCCCACCGATCACACTAGTCATAAAGATGGAACTAGAGTAGGAGTTCTAATTATTTCTCCAAACCAAATTCCAACAACATTCAAGTACAAGATTGAAGGTTCTTGTTTGAACAATGAGGCTGAGTACGAAGCTCTAATCGTAGGCCTTGAAATCTTGTTGAAATTAGGGGCAACTCGAGTCGAAATAATGGGAGACTCACAGTTAGTTATAAAGCAAGTTACAAAAGAATACAAATGCATAAGAGAAAATCTTATCATGTATTTTGTAATAGTCATCGTTTGTTGAAAAACTTTGAAAAGATCAACATTTGACATATACCAAGACTGGAAAATCAAGTGGCTAATGACTTAGCACAGATTGCATCTGGGCATAAAATTTCGAAAGAGAAATTACAACAAGTAATCGAAGTTAGATGAAGAGTAACATTAACTAAGTTGTCTCCAACTGATTTGGAAACAACATAACTGGGGTACGCTGACCAAGAAAACTTCGAAATTTCGTTCATAGACAATCTAACGAAAAAAGATTAGAGAAAGCCTATAGTGGATTATTTGCAAAATCCAGTGGCTTCGACGGAACGAAAAAAAAGTATAGGGCACTAAGTTATACTCTAATGGGAAACGAGTTATTTAAAAAGACGCCTGAAGGGGTGTTACTAAAATATCAATGAAACAGAGGCATACGTAGCCCTTTCAACTACACATGCTGGAGCATGTGGAGCATATCAGGTAGGCCATAAATGAAATGGTTATTGTTTCGGCAAGGACTATATTGGCCCACTATGTTGAAAGATTGTGTTGAGTTTGCAAAAGGATGTCAGGAATGTCAAGTACATACAGGTATCCCGCATGTACCTGCAAGCGAACTTCACTCAATTGTGAAACCTTGGCCTTTTAGGGGATGGGCTTTGAATCTTATTGGAGAGATTCGACCAACATCATCTAAAATCCAGAAATACATATTGGTGGGCATTGATTATTTTACTAAACGAATTAAAGCAATTCCTTTAGTCAATGTAGACCAAGAAAATGTCATTGAATTTATTCAAAAGCGCATTATATATAGGTTTGGAATCCCTGAGACAATAATAACTGATCAAGGGTTAGTCTTTACTGGTCAAAAAATGTAAGAGTTTGCTACAGAAATGGGGTTCAAACTATTAACATCTACGCCTTACTGTGCACAAGCTAATGGCTAAGTCGAAGCCGCAAATAAGGTAGTAATTAGCTTAATAAAGAAGTATGTGGGAAAGAAGTCAAAGAATTGGCACAAGACTTTAGATCAAATTTTATGGGCTTGTCAAACTTCTCCTAAGGAAGCTACCAGAACGACACCATTTCTACTAACCTATGGCCATGACGCAGTGTTGCCAGTAGAAATTTGTCTGTAGTCAACAAGAATTCAGAAACATCAAGATATCCCTTCTGAAGCTTATTGGAATATGATGTTAGATGAATTGGTTGATTTGGACGAAGAAAGATTGAGAGCTTTGGATCTCTTAAGGTTACAGAAGAAAATAGTGGAAAAATCTTACAATAAAAGAGTAAAACCCAATACATTCTTGCCTGAGGATCTGGTATGGAAGGTAATTCTCCTGATGGATCGAAAGGATAGAATTATGGGAAAATGGTCTCCTAAATGGGAAGGACCTTTTAAGATTATCCAAACATTGTCTGGTGGTGCATATAAGATCGAAGAGTTAAATGAAGATCAAAGGCTTTTGAAAGTAAATTGTAAATACTTGAAAAGTATAGACCTATGCTTCAATAGGTTAAAATAACCAATGTTTAATCTCATTTGAGTCAAAGAGACAAAATGGAAAATGCATTAAAAAGCCAAAATGGATAAAAGTCATTACAAAATACATAGTTGTACAAATAAAAAACTAGAAATCAAAATGGGAGGTTGGCTTTGATTTGGAGGTATTTTATCTTCTGCAGCTCCAAAAGTCTTTCGCACAAAGCCTTTGACTGATCAAGAGCTTCGATTTTTGCATCTAATGCTTGGGATCGATCAACATATTCTAATCCTTCGCTGAGTTCCTTTTGACTCTCAGAATCAATGTTGATAGCGAGAAGTTCTTCCTTTCGTTTATCATTGGCAGCAATCTTAGTATCTAACTTTCCGATCTGAGCCTTCATACTGGTTGTATTTTGGTGGATTTCTTCAACTTCTTTCTGCCTGGCCTCTTATGCCTTCGACAACTCCTTTAGCTTTGAAGCCAATTCAGCGGAAGCAGCCACATGACCATTGGCCTCTTCAATTTCGCGATTGAGAGTCCTTCGACGATTGTAGTCAGCTGAGACCTGGTCGATGATTGAAATCAAATCCAAAATAACGCTGGCAATGTCAGAAGAGGCATCAAGAAGGCCAACAGCTCTTAAAGTGGTCTTCAAAAAGGAAGGAGCAATAGGTTCTCCCTCTAAGGTCAGCATTAAATCTCTTTTAAAAAGTTACGCCTTAACCTCCTGAAGTCCCTCCTCAAGAGGAGATGTTGAAGTAGATTTTCCAGACGCAGTCGAAGCACTTTGATTGGAAGAACTTTCTCTGCCCTCGAGAATGGAAGTCAAGTAGCAAAGAGGATTATGCTGTTTTAGTAATTCCAAATCTTCCTTAGTACGAGACCCAGTCGAGGTGACTCTCTCATTTGCAACACGAGTCACATTTTCTCCGACAGATAAATCTTGTATCTGGACAGGGGCACCTTCAACATTTGCAGGATTTCTTGCTCCCTCTGTAGATTTTTCTCTTTCACCAGTCACCGAAATATCCTCAATTTGATTCTCTCCCTATGGTATGCCTTCCCTCTCCGTTTCGACTACATCATCAGCATCCTCATCTTCTTCGTCTTTCTGCCCATCATCAATATCCCGTGGAGTCCTAAGATTTGACTGTTCCTAACTAGGAACATCTTCATTTGGCTTCCCAATGGCTTCATCTTGATGCCTAGAGGTTTGGTTTACCTTGCTGGATGAGCTCACAAAGGATCCCTTTGCTGAAGAAGGCCTATAAGTGGGATCACCCTCATTGTTTATTAAAGTGACAGATTCTTCTACAGGTATAAGAGCCTTTTTAGAAGTACCGACAGTGTCTTGAGGATTATAAGATTGTTAACATAATTATTGAAAAAACGGAAAAAGGTGGATAATTCAATAAATAATCTTAAAGGATCGAAGTGATTACCTTAAGAGAAACTTTAGCACCAGGACTTGAAGTATCACTCTCACTGGGATTATTCAGCCTAGCAGCTATCTCTTGTTCCATTGGCTCTTTGATGATGATGGGAGAAGGCCTCAACTTAGTAGCTATAACCTTGACCTTGGTTTTTGGACGAGGCTCAGGAATAGGGGCTAGTTTCTTTAATTTGTGCCTATTAAGAGGGACAGGAGGGGATTCTTCTTCTTCATCACTGGAAATTTCAATTTCTGGAACTTTCCTTTTCTTTGGAGTAGTTTTAATACCCAAAAAGAAAGGATCCGAAGGAATCAACATCAATATTAATATGTTGAAAAGAAAGATATAGCAGAAAGTGTTTACCTTTGGTGAAGGTTTTACAGAAGGGTCTCCTCCCTTTGCGCTTTCAGCGACTTTCTTGGTAATGGTCCTCTTGACGGCTAGAAAATAAACAAGTATAAGCTAGATGTCGAATGATTGAATCGAAGACGATAAGACATTTGCTTTGAAAAGAAAGATTAACCTTTTTGATCTTGTAAGAGACCATCATAAACGCCTCTTGAAGATGGTCATCGAAGTCTTTTTCGTCGAAGAATTTTCGCCATAATACTGCTTCCACCAGTCTTCAAAAATAGGAGAACACAAGAAATTGATTTTGAAGTCGAACAAAGTTAGTACGGTTCGACCAACGTACCTACCAATATGCTTGGTAGAAGAATCCTCTGAATAGTCTGCATTATAAAACAGCAGAAGCTTTTCTCGGGAATAGATTGGCGAAGGGAGTGTTTGGATGATACCAAATTGTTGAGAGACAAGATTCGGTTGATAAGCAATCAAACTGAGTTGATTTTTCAAACTCTTGAATCTCAGTGGCATGATTCTTGGGTGAAGAAACGTCTCCCAGATAGCCACATACTCATCCACATGGTCATCTTCATCAGATGAAGGATATGGTCGAATAAACCATTCCGAACCAACCTTTCGACTAGCAAAGGGAGCCATAGTCGAAACAAATTCGTTATGCTTTGCAAACATCATTACAAAGCTAATAAACGCTTTCTGGAATTGTTGACCCTCATCAGTTAGAGTCAACTGGACTAATCTAGTGCCTTCGACCCTTCTGTTTAGGACTTCTGAGGCCCTTTCATTAATCTTATTTTTCTGATGAAGAAAAGATTCAAAAGTGGCGTTTAGCCAAAGTTGAAGAAGCCAAAAGGGGCCAGAAAGGAGCAAACTCGCCTTGTCTCCAATAACTTTAAGCTGAGTCACACCATTGCTGATGGACTCATACAGGTTGGCTAAGATCAATTCAGCTAGACAAAGGGGATAGCCGTGATGAAGCTTCATTGCAAGGGTGAGCATCTTCTTAGTCACTTGAAGTGACTTGGTGCAGAAAATGAAGAGAGATAACCATAAAGCTAGGAAAGCTACGTGTTCCACTTCAGAGACAGTGCTACTAGACTTGTCGTGAAAGTGGTTGATGAATATGATGTATGTCAGTTTCATGGCCGAAAACCCAATAGCATATTCAGATAAATATTTAGGGTCGAAATAGTCACCAGTTGGTCAAAGACCAGTAATGGCTGCTATGTCGAAAAGAGTTGGAGTCGCCATTCCACATGGTAAATGGAAGGTGAAATGCGTACTATCCCAGAAGTACAATGAAAATACCAACATAAGAGGGCAATAAGATAAAACAGTCTTCGAAAACATGACCATGTCATAAATCCCCATATCCTTCCAGATTTGGGCCTGCACTTTTTCCATCTTACTTAGCCATTCTGAATACTCTGAAGTAAGACTAGGGCAAGATCGAAAAATTTGGTTCCCCTTGTTCATAAACTGAAGGTTGATGTCTTCCTTCATTTGAGAGTGTTGCTGGTTAGCAGGGGTTGCATCCTCAGGGTCATTCATGGGTTTCTTCGCACAACCTATAGGCTTGAGCCTAGGGTGAGTTGGGAAGAAGGTATTATTTTGTTTTGGGTTCTCGAAGCATGCATATAGTGGGCCAGGCATGGTTTACATGTGCCCAAAATACTTACTGGGAATAAGTAACTGAGAGTCATAAGCTTCACGCCATTCACTGGTCATGGGTTCAAAAGCAACCCTTCACTCCCCAGTCGAAACAGGAACAGGACTAGTGGAAAAGACTTTGGTTGTTGTTGTAAGTCAGAAACATTCTTAGTTTTGGGATTGTTTGGTGCGTTTGAAAGGAAAGCCTTGGTTGAAGGTAGTGAAAGAACGAAGAAGATGAAGTTCTTAAGATTTTTATTTGCAAGGAAATAAGGAATATTAAGAGTTGTAAAAATTCCAAAGAAAAGGATTTGTGGCTATTTATAGTGTTCATGGAAGAGTGTTTTCCCTTAAGATCATTTAATGCTGAAGAGTTAATGGGGCACGTGGTGAACATTGAGGCAGTTATCGTATAGGTAATGGAAACGTTTTCCATACTTTCCTAGGTTGTAGGGATAATGGCCATCATGGCAGCATGGTGACGGCTGATTGACAACGACGTATTTGGAAAAGGGCAATGATGAATCTGAATACCAGCAGTGGTTGGTAGAAGGAGAAAAGCGCATGATTGACTTTTGTGGCCAGAAAGAAGACAAGTGTCGAATGGGAATCTCAAAGAATGATCATTTCTTCTTGCATCGAAATTGACATTCTTGGGGGGCAATTTGTTAGCTCCTAAATTCGACACCCATAACATATTGGCCTTATGGGCCAAAAATAGATTGAACAAATCTAAGCTGGAAATTCTTCGAAAGATGGGAAAATACTTAGAGAAATTTCTAAGTTAAAGTTAATCTTCGACCAAAAGGTTCTTGCGACCTTCGACTGAAAGGCCTCCATGGCCTTCGACTAAAAGGAAACCTCGTATCAGCAACAAGTGATTTTGAATCTGAAGAAATGGGGGGAAAAGCAGTTCGCTTGGCAGTTAAGGAAAGTAATGTGGCATGAAGATAGATGTCAAAACATATGCAGAGGACACTTGTCCTCATCTTAGAGAAAAACAACTCCTCGACGGTTACCCAGTTCTAGTATAAATATAGGAAGTTTATGTAGATTTCCGTGTGTTCAACTAACTGTACAAGTCATTCAATACTATTCGAGTACCCGTTGCGTGAGAAAGAATACTGAAAATGTACGTTTGAAACACCACATTTTATAATCAAAGTCTTTTACATTCCACTTTACATTCCTTGCCATTTTATATTACTTGCAAAAATCTATTTTTACTCGCATTTTACTTGCACTTTTACCAGATTTCTGCACTTAAACTCTTCTCAACCCCTTTTCTACTTACTTTCTACACTCAAACTCATCTCAAACCTCAACCTTTCTCAGTAGAATGTGAGTTCTTTATTAATATTACCATTTATATCCAAACAACACCAATAATTAGCATTTGTCCTAGAATCAAACGGATCGATCCTGCGAGTAACCAAAAAATTACCCTTTTTGGAAGACCAACGGTTGTTTACCAATCAACACGGAAAACACCCGCTAACTATAGTTTCAAAAAAAAAAATAGTTAGGAAAAAAATTAGGGATAGTAAAAAAGGAGGTCGTTACAAATCCTCAACAACCAAAAAAATGTGTGTTGCAAAAATGACTTCCTTCCCAAACAAACTTCCAAATATCTGAACCATCACCAAAATATCATTCCAGATTCAATAGGAGTTCAAACACACAATTAACTGAGTTTAAGACTGGAGAACATCATGAAGAATGGGCAGGTACAAATAATCTTTGAGCCTTATCCTTTGTTTCTTAAACCGCGAACCAGGCCAAGCTACAACCCTTTAAAAGTCCTAATTGAAGCATGGGTTAGTTCGAAAGCATACTGTTACAAAAGGTATCCTGACTCCTGTAAGGCTTATTGTAAATCCCGAGTTGAATTCATATTCTTACAAAATCCTTTTATCTGCTAAAAATGCATTTTCAAAACTTCAAGACAAACGTAAACTTTGCATTATTTTGAATACCAATGTTTGCATATAGCTGTTTGTTTGACAACTGAAAAATTCACACGACGAATATCCAATGAACAAAAATACTCTAAAGAAACAGAATCACTTCAAATGGAAAAACACTTCCAATGACAAACTCTCCATAACCAAGGGGATATGACATGTTATTGTTCAACTCATCAGTGGAAGTCAAGTCAAAATTCCAAGAGATCTCTCATAAAATAGCCAGGGGTAGGTCTGTATCTGAATCATTTGGGGAATGGAACATGAATTACAACAAAGGGTCACGTACGGCCAAGCACAAATTGTCTGGCAGCGCTATAACACTTACTACTATGGACAATGACAAATCCCCACAAAGTATCTTTCATAAGCTGATCCCCGTTGAAGTCACCAGAGCCACCTCTATAAGGTTATCCTCACTGAATAATCTTCACGGATAAGGGTAAAAATCCCTCAAGGCCAAGTTCATGGATATCCCCATAAAGTTGGATCCATGCAATCACCAGCCAGGGTTTCAATCTCCGGAAAACCTCTCCTAGATGAATTAGTCTTAAGAGGAAGCCTTGAGGAATTCTACCAGAAGAAAACACTTCCCCGGCAAATTGTCAAATGGGTTTATTTCCCCAACAAACTTCGAATCCCCCAGACCAATACAAATCAGCAGACAAAACCCTTTAATCCTCGGTAGAGTCATTGATATCCCTAACGGAGTTGTTAATATCCCTAAAAGTTACTAAATCCTGGACCCGACCAGATAGTAGTTTAACTTGTTCAATTGCTGAAACATGGACCCAACCAAATGCCAGTTAACCTCAAGATCAAAATTGCTGAAACCTGGACCCAACCAGATGCCAGTTAACCTCAAGATCAAAATTGCTGAAACCTGGACCCGACCAGATAACCGTTTGAGTTACTATGAAACCTGGACCCAACCAGATATTAGTTTAACTTCTCCAAATTTCTAACAAAACTCCCCATCCCCAGTAGATTTTACCACTATCCCCAATGAGTTGCTACAAAGCCTGGAAGCCGACCAGATAACAGTTAACTTCTTTATCCCTAACAAGTTGTTAACTTCCATCCTCTCCAATCAAGAGATAACTCCCCAGTAGAGCAATGGAAAACTAAAAATCCTGAACTCTTTTCCCCAAGAAGAAATCAACACTCTCCACAGAGTTTCCCTCAAGAAAAATCAACGTCCCCCAGCAGATTTCTCCTCAAACAACAAAATAGGAATTCCCAGTGGAAACGTTCCAAATAGGTCGAAGATGCACATACTCTTCATCCCCAACAATAGTAAAGGATTTATTTTCCCTTAATTCAACGATGCTACAACGAACAACTGATCAGTTCATATGTTGAATTCATACATTACTTTCCAAACATCATAGCACATGCATAACAAAATACATATAGCATAATCTCATTTATTTTGAGAATATTATTACACAATGAGTGTCATGCACCATGACATTGCATATAGCTATTTCTTTACCTTTTCAGGAAAGATCAACAAATAAATATCATCATCAATTTTCAACAAGTTTCAGATTAATACCTGAGACAAGACAGGACAACTATCTGTCAACGACTGATCATAAATTAATACCTGAAACAAGACAGGACAACTATCTACATGAGCAGATTGAAGATTAACTCCCGAAACAAGTCGGGGAAACTATCTTTCTTTCAAATAGGTCATAGATTAATTCCTGAAACAAGTCAGGGCAACTATCTCTACGGCCAACAAAACAAGTTCCAGATTAATACCTGAAACAAGACATGACAACTATCTATGAGCGACTGATTATAGATTAATAACTAAAGAAAGACATGAAAACTATCTACATATAAAAGATTAACTCCCGAAACAAGTCGGGGAAATTATCTTTCTTTCAAATAGGTCAGAGATTAATTCCTGAAACAAGCCAGGGCAACTATCTCTATGACCAACAAAAAACAAGTTCCAGATTAATACCTGAAACAAGATAGAACAACTATCTTTGAATGAATGATTGTAGATTAATACCTGAAACAAGACAGGACAACTATCTACATGAGCGGATTAAAGATTAACTCCCGAAACAAGACGGGGAAACTATCATTATTTCTTTAAGGTCAGAGATTTAATTCCTGAAATAAGCCAGGGCAACTATATACACGACCAGACGAAGCAATCTTACACGGATTCTTTCTCATAATTTCCAGATGAAGTTTCACACAGACTCATCCCGAGAAATCTTACAATGATTCCTTCATTATCTGCTTAAGTAGTAGACATCAAAGATTCCTTCATTACCTGTTGAAGTAGTAGTCGTCTAAGATTCCTTCATTACCTGCTGAAGTAGTAGTCATCCAAGATTCCTTCATTACATGCTGAAGTAGTAGTCGTCAAATTCCTTCATTACTTGTTGAATTAGTAGACATCCAAGATTCCTTCATTACCTATTGAAGTAGTAGTAGTCCAAGATTCCTTCATTACCTGCTGAATTAGTAGTCGTTAGATTCCTTCATTACCTGTAGAAGTAGTAGTCGTCAGATTCCTTCATTACCTGTTGAAGTAGTAGTCGTTAAAGATTCCTTTGTTACTTGTCGAAGTAGTAGTCGTCAGATTCCTTCATTACCTGTTGAAGTAGTAGTCATCAAAGATTCCTTCATTACTTGTCGACGTAGTAGTCGTCAGATTTCTTCATTACCTATTAAAGTAGTAGTCGTAAGATTCCTTCATTATACGTTACAGTCAAGATTTATACTTACCAACAATCCCTTTGGATGACATTTATAAGCCCGTCTCTGACAACTCTCCATCACCTCTCCAAATGGCATCTTTAAGCCCATTCCCTATATAATCAACCAACACATCATTGAGTGCAAATTTCTGGGCACTTTAATTTCCAATCATCTTCCACCTTCAAGTCACGAACGACGGACTCGCCAATGTAATTCTTCAGGTTTAAGAAGATTGAACAGGGGCAGCTGTTGTACCCCAAAATTTTCCCTCTCTTTTCTCAAGACAATTCTCACAAAGATTTTCAAAATCTCTAGTTTGCACAAGTCCAATTGGACTTTTAATGCCCCATATAATTTCCATGGATCATATTGGACTATCAAGCATCAGGTCAAAGAAGAAACTGTCGAAAGGGAAAAGCTGATAAAAAAGGTGTGCAGATAACTATGTCAAATTCAAAATCTAGTTCAGGTTGTTCGAACCACATGACTGATTGAAACGAGTGGTTGGCAGATTTTGACAAATTGAAGAAGAGCAAGCTTGCTTCGATCCACAAGCTTCGAGTGGTACATTTAGATGAATGTGGTCCATTCGAAGAACATACAATTGGTGGATTCGAAGAACATACAATTGGTGGTCCATTCAAAGAACATACAATTGGTGGTCTATTCAAAGAACATACAATTGGTGGATTCGAAGAATGTACATTTGGTGGTCCATTCAAAGAACATACAATTGGTGGTCCATTCGAAGAACATACAATTGGTGGATTCGAAGAACATGCATTTGCTGGTCCATTCGAAGAATATACATTTGGTGGATTCGAATAACATACAATTGGTGGATTCAAAGGACATACAATTGGTGGTCCATTCGAAGAACATACAATTGGTGGATTTGAAGAACATATAATTGGTGTATTTGAAGAACATACAATTGGTGGTCCATTCGAAGAACATACAATTGATGGATTCGAAGAACATATAATTATTGGTCCATTCGAAGAACACACAATTGGTGGAAACAAATATTGTCTTGTCTTTTGATGAGTTTGGTCGAAGGCTGCTGAACAAAGTCCTATATGCTTCCAAGCCCAAGTTTGTTGTACTGTCCACATAACAACCTAAAACCATCTCAAAAATAGTCTATTGTACTGCTAGGAAACAACCTTGCACCAAGCTGCCATAACACTCCAAAACTGCTGCAAAATAATCCTGCTATGCTGCTCCTAAACTAGTCCCATATTTGCACCAAACTAGCATATAAGAGCTGCACCTCGAAAGCTATAAAAAGAGCATACCAAAACTGTTAAAATTTTATTTGTTTTTCCCCCCAAAACCCCAGCAAGACTCTTCTATAAATAGTTTGTTTCACAACACACAAAAGGGGGCCTTTGGAGCAAGGAAAAAAAGGGGAAAAAAAGAGAGAGGAGAGAACACAAAGGCTTAAGCCTTAAAGAACTCTTAAACCCATAACCAAAAAACACAACACCTCTGTTCTTTTCTTTTGAACCCAGAACCAAAAAAATACAACACCTCTGTTCTTTTCTTTCGAACCCAAGAACATTTGAAGGCAACAACTGAAGTCCAAAACACATATTCCAGCTTCAAGGTAAGTCTTCTTGACTTTAAACCTTTCGTTTCAAGCATCATTGATGATTCATCTTTGAAAATAACATGTAATAATCATTGCCTTCGAAGCTACTCGTTTGTTGTTTTAATTTCCGCAATTTACCGCTTTAATATAAATTGTTAGTAATTAGGGTTTGTATGACAAGATAAAATCAACCATTAGAAAACCCTAATTTCAAAGACAGAAATGCATTCAATCAAACACACTATTCACACACGTGCACCTCTAGGGTAACCTCAGTTGTTGCCTCAGAAAATAGTCATGTCCCTCGAATATGGGCGTTTTAGCAAAGACCCTCGATAAAAAAAGATCCTAGTCCCTCAATGTCCCTCGATGTTGCCTACGATAAACGATCTAGTCCCTTACGAAAATTGCTAAAACGTCTCATAAGTTGTCTTCTATGACTATACGATGACCCACGCCTGTCCCTTCACATCTAATGACGGGGCTTCTTACCGATCAATTGTAAGATAGAAACATCTAAAGGATGAGGAAAATAACAAAGACCTTTTTAAGTAGGTAGGATGCTCGTAGTTGCTTGCTCACAAACTAAAACCATTTCCACACTTAGACTTTCAAAACATCTTCAAAAACAAATATCTCTTTGAACTGTTTTTAAAACCAACACTTTGTATAAATTCTTATAGAGACGAGAATCATTACAAAGTTTTCCGCAACAAAGGAATTTTCAAAATATTTTCAAACTCACACCACAAATCACATTTCAAACAAAGTAATAAAATGATCTAGCAAGCAACTAAGAGCCCCTAGATAAATACAAATGAAAAGGGTGATAACACCTTCCATTTTCATAACCTATCCCTCGAACTCAAAAAAATATCTCAAAGGTATTTCTTGTTCTTTTCACCCTTTCCTTTATTGGATAAAAGAAAAGTCGGTGGCGACTCTTGTTATCCATAACATTTGCGATCAAATGCAAAACACCAAGTCAGTTCTCCCACCGTATCACAGATAACAATATCAAAGGAAGGGAGAAATGAACAAAAGACTTTTTAGTAGGTAGGGCGTTCTTAGTTGCTTTCTCATAATCCATCTTCAAAAAACCAAACATCTTTTCAAACACACCAAACACTTTCAGAAACATGAAAATATTTTCAAAAAAGTCCAACACTTCGTATGCATTCTTATAGAGACGAGAATCATTACAAAGTTTGCCTAAATGTAGGCGCTTTTCAAAAATACTTTCAAAACCCACCACAACACATTTCAAACAAATCAATTTCATAAATGATCTAGCAAGCAACTAAGAGCCCATAGAGAATTATGGATTAAAAGGGTGCTAACACCTTCCCTTTTCATAAACTACCCCCGAACTCAAGAAAATATCTCAAAGGTCTTTCTTTTTCTTTTCACACTTTCATTATTGGATAAAAGAAAAATTGATGGCAACTCTTGCTATCCGCAATAATTGCGATCAAATGCAAAACACCCAAGTCAGTTCTCCCACCCTAGTACAAGACTGACGACTTTGCTGGGGAAGACTTTAAAGTGGGGTTACCTTAGAGCTAGATCACATTTAATTGCTTTCATTGTTTGACTTGCTTGCTTTACATTTATTGGGTCCTTGTTTGGATTTGTATAGATCCTCTACCCGGAAAGGGGAACACCATTAGATAAGTAGCAATAGATTATGGAAACTTTGCGGGGTATACTGACATGGTTGAAGCGATGGCTACGTTAGTGTGACACATTTGTTGGTACCGGTAGCCCTTGAGTTTAGTCAAGGAGAATACGGGGCCGTTGTGTGGTGTCATGAAGCACTAACAGACCTTAGAACCTTTAAATTGAATAACTTGGCCATTAGCAAGTAGTGAGATAGTTGGCTTTGGTGCAGTCCGAAGTTGGTTGATACTCGATACTACACTCATTGAGATCAGACTTTCAAGATATTTTGGTCACCAATAAAGAGGCTTACGCTGAAACAATGTCCGATGAAGAAAGATCAGTGATATTAAGATTTCCTAGAACCCGGTTACTTTCTAGGACAGGTTGAGCCAATTAAACTTCAAGAGGGTACTTACCTATGAACCTCATGCAAGCCTAAACCCAAAGACTTGTTTTCTTTGTGTGTATATGTTGTTTGTACATAATATCATGACATCATACCATGTCATTTTGCACTTACCATTTCAAGGATCTAGAGATTTATCTTTGTCTTGTTTTGTAGGACATGGCTCTCACTCGTAGGAATACTGTCCAAATCAACCTCATCAAAACGCCTCCTCAACTCAAGGAATTGGCATCAAGGGTCCCCAATGGTTCTCCCTACACCAAGAAATATTGTCGTCTCGTCAACTTGGTTACAATAAGATTTGAAGAGGATATGATGAAAGTGCTATTCCAATTCTTTGACCCTAAACACCACTGCTTTACCTTTCCTGATTACCAACTTGTGCCTACTATGGAAGAATTCTATCAACTCTTGGGAATCCATATTCTTGATCAACTGCCCTTCAACGGTGTTGAAAGAGACCCAAGACATGAGGAGTTTGCTCGAGCTCTACATTTGCAACGATCTGACATTGTAGCCAATTGGGAAACGAGAAGTGGTGTCAAAGGGTTCCTAGCCAAGTTTTTGTTGGAGAAGGCTCAAGATTCTAGGGATGCTCTAGATCTACAAGCCTTTGAGGAAGTGTTGGATCTTCTCATCTATGGGATGGTTATATTTCCTAATCCTGACCAACTCATAGATGTGAACGCAATTAAAATTTTTCTATCTCGCAATTCGGTGCCTACTTTACTTGGGGATATCTTGCATTCTCTTCACTCTCGCACCATGAAGAAAAGAGTACCGCTTGTGTGTTGCACTCCTTTGTTGGATAGGTGGTTTATTTCGCACCTACCCCGGTCTGTTGTGAAGAATGAGCGGGGCTTAAGATGGTCTAGTAGGTTGATGTCACTCACACATTCTGATATTTATTGGTGTTCTCGATCCATGGAGGACATTACTATTGTTGACCATTGTGGGGAATTCCCTAATGTACCTCTACTTGGAATTAGGGGAGGTATTACCTACAATCCTTGTTTGGCTTTGCGACAGTTTGGGTATGCTAGGAGGGATGACCCTCATGATGCACTTGTCCAAAGAATTGCATTCGACTACGAGAACGATGTCCACGGTTATCGTCATAGATTCATACGAGCTTAGGGCATGGTTAACAAGGTTGGTAGAAATACGTTGGGGAATAAGAACTCCATTCCTTTGGAGCTTTATCTCAAGTGGGTGCGAACTCGCGCCCAAAACCTCACGATGCCTTATGGAGCCATCCTACCTATCATCATGGAGCCTGTTGCCGAAGAAGATGTTCTGTATGCTGTCCTTTATCCTAACATGCCTACTTCTCTTGAATATTTGCAAATAGCTTGGATTCAGCTAAAGAAAGAGAAAGACACCTTCGAAACCCAGTTCTATGCAAGTTAAAAAAAGGTTTTGGAGCTTATTAGATAACTTCATGAAGAGTGAAGTTTGAACACCTACATTACACCGAAGAGGATGCACTCAACCTTTTTGTCTTAGGAGTTTATTTTGTATTTATTTCATCCATTGTAAGCCCAAGAGGCATGTTTGTAATCAATTTGAACTTATTAATGCAATTGATGTTTGTTCCTTTTGTATAAACAAATTTAAATCTTCTAAGTCCTTGAAATCATTTGCATAGGAATTTTCATGCATCATAACATAAACAGGTTTTCCACAACAGGTTTCCTTATCTTTCTACTGTTTATTTCAGTAAGATGAATATCGAAAAAATAGTGAAGGACTTGCAAGCATAGAATTCCCAGTTCCAATAGACCTTGATGACCCTGGCTAAGGGGTAACAAGAGCTGGTGTCTATGCTATTAGCCAAGAAGAAGACCAAAAAGAAGGCCTTCATCAACATGGGTAAGAGATTCAAAGGTCCAGTTCGTCAGGTACAAAAAGTCGAAGGGTCGTCTGAGGAGGATGAAAATCAAGACGAAGAGGCAAGGAGCACCCGTGATGGGGGTTCCAATAATCAAGCTTCCGAAGACGAAGATTACTTTGATGAGAAATATCCTCCGACTGAGGATAAATACAAGCAGTTGGAGGATAGACTTAAGGCTGTTGAAATTCAAGCCGTGCCTGGTTTGGATTTTGGAGAGTTGGGCTTAGTACCTGGGGTCGTCATTCCCCATAAGTTCAAAATACCAGTCTTCTCCAAGTATGACGGGGTTTCCTGCCCGAAACTTCATCTAAGGTCTTACGTGCGTAAGATGCAGCCGCACACTATCGACAAAAAGCTCTGGATCCATTTCTTCCAATAGAGTCTGGCTAGGACTCAACTAGAATAGTTCTATCAATTAGAGGGTTCCCGCATCCACACATGGGAAGATCTAGCCACTGCTTTTTTATCATTAGTATCAATACAATGTTGATATGGCACCTATTAGAGTCCAACTTCAAGGTATGATAATGGGCACTAATGAGAGGTTTAAAGAGTACGCACAAAAATGGAGGGATCTTGCTGGTAGGGTCCAACCACCACTAAATGAAAGAGAACTAGTTGATATGTTTATGGGTACATTAACTGGCCCGTTTTTCAATCTGTTAATTAGAAGTTCTTCGTCTGGTTTCATCAAATTGATCCTAACTGGTGAAAGGATCGAAAGTGGCATTAAGAGCGGAAAAATTCCCATGACATCTTCTTCCGCATCCAATGCTATAAAGAAGCCTTTCATTGGAAAGAAGGAAACAAATGTTGTGTATGGGGCAAGGGCCCATACCAAGAAGGATCATCGACCTTCTATTAATGTTGTGTTAATCTCCAACCCTCCATCTTCTCAAAGGCAATCATCCAACAATCAACAATTTGAAGTTCCTCGAAGACAGTTCACGAGAACTAGCATGTCATTATCCCAAGCCTTGCAACATCTATTGAAGGCCAACCTAGTGACATTGCGTGATCCACCATCAAATCCAAATACCACATCACCAAAGTATAATCCAAATGCCAAGTGCGTGTATCATTCCAACAGTCGTGGGCATGCAACTGATCAATGTTGGGCTCTGAAGAATAAGAATCAAGATCTGATAGACAATAAAATAATTGAATTTGATCCACCTTCTTTCCAAATGTGATAATCGCACCGATGTCGAACCATGGTAAAGGTGTTAATGCAATTGATGATACTACTTTTGTTTCTTCCATTGAGGATTTAACAACTCCATTAACTAATGTGAAGGATAATTTGCTGAGAGACGGGGTATTCCCTGGATGTTTTAAAGATAGTATTTGCTGTGATCAACAAGTGAATGGGTGAAAGCGGCTGAAGGAAGGTGTGAAACGCCTGATAAATAGCCACAAAATTCTGTTTGAGAAGATTCCCGCCATCAAAAGTTTAACCAACAAAGCTGAAGACATGTCCATAATAATCATTTCCAACAAGCCTCCTAGGATCCCCTCAAAGGGTCCTATTATAATTTCAAATGAACCAACCATTTCTCCTTTAATAATCACTTCCCCTAGGCCGATTCCTTACTCCTCTGGAAAAGCAGTTCCATGGAACTATGGTGTCGAGGTTATTATCATGGGATAAAACAAGATTTTTGGATCAACAAAAACGAAGCTAATGTTACTAACATTGTAGGTTCCAGTAAAGTAACAAGAACATGGAGAATCTTTTCCCCTGATATTTCACCGCCCACTACTACAACAACTCCCGTCCGTATAGCCAATGACAAGTCTAGTGTCAACACTAGAGGCAAAGAGAAAGAAGGTGAGTCTGCTAGGATAGAGTCACCTACCAAATATAATGACACTGAAGAACCCTTCACTCGAGAGATAGAGGAAATCCTAAAAATCATAAAGAAGAGTGACTTCAAAATTGTTGAGCAGCTGGGGTAAACCCCCTCCAAAATTTCCATGCTGTCATTATTACTCTGTTCAGACGTTCATGCCCAGTCTCTAATAAAGTTCTTAAAGAAAGCCCATGTTCCCCAAGAAACCACCGCTGACCAGTTTGAGAACTGTGTAGCAAGTTTAATGGCTGACAATGGTTTAGGATTCTCTGATGCTGATTTGACTCCTATGGAAAGGAACCACAACAAAGCCTTGCATGTCTCTATTGAATGCAAGGGGACCACCCTGGCTAATGTCCTAATTGATACTGGCTCATCTTTAAATGTGTTACCTAAAGGTTCTTTGGAATGGCTAGATTGTGAAGGGCTGGTATTGAAGCCAAGCGATATTGTCGTAAGGGATTTTGATGGGTCTAAAAGAATGGTTCATGGAGAGGTGGATCTCCCAATTAAATTTGGCTCACATATTTTCAACTTTACCTTTTATATAATGGACATACGTCCCGCCTACTATTGTTTGCTTGGGCGCCCTTAGATCCATGGGGCAGGGGCAGTAACATCCACCCTTCATCAAAATTAAAATATCCAGTCAAAGGGAAGATCGTTACTATTTGCGGTGAAGAATAATTTATGGTGAGCCATATCAATTCCTTCAAGTATGTGGAAATTGATGGAGAATTCATAGAAACTCCATGCCAGGCTTTCGAAATTGTTCCTCCTATGGTTGCCGCCACCAAAATCTCCTCTAACATATCAAAAGCTGATGAAGTTATACCAATAATGGTTTCACTTATGGATGCCCGTGCCGTGGTCGAAGATGGAAACTGTACTATCTGGGGACAACTTCCCGATATTCCGTTTAAAGAAGATAAATTTGGGTTGGGTTTCACCATCAAAGCTCATAAAGAAGTCACGTGTGCTTACATGGGAAAGGCACCTCTCTGCATCGGGAATCATGAATTAAACGGTGTGGAAGACTCTGATGATTAAAGCACTTTTAAAGAATGGATCTACCCTACTGTCAAAGGAAAGCTCAACAAATGGAATGCGAAGGATTTCACTCCCATATCTTTCATTGAGGAGTAATTACTGTTTACTGTTTTATGTCAATTCAATAACTTTTGTCTGTAATCTTAAATTCCAAACAATGACTTTTAAGCCATGTGCCTTTTCCAGGGCACTATGGTCCATTTGTTAAGGGTTTTGTTCATGTTCATTTATCATATGATCATTTAATATAAACCATTGGACTTTTTGCCTTCAAATTTTTGTGTTCATTGTCTTTCTTTTCCTTTATTACATTTTTTTTCAATAGCCATGTATCTTACATGCACATACACATACTTTCAGATCTTCATCCACTCCGGATCTCATTGGTAACGACTCTACTATTTCCAATTATGACTTTGAACATCCAGTTAACCAAGCCAAAGACAAAGGCGGGGAAGATTATGAAATACCAGAAGAATTAGCCAGACTTCTAATGCAAGAAGAGAAATCTATTCAACCTCATGAAGAGCTAGTCGAGGTTATCAACTTAGGTACCGAGACAAATAAGAAATAATTCAAGATCAGCGCCAACCTAGAAGATGGTATCAAGAGCAGATTGGTTCAGATGTTACATAACTATGTTAAAGTGTTTTCTTGGTCGTATGAAGATATGCCAGGGTTGGATACCGACATTGTGGTTCATCGTCTGACAACGAAGGAAGATTGTCCTCCTGTTAAGAAAAAAACACGTCGTATGCGACCAGACATGTCTGAAAAGATAAATGCTGAGGTAATGAAGCAATTTGATGCAAGTTTTCTGACCGTCACATCTTATCCTGAATGGGTTGCGAACGTGGTCCCCGTGCCAAAGAAAGATGGAAAGGTTCACATGTGTGTAGATTATAGGGATCTGAATAGGGAAAGCCCCAGAGATGATTTCCCTCTACCATATATTGACGTCTTGGTTGACAACACCGCTCAACATAAAGTCTTCTCCTTCATGGATGGATTTTCTAGCTACAACCAAATCAAGATGGCTCCCGAGGACATGGAAAAGACCACCTTTGTTACACAATGGGGAACCTTTTGCTACAAAGTCATGCCATTCGGATTAAAGAATGCAGGGGCAATATATTAAAGGGCTATGGTAGCTTTAGTTCATGATATGATCCATCATGAAATAGAGGTCTATGTGGATGATATGATTGCAAGGTCGCAAAATGAAGAATAGCATCTCGATCACCTACAGAAGCTATTTGGGAGGCTGAAGAAGTACAAATTGAGGTTGAATCCTAATAAGTGCACATTCGGAGTAAGGTCTGGAAAGACTTCTAGGTTTTATCGCCAGTGGTAAAGGCATCAAAGTTGATCCTTCAAAGGTAAAATCAATTCAAGAAATTATGTTTCCCCGTTCTGAAAAGGAGGTTAGAGGATTCTTGGGTCGTCTTAACTACATTGCCCGCTTCATATCTCACTTAACGGCTACTTGTGAACAATCTTCAAACTCTTGAAGAAAGATCAAGTAGTCAGATGGAACGACAACTATCAAGATGCCTTTGACAAGATCAAAGAATATTTTCAAGAATATCCTATCCTTATGCCTCCAGTGGAAGGAATACCATTGATCATGTACTTGACTCTGCTAGAGAATTCTATGGGGTGTGTCTGGGGCCAACATGACGAGTGTGGCCGAAAAGGGCATGCAATATACTACCTGAGCAAAAAGTTTACCGACTGTAAAACCAAATATTCACTGCTCGAGAAAACTTGTTGCGCTCTGGCTTGGGCTGCTCGCCGGCTAAGACAATATATGTTGACTCACACCACTTTATTGATTTCTAAGATGGACCCTATCAAGTACAACTTCGAGAAGCCCTCTCTCTCTCTCCGGCCGGATGGCTAGATGGAAAATGATTTTGACTGAATACGATATTCAATATACAACATAAAAGGCCATCAAAGTAAGTGTGTTGGTAGATAATTTAGCTCATCAAGCTGTTAATGATTACCAGTCTATGAACTTTGACTTCCAAGATGAGAATATTATACTAGTAATTGACTGCGAAGAACCTGGACCGTATGACGGACCTGAACAAGGATCCCGATGGAATATGGTTTTTTATAGAGCTTCCAACCTCTGGGAAATGGAATTGGTGCAGTGATAATTTCTCCTGAAGGTTGTCACACTCCTTTCCCTGCTAGACTGTGATTCGATTGTACGAATAACATGGCTGAGTACGAAGCATGCATCTTGGGTTTGAAGGATACCATTGACTTAAGGATCAAGCATTTGGATGTATTCGGAGATTCTACACTAGTGATCAGTCAAGTCAAAGGAGAATGGGACACTAAGCATCCTAACCCGATTCCTTACAAGGAGCTTGTGTTAACTATGATTCCATTCTTCGAAGAGATCACCTTTGAACATTTCCCTAGAGAAGAAAATCAGTTGGTTGTCGCCTTGGCAACAATGTCTTCCATGTTCAAGGTCAAATGGGACAATGAAGCTCCCATGATTACAATCGAAAGATTTGACGAACCTGCACACTACTATGATCTTAACACTGACGAAAAGAAACCACTGTACCATGAGGTGAGGAGATATCTTGAAGCACAAGAGTATCCTGAGGGAGCTTCCATCAATGATAAGTAGTTATTGCGAAGATTTTCATCCAAATTCTTTCTAAGCAACAAAATCCTGTACAAGAACAACCATGATTCTACTCTACTCCGGTGTATGGACAAGAATGAGGCAGAGAAAATTATGGAAGACATGCACGAGGGCCTTTTCGGGACCCACTCTAGTGGATATACAATGGCCAAGAAAATCTTGAGGGCTGGTTACTATTGGTACATAATGGAAACTGATTGTCATCATCACTCAAGGACTTGCCACAAGTGTCAAATGTATGCTGACAAGGTCCATGTAACTCCTATTCCTCTAAATATCATGACTGCTCCGTGGCCCTTTGCAATGTGGGGCATTGATATGATTGGAGAGACCAAACCTACTGCCTCAAATGGACACTGTTTCATCCTTGTTTCCATTGATTACTTTACTAAATGGGTCGAAGCTGCCTCATATGCCTCAGTCACCAAGAACGTTGTAGCTAGGTTTATCAAGCATAACCTCATCTTCCATTACGGTATCCCCAAAAGAATCATCACTAAAAATGGAACCAACCTCAACAATGCTATGATTACGAAACTTTGTACTCAGTTCAAATTCAAGCATCATAGTTGTTCTCCGTATAGACCCAAGATGAATGGTGCAGTGGAAGCTGCCAATAAAAATATCAAGAAGATTGTGCAAAAGATGGTGGTAACCTACAAAGACTGGCATGAGATGTTACCGTTTGCTCTCCATGGCTACCGTACTTCAGCCCGATCATCAATTGGGTCAACCACGTTCTCCCTGTGAAGAAGTGAAAAACACAAGAAGGGGGGTTGAATTGTAAAACTGAAAATCAATGCAATGAACACGATATTTTTATCCTGGTTCGTTTGATCTCAAACTACTCCATTCCACCCGTCAAGGTGATTTCGCCTCTCTCCAATGAGGTCTTAATCCACTATATTCAACTGAATATTACAATCTGCTTTAACAACTGCTAAAGCCTTCTTGATGCAAACCACAAACCGGTTTGTCAAGGAAACACTTTCTTACAAAGAATAGAAGTCTAGGTGTGTGAATGTTTTCTACAAAACTGTTTATCACAACTGTGATACTACACAACTTAATCTTATTGAAACTAGATTGCTAAAGATAATTGAGTAAGGAAATATGGAGCTTTTTAGCAAACTGAGAATGAGAAGATGATGAGTAGCTTTTAGGCGTGGAAATAGTTGTAGAGCATTAGCCAATTCAATCTTCATTGTCTTGTTTATATAGCATTGAAAATGTTGAACGTTGGAGCAATAATCTTGATTCAATGCCAATAACAAACTTTCCTTATTAAGCATATCTTGTCTGGGATGATGCCGTTGGTAATAATTCGCCTTGAATGCACAATACCGTTGCTACTTAAAGCGTGTTCTGGCTTTGGCTCATTCTGACTCTGCTTAAGTGATGATGAATTGTTGTTGTCTTTATCAGAGTGTTGAGCGCAGTTCTGTTCGTCAAGCTTCAGCATTCGCGTGAGTTGTTCTTCTGATTCTGGTATTCTGATATAGCAACTTCTGATGCTGATGTTGATAACCAATATTCTGATGCTAATTAAGTGTACTCTTGCTGATACCTATCAGAGTTTCTGCAAAACAGAAGGTAATATTTTAGGTAGCAAATAGTTCTTACATGAATCACATAATTTAATATATCATTTCATTTTGTTATCATCAAAACTTAAACTTAGGGTAGTAGATTCAAACTTTGTTCTAACAATCTCCCCCTTTTTGATGATGACAAAAACTAGATATTTTTAATTAAAAATAACGTGAAAAAGTATCAGAGATAACTATATGATAAGATGTATCAGAGTAAGAAGTTATCAAAGATAAGGGATGAAGAGATATGAGAGTTGGGATCGGAGATACTCCCCCTGAATTTATAACTTCCCTTTTTTAATTCCAAGAGTTCTTCAGGATCAGATCTTTATTGCCTTTCTTTGAACATCAGAATATCAGATCTTTGACTATCATAAGCTTTAGATCAGAATATCAGAGCAGAGCTTTAGATCAGAATATCAGAGCTTTATCAGAGCTTTGCTTTGGATCAGAGTATCAGAGCTTTGGTCTTCAGTGAATCAGAGAGCATTCTTGTACCTGTAGACTTAAGCAAAAAAACATTCAAAAATATCAGAGTTAGAATGTTTGAGACTTTTTGTCGCAGTAATCCGTTATTGAAAAATATCATTCTTGTTCTCTCCCTTTTTGTCAGCAATCAAAAAATGTAAGTGATGTGCTAAAATGATAAGAGTAGAAAAACTTGTTATATTAAAATATTCAGAGCCAGACAAAACAGTACAGAAGATATGCAAAGAAAACATGAAAATAGCATGAATGAAAATCTAAGGTTGGGGAGGAAGGCGTGTGAACAGAGTCTCCAGCATTGCCTTAATCTGATCAGCAGTCTCAGTCTGCTTGTGCACCATGCTGACTACTGTATCTATCTTGCTATCCTGCACATCCATCCTTTCCTTCATCTTCTGATCATTTTCATCCATCATTTGCTGCAGACGGATATCATTCAGCTTCAGCTCTTCCAGAGTCTGCCTGTCCAAGGCAGCTTGAGAAACATCAGAAGCAGGGAGCTTCTGAGAGCTTTCTGCAACATCTTCAGCTTGACTGGCTTCAACTTGAATTGTCTGATCTTCTTATGGCTGCACTTTTGACGCTGGACGCTTCTTAGACCATGGCTCACTATCCAGAAGGAGCACGTCTTCTTTCAGCAGCTGACTTCCAACTTCGTTCAGAAGCTTGCTGAAATTCTGCTGTGCTTGCTCATAATTGATGTCCTGCAATTTTAGAGCTTCAGCACGTACCCAAATTCTGAATCGTGTCCAGAGCTGGTCTGAGGCAGTAGGATCAATCATTCCAGGACAGACTTGCTTCAGAGAAGCAATCCACTGCTGCAAACCTGTTTCAAAATTCATAATGCCAGAGCCAACATCTGGCTGTTTTGGTTTTGGAATGGCTATTTTATTTTTCAGATCAGTAAGACGGTCAAGGATTGTTAAATCTATGAAGGTCCTGCTGGGGTCTTCTGTGGTTTGTTTGGGAGCTGTTTGTTTGGGAGATGGAGTGGGAGAATCAGAAATAATGATTGGACTGTTTGGGGTTTTGGGAGTGTTTGGAGGAGTGGTTTCTGGCGAGGATGGCAACTGGGCCATTGTTACAGTTGTTCCACATGGCAGCTGTATTTCCAGAGGTTGTGGCTCAGAGGATTGAGGAGAATGAGGTTCAGGAGGTGGAGGCGAGGGAGTTTCAGAATGATGAAACTCAGATTGAGGAGGTGATGGTTGAGGTGATGGTGGATGAATTTCTGGTTGAGGAGAGGGAGAAGGAATTGCTGGTTGTGGAGAAGGAGGAGGAATTTCTGGTTGTTCAGGAATATGTGGTTCTTCTGGAATGGGTGAGAGAGGATGTTCTGGGTGAGGAGAGTGGACAATATCTGGTTCAGTGTTTGGATTGTTGGAGAGGTGATCAGAAGCATGTTGATCAATGTCAGACAGAACTTTGTCAAGTTCTGATGTTGTTGAAGTTGTTGGTTTGGGATGTTTGGTGCGGGGTCTTCTGAGTGTTAGTGCCTCAGAAGGGTCATCTTCTGGTTTGGTTTCATCTATAGTTGGGATGGGGATTGGGATTTCATGAGAAGCTGGAGTGGGGATTGATGCTGGAATAGCAGAAGAATTTAAAACAGAAGCAGCAGATAAATTACCTCTTTTCTTGGGTGTCTGCTGGGATGATCCTTCTGAAGGGGCCTTCCTTTTCTTTGTCTTCTTCAGTGTAACTTCTGGTTGAGGTTGGTGCAGATCTTTGATATTCAGCTTGGGATCTATACCATCAGCCTTGCACGCGTCCAAGTCTCTGAGAACCACCACTGGTTTAGACTCTATCTCACAAAATAATGGAAAGTCACTCAGTGGGACTCTTCTGCTGGTGATGTCAGCAGTAGGAGTAATGATGGGTTCCTTTCTGATATTCTCTATTAATTTCATTTTCTTCAGATTCTTCGCGTTCAGAGGCTTGCCAACAGTTGGTTCAATAGTGCTCAACTCTTGAGCTTCTATCAGGTGCTCTATCAGCCTATTCTCAGTCAGAATATATGATATTAACCTTCCAAAGGGTATCCAATCCCTCTTTGTTCTTTCTTCTTCCATGGTTTCCTTCACGCTTGTTCTGAGGTGATTAAACAGAAGATGGGCCAAGTTGATTTTTACCTTCTGATTAATAAAGTAGATCAGAAACTGTTGATCTATATTTATATAATCAGGGGAACTTGTTGGCTTCCTATGATTAAAACACCCCAGAATGATCTTCGCCCAAACTATGTGGTGATCCTTTAGGTCTCTGATTTTGCTGCTGGGCACCCCATGGGTGAAAATCTGTTCTGCTATGACACCAATGTCAGAGCATCTTTCAGCCATATCTATACAGCGGATGCCACCGCCACTGTAACCAATCAATTTTGCTATGTGATCCTCAGTGATCACAATCTTCTTTCCCATTATGTAGGAGGTGACTTGATGCGTTGAAGCAGATGCATGAATCCAGAACTCCTTGACTAACATTGGGAATGTTGGTCCAACCAACCTGTCGAAATATATCTCCCATTTTTGTGCCCTAACTTCTTCTGTCAAGTCAAAACCATTCTCTTTCAGACTGCCAAAATCAATAATCAGTTCAGATAACACTTCTAGATTCTTCACTGGTGTAAGGAGTGTTCTGAATGGAACTTGGTACTGTTCAGAGGAAGCTTTCTTCTGAGAACCTGCAGAAGCACTGCTGGAGGTTGCCATGTTCACACTTAGGGTTTTTTTGAGAAAACTGAGAAAAAGGGTTTAAGTTTGAAAGAGATGAACACAGAGAAGATGTAGAAAATATTTGAGAGATTATGAGAAACTGTAAAAGATTAATATGAGAAGTTAACGTGCTTAAATAGATTTCAGAATATTTTTAAAGTGTAAACGGTTTCAAGAAAGAGAAATAAAATCATGATTACGTTTTAAAAACATGATTACTTTCATTTAATGCTTGCTGATTTTGGGGGATTTGAGAAAGATACTTGAAACGGTTACCAGACATGTGTCTCAATGCACCCAATCAGCGTTTTGCCTTCTCAGAAGCATGCACGCGTTCTGCTTCAGAGGTTTGCTGATGATTGGATGACACTTGTTTGATTTAGTGATCAGCACGTCTATCCTTGAGCTGAAACGCTCAGATCTTTAAGACTAGCATCTGATACAATCTGCATGTTCTATCTTTCTGAAAAGAGATTGATCAGAAGTTCACAGTAAAACAAATACATTCTGAAGATAAATATATAGAATTAAAGCATTTTCACTCTGGGCATATTTTCATGCTGAGATGTTTCAGAATGAAATTGAACCTATCTTCAGAAAGGGGTTTAGTGAAGATATCAGCCCATTGATGGTTTGTATCAATAAATTTTAAGTTCAAAATTCCTTTCTGAATATAGTCCCTAATGAAATGATGTTTTATTTCTATATGCTTAGCTCTAGAGTGTAAAATGGGATTCTTACTTAAGCAAATAGCAGAAGTGTTGTCACAGAGTATAGGGATGTTACTCTCAAAATCTGGAAGTCTTCAAGCTGACTTTTCATCCAGAGCATTTGTGTGCTACATCCTGCTGCTGCTATGTACTCAGATTCTGCTGTTGATAGCGCAATTGTGGATTGCCTTTTGCTGGACCAAGAGATCAAATTTTCTCCCAGAAACTGGCAGCTTCCAGAAGTACTTTTACGCTCTACTCTGTCTCCAGCAAAGTCAGCATCGCAGTAGCCTACTAAACTGTAATCACTAGATTTTCTATAAAATAAACCCAGATTAGTAGTACCTTTCAGATACTTGAAAATTCGCTTAACAGCTGTTAAGTGAGATTCTCTAGGATCTGATTGGAATCTAGCACAAATACATATGCTGAATAATATATCAGGTCTTGAAGCTGTCAGATAAAGGAGAGAACCAATCATACCTCTGTAGACCTTCTGTTCTACCTTTTTGCTTACCTCTTCTCTTTCCAGAATGCATGTGGAGTGCATTGGAATCTTTGATGGCTTACATTCTGAGAGGTCAAATTTCTTCAGAAGATCTCTGATATATTTGCTCTGATGAATGTAAGTTCCCTCTGGAGTTTGATTGATCTGAATTCCTAGAAAGAATTTCAGTTCCCCCATGAGGCTCATCTCAAATTCTGCCTGCATACACTTAGCAAATTTTCTTCCAAGAGAAGGATTAGTAGAACCAAAAATAATATCATCAACATAAATTTGACAGACTAAGATGTCATTCTTAACTGCCTTACAGAATAAGGTAGTGTCCACCTTCCCTCTGGTGAATTCATTTTCTAACAGAAAGTTACTTAGTCTTTCATACCAAGCTCTGGGAGCTTGTTTCAGACCATATAGTGACTTCTTTAGTTTGAAAACATGTTCTGGATGTTTTGTATTTTCAAAACCAGGGGGTTGGTGCACATAAAACTCTTCTTCTATATAACCATTTAAGAATGCACTCTTGACATCCATCTGATACAGAGTGATGCCTCTATTAACAGCAAATGAGATTAAAAGTCTGATAGATTCTAACCTGGCAACTGGGGCAAAGGTTTCTGTATAGTCTATCCCCTCTTGCTAACTATAACCTTGTGCAACCAGTCGTGCTTTGTTTCTGATGACTTCACCTTGTTCATTTAGCTTGTTTCTGAACACCCATCTTGTTCCAATAACGTTGAATCCTTTTGGTCTGGGAACAAGATCCCATACGTCATTTCTGGTGAATTGATTCAGCTCTTCTTGCATTGCCAGAATCCAGTCGTTATCCACAAGTGCTTCATCAATAGAAGAAGGTTCAATCAGAGACACAAGTCCCATGAGGGTTTCTTCAGAGTTTCTGAAGCTTGCTCTTGTTCTGATTGGATCTTCCTTTCTTCCTAAGATAGTTTCTTCTGGGTGATCCAAGCTGCTTCTAGGTAATCTCTTCTGAGGTTGATCAGCAGCTGTTGTAGGATTGCTAGCAGTGCTCCTTTCAGACGTTGAAGGAGTGTTTGTGTTGAGAGCTTCTGATGACTTGTCTTCAGAACCTGTAAATTCAATTTCCATACCTGCAAAAACTTCATTCTGCTTTGACTTTTCAGAGTCAAGCTTATCATTAAAACGAACACTGATTGATTCTTCCACAATCTGTGTTTCTGTATTGTATACTTTGTACCCTCTATAGCGTTCAGAGTATCCTAACATAATACACTTATGTGCTTTAGAGTCAAACTTGTTCAAATAATTCTTTGTATTTAACATAAAACAAGTACATCCAAATGGATGAAAATATGAAATGTTGGGCTTTATGTTCTTCCACAATTCATATGGAGTCTTTTCCAGAATAGGTCTTATTGAGATTCTATTATGAATGTAGCACACTGTGTTTATTGCCTCTGCCCAGAAGATCTTAGCAACTTTTGTCTCATTGATCATGGTTCTGGCCATTTCTTGCAATGTTCTGTTCTTTCGTTCTACAACTCCATTTTGTTGGGGAGTTCTAGGACAAGAGAAATCATGCAGAATGCCTCTGTCATTAAAGAATGACTCAAAATCTTTATTTTCAAACACTCCACCATGATCACTTCTGACTTTAACGATTCTAAGATCCTTTTCATTCTGAACTTGGTTACAGAAGGTAACAAACACAGAGTGCGACTCGTCCTTGTGTCTTAAGAACTTTACCCATGTCCATCTGCTATAGTCATCTACGATTACTAACCCAAACTTCTTGCCACTGACTGAAGCAGTTTTAACTGGTCCAAATAAGTCAATGTGCAGAAGTTCTAACGCTTAGAGGTAGAAACAACATTTTTAGATTTAAAAGAAGGTTTTGCAAACTTGCCTTTCTGACATGCTTCACACAGAGCATCTAAATTGAACTTGAAATTAGGAAGTCCTCTGACCAGATTGAGTTTGTTAATCTGAGATATTCTTCTCATACTAACATGCCCCAATCTTCTGTGCCAGATCCACTGCTCGTTGTTAACAGACAGAAGGCACTTTACATTCTGACTTTTCAGTTCAGAAAGTTTGATTTTGTAAATGTTGTTTTTCCTCTTTCCATTAAACAGGATAGTCCCATCTTTCTGACTAACAGCTTTACATGATTTTTGATTAAAGATTATATCATAACCGTTATCACTTAATTGACTTATGGATAACAGATTATGCATTAATCCATCTACTAGCAGAACATTATTAATAGAGGGAAGATTTCCATTACCTACAGTTCCAGAGCCAATGATCTTTCCCCTCTGATTGCCTCCAAAGCCAACGTGGCCTCCAGGCTTAAGTTCCAGGCTTTGGAACATATGCTTTCTTCCCATCATGTGTCGCGAGCAGCCAGAGTCCAAGTACCATGACTTGTGTTTCTGATTTGCTGCTAAAGATATCTGCAACATGTATTATTTTATCCTTAGGTACCCAGATTTTCTTGGGTCCTGATTTGTTAGATTTACCAAAACTCTGGTTGAATTTTGGTTTCACAGAGTACTTACTGCTAGTGTATTTAATATCATGTGTGTGACCATACACAAAATGTGAATTCAGAGGAGTGTGTTTAATGGTTAAATCCATGACATTCTTTGGTGTAGGAACCTTACCTTGGTATCCTATTCCCTTCCTTCCGTTTCTGCTAACTCCATAGATCATTGAAGCCATTTTGCTTCTATCTATGCTTTTAGCAAGGAACTTCTGGAAACTGTGATCATACTCCTTGATGATCTCATCAGCATTGCTGGGAGTTTCAGAAATTGGTTCCTTCTGAGAGTTTTGTAAAGTATTTTCTAATTTTGAAATTTTATTTCTCACCTCAGAATTCTCCAATTTAAGACTCTCAGTCTTATTAGAGTCAGATTCAAGATTCCTTTTCAGGTTTCTGAATTTAACTCTAATCTGCTGATACCTTTCCAGAATTTCATTAAGGCTTTCAGCAAATTCAGCCTTGGTAAAATTAACTGCAAAGTCAGGAAATACCTCTTCAGTATCTGATTCTGAGTCTGATTCAGAAGCTTCACTATCTTTTGAAATGTTGGCCATGAGAGCTATGTTTGCTCTCTCATCATCTGATTCTGAGTCAGCTTCAGACGAGTCAGAGTCATCCCATGTAGCCATGAGACTTTTCTTCTTTTCTCTTCCAAACTTCTTTTTGGGGTTTTCCCTCTGAAGCTTTGGGAAGTCACTCTTGTAGTGTCCTTGCTCATTGAACTCATAGCAGATGATGTCCTTGGTGTTTGGCTTTCTGCTTCCTAAGGAGCCTTCAGATCTTCTGTATCCAGAGGAAGAATCTATCCTTATGTATCTGGAAGAAGACTCGTTCTGATCAGATCTTCTGGGATTCCTGAACTTCCTTTGCCTCTGCTTCCAAAGTTGATTCACTCTTCTGGAGAGGAGGGAGAGTTCGTCTTCTTCTGATGAGGATCCATCAGATGTTTCTTCAACTTCCTGCAAAACTTTAGACTCAGATTTTTTGTTAGATTTTAATGCTAAAGGCTTACCTTGCTTCTGGGGTTCATCAGCTTCTAGCTCTATCTCATGACTTCTGAGGGAGCTGAGAAGTTCCTCCAGAGAAATTTTGTTGAGATCTTTTGCTAGCTTCAGAGCTGTAACCATTGGCCTCCACTGCTTGGGTAAGCTTCTGATGATTTTCTTGACGTGATCAGCAGTAGAGTAACCTTTGTCCAGAACCTTGAGACCAGCTACCAGAATCTGGAATCTTGAGAACATTGTTTCAATGGATTCACTTTATTACATTTTGAATGCCTCATACTTCTGAATGAGGGCCAGAGCTTTAGTTTCTTTGACCTGAATGTTGCCCTCATGCGTCATTCTGAGTGAGTCAAACATGTTCTTTGTTGTGTCTCTGTTGGAGATCTTTTCATATTCAGCATACGAGATGGCGCTGAGAAGGATGGTTCTGGCCTTGTGGTGATTCTTGAAGTCACGCTTTTGTTGGTCAGACATTGTTTTCCTATCAATCTTCAGACCGCTTGCATTTACAGGGTGCGTGTATCCATCTGTCACCATGTCCCATAGATCAGCATCATGTGCCAGAAAGAAGCTTTCAATTCTGTCTTTCCAGTAATCAAAATTTTCTCCATCAAAGACTGGAGGTTTTCCGCTGAATCTGTCTCTGTCCTCATGGTTGTCATTGCTGGTGTGAGAATAAGTTCCTGCCATTGTGTTTTTCTGACGCTGGATCTTGTACTGACACGGTTAAGTGTTTTAGCTCAGAACCAGGCGCTCTGATGCCAATTGAAGAAGTGAAAAACACAAGAAGAGGGGTTGAATTGTAAAACTGAAAATCAATGCAATGAACACGATATTTTTATTCTGGTTCGTTTGATCTCAAACTACTCCAGTCCACCCGTCAAGGTGATTTCGCCTCTCTCCAACGAGGTCTTAATCCACTATATTCAACTGAATATTACAATCTACTTTAACAACTGCTAAAGCCTTCTTGATGCAAACCACAAACCGGTTTGTCAAGGAAACACTTTCTTACAAAGAATAGAAGTCTAGGTGTGTGAATGTTTTCTACAAAACTGTTTATCACAACTGTGATACTACAAAACTTAAGCTTATTGAAACTAGATTGCTAAAGATAATTGAGTAAGGAAATATGGAGCTTTTTAGCAAACTGAGAATGAGAAGATGATGAGTAGCTTTTAGGCGTGGAAATAGTTGTAGAGCATTAGCCAATTCAATCTTCATTGTCTTGTTTATATAGCATTGAAAATGTTGAACGTTGGAGCAATAATCTTGATTCAATGCCAATAATAAAGTTTCCTTATTAAGCAGATCTTGTCTGGGATGATGCCGTTGGTAATAATTCGCCTTGAATGCACAGTACTGTTGCTACTTAAAGCGTGTTCTGGCTTTGGCTAATTCTGACTCTGCTTAAGTGCTGATGAACTGTTGTTGTCTTTATCAGAGTGTTGAGCGCAGTTCTGTTCATCAAGCTTCAGCATTCGCGTGAGTTGTTCTTCTGATTCTGGTATTCTGATATAGCAACTTCTGATGCTGATGTTGATAACCAATATTCTGATGCTGATTAAGTGTAATCTTGATGATACCTATCAGAGTTTCTGCAAAACAGAAGGTAATATTTTAGGTAGCAAATAGTTCTTACATGAATCACATAATTTAATATATCATTTCATTTTGTTATCATCAAAACTTAAACTTAGGGTAGTAGATTCAAACTTTGTTCTAACACCCTGGTCTATGACATTGAAGTTGTCCTCCCTGTCGAAGTTCATATCCCTTCTCTAAGGATTATGAAGGAAGAAGATTTAGGCGAAGACGAATGGATTCAGACTAGGTTAGACCAGTTGAACCTGATTGACGAGAAGCGACTGACTACTGTTTGTCATGGTCAGATGTACCAAAAACGTATGATCAAGGCTTTCAACAAAAATATCAAGCCCCGAGTATATCAGACTGGCGACTTGGTAATAAAGCGCATCATTCTTCCACAAGGCGACCCCGAGGGCAAATGGACTCCTACTTACGAAGGACCATTTGTTGTAAAGAAAGTTTTTCTGGTGGTGCCATGGTGCTGACTACTATGGATGGCAAAGATTTTCCACATCATGTGAACGCAAACATAGTTAAAAAATACTACGCATAAAATGACCCGCTAGGTTGACATACCTAGGGAAAAATAAGGGCATCCCGGCAAACCAAAGAGGTTCAGGAAAAAGTTAGGGATATATGCAAAAGATTGAACACCCGACGAGTCCAACCCCGAAAGGGCGATTTGGGTAAAAATGGGTATCCTGGTGGGCTGAAAACCCGAAAGGGCAGTCCAGGCAAAAGTTAAGGATTAAAGCGTATGACTATGTCCCGTGGGATCTCTACAGCCAGTATTATTACCAAGAGCCAAATTCAATAATACCAGATCCATTCAATCAGTTTCTTCCAAGCGGCAAGGGTTTGTATGAAGACATAGAGGCAATAAAAGAGTTGGGACACGATGAGATCACTTCCACACGGCTATTATTTTTATTTTTCACCATGTACATTTTTCATTTCTTTCGATGATTTCCTCTTACTAGGATCTCTGTCTCTTTGTACAAAAACGCATATTCATGGGCAAAACATCAATACAAATATACTTTGAAGTACAAACTGTTTGATTTTTCTGTTTTGAGTGCAAAAGTGTCCAATGACTAAAATTGAATGAACATATGCATATGAATATCATTAAACTTTTAACAAATGTATGCTTAAAAATAGTAACAAGCATCTCCTTAAATGCATTTGAGATATCCCCACAGAGTTATTTCATTAACATTATCCCCATAAATTTGGATTCATTAAATCCCCAGCCAGAGTTTGAATCTCCAAAAGATCCTCTCCCCAGCTGAGTTGGTCTTAAAAGGAAGCCTTATGGAATTCTTCCTAAAAAATATCCTCCCCAGCAGTTCGTCAAATATCCTCTTCAACAAGATTTATTTCCCCAAAAAACTATAGATTCCTCAGCTTGAGTTTGCCTTACAGACTATTATAAATCAAGGGATTGCAACCTCTAATCCACAGTGAAGTCATCAACATAGTCATTGCTATCTCTGAAAGTTGCTATAAAGCCTGGAAATCGACCAGATAACAATCAACTTCATCCTTTCAAGCAAGTTACTACAAAACGTGGACCTGACCAAATACTAGTTCAACTTTATCATACTCTCAACTTACTGTAAATACTGGACCCAACCAGATAACAGTAAACCTCAATTCCAAGTTATGAAAGCTTGAACCCGACCAAATAATAGTTCAACTTCTCAAATTGCTTAAGCCTGGACCGGACCAGATAAAAACTCCAATTTCTGAAACCTGGACCCGACCAGATAACAATAAATCTCAATTCCAAGTTATTAAAGCTTGGACACGACCAAATAATATTTTAACTTCTCAAATTGCTTAATCCTGGACCCGACCAGTCAACAATTAAGCTTGGACCCGACCAGATACCAATTAACCTCAAGTATAAACTGCAGAGCCTGGACCCGACCAACTAACAATTCGAGTTACTAGAACCTGGACCCGACCAGATAACAGTAAATCTCAAGTTTAGTTGCTAAAGCCTGGACCCGACCAGATATTAGTTTAACTTAATCAAACTGCAAAGCCTAGACCCGACCAGTTAATAGTTCGAGTTGCTGAAACTTAGACCCGACCTGATAACAATTTAATTCTTACAAATCACTAATAAACTCCTCTTCCCTAGTAGAGTTTGACACCATCCCAACGAGTTGCTACAAATCCTGGAATCCGACCAGATAACAGTTAACTTCTTTATTCCCAGCAAGTTATTGTGAAGCCTGGAATCCGACCAGATAACAACTAACTTTCAAGAGATAATTACTCACCAGAGCAATGGATAACTAAAACTCTTGAATTCTGGTTCCCAAGCAGAAATCAACACTCTCCATAGAGTCTTCTCAAGCAAAGTCAATATTCCATAGCGGAGTTTCTTCTCAACAAAGCAAGAATCCCCAACGTAAGCATTTTTAACAAAATCTGAAGATACACATACTCTTCACCTCCAACAACAGTCCGAGATTTAACTTCTCAAAACTCCCCAATATCTGTCAAGGATACACTTGGACAACATGTCACATTCATACATCATGTAACATACATAACATATACATACAACATAATCTCATTTATTTTGAGAACATCATTACACCATACATACATTCACATACAACTAACCCCTTTGTTCCTTGCAGAAAAAAAACATTGATCCAAAGACCTCTGCTACATCAGAATTAATTCTTCCTGTTAAATACAGGTAAGACACCTAGTTTTCAGCATAAATCGACCAGAGATTTATGCTGATGTTTCTCCCAATTTCTACCATCATCTCTCAATTGGCATCTATAAGCCCATTCCCGAATCAATACATCATCGAGTGCAAATTTCTGGGCACTTTAGTGTTCAATCATCTTTCACCTTCAATCCTTGAACATGGGAAGCTGTTGTACTCCAAAAATTTCCATCTCACGTTCTCAAGGATTCTCTCATAAGATCTCTATTAATTCAAGACTGCACAAGAATTGATCAGCTTAAGATACCTCCTCAAGCACTAAGGACTCAAAATTAGGGTTTGAGTTTGTATAAGGAAAATTGGACTTTTAATACTTCATATGACTTCCATGGATCATTTTGGACTCCCAAGATTTCTCATGTCATGTTTCAAGCTTTAGATCACATTTTTGCTTAGTCAATTGATCAGTTGATCTAAAATCAATTGTATTGGGGAAAAAATCAACTATGGTCAATTTACAGTAAAATTTCATAATTTTTTGATCCATGTCAACATTTTGAACTCATATATGTCAATTGATCAAGTTTGGATCATAATTCCTCAAGAAATTTGATCAGATCACGAAAAGGGGAAAATGGTCAAAATTAGGGTTTTGAATTAAGAGGCTTAATTTTTTACTGTTGACCAAATACATGACTTATTGGTTTGAGACATGATATCAAGGATTAAAATGTATCATTTTTACCTAATGGTATGGTTAAAAACACTTTCAAAGATCAATTGATTGATAGTTGAAATTCAGTCAACTCATGAAAAGTCAATTGATAAACTGAAAAGTCAAACTTTAACTTTTTGATCAAAATCAAGTTTCAAAAATCATATTTCATTAAGACATGTCAAAATATGAAGTTTGTTCATCAAGAAATCAAAAAGTCAAAATTCACTTTGAAAAGTTAAAATTTCCAAGACTTAGAATTTTTTTCTAAGTGTTGGAAAATTTACTTTTTTTCATGACTTTGTGCCAAATTTTCACCATAATGCAAGATGATTCAAGAAAAACTTCCAACATAAAAGTTGTAGATGTCAATGAGATCTAAAACATTGTAGGACATAACTTTTTCTAAAAATTCTTGGATCTCAAGTTATTAATTCATAAAGACATGTCCATGAAACTAAAATACTTAGTGAAATTTTGAGCAGTTTAAGTCAGGATTTTTACCTAACTTCTTGGCCAAGTTTCACATAGTTCCAATTGGAGTTTGCAAAAGTGATTCAAAGAGGAATTGTAGAGAATGTTACAAGCTTTCTAAAAAGTCCAAGAACTCATTGATATCATGTTTGAGCTAAGATAATCTAAGCCATGAAGTTAGGATTTCATTCTTGTTTTGCAAAGCAAATTTGTGAAGAACACTTGATCCAATCTTCAAGCATGTTGAACAAATCCCACTTTGCAGGCTTCTAACTTACATTTCACTCCATAATTAAATGTTTATACAACTGTTAGAGCTTTGATCCAAGCATTTGAGGCATTGTCCAAATGGTTATTCCATTAATGGAACAAAGGTAACACTTCAATTTTGGAAAAGCAAGCTTTATTGCAAAAGTCAATGCATAGAGCTTCTAACTTGTTTCATATGAACACAAGAAAAATAAAAAAAACAAAAGCAACATGGCTAGAACCTCCTACCAACTCAGACCATACTTGTACAACACATTGAAACTTGTTTTCCACTTTTCTTTAAAATCAAGTAACATATCCATAACTCTATATCTCACAGATCTGTCAACTTCAAACCCTAAGACTTTTTTCTTATAACTATATAAGTTATTTTACAAGAAAACACATGAATGCTCAAGCCCTTAAACACCCTAAAACAGAGAATCACCAAGAACACCTCAAAACTTGTCATTTATGAGTTTTGAACCCAATCTTCAAATCTACTCGTGCGTTTCTTGGCCTTTTGGTTACTAAAGCTTCTAAATATCATAGTTAAACAATCCCAACATCTGTTATCTAACTGTAACTCCATATTCACCAACCTCCATTTTCAAAAATAGGGCATTGCATCTTGACTTTACCAGATCATTCAAGCCATCCTTAGCACAAACTAATCATTGCATTAGCTTTCTGGAGGTTCACTGAAGCTAACTCAATCATCATAATACCTTGAAAGTTCCTCTAACTGATTTCACGATTTCCAGTTTTGAAGGTAATTTTCTGAACTTTCAACTCTTCATATAGGCATTGTTAGGATTCCATTTTCAAAGACAAAATGTAGACATCATTGCCCTGAAGCTAACCATGTCCATAGTTTTCATTTATATTGCCTGAGCTTAGAGAATTTTGAGATTGAAATTTTTGGAAAAATTAGGGTTCAGATAAGGGCCAACAAAATTCTCATTCATCTTTGATTTATATTTCTGGAATTGTGATAGAATTTTCTACAACTTTCATATTTGTATTTTCCATTTTTGTTGAGAAATGAGTAAGCTACAGGTGGTCTGGCTGGCGCAAGGTTGAAGATGAAGTTCAGGACATGGAAGCATTTTGTAACATAATTTTATGATTTTAGTTTATACATCGGATGTATAGCCACCCCAGTGGTAAGACAGCACGCGTTTATTGTTAAGGGCATGAGTTGAGCCCTAGCGCTGCCATTTTTCACAACTTTTCATTCATTTTCACTTTTTGTTCCTAACTAGCGCATTTGGGCCCCTGAAAAACAGTTTTACTGCCAAACACCTCAAATTCAAGTTTCACCCCTGACTTATTTTATTTATTTATTTTATTTTATTTCTTTATTTTATTTATTATTATTAATATTATTACAATATTTATTTTTATTAATAAAAATCTCAAAAATATATTTTTTTTTTATTTATATTAAACATACTAATATTTATTTTCTTTAAGACTAAAAAAACTAAAAAACATTTTCTTATCAGATTTATTTCTTTATTTATTCAATTAATTAAGACTTAGGTTTATTTATTTCTCTTTTAATTAAAACTAGTTTAGAACATTAGGTTTCTTTATTTAATTAATTACTCTTTTTAAAACCTTTTCATCAAAAACACTAAAAAATATTTTCTTTTCTAATTTACTTAGCTTAATTTCTTATTAGCTATTTTAGTTAAACATGTTAAAATCTTTTCCCCAAAACTAAACAAATTCATGTCTTTTTTATTTATCTCTTGTACATTATATTCACTTATTCATTTCTTATAAAATATATTCAATATGGTTGTAATAGATAACTAGGACTTAATTTCTTGCAAATTCCCCATTTGTAAATTTGTATACCCCATCCCCCAAAATGATGTAATAACATAGAATTTACATTTCCGCAATTTATCGCTTTCATATAAATGCTAATAATTAGGGTTTGTATGCCAAGATGAAATCAATTTTAGAAAACCCTAATCCAAGACAAAACAAGCATGAAGTACAAAACACTTGCACACTTGCATCTCTAGGGTTAACTCCACTTGTTGCCTTGAGAAAATTGTCATGATATGCATGTGAGACATCTTAGCAAAAACAATAAAAAATACAAGATCATAGTCCCTCGATGACGCTACGAATGTTGCCTTACAAATGATCTTAGTCCCTTAAAAAGAAATGCTAAGATATCTCACAACATTTCTATCCATGACTATACGATGACCCATACCCGTCCCTTTACATTCAAAGATAGGGTTACTTGCCAATCAATGGTGAGATAACAATATCAAAGGAAGAGAGTGATAAACCGAAAACATATTGAATATTTGGATCAATTTACATGAATTTTATCCGCATTTTAATTAATTAAATTACTCTTTATTCGTATTATACTAGTATTTTCTATGTTTTCAGGAATTTGATGTTTGCAAGGCATGTGCGAAGAAAGTCAATAAAAGTCGAGCTAATCATATTTAAAATCCATACAAAGAAAGAATAATTATGCAATTGAGGGGTGTGTGGCAGAATTGGGTGCATTACAAGTAAAAAGCCTTGGAAGAATAAAGAAGAAAGAAGCGCTGGGCCAAATCCACCCAAGGGGGGTGGGGGGTGTAACGACCGTTACACGTCACCTAACCCAGGTGTAACGACCGTTACACCTTGCCATGCTAGCCCCTCCCCAAAAGCAGGAGTTTGACGCCGTTACACTGATTCCTTCAATCCGTAGCAGTTGTTACGGAGGCAAATCTGGAGGATAAAATATCTCAACTCCCTGCGCGTCTCCAAGCCTATAAATAGGACCTCAAATCCCAATTTTTGGGGGACATTTTCTTTTCTCTGCCTTTACTGTTACTCTGCCAAATATTTTCTGCATTATTTCTTTTCATTTATTTTACCGATCTGTGGGAGACACCTGAAGTCAGCCAAATATTCTGCCATAGTATATTCATGTTTAATTTAAGTATTTTATTTATTTATGCCAGGATTGTCTGAAATGTTTAGTTTATTTAAATTGTTTGATGGTAGTTATTTATGTTGCGCTGTTATTGAATTGTATAACGTGCTAGGCTAAATTTATTTATCAGTATGTAAGGTTATATAGCCAACGGGGTTTAGCAACGCTAGTTGAAGAACCAGACATGGGTGATCAGCCACGGCTGCTCAAATCTTATGCTATTCCTTCGCAGGAAGAACCACATAACAACATTGTTGCTCCTCTGATTGAGGCTAATAACTTTGAACTTAAACCTTCCCTGTTGTCTGCTGTACAACAAAACGAGTTTTCTAGAGGGTCAATGGACGACCCTAATCTACATTTATCGATGTTTCTGCAATACGCAGATACAGTTAAGAATAATGGAGTCAGTCAAGAGGCGGTAAGACTTCATCTTTTCCCTTTTTCTCTAAGAGACAGAGCCCGAGCCTGAATCCAGTATCTACCTGCTAAATCGGTTACCTCTTGGGATGAGTTGAAGAAAGTCTTTCTTGTAAGGTATTTCCAACCAAGTAAGACAACTATGCTAAGATCCCAAATAAGCGATTTTCGACAAAAGCATAACGAGTCTCTTTTTTACGCTTGGGAAAGATACAAAGACATGCCGAGGCTCTTTCCACATCATGGCCTAGAAGAATGGTTAATCATCCATACCTTCTACAATGGTTTCCTTTATAATACAAGATTAACGATAGACGCCTCCGCAGGTGGCGCACTTATGGATAAACCCTACGCTGCTACTTATGCTCTCATAGAAAGTATGGCTCAAAACCAATATCAATGGGGGAGTGAAAGAGGTCAAGCAGACAAAGCTCCCGTAGAGAAAGCACAGACAAAAGGTGGTATGTACGAGATCATCAGTATTGATAACGTCGATGCTAAGGTAGACACTCTCGTATAAAAGATAGATAGCTTAACCGCAGTACCTCCAGCCACCGTGGCTGCTATAACTCCAAATTGCAAGATATGCGGAGTACCTGGACATGCTCCTGCTGAATGTCAAATCTTAGCAGGAACCCCCCCGACCAAGTACATTATGCTCAAGGAAACCCTTACTCGAACAGTTACAACCCTGGATGGAAAAATCATCCAAATTTCTCATATAAGAACACCAATGTGTTGTATGCGCTTGGCCAAGCACCTGCTGTACCACCAGGATATCAAAAAACACCTTCAACTGCTCCTAATATGCCTAGGAAGTCTAACCTCGAAATTCTAATGGAAAATTTTATAGATACCCAAGCTCAAACTAACAAGGAATTTCTAAACCAAAATATTCACACTAGTGAGCAAATCAAACAGTTAGTGAACAAAGTAGATGATTTAGCCACCCATAACAAAATGCTTGAAACCCATATTTCGCAAGTGGCCCAACAACAAGCACTTACTACTGCATCTGCTGGTACAATTCCAGGTCAACCTCAACCGAATCCAAAAGGAAATGCTCATTTATATTGCAAAGTGGAACTGGATACGATGGACCAATTGATCCTAGAGCTGAAAACCCAGCCATGTCCCAAAGTTCTAGAAAAACAACTGAGGAGGAAAGCGAACCAAAAGAGAAGGTAGGTGATGGAGAGACAGAAGAAAAGGAAAAACCTTATGTGCCTCTTCCGCCTTACAAACCACCAATCCCGTATCCTCAAAGACTTACTCAATCTAGAAGTGCGGGGAAATTTAAGAAATTTGTTGAACTTTTGAAACAATTAAACATCACGATACCATTCACATAAGCTATCACTCAATGCCCTTGTACTCTAAGTTTCTCAAAGAAATCTTGTCAAACAAGAAAAAGATAGAGGATAACGAGAGAATTACACTCACTGCTGAGTGTAGCGCAATCATTCAGAACAAAATGCCTCAGAAGCTGAAGGATCCCAAAAGTTTCTCTATACCCTATAATATAGGTAAGTATGTCATAAACAAAGCTTTATACGACTTAGGCACTAGTATCAACGTTAGGCGCTAGTATCAACCAAGATGTCAGTACAACTAGCGAATCACTATGTCAAATACCCCGTGGGAATTATAGAAAACTTTTTGGTACGCATAAGTCAATTCTACATCCCTACAGATTTCATTATTGTGGACATTAAAGAAGACAATGTAACCCCTATAATATTTGGAAGACCATTTTTAGCCACTGCTGGAGCTATTATAGATGTTAAAAGAGGAAAGCTAACTTTTGAAGTTGGAGAAGAGAAAGTTGAGTTTATCCTGACACAGTACCTATAGGCCCCAACTATTGATGATACATGCTATCTGTTAGATGTAATAGACAAATGTGTCAAACAGATGGAGTCAGCAGAAGAAACTCATTTCAAAACTATGAAGATTCTGATGCCCCTAATTTTTTAGGATGATGATTGGTGTCCTGAATATCGAGATGACGGTTTAAGAGAATGCCTAGCACTGACACCAAATCATATGCCTTTTCCGAAGAAAGCCAACTTGGAACTTAAAGTTTTACCCAAAACCCTAAGATACAAATTCCTAGATTCCGAACATAAAAGATCTGTGATAGTCAACACAGACATAGGACAAACTGAGACGGAAAAACTATTGCATGTCTTAAGAAAATACCCCTCTGCTTTAGGATATAACATTGCTGATATTAAAGGAATAAGTCCTTCCATCTTCATGCATCGCATTATGCTGGAAGATGACTGTAAATCTTCTAGAGAACATCAGAGAAGAATTAACCCGATCTTGAGCACTGTAGTCAAGGATGAAGTAACTAAAATTCTAAATGCAGGTATCATTTACCCAATCTCAGATAGACAATGGGTTAGTCCAGTCCATTGTGTACCCAAGAAAGGAGGAATCACAGTCACAACAAATAAAGCGGGAGAACAAATAGCAGAAAGAGTCGTGAGTAGAGCCAGAATGTGCATCGACTATAGAAAACTAAATAAAGAAACTCGAAAAGACCATTTCCCTCTATATTTTATTGACCAAATGTTTGAGCGATTGGCTACGAATTCTTACTACTGCTATTTAGACAGTTATTCAGGATTCTTTCAAATTCCTATCCACCCTGATGACTAAGAAAAGACAACGTTCACATGTCCTTATGGTACGTTTGCTTATTGGCGAATGTCGTT
The DNA here is from genome assembly GCA_948472305.1 of Vicia faba. Classification (NCBI taxonomy): domain Eukaryota; kingdom Viridiplantae; phylum Streptophyta; class Magnoliopsida; order Fabales; family Fabaceae; genus Vicia; species Vicia faba. The sequence continues at coordinate 747,208,792 of OX451741.1, forward strand.
CGGGCTATGTAATGCGCCTGCAACATTCCAAAGATGTATGATGTCCATCTTTGCCGATTTTATAGATGATATCATGGAAGTGTTCATGGATGACTTCTATGTATGTGGGAAAATTTTTGAAGGATGCCTGTCAAACATGGAAAGGGTACTGGAAAGATGTGTACAAGTAAACCTAGTGTTGAACGGGGAGAAATGCCATTTTATGGTAAAATAAGGAATTGTACTTGGACACATAGTTTCTGAAAAGGGGATCGAAATAGACAAAGCTAAGATTGAAGTAATAGAAAGCCTCCAACCCCCCCAAAACCGTAAGAGAAATTTGAAGTTTCTTAGGCCATGCCGGTTTCTACCGACGCTTCATAAAAGATCTCAAAAATTTCTAAACCTCTGACTAACCTCTTAATGAAAGAAGCTGAGTTCATCTTCAATGATGACTTCCTGAAGGCGTTTGAACGGTTAAAAGCAGCTCTCATACCCGCACCTATTATACAACCACCTGATTGGAGTCTACCATTCGAGATAATGTGAGACACAAGCGATTATACGGTAGGTGCAGTCCTAGGACAAAGAAGAGACAAAAAAACTCCATGCAATATACTATGCAAGTAGGACTTTGGATTCTGCACAGATAAACTACCCCACTACAGAAAAGGAACTCTTGGAAGTTGTTTTTACATTAGATAAATTCCGTTCCTATCTAGAAGGCGCAAAGATTATTAACTACACTGATCATACAACTATTAGATACCTATTAGCTAAACAGGATGCCAAACCAAGATTATTAAGATGGATCTTACTCTTACAAGAGTTTGATTTGGAAATCAAAGATAAACCAGGATTTGAGAATCTTGTTGTCGACCATCTATCTAGGATGGAAAATCTTAAACCTGAAGAGATATCCATCAATGACGAGACAACTGAAGTATTGGAAGCAGTATCTACTTAAATTTCATTGCCCTAGTATGTTGACTATGTCAACTACTTAGCAGCAAAATTCCATCCACCTGATTTAACTTATCAGCAGAAGAATAAATTCTTTCACAATCTCAAACACTATTATTGGGACGAGCCCTTACTATTCAAGTTAGGCCCCGGTGGTATTTCCCGTCGATACGTTCTTGAGAGTGAAATAAAGAGTGCAATATCTCATTGTCATAAAGCCCCTTATGGTGGACACGCTAGCACCGCAAAGGCTTGCGCAAAAATCCTACAAGCTGGCCTTTATTGGCCTAGTCTATGGAAAGATGTCCATGCTGCAATTACAAAATGCGACCAGTGCCAACGCACTGGTAACATATCTAGGCGCGATGAGATGCCTCAAAAGGGTATCCTAGAAGTAAAGATATTTGATGTATGGGGAATTGACTTTATGGGACCTTTCCCATCATCTTCTGGCAACAATTACATATTAGTGACAGTAGATTACGTATCCAAATGGATAGAGGTTGTAGCCTCTCCAACAAATGATGCACAAGTAGTGATTAGGTTATTCAAAAACATAATTTTTACAAGATTCAGTGTTCTGAGATTAGTCATCAGTGATGGTGGCTCTCATTTCATTTCCAAAATTTTCAATAAACTCTTAGCAAAGTATGGAGTCCGACACCACGTAGCAACACCTTACCACCCACAAACAAGCGGGCAAGTGGAAATCTCTAACAGGGAGATTAAGCAAATACTTGAGAAAACTGTTGCCACATCTAGGAAAGATTGGTCGTCTAAACTATATGAAGCATTATGGGCATACAAAACAGCGTACAAGACACCCATTGGAACCATACCTTTCAAACTGATCTATGGTAAATCATGCCACCTACCGGTAGAACTGGAACAGAAAGCCTATTCGCCCATCAAAACCCTGAATCTAAGTTACAAAGCCGCTGGAGAAAAGAGAATTCTAGACATCCATAAATTGGAAGAGCTTAGGCTAGATGAATACGTGAATGCCAAAATCTACAAGGAGCGAACCAAGAAATGGCATACAAATGTATCTCTAGGAAAGAATTTAATTAGGGTGATGTAGTACTTCTGTTTAACTCCAGACTTAATCTATTTTCAGGGAAACTTTTCTCTAGATGGTCAGGACCTTTTGAAGTCATTAAAATACTCCCAAGTGGCGCTGTAGAAATCAAAGGAAAAACCAGCAATCCGTTTATTGTAAACGGGTAGTGTTTAAAGCACTACCACTGCATCGAGAATAAGGACTACTCAACTAGTTTGAGATTTATACAGCTACCGACTGAGTAACCAAAATAGATTTTCGATTTTCAATATAGGTCGAGCTTCTGACGTTAAACAAAGCGCTTTATGGGAGGAAACCCACCATTTTTATTAAAATTTTATTTACTAAAAGTTTTTTTTTATGTTTCTCTTAAAAATGTTACAAATTTTTTCTGTTCTTTTCTTCTTTTCTATTTTTAGGCATTAGGTCGATGCTGATTTAAAACTATTTTCGTATTAACCAACAGGATTCACATTTCTTTTTCTTCCTTGATTTTCACTATGGACTATTCTGACACTATGCCTGTCACCTTCGTGGGTGATGCTCAACAGAAGCATTATAACATGCTTTATTCGAGAGAGATGTATCCCACCATCTTTTTGCACGACCCCACATTGTCCGCATTGGGCATCAGGGAGAGTGTCCTCTTCATGTTTAACTAGATTTGTTAGGATTATTTTATTCATCATCACTAGCCTACCTACCGCAACCTAACGATGGAGTTCCTCAGTTTGTTGCATTACAACCCTGATATTAGTTTAGGGTTGGCCAGAGGTTTGGTTTCATTTAGATTGTTTGGTTTTACTCACAGGTTCACCATCCGTGAATTTGCTGCTTTAATGGATTTCCCGGTTATTGCTGATGCTGTCATTGAGATTCCAGATGACAAGTATGTGGGCAGCCAGCTTAACCACTTTTGGGGAGAGATATCTTATCTGAGATAGGAGAGCTCTATTCCTATGCACTCTTCAGAGATTCATAACCCCTCTATTAGGTATTTCCACATGATTCAGGCGTTTACCCTATTTGGAAAACCTCAGAATGATACCTTAGTGTCTAAGGAAGAGTTGTTTATCATGTTCTGTGTGTTTCAGTCTAGACTGGTAGTTGGTTCATCTTTTATGATTGCTCGTCTCCTGAATATATCCCAGGCTCCTCATGGCCTAATTTGTGTTGGTGTTTTAGTGACTATGATCGCTAAAGCCCTATTTTTGAGTGAGCCACTGACCCGTCTAACCCCTGCTGGTAACCATACCCCACTAGACCTTACTCTTTGTTTTAATATTGGGATGATCAGATATTTAGAGCCGAATCAGTTTCAGTTGCTGATACACCATGAGCAGGTATACCACTTCACACTTCCTGACATTGCACGGTCCAGTGTGCATGACAGGAAGAACTGAATTTATGACCTGATGTGTAAAGCTAATAATTTAATTAATTATTTAATTAAATTATTTTTGGATTATTTGTGAAGTTGTGTTATGATGATATATGTTGTGTTGTGGTTATTTGAATTAATTTATTCGATTAAGTTGTAGAATAATACTATTATTTGATGTGGGCTTATTTTTAATGATTAGAAGTAGTAGAAAGGGGGTGTAGGAATTTAAGCCCATTAAGACATAATAAGATTTATAGTTTTATTATATTAGTTATTGAGAAATATTAAGAAAAGGGAAGTAACAATAAGAAGAAAAGAAAATAAGGATTGGAAGAGAGATAGATAACGTGGAAGTTACCAAGAAGGAGGAAAAGAGGCAAAGCGGAATTCGATCAGAAAATTATAGAGAAACCTTCAATCCAAGGTAAGGGTGGAGTTCTGACTCTATAATAGGGTATGCGACAAGTAGTATGTGGGATTGGATTTTAAAAAAAAAATGTTTTGTTTGTGATTGAAATATATATATATATATATATATATATATATATATATATATATATATATATATATATATATATATATATATATATATATATATATATATATATTGTTGTTGTTGTTTGATGAGGAATCAATGAATTAGAGATGCCCAAATGATGTATAATTGATGTAGAAACATATGATTATCATAAGTGATGATCACCTATGGTTAGATGATGTATTTAGGACCTAAGGTAGGTAAATCACAACAAAATCATAGTGAGATCGCAGAAAAAATTCAGCACAAATCAGTATGAGTCGACCCAAAAGGTCTTGCGTCGACACACGCAGGATTTAACTCAGGATGAGTCGATACAAAAGGTTATGCATCGACACATGCAGTATTTAAGACTCAGTATGAGTTGACACAAGAGGCTATGCATCGAGTAATGGAGGATTCAAGACCCAGTACGTGTCGACATAAAGAGGCATGCGTCGACTCATGTAGTCCAAACTTTGACAGATTTTTCCAAAGGCTATAACTTGAGTTTCCGGACTCCGTTTGAGGTGTCGTTTGAAGCATTGGATAGCTAACGCGATGAAATTTATTCATAAGGATTAAAATGAAGGATAAGAAGAATAATCCTAGTACCCAAATTAGGATAAAGTTAGATTTCCCGCGTTAAATCATTATGATGATTTCGTGAAGTGTGATGAGGATAAGATGATCTTAGATTAGTGCTTGGTTCATAACACTAAGATTAATAATAATAATGATGTATTATTATAGTATAATAATATGTATAGGTTTGGTAATTAAAGATAAGCATTAGATGAGTATTTAATCGGTATAGTCGAGAATTGTCCAAATAATTATGGGAAATATTATGTTCTAGGCCTATGGCCAATGTTGAATGGTTGTTGACCTGTTGTTATGTTGTTGTTATGGATGAGTTGCTGTGGGGTTATGTTGATGAATTATGCTGATAAATTATGTTGATGAATTGTATTAACGATTTATGTTGAGATGCTTGTAATTATTGGCAGATATAAGTTGTAGGCTTCTGGCCAATAATGATTTATGTTGAGATGTTGTTAGTTATGGTTGTTGTTGCTACATCCATGATTATGTCGCATACATTGCATATCAAGATCGAGCGATGCTCGTTAAGATGGCCTGGATTGGCAAATATTAAGATAAAGGCTTATGTCCTGTTGATGCCTCTATTTATTGGCAATTTTTAAGATGGGAGTTTTGCTCAAATGGTACCACATGCATTTGCATAGTATTGAGTCGCATTCCATGATTGCATAATGGAGTTGTTGTATTGATGATGTAATTGTTGCATGTTGTTGATGTTCTGTTATGATTATTGTTGTTTATAAGATGTGAAGTGGTGATTTGTACATAAGTTGATCCTAATATAATATTTATCATATGTTTTATTATATTGTTAGATATCTCACCCCTTCTGTTTGAATATTACCCCTATGTTGGTAACGTGCAAGTAATCCTGAGTGAAGGCGGTTTACCTTCAGTAGTTCGAGTCAGTGTCATTGCTCTGATACGTAACACTCAGGGGAATGAACACTTGTTGCTTTTAGTTATTGTTATTTTAGTTGTTGAACCTTAAGTTTATTGTTGTTAAGTACTTTTTATTTTGAAGCTGCTTTAATGTTGGACAAAGATGTTATTATGATTCCGCTGCGTAGTTGTTCAATTTGTTGGTTTGAAATATTAATTTATTTTAATGTTAGTTCATCCAAAGTTTTAGAGTGTTATGTATCCATGTTGAATGCAATGGTTTTTAAGTTGAATTTGTGGCATCCTAATTCAGTTGTATAATTTTTATAACTCTGATTTACATTTATATTATCGGGTAGAATTAGGGTGTTACAATGTTTGTATCAGAGCAAGTCGGTCAGTCCGACCAAGTTGTCGAGTCGTAGTTTTATTTAACAATCGAGTATTATTAATTTGAGTTCTAATAGTTGTTTATGTTGTAGACATAAGTTGAGATGGCTGGAAGGAATGATGTCGCACTTGCTGCTGCTTTAGAAGCAATGGCGCATGCGATGGAGAATCAGCCGAATACTGGCGGGAATGTTGGATCTCGTAGTTTGGCGACTTTCCAGAGAGAGAATTCTCCTACCTTCAAGGGCAAGTATGATCCTGACGGAGCATTGGATTTATTGAAAGAGATTGAGAGAATCTTCCGTGTGATGGACTTCACTCCAGCGCAGAAGGTTTAATATGGTACTCATATTCTAACAGTCAAAGCTGATGACTGGTGGCTAGAGACTTGTCGAAGGTTAAAAGCTGCAGGTGAAAATGTCACTTGGGTTGTGTTTCATAGGGAATTTCTGAGGAAGTACTTTCCTTAAGACGTTCTTGGTAAGAAGGAGATTGAGTTCCTTGAGCTGAAGCAAGGGAATATGTCGATTATTGAGTATGCTGCAAGGTTTGCTGAGCTGGATAAGTTTTATCTGCACTACGGTGAGGCAAATGCTGAGTTTTCAAAGTCCATCAAGTTTGAGAAAATGTTGCGCCCAGAGATCAAGAAGGCAGTTGGATACCAGAAGATCTGTGTCTTTGTTGATCTGATTGATAGTTGCAAAATTTATGAAGAGGATAATAATGCTCATTACAAGATTATCAGTGAGAAGAGGGGTAACAACCAACAGAATCGTGGCAAGCCTTATGAAACCCCAGTTGTTAAAGGTAATCATAAAGATGCTCAAGGTCAGAGGACTAATGGGGGAGATGCTCCTGTTGGTGTGGTTTGTTTCAAATGTGGAAAACCTGGGCATAAGAGTAATATGTGTACTGCTGAGGTAAAGAAGTGTTTTCGTTGTGGTAAGACTGGACATGTTGTATCTGAGTGCAAGCATAAGGAGGTAATTTTTTCCAATTATGGTGAAGAAGGGAACATTGGTAGTCAGTGTCAAAAACCAAAGAGGGCGCATACCAGTGGTAAAATGTTTTCTTTGGTTGAGGATCAGGAGGTTAGTGAGGACATACTTATCAGAGGTACATGTTTCATTAATAGTACTCCTTTAACTACTATTATTGATACATGTGCTACTCATTGCTTTATTACTGCTGATTGTGTTGAAAGATTGGGTCTTATGTTGTCTTCTATGAATGGAGAGATGGTCGTCAATACTCCAGCCAAGGGGTCGGTGACTACTTCTTTTGTGTGTTTAAAGTGTCCTTTGTCAATTTTTGATAGAGACTTTGTTGTTGATTTGGTTTGTTTGCCTTTAAGAGGGTTGGATGTGATTCTGGGTATGAACTGGTTAGAGCATAACTATGTGCATATTAACTGTTATAGCAAGTCTGTGAGGTTTTCTACTCCTGAGGAAGAGGAAGCTGGCCTGTTGTCTGCTAGGAAGTTGAGGAAATTGATGCAAGAAGAGGCTCAGATGTTCTCATTGATGGCGTCGCTATCTGTCGAGACTCAAGCTATAATTGAGGAATTGCAAGTGGTGCATAAGTTTCCTGAAGTTTTCCCTGATGAAATTCCTGATATACCGCCAAAGAGGGAAGTTGAATTTGCTATTGATCTTGTACCTGGTACCATACCTGTGTCTATGGCACCATACCTGACGTCTGCATCTGAATTGTGAGAGTTAAAGAAGCAATTGGAAGAGTTACTTGATAAGAAGTTTGTAAGACCAAGTGTATTATCGTGGGGAGATCCAATGTTGCTAGTAAAGAAGAAAGGTGGAAATATGAGGCTTTGTGTTGATTATAGACAGTTGAATAAAGTGAAAATTAAGAACAAGTATTCTCTTCCAAGAATAGATGACTTGATGGATCAATTGGTGGATGCTCGTGTGTTCAGTAAGATTAATTTGAGGTCGGGATACCATCAGATTAAAGTGAAGGATGAAGATATCCAGAAGGCGGCTTTCAGAATGCGTTATGGACATTATGCGTATTCAGTGATGCCTTTCGGTGTTACTAATGCGCCAGGAGTATTCATGGAATACATGAACCCTATCTTTCATACTTATTTGGATCAATTTGAAGTGGTGTTCATTGATGACATTTTGATTTACTCTAAGTAAGAAGAAGAGCATGCATAACACTTAAGAGTAGTATTACAAGTTTTGAAAGAGAAGAAGTTGTATGCAAATCTGTCTAAGTGTGAGTTCTGGTTTAAGGAGGTTAGTTTTCTTGGTCATGTTATCTCAGGTAGTGGCATTGTTGTAGATCCATCTAAGGTTGATGCTGTGTTGCAATGGGAAACTCCGAAGTCAGCTACTGAGGTTAAAAGCTTTTTGGGATTAGCTGGTTACTATAGAAGGTTTATCGAAGGTTTTTCTAAGTTGGAACTTCCGTTGACTAAGTTGACTGTAAAGGCAAAGCCTTTGTGTGGGATGTTCAGTGTGAAGAGAGTTTTGCAGAGTTGAAGAGGAGATTAATGTCGGCTCCGATTTTGATGTTACCTAATCCAGGAGAACCTTTTGCGGTATATTGTGATGCTTCTAAGATGGGTTTAAGAGGTGTGCTTATGTAGAATGATAAGGTAGTTGCTTATGCGTCAAGGCAGTTGAGGACTCATGAGAAGAACTATCCTACGCATGATTTAGAGCTTGTTGCAGTTGTTTTTGTATTGAAAATTTGGAGGCATTATCTTTATGGTTCTAGATTTGAAGTATTAGTGACCATGAGAGCTTAAAGTATTTGTTCGATCAGAAAGAGTTGATTATGAGGCAACAAAGATGGTTGGAATTGTTAAAGGATTATGATTTTGGTTTGAATTATCATCTAGAAAAAGCGAATGTGGTAGCTGATGCGTTGAGTCGAAAGACTTTACATATGTCGGTAATGATGGTTAAAGAGTTGGAATTAACTGAACAGTTCATGGATATGAGCTTAGTTTGCAAGGTGACATTGCGGAGTGTTATGTTGGGTATGTTGAAGATTAATATGGAATTTCTAGACAGTATCAAAGAAGCTTAGAAGTTGGATGTGAAACTGGTAGATTCGATGGTTGGGATTGATCAGTCTGAGAATAATGATTTTAAGTTAGATGCACAAGGTGTGTTGAGATTTCGTAATCGGATTTGTATTATTGATGATGCAGAGATAAAGAAAGTGATTCTTGAAGAGAGCCATATAAGCAAGTTGAGTATTCATCCAGGAGCTACAAAGATGTATCAAGATTTGAAGAATTTGTTTTGGTGGCCTGGGATGAAGAGTGATGTGGCTCGGTTTGTGTATGCATGTTTGACTTGTCAGAAGTCGAAAGTTGAACATCAGAAGCCGGCAGGGCTAATGCAACCGTTAGAAGTTCCAGAATGGAAATGGGATAGCATTTCAATGGACTTTGTGACGGTGTTACCTAATACCCTAAGAGGACATGATTCGATTTGGGTGATTGTTGATAGGCTTACGGAGTTGGCTCATTTTATTCCTATTAACATCATTTTTCCATTGACGAAGTTGGATGAGATTTACACAAGTGTAATTGTGAAGTTTGTCGCAGGCGCAAATCAAAACTAAGAGATAAAATCAGTTGCGACAGTAATGATAGGAAAAGAAATGTAGCGGTAATGATTTGAGATTAATCCATCAATTGACTTATCTCAACACAATGAAGTCACCACCGCACTTTATTGTTTCCAAAGGGAAATGGGAAAAAAGCGAACAAAACCCAAAAAGATTAGAGATCGAGGTACCGGGGTCGGTTATGCAAAGGGAAGGTGTTAGCACCCTAAGCATCTATGGTACTCTGCAGGATCCACTTTGTTTGGTTTCTTTCAAAAGGAGTGTTTATGTAAAGGTTTACTTTCTAAAGGAAAAGAATGAATGAGTATTTGTAAACAAAAGAAAATGAAATGTTTTTTTATTATTTTTATTGCTCGCCTTGGGTCGTAAGACTTAGTGCCTACGTACTCCCTTGTGTAATGGAAATGTCAGAGCATCGTAGTTCGGCTAGAAAAGACTTGTCTGTTGGTTGATTTTAAACAAGGAGACAAGTCGTCATTGTTAGGAGAGAAATCTCAACTAACGCTCACAAGGTGTGAGAAAGATGGACCCTGCATCAGCAAGAGTAAGGGTTTGAGAACACCTTTGGTACTCAAGTGGAAAAGTCGACACCTTTATAACCATGTGGATAGGAGAATGTTGCTCGACTATCAATGAATTATGTCTCAACTCGAAAAAAGTTTTGAAGGGTAAAGGTGCTCGAGCGCACCAAAAGGTTTGAATGAGTTGAAGTGTTTTTGTTAATTTCGGAAGATGTCGAAGTATGATTAAGTGAATTGAAGTTTTGTTAAAGAAAAGAAGTTTTAAAAGAAAAGGCACTCGACAAAGTCGAGGTTTATTATGAAAGCAGTTCGATTTTATAAACAAAGAAGATTTTTAAAAAGATGAGAAGGTTTTGAAAATTAAAGAAGATGGGAGGAGATGAAGGGACAATCCTAAAGCATAAGGTAAAAGCTAAGGAGAAGAACCATCTAACCAACAAGACGCTAATACTTGACATTATGGGTCATGTAATCGGTGGAAATAGAACTGACTGTTTTGGAATGCTGGTTCGCATTTGCGTTTGTTTTTGCAAAATGACGCGGTAAGCAAGAGTCGCCACCGTCTTTTATTTTATCCAACAAGAAAGGACAAAAGCACAGAAAAATTCCTTTTCGAGATGTTTCTCGGGTTCGGGAGGTAGATTATAGAAAGGGAAGGTGTTAGCACCCTTTCTATCCGTGGTTATCCACGGGCTCTTAGGTACTTACTCAGAGTGTTTTCAAAAAGTTTTGCTTTTCTTGTGTTTGTGGGTTTTGAAAAAAAAAGAGTTTTGATTGAAAACTTCGATTTAACTCTTGTTTCTGTCCTCAAGAGTGTATGAAGTGTTTTTGAAAACTTTGTTTGAAATAGTGCGAAAAATTTGTTTTGTTTTGAAAGAGCAAGTACCTAAGAACCTCTACCTACTTAAAAGGAATTAAACTGTGTAAATGTCCTTTAGACAGTGTTATCCCACTATTGAGAAGTAGGTAGCACCGTCGTTGGAGTTTTCGGGTCAATTCAATTAAGGGACATGTGTTCACTAGAGCAATGTTAGGACGCCTTAGCGGTAACCCTAATGTCTTAGATCATTTTATCCGAGGTAATTGTTTCGAGGCAACTTATGATCTTTGGACAAGAGGGCGACCTCTAAAACTTCCTATACTCAATGACCACGTTCGAGGCAACCAAGTGAGGCGTACCCTAGGAGTGGCATGTGCAAATGTGTCAATTTTCAGTTATGTTTTCTTTGTACATGTTATGGTGAGCTACGGTTGTTTTTAAGTTAAGATAGATCTTGTCATGCATAGCCTATTAGCATACATCTAGCAGTTCATGGTTGTGGAAAATAAAACTAAGCTATTACAAGGCGTCGGGTATTTACATCGCCAAAAACAAACCCTTGAAAAGTAAATGCGAAAAGGTAAATAAAAGCGGTAAATAATCCTAAGTTAAAGCTATTACATCCTCAGAGCAATTACAATTATATGGAATATGAATAAAAAATAATACGCGCGAGAAAAATTGAATCGGAGAGTTTTTAGGGTTTTGACCCCTTTTTATTTAATAAAGCTTATTGTGATTATTTTTTGTATTAAAGAAATTAGTCTAAATTAATAATTGAATTAATTAATTAAAATAAAAATATTTTTGGTTTTTTGTTATTTAAGGAAATAAAATAAAAATGGTTAAAAGTTATTAAAAACCCTAATTCTATATTAATTTTATTTTGTTGCAAAAATGTTAAAATTATGCCTAATTAAAAAAACTAAGTCAATTAAATTGTTTATTTACAAAATAATGAAATTAATAAGAATAATATAATTTTTTATGTTTTCTGAGTTTTATTAGGAAAAATAAATTATTTGGTTAATTAAATAATAATGATAATAATTAAGTAAAACAAATAAATATAAAAGAAAATATAAAGAGAAAAGAAATAACCCATTGGGGGGTTTGGGCCCAAATCTGGAGGTGGAATCAGCATGTTCAAGGCCCATTTGCTGCAAGCCTGCGTTTGACTTTTCCAATTCCCTGTGACAACGTTGACTGGGCACTATGGTGGTCTTTCATTCCTGGCCACCAGATTTGGCCTGGAGGCCATCTGGCACATTGAGATTTGAAGGCATATGGTGGACTACGTTTGTTGAGACGCGTTGGATCAACTGTAAGAAAATAATAGCAAATATGTTGGGGGACCTGGGATTTGAACCCAAGTCCCAATGCTCACAGGCCAACGCGCTTACCACCCAACCAAGCTGCTTCAATTGTTATAGAAATAAGAAGCAATAATTATATATGAAACAAACTAATATGCCTGAAAAAATAAAATAAAAGCGCGTAATTTCAAATGGGCCAATGGGAGGGCGACGTCTGGTCGTCTTCTCCAAAAACTCTGGTTATTTACCTGCGGATTTTTATCCGCAGGAAGATCCGTGGCTCGCTCCTAAAATCTTCCCAAGGCTGCAAAAATCAATTCCAAGACCATGGTTCGATTTGTCTGGGTCTCGTGAACACATCCATCTCCATCAATTGGCTTGATTTCACCTGTAGCAAAAACACCCAAAAAACGACTTTCCAAACCCTAGGTTCGGTTCTATGATTACAAGCTACCAAAACAAAATCAAATAATGCAAAAATGTTATAAAGGGAACGATAAACATGATGGTGTCAAGATTTTGTCATAAAAACGTATGAATGAGAGGTTGTATTTTCATGTTCAGAGGCATATTCAGGGACACTTATAGCGCGTTACAGGGGGTCTTGAGGTCTGGTTTTGATTGCTTTTGCTTCACAGGATATCAGGCTAGAGAGCTACGTGAAGATTTCTGATTGAATCGTCCCTTAACCAAGATTTTGATCTCCCACTTTTTCACACTTTTTGCAATTCTGCTTTGGCCGTCTCTTGCAGTTTTTTCTCGTGAATTAGGTTTTGCTTGGCTTGTGTATGTATATTGGAGTGCATTAGGTCAAGAATTGGGCTTTAATCCATGTGCATTCAAGGTTTTGAGATTTGATTTTATCACCATTGAAATGCTTTCCAAAATAAGCCAAATCTAAGATTTTGTGCATGTTTTGACTTCTCACGAATTGGATTGAGTTGCACATGACATTTGCAAGCTGTACAAATCAAAAAGATCCCTTTACATCAATTTTTGGATTTTATTTGATTTAATATTGATTAATAATGAATTAAATCAATAAAAATGAAATAAAATAGAAAAATAAATGTTTGGTCATGAAATTAAGTATGGGACACGTGTGTGGCATGACAAGACTAAATCAAGTGGAAAAAAGTGGGCCCTTTTGTCAAAATTTGGAGTTTTGAGGATAGTTGACCTTTGGCAATTTTGGAAAAATGCCCAACTTCAACAATGCATAACTTCCTCAATTTTGAACTTTTGGAGTTGTTCTTGGACTTTTTAGAAACCTTGAGATGTCCTCTAATCAACCCTTGTGGTCTAATCTCATTTTGATCTTCCATTCTCAAGTTATAAGCTTTGGCAAAAAAGGTGTTTTTGTTGACTTTCAAAAATGACCTATAATGTCAAAATTTGTAACTTTTTGTGAGAGCATTTCTTGATCTTGGGGTGTGAATATGGATTGTGGTAAATTGCATCATCTTCAAAATGATATTTGGATGGGTCATTTCTCATAAAGTATGAGAAAGTTATGCTTGGTCAAAGTTGAGTTGACTTTTCCCACAAAACCCTAATTTAGCAACTTTTGAATCTTGATGAATTTTGAGCAATCCTTGATGAATCATGATCAACCCTTGATAAAATGATTAATTATTCTTAAAAATGAGAATGTTGACAAAAAATCTGGAGGTTTGACTATTTGTGGGTCACAGTTGACTTTTGCCCTAGCATAGTCGCTTTTTGGGTCTCTTGAGCAATTGACTGACCAAAATTCCTCTGGAAGGCTTGAAATTTTTCCTAGATGGACTTAAGAACACATTAAGGCATGGGGAAGAACTTTAGGACATTTGTATGTAAGGACCTTGATGCAACACAAAACCCTAATTTCGAATTGACTGCCTTAGGAGGTGATTTGACTGTACAACCCTTGAGCAATCTTGAACCATTTGGAGATGATTCTTGACAAATCTGGAGGAATATGGGAGGGCGAATTTTGTGGTACAACAGTTTCCCCTGTTCAATTTTCTTAAACTTGAGGATATAGATTGGCTTTCGAGCCTTTCGTGATCCGAAGGTAGAAGATAATTGAACATTAGAGTACCCAAAAATTTGCACTTGCATGGTGTAATATCAGCGTTGGGATGTCGGGAATGGGCTTACAGATGCCATTTGGAGATTTTTGGTAGGAGGATGGGCTTATAGATGCCATCTGGAGATTGTTTGTTGAATTTTAATTTTGTAAGTTGAAAAAAGGAACCTGTGTAGGGTTGCCTGATGATGAGTCCGTGTAAAACTGCATTTTGGAAGGAAGGAAACCTGTGTAGGGTTGACTGATGATGAGTCCGTGTGAAACTGCATCTTGGGAGGAAGGATACCTGTATAGGGTTGAATGATGATGAGTCAGTGTGAAACTGCATCTGAAAGAGAGAAGGAACCGGTGTAGGGTTGCTTCATGATGGTCAAGTGGATAATTGTCCTGTCTGGTTTCAAGTATTAACCTACAATCAGTCGTCCACAAATATTTTTCCTGGCTTGCTACAGGTATTAAACTTGGACTTGAAGAGGTTGGTCAAAGAGGTATCTGTCCTGGCTGGTTTCAGGTATTGATCTCTGACCTGAAAAAGAAAGTCTTCCTGGCTTGTTACAGGTATTGATCTTCAATCTCTTCATGTAGTTAATTTCCTGGATGGTTTCAGGTATTAACCTACAATCAGTCGTCCACAGAATTTTTCCTGACTTGTTACAGGTATTAATCTGGAACTTGAAGAGGTTGGCCAATGAGATAGTTGTCCTGGCTGGTTACAGGTATTGATCTCTGACCCGAGAAAGAAAAATAGTTTTCCTGGCTTGTTACAGGTATTAATTTTCAATCTCTTAGTGTAGGTGGTTTTCCTGGCTGGTTTCAGGTATTAACCTACAATCAGTCGTCCACAGAATTTTCCTGGCTTGTTACAGGTATTAATCTGGAACTTGAAAAGGTTGGCCGATGAGATAGTTGTTCTGGCTGGTTACAGGTATTGATCTCTGACCTGAGAAAGAAAAATAGTTTTCCTGGCTTGTTACAGGTATTAATTTTCAATCTCTTCGTGTAGGAGGTTTTCCTGGCTGGTTTCAGGTATTAACCTACAATCAGTCGTCCACGGATGTTTTTCCTGGCTTGCTACAGGTATTAATCTGGAACTTGAAAAGGTTGGACGATGAGATAGTTGTCCTGGCTGGTTGCAGGTATTGATCTCTGACCTGAGACAGAAAAATAGTTTTCCTGGCTTGTTACAGGTATTAATTTTCAATCTCTTCGTGTAGGTGGTTTTCCTGGCTGGTTTCAGGTATTAACCTACAATCAGTCGTCCACAAATGTTTTTCCTGGCTTGCTACAGGTATTAATCTGGAACTTGAAAAGGTTGGCCGATGAGATAGTTGTCCTGGCTGGTTTCAGGTATTAATCTCTGACCTGAGAAAGAAAGATAGTCTTCCTGGCTTGTTACAAGTATTGATCTTCCATCTCTTCATGTAGATAACTTTCCTGGCTTGTTACAGGTATTGATCTACAATCAGTCATCCACAGATATTTTCCTGGCTTGTTACAGGTATTGAACTGGAACTGCAAAGGTTGATGGTAATCATCTTTTGATTGACCTTTTCCTGAAAAGGAAAAACATTAGTTGTATGCAATGTCATGATGTATGAAATGCATGATGTCATGATGTTCTCAAAAATAAATGAGATCGTGTCGTATGCACTTTATCATGTATATAAATAGGAGGTATGAAATGTGAACTATTTATGAATGTATTTTCGTCTGGGAAAATAAATCCCGGAGTTGCTGGAGAATAGAGTTGAGTTCTTCGTTTCCGCTGGGGATGATGAACGAAGATGATTGCAAGAATAAACCTGCAGGAGAGGATGACTCCATTGGGGAATAAACTGGTGAAGATGTTACTCTGCGGGGAATTACTCTGTGGGAATAGATGCTTTGCTGAGATTTTAACGATAACTCCGTTGGGGATTCCGTTGATAAGCTCTGTTGGGGATTTTGATGATGAACTCCGCTGGGGATAGAAAGAACTTCGCTGGGGATGACCTTTGAGTTGCAACTTGCTGAGGATAACCCAGTTAGACTCTTGTGGGGATAACCTCTAAATTTGGCTGAGGAGATGCATTTGTATTCTGCAGGGGACAAGCTTCCAGAATCTACTGGGTAAGATGATTCAATTCTCTATTTGGGAAACTTTTTTAGACTGCACTGGGGAAATGGCTCCACTGGGGGTATCTTGTATTCCGCCGGGGAACATTCTTATATTTCGTTGAGGAATATTAAGACTGTCGGGGATGCTATTTACGCTTGCCGGGGAATATCTGTATACTCCGCTGGGGAATATTAAGACCTTCTGGGAATACCGAGCCTTTTCGGGACTGACGGTAGACTAACTCTGCTTGGGGGAGAGTATTGCTGATTTGTACATAGCTGCAAGTCTCAGCCGGGAGAGCTACCATTACTGTCTTACTCTGCGGGTAGTGACGATATCTTGGTCATATTCTTCAGCTGAATCTACCTTTGTACCTGGTGAGCAAAGCAGCTAGACCTCTCAGACAATTTTTATTGCCCCTACTTCTGATATCACCCGTAATTAGTCCTTTGTTTCGCATGCAAATATTTATGAGCAGCAATTAATGTCAAATGCATATATCAAAAATGAACATTGGACGTTCTTTGTAAAACAAAACAGATAAAGAAAAAAGCAATTTGCAATTTGTCTGAAGAATGAAGTTGTATTGATTTTGAAGTTTGCCTGTAAATAGGCGCTTTTGTACAAGAGGCTGACGTCCTAGTAAGAGAACGCCGCCGAATAAATAGGATTTATACAATTTGTAAAAAGAAAACAAAACAGCTATGTGAATAATCCCACTGGGTTCCAACTCTGCTATCGCCTTTATATCTTCAAGAATCTCATCACTTTGCTGCTTAGTTGGAGATGAATCTGATTGATTGGTGCCGTTCGAGCCTGATAGTTGATACCAAAGTCTGGATGCAGGGTGATCCAATGAGACATAGTGTTACACTTATCCCTAAATTTTGCCTAGACCGCCCTTTCGGGTTTTCAGTCCACCGGGATACCCATTTTTGCCCAAGCCGCCTTTTCAGGTTTTCGACTTGCCGGGTGTACAGATTTTTTTTTTCATCCCTTATTTTTGCCCGAACCCTTTTGGTTCGCCGGGAAGCCCTTATTTTTCCTAGGCCAGTCAACCTAGCGGGTCTTTGATTATGCGTAGTATCTTTTTACTATGTCTGCATTGACGGGGTGAGGAAGGTCGTCACCATCCATGGTGGTTAGAATCACCGCTCCTCCTGAGAAGATGTTCTTAACCACAAATGGCCCTTCGTACGTAGGGGTCCACTTTCCCCTGGGATCACCTTGAGGTAGAATGATGCGCTTGATTACCAGGTCCCCGACTTGATACTCTTGTCGTCTGACTTTCTTGTTAAATTCCTTGATCATCCGTTTTTGGTACGTCTGACCATGACAAATAGCAGTGAGTCTCCTTTCGTCGATTAGGTTCAGTTGATCAAGTCGTGTCTGGATCCAGTCGTCTTCACTTAAACTCGCATCCTTCATGATCCGGAGAGAGGGTATCTGAACTTCAATGAGCAGGACTTCCTCCATGCCATATACCAAGGAATAGGGTGTTGCCCCTGTTGACGTCTGTGCTGAGGTACGGTACCCATGAAGAGCAAATGGTAACATCTCGTGCCAGTCTTTGTAGGTCACTATCATCTTCTGCACAATCTTCTTAATGTTCTTATTAGCTGCTTCTACAGCCCCATTCATCTTCGGTCGGTAGGGAGAAGAGTTGTGGTGCTGTATCTTAAATTGCTCGCAGAGCTCAGTGATCATCTTGTTGTTAAGATTGGTACCATTATCCGTAATGATCCTCTCTGGCACACGGTATCGACAGATCAGGTTATGCCGAATGAACCGTGCCATGACGTTCTTGGTTACGGTGGCAAAGGAAGCTGCTTCAACCCACTTCATAAAGTAATCAATCGCTACCAGGATGAAATGATGCCCGTTGGATGCCGTAGGTCTGATCTCGCCGATCATATCAATGGCCCACATTGCAAAAGGCCAAGGTGTTGTCAAGACGTTCAAAGGAACTGGAGGAATGTGCACCTTATCAGCATAGACCTGGCACTTGTGACATGTCCGAGAATGCTGATAACAGTCAGCTTCCATTGTGGACCAGTAATATCCTGCCCGAAGGATTTTCTTTGCCATGTTATGTCCACTGGAATGAGTTCCGAAGGTACCTTCATGCAACTCTGCCATGATCCTTTTTGCTTCAATCTTATCCACACAATGCAGTAAGGTTGAATCATGGTTACGTTTGTAAAGAATGCCATTGCTGATGAAGAACTTTGCCGTGAACCTTCTCAGAAACTTCTTGTCATTAACGGATGCACCCTCGGGGTATTCTTGAGCATTCAAGGTACCTCTTCACTTCATGATACCAAGGTTTTTCTGTTACCTCTTCGGTCTCAATATCACAACAATGTGCAAGTTCATCCAATTTCCAAATAATGATCCGGGGAGCCTCGTTGTCCCATTTGACTTTGAACATATAAGATATCGTAGCTAGCGCGTCCACCAACTGATTCTCCTCTCTTGGGAAATGTTCAAAGGTTATCTCCTCGAAATGGGGAAGCAACTTCAATACATACTCCTTGTAAGGAATAAGATTTGGGTGTTTCGTATCCCATTCTCCTTTGATCTGACTGATCACGAGGGTGGAATCTCCGAAGACACTCAGAAACTTGATCCTTAGGTCAATTGCAACTCGAAGACCCATAATGCAGGCTACGAACTCCGCCATGTTGTTGGTGAAGTTGAAACATAGTCGGGCGGTGAACGGAGTATGAGAGCCTTTAGGATATATGATCACAGCGCCAATGCCATTACCCAAAGCATTTGAGGCTCCATCAAAGTACATAGACCATCGGGATTGTGATACGGTGGGAGAACTGACTATGGTTTTGCGTTTGTTTTCGCAAATGTTTCAGTTGAGCAAGAGTCGCCACCGACTTTTTATTTTATCCTAAGGAAAGGTTTAAAAAGCACAGCAAAAACCTTTGAGATTTTTCTTGGGTTCGGGGAGTAGATTATAGAAAGGGAAGGTATTAGCACCCTTTCTATCCATGGTTATCCATGGGCTCTTAGGTACTTGCTTAGATCAACTTGCCTTGGTTTTCAATTGTTTGAAATGGTGCTTTGTGTGTGGCTTTGAAAAGGTTTTGAAAAAGATGCCTTGTATAGGCTACCCGTGTAACAATTCTTTACTCGAATGTTTTACACAAGGTGTTTGTCTTTTTGAAAAGATGTTTCAAGGTTTTTTGAAAGTTTGTTTTGAAAGTGTTTGTGAAGTGTGGTTTGAAAAATAGGCAAGTGTTTTTATTTTTCAAGTTGACAAGTACTTAAGAGCGATCTACCCTAAAGTTCTCAAAGATTTTTGTTATGTTTTAACCCTTTTAACAATTTTGTTCCACCATTGAATTTGGTGGACAATCTTGTGTTAGGATGTGAAAGGGACGGGCGCGGGTCATCGATTAGACCATAATTGCAATGGTGCCGAGTATCTTTGGGCAATTTTCTTTTAAGGGACTTGATCATTTTTTAGGCAACTTTCGAAAGCGTCATCGAGGGACTATGATCATTTGAATTGTTTGTTTTGCCCAAAGAGACCTAACATGCAATATGGCCTAATTTTGAAAGGCAACAAGTGGATGTAACCCTAGGGGTGTTAGTGTGCAAGTGTGTTTTATTGCATACAAGAGTTTTTTTTCTTTGAATTAGGTTTTTCTATTTCATTGATTTTATCTTTCCATACACGTCCTAATTACTAGCAATAAGAAGCGGAAATATAAAATCCTACGCTATTACAACAATTAGGGGAGGGGGATACACATTTGTACATGGGGGTTCAACGAGAAAAAATAGACAAAAAAGAAAATAGCAAAAAACAAGATATATATAGAGAGAGAGAGAGGGAGCCCGCGCGCTGCTGAGAGGTCATCAGAAGTTCTGACTCAGATCTGCTGCCAGATGATCAACCTCTTGGTTAAACTGTATGAGTCAGAACTTCTGACTCAGACACCTGCAAAACAGAACCCTGTTAGTGGGGAAATCAGAAGTTCTGACTCCCCTGCGCTGCAAGACAGAAGTTTGTTAGTGGAGAAATCAGAAGTTCTGATTCTGCTGAAAAGGCAATAACTCTCAGAGGTTCTGATATCATTGACAGCAAAACAGGCTTCAGATGTGCTAACGTCAAAGTCAGCACTTGGCTTTTCCCTGTACTAATCAGAACATCTGCAATGCTATTGTTATTCCACAAAACAGGAAACATATTTGGAACAGATCCAGCAAATGTAAAAATGTTTCAGAGGTCAGAACCAACAAGGTCACAGGCAAGTCCTATACTGGCTCAGAACGTTCTGAGGTATGAAAATCCTCAGAACATAAACAGCAACAACATGATATTTACATTATGTTTATTTGAGTATGCACAGCTGATGATGCTTAGCAGTGCGATGAAGGTCAGCAGGTGCTTACCTGGCTGTTGGAAAAAGTTTGTGGGTGAAAGCTAGCTTTTGGCTCTGGTGGTGTTCTGGACAGATTTTCTTTGAAAAGGGTAGGTAAAGTTGTATACGTACGTAGGGTCAGAAGTTTGGAAAGGGTGTTTTTGGTTCACAAAGAAAACTGGGTATTTTGATGAAGTTTGAAGGTAAGAACTTCAAAGTTATGAAACAAACTGGAGATTTTGGCAGAGTTTCAGAACGCTATGTTGCTAAGGGTTGCTGTTTTTCTCTTAGCAATTTTTCTGTTTCTTTTCTGAACGCCTTTTGCAGTGGACAATGACTCTCTATTTATAGGCAAAGTTCTTGTGGGTGTTTTGAACATTAAGGCGCCAACAGAGTTTGAATTACTCTTTGAAAGAATTTCCTGGGAAGTTGTGATAACAGATAGCCTTCAGCCTAGGCTGCAGCAGCAGGCGTAGATTGGGGAGAAGTGACCTCTGAAGTGGGCGGTGGCGCGTAGACCCATGCCAGAATCTGCACAAAAGCATTTTCCAAGCCACACGTGAATGTTCAGGAGTGGTTGGAAGCATTAATGGGCATTAAATGGTGATAAGACCTATCAATATCAAAATTCTATTAATGGAAACCAACGTTGAATCAGCAGTTCTGTTTTAAAAAGAACATCGTAAACCATGCTCTGGCCTTGGCTTCCTGTTGTCTTAGTAAGCTCTGGAGATTTTCCTGATTTTCTAATATGTTCCTTGAATTTACCTCTGGGTCTCCTGGGCTTAGAGGTTTTGTATCAGTGTAACACCCACTCTTCTGATCTTTCATCTTCTGATTTCAGTATGTTCTGAAAGAGCCTTCAGACTTCCCTGCTTCTCTTGTATTCCTTTAGCAAATTCTGACTGAGCTTGTGTAACTGCTGAAAGGGGCATGTTCTGTCTGAGGCATACATACTGAACCACGTTTACAACTTCTGATTGAACTGATGTAGCTGCTGAAAAGCCAACTTCTGACCACGCTGAGCCAAGCTTGCAACTTCTGACCATTTTTATCTGGAATGGGTCCAGAAGTTCTGAAGCGCTGATTTTTTCTTAAACACTGCTTTTTTTAGAGAAACGTTCTAAGTACTTAGAATTTGATTTTTCTCAAGATAAAAGCGTT
Organism: Vicia faba; assembly: GCA_948472305.1. Classification (NCBI taxonomy): domain Eukaryota; kingdom Viridiplantae; phylum Streptophyta; class Magnoliopsida; order Fabales; family Fabaceae; genus Vicia; species Vicia faba. The sequence continues at coordinate 747,230,554 of OX451741.1, forward strand.
GTTTTTGGAGCTCGTGAGATCATCTTGCTCTTGTAAGTGGCTTGCTTGGGCAAAAAGATAACTCAGGACTTGGATTTGTTTCAGAGGGACCTTGAAAATCCAAGATGGTTTCCTGAAGAAAGAGAGGGCAAATTTTGGGGTACAACAGTTGCCCCTGTTCAATCTTCTTGAACCTGAAGAGTTAGATTGGCAATTTTGCCTTTCGCGACTTGAAGGTAAAAGGAGATTGGACACTAGAGTGCCCTTAAATTTGCACTCGTCAAAGCAATAGATGCGGAAATGGGCTTAAAGATGCCATCTGGAAGGGTGGCAGAATCTTGTCGGGGATGGGCTTAAAGATGCCATCTTGAATGAAAATCAGAAAGGTGTCCCTGTTTTGAACCATCTCTGAACTGGGGCTTGAATAAGCAATAGACTGACATCCGTTGTTGGGAAGAATCCGTAAACTGTTTTCAAAAGTTGCATCTGAACAAGCGATAGATTAACATCCGTTGTTGGGAAGAATCCACAAACTGTTTTCAGAAGTCTTGAGGTTGAATAAGCAATAGAGCAGCATCCGTTGTTGGGAAGCGTCCGTAAACTGTTTTCAAAGGTTGCATCTGAACAAGTTGTTAGATTAACATCCGTTGTTGGGAAGAATCCATAAACTGTTTTCAGAAGTCTTGAAAAGAAACTGAACAACCGATAGTTTAACATCCGTTACTTAGAGAACACGTAAACTGTTTCAGAAATCTTGAAAATAAACTGAACAAGCGATAGGTTAACATCCGTTATTTGGAGAACCCGTAAACTGTTTTCAGAAATCTTGAAGTTGAATAAGCAATAGAGCATCATCCGTTGTTGGGAAGCGTCCGTAAACTGTTTTCAAAGGTTGCATCTGAACAAGTTGGTAGATTAACATCCGTTATTGGCAAGAATCCATAAACTGTTTTCAGAAGTCTTGAGAAGAAACTGAACAAGCGATAGGTTAACATCCGTTATTTGGAGAACCCGTAAACTGTTTTCAGAAATCTTGAAGTTTTGAGGAGGAACTGGTGTAGGGTTTCCTGATGATGAGCTCGTGTGAAACTGCATCTGAATGAATCTGGAATAAGAATCAGAATATTGTCATGTCTGGGTCACATCTGAACTATTCCTGGAAAGAATTTCGGGAGATAATGATTTTTGTCTGTCGACTGATCTTGCCTGAAAAGGTAAAGGGTTAGTTATATGCAACGTCATGATGCATGATGCAATGTATGTTATATGATATGAATGTAAATGGATGTGCATGTAAGCTGGAGAGCTGTCTTGCAAAGGATAGATGAATCCCAGATGGCTGAAGATAAAAGTATCTTGAATGCTGCCGGGAAGAATAATTCCTTGGCTGTTGCTGGGGAAGAGAATTCCTGATGACTTCTACTGGGGAGTTTCGATCTAATAGACTCATGTTGGGGAGGTAGGACTGAGAATCTTCAGTTTGGCGGGAAGTATTTCTGGCGACTTTACTGGGGAACTCAAGATTTGCCCTCCAAAATTCTGTGGGGAGAAGGTTCACTAGTCTGGCTCCGCTGGGGATTGACAATTTGAAGTTTTAGCTCGGCTAGGGATACTGAAACTTAAACTCTGAGGGGAAATGAGTTCTGGAGGATCCTCTGGTTGGGGATAACAAGGATAAGCTCCTCTGGGGGATTGTATTGATAAGTTATGTTGGGGAACTTTGATGAACTCTGCTGGGGATAGGAATAAATTTGGCGAGTGCGATCTTCCGTGGCACTAAGCTGAGGATAACCCAGTTATAAGTCTTTGGGAGGAATAACTTTGAATAAAACTTGGGAGAGACGTCCGTTCTCTGCAGGGGATAAGCTTCCAGAATCTACTGGGGATAAGCTTCAAGCCTTGTTGGGGATATGGATTCCAAATCTCCTGGGGTTTCCTTTGAAAGGGTATCAAGATATCCAACTGTACCTTCAACCTATCAGTAATCCTCTTTCTTGATAAGGAAATGATTATGTTCAAATGCATATGCCTATTTAACAAAACATTGGACGTTTCTAAAAAAAAACAAATAGTGCAAGAGAAAAGAAAAAGGAAATGACACAAATTTCTGGGAAAAGTATTTGTATTGACTTTCTATGAGTATATTTGTACAAAGGAGACAATCATCCTAGTAAGAGGATTTTGTCGTAAATATTGAAAGATTTATACAAAATAAAGATGGCTATGTGAAATAATTCCATGGGATTCCATTCCGCTATAGCCTTCACAACTCTGAATATCTGTCCATTCAATGCTTCGTTTGGCGATGACTGGATTGATCAGAAACCTGGAATTGCTAGATGAAGAGATTGTCTTTGAAGTGATCCGACGAGACATAGTCATACGCTTTAATTCCCTAACTTTTGCCTGAATCGCCCTTTCGGGTTTTCGATCCACCGGGAAACCCCTTTTTGCCCAAGCCGCCCTTTCGGGTTTTCAACTTGCTGGGTGTACAGATTTTTTTTGTTTTTATCCCTATTTTTTTCCTGAACCGCCCTTTCGGGTTTTCGGTTCACCGGGATGCCCATTTTTGCCCAAGCCGCCCTTTCGGGTTTTCGACTTGTCGGGTTATTTTATGCGTAGTATCTTTTGACTATGTCCATGTTCGCAGGGTGCGGCAAATCGTCGCCGTCCATGGAGGTTAGAATCATCGCACCACCAGAAAATATGCTCTTGATCACAAATGGTCCTTCATATGTAGGAGTCCATTTGCCCCTGGGATCACTTTGCAGTAAGATAATCCGCTTGATTACGAGATCTCTAACTTGATACACTTGACGTCTGACTTTCTTATTGAAGGCCTTGATCATCCGTTTTTGATACGTCTGACCATGGCATATAGCAGCGAGTCGCTTCTCGTCGATCAAATTGAGTTGATCAAGTCGGGTCTACATCCAATCATCTTCATTCAAACCTGCGTCCTTTATAATCCTTAGAGAAGGAATCGGAACTTCCATAGGCAGGACAGCTTCCATGCCATATACCAAAGAAAATGGGGTTGCCCCGGTTGAAGTACGTGCCGTCGTACGGTATCCATGTAGAGCAAACGGTAACATCTCATGCCAGTCTTTGTAAGTGACTGTCATTTTCTGAATGATCTTCTTAATGTTTTTGTTCGCAGCTTCAACAGCACCGTTCATCTTCGGCCGATAGGGAGATGAATTGTGATGATAAATCTTGAACTGTTCGCACAATGCGGTGATCATCGTTGTTGTACCCCAAAATTTTCCCTCCCATATTCTCCAAGATTTGCAAAGAGCATGCTTCAAAACTCCCCAAGGGTTGCACAGTTCAAGGGCCTCCTAACAGTCAAAATTAGGGTTTTGGTTCTGACAAAGTAAATGAAAGTTTCTAAGGGACCAATCAAGTCCCACATGCCTATAAATATGGTCAAGCATCCTCATGTCAAGTTTCAAGACTTACAACACAAAATTGCACAGTCAAAAACCCTAATTGCACTACAGTCAACTGTAGGGGCAAAATGGTCATTTGACAGTCAAAAGTCCAAATTTTTGGTCAACATCTCATTTTGAAGCCACAAACATCATTTGATCAATGCTTGATCATGATTCTCAAAGCTTGGCTCAAAAAGTCTCAAGATGCAAAAGTTTCCATATTTGGACAGTTGAAAAAGTCAACTGTAACTTGACCAAGGCATAACTTTCACATGGATTATCAGAAAAATTCCATCCAAAGTTCATTTTGAAGAGAAAGACATTTACTACAACTCCTCTTCATACTTCAAGTCCAAGAAATGCTCTCACAAAAAGTTATCAATTTCAACATTATAGGTCATTTTCAAAAGTCAACAAAAAGGGACTTTAAGTCAAATACCATAACTTGAGATTGGTAAATCAAAATGACATGGGACCAAAGTCATTGGTTAGAGGACTCAAAGACCTTTCCAAAATGTCCAAGAACATGAGCAAAGCTTAAAAATTGAGAAAGTTATGCCTTGTGGAAGTTGGGAAATTTTTGGATATTTTGAAAAGTCAACATTGATTCAAATGACCTAAAAATGCTAATGGGCCTCTTTTTCTTCCACAATTCATCATCCAAGGCATGTGCACGACCATTTGGCCCGAAGGGAAGTTTTTATCATTTTTATTTATTTATTTGGATTTTTAATTATTAATAATTCATTTAATTAAAATAAATAGGTGAAAAATACTAAACCTAATGTTTTAAATCTTTTTGTGCATGGAATAGGCTTAAGATTTCGTGCACAATCAGATATAGAAGGAATTATGGTGATTGGATATGATTGAAGCCAAAATAGCATGAAAAAGATTTGAAAAGTTATGGCATAAAAATCAAATATTGATTCCTTCAATTCATGGATTTTTTGATCAATTTCTCAACCCTAATCCTTCCATACATAAGTGCAAAGCCAACCCTATTCCAAAAAACCTCCCAGCTGCGCAGAAAAGCCATAACAAAAACATGAATTTTCTCAAAAAAGTCCAATACTGAAAACAGTCTTCCAGGGTGATTCAAGCTGAGATAATCATCTCATCACCTTCCTGAGACATCAAGAAACGTTTTTGAATCACTTTCCACGTCCCTAACGCCCAGAATTGGTGAATAGGTTTCAAACTTTTTCACATTTTTTTCATAATCGTGTTTTAATATTCAAGCATATTCATTGCTTTTTTTTTATGGATTCTTGCTAATTGGATGATTCTGAAACTAACCATATGCTTTGATTGAGTTTTCACGCGTTATACAAGGATTCACCATTAAAGATGTCTAGGGTTTTTCAAGTTCTAATTTGGGCGTTTCCAGCTACTGTAAAATTAGGACATGCCAATACCATGAATGAACTCAGCATGCTTGGACGGTTCAAAATCAACCCTCGCGCCTAATTTATGTACCCACATGGCCTATTCGCTATTATTGGATATGGCATATTTTGGGGGGGTTCAAAACCCCCGCTAACCATCTCTTGTTTTCAGGAAATCAACAAACGACGAAGAAGATGATTATGTGGCCAAGACTGATTGGTTCATTCAAAATTTCGCGCGAAAAGTCACTAACGCTTTGTTTTATTTTATAATAATTGTTTGTTATTTAATATACAAAGAAGTCAAGTGGAGCAGTTGGCAAGGCACGTTACTGGTAATCTCTAGGACCTGGGTTCGAGCCCCAGGTCCACCACCCCTTTCATATTATTTTTCTATTAACGTTTATGTGCAGTTTCAGCGCTAGGGTGCATCATACATCATCAACATCAAGCCATCCACGTGCCTACTGAGATGAATCAAAGGGTCCAGACTGGGAGAACACCCTAAGCATTAGTCAATGGAGGTACACGCTGGCACAAAAGTCAACAAGGCCTTGCAAAGATGGGCCTAAAATGCTAACAATAACCTCCCAATTTGGGGACAGACCCCCCTAGGTTTGCACTATTCTTTTCATTATTTTTTTATTTGATTCAATTATTTCTCTTTTTTTATTTAATTCCTTTAATTTAATATTTTCATAAAAAACATAAAAACAATCTAAAAAATCAAAAAAAGAGACAAAAAATAAATATTTTTATTTAATGTTATTTTTTGTAAATAAACATCATTAATTGATTTTAGTTTTTAATTTAGATTTAAATCTTAATATTTTTCTAATAAACTTAAAATTTGTAGAATTAGGGTTTGTATTAATTTTTTATCCTTTTTCTTTTCTTTTTCACTAATAATTAAATATTATTTATTTTTATAAATTAAATTACCATGTAAATAATTAGATTAATTTAGGTTTAACTTTAGATAATTTTCATGTTTTCTTAACAAACTAAAAACAATTAGAATTAGGGTTAATATTTTAATTTCAATTAATATTTCTCATTAAAACCATAAAATGCAAAAAATCTCAAAAAATAATTTCTTTTTCTTTTTAATTTCATTAATTTAATAATCATTTAATTTAATTTCATTAAAGGGTCCAACGCCCTCGTTTCCAATTTTAATTCATATTCGCGCATTTTATTTATTTCTTGTAAATATTAATGTAATTCTCCCAAAGCCGTGTAAACTTAATTTCTCGCACTTTACTTTAATTCTTTATTTATTTTCTGTCAAATCGGGTCCGGGATTAATTTTGGCGATGTGGACCCGCGCCTTTGTAATAGCTTTAGAACTTTACATTTTCTCGCTCTTTTAACTATTAATAAATGCATGCAAGAATGAATGGCCTAAAATAAAAACAAACGCGTAGCTCACTCATAACATGACAAGATAAAATAAATGAATCGGACACACAAATCACACACCACCCCTAGGGTACGCCTCACTGTTGCCTTGCCTCGAAAGGTGATCGTCGGGTAGAGGATGTCTTAGTAAGTCCTCATGATCCGGGAACCTGGCATGAGGGTAGCTTCTAAGGTGTCTTCCTATTGCTCTGGTGATCACCATGTCCCGAACCTCGAATTGACCCGAACACCTCCAACGGTGGTGCTACCTACCTCTCAATGGTGGGATGGCACTACTTTAAAGGACATTTACACAGACGAATTCCTTAGGGTATGTAGGTTCTCGTAGATACTTGCTCTAATTTCAAAACAAATAAAAATACTTTTCACACCGACACCTTTTCAAAAAGCTTTCGAAAACAATTTTTCAAACACTCTTGAGGACCGATACAAGAGTCGAACTGGAATTTTCAAAGAAACTTTTTTAAAACTCACAGTTGAAAAGCAAAAAAACCATTTTTGAAAACACAAGTGAGCAAGTATCTAAGAGCCCATGGATAACCATGGATAGAAAGGGTGCTAACACCTTCCCTTTCTATAACCTACCTCCCGAACCGAGAGCAATCTCTTTAAGGAATTTTTCTGTGCTTTTGTCCTTTCCATTTGGAGAAAATAAAAGACGGTGGCGACTCTTGCTTCCGCGACATTTCGTGAACCAGTGTTAAACAGTCAGTTCCAGATCCACCGATCACAATCGTGTTGTTCAGATTCGTACCGTTGTCTGTGATGATCCTGTCTGGAACACCATACCGACATATGAGATTTTGCTTAATGAAGCGGGCAACCACATTTTTAGTAACAGAGGCGAAGGAAGCTGCTTCGACCCATTTGGTGAAATAGTCAATGGCAACTAGGATGAAGCGATGTCCGTTGGAAGCCGTGGGCTTGATCTCTCCAATCATGTCAATGCCCCACATTGCAAATGGCCAAGGAGTAGTCAGAACGTTGAGAGGGACCAGAGGGATATGAACCTTGTCAGCGTAGACTTGACATTTATGGCAAGTACGGGAATGTTGATGGCAGTCAGCTTCCATGGTAGACCAGTAATAGCCTGCCCTTAGGATCTTCTTAGCCATTGTATGCCCGCTCAAGTGAGTTCCAAATGTGCCGCTGTGTATCTCAGTCATGATCAACTCTGCTTCAGCTTTGTCTACGCATCGGAGTAATACACAATCATGGCTTCGTTTGTAAAGGATGTCGTTGCTCAGGAAGAATTTAGCAGCGAATTTCCTTAAGAACTTCTTGTCATTTACGGAAGCTCCTTCGGGATAATCTCTAGTCTCGAGATACCTTTTGATTTCATGGAACCAGGGTTGTTCCATTACTTCTTCGGTATTAATATCGTGACAATGCGTAGGTTCATCCATTCGCTCGATGGTGATTTGGGGAGCCTCGTTATCCCAGTTGAGTTTAAACATAGAAGACATTGTAGCTAGGGAATCTGCTAGCTGATTCTCTTCTCGCGGGAAATGCTCGAAGGTAATTTGCTCGAAATGAGGCAACAATGTCAAGACATGTTCTTTGTACGGGATAAGATTAGGATGCTTGGTATCCCACTCTCCTTTGATTTGACTGATAACCAAAGCCGAGTCCCCAAATACGACCAAAGATTTGATTCCCAAGTCTATAGCAGCCTTGAGACCAAAGATGCAAGCTTCGTACTCAGCCATGTTGTTTGTGCAGTTGAAGCAAAGTCGGGCTGTGAAAGGTGTGTGACAGCCTTCTGGAGAAATGAGTACCGCGCCGATACCGTTTCCAAGTGCATTTGAAGCACCATCAAAGTACAGGGTCCATCGGGATCCCTTTTCGGGTCCATCATACGGTCCGTTACCTTAAATGTTGTCCAAATTCATGATGTCCTCGTCTGGGAAGTCAAATTTCATGGGTTGATAGTCTTTGATAGCTTGATGAGCCAGATGGTCAGCTAGTACACTCCCTTTTATAGCTTTTTGGGTGGTGTACTGGATGTCATACTCAGTCAGGATCATTTGCCATCTAGCTATCCTTCCAGATAAAGCGGGCTTTTCGAAGATATACTTGATAGGATCCATTTTGGAAATCAACAAGGTAGTATGAGTCAACATATACTGTCTTAGTCGGCGAGCAGCCCATACCAAAGCACAACAAGTTTTCTCGAGCAGTGAGTAGCGAGTCTCACAGTCGGTAAACTTTTTGCTAAGGTAATAAATATCATGCTCTTTTCGACCAGACTCGTCATGCTGGCCCAAAACACACCCCATTGAGTTATCCAAGACGGTCAAATACATGATCAATGGTCTTCCTTCGACGGGTGGCATCAAAATAGGAGGTTCTAGCAAATACTCCTTGATCTTATCAAAAGCAGCTTGCCAATCATCGTTCCATTCGACTACTTGATCTTTCTTCAAGAGTTTGAAAATTGGCTCACAGGTAGAAGTCAGATGGGAGATGAATCTGGAAATATAATTCAAGCGCCCCAAGAACCCTCTAACCTCCTTTTCAGTATGGGGAGCAGGCATCTCTTGTATTGCTTTCACTTTTGCTGGATCGACTTCAATGCCTTTGTTGCTTACAATGAATCCCAGAAGTTTACCAGACCTAACTCCAAAAGTGCACTTACTTGGATTCAGCCTGAGTTTGTATTCTTTCAATCTGGCAAACAGCTTTTCTAGATGTTCAAGGTGCTCCTCCTCTGTTTGTGATCGAGCTATCATATCGTCTACGTAAACTTCAATCTCATGATGTATCATATCATGAAACAAAGCTACCATGGCGCGTTGATAAGTTGCCCCTGCGTTCTTCAGCCCGAACGGCATCACCTTGTAACAGAAAGTGCCCCATTGTGTGACAAAAGTTGTTTTCTCCATATCCTCGGGGGCCATTTTGATTTGATTGTAGCCTGAGAATCCATCCATGAAGGAAAACACTTTGTGCTGAGCTGTGTTGTCGATCAAAATGTAAATGTGTGGAAGTGGAAAATCATCTTTGGGGCTGGCCCTATTCAAATCCCGGTAGTCCACACACATCCTGACTTTGCCATCTTTCTTAGGTACTGGCTAGATGTTAGCGACCCATTGAGGATAGGACGTAACAGCCAGAAAGCCAGCGTCGAATTGCTTCATTACTTCTGCTTTGATCTTTTCAGACATGTCAGGCCTCACTCGGCGGACTTTTTGCTTGATCGGTGGACAATCCTCTCTTGTGGGGAGACGGTGAACCACGATGTCTGTGTCTAAACCCGACATGTCTTCATAAGACCAAGCGAAGATTTCAACATACTCATTCAACAACTGTATCAGGCGTTCCTTGACACTTGGTTCAAGATTGGCACCCACTTGTACCTCCTTCCGGTCTTCCTCGGTCCCTAAATTGATAGTTTCCAATGACTCTTCGTGCGGTAAGATGGCCCTTTCTTCTTGTTGTAGAAGTCTGGCTAGTTCCCCTGGTACTTCACAACCTTCGTCATCTTCATACTCGGCTTGATTGACCAGATCTCCAAAGTTATTGAAGGATATAGCAGAATAGTCACCCATGGAATCCGGAGTGGAAGGGTACCTGCATTTGTGAGTGTGGGTGTGTGTAAGGGATAGCCATCCTTAAAAAAATGCAAAAGGAAAGAAAATGAACACAACAGTTTATCAAATGAAAAACGTCCAATGAATCATTAAACATGGCATATGGATATGAAAAATAATCAAAACCCTTACAAATGGACCTACATGCCCCGGGCAAGGCATGAGGTGAAAAGATAGTGTACGGATTGTTTAGAAAAAAATATTACAGACCAAATAGGAAATGTTTGACAGATAAATTACTGATGAATAAAAGTGATGGGGACGAAGTCTTTTGCCTCCCAGTTGCTCAATCCTCCTTTGAAGGTTGGGTAAATCCACTCTTCGATGTTGCTCTCTTTGTCTTCGTCCTCCAAAGCATTGATTCCGTAGGGAGAAATTTTGACTGGCGCTCTTTCAATCTTCGAACGGCGCATAGCTTTCTGACCAGCGGCTGTGAACCCTAATCCAAATTTGTCTGTTTTGTGTGGAATGTCAGGTAACTGCCCCCATGCTAAATTCTTCCCTTCCTTTATTGCGGCCCTTGCGTTTTCCAGAGATGTCATCCTGGCCATTTGCCTCGGTGTCTCAGCTGCCAACTTTGCTATTGTTATTTCAGGAAGGACTTCTTCGAAATGCTGGAAAGGCGTCTCAATGAATTCCCCTTCTACCTCCACATACCGGAAAGAGTTCAAGTGGCTAATCATGTACTCCTCTTCACCATGGATAGTAATGATCTTTCCCTTGACAGGATACTTCAACATCTGATGCAAGGAGGAGGTGACTGCCTCAGAATGGTGTATCCAAGGCCTACCCAACAAGCAAGAGTATGACGGACGGATGTCCATCACATAGAAAGTAGATTTGAACACCTCAGTGCCTATCTTGATGGGAATTTCAACCTCCCCATGGACCATTCTCTTCGAACCATCGAAAGCTCTGACAACAATATCACTCGGCTTCAACTCCAACCCTTCACAATCTAGTCGGTCCAAGGCCTTCTTAGGCAGCACATTCAGCGACGAACCAGTGTCGACCAAGACATGTGCGAGAGTAGTTCCTCGGCACTCGATTGAGATTTGCAACACATCATTGTGGTTTCTGCCTTTAGGAATTAGGTCGGCATCAGAGAAACCTAATCCATTGTCCGCAGTCAGGCTAGCCACGCAATTTTGAAATTGATCTGCAGAGGTTTCCTGGGGCACATGGGCTGCATTCAGGAATTTTATCAGAGCTTTAGCGTGTGCTTCCAAGCAAAGTAGCAGTGCCAGCATGGAGATCTTTGAGGGGGTTTGCCCCAGTTGTTCTACCACATCGTAATCACTCCTTTTGATTATTCTCAAAATCTCATCCATTTCCTTCTTGGAGGTCTCCGGGATGACCAAAGGTTGAGCCCTCGTCCTGACGAGCTCATCTTGGATTCCCTTACCTTTGTCAGCAGCGGTAGGATGGACAGTACTAGGAACAACAACATCCTCGATCAGCGGGGTTCTCGCAGAGAGTTTTATTGGTGCCGGGATGACCTTGTCAGCTGATGAGGGTCCAAAGATTGCTCTCGGAGGGGCAATCTCTGGAGAAAATATTCTCCCGCTCTGGGTGATTTTGCTCGTGCCTGCAATGTTACCAATGATGGCTTCTTCATCATCCAAACTTTCTTCAGTTATTTCGATTTGTTTGATACCATGGTAGTAAACGTCATCGCCATAGTTCCATGGTATGGACTTCTCAGAAACATAGGGGACAGGCCCTGGCATTGTTATCTTCAAAGGAACAGATTTCGTAGCTGGTGTAATCTTAACAGGCTTTTTGACGTCCTTGGAAAGATTGGCGTGAATGGTTATGATTGAGACATCATCAGTATGGGTTGGAATAGCAGAAACTCTTTCAAATAAAATTTATCGATTATCCATAAGGCCTTGGATGCCTTTCTTCAGTGACGGACAATCAAACGGTAGAGAGTAATAACAATAGCAGTCTTTTTTACATCCCGGGAAGATCCCGGCCTTTAACAGATTCAACTTGATGGTTAACAATGGAGTTACCAGATCATTGACGTCAGCAACATACAAATCTTCTTCAATGGCATTGACATTTCGGCCGTGCTTCGGCATGGGTGCAGATATCACATTAGGCTTCTCCGGAGCGTCAAACTCCACCTCCTTCGCCTCTATCAAGTCTTGGATCTTATGCTTGAGTGCCCAATAATCATTGGTGTCGTGCCCGACACTGTCAGAATGGTAGGCGCATTTAGCATGAGGATGATAATGCGGAGAGGATGTATTCACATTCTTTGGTGCCTCCTTGATAGTGGAAAGATTCAACTTCAACAGATGGGGAAGCACTTGCGCTGGATTCATATTAATGCGGGTGAACTGCCGTTGTGGTCGTTCCACCCGTTGCTGATTTGGTCTGGACTGGTTATAACGAGGCTGCTCACTTGAAGGATTTTGAATCATTACGGCCCCCACAGTTGGCCGACGCTCCATCTTCCCTGCTCTTCTCTGAGAATATACCACAGTCGTTTCCTTCTTAAAAGGCTTCTTCTCAACACTTGCAGCAACACCCTTCTGAATCTTTCCTGACTTGATGCCAGCTTCTATTCTTTCGCCCGTTAAGATCAAATCGGTAAACCCCGCGGAAGAGTTACCAATCAGATGATTAAAAAATGGCCCGGATAGGGTCCCTAGAAATATATCAACAAGTTCACGGTCGGTTAAAGGAGGCTGCACCCTGCCAGCCAAATCCCTCCATTTTTGTGCATATTCTTTGAATCCTTCGCCAGTTCCTAGTGACATACCCTGAAGTTGGGTACGAGTAGGAGCAAGGTCAGAATTGTACTGGTATTGTTTGTAAAAAGCGGTGGCCAAATCTTCCCAATTTCGGACGCTGGTTCCCTCTAGCTGATAAAACCACTCCAATTGAACCCCAGAAAGGTTGTCTTGAAAGAAATGAATCCAAAGGTTTTTATCTGCCGTATAGGGTTGGATCTTTCTCACGTAGAACCTGAGATGCATTTTTGAACAGGACAGCCCATCATACCTCACAAACACTGGCACCTTGAACTTTGGGGGAATCACAATCCCGGCAACCAAACCCAAGTATTCAAAGTCTAAACCCGGTACTCTTTGTAGCTCCATGGCGGCCAACCTGTCTTCTAAACCTTTGTATTTATCATCAGCTGGAGGGTATTGTTGATCAGAATAATCTTCATCCTCTTCGACCTCTTCTTCTTCCACATCGGACTCGGAAGGTACCGCAGCCCCACCTCCTTTGCTGGTTCCTTCATCAGAAGTAGGAGGAAATTCAAGCACTCGCCGAGCTTCTCTGTCAAATCTTCTCCCCAAAGTAGCCACCCCGAGTCTCTTTTTCTTCTTTTTCACTGGGTCTTTATTTCCCAGCAAGGTCTTGAGATCCTCCTGACCTTTAGCCAAGGTCGTCAGGAGTTGCTGGAACTGTGCGTTCTGAGCTTGCAGGTCTTTGACTGTTTGCTCGAGATCCATCCTACTGAAATAAACAGCAGACAGATAAGGAAACCTGGAGTGAGACCTGCTTATGCACATGATGAATGATATGCTTATGTATGCAATGCATTCAAGGATTTAGAACATTCAAAATTGTTGTAGACAAAAAGGAACGCCCGTCATATTAATAAGAAGAAATTTGTTAGTACATAAATGCCCCATGGGCTAAATATTACAAAAATAACTTCTCAAGGTAAAAAGACATTGTGCATCCTTTTTGGTGCGATGTAGGTGTTGAGGGCCTCTTGCTCATGGAGTCGGCGGGTAAGCTCTAGAACCTTCTTCTCACTGGCATAGAAGCTAGCTTCAAAAGTGTTTCGTTCCTCCTTGAGCTGAATCCAACTTTTCTGCATTTCCTCCCACGATGTAGGCATGTCAGGATGTAGGATGGTGTAGGGAACCTCTCCTTCCATGATGGGCTCTTTAATCACAGGGAGTACATGAGGATAAGGCATCATTAGACTTTGGGCTCGGGCTCGTACCCACTTGAGATAAGGCTCAAGAGGGATGGAGTTCTTGTGTCCCAGAGTCTTGCTATCAACCTTGTTGGGCCTCCCCCAAGCTCTGATGAATCTTTGGCGAAGTCCTTGCGCATCGTTGTCGAAGTCAAAAACTAGGTCAGGAATCAACATGTCATGAGGGCCATCCCTCCGTGCATATCCAAATTGCCTCAAAGCTAGGCAAGGGTTGTAGGTGATACCTCCTCTGATTCCAAGTAAAGGAACATTGGGAAACTCTCCACAACGATCGATGATGATGACATTTTCTCTGGACCGAGAACACCAATGTACATCAGAGTGAGTAAGAGTCATCAACCATTGGGACCACCTTGAGCCTTGGTCATTCTTCAAGACAGGTTGTGGAAGGTGCGAAATAAACCACCTTTCAAGGAGAGGAGTACAGCACATGAGAACACCCCTCTTTCTCATTGTTCGTGTGTAAAATGAGTGAAGAATGTCCCCAAGCAATGTTGGTATTGGATTTCTGGATAAGAAGATTTTGACGGAGTTGACATCTACCAATTGGTCAGAATTTGGGAACAAGACCAACCCATAGATAAGGAGTGCCACAATTTCTTCAAAGGCTTGTAGGTCCAATGAATTCCAACATTCTTGTGCCTTCTCAAATAAGAATTTTGCTTAGAATCCTTTGACGCCGCTTCTGGTTTCCCAATGCCCCTTGATGTCGGATGGTTGTAGATGTAATGCTCGAGCAACATCTTTCGGCTTTGGTTCCTTTTCCGTACCGTTGAAGGGTAGTTGATTAAGGATAGGGTTTCTTAGGAGTTGAGAAAACTCCTCCAAAGTGGGCACCAACTGGTAATCAGGGAAAGTGAAACAGTGGTGAAGAGGGTCAAAAAACTGGAATAGCACTTTCATCATGTCTTCTTCAATGTTGGTGTTGACTAAGCTGAGCAGTCTACCATGTCTTTCACTGAAGGATGAGCTTTCCGGAATTCTTGAGGTGAGCTCCTTGAGTTGAGGAGAGATTCTCACATGGTTGACTTGGATGGTTTTTCTGCGAGGAATTTCCATGACCTACAAAACAAGAACAATGATGAAGATCCAAACCCTTGAAATGGTTAGTGAATGCATATGATGTTTTATGATGTTTATGATGTATGCACAAAACACATGTACAAGCAAATCACACCAAACCCTAGTTTCAGGCTTGCATGGGGTTTCACAGGTAAGTACCCTCTTGAGTGTAGTTGGCTTAAAAACCTGTTCTATAAATAGTAACCGGGTTCTAAGGAGCTCAATATCACTGGATTGTTTTCATTGTTCATCGTTTTGGTTTAGCCACTTAACTAGCGACCAAAATATTCCAAGAAAACAACCCTCAATGAGTGTAGCATCGAGTATCTACCAACTTCGGACTGCACCAAAGCCGGTCATCTCACTACCCCTAATAAAAGGCCAAGATGGTCAAGTAAGGTTCTAGGTCATTAGTGCTTAGTGACATCACTCAGCGGCCCCGTACTCTCCTTGATTGAACTCAAGGGTTACCGGTACTCACAAATATGTCGCACTAATATAGCTATTGCTTCGACCGTGTCGATATACCCCGCACAATTTCCACAATGTATTGTTATCTATGAATGTTTCCCAAAATCCGGGTGTAGGATTGCAAACCCAAACAATAGAGCCAAGATATAAAGCAATCAATTCAAACAAATAGTCATGTAAGAGGGTGATCTAAGCCCTAAGGTTACTCCACTTCAAATTGTCTGTCCCCAGCAGAGTCGCCAGTTCTGTGATACGGTGGGAGAACTGACTATGGTTTTGCGTTTGTTTTCGCAAATGTTTCGGTTGAGCAAGAGTCGCCACCGACTTTTTATTTTATCCTAAGGAAAGGTTTAAAAAGCACAGCAAAAACCTTTGAGATTTTTCTTGGGTTCGGGGAGTAGATTATAGAAAGGGAAGGTATTAGCACCCTTTCTATCCATAGTTATCCATGGGATCTTAGGTACTTGCTTAGATCAACTTGCCTTGGTTTTCAATTGTTTTAAATGGTGCTTTGTGTGTGGCTTTGAAAAGGTTTTGAAAAAGATGCCTTGTATAGTCTACCCGTGTAACAATTCTTTACTCGAATGTTTTATAAAAGGTGTTTGTCTTTTTGAAAAGATGTTTCAAGGTTTTTTGAAAGTTTGTTTTGAAAGTGTTTGTGAAGTGTGGTTTGAAAAATAGGCAAGTGTTTTTATTTTGCAAGTTGACAAGTACTTAAGAGCGATCTACCCTAAAGTTCTCAAAGATTTTTGTTATGTTTTAACCCTTTTAACAATTTTGTTCCACCATTGAATTTGGTGGACAATCTTGTGTTAGGATGTGAAAGGGACGGGCGCGGGTCATCGATTAGACCATAATTGCAATGGTGCCGAGTATCTTTGGGCAATTTTCTTTTAAGGGACTTGATCATTTTTTAGGCAACTTTCGAAAGCGTCATCGAGGGACTATGATCATTTGAATTGTTTGTTTTTCCCAAAGAGACCTAACATGCAATATGGCCTAATTTTGAAAGGCAACAAGTGGATGTAACCCTAGGGGTGTTAGTGTGCAAGTGTGTTTTATTGCATACAAGAGTTTTTTTTCTTTGAATTAGGTTTTTCTATTTCATTGATTTTATCTTGCCATACACGTCCTAATTACTAGCAATAAGAAGCGGTAATATAAAATCCTACGCTATTACAACAATTAGGGGAGGGGGATACACATTTGTACATGGGGGGT